>OX438860.1:20000000-22830000 GCA_949315895.1 Anania crocealis | reverse complement strand
AACCTAACCTAACCTAACCTAACCTAACCTAACCTAACCTAACCTAACCTAACCTAACCTAACCTAACCTAACCTAACCTAACCTAACCTAACCTAACCTAACCTAACCTAACCTAACCTAACCTAACCTAACCTAACCTAACCTAACCTAACCTAACCTAACCTAACCTAACCTAACCTAACCTAACCTAACCTAACCTAACCTAACCTAACCTAACCTAACCTAACCTAACCTAACCTAACCTAACCTAACCTAACCTAACCTAACCTAACCTAACCTAACCTAACCTAACCTAACCTAACCTAACCTAACCTAACCTAACCTAACCTAACCTAACCTAACCTAACCTAACCTAACCTAACCTAACCTAACCTAACCTAACCTAACCTAACCTAACCTAACCTAACCTAACCTAACCTAACCTAACCTAACCTAACCTAACCTAACCTAACCTAACCTAACCTAACCTAACCTAACCTAACCTAACCTAACCTAACCTAACCTAACCTAACCTAACCTAACCTAACCTAACCTAACCTAACCTAACCTAACCTAACCTAACCTAACCTAACCTAACCTAACCTAACCTAACCTAACCTAACCTAACCTAACCTAACCTAACCTAACCTAACCTAACCTAACCTAACCTAACCTAACCTAACCTAACCTAACCTAACCTAACCTAACCTAACCTAACCTAACCTAACCTAACCTAACCTAACCTAACCTAACCTAACCTAACCTAACCTAACCTAACCTAACCTAACCTAACCTAACCTAACCTAACCTAACCTAACCTAACCTAACCTAACCTAACCTAACCTAACCTAACCTAACCTAACCTAACCTAACCTAACCTAACCTAACCTAACCTAACCTAACCTAACCTAACCTAACCTAACCTAACCTAACCTAACCTAACCTAACCTAACCTAACCTAACCTAACCTAACCTAACCTAACCTAACCTAACCTAACCTAACCTAACCTAACCTAACCTAACCTAACCTAACCTAACCTAACCTAACCTAACCTAACCTAACCTAACCTAACCTAACCTAACCTAACCTAACCTAACCTAACCTAACCTAACCTAACCTAACCTAACCTAACCTAACCTAACCTAACCTAACCTAACCTAACCTAACCTAACCTAACCTAACCTAACCTAACCTAACCTAACCTAACCTAACCTAACCTAACCTAACCTAACCTAACCTAACCTAACCTAACCTAACCTAACCTAACCTAACCTAACCTAACCTAACCTAACCTAACCTAACCTAACCTAACCTAACCTAACCTAACCTAACCTAACCTAACCTAACCTAACCTAACCTAACCTAACCTAACCTAACCTAACCTAACCTAACCTAACCTAACCTAACCTAACCTAACCTAACCTAACCTAACCTAACCTAACCTAACCTAACCTAACCTAACCTAACCTAACCTAACCTAACCTAACCTAACCTAACCTAACCTAACCTAACCTAACCTAACCTAACCTAACCTAACCTAACCTAACCTAACCTAACCTAACCTAACCTAACCTAACCTAACCTAACCTAACCTAACCTAACCTAACCTAACCTAACCTAACCTAACCTAACCTAACCTAACCTAACCTAACCTAACCTAACCTAACCTAACCTAACCTAACCTAACCTAACCTAACCTAACCTAACCTAACCTAACCTAACCTAACCTAACCTAACCTAACCTAACCTAACCTAACCTAACCTAACCTAACCTAACCTAACCTAACCTAACCTAACCTAACCTAACCTAACCTAACCTAACCTAACCTAACCTAACCTAACCTAACCTAACCTAACCTAACCTAACCTAACCTAACCTAACCTAACCTAACCTAACCTAACCTAACCTAACCTAACCTAACCTAACCTAACCTAACCTAACCTAACCTAACCTAACCTAACCTAACCTAACCTAACCTAACCTAACCTAACCTAACCTAACCTAACCTAACCTAACCTAACCTAACCTAACCTAACCTAACCTAACCTAACCTAACCTAACCTAACCTAACCTAACCTAACCTAACCTAACCTAACCTAACCTAACCTAACCTAACCTAACCTAACCTAACCTAACCTAACCTAACCTAACCTAACCTAACCTAACCTAACCTAACCTAACCTAACCTAACCTAACCTAACCTAACCTAACCTAACCTAACCTAACCTAACCTAACCTAACCTAACCTAACCTAACCTAACCTAACCTAACCTAACCTAACCTAACCTAACCTAACCTAACCTAACCTAACCTAACCTAACCTAACCTAACCTAACCTAACCTAACCTAACCTAACCTAACCTAACCTAACCTAACCTAACCTAACCTAACCTAACCTAACCTAACCTAACCTAACCTAACCTAACCTAACCTAACCTAACCTAACCTAACCTAACCTAACCTAACCTAACCTAACCTAACCTAACCTAACCTAACCTAACCTAACCTAACCTAACCTAACCTAACCTAACCTAACCTAACCTAACCTAACCTAACCTAACCTAACCTAACCTAACCTAACCTAACCTAACCTAACCTAACCTAACCTAACCTAACCTAACCTAACCTAACCTAACCTAACCTAACCTAACCTAACCTAACCTAACCTAACCTAACCTAACCTAACCTAACCTAACCTAACCTAACCTAACCTAACCTAACCTAACCTAACCTAACCTAACCTAACCTAACCTAACCTAACCTAACCTAACCTAACCTAACCTAACCTAACCTAACCTAACCTAACCTAACCTAACCTAACCTAACCTAACCTAACCTAACCTAACCTAACCTAACCTAACCTAACCTAACCTAACCTAACCTAACCTAACCTAACCTAACCTAACCTAACCTAACCTAACCTAACCTAACCTAACCTAACCTAACCTAACCTAACCTAACCTAACCTAACCTAACCTAACCTAACCTAACCTAACCTAACCTAACCTAACCTAACCTAACCTAACCTAACCTAACCTAACCTAACCTAACCTAACCTAACCTAACCTAACCTAACCTAACCTAACCTAACCTAACCTAACCTAACCTAACCTAACCTAACCTAACCTAACCTAACCTAACCTAACCTAACCTAACCTAACCTAACCTAACCTAACCTAACCTAACCTAACCTAACCTAACCTAACCTAACCTAACCTAACCTAACCTAACCTAACCTAACCTAACCTAACCTAACCTAACCTAACCTAACCTAACCTAACCTAACCTAACCTAACCTAACCTAACCTAACCTAACCTAACCTAACCTAACCTAACCTAACCTAACCTAACCTAACCTAACCTAACCTAACCTAACCTAACCTAACCTAACCTAACCTAACCTAACCTAACCTAACCTAACCTAACCTAACCTAACCTAACCTAACCTAACCTAACCTAACCTAACCTAACCTAACCTAACCTAACCTAACCTAACCTAACCTAACCTAACCTAACCTAACCTAACCTAACCTAACCTAACCTAACCTAACCTAACCTTTTTTTTTTTTTTTTTTTTTTTTTTAGGAGGGGGAATGCGGTTACGCACTGCCTGCGACAGGGGGCCATCGCAGGACTGTGTGGGACTCGTCCTATTTAGCGGACCATACCCACTAAACCTACCTCCGTGTACCACTCGCGTTTGTGGTAACCGCGCGGTCAACTTATCAGATTAGTCACGCGCGGACACCAACGCAGCCATCATGGCTCTCTCATGGGCTATGACCCAGATCGCTCAGAGCGGCGCGCGGGGTACACCGCGCGCGCACACTCGGATTCGTTGTGTAGAAAAACAGTTGCCCCCGCATCTGCTTTCGAATCCAAAGAGAACCTCCAGTAACGGAGAGTCTCATTCCGCCCGGGAGCCCACGCGAGGTCGCGTTACTGGGTCCTCAACCGGGGGTCGTTTGTCAGGCTCTTTCGGTGGGGGACAGTTCTGTGTCGACCCCACTCGATGATTATCGGGTAATCCCGCCTCTGCGCAGAAAATGCAGCGTATATTCTTCATGCAGCCGGCGGTTCTATGTCCGGTTTCGGCGCATCTCATACATGTGTCGCTGCGGTCGATAGTCGCGCCACATTTGGCCCGGCCGTGGCCGACTCCAAAGCAGCGCGAGCAGCGCTGGGGCCTCGGTTTGAGCAGGACTGCTTTGGCCGTGACCCAACCCACAACAAGCCTCGTATTGCTGATCTTTTTTGCCGCCATCACAGGGCAGCGGACGACGACACTGCCATCCGTACCACTGTGGCTGATGCGGCCCACTCGTACGGTTTCCGGTTTACAACCCCCGGCTTTAGCCACTGCTTCAGTGACGTCCTCAGGGGTGGCGGACTCATCCAGACCCGTCAGCCGGATGTCGGTGGACTTAACGGGCCGTGTAATGAAAAGTACATTTGGCGGGAAGATTTCCGCGAACTTGATGGCCAGGATATCGGCCTTCTCGTTCGCCTCGTCCAGGGTCTGACCCGCCAAAGCTGCGATCTCAATAATTCGGTTCCCTGTAGTGGACGACTTCTTGCAAGTTATCCTTCTATTGAGACCGATTTCACTCAGGTTGATTTTGCCTCGGGCATCTTTTAAAACTTGGTTGTATGTCAACCCCATCGCAATCCCGTCTTGCTGCAGCTCCAGCACAACCGCGGCAGTTCGCGGAGGCCGGAGTTTAGATGGGTTTCCGTATTTTGGCGACGTTTTGCTGCTGGACGTGGTAGCTTGCTTCGCCTTCTTAGGTTGGGTGGAAGAAGGAGTAGTCCTGTTTGGAGCCTGAGGGCCCTGAACTTTGGCTTGCTTCTTCTTCTTGCTCTTTTTCACTACCTCGGTCCAAGAGGAACCGGTCGGAGCGGCCACTGGTGCGGTTGAAGGAGCGGGCGATGGATTGGGGCCCAAGGATGGGGCTTTATCCTTCCTTTTCCTTCTGTCACGCTTGGGTTTGGGCCCACTGCTTGTTGACGCAACAGGTTGCGTCGGTGTGTCTCGCAGGGGCGCTGCGTCTACTTCCATGGAGGGCGGGTCGGGTGCAGGCGTCTCCACTGTTTGTGTGGTTTTGCCTTTGCCCTTGCCCTTGTTCTTCTTGGGGTCAGGCGCTGGAGTTTGGGCTCCATCCGCCGTATCAAGCAGCGGCACATCTCTAGCGGGGAGGTTGTGTCTTCTCTCATACGCCCTAAGGCTGTCTTGTATCATTGCGCCTACCTGGAGGAGGATGGAGCGAGTTAATACCTCAGCTTCACCGTCCTCCCGGGGGCGAATGGTTTCTGCCGGTGGGGTCCGAGAAATATGGCGGTGGCTTTCATTTTCCCGGACGGATCTCAGTTCAGCTTTCAGAACCTCAATCTCCGTCGCAAGTTCGCGATTCTGTGAGCGCAGGCTGGCAACATCTTTACGAAGGCTTTCCTCTTGGACGCGGGTGCTCGTAAGTTGGTCGCGTAGGTCGGCGAGTTGCATCTCCAGCGAGTAGTTCTCGGTGGAGACTGAGCGCATTTTAAGAGCATACGCGTTCTCTTCAATTTCCGTCGCAGCTTTCTGGAAGTCGCGTACGTAGGTGCCCTTTAAGTTTTTCGAAGTCCTAGCCAGCTCCCTGATCCATTCGCAGGCGCCCTTTATTTTAAAATAAACGTCGCCAGCAAGATCTGGGGCGGACTCCGAGGGGTCTGGTGTGCTGAGACAGGAATCCCTGACTCTTCGCAGCGGTGATGGTGTGCGTGACGGTGGTCTTGGTGGCGGCATCAGTGCAGAGTCGACGGAGTGATCTCTGGACGTGAGAGGCGACCGGTGATCGATGTCACTACTCGTGTAGCTGTCAGTATTCCTATCCAGCTCCTCTTCTGCGAGAGCTATCTCGTACATGAGATGTTCTCGAGCGGTCATATCGCCGACATTCTTCCGCGGTTGCACCTTTTGACGTGTCCGGCCTCTGCGGCCTCCAGATAGTTTGGTGGCTTTAGAGGTGCCGGGTTGCTCAACGTCCTTTGCGCCCTCCGGTGAAAGAATTATCACGTCGTCGTCGGTGCGCAGTTTCCTCTTAGATCCAGGTCTACTGTCACCGAAGATGTCACTGCAGTCGGGAAATGCATCTATGTCGTCATTTGAGAAGTATGCTTCCTCCCAAGTGGGGACGCGTCCAACTTCAGCAGCAGACTTACTCCTCTCTCTATCCCTACTTCTGTCTCTCTCCTCTCCTTCACTACTCCTCACTCTTGAGGTTTTACTCTCCTTCCTTTGGGTTTCCTCTCTGCTATCGGCTTTGCTCTTGCGTTCCTTGCCAGAGGCATTGGAGGCAGACGCAGAGCCCTTCTTAGATTTCTTGGGAGCTGCCGACGACTCCTTTACAGCCCCAAACATACCTCTCAGCCGAGATTCGAACGAAGGTTCGACTGGCTTTTCCCCCCCTAAATCCCCCTCACTAGACTGACGTCCAGTCCTGGATATTTCACCCAGTAAGCGCAAGTTGCCCCCTCCAGATACGAGGGGCATTCCCGCGGCCGAAGCTGCGGGTCCGGATTGTCCCCGAGATGGGGCTTTACCGGCCTGGAGACTTGATGTATTTTTCTTGTCGCTCATTGTGTGAACTGCTTGCGGGCGCAGTAACCCTAACGTCACATCATCGTGGCTGCTAGCGGATGGCCATATCCCGCCATCCACTTCGCCCAGAGGGCGAAGCCCTTGCCGACACAGACCAGATCGGCTCGGTCTTGGGGATTTTTTATAGAGGTTGACTCCTCGCGGCCCTGACAGAACAGAGCCCCCGGTCCGCCCTGAAAAGGGCAGATTACGGTATGCCCCCCATGCCGCATCCCTGGAACACTATGCTGAACATAGCGAGGCAAGGAGCAGCGTGAAGAGACGCTCAGTGCGCCCCCCCACCCCCTTGGGTTTTGGTCCGCGCCGGCCGAAGCCGGTACCCCCCATATCTGGAGGGCGTTCCCCTATCCGCCACCTGGGGACGCGCCCGGTAGGAGACCCAAAACTCCTTCCCTCCTTATAGTGAAGGGCGGGTTTTTTTTTTAGGGGGAAATGGTTTTACCCAAAAAACCCCCGGGTTGCCACGTGCGCCTCTGGGACGCTTGCCTGCGCTAGGCGGCAGCCCACTCGGTTCCAGTATCGGGGAGGGCATACTCTAGCCACTCACCCCTGGACACCTGGGAGATTTGGGACTTCTGCGTCCTGCCACCGATAAAACGGCTCTCCCCGTGGCTGTGACCCCTGTCGGCCTCAGCGCGAACGCGCTCTTTGGGCTATCTGGGGCTTCTCCCTGACAATCCTCGGTCGCGGGCACTCTTTAGTGCCCAGGCGATGGTCTGCCTTGCGACCCGCTGCCGCGCAGAGGCAGCAGTTATACGCGGCCGTGCAACCGGCGGCCTTATGACCGGGCTGGCCGCATCGGATACAGATGTTACTCCGATCCTCCGCGGCTTGACATACAGCCCGGCCATGGCTCTCGCCAAGGCACCGCGAACAGCGCAGTGCTCTGGGCGGCAGCAGCTGGACTCGTACGGAGAGCCAGCCGATGCGTAGTCTCTTCAGTTTGGCCAGTGTTTTGGCCGCCTGGACGGGGCAGCGGACGACTGTAGAGCCACCCGATCCTCCTACACCCATCCGGCCAACCTTGATGTGGGCCTTATCGCAGGCCCCCTGGTCTGATATAGCCTCCGCTATGTCATCAGCGGTGGCGGTCTCCTCGAGGCCCGTCAGGCGCAAGTCAGCGCACTTGACGGGTCTGGTCACTATTGCCGCGCCGGGCGGGAAAACGGAGATGAGAGCAGCCGCTAAGGTGTCGGCCATCTCGTTGGTTTCTCCGGGAGGGCTGTCCTTGAGCGCCCTGATCTCAAGGATCCTGTTGCCCGTCATCCGGGAGGGCCGGAGTTTCAGGCGGCCGGAGATACCTGTCTCTTGAATAAAGGAGGGACCTAAGACCCTCCTGGCATCGCGGAGCAAAACCGCAACACTCGTGCCCGCTGCCTTGGCTTCCGCGGTAAGCTCCAAGACGACTGCAGCCGACTTGGGAGGGCGGAGCCTAGGGGGCTTTTTCTTCGCCTTTCTGGCGGTGTCTCCTTGAGGGGCCCTAGAAGGCCTGCTTGTACCGGGTCCGGGTTTAGCCTGGGCGGCGGCGTTGTTGCTGGTGGCGGGCTGGGCTGCTGGGGCTTTCCCCCTCTTGCCTTTGCGTCCGCGAACCACCTCAGTCCAGGTGGGTGTGTCGGTCCGTGTCGTGGTCGGGGCGGGTGCCGGTTCGGAGGTCTTGGACCCCTTCCCCACTCCCTTCCCCTTCCACGGCTTAGTCGTAGCGCCACTGGGGCCGGCCCGTGGAGTCGGGGCGGCTGGCGCTGTCCTCGTCGAAGTAGCCCCGAGGGGCGGTCTAATCAGGGGGGCCGGGGGGAGACGGGCCTCGAGAGCTTCGAGGCGGGCCTCCAGCCTGGCACCCAATGCGTCACCGACTTGCCGGAGGATCCGGTCGGAGAACGCGTCCATGTCCTTGTGGGCGGACGGAACCGCTGTCGCGTCAGCCGGCCGCGGCGATAGCGGCTCGGTCTGGGTCTCTATTGAGACACCTGTGCTTGGGTGCGATTCAAGCTTGCGCTTCGGAGGGCGAGAAGCTAAGGCCATCTCCGAGCGCAACTTCCGCATGTCCTCGCTGAGGCGCTCGTTTTGCGCCCGTACCGACGCCACCTCTTTCTGGAGTGTGGCGTTCAAATCCAGCGTGGCCTTCGACAGCCTGCGAAGCTTATTCACCTCCTTGTCGTGGCTCTGAGACGCAGCCAGTGCAGCCCGGAGCTCTTCCACGCACGAGGAGATGGACTCCGCGATACTCTGTATGGCCTGCCGAACGCGAGGCCGAAGATCTACCGATGAGGAGGCGCCGATCCTACAGATCTTATCGACGTCCTCCTGAACTTGGTTTGCCAGCCGGTCCGCCAATACCTCCTGAGAGGTGACTTTGAAGGCGTCGGCGGCATCGTCGCTGTTGTCGTCATCGGCGTCTGCCTGCTTGGAAGCAGGACCTCTGGATGTTGCGGAGGCCTGTCGCAAGCCGCCTCTGCCTGAGGCCAGCTTGGCCACTTTGGCGAGGCCGAAAGAGCCCCCGTCATCCACGGAGCCCGAATCTTCGCGCCTTGGCGCGGTTGTGCCACGTGAAGTGGTTCCACCTCGCTCACGCGAGGAGCTATCCTCCTGGGCAGTGCCAAGGCTAGCAGCCACGGCAGTGTCCATTGCAGAGCACAGGTCAACAATATTGACCCCCTCTTCATCCCCCCCAAATAAATCCCCAGGTTTTGAAATAAATGACTCCATAACAGTCCCACGAGTCTGGGAGAAAGGGTGGTCCACCCGGCCAGAGATCCCAGAATAGCCGGGTAACCCTAAGTACGCCTGGGGGGACGGGCAAACCCCAGGGTGGCCGCTCGCCGGTTGATCCCACTATGCCAACCACTCTGCCTCACTCCGCGTAAGGCCAGAGACCCCGTCGCCGCGCAGGGCCCCGCAGGGCGCCCCAACGACGAGAATTGTAGGATTTTTGAGAAGCCTTGGTGTCCGGGGCTGAAGGGGTACAGTGTGGGTTAGAGTCCTGGGATGCTAAGGGACTGTGACTGTGTTGGCCGACGAGGACAGAACCTCTACAATCTGCCAACACGGAAACAGCCACGCACATCCCATTTCCCCCTCCCACACTCCACCGCAACAGACCCGGCCCCCAAAACCTCCCATTGGGGTTTACTCCCCGCGGCCCTGGCAAGCAGGGCCCCCGCATACCCGCTCTAAAAAGAGCAGGCACACGGTATGATGCAAGGATTCCGACCAGTGTAGCCCCACCGGTCATACACTCCGAAGCCCCCTTGCAGACTCCGAAGCTAGGGGATTTTTTATTGAGGTTTTCGTCCTCGCGGCCCCGAAGGGCCCCCGGCCGATCCCGAAGGACAGGTAACGGTGTACATGGGTTTTTTAGAGAGGTTTTCCTTCCTCGCGGGCCGGACAAAAGCCCCGACATCCCCCCACCCCGCCTTAAGAAAGGCAGAACGGTATACGGTTTTTTTATTGAGGTGGCCTTCCTCGCAGCTCGGACAGATACGGCGGTATGAGTCCGAGCCCCCGGCCCTTCCGTAGGGAAACGGGTTGCCCGGCGACCCGCCAGCCAGCGGCGGCTGACTAAGGGCGGGCGCTGCCGCGCGGTGATTTTTATAGAGGTTTCTTCCTCGCAGCCCAGGTAAACTGAGCCCCCGGTCCGCCCTGAAAAGGACGGATTACGGTCTGCCCCCCTGATCACATCTTTACAATGCTATGCTGAACATAGCAAGGTAAAGAGTGATCCCCCATTCAGAGACTTTGGCCGTCAGCTGATGATTCCTTTTCAGGGATTATCAACTGCCGTTGCCCGAGGTGAACCTGGATGGAATCCTACCAATTACGACATTGAAAGAACGTAACTGGTAACATTCCACCGCACAAGGAGGTATCTCCGACTGACACCTCTTTTTTTTTTAGGGGGAAATGGTTTTACCCAAAAAACCCCCGGGTTGCCACTTACGTCTCTACGACGCCAGCCGTAGTTGGCCGCTCACTCGGCTCCTGGGGAGCCTGGGAGGTTCGGACTCTGCGTCCAGCCACCGACTTGCGTCGGCTCTCCCTGGCTGACCCCCGTTCCTTAACGCGAGCGCGTTCTGCGGGCGATCGGGGGCTTGTCCCTGGTGATCTTCGGCCGAGGGCAGTCCTTCGTCCCGAGACGATGGTCGGCTCTGCGGCCAGCCGCCGCACACAAGCAGCAGCTGTACGCGGCCACGCAGCTGGCAGCCTTATGACCGGGCTGGCCACATCGGAGGCAGATGTCACTGCGGTCCTCAGTGGCCTTACAGACGGCCCGGCCATGACTCTCCCCAAGGCAACGCGAGCAGCGTAGAGCCCTGGGCGGCAGCAGTTGGACCCTGACGCTCAGCCATCCAATGTGCAGCCTCTTCTGTTTGGCCAGGTTTCTGGCCGCCTGGACGGGGCAGCGGGCGACTACAGAGCCGCCGAATCCTCCCACCCCCATCCGGCCAACCTTCACTTGGGCCGCGCTGCAGCCTCCCTGCTCAGATATGGCCACTGCTATCTCCTCAGCAGTGGCGGACTCTTCTATGCCCGTAAGTCGCAGATCCGCGCACTTCTCGGGTCGCGTCACCTTTACCGCACCTGGTGGGAAGACCGATACCAGGGCGGCAGCAAGAATGTCGGCTTTTTCGGCAGCCTCATCGGGACCGTTCTCCTTTAAGGCCCTCACCTCAAAGATCCGGTTTCCAGTCATGCGGGAGGGCCGCAGTTTGAGGCGTCCGTGAAGCCCAGTTTCGCCAATCCAGCCCTGGCCAATGTCGTGGCGGGCCTTGCTCAGCAATTCGGAGAAGGTTTTCCCCAAGGCTGTCGCTTCTCGTGTGAGCTCCAGCACCACCGCGGCCGACTTGGGCGGGCGGAGGCGCGGGGGCTTCTTCTTCTTAACCCGTCGCTGGGCCGTCGCTGCGGTGGAGGCCTGAGGGGGCCTCTGGGCGGTGTGGGCCTTTTGTGCGGCCGTACTTGGGGCGGGCGGGGCGGCTGGGGCTTTTCCCTTCTTGCCTTTACGCCCGCGTTTCACGACGGTGGACCAGGCCTGATCAGAACGGCCTGGTTCTTCTTCAGATCGGGACGTGGTCGGGATGGGTGCCGGATCGGAGATCCCAGAGGACCCCTTCCCCACTCCCCTCCCCTTCCACGCCCTTTCCACGGGGAGGCTGGTGCCGGCTGCAGGTGCAGGGACAGAAGCCGTGGTCTTAGTCCTGTTTGCCCTAAGGGGCGGTCTGACTGGTGGGGCTGGAGGGAGGCGAGCTTCGAAAGCCTCTAGCCTGGCCTCCAGTCTAGCTCCTAGCGCATCACCAACCTGGCGGAGGATGGAGCTGGTGAGCTGCTCCAGGTCGGTGTCGCGGGCCTGAGGAGGTGGTGTCGCGTCCTGGGGCCGCGGTGTTAGCGGCTCGGTCTGCGTCTCGGTCGAGACGCCTGGACACAGGTTGGCGTCTAGCTTCCGCTTCGGAGGGCGAGAAAGCAAAGCCATCTCCGAGCGTAGTTTCTCCATGTCCTGGCTAAGGCGCTCGTTCTGAGCCCGCACCAGCGTCACTTCCTTTTGGAGGGTGGCGTTCAGTTGCAAGGTGGCTTGCGACAGCCGCTGGAGCCTGGACACCTCCTTGTCTCGGCTTCCGGCAGCGGCCAGCGCCGCGCGCAGCTCTTCCACCGACGAGGATATCGATTCGGCTATGCTTTCGATAGCCTGGCGTACTCTCGGTCGGAGATTCAACGTTGAAGAGGAGCCGATTCGACAGATCTTATCGACGTCCTCTTGCACTTGGTTGGCCAGCTTGTCCGCGAGGATCTCCTGCGGAGTCGTTTCGAAGCCGGCGCTATCCTCAGCGTCATCTTCATGCAGTCCGGACGGACCGGGTTGCGGGTCGGGTGCCATCTGCCCAGAGGCAGGGTTTGTCCTAGGTTGAACGGCGGCTTGTCGTAAACCGCCTCTGCCAGAGGCCAACTTGGCCACCTTGGCGAGGCCGGACGAGTCGCCGTCTTTCTCGGGTCCCGATACTTCGCGCCGAAGCGCGATGTTGCCGCGAAGTTGTGCCCTTCGCTCGCGCGAGGTACTTTGGTCGCGATGGGTGCTGCGGTTTGAGGCCGCTGCACTAGTCTCATTTATGAGAACGACTGAGTCGTCCTCTTCCCCCCCTAATTCCCCAATGTAATTTAAATTGTTCAAATCCATGTGATTCCCACGAGAACGGGAGAAGGGAAAGTCCACCCGGGCAGAGATCCCGATACCCGGGTAACCCAAAATACACCTGGGGGGTCGGGAGGTACCCCAGGGTGGCCGCTAGCTGGCTGGTCCCGCTACGCCAACCACTCTGCCTCACTCCGCGCAAGGTCAGAGACCCCGTCGCCGCGCTGGGCCCCGCAGGGCGCCCCAACGACGAGGATTGAAGGATTTTTGAGAAGCCTTGGTGTCCGGGGCTGAAGGGGTACAGTGTGGGTTAGAGTCCTGGGATGCTAAGGGACTGTGACTGTGTTGGCCGACGAGGACAGAACCTCTACAATCTGCCAACACGGAAACAGCCACGCACATCCCATTTCCCCCTCCCACACTCCACCGCAACAGACCCGGCCCCCAAAACCTCCCATTGGGGTTTACTCCCCGCGGCCCTGGCAAGCAGGGCCCCCGCATACCCGCTCTAAAAAGAGCAGGCACACGGTATGATGCAAGGATTCCGACCAGTGTAGCCCCACCGGTCATACACTCCGAAGCCCCCTTGCAGACTCCGAAGCTAGGGGATTTTTTATTGAGGTTTTCGTCCTCGCGGCCCCGAAGGGCCCCCGGCCGATCCCGAAGGACAGGTAACGGTGTACGTGGGTTTTTTAGAGAGGTTTTCCTTCCTCGCGGGCCGGACAAAAGCCCCGACATCCCCCCACCCCGCCTTAAGAAAGGCAGAACGGTATACGGTTTTTTATTGAGGTGGCCTTCCTCGCAGCTCGGACAGATACGGCGGTATGAGTCCGAGCCCCCGGCCCTTCCGTAGGGAAACGGGTTGCCCGGCGACCCGCCAGCCAGCGGCGGCTGACTAAGGGCGGGCGCTGCCGCGCGGTGATTTTTTATAGAGGTTTCTTCCTCGCAGCCCAGGTAAACTGAGCCCCCGGTCCGCCCTGAAAAGGACGGATTACGGTCTGCCCCCCTGATCACATCTTTGCAATGCTATGCTGAACATAGCAAGGCAAAGAGTGATCCCCCATTCAGAGACTTTGGCCGTCAGCTGATGATCACTTTTCAGGGATTATCAACTGCCGTTGCCCGAGGTGAACCTGGACAAAATCCTACCAATTACGACATTGAAAGAACGTAACTGGTAACATTCCGCCTCACAAGGAGGTATCTGCGACTGACACCTCTTTTTTTTTTTTAGGGGGAAATGGTTTTACCCAAAAAACCCCCGGGTTGCCACTTACGTCTCTACGACGCCAGCCGTAGTTGGCCGCTCACTCGGCTCCTGGGGAGCCTGGGAGGTTCGGACTCTGCGTCCAGCCACCGACTTGCGTCGGCTCTCCCTGGCTGACCCCCGTTCCTTAACGCGAGCGCGTTCTGCGGGCGATCGGGGGCTTGTCCCTGGTGATCTTCGGCCGAGGGCAGTCCTTCGTCCCGAGACGATGGTCGGCTCTGCGGCCAGCCGCCGCACACAAGCAGCAGCTGTACGCGGCCACGCAGCTGGCAGCCTTATGACCGGGCTGGCCACATCGGAGGCAGATGTCACTGCGGTCCTCAGTGGCCTTACAGACGGCCCGGCCATGACTCTCCCCAAGGCAACGCGAGCAGCGTAGAGCCCTGGGCGGCAGCAGTTGGACCCTGACGCTCAGCCATCCAATGTGCAGCCTCTTCTGTTTGGCCAGGTTTCTGGCCGCCTGGACGGGGCAGCGGGCGACTACAGAGCCGCCGAATCCTCCCACCCCCATCCGGCCAACCTTCACTTGGGCCGCGCTGCAGCCTCCCTGCTCAGATATGGCCACTGCTATCTCCTCAGCAGTGGCGGACTCTTCTATGCCCGTAAGTCGCAGATCCGCGCACTTCTCGGGTCGCGTCACCTTTACCGCACCTGGTGGGAAGACCGATACCAGGGCGGCAGCAAGAATGTCGGCTTTTTCGGCAGCCTCATCGGGACCGTTCTCCTTTAAGGCCCTCACCTCAAAGATCCGGTTTCCAGTCATGCGGGAGGGCCGCAGTTTGAGGCGTCCGTGAAGCCCAGTTTCGCCAATCCAGCCCTGGCCAATGTCGTGGCGGGCCTTGCTCAGCAATTCGGAGAAGGTTTTCCCCAAGGCTGTCGCTTCTCGTGTGAGCTCCAGCACCACCGCGGCCGACTTGGGCGGGCGGAGGCGCGGGGGCTTCTTCTTCTTAACCCGTCGCTGGGCCGTCGCTGCGGTGGAGGCCTGAGGGGGCCTCTGGGCGGTGTGGGCCTTTTGTGCGGCCGTACTTGGGGCGGGCGGGGCGGCTGGGGCTTTTCCCTTCTTGCCTTTACGCCCGCGTTTCACGACGGTGGACCAGGCCTGATCAGAACGGCCTGGTTCTTCTTCAGATCGGGACGTGGTCGGGATGGGTGCCGGATCGGAGATCCCAGAGGACCCCTTCCCCACTCCCTTCCCCTTCCACGCCCTTTCCACGGGGAGGCTGGTGCCGGCTGCAGGTGCAGGGACAGAAGCCGTGGTCTTAGTCCTGTTTGCCCTAAGGGGCGGTCTGACTGGTGGGGCTGGAGGGAGGCGAGCTTCGAAAGCCTCTAGCCTGGCCTCCAGTCTAGCTCCTAGCGCATCACCAACCTGGCGGAGGATGGAGCTGGTGAGCTGCTCCAGGTCGGTGTCGCGGGCCTGAGGAGGTGGTGTCGCGTCCTGGGGCCGCGGTGTTAGCGGCTCGGTCTGCGTCTCGGTCGAGACGCCTGGACACAGGTTGGCGTCTAGCTTCCGCTTCGGAGGGCGAGAAAGCAAAGCCATCTCCGAGCGTAGTTTCTCCATGTCCTGGCTAAGGCGCTCGTTCTGAGCCCGCACCAGCGTCACTTCCTTTTGGAGGGTGGCGTTCAGTTGCAAGGTGGCTTGCGACAGCCGCTGGAGCCTGGACACCTCCTTGTCTCGGCTTCCGGCAGCGGCCAGCGCCGCGCGCAGCTCTTCCACCGACGAGGATATCGATTCGGCTATGCTTTCGATAGCCTGGCGTACTCTCGGTCGGAGATTCAACGTTGAAGAGGAGCCGATTCGACAGATCTTATCGACGTCCTCTTGCACTTGGTTGGCCAGCTTGTCCGCGAGGATCTCCTGCGGAGTCGTTTCGAAGCCGGCGCTATCCTCAGCGTCATCTTCATGCAGTCCGGACGGACCGGGTTGCGGGTCGGGTGCCATCTGCCCAGAGGCAGGGTTTGTCCTAGGTTGAACGGCGGCTTGTCGTAAACCGCCTCTGCCAGAGGCCAACTTGGCCACCTTGGCGAGGCCGGACGAGTCGCCGTCTTTCTCGGGTCCCGATACTTCGCGCCGAAGCGCGATGTTGCCGCGAAGTTGTGCCCTTCGCTCGCGCGAGGTACTTTGGTCGCGATGGGTGCTGCGGTTTGAGGCCGCTGCACTAGTCTCATTTATGAGAACGACTGAGTCGTCCTCTTCCCCCCCTAATTCCCCAATGTAATTTAAATTGTTCAAATCCATGTGATTCCCACGAGAACGGGAGAAGGGAAAGTCCACCCGGGCAGAGATCCCGATACCCGGGTAACCCAAAATACACCTGGGGGGTCGGGAGGTACCCCAGGGTGGCCGCTAGCTGGCTGGTCCCGCTACGCCAACCACTCTGCCTCACTCCGCGCAAGGTCAGAGACCCCGTCGCCGCGCTGGGCCCCGCAGGGCGCCCCAACGACGAGGATTGAAGGATTTTTGAGAAGCCTTGGTGTCCGGGGCTGAAGGGGTACAGTGTGGGTTAGAGTCCTGGGATGCTAAGGGACTGTGACTGTGTTGGCCGACGAGGACAGAACCTCTACAATCTGCCAACACGGAAACAGCCACGCACATCCCATTTCCCCCTCCCACACTCCACCGCAACAGACCCGGCCCCCAAAACCTCCCATTGGGGTTTACTCCCCGCGGCCCTGGCAAGCAGGGCCCCCGCATACCCGCTCTAAAAAGAGCAGGCACACGGTATGATGCAAGGATTCCGACCAGTGTAGCCCCACCGGTCATACACTCCGAAGCCCCCTTGCAGACTCCGAAGCTAGGGGATTTTTTATTGAGGTTTTCGTCCTCGCGGCCCCGAAGGGCCCCCGGCCGATCCCGAAGGACAGGTAACGGTGTACGTGGGTTTTTTAGAGAGGTTTTCCTTCCTCGCGGGCCGGACAAAAGCCCCGACATCCCCCCACCCCGCCTTAAGAAAGGCAGAACGGTATACGGTTTTTTATTGAGGTGGCCTTCCTCGCAGCTCGGACAGATACGGCGGTATGAGTCCGAGCCCCCGGCCCTTCCGTAGGGAAACGGGTTGCCCGGCGACCCGCCAGCCAGCGGCGGCTGACTAAGGGCGGGCGCTGCCGCGCGGTGATTTTTTATAGAGGTTTCTTCCTCGCAGCCCAGGTAAACTGAGCCCCCGGTCCGCCCTGAAAAGGACGGATTACGGTCTGCCCCCCTGATCACATCTTTGCAATGCTATGCTGAACATAGCAAGGCAAAGAGTGATCCCCCATTCAGAGACTTTGGCCGTCAGCTGATGATCACTTTTCAGGGATTATCAACTGCCGTTGCCCGAGGTGAACCTGGACAAAATCCTACCAATTACGACATTGAAAGAACGTAACTGGTAACATTCCGCCTCACAAGGAGGTATCTGCGACTGACACCTCAACCTAACCTAACCTAACCTAACCTAACCTAACCTAACCTAACCTAACCTAACCTAACCTAACCTAACCTAACCTAACCTAACCTAACCTAACCTAACCTAACCTAACCTAACCTAACCTAACCTAACCTAACCTAACCTAACCTAACCTAACCTAACCTAACCTAACCTAACCTAACCTAACCTAACCTAACCTAACCTAACCTAACCTAACCTAACCTAACCTAACCTAACCTAACCTAACCTAACCTAACCTAACCTAACCTAACCTAACCTAACCTAACCTAACCTAACCTAACCTAACCTAACCTAACCTAACCTAACCTAACCTAACCTAACCTAACCTAACCTAACCTAACCTAACCTAACCTAACCTAACCTAACCTAACCTAACCTAACCTAACCTAACCTAACCTAACCTAACCTAACCTAACCTAACCTAACCTAACCTAACCTAACCTAACCTAACCTAACCTAACCTAACCTAACCTAACCTAACCTAACCTAACCTAACCTAACCTAACCTAACCTAACCTAACCTAACCTAACCTAACCTAACCTAACCTAACCTAACCTAACCTAACCTAACCTAACCTAACCTAACCTAACCTAACCTAACCTAACCTAACCTAACCTAACCTAACCTAACCTAACCTAACCTAACCTAACCTAACCTAACCTAACCTAACCTAACCTAACCTAACCTAACCTAACCTAACCTAACCTAACCTAACCTAACCTAACCTAACCTAACCTAACCTAACCTAACCTAACCTAACCTAACCTAACCTAACCTAACCTAACCTAACCTAACCTAACCTAACCTAACCTAACCTAACCTAACCTAACCTAACCTAACCTAACCTAACCTAACCTAACCTAACCTAACCTAACCTAACCTAACCTAACCTAACCTAACCTAACCTAACCTAACCTAACCTAACCTAACCTAACCTAACCTAACCTAACCTAACCTAACCTAACCTAACCTAACCTAACCTAACCTAACCTAACCTAACCTAACCTAACCTAACCTAACCTAACCTAACCTAACCTAACCTAACCTAACCTAACCTAACCTAACCTAACCTAACCTAACCTAACCTAACCTAACCTAACCTAACCTAACCTAACCTAACCTAACCTAACCTAACCTAACCTAACCTAACCTAACCTAACCTAACCTAACCTAACCTAACCTAACCTAACCTAACCTAACCTAACCTAACCTAACCTAACCTAACCTAACCTAACCTAACCTAACCTAACCTAACCTAACCTAACCTAACCTAACCTAACCTAACCTAACCTAACCTAACCTAACCTAACCTAACCTAACCTAACCTAACCTAACCTAACCTAACCTAACCTAACCTAACCTAACCTAACCTAACCTAACCTAACCTAACCTAACCTAACCTAACCTAACCTAACCTAACCTAACCTAACCTAACCTAACCTAACCTAACCTAACCTAACCTAACCTAACCTAACCTAACCTAACCTAACCTAACCTAACCTAACCTAACCTAACCTAACCTAACCTAACCTAACCTAACCTAACCTAACCTAACCTAACCTAACCTAACCTAACCTAACCTAACCTAACCTAACCTAACCTAACCTAACCTAACCTAACCTAACCTAACCTAACCTAACCTAACCTAACCTAACCTAACCTAACCTAACCTAACCTAACCTAACCTAACCTAACCTAACCTAACCTAACCTAACCTAACCTAACCTAACCTAACCTAACCTAACCTAACCTAACCTAACCTAACCTAACCTAACCTAACCTAACCTAACCTAACCTAACCTAACCTAACCTAACCTAACCTAACCTAACCTAACCTAACCTAACCTAACCTAACCTAACCTAACCTAACCTAACCTAACCTAACCTAACCTAACCTAACCTAACCTAACCTAACCTAACCTAACCTAACCTAACCTAACCTAACCTAACCTAACCTAACCTAACCTAACCTAACCTAACCTAACCTAACCTAACCTAACCTAACCTAACCTAACCTAACCTAACCTAACCTAACCTAACCTAACCTAACCTAACCTAACCTAACCTAACCTAACCTAACCTAACCTAACCTAACCTAACCTAACCTAACCTAACCTAACCTAACCTAACCTAACCTAACCTAACCTAACCTAACCTAACCTAACCTAACCTAACCTAACCTAACCTAACCTAACCTAACCTAACCTAACCTAACCTAACCTAACCTAACCTAACCTAACCTAACCTAACCTAACCTAACCTAACCTAACCTAACCTAACCTAACCTAACCTAACCTAACCTAACCTAACCTAACCTAACCTAACCTAACCTAACCTAACCTAACCTAACCTAACCTAACCTAACCTAACCTAACCTAACCTAACCTAACCTAACCTAACCTAACCTAACCTAACCTAACCTAACCTAACCTAACCTAACCTAACCTAACCTAACCTAACCTAACCTAACCTAACCTAACCTAACCTAACCTAACCTAACCTAACCTAACCTAACCTAACCTAACCTAACCTAACCTAACCTAACCTAACCTAACCTAACCTAACCTAACCTAACCTAACCTAACCTAACCTAACCTAACCTAACCTAACCTAACCTAACCTAACCTAACCTAACCTAACCTAACCTAACCTAACCTAACCTAACCTAACCTAACCTAACCTAACCTAACCTAACCTAACCTAACCTAACCTAACCTAACCTAACCTAACCTAACCTAACCTAACCTAACCTAACCTAACCTAACCTAACCTAACCTAACCTAACCTAACCTAACCTAACCTAACCTAACCTAACCTAACCTAACCTAACCTAACCTAACCTAACCTAACCTAACCTAACCTAACCTAACCTAACCTAACCTAACCTAACCTAACCTAACCTAACCTAACCTAACCTAACCTAACCTAACCTAACCTAACCTAACCTAACCTAACCTAACCTAACCTAACCTAACCTAACCTAACCTAACCTAACCTAACCTAACCTAACCTAACCTAACCTAACCTAACCTAACCTAACCTAACCTAACCTAACCTAACCTAACCTAACCTAACCTAACCTAACCTAACCTAACCTAACCTAACCTAACCTAACCTAACCTAACCTAACCTTTTTTTTTTTTTTTTTTTTTTTTTTTTTTTTAAGGAGGGGGAATGCTGTTACGCACTGCCTGCGACAGGGGGGGGGCCGTCGCAGGACTGTGTGGGACTCATCCTATTTAGCGGACCATACCCACTAAACCTACCTCCGTGTACCTCTCGCGCATTGGGCCGTCAGCAGTGGGTTTCCTATTGAATACCTTCCACTGCTGAGGACTGCGCAGCCGCGAATCGGCTCTCAGTGTTTACGGGCTGAGCCCTTCTCATGGAGTTAGGTGTGCGGTACACGCACACACCCACTCGGTTCTACTGTCAAGAAGTGGACGCCCCCGCGTTCACCTTCGCAGACCCTGCCGAGAGACTAGGCTCTCCCTTCTTGGTCGGTCCCCTCTTAGTCGACGGGCCTTCCAGAGGTTTGGCTTTCCTCTTTGCTTCCTGTTGGGGCCGGGGGCAGTTCTTCGTCCCGACCCTGTGATTCGGCGGTAAACCCGCAGCGGCGCAGAGCGTGCAGCAAAGCTCATTGATGCAGCCAGCTGCCTTATGGCCATCCTCTCCGCAGCGAAGGCAGGTGTTAGATCTGTCTCCGACTGCTTTGCAGACGCCACGGCCATGTCCTTCATCTAGGCACCTATAGCAGCGCATGGGCCTTGGTTTGAGCAGGGTTGCCCTAACTGAGACCCACCCCACTAGGATCCGCTTGTTCGCGATCTTCTTCGCAGCTAATACTGGGACACGAGCTACAACGGAGCCACCCATCGCGTTGTGTCCAATGCGTCCTACTCTGATTGCGAGAGCGCTGCAATCTCCAGCCTTGGCCAGAGACTCCGCTACTTCCTCGGGTGACACTGATTCGTCCAGGCCCGTCAGACGGACCTCGGTGGACTTGATTGGTCTTGAAACTGAGACGACGCCAGCAGGGAGCGCCTCGAGGAACTTTGAAGCTAGAAGGTCGGCTTTACCTTCCGCTTCTTCGAGACTGCCTCCTTCGAGCGTTTGGATCTCGAAGATGCGGTTGCCGGTGACTCTGGAGCCTCTGAACCGCATCCTGCCCGCTATACCTATCTCCTGGAAGTTTACTTTGGCTTTCACTTCTTTTAGGGCGCGGCCGAAGTCGTACCCCATTGCTATGCCCTCTTGCTGCAAGGCAACAACTACTGCCGCAGTTTGCGGCGAACGAAGTCGCGAGGGGTTTCCGGTTTTGGACGCCGCTTTGCTAGGGGGCGCCTTGTCGGTCTTCTTCTTGCCAGAACGAGTCCTGCCTGCCTTTGTGTTAGGCAGAAGCTTTTCCGCAGGTTCAGCGGTAGAACGCGTCGTCGAAGCGGGTTGGGCTAGCTGGACTCCAGACGGAACTGCAATTGGTCCGGTGCCTTTGCGTTTCTTCTTCTTCCGCTTTACCACCTCAGTCCAAGCCTCGACTGGTGGCGTTGTGTCCATCGGTATGGCAGCTTGTGCAGGCTCAGGGGGGGGTGCCAAATTGGCAGACTTCCCTTTACCTTTTCCTTTGCCTTTCCTGTTTGGTTGGGGCGTGGGGACTGCAGCCCGACTATTTCCGGGCTGCGGCGTGACCTGCTCCAGAGGTTGAGGCACACTCTCGAGCGGGAACTGACGTTTGAGTCCATACGCTTCCAGACTCTCCTTGATCATTTCGCCCACCTGGTGGAGGATGGAGCGAGTGAAGTCCTCAGCTCCACCGTCCTCCAAGCGGCGAGGAGGTCTCTCAGTGGTGAGTTGAGGGGGAGGGGCGTGGATGCTACCTTTCTCCTGCATCAACTTCATTTGGGCTTTGAGGGTGCTGACTTCGCTGGCCAGATAGTGGTTTTCCACCCCCAGTTGGGCAACTTCCTTGCGGAGTTGCTCCTCTCTCGTCTTAGTTGCCTTGAGTTGTTCTCGTACGTGCGCGAGTTCCATCTCCAGCGAGCAGTTTTGGCTGGTGACGGTGTTGTTTCGCAGCGCGTACGCGGCGGACTCGATGTCGCTTGCGGCCTTCTTAAAGTCCCGCACAAATGTTCCTTTCAGGTTGTTGGAGCTTTGGGCCAGACCTCGGACCCAATCGCAGCTGGCCTTTATTTTATTATAAAGGTCGCTGGACAGGTCAAGAGGGCCCGTCTCGGAGGCCAGAACCTCCATGGGCTCCCGTCTCTTCTTGACAGCAGACGGCGAGCGAGAAGTCGACGGCGAAACCGGAGGGGGCATCAGGTCGAAGTCCCTGAAGCTGTCTCCAAGGTCTGGTGAATCTCGCGCAACTGCGATGTCAAAGGCAGTCGGTGAGGTACAAGCCCTCACACCGTTTGCGAAGTCCTCCTCTGCTTCTCTTAACCACGCCAGAGGGTCCTCAGGGTCATAGCGGCCCCTGGGGGCTCTGGGTAGCGGTTTGCCAGGTTTTTTCCCATGGGATGTAGCTTTGCCGCGGCGTCCTCCACCAAGCTTAGTGGCTTTAGGCGTCTCAGTATCCAGGTGGTCGCCCAAAGTAACTTCGGTTGACTCTACGTATCGTCGTTTCGATCCGGGTCTAGTGCCCTCGAAATCCTCGCTGTACTCTGAGAGGTCATCATAATTGTCGTTGGCGAAATATGTGTCCTCCCAGGTGGGTGTTCTGTCCGAGTCGTAACTACCGACTGGACTTTTATTCTTGTCTATAGCTCTACCGCTTGCGCGGGAGCTGCTTCTACTTGTGCTTCTTTCCTGCTCTCGTACACTAAGTCTACTGCTACTTCTTGTCTCTTTCGCAGCATCTGCACTCTCCTTAGAAGTACCCGCAACAGCCTTGGTTCCGGCGTCGAACAAAAGAGAAATATTCGCGCTAGGCGTCTTGGGTTTTCCTTTACCTGCAGCCTTGCTGCTGCTCCCTGTCTTTTTGGACCCACTAGACATGCCAAGATGGCGAGATTCGCAAGTGGGATCCCTCTCCTCAACCCTGGGTGAACCCAGTGAGCGCAAGTTGCCCCCTCCAGATACGAGGGGCATTCCCGCAGCCGAAACTGCGGGTCCGGATTGTCCCCGAGATGGGGCTTTACCGGCCTGGAGACTTCTATGTATTTCCTTGTCGCTCATGTTGTTCTACTGCTTGCGGGCGCAGCTGCCCAACGTCACCTCATCGTGGCTGCTAGCGGATGGCCATATCCCGCCATCCACTTCGCCCAGAGGGCGAAGCCCTTGCCGACACAGACCACATCGGCTCGGTCTTGGGGATTTTTTATAGAGGTTGACTCCTCGCAGCCCTGGCAGAACAGAGCCCCCGGTCCGCCCTGAGAAGGGCAGATTACGGTGTACGGGGGTTTTTTAGGGAGGTTTTCCTTCCTCGCGGCTCGGACAAAAGCCCCGACAGCCCCCGGGCCGCCCTAAAAAGGGCAGGACGGTATGTGGTTTTTTATTGAGGTAGCCTTCCTCGCAGCCCGGACAGATACGGCGGTATGAGTCCGAGCCCCCGGCCCTTCCGTAGGGAAACGGGTTGCCCGGCGACCCGCCAGCCAGCGGCGGCTGACTAAAGGCGGGCGCTGCCGCGCGGAGATTTTTTATAGAGGTTTCTTCCTCGCAGCCCAGGTGAACTGAGCCCCCGGTCCGCCCTGAAAAGGACGGATTACGGTCTGCCCCCCTGATCACATCTTTACAATGCTATGCTGAACATAGCAAGGTAAAGAGTGATCCCCCGTTCAGAGACTTTGGCCGTCAGCTGATGATCACTTTTCAGGGATTATCAACTGCCGTTGCCCGAGGTGAACCTGGACGGAATCCTACCAATTACGACATTGAAAGAACGTAACTGGTAACATTCCGCCGCACAAGGAGGTATCTCCGACTGACACCTCAACCTAACCTAACCTAACCTAACCTAACCTAACCTAACCTAACCTAACCTAACCTAACCTAACCTAACCTAACCTAACCTAACCTAACCTAACCTAACCTAACCTAACCTAACCTAACCTAACCTAACCTAACCTAACCTAACCTAACCTAACCTAACCTAACCTAACCTAACCTAACCTAACCTAACCTAACCTAACCTAACCTAACCTAACCTAACCTAACCTAACCTAACCTAACCTAACCTAACCTAACCTAACCTAACCTAACCTAACCTAACCTAACCTAACCTAACCTAACCTAACCTAACCTAACCTAACCTAACCTAACCTAACCTAACCTAACCTAACCTAACCTAACCTAACCTAACCTAACCTAACCTAACCTAACCTAACCTAACCTAACCTAACCTAACCTAACCTAACCTAACCTAACCTAACCTAACCTAACCTAACCTAACCTAACCTAACCTAACCTAACCTAACCTAACCTAACCTAACCTAACCTAACCTAACCTAACCTAACCTAACCTAACCTAACCTAACCTAACCTAACCTAACCTAACCTAACCTAACCTAACCTAACCTAACCTAACCTAACCTAACCTAACCTAACCTAACCTAACCTAACCTAACCTAACCTAACCTAACCTAACCTAACCTAACCTAACCTAACCTAACCTAACCTAACCTAACCTAACCTAACCTAACCTAACCTAACCTAACCTAACCTAACCTAACCTAACCTAACCTAACCTAACCTAACCTAACCTAACCTAACCTAACCTAACCTAACCTAACCTAACCTAACCTAACCTAACCTAACCTAACCTAACCTAACCTAACCTAACCTAACCTAACCTAACCTAACCTAACCTAACCTAACCTAACCTAACCTAACCTAACCTAACCTAACCTAACCTAACCTAACCTAACCTAACCTAACCTAACCTAACCTAACCTAACCTAACCTAACCTAACCTAACCTAACCTAACCTAACCTAACCTAACCTAACCTAACCTAACCTAACCTAACCTAACCTAACCTAACCTAACCTAACCTAACCTAACCTAACCTAACCTAACCTAACCTAACCTAACCTAACCTAACCTAACCTAACCTAACCTAACCTAACCTAACCTAACCTAACCTAACCTAACCTAACCTAACCTAACCTAACCTAACCTAACCTAACCTAACCTAACCTAACCTAACCTAACCTAACCTAACCTAACCTAACCTAACCTAACCTAACCTAACCTAACCTAACCTAACCTAACCTAACCTAACCTAACCTAACCTAACCTAACCTAACCTAACCTAACCTAACCTAACCTAACCTAACCTAACCTAACCTAACCTAACCTAACCTAACCTAACCTAACCTAACCTAACCTAACCTAACCTAACCTAACCTAACCTAACCTAACCTAACCTAACCTAACCTAACCTAACCTAACCTAACCTAACCTAACCTAACCTAACCTAACCTAACCTAACCTAACCTAACCTAACCTAACCTAACCTAACCTAACCTAACCTAACCTAACCTAACCTAACCTAACCTAACCTAACCTAACCTAACCTAACCTAACCTAACCTAACCTAACCTAACCTAACCTAACCTAACCTAACCTAACCTAACCTAACCTAACCTAACCTAACCTAACCTAACCTAACCTAACCTAACCTAACCTAACCTAACCTAACCTAACCTAACCTAACCTAACCTAACCTAACCTAACCTAACCTAACCTAACCTAACCTAACCTAACCTAACCTAACCTAACCTAACCTAACCTAACCTAACCTAACCTAACCTAACCTAACCTAACCTAACCTAACCTAACCTAACCTAACCTAACCTAACCTAACCTAACCTAACCTAACCTAACCTAACCTAACCTAACCTAACCTAACCTAACCTAACCTAACCTAACCTAACCTAACCTAACCTTTTTTTTTTTTTTTTTTTTTTTAGGAGGGGGAATGCTGTTACGCACTGCCTGCGACAGGGGGCCGTCAGGACTGTGTGGGACTCGTCCTATTTAGCGGACCATACCCACTAAACCTACCTCCGTGTACCTCTCGCGCAGCGAGTACCTCAGCAATGGGTCTTCCATCGAATTTTCATCCACGACCGAGGACTGCGCAGCCGCAAACCGGCTCTCAGTGTTTGTGGGGCAAGTCCCCTCTCATAGAGATAGGTGTGCGGTACACGCACACACCCACTCGGATCTACTGGCGAGAAGTGGACGCCCCCGCGTTCACTTTCGCAGATCCTGCCGAGAGACTGGGCTCTCCCTCCTTTGTCGGTCCCCGTTTAGTTGACGGGCCTTCCAGAGGTTTGGCTTTTCTCTTTGCCTCTTGTTGGGGCCGGGGGCAGTTCTTCGTCCCGACCCTGTGATTTGGCGGTAAACCCGCAGCGGCGCAGAGCGTGCAGCGAAGCTCATTGCTGCAACCAGCTGCTTTATGGCCGTCCTCTCCACAGCGGAGGCAGGTATTAGACCTGTCTCCAACTGCTTTACAGACACCACGACCATGTCCTTCGTCTAAGCACCTAAAACAGCGCAGTGGTCTCGGTTTAAGCAGGGTTGCCCTAACAGAGACCCACCCTACTAGAATGCGCTTGTCCGCTACCTTTTTTGCCGCAGCTACAGGGACACGAACAACGACGGAGCCACCCATCCCGTTGTACCCTATACGACCCACTTTGATGGAGTGCACGTTGCAGTCGCCGGCCTTGGCCAATGATTGCGCGACCTCCTCAGCTGTCACCGACTCATCGAGGCCCGTAAGGCGGACCTCCGTAGACTTTATAGGTCTCGTCACTTTTACTACGCCGGCCGGGAGTGCCTCGATGAACTTGGAGGCGAAAAGGTCGGCTTTACCTTCCGCTTCCTCGAGACTTCCTCCTTCCAGTGTGCGGATTTCAAAGATGCGATTACCGGTGACCTTGGAGCCCCTGAACCGCAATCTATCCGCTATGCCGAACTCCTCAAAATTTACTTTAGCCTTCACCTCGGTGAGGGCACGACGAAAATCGTACCCCATTGCTAAACCTTCCGGCTGCACAACTACGACGACTGCCGCGGTTTGCGGTGGCCGGAGTCTGGAAGGGCCGCTCACTTTAGGCGCCGCCTTGTCAGGGGGAGCATTCCTGGCCCTCTTCCTTTTAGAAGAAGGCTTGTTTGCCTTCGCGTTGGGCGTGGGCTTGTCACTAATTTGGGTAGTTGAACTCGTCGACGTGGCGGTTTGGGCAGTCTGGGCGCCAGACGAAACTGCTACTGGTCTGGTGCTTTTCCGCTTATTTTTCCGCCGGACCACTTCTGTCCAAGCCTCGACTGGTGGTGTTGTGTCCATCGGGGTGACAGTTGGGGTTGGCTCAGGGGGGGGTACCAGGCTGGCAGCTCTCCCTTTACCTTTCCCTTTGCCTTTCTTGCTGCGTAGAGGCGTAGGGACTGCAGCCGGGGTGATATCGGGCTGCGGCGCAACTTGCTCCAAAGGTTGAGGCACACTCTGGGGTGAGGTGCGTTTAAGTCCGTAAGCCTCAAGGCTTTCCTTGATCATTTCGCCCACCTGGCGGAGGATGGAGCGAGTAAAGTCCTCAGCTCCACCGTCCCCCAAGGGGCGCGAAGGTGTCTCGTTCTCGGTAGGTAAGCGGGAAGGTGAGGCGCAGAAGCCTCCCTTTTCCTGAGCTATTTTCATCTGGGCCTTGAGGGTGCTGACTTCGCAGGCCAGATAGTGGTTTTCCACCCCCAATTGGGCAACTTCCTTGCGGAGCCGCTCCTCTCTGGTTTTCGTCGCCTTAAGTTGTTCACGTACGTGAGCGAGCTCCATCTCCAGCGAGCAGTTTTGGCTGGTGACGGTATTGTTTCGCAACACGTACGCGGCGGACTCGATGTCACTTGCGGCCTTCTTGAAGTCCCGCACAAAAGTTCCCTTGAGGTTGCCGGAGCTTTGGGCCAGACCCCGGACCCAGTCGCAGCTGGCCTTTATTTTATTATAAAGGTCGCTGGACAGGTCAAGAGGGCCCGTCTCGGAGGGCAGAACGTCCATGGGCTCCCGTCTCTTCTTGACAGCAGACGGCGAGCGAGAAGTCGACGGCGAAACCGGAGGGGGCATCAGGTCGAAGTCCCTGAAGCTGTCCCCAAGGTCTGGCGAATCTCGCGCAACTGCGATGTCAAACGCAGTCGGTGAGGTACTAGCCCTCACACCGTTTGCGAAGTCTTCCTCTGCTTCCCGCAACCACGCAGGGACACAACGTTCCTTGCGGGCTACGGGTAATGATTTGCCGGGTTTCTTCCCAAGAGATGGGGTTTTTCCACGGCGTCCTCCGCCAAGCTTGGTGGCTTTGGAAACCTTAGCCGTCTCAGCATCCAGGTGGTCGTCCAGAGTAATTTCGGCCGACTCTGTGTATCTCCGCTTGGATCCGGGTCTGGTGCCCTCGATCTCCTCGCTGCACACTGAGAGGTCATCATAGTCGTCACTGGCGAAATAGGTGTCCTCCCAGGTGGGTGTCTTGTCCGGGTCGTAACTACTAGCCGGACTTTTGCTCTTCTTATCCTTGGCTCGACCGCTTGCACGGGAGCTACTCCTGCTTCTTTCTTCATCTCTTTCACTAAGTCTACTGCTACTTCTTGTCTCTTTCGCAGCACTCTCCTTAGAAGTACCCGCAACAGCCTTGGTTCCGGCGTCGAACAAAAGAGAAATATTCGCGCTAGGCGTCTTGGGCTTTCCTTTACCTGCAGCCTTGCTGCTGCTCCCTGTCTTTTTGGACCCACTAGACATGCCAAGATGGCGAGATTCGCAAGTGGGATCCCTCTCCTCAACCCTGGGTGAACCCAGTGAGCGCAAGTTGCCCCCTCCAGATACGTGGGGCATTCCCGCAGCCGAAGCTGCGGGTCCGGATTGTCCCCGAGATGGGGCTTTACCGGCCTGGAGACTACTAAGTATTTCCTTGTCGCTCATGTTTTCTACTGCTTGCGGGCGCAGTTGCCCAACGTCACCTCATCGTGGCTGCTAGCGGATGGCCATATCCCGCCATCCACTCCGCCCACAGGGCGAAGCCCTTGCCGACACAGACCAGATCGGCTCGGTCTTGGGGATTTTTTATAGAGGTTTACTCCTCGCAGCTCTGGCAGAACAGAGCCCCCGGTCCGCCCTGAGAAGGGCAGATTACGGTGTACGGGGGTTTTTTAGGGAGGTTTTCCTTCCTCGCGGCTCGGACAAAAGCCCCGACAGCCCCCGGGCCGCCCTAAAAAGGGCAGGACGGTATGTGGTTTTTTATTGAGGTGGCCTTCCTCGTAGCCCGGACAGATACGGCGGTATGAGTCCGAGCCCCCGGCCCTTCCGTAGGGTAACGGGTTGCCCGGCGACCCGCCAGCCAGCGGCGGCTGGCTAAAGGCGGGCGCTGCCGCGCGGTGATTTTTTATAGAGGTTTCTTCCTCGCAGCCCAGGTGAACTGAGCCCCCGGTCCGCCCTAAAAAGAACGGGTTACGGTCTGCCCCCCTGATCACATCTTTGCAATGCTATGCTGAACATAGCAAAGCAAAGAGTGATCCCCCGTTCGGAGACTTTGGCCGTCAGCTGATGATCACTTTTCAGGGATTATCAACTGCCGTTGCCCGAGGTGAACCTGGACGGAATCCTACCAATTACGACATTGAAAGAACGTAACTGGTAACATTCCGCCGCACAAGGAGGTATCTCCGACTGACACCCCTTTTTTTTTTAAGGTGGAACTGCATAAAGATGCAGAAAACCACCTGGGTTGCCTCTTTGTGCCACAAGGTGACACGAATCCGCTGAACGGAACCGCTACGCCCTAATATGTGGGAGACGCATCTCTACCACTTGGGCCTGGAGTGACCGGACTTCTGTCCCGGTCGGTGTTGGGTGCGGGAGGCACCCTATTGCCCTCGGCGCCCCTTTTGCGCGAACGACGCGCTCTAGGAGCAGTTGAGGGACCGCCTCTCGAGTTGTCGATTTTGGGCTTGGGGCAGTCCTTTGCCCCGAGCCGGTGATCAGCTGGTCGCCCAGCAGCTGCACAGAGGCAGCACCTCGGGGGAGCCGAACAGTCCGCGGCTCTGTGACCGGGCTCGCCGCAGCGGATGCAAATATTGGTGCGATCCTCCGCGGCCTTACATAGGGCCCGGCCATGGTTCACTCCCAGACAACGGGAGCACCTAAGGGGCCTCGGTTCTAAGAGTTGAACTCTAACCGAGGTCCAGCCCACCGTCATCCGCTTGCGCTTGGCAAGTGTTTTTGCCGCAGCAACAGGGCATCGGACGACAACAGTGCCGCCCACTCCACTAGCCCCGAAGCGGCCCACTTTAACATGGCTGCTTTCGCAGCTCCCTTGGTCGGCGATTGCCGCAGCGACATCCTCCGCAGTGGACAATTCGTCGACGCCGACCAGTCGAATATCAGCTGATTTGACCGGTCGGGACACCTTAACTGAGCCGGGTGGAAAGACGGAGAGGAGAGCAGCTGCAAGAGAATCCGCTCTCTCACCCGTTTCACCTGGCGCACTGTCTTTGATGGCCTTTATCTCCAACACTCTGTTTCCCGACATTCGGGAAGGCCTTATGGATAGGCGGTCGTTGATGCCGAGCTCCCGAGTGTTCAGTTGGCCCCTGGCCATTCTCAGGAGGTCGGTCATATTATGGCCGGCAGCCATTCCCACTGGCAATAGCTCCAGGACGACAGCCGCTGATTTTGGTAGGCGGAGTCGAGGAGCCTTCTTCTTCTTCTCTTTCTTCTTTGGCGGCACGGTGGTGGCCTTGCTCTTCCGTTGCGCCTGGTTGGCGGGTTTACTCTGAGCGGAGGGGGCAGCGGGGGCCTGGGCGGCTTGCCCTTTCCCCTTGCGGCGCCCTCGCTTTGTGACCTCTGCCCAGGTAGTTGTGGGTGGAGGTGTTGCCACTGTCTTGGAGGTGGAGGGAGGTAGGGGAGGCGGGTCGGGCCTACTACTAGAGCCCTTACCGACCCCCTTACCCTTCCACGGTTTCGGTACCGGTGCGTTGCTAGAGCCGGGTGAGGGTGCCGGAACGACGGTTGCACCTTGCCTCATATCAGCCCTCAGAGGTGGGCGGACGTTCTTGGGTGGCGGGAGACGCTCACTGATGGATGCCAGTTTCGCGTCCATCATGTCACCCATTATGCGAACCAGGGCCTCCAGGGTCGCGTTCTCGCTGGATGAGAAGGTGGGAAGAACCTCCATCTCGATATCCGGGGCCTTTGCAGGCTCTTCTTCGGGGAGTTGGTCGGTTTGCACCGACTGCTCGTTGCATATGGGCCTGGGGGGCCCTTTGTCACTCGCGACTCGCTTGCGGGTCTTCTCCACTCTGAGCTCGTTGCGCAGCTGGTCGTTCTCCTTGTGTAGGCGTGCGTTTTCTTGAGCGACGGAGTTGATCTCGTCGATCTGTAGTTGCATCGCAGCCATACTCTCGCGCAAGACTTTCATTTCAGTCTGCAGTCGCTCATTGTCCTGACGGAGTTTCGCAACTGCAGATGACTCTTGCGCTACTTCCGCGTCCTTGATGCGCTTTTCGAGGGCGCTGTTGGTAGCTCGTAAGCTAGCAGCCTCCTTGGCAAGCCGAGCTGGCTCAGCGGAGAGTTTCCGGAGCCGGGTAACCTCATCCGCTAGCCTGGCTACTTCGTCGTTAGAGGTGCGGCAGCGGAGCTCCTCGACGGACTCACTCACAGACTGCGCAGCCTCCTTAAGGGCCTTTTTAAGTGTACCCTTAATGTTGGTACACTTTGTGGCCACCTCAAATATGAGCTCAGCGTCAGTCTGGACTCTATTGGCGATGTCGTACGCCAACTCTTCATCAGCCCCTTCTTGGGAGAGGCGTTGGGAAGTCTCTTCCTCTCTGCGCTGTGTGTATTGCTCGACAAACTTGTCGAGCCCCACGTCTTTAGCCTGCTGTTGGACTTTGACCGCAGCTGAGCGATCGGCTGGAGTCGTCGGTCGCCGTGAGATGGAGCCTCTGCCTGATGACAACTTGGCCACTTTGGGAAGGCCAAATGAGTACTCCTCTTCCTCTCTGCCCGGGCCCCGTGATGTGCTGGGGCCTATGTCACTGTGTAGAGATTCGCGAGAATCGCGTAATCTGTCTCTTCCGGTGAAGGATGATGCGCGTCCACGCATCTGGTCTCGTCCGTGTGTAGGCCGGCTCGAGTGAGCCGAGCCCCGTGTCTCATCCGTGTTGTTATTTGCAGCAGTGTTGCTGCCATCCCCCCCGTTATCCCAAAAAGAAAATTTATTATTCGAAGCCATGAAATTCCCACGAGTGCGGGAGATCTAGAGAGTCCACCCGGGCAGAGATCCCGCAATACCCGGGTAACCCAAATTACGCCTGGGGGGTCGGGCGGTACCCCAGGGTGGCCGCTAGTTGGTTGATCCCGCTACGCCAACCACTCTGCCTCACTCCGCGCAGGTCAGAGACCCCGTCGCCGCGCTGGGCCCCGCAGGGCGCCCCAACGACGAGGATTGAAGGATTTTTGAGAAGCCTTGGTGTCCGGGGCTGAAGGGGTACAGTGTGGGTTAGAGTCCTGGGATGCTAAGGGACTGTGACTGTGTTGGCCGACGAGGACAGAACCTCTACAATCTGCCAACACGGAAACAGCCGCGCACATCCCATTTCCCCCTCCCACACTCCACCGCAACAGACCCGGCCCCCAAAACCTCCCATTGGGGTTTACTCCCCGCAGCCCTGGCAAGCAGGGCCCCCGCATACCCGCTCTGAAAAGAGCAGGCACACGGTATGATGCAAGGATTCCGACCAGTGTAGCCCCACCGGTCATACACTCCGAAGCCCCCTTGCAGACTCCGAAGCTAGGGGATTTTTATTGAGGTTTTCGTCCTCGCGGCCCCGAAGGGCCCCCGGCCGATCCCGAAGGACAGGTAACGGTGTACGTGGGTTTTTTAGAGAGGTTTTCCTTCCTCGCGGGCCGGACAAAAGCCCCGCCATCCCCCCACCCCGCCTTAAGAAAGGCAGAACGGTATGCGGTTTTTTATTGAGGTGGCCTTCCTCGCAGCCCGGACAAATACGGCGGTATGAGTCCGAGCCCCCGGCCCTTCCGTAGGGTAACGGGTTGCCCGGCGACCCGCCAGCCAGCGGCGGCTGACTAAAGGCGGGCGCTGCCGCGCGGTGATTTATTATAGAGGTTTCTTCCTCGCAGCCCAGGTAAACTGAGCCCCCGGTCTGCCCTGAAAAGGACGGATTACGGTCTGCCCCCCTGACCACATCTTTACAGTGCTATGCTGAACATAGCAAGGTAAAGAGTGATCCCCCGTTCAGAGACTTTGGCCGTCAGCTGATGATCACTTTTCAGGGATTATCAACTGCCGTTGCCCGAGGTGAACCTGGACGGAATCCTACCAATTACGACATTGAAAGAACGCAACTGGTAACATTCCGCCGCACAAGGAGGTATCTCCGACTGACACCTCTTTTTTTTTTTAGGGGGAAATGGTTTTACCCAAAAAACCCCCGGGTTGCCACTTACGTCTCTACGACGCCAGCCGTAGTTGGCCGCTCACTCGGCTCCTGGGGAGCCTGGGAGGTTCGGACTCTGCGTCCAGCCACCGACTTGCGTCGGCTCTCCCTGGCTGACCCCCGTTCCTTAACGCGAGCGCGTTCTGCGGGCGATCGGGGGCTTGTCCCTGGTGATCTTCGGCCGAGGGCAGTCCTTCGTCCCGAGACGATGGTCGGCTCTGCGGCCAGCCGCCGCACACAAGCAGCAGCTGTACGCGGCCACGCAGCTGGCAGCCTTATGACCGGGCTGGCCACATCGGAGGCAGATGTCACTGCGGTCCTCAGTGGCCTTACAGACGGCCCGGCCATGACTCTCCCCAAGGCAACGCGAGCAGCGTAGAGCCCTGGGCGGCAGCAGTTGGACCCTGACGCTCAGCCATCCAATGTGCAGCCTCTTCTGTTTGGCCAGGTTTCTGGCCGCCTGGACGGGGCAGCGGGCGACTACAGAGCCGCCGAATCCTCCCACCCCCATCCGGCCAACCTTCACTTGGGCCGCGCTGCAGCCTCCCTGCTCAGATATGGCCACTGCTATCTCCTCAGCAGTGGCGGACTCTTCTATGCCCGTAAGTCGCAGATCCGCGCACTTCTCGGGTCGCGTCACCTTTACCGCACCTGGTGGGAAGACCGATACCAGGGCGGCAGCAAGAATGTCGGCTTTTTCGGCAGCCTCATCGGGACCGTTCTCCTTTAAGGCCCTCACCTCAAAGATCCGGTTTCCAGTCATGCGGGAGGGCCGCAGTTTGAGGCGTCCGTGAAGCCCAGTTTCGCCAATCCAGCCCTGGCCAATGTCGTGGCGGGCCTTGCTCAGCAATTCGGAGAAGGTTTTCCCCAAGGCTGTCGCTTCTCGTGTGAGCTCCAGCACCACCGCGGCCGACTTGGGCGGGCGGAGGCGCGGGGGCTTCTTCTTCTTAACCCGTTGCTGGGCCGTCGCTGCGGTGGAGGCCTGAGGGGGCCTCTGGGCGGTGTGGGCCTTTTGTGCGGCCGTACTTGGGGCGGGCGGGGCGGCTGGGGCTTTTCCCTTCTTGCCTTTACGCCCGCGTTTCACGACGGTGGACCAGGCCTGATCAGAACGGCCTGGTTCTTCTTCAGATCGGGACGTGGTCGGGATGGGTGCCGGATCGGAGATCCCAGAGGACCCCTTCCCCACTCCCTTCCCCTTCCACGCCCTTTCCACGGGGAGGCTGGTGCCGGCTGCAGGTGCAGGGACAGAAGCCGTGGTCTTAGTCCTGTTTGCCCTAAGGGGCGGTCTGACTGGTGGGGCTGGAGGGAGGCGAGCTTCGAAAGCCTCTAGCCTGGCCTCCAGTCTAGCTCCTAGCGCATCACCAACCTGGCGGAGGATGGAGCTGGTGAGCTGCTCCAGGTCGGTGTCGCGGGCCTGAGGAGGTGGTGTCGCGTCCTGGGGCCGCGGTGTTAGCGGCTCGGTCTGCGTCTCGGTCGAGACGCCTGGACACAGGTTGGCGTCTAGCTTCCGCTTCGGAGGGCGAGAAAGCAAAGCCATCTCCGAGCGTAGTTTCTCCATGTCCTGGCTAAGGCGCTCGTTCTGAGCCCGCACCAGCGTCACTTCCTTTTGGAGGGTGGCGTTCAGTTGCAAGGTGGCTTGCGACAGCCGCTGGAGCCTGGACACCTCCTTGTCTCGGCTTCCGGCAGCGGCCAGCGCCGCGCGCAGCTCTTCCACCGACGAGGATATCGATTCGGCTATGCTTTCGATAGCCTGGCGTACTCTCGGTCGGAGATTCAACGTTGAAGAGGAGCCGATTCGACAGATCTTATCGACGTCCTCTTGCACTTGGTTGGCCAGCTTGTCCGCGAGGATCTCCTGCGGAGTCGTTTCGAAGCCGGCGCTATCCTCAGCGTCATCTTCATGCAGTCCGGACGGACCGGGTTGCGGGTCGGGTGCCATCTGCCCAGAGGCAGGGTTTGTCCTAGGTTGAACGGCGGCTTGTCGTAAACCGCCTCTGCCAGAGGCCAACTTGGCCACCTTGGCGAGGCCGGACGAGTCGCCGTCTTTCTCGGGTCCCGATACTTCGCGCCGAAGCGCGATGTTGCCGCGAAGTTGTGCCCTTCGCTCGCGCGAGGTACTTTGGTCGCGATGGGTGCTGCGGTTTGAGGCCGCTGCACTAGTCTCATTTATGAGAACGACTGAGTCGTCCTCTTCCCCCCCTAATTCCCCAATGTAATTTAAATTGTTCAAATCCATGTGATTCCCACGAGAACGGGAGAAGGGAAAGTCCACCCGGGCAGAGATCCCGATACCCGGGTAACCCAAAATACACCTGGGGGGTCGGGAGGTACCCCAGGGTGGCCGCTAGCTGGCTGGTCCCGCTACGCCAACCACTCTGCCTCACTCCGCGCAAGGTCAGAGACCCCGTCGCCGCGCTGGGCCCCGCAGGGCGCCCCAACGACGAGGATTGAAGGATTTTTGAGAAGCCTTGGTGTCCGGGGCTGAAGGGGTACAGTGTGGGTTAGAGTCCTGGGATGCTAAGGGACTGTGACTGTGTTGGCCGACGAGGACAGAACCTCTACAATCTGCCAACACGGAAACAGCCACGCACATCCCATTTCCCCCTCCCACACTCCACCGCAACAGACCCGGCCCCCAAAACCTCCCATTGGGGTTTACTCCCCGCGGCCCTGGCAAGCAGGGCCCCCGCATACCCGCTCTAAAAAGAGCAGGCACACGGTATGATGCAAGGATTCCGACCAGTGTAGCCCCACCGGTCATACACTCCGAAGCCCCCTTGCAGACTCCGAAGCTAGGGGATTTTTTATTGAGGTTTTCGTCCTCGCGGCCCCGAAGGGCCCCCGGCCGATCCCGAAGGACAGGTAACGGTGTACGTGGGTTTTTTAGAGAGGTTTTCCTTCCTCGCGGGCCGGACAAAAGCCCCGACATCCCCCCACCCCGCCTTAAGAAAGGCAGAACGGTATACGGTTTTTTATTGAGGTGGCCTTCCTCGCAGCTCGGACAGATACGGCGGTATGAGTCCGAGCCCCCGGCCCTTCCGTAGGGAAACGGGTTGCCCGGCGACCCGCCAGCCAGCGGCGGCTGACTAAGGGCGGGCGCTGCCGCGCGGTGATTTTTTATAGAGGTTTCTTCCTCGCAGCCCAGGTAAACTGAGCCCCCGGTCCGCCCTGAAAAGGACGGATTACGGTCTGCCCCCCTGATCACATCTTTGCAATGCTATGCTGAACATAGCAAGGCAAAGAGTGATCCCCCATTCAGAGACTTTGGCCGTCAGCTGATGATCACTTTTCAGGGATTATCAACTGCCGTTGCCCGAGGTGAACCTGGACAAAATCCTACCAATTACGACATTGAAAGAACGTAACTGGTAACATTCCGCCTCACAAGGAGGTATCTGCGACTGACACCTCTTTTTTTTTTTAGGGGGAAATGGTTTTACCCAAAAAACCCCCGGGTTGCCACTTACGTCTCTACGACGCCAGCCGTAGTTGGCCGCTCACTCGGCTCCTGGGGAGCCTGGGAGGTTCGGACTCTGCGTCCAGCCACCGACTTGCGTCGGCTCTCCCTGGCTGACCCCCGTTCCTTAACGCGAGCGCGTTCTGCGGGCGATCGGGGGCTTGTCCCTGGTGATCTTCGGCCGAGGGCAGTCCTTCGTCCCGAGACGATGGTCGGCTCTGCGGCCAGCCGCCGCACACAAGCAGCAGCTGTACGCGGCCACGCAGCTGGCAGCCTTATGACCGGGCTGGCCACATCGGAGGCAGATGTCACTGCGGTCCTCAGTGGCCTTACAGACGGCCCGGCCATGACTCTCCCCAAGGCAACGCGAGCAGCGTAGAGCCCTGGGCGGCAGCAGTTGGACCCTGACGCTCAGCCATCCAATGTGCAGCCTCTTCTGTTTGGCCAGGTTTCTGGCCGCCTGGACGGGGCAGCGGGCGACTACAGAGCCGCCGAATCCTCCCACCCCCATCCGGCCAACCTTCACTTGGGCCGCGCTGCAGCCTCCCTGCTCAGATATGGCCACTGCTATCTCCTCAGCAGTGGCGGACTCTTCTATGCCCGTAAGTCGCAGATCCGCGCACTTCTCGGGTCGCGTCACCTTTACCGCACCTGGTGGGAAGACCGATACCAGGGCGGCAGCAAGAATGTCGGCTTTTTCGGCAGCCTCATCGGGACCGTTCTCCTTTAAGGCCCTCACCTCAAAGATCCGGTTTCCAGTCATGCGGGAGGGCCGCAGTTTGAGGCGTCCGTGAAGCCCAGTTTCGCCAATCCAGCCCTGGCCAATGTCGTGGCGGGCCTTGCTCAGCAATTCGGAGAAGGTTTTCCCCAAGGCTGTCGCTTCTCGTGTGAGCTCCAGCACCACCGCGGCCGACTTGGGCGGGCGGAGGCGCGGGGGCTTCTTCTTCTTAACCCGTCGCTGGGCCGTCGCTGCGGTGGAGGCCTGAGGGGGCCTCTGGGCGGTGTGGGCCTTTTGTGCGGCCGTACTTGGGGCGGGCGGGGCGGCTGGGGCTTTTCCCTTCTTGCCTTTACGCCCGCGTTTCACGACGGTGGACCAGGCCTGATCAGAACGGCCTGGTTCTTCTTCAGATCGGGACGTGGTCGGGATGGGTGCCGGATCGGAGATCCCAGAGGACCCCTTCCCCACTCCCTTCCCCTTCCACGCCCTTTCCACGGGGAGGCTGGTGCCGGCTGCAGGTGCAGGGACAGAAGCCGTGGTCTTAGTCCTGTTTGCCCTAAGGGGCGGTCTGACTGGTGGGGCTGGAGGGAGGCGAGCTTCGAAAGCCTCTAGCCTGGCCTCCAGTCTAGCTCCTAGCGCATCACCAACCTGGCGGAGGATGGAGCTGGTGAGCTGCTCCAGGTCGGTGTCGCGGGCCTGAGGAGGTGGTGTCGCGTCCTGGGGCCGCGGTGTTAGCGGCTCGGTCTGCGTCTCGGTCGAGACGCCTGGACACAGGTTGGCGTCTAGCTTCCGCTTCGGAGGGCGAGAAAGCAAAGCCATCTCCGAGCGTAGTTTCTCCATGTCCTGGCTAAGGCGCTCGTTCTGAGCCCGCACCAGCGTCACTTCCTTTTGGAGGGTGGCGTTCAGTTGCAAGGTGGCTTGCGACAGCCGCTGGAGCCTGGACACCTCCTTGTCTCGGCTTCCGGCAGCGGCCAGCGCCGCGCGCAGCTCTTCCACCGACGAGGATATCGATTCGGCTATGCTTTCGATAGCCTGGCGTACTCTCGGTCGGAGATTCAACGTTGAAGAGGAGCCGATTCGACAGATCTTATCGACGTCCTCTTGCACTTGGTTGGCCAGCTTGTCCGCGAGGATCTCCTGCGGAGTCGTTTCGAAGCCGGCGCTATCCTCAGCGTCATCTTCATGCAGTCCGGACGGACCGGGTTGCGGGTCGGGTGCCATCTGCCCAGAGGCAGGGTTTGTCCTAGGTTGAACGGCGGCTTGTCGTAAACCGCCTCTGCCAGAGGCCAACTTGGCCACCTTGGCGAGGCCGGACGAGTCGCCGTCTTTCTCGGGTCCCGATACTTCGCGCCGAAGCGCGATGTTGCCGCGAAGTTGTGCCCTTCGCTCGCGCGAGGTACTTTGGTCGCGATGGGTGCTGCGGTTTGAGGCCGCTGCACTAGTCTCATTTATGAGAACGACTGAGTCGTCCTCTTCCCCCCCTAATTCCCCAATGTAATTTAAATTGTTCAAATCCATGTGATTCCCACGAGAACGGGAGAAGGGAAAGTCCACCCGGGCAGAGATCCCGATACCCGGGTAACCCAAAATACACCTGGGGGGTCGGGAGGTACCCCAGGGTGGCCGCTAGCTGGCTGGTCCCGCTACGCCAACCACTCTGCCTCACTCCGCGCAAGGTCAGAGACCCCGTCGCCGCGCTGGGCCCCGCAGGGCGCCCCAACGACGAGGATTGAAGGATTTTTGAGAAGCCTTGGTGTCCGGGGCTGAAGGGGTACAGTGTGGGTTAGAGTCCTGGGATGCTAAGGGACTGTGACTGTGTTGGCCGACGAGGACAGAACCTCTACAATCTGCCAACACGGAAACAGCCACGCACATCCCATTTCCCCCTCCCACACTCCACCGCAACAGACCCGGCCCCCAAAACCTCCCATTGGGGTTTACTCCCCGCGGCCCTGGCAAGCAGGGCCCCCGCATACCCGCTCTAAAAAGAGCAGGCACACGGTATGATGCAAGGATTCCGACCAGTGTAGCCCCACCGGTCATACACTCCGAAGCCCCCTTGCAGACTCCGAAGCTAGGGGATTTTTTATTGAGGTTTTCGTCCTCGCGGCCCCGAAGGGCCCCCGGCCGATCCCGAAGGACAGGTAACGGTGTACGTGGGTTTTTTAGAGAGGTTTTCCTTCCTCGCGGGCCGGACAAAAGCCCCGACATCCCCCCACCCCGCCTTAAGAAAGGCAGAACGGTATACGGTTTTTTATTGAGGTGGCCTTCCTCGCAGCTCGGACAGATACGGCGGTATGAGTCCGAGCCCCCGGCCCTTCCGTAGGGAAACGGGTTGCCCGGCGACCCGCCAGCCAGCGGCGGCTGACTAAGGGCGGGCGCTGCCGCGCGGTGATTTTTTATAGAGGTTTCTTCCTCGCAGCCCAGGTAAACTGAGCCCCCGGTCCGCCCTGAAAAGGACGGATTACGGTCTGCCCCCCTGATCACATCTTTGCAATGCTATGCTGAACATAGCAAGGCAAAGAGTGATCCCCCATTCAGAGACTTTGGCCGTCAGCTGATGATCACTTTTCAGGGATTATCAACTGCCGTTGCCCGAGGTGAACCTGGACAAAATCCTACCAATTACGACATTGAAAGAACGTAACTGGTAACATTCCGCCTCACAAGGAGGTATCTGCGACTGACACCTCTTTTTTTTTTTTTTTTTAGGGGGAAATGGTTTGCACCAAAAAACCCCCGGGTTGCCACCTACGTCTTTACGACGCCAGCCGTAGTTGGCCGCTCACTCGGCTCCTGGGTACAAGAGCCTGGGAGGTTTGGACTCTGCGTCCAGCCACCGACTTGCGTCGGCTCTCCCTGGCAGACCCCCGTACTCCTCAACGCGAACGCGTTCTGCGGGCGATCGGGGGCTTGTCCCTGGCGATCTTCGGCCGAGGGCAGTCCTTCGTCCCGAGACGATGGTCGGCCCTGCGGCCCGCCGCCGCACATAGGCAGCAGCTATACGGGGCCGCGCAACCGGCGGCCTTATGACCGGGCTGGCCACATCGGAGGCAGATATCGCTGCGGTCCTCTGTGGCCTTGCAGACGGCCCGGCCATGACTCTCCCCAAGGCAGCGCGAGCAGCGCAGAGCCCTGGGCGGCAGCAGTTGCACTCTGACGTTCAGCCAGCCAACGTGCAGCCTCTTCAGCTTCGCCAGGTTTCTGGCCGCCTGGACCGGGCAGCGGGCGACTACAGAGCCGCCGGCACCTCCCACCCCCATCCGGCCAATCTTCACATGGGCTGCGCTACAGCCCCCCTGTTCAGAGATGGCCACTGCTATCTCGTCAGCAGTGGCGGACTCCTCCAAGCCCGTGAGGCGCAGATCCGCGCACTTCTCAGGCCGTGTCACTATAACCGCACCTGGTGGGAAAACTGAAACCAGGGCGGTCGCAAGAAGGTCGGCTTTTTCAGCTGCCTCGCCGGGACCGCTCTCCTTCAAGGCCCTCACCTCGAAGATTCGGTTCCCGGTCATGCGGGAGGGCCGCAACTTGAGGCGTCCCTGGAGTCCAGTCTCGCCGATCCAATGTTGCCCGATGTCATTGCGGGCCTTGCTCAGCAGCTCGGAGAAAGTGTGCCCCGTAGCTGTCCCTTCCTTGGTGAGCTCCAACACCACCGCGGCCGATTTGGGCGGGCGGAGGCGTGGGGACTTCTTCTTCTTCTTCTTGGCCTTATCTGGGGCGGTCACTTTGTTGGAGGCCTGAGGGGGCCTCTGGGCGGTTTGGGCCTGCAGTGCGGCCGTAACTGGAGCAGACGGGGCGGCTTGGGCTTTTCCCTTCCTGCCTTTGCGTCCGCGCTTAACAACTGTGGACCAGGCTGAATGGCCTGGTTCTGGTTCAGTCCGGGACGTGGTTGGGGTGGGTGCCGGTTCCGAGACCCTAGAAGAGCTCTTCCCCACTCCCTTCCCCTTCCACGGCTTCATCGGGGCGCCACTGGGGCCGGCCCGAGAGTCAGCGCCGAGAGGCGGTCTTACTGGTGGCGCTGGGGGGAGACGGGCCTCGAAAGCTTCGAGGCGGGCCTCCAACCTAGCACCCAATGCGTCGCCGACTTGCCGGAGTATCCGGTCGGAGATCGCATCTATCTCCGCACTAATGGTATAAGCGGACGGAACCGCTGTCGCTTCAACCGGCTGTGTTGATAGAGGCTCGGTTTGGGTCTCGATAGAAACGCCAGTGCTCTGGTGCGACTCTAGCTTGCGCTTCGGAGGGCGAGAGAGTAAGGCCATCTCCGAGCGAAGCCTCTTCACGTCTTCGCTGAGGCGCTCATTTTGCGCCCGAACCAGCGTCACCTCCCTCTGGAGAGAGGCATTCAATGCGAGGGTGGCTTTGGATAGCCTACGGAACTTGGATAACTCCTTGTCCTTGCTCTCGGTTGCGGCCAACGCGGCGCGCAGCTCTTCCACCGATGAGGAGATGGACTCCGCGATGCTGTGTATGGCCTCCCGAACGCGAGGCCGAAGATCCACAGAGGAGGAGGCGCCAATTTTGCAGATCTTCTCGACGTCCTCCTGCACTAAATTAGCTAGCCGATCCGCCAACAACTCCTGCGAAGTGACCGCAAAGAGGTCGGCAGCGCTGCTGCTATCATCGACGGTCGGCTGAGAGTCTGCCGGGTCGTCGGTTGTGTCACGATTAGCCTGCCTGGAAGCAGGACTAACCCTCCCTGGGACGGAAGCCTGTCGTAGGCCGCCTCTGCCAGAGGCCAGTTTGGCCACCTTGGCGAGGCCGAACGAGGCCCCATCATCGTCTATGCCCGAACCTTCGCGCCGTAGCGCGGTTGTACCACTCGTAGTGGTTCTCACTCGCTCAAGCGAGGAACTATTCTTCTGAACAGTGCCTAGGCTAGCAGCCACGGCATCGTCCACCGCTGAACACAGGTCTACTACACTGACCTCTTCATCATCCCCCCCAAAGTAATCCCCATATATATTTTGATTCAACTCCATAACAAGTCCCACGAGTCTGGGAGAAAAGATGGTCCACCCGGCCAGAGATCCCAGAATAGCCGGGTAACCCTAAGTACACCTGGGGAGTCGGGCTAACCCCAGGGTGGCCGCTCGCCGGTTGATCCCACTATGCCAACCACTCTGCCTCACTCCGCGCAAGGCCAGAGACCCCGTCGCCGCGCAGGGCCCCGCAGGGCGCCCCAACGACGAGAATTGTAGGATTTTTGAGAAGCCTTGGTGTCCGGGGCTGAAGGGGTACAGTGTGGGTTAGAGTCCTGGGATGCTAAGGGACTGTGACTGTGTTGGCCGACGAGGACAGAACCTCTACAATCTGCCAACACGGAAACAGCCACGCACATCCCATTTCCCCCTCCCACACTCCACCGCAACAGACCCGGCCCCCAAAACCTCCCATTGGGGTTTACTCCCCGCGGCCCTGGCAAGCAGGGCCCCCGCATAGCCGCTCTAAAAAGAGCAGGCACACGGTATGATGCAAGGATTCCGACCAGTGTAGCCCCACCGGTCATACACTCCGAAGCCCCCTTGCAGACTCCGAAGCTAGGGGATTTTTTATTGAGGTTTTCGTCCTCGCGGCCCCGAAGGGCCCCCGGCCGATCCCGAAGGACAGGTAACGGTGTACATGGGTTTTTTAGAGAGGTTTTCCTTCCTCGCGGGCCGGACAAAAGCCCCGACATCCCCCCACCCCGCCTTAAGAAAGGCAGAACGGTATACGGTTTTTTATTGAGGTGGCCTTCCTCGCAGCTCGGACAGATACGGCGGTATGAGTCCGAGCCCCCGGCCCTTCCGTAGGGAAACGGGTTGCCCGGCGACCCGCCAGCCAGCGGCGGCTGACTAAGGGCGGGCGCTGCCGCGCGGTGATTTTTTATAGAGGTTTCTTCCTCGCAGCCCAGGTAAACTGAGCCCCCGGTCCGCCCTGAAAAGGACGGATTACGGTCTGCCCCCCTGATCACATCTTTGCAATGCTATGCTGAACATAGCAAGGTAAAGAGTGATCCCCCGTTCAGAGACTTTGGCCGTCAGCTGATGATCACTTTTCAGGGATTATCAACTGCCGTTGCCCGAGGTGAACCTGGACAAAATCCTACCAATTACGACATTGAAAGAACGTAACTGGTAACATTCCACCGCACAAGGAGGTATCTCCGACTGACACCTCAACCTAACCTAACCTAACCTAACCTAACCTAACCTAACCTAACCTAACCTAACCTAACCTAACCTAACCTAACCTAACCTAACCTAACCTAACCTAACCTAACCTAACCTAACCTAACCTAACCTAACCTAACCTAACCTAACCTAACCTAACCTAACCTAACCTAACCTAACCTAACCTAACCTAACCTAACCTAACCTAACCTAACCTAACCTAACCTAACCTAACCTAACCTAACCTAACCTAACCTAACCTAACCTAACCTAACCTAACCTAACCTAACCTAACCTAACCTAACCTAACCTAACCTAACCTAACCTAACCTAACCTAACCTAACCTAACCTAACCTAACCTAACCTAACCTAACCTAACCTAACCTAACCTAACCTAACCTAACCTAACCTAACCTAACCTAACCTAACCTAACCTAACCTAACCTAACCTAACCTAACCTAACCTAACCTAACCTAACCTAACCTAACCTAACCTAACCTAACCTAACCTAACCTAACCTAACCTAACCTAACCTAACCTAACCTAACCTAACCTAACCTAACCTAACCTAACCTAACCTAACCTAACCTAACCTAACCTAACCTAACCTAACCTAACCTAACCTAACCTAACCTAACCTAACCTAACCTAACCTAACCTAACCTAACCTAACCTAACCTAACCTAACCTAACCTAACCTAACCTAACCTAACCTAACCTAACCTAACCTAACCTAACCTAACCTAACCTAACCTAACCTAACCTAACCTAACCTAACCTAACCTAACCTAACCTAACCTAACCTAACCTAACCTAACCTAACCTAACCTAACCTAACCTAACCTAACCTAACCTAACCTAACCTAACCTAACCTAACCTAACCTAACCTAACCTAACCTAACCTAACCTAACCTAACCTAACCTAACCTAACCTAACCTAACCTAACCTAACCTAACCTAACCTAACCTAACCTAACCTAACCTAACCTAACCTTTTTTTTTTTTTTTTTTTTTTTTTTTGTTTTCGCAGGAAAAAATGCATTACGCATACCTACTGCTTCAGGGGCAGCAGTAGGGTATGTGGGACTCTCTTGTCGGTGCCCGACAAGCATACCCACTAAAAAGACCTGCGGTGTACCTTGCAACGTATGTTGGCAGTGTATGGGTTTCCCTTAGGATGCCCTCCATGCACCGCCTACGTACGGCCTATGCCGGGCCTCAGGCATAAAATATGGGTGATCCTGTACACAGGGAACCACCCCCAGTCTGGCAAGCTGTGCAATGCGAGCGTTGAGCCCCCCGGCCCAACGCCCACTAGCCTGCTAGAGGGGGGAAGTTGAGTTCGGCGTATGCCTTCTCGTCCTCCCCCATCTACGACTTCGGGTCGGGTCCGCAAGCAACCTCGCCGACCCGATCCGTGGCCACCCTTTACAATGACATTGCATGTCGTTGCAAGGGGCCGCCAACGTCTCACGCCCACTCGCTGCCCAGCATAGCTCAAACCATACTGGGAAGCGAGCGACTTCCGTCCGCCGCGGGGCTGGCGCCCCAACGGCAACACCGCCGTCGCACCCTCCAGCACGAACGGCCACAACTGGCCACGGGCCGAAGCCCGCTACCACCGTCTGGAGACGCATTCAACAGCGGGCTGCCCAAGCCCACTGGAAGCGTCTCCCGTGTGGGTTTTGGTCCACGCCGGCCAAATGGCCGGTACCCTCCATGTCTGGAGGGCGTTCCCCTATCCGCCACCTGGGGACGCGCCCGGTAGGAGACCCAAAACTCCTTCCCTGTGAAGGGCGGGTTTTTTTTAAGGAGGAACTGCAAAAGCAGAAAACCTCCTGGGTTGCCCCACGCGTCTATCGACGCCAGCCGTGAAAAGGCCACCCGCTCGACTCCTGGAAACCAGGAGCCAGGGAGGTTTGGACTCTGCGTCCGGCCACCAACTTACGTCGGCTCTCCCTGGCAGACCCCCGTATTCCTCAACGCGAACGCGTTCTTCGGGCAATCGGGGGCTTGTCTCTGGCGATCTTCGGTCGCGGACACTGTTTCGTGCCCAGGCGATGGTCTGCCGGGCGACCAGCTGCCGCACATAGGCAGCAGCTATACGCAGCCACACAATCGGCGGCCTTATGACCGGGCTGGCCACATCGGAGGCAGATGTTACTGCGATCCTCAGTGGCCTTGCAGACGGCCCGGCCATGGCTCTCGCCAAGGCAGCGCGAGCAGCGCAGGACCCTAGGCGGCAACAGTTGGACCCTGACACTCAGCCATCCAACCGTCAGCTTCTTCGATTTGGCCAGGTTTTTGGCCGCCTGGACGGGGCAGCGGGCGACTACAGAGCCGCCAAAACCTCCTACCCCCATCCGGCCAACTTTAACTTGGGCTGCGTTGCAGCCCCCCTGTTCAGAAATGGCCACTGCTATCTCGTCAGCAGTGGCGGACTCTTCTAGGCCGGTAAGGCGCAGGTCTGCGCACTTTTCGGGCCGCGTAATCTTCACCGCACCTGATGGAAAGACCGAATTCAGGGCGGCTGCGAGGATGTCGGCTTTCTCGGATGCCTCACCGGGGGAACTGTCCTTCAAGGCCCTCACCTCGAAGATCCTGTTCCCAGTCATGCGGGAGGGCCGCAGCTTTAGGCGTCCTTGCAGCCCCGTCTCGCCGATCCAGCCCTGACCGATGTCTTTTCGGGCTTTGCTCAACAGCTCGGAGAAGCTGTATCCTGTGGCTGATCCTTCCTGGGTGAGCTCCAACACTACCGCAGCCGACTTCGGCGGGCGGATGCGTGGGGGCTTCTTCTGCTTAGCCCGTACCGGGGCAGTTGCTTTGGTGGAGGCCTGAGGGTGCCTCTGGGCGGTCTTGGCCTGTTGTGCGGCCGTAACTGTGGCAGACGGGGCGGCTGGGGCTTTCCCCTTCTTGCCCTTGCGTCCGCGTTTTACTACGGTGGACCAGGCGGTGTGGCCTGGTTCAAGTTCAGTCCGAGGCTCGGTCGGGGCGGGTGCCGGTTCGGAGGTCCTAGTGGAACTCTTCCCCACTCCCTTCCCCTTCCAGGCCTTATCCGAGGGTCGGCTGGTGTCGGCTGCAGAGGCTGGCGCAGTCACCGTGTTCACTGTCTTGTTCGCCCTGAGGGGCGGTCGTACTAGAGGAGCTGGAGGGAGGCGGGCCTCGAAGGCTTCGAGGCGGGCTTCAAGTCTGGCTCCCAGTGCGTCACCCACTTGGCGTAGGATCCGGTCGGAAATCGCTTCCAGCTCCGCATTTCCTACATTTGTGGGCGAGGTCGTTGCCACTTCTGCTGGTCGCGGTCTTGGCGGCTCAGTTTGCGTCTCAATAGAAACGCTTATGCTCGGTCGTTCTTCCAACCTGCGCTTCGGAGTGCGAGACAGTAAGGCCATCTCCGAGCGAAGCCTCTTCATGTCTTCGCTGAGGCGCTCGTTTTGCGCCCGAACCAGCGTCACCTCCTTCTGGAGAGTGGCGTTTAACGCAAGGGTAGCTTTTGACAGCCGACGGAGCTTGGACATCTCCTTGTCCTGACTCTCGGTTGCGGCCAGTGCAGCACGCAGCTCTTCCACTGATGTAGAGATTGACTCCGCAATGCTCTGTATGGCCTGACGAACGCGAGGCCGAAGATCTACAGATGAGGAGGCGCCGATCTTGCAGATCTTCTCGACGTCTTCCTGCACTAAATTGGCTAGCCGGTCCGCTAGTAACTCCTGAGAAGTGACTGCAAAGGCGTCGGCGGCGTTAACATTATTGTCATCGACGGGTGGCTGGAGGTCTGCCGGATCGTCGATCGTTTCCCATCTATCGCAAGTGGACGGGCCAGCTTGCGGGTCTAAATTCGCCTGCCTGGAAGCAGGGTTACTTCTGGTTGAAACGGAGACCTGTCGTAGACCACCTCTGCCTGAGGCCAGCTTGGCCACCTTGGCGAGGCCAAACGTGTCTCCGTCATCGTCATTGCCCGAAATTTCGCGCCGTAGCGCGGTTGTGCCACTCGTAGTGGTTCTCACTCGCTCAGGCGAGGAGCTCTTCTCCTGGGCAGTGCCTAGGCTGGCAGCTTCGGCATTGTCCACAGCTGAACAAAGGTCAACAACACTGACCTCTCCTTCATCCCCCCCAAAATAATCCCCATATATATTATTCAACTCCATAACAAGTCCCACGAGTGCGGGAGATCTAAAGAGTCCACCCGGGCAGAGATCCCGCAATACCCGGGCAACCCAAAATACACCTGGGGGGTCGGGAGGTACCCCAGGGTGGCCGCTAGCTGGCTGGTCCCGCTACGCCAACCACTCTGCCTCACTCCGCGCAAGGTCAGAGACCCCGTCGCCGCGCTGGGCCCCGCAGGGCGCCCCAACGACGAGGATTGAAGGATTTTTTAGAAGCCTTGGTGTCCGGGGCTGAAGGGGTACAGTGTGGGTTAGAGTCCTGGGATGCTAAGGGACTGTGACTGTGTTGGCCGACGAGGACAGAACCTCTACAATCTGCCAACACGGAAACAGCCGCGCACATCCCATTTCCCCCTCCCACACTCCACCGCAACAGACCCGGCCCCCAAAACCTCCCATTGGGGTTTACTCCCCGCGGCCCTGGCAAGCAGGGCCCCCGCATACCCGCTCTAAAAAGAGCAGGCACACGGTATGATGCAAGGATTCCGACCAGTGTAGCCCCACCGGTCATACACTCCGAAGCCCCCTTGCAGACTCCGAAGCTAGGGGATTTTTTATTGAGGTTTTCGTCCTCGCGGCCCCGAAGGACCCCCGGCCGATCCCGAAGGACGGGTAACGGTGTACGTGGGTTCTTTTAGAGAGGTTTTCCTTCCTCGCGGGCCGGACAAAAGCCCCGACATCCCCCCACCCCGCCTTAAGAAAGGCAGAACGGTATGCGGTTTTTTATTGAGGTGGCCTTCCTCGCAGCCCGGACAAATACGGCGGTATGAGTCCGAGCCCCCGGCCCTTCCGTAGGGTAACGGGTTGCCCGGCGACCCGCCAGCCAGCAGCGGCTGACTAACGGCGGGCGCTGCCGCGCGGTGATTTATTATAGAGGTTTCTTCCTCGCAGCCCAGGAAAACTGAGCCCCCGGTCTGCCCTGAAAAGGACGGATTACGGTCTGCCCCCCTGATCACATCTTTACAATGCTATGCTGAACATAGCAAGGTAAAGAGTGATCCCCCGTTCAGAGACTTTGGCCGTCAGCTGATGATCACTTTTCAGGGATTATCAACTGCCGTTGCCCGAGGTGAACCTGGACAAAATCCTACCAATTACGACATTGAAAGAACATAACTGGTAACATTCCGCCGCACAAGGAGGTATCTCCGACTGACACCTCAACCTAACCTAACCTAACCTAACCTAACCTAACCTAACCTAACCTAACCTAACCTAACCTAACCTAACCTAACCTAACCTAACCTAACCTAACCTAACCTAACCTAACCTAACCTAACCTAACCTAACCTAACCTAACCTAACCTAACCTAACCTAACCTAACCTAACCTAACCTAACCTAACCTAACCTAACCTAACCTAACCTAACCTAACCTAACCTAACCTAACCTAACCTAACCTAACCTAACCTAACCTAACCTAACCTAACCTAACCTAACCTAACCTAACCTAACCTAACCTAACCTAACCTAACCTAACCTAACCTAACCTAACCTAACCTAACCTAACCTAACCTAACCTAACCTAACCTAACCTAACCTAACCTAACCTAACCTAACCTAACCTAACCTAACCTAACCTAACCTAACCTAACCTAACCTAACCTAACCTAACCTAACCTAACCTAACCTAACCTAACCTAACCTAACCTAACCTAACCTAACCTAACCTAACCTAACCTAACCTAACCTAACCTAACCTAACCTAACCTAACCTAACCTAACCTAACCTAACCTAACCTAACCTAACCTAACCTAACCTAACCTAACCTAACCTAACCTAACCTAACCTAACCTAACCTAACCTAACCTAACCTAACCTAACCTAACCTAACCTAACCTAACCTAACCTAACCTAACCTAACCTAACCTAACCTAACCTAACCTAACCTAACCTAACCTAACCTAACCTAACCTAACCTAACCTAACCTAACCTAACCTAACCTAACCTAACCTAACCTAACCTAACCTAACCTAACCTAACCTAACCTAACCTAACCTAACCTAACCTAACCTAACCTAACCTAACCTAACCTAACCTAACCTAACCTAACCTAACCTAACCTAACCTAACCTAACCTAACCTAACCTAACCTAACCTAACCTAACCTAACCTAACCTAACCTAACCTAACCTAACCTAACCTAACCTAACCTAACCTAACCTAACCTAACCTAACCTAACCTAACCTAACCTAACCTAACCTAACCTAACCTAACCTAACCTAACCTAACCTAACCTAACCTAACCTAACCTAACCTAACCTAACCTAACCTAACCTAACCTAACCTAACCTAACCTAACCTAACCTAACCTAACCTAACCTAACCTAACCTAACCTAACCTAACCTAACCTAACCTAACCTAACCTAACCTAACCTAACCTAACCTAACCTAACCTAACCTAACCTAACCTAACCTAACCTAACCTAACCTAACCTAACCTAACCTAACCTAACCTAACCTAACCTAACCTAACCTAACCTAACCTAACCTAACCTAACCTAACCTAACCTAACCTAACCTAACCTAACCTAACCTAACCTAACCTAACCTAACCTAACCTAACCTAACCTAACCTAACCTAACCTAACCTAACCTAACCTAACCTAACCTAACCTAACCTAACCTAACCTAACCTAACCTAACCTAACCTAACCTAACCTAACCTAACCTAACCTAACCTAACCTAACCTAACCTAACCTAACCTAACCTAACCTAACCTAACCTAACCTAACCTAACCTAACCTAACCTAACCTAACCTAACCTAACCTAACCTAACCTAACCTAACCTAACCTAACCTAACCTAACCTAACCTAACCTAACCTAACCTAACCTAACCTAACCTAACCTAACCTAACCTAACCTAACCTAACCTAACCTAACCTAACCTAACCTAACCTAACCTAACCTAACCTAACCTAACCTAACCTAACCTAACCTAACCTAACCTAACCTAACCTAACCTAACCTAACCTAACCTAACCTAACCTAACCTAACCTAACCTAACCTAACCTAACCTAACCTAACCTAACCTAACCTAACCTAACCTAACCTAACCTAACCTAACCTAACCTAACCTAACCTAACCTAACCTAACCTAACCTAACCTAACCTAACCTAACCTAACCTAACCTAACCTAACCTAACCTAACCTAACCTAACCTAACCTAACCTAACCTAACCTAACCTAACCTAACCTAACCTAACCTAACCTAACCTAACCTAACCTAACCTAACCTAACCTAACCTAACCTAACCTAACCTAACCTAACCTAACCTAACCTAACCTAACCTAACCTAACCTAACCTAACCTAACCTAACCTAACCTAACCTAACCTAACCTAACCTAACCTAACCTAACCTAACCTAACCTAACCTAACCTAACCTAACCTAACCTAACCTAACCTAACCTAACCTAACCTAACCTAACCTAACCTAACCTAACCTAACCTAACCTAACCTAACCTAACCTAACCTAACCTAACCTAACCTAACCTAACCTAACCTAACCTAACCTAACCTAACCTAACCTAACCTAACCTAACCTAACCTAACCTAACCTAACCTAACCTAACCTAACCTAACCTAACCTAACCTAACCTAACCTAACCTAACCTAACCTAACCTAACCTAACCTAACCTAACCTAACCTAACCTAACCTAACCTAACCTAACCTAACCTAACCTAACCTAACCTAACCTAACCTAACCTAACCTAACCTAACCTAACCTAACCTAACCTAACCTAACCTAACCTAACCTAACCTAACCTAACCTAACCTAACCTAACCTAACCTAACCTAACCTAACCTAACCTAACCTAACCTAACCTAACCTAACCTAACCTAACCTAACCTAACCTAACCTAACCTAACCTAACCTAACCTAACCTAACCTAACCTAACCTAACCTAACCTAACCTAACCTAACCTAACCTAACCTAACCTAACCTAACCTAACCTAACCTAACCTAACCTAACCTAACCTAACCTAACCTAACCTAACCTAACCTAACCTAACCTAACCTAACCTAACCTTTTTTTTTTTTTTTTTTTTTTTTAGGAGGGGGAATGCTGTTACGCACTGCCTGCGACAGGGGGCCGTCAGGACTGTGTGGGACTCGTCCTATTTAGCGGACCATACCCACTAAACCTACCTCCGTGTACCTCTCGCGCAGCGAGTACCTCAGCAATGGGTCTTCCATCGAATTTTCATCCACGACCGAGGACTGCGCAGCCGCAGACCGGCTCTCAGTGTTTGTGGGGCAAGTCCCCTCTCATAGAGATAGGTGTGCGGTACACGCACACACCCACTCGGATCTACTGGCGAGAAGTGGACGCCCCCGCGTTCACTTTCGCAGATCCTGCCGAGAGACTGGGCTCTCCCTCCTTTGTCGGTCCCCGTTTAGTTGACGGGCCTTCCAGAGGTTTGGCTTTTCTCTTTGCCTCTTGTTGGGGCCGGGGGCAGTTCTTCGTCCCGACCCTGTGATTCGGCGGTAAACCCGCAGCGGCGCAGAGCGTGCAGCGAAGCTCATTGCTGCAACCAGCTGCTTTATGGCCGTCCTCTCCACAGCGGAGGCAGGTATTAGACCTGTCTCCGACTGCTTTACAGACACCACGACCATGTCCTTCGTCTAAGCACCTAAAACAGCGCAGTGGTCTCGGTTTGAGCAGGGTTGCCCTAACAGAGACCCACCCTACTAGAATGCGCTTGTCCGCTACCTTTTTTGCCGCAGCTACAGGGACACGAACAACGACGGAGCCACCCATCCCGTTGTACCCTATACGACCCACTTTGATGGAGTGCACGTTGCAGTCGCCGGCCTTGGCCAATGATTGCGCGACCTCCTCAGCTGTCACCGACTCATCGAGGCCCGTAAGGCGGACCTCCGTAGACTTTATAGGTCTCGTCACTTTTACTACGCCGGCCGGGAGTGCCTCGATGAACTTGGAGGCGAAAAGGTCGGCTTTACCTTCCGCTTCCTCGAGACTTCCTCCTTCCAGTGTGCGGATTTCAAAGATGCGATTACCGGTGACCTTGGAGCCCCTGAACCGCAATCTATCCGCTATGCCGAACTCCTCAAAATTTACTTTAGCCTTCACCTCGGTGAGGGCACGACGAAAATCGTACCCCATTGCTAAACCTTCCGGCTGCACAACTACGACGACTGCCGCGGTTTGCGGTGGCCGGAGTCTGGAAGGGCCGCTCACTTTAGGCGCCGCCTTGTCAGGGGGTGCATTCCTGGCCCTCTTCCTTTTAGAAGAAGGCTTGTTTGCCTTCGCGTTGGGCGTGGGCTTGTCACTAATTTGGGTAGTTGAACTCGTCGACGTGGCGGTTTGGGCGGTCTGGGCGCCAGACGAAACTGCTACTGGTCTGGTGCTTTTCCGCTTATTTTTCCGCCGGACCACTTCTGTCCAAGCCTCGACTGGTGGTGTTGTGTCCATCGGGGTGACAGTTGGGGTTGGCTCAGGGGGGGGTACCAGGCTGGCAGCTCTCCCTTTACCTTTCCCTTTGCCTTTCTTGCTGCGTAGAGGCGTAGGGACTGCAGCCGGGGTGATATCGGGCTGCGGCGCAACTTGCTCCAAAGGTTGAGGCACACTCTGGGGTGAGGTGCGTTTAAGTCCGTAAGCCTCAAGGCTTTCCTTGATCATTTCGCCCACCTGGCGGAGGATGGAGCGAGTAAAGTCCTCAGCTCCACCGTCCCCCAAGGGGCGCGAAGGTGTCTCGTTCTCGGTAGGTAAGCGGGAAGGTGAGGCGCAGAAGCCTCCCTTTTCCTGAGCTATTTTCATCTGGGCCTTGAGGGTGCTGACTTCGCAGGCCAGATAGTGGTTTTCCACCCCCAATTGAGCAACTTCCTTGCGGAGCCGCTCCTCTCTGGTTTTCGTCGCCTTAAGTTGTTCACGTACGTGAGCGAGCTCCATCTCCAGCGAGCAGTTTTGGCTGGTGACGGTATTGTTTCGCAACACGTACGCGGCGGACTCGATGTCACTTGCGGCCTTCTTGAAGTCCCGCACAAAAGTTCCCTTGAGGTTGCCGGAGCTTTGGGCCAGACCCCGGACCCAGTCGCAGCTGGCCTTTATTTTATTATAAAGGTCGCTGGACAGGTCAAGAGGGCCCGTCTCGGAGGGCAGAACGTCCATGGGCTCCCGTCTCTTCTTGACAGCAGACGGCGAGCGAGAAGTCGACGGCGAAACCGGAGGGGGCATCAGGTCGAAGTCCCTGAAGCTGTCCCCAAGGTCTGGCGAATCTCGCGCAACTGCGATGTCAAACGCAGTCGGTGAGGTACTAGCCCTCACACCGTTTGCGAAGTCTTCCTCTGCTTCCCGCAACCACGCAGGGACACAACGTTCCTTGCGGGCTACGGGTAACGATTTGCCGGGTTTCTTCCCAAGAGATGGGGTTTTTCCACGGCGTCCTCCGCCAAGCTTGGTGGCTTTGGAAACCTTAGCCGTCTCAGCATCCAGGTGGTCGTCCAGAGTAATTTCGGCCGACTCTGTGTATCTCCGCTTGGATCCGGGTCTGGTGCCCTCGATCTCCTCGCTGCACACTGAGAGGTCATCATAGTCGTCACTGGCGAAATAGGTGTCCTCCCAGGTGGGTGTCTTGTCCGGGTCGTAACTACTAGCCGGACTTTTGCTCTTCTTATCCTTGGCTCGACCGCTTGCACGGGAGCTACTCCTGCTTCTTTCTTCATCTCTTTCACTGAGTCTACAGCTACTTCTTCTAGTCTCTCCTGTAGCTTCTGCACTCTCTTTAGAAGTACCCGCGACAGCCTTATTTCCGGCGTCGAACACAAGAGAGATATTCGCGCTAGGCGTCTTGGGCTTCACTTTACCTGCAGCCTTGCTGCCGCTCCCTGTCTTTTTGGACCCACTAGACATGCCAAGATGGCGAGGTTCGCAAGTGGGATCCCTCTCCTCAAACCTGGGTGAAACACCCAGTGAGCGCAAGTTGCCCCCTCCAGATACGAGGGGCATTCCCGCAGCCGAAACTGCGGGTCCGGATTGTCCCCGAGGTGGGGCTTTACCGGCCTGGAGACTTCTATGTATTTCCTTGTCGCTCATGTTGTTCTACTGCTTGCGGGCGCAGCTGCCCAACGTCACCTCATCGTGGCTGCTAGCGGATGGCCATATCCCGCCATCCACTTCGCCCAGAGGGGCGAAGCCCTTGCCGACACAGACCAGATCGGCTCGGTCTTGGGGATTTTTTATAGAGGTTGACTCCTCGCAGCCCTGGCAGAACAGAGCCCCCGGTCCGCCCTGAGAAGGGCAGATTACGGTGTACGGGGGTTTTTTAGGGAGGTTTTCCTTCCTCGCGGCTCGGACAAAAGCCCCGACAGCCCCCGGGCCGCCCTAAAAAGGGCAGGACGGTATGTGGTTTTTTATTGAGGTGGCCTTCCTCGCAGCCCGGACAGATACGGCGGTATGAGTCCGAGCCCCCGGCCCTTCCGTAGGGAAACGGGTTAACCTAACCTAACCTAACCTAACCTAACCTAACCTAACCTAACCTAACCTAACCTAACCTAACCTAACCTAACCTAACCTAACCTAACCTAACCTAACCTAACCTAACCTAACCTAACCTAACCTAACCTAACCTAACCTAACCTAACCTAACCTAACCTAACCTAACCTAACCTAACCTAACCTAACCTAACCTAACCTAACCTAACCTAACCTAACCTAACCTAACCTAACCTAACCTAACCTAACCTAACCTAACCTAACCTAACCTAACCTAACCTAACCTAACCTAACCTAACCTAACCTAACCTAACCTAACCTAACCTAACCTAACCTAACCTAACCTAACCTAACCTAACCTAACCTAACCTAACCTAACCTAACCTAACCTAACCTAACCTAACCTAACCTAACCTAACCTAACCTAACCTAACCTAACCTAACCTAACCTAACCTAACCTAACCTAACCTAACCTAACCTAACCTAACCTAACCTAACCTAACCTAACCTAACCTAACCTAACCTAACCTAACCTAACCTAACCTAACCTAACCTAACCTAACCTAACCTAACCTAACCTAACCTAACCTAACCTAACCTAACCTAACCTAACCTAACCTAACCTAACCTAACCTAACCTAACCTAACCTAACCTAACCTAACCTAACCTAACCTAACCTAACCTAACCTAACCTAACCTAACCTAACCTAACCTAACCTAACCTAACCTAACCTAACCTAACCTAACCTAACCTAACCTAACCTAACCTAACCTAACCTAACCTAACCTAACCTAACCTAACCTAACCTAACCTAACCTAACCTAACCTAACCTAACCTAACCTAACCTAACCTAACCTAACCTAACCTAACCTAACCTAACCTAACCTAACCTAACCTAACCTAACCTAACCTAACCTAACCTAACCTAACCTAACCTAACCTAACCTAACCTAACCTAACCTAACCTAACCTAACCTAACCTAACCTAACCTAACCTAACCTAACCTAACCTAACCTAACCTAACCTAACCTAACCTAACCTAACCTAACCTAACCTAACCTAACCTAACCTAACCTAACCTAACCTAACCTAACCTAACCTAACCTAACCTAACCTAACCTAACCTAACCTAACCTAACCTAACCTAACCTAACCTAACCTAACCTAACCTAACCTAACCTAACCTAACCTAACCTAACCTAACCTAACCTAACCTAACCTAACCTAACCTAACCTAACCTAACCTAACCTAACCTAACCTAACCTAACCTAACCTAACCTAACCTAACCTAACCTAACCTAACCTAACCTAACCTAACCTAACCTAACCTAACCTAACCTAACCTAACCTAACCTAACCTAACCTAACCTAACCTAACCTAACCTAACCTAACCTAACCTAACCTAACCTAACCTAACCTAACCTAACCTAACCTAACCTAACCTAACCTAACCTAACCTAACCTAACCTAACCTAACCTAACCTAACCTAACCTAACCTAACCTAACCTAACCTAACCTAACCTAACCTAACCTAACCTAACCTAACCTAACCTAACCTAACCTAACCTAACCTAACCTAACCTAACCTAACCTAACCTAACCTAACCTAACCTAACCTAACCTAACCTAACCTAACCTAACCTAACCTAACCTAACCTAACCTAACCTAACCTAACCTAACCTAACCTAACCTAACCTAACCTAACCTAACCTAACCTAACCTAACCTAACCTAACCTAACCTAACCTAACCTAACCTAACCTAACCTAACCTAACCTAACCTAACCTAACCTAACCTAACCTAACCTAACCTAACCTAACCTAACCTAACCTAACCTAACCTAACCTAACCTAACCTAACCTAACCTAACCTAACCTAACCTAACCTAACCTAACCTAACCTAACCTAACCTAACCTAACCTAACCTAACCTAACCTAACCTAACCCAGTTGCGCGCCGTCCTCCGCCCGAGACGCCACGAAAAACACGTGCTCCGTTTTCGAAAATTCAAAAAAGTGGGTAATCTTAGCCCGATTTTCACGAGTGAAGTGTCAAGAGACGCAGGATTTTTGCCTCCACCCCGTGAAGTGTCAGTGAGCAAAATCAGTGCAGTGATCAAAAAGTTTTAGCCGAAAAACCCCTATTTTTAGGGGTTAGGATTTCGAGCACCATCTTCAAACGCGCCTGGAGCGCGCAATCCTGCACCGATCTTCGAGCTCCAAACACCTTCGGCAAGGGGCGGTTGGCCCGCATCTTTCTGCATACTCAGAAATTGGAGAAGAGTTGGCGTTCGGCGGCAATCATCAAAAAAACAAGTCCCACGTGGTGACCCAGATCAAGATCCAGACGCAGCAGGTAGCTGAAAAATTTACCATTTATACACGCCAATATTTAAAGACTTTTGACGAAAAAATTAGATTTTTAGGACTTGTACTTTTTTATTAAATTGAATTTAAAAATTGAAACTTTGACCGTTAATAACTTTTTAAATATACTTAAATCATAAAAAATTCAATTGCTATAAGTTGCGCGCTTCTTAGTTCTATAAGAAAAACATTTTTAAAAAATTTTTTAACATCGTCTTAACCGACGAGAATTAAAATAGTGAACTTTTCAGTTTTCACTGAATAACTTTTTTAAATTTTAAATTTAATTTAGTTTTATTTTAGATTAAGATAGATTAGTATTTAAGACACCTGTATATAAAATTTCAGATTTTTCGGACATGTACTTCAGGAGATATTGATTTTACAGTGATTTTTGGCCATATATTCTAAATTAATAGAAAATAAATTATTTTAACAACGTTATTAGCTTTAGACAACCTATTCGACATCAATTAAGCCCAAACCGGGCCGAAAAATAAGCAATTTTAAAAATTTTTGACAAAATCCGAACTTTTCGGATCCCGGGTATAAAACTTTAAAAATTAATATCTCCCGACTCCGACATCGTATGGACTTGAGATTTTCTACTTGGACTAGCCCATAGCCCATTCTTTAGGAATTTCTGGAAATTTTTTAAATCCGACGGAATTTGAGCTATACGCTCCAAACCACCATAGGTAGGTGCATAAGATCGAGCTAGGGTGCCTACTTTTTGTCCCGAGTCTCTAGGACACATATAACCGGAGAAGCAAGAGTCCCAAAATCTAGCGCGCCTCAGTCCCAGACATTGGGACAAGTTTGGGACACGAATAACTTCGCAGCTATAGGTCGTAGAAAGCTGAGGTTTGGTCTCCCAACCTTCCCTACCCCCACTCTACCTACCCTCCGAGTGGCGAGAAGATCGGGCGTCGCGAAATTCGTAACCCCACTTAGCATCGCGCGCGGTAGGGAACAGTCCCCCACACGTCCTCGAGAAAACTGCGCCTCTCTGCGACGTCGGACACCGGAGATACAGCCGGGAGCGTTTCGCCATTTTCGACGAGCGGAAAAAGCGAACTTACGCTCTCGCGAATATCTCCCAAACTAGAAGACTTACGAATCTAGGGATTTCGACATCAACAAGGGCGGGACATCATTTACCGGGAAATTCGGATTCCGACGATATCCGAACCATCGATATCCGAAACCCCAAAACCAACATCAATCGATAGGCCTCAACGAGTACCACAACTTCGCCAAAGATACCACATCGATCCGATTACAGACGCCAGAGCTACGCCCCAGATACCCTTTTTCGGGTACATACCTGGGAATATCCGAACGCCCATATCTTCGGAACGGCTTAGGATATTTGCATCGAGTTTGGGGTTGTTGATTCGGGCTCGGGGAGACCTATCGATCCAGAGGGTCTACACAGCTCTACATAGAGCCACAAAAATTTTTTGTAGGGAAAACGGATTTTTAACGGTAACTTCTAGGTTTTTCAACTTAGAGAGCTCAAATTTCGTGGACCGGCTTAAATAAAGCTAACTCTAGGACTCTAAGGTAAATTATACCTTAAATTGTTTTATTTTCCCCATACATTTTTGACTTTTACATTTATATTTTTATTGACTTTTCGTTATTTTATTGTGTTTTTATTGTGTCTTTTTTGTGTCTTTACGCCGTACGTGAGGTTTTTGCCCACGTACTTAGTTTATAACTGTGTTCTATTGAACCTTTACATTTATTTGACGTGCTTGTCCCCCCCCACCACCCCTTAAACAACATGGCAACAATCCGTACCCCGGCAAAACGGACTGACTGCGACATTAGCCCCAAAATTTCGCCACCTAAAATTCCGAGTAAGGCCGGCCCTAGCTCGCGACCAAAACCGGCAGCAGGCAGCAGTGTGCGAAGAAGCATTGGGGAATGGGAGGCCGGCATGAGTGCCCCATGCCTCGAACCAACCCACCCACACTCACCGAAACAAACATCCCAGGCTGAGACAGCGGCGGCTCCCCAGCTGCCGAAGCCGAAGACGACATCACCGATGCCGCGAAGAGCTTCCGTTGAAGCAGCTGAGGAGTCGACGATGCCTGTGCCGAAGAAGAGGTCGTCGACCGGCAGGATGGCGGAGGCCAGAGACTGGCTTCAATACGCGAAATTTAATGTGAATAAATCTCGCAATATGAAGACCGGTCTCAAAACCGGCGCCATACTGGCGATCGACAACCTGTTTCGTCTGATTAAGGAGGCAGCGGAAGAACTCCTTGTCAAAAAAGCTGCAGCACCACCTCCTTCGAAGAACTCAGCAACCGCACCTGAAACAGAAAAAAGGTCAGTGGGAATTAATACAGAGGCAATAGGTGAAAATCCGGGACAGGGGAAAAATGGGAACAGGGAGGGGAGTTTAGGGGAAAGCTCCAGTGAGGTCATTGAGCTCCTGAGAGCACAAACGGAGAAGATAGAGCGCACGCACTCACTTTTGGAAGAGCTAAAGAACACCGTAACAACCAACCAAGCGTCACCAATATTGAGCACATATGCCGAGACAGCCGCAAAACCGGCAAGACAAAATGTACCAGCGCGTGAGTCTATGCACTCAGTTATAATATCCTCGAAGGACGACCAGGAGACTGGGGACGACGTGCTCAATAGGGTCCGAAAGGCAGTAAATGCTAAGGACGGATGGGTGACTGTGGATAGAGTGCGGAAAGTAAAGGATAGAAAAATAGTAGTCGGGTGCAGAACAGAAGAGGCTAGGCAGAGAGTAAAAGAAAGACTCAAAGGCGCAGCGGACCACCTTAATGTCGAGGAAGTGAAAAATCACGACCCAATGGTCGTCCTGAAGGACGTACTACAATATAATAGTGACGATGACATTTTAACAGCCGTTAAAAATCAGAATAATGACATCCTACGACACATAGAGCCCAGAAACCTCCGCATGGAAGTCAAGTTCAGGAGAAAGGCGCGTAACCAGCAATGTGCCCACGTCATTTTAAAAGTCTCGCCTCCAGTTTATAATGCGCTTATCAACAGAGGCTTCGTGCATGTCGACCTTCAGCGCATAAGGGTCGAAGACCAGTCGCCACTGATGCAGTGCTCGACATGTTTGGGATATGGCCACGGACGCAGGTTCTGCAGGGAGTCCATCCCCAGATGCAGCCACTGCGGTGGCCCCCACATGAAGAGAGACTGCGCCGACTTCCTGGCGGGTGAAGGCCCTAAATGTTGCAACTGCACGATAGCCAAACTTGACCATGCGGAACATAATGCGTTTAGCCCAGATTGTGCAGTACGCAGAAAGTGGGATGCGTTAGCACGAGCTAAGATCGCATACTGCTAAGGTGGTCCCACAGAACTCTGGGGCTGGCAGCCCCACCGGAAGATACGTAGTCGCCCAAGCAAACCTGCAGAGAAAACAGCTAGCGACGGAAGAACTAATGATAGAGTCGGCTAGCTCCAAATTCGCAATAGCACTTGTCCAGGAACCTTATGTGGGAGGAGCAAAAAGGATGAAGAACTACCGTGGGGCGAGAATCTTCCAGAACGCTGCCATAGGAGATGGGACCGTAAAGGCGGCGATAGTGGTTTTTAACCACGACATCGACGTCATACCTTGCCCGAAACTCACTAACAACAATATTGTCGTTGTGAGGATCCGAACCAGCGCCTGGGAAATCGCGGCGGTGTCCTTCTACTTTGAGCCAGACCAACCAATAGGGCCATACCTGGACCAGCTAACCACCATTTGCGAAGAACTTGGGCCGACCAGAATACTTATTGGCGGAGACTGCAACGCCAAGAGCACCTGGTGGGGCAGCATCATAGAAGACCACAGGGGCGTTGAGATGTCCGGGACCCTGGAAGAGTCTGGATTACAGGTATTGAACATCGGAGATACGCCTACTTTTGAAACCACGAGAGGTAATAGGACGATCTCCAGCCGAGTGGACATTACGGCTTGTACCGACGACCTCATGGGATACGTGCAAGACTGGAGGGTAGACCGGTCCGTAACATGCTCTGATCACAACACAATAATTTTCCAAATTAACCTTACACGCAGCAAGGGCTTTAGAGTCGATAGAACTACAAGGTTATACAACACCAAGAAAGCAGACTGGGATCAGTTCCTAGCAATACTAACAGAGCAAAAAGCCGCACTTGAGATCAGTAAGGCTACTATTGATTCTATAAGTAGAAAGGAGGATTTGGAAATTATGGTTCGGAATTTGACACTTGCCATCACAGAAGCATGCAAGGGCAGCATGCCTATCAAGAAGAAATCAGAGCAAATCACGATCCCATGGTGGAGCAAAGAACTCGCCCACAAAAAGAAGACAATGGTTACATACAGAAGAAGAATCCATTGCGCTGCGCCACATAGGAAACAAAAGGTCGTCGAAGAATACCTGGAAAAGAAAAATGACTATGAATGCCACGCCAAGAAAGCCCGTACCGACAGCTGGAAAGAGTTCTGCGGGAAGCAAACCAGAGAAGGAGTATGGGAAGGAATCTACAGGATTATAAATAGGACCGCCAGGAGAGAAGAAGACACGACCCTGAAAACCAACGACGGACAACATCTCAATCCCAAAGAGTCAGCAGACCTACTTGCAAATACGTTCTACCCCGAAGACCACGTAGATACGGATAACTCGGACCATCGCCGGGTCAGACAAGCGGCAGAACAAGTAAACGGCGCGGCATGTGGTGATCCACATGACCCACCGTTTACCATGTTAGAGCTAAAGACCGCGACGGGGAGTTTTAATCCAAAGAAGGCCCCGGGAGTGGATGGCTTCACAGCAGACATCTGCAGCCGAGCTATACTCCAGGATCCGGACGCTCTCCTTGCCCTCTACAACAAGTGCGTACAGATGTCGCACTTCCCGGACATCTGGAAGGAGGCCACAGTGGTGGTACTCAGAAAACCGGGCAAGGATGATTACACGAACCCCAAGGCTTACAGACCGATAGGTCTCCTGCCGGTCCTGGGGAAGATCCTGGAGAAGATGGTAGTAGCAAGGACGAAATGGCATCTTGTACCGAGGATTAGTACTCGCCAGTTCGGATTCATGCCCCAGAGAAGCACTGAGGACGCCCTCTATTGCCTGATGAACCATATTAAAGGCAAAGTTGAGCTGAAGAAGCTGGTCTGTCTCGTCTCATTAGACATAGAGGGGGCCTTCGACAGCGCTTGGTGGCCAGCCATCAGAGTCCGACTGGCTGAGGAAAAGTGTCCGGTCAATATAAGGAGGCTACTCGACAGCTACCTGAGCTGCAGAAGAGTTACCGTTAGGTTTGCTGGGGAAGAAAGCACGCGTAACACGACGAAAGGTTGCGTGCAGGGGTCGATTGGCGGTCCCCTTCTCTGGAATTTGCTTCTCAACCCGCTACTAACCGGACTGCAACAGAGAAATTACTACTGCCAAGCATTCGCAGATGATGTGACCTTAGTCTTCGATGGTGATACCGCGAGTGAAATTCAGGAACAGGCAAATGCTGCACTCACCTATGTTCAGCAGTGGGGCGTACAGAATAAGTTGCGTTTTGCCCCGCATAAAACTTGTGCGATGATCCTCACGAGGAAGTTAAAATACGACACCCCGCGGCTGAGCATGGATGGGATAGGCATAACCCTGTCTAAGGAGGTAAAAATTTTGGGGCTAACAGTCGATGACCACCTAACATTTAACGCTCACGTCACAAACCAATGTAGGAAAGCGCTTGCCCTATATAAGCAGATCTCTAGGGCCGCTAAGGTCACCTGGGGCCTCAACCCAGATATAATTCGCAGTATCTATACCGCCGCGGTAGAGCCTATAGTGACATATGCAGCAGCAGCATGGGCACCGGCCACAAGAAAGTTAGGAGTTCAAAAGCAGCTTAATACTGTGCAGAGAGGTTTCGCCCAAAAACTCTGCAAGTCGTACCGCACGGTCTCTCTCCACGCCGCCCTGCTTCTGTCGGGGATACTGCCTCTCGACCTCAGAGTGCAAGAGGCGGCCGCCCTGTACGAGGCAAAGAGAGGGTCATCTCCGGCGCTGCTGGGCGACAGGGATATAGAGCGTGTGGTGGGATTTGCGGAATCGCCGCATCCGGCATCGCATATGAGTCTGGAGTTCATAGGTTTGGTAGATCAAAACCTTGTGGACAGGCACAACGTGCAGGAGGTGCGGATATTCACCGACGGCAGCAAGCTGGAGGGGAAGGTCGGAGCATCACTTTCCATATGGAAAGATGATGCCGAGATCCAGAACCGAAAGCTATGTCTGTCCGCGTACTGCACGGTCTACCAGGCGGAACTCCTGGCCATATGCGAAGCAACGGGCGTCATCCTTAAGAGGGTGGAAAAGAGTTATGGTGTGTACAGTGACTCTAGAGCTGCGCTCGAGACACTCACTAGCCATGACTCTCTCCATCCTCTTGCACGGAAGGCCAGGGATAATCTGCAACGGGCCTTGGAACAGAACAAAGATGTTTCTTTGTTCTGGATCAAAGCCCATGCAGGACTCCCTGGAAACGAGCGAGCCGATGAACTCGCGAAGGAGGCTGCCTTGACAGTCAAGAGGAGGAAGGACTACGACGCGTGTCCTATCTCGTATGCCAAACGCCTTCTGCGTGAAGCATCTGTAACGACGTGGAATAGTAGATACACCGAAGGCAATACCGCGTCGATAACAAAGCTATTCCTCCCAAACGTTAACGAAGCACATAAACTTGTCAAGAAGATCCAGCCGACGGGAAAACTCACACAGGTACTCACGGGACACGGCGGGTTCTCCCAATATCTGAACCGCTTCAGATGTCGGGACAGCCCATCGTGTGTTTGCGACCCAGACGTGGAAGAATCCATCCCCCACCTTCTTACGGAGTGCCCGGTGCACAATAATTTGCGACACGATCTAGAACAGGCAACGGGAATAAAAGTCCAAGTCCAAAATCTCAGTAGTCTAATACTTAATTTAGATGTACAGGATAAGTTTATAAAATATTGTTTAGAAATAGTGAAAATAGTAAATAAGAGAAATAGCGATAAATAAACATTGACTTAGCATATATATGATTATATATTGTAATAAGCAATGAACCTAGGATAGTTAACTAATACTGTAAGACTTAGAAATAAGATAAACATGTAAACTAGATAATAATAACACTGGCAAAAATGCTTACCAATAGATTAAGAAAAAGTAGTTAAAATTGTAAAATAATAGTGTACCATTCACGTTGCTCTTTAAATATGTTTTAAAAATAAAAATTATTATGTAATAAGGCACCAGTAGTCATAAGTTAGCACTAATAGAAGATTAGTCTGTAGTTTTGCTCTGCGAGCTCAGTTTACACTTTTAAGCATCGATCCATTTGAAATGGACTAGTATTAAGCACCTAGTAGTTTAAAAAGTACAAATTTGTTTTATTCTGCAATAGTTAGGCAATAAAGATAAAAGAAAATACAATTAAAAAATCCCCTAGAAAAACTCCCTGAAAAATAATATCAGGGGACAGAAAGCAGAAAAAAAAAAAAAAAAAAAAAAAAAAAAAAAAAAAAAAAAAAAAAAAAAAAAAAAAAACCTAACCTAACCTAACCTAACCTAACCTAACCTAACCTAACCTAACCTAACCTAACCTAACCTAACCTAACCTAACCTAACCTAACCTAACCTAACCTAACCTAACCTAACCTAACCTAACCTAACCTAACCTAACCTAACCTAACCTAACCTAACCTAACCTAACCTAACCTAACCTAACCTAACCTAACCTAACCTAACCTAACCTAACCTAACCTAACCTAACCTAACCTAACCTAACCTAACCTAACCGAGACCATCCCCAGATGCAGCCATTGCGGTGGCCCCCACATGCGGAACGACTGTGCGGACTTCCTCGCAGCGGAGAGCCCTAGGTGCTGCAACTGCACGGCGGCGAAGTTAGATAGCGTGGAACACAACGCCTTTAGCTCGGAGTGTGCGGTGCGCAAACGCTGGGATGCGCTAGCTAGAGCAAAGGTACAGTATTGCTGAGGTGGTCCCAACTGACTCTAGGGCTGGCAGCCCCACCAGACGATATGTAGTCGCCCAAGCAAACTTGCAGCGTAAACAGTTAGCGACGGAAGAACTCATGATAGAGTCCGCTAACCGTAAATTCGCAATAGCACTTGTCCAGGAACCCTACGTGGGAGGAGCGAAAAGGATGAAAGATTACCGTGGGGCGAGAGTCTTCCAGAACGCTGCCATAGGAGATGGGATTGTAAAGGCGGCGATTGTCGTTTTCGACAAGGATATCGACGTCATACCTTGCCCGAAACTCACATGCAACAATATTGTTGTTGTGAGGATCCGAACCAGCGCCTGGGAAATCGCGGCGGTGTCTTTCTACTTTGAGCCAGACCAACCATTAGGGCCATACCTGGACCAGCTTACCACCATTTGCGAAGAACTTGGGCCGACCAGAATACTAATTGGCGGAGACTGCAACGCCAAGAGTACCTGGTGGGGTAGCATCATAGAAGACCACAGGGGCGTTGAGATGTCCGGGACCCTGGAAGAGTCTGGATTACAGGTATTAAACATCGGAGATACGCCTACTTTTGAAACCACGAGAGGTAATAGGACGATCTCCAGCCGAGTAGACATCACGGCATGTACCGACGACCTCATGGGATTCGTGCAAGATTGGAGGGTAGACCGATCAATAACCAGCTCGGACCACAATACCATACTGTTCCACTTGAAATTGGTAAAGAGCAAAGGTTTTAGAGTGAACCGTACAACTAGGCTCTACAACACAAAGAAGGCGAACTGGGAACTATTCCTTCAAACTCTAACTGAACAAAAAGTTGAGCATAACATCAGTGAAGCGCACATTAACGCCATTACCACCAAGGAGCAGTTAGAAAGTATGGTATTGAGACTAACACAAGCAATTTCCGAGGCATGCAAGGGCAGTATGCCCATGAAGAAGCAGTCCGAGCAGATCACGATCCCATGGTGGAGCGAAGAACTCGCCCACAAGAAGAAGACCATGGTAACCTTCAGGAGAAGGATCCATTACGCTGCGCCACACAGAAAAGCTAAGGTCGTCGAAGAATACCTGGAGAAGAAAAATGACTATGAATGCCACGCCAAGAAAGCCCGAACCGAGAGTTGGAAGGAGTTCTGCGGAAGACAGACCAGAGAAGGAGTATGGGAGGGAATATACCGAATTATCAACAGGACCGCCAGGAGAGAGGAAGACACGACCCTAAAAACCAAAGACGGTAAACACCTTAATCCCAAAGAATCGGCAAACCTGTTAGCAAATACCTTCTACCCTGAAGACCTCGAAGACACGGATAACTCAGACCATCGCCGGGTCAGACAAGCGGCAGAACAAGTAAACGGCGCGGCATGTGGTGATCCACATGACCCACCGTTTACATTGTTAGAGCTAAAGACCGCGACGGGGAGTTTTAACCCAAAGAAGGCCCCGGGAGTGGATGGCTTCACAGCTGATATCTGCAGTCGAGCTATACTCCAGGATCCGGACGCTCTCCTTGCCCTCTACAACAAGTGCATGCAGATTGCGCACTTCCCGGACATCTGGAAGGAGGCCACAGTGGTGGTACTTAGAAAACCGGGCAAGGATGATTATACGAACCCCAAGGCTTATAGACCGATAGGTCTCTTGCCGGTTTTGGGGAAGATCCTGGAGAAGATGGCAGTAGCACGGATGAAATGGCACCTAGTACCGAGGATTAGTACTCGCCAGTACGGATTCATGCCCCAGAAGAGCACCGAGGACGCTCTCTATCGTCTAATGAACCACATCAAAGGCAAAGTTGAGCTGAAGAAGCTGGTCTGCCTCGTCTCATTGGACATAGAGGGGGCCTTCGATAGCGCATGGTGGCCAGCCATCAGAGTCCGGCTGGCTGAGGAAAAGTGTCCGGTAAATGTAAGGAGGCTACTCGATAGCTACCTGAGCTGCAGACGAGTTACCGTCAGGTTTGCTGGGGAAGAAAGCACGCGGAACACCACGAAAGGTTGCGTGCAGGGGTCGATCGGCGGTCCCCTTCTCTGGAATCTGCTTCTAAACCCGTTACTAGTTGGACTCGAGGAAAGGGGGGACTATTGTCAAGCCTTCGCAGACGACGTGACATTGGTGTTTGACGGAGACACGGCGAGCGAGCTTCAGGAACGGGCGAATGCCGCTCTCAACTATGTTCAGCAGTGGGGCGTACAGAACAAGCTACGGTTCGCACCGCACAAGACCTGTGCGATGCTCATAACCAGAAAGCTTAAGTACGATACCCCACGGCTGACCATGGGGGGGACCCGCATTAACCTGTCGAAGGAGATAAAGATTTTGGGGCTAACTATTGACGACCATATGACATTTAACACCCACGTCACCAATCAATGTCGAAAAGCCATAGGTCTTTTTAAGCAGATCGCTAGGGCCGCGAAAGTCACCTGGGGTCTCGAACCGGAAATAATTAGATCCATATATAGCGCAGCAGTAGAGCCAGTAGTTTTGTATGCAGCGGCAGCGTGGGCACCGGCAGTGAGTAAACTTGGGGTTCAGAAGCAGCTCAATACAGTGCAGCGGGGATTCGCCCAGAAACTCTGCAAGTCGTACCGCACGGTCTCCCTCCATGCCGCCCTGCTGCTGTCGGGGATACTGCCTCTCGACCTCAGAGTTCAGGAGGTAGCAGCCCTGTACGAGGCAAGGAGAGGGTCATCACCGACGCTGCTGGGCGACAGGGATATAGAGCGTGTGGTGGGATTTGCAGAAGCGCCGCATCCGGCATCGCATATGAGTCTGGAGTTCATAGGTTTGGTAGATCAAAACCTTGTGGACAGGCACAACGTGCAGGAGGTGCGAATCTTCACCGACGGCAGCAAGCTCGAGGGGAAGGTCGGAGCATCACTTTCCGTTTGGAAAGCTGATGCCGAGATCCAGAACCGAAAGCTGTGTCTGTCCGCGTACTGCACGGTCTACCAGGCGGAACTTCTGGCCATATGCGAAGCAACGGGCGTCATCCTGAAGAGGGTGGAAAAGAGTTATGGTGTGTATAGTGACTCTAGAGCAGCGCTCGAGACACTCACTAACCATGACTCTCTCCATCCTCTTGCACGTAAAGCCAGGGATAATTTGCATCAGGCATTGGGACAAGGCAAAGATGTCTCCTTGTTTTGGATCAAGGCTCATGCAGGACTCCCTGGAAATGAGCGCGCTGACGAACTAGCCAAGGAAGCAGCCCTAGCTTCAAAAAGGAAGCCGCATTATGACCAATGCCCGGTCTCATACGCAAAGCGCATACTACGGGACGCGACGATCCAAAAATGGAACGATAGGTATACCCAGGGTAACACAGCATCAGTTACAAAAATATTCTTCCCCAATGTCATCGACGCTTACCGTCTGATACGTAGTATCCGGCCGACCGGACAACTTACCCAAATTCTCACAGGACACGGCGGGTTCTCCCAATACTTGAACCGCTTCAAGTGCAGGGAGAACCCGGCGTGCGTTTGTGATCCGTGCGTAGAGGAAACAGTCCCCCACCTGTTGGTAGAGTGCCCTGCCAACGCAGCGCTAAGATATGACTTTGAGCAGTCTACTGATAGAAAGATAGCAATAGATTCACTTAGTAGTTTAATATTAGACAAAGATTGTAATGATAGGTTTATAGCATATTGTTTAAAAATTTGTAGTAAAGTAAATAATAGAAATAAGGATTAGTAAGCATTGTTTCAATATATGTGAGTATATAGTTTGTAAACAATGGTAGATTTAAGATTGTACCACAATAAACCTAGACTTAAAATAAGTAGAAAATAATAATAAGATAGTATATAAGAAAACTGTTTAAAACCAACAGGAAACTCCTGTCCACATTGTCCTAGAATATACCTAATATCTATGTAATAACATAAATATTATGTACTACCTCAACTAGATTAAGAAATAAAATTGTAAGCACCATATACATTGTAAGTAGAATAAGATTAAAATTAAGTTTGTTTTATATAAAATTTGCGTGACCATTTGCAATGGACCATACTGTATCTAGTAGTTTAAAAATTAAATAGTTCGTTTCATTTAAAGATAGGAAATAAAGATAAAAAAAGAAATAAAAAATAATATCCCCTAAACAAGATCCCTGTACAAATAACAGGGGACAGAAAGCAGGAAAAAAAAAAAAAAAAAAAAAAAACCTAACCTAACCTAACCTAACCTAACCTAACCTAACCTAACCTAACCTAACCTTTTTTTTTTTTTTTTTTTTTTTTTTTTTTTTTTTTTTTTTTTTTTTTTTTTTTTTTTTTTTTTTTACGCCAGGAAAATGCGTTGCGCATCATCACCACTGCCCCGGGGGAGGGCAGGGCGGTATGTGGGACTCCCGGCGCCCTGAAAAGGGCGCTGCTCCTGGGAATGGAACCCAGGGGTTTACCCACTAAAAACCTCGCGTCGCCCGCCGCGCTGACTGACGGCAGGGTCCGTGGTTACTCGACAACCTAACCTAACCTAACCTAACCTAACCTAACCTAACCTAACCTAACCTAACCTAACCTAACCTAACCTAACCTAACCTAACCTAACCTAACCTAACCTAACCTAACCTAACCTAACCTAACCTAACCTAACCTAACCTAACCTAACCTAACCTAACCTAACCTAACCTAACCTAACCTAACCTAACCTAACCTAACCTAACCTAACCCAGTTGCGCGCCGACCTCCGCCCGGAACGTCACGATTTGACATGTGCTCCGTACTAAAAAATCCGAAAAAGTGGTAAATCTTTGTGCGAATTCAACAAGTGAGGTGTCAGGAGACGCAGGATTTTTGCCTCCACCCTGTGAAGTGTCAAACAGTGAAAAAAGTGCACCCACCACGAAGATATTGCCGAAAAACCTCACTTTTTTGGAGGTTATTTTGAAAAGCGGAACTTTGGACCCCTGTAACAAGCGGAGTTGTAAGCGGATCGGAGCGCAACAAATTTCCCCGAAAAGGCGCAGTTTGCCCCCATCACCCGGCACCACCAGCAGGAGCGGGACTTCAGGCGTTTGGCCACAATTGCCAAAAAAACAAGTCCCACGTGGCGACCGGATACAAGAAGGAGTTGAGCCAGGTAGCTGAAATTTTCACTAATTATACACAGCAGCAGTAGAAGACCCCTGGCACCAGTTCCGGATTTTTAACTTTTATATCTTTTGTTTTATTTAATTTTGAATTTCCGGATTTTGGCTTTTAATAACTTCGGATCTAGATTTTTTATCAAAATTCCGCTACTGCTATCTGTTGCGCGCTAGCCCCGGCTACAGATAGCATACTTTAGATTAATTTTTTGATATCCGGTTTCCCTTCTGGAAATTAAAAACCGGAAATTTCACATTTTCCGCTAAAATTCCGGTATTTCTTTAAGGAAAATTTATTTAACGTAATAATTCAATAGAACGCTATTTTAGACGCATTATTCCAAAATTTTAGACTTTTAGCTCTGCCCGATCCGGAGTTATTGAATTTTATGTGTTTTTTCTTTATAAGTCCGGAAATAATAGAAAATAAATTAATTTTATTATAGAATTAGCTTTAGGTACCCTAGGGCACATTGTTTAAGCCGAAACTGCGGTTGAAAATCATCAAAATTCAAAATTTTTGACAATATCCGAACATTCCGGATTTTTTGGTATCACCTTTGACCTTGAATAACTTCCCTAAATTTAATCCTACAGACTTGCGGTTTTGAATACTGACTAGCCCGGGAGCTGTTCTAGCAATTTTTCGAAAAATTTTTCAAATCGGACGAATATCCGGATATACGGTCCGGACTATTTTTGCAGTGTAAATTAATTTATCCCAGACTGTAGGAACCTTTTCCCGAAGCTCTGCGACCCCTGGAACCGAAGTTGCAAGAGTCCCAACATTCATCAGTCGTCAGTCCAAAAGCGTGGGCTAAAGTTGGGATAACCGTAGCTTCGGCAATAGAGGTCGTGGAGAGTCGCGGATTGGGTTGGTAACCATCCCTACTCTCCCTCTACCCCCCCACCAAGTTCCGAGAGGATCGGGTGCCTCATTTTTCGCCCGGCCGGAATTGACTTTGCGCGTTAGACACACCCACTAGCAGTACCCCGGAAAAAACCGCATCTCGCTGCGGCTTCTGGAACCGGATCTACGGGCGGGAGCGTTTTTGGATTTTGGAAGAAGTGGTGCAAAATTTTTTACGCTCTTTTGATTATCTCCCGAACCAGAGGTCGCACGGGCTCGAGGCTAGCATCGTTGACAAGGGCAGGATCTACTCTACCGGACTATCCGGTTTGTCTTAAAATCCGGCTCAAAAAATTTTTTGCACCCAAAACCCGCATCAACAGATAGGCCTAAACGAGGACTATATTTGTTCCCCAGGATCCGTTCCGATAGCTCGATCGGTTCCGGAGCTACAGCCGATATACCTTCTTCCGGATATAATTTTGGGAATATCCGAAAGCCTGTATCTCCGGAGCCACTTGAGATAGGTATACCGAGCTTGGTATTGCCGTGTAGGGCTCGGGAAGACCCACCGATCTGCATAGTCTGTTGAGCTCTACATAGAGCCAAAAAATTTTTTGACGCGAAAAACCGCATTTTCGGCTCTAGTTTTAAGGTTTTTTACGGATATTGAGTCATTTTCTTTACATTGGCTCTAATAAAACTTAGCTAAGGACCTTAAGGTATATTTTACCTTAAATTGTATTTTATTGCCCCTATTTTCTACATTTTAAATTTTTATAAATTTTCATCAATTTTACTATTTTATTCTGTTTTTTCTTTGTTTGTTGTGTATTTTGTTTTACGCCGTACGTGAGGTTTTTTGCCCACGTACTTAGGATTAGGTTACCATAACTCAGCTCTATTGAGCCACTGACTTTTATTAACTTCTATTTTATTTTACTTTTACTTTGACGTTGCTCTGTCCCAAATAATGGCTACTTTGCGAACCCCAGCTAAACGGACCGACAGCGACGGTAGCCCCAAGACCTCCCCTCCCAGGATAATGAGCAAGGCAGGACCAAGCTCAAAACCAATGACGCAAGCCCTAAATAGTGTTAGAAAGAGTATAGGAGAATGGGAAGCTGGGATGAATGATCCCATTCCGTGCCCGGAAACGACACACCCGCACTCACCAAAGCAGGCAAGGACAGTGGCGGCTCCCCAGCTGCCAAAACAGAAAGCGGCATCCCCTCAGACGGTGATGCAAAGAAGAACTTCTGCCGAGGCGACTGAGGAGTCGACAATGCCCGTGCCAAAGAAGAGAGGCTCTGCCGGCAGGATGGCTGAAGCCCGGGAGTGGCTTCAATATGCCAAATTTAATATCAATAAATCACGGAATATGAAGACCAACCTCAAGGCGGGGGCCATCCTGGCGGTAGACAACCTCTACCGACTGATGAAAGAGGCTGCGGAGGAGCTTTTGACGCGCAGAGCTGCACCAACACCATCACCGAAGGCACCTGAAACAGAAAAAAGGGATATTAGCACTAACACTGACGAATCAGGGGATAATAAAGGAGACAAGGGGAATATTGAAAACGGGGAAGGGATAATACAGACAAATTTCAAGGAGGTACTGGAACTCTTAAAGGTCCAGAATAATAAAATTGAAAGTACACATTTAGAACTAGAAAAATTAAAGAATTCACTTGCATTTAATACAATGTCACCAACCACGCAAACGTATGCAGAGACAACGGCAAAACCTGCAAATAACAACATGCAGCACAGAGAGTCGCTACACTCGGTGATTATTTCGTCCAAAAATGATCAAGAGACAGGAGACGAAGTATTAAATAGAGTCCGCAAAGCGGTTAATGCTAAAGACGGTTGGGTGACGGTCGAAAGAGTCCGAAAGGTCAAAGACCGCAAAATCGTAGTTGGGTGCAGAACGGAGGAAGCTCGGCAAAGAGTCACGGAAAGACTTAAAGGCGCAGCGGACCACCTCAACTTCAGCGAAATTAAGAACCATGACCCTATGATCGTGTTAAAAGATGTTCTTCAGATAAACACGGACGAAGAAGTCATCTTAGCTCTAAAGAACCAAAACAAGGACATACTACAGCACATAGAGAAGAAGAACATCCGTATAGAGGTCAAATTTCGCAGAAGAGCACGGAACCAACAGTGCTCCCACATTATACTTAAAGTTTCACCTCAAGTCTACAACGCGCTTACAAGCAAGGGCTACGTGCATGTGGATCTTCAGCGCATCAGGGTCGAGGATCAGTCGCCGCTGATACAGTGCTCCACATGCCTGGGATACGGCCACGGACGCAAGTTCTGCAGGGAGACCATCCCCAGATGCAGTCATTGCGGTGGCCCCCACATGCGGAAGGACTGTGCAGACTACCTAGCAGCGGAGAGCCCGAGATGTTGCAACTGCACGGCAGCCAAGCTTGAAAACGTGGAACATAATGCCTTTAGTGCAGAATGTGCGGTGCGCAAGCGTTGGGATGCGCTAGCCAGAACTAAGGTGCAATATTGCTGAGGTGGTCCCTACTGACTCTGGGGCAGGCGGCCCCACCAGAAGATATGTAGTCGCCCAAGCAAACTTGCAGCGCAAACAGTTAGCGACGGAAGAACTTATGATAGAGTCCGCTAACCATAAATTCGCAATAGCTTTTGTCCAGGAACCCTACGTGGGAGGAGTGAGAAGGATGAAAGATTACCGTGGGGCGAGAGTCTTCCAGAACGCTGCAATAGGAGATGGGATTGTAAAGGCGGCGATTGTCGTTTACGACAAGGATATCGACGTCATACCTTGCCCGAAACTCACATGCAACAATATTGTTGTTGTGAGGATCCGAACCAGCGCCTGGGAAATCGCGGCGGTGTCTTTCTACTTTGAACCAGACCAACCATTGGGGCCATACCTGGACCGGCTAACTATCATTTGCGAAGAACTTGGGTCGACCAGAATACTGATTGGCGGAGACTGCAACGCCAAGAGCACCTGGTGGGGCAGCATCATAGAAGACCACAGGGGCGTTGAAATGTCCGGGACCCTGGAAGAGTCTGGATTACAGGTATTGAACATCGGAGATACGCCCACGTTTGAAACCACGAGAGGTAATAGGACGATCTCCAGCCGAGTAGACATTACGGCATGTACCGACGACCTCATGGGACTCGTGCAAGACTGGAGGGTAGACCGGTCAATAACGTGCTCAGATCACAACACCATACTCTTCCAACTTAATCTAACGCGTAGTAAAGGCTTCACAGTAAGTCGCACCACCCGTCTCTACAATACAAAGAAAGCCAACTGGACTTTGTTCTTGGAAACCCTGGCAGCGTATAAAACTGAACACAACATCAGTGAGGAGGCAATCAAAGCCATAAGCTGTAGGGAACAGTTGGAAGGTATGGTTCTCAAGTTCAATGACGCAGTAACCGAGGCATGCAAGGGCAGTATGCCCACCAAGAAACAATCTGAGCGAATCACAGTCCCATGGTGGAGCGAAGAACTCGCCCGTAAGAAGAAGATCATGGTTACCTTCAGAAGAAGGATCCATTATGCTGCGCCACACAGAAAAGATAAGGTCGTCGAAGAATACCTGGAGAAGAAAAATGACTATGAATGCCATGCCAAGAAAGCCCGAACCGAGAGTTGGAAGGAGTTCTGCGAGAAGCAAACCAGAGAAGGAGTATGGGAAGGTATATACCGAATAATAAATAGGACCGCCAGGAGAGAAGAAGACACGACCCTGAAAACCAATGATGGAAAACACCTCAACCCCAAGGAATCAGCAAACCTACTTGCAACTACATTCTACCCAGAAGACCTCGTAGAAACGGATAACTCAGACCATAGCCGGGTCAGACAAGCGGCAGAGCAAGTAAACGTAGTGGAATGTGGTGATCCACATGACCCACCGTTTACATTGCTGGAGCTAAAGACCGCGGCGGGGAGTTTTAATCCAAAGAAGGCCCCGGGAGTGGATGGCTTCACAGCAGACATCTGCAGCCGAGCTATACTTCAGGATCCGGACGCTCTCCTTGCCCTTTACAACAAGTGTCTAGAGATAGCACACTTCCCGGACATCTGGAAGGAAGCCACAGTGGTGGTACTTAGAAAACCGGGCAAGGACGACTACACGAACCCCAAGGCTTATAGACCGATAGGTCTCTTGCCGGTCCTGGGGAAGATCCTGGAGAAGATGGCAGTAGCACGGATTAAATGGCATCTTGTACCGAGGATTAGTACTCGCCAGTTCGGATTCATGCCCCAGAGAAGCACTGAGGACGCCCTCTATTGTCTAATGAACCGTATTAGAAGCAAGTTGGAGCTGAAGAAGCTAGTCTGCTTAGTCTCATTGGATATAGAGGGGGCCTTCGACAGCGCATGGTGGCCAGCCATTAGAGTCCGGCTGGCTGAGGAAAAGTGTCCGGTCAATCTTAGGAGGCTACTCGATAGCTACCTGAGCTGCAGAAGAGTTACCGTAAGGTTTGCTGGGGAAGAAAGCACGCGAGAAACCACGAAAGGTTGCGTGCAGGGGTCGATCGGCGGTCCCCTTCTTTGGAACTTGCTTCTCAACCCGCTACTGATCGGACTCGAAAATAGGGGGGACTATTGTCAGGCCTTCGCTGACGACGTCGTGCTCGTCTTCGACGGGGATACTGCAGGCGAGATTAATGGACAGGCAAATGCTGCTCTCGACTATGTACAGCAGTGGGGTGTTCGGAACAAACTGCGCTTCGCTCCGCACAAGACCTGTGCGATGTTGCTGACTCGAAGACTCAAGTACGACACCCCGCGGCTGGCCATGGGGGGGACCAGCATATGCATGTCCAAGGAGCTAAAGGTCTTGGGGCTTACCATCGACGACAAATTGACTTTCAATAGCCACATCACTTCCCAATGTCGTAAAGCCCTAGCGATATATAAACAGGTTTCGAGAGCTGCCAAGGTGACCTGGGGCCTTGATCCCGAGATTGTCCGTACCATCTACAACGCCGCGGTAGAACCTATTATTTTGTATGCTGCACCAGCATGGGCCCCAGCCGTTAGAAAGTTAGGAATCCAAAAGCAGTTGAATTCAGTACAGAGGGGATTCGCCCAAAAGCTCTGCAGATCGTATCGCACGGTCTCTCTCCATGCCGCCCAGCTGCTGTCGGGGATACTGCCTCTCGACCTCAGAGTTCAGGAGGTAGCAGCCCTGTACGAGGCCAAGAGAGGGTCATCTCCGACGCTGCTGGGCGATAGGGATATAGAGCGTGTGGTAGGATATGCAGAAACGCCGCATCCGGCATCACATATGCGCTTGGAGTTCATGTGTTTGGTAGATCAAAACCTTGTGGACAGGCACAACGTGCAGGAGGTGCGAATTTTCACCGACGGCAGCAAGCTCGAGGGGAAGGTCGGAGCATCACTTTCCATATGGAAAGGTGATGCCGAGATCCAGAACCGGAAGCTTTGTCTGTCCGCGTACTGCACTGTCTACCAGGCGGAACTCTTGGCCATATGTGAGGCTACGGGTGTAATCCTCAAGAGGGTGGAAAAGAGTTATGGTGTGTATAGTGACTCTAGAGCAGCGCTCGAGACACTTACTAGCCATGACTCTCTCCATCCTCTTGCATGTAGAGCCAGGGATAATCTGCAGCGCGCCTCGAAACAGAGCAAAGATGTCTCTTTGTTCTGGATCAAAGCGCATGCAGGACTCCCTGGCAACGAGCGAGCTGATGAGCTGGCGAAGGAAGCCGCGTTAGCATCGAAGAGGAGAGCGGACTATGACAGATGCCCAATTTCTTACGCGAAACGACTTCTCCGCGATCAATCCATATCAGCGTGGAATGAGAGGTATTCTAACGGCGATACAGCGGCAATCACAAAGCTATTTTTCCCGAGCGCGACAGAAGCATATAGAGTCATTAAAAATATTCGGATGACCGGACAGTTGACGCAGATACTCACGGGACACGGGGGGTTCTCCCAGTACTTGAATCGATTCAAGTGCCGGGAGAGCCCGGCGTGTGCTTGTGATCCTGACGTACAGCAAACAGTCCCCCACCTACTAGTTGAATGTCCTATCTATGATAAATTACGATACGAATTCGAACAAGAAACAGACTGTAAAATAAATATTGGTAGCCTAAGTCAATTGATAGCGAATAAGGATGTTAATAATAAGTTCATAAAATTTTGTCTTAAGATATGTACGTTAGAAAATAAAAGAAATAAGGATGTATAAATATTACTTTTTGGAATATGTGTCCATATTGTGTAAAAAGTAATAGAAACTGTTAGATATATAAGAAATAGTATTAAATATGAACTAGTTATAAGCAATAGATGATAAAATAGATTTAAGAACTATGTAAAATCTACCTTTGTAAAACAATAGTAAATAAGAATATATATGATAAGGACACAAAATGTCACACCACCGTCCGAAAGTTGTATTATGTAATATTAAATAAAATAAGATGTAAGATGTAAATTAGATGTAAGATTAAAACGTTAAATACTGTTAAAACTCATACTGTTAGAATGATTAGATATAAGATTTGTTGAATTAGCGTCACTCCATTTGCAATGGAACTAAGTTTAGCAGTTTAGAAAATTAAAAAGGTTGTTTTATTTAATATAAGTAGGCAATAAAGATAAAAAAGAAAGAAAAAATATAAAGAGCCCCTTGAAAATATCCCTGAAAAATAATATCAGGGGACAGAAAGCAGAAAAAAAAAAAAAAAAAAAAAAAAAAAACCTAACCTAACCTAACCGAAAATGTTAGGTTTTGCCGAGTTAGGTTACTCGTAGCAACCTAACCGAAAATGTTAGGTTTTGCCGAGTTAGGTTACTCGTAGCAACCTAACCGAAAATGTTAGGTTTTGCCGAGTTAGGTTACTCGTAGCAACCTAACCGAAAATGTTAGGTTTTGCCGAGTTAGGTTACTCGTAGCAACCTAACCGAAAATGTTAGGTTTTGCCGAGTTAGGTTACTCGTAGCAACCTAACCGAAAATGTTAGGTTTTGCCGAGTTAGGTTACTCGTAGCAACCTAACCGAAAATGTTAGGTTTTGCCGAGTTAGGTTACTCGTAGCAACCTAACCGAAAATGTTAGGTTTTGCCGAGTTAGGTTACTCGTAGCAACCTAACCGAAAATGTTAGGTTTTGCCGAGTTAGGTTACTCGTAGCAACCTAACCGAAAATGTTAGGTTTTGCCGAGTTAGGTTACTCGTAGCAACCTAACCGAAAATGTTAGGTTTTGCCGAGTTAGGTTACTCGTAGCAACCTAACCGAAAATGTTAGGTTTTGCCGAGTTAGGTTACTCGTAGCAACCTAACCGAAAATGTTAGGTTTTGCCGAGTTAGGTTACTCGTAGCAACCTAACCGAAAATGTTAGGTTTTGCCGAGTTAGGTTACTCGTAGCAACCTAACCGAAAATGTTAGGTTTTGCCGAGTTAGGTTACTCGTAGCAACCTAACCGAAAATGTTAGGTTTTGCCGAGTTAGGTTACTCGTAGCAACCTAACCGAAAATGTTAGGTTTTGCCGAGTTAGGTTACTCGTAGCAACCTAACCGAAAATGTTAGGTTTTGCCGAGTTAGGTTACTCGTAGCAACCTAACCGAAAATGTTAGGTTTTGCCGAGTTAGGTTACTCGTAGCAACCTAACCGAAAATGTTAGGTTTTGCCGAGTTAGGTTACTCGTAGCAACCTAACCGAAAATGTTAGGTTTTGCCGAGTTAGGTTACTCGTAGCAACCTAACCGAAAATGTTAGGTTTTGCCGAGTTAGGTTACTCGTAGCAACCTAACCGAAAATGTTAGGTTTTGCCGAGTTAGGTTACTCGTAGCAACCTAACCGAAAATGTTAGGTTTTGCCGAGTTAGGTTACTCGTAGCAACCTAACCGAAAATGTTAGGTTTTGCCGAGTTAGGTTACTCGTAGCAACCTAACCGAAAATGTTAGGTTTTGCCGAGTTAGGTTACTCGTAGCAACCTAACCGAAAATGTTAGGTTTTGCCGAGTTAGGTTACTCGTAGCAACCTAACCGAAAATGTTAGGTTTTGCCGAGTTAGGTTACTCGTAGCAACCTAACCGAAAATGTTAGGTTTTGCCGAGTTAGGTTACTCGTAGCAACCTAACCGAAAATGTTAGGTTTTGCCGAGTTAGGTTACTCGTAGCAACCTAACCGAAAATGTTAGGTTTTGCCGAGTTAGGTTACTCGTAGCAACCTAACCGAAAATGTTAGGTTTTGCCGAGTTAGGTTACTCGTAGCAACCTAACCGAAAATGTTAGGTTTTGCCGAGTTAGGTTACTCGTAGCAACCTAACCGAAAATGTTAGGTTTTGCCGAGTTAGGTTACTCGTAGCAACCATAACCATTAAATTGTGTACCACCTGTGGAGATGCGAGTGCGCGCGCAGCGCGCACGAGTGTCTCTTGATTTCTAGTGCTCGCTGCGGAGCGGTGGCGCGGCTGTTGCGGTGGTGTCCGCGTCGACGCGCTGCGTTTCATTTTTACTAATACTGAAAAACACATTTTATATCAACTTAGGTTTAGATTCCGTTTTCGTTTGAATTACGTGATAATATAGTGGATGATATTTAATGTTTGTATTTAAGTAGTCAATTGTGGTTTTAATGTTCAATACATTTATTAATCATAGCTATGTAGTACGCTGTTTTAGGATTAAAGTTATACAAATTTCTTTCGAGGTTGCTTTACTTGACCTCCTCATTAATTTTATAATTTTGACTTACTTATTGAGGTCACGTTTATCAACGTCAACTTTCTGGCAGCAGGCTGTTCGTCGGACACCAACACTTATCGCTCGCGTTAGTTTACTTTAGTGTTTCTTTGCATTATGCGCCGTGCATTTAGGCTTATTTGATGATCTTGAAATATTCACCGATTTTTATGTCTCGACACTGTAAAATATTAGAGTTTTAAGGATGTTATGTAAAATATTATTATTCTAACAATGCAATTATTACTATCTACGACGTATATATAACTCCACCATCATCATTGCACCTGAACACCTACGAGTTTCGACGGAAACGACCGAACCCAAACCCGCACACTGCTCGTGTATCACCCCGCGCGATTTTATAAGCAGGGACGCCGTTGGCTTGCAGGCGTTATTTTACCAGACTTATCGATAGAGACGATAGACAGAGGATAGATCGACCGACGACGACCATTTGAATCAGCGCTAGTAAACGCTACTTCTAATCCATGGGTCGCGGGTTCGATCCCCGCACAGTACAAATATTTGTGTGCATGAACATGTCTGTTGTACTGGTTTGGTTGTTTTCAATGTATTTTCGGTAAGGTATTTACAAAAAAAAGTATATAAGTAAGTTTATCGGTTGTCTAGTACCCCATACGACAGGGTACTTAATAGTAGCTTAATTTGGGACTAGATAGCTCTGTGTGACCCAGTGAGGCATGTCTTAAAAATATTATATATATTATAATATTATAGATAGCCAATCAGTCCGCTCTTATTCATGGCCTCCACGTTGTTTGATTTCCACGCAGTTTTCAAGAAGACAAGTAAGCGACAACCTCTCTATATCTTCGTCTAAGGTTCAAAGAAAGTGTAATCGGAAGTCTATATATGCATGATGGATGCGGCTTTTAATTTATACACTTGCAATACTACATTATTAAATGTATGTTATACATTTCGATCATATTTTCCATCATTGATATTAAGTTAACTTTAACGACGGTTAAAATGGAATTATCTATTGTATTACATAAGAATAATTATAAAAAAGGAAAGTTATCACTATGCATCACTGATACCTTGTCAATTTGTGCCAAGCACTACCAACCATTTTCACGTATTTAATTGAATACCTATAATTAATTAATGATTTATAAATAATAGGCAATATTTTAATACTTTGACATGAAACTTCCAACATAAAAAATGTAATGGCTCCCAATGCTTTTCCAAGCAACCGCTCTAGAAGTAGTTTTTTCAGTTTAAAGTTAATTAATAACACCTTGAAAAGAAAATACGAGTACACACTCGATTTTCTTTTAAGGTATTATAAATTAACTTATTATTTTCTTGGTTAGATGTATATAGCAGAAACTTTTTTATGTATGTACCTTACTATCTGTAGTTAACTATTTCTGTCAGAAAGATTAAATCCAATTCATTTTAGTTCAATTGCTCTCTGCGCCGCGTCCGCGCGGGCGCGGAGGCAGCTCGCACCTGGAAAGTACATTTTACGGATTAATGTAAAACGAAATAATAAATATTACATATTTCCCTACTAAAAAAGTTTACCAAAATATTTCGTTTCGATTTAGGCGTATTGTTTTGTTATTGTGCCTTAAGGAATTTATCTTAACTATACACGGCATATTTGAACTCAGTATACGAGTAGTGCAATAGCACAATTAGGTAACTAATTAGTTATCTGGCCTTATGAGCCTTAGCTGAGCAGTGGCCTAATTCACGTAACATAACTACAACGACATGCAAGCGATTTGATGCTGATGTCACTTTTCGTATTCACGTATTCATAGCATGATTTTGTTTAGGTCGGTATTGTGTCTGCATTTATACACGTGCAATAATCGAAATGCGATCGTTGCCTGCGCGGTATTCACCTATTATTTTGTCATTTAGTTTGATCAGATCAAATTAGACGATTTCCAAGTCGCTGAATAAAAGTTCATAATTTATTAAGTTATGTGCGCTCTTTTCAAAGCTTTTCCGCAAAACAAAAGAGGTTGGGACTGAGATTTTTGCTTTTGCAACATTCAAGTTGATAAATGGCTTAGTTGCGATCTTATTGAGTAATTGTTTTATCGAAATGACACGTGAATGCGGATTTATGACTGTTATTCAATAGTACGACCAAAAATCATGAATTTAACGAACGATGGTAGTGATCAGTCTGACAACTTTCTTTCTCTCTCCTCATCTCCTGCTTCACTGAATGATTCTTTTTATTCCACTTCTCTTCCTCTTTCCGAGCTGATTGATGCAAATTTCACTGAAGTGCCCAAAAACTTCAATGTTGTGCATATAAACGCTCAAAGCATCCCTGCTCACTATCCTGACCTTCTGACAGCCTTTGGTAGTAAGTATGTACATGCAATTCTTGTATCCGAAACATGGCTAAAACCATGTCTACCTTCCACATCATACTCTCTACCGGGTTTCCAGCTGGTTCGGAATGACCGTATTGTCAGATCTGGTAGCGGTATCGCTATTTATATCCGTTCACATATACCTTTCTCGATAGTCAATGTTTCACCTCCTTCTTCCAGTTCTGATGTAGCACAGTATCTCTTTGTCGATTTAAACCTGTCTCATACGAAAATACTTCTTGGTGTCTTCTATAGTCCTTCTCTAAGAGTGGACTATTTTTCCACCTTGGAAAAAACACTAGAGGACCTAACACCCTCCTACAGCCATACCATACTAATGGGTGATTTCAACACCTGTCTCATTAAAAACGATCCCCGCTCTCTTCGTCTCAGATCTCTTATAGATTCATGCAATTTGAATATACTCCCACTTAATGCCACCCACTTTTATCCTAACTGCGCTCCGTCACTTCTTGACCTAATGATAGTCACCTCCCCTGATCATGTTGCTAAGTATGGCCAGTGCCATGCTGATGCATTCTCTTTCCATGATCTCATTTACCTCTCTTACAAAGTCCGTCCCCCCAGATCTAAGACGAAGTTTCTGCTGCAGCGCAATTTTAGTGGCATGAACATCGATGCTCTCATACATGATACGCTTGAAGTAGGGTAGTAGTAAGAGTATTGATGAAAAAGTCAGTCTTTTCAACTCATTGTTAATTAAGCTGTTTGATAAGCACGCTCCTGTTAGACCTGTTAGAATAAAACATGTTCCTGCTCCCTGGTTAACGGACGAACTCAAAACGCTGAGAAATAAAAAAAATGCTGCCAAAACCAGGTTTAAGATGAACCCGTCCGACAAAAACCGCGAAAGATACAAAATTATTCGGAATCGCTGCAATACTTTGTGTAGAGACGCTCAGAGACGCCATATCCATAAATCTGTTGAAAACGGTGATCCAGCTAAAGTCTGGAAATTTTTAAAGTCTATTGGAGTTGGAAGATCACGTAACGATCCAATTAACATCAAAGATACTGACATTGATATGCTTAACAAGCATTTTTCCACTTCTGATGCTATTGATAGCTTAACTAAAAACGACACTCTTCGTCTATTGTCAGAACTTCCAACTCCCAGCTACCCTGCTTTTAATTTCAACCAAGTATCCGACTGTGATGTTAAGCGTAACATACTGTCTTTAACGTCCAACGCCGTGGGCAGTGATGGTATAAGCCGTAAAATGATTATTCCCATCCTTGACCTTGTTACTCCTATCATTTCTCACATCCTCAACTATTCACTCACTACAGGTGTCTTTCCAATGATTTGGAAAGATGCCCATGTAACTCCTTTACCTAAAAAGACAGCTCCTTCCTCACATACCGACTATCGCCCCATATCCATCCTACCCTTCATCTCCAAAATAATGGAACGAATAGTCCATCAGCAATTTAGCAAATTTCTGCTCAATAATGAAATTTTGAATCCTCTCCAATCTGGATTTCGTCCTGGGCATAGTACGGCGACTGCTTTAGTCAAAATCACTGACGATATCAGACTTGGCATAGACAATAAGCAGCTCACTGTGCTTGCCTTACTGGACTTCAGTAACGCATTCAATACTGTCGATTTTGATTTACTGCTTGGACTGCTACGTTCGCTTAACATATCTCCAGCGGTGCTTGACTGGTTTCATAGTTACTTGTATGGGCGCCGGCAACGCATTCGTGCCGAGGATTGTTTCTCTGCGTGGTGCGAAATCAGTGCCGGCGTTCCTCAAGGTGGTGTTCTGTCTCCTCTTTTATTCTCAATCTTTATAAACTCTATTACTCACAATTTATTATCTTCCTTCCACTTATATGCAGACGATCTCCAAATATACTCTCAAGGGAGCCTTGATAACCTCTCTAGTGTGGTAAATGTCCTAAACACAGATTTAAACACTATTTTGAACTGGAGTAGGTCATACGGACTTAAGGTTAACCCTTCTAAGACGCAGGTTATTGTGATGGGTAGCTCATGGCAAAATGCCCGAATTAACTGGAGTGCCTTACCCCCCATCATATTTGACGGTGTTCATGTTCCTTATAGCCCTGTTGTTAAAAATCTGGGTGTTTACATAGATAGTACTCTTACCTGGGCAACACAGATAGCGGAGGTTAGCAGGAAAGTGTTTGCAACGGCTGCGTCCATTAATAGACTACGGAATTTCTTACCAATACCTACTAAAATTGCTCTGGTTCAAGCCCTTCTGTTTCCCATTCTTGATTATGTAGACTGTTGCTACTTAGATGTCAATGAAAATCTTCTAAGCAAGCTCGAGCGCCTTCAGAATTTCTGCATTCGTATTATCTATGGTCTACGAAAGTACGATCATATCTCAGAATACCGAGCTCTGCTAAAGTGGTTATCTATACGTCGCAGGCGTGAATTTCACGTTCTTTCCTTTTTGTTCTAAATATTATTTAATCCAAAATCTCCATCTTATCTAAAGGAGCGTTTTCAATTTTTGCGATCCGCTCTAGGTCACGATATGCGGTCTTCCAATAAACTCCGTCTTGTGACTCCTCTTCATTCTTCCCATTCTTACTCGCGGTCATTCACTGTAAAATCCATACGTCTATGGAACTCTCTTCCATTGTTGATTCGGCAATCTGAATCACTTCCTATTTTTAAAAACAGACTTAAAACCTATCTTCTTTCACTTTAATTTCTGTCCTGTCTAATTTTAACTTATGTAATTCCTATTATTGATACTTTTGGTCACGTGATCCTCTTTCGTTTAATGTATTTGGGTTTGTAGTTGTATGTGTATATGTTATGTATGTATATGTTATGTATGTATATTTAGTGTATAGTTTATGTAGTTTATTATGCATGTATGTAATACTGTATTTTAATGTTATTTATGTAGTTTACTATGCGTGTAATATTAGATATATTTCAGATTGTAATTTTACATTTCTTTTATTACTTTTCTTTACGTGTACTTTTGAATACTCTCCGCCGCCTTCCCCTTTCAAATCTGTTTCATCTTTCCTCTACCTGAAGGTTGTCTGGTAGAGATCGCTGCAAGCGATAAGACCGCCTAAATTGTACTAATCTAAATCTTACTCATGTGTTATTTTCCAATTTTATGGTGTGCAATAAAGTGTATCTATCTATCTATCTATCTACGACTACTAAACGTCAGCGACATTTGGTCTGTTATAAAATACGTTGAATTAGGGTACAGACTTTGTTTCACAGGTACTGGGTAGCGGATAGACATTTGGGAGTACTATTAAGATTATGGTTCTGAAATCATCTTAAACTATGCCCACTAACCTGTGCTCATCACAGGATTCGGACACGCCGGTTGCGTTGTTGCGTGCTTTTGTTGCGTTGTTGCGTGCGTCGCTGTTGTAGTTCGGTGTACCGGAACCGTTAAAACTGAAAGTGTGAACCAAAAAACAAGTTTATTTCAAAAAACAACACAGACAGGTCACTTATGTAAGATTACAATTTAACTTTACAATTTATTTGCTTGAGACGAAAGATGCGTCAACATAAATATCAAACAATGATAGATAGCAATTAATATTTAGGTACGAAACACCATAACCACAAGTTTATAATGTTGTTTTGTATCTTGTTTTGTGAGCCAAAACAAGATACAAAAAAATCTAAAATTGTGTACAATATAATGTTGATTGGTTTAGAGCAGGTTTGTAACCCATTGCAGCATTATAATGCTGAAATTTGATTAAATATTCTAGAATTAGGTTGCTATTACTAAAATGCTATAAATTCTTTGACGACCTCCGTGGCGGAGTGGCGTACACACCGGTTTTCGAGGTGTCGCCTGCTCCGAGGTCCCGGGTTCGATTCCCGGACGTGTCAATGTAGGAAAAATGCGTTTTTCTACATTTTCTCGGGTCTGGGTGTTTGTGGTACCTTCGTTGTTACTGGTTTCCAAAATACGAATGCTTTAAATAGTTATTCAAACTGGGATCAGAACAATGTATGTGATGTTGTCCACATTTATTTATTAAAAAAAAAAAATTTATACTATTACATTGTCAAAATAAATGTGATTTTTTTATTTACATAGCTTTCTTAAGCTATCCAAAGAAGAATGTTCCAATACGGTGTCATTGTATAGGCGACATATTCGAGTAGTAGGGTTGAAGAAAGAAATTTATTTATGTATTTCTGAATAACATAGAGGCAAGTTTGGGCTTTTCTGGATTGAAATTAGTTTGCAAATCAATACTCTCGTACCTTTTCCTTTGAACTATATCGTAAGATACTAACCTGGGTACTACACTAACGAGTAGTGCAACTAGCAGTCCACCGAAGGCAGTTTAACAGTGGACGTGGCAGAACGCGACGGCTGAACGCTCTTTCACGGCAGCTCGAACCTGAAATAGCATGAAAATATATTTTGATTTCACAATAAATGATACTTCACTCATTTCAGCAGACTATTTCTGGACTAGGATGAAAGATAAAATGCAAATATCACCTAACTAAATTAATTTACAAAATAAATTTTAAAGACATTAATTATATTGTAATTATTTTAAAAAAATCTAATGAATAGAGTGTAAAATGAGATTGATAAATTCATGTTTCCTTACAAATATTATAAATGCGAAATTAAGTCTGTCTGTTACGCTTTCACGCCTAAACTACTCGACGCATATAGATGAAATTTAGTTCAAAGATAAATTAGACTTAAAAAAGAGACATAATTATGCTATTTTGTATTTTACTGCTGGGCGAAGGTTTCCGGCAGCACGACATAGCGTATAGTTCACTTTAGCAGAACCGCGACCGAAAAGTTAGTCTACAATATAAAAGTGAAAAATATGAGTGATGTTTATGAATTTATTATAAACTAGCGGCCCGCCCGGCTTTGCACGGGTGGACCCGTTAAGTTCTAGTAAGGATTCCTTATCTTTTCTAGCAATAAATATAGCTTATGCCACTCAGAGTGAACGCAGCTTTCTAATGGTGAAAGAATTTTTGAAATCGGTACAGTAGTTTTTGTGTTTATTCAATACAAACATACACACACACACACAAAAATACAAATCTTTACTCTTTATAATGTAAGTGTAGATGTGAATGTTATTCAAAATTACGTAAAGATTTGAATTGTAACACATTATCGGGTGCTTTAATATGTGACTTACTCTCGACGACCGCAGGTTGACCCGCACCAAGTAAAACAGTACACTAATAGTATTGTTAATTACCTCAATTATAAAATTTATCTGTGGTTTATATAAAATGTTACAAACCTGTTTTAATAAATTACTATTGACAGCAAGGAGTTAACAAGGTTGCCGTATTGCGCAGATCCAAATAGGTATCAGTTATTGGTTGATTCTCCTTGACTGAAAAACACGCGATTTTCATAAGTCCAACGAACAAAGTAGGAAGAAAAAAGTTTTTGTAATTTTCGCCAATTTATTATATAAGATTTATTAAGGTAGGGGGAACTTATTTCTTACAGGCATGCCAACTCTATCGCATCTTACAACAATAGGAACAAAACCATTTTCAAGTTATCCTAAAACTAAATTGAAATTATTAAAAAGACATTATGATTATGTATACTTTGGCTGGACTTTGCTTGAGACAGTAAAAACATGTTTCATGAATGAATAAATTACTAATTTCTATCGTTTAAGTAAGCATTCAAATAAAAATAAAAAACCGGTCAAGTGCTATTTGGACTCGCGCACGAAGGGTTCCATACCATTGATTAGGTAAACAACAGTAGGTAAATACATTTTGTTAAAATAGGCGAAAAATTGCGTTTTTTTTTCATTTATTTTGTTTTTAATATTTGTTGTTATTGCGGCAAGAAAAATACATAATTTGCAAAAATTTTAACTGTCTAGCTATCGCGGCTCTTGAGATACAGCCTGGTGACAGACAGACTGACAGACAGCGAAGTCTTAGTAATCGGGAGTTTTTACCCTTTGGGTACGGAACCCTAAAAACACTAAATTTGGACGATCATTTGCTAATCCACCAAACTTGTTAACGCTTAAGACATTTTTTTTCAAGTTTATATACTGATATTATAATTGCAATTAAATTGCTAAAATATCATATAAAGTTTATTAAAACTTATCTGTGGCTTTAGTATTATTTCTCATCTGTACCAGGAGTAAGCCCGGACACTACACTACTTAATGACACTACAAAAATATTGAGTCTCAAACTCCGTCTACAACAGACGCAGGTCACCTAGTTTTACGTAAACTGATTTTATTTATAATTACCAAAAAATACTTACCTCCTGGATGTTATTTAAAAATCACTCAACTTATCAAAAACTAATTAAATATAACTCGCATCTGCTCAATAAGAACAAAGGAGATGTCCCAAATTGTATGGAGGCCAGGCCCAGAACCTGTACACCCCACCAAAAGAGAGACCAATACACCTACAAGATTTTGTTATTATCCAATTCTTTTAAAATAGCTTCGTTAAGTGGTTCAAATAAAGAGATAAGTAAGAAAATAGCAATACAAAACAACAAAACCATCATGGCGGAAGATGACATTTTGACGACGCCCGTCAGTTTTGGCAGTTTAGAAATCGCGCATCTAGGAGTCGAGTGTCATCGCTTACTGTTGTAACAACAAACATTATGAAATTAATGTGTCAATCAATACCAAATCCAGAAAACGAAAAAATGGTCGTTATAATGAACTACATTTAAAACGCAACAAGCAGAACAAAAACTTGAAGTGAATGATTATGCCAAAGTGACAAGGGGTATCTGACAGCTACTGACATTCAAAGTTTTTTAGATTGACGCCATCTTGGAATGCCTAATGGAGTTTGAAAAAATATTCGATCTTATTTATTTTTGAACCACTAAATTATACGTTATATAAATTTATATGTATTTTTCCCAGAAACAATAAATTTTTCTTGATTTTTGAAAATGGTGTACTATGTCTGGGCCTATTATGGGACATCTCCTTTAATTTTGATTTGATAGACCGCCAAATTTTTTTTTTCTAAACATTTGACGGCTTCGGACGAGTCCATACAGCCTAGTTGTAATAAAAATTATTTAAAATACATACAATATCATAAATAATTACATAAACATAATAGCCTAACCTAACGTAAACCTAAACTAACCTAACTCATTGAAATATATGGGTAGCTTATACATTTCAATGATTACAGGAGTTTTAAAAGGAATGTTCTCTTTCTGTTTGGTCGCCGCTTATTTGTCTTTTACATATTATTGTTATTGTGTTCGTACTTTATTCTATTGCATGATGAATTTGCTTTTGTGATGTTTAGTTGTTAACCCTATATTTAATAGTCACGAGTCCGATTTTTTTCGAAAGCCGTAAGAGATAGTTAACCTAAGAAGCAAAAGGCCGCGTATTATTATTATTTTTATGTCATTATTAGGTCATTTCGACCTTTATCTGGCGGCTCGACGAAGAGTCGGCACTAATTATTCTACTCTTAGATAATATAACATAATATGTACGATTTGATGAAATAACCATGTAATGGAACTCTGTAATTGGCTTAAGTGATTTATTTTATATTAGTTGTGTCAAGCATACTGTAAAAAAGCTGTAGAGTTTCTTAATAAATAAATAAATAAATAAACCTGTCAAAGATCACAGAAGTTTTACGCGAGAACGTTGATCCGACTTAGATAGGAGCTCTTTTATTATTTTATTTTCCACGTTTAGTTGTTTTATCCTACTTACTAAAACACATTGCAATGCCACCACTTTGTCACAATAAATACCCTGTATGATAATTGTCTATGCTAAACTAATAAAAATTTCCGCGCAAAACTTTTTATAAATTATGACAAACTAGCGGACCCCGCGAACCGCGTACTGCCTCAGAATAGTGTTTGATTTTGACGTCTTAAATGTCATTGTCATTAAATAAGGCGTGGTTGAAAAAAACTAATTTTTTTACGTTTACTTTTCAACGTTTTTAATGCTTATTATCCTATTCCTAACGAAGACAAATCCAAAACACCAAAATCATAAAACTCGGTCCTGCGAGTCTCGACTTATGAGTATTGTAACTAACACGACTTTATTTTATATAATAACTAGCGACCCGCCCCGGTTTCGCACGCGTGCAATGATGATACTAAATACACTACAAAAAAACTGTGAACGTTGTATGTAAAAAAAACATAGTGGCCCGCTTTGACTTCGCACGGGTATGAAATATGTCACTGAAAAAATGATTAAAATCGATCCAGTAGTTTTGATTTATTCATTACTGCCCGTGGCCCGCACGTGTTAAATTTGGAGTAAAACAATTCCCCTTTCCCTAATACCATAAAGATTTCCTGCTGTCTTTGGAATATCTAAATTCCGCGCCGCCGCCGCCCTGGCCGGCCTACCGCCGCAAACGCTACGTCCCGTAATTTTTAAATCTGTAATATCTTCGAAAATATTTATTTAAATCATATTCTGTAAAGGGCCATATAGATCAATTTAAAATCAACAATGTATTTAAAGTATTTAATTGGATAAGGATTAATGCTGTATTGGTTAAAATCGCTTCAAAAATTAGCCATTATTTGTCGTAAAAAGTAAATGACACAAAAATTTTATTGTGGGATATCCATAACAGATAGACATACACCATCGCGGAGTTTTCTGTAGACCTTTTCAATATGTACAATACTTGGTACATTATTTTGATAAATTTTGTAGGGTTTAGCCTGCGTTTGCAATGTAAGGAAAAAAAAAAGAATATTTACGACATCATATTAGAAACCTCAAAAATAAAGTATTTCTCCACTATTTAATGGATGTTATTATACATATAAATCTTCCTCTTGAATCACTCTATCTATTAAAAAAAACCGCATCAAAATCCGTTTCGTAGTTTTAAAGACTTAAGCATACAAAGGGACATGGGGAAAGAAAAAGCGACTTTGTTTTATACTATGTAGTGAAGAAAGATAAAGAAGAGATAAGATAAAGGCTCGAAAATACTGTTATTATTGAGCCTTTATCTTATCTCTTCTTTTAGTTAATACGACTGTCTTATATAAAGGGGTATTAAATTGGCTGTCAGTATTTATGCAGTTTCATACACTACTTTAACTTCACTCATAGGAAAAATTAAAATTAAACAAAGTAGCGAGGTAACAGAGATAGTATTTCACGTAACTTTTCTGAAATCCCGAAAACAAATAACACGATCGTCAGATAATTGTATGGGCAGCGCGGGAAATAAAGTCAAAACAATGCATGCATGCCTCTCTCTTAGCACATTCAGCCAATGACATAGCCTAATTTAATGAATAAAAAAAAGACGTGTGGCACTCGGAGACTGCCGCGGTAAAGCTATTGCATAGCATTTTTTATCAACTTATGCAATTATAAAACTAAAAAGTATCACCGCTGTGCCGGTCGGAGTGAGTTAGGTTAGGTTATTTTCGTTACGGAATTTCTGGATTCGGTCTCCACGCTCAAGGCCCGCGATAGAAGCTATGCAATAGCTTAAAAGTGCTTCATTGATTGAAAAGTTATTTTACGATACTAAGGCAGTACTTTATTGAGTTACAAAAGTGCGTTTATACAGCACGTTTGTATAAAACTGTCTTTAAATTCGTAATTCGAATAATAAGATAAGAGTGTAGATAAAATGTTTTGTTTATATGCTGTTTAGTGTACCGAAATTGGTACTACACTGTAATTAAGATCATACATAGGATTGACGCCCCGTTGGTGTAGTGGTTTAAATACTGGATTAAATGTCGGTCCCAGGTTTGATCCCCGGATCGAATCGAATTTTTTAATTTCCTAACATTGCTCGGGTTACAAGTCCACCAACGTGCATTTGGCAAGCGTGATGATTATGCCAGTACCTATCATTGCCGTGGTAACTTGAATTCAATGATGGATGGATTTCCTTCCACTGTAACAAAAGGCGCGACTTAATTCGTAAATTTATCTTTGATTTTAATTACGAGAATTCTTTTCTTATTTAAGTAACAAATAAAAATAATAAAGAGAGCGTAAAATGAGCAAAAACAGCGTCGATGGATGTTTGGGATCTCTTGCTACACAAACATTATATCTACGAGTATAGGCTTTTGCGGTGATAACACCAATTCGGTTACTGAAAGTGAGATTACAATGCAATTCGGTTAAAATATAATTTTGTTAATAATAGTGTGACTATCACAGAATTACAGGAATAATAAAAATCATTTTTATTTAATTCGGAAGTCATCAACGCCCTGTTGGTCTAGTGATTTAGATACTGGTCCAAGACTTCAGGGTCCCGGGTTCGATCCGCGGGTCGGGCAGCAAAATGTTTCAAATTTTCGAACATTGCTCGGGTTTGTGATCACCATTCGCCAACCTGCTTTTGGCAAGCGTGGTGATTATGCCTGTATCTATCATTGCTATGGTAACTTGAATTAAAAAATGGAGGCCTCTGCCCTGCACTGGGATGATTACAGGCTGTTCCATACAGAAGTTATCAGTGGTTTATAACTCTCCTAACGCGAACTTATTTATACATTGTAGCCATCCACATAAGTAGGTCGTTGCTACGAGTATAAAAGCTTAGTCAGAGATACCAGAAAATGTAGAGATCGTTAAGGCATTGTCAAATAAGAGGGAGTATCTTTTCATACATAAATTCATAGTAATCGTAGAGCCAGTTGCAGTAGTAGAATGAAAATTTGGCCGTGGACCAATACGTGGTTCGATGCGAGGGCGACGGCCACGCTCGGCCGGGCCTCGTGCGGGGCGGGCGCGGGGCGCGTGCGCGGCGGCGGCGGCTCGGCGGGGTTACCAACTTAGGGGTTTTCCCCACAAACTTAGGGGAAAAATAAGTGGTATGGAAATTTTTTAGGGGCGTTCTATATTTAGGGGTATTTTACACGAATTTTACCATCTTATGTATTTGATTAAATTAAAATAACCAAATATTACTACTCTGTGATGACTGGAGTGGTCTATCCTTACTGGCAATTCGTTGGTTGTTGTTAAAATAATATTTGTTAAAATAATTTTTTTCTATTTAACTGTTGACTCTATCAGCGATTTGATAATAATGCCTAAAGAAACAGCCAAAAGAATACAAAGATTTTGGGACACATCCGGATTTAAAAAGAATCTGAAATGATATTTCAAGCATTAAATAATGTAAAAATACCTAATCAGTTTCACAAATACCACGAAATATTGTTTACAAATTATTAATATTATTTCCCGAGAGTGCCGCCTGAGACATAATTTTTCAAGTTTAAATATTGATAAATTAAATTGCGTAAATATCATATAAAGTATATTAATATTATTATTTAAAAATTAAATAGATCCCATTTATTTTATTTAACATTTTAGGGGAATTTCAAGTCATTGTGGCATTTTAGGGGTCTGTGACTTTTTTTAGGGGTATAATTTTTGGTAGTCGGCAACACTGCGGCGCGGCTGCAGTGTGGCGCGGCGTTACGTCACGTTCGGAGCCGGGACAGTGCCGCCCCCGGGCCGGCCGCGATGTGCGCGCCCAGCTGACGAGAGACGCAGCTCGCAGTGCCAGTGACTTGAGTGAAGTGACACTACCATGGAGGGGACGTAGCCCCATAGGTAGATGCCGAACTATTTCACATGTTGCCGTTTTGGAAACTAACCTTTACTTTGATATTAACGTGATATGATACAGGATTGACATTAAATCTAAAGTGGTGGTAGGTAACGTAAAATGTAGAGTTTGAAAAGTCGTGAGTATGCTTGATGCAATGCTGAAAACTATGTTTGTGTATCCGAACGGATTTGTTCTTTACTACAAATAAATAGGCAAGTCAATAAAACAAGAAAAGATCAGATAATTTAATGGTTTCCATTTATGACAACATTCGAATTTGAGACTAGGTCAAGGTGGTAAGCAATGCGTGGAGTAAACTCCCCGTGTAATTTGAGGCAACCAATGTATTGCCTTGTGTATTTTAACACTAACGCTGTAAGTAGGTTTTATTATGTTACACAAACATGTTTATACAATATCACAATAGCTGGCTGTCTTCTATTCTAACTGCCTAATTCAAAATGTGCAGTTGCATTCGTAAAAGACGTGTAGTTATTTCGCTTCGCAACCGCGCTCCATTATTCTGCAACATGTTCGCGGAGAGATTTATTTTATTTTTCCATTTCCCGGTTAGACGACACGTCGCCTCGTTCCGCCTATTCAGAGCGGGCATTCAAAGTCGGCGTGCACTTACTGAGCCCACCGCAGGTTTGGGCGTAAGTTTTCCTGTTATAGCCTTCGCTTTGTAGGCAATGGAGGCCGCATCTTTGGTGAGCCGTTCACGCTCGTCTCTCGATCGGAATTCAATTACAGCCGCGAGGGAAGGGCATTGGAAATTAGATATATTTCGGGATAACTTGAAGCAGGGGATGCTTGACACGTAGGCGCGACGTGTGGCTCAATTTCCTTCATATATATCAGTTATTCATGAGCTGTAAGTTTATCTTGGTCGCAGGCAGATCGCACTTTATGTGGTATGAATTGTGAGTAGATCACTGTTCGTGTAATGGATGTAACTCGAAACGTTTTCCAACATTTGTTTAATTAATGGAGAGGTTAATATATAGATACTTCAGTTGGGTTCAAAATACATAAATTATGAAAGGTTCTGTTTAGGCCTATATTATTAAGAATTAAACTATTTTTTCAACTTAATAGTTCGAAATAATTTTTAATGACCTCCGTGTCGGAGTGGCGAACGCTTCGGTTTTCTAGGTGTCGCTTGCTCCGAGGTCCTATGTTCGATTCCCGAACGTGAACGTAGAAAAAAGTATTATTCTATATTTTCGCGGGTCTGGGTGTTTGTGTTTGTGGTTCCACCGTTGTTTCTGATTTCCACGAAACAAGTTTAAATTGTTTTTTAATTTGGAATCAGAGCAATGCATGTGATGTTGTCCACATTTAGTCATATATTTATTATTATTTTTAGGGTTCCGTACCCAAAGGGTAAAAACGGGACCCTATTACTAAGACTTCGCTGTCTGTCCGTCTGTCCGTCGCTCTGACACCAGGCTGTATCTCAAGAGCCGCGATAGCTAGACAGTTGAAATTTTCACAAATCATGTATTAATTTCTGTTACCGCAATAACAACAAATACTAAAAACAAAATAAAATAAATATTTAAGGGGGGCTTCTATACAACTAACTCGTTTTTTTGGACTTTTTGGTACGGAACCCTTCGTGCGCGAGTCCGACTCGCACTTCGCCGGTTTTATTTGTATTCGTATGTTACCAAGCACGAGATTACTGAAAGCTCTGCTTCGATTGCGCTCTGCTGCGATTGTGTGGTGATAGTCAAAAATGTTTATGTATCTAAGCTATGATTTTCAATCAAGCAAAAAACTAACACAAAGATAGAAAGAATATAAGAAATAATTGTTTATTTGTCATTGAATAAGGTACACTGAAGATCACAACCATGAAACAGGAAATAATATAAGTAGAGCGATATAATTAATACATTAATAATTAAACTACGGTGACCTAAAGATATAAATTAATTGTCCCCTTAGGGTTGTCGGCGTTGAAAGCGGCGTTAAAACGTTAGTCAGCGGGAATTCGATAAATAGATAGATAGGTAGAATAATCTTCATTGCATATCTAATAGAGAAATCAAATGCAATTCTTATATTAAGACTAGCTGTTGCCCGCGACTTCGTTCGCGTCAATTTCTGTTAGTATGATCGCTACTATTTTTGCAACATTTTTCACTCATGCTTCGCTCCTATTGGTCGCAGCGTGATGTTTTATAGCCTAAAGCCTCCCTCGATAAATGGACTATCCAACACTAAAATAATGTTTCAATTCGGACCAGTACTTCCTGAGATTAGCGCGTTCAAACAAACAAACAAACAAACAAACAAACTCTTCAGCTTTATATATTAAAAAAAGTATAGAGTATAGATATAGATTTACAATTTAGGCGCTCTTATCGATAGAGAGCGTCTCTCTACCAGACAACCTTAAATTATCACGTTACACTATAACTGCCTTGTACTGAAAGATAGTTATAAATATGCAAACGTTCCCGACAGAAATAACTTATAATTTCTGGTTATCGGAGTTCTAAAATATGAGACAAATTGCATATACTTAGTAAAAACAATGTCGGTCAACCGTTTTCAGTTAAGTGATGACCCGGTAGATGTCGTCCTCTTTCTACGCAAGGAACCCGATTCCCGACCTTATCAATTTGAGAAAAGATCTTTTGTAAATTGGCTTTCGTCTCGAAGGAGTGGGATTCTTTAAAACGGCATACCGTTTCAAAATTAAAATATAAATAAATAAATGTGGACATCACATACATTGTTCTGATCCCAATTTTAATAACTATGTAAAGCACTCGTATTTTGGAAACCAGAAACAACGAAGGTACCACAAACACCCAGACCCGAGAAAAATGTAGTAAAACACTTTTTTATTCATACATTTACCCGTCCGGGAATCGAACCCTGGACCTTGGAGCAGGCGACACTTTGAAAACCGGTGTGTACGCCACTCCGCCACGGTGGTCGTCAGTTGAAGTTGATGTTGCAAAATTTAAAGTCACGATATCTGTAAGTAGTAGGCGGTTTGATAAGCTCTGACACCAGACCATAGTTGAAAAATAGTCAACGATTAAAAGAAGAAGCCTAATTAAATTTAGACAAGTAAATTTCGTACGACAATCAGTTTCCGTATCATTTAATTTGACGATCATTTGGATAGGCGGTAGTAAACGCTGCTTCTGAGCCATAGGTCGCGGGTTCGATCCCCGCACAGTACAAATATTTGTGTGCATGAACATGTCTGTTTGTACTGGTCTGGGTGTTTTCTATGTATTATAAGTATGTATTTACAAAAAAAAGTATATGAGTAAGTTTATCGGTTTTCTAGTACCCCATACGACAGGGTACTTAATAGAAGATTAATTTGGGACTAGATGGCTCTGTGTGGCCCAGTGAGGCATGTCTTAAATATTTATTTATTTATTTATATTTAATACGATCACTTAGGTAATTATACTCTCCTTAACTAGATTGGGTAGGGAAAAATTTTAATGATTAATTAAAATAGTGAAAGGTGGATAATTTAAAACAAAATTGCTAATTCTATTATGGTGTGACTGAATGAAACGGGAACAGCCTTAGATTAAGCAAAATACGCGTATATTAAAATGATTGCTGTACGAACATGAAGTTCAGTTCTTCCGTGCAGCAAAGCGAACTCTAGCTTCGAGACAGATACATTTTGCAAACAAATAATTACTCTTGCGCACTCGTTTAGAGGGAACTAACGTTAATATTCAATATTTTCCTGCAAGTTATAAGTGAATACACGGATAGATACTCTTTATTGCACACCAAACAAATTAAATAAAACATAAGAGGTTCATTTAGAGTTGTACAGTTTATACATTATTATTTCTAAATAAACTCCTTACTCTTTCAAATAAAGCTGCATTTGCATGAAAATCTGTCTTGCGATTGACTGACAGGCGGGAAGTCGGGCATTGAGTATTGTGTGCACGTTTCCTGTTCACATATTGTGATTGTTCTGCTCCAACGCTTATGACTAATGTTAATAATGTTGAGTATTGTCAAGTGGTAACTATTAAAAATAATAAAATAAAATTAATATAGACCACATTATATTATTATACATAGTTCTGATCCCAAAGTAAAACATTGTTTTGTGGAAATCCGAAACAACGAAGGAACCACAAACACCCAGACCCTTTTTTTACAATGACCCGTCCATGAATCCAACCCGGGACCTCAGAGCAGTAGGCGGTACCCGGTGTGTATGCCACTCCTGCACGGAGTCGTCAAAAAACTATTATTGCGTTTATAATTATACTAGCTTTTTCCCGCGGCTTCGCGGCGTTAAATCCGGGGTAACAATAAAACTTTACCCTCTCTTTTAAGGGGTTAGGGGCTGATTTAAAAAAAAAAATGATGCCCGATTTTTTTTTTAGTCACAAATAGTCCGCATACCAATTTTTAGCTTTCTACTTTGAAAATTGCGGAATGCTCCATACAAACTTCCACCTCCCATTATAGGGAAGTGGAGAGTTAGAAAGAGACAAAAAGTAGCCTACGTCACTCTCCATCCCTTAAACTATCTCCACTTAAATAATCACGTCTATTTGCCTGTCCGTTTTGCCGTGAAAGATTCACACTTCTAATACAATTGTTTTGCATTAATAACGACATACCTATAATTTGTCTTTATTTGGTTTTGTCTAATGAGTTTAATCATTAAAAATGAGTTTGAAGTTTGTTTTCAATTAATGTTACAAACGTGCCAAACAAAAAAAAAATCCGCTGCTTTCCAGCATGGGAGTGTGCGCCTTATCATGGGAGTGTGCTCGCTGCTTGACCTATAAAACGTCATTATCGAGGTCTCTAGAAGACGCTCTGACAATCCTATATCAAACGAATTGATGTCACGATTTAATTAAGTGCCATCAATATTTGAGTTTTGATTGATTTGGTATGAGTTACTTTCTTTGCTTCGTTATATTAAGTTTTATAGTCCAATTTTACTCAGTTGGACCACTAAAAATCCACTTACTTTTTTCTGTGAACTCCTTTTTTTTTTCAATTTATTTACAATAACAAAAAAAGTATAGAACAAGTTGACGTTCTGCCAAACTGTGAAACAGTTTCTCCTCCTATAACACACTATGGAATATAATTATAGCCCTTAGTAGAAAAATTGGCCAAATTTCATGTTGCAAGTACAAGCCGATTTATTTGATTTCGTATTTCCATTAATAAACATTTGAATTTGATATGTTTAACAAATAATTTTTAAACAATTTTCAATGAAATTCGAAATTATAAGACAATCGTAGACATTTTTTTATAAGTGTTTACATCAAACACACACTATTGCATAAGAAATGGTTTTCATAAATGTAGGTACGTCGCTGATCCCAAACCCTCGATTTCTGGTTTATTACTCCTACTGTGCCAGTAGTTTTGCGTACTTTAACCGATTTAAAAAAAAGGAGGCGGTCATTTTAACTGTATGTTTATTTAGTTTTGTTTGTTTGCTAAGCATTTTTCCGTGGTTTTTAGGTATCATTTAAAGTCATTTAAATACTTAATCTACCCCTGAATTGGTCTCATCACCAAGCCTAGATCTGATAATGAAATTGTAGGCACCTTTCAAAGTGTTTTTAAGTTTGGTGCTTAAGATAAACTATTGTTTTACTGTAAGTACTGAAAAATCTCTGTATGTATGATAGAGTAGTAGTAACTATATCTTCGTGGTTTTCCTAGAACTACTTTTAGTATCACCTTCCAAATGTAAGAAATACGGTAGGCGACCTCCGTGGCAAAGTGGCATACGTGTTAATGTAGAATAAAAGTGTTTTTCTACATTTTCTCGGGTCTAGGTGTTTGTGGTACCTTCGTTATTTCTGGTTTCCAAAATATAGTTATTCCAATTGGGATCGATACAATGTATATGATGTTGTCCACATTTTATTATTTTATTTATTTAATTCTTTATGTTTACTCTAAGCAAGAGCATAATAACCGCATAATAATCCATCTCTATCAACGGAATTTCTTAGTTTTATAGACACGGTATTCATTATCTGTTTTGAGAAATCAAGCTATAGATTTGCTCTTTCCACTTCAGTAAGCTGTTTATAGTAAGCCACACTTTATGTTGGAAGTTCTTTAGAGTTCAGGACTAAAGAAATTAACTTTGCAGTTGTATGCAATACTAACACAGTAAGAATGCGATGCATTTAGTATTTAAAACATTTACTTAGTGTTAGTTATATTAGAACTAAGCCATGCAAAGTGCCATTTAGATAAGGCAACAAATCTCTTTCCAATTTCCTCCATTACTATTCGCTCTAAGGTATACCGTAGAGATTTATTACACAAGCTGCACGAAATAAAAAAAGTCGGCTCAAGAACGTAAATAGGTTTTAAAATAAATCATTTTTCTTGTGTTATTTTGTACTTTATAGTGAGTTTTTTTTAAGTCGGTTCAATCTTTTTGTACTTGTGCAGTGTCCTATTTTAACAAATTGTGTTCTGTTTGAGAGATAGTTACTCGTACGAATATTTTTTTTAGCTTTATTCCAATAATAGATTTTGTTCTGAGCAAAAGGGAAATTGTGAAATGCCTCTTACAGGTCTTACTTTAGATTTATAATCAATATGTTTACCTACCGTTTCGGCTAGTAAAATAGTTGCGTCCTCAGTAGACTGACTAATTTGTGAAATGATGTGGTTGCGTTCAGCAAACTTGGAAGTTTGTTTGGCAAATAGAAAACATTTTTTTTTGTATAGATAGCTAGTGCAAAATCAGTAAAATCAATTTTATATTTGCAAATTGGCCCCGAGAGGTGTTTTAACACGTCCCAATATTTAAACCTACCTACCATGCTTTGGGATAAGTCTGGGCTAGTACAGGGAAAAAACAGCCGCAAGAAACTTCACTATAAATTGTCAGCCGCTTTTCAAATAAATGTTAACCAAAGGTTTTTGCGAATATGAGCTAGGACAATGGCATCGTTCCTATCATTTAAATAATCATTAATAGTGTTTTAGCCCTTCTTCATTAGAATTACTTTGACATACATTTAAATTTATGTACAGGGAGTTCAGCAATATCTCTGTTGTAGTTTGTTGAAAAAACGTATATATACATGAACGAATTTCTCACTTAAGCAGTATTAAGCCTGGAATGGAAAGTTTATATTTATTTCTAGTATTGAAATTGTGTCCGTCACTTTTCTTAAGGAACAAATTTTAATATAGGTTCTTCTTCTAAAAAGTGGTTTAATTGTGATCGCGGTATGATTTGTGTGTTTCGTTTAGTGGTATTACAAGTCGGGTAAGTTGAGTGGTATTGCACGCAGGGCGGGGCGTGGTGAGCGCGATGAGAGCGCGCGCGCCGTGGGCGCTGGCGCTGGCGCTGGCGCTGCTGGCGGTGGCGCGCGGCGCGGCGGGCGGCTGCGGCGTGGCGGAGCTGGCGTGCCGCAGCGGCGCGTGCGTGCGCCTGGACGCGTACTGCGACGGCGCCGCGCAGTGCCCCGACGGCAGCGACGAGCCGCCGCACTGCTCGGTGTGCAACCGCACGTACTACGGCCGCGCCGGCGTCGCCTACGCCGTGGCCGTGCCGCAGGCGCCGCGCGCGCCCTTCTTGTGCCACCTCACCTTCACGGCGGGCGGCGGCGCGCACGGCGACCTCGTGCAGCTCGCCTTCGACGAGTTCCACGTGGGCCGCTACGAGCCGGGCGCGCTGGACGGCTGCCCCGACGGCTACATGCAGCTGTCGGAGCTGGGCCGCCCCTTCACGGGCGGCTCCTGGTGCGGCGAGGCGGACGGCACCGCGCTCTACTACAGCGAAACCGCGACCGTTACCGTTTCTGTGAAACTGTTCCGTATGCGGCTCGGGGAGCCGTTCGGCTTCAGGCTGAGGTATAAGTTTATTTCGCAACTGGACGCTGTGGTTAGGTGAGTTTGGATCGATCTGTTCCTCAAATTGTAATGCGACATGGTGCATGATTGCTGACGTTATTACGTTGACGTAGGTTCGGCGCCATGGAGGCGCCGCTGGAGCGCGGCGCGGTGTCGCCGGGCACCTACTGCACGCGCACTTACGAGGAATGCCATCGGAAATCCTGCCGGTTGCAAAGTCCGAATTACCCTGGCATGTATCCAAGGTACATTATTTTCGTTTCTTGTGGGATGACAACAAATTGTAGTAAATTGATACTGAACAAACGATGTATATGATTTTGTTTTTGAGCAGAAATGTAACGTGCTACTGGAGTCTTCGCCAGAAAGACATTCCGACGTGTAAACATGCGATGATATCAGTGAGGCAGGAGTATTCACATAAAATGCAGATAAAGCGTTCGATATCGATGGCAAGGTGAGCGTGCGCGTGTATTGTTAAATAGCTGATATTGATTGAACAGCATTGAAAGCGAGTTGTCGTGTGTCCAGCCTGAACAAGACGGGGCGCGCCGTGCGGGCGTGGCGCGAGTGCACGGGCGAGCGCGACCGGCTGATCTTCTACGACGGCGCGTCCACTGACGATCCGGTGCTGGTTGAGTACTGCGGCGGCGACTGGTTGCCGCGCGTCACGTCCCGCGGGCCCGAGATGCTAGTCGCCTTCCATTCGTCGCCCTTCAGCGCGCCGCTGCGGCCCGCCGCGCCTGCCGCGCCGCTCAGGGGCTTCGAGCTGGATGTTGACGTCGTTTTCGCGGATTCCGATTCGTTGGATTACGCTAGGTTTGGATAATTTTTAAATTGTGCATACACTTTTGCAATGAAACCTATATAAAGCACTGGCAATTCAATCTGATTACAAAGGTTGAAGTTTTTACCTACAAATTATACCATTTGAGGTTTGTTTATCAGTAAAGTTACTTTTGAAATAATTTGTGGATTGGTATTTATATGACGTATTCATAGGCAAAAGGCGTCGTATATGTGTGATTTCTGCTGATGTCATTCTGCACAGTAGCTTCAACGACTAGTAATTTTGTTTTAGAGAGGCACGGCGCTGTGAGTTCCACGTAAAAGCTTCATCATCTGAGGAAGAAACTAATGCGACGACTTCGACCGGGGGCCGCGGGAGGCGCGGGCGTCTCCGGGCGCCGTCACACACGTTGCCTCCGAACACCACTTGCACCTGGACGTTCCACGGCCGACCCGGTCAGTCTATCAGGTTTTAGTGCAATCGAAACACACAAATTAGAGTGGGTATTGTCAATGTATTCGTCCTGCAGGGGATCTGGTGTGGATATACTTCTCGAGTTTCACACAATACTCGCTGGTGGAGCCGCGCCGCATCGAGAGCAGCGAGCGGGACGAGGAGGGCACGACGCAAGTGGCGCCTCTCGCGCTACCGGCCCCGCAGCCGGCGGGCGGGGCGGGGGGCGCGGGCGCGGCCTGCGCCGTGGAGCTGCGCATCTGGGACGGCGGCGGCGCGGGCGAGGGCGCGCGGCTGCTGGGCCGCTACTGCGACGCGGGCCCGGCGCTATGCGCGCGCGCCGCGCTCGCCAACGCCACGCGCGCGCCGCGGCCGTGCGCGCCACCCGACGGGTACGTGTCCGCCGCCGCGCTGCTGTCGCTGGCCGCCACGTCGCGCCCCGGCACCGCCACGCACCCTCTCGCCTTCGCGCTGCACTACGAGTTCGTGGACGCGCGGCTCGAGGGCGCGCCCAGCGAGGACGACGGGCGGCGCGCGCGGCCCTGGCCGCCCGAGTGCGGCCGCACGCTCACGACGCCGGGCGCGTTCGCGTCGCCGCGGAACGCTCTGTGGTTCGGCCGCGGCGGCGCGCGGAGCCTGCGCTGCGTGTACCGGCTGCAGGCGGCCGACGGGCGCGTCGCGCTCGAGCTCGCCGCCGCAGCGTTCGGCCGCGAGCCCGCGTGCTCGACGCGCCCGGACCCGCTGACGGGCCGGCCGGCGTGCGTGCCGGACCACGCGGACTCGCGCCCGGAGGAGGACCTCGGAGACGACGTGCCGGCCGATTTCGATGGTGACGAGGACACGCCTCTCCGAGTGCCTCACCTACTTATCTACGAGTCCCCGTGGCCAGGATTCAGGGTGAGACTCCACTTCCTTATCCTCCGATGTCGTCTGGTGTCGTTAGGGAATGAGCGTGCGAGCGGTGCACAATAACGTCTGTTCCGGCAGGTGCCGCTGGCGTGCCTGTGCGACAACAGCAGCGCGCCGCTGCGGCTGGCGGGCGCGGGCGCGCTGGAGCTGGAGCTGGTGGCGCGGCGGCTGGCGGCGGGCGAGGACCAGCGCCACGTGCACTTCCGCGGCGCCTGGGCCCGCGCGCCGCGCCCGCGCTGCCCCCCGCGCCGTCTGCCGCCGCCCGGGCAGCAGGTGCACCTCGTCTACCCTTATGAGTGAGTGCTCTTTATATTTTGTATATTCCAACCCATGATGTAACTCCGTGTCAATTATTATTTTATTCAATTGTTGTAGAGTGATTAAGTACGAAAAGAAGTTTTTTTTTGTTCGGAGCAATATAACAATTATTAAAATCAAAATAAATATAAATAACAGTAAATGAAGATTTGAAAAAAACTTCTCCTGCATCAATGAAGTTTAGTGAAATAGGCAAAAACAGTTTTATTTCTGTAAATAGACCCCAGGAGGGGTTTTAAACGTCCTGATATTTAAAAAAAATAACAAATAAAATAAAATAAAAAAACATTTACAATTATATTATGCGTCTTGAGATACCTTACATTAAGGCATGGTAAATTGAAAAGGGCCAACCTCGACGCACGCTCCATTAACGCACACTAACGGTCTGTGAGGGAAGGGCATATTACTCGTAGATCCAAGGAATTATTCGTTGCACCATTATGTTTAAATTTTTTGAGTAAAATTTGACGACCTTCACAATCAAAAGTCTTTGAAAGGTCACAAAAACACCTATAGTTTAACTTTCTTAAAAGTAAGGATAGTGCAAATCATCTCCCCTATGTTCACACCTTTCTCATGTCTCAAACAAATTTTTTGTCATACGTAGACAAGAAAGAATGTCCGAGTGCGGCGAGAGTCCGTTCCTAATCGCAGCGCGCGGCAACCGGTCGGTGTTCCTGCGCGTGTGGGGCGAGGAGCTCAGCCCCGGCGTCGACCCGCCGCCCTGCCACACCACCAACCGCATCCTCGTCTACGAGGCGCACTCTTCCAAGTAAGAGTTCTTGGTTACTGTAGAGTAAGTATTTGGTTTGTTGGTGTTTAGAAGGAAACTGCAAATGAATACTTCCAAACCCTGATTTTACAGAGCTGTCTGTATCTACTTATTTCCTAGATTAATAACTCTTAGATTGTTTAGGATTCCAAAGTTTATTGATGAGCCACATAATGCCATAGGTTGCCAAAACCTAGATTCTTTTGAATTAAACAGTTTATAGCTGAGCTACCTTAGAATAAAGGAAGTCGACTACTCATTTAGATTTTTTTCTGTAAATGATACCTAATATCATAAAGCTCGTTCCTATCACAACCCGCAAAGTGAAAGCAGGCTACGGATTCGATGCGACGAACGGTGTAGTAACTCGAACGGGAACACCCAATAATTCCGAAATTGAATATTCCGATTTTCAGATATCAAAGTTCCGAAGAATCAAAGTTCCGAATATTCAAAACCATGATAAAAATTTTTCAGAATATCAAAAGTACGAATCTTTTTTTTCCGAATCTCATTAATACGAAGGATTAAAAATCCGTTATGTTATTGACCCGAAAAACTTTATTACAAATTTAAAATTTCCGAAAATTCATTATAAAAATAAAGAATTTAGTTGAATCCCGACTCGCCGTGGTCTTTTTGCCGTGGTACTTGTCTGCCCAATACTAAAGTGCAATTTAAAAGCTGGAGGCGCGGAGGGAGTGCAGTCCACGCTCACAGTAACGAAGCTCGGGCGCCCGGGCGAGCTGTAGCGGCTGAGGCTGAGGCAAGCCGAAGCTGCGAAAACGAGTGTGGGTGCCAGAGATTTGTTACGCAAGGGCGGAAAGACTGAACTTCCCGCAGCGCCGGAGAAGAGCAAAATTTAATGCATGCGTGCTTACTTGCATGCATGCATGTTTGCCTGCTTGCCTGAATGCATGCATGCATGCTCGTCTGCATTGCGTTCTAGCTTGCCTGTATGCATGATTGCATGCTTGCTGGCCTGTGTCCATGCTTGCTAGCCTGCATGCATGCATGTTATCTGCATGCTTGCATTTGCACTCGGCAGCACCTAGTAAGAGAAGCATTTAATATACATTATATTGTGTAATAATGTTATCGATAGAAGAAAACAAACAAGCGTTTATTTTTTGGTTTTCTGTGTGTTTTTTATTTTTTCGGAAATCGGTATCATTCGGAATTATACAAATCGGTATTTTGAAATTCGTGATTGTCAATATCGGAATTAAGTTTTTCGTATTTATGTAGTGTATCCAACTCGAACATGGTCTTCTCCTGCTACTCTTAAAAGTTAACGAATTTTTTAGAAAAGACAGTTGGTCGTCTATATGAGTTCCTATGTCGTTTGTCGCACCAACGAAGTGGTGCGCCTGTGTGGATGTGGTCAGGATGCTTAGTGATATTATCGCGTGCGCAGGTTGGTTCGCGCGGTGTGCCCGGGCGACAGCGAGGCGCGCACGGTGCAGCTGTTCAGCGGCGAGTGGTGGGGGCAGGGCGCGCGGCCCGGGGCGCTGCTGGTGGTGTGGGTGGCGCGCGAGGCGGGCGCGGCGCGCTTCTCGTGGATGGAGGTGTGGCGCGCCGGGCCCACCGTGCTGCAGCGGCTGGCGGCCGGCGACGCCTGGCCCAACGCGTCCGCCGCCTGCGCGCACGCCTGCGCCGCGCTGGGCGCCTGCATGGCGGCGGCGCTGTGGTGCGACGGCGCCGCCGACTGCCCCGGCGGCGGCGACGAGGCGCGCGGCTGCGGCGCCGGCGCGCGCCTGCTGGCCGTGCTGGCGGCGCCGGCGACGGCGGGCGTGGCGGCGGCGGCGGCGGCGGGCGCGGCGGCGGCGCTGCTGGTGGTGGCGGCGCTGCGGCGGCGGCGAGCGGCGCGCGCGGACAAGCGGCTGCTGGGCGCGCTGGCGCAGGGCCGCCGCCTCACGGAGGAGCTGCTGTACGACGCGTCGCGCGCCTCCTCCGCCGCGTCCTCCTGACGGCGCGAGCGCTCCGTCGAGTACATCCACGTGGACCGCGAGACCACGGTGTGACGGAGCGCCCGCCCCCCGGCCCCGGCCCTGCGAGTGCGCATGGACCCGTGTGACGTGACGTTCGTCTCGTTCTCGTTCTCGTTCGTTGAGTTCCCCGCGCGCGCGCGTGCGACCTACTGTTGTTGTGTTGGGCTCTGAAGTGGTTCTGTTCCGTTGGGCGCCGCCGCCGCGGGCCGGTCGCGCGAGTAGTGATGTCGGTGCGCGCCGCCCCGCGGACGCCGGTTGCGACTCGTAGGTAGACTATCGTTTTATATGTTATCGTTGATGAACTGTCCCGTCCCTCGTTTCCACTTGAGTTATGGAACGCTAATATAAATATATTAAATTACGAAATCGACTATGTCTTTGCATTTCATTCATGTCCGATCCTAATCCTATCCACTATTTGCAAGCCCATGCGAGCGTGTCGTTTTTACTATAAAGGATTTATAGTAAAAACAACACGCTCGCATAAGTGGCATTTACGAAAAAAAAAAATATACTTCTATCGACGTTACCTAACTGTAGGTACCTGAAAATATATTTAATACATATTAAATGCCGACGTGTTAGGAGTGCTCAGGTAAGGATATTCCACCCTTTCACGGTAGCGGGTGTTTTTCGAATGAATTCGAGCATAATGAAGGCATTACGATTTCACGCGTAAACCGAACGAAACGAATCGCGCCTGCATAATTTATGCGGGTGGCGCATCCGAGAGTAGGCTCTATAGTCATCGTTATAGAAGCGAGGATGGCATGTGTCGAAGGTCCAGCGTACTACAGTTACGTGCGAGCCAATAAAAGTCGGAGAACACATTACACCGCCGCGCCCCGCGTCCCCGTGCGAGTACCCACGAGCGAGCACATTAAAAGTCTCGACCACACAAATTAATGTACCGTGCCTGAAACACAGGTCAGAACATAACTAAACACGCTGAAAATGTTCAAAAAGGAAATTGTGAAATCTATTATTGTGTGGTGCTTAGGTATAGGTTAGATCCGCGATGAACCAAAGGTACGATGATTTTTTTTCAAAAAATATATAACTAAAACTAAGTTGTTAAAGTGTATTGAGTATTTGTACTGTGGAAAGACGATGGGTAGAGGTTAACCAAAAAAGGAGATAATGTCAAAAGTTTTATGCTTAAATATTGTTGAGTTTTTATAATACTATAAATATTAATAAAAATATATTTATACAAAAGCAATATTATGCCGATCTGTGGCTTCTATGTAATTTAACTCTTAACTTAAATTTAATTTAATTAAACGCAATAATAAAATCTTTATTATTTTTTGCTGCAGTTTGTTACTGTATAATTATTATAACTGTTATAACAGTCTTTAAATATAGTTACCGGCTACTTGACGTACTAAAACTGTTAGGAAATAGGTCTGAAAAGAGAAACAAACACAAGTTTTACATAATTAAATTTAATAATTATGGGTTAAATACTAGGAAGCCAATTAGCATACAGTACATGATTTGATTTTACAAGATAAACACAAAATGTCACATTTATTATAAATTCAAAATATTTCGGGAAACCTCGTTTCACAAAACCAATACAACTTTATTCATTTAAAAGTAATTGGAAGCTGAAAACAGCTTTTGTATAATCCAATAGTGCGGTTCGGATCGTGGGCCTCGAGGCACTAACTTTGTGGCCCTTGAGAGCAAAAGCGTGTAGCGAAGTTGACCGTTAGTTAGCGCCACACGCGGCCTGACAATGTACATTTTGTGGCCGCACTCGATACTGTTGTGTGGAGCTTTGAAATCTAAGTCACGTTTATTACCTATGAAAAAGACATGACTTTGCAGGTTTTAAAGATTTTTTTTTCATTCCGAGCTTGGTTTCACTGAGAGTTGGTCTAACATTTAGATATTAAATTTGAAAAAAAAATACAAACACCCAGTCTTAAATTAAGCCGATAAAGCGACAAGTTTGAATATGACATGTGAAGTCGCACTATTTAAATCGTTGAACCAACAATATCCGATCGTCATGAATATTACTCATTATTCGTTTTCTCGGTTTTACTCGAACAGTATGAGTATACAGTAAAAAGACGAACAACACCTTAGTCTACCTGTGACCATGAACGCTGTAAAGGGTTCGAAACGTCGGGTTACATAAAAAATAAACGCATTCTAAAATCCGTAAACATATCTTTCATTTCAAAGTATACATTAAATTTAAGACAGGACTTACATCGTATTCCAATTCATTATTGTATCATTCATTTACTTTACTTGTGACCACGACCGTGTAAGGGTTCGAAACGTCGGGATAACCAAAAGTACCGTGTTTTATCGCGCGATATTAATAAACGCGAGATGAGTCAGTTTATTTACCATTTCAATGTATCCATTATATTTTCCATACTATACATATTATAAATGCAAAACGTTACTTTGTCTGTCTGTTAACCTTCCACGCTTTATCCGAGATAGTTTGAAACAATGGTAGGGACAAAGCAGTTTTTAATCATGATACTACTTATATTAAATGGGTAAAAAAGGGATGAATAAAAGGAAAAACAACTATAAAAACATTTTTATTTAGGTAGTGATTGTCAAATTTTGAAGTGATCTCTAAAAATCGCTATATAATTAGAAGCTTTACATAACTGAGAATGTAAATACATGTAAGTAAACATATAAATAGGCAGAGAGTAAGTAGTGAGACTGTAAAAAAATAATGAGATAAAGTAGGTGCGCTAATAATACTGTGACGGTTCTGTCTCCTTTCCCAGAGTACCTAAATCAATACTAGAAATCGAAACTGTATACTGTCCGATGATTTTCGTGTATAAATAAGTACAATAACGTTTACAAAGCTCTCTAAACTGAACTATTGCAAAAACCCGTTTGCATAGAGATAATATGTAAACGGGTAAGTAAACTTTAAAATCTAGTAAGACCTTTTTGATATTTAGTAAATTTATTAAAAATAAAACTTACCATTGGTAATATGCTATCTACAGCATATTTTCAATGGTAAGTTAATTGAGTAATAGTGCGAATTCAAATCATTGTAATATGCTTCAATTATGCAAGCATGCCCCACGAGCCACGATAAGGCGACCCACCATTTTTTAATACTACTCGAGACATCATTAATTTACGTCGCTAAGTGCAGCTTCAAAACGTTCTAATCCAGGTGGTCACTGGTCTGTTTCGCAACCTTAAGGCAGGTTAGCGCTGATTAAACCCATCACTCAGGCGCAGAGGGTAACCCAGAAATATAATATTAGCTTGCCGGAGGCTGGTTATCTCGGCGGAGATTAAATTTCGATTACGCTTTGCGTCGCGGCTCATTGCCTGCAGTCTGCAGCGGCTCGAACTCGTGATTTACAGCGCCTAATGTCTCGTAGGCACAGTCAGTTGCCTCCACTTAAAGTAGGTAAGAATTAATTACCTCTCCCAATGAAAGTTCTTTTTAATTGTATATATTTTACTGTCAAACAAAATTTTACAATCACAAAGGCCTTATTTGCGAACACTGCAGAATATTAGCTGGAATATTATCCTGTCTGACTTTAATTTATACGTTTTCCTTGGCCAAAAAAATGTTCACTGAATATATTTTTATATTCCCATCAATCTAATCGGAATAAGTCGGGTAGGTATTCCGTTCGTGAAAAATGAAAACGCCGTTAAAGTGTTGGTCGACACTTATTCAAATACCTTATGCGAATACCGCGGCGGCGCCAAGGCGAATGATAAATTACGAAAGAAACGAGTGAAGAATGGCCTGATCGGAACAATTCCAAGTTTATTGACGAAAACGAATAGCCGGAGGTGAGGTGAGAGAAAACAATATTATGAGGAAGCTCGTGGGCTGCAAATAGACCCTGCCGCTGCCTCCGCCCGCCTCCGTCGCTTTATTCTTCAGTAGCGATGACTTTCACATTTACATCCGTATTATTAAAAGCTTCATACGTTTTTTATCAGGAAGCCAGACTCAGCCTGGTTACCCGGCGTCATAACCCGGATCGGTATGATAGGCAATCTTTGTTGCACAGTGTGGTGTAAAAGTGCGCGGGTGCGCCCACTACGCAAGGGTCCGGGTTCAAATCCAGGGCGATTTATCGTAGGATACTATTTTTTCTAAATTTGCATGGGGTTGGAAGAGATGGGGTTCCATAGGCTTCTGTCGCAAGATTAAGATCGTAAAAATAAGTCACATAAAAGCCTCGAAGGAAAGTCATACGAGAATAAGGAAGAAAATCGTATTTTATAAATAATTATAACACACGTACAAAAGAAGTATATACTATCATTTTTCTGTTCATCTTTTTTTTTTTTTTTTTTTTTTTAATTCTTTTAATTATTTAGGGACTTTTACATGAAAGTACGTCAGTCCCATCATACCCTAACAACATATACACAAACGAATATACTTAAAAAACTATACATCATTGGTGAGTCACCGAAACCATATTACATACCAGTTTCGCAGCGTCTGATGCAGGTTGTGCTAAAATAGTTTGAAATACCCCAACATCAGATGCTGAGATATGTAGTTGACTCATCAAGGATTGACGTTCCCTTTGATTTTTAACACATTCCGATAGCAAGTGTTGTACATCTTCTACTGTATTACAAATAGAACAGTTTGGCGAGTCAGACTTTTTCATTAGATGTGCAAACTTACTGGTCGGAAAGTGTCCAGAACGAAGTCTGAACATGAGTATGATTATTTTTCTACTTAAATCTACATTTGTAAACCACGGTACGCGAGGAGGCTCACTTACCATGGTCTTAAACCAAATACCTTTGGTCAAAGATATTTCATTAAAGTGTTCCTTCCACAAATTATGATGTTGTTTTTTGAAGGTAAATAGAAGCTCAGAGTAATAAGGATCGATTGGAAATTCAAAACCATCCAATATAGCTTTTTTGGCTAGTCGATCAGCCTCCTCGTTACCTTTAATACCTACGTGGGAGGGAACCCATTGCAAGCATAACGAGTTGCCATTTACAACGCTTTTGTGAATTAGCTGCAGTATGTCATATGCTATCGGTACACCTCTTTCGCCAGAGGCGCACCGAGCAATATGCTGCAGCGCACTCTTACTATCTGTGCAAATAACAACTTTTTCACGATTCGTGTTCTTAGCGTACTCAAGAGCCTTGTAAATCGCCACCAGCTCTACCGACATAATTGAAACATTTGAAGTTATTTTAAATGTTTCAGCATGCTTACTTTCTACATCACAAAAGGCTGCACCATTCCCTCTTTCATCTTTTGACCCATCCGTAAATATTTTGCAATAACTTTCATCGTATGTTTCCGAAAGTTCTTTAATAATATTGCTTTTTAAAGCGTTAGTCTCTAAAGAATGTTTTGCTTTTTTAACACAATCTAAGAAAGCTCTAATGGTATTAAATGCATCGACACGAGTAACCCAGATATCAAGACTATACATCTCCAACGGATATGACGAAATAACTGAAACATTTCTAGATCGACTAAAAGCAGTACTAAGTAATGGTGTTTTGTTTCTTGCCAAATGTCGGCCTCGATAAGTTGATGCAAGTTCCTCAAGAACAGCAGCTGTCGGTGCATTTGCCTTAATACAGTATTTGTCAGCCAAGAAACTTCTTCTTATAAAAAGTGGAGGGATACAGAGTTCTGCCTCCATAACATGTATAGGAGAGCTCTTGATAAATCCTCCAATTATACGTAAGGCTTGATTTTGAATCCTATCTATCTTAGATAAGTGGGTTTTTGCGCAACTAGCATACAAATGACAGCCATAGTCAAATCTACTTCTGATAAGAGACACATAAATTCTCCTTAAATGTCTAGGATGAACGCCCCAACCGGATCCAGCCAGAATTTTTAAAATATTCAAAAATTTTGACGTCTTTTCAACTGTTTCGTTGATATGTTTCCTCCAAAGCAAAGATCTGTCTAACCAGAGTCCTAGGTATTTTATACATTCTGCAGACATTAATGGCTGATCGTTAATTTTTAATATTATTTCATTTTTTCTTCTACCTTTTCTAAAAACACAGTATTTTGATTTTACCGCAGACAGTTCTAATCCCAGTTTTTCTAATTGCTTAATAACTTCATTTAATGTATGTTGTAGATATTCTTCACAAGTTTTAATATTTTTGTCGCTAACGTAAAAGACAAAATCATCGGCATATTGACACACAAATACATCTCTTATTTGCTGGGCTATTTTAGAGGTAACAATGTTAAAAACAAGGGGAGAAATAGGGTCTCCCTGTGCCAAACCTTTATCTGTCCATCTAACTACTAGCTCATCACCTTTTTGGTTTTTAATTTTTAGGTGCCTCTCATTTAAGAACGACCAAAGGTAATAACATATCTTCTTCCCTACTTGAAGCTCATTTAAGAAGGCAGTAGCTTGTAAAACTGAAACATTATTATATGCGTTCTCGATGTCTAAAAAGCATGCAACAGTAGGAGTATCTTTCTTAAAATTAATTTGTATGTATGAAATAAAACGAACCAAACAGTCCACACTAGACTGAGACCGTCTAAATCCTGTTGAATAATTTGGAAGAATATGATTTTTTTCTACAAACCACTCCAGTCGCCGCGCTAACATAGAATGAAAAATTTTACATATACATGACAATAAAGAGATTGGTCTTAGCTTTGGGTTAGTATTAGGGTCACCACCTGATTTGGGAATAGGAACAATCAGCACATTTCTCCATTGTGTAGGAACATAGCCAAATTTAAAAATTGCATTATATAGACTGAGCAAATATATCTTTCCGTTCTCGGGTAGATTGTATATCATAGTGTGGGAGATTTCGTCTTCTCCAGGAGCAGTATCCTTATTTTTTAAAGCGTGTTTCATTTCTTGAATAGTGAAATCAGATTCTAAGAGCTCATTAGAGGAATTAAAAACTGGCGTAGAGTTAGAGACCGATTCAGGTGTTAGAGATAACAATAGTTCATTCCTTTTCTCGTCCGATGCATTGAAAAACGTCCGCCTAAGACCTTTCACCCATCTCATTTTCTGCCATGCCTCTCTTGCTGAAGTCGATTCGTCAATACTGTTACAAAATTTTTGCCAACTTTGTGCTTTTGCTTGACTAATTAGACGTTTGGCTTCTTTAATTTTGTCATTTAGTTTATTAAGATTTTCGGGTGTTGGATTGCGTCGAAAGTTCTTTAAATATAACCTGCGTTGAGCAACTGCATGAGACAGGGCGGGAGTCCAATAGGGTTTGGGCTTAAAATTACTTTCTGGGTTAGAGTTTATTTTAATAAAAGGTATACTCTGATCGGCGGCATTAATAAGTTGTTCCTGAAAGTGATCGTATTTAGATTGAATAACATTTCTCTCAATTATATCAGCTGAAGTTAGCGTTTCTTCTAGATATTTCCTATATGACACCCAATCGGTTTTACTGTAATTGCGACGCTTAATTAATGGAAGGTTATTAGTGTAATTCATATGTAGTTTTATAACAAGGTGATCACTACCCAAATTCTCCTGAGAGACTTGCCATTCAAAGTTAATTGCAATATCAGATGAAGCAAAAGTAATATCCGGGGAACTTTCTTGCATGTTGCCATCAACTAATTTAACTCTAGTGAATTGGCCATTATTAAGATAAATAAAGTTATTATCTAATGCTGAGTCCGAAATCTGCGTACCTCTTGTATCTATTTTGTATGACCAATTTGTATGGTGCGCGTTAAAATCCCCAGCAATTAAAGATTTTTTTGGGCAAAGCGCAAATATGTCATCCCAATCTGTTTGAGAGGTTTGTATGTATGACGGACAATAAATAGAAACTACGTGTTCTAAAAGGCTACAATTTAGTAATTTAACTTTTACTATGTCTATGTCTGAATTATTTAATCTTATGGGACATACCTGTACTTGTAGAGACTTGTGAGTGATGATAGCCACCCCACCATACCCGTCATACCTGTCGTTCCTATAGAAGTTATAATCGCTAAGATAGATAGGTGCTTCAGGTTCTAGCCATGTCTCACTTAAAATAGCAATATGAATCCGTTCCTGATTAAGCAAAGCACCGAAGCTAGCCAGCTTAGGTCGTATAGATTGTGCGTTCCACTGTAATATATTAATCACGGAGCACTTAGATGGCCTTTTATCCATCAAAAATGTTTTTGAATAATAACTCTATTGCCTCTCCGTTGCTGACAAAACTTATTAGATAATTTTTGATTACTTCTCCTATTAATTTTACAAACGAGCTTATTTTATCTTCAAAAGAACTATTGTTGACAATGATTGCTTTAACTCTCAATACAAACTTTTTAAATTCAAACTTTAGCTTATTTTGTTCTGAATGTTTAGTTTTCTTCACTTCTTCGATGTCCTGCACTTCTTCATTTCTTAACATTTCTCCTTGTAAAACTTCGTTTTTCTTCTTCATCTTATGTTTGTTCCTATTCCTTTCAGTTCTATCCTGTGAGTGCAAAGCTTGCGTCTCCTCTTCTATATCTAGTGCACTGTCTGAAAGCGATTTCTCTTCATGAACTTGTGCCTGTGTTATTAGTACGCTGCTGTACGACTTCTTATTATTTATTGGTATAATAGGGCTGGAATTTATATTTGTAGAGAACGAAGTTTTTTCTTTTGCGGCTTGAATTTGCAGATACAATTGCAGAGCTTTTCTATACGTTACATTTTGTAGACGCATTATTTTTCTTATTTCTTTTTCTTTGATAAATATAGGGCACTTTTTATCTAATGCCATGTGAGGACCTTTACAATTTAGGCATTGGTAGATTTGTGTCTCACAATTATCGTGATCTTTGCCACATTTAGGGCAGAATGCTTTTTTAGTAGGGCAAAATTTCGCTATGTGGCCATATCTCCAGCAAAGGGAGCATTGTGTTACTGGAAATTCATATGAATCCACCTTGAACCTGCACCCATATGCGTGCACATACGAGGGTAAGGTAGAACTTCTAAAACCAACTCGTATTGACTCACTATCGACCCACTTCCTATCGAGATCCAGTCGTTTAAGTCGTATTATAGATATTATTTCGTAAGGGCTTTCTAGTGATTTTTTAATCTCTTCAGTGTCAATATCCAAATCAACACCCTTAATTACTCCGTATGAGATGTTATTTTCGGTAGTAAATTGACATCTATACCCATAATCAACCATTTTTGAGCAGCTAAGTAATTTATCAGCGCACTCTTTAGTCTCAAATTCAACGAGCACTTTGTATGAACTTTTATATTTAATACGGTTTATGCCATTTATATTTTCATTTTTCATTAGTTTAGCAAACGCAAACTGTTTTGGTAGTGCGGTTAAAGAAGTGATACATACTTGGAATGTGCTTTCCATATCTTGAGCCTCTTCTAGGTTAGATATACCACTTGCATTCGCTTGTAACATTAGAGAATTGCTTCTAAGTAGTCTTTTGGCTTTTCTTCTTGTAACTGTAACAAATCCTTCTTCGCTATTCTCCTCACTTTCTTCGCGTCCTCTCTTCTCAACATTTTTAGTAGTATTATACTCAATCCCCGAATTATCCCACTCTAGCATCGCTTCAATTTCACGTTCACATTCGTTAATAATTTCCGAATCACTTCTATTATCGTCCTCACTCGCTTCTTCCATCTCCGTAAACTGAGGGTAGAAGAAAAAAAGACGCGCGCTCCGAGTCACTACGATACAATAACTGATACGTGCGCTCCGTGTGCCGTCGCGCGTAGCACTGTCTGTTCATCTTACTCCTTCTAAACGGCTGAACAGATATGGAAGCTAGAGGGTGGTAGCATCCAGGCGGCCTCTTACGAAGGAAGCCTACCACCGCAGAGGGATCTGTTAGCCGTCATCATTGATTAGACAATCAAAGATGCCGTTGCCCAGGGTGGACCACTAGGAGGTAGACCCCACCATCCCAAAACATCAAAGCCTCGAAGGAAAGTCATACGAGAATAAGGAAGAAAATCGTATTTAATATTATAACACACGTACAAAAGAAGTATATATTATATTATTTTTCTGTTCATCTTACTCCTTCTAAACGGCTGAACAGATTTGGATGAAATTTGTAACTACTTATATTTCAATGGGTTCCGGGATGGTTTGAAAATACAATAAGACCCAATCGGACAACGTCTGCCGGGTCCGCTCAGTGTAAATATATGTCAGGTTTGTTCGCGTTTCAATCTTGTAATCCTTTATAAATTGAGGAACGTTTCAGTATGTCTCCATAGCGTGTCCTCAGTAAGGCAACTTACGTGAAAGCCATCGCCTACCAAATAGGGTACTTTATCAGGATCAGTAAAATCTGTTTTATTTCTGCAAATAGGCCCCAGTAGGCGCTTTTACACGTCCCAATATTTAACCCACCACTGCTTCGGGACAAGTCGCAGTGCCGAGAAGAATCAGCGCAAGAAACTCGGTCACTATTTGTCAGCCTCTTTTTAAATAAATGTTTACAAAAGGTTTAAGCAAGTACGAGCTAGGACAATGTAATGCTATACATTTCTATCATTTCAAAAATCATTAACAGTGTATAGCCCTTTTTCATTGAAATTGCTTTGACACACGATTTAAGTTTATGTACAGGGAGTTCAGCAATACCCTGTGGTAATTTGTTGAATATACGAATACATTTTCCAATGAACGAATTTCCTACTTACAGCCTGAAGCCTGGAACGGCAAGTTTATCTTTATCTGGTATTGAAATTGTGTACATTACTTTTCTTAAGAAATAAATGTAGGTTCTTATGGATTTAAATAATATTCTTAAAAATGTATTAAGAAGCCACTGTAAGTGTGCGCCAGAGCTACAGTTTAGTCAACTTGAAGAAGTTCAGAAGGTAAACGATGGTTGGACGTTAAAAGGTGTTCATTACCAGCCTATACCTGTCCATGGCTGGACACAGGCCTTCCCAGATGGAGGATTTTGCCCTATTCGTCATAAATGAACCAAGATTACCGACATAGTTATTACACACACACTCACACATATCTTCGGGAATAAAGGTGCAGGGTTGTAAGCTGATTATTCAGAAATGAACCTGAGCTAACTACTTAAACATAGGGTCACTGCTAACCTACATCACCCTACTCTTATTGTGGTCTGTGCGTATCAGTTATTTACAAGAACCTTGCTGAAACACCCTTTACATGTCTCGCAGCATTTCACGGGTGACAGTCGCGATGCGGGCGCGGGACTGGCGCGGGACGGGCGCGGAACGGGCGCGGGGCGGGCGCGGGGAAGCGATTTATCACATTCACTCTCGCCTAACAAGCAGGAGGCGTCTGAGCGGAGGCGCCGAACTTTTATGGCCCAGAATTAGCCGAATCATGTGTTCACTTTATTGAAAAGGAAATTTATGGGTGTGCAGAGATACTTGTTATACCTACTTAACGACCCTAATACTCGTACATTACACATGTAGGTCAAGCAATAATGGATTATATATTTATCTATAACTGCAAAATATTATCAGCCTTTAAAAGTCCAAGGGTGATCATAATCTTGATCCGACGCCACAACGAGCGAATATGTGCATCCAATGGTTTATCAGTCTATCGATTCTTCGTCCATACTTGGTACGATCCTAATTATGCCGCTTTTGCCATTTGTTTTTGATAAATTCTAACTACATGTTTTGGTAGCCCAGTCTTTTGGTAAATCAAAGAGGAACATTGCTTGTTTGCCTCTCGCTTGTCCTTCTACCGCATAGAAATTAAATACGTAAACGATAAAAGTTACGTAGTTAATTTATATGGTAATAATTAATGATTCGTACATGAAAAATGTTTTAGTCGGTAACCGTGCAAGGGTAGGGCCACGTTCAACATGAATACAATCAACAGATATAAAAGCTTCAATTAACATTCAAGCCATTCAAATACTTATTTTTTTTTATAACAATGGGATTTCGTTATTTTTACGAATGAAAGAACGTGTATTAAATACATAAAAATAAAAAGGTTTTAGTCGATATTATGTGGAATTTCAATATGAATCGTACGAATACTGTAAATACCCTACTTATAAAATTGGAAAACTTAATAGTATGTACAACTGGCGAATTGAATATATCTTGATGTTATGACACATGAACATTTGTATCTTATTGACTCAAATCAAAATCTTCTTTATAATAGATCTATGTTTAATTATAATGGAACATTAAATGACTACGGTATTAATACTATTTTTGAAAACATGACACAAAAAATTGATGACATTAATTATTTCTTCCGTGACCAGTTTTTTCGTTGACATATCTTTAAAAAATAATAATGTATCTAGAGGGAATATCATAAATAACTGTAATCTAACGCAATATAAATGTAAAAAAGAAAGTTTATGTGTGTTTCATCAAAATATGCAGGGATTGTTAGGTAAACTGGACATGCTGGAGTTGTGTATTGATAAACTTTCAGATCAAACTGGTGAACCGGATATTCTATGTCTATCAGAAACATTTGTACAAAGAGGAAGCGAAAATAATATTAAAATAAAGAATTTTAACGTTGCGAGTACTTTCTGTAGGAAAAGCAAAAAGCGAGGCGGAGTAGCAATATTGTCTAGGAAATCAATAACATGCATGCCAGTTCAATATTGTATCGAGTCTTCCGTTGAGAAGATTTTTGAATGTTGTGGGATAGAAATACCTAGCAATAAACTGATTGTAATTTGTATTTATAGAATTCCTAATAGATATAATGTAAAAGATTTTTTGTCACGTCTAGATAACATACTACATAAACTTACATATAATAATGACAAAAAAAATATAATCACAGGTGATCTAAACATCAATACTATGGTTGTCAATAATGATGTAACGGATTTCCGGGATTTGCTTAAATCATACAATCTCGAACTACACATAAATGTACCTACCAGAAAAAACGCATGCATCGACCACATAGCTAGTAATATCGAAAACGCAAAAGGCTCGGTTTTCATCTATCAGATCATGATACATGCCAAACATTGGAATTCAAAATAAATGGTACTTTACTTTCGGGTTTCTGGTATTTAAATGTTAGAGATTATAATGAAGAAAATATTAGGAAATTTGAACAATACTTGCAAAGTCAAAGTTGGTCAGAGGTATATAATGAAACTGATGTGAACAAATGTTTTAATAAATTTCATAGCGAAATTTGTCTATTTTTTAATCTGTGTTTCCCAACACAACGAATAAAAATAAAAAACAAATCTGAGAGACCGGACTGGATTACTCGGGGAATAAAGAATTCATGTAATAGGAAACGTGATCTTAGAACATATTATTACAGACATAAAACTACTGCAAACAAAATCAATCTCCGAAAATACAGTAGAATCCTAAAAAAGTGCATTTATAAATCACAAACTATTATAAACAGTAGAAGATTAAATAAAGCAAAAAATAAGTGTAAAGCCGCATGGGATATTATACAAGACAAAAGAAATACAGACATAACAAATATTATTGAGACTATTACAGTTAACAATAACGATCTAACCCAACCAATGCATATAGCGGCAGCTTTTAACAATCATTTTACTTCGATAGAAACCTGCTCAACAACTAGTCACTATGCATTAGGACCCATAAATACACAGAGACATAGCATATTTATAATACCGACAACCGAAAAAGAAATTATAAAAATTATAAAATCATTAAACAATACAAGAACAGTTGGATATGACGAGCTTCCCACTTTTTTGTTAAAGCGATTTGACTATTTATTTGCCCCAGTTTTAAGCTACATTATTAATCTGACTTTTTTACACGGTATTTTTCCAGATGCTCTTAAGATTTCTATAGTTAAGCCACTCTTTAAGAAAAACGATAAGAAAAACATGACAAATTACCGACCTATAACCAAGGTACCTATAATATCTAAGATTTTTGAAAAGACAATGGCAACTCGGCTACAGAGTTTTCTGGATAAACATAAGATCATTGCCAAAGAGCAAAATGGCTTCCAAAAATCAAAGTCCACTTCATTGGCGGCATACTTGTTAATGAAAACAGTAACGGAACACATTGATAAAGGGATGGCTACAATGACAATATTTTTCGACATGACCAAAGCCTTTGATCTTGTTAAGCACAAGATACTAATCGGCAAATGCGAAAAATATGGTTTTAGGGGACAAGCTTTAGGTTGGATATCTAGCTATTTATCAAACCGCACGCAATGTGTAGAAATAAGCAAAGTTAATGAATACGGAGAGCTATTGTCATATAAGTCCTCATTTTTGGAAACTCAGTGTGGAGTGCCTCAAGGAAGTGTACTGGGTCCTTTATTGTTCCTCCTTTATATTAACGACCTACCGAGCATCATAAAATACCAAACTGTATTATTTGCAGATGACCTTTCTGTAGTAATACCTCAAAATATTACACATAGTCTTGCAGATGAATTAAACTTTACTGTAAATAAAATAAATGAATGGCTTACGGCAAATGGACTTCTTGCCAACGTATCTAAAACTAATTTTATTCAATTTCGAAACTATCAAGCAAACCCCGTTAATCCAAATATATTTTGTCAGGGTGAGTTGATTCAAGAAGTCCACGAAACAAAATTTCTAGGCATCATGGTTGATGAGAATTGCAACTGGAAATCTCACGTCCAGTATATTTGCTCAAAATTAAGCAGATTTGTATTTGCATTAAGACGACTGAGATCTATATCAGGAGAAAAAATTGCATTACAAGCATATCATGGCTATGTATCGTCGGTATTGCGTTATGGGATAATCCTGTGGGGGAACTCGACAAACATAGAAAAGGCAATAATTGTGCAAAAAAAATGCGTAAGGGCGCTTTATGGAATAGGCCCATTTGAAACATGTAGACCAGTATTCAAAAAATTAAAAATTCTAACAGTGACTAGCCTCTACATTCTAGAAATATGTGTATTTGTTCGTAATAATCCTCATTTCTTTACAAAACCAATAGCTAATAGTAAACTGCGGCCGAGAGATACTGAAAAACTAGTAATGCCATTACATAAAAGTAAGTTATTTAGTAAAAATTGTTATATAATGTCGATTAAAATTTACAACCATGTACCACGAGAAATGAGAGCTTTGCCAACTAAAATACTGATATCAAAACTGCGTAAATGGCTAATTGAAAAGTGTTTTTATAACTTATCCGAATTTTTTGACTGCACTAATGTTTGAAGAATTAATTAAATTTTATAACTGACCACTATTATTAATTTATTGACAAATATGTTTGTAATCTGTTTACGTGCCGATCTAATTTAATTTAAATTGTAACTGACATTTGGCAAATTTATTGAATAATTGTTTAAGATGAGAATGTTTGGGTCTGACAATTAGACAAATATTATAAAAATTTTGCATGCCAAGATTTGGTAAAATATGTGGATCAAATTGTTCTTAACACCTGTCTGTACCATATTTTATGCAAATAAATATTTCATTTCATTTCATTTACAAAAGTCCGGATGGATTTGGATTGGATGTTTGTTACCTACTCAATCGCGCCAGGATGGCTGATCAGATCTGGATTGAATTTGATACATATCCTATTAAAATTATAAACGCGAAAGTTTTTAAGAATGTATAGATCTTTGTTACTCTTTCACGCTAAAACTACTTAACGGATCTGAATGAAATTTGGGCACGGTGTTAGTTTATTGGCTGGAATAACATATAGGCTACTTTTTATCCCGGGAAAAGGTACGGTTCCCGGTGGATAATTTTAATACACAGTTTTAAATTCAAAAATCCACGCTTATGAAGTGGCGGTCTACAGCTAGTAGATAATAAATTGGAATAGAAGTAGGTCTTTTATCCCAAGAGACGGTATGGTTCCCGTGATAAGTGCTTAAATTCTCTCAAAACTCGTTCGAAGTCGCGGCCAACGTTTAGGATAAATGTAATAGAATATGTACAATAACGAAGATCGCAAATATAGAGGTGAAATAAATTATCATGAAGTGGGAACACATTTTTTGGTTTGTTATTTTAGTAGACGACCCAGTTGTCTGGTGCGCTACGCAAGGGTTTGCAGAAAACCTGTGATCAATTTCCGGTGGGTTTAATTTACAAAGCGATACTTCCTCAATTTGTTTGGGTCTGGTTGGGCGTTACGCCTTTGGCTTTTGTCGTAAGATGGTAGTCGTAAATTTTGTGCTTCACAAACTAGATTTATGTCTCTACCACATACTTCAACGAGCATCTAACTGCACAATGAATTGTGCTTGTCAATTACGCTTCAGCTACAGCGCAGCGCGGGGCGCCATCAGGACCAGTCGCTCAGGCCTCGAGCACAAAGTACATATAGATACATAATTCAATCTACTTAAAAAAGACGTTCAAGTAACGCATACATAGACTCCGCTCACGGACAGAAATCTCGGACCAGTTCGGACCATTGCTAGCGTGAGTGTCAACTGTTAGGTGTCCACGCTGTCATCTATTTGAGATACGCGTCTGTGAACATTTTTATGCAATAATTGTTCTACATCAAAAAAGCTAAACTGTTAAGTGGGGGTTGTTTTAATACAATATAAACGGTGAAGTGTTGTTTTGTTGAGATAAAGACTATTATATAGGATTATAAACTGTCTTGTTGCATTTTTTAAACACTTAAAACTTAACACTACACGGGGTTTACTGCAACCGAATGAAAATATTTAAAGGTAAAATATACTAATTTACCTTCCCGACGTGTCGAGCCGATTGCACGAATCATGGTTGCGGGCAGACTGGAGGCGCTCGGCGTCGTCTGGCCGGTTGAGAAGAAATGTTTTCTTAAACGCCTTAAAAAAACCCCGGTTACTGTTAGTGTAGTTTGTCGAGCTGACTGTACGAGTGACAAAATTGTTAAAGAAGTGCGGGTAGAAGAAAACATTTATTCTCAACCGGCCAGACGACGCCGAGCGCCTCCAGTCTGCCCGCGACCATGATTCGTGCAATCGGCTCGACACGTCGGGAAGGTAAATTAGTATATTTTACCTTTAAATATTTTTATTCGGTTGCAGTAAACCCCGTGTAGTGTTAAGTTTTAAGTATAAATACTCTTATTTTCAGAATTCCTTTTCTGTAACAAATTTGTTAAAAGAGAACAGTTAATATTGATTTATGTTCCGTTCTTTCTGTGACTGACAAATGACTAGATACGAGTGTGCCACTATTATGATAGTTTTTTGTGTATAGGCCAAAGTTGATGACGCTAGAGAGGAAGCCGTGTGTAGGTATAAGAAATGAAGTAGATACATGAGATTGACTTAATATTATGACCTATCTGTCATTTTGGCTCAGAACTCTAGACACACGACACTTGGCCAGGCCGCAGGGCGGGGCGGGCCGGGGCAATCACTCAGCGTCAATATTTGTGTTCCGATGCAGTGCGCTCGTCTTCAACAAAATATCACCAATGTGTTCGCAAATGTTTAAATTCGTCCAAGTCTCGCTTCTTCATAACTTATCTCGTTCTTTGCTTTCGTAAATGTATAATGTTAGGCCTAAACGATAATGAAGTCAATATAAGAAAGCTTGCGCGGTAAGAAATAGTATCAATAAGATAGTTAAAGTAGGTGATGTTAGATACTAAAGGTCTGAGATCAGATGATGTAGCCTAACCTTATAACGTAGCAGAATATCTGGGGTACCCTTGAAGAGGAATACCCTCAGAAACCTAGGTTCTGCTACGCTACAAAAGAAAATTTAGAAAGAGGGAAGTTAATGGGAACCTACCTCTCTATAATTATTCCCTAAGAGCTAAATAAATAACAAGATTATTATAAAAAGTATAGAGGTATATTTACATAACTAAAATTTACATTATGAATGAGGTGTGGAGGTGGCCTGGCGATAGACCCCGCCAGGACCCAACTGCGCAGCTAAGGGGAGATGACCCGGCGGTCTGCCTGACCAAGCCAGGGTCCAGCTACGCAGGATGGAGGTGGCCCGGCGGTCTACGTGACCGCCAGGGTCCAGCAGCACTGAATGGAGAAGGCCCGGCGGTCTACGTGACCGTACCAGGGTCCAGAAATACCGAATGAAGATGTGCCACTTTTTAATTTAACTCAATTTATCATATTTTATAAAAGCCGAGAATAGTGTTTGCTGAAAGACGAATGTCAACTCTCAACTGATTGACGTGCTCGCCCGACATGGGCGAGGCACGATCGAACAATTTTGAATTTCAAAATAAGAATATAAAAATGAGAGGGAACCAAAAAGTTTCTAAACAGAAATTTAAAAGAACTAGAAAATACATCAAATTATAAAAAAAATAAGCAAAACTAGTAAAAATGAAAATGGGATGAGAAGGTAATGAGAGATGAGGGATCTACATGCCACAACCTAAGGTCGATCAATAGCCATTATCTGAATGAAATCTATTTTTAAAAGGCAAAACACAAGAAAGGAGCCCGAATCGGTGAGTTTTTTTATTGAAAGCATGATTCACAACTTTTAGTCGGTGGTTGCATGAAAAAATAATTAATAGAAAATTTCTCCAAAATTTATTCGTCTTTGAATTTCTTTGGAACGCGCCACAGCTATCACTGTCGATTCTCGTAGGAGTGACAGAGAAAAAGCACATGGAATAAAAGGGCCTAAGTGCCAAACAACAAAATTAGTTGTGTAATTTAAAATTGCCATTTTATTAAAAATCTAAATCAGCCGTTTGCTTAAGCAAAATGTAATATACAATATAGCAAAATTTTAGTATCATTGTTATACGGACTGCTGAGAAAAATGGTAATTTATGTATTTTCAGAGGCTACAATGAGATTTTTTTCTATCGAGAAAAGTTTTTGGAATCGTGTTTTGGAAACAGCCACCTGGTTGAAAATATGATCAATTACAACTATATGGCATTTGGCAACAATACGAGCCATAGGCTTAAAGCAAAACAATCTTCATTGAGCTCAATTTGGCTCATGTCAGCGTCTTAAAGGTACAGAATAGTTTTTGGTTTATTTTATTTGGTAGCTTAAATGTACTTAATTTAGCATGACAAATAATAATATGAATAATAATAATGAAATGAATATATTGGATAATATATTCATATACCTGTAAGGTGAAACATGGCTGTAACTAAAACTTTTGTTACTAACATCTTGTAATACCCTTGTTTATGGAATAATAAATGAATTGAATTGAATTGAATTGAATTTGGTTTTTTAAGTAATTGAAGTTTACTTACACTTAAGCTATTGAAGTAGATACAAACACCTAGAGATTGTATCAGTGTAGTCAGAACAGACCCGTTTTTTGTTTCGTTGCCTGTTATGTGTTCACTGACAAATTTCATGCACCGTTCAATCAAAATCATAATAATTAGTGAATAAAAATCACTGGTGGGTTTATTTGCACGACGTAATCACTGCCCCCGCACCCCCCACCAACCCCTGCCCCGCACCCCCGCCGGCACGCACAGCTCCTGCGCAGGGATCACAATTCAATTATATAGATTTACCATTCAATTTCGAAGCAGATTAACTGAGCCGCGTTCCACAGAATTTGTTTTCAGTGTAATTTTGTACTTAATTAAAGTTTTTCGAGGCGCTAGCCGAAATGAGGCATATAGCTACGCACATAGGTAAAATGCTGAAATGAGGAGAAATCTGCCACATAGTTACCGATTTTATAATAGTTAATCCACTCATTATTGTTGGTATTTTTAAATTGCTGGCTTTTAACTGTGATTTGTAGAGCTTAAAATAACTACGTAACAATATTAATACGCTTTTGCAAACCTATGAATAGGAACTTATATTGAGTTTTGTACACCTTCATCAAAAATTTAAATAACTGAAAATTTTGTATATGATATAAATGATATAATGTATGTAGCACGTTACTGATATTTATCATATACTAGTAGGTACTTCATCTGCACTAATTAATTTAATAAATACTACATACTTAACAAAAATACCTACTCAGTATTAGGTATAGTGGCAATTTGAACTTCATTAGTTTTGATCCTTCATGTACGATTGTTAATCCGCATCTATTTACGAGTATGTTTCAGTTTAAGTCACATTGTATTATAATAACAACGCAATAAAATGTAGAACAATATGGAAGTACGAGTAGATCGTAATTGTTTTAATAAACAAAATTGGCGGCGTTACATTATAGATCAGAGGCTCGACGAAGACGTTCCCTAGAGCGGGTTATTCAAAGTGTTCGAACCATAATGAAGGCAAACAGAGTCGAATTAAAAGCGTTACGAGCGGCTGTCGCGCGTGCTCCGACGCCATTTGAATAATTCGTTTATCCGCGTGTTTGGCGACGCGGCCGCGCACAGCTTAGGAACCACGTGCAGCCAAAACATAAATATAAAAGAGTTTTTCTTGTCATCAACTGCCAAGAACTAAATAAAAGTCTACGAGCTACCAAGTTGTTGTTGGGAAAAAACTTCTAGAATGAGGGAAAGGTTATCAGCTAGATTCAAATAGGCTTTAGTTGGTCTTGACTTAATCCTGCTTAAAACGAAGATTTTGCAATCCTACTTCCAAGATGAGATCAACAAAAATTCTTTTGACAAAGGCGTGGTTCTGACCATCCATTTGCAATGATATCCATCCGTAGGAGAAATAGGTACATATATATAGATGAATAAGTTACATTTTATGTACTAAATTCAAATAAAAAATAAAAAACTCTTTGTTGTAAGTTGCCCAAGAAACTGACGTCATTAGATCGCTGGATTACGATGCTCAGTCGCTGCGAGGTAGCTGCCAGCTTGGGTCACTGCTTAAGTCTGGTAGATCTCTTAATAATAGTTATCAACTAAGTAATGTGCCTGGCGTCAAGGTGTAGTTACTGCAACATTTGCTCCAAAGTATCACCTGTCGTCAGTTCACCATTAGTTGGCTGTTTCGTTTACATTGTGGGCGTGTACGGCGGCCGCTAAATAAATTCAATTAACGGGCGCGAGGGCCGATATTTGTCCGGCAAACATAGTCGAGCGCCGTGCGGTGTCGCCACGTCACTCCGCGTCACGCCACGTCACGCCTCGATAAGCGCCGCCATTACACGAATTAACTGGTACGAGTCCTGCCGCTGCTAGTGGGATTTTGTTTTGATTACGTACTTTCCGTTGAAATCCCATTACAGCTGTAATTAAATAGAGTCGCCGAGTGAGTTTCGGACTTCTAAAGTGGACGCTTAGCGTATATTGCGCGAGGTAATTGTTACGAGCGAAGGGAGACATTCGTATTTACGATACGTAACGGCTCCCAGCCCGCTCTTAAAAGGCTTTAGTGATCTAAGAATCGTATCTTCTGTCGCTTAAACTTCTAATGTCGGGGTCCTAATGATTTTCTATATAAAAGAGTCAAAAGGTACGCTGTAGCTCTGAAGTTAATGGAGAAACTGCATGTTTTGTGCGTGCGTGCGTCTGCAATCGCATCACTTTTAACAAGGTTCAAATCGACAAGGTTTAGTCGGTGCATTATGACTGTTGTTGATTTCTTGTTTGACGTCGACGAAAAAGTCATGTCATATTTAAAAATTACAGGTTAACCGATGAGCGGTTAAATTATTAAATTAAAGATTTTGTTTCTTTTGTTTTTAGGGTCATAAGGAAAAAACAAAATCCTTATAGGATCAATTTGCTTTCCGTCCGTCCGTCTGACGGCAACGTTTATATTTGTAATTGATTGTTAAAAAATCTTTTTGGCGGACCCAACTCGCATCTGTCAGGGCTTCTTAAATTTTGTAATTTTTCAAATCTTTTGTTGATTTGGATTGGACTAGTAAATTTTGAGGCATATTTAAAAAAAATAACAAGCTTGTAGCGACCTCAACATCTCGGCCTCATTAGAATAATGGTAAAGAAGAAATTCAAAAAAAGAAATAATACAATTAATAGACTCAGGCGTTACTTTGCGGAAATCCATAACTAATTATGGATTTAGAAAATTATTTTGCTAATGATTTCCGCTTGTTAATATACCGGCCTAGATACCTTCACCACACTACCCGCACTAACACTGATTGAGCAAGCACTATTTCATGCAGGAAAACCACCCGCCCTCCCTCAAAAATGCATGCAGTACAGTTAATGCAATTATTAGTACCCAACACCAATATAATAAAAACCTCGACGCGACTATTTTAGTCGTCGGAGCGCAGCGAAGGCGACAACATCTCCTGAGGATGCCACGTGAAGTGGCGAAACGCGTCGAGGTTTTTATTATATTGGTGTTGGGTACTAATAATTGCATTAACTGTACTGCATGCATTTTTGAGGGAGGGCGGGTGGTTTTCCTGCATGAAATAGTGCTTGCTCAATCAGTGTTAGTGCGGGTAGTGTGGTGAAGGTATCTAGGCCGGTATATTAACAAGCGGAAATCATTAGCAAAATAATTTTCTAAATCCATAATTAAGAAATAATACATTATTTTACTGTCATCAGGTTGAACGTAGATTTTTTTTTTATTCTGTGATGATCGCATGTTTGCCTATTTATCTAATTATTTATTTTACTTTAAGTACTATTGTCCCAGATTGTCCCTAAAACAAATTGGTTCACTGTAGTCTAAATAAAAACATTTTTTAATAAGAATGATAGAATTCATTTTATTGCATTTTAATAATGTTATAGCTTATTCAACATAAAGCTTTTAAATCGGAAAACTCCCACAGGTAGATGTAAAGCGGCGTGGACTTATGATCGCGCCGGACACGCCGGAGCGGCGCGGCTGCCGCACCGCCCGCTGCTATTATGCAATTAAAAATATAAAGTGCTCAGAAAGTTACGTTCGCGGGAATTATGACGTGTTTCAGTCGTGCGAAGGGAAACTGAAGGACGAAGTCATTTGCGGCTCTACTCAAATAATTACGCGAAGACCTTTGTTGAAGTTATAATTTCATGAGAACTAGACCAGCGATTATGAGTGGCGTCCTTCATGCTTGTAATTATAATAAAGGTAAAATAAAAATGGTTCTATGTCTGAAATTATACATCGAAAGAATATTTAATTAATAGACAGTATCCAAATTTACTTATTATATGATTATGGGGTGGTTTGAAACGTTTAGTTAGATATTGAATGAAAACTGAGAATTGAGTCTTGTATATACGTAATGTCGTACTTACAACATCACAAATCACTTCGATTTTATGAGTGTAGATACTCATTGTTTTTGCACTTACAAACGGATTCCATTTGATAGCCTCGCATTGTTATCTCTAGCGCCAGATTGGATTATTAGCAGCGGATCCATTACCGCCTGTAAGCCCATCAAACGGCTTTCGCCTTCAAAAATACATAAAAGAAAGGTGTGCCTCACGGATTTCTATATCCGGCTCAAGATTAGGCTGGCGCCTAACGAAGCGAGGCGACGGCACAGACTTACGTACCAAAGGACTTCGTACGAAGTTATTCGAGTTTGAAAAGGAGTCTGCCAATTCTTGCGCGGGGACGAAGATGCTACTATATTGAAATAAAAAACAAACACATTAAAAACCGGCAAAGTGCTAGTCGGACTCGCGCACGAAGGGTTCCGTACTGTTATATCGGAATTAACCCGCTTGAATATTAAAAATAAAAGTGCTTAGATTGCGCTCCTATTGCATTGACGTCAATGCAATAGAAGACCGAGCTTTCCATAATAAATTATCGCGGTTGCTAATTAGTTGGGATTGGACCGTCGCGGACGTAATACTTCTCTTTTCATATTTTGTAATAATTGTGGGTTTTATTTTAATAAATAACTACAGGGGAATTTAAATAGTTTTTTTTAAAAAGTCGAGCCTGACCCAGCCCGTAACAGTGGTGTCAGAAGTGGGATACCAGCAGCAAAATCGTCGTCTCTCACGCTGGTATCTCATACGCGTACCGCGCAATAGACTCCAGTAGTTCCAGCCAGCCCAACTCCGGAGCCACAGCTTCGACAAGTTTCCACATCGTCGTCACAGCCTTGTCACGACAGTAAGCCTCCTGGTCGGAGCCTGCTGACAGGCCATCCAAAAGACGATCAACCAGTCGGTGAGCCGCCGAGCCGCCGCTGTCACCAGTTCCAGCCGCCCGCCAAGAGCGTGGGCCACTCTTCATTTTCGTCGCCACGAGCGCGACCTCAATCTTCCCTGTATATTGAAGCCTGCCGGCCAGTACCCCATCATCTTCACGTCCGTGGAGCTGCCGTGCTGCCCGTTCTTCGAATACCTGTCAACCTGCTACACGCAGTCCAACGCCATGATGACATCGCCGTTCGTGATCCTGCTGACAATCCTGTAAGTGAAACATTTTATTAACTGTTATCGCTATTTTTATTTTATTTTTTCTATAAATCAAAACGTTGTTCGATATATCATTGGTACTTACCTTTTTCTTAAACCTACTTACTTTATCTTAATCATAACGTTTTAAAACTAAATCTTACATTATAATTGTTAATACTTACTACTCTTATTCTTTACTTACGTGTTGTGTTATTTATTAAACATACAAAATGACTGACACTAAAGCCTGTGATTCTAAAAAGAACGCAGCTGCCGAAATTTTGTCATTAGAACCATTCCCAATTCAAGTTTTATGTAATTTTATCAGCTCATACAAGGGTGACCGTGAAACCCTTACGGCTTTTCTTACTAACTGCCAGAATGCATTAGATCTCGCTGTGCCTAGTCAAAAAGTCCTACTTTTAAAATATATTATTGCTAAACTTGAAGGCAAAGCACAAATTGCCTGTTCTAATAAAATTTTTGACAATTTTGAAACCCTTAAGGGATTTCTTAAACAAAACTTTGGAGAAAGGAAGCATTATAATCATTTACTTTTAGATTTGCAATCATGTAAACAGCAATCAAATGAATCAGTGGCAGAATTCGCCCTTCGCATAGAGAGTTGTTTAACCGACCTTCAATCGGAAATTCATAACTCTGATACTTTGAAAAAGGATCTATCCGGCCGCATAGCAATGACGGAAGATCTCGCTTTATATACTTTTAATTTAGGGTTACATCCACGACTAAGTAATAACGTGAGGTGTAGAAACCCAAAATCACTTAATGATGCTATAAATATTGCCCAGGAGGAAGAGAAAATTCAAAACCTCCTTTATAAAACCTCAGCCGCTCTTAAAGCTAAATGTAAAATTTGTGGAAGGTCAGGGCATACCGAAACTGACTGCCGAAATGTTAAACACATGGTTCAGCCACGTGTTGGCCAGCTAAGTCAATCTTCAATTAATAATTCCCAGTATAGCTCGCCTTTCTGTAGATATTGCAAAATAAAAGGCCACGATATAAGCCAATGTAGAAAACGCCAGTTTAATGAACATAATAAGAATCAAATGAATAAGCCGGTTCACGTTTCTTTTGAGGAACCGCCGTCGTCGTCGACTTCGTCACCGACACCGGATCAATTACCGTGCGAACAAGTCGGCGAGTCTGATTATGAATATGATAATGATTTAAACTAAATGATCGGATTACGGTTTCGTGCCACTGTAATTCGACTAATTCAGGCACTAATACATTCTATAAAGACCCTAAAACTCAGTCGACCCCCTCGGATTCTTCTAAGTCACTGAGCCCTTCTAAAAAAGATACTCAGTCGACCCCGTCGGGATTCCTCAGATCACTGAGTCATTCTAAAAATAAACCTCGGTCGACCCCTTTGGGATCTTTTAAGTCACCGAGTCTCTCTGAAAATAAACATCGGTCGACCCCTCTGGGATCTTTTAAGTCACCGATTCTTTCAAAAAATGAACCTCGGTCGACCCCTTTGGGATCTTTTAAGTCACCGAGTCTCTCTGAAAATAAACCTCGGTCGACCCCTCTGGGATCTTCTAAGTCACCGAGTCTTGACAAACCCTCATCTTCTACGACTCTTCCGGAATCTCCTAAGCCGAGTTCCGTTGACACTAATAAAACTAATAAGTCGATACCAGTGCATGAAATCAATTCTTTAAGCAAAATTTCACTACCTCATATATTTCTTAAAACGAAATACGCTCAAAAACCACTTTGTTTCTTAATTGACACCGGTTCGACTGTCAGTATCCTGAAAATCACAAATCTAGATACCAAACCCTTACTTTCGCCCGAAAAAATAATACTTAAGGGCCTCAGTAACAATGATTCCTCTTGCGAAACTCTAGGATCATTACTATTACAGCTTCAAGGCCAGTCAAATAACTCGATTCAACCCGCTAAACTGACATTTAAATTTCATGCTATCGATGATAACATTAATCTCAAATATGACGGGATCCTCGGAAGTGACCTTTTAAAAGAATTAGATGCTGATATTCAATACTCTCAAAACTGTCTAATCATTCAAGGCCATTCTCTGCCATTCTATTTTAACCAAACCACGTACGTTATACCTCCACGGTCCGAAACCGTCATCGAATGTCCTCTGTCTAACCCACCACGTGAACTACTAAACATTACTGAAGGCTTAGTTCTCGATCACCAGTTTTCAGACGGGGTTATCCTCGCAAACTCTATTGTCAAAATAAAACCGAATAAACGAGTTAATATTTCAGTACTTAACACCACAGACTCTGAAATAACTATACAAGACTATTTCGTTCACCTAGAGCCCTTTGATAGCCAATCTTCAATACCTGTTGAGCATTCTTATAACATCCACCAACAACATTCATCTCAAAGAGATCAAAGAGTCCTTGATCTCATAAGAACTTCCCATCTTAATAATGAAGAAAAAAGCGCTCTTTTAGAATGCTGCTCGAATTACACCGATATATTTCACTTAGAAGGCGAACCTCTATCATGCACTAATGCCATCGAACATTCCATCAATACCAAAGATGCCGCTCCCATCCATGTTAAATCTTATCGTTTCCCCGAATGCCACAAAAATGAAGTGGAAACTCAAATCAAACAGATGCTCGACCAAAACATAATTCGCCCATCTCTTTCGCCTTGGAGCGCCCCAGTATGGGTAGTCCCCAAAAAAATCGATGCCTCTGGCAAACAAAAATGGAGGATCGTAATAGATTATCGCAAACTTAACGACGCAACGGTTACCGAAATTTATCCTCTCCCTTTAATCACTGATATCCTTGACCAACTGGGTCACTCTAAATATTTCACCACCCTCGACCTGGCATCAGGTTTCCACCAATTAAAGCTCAAGGCCGAAGACGCCCCAAAAACTGGCTTCACCGTGATCACCAACGGTGACGCGTCAGGGCATTACGAATTTACCAGAATGCCCTTCGGTCTCAAAAATGCACCTTCCACCTTCCAAAAACTGATGAACACAGTATTAACTGGTCTTCAAGGTCTTCACTGCTATGTATACCTTGATGACTGTATTTTGTACTCACATGACCTTCAATCTCATATTAAGAAACTTAACCTTGTGTTTGATAGACTACGTAAATTCAACCTTAAATTACAACCAGACAAGTGTGAGTTTCTACGGCGCGAAGTCGCCTATCTCGGTCACATTATAACTGACAAAGGCGTATCTCCAAACCCAGATAAGATCAAGGCCGTTTCACAGTTCCCAACTCCTAAAAACCCCAAAGACATAAAATCTTTCCTTGGCCTTGTCGGATATTACCGGCGCTTCATAGAAAACTGTTCAAAGATTACAAAACCTCTAACCGCGCTCCTTAAGAAGGATGCTGTATTCCGATGGTCTCACGAACAAGAGCAAGCCTTCAATCTTCTAAAGGATAAACTCACCTCAGCACCGCTTCTTCAGTATCCGGATTTCTCTCAACCTTTTCTCTTAACCACCGACGCTTCAAATCATGCCGTTGGCGCCATTTTGTCACAGGGTGAAATAGGAAAGGACAAACCTATCGCTTATGCGTCACGAGTCTTAAATAAAGCCGAAGGTAATTATTCCACCATAGAAAAAGAGCTCCTAGCTATCTTGTTTGGCGTAAAGACGTTCCGACCTTATTTATATGGTCGTAAATTCCGTATTGTCACAGACCATAGGCCCCTTGTATGGCTATTCAACGTTAAAGATCCTGGCTCCCGACTCATCAGATGGCGTCTTAAATTAGAAGAATACGACTATGAGATAGTCTATAAACAAGGCCGGTTAAATTCCAACGCAGATGCGCTATCTCGAATCCCTATAAACGCAATAACAAATAATCCTGACACAGACTCAATGTCTTGTAACCCAACGCAAGTAACTGATACAGACAATGATGACTCACACAACTTACCTTCGCTCTCCGAGACATACGAGCAATTCCTTCAAATATCTAAACAAACAGATGTTTCTTACGACACTGTAATTCAAGAACATAACGAGTCCCTACTCAAGGCCAAATGCCGTCTTATCGCATACCCGACGTCAGTCGACCTTGATGAGTCAGTCCCTTACTGTCTAGACTTTATTAACTTGTCTACAAGTGATCCTAACATTCGCGAAATCGAACGCGAACTAAATACCTATTATTCCACATCCAATGACAAACATGTATATACTCACCTATTTGTTCGACTCAATCATTATGATGAAATGACTTACAAGGACATCTTCAATGTCCTCCGAGACTATCGCGATATGATCAAGTATTGGTACATGGAAGAAAGAGAATTCGCTATATCAGATTTCACAGATCCTTTTTGTAAATTATCGTTCACGAAAATATACAATATTATATCATTTCTGTTTCATAATACTGGAATAAAAGTGAATATCTATCACAATTCCATTCAATACCCTACGCCAGACGAAGTTAAACAAATTCTTAAAGATAATCATGACTCCCTTTCAGCCGGACACCCCGGTATTTCTCGTATGTTTGACAGAATCAAGTCTCAGTACTTTTGGAAAAACATGCGTCAAGATATTGAAGAATATGTAAAAAATTGCCGCTCTTGCCAAATTAACAAACCTTTAAGACAGATTAACCGTGCTCCCATGATAGTAACCTCCGCAGCTACTCGTCCCAATGAAAAAGTATTTCTAGACCTCGTTGGTCCGCTACCTGAAACACACGAATATAAATACAAGTTCATACTCACCTTACAGGACGACCTAACAAAATATTCTCAAGCTTACCCTATGCAGTCTTGTTCCGCTGAAGAAACAGCCAAATCATTTGTTAATTATATTTCACACATGGGCATCCCTAAGATGATCGTAACCGATCAAGGTACTAATTTCTGCTCCGAAGTATTTAAGCAACTAGAAAAACTATTCGGAATCAAACACATATTTGCATCCCCTTATCATCCCCAAACATGCGGCGCCCTTGAGAGAAGCCATTCCACCCTTAAAGAATATCTCAGGTCCTACATCAATGATAACCAGCACACTTGGGATTTATATGTCCCTAGCGCGATGATCGCATACAACTCAAATATCCATAGCACGACCGGATTCTCACCCTTAGAATTATTATTTGGTTTTAAACCCTACATCCCTTCTAGTATTGACACCCTCGATACAAACACATATACTGACTACATCCGCGCTCTTAACCACAGGCTCTATTACTGCCGCCTGAAGGCCCTACAGAATATCCAATCGTCAAAAGAAAGGTCAAAAACTTATTACGACTCGCGTACTAAACCAATCAAATATAATGTCGGTGACATGGTCTATATTCGTTGTCATCACAAACAAAATAAAGCGTTATCTCCAGTGTGGAAAGGCCCATTTAAAATCATTAAATTAAATGGCAACCACACCGTAACTGTACTTGTTAATCGCAAACACATACGTCACCATTATGACGAAATCAAACTGGCAGCAGATAATACGTCATAATAAACTAAAGACCTACCTCAACACTACGTATATTTTATTGCAGGTCAGCACAAACGTCGGTGTGCAGTTACGTCACAACAATAGTATCCAGCACAGGGCTGTACTACGATAAATTATTTGATGTTAAATTTACTAATAGTAATTGGAAAGTTGTTACTTATCTAGACATAGGTCATATTAACCCAAATCTCGACAAGGTCGAGTTCTTGATTGAAAAGATAAGCGTGTTCTGTAACTCTTTTTCATCTTCAAAGATTAACTCTGATTGCGCAAATTCACTCTCAGCGTTAAGAAATCAACATCTTAATAATGTAAATAAATTCTCTTCCGTATCTTACTTACTATCTGATGAGAAACCCAATAGGCGTGTAAGAAGAGGTCTCATCGACTTCGGCGGTACACTCCTAAAAACATTTTTTGGCACTCTAGATTCAGAAGACGCTGTTAAATTCACTCAAGCTATTGATGATGTACAGTCAGACGAGAAAAAGTTAGCATACCTTATGAAAGATAACATTCATGTTATCAAATCTACAATATCATCATTTAATAACTCTATTTCAAAGGTTAATGAAAACGAACAGCATCTCATGAGGAACATGGAAACAATCCATACGATTTTAGAAAATGTTTCAAATAACAATGATAAGCTTGAGATTAAATCTCAAATTAATTCTCTATTAAATTCACTAGAATCAATTATCTTAACTTTATCCTTTGACATAGACGATGTTAATAATGCTATCCTATTTGCAAAGTTAAATGTCCTGCATCCTACTGTACTAAGTCCTTATCAGCTATATAATGAATTAGATAAACACAGGAACAGCCTTCCAAAGCATTCTGAACTTCCAGTATCATTGACCTTGCAAAATATACATGAACTGATAGATATTTCTAAGTTAATTTGTTTTTATCATAATAACAAAATAATTATTATAATAAATATTCCCTTAGTCCTGCCCCAAACGTATAACCTTTATAACGTCATTCCACTACCTACACCATATGATATCTCGAAGCCCGACACGTTTGCACTCATTGCGCCTAGCACATCATATTTAGCGATAACAGGTGATCATATGTTTTACTCATTGATTGAAGACATAAACCAGTGCAAAGTGATCAGTGAAAAGTGTTATGTGTGCGAATTAGTGAACATTCATTCTACAATCGCAAATCCTACTTGCGAAACGACGCTTTTAACAGAGATAGTTGATAAGTTACCGGAAAGCTGTAGCGTTAAGTTACTACGTGGTAAAATAGAGGTATTTCATAAGTTAAGTAATAATCGATGGATTTTTGTTCAATCAGACCCCGGTAAAGGTCACGTCACTTGCAGCAACCAACTCGAAAGTCTAGAAGTAATATTATTCGGCACAGGAATCCTGACCCTACCAAAGGATTGTAGAGCATTTTATAAAACTTTACAGTTCGTTGCTACCGGTGACACTATTATTAGAAATGTATCGAATGCCATTTCCAACTTTAACATAGTCATAGATGATTGTTGTGAAAAAATTAAACATAATAAAACTTTAATCAAACTACCATTCTCAAAGTTAGATAACACTGACAGCCTGGACTCACTGTTAAGGGCCAGTGTACATCTCAACTCACTTGAAGAAGACCTGAGACAATTTGAATCTCCGTCTCATTTAAATAAATATGGCATCCATTATATCTCTGTAAGTTACATTCTTAGTGCTATTATCTGTCTCTACATTTTATATAAAAATAGGAAAGCCCTTAGTAAAAGAAATAATTGTACTCCATGTTGTATTAAAATATTTAACCAGTGTAACAATACAAAAACCACTAAAAATACTCAGAATATTAAAGAAATCGAAGATTGTTCATCTTCTGAAGAATTTGTTATTCAAACTACACCAATTCCTATTAAGAGGAATATAATTGTATCTCCAAAATAAATTATATTTCATTTTGACATCTTAGACCTCTATTTTCCATTTGTGTGTTAATTATATGTTTTAAAAATATGTTATAGTTTATCTTTTTCTGTGTCTTTACTACCTAAATGTTTAATTGACATAAGGTGAAAACTAATATGTAAATGCTATTCTTAGATATAAGTTTAATTTTTGTACTCTTCGCCGGTCCAAATAACGAAGTTAAAATTTTAATCTCTCATCTCTAGAGATGTGATGAGAGATCTTAACAGGGGGGTTGTTATATCGGAATTAACCCGCTTGAATATTAAAAATAAAAGTGCTTAGATTGCGCTCCTATTGCATTGACGTCAATGCAATAGAAGACCGAGCTTTCCATAATAAATTATCGCGGTTGCTAATTAGTTGGGATTGGACCGTCGCGGACGTAATACTTCTCTTTTCATATTTTGTAATAATTGTGGGTTTTATTTTAATAAATAACTACAGGGGAATTTAAATAGTTTTTTTTAAAAAGTCGAGCCTGACCCAGCCCGTAACAGTACCATTGACTAAGTAAACAACACTAGGTACATACATTTAGTTAATGTAGTACCTACCTGTTACCATTTATTGATATCGAGCAAAAATAGGCAAAAAATTGCGTTTTTTGTTTGGGAAACCCCCCTTAAACACTTTATTTCAATTTTATTATTGATTATTAAAGTATAAATACAACTAAGTATTTTGTGAATATTTCAAAAGCCTACCTGTAGCCATTATTAATATCGAACAAAAAAAGGCAAAAATCGTTTTATTCACCTTAACTATTTATTTTATTTTGTTTTTAGTTTTAGTTGTTGTTGCGGCTACAGAAATATATAATTTGTGAAAATTTTGTGTGCTAGCTATCGCGTTTCTTGAGGTACAGCCTGGTGACAGACAGAATGGGGTCCCGTTTTTACCATTTGGGTACGGAACCCTAAGAAAGACTTGATAATTATTTTTTCCCGCGAGCTGCTAAACAGCTGGAACTGTAAGCGTGTCATTAGATAGTGTCACAATATCCAATGATAATTCCCAAATTAGTACTACTCGTAGCTCTTTAATTCTTCGTGTTCAGATAAAATTCTGCAAGTTTATGCGGCGGAAGAGAAAGCTACTTAAATAAGTACAAACTTCTTAACAATTTATTCGTAGATCAAATTATTCCAATCATAAGTGATGATACCCACACAAATACGGGTAGTTAAATTTATAATCAAGGTTATAATCGGAAAATAGAAAATCCACACTCACGAGTTTCTATGAGTACCTACACCAGTGTGCTGCATTAAATCATATTGCATATTATAATGATAAGGTGTCATATTTGTTTGCAATATGACTCGAATGCAGTGTGCATGTAAAAATATAATATTTTCAAGTAAACATTGAGATCTCATCATATAAGTTTGTTAATTTAATGTCAAAAAATTGGCAAATTGGAATGATATTCCAATTTGCCATTATTTTCCTATAAAAAATTATATTAGAGATGTTTGATTGTTTTTTACATGCTAAAACTATTACTACTACAGACTGTTGTCACTACGAACACGATGCTTTGATTGTTCATAATCGCTGACATTGGTGGCGAAATTCAATAAACACGGTAGAACATTTTGTTTTTATACCTAGGCAGATTGGAATGTCCATGTGAGGCAGGTCTAGTAGATATGAGACGGTGATTACAAAATATACCGGGCGCCGCCGGCTGCCCCGGCAGCACCTCACTCGATAATTTAACCCACAAATCAGTCTAGAGTTCTACCCGAAATTATTTATTGAACCGACCTTTATGAGCGCGCGCGTCCCTCACTCACTAATTTGATTTTAGGTGCGAGCCGAATGTTAGCTGTTCAACTTATATTGGGTTGGCGAACTTTTAATTATTTTAGACGGATGACTGAATTCAAGATAGTTATTAATGTAAACTTTGTATGCTGTCATGTGATTTTAATATTAAATGAAATTTAAAAAAAAAACAATTAGCTTAAAAGTCTTCATCATAAGCCTACATCCATTCACTGAAAATGTATTTTAAAATGTTGCCATAAGTAATCACCATTCCTGCAGCGCCGCATTTATGTGGTTTAAATACCGGACTAAAATCTCGGGGTCCTAGGTTCGATCGCCGAGGCGGGAACAATAGTTTCGAGTTTTCGAATATTGCGTTAATGTCAACCCGCATTGAAGAAGCGTGGTTATGCCTACACCCATCATTGCTCTAGTAACTTGTATTCAATGACATGTCTGACATGCCTTAAGACATACCTCACTGGACCACACAGAGCCATCTAGTATGGGGTACTAAACAACCGATAAACTTACTCATATACTTTTTTTTTGTAAATACATACTTATAATACATAGAAAACACCCAGACCAGTACAAACAGACATGTTCATGCACACAAATATTTGTACTGTGCGGGGATCAAACCCGCGACCCATGGCTCAGAAGCAGCGTTTACTACCGCTGATCCAAATGGTTGGAGGCTTTTCCATTGCTGTGGAAAGAATATAGGTCGTTACTTAACCATGCCCGGCAGGCTTCTTGGAGTGGCAATCCCAGTTTGATTCGAGGACAGAAGGCAGTGCTGCTTACTTTTTCGGGAATACTATTTTAGTTTCGTCTGACACACAGTTACTCCTGTAGGATGAAAATGTGTTATTGTATGCTAGGCATGACACTGCACGGAAAGTCGTAGTTCAAAATGTATGAATGATGAAATGCAACGAAAAATGTCGGTGAAAATTCTTGTGCAGCAAAAGCCTTAAAGAGCCATGCTTGCTACACGCTGCGGCGCGCGGGCTGCAGGCCACTTCCTAATCTGCATACATTTGCTCTATCTCTCGTTCATGAATATTATAGCAAAAGGAATCTTTGCAATATTTTTAAGTACATCAAGTAAACTTACATCAACATTCTCTAGCTCTATTTGAAGAGTAGCTTAAGTTTATGTAAACTTTAAAAAGCATCATCAAAATTATTAGATTTTCGCAAAAAAAGAGACACTTTCAACAAACAAATATGTGCACTTAAAAAATTCTGCATTATTAGCAGCAACTCCTTTGTGTCCTGTAAAAATCTTTTTATAAATGGTGTAGTAAAAACAAAAAAGTAATATTAGGAAATGTTCCAGATGTAAGAGTATAGTATTTTAAAGACTTACAAACATTATTTTAGATAGACTCAACATCGGATACTATAAAAAATGTGTTTCTAAGAATCATACCATTATAACAGCCAATGCACCATTTACTATGGAAACATGTCTAATTAAGCTATTGCATAGCTTCTATCGCGGGCCTTGAGCGTGGAGACCGAATCCAGAAATTCCGTAACGAAAATAACCTAACACTCGGGGCGAGGCACGATCGAACAATTATGAATTTCCGAAATTTAAAAGAATTTAGAAGAAAATAAGGATTTTGACAGTATGGTTGCCTATGGTAACCATATCTGCCAAAATAACAGAACATTTTAATTACAAAAGTCAAAATTATAAAATACATAAAATTATAAAATTAAGCTATTGCATAGCTTCTATCGCAGGCCTTGAGCGTGGAGACCGAATCCAGAAATTCCGTAACGAAAATAACCTAGCACCCCCCACTCCGACCGCCACAGCGGTGATACTTTTTAGTTTTATAATTGCATAAGTTGATAAAAAATGCTATGCAATAGCTTTACCGCGGCAGTCTCCGAGTGCCACACGGCTTTTTTTAAAATAATATTTGACAGCAGGAATCAGCTGCTTTAGATGTCGTGCGATGCTATAAATATTTGAAGAGTGTGTGTCTGTCTGTCTACGAGATGTATAGAAATAAGAAAATAGCATCGAACACGACTTCGTGCACGAAACATAGATACGAAAAAAGTAGCTTCGTCCGCCCTCTTACTTCTGGCTCTCAACTACAGGTGCAGGTTTGCGCTTTTCGATTTAGCCTGTGCACCGTGTCACTGTCGCGGGCACGCCCGTAGCGACGCGAAGCGAAGCGGCGGCATGACTGTCGTGACCTGCGGCGACGTCGGTTAGAGCTTTATTCGATAACGCTTTGCAAAGCTGCTTTCATCATAGATAGCTGGATTTTATATCAATTGTGAAATCTTTGTAGAATATTAGTAAGGACTAGCTCTTGCCCGCAACTTTGTATGTGTTTAATTATGAGTTTGAAACTATAAACGTAATTACGTATACCTATCTAAACGTATATTTTTTCTTGATAAGAATGTCCCTACATGTTAATTCAGCCTATAATCCATTTGAGAGCGTCAGATCTGTTCAGTCGTGATTAACCAAATACTATCCAAACACTCGCATTTATAATATTTAGAACAAATAATGAAATAGGTAGTTAATATGCCGATATAAAGTCCCCAATAAAGACAAATCTCTTTGAAGAGTCATAAGGAAATGATTGTATTTAGAAGCAATAATCAACCTCGTCCTCATATTTAAAAACATCAGGTGAATACTATATCTTCAGTATTTAAACTTGACAAATAATGTCCCAGACGGGACTCGAACCCGCATCTCCATGCATACCGGGCGCGGAGATGCGGGTTCGATTCCCGCCCGAGACACAATTTTTTAAGTTTAAACACTGATTATATAATTGCAATCAAGTTGCTTAAATATGGTATAAAGTAAATGAAATAAATTTATTAATCCTATTGTCTAGGAAAACAAATGTTTCACAGCTAAACTATTTGCTAAGTTATTTCAGGTGAACAAGGCGGCGAGTGCGGACGAGGGCGACCGAGTGCGGTGCGGCGCGCGGCGCGACGCGGACGGGTGCGGCTAGCGGCGAGCGCTGAATAATGCGGCGGCGACCGCGCCCTGCTCGGGATGCATCATAGTTGCTACGAGTAGTTACGAAAGAATGTGGTGTTACAATAATGAATGTTATTTCTTACCTTATTTATTAGGAAAATTAATCATGTTAAGTAAACATCTTCGCTTTTTTGGACCGACCATAGAATAGGTTTAGTTAAAAATGCATTTTTTTATGCACTTTATGATTTTTCTTTTTACATAGTTACTGTTTAATAAAGTTTAGTAAAAAGTAACAGCCTATAATCATCCCACTGCAGGGAAAAGGCCTCCATCATTGAATTCAAGTTACCACTGCAATGATGGGTGTACTGGCATAATCACCACGCTTGCCAAATGCGGGTTGGTGATCACAAACCCGAGCAACGTTCGAAAATTCGAAACTTTTTTGTTGCCCGACCCGCAAACCTGGGACCCCGAGATCTTGGCCCGGTATTTAAACCACTAGACCAACGGGGCGTTAGTCTAGTGGCCAAATAAGTTTAGTAATGCAACAAAAAATAAATTCGATGGGTGGAAAGTAGCCACATAATTTTATGAAATATTGATATGGTTTTCTTTTTCCTTATACCGTTACTGTTAGGATTTCGGGCTTTTAGTGAGTTTGCTACTTAGAAAAACGTACTTTCTACATCCAATCCGATTCATAAATTTTTTTTTGGACAGGTTTGTATCCTGTAATAGTGGATTAAAATGGGCTTATGATAAATGCTGTATCTTTGACTAAATTAAGAACTAATGTAACCGAATTCTCAGAAATGTATGATTGATTGATTGAACGTTTCACATATCAGCATTAGATTCAACTTTTTGTGTAAAAGCGCCTCCTGGGGCCTAGTTGCAGAAAAAAAACTGATTTTAACTGATTTTAACTAATTTTAACTGATTTTAACTGATTTTTAACTGACTCTAAGTCGGATGGAACCGTAAAAGCACCTAAACCTTCAGCGGTTGCTCTTTCAGTGAGGAAGTTTTTGTGTCACATATTTAGTATCTAGATTTTAATTGTATATCTCTGTTGGCCGGCCCCGCTCAGGTACAGCTCTGCTCCGCGGTGCATTATAGAAGCTCCCCCCTCCTCCTCGCGGCCGGCGCCCCCCCTGCCCGCCGCCCGCATATTACACAGACTAACTCTTCTAATATTCAGCAGAATAGCTATTCTTGTTTGGTTAAAATATCTATGTCAGGCACTACATCGATAGTTTAAAGTAACAGCTTTATAATCTTCTCACTGTCACATTTTTGAAGTGAAAACTTCTTTAGCGGCCCTGAGCACTTTTTGTTGGATGGGTAAAAACTTCCAAACTCGCGTCAGGGTCACGTGATGCTGATCGAAAAATCGTAAGATGTTGATTTTTCTAAGAGATAAAAATTAATGTAATATATAAATAAATAACGATATAATATTATGAATAATAACATGTAAATTATTGTCATATTTGTGTACGATAGCGCAATAAATAAACATTGTATTCTACCTCATAAATGATAGTATTTTTGTACTTATAATTAAACACAACGTTAATACTAAAGTTTTCACTTCTGCCGGCACTTCCGGAGTGCTACCGGTGTTTTTTTTTATTTATGAAAAGGATGAAATCAGTTACAATAGTGCTAGTGTCAATCAAAAACTAAAAAGCACCACCTCTTTTCATCTCATTCCCTGCCTCTCCCTCTATTGCTATGATCATTGAACTGCGATTGTCAAAATGCCTTCTAAGCATGAGATAACAAAATTCTCCTTTTGTAGGCTATGTCCAGGAGTGGGCTGATGTGGCCTAATGATTATGATGCTGCACGGCTGCTTGTTATCTGTTTTGTCGGTTTATATTTATATGAGATTAGCTCTATTCAATAGAGGATATTTTATTAAAACAGTTAAAAAACATTTTTTCATCAAGGAAAATAACACCATAATAAATTGTCTTTTTCTTAAATGTTTTCATTCGTTTTCAGTGTCTCTTGTTAGTATAATTAGTATCCTAATTTTGTCATTTAACTAAGGATGATTTGAAAAACGCTTCTAAATTTACTATCATATAAAAGTTCTTTGGCTTCATTCAGAAAACAACATCCATAACTTTTCGTCTGAAAAGCAAAGCGAGCGAACTTTGTCGAATCGCAGACCTGCTACGCCGAAGCAACACCTGTAGTACTCGTAGCGCATTCGTAGTCTCGTTTATTACAGAAACTAAACTGTCGTCTGTCGCTGCATTGCTCGAAATTTACTGTGAGTTGATGAGAAAGTATATACTTATTATAGCTTGTTAGGTAATAAAATGACGACCATTTGGATCAGCGGTAGTAAACGCTGCTTCTGAGCAATGGTTCGCGGGTTCGATCCCCGCACAGTACAAATATTTGTGTGCATGAACATGTCTGTTTGTACTGGTCTGGGTGTTTTCTATGTATTATAAGTATGTATTTACAAAAAAAAAAAGGATTTATGTAAGTTTATCGGTTGTCTAGTACCCCATACGACCGGGTACTTAATAGTAGCTCAATTTGGGACTAGATGGCTCTGTGTGGCCCAGTGAGGCATGTATTAAATTAAAAAAAAAAAGTGGGTATAAATTGATACATTTTAATTTTAAATAAGCCCATCTTAACAAAAAAAAGTGTAAGTGGAGTACTCTCGTTGTTTCTGGTTTACACAATACGAGTGCTTTTAATAGTGTGTAAAAGCGCCTCCTGGGGCCTATTTGCAGAAATAAAACTGATTTTAACTGATTTTAACTGATTTTTAGTTACTTATCTTGGAATCGGAACCATGTTCGTGGTGTTGTCCAAATTGATTTATTTATACGATTTTTATAGATTTTATTTTATTTTATTTTATTAGATCACCAACAAGCTTACACTATAACAGCTTAAGTAACACTAAAATTAAGATCATATGCTAAATGTAAGCTTAATTATAGGTGACAACTGCATGCATAGAAGACAACAGCAATATTAATTTAAAAAGAAACCAAAATTATCGTATATAATATAAAAAAAGAAAGAAACAGTTACACAGTCCTAGCTTGATTAACCCTGTATGGGTTTCACAAGGCACGTGGACCTAAACTTATTTAATGTGGTACCGTAAATATCAACATCACATAGATAGAAGGTATAAGGTTATAAGGTTTTTGGGAAATATTTGAAGACGTCAAAATCAAATTGTATTATTCTGAGGCGATACGAAGCTCGCGGGGTTACCCAGTTAATATATCAAATGGTAACGCTGTCGTGTTTCAAATGAACTCACATGGTGTTGAGTAAATAAAACTTTGTTCACGCAGCGCTGGGGCGATGTCGGGCAACCTGATTGCAAATTAAATATTGGATGCTGCGAACAGATTCGGAGCCGGAGTCGTCGCTGCCGGCACGAGATAAACTGGAGGCGGCCGTTAAAAGGGATTCGTGGAAAAATTATCCTTTACCTCATTATATTTGAGCACGTATCCACGGAGTGTAACGCTCCGATAAAATAACGGTATTCATTGATTAAATTGTGCTGGATTTAAATACCAATATGTAAATTAAGCCGAACGCTGTTTATTTGTAATACTAGTTTTTGCCCACGGCCCGTGTGAACAACTAAGTACTCGTTATTTAGATTACGATAAAACGGAAACCCTTTTGGCAAAAATAATAATTTGATCCTTACATGCTAGCGCACACACACACACACACACACACACAAATATACTGGCTTAGTTATATATTGTAACTGCTTCTACTCAGTATAAATGTATTATCATGGGAGAGCGAGAAAACCCCAACTCAAGTATTTATTATACTCGTATTACTAACTGGGGTGTCTCTACACTTAATTTTGTAAATATTGAGTAATAAAGTTATTTTATTTTTATTATTTATTATTTAGTTATGTAGTGCAGCATTGCTTAAGCTGTAATCTATGTAAGTACCAAATGTTATTAAAATTGTTGTCAATTACAAAACAGTTGTGACAGACAGACAGAAAGAGTTTCTTTCGCATTTGTGATATTAGTAAAGATGCTTTTACGTTATTGAATATGTAATTATATGCAGTTGATTTCAGTATGAATAAATATTGAAATGTCATTCAGTGACCTGTGGAAAGAGAAAACAGATAGTTTAATTTAGTTTTGTTTTAACCACAAGTACCTGTAAACAATAAGTATGCCACAAACCTCTTAGTAGAGTTATTATAATTAACCAACTAGCAGATTTATCGACTGACCTAAAAATAGCGATTTTCAGGAGAAGCAGCTTTCTTGACACTAGTACAAATACGTTTTAGAAAAGACCTGCAAACCAAGACTAAAGCTGCAGTACCCACACAGCAGTAGTTCGGGTTATATTACTGTGTACTGACAGCTAAACTTTAGTGTCGGCAAAGCATTAACATCCTGTCCAATGGAAACCCGCCCGTACCAAAGACGTGAACTGTTGGAGAAGCGCGGCGCGCGGGGCGGGCGTTGACACAACCTGTTAGCAATCAGCGGGTGACACACGATTGTGGCTGCATACGTGGACTAAAGCTCTTAACCCAAAGCACTAAAGCTCACACTCACTTACCACAGCTGCGAGCGGTCCAATCGGAGTGTATGCACACGCGATATGTCAACGTACAATATTTCCATGTTCTCTGCACTGTTTCGCTCTGATGACGACTCAACATAGGTATGCATCTGAATGTAATATATGAAGCTTAAATGTTGGGTATTTGGATTGAGCTAAGTTTGATTCGTGGCGACTTTGAAGAAGTCAGTGAGCGTCAAAAATATGTCCCCAAATAAAAGAGCACCCATTTGACTTAAGGCCTTAAGGCATAGTGATACTGAACAATCAATACGTCACAGGTAGCCTACTGGGTGATATCAATGAATAGCAAAGGAGTTTTCATACGTTTAATGCGGCAAGCTCATAAGACACTTAAGTCTTAATTATATATGGTTCCAAGAATACAGTGTCATATCGCGATTTGATAAAATTAATAGACTCAGGCGTTACTTTGCGGAAATCCACAACTAATTATGGATTTTGAAAATTATTTTGCTAATGATTTCCGGTTGTTAATACCGGCCTAGATACCTTCACCACACTACCCGCACTAGCACTGATTTAAGGAAGCACCTGCACCACACTACCCAATTAATGCATGCATTTTTGAGGGAGGGTGGGGCCCGGTTTTCCTGCATGAAATAGTGCTTACTCAATCAGTGTTAGTGCGGGTAGTGTGGTGCAGGTGCTTCCTCAAATCAGTGTTAGTGCGGGTAGTGTGGTAAAGGTATCTAGGTCGGTATTAACAAGCGGAAATCATTAGCAAAATAATTTTCTAAATCCATAATTATATCGCGATTTAATACCCTACTAATGCCATCTATTAATTTAATAATGTTTTAATTTTTGACATAAGTTTTTATATCTAATTTATTTTATTTGGATCAATCGCTCTTGAAACATTAGTTGTTAACCAATTTCATTAAATATTACAATTATATAGAAACTACTAACTAAACAGCATTTTTATTTATATTATCGACATGCCGTCCGTCATAAGCATACCGTCAACTGACATAAATATGTCAATAATTTTGTTGAGTACAGTTTGTGTATCGGACTATGTATGAAGTTGTTATTGTTATCGATGGTAGAAGTAATGAATTTGATTTCATCATCATCATCATCATCACTATCGCAGTGGACTGCTGGACATGGGCCTCTCCAGTTGCACGCCACTTAGATCGATCCTCGGCTTATCGCATCCAGCTCCTGCCAGTCACCTTGCGCAAATCATCACTCCACCTGGCCTGAGGGCGTCCTACACTATGTATGCCGAGACGCGGTCTCCACTCAGAACTCGTGGGGTGATCAGGCGGAGAACTAAAGTTACCGACATAGCCCACCGGATTAGCAAGCGGAAGTGGCAGTAGGCTGGCCATATTAGCCGCAGAACCTACAACCCCTAATATATAAAAATAAAAATATAATTAACCGCTGGGGTAAATTTGATTTACTCAAAAATAAATATTATAGACAAAGTAAAATGACAACAACATTAATTTAAACGCAAATGCAGTTCAAAGCGCATTTCGAAGCGGGAATTAGTTGAGAATGTTGGCGACCGTCGCGCCGCACAGCGGACAACAACTGCGAACTATACTAGTTCACCTGCAGACAAGTCCTGTAGTGAAAATAAAACGGTTTCCTAATGAAGTGTGGTGTGGTGCCAAAATATTAAAAGACATTTCTTTTCATAAGAGTGTTGTTAAATGCAGTACTCCTTACTGCCACAAGAATACGCGCAGTAGTCTTCGCTTCATTAGCTAAACTGTGATCATCAACCCGTCTTCCAAACGTGACAATTGAGGCAAGATCTTCATTATATTATTTTTGGGGTGGCGGGATAGATCCCCAGGGAGGACCACCTCTAAGGTGGTGGTAGATCTACCTCCTAGTGATCCACCCTGGGCAACAGCATCTTTGGTTTTCTAACCAATGATGACAGCTAACGGCTTCGTAAGAGGCTGCCTGGATGCTACCACCCTCCTGCCGGAGTCCAGCGCCAAACAGTTTTTCTGTGTTCCGCTGGTGTGTGGGAGAATCAGTACCTCTGGGCAAGCTCGCTCCATCTTAGGCTTCTTCTTAACCGTATAGTTAAGTATGTAGTCAAGAGCAAGCCCATTATTTATAGAAAAAAAAATTGCCCGTATCCAGCCCTGGACTGACATAGTCTAGAGAAATACATTCTCATCTAACAATTAGAATGGACTCTATCAAAAAAAAAAATTGATTCGGGGTTTATGGCATGATCTTACATTATTTTTAAAGATTTTCAAAGTTGCAATTAAGTGTCATGATTAAGGATTATTTATTAATTCTTGAAGTATAGAGATGATGGATAAAGCCTCCTCATATTATTTTCTTGGTGACTAAAGTACTGGAAATACTTAACAATCATTTTGATGGCTTTATATTTATGTATTCTTAAATGATGATAAAGCTTATACAATGACTATTAGGAAAGGGGAAAACTTTCTATTCATCTTTTTTATCATCACGCGTACTTATTTTTCTCAGAAAGTTCTGTCTTAATAAATTATTAATCATGAGGTATCTCACAGACCGCTTTTTCTGTCTGCTTTATCATTTAATCTATTTGAATCTTTATCTGACACTAGATGCTCTCATGCTTTGATTAAAATTATTTTAGCGTGATAACGCAGTCTTAAGGTGCGTGTGCTTGCTGTAGTACTCGCCCTGTCCCACCGGGCACACCGACTTAAGTCACGACTAACAGTATCTCGGCTGTTAACAAGCCGAGTGCATTCTGTTTAACTATTTGAAAACAGTATCCGGTGAGCTCTGAGTAGCAGCTACTTTGCGGAGTCTACAACGGGGACTGTCGTAGGTTTACTTAGCGAATGGCTTGAATGTTTTTATTAAAGGAATGAAGGCATTGTTTGAAGGTTTACGGTGAGGAAATAAAGATTATCAAAGAAGTGCTAAACTCTTCATGACTATGGGACAAAATAGTAGTTTAAATGTTACATAATCTTACTTTTACGTCATACAGTTTAGTGGTGCGGTGGCGTACACATTCGTCTTAAGAGTCGCTGCTCCGAGGTCCCGGATTCGATTTCCGGACACATTCTAGATAAAAAGTGTTTTTCTACCTTGTACCGGGTTCCGGTGTTTGCGATGGTTTTGTTTCCGATGTCCACAAAAAAAGATTGTAATAGTTACTGATTTTAAGATTAGATGTTTTAGATTACAGCTAAATAACTTTATGGATGAGTTTTCTTTCATTCAACTATAAAGAGTCGTTCAGTGCATAGACCAATTGAGGTTATGGGAAAAGTTCATGCCTAAACCGTGTAAACAAATAAAGATTTTTCTTAAAATACCATTCCGTTACAAAGTAATTTTTGATGTGAAACATCTATAGGCGCACGTGAGACCGATTTCTGGCGTGGCGACGCGTCGCCACGCGCAATCGACTGTGCGTTTCTCTCTCACTCGATCCGGCGTTAAGCCATCTCTTTCGCTCCACTGAGCTCGCAACTTAACCAACTTAACCAACTTAACCAACTTAACCAACTTAACCAACTTAACCAACTTAACCAATTTAACCAATTTAACCAATTTAACCAATTTAACCAACTTAACCAATTTAACCAATTTAACCAACTTAACCAACTTAACCAACTTAACCAACTTAACCAATTGAACCAATTTAACCAATTTAACCAATTTAACCAATTTAACCAATTTAACCAACTTAACCAATTTAACCAATTTAACCAACTTAACCAACTTAACCAACTTAACCAACTTAACCAATTGAACCAATTTAACCAATTTAACCAATTTAACCAATTTAACCAATTTAACCAATTTAACCAACTTAACCAATTTAACCAACTTAACCAACTTAACCAACGTAACCAATTTAACCAACTTAACCAACTTAACCAACTTAACCAATTTAACCAATTTAACCAATTTAACCAACTTAACCAACTTAACCAACTTAACCAACTTAACCAACTTAACCAATTTAACCAATTTAACCAATTTAACCAATTTAACCAACTTAACCAACTTAACCAACTTAACCAACTTAACCAACTTAACCAATTGAACCAATTGAACCAATTTAACCAATTTAACCAATTTAACCAATTTAACCAATTTAACCAATTTAACCAACTTAACCAACTTAACCAACTTAACCAACTTAACCAACTTAACCAACTTAACCAACTTAACCAACTTAACCAACGTAACCAATTTAACCAACTTAACCAACTTAACCCTTAATTGGTCGCGTGGTTTGGTCAAAGCAGGTTTCCAGGATCATAACATTTTAAAATTTGAATTTAGCGCGCTGTTATTTTAGGTAGCTTCGTAAATAAGTGTAAAGTACACGATTCAGTTGCGAGCTGCGCTCGGTTGTGGTTGGTTGGGTTCAGGGAGCGCGTTTGGGGTGCTCGACACCCCAGGTGACTGTTTGCGTGGTCCAAATTGCAGGTATATTAATTTTATTAGTTATTTTTTAAAACATTGTATTTTGACAAATAAGAAGATTAATGTTATTTTTGAGGTTATGTTATAGTATTTTTATATAGGTGAACAGTAAAATGGCACGTCCACTGAATGCACAGGAAATTGAGGTAGTGTTGGAAGAAGAAGAGGCTTTCGATAGTGAATCTGAGACTGAGCAAGATCATGAACTTATAGAGAGTGACCATAACAGTGACAATGCATCATAATGATAATGTTGAGGGTGACAAAAATAAGCCTGAAATTATTCATTATTATGATAAAACCAAAGGAGGAGTAGATACGAATGATGAAATGTGCGCCACTTATAATGTAGGAAGACGTACCAAAAGATGGCCGATGGTGATTTTTTTTCATCTATTTAATATCACAGGTATCAATTCCTACGTAATTTATAAGTCTAAAATTGACTCCAATATACAGCGAAGAGTATTTTTGATGAGACTGGCTGTCTATTTAGTCAAACCTCACCAAATTTCAAGAGCAGGCATACCCACATTATCACGACCGCTGCAAGAACGACTAAAAAGGCATCATGATATTGAGGACCAAAAATCTTTTTCTGGAACAGGAAGATCGCAGTCTACAAAAGGTGTCATATTTGTTCAAGAACTAAGGATAGAAAAACAAAAACTGGATGCTCTAAGTGCCATAAACATGTGTGCAATGACCATATGATTGTTGTCTGCTAAAATTGTTACGAAGAAAACTAGCAATTCCAGAAAGTTATTTTTTTACTAAAAAGAAAATGTTGATTATAGTAAAAAAGAGGTTTATAAGTTTATTGAGATGTAAGTTCAAATGTTCCTATTAATAAAAGTCTGATTTTGCATGTATTTCGTGTTTTATTTCAATTTATTGATAGGGGGTGCTAAACACCCCATGCGACCTCTGATGCAACTTTTTAGGCGCGCCTAATTAAGGGTTAACCAACTTAACCAACTTAACCAATTTAACCAATTTAACCAATTTAACTAATTTAACCAATTTTAACAATTTAACCAATTTAACTAATTTAACCAATTTCTGGAAAGTTGCATGTAGATCATTTTTCGAAAAATAAGGCCATAAAGAAGTTTCACTTCTTACGTGTGTACACTAGTACACGCACAACTTTTTTATAGGTCAAACATCCAAAACAAAATTCACAAATTACGTCACTTAATTTAAGAAGCAGAAATGGGAATAGGGCACGTGGACGATACGAATAAATTATTTGACCGGCCATAATGTAACCAAAGCTCTCAATCTTTTTACTTGAAATTACTACAATTTCAATAATAAACTAGATAACAGTTTATTTATTTGATAATTCGGATAGCCAAGGAAATTTACATTGGTAAATAGTTTATATAAAAGTGACACAAACAAATTGTAAAAATATTTTTAAGGCGACCACATCATCCTCATTCGATACGGATGAACGGCATCAATATATTACATTTTTTGCGATGTAATATAACTCTGTAAAGTAGTTATTCCATCATTTGTATATCTTGTATATTGCCGAGCTGTGAGCGTCGGTTTGTCCCACCGAGCTGGCTGCGTCTCGTCGCGTCCGCTCGCGCGGCAACGTTTAATGAGCTCCAACTTCACTATTCTCGTACACTTGCCTTTGCGACAGCCGATCAGATAAAGCGTCAATGAAAATGTCTTCGTTAGGCGACAGCAATTGTGATATTTTTATATTGGGATTATGTAACTAAATAGGTTTTCAAAGCGCTTTTTGTCAGTATTTAAAGCTTTTTGTCGCTGAAATTTGGAGCACGCTTGACCATGTTATGATTCTTGACTGGTCTGATTATTGTAATTGAATGATTTGCTGGCAAAGCTATATAACTCTTCATCGCAAAATACTACTGCCTTACTTACCTTGCCTTGTCTTAATGTATGTAAGTTAATACCCCTTATTCTATCTAATTTGTTGTTGATTTCTGTGAGATTTAGAATCAGTTAATAGGTGAGGTAGAAAATCTAGAAGTGGGTATGTGCTACGATTGGCTTCAGAACAGGGCTTTAGTGTCTTTAACACTAGTTTGCAAGGTATTGCTAGAGTTCAATTTCCGAAGGGGTCAAAGTGCAAAAACCTTTAATAGTTTTAATAACCATTTTCTTCGAGTTAAAAACAATTTAACACGATGCTAAGCGTAGACCAGTGCTCGTATTTTAGCCGATGATATAGAAAAGATATACTGCTGCTATCTTTTTTTGGCAGTATTTCTTTAGTTACTTCTTAGAACATTCTAAGACAGTGAAGGTGTTTTGCTAATACTATTAGGCACAGCATTGAATTACCATTGCCCTGTCTATTACAAAAATCAGCACTGGTAAAGTGAACATTGTAGTGAAACATTTTGTAAACCTCTACAAAGCTCAGACTCTTCAACAACCTCTGTACACTATTTCCATTCATACCCACACCGCATTTAGTATGCAGATAGGAACTCTATATTCTATAGTTCACTTTCCCCTTTTCCGCAGGTTTGTCGCGACCAGAAAATGAGTGTCTCGAAAACTGGGGACATTATTAGGGCGTCCAATTTAACGGGAGGACGCGGAAGGCTTGTATAGTGTAGTACAAAAATGGCTGCTGTTTAAAACACTGCAGTTAAAATCTGAAACTTTTATAAAATTAATAAAATTAAAGTTTCATGTACCTGTGTCTAGCCAACAAAAGGTCATGCAAATGATTAACTAGAAAATCGTTATCATGTTAATGAATAATTGTATCAAATTAATGGTATTATATTTATGATCAAAGATAAAATTACCCAATTTTAATAATAAAAAAAAACTCTTTCAAGTTACAAAATCATTTTTCACAGATTATGTTTATTATCTGATTTAGATAGATTGATGGTTGTCTTGCCTTACGAAACTGTTTAGGACAAATGTGGGGGGCATCCTCTAATTCAATTCAATTCAATTCTTTATTCCAATAATAACAAAATACATTGTGTTGGAAATTACAAGTTAAAACAATAAGATTAAAAATAACAGTATCATCGATGCAATATTACGAAATCAAATGTCTAAATCAAATAATAAAATTAGAATAATATGAATTAAGACAATGTAGGTTAGTGCTTATTTAACATTTACACAATGATAATGAGTTCACAAATGAGTTCGTATTTGTTGTTGTATGTTAGCAAATATCCAAACACGAACCTAACCTACGGAAGTACTGAATTACTTAGCTGGCATTTTTGCTGTATTGAGGTATGCTTAATTATGTAATAACTAATAATATATTTTCTGTGTCATCATATGTTTGCCCTTTTAGCCACTGTTGTAATATTTATTTCTCCAAAGAAATAAACATTTACAAGGTATGATCGCGTTTAATTCCTGTTATTATAACATCCAAGAGTTTTTTAATGACAAAAACATATGAGCAATAGTCATAAGATAATAAAAATATGAAATATGTACATAATTCAACGCCTCTTATAACTTATTAAATTTTACCTATTATCTATACTAAGCTGAAGAGTTTGTTTGTTTGTTTAAACGCGCTAATCTCCGGAAGTACTGGTTCGAATTGAAATTTTGTGTTGGATAGTCCATTTATCGAGGAAGGCTATATAACATCACGCTGCGACCAATAAGAGCGAGCATTTAAATTCAAAATAATCGCGATCATAATAACAGAAATTGATGCGAACGAAGTCGCGGGCAACAGCTAGTGTTTTATATGTTGCTATGTCCTGTGCAGGGCGTCACAAATACTTTTATATTTATTTACCACCTTATAACTAGTTAATTTTGTGACACGCAATACATAATTTAAATTTAAATTTGAACAAAATTGAAATTATTTTGACTTCTTGTCTTTAACGTTCGACTGGCACTGACTTCGATCTGTTTAGTTGTTAGTAGTTAAAATAATATTGTAATTAGGTAAATAGGTAGGTAAGATAAAACATTGTTCTTGTGTTATTTTGTACTTTTTAATTAGTTTTTTTTTGAAGTCGGTTCATTTTTTCAATTAAAAATAATTTATTTTTCTCTTTTTAGTGTTAAATAAATAACATAATTATTAATCCTCTGTTGGCCGGTAACAGTACCTACATACCTAAATAGTAATGACGACTTCTAGATGAAAATGTATGAATCATTTGAGAGACTTCCCCCCCCCCCCTCATCGCTATGGAATCTTAAAAATAATCCTCCTACTCCTAACCGTTAAGGAGTTGTACCTTTCATCATCAGCTCATCAACATAAAATGATGAGTACCAGACGCAAATAATGAAAAACCTTAAGAAAGATATGCAAAAACGTGATACGTGCTTATAAAATTTAAGGGTTTCCCTCAATTTTCCCAGATTCCACCATCAGATCATGACTTCGTTAAAATGGGACCACACGGGAAGCACTAGCTTTCAAACAAAAAAATATTTTTTTAAATCCGTTCAACCAGTCCAAAGTTCTGAGGTAACAAACATTAAAAAAAAAGGAGTCGAATTGAGAACCTCCTCCTTTTTTTGGTTAAAAAAGCATGATACGTCCGTTTCATTGTTTTGTAGAAAAATAAATTCAAAAATATAGGTACAATGCTGGTACCAGCTTGTAATTATTCTCTTCGGCACTCAACGGCACTATTAATGTTCAGTAATTTTTGTATTTCTTTCCAAAACGTAGTTAGTATATTATTATCTAGTACGGTAGTGTGAATAGGAGTATCCCCTAGTAATTAATTCTCAAAGCTGTAGCGTAGCCGTGCTCTCTTGCACGTGGATGCCGACGCTTAGATTATTTTCTGATACTCGATTATGGCTCAAAGCTTTGATCCACGGAAGCTGCCGCGGGCGCACCCGATTACAATCTCCATAACAATTTCCGAATGTCTTTTTTACACGCGTTCAAAGCGACTTCCAGCCTATTTATCAGCAGCGTACGATATCAGAATGTATCCTCTGGAAGCAATATTTTGCTGTAATTGCGACAACCATTAAAGTTTGCAATATATTAAGTTTGATAAAAACGACTCTTTATAAAACTTAATATATTGCAAACTTAAAAACTGTTAAGTTCACGTGTTAAGGGAAATAGTGATGTAATCTTGGGATAACTTTTCGTTACCATTTATTTATATCATTAAATCCTTACCAATATTATAAATTTGACATCCTCCGTGGCAGAGTAGCGTACTCACCGGTTTTTAAGGTCGCCTGCTCCGAGGTCCCGGGTTCGATTCCCGGTCGGCAATGTATAAAAAAAATGTTTTTCTACATTATCCCGGATCTGGGTGTTTGCGTTACCTTCGTTGTTTCTGGTTTCCAAAATATGAGTGCTTTAAATAATTATTTAAATTGGGATCAGAACAATGTATGTAATGTTGTCCTTGTCCACATTTATTTATTTATTATATAATAGATGCAAAAGTAACTCAGTCTGCCTATCTGCTATGCTTTCACGCCTAAAGTAATTATAGTAGTACCGATTTTAATGAAATTTAAAACAAATAAAGATTATCCCCAGAGATAGAAAAAAAAAAGTTGACAAAATCACATACAATGCTCTGATACTTAAGCAACTACTTAGGTAGTTGCTTAAGTATCACCTATTTTGTGGAAATAAACCTATTTTGTGGAAATTAATAGCACCTATTTTGTGGAAATAAACAACAGTGCTTACACAAAAACCTGGATGTTTTTGAAAAACATTTTTTTTTCTACATTGTCCCGTCCGGTAATCGAACCCGGTACCTCGGATCAAACCACCTCGAAAACCGGTGCGTATGCCATTTCACCTTGGAGAAGGAGGAGTATTTCTAGTTATGTAAGACTGATTGCACAAATATATTTCTATTGTTAAACAACGGTGAATAAAAATAAATTGATCGTCCCCATTCTTAGGCGCAGTAAGGTGAGCCAAGAGGAGTCAAAAGAGGCGAGATGAGGCGCGTGTCTGATTACAGAGGCCAATTAAACGCGGGTGGGCCGAATATGAAAGGATCTGATTTAATTAAAAAGACCTTTCGCTCACAATCAGACCCCAAATTAGGCATATTTCACCGGCAAAGCAACAGTAAATAATTAAGCCGTGTTATTCCAAAACATGGGGCAAAACAAACGTAAAGTAGCCTTAGATGCGTATGTATTTCGTTTTGTAACGTCTAATACGCAAATTGGTAATACATTCCTTGAATAAAAATGTTTCGACTTAAATTCGCAGCTTTTTGATTTTCGTCGAAATCTTTATTTAAGGACTTGTATATTCAATTTACATCAGCAATTGGAATAAATGAATAAAATCATTAAAAAAAAGGTTTATTGCTTTCAAATAGTTACAACTTATAATCATAAAGGTTCAAATTCAAAATTAGTTTATTGGTATCAAAAACTAGTGGTGCCATGAAAATGTGATCGTTAATACTTGCATTCGTTAAAAACTGTGTCGCAAGTATTAGCGCCCATAATCATAAAGGTAAATTAAATAAATAAATAAATGTGGACAACATCACATACATTGTTCTAATCCCAATTTTAATAACTATTTAAAGCACTCGTATTTTAGAAACCATAAATCATAAATGATAAATCTTTATTTGCTTCAATATGGTATTCAAGGTCTTAATTAAAATGTCGATGCACATATTGGGCTACATAAATTAGCATGCAAATCTATACTCTATACTTAATATATAAAGCGGAAGAGTTGGTTTGTTTGTTTGATTGTTTGTTTGAACGCGCTAATCTCAGGAAGTACTGGTTTGAATTGAAAAATTCTTTTTGTGTTGGATAGTCCATTTATCGAGGAAGGCTTTAGGCTATAGAACATCACGCTGCGACCAATAGGAGCGAAGCATGAGTGAAAAATGTTGCAAAAATAGTCACAAACATAATAACAGTAGTTGACGCGAACGAAGTCGCGGGCAACAGCTAGTGTCACAATAATAGAAGTTAAACAGTGTCAAGTTAAATTATAGATCCAAATTAAATAATATTAAGAAATACATAATGTCATTATCATCAAAATGCTGTCATTAAAGTTAAATGTCCCTTTATTGCAAATATTTACACGTAGTCAAAGAAATCTCTTATTTATTTTAAAGTCAAAGAAATCTTTAAGGCTATAAAAATTATGATAATTGAGCCAACGGAACAAATGCCTCCTAAATACCGCGGCACTGTGGGTTTTTATGTCATTTGGAATGTGGTTGTAAATATGTACCAGAAACAACTTACGTACTACACGACGTAACTACAGACTACTAGGTAAACACCCATACCTGAGAAAATGTAGAAATTGACCCATCCGGGAATCGAACCCGGGACACACCTTAAAAACCGGTGTACGTCACTCCGCCAGTCCGCCACGGAGGTCGTCAGTTCAGTAAATATTATTTTTCCCTCACTGGACAGCAATTGGAGGAATTCTGCTTGTGATGATACGGACACGCGATGAAAATTTCTCTATTTTATTGCATATTTCTAAAACATGTTTACAGTTTTTGAAATAAAATTTATTAATTATTAAAATATTGAGAAATCTTGGCGTTTTTTCTGCCGTTTGATAATCTAAATTAATATTTTTTTGTGTCAGAGTGCTGTTCATGTGTAGATCAAAGTATTTTATCCTAGTATAGTTATGTAATATTTAGCTGAAGAATGCATTGAAACTTTAAACGTTAAGACATTAAAGAAAGTCGCAAGCACCGCTCGGATGCTGCTATTCTTCGCAACGGAAATCCCCAAAATTACCATATTAAAACCCCACTCGGTACTAAATCTGTCATAACCGTTCTATCGAATGACCATTCTAATGCCATTTAAAAAGCAGAATTAGGCAGTAAGAGTGTGAAAGTGGTTTATATTTTTAACTAACTGTGCCCGCGACTTCGTTTCCGTGACATGTCTCATCCTCTTTATAAATTAAACTAGATGTTGCCCGAAACCCCACTCGGTACTAAATCTGTCATAACCGTTCCATCGAATGACCATTCTAATGCCATTTAAATAGCAGAATTAGGCAGTAAGAGTGAGTGGATTAAATTTTTAACTAGCTGTGCCCGCGACTTCGTTTCCGTGACATGTCTTATCCTCTTTATAAATTAAATTAGCTGTTGCCTGCGACTTCGTACGCGTCAATTTCTGTTATTATGATCGCGATTATTTTGCAACATTTTTCACTGATGCTTCGCTCCTATTGGTCGCAGCGTGATGTTATATAGCCTAAAGCCTTCCTCGATAAATGTTCTATCCAACACAAAAAGATTTTTTCAATTCGAACCAGTACTTCCTGAGATTAGCGCGTTCAAACAAACAAACAAACAAACTCTTCAGCTTTATAATATTAGTTAAATTGATAAATAACAATTCTGAAATAAAAGTAGAGCCTAAGTGATTCCTTATAATAAGCTAATTGCAAATTAAAACTTCGTCAGAATCGGGACAGCCGTCACAAAGGTTAGCCGGAAGAAACGGACAAACAAAAGGTTTTTTGTAATGTTTCAGGTTGAGATAATTATACCTAATATAATGCCCCGTTAGGCTATTGATTTAAATACCGGGCCAAGATCTCGGAGTCCAGGGTTCGATTGTCGTAAAAACGTGGTGATTATGCTTGTACCCATCATTGCTATGGTAAATTCAATGATGGAGGCTTATGCACTGCAGTGGCATCATTACAAGCCGTTACTTACTTACCTGTATATTTTTATATGTATTCAGCAAAAATCTGTTTAGAATGAAATTATGAACAGACACTTCAATTTTTTTCACAAATTGGCATAGCTTAAATTATGATTACATCATAGCAGATTCAGAGAATTAAAATCCGTTGGGATTTGGGCAAAGGTATGGCCCATTAGCGTGGCGCGTGAGCGATGGCGCGGGGTCGTAAAAGCCGCCGCATTTGTCAACGTAAATTATTTGAAAGATGTGCACAGCCAGCGAAAGGGCGCAGTCTAGACACGTGCCGTGAGCCAGTCAATTTAAATTAGGTTAGCGAATGCAGCCAGCAAGCATTACTACTATACTACTAAGATAATGTTTTAATTACCAAAATATTACATTTTAATACTGAAAGCAGGTTGGTATATATTAAAAACTAAAAACTTAAGTCTACTCTAATTTAATTCTTATAATAAAAAGATATTATTACAATAAAAATTATATTTGCTTATAGCTTATATTTGAGACATCGTACTGGCCTAATTTCACCCGTTAGTAAACGGGCTTAACGGGCTGTGCCGGGAGACCGCTGCGCGGCGGACCTAGGCCTTAGTCAGAGCGCCCTCAGCGCTCGCAAATATCTGCCCAATTAAACTAATTAAAACCTTCTTTTAAGGCATTCAAAGATAGGTCCATCCGAAAAAAAAAGACATTGATAGTTACATCAGACGAACAAGTGACTACTTTTATTTGGCTCTCCCTGGTCCAATAGTGTACTTAGAGCCTGTCCAGATGAAGCGATGTACGTGCGAGTGGACTCGCACGCTTTAATTTGTAGCGTCTAAATGCCGCGTTTTACTCGCCATTCTACGCTAGATGGGATTTTCTGCCAGTTAAAAACATATACGTCTACAGGCTCTTAGTTAAATTGGCGCTTGTGTTTCCGCTGTGGCTGCCCTTAGGCCGGTGGGCCTGACTATGGCGGCTCGTTTTTCTAACCCATTATCTTGACGCGCGTCACGCCGCCGCGCGCCGCCGGCCGCGCCGCCTTATCACGGCTCATTTCATTTGCAACCATCGTTTTGCTTTATTAAACCCACTGAGATAGAGTATACAGGTTATATTTCACGTATACCCTTCCCTATCTGATGTGTCCATTTTATGATGTTTTGCCCTCTTGGCATTTGTTTAAAAAACGTGTATTAAAATTTTCACAGTAGCAGATTTATCTTCAGCTTTGTACTGTACTTTACAATTACATTACATTACATATTATTACGCCTCCTTCCCAACGGGGTAGGCAGAGACCAAGGCCTTCCACTTACTACGATCCTGGCATACATCTTTCGCTTCTTCCACATTCATCAATCTTTTCATGCATGCTCGTCGGTTTAGAGTACTCTTGACCTGACCTTTCTTCAGAACATCCCCGATTTGATCGTGGTAAGTTCGTCTAGGCCTTTCTCTTCCAACGTTCCCTTTCACACTCGTCTTATAGATCTGTTTAGTCATTCTTCTCTCATTCATCCTCTCTACATGCCCAAACCATCTAAGCATCCCTTTCTCAATCCGTGTGACAATATCTTCTTTCAGACCACTTTACAATTAATTGAGTTAAAGTCTGTTATCTTGCATCTGGGTCATGACATACATTTGATAATGACGTGGAAACTTACTCACTTCATTTCATTGGAACGTAGGTATATGTTTGTCGCTTTTATTAAACATACGGCAAAAGCAGAGAAGCTTTCAAGAGTTAGTTTTATAATGACCCTTATTTTTTTTATATTTCATTCTAACTACTTGTTTTTTTTTATTGAATACGTTCAATTTGGATAAAATGAGAGATAATGATAAAAATTTAATGGGTTGGTTTATTTTCTACACTATTATTGGAGGTGTGACGATAGCATAAAATTTTTTTCATAATCTGTAACAAAGCTAATTCACTGACATAACAAGATGTCCAAAAAAAAAAAATCTCGAAATAGCCAGGAATAAAAAACCAATCCTACTATTGTAGTCGACTAAAATGTAGCCTCTGTTACTTCTGCCATAATAATAAATCAATTGATACCTTATTAAAATCTATTACATAGTTTAAGCGCAACAGACAAACAAACATACATACAATCATACGTAAGCTGCGGGAACCATACCCTTTCCTTTTTGCTTCGCCCTAGTCGGCTAAAAATATCAATTTCGTTACCTAAAACACGACGCGAGTCAAACCGAATCCACAAACTTTATTACCAACGTCACCGGAAGCCATTCGTCAACGCATTTGTCACGTTATCTGATGAATTCAACACGTCAACATTTTTTGCAGCGATAGTTTTTAGCTGCACACAGCCGGTATGGGTAGGAACCATGATGATCTCGCACGAAGGGTTCCGTACCATTGACTAGGTAAACAACAGTAGATACATAAATTTAGATAATGTAGTGCCTAGGTACCTGTTATCATTTATTGCAGCATTAAGCGAAAATAAGTAAAAATGGCGTTTTTTGTATGGGAGCCACCCTTAAATATTTATTTTATTTTGATTTTATTATTTACTAGCTGTTGCCCGCGACTTCATCCGCGTTAATTACTGTTTTTTCACTGATGCTTCGCTCCTATTGGTCGCAGCGAGATGTTATACAGCCTAAAGCCTTCCTCGCTAAATGAACTATCCAACACAAAAATATTTTTTCAATTTGTACCAGTACTTCCTGAGATTAGAGCATTCAAACAAATAAACAAACTCTTCAGCTTTATAATATTAGTATAGATTATTAAAGCAAAAATACAACTGAGTGTTTTGTGAACATTTCAAGTGCTTACCTATAAAAATCACCCTTATCGAAATACCTGAATAATAGTGAAAATTTCAATTGTCTAGCTATCGCGGCTCTCGAGATACAGCCTGGTGACAGACAGACGGACAGACGGCGAAGTCTTAGTAATAGGGTCCCTTTGGGTATGGAACCCTAAAAACGAAATACACAATCAGCATCATAAAAAATTAATATAATAATAAAAAATTATGGAAACCAGTACTTTTACAAAGTGCTTGTGACGGTTTGAGAATAGGTATTACTTCTCCACTGGGTAAGCTTGCAATGTATGTAGTCATTTACTTATTTTCATGTTGACAGTTAAAATAATGAAAATCATTTAAAATTGTCACATAGTAGACAGTGCTGAAATACTGCTGACTCATAAAAACCCAAAAAAATACACGATAACAGATCTCAATGATCTCATAATCGCATTATATTATGTTGTTTATACCTAGGATAAAATGTACACTAGGTCATAAGTAGGTATTTAATGTTTAATTTAAATAAAGAACTTATCAAATCAAATCAAATCAATCAGCATCATAAATATTGCAACTAAAAGTGCACCCACTTGACATAAGGGCACTTTTAATACAACCCAATCGAATAGTTCCAAATTTTTTTTACAGACAGACATACTACACTGGGCCACACAGTCCCAAATTTTTATTTATTTATTTATTAAAACTCGCAAACTATCATTACCGGTTACCCTTTTGCGATAGTGAAGTACCTAACTATTGACATAAACAAAAAACTTAGTAACAAAACTTAATAACATGCATATGAAAACCTTAAATACTATTCATACTACCCTAATTTTAACCTTAATACATAGTTAAACCATTTTATATGACACTGCCAATAATGCAACTTTTGGGAATTCACTCAGATGGCAACAAAATAGATCCACTTCATCTGCTATTAAGTTGAGTATGCGGAGTGCGCGCGTCAGTGGCGCCTCGGACAGCAGGCGCGTGCGCGCGGCTACTACTAAGGCTGATTTTAGAGTCACGCTGATCGTTCGCTGATCATCGGCGCTGACCGTCAAAATGTATGAACTTGAGCACCGACGGCGGTCAGCGCTGACAGCAATTTCCATACATTTCGGCGCTCGGCGCTGATGGCCAGCGTACGATCAGCGTGACACTAAAATCAGCCTATGTAGCTTGGGTTATGAGTAGTAGACAAGCGATAAATTTACTTTCAAATATATATTTTTTTATAAATATATACTTATTATACATAATATAAAACACCCAGAACAGTGCAAACAGTCATGTTCACAAATATTTGTACTGTGCGGGGTAAGAACCCGCGACCCATGGCTCAGAAGCAGCGTTTACTACCACTGATAAAAACGGTCGTCAACGTCAAATATCCATTCTATTAAAATAAAAAAATAAAAAAGAATCGTTTATTTCTTTAACCATTTCAAAATATAACAATAACTGTGGCTAAAAATATTAAAAAAGTGCATATTTAAAGCACCTGTGGCAGGAAGCCCCGCTCTTTTATTACAAGACAAAGTATATTAATTTAAGTAATTAAGATAACATCAACAGGTGTGTATGTGTATGTGTGTTTGTGTGTGTGTGTGTGTGTGTGTACAAATATATTTATTACAATAGATACAAAATTTTCAAGTTATAATAATAATTCTGAGTTATTACTATTGCATATCGACATAATTTGGCCGGGTTATAAAGTTGACGCTGACATAATCAACATCAGTCATTGAATCGAGGACAGTTAGGTGTCATTTTTCTTTACCTCATCAATAGTAAGAATGTCTCAATTGTCGTCGGATATGGATCCCTCCGGCGCGAGGGCCTTAGAGTGCCGTGAAGCCTTGGCCGGGTTAATCTATGTCCTGTCAGCTGCTGTCGGCTCCGGAAACTATACAATCGAGTCGGGCTTCGCTTAGTAAATCGGCCGTTCGTCTGACTTCGAATAGGTAATGGAGGATATTCGCTTCGCAGTGTAGTGCTCAAGTTTGTCAATCGTCACAGCATAAATTGAATTCACAGAGCATCGGGTGAAATGAAACTATGAAATTAATATTGATTTGGTAAGAAATATTCACTATTCAGTCAGAATTTGCACGTTATAGTGATATTATTTTCATGTATCGGATTATGCCGATTTGAAGCATAAAATAAGAGAGCCATATTATACTTTTACACTTGTTTAAAGAAACAAATGACGAGCAGAACGTTATGATCATAAAATAAAATTAATAGACTCAGGCGTTACTTTGCGGAAATCCATAAATTATGGATTTAGAAAATTATTTTTTAAGGTGTTGAGGAAGCACCTGCACAACACTAACACTGATTGAGCAAGCACTATTTCATGCAGAAAAACCGCCCGCCCTCCCTCAAAAATGCATGCAGTACAGTTAATGCAATTATTAGTACCCAACACCGATACAATAAAAACCTCGACGCGTTTCGCCACTTCACGTAGCATCCTCAGGAGATGTTGTCGCCTTCGCTGCGCTCCGACGATTAAATGTTAAAATATGTCAAATATTATGATGCTGATTTTCGGTGCCGCGGTGCCCAATGATGAGATGTGCACGTGTGTCAAGGTAGTCTCAGATAAGCCAGACTTTACTAAATAAGTACTAACGAAACAACATTTCTCGAAGGTAAAGTTAAAAGATATTAATCCCTCAACCCCCAGGAGGCAGGCGCGTGCCGCGATAACAATTGATTTCAATTGTGTCTGGAATAACTCACGATCGAGGGATAGAAGAAAAATAAACACGGTGTTGGCGCCATCTATCGATTCATCACGCAAGATACGTTCGTAAGTGAAGTTGCGACAGCTGTGACGTCATCGGCTGCATCGGTGGGGGGCACGCAACTAACTTCGCGCTGGACTTTTGTATTGTCACTATATATACGATTTGTTAACCGACATAAACTCTGTATTCAATCTTTAAACGTCCTAATAAACGAATATTCGCATTAAAATAATAAACGGCTTCATTGGAAAGACCTGATCCTGACCTAAATGTCGATACACGAAAGTCTGAGCTCGAAACACACGGCTAAGTGCAAGATGTATTAATTATTAACTGAATAAACATTCTTTACTTCATTGAAATACCTTTTATGTTTTGAACCGACAAAAAAATAAGTTCCTTCTTCAATTTGACCTGTACTTTTTAAGTTTATTTGACAAGTCTTTTTGAGTTGATTGATAGTATTTTCTCTGTCGATTATAATATAATAAGAATTATTTTTAATTCTATGGACCTTGTCCGAAACAGATACAGTTTATGTAATTTTTCCGTGTGCCGCATGGAGCCAGTACAAATATAGATTAAAACGGGCCCTTCTCTTCGTATGGGTGTCGTAAGAGTCGACTAAAGGATTAACACCGCGCAAAGGATGGGCATGGGCAGCAGTATTTTGTCTGCAAAAAAATTGGTTGCCTGTAAAGTCGGTATACGGGCGAAAGTTTTACGTGACAACGACTTTGAGTGGTAAAATAATTTTAATGTGAATATTCATTCGTATAGTAGGAAGAAGGATGAAATAATAGTAACAATTTAAAACATTTATTTATACAAAGAATTATATTTAAAACATTAATTTATACAAAGAATCTCGCACTGAATTTCATATTAACAAAATTTTATTGAACTGGATTTTATAGAAGCGCAAGACATGAACCGGTGTGTATGCCTATCTCTCTCACTCTCTCTCCCTCGCTCTGTCTCTCTCGCTCTTAGGCGGGCTAACTGTGCTCGAGTGGAAGGGACGCGTGCCTTTCACTTTTTATGTCTGTCTCTCTCGCTCTTAGGCGGGCTAACCATGCCCGAGTGGAAGGGACGCGTGCCTCTCACTCGCTCTCATTGTGAGCGCATAACGTGAGCGGAGCGTAACGCAGTTTCTTGAAGTGTCACCCGGCAAACCAATTTATAAGACGTTGTCACGTCAAAATCTTCATTTATGAAGAGGGCTAGTGAATGATATACCCTGTACTGATGATATGGGTGACATTTTATTTATTTTATTCTAATTTGCTGAAAAATATTAACTTCATAAGTAAAAAAAGCCTTCCGCCGATTGGTAGCTTATGTTAACCTTTTCGCTGTAAATACTTTGTGTGTTGTATTTTTTATTTTATTTCATATCAAAGGCGCATCTATAGTCGTAATAAACAGTAATGTGTACAACTCCCAAACAGAGAGTCATCAGAATCTTTGATGCGAGAGCGAACGATTAGTAATTCATGCCCGCATGGCCCCGACAAGGCCGCGGCGATTCGCCTAACTCTAAGCACGTGGTTCTAAACCTAGGGTCATGTCTAGTTATAAGAGGGATATAAGCTGTAGAACAAAATACAAAATAAATAATTTAAGACGAAAAAGCACTAATTTTGAATAGGCGCAAACAGGAAACCACTGATAATCGAAGAAAATTGTAGCTTTTTAATAGGTTTATTTTTTATGAAATTAAAAATTTGTGAGCCTTACTTTCTCAATGCAAGGTATAGAATTTCCTAAGTTTAGATGAGACAGAAAAATCATTGAAATCATTCAATCCTGCAATAACGTCATACTCGTAGTTAAACGAATGTTTGTTGTAAAAGAGACAATGTGTAAAATTGCGGACTTGAATTTTTCAAAATAGAAAATTATCTCAATAGATCGAATCTTATCTTAACATATCTTTGCAATTCATGTCCTAACAACACAGAAGTTTTTTAGATCTTTATGCGCAATTTATCTTATATATAAAATTCGCGTGTCACAATGTTAGTTACTTACTTTTTACCAAATTGTATATGCATATTCATTAGGTCTGAGAATCGGCTACCATCTATTTTCATTCCCCTAAGTGATAAGGGTTGTTCACCCTTAATTTTTTTTTTAATTTTTATACAAAATTTTTTGTTTCTAATTTTCTATAATGTGGCATTAAAAAATACATACAATCTTAAATTTTTACCCTTTTATCACCAACCCTTACTTTTTAATAGCCATTTTAGTAATTTAATCATTTTTATTTACATATAAGAAAAACAACGTTTGCCGGGTCAGCTAGTAACATACAAATGTGAAATCACGTTTACTGAAAATTCATGGATGTTTTTTTTTTATTAAAATCATTAAAAATCAGTAAAATCAGATTTACTTCTCCAAACAGGCCTCAGGAGACGCTTCTACCCGTCCCAATATTTAAACCTACCAATGCTTCGGGCAAGTGTGGGCTAGTGCCGAGAAGAAGCAGCACATGAAAATCGGTAATTAATTAAAGTTTCTCGGTTAATTTGGTTTAGAAGTAGAATTAGAATTAGAATTAGAATTGTTTATTTGCAGTTAAACAGGGTACACTGAAGGTCTTATAAAATAAATGTATGTTCGGCCCATTTAGCCATTAACAATAGCATGCAAAATTTATACATTAATAAACTATTTCTTTATTAAGGTCCTTTTTATAAACTGTATTTTTGTCGACATTATAGCAGTTTGCTAAGTCTCCCTTGCTTACTCATAAGGGTACAAGATTCAAAATGTTTGGAACCACTGGCCAGGCCTGTGCGAGCGCATGAAGATAACAGTTTTATTTTATTGCGCCGGCCGTTACATGCCTGAATTTAAGCTCGAGCTTGTAGACTGTAAGCCGGCTTGAAGTGTTTCCCTGAGCTGTAACGAGAGATAGGCGTTCAAAAGTCAAGTATCTATCTACATAGGTCCAATCTTTACCTTTTTAGGGTTCCCTAAAATACGTGACCCTATTACTAAGACATCGCTTTCTGTCGGTCTGTCGATCTATCCGTCTGTCTGTCACTAGACTGTATCTCAAGAGCCACGATAGCCAGACAGTTGAAATTTTCAGAAATTATGGATTTCTGTTGCTGCAATAACAACAACTACTTAAATCAAAGTAAAATAAATACTCCCATACAAAAATACATTTTTTTCCTATTTTTGCTCGATATTATCTCGTGCCACTATTTACAATTGGTAAAACGAGTTTAAGCGTAGACGTAGCAATATCAATGATGATCCGCGTGAGGGACGTCCATCAACAGCGACTACTGAAAATAACATCTGTGCTGTGCGACGCATGATAGAGGAAGATAAGAGAGTGACCTATCAGCAGATACGGGCAAGCCTAGGCATTGGTATGAGTCAAGTTTAAAAAATATTACACGAACACTTAGGCGTCAGGAAGCTTTGTACCAGATGGATTCCCCATACTTTAACCGACGACCAGAAACACCTTCGCATGGAATGGTGTCGCCAAATGTTAGATAAGTTCAACGGCGGTGACTCAAATGCTGTATTTGAGATCACCACAGGTGATGAAAGCTGGACATATTCCTACGAACCCGAAACCAAAAGACAATCAGCTCAGTGGGTGTTTCCTTTCGAGGATCGGCCAACTGAGGTAAAGAAAGGAAGAAGTCAAGGAAAAAAGATGATTGCCTCATTCTTTGGTTGGAAAGGTCATTTCGCGACAGTTATGCTAGAAGATGGAAAGACAGGTACTGCAGACTGGTATGTCAATCGCTGTTTGCCTGTTGTCTTGGAAGAAATTCGACAGCAGTGCCCTCGAAGCAGGATCCTCCTTCACCACGACAATGCTTCAGCGCACTCCGCAAAACGGACTGTTGAATATTTGACTATGGCAGGTGTCGAGATAATGAGTCATCCGCCATACAGTCCTGACCTGGCTCCCTGCGACTTTCATTTATTCCCAAGAACTAAAGATAAAATTCGAGGTATTCGCTTTACAAGCCCTGAAGATGCAGTGAAAGCATACAAAAATGCCATAGAAGAGGGTCTCTTCTAAGGTAGAATGGGCCCACTATTTTTCTCAGTGGTTTCATCGAATTCGACGATTCGTAGACCAGGAACGGAGATTACTTCGAAAAACAATAAAAGTATTGGCAACTTTCTTCACTAAGCCGTTTTTCATTTTCTAAACATTTTCAGTATTTCCTAGGTATCTAGATTTTGTATATCGATGGCTTTCACTAAATAATTCACAATGTACTAACACAGGTCTTACATTAAATTACCCTTGCTAGACGATGTTCGTCAGAGTCCTATTTATTTAACCATCTGGTTCGGTTGGAGCTCACTCACGGTTTCGACTGTAATAGCGAATCATTCAGTAGGCGCTCTATATTGCGGTAAACGGTTGTTAAAGGTCTCTATCGTGATTAACATTTGATTTGGTTTGAGGTCTCTTGGGTCTTAAATAAATAAAAAATAACAAAGCTTTGCCAACATTGCACCTCCTATTAGTCTTACAAATTCATTGTCAATAATGATAAATAGAATAAATACGATACCTTGAATAAAAATGACGACTGCCTGAGGTGGGACTCGAACCTACAACCTTCTGTTTACCGAGCGATTGCTCTGACCATTAACTCCTACAGGATCATAAGACCGGCGGTCGCGATAACAATAGATTTTAATTGTGTCTGGAATAACATACAATCGAGAGGTTAAGCTATAACTACAATCATTTGGTGTGTCAACGAATTTAAGTAGTTAAGGTAAGGCAGCCCAGACATTTTTTATTCAATGAATCGTATTTCGTTTTAAGCATATTCAACGAAGAATGGCTTTTCTATGCTCACTCGCATTGTGATCTAAGTGACGGCGTCAAATATTAACAGCGCGTTCGTGGGCCGCGTGCTTTCACCCGCTTTATTTAAGGCAAATCCGCTGGAATCATAAAGTAAGGAGCCGTATATCGCGGAGAATACTAAAGTACATTTACAATTTTAAAACTACTTTTTGCCTAAACGTTTCACGTGAACTTGAGAGACTAAGTTCGTGGAAACATTGAAGGGTTTGTCTGGGCGGTTTGGATTTTATCTAGTTGTATCAAATGTTACTGCAAATGAGGTTACATTAAGACGATCTCTTTGAAACTACCACAGTTTCAGATGTTTTAACTAATATTTTTGTGTTATTTTTACCTACAATCTTAACATTACAACGCAATTTTATGCAACTTGTTTGATGGTCTGATGATATCTATCGATCTATCTTAATCCCTCAACCCTCAGGAGGCACTCGGGTGCCACGATAACAATTGATTTCAATTGTGTCTGGAATAACTCACGATCGAGGGATAAAGTACATACGAGTAGTGGCTCTCCTTTTATTCAACTTCACAAAAATAACACCCTATAATCATCCCACTACAGGGCAAAGACCTCCATCATTGAACTAACACAACACTGATGTCAACAGGCTTAATCAATAGTAACAGCCTATAATCATCAAACTGCAGGGAAAAGGTGTCCGTCATTGAATTCAAGTTACCACTGCAATGATGGGAACTGGCATAATCAACACGCTTGCCAAATGCGGGTTGGTGATCATAAACCCGAGCAACGTTCGAAAATTCGAAACTTTTTGTTGCCCGACCCGAGGATCGAACCTGGGACCCCGAGGTATTGAACCGGTATTTAAACCACTAGACCAACGGGGCGATTACTGTAAATATTATATCATTATTGCAGTTTCCTCACCCTGTTTACATAATATTATTGCATCTTCAGGAAGCCTTCATAGGTCAGCTAGTTCCTAGTTCTAATAATTTTCAGGGTTTCAGTGAGTAGCCGCTAGGAAAGTAGCGCAGATGTAAAGTATGCAGCATCCCGGCCGGCTGCAGCGTCAATATTGAATGAACGCGGCCGGCTCTCATCTCATTTAACATTACAATTCAATTTGTTTGTTTGCAAATACATTAGTTATGTAATGAGACATGATTGAGCGGCTGCGTTGCACTTAAATCAATTTACAGAATTTGTAATTACTATAAAATACTTTAGGTGATTTTTGTCTAAGCGGAATTCTGGAATTTGTACGGCCATATAGTAAACCATGACGTTACGAGTAACCGTACTCAAATGACTGTCAATTTTTTAACTACACAAAAAAATATAGGACATTTAAAAAAATTATCATCTTTCTTTATTTCGTCGAGATTTCCCAAAGAAAAGCAAATCGATATTTTGTAGAGTCCAGTTTGTTTTTTTTGGGACCAAGGAATCGTAAAATAAATGGTTATTTTTATTTATAATTTACAAAGGTATATAGATATAGTACTAACTATTTTGTCTTTTTACGATCTGTATTCTAAGCCTATTTTCATATTAACTGTTTGTGCCAAAAAAGGGCTAGATATGTTTGTACAACTAACATAATATTAAGCTTTCAATCGACTGCATCTTTATTGGTCGAGATTGATCAGCTCAATAATGTCGTGAAACTAAAAAACATAAGTTGTGGTGGGATTGAGCGGAGTCTAGGAAATTCAATTGATTACTGTCGCGTGTCCACAGAGGGCTTACTGTGCACCTCTTGTGCAACGTTTATCGCGCAAGTGTCGCGGGGTGGGGGGCGGCGGCGAGGGGAGGGGGGAAGCCAAACACAAGATTCGATTTATAGAAGCGCGCTCGGAATTAAATCGCGAACTTTAAGTTGCTTCGGAAAGTGGAATGGTACAAACATGCGAAGGTAAAAGTACAGCCAAGCTCCCTGTGTTCTATAAAAATCCTATTTTGTTTAGAAATTTTATCTTATATGTATACGCCAGGCTCATTAAAAATATGATTTGGTTATACAGAAAATATAAAAACTATTTACCTAGCAAAGATCTTCTCTTAGCTAGTTATAATATATAATATGATTTCACAGCTTTTAAGGTACATTTTTTTATGTTATTTGGTAGTGTAACAAACCCCCCTTTTTAAAAGAGTTTAAACTTACAAAATAAACCCCGTTGAATAAACAATTAAGTAATTTGGCAGTGTGATCGTCTAGATATAATAGTAGGACCGTACGTTGTGTGAGAGTAGTAAGCCTGATTCTTTTAGAGGTACGTAGATGTTCAACTAGATATTCTTCAAAAGTTAAATCTGAATTGTTATGCAACCTGGCATCGAATGAACCTACAGATATTTACCTAATATAATTATTTGATGTTAATTAATTTTACAACTTAATGAATAATCCACCAAAGTAGAAAATTACTAGATTAAGCTAAAATCCTTGCGTTGGGCTCCTTTGAAAGTGTTTTAAACCATACTCCAACAGTAAAACAAACCTAATCCGAAAATGCCGATCACTCCTTTAAATCAACCTAATCAGATGGGTTTCAATTAAATTAAATAAATTCAGTCTGAACGAACCGGACAAAATTAATTAAACATTGTTTCTAATTCAAACCCTGTATTGATTCAAACTAATCCGAAAATACCGAACACTCCTTTAAAGGTCCATAATGAAATCAGTGGTCGACCTTAAAAGCCCTCGGCATTATCACATCAGCTCGGATCAAGAGGATTTGATTAATTGAAACAAACTCAAGATCCTACTGTAATACAAACAAATCTGAAAATACCGAACACTCCTTTAAAGGTCCATAATGAAATCAGTGGTCGACCTTAAAAGCCCTCGGCATTATCACATCAGTCTGGATTAAGAGGATTTAATTAAACGGGAAAATTCAGGATCCTACAGTAATTTGAACTAATCCGAAAATACCGAACACTCCTTTAAAGGTCCATAATGAAAGCAGTGGTACGACCTTAAAAGCCCTCGGCATTATCACATCAACCCAGATTAAGAGGATATTAACAACTTGAACAAGTCCAGACTGAACCAATCAGAAGGAATTCACATAAATATAACTATTTTAAAATTAGATCCTACAGTAATTCAAACTAATCCAAAAATACCGAACACTCCTTTAAAGGTCCATAATGAAATCAGTGGTCGACCTTAAAAGCCCTCGGCATTATCACATCAGCTCGGATTAGGAGGATTTTAATTAAATAATAAAATGTAGAAGGAACCCATCGGAAGTAATTTGAAGAAGTACTATTCTAAACTTAGATCCTACAGTAATTCAAACTAATCTGTAAATACCAAACACTCCTTTAAATCAACCTAATCAGATGAGTTTCAATTAATTTAAATAAATTCAGTCTGAACGAACCGGACAGAATTAATTGAACATTGTTTCAAATTCAAACCCTGTATTGATTCAAACTAATCCAAAAATACCGAACACTCCTTTAAAGGTCCATAATGAAATCAGTGGTCGACCTTAAAAGCCCTCGGCATTATCACATCAGCTCGGATCAAGAGGATCTGATTAATTGAAACAAACTCAAGATCCTACAGTAATACAAACAAATCCGAAAATACCGAACACTCCTTTAAAGGTCCATAATGAAATCAGTGGTCGACCTTAAAAGCCCTCGGCATTATCACATAAGTCTGGATTAAGAGGATTTAATTAAACGGGAAAATTCAGGATCCTACAGTAATTTGAACTAATCCGAAAATACCGAACACTCCTTTAAAGGTCCATAATGAAAGCAGTGGTACGACCTTAAAAGCCCTCGGCATTATCACATCAGCCCAGATTAAGAGGATATTAACAACTTGAACAAGTCCAGACTGAACCAATCAGAAGGAATTCACATAAATATAACTATTTTAAAATTAGATCCTACAGTAATTCAAACTAATCTAAAAATACCGAACACTCCTTTAAAGGTCCATAATGAAATCAGTGGTCGACCTTAAAAGCCCTCGGCATTATCACATTAGCTCGGATTAGGAGGATTTTAATTAAATAATCAAATTTAGAAGGAACCCATCGGAAGTAATTTAAAGAAGTACTATTCTAAACTTAGATCCTACAGTAATTCAAACTAATCTGAAAATACCGAACACTCCTTTAAAGGTCCATAATGAAATCAGTGGTCGACCTTAAAAGCCCTCGGCATTATCACATCAGCTCGGATTAGGACGATTTTAATTAATTAATAATAAAATTAACAATAAAATTTACTTTGGTAGACTATTCAAAATTATCCGGCATGAAATTTAATAAGTATTTTATAAAATGTTAACATAATTAATAAACAAAATCACACTACATTCCAGTCTCAGTCTTTTGATTAAATGGTATAATAAGATCTAATAACCTAATGATAGATGTCTAAAAATAGCTCAATTAATAACCTTTAATTAGGCCAATTTGACAAATTTAAATTAATGAAATAACTTTCAGAGTGAGGAAATCTATATACTTCTAGGATTCTATGAGCATGGTTCTCCATCTTATGCCTTAATAAATTCATTGAAAGTTATTAAAATTAAGAACCATTTAATTTTAATATAAAAATTAATTGCCGTTTGGCTCCCTTGACTACTCATATTCTGGTAAATTAGAGACAATCTTACATGAGTATGTAACCTGTTATTAAACTGTCAATCTACAAATTACAACTACTCATAAAAAAATATAAAAAAAATCATTGGAAATAGGTTTACATCTAGTACAAATTGGAATCATTGAATTTAACTATATAATTCATACAAAATATGATTAGCAGTCAAGCTATGTGTGCTTTATTTGTATTCTGGTTAAGCTAAAACAAGAAGGTATTTAATCTGAAATAAAATTCTTGGAAATTTTGAATAATTTAAAACTAATTAACAATTGAAATCAAATTACTATATTTCACATAAAATCTGAATAGCGGATAAGATAACTTTATTTGTATTTTGTTAAGTCTAAAACAGGCATCTATCTAATTTGTTATATTATATGCTATGTAATTCATGAATTATATAGATATTATAAGGAAGAGGCAAATTCAACCATGTGAATGCCCGGTCTGTAGTGTGACAGAAAGAGAAACTCCGAGTAGCCCCGAGACTTGTGACTCGGGTGTAGGTTTTAGAGCTCTTTACGTTAACAACACTCACCTTCACTACTCGTACCGTGTTTCTCTCTCTTCCCAATCAAATCTGGCTGCAAATGCAGATTTAGGTATTTGATGAGATTAGGTACACAACTTTCAGACCAAATCCTTTCAACAAGTTATAGATTAAATACATAACTATTTTATGTTAACTCATTTAGAAGATTATCATAATATTTGATTTGTTTCAAAAATATCAATATCAATTTTATCAGAAAATGACCTACCTACTTACCAATAAATTAACGATTGAGATCAATTAATGTTCTCATATAAGATTTGAGTAGCGGTTAAGATAACTTTACTTGTAGTTTCCCAAGTCTAAAACAAATATGTAAGTATGTAATCTATTATACATCTCAGTCAAACTGCTAATTGCCTATTATCAGAAAATAACTCAAAATTCTTAAAACTCACTTATTGTTTTGCAATTAGAGATGCTTTAATTAGTAAGTATGTTCAAAGATAGTTGCTTTAAAGTTTGTGACAGTTCATTAATAAGATTATGGCTTTTTTATCTGCAGTATATAAAACACAAGTTAATAACTATAAATTAAGCCATAACTTAAAATATTATAAGATCAAACTTTATCTGTCTTCTTGATTCCGGCTATTACAAAATAAATAGAATGTTCAAGTAAATAGATAAAATTTAAATAATAGTCTTTCTAACTAAACAGGAATGGTAAGACAATTGCATATTATTTAGAGCCAGATAACATTTGTGTAAGTGATTTAATTGTTATTAATTTTCTAAAAAAGGTTAAGGTTATTGACATTTGTTGGGTTCTATGGATTTTAATAGAAATAAGATAAACCCCACAGGTCTTGATTGAGAACAACTTTGCAAAAGTTTCATAGAAGTTGTTATAGATTGTTAATATAGTTGTCATTGAATTGGTAATCTTACAATTGTACTAAAATCACTGGCCAAACACTCACCATTAACATCCTGGCATACCTTTTCCCTAAGCATCGCTGACTCTTATGTACTTTCTTACCAGGACTTCTTTTACACTTCTTAAACTAGGAAAGTACGCGAGGCTCTTCAATTTCTATGCTAGCTTGCATATAACAACTATAAAATTATAATTCAAGGTTGCTGAAACCTTTTAACTAGCCGTGTAATTGATAAAAATCATATCGCACTTATTATTACAATATCTCAAACAATTTATCCTGACTCAACAATCACATAGTTTTCTCACAAACTTCCACTTTTGGCGCAATTCCCAGCGCGTCCCTTTGAAGACGTCAAAACCAAAGAGTATGTAAGTCAAAGCTGTCAAACCGGCGCGGCGGTCCTTGGATTCGTCCATTGAGCCAAAAACCAAAATATACACACATTCGAAAAACTATTTCTGAATTTACTGTATTTTGATTTTATGTATTATTAGTACATTGTTTAGTTATTCTACTGCATTATTATTTTCTAAAATAGTATCTATTAGTGAACTGTGGCAAATGTACTACATGTAGATGAATTTATTTATTACGTTGGTTATAAAAGAAAACATCTAAAGGTTTTTCTTTTTTTTTTAATCACCTTTTCTCATATCAGAACCGGTTGGGTTGTTACAATCGCCCCCAAAATTTTTATGAAATTAACTGAAATGAAAATTTTTCAACTAAGGACAACCCAACTTTAGTCAATGTTTACTTTATTGGTAAATAATATAAAGTGAAACGATGTGAGCTGAGCAAAATTGCTCAATTTCCTAATTCACCACGAAACGTCAACCTATAATCATGAAATGATAAAACCTAACTCTTTTATATAAAAAAAATACACGACCCCTTTGGTTCTAAAATAAAATGCACGATAAATACAGCGTTTTTTTTTATGTTATATTCACCGAAATTTTCAAAAATCTAATCAGGCATCAGCTTTCACCTTAAATGATTTTAAGCACTAAGCTATCAAAATCTATTGAGCCAACCGCGCTGAATAACGTTTAGGTATGCCACTCAACAGTAGCATGTTCTCATGTACAGACATAAAACACGTTATAATTTACAAATACAGTTTATCAACATTTGTACCCAAAATATCGAGTTGTGTGTATTTAGACCAAATAGCAAAAGCTGCATCAATAGCACAAAGTTCTGAATCTCCAATATACTTAAGTACTGGTGGTACTATCGCCAGGGAATCAGAGTTTCTCCGTAAGGAAGCTTGGTTGTGAGGCAAGCTCAGTCCTAGTGACATTAAGTTGATTTTATCAATCCCATCGCGTCATACGTTGGAAACTGATACCGTCAACCAAACCCTACAAGAAAATAATTCACGTTTAACAGCAATAGACGGCATTTTACAAGAAGCAATCTTCTGACGCAGAAATTAGCACTATCTACCAGCCATTAACTAAATGGAGCATGTGAAGTGTGCTTAGATCTGGTTTGGTGTAGAGTTGGAATCAGCTGAGGACCAGTACAAAACTGACATTGTTCAGTTTTCTTATTGATAGCAAACTTGAACACATTAACCTAACACCTATTCCTCAATTAATTCAGTGTTGTGAGTGCTTTGGGTTAAAACGTTAATAAACCGATACTCCGAAACACGAGTAGGTACTTAACTACAATAAAGTAAAATATTACTAACGATGATACATTACGTGAAAATTGACAACACATAGCACGTTAAGGAAAAACCATTGCCTGATTTAGTTCTTAAACCTCTGAACTATTTAAAGATTTTTTTTTTCCCGCCCCCATGCAATTTAAATATTTTACCTCTATTACGCAGCTTTACACGAAACGACTCACTACAGTTATCTTAATTTAACACTCGCCCCCATAATAATCGACCATTTGAATTTAAGATACAGAGTTGACTGATCTAGACGAACCTTATCTAAAATCTAACCTAAAACTGATACCTATGTTTTTTTTTATAAATTGTTATTATTGCAATTATATTGCGAACATTTCATATTAAGTAACTGTAAAGAAAAAATTGACATTAATTATTTTATCGATGTTATATTCATCATTGTTTTAAAACTCAAAACTTTCCTAATCATCACGCCCCCGCTATAACAAACTTCCTAAATGCAAACACCAGTCAACTTTGATATCTATAAATAAATGAACATCGACGTTTTCAACCTCTTTCCATTTCACGGCAACAATTGTAGGCTAAAAAGCCTGTTATATAAAAATAACCGTGAGGATGATTATTAACATCCTGGTCACGGCACCAATTGTAACAAACCCCCCTTTTTAAAAGAGTTTAAACTTACAAAATAAACCCCGTTGAATAAACAATTAAGTAATTTGGCAGTGTGATCGTCTAGATATAATAGTAGGACCGTACGTTGTGTGAGAGTAGTAAGCCTGATTCTTTTAGAGGTACGTAGATGTTCAACTAGATATTCTTCAAAAGTTAAATCTGAATTGTTATGCAACCTGGCATCGAATGAACCTACAGATATTTACCTAATATAATTATTTGATGTTAATTAATTTTACAACTTAATGAATAATCCACCAAAGTAGAAAATTACTAGATTAAGCTAAAATCCTTGCGTTGGGCTCCTTTGAAAGTGTTTTAAACCATACTCCAACAGTAAAACAAACCTAATCCGAAAATGCCGATCACTCCTTTAAATCAACCTAATCAGATGGGTTTCAATTAAATTAAATAAATTCAGTCTGAACGAACCGGACAAAATTAATTAAACATTGTTTCTAATTCAAACCCTGTATTGATTCAAACTAATCCGAAAATACCGAACACTCCTTTAAAGGTCCATAATGAAATCAGTGGTCGACCTTAAAAGCCCTCGGCATTATCACATCAGCTCGGATCAAGAGGATTTGATTAATTGAAACAAACTCAAGATCCTACTGTAATACAAACAAATCTGAAAATACCGAACACTCCTTTAAAGGTCCATAATGAAATCAGTGGTCGACCTTAAAAGCCCTCGGCATTATCACATCAGTCTGGATTAAGAGGATTTAATTAAACGGGAAAATTCAGGATCCTACAGTAATTTGAACTAATCCGAAAATACCGAACACTCCTTTAAAGGTCCATAATGAAAGCAGTGGTACGACCTTAAAAGCCCTCGGCATTATCACATCAACCCAGATTAAGAGGATATTAACAACTTGAACAAGTCCAGACTGAACCAATCAGAAGGAATTCACATAAATATAACTATTTTAAAATTAGATCCTACAGTAATTCAAACTAATCCAAAAATACCGAACACTCCTTTAAAGGTCCATAATGAAATCAGTGGTCGACCTTAAAAGCCCTCGGCATTATCACATCAGCTCGGATTAGGAGGATTTTAATTAAATAATAAAATGTAGAAGGAACCCATCGGAAGTAATTTGAAGAAGTACTATTCTAAACTTAGATCCTACAGTAATTCAAACTAATCTGTAAATACCAAACACTCCTTTAAATCAACCTAATCAGATGAGTTTCAATTAATTTAAATAAATTCAGTCTGAACGAACCGGACAGAATTAATTGAACATTGTTTCAAATTCAAACCCTGTATTGATTCAAACTAATCCAAAAATACCGAACACTCCTTTAAAGGTCCATAATGAAATCAGTGGTCGACCTTAAAAGCCCTCGGCATTATCACATCAGCTCGGATCAAGAGGATCTGATTAATTGAAACAAACTCAAGATCCTACAGTAATACAAACAAATCCGAAAATACCGAACACTCCTTTAAAGGTCCATAATGAAATCAGTGGTCGACCTTAAAAGCCCTCGGCATTATCACATAAGTCTGGATTAAGAGGATTTAATTAAACGGGAAAATTCAGGATCCTACAGTAATTTGAACTAATCCGAAAATACCGAACACTCCTTTAAAGGTCCATAATGAAAGCAGTGGTACGACCTTAAAAGCCCTCGGCATTATCACATCAGCCCAGATTAAGAGGATATTAACAACTTGAACAAGTCCAGACTGAACCAATCAGAAGGAATTCACATAAATATAACTATTTTAAAATTAGATCCTACAGTAATTTAAACTAATCTAAAAATACCGAACACTCCTTTAAAGGTCCATAATGAAATCAGTGGTCGACCTTAAAAGCCCTCGGCATTATCACATTAGCTCGGATTAGGAGGATTTTAATTAAATAATCAAATTTAGAAGGAACCCATCGGAAGTAATTTAAAGAAGTACTATTCTAAACTTAGATCCTACAGTAATTCAAACTAATCTGAAAATACCGAACACTCCTTTAAAGGTCCATAATGAAATCAGTGGTCGACCTTAAAAGCCCTCGGCATTATCACATCAGCTCGGATTAGGACGATTTTAATTAATTAATAATAAAATTAACAATAAAATTTACTTTGGTAGACTATTCAAAATTATCCGGCATGAAATTTAATAAGTATTTTATAAAATGTTAACATAATTAATAAACAAAATCACACTACATTCCAGTCTCAGTCTTTTGATTAAATGGTATAATAAGATCTAATAACCTAATGATAGATGTCTAAAAATAGCTCAATTAATAAACTTTAATTAGGCCAATTTGACAAATTTAAATTAATGAAATAACTTTCAGAGTGAGGAAATCTATATACTTCTAGGATTCTATGAGCATGGTTCTCCATCTTATGCCTTAATAAATTCATTGAAAGTTATTAAAATTAAGAACCATTTAATTTTAATATAAAAATTAATTGCCGTTTGGCTCCCTTGACTACTCATATTCTGGTAAATTAGAGACAATCTTACATGAGTATGTAACCTGTTATTAAACTGTCAATCTACAAATTACAACTACTCATAAAAAAATATAAAAAAAATCATTGGAAATAGGTTTACATCTAGTACAAATTGGAATCATTGAATTTAACTATATAATTCATACAAAATATGATTAGCAGTCAAGCTATGTGTGCTTTATTTGTATTCTGGTTAAGCTAAAACAAGAAGGTATTTAATCTGAAATAAAATTCTTGGAAATTTTGAATAATTTAAAACTAATTAACAATTGAAATCAAATTACTATATTTCACATAAAATCTGAATAGCGGATAAGATAACTTTATTTGTATTTTGTTAAGTCTAAAACAGGCATCTATCTAATTTGTTATATTATATGCTATGTAATTCATGAATTATATAGATATTATAAGGAAGAGGCAAATTCAACCATGTGAATGCCCGGTCTGTAGTGTGACAGAAAGAGAAACTCCGAGTAGCCCCGAGACTTGTGACTCGGGTGTAGGTTTTAGAGCTCTTTACGTTAACAACACTCACCTTCACTACTCGTACCGTGTTTCTCTCTCTTCCCAATCAAATCTGGCTGCAAATGCAGATTTAGGTATTTGATGAGATTAGGTACACAACTTTCAGACCAAATCCTTTCAACAAGTTATAGATTAAATACATAACTATTTTATGTTAACTCATTTAGAAGATTATCATAATATTTGATTTGTTTCAAAAATATCAATATCAATTTTATCAGAAAATGACCTACCTACTTACCAATAAATTAACGATTGAGATCAATTAATGTTCTCATATAAGATTTGAGTAGCGGTTAAGATAACTTTACTTGTAGTTTCCCAAGTCTAAAACAAATATGTAAGTATGTAATCTATTATACATCTCAGTCAAACTGCTAATTGCCTATTATCAGAAAATAACTCAAAATTCTTAAAACTCACTTATTGTTTTGCAATTAGAGATGCTTTAATTAGTAAGTATGTTCAAAGATAGTTGCTTTAAAGTTTGTGACAGTTCATTAATAAGATTATGGCTTTTTTATCTGCAGTATATAAAACACAAGTTAATAACTATAAATTAAGCCATAACTTAAAATATTATAAGATCAAACTTTATCTGTCTTCTTGATTCCGGCTATTACAAAATAAATAGAATGTTCAAGTAAATAGATAAAATTTAAATAATAGTCTTTCTAACTAAACAGGAATGGTAAGACAATTGCATATTATTTAGAGCCAGATAACATTTGTGTAAGTGATTTAATTGTTATTAATTTTCTAAAAAAGGTTAAGGTTATTGACATTTGTTGGGTTCTATGGATTTTAATAGAAATAAGATAAACCCCACAGGTCTTGATTGAGAACAACTTTGCAAAAGTTTCATAGAAGTTGTTATAGATTGTTAATATAGTTGTCATTGAATTGGTAATCTTACAATTGTACTAAAATCACTGGCCAAACACTCACCATTAACATCCTGGCATACCTTTTCCCTAAGCATCGCTGACTCTTATGTACTTTCTTACCAGGACTTCTTTTACACTTCTTAAACTAGGAAAGTACGCGAGGCTCTTCAATTTCTATGCTAGCTTGCATATAACAACTATAAAATTATAATTCAAGGTTGCTGAAACCTTTTAACTAGCCGTGTAATTGATAAAAATCATATCGCACTTATTATTACAATATCTCAAACAATTTATCCTGACTCAACAATCACATAGTTTTCTCACAAACTTCCACTTTTGGCGCAATTCCCAGCGCGTCCCTTTGAAGACGTCAAAACCAAAGAGTATGTAAGTCAAAGCTGTCAAACCGGCGCGGCGGTCCTTGGATTCGTCCATTGAGCCAAAAACCAAAATATACACACATTCGAAAAACTATTTCTGAATTTACTGTATTTTGATTTTATGTATTATTAGTACATTGTTTAGTTATTCTACTGCATTATTATTTTCTAAAATAGTATCTATTAGTGAACTGTGGCAAATGTACTACATGTAGATGAATTTATTTATTACGTTGGTTATAAAAGAAAACATCTAAAGGTTTTTCTTTTTTTTTTAATCACCTTTTCTCATATCAGAACCGGTTGGGTTGTTACAGTAGTTTCCCTTAGACTTTAGAAAGTGCAGATGAAATGTGTTTATATCTACTGGAATGTATTTTGTCACATAAATCTAAAAAGGTTTTAGTCGTGTACAGATCTCATATGAACATGCAAGTCGTAGTTGTGACAATGCCAGGGCTGCCAGGTGTAAAAATGGTGTGATCGTACGACAACTACAAAAAAATCGTATGCCAAGTAAACTTTGAAATGAAAAGATCGTACATCCTAAAACTACAAAGTTTTTATTAAAAATAACAAAAAAACGTTTGGTTTTAGACACGACACAACAATTACAATTAAAAAACTATTTATTCGATTTACTGACAAATCGCAACTATTATCGAAAGAACAAAAATAAGTTTCGTAAAAGTGCAAACAAATACAGCCTTTAAATGAGTCTACAAAGAGTCTTCATTCAAGTAAAAGATCTACGTACGCGTTAGGTTGTTGCGGAATTCTCCGAAACTCATACTTGCCAGTTAAGGACGTTAGTTTTTTTTTAATTTGGCACACATGGCTTTGGATACAAGTCCATTAGCCGTAAGACGTTCGTTTTATTATGAAATGTTGCCAGGTATATAAAAATCGTACATTTTCCGTACGATCTCGGTCTAGCGATCGTACATGAGTAAAAATGCTAAAAAATCGTAGGAGTACGATTTAAATCGTACATCTGGCAGCCCTGGACAATGCTAGCTTTACAGACAATTATATAAGAAAGCTGGACAAGTAACTACAAAAAACATGAGCTTGCAGAAATGTTTTTTTATTAAACATATTCATCGATGTATGTCAAACAGGATAATAGATTTAGAAATAAAACATTTCTTCTTTTTACTTTTCATAATTTCGTTATTCAACAAAAACTCATAAATTTTATACATCGGGTATAATTCAGCATCATCATTATGAATAGAAATGATGGATGTTCTAAGTAAGATGGCACCTACTCTACTTGAATTACGTTCAATGTATCTCGTAAGAGTCGTAAGCCATTTAATTACTTGGATGCTGCTAAGATCTTGGTCCTTGACTCTACCGTGCGGGGAGCTCGGGGTTTGCTGCCAAACTGCGCCAGTTCCTGGTGACTTGGCCGCGGAGATGCGCCGCGAGTGCCAATTCTATTAACGAAGCCTATTTACGGCGCTTTTTGTCTGCCACCTCCGGCGACGCTCATTAACGTTTACGATAATTGCGCCTGTTACTCTCTCATTAACGGCGGTTCACAACCGCTCAGCCGCCTTTGTATGTAATATTATGGTTTGATAAGTAACTCCTGTCCGTAGCTTTGTGGTGTAGGTACTTATAATAAATTGACGATTGAATAATTGTAATAAAAATCACAATAAACCTTTAAAAAAAATTAGGTGTGATGGAATTTGTATAAACCTTACATGCCACTTATTGATTGACACGTCCACTTAGCCCTGCTGTTAGAGAAATAATAAATGAACTTTACAGAAACATCCAATATATTGTAAATGTTTTAGAATTAGAAATATTGATTTAAGAAGCACACAAATTTACGATTTTAGTTAATTTTTAAAAGTTAAGAGTTAAAATTTAATAAAAAATAAACATAGATTTTACCTTGTATATTTGATTTACCAACAGTTTGGTTTGACGTTTCGCAAACACTTAACAGCGTTAAAATTCACTTAAATACCTTTGATTTCAGAGTTTAGTGCTTACATAAATTCAAGAAACCAATTCATATAACTTATCCATTTTTGTTCATATGGGATACAGTAAAGTTCTAGTGTGCCATGACACACTTCCAAACAATAATATCAACAGTGAGAATGTTTAAGTACAGGAAATAAAATTATCAACACACGCTTATCAAACATAGTATCTCGCGATATGCAAAGAGAATAAGAGACTGCATCGGTGTTGCCTTGCTAATCCGCGAGGGCGGCGCTAGTCTCGCCAAAAGCCGTAAAGTGAATCAAATACGGCGCCCACGGCATTCTACCCTAAAACAAAAATCGTCGTGTTCAACGCATTGCAAGATCTAAGGCATTGCCTGCCAACGTACATTTCTGTATGTTGGGTACGCTTAACTATCACTGAAGGAATGAGCACCCGCACTAAAAGTACGAACCACGAGCTCAGCGTACGACATAGAGATCTAAGACAAACATTCAATGTAAGTCGCATCGCAAAAATCGTGGATCTCGCACTACGAATTGAAAGAACTTGCTTTCTGTATGTTCGGTGCGATTCGGACGCATCCCCTCTATTTGCAGTTTTGTGTTCTTAGCCATAAAACCATTAAAGACATAGAAAAGTTTAATATACTCGTATTTACTACCAGACTGAAGACATATCTATTAGAAAAAGCTTATTACACACTGGACGAGTTCTTTGAGACTTGTCCTAAATGAACTGGTTCAGCGTAAAGCAAAGCAGAGAAAAAAACTGTTGCAATTGCAGTAGTCAAATTTGCTAACAAATGAAAGGATAAGTAAGTGTAGATAACATATTATATTGTGTATTTATCCGTTAAGAGGCCCTATGTTCGCTTAATTTGCGGTGCCCCTACGGGGTGTCATGTGTGCAATGTACTTTTAATTGTAATAATACCTGTAATTTACCATGTGACAAGCAAATAAATTATTACTATTACTATTACCAACTTCCTCCCTGTCCCTCAACTCAAAACACAGCAGCGAAAATTAAAATGTAGCGCCGAACGCGCTTTCATCAAACGGTGAGTGCTAATAAATTTAATTTGCAGTTAGTTGAATGCCGGCCGCTTTTAGAATACAAATTTCGTTAATAAGATTTTAACATGAAATTGGGTTGAAGTTTAATAGTTATGTGAATTTTAATTCGACGCTTAAATTAAATATTTATGACTATGCTGCATGCATACTGGAAAATGACAGCCTATAATCATCCAACAGCGGGGCTAATGCCTCCATTGAATTCAAGTTACTAGGGCAATGATTTGTATTAGAGTTTATTCTTTCTAAAACTAATTTTTAATTTAACAGTGCACTCATTGGTCAAAGATTAAATAATGCCTACCGAAAGTGGGAAATCTATTGAATATGCAAACATTAAATCAGTTAAATCAGTTTTATTTCTGGAAATAGGCCCCTGGAGGCGCATTTACACGTCCCAATATTTAACCTACCACTGCTTCGGGACATTTGTGGTCTAAGTCTAATGTGCATTGGGTTGTCTAATATTTTCCTTGTATGTCTAATAATGTCTATACTGGGTTGGCAAGTATTAAAGCTATGACCATTATATTCCTTACTCCCTTCTTTTACACAGAACTTAAGATAAAAAAGACAAATCAAAAACTAAGTTTTTTGCAAAAAAAAGCATTTGAAAACATAGGAATAGGTATATAAATAGTGAATCCAATGCAGTTTTGAAATTGGGCAGACCCCCACTCGCCTCCCTCCCGAGAAATGAGGGCGATGATTACAAACGTGCACCTGCCCGATTCCTGGAGCTAAGGAATGGCCGCCATAAATTATCCCGCCTGAAATAGTCGTGCAAAGGATTTTTATATCTTAACAAGGTTCCCGGGATTTGTTCCCGACAATTTCTCTGAATGAAAAACTTGGGGAAATGTATTATTGTCGGGGGAAAGCGACTCATTAAAATTGTGTTTACTTTGGATGGCAAAGCACCTCAGAAGTGCGAGACGCGTTGTGAAATTTTGTTGTTACTTTAGTTGAATAGGGTGACAAGCTATTACCATAGGGAAAGAAATATCTTTCCCTATGCTATTACAGAGGAGCTGGTTTGATTCACCATCATCACATCACGTAGACATAGAAAAAAACCGTTGTTTTTTATACGATAAGATTCTTTTATGGATAGTCTGATGTCAGTTTTCCAAGCTACCCATTACAGGACTCGATCGTGACTCGTCTATGTCCTAACCTATGTCTTTTCCCGAACTAAGCCGAATTGGAAAAGATCGTTTCCTTCATAGATTGGATCGAGTATCGAACCCGGGACCCTTGTTTAGTACGCAGACTATCAAACCAAACAGTTTTAAACTGGTGAAATTCCTCCTGTTTCCATTTATATTGCTCTACACATTGCTACTCTCGTAATATTCGAAGCAGTCACGACTCAGCACCCATGGAATAGTACCTAAACATAATCAGATTATTATAATATTCTAGACCTAATGTAGTTACGTATAAATAGCACCAGTATATTGTTTTAGAAACAAACACTGTAGGTAGCTAAAAACTTTAACGACTTTTATTCATTATATTGGTACCAACATAAAAGAGGATTAATCAAAAAAGAACAGCGCGCTGTTGCGACGAAGATGAATCATTAACTCCACGGCGAATGTCCAACTTAATTGTTCGAGTTGAAGCTGACAAAAAGTGCAGCAACGTGTTAAAGTGCATAGTTGGTAAAGTTTTTATCGTCCTCTGGAGCGGCGTTTAGCCGAGACACTCGCGCGGCTCATAACGCGCGCCAGAAATATGTGGCGAGTGTCGCGAGGGAATGAACCGAGGATACGACATGTGGCCCTTACGCCGTGGGAACAGATCATACATTGGCACGACAGTACTCCCCAGCATCTGCAGCGAGTTTCTCAAGCGGTGTCTAATTAATGGTGCACATTACGTGCAGGTGACCAAACACACCTCTTCCCCTACGTCCCCCGGGCTCCCACTAATAAGACAATCTAGGTACTTTAGTCACCCCGGAGACTTTGACTCAGATTTATAAGTCTCTTAGATAGCACATGCACCGCGCGGATAAAGTGCAGCTTTGTTTGCTGAGTGCGAGTCGCGCAGTAAAAAGTAAGTACTACTTAAAATGAAGCGAGTAGCGTGTGAAGATTTACGGTTGGAAGTATGTTGTATGCTTATTTAAATAAATAGGATTGTTATGAAATTTAGGTAGCTCAAGTAAGGACTAGAGTTTACACCTGTAGGTACATTGTGTTACCACAACCGTTATTACATCTATTCTCCGGTATCCACAATTTATTCAGAGATAAAGTGATTTAACAGTATTTAATTGCACAATCGTGTTGCAAATAGCTTTTGAAGAAAATCACAGGAGGAGGAGGAAAACAAAATGTTGATTTAAACAGTGTGTGAATCTTTTCCGTTCAATAGATCTTTAATGACGAAGTCCTTAAAGTAAGATTGGATGGAATGTAAAGAAACTATCGTCCATCGCCGATTAGTTTGCGGCGCAAGTTGCCCGGCGCTGACGCGGCCAATTCTAACTTCGTCCGGGATACAGCTCAATTTGGGAATGCGTTTAATGCTTCCCAAACTGCTCAACTGCGGCTGGGTCGCCGATTGTTTGAGATAGCCAAGTTATTCGGTATGTAAATGATGGACGACAGTTTCTAAATCAAAATTAGATTTATGTTTGTAAAGCTGTGTGCTCACACGATTGTAAAGTTTGATTGCCAATTTAAATTGTGCCTTTGAAGTAAGGTCGTTTAAAAACGGGATTTAACCAAGCGTTTGTCAAAAGACATTTTTTAATGAAAGCTGTGTTTTTGTTTTTGCAGTCACAACTTTTAAAAACCTATTTTTAAAAGTCTTGGTTAAAACTGGACAGACTCGGGCTAGATCAAGTATGTCAGAGAAATCTGATTACCGCTAACATTATGGACTACATTGTAGTTTTTAGCGGGTGTTTGAAATAATTATACATGATACGTAGGTGACTGAAACCTGGTCAACTCAAGACCTAATTTAGTAATAATATCATTAGTCTAGATTAATACATATATAAGTATTTTAAGATGCATGTTAAGGAAGTGTTGTTGTATATGTTAAATAGTTTACATTGTACTGGTATTTTTGTTAATATCAAATACCTTAGTAAAATATAATTAAACACAGTATGAATATAGCAAAATACAACTAAAAACCTTAAAAAATATAATATAAATAATAACTAAAATATATTACTAAAAGGAGTCCCTTTAGGCAAGGATCCGAAGATACTGGCAGCGTTCCCCCTTTGTATAGCTAAAGTATATCCTTAGTAAATATAAATCATTTTGCAGGTCACTTTTATGTTCTATGAAATTCCACTCTCATATTATCCCAAATATTTGTAAAATATGTATACTGTAGTGACCTATTTGTTTTACATGTTTATATAAATTTGTGTTTAGTTATAATATTTTGGTTTTCATTGTGTAAATTCATTGCATTCTTATATTTTAATAATAAATTAACTAACAGGCGAAGTCGCGCTGCGCGCGTAGTATTGTAAAACTGCTGACGCTCGTGAAGCACGCGCTATTGTTCTCAACTGCGTATAGGCACGCCGTGTGGAGAGGGACACTTCGATTCTGTAACTGACGGCGAATGCACGTTCGATCTCGGCCCGCTCATTATTTTTGTACGCGCGCGTAAGCAACATCGTACCGTAGTTTAGTATTTAATAATTCTCGTATTCATCATATTCGTATCTCATCAAATTATCTTTTGTGCGCGTGTAACTGTTTTATTTATGAATTTATATATGGAATTTTTGTGTTGTGAATAAGACTATAATTTAATTAATCAGACTTTAATTTATCATTCCCGATAAAATATTCATTCCATATTTGGTGACTCCCGACTTTAAAGACGCGAATAGTTCCGGTACGTTCTCGAACAATTTACTACTGCGTCGCGCGTTAAATACCCTCCGGTAAAAATAAAAAACGCGAATTCTAGAACATTCGAGATGGCGATGGAAAGCTCTACTGCAACGACTAAATCAGCGACATCCGAGGTCGTATGCAAAGTAGGCATGAAGATGCCACCATTCTGGGCTCAAGAACCGGCACTGTGGTTCGCGCAAATCGAGGGGCAATTTCACATTAGCGGCATAACGGCGGATACGACGAAATTCTATCACGTCATTGCGCATCTTGACCACCAATACGCAGCTGAAGTGAAGGACATAATTATCGCACCGCCAAAAGAGGGTAAATACGAGAAGCTAAAGAAAGAACTTATAAAACGGTTGTCCGAGTCGCAGGAAAAGAAAGTGAAACAACTGTTAGTTCACGAAGAGCTCGGTGACCGAAAACCATCCCAGTTCCTGCGTCACCTTCAGACACTGGCAGGTCAAACCATTCCCGACTCCTTTCTGCGAACACTATGGTCAAGCCGATTACCCCAGAATATCCAGACCGTAATAGCTACACAACCAGATACAACACTAGAAATAGTAGCTGAGTTAGCAGACAAGGTTTTCGAAATTGCGCCGCCTGCACCAGTATTGGCTAGCATCGGCCCAAGTACCAGCAGTAACGCCGTTAGTGAGTTGGCGAAACAGATTGAAGAGCTGTCGCGACAAGTTTCTTCATTACAAGGGCAGGTACGTTTTAATAATAAAACTAGATTCCCCCGTGAACGAAGTGCGACACCAAACCGAAATCGCAGGCGAACTTATTCAAATTCAAAAAGTAACGATTTTTGCTGGTACCATGACAAGTTTGGCGCGAAAGCACTTAAATGTACGACGCCATGTTCATTTACCGCACCGTCGGCGTTAAACGCAAATGGCAGCCGGAACTAGCGGCTAACGACTGCCTCAATCAATCAGGCCGCTTATTTGTTGTAGACTGCTATTCTAAAATATCTTTTCTAGTTGACACGGGATCAGACCTCTGCGTGTACCCACGATCAGCGCTAACAGAACCACGCCGGAAAACGGACTACGAGTTGTTCGCTGCCAACGGATCGTGCATAGGCACCTACGGCTGGTTGCACCTGGAGCTCAACCTAGGGCTGCGGCGTGTATTTAAATGGAGGTTTGTGGTAGCAGATGTGTCAAAACCTATTATAGGAGCTGACTTTCTTAGATATTACGACCTACTCGTAGATCTGAGAAACCACCGGTTGATCGACGGCCTGACGACAGTATCTATAGCAGCCAAACCAGTGGAAGAAACAACTACAGACGTCGCTTCAGTTAAGGTCGTTCCCGGCCACAGTAAATTTCATCAGCTTCTACGTAAGTACCCTGAGATCACCAAGCCAGCCGGTATCCAGCACCCAGTAAAACATCAAACGGTCCACTACATTAGAACGACATCAGGCCCACCAGTAACATCTCGACCACGACGTTTACCACCAGATAAACTGAAAATAGCACAGCAAGAGTTCGAAGATATGCTTTCAAATGGTACAGCGCGCCGCTCTGAAAGCCCTTGGGCTTCACCACTTCACCTGGCACCGAAGAAAGATAACGGTTGGCGTCCTTGCGGTGATTACCGAGGCCTGAATGCTCGTACCATACCGGACAAATACCCAATCAGGCATATCCAAGACTTCGCTCATCAACTGGCAGGCAGCATGATATATTTTAAGGTAGACCTGGTCAAAGCGTACAATCAGATTCCGGTAAACCCTGAGGATATCGCGAAGACAGCTATCACCACACCGTTTGGGCTCTTCGAATTTCCGTTCATGACGTTTGGTCTACGCAATGCAGCCCAAACCTTCCAGCGATTCATAGACGAAGTCCTCAGGGGACTACCATTTTGCTATGGGTTCGTTGATGACATTTTAGTCTACTCGGATTCTGAAGCTCTGCATTTATAGCACCTGGAGCAGCTTTTCCAGCGCTTGAGCGAGTACGATATCGTCGTAAATACCGCTAAGTGTGAGTTTGGGCAGTCACACATAACATTTCTAGGCCACGACGTAAGTCAAAATGGTATCCAACCACCTGCAGACAAGGTGAAAGCACTGCAGGACTACCCCATACCCAAGACGGTTAAGGAGCTGCGACGTTTCTTTGGCATGTATAACTTCTATCGTCGTTTTATACCAGGAGCTGCACAAATCCAAGGCCCACTCAACGTTCTGCTATCAGGACCAAAAGCTAAAGGAACGGAGAACATAACACTATCGCCCGAAATGCTCGAAGCTTTCAACAACTGTAAAACCAGTCTTGCAGATGCAGCCATGTTAGCCCACCCTGAGCCAGACACCGAGTTAGCTATTCATACAGACGCTTCCGATACTGCTATAGGAGCAGCCTTGCAGCAGCAGGTAGATAACAACTGGAAACCGTTAGCATTTTTCTCTCGACGACTTACGTCTGCACAAAAGAAATACAGCCCTTACGACCGGGAACTCTTGGCTATCTTCGAAGCAATCAAATACTACCGACATATGGTTGAAGCAAGACCGTTCATAGTGTATACTGACCACAAACCGCTAACGTACGTTTTCGAACAAAACCGTGAGAAATGCTCTCCAAGGCAATTCCGTTACTTGGACTTTATAGGTCAATTCACCACGGATATTCGCTACGTCGCAGGGAAGGAAAACGTATTCGCAGATGCTTTTTCTAGAATAGAAGCTATTTCGTTGCCTATAAACTACGAAGACCTTGCAAGATCCCAGAATGCTGATCCAGAGTTGCAAGGCTTTCTAAAAGCAAACACTTCATCGCTAAAATTAAACAAGGTTAGAACTGCTGATTCACAGACAGAGATAGTATGCGACGTTGCTAAACATCCACGACCTTACTTAACTGCCGAATTCAGAAAACCCTTGTTTGACGCACTACATCGATTGAGCCATCCTGGTACTAATGCAACTGTCAAGCTGGTGTCTAGACGATTTGTATGGCCTGGAATAAAAAGAGATTGCCGGAATTGGGCCAGAGGATGCAAAGATTGCCAAATAAGTAAGGTGACCCGGCACACACATTCTCCCACCTCCCACTTCCCAATTCCTTCCCATCGCTTTTCCCATGTCCACATGGACATAGTAGGGCCATTACCATTCTCGCTTGGTTACAGGTACTGCCTCACAGCCATTGACCGGTTCACTAGATGGCCTGAAGCGTACCCCCTGGCTGACATCACCGCAGAGACATGCGCCCGCGCTTTCATTGCTGGCTGGGTGTCTCGATTTGGCTGTCCCGCGAAGATCACGACTGACAGGGGCAGACAGTTTGAGTGCGAGCTCTTCCGCACCATGACCGCCATTCTTGGTACACAACACCGTCCCACAACGGCATATCATCCTGCTTGCAATGGCATGGTGGAGCGCTTTCACCGCCAATTGAAGGCAGCCATCATGTGCCACTCCTCTTCAACCTGGGCAGAAGCACTTCCCCTTGTGCTGCTGGGCATCCGCAGCGCCTGGAAGGACGACGTACAAACTACGGCAGCCGAACTAGTATACGGTGAGCCACTCAGACTCCCGGGTGAATTCTTCGTTCCCGCTACCAATACCAGCAACGACCCGACGAGTTTCGTAACACGACTCCGCCTCCATATGGCGAAGCTGACCCCAGGAAGCGCAAGTCGGCACGACAACAAGACCTTCTACGTACCCAAAGGCCTAGCTACAGCAGAGTTTGTCTTTCTTCGACAAGACGCTTCCAGACGCTCGCTAGAACCACCATACACAGGTCCATACAAGGTGCTGCATCGAAAGGAGAAGACTCTTAAGCTGGCTATACGAAACAAAGAGGTTACGGTCTCCATAGATCGGGTAAAACCAGCTTACATCGCTAAAGATGACACCATGACTGGTAAACCGAAGAACACACAATTGGGCACTACTGCAAGAGAACCGCCGTCGAACGAGGCTGAGGAGACGAAAAAGACCAGATCGGGTAGAAGGGTTCGATTCCCTGACTACTATCGACCTCAGTAGCCTTCAGTCTCAGCAGGGGGGTAGTGTAGTGACCTATTTGTTTTACATGTTTATATAAATTTGTGTTATAATATAATATTTTGGTTTTCATTGTGTAAATTCATTGCATTCTTATATTTTAATAATAAATTAACTAACAGGCAAAGTCGCGCTGCGCGCGTAGTATTGTAAAACTGCTGACGCTCGTGAAGCACGCGCTATTGTTCTCAACTGCGTATAGGCACGCCGTGTGGAGAGGGAGGGACACTTCGATTCTGTAACTGACGGCGAATGCACGTTCGATCTCGGCCCGCTCATTATTTTTGTACGCGCGCGTAAGCAACATCGTACCGTAGTTTAGTATTTAATAATTCTCGTATTCATCATATTCGTATCTCATCAAATTATCTTTTGTGCGCGTGTAACTGTTTTATTTATGAATTTATATATGGAATTTTTGTGTTGTGAATAAGACTATAATTTAATTAATCAGACTTTAATTTATCATTCCCGATAAAATATTCATTCCATAATACTAACAAATATTTTACAACAGTTTAAGATTAAACACCTTTTTCATGTTTTTGAAACTGTTCTTTAAGCAAATTTAGTTGTTTGTTGCAAAATGTTAAAAATTGAAAATCTCGTGTGACAATATTTATTACCGAGCTCCTTGAAGTCGTTTTGAGAGCTCGGTAATAAATACCTAATAAATATCTAACAAATGTACACAAAACAATTTGAAAAAAGTTCGTAATTAAGTTTTTATTCTATAAATATGTGGGATACTTTCAAATTCAAAATTACACGGAAACAAAGTGGCAGGCTATAGCTACTTACCTAAAAAAAGTTTAGCTGCTGCGCTGTTGTATAGTTCGTAGAAATGTTACATTTTCGTATTGTGTTATAAATGTCCATCAGTATATTTAATATATTTACATATCATTTTGTTGTAATTTGAATTTGTTAAAATGTCTATTGAAATTGTTATTATTTATTTATTTATATATAATTAACTGTAGAATGTGAAATAAATTGATTAATGGATTATAAAATTAATCTTCAATCCGTGAAAACGCTCAATGATTATAAAATAACGTGGAAACCTCCCATGACTGCGCGCAAAATATTAGAAACGTTTTGAAACTAGACGTCGCCGTCATTGACATAATTTGATGCTATCGAGGGCTTTACACGAAGCGATCAATATTATAACTATAAAGTCAAATGAACGCCCATTGACCTGGTGGTTTAATTACTGAGCCAAGATTAAAGGGTTCTTGGTTCTATCCCCGGGTCGGGCAACAAGAGTTTTGAATTTTCGAACACACAAATTGGCGTGGTGATTATACCTGTACCCATCATTGCTGTGGTAACTTGAACTCAATGTTGGAGGTTACTACTCTGCAGTTGGTCTGGTCTAGTAATTTAACTACCGGGCCAAATTACAGGGTCCCAGATTCGATCCCCGAGACGGGCAAACAAAAAGTTTCGAATTTTCTAACATTGCTCGGGCTTGTGATCACCAACCCGCATTTGGCAAGCGTGATGATTATGCCAGTACCCATCATTGCTGTGGTGACTTGAATTAAATGATGAAGGCCTTTTCCCTGCAGTGGGTTGATTAATTGGAAAAAAAGATGGCGGGCAACGGGATCGCAGTTTGGTCAGTCGTAGAAAGAATATGCTGTTGCCTTTACATAAGATATGCCAGTGCGAGCTGAATTTGAGTCTATGTACAGGGAGTTCAGCAATAGACTGTGGTAATTTGTTGAAGAACGAATACAATTTCCCATGAACGATTTGTCGAACAGTGTAAGTCCAGCGGCGCGGCGTCGCTCGCTGTTCATTCACCGCTCGCGCGCACACGCTCACTGCGCCGATTAACCGCTAAAGAGCCCACTGCGCCCGTCAACAGTATCCAGCCTTTGAAGTTTCAATTTATTAATCACTACACTAGCTGCCCTTCCCGGTTTTGCTCGGGTTTGCTTATGAAGACAACGCAATAAAATGGTCTGATTACGATCATTTTTACCATGCCACTTTACATGTGGCTATTTCTAAAACAGTTTGTTTCCGTTCGCCTGACTATCACAAACATAATTAAAAAATAATTATCCATATAACCTGTGTGACTATATAATCTTTTTTTAATTTAAGTCGGTTAAAAGTCAGCAACTTTTTTAAGTCGTTTGCGCTGCACGCTGTGGCAGCACTGTTACATCAATGTTTTTGTTGTCGTCAACATTACAAAATTAATAACATTAAAAACCCTTATTGACTAGAAAAGCACTAAAATCATTAAAAAAAATATTCTTATTTTTCAAGCAGGTGAGCCCATTTTGATATTGTTGTACCAAGTGACATAAAAACTATTGAACTGATTGGTTAAATTGGCTTATTTCAATCAAATGTAACATCCGAGCACATTGATTGAAATACGAAAATTGAAAAATTAAAATTAAATTTATTTATTTATTTATTTATTCATTTAAAATGAAAATTTAGTTTAAGTGGACTCTTGATACTGTTCTGAAACTACATAAACAACAGATACACGAGCATATTATAGAGGTTTACCCTCTCTAAATTATTGCAGTGGTTTACAACAAATAATCTTTTACTAAATGCAAATATGCCCAACGTAAGGTTTGCTGCCACTCATAATATAATTGTTAAAGAACAAATAAAAATAAATAAAAATTAATTAGTTTATTTCTTTAACTTTTTTACATGATTATGCGATTGACCAGAACCAACCCAGGAGGCACGTTATAATGCCTGTAGTGGGAGGTTCCGCTCTTCTTGGATACAAATGGTTATGGTTAAAAATAATTAAAGAGTAGGTAGGTAACAGGCAAATCAATTATTCTACAAGACAAGACAGTAAACTATATAAAATAAAACAAAATGTGAATTAAGTGTGTATATGTGTTTATGTATGCTTGTGTGTGTGTGTGTGTGTGTGTGTGTGTGTGTGTGTGTGTGTGTGTGTGTGTTTTAAATTGTTAAAGATGAACCACAACTCTGTAGATTCTACTACCTTTTTAGGTATAACTGTAGACTCTCATTTGCAATGGGGTGCTCATATTAGGGTGCTGTCTGGAAGACTTAGTTCTGCTGCTTATGCTGGGAGAAAGATAAGGCAATTGACTGATGTTGGAACGGCAAAATTAGTATATTTTAGCTACTTTCATAGCATAATGTTATACGGGATTCTGTTGTGGGGCTCAGGGGCTCGGGCTACTTACGGCCTTCGACCCCGTGACTCGCTGAAAGAGCTCTTCAAAGAGATTAATATACTTACAGTGTCTTCTCAATACATTCTCGAGAATATTATTTATTTCGTAAGAAAATAAAAGAATATAATATAAATAAGAGAATATTATTTATTTCGTAAGATTATTTAAATGATAGAAATGTATGGCATTAAATTGTCCCATCTCGTACCTGCTTAAACCTTGTAAAAATTTTAATTACCTTACCTTGTATAAAAATGTTTAAAAAGAGGCTGACAATAGTGACCGAGTTTCTTGCGCTGCTTCTTCTCGGCACTAGCCCAGACTTGTCCCGAAGCAGTGGTAGGTTTAAATATTGGGACGTGTAAAAGCGCCTCCTGGGGCCTATTTGCAGAAATAAAACTGATTTTAACTGATTTTAGAAAAAAACATTTTTTTTTTCGGTATTTATTGCTGTTTTTTCTATCTTTTATACCTGGGCCAAATGGCCGTGATTCATTTGCGGTAACAAAAGAGTTTTATTAAAAAGTTTTAAGGTTGACAGTTGACATTTGTAAAACAAAACTACCAGTGACAGTATTGATTTATGATGTTTTTTTATGCATGTTTTATGTTATGGTTTTAAGTGTATATTTGTGATTTCATTAATCAGATGTGCTAATTTTCTAATTATTGTGCATTATTAATATTTGGTTCGAAGTATTTTTAGTTTAGAAAATGGAACAATGCCCCAGTTATTTTTTCTCTCTCGGTAAATTTTTTTGCTCCCGTATATATTGACTCTCAAACCAAACTAAAATATATAAAATTGATAAATTCATGACTTACATTAACATCTAATATTTGTTATACTGACATATACTTAAATAAACGTTAAATATACTCTTTTATCCTTATAAAGGGTGGCTAGGTACCTCCAGTAGATACCTAATAACGAGAATGGGTTCCCGTATTTCTGTACATTTACAGTTAAATGCTCATTCCATCGTTCGAGTAGAGAGAGCTACTTTATCGTTTTTCCCCACTGCGCACACAACGGGAGAGTATGTACTTTTATAATGGCTTTAGCATTTCCGCATGGATTACAGGAAATGAATGAACACAGACACACGATATATCACTGCGAGACTGACACTCGGGCTGCTTCCAAGGGCGCGATACTGCTCCTAATGTGTTTTGGTAAGTACTCACTACTACCTACTTAGATTCTATTTTATAATCTGACTCGGCGAACGATGTTTCGTACATATTTGATGAGAGGTTAGTGGTAGAAGAGTGTTTATATATGGATAAGTGATCCATTTAATCTGTCGATCGTGAGTTATTCCAGACACAATTGAAATCAATTGTTATCGTGGCTAAAATCAGTTAAAAATCAGTTAAAATCACTTTTATGGCACCCGAGTGCCTCCTGGGGGTTGAGGGATTATAAAACTTATTCCGGACAAAGTCTTTAAAGACACAAAAATCAGTCTAGCTGTTTTTGAGTTTAAAGTGGTGTACGGGTGTAACTAAAACAATTTTTTTATACACAAAGATTATTTGACTATATAAAGCAACTTTTCAATATTCCGGATCTAATAGTTTGTGGTGTTTTCATTGCTTGAGATTTTTACTAAAACTAGTGCTTAGGAAAGCTTGGAAAGCCAAAATATGTGGCATTGTTAGTTACTTTTATTTATTTGTCGTTTAATTTGATTTAATTAAATAAATGTCGACAACATCACATACATTGTTCTGATTCTGATCCCAAAGAGTAACAATTTAAAGCACTCGTATTGTGGAAATCTGAAACAACGAAGGTACCACAACCGGACCTAGAAAATCACTTAGATTAACTACTCCGGGAATCAAACCCAGAGCCCGAAACCCGGAGCAGGTCACACCTCAAAAACCGGTATGTACACCGCTCTGCCACAGAGGTCCTCAAATTACTTTAGATATTCCTAAGCCTTGCGAACGTCGGCATAACTATAAAAACTTGACGTCGTACACTCCGCTCGCGTTCGCGGCAATAAACCGGGAAAACTTTTCTCATATTGTATACAGATAAGAGTTGTTTTGCACAACAAAAAGCAACCGTATAAATTGGTTGATTCGTAAATTACTTTTTCAAGAACCTATTTACTGGGTATGGAGCTTTTCTTTACTTATTCAAGACAACATCACACAGTGAAACGTAAAAACTAATAACATTTTATGTCAGTATATAAACTTGAAAAATTATGTCTCAGGCGGGTCTCGAACCCGCATCTCCTCGCATGCCGGGCGGGTATACCATTAAGCTACCGAGACCCTGTGATTCAGCGCGAATTTTTCAAGCATATTATTAACGCTGTAAGCTAGTAAATGTTAGGAGTTTGCAACCTTAACACCCGAAAGAAACATCTTTGCAGATGTTTGACAGTCAGTTAAGATGAAATTGCTATTTATGGATTTAGAAAATTATTTTGCTAATGATTTCCGCTTGTTAATATACCGGCCTAGATACCTTCACCACACTACCCGCACTAACACTGATTTGAGGAAGCACCTGCACCACACTAACACTGATTGAGCAAGCACTATTTCATGCAGGAAAACCGCCTGCCCTCCCTCAAAAATGCATGCAGTACAGTTAATGCAATTATTAGTACCCAACACCAATATAATAAAAAAAAACCTCGACGCGTTTCGCCACTTCACGTGGCATCCTCAGGAGATGTTGTCGCCTTCGCTGCGCTCCGACGAAGGCATTATATTGGTGTTGGGTACTAATAATTGCATTAACTGTACTGCATGCATTTTTGAGGGAGGGCGGGCGGTTTTCCTGCATGAAATAGTGCTTGCTCAATCAGTGTTAGTGTGGTGCAGGTGCTTCCTCAAATCAGTGTTAGTGCGGGTAGTGTGGTGAAGGTATCTAGGCCGGTATATTAACAAGCGGAAAACATTAGCAAAATAATTTTCTAAATCCATAATTAGTTATGGATTTCCGCAAAGTAACGCCTGAGTCTATTAATTTTACGAAATTGCTATTTATATACTTTATTTGATATTTTAGCATGCGAGGAGATGCGGGTTCGAGTCCCGCCTGAGACAAAATTTTTCAAGTTTATATACTGATATTATAATTGCAATTTAATTGTTAAAATATCAAATAAAACATTTTATATGCTTCGCAACAGTAGCGACCGTAGCAAGCTGGCTAAGAATGCGTTATACAACATTTATTCCCTATGGCGGGACGGGTCAAATCTAATTAAATAAATCTGTACTAATATTATAAAGCTGAAGAGTTGGTTTGTTTGTTTGTTTAATTTTTTCGATTTGAAAAATTATTTTTGTGTTGGATAGTCCATTTATCGAGGAAGGCTTTAGGCTATAAAACATCACGCTGCGACCAATAGGAGCGAAGCATCAGTAAAAAATGTTGCAAAAAAATCGCGATCATAATAACAGAAATTGACGCGGATGAAATCGCGGGCAACAGCTAGTAATAAATAAATGTGGACAACATCACATACATTGTTTCGATCCCAAAATGTGTAACTATGTAAAGCTTTCATATTTAAAACTGTATGCCTAGTACGAGTTTTCCCAAAACGTAAACTGACACAGTTTTCGTTTGAACGCCAAACTGTCAGTTTTCATAATCATTGGTAGTATGAGTGCGTTTTTTCAATAACAGTTTAAACTTTATCAACCATCGTCTAAACGTTAGAACGAACTTCACTCTTAATACTTTTGTCTCACTTTTACACTATGAAATAGATAAAGATGCAAGACTCAGTCACTTTGACGTTTTGCCGATAGTTTGTGTTGTGTCAGTCAGTGTCGTTTGTTTTGAAGTTAAAATATTGTTACTTAAATACAATTTAGGAATAAAATTTACATCCATTTTCTTTAAAAAAAGCCTTTGAGAGACGATACCGTTGCACAAAGTGAGTATCCGAAATACGGCTGGGGCAGAATAATTCCCGTTGTTCAATATTGTAGCGTCTCTCTTCATTTGCAACTTCGTCTTGTGTCGCTTGCCACGCGAAAAACCATCGGGCAGACATTTTCAACACCAAAATTCACTTTAAAACAATTTTTTTGTATGAACTCACTAGAATATTTTCAGTGACAAACAAAACTATCAAACTTTTGGTTTTCGTTTTCGTTTACTAAATGATAGATGTCAAATCGGTAACTCATACTACCAAATTGTCAAAAACTACTCGAATACTGACAAAGATAACGAAAACTTTTTATCGATGCAACTCATACTGCCATTTTTAGTTCATAGTAGTTTCCACTAGAGGCGCTGGTGTAAAATGTATGGAAATAAAACGAGACGATCAAACTGTTAGAATACTATCAAAACTCATACTAGGCATACTGGTGTGTACGCCACTCCGCCACGGAGGTCATCAAATCATCAGTAACATAAATGGGACTGTCTATCTAGTTCTTATATTTGAACTATGACTACCTTCAATAAATAAGATTTGCCCATCACAATTCTGCTAAACTATCAATATTTCACTTTCGCCACTCAGCAATGTTATAAGTCGCTCTTGCAACCCCGTCCAAGGCGGTCGGGATCCTGAATAGACCCCTCAAACACGCCCTCTGTGACGGCTGCCCTCCGCGTTATAAATAACACTTGACAATAGTGCAGCGGAGTTTTTGTTGGACAATTTATCAGCGCGTCTTGCGGGCGTCGGGCGCCGATCAATCTTCATACGCCCGTCGCCGGTCGTCCACCGCTAAACTAAAGAACTCACGTTTTTACCACTCAATAAGCTGTAAGTGTGTTAGAATTTGCTCTACTTTTAAAGTTGGTCATGGTTCTAAAATGGCGTAGGAAGTTTCGGAATTCAGAATCATATTTTAGTGTGAATCATAGGTAATTGGTAATAGTATCACTATATTTTGCCTGAATGTGCCTTTTCTAGGAAGATAATTTAAAAGAGTTTATGTTGACAACGAAGCTCATTGAGCTGAAAGATATTAGGGACAAAGTCCATTGGGCATCTATTAAAGTACCAGTAAGACAAAATGGATTTACCACCCGTCTGCATTGTTAATTTTTTACTTGAACATTGCAACAATTCATAAAAGATTTTCGCTTTTGCTTTCAATGCTTACAGATTGATAAATCTCTTACGAACCATTTTTTGAAATGAATTGAAAACATTTATTATTTCTTAAAAACTATTTAATTTGTATGTATGTATTTCGGAAACCAGAAACAACGAAAGTAGGTAAGTACCACAAACACCCAGACCCTAGAAAATGTAGAAAAACATTTTTTTTTCTACATTGACCCATTCGGGAATCGAACCCGAATCGAAGCAGGCGAAACCTTGAAAACCAGTGTGTACGCCACTCCGCCATTTAATTCGAATATTCAATATTTTGATGCATTCCGCTGTCTTCTTCCTTAATTACAAATACAGCAGTGGTCCCAAAAATGCTTACTTCCTAACATGCATAAACGTCTCGCTAACGAATATTTTTCTCATGAAAATTCATTAGAGCGCTCTCGCTCCGTTCGTTAGACGGAGTTTGTAATGTGCGGGCGAGGCTCTGTGAGGCGAGACCTCACATAAACTTACACGATTTCGGAACTTAGTAGGTCAAGTTTGAGACTTAGGATAGAACATACATAATGTATATATTATATTAAGATATTTTATCAACTTATTTGCAAATAATAGTATCAGTATTTCAACTTGAAAATTTTTGTCTCAGGTGGGTTAGGAGTTTTGCACTCTTAACACCCGAAAGAAACATCTTTACAGATGTTTGGCAGTCTGGTGAGATGAAACAGCTATTGTAATAATAGGGGTTAAAGTATGAAATTGCCGATTATTTTCCCACTTTTTATTTTGTTTATAGCTCTTAAGTATAGTCATATTATTGCGTAATTCTTTTTGTATTGTATCAAACACTAAACTAACTATCTTTAAATACTGATGTTATGATTGCTTTTAAGTTGCTTGAATATCATAAAGTAGGTATTAGGGGTTAAAATTTGAAATTGCCGTTTTGTATGGACGAAATCGAGAAAAGTCATTTTTCCATACTAACAATTTTTTAGGTTTTTAAAAAAAAACGCCTGATTTTTTTTCGATGCAATTATAGGTGAAAGTTAGATGGTTATAAAGCTACGCATTATAGTATTTAAATTTCTAAAAATCAAAGTATATAATACAAATCTCGACCCCAGATGCAAAAGGTCTGATGTCAACATAAGGTATTTTCGTTTTTTTGCATAAGAAGAACAGGCTTTCTGTTCTCTTTCTAACCCACTGAAAAACATATTTCTATCTCTTTTAGTTCCGGAGATACACAGATGCATAATGCTCTATGTTAGGAGTTTTCTAATTCATTACGACCCAGAATGCCATATTTTAACTTACATATTTATGCTTATAATTTTTTTAAACTCTGTATTAATGTATGTTAGAATGTGTTATTATGCTTCAAATTTATTCTTAATATCATCACGGTCCTTGTAAACTTGAGATGTTATGCTTCAAAATATTTTTATTATGCTTTAAATCGCAAGTAAACTTAGAGCATTATGCTTCTAAAAATGTATGTTAATATTAGTTCTATCATTGTTTAAAGCGTTATGCTTCTAACGTTTTAAGTTAAATTTTTTTACGCATATCAACATAAGACACTGTGCTTGTACTAACTACTAGAAAATCTTCAATTGTCAAGTTCTATGTAAAGATATAAATTTATGCGTCTGACTTTTTCGTCGAACAGTGCCACGAATCGGGTGAGATCGGGCATTTCCGCCGATCGAACGACCGCGCTCGACATAAACAAACACTTGTTTACTTGCCATTCAGTAGAAGCCAGCCGGTACGAGACGACTACAATGTGATAGGGGTGGTACTTCTTACCCGCTAAGGCTAAGTAATTTATCTAAATGTATTGAAAAAAAAAATGGGGGTCCAACCCTCTCCCCCCCCTCCAAGGGAAATGTTTTCAAATTTTAGTTTTTTATCGCAAATCTTCATAAAATAAGAGTACCCACCGGAAACAAAGACAGAAATTGCAAAAAAACTAATAAACAACTGAAATACGTGCAACTCGAAACCAAGTAAGTACATTTCATTTTCGATTTTCGATTTAAACCTAGTTAGTGCATGGTCTTACTAGGTTTTGTAATGGTCAATGTGTCTTACTAGGAAATGAAGATTCATTTCCACCCGCCGCTTGACCAACACGAAGCTAGTAAGAGGGGGAAGAACTGCGCAGGGGCCCGAAAGTGTCTACCCTGCCGCTCAGTCCGTACTAGTATCCAGTACTATTAATAGTATCTGTAATCAACATACTATCAATAACCATGGGCTATTTGAACAAAGGTCACACTCATGTTATGCCCGCTGACTCATGTTCATGTAATTGAACTTAAGACGTGGAGACAAAGGAACATAATATATATGCGTTCCATGGAATCCAGGTCTTTAAGAGTTCTGTAACAAAAACAAGCCTGGCAAATGACAATGGAATACCTCTCCCAAATGAGCCTTTAAAATAATTTTATTTGAATTCAATGGTAGAAGTCAAATTATTAGCAGGTTCAAGAAACCCACTTTACAAAACTAGGTTTGTTTGTTGGTTAGTCTGACTAAAACCTATAATCTTTGGGCATAGCTAATAATATTAAATTGAACACATTAGAATTAATTTACTTGCATGTAATCTTAATTTCATATAATTTATTTCTGTAGCCCGTTCCTTCTGGTCATGGTCTCTTCACTGTCAATTAACATCAATAATTTACCAATTCTCTTTTTAGATTTGTTTCCCAAATCTCTGAGCTGGATTTCTTGATGAAAAGATTCAATGTCTGCAATGTGCGTATGTTGATTTCGGATCCACGTGTGTGTCAACTCAATATAAGGATGAGATTAATAAAAAAATTCGTACCTTTGATGCCCGAATCAAGAAGACATTATATTTTCTGGTATAATTTACCTGTCAATGACGAATCATTACACCTTTTGTCATATCAGCAATCTACTGCTCCTTCTACTACTCTTCTTCCAGCTGGTGTTAATCCCGGCTATTTTCAGGGTCCGCCTTTTGATTAAGCTTACTCCACTTTGCCCGATCTTCAACATACTTTTAAGTCAGCTGATTGGCTCTCATTTTGATCGCTTTGACGACCATTTGGATCAGCGGCAGTAAACGCTGCTTCTGATCCATGGGTCGCGGGTTCGATCCCCGCACAGTACAAATATTTGTGTGCATGAACATGTCTGTTTGTACTGGTCTGGGTGTTTTCTATATATTATAAGTATGTATTTACAAGTAAGTTTATCGGTTGTCTAGTACCCCATACGACAGGGTACTTAATAGTAGCTTAATTTGGGACTAGATGGCTCTATGTGGCCCAGTGAGGCATGTCCTAAATATTTATTTTTAAATAATATAATAATAATATAAAATAATAATAATATAAAAGCCAGCGCTTGCGAGGCCGACCAAGGGACCTAGTCCCAAGCACTATATTCATGCATTTCCGACCAACGTACTCTATTGGGCATACTATCGCTGACGACACTCTTGCAGTTTTTTCCCCCACGTCACGTAGGACTACCTCGGATGGATGAGTTGCGTATGCGATTGTATCGCGATACGCCGCTCATCTTTTAAATAATTTGGGTGGTGGGATCTACCTCTTAGTGGTCCACCCTGGGCAACGGCATCTTTAGTTTTCTAGCCAATGAAGACGGCTAATAAGAACAGATCCCTCTGCGGTAGTAGGTCTTGTAAGAGGCTGTCTGGATGCTACCACCCTCCTGCAGGAGTCCAGCTCCAAACAGTTTTTCTGTGTCCCGCTGGTGTGTAGGAGAACTAGTGCCAGTCTCTGGGTAAGCTCGCTCTATCTTAGGCTTCTTCTTAACCGAATAGTTAAATATGTAGTCAAGATCAAACAAAAAAAATTTTTTTTCACTTTTAATAGTAAACTTTTTAAGTAACATTAATGGTGTTTGCTTCACTCTTACTATATTTAAATAGTTTTTGAGCTTTAGTTCGATCCTTATTAATCATTATCAAACCTAGGAAGTACTTATACTGGGTTTAAAGTATGGTTTCGAAGAGGTACAAAAGCTCCATAGTAAAAAAATGTCCTTTGAAGCATTCCAATAACGTGACTGATTTTCCCGAATTTGTTAGTTTACATTAAATTATTATACGAGTAATTAACAGTCTTTTATAGCAGAGATTCAATTTTTTTAATTGTTTTTGTTATAGGCATAAAGAAGTTTTACAATGATTGTCATTATAATTATGTCACTTATAAGAGCTAATTATTTTTAAATAAATAAATAATAAATAAATGTGGACAACATCACATACATTGTTCTGATCCCAATTTGAATAACTATTTAAAGCATTCGTATATTGGAAACCAGAAACAACGAAGGTACCACAAACACCCAGACCCAAGAAAATGTAGAAAAACACATTTTTTCTACATTGACCCGTCCGGGAATCGAACCCGGGACCTTGGAGCAGGCGACGCCTTGAAAACCGGTGTGTACGCCACTCCGCCACGGAGGTCGTCGTAGATACAAATAACTAAGTCAATTAGATAGTACGAGTATTATTACCACTATCTTATTGACTTAGTTATTTGTATGACTTCGAAATCAATATTGAAACTGTAAATTTTAAGTTCCTTGTTAATAAAAACAAAACAAACAATACCTATTCAACATTAATTTAGATCAAGCAATAATTATTCATTTAATTTTGAAGCATGTGTAGGTAGGTAGTGGTAATTATACTTTAATTTAATTATTTTTTTATCCGTTTAGTGGCCACCAAGCTTAGTTATGTTGCTATGTTGATATGTTATGTGCTCAATAAGTTTTGAGGCATAGTGTTATCTTTAAATAGAGTCAAAGGCTGATAGAAACTTATTAGAAGTACAAAGCTGTACCTGTGAATAGATCTCGTTGATTTTCTTAATTATACTAAGGCATAAAGCTATATTTGATTTTAGAGTGTAAACATCTGATTTAAAATTTGAGTATAATGTTATATCTTAATGTACGCTAAAGGTTTTTTAGCAATGTTACGTAAATGAAGAAGCATAATGTTATAAGTGCGTTTTTTTTTGGTTTTACGTTTATATTATTTAAAATATAATAAATAGATAGTTAAATACCTAAACATATTATAAAGCTGAATAGTTTACTCAAATTAAAAATGCAACTATAACTCTGTGGGTTTTAAATAAACAATTATGAGGCGATTAATGTGAGAATTTTATTTTTGCTCTCCTGAAAACCTAGCAAAACACACATCAGACAAAATGCTTCTAAGGTCGAGAAATATACTTAATTGAAGCAAGAAGGTCAGCTGACACATTGTAGGGGTCTTTTCAACGACTTCCTTTGAAGTAATAGGCACTAGTATTGCTTTTTTTTTAGTCAAAAGGTTATTTAAACTTATTATTATTATTTGAAAAACAAAAAACAAATAAGCTTTGACTCGGTGTATACGACTAACTACCTGGATGAAAATAATCCGGAATAATAATAATGAAATACTCTTTATTCAGTAAACACTTACACAATAGGTACATAGTCAGGTCTGCTCTCATAAAAGGTTATCCAGTGCTAATGAAGAAGATGCAAAAGTTTGACCTTATACTCACGATGATTGTAAGCTAAGTGAATAAATAGCGCCGAAAGATTAAATTGACCCCGCTCGTCGCTTCCCGTAATTACGTAGATAAGGGAAAAGTAGAAAAATACTAAAATCAAAAAAATATAGTATAATTGGGAAAATATAATTTTAGAATTGTGCGATCTAAGGTTTTGAACTCGTAATGAAATTTATTCACTTACGTACCTATGTTTACATAGTGTGTTTTCATCTTGTGATGGATCTCACCCGGCATCTCATACGAACCTAAAAGTATCGTTGAAAGTATATTAAAACTAATTACAATTTAGTTCAACTCCCAATTGATCGAGTGGTTTAAGCACTGGGCCAAAAAATTGACGCGGGGAACAGCTAGTTCAATGATAAAGTCCTTTGCCCTGCAGTGGATGCTTATAGGCCGTTACTTTACTATTTTATTACCCAACTTCATGTTCTAAATAATAGCAAGTGTATGTGTAACAGCAGCTGATGAATGTAAATAGCATAACAATGGAAATGTTTCGCACAAATGAATGTACAGCGCGCAGCCGTGTCTGAACACTGCGATGTGAATATGGCGAGTGTTTGCTTTGGTTTAATTTATTGCAAACAATGATCAACTCGAGTTATTTTTATACATAGTTTGTTAACTTATAAACCATTGCTTACAAAAAACTATCGCTGATACTCGTAAATGTTAGTTACTATGCCTTTTTTATTTTAAGATTAAAATAAGAGATCACTTTACGCGTTGAACTCTGGTTTATTAGATATTCTACTCATGGCCATAGACGTTTTAAACTGATATCGGGATAAATCAAATTAAATCTATAAAAATCTTTCACACCGATTTATAGTGTTTGTGTAAAGCAAGTAACACATATCCAGTTGTGTTTTATAATACTTATATGCTACGTTTCACCAATGATAATACCAAACTTCGATAGTTAATCAAACCATGATTATGTCTCATCGTGCTGCGCTTGCTTCTAAAGCGAATGATTCAAATAATTTGACCGGTTAGCGATTACCCTCGTTATGCTAGCTCATTTGATAGAGATGTTAACTAATGTTAAGTCGACTCGCCTTTAGGCAGTCAAATTATTGCCGTCAATGAATTGATAACTTTCAATACAGTCGTAAAAGTATGTTCCACGTTTCGTTCCTACTCCAAATTGTATACCATTAATTTTCTCAATAGTAAGTTATTAAGTTCTTCAGAGCCTACAAGAATAACAGGTGACTGTTATAAAGAAGCTTAACTTTTATTTGCTTGTGTTCCTACAAGTTAACAATTTAAGTTAATAAGCTTTGATAATTAAAAATATTCAACTTTTTTATGTTGTAATTTATGAATTGTATGAAAGATATCGAGTTTGGTAAGTGTGTAGTCTACATCTAATATTATAAAGATCAAAGATTTGATTGTTTGTATTGAATTGGCTCTGAAACTACTGGAACGATTCTTTTACCATTAGAAGCCGACATTATCCCTGCTGAACATAGGTTTTTTTTACCGAGACCCGATAGTTGGTGCTGCTGTCTAAACTAAACGACTCGACCGATTAGATTGAAAAAAATTGTATGTTTTTTGTATTTTGTTGTCCATTACATAAAATGTAAACAGCCGAATACCGACACGTTCTATTACTAGATGTCGTGTGGCGCTCTCACATGGAAAGTATGAGTATTATTTCCATGTGCGGCAAGGGGCATCTAAAGGAGTATTGCCTTAAAAAAGATGAGCGTCTTTTTTCCACCATAATCAAAACTGCGATCTCCAACTCCAACAACAAGCCGTGGGGCGATTTTAGCAAAATCCTTCTTTCGGAGAGACCCGTCTCAAGCAATGGCCTGATATAGCCTATAGGCTTTTACAAGATAATAATATTGACGTAAAGTTACAGTAGACCACATTAGTATTTAGCAGGAGTCCGTCGTCCCTCAGAGTCCGCGGCCGCGAGATAAGAGCCGCCTAATTGGAGGCAACTCAGTTACCACACCATGCACAAGACAGCCAGACCAGGTGCTTACGCTAAAGAGCTTCATTGAGGGCCCAATTTTATTATTTTGTGCCTTCTCAGTAATACTTTATTTGATATTTTAGCAACTTAATTGCACTTATAATATCAGTATATAAACTTGAAAAATTTTGTCTCAGGCGGGACTCGAACCCGCATCTCCTCGCATGCCGGGCGGGCGCCATACCATTAGGCCACCGAGACACTGCGACACGGCGCGAATTTTTCAAGCATATTCTTACGCTGTGAGCCAGCGTTGCTTCATCAAATGTTAGGAGTTTGCACCCTTAACACCCGAAAGAAACATCTTTGCAGATGTTTGACAGTCAGTTAAGATGAAACAGCTATTTATATACTTTATTTGATATTTTAGCAACTTAATTGCACTTATAATATCAGTATATAAACTTGAAAAATTTTGTCTCAGGCGGGACTCGAACCCGCATCTCCTCGCATGCCGGGCGGGCGCCATACCATTAGGCCACCGAGACACTGCGACACGGCGCGAATTTTTCAAGCATATTCTTACGCTGTGAGCCAGCGTTGCTTCATCAAATGTTAGGAGTTTGCACCCTTAACACCCGAAAGAAACATCTTTGCAGATGTTTGACAGTCAGTTAAGATGAAACAGCTATTTATATACTTTATTTGATATTTTAGCAACTTAATTGCACTTATAATATCAGTATATAAACTTGAAAAATTTTGTCTCAGGCGGGACTCGAACCCGCATCTCCTCGCATGCCGGGCGGGCGCCATACCATTAGGCCACCGAGACACTGCGACACGGCGCGAATTTTTCAAGCATATTCTTACGCTGTGAGCCAGCGTTGCTTCATCAAATGTTAGGAGTTTGCACCCTTAACACCCGAAAGAAACATCTTTGCAGATGTTTGACAGTCAGTTAAGATGAAACAGCTATTTATATACTTTATTTGATATTTTAGCAACTTAATTGCACTTATAATATCAGTATATAAACTTGAAAAATTTTGTCTCAGGCGGGACTCGAACCCGCATCTCCTCGCATGCCGGGCGGGCGCCATACCATTAGGCCACCGAGACACTGCGACACGGCGCGAATTTTTCAAGCATATTCTTACGCTGTGAGCCAGCGTTGCTTCATCAAATGTTAGGAGTTTGCACCCTTAACACCCGAAAGAAACATCTTTGCAGATGTTTGACAGTCAGTTAAGATGAAACAGCTATTTATATACTTTATTTGATATTTTAGCAACTTAATTGCACTTATAATATCAGTATATAAACTTGAAAAATTTTGTCTCAGGCGGGACTCGAACCCGCATCTCCTCGCATGCCGGGCGGGCGCCATACCATTAGGCCACCGAGACACTGCGACACGGCGCGAATTTTTCAAGCATATTCTTACGCTGTGAGCCAGCGTTGCTTCATCAAATGTTAGGAGTTTGCACCCTTAACACCCGAAAGAAACATCTTTGCAGATGTTTGACAGTCAGTTAAGATGAAACAGCTATTTATATACTTTATTTGATATTTTAGCAACTTAATTGCACTTATAATATCAGTATATAAACTTGAAAAATTTTGTCTCAGGCGGGACTCGAACCCGCATCTCCTCGCATGCCGGGCGGGCGCCATATCATTAGGCCACCGAGACATTGCGACACGGCGCGAATTTTTCAAGCATATTCTTACGCTGTGAGCCAGCGTTGCTTCATCAAATGTTAGGAGTTTGCACCCTTAACACCCGAAAGAAACATCTTTGCAGATGTTTGACAGTCAGTTAAGATGAAACAGCTATTTATATACTTTATTTGATATTTTAGCAACTTAATTGCACTTATAATATCAGTATATAAACTTGAAAAATTTTGTCTCGGGCGGGATTTTTCAAGTTTATATACTTCTCAGTAATGTTAAGTCTAATTCAGAATTTATAATATAAATTTTATTATTAACAGGTCACTGTTTATTTTAACCCTATTTAACGCGTTTATGGTCACGGGCACGTTCATGTCTGCCCGTGGCCATGAACGCTGTAAAGTGTTCGAAACGTCGGGTTAAATCAAAAAAATTACGCATACTACGAGTATAATCCGTAAACATGTCTTTTATTTCAACCTTTTGATTCTGTTTAACCTGATTAATGACATAGCATGAGTATGAGTAGTAAAGCTTTCCTGACTTGCGGTTGAAGATCGTAGTTTGACGAATGATGAAGAGAAGCTGCTGCCTGCCCCCTTCAGACAGTACTCCTTTGTTTGCTTCGTAAGACACCCGTACAAGAAGAGTTGATTAAATAGTTAATAATATTGAGACTTGCACAAAAATGTATTTATTCCCAGTAAATTTATCTATCTACTAGTTGACTCCGCGAACTTCGTATCACCTCTGAATAGAGATGGGCGCCTACCCGGTAAAAATACGACTTTGGGTAAATATCAATTAATATCCTTTTTTTATCCACCTATTATCAATTTTTACCGGGTATAAATTAACAACATTTTATTTAACTAGAAATCCACAATGTTTCGTTTTTTAACACAAATTGCTTAACATATGCTAAAAATATAGTATGTCTGTCGTATATGCCAAATAAATAAAATAAACTAAAAGAGTTTTGTATGTTATAATAATGCTGTATAACTAAATAAATAAATCAAACAATATTTACTGATTTATACTTATCATAGACTCATTTCATTGACAAGTTTTTTTTTTAATTCTTAGGATTACCTGCTTTCCTTTTATCCGGATTATCCGGATACACGTAAGTAATTAAAGTATCGAATCGATACGACAGTAAAAGTAGATTAAATTCGAAAATTGTTCGGTATTTGCGAGTAAATCTAGTATAATTTTGCCTTCGCAACATATACGTCAAAGTAAAATGAATCAATCTAAATAAGTCTTAATTTTTATCCGGTAAAATTAATAAATATCGGGTGAAAAAGGGTATTTATTTATTTTTACCTTTTCTAACTATTTTTACCGGGTAGGTAAAAATTGCCCATCTTTACCTCTGAATAATATAGGTAATTGGATTTTGACGTAAGATGTCACACAATGTCATTGGCATCAAATATGGCATTTACCTTACCATGTTATACAGAAAGAGCATTGGCCAAATCCCATACAAGGTGGACCTAGATTCTTCTGAGAATGTCCAAGGGAAAAGAGACGGCCGAAAATTGCCCCAAAGTCGTTTTGTGTTTGTTTATAGAAAAACTTACGAAGACTTGACAATATTTTTTTGAAAATATTTAAATTAAATTAAAATTGCAAAACTTATATTCAGATTCTTCTTATTGAGTGGGATATAAAACTACCACGAAAAGAGAAATGTAAGAATCTAAAAATGATCAACCATTTCCGAAAACAAAATATAATGTCAACATTTTTACGGCTCGGACAACCAGACTTTCAGCCAAAGGTAAGTTTCGTTAAAAATATCTTACATGGATAATAAAGATAAACACATTTAAATAACAAAATAATTCTAATTACAGATTATATGTATATTTCTCACACTTAATAAAAAGTATTCGCCTTTAATTATCAAATAAAACGCGTAAAATACCGTTACTCGGCCGTACAGAAACATGCCTTTGCTATATTATTTCAGAAAGGTTAAATGTTAAGTATTCTCTATGACCGGTCTGTCTAGCCTGTCATAATAAAGAATTTTGTTGGTTCAATTTGGATAATAAATAATTATGTAATATAAAATAACTTGCACCGACATTGAGTCAATTTTCGAATCATTAGTGCCCATTTACTACATCTAAACACCATTTCTAGTTTGTCAATAAGTCTGTTGGAGATGATAGCTTTAGGAACATCCCAAATAAAACAGGCGCCATCGTATTATGAAGAATACCTACATTAGAGAAGGTGGTTTGTTTAGCATTGAAATTATTAGGAATTGGAAGTACCTGATAGCGATGACGTATTTAGGCCTTTAATTCATGGTCGTATTAGTTCTCGGCATTTCCGTAAAGTCTATTTTTTAAATTATTATATGTCACAATTCAGTAAGAACAGAACACACAGAAGACAGCATTATTGTAATTGTAAATCGGGTAGCAGGAGTATTGGGTGCTAAGACGTTATGGTTATCTATGTTTCTTGTCTTGGCGAAGATTAAATTCAAACGGACTAAGTCCACCTTCGACTTTTTCTTGACGACATTTTAATTGACAACGATTTAATAAAATAAATGATATTTCGTCAAACGGCATTTTATTTTATATCCCTATTTAATTGTTTATTAAGTTACGATGATAGTCGATCGAGTTGAATATTATTTATTATGCACATAATTGCTCATAATAACCAAAAACAACAACTTAGATATACTTAAGTATCTGAGTGTATTACTTTGACACTCAAAATTGTTAGTTTTGTTAAGATTTTATTTTTAAACTTGCTTATGGTGTATAAAATTATCTATGGCATTGACTAACCTATCAATCTTTATAATATCATTTAACTTTAAAACCCCACTATCTACGGCTCAAATTACTATATATTCTTAAATAAAACTTAAAAACAAACCCAGAAATCTAGTTTTGGTCATGACGCATGAATTTTAACTTTTGGGGCAAACAATGTATGGAGCCTCGGCCGTTTCCTTTATTATGAATTCATCAGATAAGGATGTAACAAATATTAACATATTCAAATATTTCCGAATAAAGGCCAGGTTTCTTAGTAATGAATAAAAACTGCATGCGCTTGTAGAACGAGACGTCGTCCGACAATTCCAAATACAAATTGCAAATACAACTTACGACATAAAAATAAATTAACGTTGCCAACTTCACGATTAAAATTAAATTCTTCAAGTACCTTTAGTTCTTCTATAAAAATATACAATAAATTACCCGATATTCTAAAAAATGAAAACAATGACATCAAATTCACTCAAAATTTGAAACAATATTTAATTAATAAATTTTATTATAGCACAAATGAGTATTTTATCGATAAATAATATAAAATAAACTTCAAGTTATTTAAATTAATCCTATTGACATTTATTGAAATCCAATTCAAATTATGAACAGAATAGTCTACTGTATTTATCGCCTCGTTGAAGACGCTTCCTCTCTCCTAGCCCTAAGTTGCGTGCCCGACAGGGTCCATAACACTGGTCTTTTATTAATTGTTACATCTTTCTGTACATTATGGTTTTGCAATAAATTATTGAGTATTAAGTATTGAGTATTCCAACACAAAAGGCGATAGCGATGTCCCGAATCACAAGCACAGTCGTCGTTATATGTTACAGATATCAGGGTCCGTAAGTCGATGCAATGGTCATACAAATAAAGAAACCCAAAATCGCAAGGCACCATCACAACAACGCAGAGATAGAGAATGACAGATGTGTTAATTGACAAGTATGTCAGTGACATTGACGGTTTGACGTTTCGTTATATACAAAATAAATTAATCCAGATTTTGTACATTATTTGTGCAATGTTAAACACTTCTGCAACAAATAAATTAACTTCTACTGTTTTTAAAATAGGTAATTTTTTCTTTTTTCATAATTAAATATTTATAAAATACTTTTTATTAAGCTTGAAACAATTCAATGCTGTTTCAACTTCATAGAACGAAACGCATTAAATTGAAACATCGGTTGCGTTCCATGCATGAAGCATTATGCCAAAGCATTCTTAATGGTAAATAATCATAGAAAAATTGAAATATCTTTTTTTCATGGCCTTGTCCTGTAAAATGACCGACATTAATGAAAACTAGAAAAAATAAGGATTTTTTTCGTATTTAAATCGTTTACGGACACTTCAAGGTCCACTTTGACCGAGGTTCTTTGCAATAAAATAATATTGCCACTATTGAGATGTATGCTATCCTATCTTTTAAATTGGATCAAACTGCACACGGTGTGCAAATTTGATTAAAATCGGTTAAGTAGTTTAGGAGTCCATCGCGGACAAACAACGTGACACGTAATTTATATATATTAAGATTAGCATTGCCATGGCTGTTATGTATGCTCTACGATTACGGTTAGTTAAGTCCCCCCCCCCCGGACCTCCCCCCTGATTAGTCCACGATTGTGCGCGCAAACACGCCGGGAATCAATCGCTTTATGAATCAGTACCGTTTCGCAGCCCCGGGCCGCGTATAATGGAATACTTCATTTAATTGATCCATTCATTTAGTGCTTAGGCTCAGATCCAGAAAGGTAAATGCCCATGTTTATTGGTCACTTTTGAACAATACACAGCAATGGTCTCACGAGGACGTATTAATTCAAAGAATCTTAACTATTTTCAATTTACATAAATAATTTATTTGCTCACAAAAACACTTTAATGAATAAAAGCTTTCATCGTTACTGAATGTTAAATATTTGTTACATTTTTTTCTCTCGGGTATTGAAGGTACATAACCAAAAACGTGATGGAACTCCGATGGTTTACGGGGTAAATACGCTGACTCATAAAATGTGTTGGTAGTTCAATGATTAGACCAGTCACCTGCTAATCGGAAGTTGTGGATTCGATTTCCATTTAAGGCAGTTAAAATTTGTATTCAAGAAACTGTATTTTCGAGTAATTGTGTTTTGAAATTTACACTAGCAATTCATTGTCATCTACGTAGTGGTACGACTGATAGTGTAGTGTCCTCGATATAAGTTGGAGCATGGGTGCGGGACGTGTAAAAGAGCCTCCTGTTTAAAATAAAATAAAATAAAATAAAATTAAAATTCATTTATTTCAGGACATGGCCCCATAATAGTAAACAATACAAATTTTATAGTATTCTAAATACAATTATATAGTATATAAACTTGAAAAAATTTTTCAAGTTTATATACTGATATTATAAGTGCAATTAAGTTGCTAAAATATCAAATAAAGTATACAATTATATAGAGTAAACTATTACAAAATAACAATATTTAAGCAATTTAATTGCATTATAATATCAGTATTTAAACTTAAAAAATTCAGTCTCAGGCGGGACTCGAACCCGCACCTCCTCGCTGACTGTCAAACATCTGCAAAGATGTTTCTTTCGGGCGTTAAGGGTGCAAACTCCTAACATTTGATGAAACAACGCGGGCTTACAGCGATAAGAATGTACTTGAAAAATTAACGCCTATGACTTAGTGTTTGGTGGCAAAATGGTAAAGCAACCCGCCCGGCATGCGAGGAGATGCGGGTTCGAGTCCCGCCTGAGACATAATTTATCAGTTTGAAATAGGTACTGATGACTGTACTTTTCTTTAATCATGACAGTTTGACCACCAGGAAGAACTAATCCTTGTTGTCAAATCAGTTTCACAAAATAGGTACCTAAACCATATGGAATACATATTTACAGAAACAAAACTGATTTGGAAGAGGGGGAACTAATTTTAAGCCTTATACAATGTTGGGTTTGGTCTTCTCCATGTTTGTGATTATTGCAATTATTACCCGTCTCATTCAGTACTTTGTACCCAAGATACACCTGTAAAATGATGTTGTAGAGGCGACCAACCATGAATGTATATTATTTGCAGACGACATAATCTATTATTGTAACATCGGATAAAAAATCTATACCTGTCCATGAATCTTACATAAACAACACAATTTATTGACAACATTATAAAATGGCTAGAGACAAATAATTTAAAGCTAAACCTAAGTAAATCGAATTTCATTCAATTCAACCAATTCAAACACACTAAACATAATTTTAAATTAAATATCGATAAAATAAAGAAAATAACGCATACCAAATTTCTGGGATTAGACATAGACCAGAATTTAGACTAGAAATTACACATCGAGACTCTAGCCAATCGTATCAATAGTTTACTGATAAAAAATAGTATTAAAGTATGAAACAAACGTTATGTTTAACATTCGTTGGCCGTAAGAACTTAACATTCTCGTGTAAACATTTACGATGCCATTTCCAAAACGGTTTATGCCGTTGTAAATATAACATGTTTATCAAACGCCCGCGCGGGTGCGATCGGAGTCGTCGGCGATACGTCCCGGCCCGCGGGGCATCGTTAGTCGTTACCCGGCCGTATCGGAGCGGAATAGGTATTAGTTATAAAGGATGAAAATTTAACCAAGGGAGTGAAAGTTGGGTGTGGCAGAGAAAATATGAAAGCAGAGTAAATGCAGTAGAAATGAGAGCGTTAAGGATTAAAAATAGTGTGATAAGGGATCGATGTGGTGTAAAAGAGGATGTAGTGACCAGTATTGAAAAAAGAATGCTTAAATGGTTTGGACATGTTGAGAGGATGAATGAAAGCAGGTTGACTAAAAAGATATATATGGCGAGTATGAATGGAAATGTTGGAAGGGGAAGGCCTCGACGAACTTATCTTGATCAAATCGGGGAAGTTCTAAAGAAAGGTCAGGTCAAGAGTACCCTAAACCGGCGAGCGTGTATGAAAAGATTAATGAATGTGGATGAAGCGAAAGTAGTCTGTAAGGATCGTAGCAAGTGGAAAGATGTGGTCTCTGTCTACCCCTCCGGGAAAAAGGCGTGTATGTATGTATGTAAATTTTAACCACTTTCCAAAATTTTTATAGGCGTTGTAAAAAATGTAAGTCAAGTTTTCACCCGAAAATATTTTTCGCAATAGTGTTTTCAATTTTTAAGGTCCTAAGCCTGTTAAGGTATGAAGGGAAAATCAAAAACTTATTAATAGTATCGTAATGAATGAATGAGATGCGCATCGCGTAAACAAAATGTTGCTAGGCGGGCTGTATCAAAAATTTTAGATTTTTGACGGACATTTTTTAAGTGCTTTATCTTGACATTTTTGTACTGGTCTATACAAAAAGAAAAAAAATGTCATTTGTTTTTTGTTTCGTAGATTGATATATTAAAATTTGGAAGGTGGTTAAAATTTCATCCTGTATAAATGAATACACAGGTTGCACGTTTACTCATTCACAATATGAGTTCATCTAGATCCGATGTGCACTCTTTTTATTTATTTATTTATTTATTTATTTATTTATTTACCTTAGTAATCAGTGGCTGTTGCCCGCGAGTTTGTATGCGTGGAGTACTAATCACACGTAGCCCGTACCTAATTATGTTTAGAGATAAAAAGTAGCCCAAGCTCTTGTAATTATAGTAAAGGGTTGGAAACGTCGGGTTAAATCAAAAATAAACGCGTTCTAAATCCGTAAACTTATCTTACATTTTAATGTATAGCCCATATTCTATCAAAGTACAACATTTTACCCAAATCCGTTCATATGCTGAGGTGTATGCCTTTCTGCCGGGATCTTGAGACTCGTAGGCTTGTCTTACTTATTTATGTTACTGTTTTACTCGTAGTGTGTGTGCTTTTATTTTTACCCTTATTCCTATTGTTTTTATTTTGCTACCTATTTTGTACACTTTTATCGGCCTAGCACTCTGGGTCTCGACAAATAATTGTTTATTTAAATACCGGGCCAAGGTCTCGCGGAACCCGGGTTCGATTCCCGGGTCGAGAATCAATAACTTTCGAGTTTTCGGACATTACCCCGGTTTGTGATCATCAACTCACATTAATTTGACAAGTGTGATGATTATTTGTACCTATTATTGCTGTGGTTACTTGATTTCCATAATAGTGGCAGTGATATGAATATAAGCTGTTACTTTACTTTGGCAGATACATCGTCTAAACACTTGCTATACTTTTCACTAGATAAATGAAACATGTTTTGTGGCAGTGAACTCTGTATTCAGTAATTTAACTTCAAATCTTTCGACAAACACCGAACTTCACGCCGTGCGGTGCGCGCCGCAACGCGTCTTACAACTTACCAATATTCTACTACCCACCTTGTTACTATGTGTGTTTGTCTTACTTTATCGATGTTGTGCGAAAGCTTACGAAAGCTAGGTAAAGGTTATGCGAACTTGTACTTAAGTTTAAGTAGTTTATACTACACTAGCTGTTGCCCGCGACTTCGTCCGCGTCAATTTCTGTTTTTTCACTGATGCTTCGCTCCTATTGGTCGCAGCGTGATGTTATATAGCCTAAAGCCTTCCTCGATAAATGGACTATCCAACACAAAAAGAATTTTCCAATTCGGACCAGTAATTCCTGAGATTAGCGCGTTCAAACAAACAAACAAACAAACTCTTTAGCTTTATAATATTAAGTATAGATTGGCTAGGTGTGGTGGTTAAAACAAGAATAATTTAACATCGTCACCAAATCACATAAATTAATTAAAATGAAAACATTTTTTGAATAAAAGAAACGTATTACAAGTATAAGATAGCCTTTTTTAGTTAAGAAAACCTATTACTTCTAAGGGCCAGGAGTCTCCGTTTAAGGTTTTGGGAAAAACCTTTATTAGGAGCAGCCTGCTCTTTGGTATATTAATTAACATTACGAAGTTCGGTAACAATTCAAGTATACTAATAAAACAATGAATTCAATGGTGGTGTATATTGCTCATTTTACTCACAAGATTTTGTCGGTATCATACCAGTCCGTTGCTGGACACAGGCCTATCAGAAATGGAGAATGTTGCTATAATTCTTGCTTATTTATGTATTTAAATATGCTGCAGAATACATGACACCACTTACAAAGCTACTCGTATTAGTTCATCGGTTCAAAATACAAACAAGAGACGCGAGCGCGGCCGCTACATACTAATGGCAGTGGGAACGCAGCTGTTTCAATTTCACAACTGAATATGAGTGAACTTTAAGCTTCGTCGGTCTTTGAAATGCAACTTACTCATCCAATTATAGACTTTCAACGAGAGTTATTATTAGATTTAATGCATTTCCTGACACAAAACCTGATGGGGGAGTTGTTAGGAAATGCCAGATACTAAAATTAAATATTTTGTTAAATTATTTCCAAAACAAAACTATAAAAGTTGGCTGTTGACAACAAAGGCCGACAAGTCTAAGATTTAATAATATATTACTGTTTGATTAAATAAAGTCAGTTAAAATGTATGAGACTAAAAAATGCCCAGACAAATTTGAAGAATTATTTATGAGCTTTGCTCAAGTCTATTGACTAGGTTTGATCAAAACTTTTACGTATACATTATTGTGTTTATTTTGACTTCGACGGGTATAATACAGGGTGAAATTTCAACCAGTTTTCAAAATTTTTATAGGCTTTCGGCATCGTATTTAGAGCCCATTTATGAAGTAAAAAATGTAAATCAAACTTTCACCCGAAAATATTTTTCACAATATAGTTTTCAATTTTTACGGTCCTAGGCCTGATAAGGTATAAAAGGAAAATCAAAAATGTATGAATAGTATCGTAATGAATAAATGAGATGCGAATGGCATAAAAACCAACTGGGACAATGTAACAGCCTAGCTTCCTCCCACTGCAAGGCCATCGAATTCAAGATACCACAGCAATGATGGGTACAGGCATGATCATGAAGCGCTTTATTAGAAGAAGTCAAAAGAAAATGTTAAATCCTAATACCTAAACGTGACTAAAGTCCATAATTTCATTTCTGCTATCTGCATTATGGCATTGATTAATTAAAATGTAGCTGATTTCGTTTCAACTTTCATATAGCTCAAAAGTTAGTAACTTTCGTTGCAAATCGCATTAGTTAATGAAATAACTGAATTAGCTCCGAATGCTGATTTCATGCTCTCGAACTTTTAATTATCAAATTGTACAAGTTAATTTTTGCTCATGAAGTTTTGACGCAAGAGTACAATAAGCTCATCAAACCTGATGAGGCGATAGGGCTGCCATTTGTAGGAATATTGTTTTATTAAAAAATTATATTGATATATAAATATAATTATTTGATGTTACGGCATCTTTTTTATCACGTGTATGTTTTTATTTATTTAACTGACCAATATAAAGCATTAAAAAATTAAATCAATACATTATCTATATCTATATATATAAAAATGATAATATATAATAAAATCGGCCAAGTGCGAGTCGGACTCGCGCACGAAGGGTTCCGTACCAAAAAGGCAAAAAAAACGGGTTTGTTGTATGGGAGCCCCCCTTAAATATTTATTTTATTTTGTTTTTAGTATTTGTTGTTATTGCGGTAACAGAAATACATAATTTGTGAAAATTTCAACTGTCTAGCTATCGCGGCTCTTTAGATACAGCCTGGTGACAGAGCGACGGACAGACGGACAGACGGACAGACAGCGAAGTCTTAGTAATAGGGTTCCGTTTTTACCCTTTGGGTACGGAACCCTAAAAATGAATCCCTATTTCCCTTGGTCATTGCATCACGCGTGACCGACTGGACCGATTTCCTAATTCTTTTTTTGTTTTGTTTGTTATTGTCAGAAAAATGTTCTTATGGAAGAAAAAATCAAGAAAATTGTGCGGAAAATTATAAATTCAAGAAAACTTAATCACTGTACTAAATTATTTGTTATGTAACCTTATCCCTTTTGACAATTAAAACTTTTTTAATGTATGGCGTTTGACATAAGATTGTCAGAATTCGTACTGCTAATATCGTCAAAAAGGGGGTAAAAAAAACTGAATTTTGCAAATGGCCAGTAAATGTCTTCTTTTCCCGTGTCGAAATGCCAAAAAAGCATATTAACCATAAACAATTGGTAGCATTTTTTTATTATACTATTTTGTAAGCAATATTCATAGTTAAGACAGGACACCGTCTGTCGGGGTCCGCTAGTTAGAAATATTTTCCTCATGCGCTGACTCTAACTCATTTTACTAGGACTGTATTTTGCGCCGTTGAAATTAAATATTAATAGATTTTTCAAATTCAAATAATTTGCTCCATAACCCTGTTTTTTACAACTAATACAATGTATTACGATAAGTTTGACATGTATTAATACTATCTTGTCGTTAACACTACATGACACTTGATATTGGCAGAACCGGTGTCCCACAAAACATTTGTAGCCACAATATTAGTTTAATTGAATTTAATTGGCTTTGAGTCGCAAGCAGAAGTGACAGCCTTACCAGTCCGGAGTCCGTAGTACGTAGTCAAGTTATGTATGTGTGTCTATATGTGTGTATGCGTGCGCACAGAGATGCCCCGGGGTAAAAATGTGAGTCACGCGCGAAATACAATTTGTGAAGCAGATAACGCTGTGTTGTATCGCGACGCTAATGAATCGTTTTGTTGTTGGCTTTCATCTCCTTGAAGTTGGATTTCTTCGGATATGATGTTAGTGGGATGAAAATTAGGAATACCGAAGTTTTATATTTATTGCTGACGTTTATTATGCGTATTATATGCGTCTCTGAAATACACATTTTGGGGTGGTGGGATCTACTTCCTAGTGGTCCACCCTAGGCAACGGCATCTTTGGTTTTCTAACCAATGATGACGGCTAACAGATCCCTTTGCGGTGGTAGGCTTCGTAAGAGGCCGCCTGGATGCTACCACCCTCCTGCCGGAGTCCAGCGCCGAACAGTTTTTCTGTGTTCCGCTGGTGTGTGGGAGAACCAGTACCTCTGGGTAAGCTCGCTCCATCTTAGGCTTTCTTCTTAACCGTATAGTTAAGTATGGAGTCAAAAGCAAGCCCATTATTAAAAAAAAAAACATTATATCACATGGATAGAAACTTGTGCCTAGCGATGGGATATTAAATAGCCTAAATCTGATACTAAGTTTATACTAAGTTTTATTAAAATTTGTTCAGTTGTTTCTGCGTGCAAGCGTAATTAACAAACAAACAATTTAATTGAATCCCAAATAAGGCAGACGAAATTTTATTAAAAACTAGCTGTTGCCTGCGACTTTGTCTGCGTCAATTTCTGTTATTACGATCGCGATTAAGAAGTTTTTAAGAGAATATAGCCTAAAACCTTTCTCGATAAATGGACTATCCAACACAAAAAGATTTTTTAAATTCGAACCTGTGTTAATTCCAGAGATCAGCGCGTTCAAACAAAAAAACAAACTCTTCAGCTTTATAATATTAGTATAGATTTACATTTTCAAATGAAATTTCTGCGTTCAAATGTTTTAGGAGATTGACTACCTCAAAGCACACTCTGAGATTTCACTACAGCAAAATACTCGTATAAACATGAAACTTCCAGCCCTAGTCGAGAGGATGGCCATAACCCGTACTCTAATACTCAATAAGGCAATGTAGGAAGCCGTAAAATTGGGGTGAGCTGATGTAACGCCATTACACGACGCCAATAACCTGGTGATGAGGGGACGCGAAGGCATTACACCGACCGATAGTTGTTGGGAGTGCGGAGATATTGTGAATAAAAACAGAATTAAGTGACAAAATATTAATATGTAATAGTTGAACTTGTACCGGAACCCGCAACCTTCAATAATAAGGCAGGAATAGCTGTGTCTGGCCACGACTTTAAGCTGCTGCAACAAAAAGCGGAGCAGGAGTCCTTTTTGGCATTATTGTATTTTAAATTTATAATCTTCTTTTTATTTAATTATTTCAAAATTACATTCATTTAAAATATTATGTTATGTCCCACTGCCGGGCAAAGACCTCCATGAATTAATGTAAGTTACAACAGCAATAATAGTACGGGCATAATCACAACGCTTGCCATATGCGGATCGGTAAATCAGAAACCCGAGTAATAATCGAAAATTTGTAAATCTTGTTGCCCGACCCGGGGATCGAACCCATGACCCTGAGATCTTAGCCCGGTACTTAAACCACTGAACCAACAGTGGGGCGTATTATGTATACTTTTTATTTTCTTTCCCTCTATCTACAAATATTTCATCAAAGAAAAGGAGAAAAAGGCTTCAAAGTCGTTCGATGTAAACTTAGTCGATACAATCGCGTGGTAGTGGAACCTCGGCGTGACGTCACGCGGCGGGGGTGCCCCGGCGCGTTGATGAGCCATTCGTTCACCGTGACAGTTGGGTGTTTTGAAGAGAAAGCGGAAGTCATTTGTCGCACCATTTAAAAGGGAATTGAAGCCACTCTAAAATATTAAATGTTTACAAAATACTTTTAACTTCTGATAATTCAAGTACAAATATTATTAACTTTAGTTATGAATGACTTTTAGTAAAGGACAACAACCATATTGGTACTGAGCTGTACATTGATAGATTTTCAGTATTATATAACGCATTATTAAATAAGTATTATGAGAAAAAAATGGGAATTTTATCTAGTGGAATATGTCTAAAAATAGGATTTAAAGTTAAAAGTTACATTGTGCCTAATTCACGTATAATGGAACGCTTTAGCTAAATTCATCGATTAGTAATTATTTGATTATCCTAAAAAACAGAAGGATTTCGCATAGAAATTCATAGAAATGTAATAAATAGTGATAAATTGCATTTCTACGTTTCAAGATTACATTTATTTTGAGTTTGAGTTTTAAACTCTGTAATAAATCAAAGAATCGATTGTAAAATCGATATTGTCAGTTGTCATTTTTTATCTGTGTAACTTGACACTGACTGACTGACAGTTCATCATCTGTCGACTGACTGTTATGGGTAAACCTATCAGTGTCACTTGCGAACGCTTGTTGAAACTACGTTTTTTGTGTTTTCCTACGATTTATTTGGTTTTTGGCTTGTCTAACGGTAAATTGTTGTACGCTTGCGAATTGGTTTATCGTTGATTGGAAAAATTACGACCACGGCTATATCACGGACTCCGATATCCCTCAACCAATCCTATCAACACAGTTTACGGTAAATATCTCCACTATAATAAATCTCGTAATAATGCTAATTAACAGAGATTATGTCTTTATAAATAACTACAATACGAACAAATCATTACATTGTTGTTGAACGTTGCTATCTTTCTATTCTAGTTGCAGTCATGGAGACTACTTCTTGTTTGAACTGTGGGTTATCTTCTCACCGAGAACGACGTTACATTGTAGCTCACATCGGCCCTGAAATTATTCAGCGGTTACAGCAGTGGCTACCGCAACGTCAGGTAAATAGTTTTTAGTAATTTATGAATTACGCAGTGTTAGTATACTAAAAACATAAAATATGTATTTATATTATGTGAAACATTTTTAGTTCTCCGATGAAGACTTCATATGCAGCCAATGCATGAATGCTGTGCAAAGAAGTCTGGATGAAACAGAGGCTACTCAGTCTCAGCAACAATTGGGTCACCAGCATGTCTGCGTATGGTGTGGTAGATCCATACTGAGAGCCAGGAGTAATGCTCTTCCTGTAAATTCTCCAGAGAGAATGTTAATAGTAGCAAGAATTTCTCCACGACAGGTAAGATCATATTATTATTATTAAGGGATATAATAAACCGGGCGAATAAGAAATTAGTTAGCGACAGTTTATGGGATGCTTTGACCGCTTGGGATCCGACCTTTTTTGATTAGAATTTTACCCTCTAGGTACCCGACCTTATTTGTTTGAAACCTTAACTTCTTGAGACCCCAGGTTTTTCGCTTAAAAATTATTGTACTGACCGTCTTGAAATAGTAACTTAAATGTGTATTTTTTAGTCGCTGTTTTTAGAATTTGTTGTCACCCACTGGTTTTCGCTTACTTATTATTTCAGTAAGCCCTGTTCATTATTTTAGACACCCAAGATTTGAATTTACTGTCACCCGTTTAAATAAGACCCTTATTATAACAGTTTTACTTCTCTGAATGTCTTTTATCTTCTTAGCGTCAATGATTTAACTCTTATCTCATTTAAATAATTACCTTAACTGTATTGCGAGTCCTTAGAATAAATAATTTAATATTAGGTCATGATGTGACTGCCATTACATCTGTACCTAATGCCAGTATGCTAGTGTAGTTATCATTTAATATAATTGTTACTTTTTGTTTTAGCTCCCAGAAAATCCTCGAGTGTGTTATGCATGCTGGATTGCTGCTAAAAGAAATGTACAACGCAATGCTAATTCAGACGCTGCAAGAGAATTAATAAGCGTAGAAGAAAGTGGTGCTTCAACTAGTGCTGAAAGTAATGTTCCAGTACCACCACAAGTACCTGAAGAATCAGAGCAGCCTCAACTTCGAGCACCTAATACGAGTACGACTACTCCAAGAACTGTTGATAGACGGGTGACTATGACACTGCCTAACTATAAGCGTACTGCTGCTACCACAGGACACTGTATATATCCTGGATGTAGCAATGTGGAGAGACTTCGTGTGCCTAAGGCAATAAGACTAAGATTATTATCTGATTTTAAACTGTATGTGCCTAATTCAGCACGTATATGTATCGAACATATAAGGTTATACAACTGGGATGAAGTTGTACAGGAAAATGCATTTATCAATACATTTACTACAGAACAACTTGAAGATATGTTAATGCTATTAAGTGTTAAAAGTTGTTCATTAAAATTCGATTTTGAAAATATTGAAGCGTGGAGCCCACATATATGCCATTTCTGGCTTGGTCACAGTCCTGAGCAGATACTACAAATAATAAACGAATGTCCTTCATTAAGAACGAACAGTAATGCGAAAACAATAATTGGTATGTATTTACTAAAATTAAGAACAGGGGACTCGAATGATAGACTAGGGACTTTGCTGCAAATGCCAGTTACAACTGTTGCTCGACACATGAGAAAAGCTCGTGAGGCTTTATCTCAAGAATTTGTGTTGCAACATTTGGGGTTAGATTGTTTGACAAGAGAAAATCTTCTTGCCAAGAACCTTATAATTCCCAAAGGTTTGTTCGGCAATGATGCTAATGATAAAGCAATTGTGATTGCAGATGCTACATATGTTTACATACAAAAGAGTTCTAATTATTATTTCCAAAAGAAGACTTACAGCCTTCACAAGTATCGAAACTTGCTGAAGCCATTTCTGCTTGTGGCTTCAAATGGCCATATTTTAGATGTGTGGGGTCCTTTTTCTGCTACAGTATCAGATGCAGTGATAATGAAAGATTTATTTGCCGACGAAAATGGACCCCTTAGGAGGTATTTCCGAGAAGGTGACGTTTTTATTTTGGATCGTGGTTTTCGAGATGCCATAGATGATTTAAGATCATATAATTATGAGCCACATAAGCCTGAATCATTAGAAGAAGGGGAAACGCAGTTGCCAACAATACGAGCAAACAAATCTCGATGCGTCACAATATGCAGATGGGTCATTGAGGTGATAAATGGCAAATTCAAAAGGGATTACAAATTATTAAGACAAACATATTTCAATACTACATGTAGAAATCTTATGACTGATTTCAGGATTGCTGCTGCATTAATAAATGTATTTCACTCATTAATTACAGATAGACCAGATGCAGCAGCAATCCTAAACCGCATTAGAATTAGAATGGATGTGCCCAATCAACTTGGAGACTTTGTTGAAGTGAACAATTTTAATAGGAGACGAGCTGCTTTTAGCCCAATTAATGGAGATTTGCCTCAGTTGAGTATGTTTCCAACGCTGACAATGGAAGATCTTATATTGTTTGCGTTGGGAACATACCAAATAAAGCAAGCTCGCTCATACTATGGTGAGCATATCAGACAAAATGGCACCTACAAAATTGATATTTGCGAGAATATTGAGAGGATTGGGCACATCACCGGAAACAATTGTTTTTTCAATGAAAATGATTTACTCATTAGGGCTAAAATACAATCAAGGCACCATACAGGAAAAACATATTTTGTGTATATTTTATTAAGTCAAGCCCCAGATACCCTCAATGACACCATCAATTTAATAAAAAACTATTATTGCAACTGCATTGTTGGTAAAAGAACCGTCGGATGCTGTGCCCACGTAATGACGGTAGTTTGGTATTTGGGATGGGCACGGCACCGAAATGTAAATGCGCCAGCCACACACCTTGATAGCATTATTGTGAGGGAAGATATTGAAAACGAAGAATAAAGCAAATTAATTGTTTTTGTGTGTTTTATTTCTATTATTTAAATTATTCTTTAAACCTACCTCCATAATCTAGATATAACCTAAACGAATAAATTGTGTACGTACTGACCTTTTTGCCCGCGGAGCAATCAAAATTAATCGTTATGAGTGTTATGACTGACAATTATTCACATTAAAGTGGTATCTAATCTCAGTGTAACAAGGTATAAAATCGCGCACAGCTTTTTTATGGCGCAAGGTGATATTAGTATAACTAAGATATCTCGGAGTTCCCACTAGATATCAAAGTTAAGTAAAAACTGTTAATATACTAGTATTATAAGGTATATAATGGCACAAGTTTTGTTGATGTACAAAGAACTTCACATCAGTACCAAAGCTCCATAGAAAGTGGTTGTTCTCCTTTCGAAATTAAAGCAAAAGCTAAGTATTTTAATTTTATACTTTATTTGATATTTTAGCAACTTAATTGCACTTATAATGTCAGTATATAAACTTGAAAAATGTCCCGCCTGAGACGAAATTTCTCAAGTTTATATACTGATATTTTAATTTTATCGTGTTATGTGGATTAGAAAACCGTAGATATTACGTTTCTTATTCCAAATCACTTATCACAAGTTTTCGCTAAAATCAGGGAGTTGTCAGATAATTTACTACGGCTGTCTTGCCTGAACCAGTCAGTTTTTCGAAGCTAAATCTTGATTTATTAGTAACTAACCGTTGCCCCGCGACTTTGTACTCAAGAAGTCGGATATATCCCACTGAAACCATCCATTTTTCCGGAATAAAAGTAGTTTAAATGCTATTTCAGTCATAATCTATCTCTGTTCTTTATTTCATTTACGTGATTTAGAAACACATTACATCAAATTTTCAAATTGATTAAACTATCACTAGAGTTAATTGACGACCATTTGGATCAGCGGTAGTAAACGCTGCTTCTGAGCCATGGGTCGCGGGTTCGATCCCCGCACAGTACAAATATTTGTGTGCATGAACATGTCTGTTTGTACTGGTCTGAGTGTTTTCTATGTATTATAAGTATTTATTTAAAAAAAATGTATTTAAGTAAGATTATCGGTTGTCTAGTACCCCATACGACAGGGTACTTAATAGTACCTTAATTTGGGACTAGATGGCTCAGTGTGGCCCAGTGTGGCATGTCTGAAATATTTATTTATTTTTATTTATTTATATACCTACTATATACCTTATTTTTGATGTGGGTTTCCGATATTTCGGCATTCGTTTTTACGGTCTTAGCCTTTTACAAAAATAAAAAACAAAGACCGCCATATTCTTGCCCGTCATTATGTTGTCTCGTTGAGTCACTTATGGTTAATCAATCAGTAACGCTATACGCAAGCTGACCGTCCATTAATCTAAATGACCGGCTACAGTTTTAAAACTATATTGTATTTATTATTTAAGCTCATCATAATATGCATGCTTTGTACTAATAAAGGATCAAACTCCTAAGCGTACTTACCCAGTTGAGTGTCGCTACCAGTTAATAACGTCAATTCCATAAAACATAAATGAGGTTGGTAAAAAATTTTCAAATAGTCATTATGATACTTTCTTCTACCCTAATTAGCAACCCAAATGGTCGGCGTCAATGGCGAAAGGGTCCGTCTCCAAAGGCCGGGGTTCCTCATTACCGGGTTTTAAACATTAATGCTCCACTCGGAGTGCATTCACAAATCCTTTGACATTCAAATGATTGCTGGGTTTTGACTCCGGAGAATTATAATGGAGATTTTTGGATATTTCAAACCATTCGCAGAGTGGGGCAGCGTTTTTATTTACTTACAACTTGGAGCGATTGATTCAGTATTTGCGTTCGTTCACGACCGAAGATAAAAAGTCCCCATCTAAGCATTTATACATGAAAGTTATTCGAAATTTTAGTCCTAAATAAACTTTATTTTCTTGACACTTTGCTTAATTTGTTGTCGGATAAAAAGTTACTTCATTTTTATCTTATAAACATATCTTACTTTATTAAGGATGAAACATCTTAACATCTATGTTGACTGCACATAACTGTGTTTGTTTGAATGTTTATGACCTTCGTTAATAGCCAATAAACACATTATGTCATTATGTGATGACATTACACAAATTAGTCTAATGCCTGATGTGGGGAAATTGACTAATTAGCGTCGATGCGCTAAGCTTCTGTTGATTGTAATGCGTTTGTCTAATTGTACGGTCTGGTACTGTGTTGCGGGGTAGGGAGGGGGGGGGGGGGGGTCGATAGGTGGATGTACAGGCAAGTTGGAATTGTTGGTGTAATTGTGTTTGCTCTTAGCTAAATGACGCTATATTCTGAACAGAAAAATAATACACATGAATAGAGATAATGTTTGCTTGTTTATAAACTTACACTTTAAGGAACAACCTTTATGATGACAGTAATTAAGGACTGTAAAACTTTATTTGCGTTTGCGAAAACTGACACATGTTCTAAAAGGGATGAAAGTTAATAACTTATTACTGCCAAACTAAAAAGCTTTATGATCATTACAATGTTAAGACCTGTGTAACAGAGCAGCAAAATCAGTCTTATTTCTGAGAAAAAAAACCTACCTACCACTGATTTGGGACAAGAGTGGGCTAGTGCTGAGAAGAAAAAACTCAATCACTACTGTCGGTTTTTTTTTTCAGTAGAATTTTGTTCAATATAGTACATTTGATTTATTATTATAATAATAATTTACCCCGATGTTATACATAAAAATGCTTGACTTACTTACGGATTTTACCCGAGTTACTAGGATTAACTCTCATTTACATACTTTCATGTAATTTAAATATTGTTCCCGTAATCAGGTGCTGCCATGTATCAGCATTTATTTCACATCATAATAAAGCGGGACATGTTTCTAAAAAGCGTCACATTCGTGATAAAGCATGTTCCTAATCTAGCAGCGGTGTCGTAGCGCGGAGCCGTAGCTCGTAGCGCGCCGTGTTTTAATTTCGCCGTAGCAGCGTCGTAGCGCTGCCGAAGTAATTTGTAGCAACTGACGCCGCCACGTAGTATTCGTAGCTTGTCCGTAGCGTAGTTCATGAATGTGTCTTTATTGCTTTTATCTGTTGTCCACGACTTTGAACGAATGTAATTTATTTTCTGAATAAATAGTTAACGAATTATCCTCTGACTTAGTAAATAAAGAACAAAAGAAAACTTTGAAATTGGTTAAGCCGTTTCGGCAAACTTCAATTACAAAATTGAGATTAAAAGTCTTTATAATTAGTTTTGCAAACGAATCTAAACAAGTAAATATTAGTAGATTAATATGAACAATTTGTTTTCTGCAGTAAACTTTGACTTTGCCCTAAAGCATAAAAATGGTCCGCTATAAATTTTGCTAGATTTTGCCACTGACTCTGTTTGCGGTAAGTTTGATTTTTAATGTAAATGTTATTACAATTGCTTGAGCTGTGCGGTGATCGGTTCTTTTTTTTTTTGTATTTTGACTAGATAATTGCCCGCAACTCTACTTGCGCAAACTTTACGACAGAGTTAGTTTTGCATTTTGCAGTTACCATTGTCATTCATATTCCGCTGACCCGCACAAAGCGATTTGTATCTACTCGCACGTCATGTTTGAGAAACTCTCAAGTCAGTTTTCTAACAATATTACAAACGAGTCGTATTCTTCTGAGACGGAAGATAAATATAAATAAACTCAGTTCAATTAGGCCTAGCCTAGCGGTAGGTAGCTTGGATTTATGTAGACTTAGTACTCCATTTCTACCATTCTAAGAAACTATTTAGAAATAATAACTGCCCTGATAAACGATCCTATATGAATGTAAAAAAAACTCAACTTAAAATTGTACCAAAAAACAGGATGACAACTTGTTTTAAGTTGGTACAAAACGATCATTAGTTACTGCTTGCCTGGTAAGGATAAAAATTTGAAACCTTACCCATGTTTTCCGTGACCTACATTTATTTTATTTTTTGGTTTCATTTAATGTAACCGGTTAAACAAATTGTTTTCTTGTCGATATTAAATGAAACAAATTTTTGGCCATCTTATTTAAGTAAAGAAAATGTATACATTGCAACATTAAGAAAAGCAAGATGCGCGTCGAATTGTAAACCACTTTCTTTCATTCGTCGGCCCAAAAACCTACTGCAAACCGCAAGATTCTCATTAATAGCGTTCTAAATCCAAATCCTTTAAAGCCTAAGATTAACCGCTTGCCGTAGATCCCACGGGTCGTAGGTTACCACGCGTCCCAGCGCTGGGCGGCCTCGCTGGCGCCAAGCCAAGACGGAGCGAGTGAACCCCTCACGGCGGTGACGATAGGTATGGGAAACGGTCGCATAACTTTAACGTTATTTTTGCGTAGTTTAAATTTGAGTATTTTTTTACAATGTATACTTCAGTAGGTACGTATGCTTATTTATACAGGTACATGATTATTTATAACTAGGTGTTTACAATATAAGTTCACACTATTTTATTAGGTAATCATTATACACATTTAGTATTTTTGTTGTGTTTATTTGGCTTTCATCACCACCGCTTTAGATAAGAAAAAACATTCCAAACTCCGTTCAAGTTAGGGTAGGCGTAGTATCTACACTAAAACAGGTACTGATCGTATAGTAAAAGTCTTATTACACTAGTATTAAGACATTCCAACCAACCAAATGTTCCCTTCGCAGGTGGTAAAAGAATATACACAAATGTCTTTTTGTTTATTAATGTAATATTACGTAAGAATGGGAGTGAATGGGAACTCCGAGGTTAATACTATAGTTGAGTTTTTAAGGTTTTACAAGCTCTGCGGTTTTGAATTAGATTTCCGAACTGTAGAAAACATGGCGCATATTTTGTTGGCTTTGGGCGTTTCTTATTTCCACAAATATAATTACTTTTACAACTACTTACCTACTTTGGGATCTGAAATATGAAATATCATAATAATCGTATAATAAATTACCTATTTGTCTTTTTTCCCATAACGGTAGCATGTTGACTTAATCAAATAAATCCATGTTCCAAATATCAGTTTTCTAGACTTGCAGTATTGGGTGAGCTACGACCATTCAGAACAAACGATTATAATACGTATAATATTAGAGCATGAATGCCACCAAAGCAAGATTAATGGTCCACGGCATAATCCTGCATCCCGCGTCCCATTTCTACGCCAATACTCACAATGAGCACGAATAGCTGTTTTTTCCCTTCCGACTTTTTGTCCCGACTGCCGACTGCCGAACGTGCCGCAGCGGACAATAACAAAATGTCGTAACCGAAGATTTACCGCGTTATCCGCTGACGTATCTTTTATTTAATGTGCCGAACTTCAGCTGCCCTGACAATTACACTTTAACAAAGGTCGCTGTGATGTTTAGATTGATATTCCCGAAGGAGGCGGAAAAACAAGGTAATAAAGCCGTGTGCAGCCTCCCTTCTGGACTGCAACTGGTTTCTTTATTTCTTTGTTTATGTGTTTGGCTGAGATTTCTCCGCGTCTGATTTCTATGTAAGGAACGGATGCGAGCGGACAAAAATATAAACAATTTTTTTGGGATTTCAGCAAATCTTCTAAGTACACCTGAAATTATTAAATGCTAGCTTTTCGACAGCGGCTCTGCCCGCGTCAACTACACTGTATATCGCGCGTGCGGAGACTTGTGCCCAACTGTGGGATACCAAATAGCCTATGTTACTTCTAATACCTCCAATAATATGTGTAAAAAGTTTCATTAAGTTCGTATTAGAATCGGGAATTGGCAGAGCAATTAGAACAAAGGAGTGTGCAGTAACATAAAATATATTAATAGAAAAGTACACACATAGAATAACATAGAATACAATACGAGAGATGGATAATAACAACCAGCGAATGTCAACACATTCTTTTAGTGACAACCTAATCATAGCGATTGCAGCCAGCTTTCTCTACACACAAAGCATAAAGGTGATATTCAACAGATCGGTTAAGTGGTTTTTGCGTAAAAGCGTAACAAACAAACTTACATTCACATTTAAAATAATATTAAGGATTTTTAATGTTAAGTAAATTCCATAACAAGGCGATATCAGCCTTGGTTAATATTAGGGGTTAAAGTATGAAATTGCCGTTTTGTATGGAAGAAATCGAAAAAAGTCATTTTTCCATACTAACAATTTTTTAGTTTTTTTAAAAACGCCTGAACCTTTTTCGATGCAATTAAAGGTGAAAGTTAGATGGTTATAAAACTACGCATTATAGTATTTAAATTTCTGAAAATCAAAGTATATAATACAAATATACTTAATTTAAGCAAGAAGGTCAGCTGACACATTGTAAGGGGTCTTTTCAACGACTTCCTTTGAAGTAATAGGCACTAGTATAGCATTTTTTTTTTAGTCAAATGTTACTTTATTAAGTTTTTGATACAATACAAAAAGAATAACGCAATAATATGACTATATTTAACAGCTATAAACAAAAAAAAAAGTGGGAAAATAATCGGCAATTTCATACTTTAACCCCTATTATTAATAAATTAATTAATGTTGACAACATCACATACATTGTTCTGACACTAAAGAAAGTAATTATTTAAAGCACTAGTTTTGTGGAAATCAAAAACAATGTAGGTATTTTATACACGCGGACCCCAGAAAATATAGTAAAATACGTTTGTTAGGGTTCCGTAGCCGAATGGCAAACAACGGAACCCTTATAGTTTCGTCAAGCCTGTCTGTCTGTCTGTCCGTCTGTATGTCACAGCCACTTTATTCGGCAAGTATTAGCATTACACAGTTGAAACTTGGTAGGTAGGTGTATATCCTGTTGACCGCTTTACGATTCTCATACAAAAAATAAAAAAATAATGATATTAAGAACTAAAACAAAAAAATATTTTTACTCAAACCTATGCGTATGGGGTATCTATGGATAGGTCTTTTAAAATGACATGGAGGTTCCTAGAACCATTTTTTTTAAAAGTCTAACATTTGGAAGATAGACGCTTCCAAAGTGGTAAAATATGGGCCCCCTCTCTAACTTTTAAATTAAGCAAGTGAAAATTAAAAAAAAAAAAAGTAATGTAGATCTTTCAACGAAAATTGGTTTGAACGAGATCAAACCGGTAGATTTTGAGATTTAGCTCATTTTTAACAACCGCAAATATAACTTTGTCCTTCATACTAGAAACACTATAAAAAACAAAGTAATTTTTGCAGTCAATTAATATTGTGGTATTTTGGCTAAGTGGAAGTAAGTGGACCCCTAATTCAGTTGAAGTTGGTACAGAACCCTTAGTGCTTGAGTCCGACTCGCACTTAGCCGGTTTTTCTACATGAACTCGGCCGAGAATTGAACATTGAAAACTCGTGTGTATCTTTCCACCACTGAGGAGGAGGTAGACGTACGTATGTTATCTATACAAGTACTACCGCCTCTTTAAGTGAACAATTTTATACTATTATTTAAAAATTTAATATTTTCATACATATTGATTTGCTGGTTGTTGGCTTAGTAGCATAATAATAAAAAAAAGACTTATGCACAGTATTTATAAATGTTACCATCGGCTGGCTTCGGCTTGTACTACCATCTACCTAACACTTTGTCGGTTCAGTATTTTCGGCGTTAAAACGTAATACACAGAGTTACTTTCTTATAATATAATATTTTTCATTTGTAATTTTAATAATTAGTAAGAAAATGACGCCAAAATCCAAAATTGTAGGATAATCTTTTTACGACTTGATATTGATCTTTACACATCAGATTTAAAGTTGAAAATCTATTGCAGAAATATACAGTAGACAATTGTGATGTTAACTATAAAAGAGTAGGCATGAGTTCGATATATCAAAACGTAACTAATAACCGTTTTCGGCAAGATATCGTATCGTATCGATATCGCTTAACTACATAACCGTTATCACAATAACTAAATGCACGCGTAAACTCGATACGAGAACCAGAACTAACGGGCAACTGAAAAACGAAAACCGAACGAAAACGATACGCACGCAACTAACTTAGGCAACGCATCATGCTATCATGATATTCGCTCTTTCTCTTTTCTATAAATGTACTTAAGGCGGTGTAAGAGAGATGAAGCGAATATTGCTAACGGCGCGGCAACGGAATGCTCGGGTGATTTGGTTATTTAGTAGAATTTCGCTATTAAATTATTAGCTATATAAGGTTCAATTTGTATATTGCGTAATTTGTCGAAGTTGAGTCGTCGGCCGATGTCACATAGCGAAGCGAGTGTCTTACAAAGGAAAATGGAACTAAATAACATATGAATACGGTTTAATTTTAATTCAGGATATTTATAATATTTTTTGTCCTTGTTACGACTGATATCGATATCAAAAAACGGTTTTAGATATCGATATCAAAACTGAATATCGGTTACCTAACGGTTATCGTAAAATATCGAAAACGCCCATGTCTATAAGAGAGTGATCCGATCTGAACCAGTGCATATTGATGTGTTCCAATTAAAATTCCACACAATCCATACAGCACTGGTTACGGCATCCGATCACTCATAAATAAACACACTGGAGCTTTGTGACGCGATCCGCTTAGACTGATTACTGAACACAACAGCAGTACATTCATTTATTTAGGGGATGATATTTTTAGTTTTAAAGTACCATTAGCTATTTCTGAGATTTAAGAGTCTGTCCTACTTGTGTTGAATTGTATCCCGGAATATGTAAAATACATTGCCACCACCATTGTTGTACCATTGTTGGAGTAGACGGGTTCTCGAATGGAGACCACGTCTCGGCAAACGTAGTGTAGGACGCCCCCCTGCCAGATGGACCGATGACCTGAAGAAGATCGCTGGTAGTGGCTGGATGAGGAAAGCGGGGGATCGTGCACTGTGGCGTGCCCTTGGAGACCTACGTCCAGCAGTAGACTGCGATAGGCTGATTGATTGATTGATTGATTGCCACCACCTGCATAAAGTACATCTTCCACCTAAAATTACTAACCTTTTCAGCGCCACAGTCTTCTAAAGAAGACAAACGTTTCCGTGCCCTCCACGCCACGTCTTTATTAGAAGACAATATCTAATTACGACAATTCTTTAAGTATACAGAATGTTAGGTACCGAACTAGCCTATGCTTAACATACTCGTATGTAGTGTGTTAACTTTGAAATAAATGTTATCATTCAAAATATAGTTCCTGATTACTCTTGTTTATTTCAAAAGTATAAAATATATATACCTCCCCTTCATTCGTGGCCGGCTCATTGGATACGGTTGTTCACCACGTGGCTAGAAGGCGTCCTTTGCCTTTACATAATTACAATTACACTTAATACAAAACAGAAATAAGGACAATTCAGCTAAAAGTATCATTTTTCTTTGTAATTTATTAACGCTGTTTCTCGACCCTAAGTAGTATAATGTTCTTTTCAAATTTGATTTTAATAAATTTCTATGACACATAAAATATAGAAATCCGTCAACACCTAAAGAAAAAAAAAAAACGTGTCAAACTGTAATCTTCTTATTTTCTGTCGTTTAAAAGTATATCGTCATCCCCTTTACCCACAAATGGGGTTTACTTTTGTGCGGAGTGGAGGCCGGGGGGAGTCACAAATCTGTTGGACTAATGTTGACTCTTAATACAATGACATAAGGTGGGTAAAAGGAAAAAGTATTTACATACTATTGCAGCTGACTGTAAAACTCGTTGGGAACTGGAGATGCGGTGCAAAATGCAGAGTCGGTCGCGCCGAGCTTTACCCCGCACACGAGACAAAAGCTCGAACGAGATTGCCAGGGGTGGTGACGGAAAGTTTTCGTTATTGCCTATAAACTGGATAATGAAGTACCTATTGGTAATGAAGTAATGAAGTACTTGAATAAGGTTCAAAAATTTGCCTACCGCAGTCACATTTCTTTTCATTTACACTGCTTTGCATAGGCTTTGAGTAACTTTGTGGAAATGGTAAAGGAATTCAACGCGCTCACAGCCTATTATTTTGATTATACTGTACAGCGTCTTTCAATAAATGTAAAAGGTTATAACGCAGTGGTATGAACCTAATCGCTTATTAGATTACAAATCACTGTATTACCTAAGTCTTCCAATCCATACAAACTATAGTACGTAAATACTCGTGTATATTCAAACTAACTGATTAAATTGTTCCATAACAGTACTACCTACATCATTTTTGGAATAGTATGTCAATCATGTTTTCGATTGTTGAGTCGAGTGTTTTTACACAGGGATTCTTCTGATGGCGGTTTTGCCATTTGGAAGCATATGAAAAATAACCATACTTACTTCAATAACTCATCCCCTGAAAGTGGTAACCCTGCAGCAACCAAGCTCGACGTCGGCCCGATACTGCGATTGTAATGCGAACCGTTAACATAATAACTGCATCTATATTTAAATACTCCTTCCGGTAATGTCGCCTTGTGCGTACAACAGTATGAAGTGCATTTGAATTGGAGAACTAATGGCTCAAGTCGAGACTTATGCCGCTGAGTAGTGGCGGTATGAGGATCATATATTTGTAAATTAGCTACGAATAAATCAAGCAGACGAAATTTTTATTTAAGTTGTATTTTCAATTTACATTGGCAATTTATTTGCTTTAAGTATACTTTTAAAAACATTAAAAAGATGTTTAATCTTAACCGATCTTATACTATTTGTAAACATATTTCTCTCAGATATAGGCAAGAACTGTAGGTTTACGTAGATAATTTCCCTAGTTGAGTACCGATTTTCAAGATGTTGCTTGCACCGCGGACCCAGGTTGGATTCTCGGACGAGTCAAATTATAAAAAATAAAATTCTATATTTTCACGGGTCTGAGTGTTTGCCGTAGATTTGGTGTTTCTGATTGCAACGGGACAAGGGCTTTAAGTAGTTACTTACTTTGGGATTAGAGTAATAATAGGAGTTAAAGTATGAAATTGCCGATTATTTTCCCACTTTTTATTTTACTTTATTTGATATTTTAGCAACTTAATTGCACTTATAATATCAGTATATAAACTTGAAAAATTTTGTCTCAGGCGGGACACGAACCCGCATCTCCTCGCATGCCGGGCGGGCGCCATACCATTAGGCCACCGAGACACTGCGACACGGCGCGAATTTTTCAAGCATATTCTTACGCTGTGAGCCAGCGTTGTTCCATCAAATGTTAGGAGTTTGCACCCTTAACACCCGAAAGAAACATCTTTGCAGATATTTTACAGTCAGTTAAGATGGAACAGCTATTTATATACTTGTTATATTTGATATTTTAGCAACTTAATTGCACTTATAATATCAGTAAATAAACTTGAAAAATTTTGTCTCAAAAATTTTTTAAGTTTATATACTGACTTTTTATTTTGTTTAAAGCTCTTAAGTATAGTCATATTATTGCGTAATTATTTTTGTATTGTATCAGCAACTAAATAAAGTAACTTTTAATATCAGTATATAAACTTGAAAAATTTTGTCTATACAGCGTAAGAATATGCTTGAAAAATTCGCGCCGTGTCGCAGTGTCTGTGGCCTAATGGTATGGAGCCCGCCCGGCATGCGAGGAGATGCGGGTTCGAGTCCCGCCTGAGACAAAATGTTTCAAGTTTTACTAATAAATACCTAAAGTAAAATGTGGACAACCACAATTATATTAGGGGTTAAAGTATGAAATTGCCGTTTTGTATGGACGAAATCGAGAAAAGTCATTTTTCCATACTAAATTTTTTTTAGTTTTTTTAAAAACGCCTAAACCGTTTTTGATGCACCTAAAGGTGAAAGTTAGATGGTCATAACATAAAATCATAAGAGTTTTCCATTTTACCATTTACGCATCTTAGAATAAGCGTATTCTAAGTTACGCATTAAATAAAAATCATCAACTTGCTAGAGTTTGGGTGTGACACTTAAGTTTAAAACTCATTGAACATAAATCGTCTCGATATACCCTTTCATCCGATCATTCCCTCTCTATTGGGCTAACGATCGGTATCAGCGCCTAATTTCTAACAATCGAATCTCTAAAAAGGAGAAAATCTGTTCCCTCAGACTTCGGAACAAAGCCTCCACCCTTTAATGTGGGATAATGCCCTTATCTTAAACGGTTGATAAACCTCGTCAATTTGCGTCGATTATCGGAAAATCAAGTAGCATAGTAATGGCAGGATTAGCTATTAAACCAGATATTTGGAGTAAATTTTAAATTTGCTCAACTTTCTTTTGGAAAGAGATGTGCCCGTTCATATTCATATTCATTTATTCACTCTTAACATAATTAGAACACAACAAACATTTAGGTAGCTACTGCTAGTTCAGCCATGGTCTTAAATGATACACAAAACTGATATATACGAGGGCGGGTCAATAAGTCCGTGACTTTTGGAACAAAACACAGATTTTTTGATAAACAAATCATTTTTTTTTCAACGTAGACTACCCTTGAGCTCTATACACTTTGTCCAACGCTCCTCCAATTTTTTTATCCCTTCCAAAAAATATTGATTTGTCGAGGTCCTCAAAATAGGCCTTTGTTTGCGAGATGACTTCATCATTGGAGTCAAATCTTTTTCCACCAAGCCATTTCTTCAGGTTTGGGAACAAAAAGTTGTCATTCGGAGCCAAATCTGGAGAATAGGGTGGATGAGGGAGCAATTCATAGCCCAATTCATGGATTTTTGCCATGGCAACTGCACATGTGTGCACCCTTGCATTGTCTTGGTGGAAAAGAACTTTTTTCTTGGCCAAATGAGGTCGGTTTTTATTCAAATCGTCATTGAAGCGGTCCAATAAGTTGGCATAATATTCCCCATTGATTGTTCTTCCCTTTTGAAGGTAGTCAATGTGGATTATCTCACGTGCATTCCAAAAAACAGTCGCCATAACTTTATTGGCTGACAAACCCACCTTGGCCTTCTTTGGCGCCGATTCACCCTTAGAAACCCACTGTTTTGACTGTTGTTTGGTCTCTGGTGTGTTGTGATGGATCCATGTTTCGTCCACGGTTACAAAACGGCGCTAAAACTCCTCCATATTGCAATTAAACAACGCCAAACCTTCCTGTGAAGTTGTTACACAATTGCGTTTGTGGTCGACTGTGAGTAAAGGCGGCACCCATCTTGCGGAAAGCTTTCTCATGCCCAATTGATCGTTTAAAATTGAAACCACCGAGCCATGCGAGATCCCTACGGCTTCCACAATCTCTTGCACTTTCAATCTTCGGTCGGCCAACACCATATCGTGAATTTTTTCGATTGTTTCGGGTGTAGAGACCTCAACTGGGCGTCCAGGACGTACGGCATCTTCAGTGCTTTTACGGCCACAACGAAATTCAGTAAACCACTTTTTTACCATTGAAATCGATGGTGCAGAGTCCCCATAGTATTTATCAAGCTTAGCCTTGGTCTCGGTAATGGTTTTTTTTCGCAAAAAATAATGCTTAATAAGCACACGAAATTCACCTTTTTCCATTTTTTCCTCAAATTACTGGGTAGTCTGATAAAAATAGCTGTCAAACACAAAGTAACTGACGCAGCAAGTTCAAATTTTGATAGGAATCAACTGACAGATACCTGTTGACAGGAGTAGTGTTGCTTTTTCAGTAAAGAGGTCAGAAATTCAAAAAGTCACGGACTTATTGACCCGCCCTCGTAATAAAGTTAATTTAAGTAATATCCAGAAAACGTCACTATTTTTTCTTTGCACCGAACAATTGACGCAGTATAACATACAATCCTAAGTAATAAAGTCTGTGGTATGTAGATACCTTTTGATTTATGTAAATACCTTACCTTTCTTATACTACTACTTAAATACCTTTCATTCCTTGTTCATTTCATCATCATTTTGTCTACTTTAGTTTGTAATTTCTTGTAAATATTATTTTTTTACTAATTTTGACACTAATATTAAAATTTTCTTGTTATTTTGGCAGACATCGTTACCGCTGGCAACCAGCTTGTCAAACGTTATATATATTTTTAATTGTGTAAATCCATCTAAATTTCGGTTAGGAGACACTGTATTTTGGCCAGTTTTAGATTAATCTTACCTTTTTTTATGTAATTTATAAGCTGCTTGTGAAAATATACTTATAACCTACTTGGATTGAGAGACTACAGCAGCGTTGAAACGGTACCGTTCGGTGTTTCTGGACCCTAGTACGGTCACGTAGACCGCAGGGCCATCTCACTACAGTGCTGCAGGACCCTGGCGGTCACGTAGATCGCCGGGCCTCTTCCGTTCTGCGCAGCTAGACCCCGGCTTGGTCAGGCAGACCGCCGAGCCATCTCCGACTATTTTCCCATTACAAATAAAAAAACAAAGCTTTTTCGTGCCAAGTAAAGATAAAACCACATCGTTTACCATATTCCATCAAAATATAGCTAGTATACTTTCAAAACAAGATATATTAGAAATAACTCTGGAAGAGCTACGCGAAACCGGTACAGATCCTGATGTTATATGTCTTTCCGAAACGTTCTTACGTTCCAATCACTCTAATTATGTAAAACTCGCCGGCTATGAATTGGCAACGTCGTTCTGCAGAGATAAACAAAGAGGTGGTACTTGTATACTGGCTAGTCATGACGTTATCTATAAAGAATTATTAATTTTAAAAAAATATTCAGTTCAAAATACTTTTGAAGCTTGCGGAATAGATATCCCATCACTCAAAACACTAGTTATCTGTCTGTATAGAACACCAACGTCTGATCCAAACTTATTCCTTAATAAACTTGACCAGGTTCTCTATGAACTATCTAGACGCTATAAGGAAAAAACTAACATAATTATAACAGGAGATTTCAATATTAACACTCTGAAAGCAGGGAAAATTCAGGACTATCTTAGAGATGTATGTAATGCTTATAATCTTAAAATTCATATAGATGCTCCTACTCGCAAGAAGTCCTGCATAGACCACATCCTTAGTAACATAAAAGATGCGTCAGCTGCTATATTGCCTCTTTATTTATCGGACCACGATACAGCTCAGGTACTAGACTTTCCAATAAGAAAAAATAGTGATACACCAAAATTTCACTTTATTTACAAAAAAGACTACTACCCTCAAAACATCACTAAATTTAAAGAGTGTTTAAATTGTCTATCGTGGTCTGAAGTTTACAGCGAAAACGACTTAAATCTAGCATTTGGGAAATTTCATGACACATTGTGCTTGCTATATAATTTATGTTTTCCTGTTAACAAAATCAAAATCAATAATGTTAATACAAAAAAACAAAGCTGGATTAGCAAGGGACTAAAGGTATGCTGTAAAACTAAAAGATTTTTAAGACACCAATATTATAGTAACAAAACAACATATAATAAATCAAAATATGTAACTTATGCAAATATATTAAAAAACGGCACAAAAAAATACAAACATAAAGCTCATAAACAAAAGTAAAAATAAATGTAAAGCAACGTGGTCAGTAATTCGAAAACAAGTGTCGGGTATAAAGAGGAATGATAATATTGCAGTAATAAAAGATGGTGATAAGACTCTTACAAATCCAATCGACATAGCATCCTCATTTAATGATTATTTTATTGACTTTGAAAATTACTCGACATTGGATACTTCTAAGTATAACATCAATATAGTGACTACATTGAATTCAATGTTTCTTAAACCAATGACTGACGAGGAAGTGAAAAAAGAAATTATGACTCTAAATAATACTAATTCGGAAGGCTATGATGGAATAAATACTAAAATATTAAAATGTTGCGTCTCCGAAATTACTCAAGTTCTTTCGTATCTAATAAATTTATCATTTTCATCAGGTATATTTACAAATAATTTAAAAACATCGATAGTAAAACCATTGGTTAAAAAAGGAGACCGGGCAATGCTTTCAAACTATCGGCCAATCACTCTTGTACCAGTGCTCTCGAAAGTTTTCGAGAAGTGTATGTATAACAGACTCAGCAATTTCTGCAGCAAACATAACATAATAACAAAGGAACAATATGGTTTCCAAAAAGATAAATCGACTACTCTTGCGATGTACACTTTAGTAGAAGAAGTATTGAAAAACCTCAATCGAAACCGCCTAACGACAGGTTTATTCTTCGATTTGTCAAAAGCATTTGATTTCGTTGATCACAAGCTTTTGTTGTATAAATTTGATAAAATCGGTATCAGGGGCCCGGCATTGCAATGGATTTCGTCTTATTTAAAAGCTCGGAGTCAATGTGTTGCCATAAGTAGTCTAATAGAAAATGAAATAAAGGTCACCTTATCTGAATTTAGAGAGAATTCATGTGGTGTGCCCCAAGGGAGTGTACTGGGACCTGTTTTATTTCTATTATACCTGCCTCCAGATCTAATGAAAACGATAGTGGTGCCTATAGTAAAAAATAAAACTGGTGACATTGCAGACAAAAATAACTATACACCCATTTCCTTAGCCACTGTCGTCGCTAAAGTATTTGATGGTGTGCTTAATACACAGTTAGATAAATACACAAACTTGCACGATAATCAATTTGGCTTTAGACCAAAATTGTCCACTGAAAGTGCGATACTGAGTCTTAAGCACACCGTCAGGTATTATCTAGACCGTAAAACCCCAGTTTATGCGTGTTTTCTCGACTTGTCTAAAGCTTTCGACCTGGTGGCATATGATGTACTGTGGAAAAAATTGGATAAAATTGGACTCCCACGTGAACTTACCAACATTTTCAAGTACTGGTATACACATCAGGTCAACTCTGTCAAATGGGCGGATGCAATGTCTGATCCGTATCGGCTTCATTGCGGCGTGAGGCAGGGCGGTTTGACCTCGCCAACGCTGTTCAACTTGTACATGGACGCGCTGATCGCCGAGCTCAGCAGTCGCCGTGTCGGCTGCCATGTTGATGATATTTGTGTCAATAATCTCAGCTATGCTGACGATATGGTTCTGTTGAGTGCGTCGATCTGTGGTCTTAGACAACTGATACGGGTTTGTGAGAGATACGCTGCGGAACACGGCCTGATTTACAATGGCATCAAAAGTCAATACATGGTCTTTGAGATCGGCGGTGCTAGGTGCCCTCAGAAAATACCACCGGTATGTCTGAATGGTATCCCATTAGGCAGGGTAGATCATTTCAAATACTTAGGACACATAGTCTCCGCCGATCTCAGAGACCATGCTGATATTGAACGCGAACGGAGAGCATTATCAAAAAGGGCGAACATATTGGCCCGCAGGTTTGCACGATGCTCGGATGGAGTGAAAACAACACTATTCCGGGCGTACTGCACATCGCTGTACACGTGTAGCCTGTGGATAAATTACTCCCAGAAAGCCTACAACTCCCTCCGCGTCCAATTTAATAACGCGTTTAGGGCGGTGTTGGGGCTGCCCCGCTTCTGTAGTGCCTCGGGCATGTTCGCGGCGGCCCGCGTCGATTGTTTTCACGCGAGTGTGCGCAAGCGATGCGCGTCGCTGGTGCGCATGGTGCGGGCCAGCTCCAACTCCGTTCTGGCAATGATTGCTGGTCGCTTTGACTGCCCCTATATGCGGCACTGTAGCGAGAGGCACGTCACTCCAGTGCGGGCCTGACTAAAGCAACTATTTTCATTAATTATATTTCAATTTATAATTTTTCTAATTTAATTTTAATTTTATATATATATATTTTTATCAATTTAATTTAATTTTACTTTGTCATTTTATTTATTTCATTCTTATCTGAAATTGTATGAAATATGGGACTAAGTCCTGAAATAAATGATTTTTATTTTATTTTATTATTTTATAAATGACATCACACAAATAACAAACCATAAATTTACAATATTTGCTGACGATATTTCCATTATTGTGACTACTGATGACAAAAAAAACATAAATAAACATGAAACTGACATTAATAATACCGTGGATAAAATTATTGACTGGCTCTATGCAAATAAATTACAAATTAATCTTGCTAAATCGAATTTTATGCAATTTAATAAGTCAAAACATGAAAAATACAATTTTGACTTAAATATTTCAAAAATCAATAAGGCATCATATTCTAAATTTCTTGGTGTTACAATAGACGAAAATCTTGATTTCAAAGCTCATCTTGACAACGTTTGCTATAGAATTTATAAATTTGTATTTGCCCTGAGACAAGTAAAAAATGTAACATGTAAAAAAACTGCTATCATGTCCTACCGAGCGTACGTAGAATCAATATTGCGGTACGGAATTCTTCTATGGGGCAATAGTACAAACAGAAATAGGGTATTCATTGCGCAAAAACGGTGCGTCCGAGCTATATGTGGCATCTCTCCTATCGACTCCTGCAGACCGCTATTTAAGAGTCTAGGATTATTGCCTCTTCCCTCACTTTATATTTATGAAGTTGCAACATTTGTACACAAAAACCGTGAGCTTTTTAAACGGGCTGGAAATGTCAGACTAAGGAATCCCCAAAGGCTCATACTTGACGTTGTCCCGAAGTCCAGAAAATATGGAAAAAGTTGTATCTGCATGTGTGTACGTATTTATAACAGGATACCGAGTGAAATTAGGGATCTCACTATTAATTTGTTTAAGAACAGACTTTTCAAATGGCTGAACGAGCATAGCTTTTATGACATTAAAGACTTCCTCTTATCTCATTGACATATTTAGTTTGTAAATTAACTTATATTACCTGTTTGATTTTATATAATGATTCTTATTGAATGACATTCAACTAATACAATGTTAAATAATTTGTTAAATTTGCATGCTATCTTTATGGAGCAAAATACGCGCACATACTACTTTGTACCACCTTTATACCGTGTTTTAAGCAAATAAAAAATATTTCTATTTCTATTTCTATTTCTATCTCCCCTGAGCTGCGCAGTTGGGTCTTGGCGTGGTCGTCCGCCAGGCCACCTCTCCCGATTACTGGACCCGAATTATTGGAAAATTTAAGTTACGTAATTATTTATATTTTTTTAATTTTAGATTTAATATATTAACTGTATATAATCTATCTTGCGTTTTATTTCTTTCTTAGGGAATAGTTTTAAGGAGGTAGGTTCCCTCAACTTTCCCCTTTACTTCATTTTCTTTTGTAGCGTAGCAGAACCTAGGTTTCTGAGGTTATTCCTCTTCAAGGGTACCCCAGATAGTCTGCTACGTTATAAGTCCTATAAAGATAATAAGTCCCATAATTATCTGTGAGAAATTTTAATAATAGGCTGCAAATCACATAAAATATAAAACATGATTAAAGGTTGCTTCCAGAATATAATCTTAAAGTTTAATATAATACCTTATTAGAGAATTAGCTACATACTTTATAAAATATATCTGCAAACAATAAATCAACAGTCTACTCCCGCATTGACTACCATAACATAAAGATTGAAATTCAATAGTTAATCACAAGCCAGCCGTTACCGTGACAAAGTGGTATTTAAAGGCCAAAGTCTTTATAAAGTTGTTACCCTAATTTATTACTTTGCGAAAGCTCGCTAGAATTTTCCCCTCGGCGACTTCGAACGAAGCTCCTCGGAAGACGCAGCACCTCTCCGCGCCAATCAGATAGCAACGCTGTTCCGGAAACAGGATGTTGTTTTGTTAATCCGAATACTTTATGTGAAAAAATCTTAGGAAAAATGGGTATATCAACATTGAAAAATCGTAGTAAGAAATTGTTTCGGGTTTGTTTGTTTCACCTAAAATTACGTACTAAGATTATAATAATTCAAAAATTAAACAATATATTAGGGGTTAAAGTATGAAATTGCCGTTTTGTATGGACGAAATCGAGAAAAGTCATTTTTTCATACTAACAATTTTTTAGTTTTTTTAAAAAGGCCTGAACCGTTTTCAATGCAATTAAAGGTGAAAGTTAGATGGTTATAAAGCTACGCATTATAGTATTTAAATTTCTGAAAATCAAAGTATATAATACAAATATACTTAATTGAAGCAAGAAGGTCAGCTGACACATTGTAAGGGGTCTTTTCAACGACTTCCTTTGAAGTAATAAGCACTAGTATTGCATTTTTTTTTAGTCAAAAGTTACTTTATTTAGTTTATGATACAATTCAAAAAGAATTACGCAATAATATGACTATACTTAAGAGCTATAAACAAAATAAAAAGTGGGAAAATAATCGGCAATTTCATACTTTAACCCCTATTATTAATATTACTCTACACGTTTTATTTATTGTTTCGGTATCGAAATGAGTTGCTATCAGACGTAGATTAAATATAAACTATAGTATCAAATAAAATCTTTATGCCCGAATTAGTATCTTTTTAGTATTGTAGGTAATCACGAAGATTGTAATGTAGTTTACTATAAAAATTAACAACTATAATTATTAATCTTGCAAGACATGTACAAAAAGGAGCTTTCTGAAACAACCTGTCATAAATTAAACTATAAACTGCATAAGCATAAGCTTCAGGTTGAAGTCTAAGCTATCGTTTTAAAGAAATAATCTTTCAGAAAACTGTATTTTTTAACTTACATAAACATTTTGATCATAACCAATTCTTATTTTTTAATTAGCAATTTTATTAAATTATTGCTAGATTGATTTGAATTTAACTAAACTATTATCTTAGCTTAGCTAAGCTTCCTGAAAAATATATCTAATTGAATTGCATCCCCCTCTCTCCTGCGGGAAGCTTCTCAGTGCCAATCAGATAGAGCGCCGCTGCAACATAAATATTGCTTTGTTGTAGCAGCAAGCCTTTCTATTTGCAACATTTTGCTCAACCATACTTTAACTCTGCCGTTAACTCGTTGAGTGATATGGATTTAAAATTTGTCGGTATCATTGATTTTAAACATCAAAATTTAGTGTAAAAAGAATTGTAATTAAAAGGACAATCATACACGGAACCAGTATTAGTTTATAATGAGACACTACTTTTAAAAATTTTAAGATTGATTTAAGTAAGGAAATTGAAAATAAAATTGTAATCCTTGTTTAAATTTTTGAAATGTATAGGGTGGTAAGGAGCTTAGAAAAATTTCGTCAACATAACCAATGTCTTAGTTCAAGTATAAAAATAAGCTGTTAAGTTCATGTATCATACCTACTGTAATGATAATTCGTTTGCATGAATTAGTTATAGATAAATACCTACAATTAAATTTAAATTTAAATTTAAATTATTATGGTTAGGATAGTTTTTCTGGCACATTATGTATCTTTATTAAGTTTTCTTCCCTTTAATGTGAATATTTAAAATGTTTTAATTTTTATATTTCAATGGAACTTTTTGAGCTATTTCATCGAACAAAAAAGAATAATCGAATTTAGTCAATCTGATAAAAAGAGTAGTTATAATTTTTTATCAGATTGTCTTAATTTGACTTTTCTATTAATAACCAGTCATGAAGAAAAATATACAATTACACCTGCCGATTTGATAATATCCTCTTCTATTTCGGCGGTTGTTGTTAAAGTTTAACACAAAGATAATACGATATAGAAGTAAACAATAGTCTTCCGGACCTCTTACCATAACTTTTAAAAGAACTACAGAAGTTCTTAAATAACTACAAAAGTCATAGTGAGCCCAGAGTTCAGAGCTTATCTGTGCCGGCGCTAGGACCGCGAGATACGGCCACCTGAGCGGAGTCGAGGGCGCTCCTCCGGCCCTCAGTTCACTTTGAATTATGTTTCCAGTTTATTTGCTCGCACTGGTTCTCAACTTGAGGAGTACTTAGTTTCGGACTTGGGCTAAGTGCCACACTGCCTGAGAGATTAAATATTTCTATGATACCTAGGTAATCTAAAATAAAAATACTTATTTTGTGTTTTCACATTTCCAAATAGCGAACAAGCCAATTTAATAATCAATGCTGTATATTTTAGAATTTTAAAGTGTGGCTTTTCAATATACATAATTATTATGCTTTTTTTATATTTACTGTCATCATAATCAGTAGAACATTTCCTGTAATTAAATTTGAATGTTTATTACCCTAACCATTTATATCAAATATTGTTTTTAAAAAAGTAAATATTTGACAAGCTGTTGTTATTAATATGATATTTTTTTTATCGCAAGTATTTTTTTGTAAAACTGTGATATCAAATTGAATTTATTCGTTTTGTTTCTCAAATTCACCTGGCGGAAACCGCGGGTCATGGTAGGTATAATAAAATTACAATTTAACTATCTTTGTCGGGAATAATACTACTCATAGCTCCTTAAAATGTCTGTCTCGTGTGTAGGTACGAATTATGTTGAAATTACCGTATTTGCTCCCCAGGGGGCGATACTGATCTTTGAGTGCCGTTTAACTAAAGGAAATCGTCTCTGAATTTCCTCTAATGTGTTTGCCGTCACTCGACACTCCGCATATTTCATATTCCGTGACCTCCGGACGCTCCTCTCCCTTCAGTCGCAAGTACGCGATTGTTATAAATGTATTTGTTTGTAGTTAGCTCCGGCAAACAGTTTTTGTTGAGTCGACTAACAAAACGATTTGTATAAATAAAACAACTTTTGCTGCTATCAATTTGCTTTTTTATGGAAGATGTTTTTGTTGTTTTCTGTTTCTTTGCCATCCCGATCAAACAAACGTGTTATTTACAAAGTTAAATGCATTATTTTGGTATGACGGTCGTGCTGATAGATTTGTTTGACACAGTATTATTTTTAATAATTTGAAATTTCTCGTAAGTTTTGGTTTAATGAGGTTTTTAATCCCATTTTTTCTTCTGTTTAAAATATAATTTCCAATTTTGATTTTTTGGGTTACTGGTAAACTTATTCATATTTTTCTATCTTTACACTAAATATAAATCACAAAATAAGACGATATGACAAATAAAAGTGTAAATTAATACAAATTGAAGCATTCTTTGACCTGTATAGGCAGGCAATGATGATGATTTTGGCTATTCGCGTTAGCAAAATTATAACCTAAAGCAACTTAGAAATGCTAAAGAATTGCGACCGAACCACCCAGAACAGAGAACACCAGCACGACACAGTGCGGAGTTATCCGCGCCGCCACACAAATAGATATTGAATCGAATCGAACGAGACGCGACACGAGATAAAAATATCTACTCGACCACAATGTAGGAGAGGACAGTGGGGTCGCAAATTAAACAGGAACCGTGTGGAACTATAATCGGGTTGGTGTCTAGGACTTGCGATCTAGGAGTAGGTTCAAGCGAGGTGTCCTTGAGACGCGCGTCAGCACTGCTTCGATAACTTTATTTGCCTCGAAATATTCATCTTTATTTTAATATACATTTCATTTCAAATTAGTATTTTGTCATCATATTTTTGTATTGGTAACTGACAAGCAGTTTTGTCTAAGAATTTTGACAGTGACATGTGTAAAAATGTGTAAAACTACTTCCATTCTGTGACAAGGCAGGGTCAATAACTTATCACAATTATGGCTCCATCTACACCAAATCCAATTTAAAAAATATTGCTTCCTAATTTGACCCACCAGAAATTGGGCCTGTGACCCTTGCATGTAGGCGGATCATTGAATCACTACATCAACTGGGTCGTACCAATCTAAATTTAAGTCACATGATTATAAGTTTTTCAAAAAGTCGTAGAGCTTTAATTGTACTAGGCATATTGCTTCTAATTTAGAAGCCTTTAAATTATTTAGGTTTTTAAACTTTCTTGATGCATTGTTACACATAAAACTTATCACTGAACCGGGATTTACAATGCAATGTTATAATTTATAGGTTAGGTTAAACGTCGGGAAGGTAAATACGATTTTACCTATAAATTATAACATTGCATTGTAAATCCCGGTTCAGTGATAAGCTTTAAATTATTGTTCTTATATTTAGTTATACACCTTCTATATTTTTATCACGGTTCAGACAACGATGGTAGTATTAGTAGCCCAAACCCATAAAATTTACAAAATGTTAACACTATTTATAAATACAATTTTTCATTGTCGTGATATTAAATATGTGGAAGCAATCATATTTGATCTAATTTAATAAAATTCACTAAAACCATATAATTTGATTTATGTTGATCTTTATTATAATTTTATTACTGTTCGTCTCACTAGAGCCACTGCCTTAATCTGTACTATGACGGCAGTGTCTCCACTGAGGTTTGGTTTCACAGCACAGTGCATCGGGATTGGAATGCTGAAGCTGATGCATTGTTTGCCCGCGACACGGCGGTGCTGACGGTACAATCAGATATGAAAGAAAACGCCTTTGACTGTATCGGCGGTCGCAAATACACGACCGGGAAATCAATACGCCATGAATGGTTTCATTTATTTTACTGTAGGTTTCTGATTTAGGGCTGATTTTGCAATGCTCAGTAATAAGTTATCTGTTGGATAAAGTTTACGATGTTAGGTGACTGATTTACAAACTTCACTTATGTAAGGATTCATAGCATTTCTGGTTAACTTTTGAAATCAGTTTTATGCTTCAACAAATAGAGAACTTTTTACTTTTTTGCGGACAGATAGGCAACTGGACTAATTCTCAGGTGGACGAATAACAACTGAACAGGACCCCAATTCCGCTAACATTACTACCGTAATAAATGTGTCAAAACATACGATTGAGATCCAATTACGATTCAATTGAGCCATTTGTAAATTAGCAGAATTGGGGGTAGGACATGTATAGTCCAAAACACAAAGATAACCGTAACCAAGATCTTGTACAGTCGTTTGTGCAATATTGATCCTTTTTCATTTAATGCAATATTAGTGCAATTTAATATTTAGTGTCATAAAATATACATATTTGAAATAAGTTAAAAGATTAATAAAATGATTTGACTTAAAAACTGTCACATAAAAAACCTTTGTAATACATACGTTTTAAAAGCAAATGTGTAAAATCTTTAGTAGAATTTATTTAACGCTCGCTCCGCTCTTCGCTCCGCTCGCCGCTCGCTCTCACATCGATTGCGCTCTTCCGCGTAACGGTCGTATAAATAAACAAACAAAGCCTGACATCCGCTCTTCAAACTTTCATAATAGCATACATTATTCACTCTCCATTCTCCCCTTTTCCCTTACCCCCTTGGCATAAGGTCGGTTTTAGGGCAATTTGTTTTTATGAGAGTACGTTTATTTACGGATATGGGCGAATTAATTATGAATTGTTTTTGGAACAAGCGAAAGGTTCAATTTCATGGTTTGGGTGCGCAGTTTGTGCCTGTATCTCTACCCGTGTAGTGTTTCTTACTTTGGTTTAGATTGTGATATCTACATTGTTCTACAGTAAAATCATAAAGAGGAAAGATTTGATTGTTTGTTTGTATTGAATAGGCTCCGAAACTGCTCTACTTTTACCATTAGAAGCCAGCATAATCTTTGGTGAACATGGTTACTTTTTACCGCGGGACCCGGTAGGTGGCACTACTGTTGTTATGTCAACTAATAAACGGCTAGACCGATACCGTTGAAATTTTGTATGTGTATTAATTTCATGGTTACACAGACACGAATATATCAAGCCTACGTAATCCATCTTTCTATATGCCACCGCTAGGCACAAGTTTCCGAACGCGCGATATGACGTGGAGTTCACTAACACGGGCAGAGCCGCGGGCGAAGAGTACTAGTGTAGTATTAAAAACAGCAGCGTCAGAAAAGTGCCCCAACCAAATGTGCACCCACTTGACAGGGTGCACTTTACTTTAGTACAATCTGTAACAATAGACTAGGTAGTTACAACATGACATAAATTAAAAAAAAGTAAAATAACAGCCTATAATCATCCCACTGCAGGGAAAAGGCCTCCATCATTGAATTCAAGTAACCACAGCAATGATAGGTGTACTGGCATAATCACCACGCTTGCCAAATGCGGGTTGGTGATCACAAACCCGAGCAACGTTCGAAAATTCGAAACTTTTTGTTGCCCGACCCGGGATTCGAACCTGGGACCCCGAGATCTTGGCCCGGTATTTAAACAATTAGACCAACGGGGCGTTATAATAAATAAATATTTTAAGACATGCCTCACTGGGCCACACAGAGCCATCTAGTCCCAAATTAAGGTACTATTAAGTACCCTGTCGTATGGGGTACTAGACAACCGATTATCTTACATAAATACTTTTTTTTGTAAATACATACTTATAATCTCTCAACCCCCAGGAGGCACTCGGGTGCCACGAATGTTGTGTTCGAGTGCCTTTGGTAGTATAAGAAATCCTGTATAAGGGATGAGGCTATGAATTTAATTTTGCATGAATGTTGTGTTTGGAGGAGGCTTCTTTTTGTATCGTCGCGAAATAAACTGGTAGTACGGTACGGTTGTCGTTCGTTGCACGTGGCCCGTGTGGCCTACTTAGTGATAGAGTTGTATTTTTGTTCATGATAATAATAGCTTAGAACTAATGACTTCAAAATAAAAAAAATACAGACGAACATCATGAATCAAGCAACCAATTTAAGTCGTGATTGTCGGTGATTTTTTATTTGGCACCGACTTTAAAAGGCGGCTTCTGTTATCCTTTTTATAAAAGGTTATATATTTTTTAAAGCTATCGGTCTTCAGTTCTAATTGAAATGGAGCCTGAGATACAATAATTTATCTACAAAAATCAAAATCATTTTCTTTCAACAAATCGACGCGACGGTGTTTTTGCCTTAATCCCAAACCTCACTTTCGTAACAATGTTCAAACAATCGTATTAAAAATATATTTCAAATCTTCTATTTTCATTAACTTTGAAATTTGATTTTAGAGCGTTATGAGTCTAGCACAAAAAAATTAAAGTCCCACCTGAATGACTAGAATAAAAGCTGGATCTCCTTTGGCGACAGAAATTATCAAGTAAAATAGTTTTCTAAACGGCTCGTTTGTCAATTGATAAATTACCACTCTGCCTAGGATGACTAAACGGTGAAAGCGGTGCATTGCAAATTAAACTTAATATAGTTAGCGTAGAGTGCACATTATCGGAATTGAGCGCAATCGGCCATGCGATCCGAGCGAGGTAGGAAAAAACTTCATTAGTATTAAATTGGAAAACATTTTAGCTTGATGGACCGAAAAATAGACTGAACCGGACTGAACAACAGACAGCCGCAATAGGAAATCGGATTAACTTCGTGTAGTGGATGAACTAATTTTGTTAACATTTTTTCATCGATAAAAATTAACGAACGAACGAACGCCCCGTTTGGTCCAGTGGTTCAAATACCGGGCCAAGATCTCGGGGTCCCAGGTTCGATCCCCGGGTCGGGCAACAAAAAGATTCGAATTTTCGATCGTTTCTCCGGTTTTTGATCACCAACCTGCATTTGGCAAGCGTGGTGATTATGCCAGCACCCATCATTGCTGTGGTAATTTGAATTCAATGATGGAGGCCTTTTCCCTGCAGTGGAATGATTATTGGCTGTTACTTTATTTTTTAATTAAAGTACTTATCAATTTGCCGCATGTATGTATGTTCACGTGTATTTTGCGGGATTGACTAAACTTGCTAGTTTTTTTTTTCCTTTGACTGGGGGAAGAGTCAAGGAACGTTAGATTATAAAAGTAAACTTCACTCTTGCATAGAAAAAAACTACGCAGTCCCCACTCCTACACTCTCCGTCCGTCTAATAATCTAAATAAATAAATAAAAGTAAAGACCTATAATAATCTTATTACGGCAGGGAAAGTACCCTTATCATTGAATTCAAGTAACCACATCAATTAAGGGCTCTGGCATAATCACCACGCTTGCCGAATGCGAGTGTTCGAGAATTCAAAACTTGTTGCTCGACCCGGATGGAACCCAGAACATCGAGATCTTGGCCTAGTACATAAACCACTACACCAATAGGGCGTTACTATAAAGCTTCAAAATAGATTTTGTCTAAAATTAACATTTCAAAGTAAACATGTAGGCGCGCATTTTTTCATAAACTGAAACATTCGACTAGTCAATCCAAACGATGCCTTACATTTTATAGCTGACTGCACTAAACAAATAAACTAAGAGGCTCTCGAGGGAAGGTTACTTCTCTCTTCACGAGCAATATTCCGGAGTACTCCACAGTACAGGGAGGCCTGGCCGGGAGCCAGCGTGCCTATGTTGATTGATGCGTTGGCAAACTCACACATCCGCTGCTACGATGTTTGTACATATCTGAGAGTGCGGAGTGAGTGGACAATCAAAATTTACTACGCGATTCCGAAAAACCTTTTTGAACTAACGTAAAAGTTTATTGTTACTCGTATAACGTCGGCAGGCGTTAATTGTGTATGTCGGTATGTGTTGAGATTAACTGCTCCATTTGGCGCCTCATATAGGTGGTGATGATTTCAATTTACTGACGAGAGAGACGAAAGTTATGTTATTAAGAAAACTAAATCCCAACCCCCGGCTAAATCTTTCGCATGAAAACAAATGTCCCTAAAATAAATATTGAAAGCTGCATTGCTAGGAAACTACCAATCATGGTTAACCAGGTAAGGTTATTGAGGTAGTGAATGCGTCTGAAGGAGGGTCTACCTAAACCTACATCTAGGGCGGAAGCCCCAACCACTGCCCCGAGTACCTTTCGCGGCAAAGTGACAGATGTGGAAACCGCAACGCGACAAAATATGGATGCTAAGAAGTTTTATATATAGGGTTCCCTAGATCAATAAATAAAATATAATACTTTTTTGTCTGTTCGTGCGTCCGTCCAAAGTATCAATTCTGTGTGTCTCGGGATCGCGTAGAGTTAATTGAAATGATACTCAAGCCTACAGTCTATAAAAGCTGTAAAATATATATATAAGTAAACATACTTTATTTGATATTTTAGCAACTTAATTGCACTTATAATATAAGTATATAAACTTGAATTTTTTTTTTCCGCCGTCCCGCCTGAGACAAAATTTTTCAAGTTTATATACTGATATTATAAGTAAACAGTTCGCTTTGCTAAACGAAGTCACTGTACAATTAAAATAAGATGAGGTTTCCACAACTATAAAACGGGCATTCGAAAATTCCAAGACTGAATTCTTTGCCGACGATCAGGAAACCCAGCTCCTTGCGGAGAGGCATCAGCAATTAATCCCGGTGCAGAGCGTGGCGCCTCGTAAATAGCGCTCGATCTCTTCCGCCTTCAGCTCAGCTTAGAACAGGGCTGCGAAAAAAAGCCTAGATATAGCGATATTATGAAAAAGTGAAGTAGATATAATACAACGGTCTAACAAGGTACCACAATGTCCAAAGGCCCGGGTTTGGTTCCTTCTTTTTCTCTAGTAAGATTTTGTGAGTAGGTATAGTTTCTTTTTTTTTGTTCACCGAACTAGTGCTTTTATTGTTACTTATTATGTGATAAAAACAATAATGCTTACATTGATTCGTGGTTTAATGAAAAAACCTGTTCTTCCTTGATCATGGCGCTTCTAACAGTGCCGAAATACCGGAAACTCATAAGAAAAACAAGGAGTATAGTATAAACTCTGAATCAATTTACCTTTGCACGTCTATGTATTGCTCATTTATCGTCGGTGGTGCCATCAAATAGAAATTATAGCACCAACCTTTTTCTTCAAATTGGGTGTTGTAAGAGGCGACTCAAAGACTACTGAAAGAGACGTATAATAGCAGCCTCTTTTAAACAGTATTGGTCAAGCTAAGATCGCGAAACCACCTGCCAAACATAGCGGTTATTGCAAAATCTTTTAAACAGGCCTGTGACCAGCAGCAGTCGAGTGATTTGGGCTGTTGGAAATTATAATAATAAATTTAAAAGTATTTTTAGAAAGATTTTCAACAGATGGTTGTAGATTCGAGTTTTAACTTGAACAGTCTAACCCCCGTATTTATAAAGAAGTAATTACTTATTGCTTAAGAAACTCATAACTTAAAGTGTTCATACCTAGTGCTCAAGTGAAAGAAATTGGTCACCATTAATAGCCACCAGTAATTTCTTGATTAAGGCATACAAATTGTCTCTCAAGTAATTACTTTTAGTCAAGTGATTACTTTTACTTGTTTATAAATACGGGGGTGAATGTTATTGAAGGTATTGCATTTTTAATAAATTATTTACTGCTTTGACAATTGGCAGCCCTGCACGTCCGGGCGAGCCAGGAAACAGCGCGAGTGAAATGAACAGCTCAATGTTGCAACGTGCAGAATCGATGGCCGAACGACTGGTTCTAAAACTTAAATATATTCGCCTATAATATTTTTCAATGATAGGATGGTAGGAACACACCTTTTAAAAATGTTCATATGTTAAGGCGGCTTAGTTCTAAGAAGCAGCGTTTTTGAGTTTTTAAAACCCATCTGACAACTAGAAAACAGCGTTTTAAAGTCTGAAAAAAATATAGGTATTAGTTGAGAATTTAGCCTAGTCACAATCGCTATCGGTTACACGATTTGACAATAGAAAAAAATCACAAACCTACATCTCTTCGAAATGTTTTTTTCAATTTAACGACTAAACTGCGGATATTTTAAATATTTTTTTTATGCTAGTTTCAAGCTACTAAATATTTATAGACATATTTGCTGAGTTTGAATTCATTAAAACATAAAATTAATTATAATGTTTAAATAAATACAAAATACGTGAACGCGGCGGGTCGTCAGGCGCGTACTGTCGCGCGCTGGCGCATACGGTGCTCCGTAATAGGCGATCGATGGATCCATAAATCACGATCTACTGGGCATTAAAATGTTCGTCACAGCTTCTGTCGTAAGATGGATGTTGTGAAAACAAATCACGTCAGAGGCCTATTTTAAGCAGTTTGGGAAACTCTGACATCTGATCATTCTTGAAAGATAAAATTAAAATGAGTTTTAATAAAAAAACAACATACCTACACAAATTTACAGTATTGTCACATGTTTATGTTAAGGCATGATGTCGATATTTGATGTAAACTAATAAAAATATATTGATAAAATTAAAAATCATATAAATATATTTAACAAAATTAACGCCTCATTGATCAAGTGGTTTTAGTACCGGGCCAAGATCCCGTCGAGGACCTGTGTTCAAGCCCCAGGTCAAGGAGTAAGAGTTTTGCATTTTTTTTTAAACTTTAGAGACATGCGTCACTGGGCCAAACAGAGCCATCTAGTCCCAAATGAAGGTACTATTAAGTACCCTGTCGTATGGGGTACTAGACAACCGATAAACTTACTTATATACTTTTTTTTTGTAATTACATACTTATTATACATAGAATACATCCAGACCAGTACAAACAGACATGTTCATGCACACAAATATTTGTACTGTGCGGGGATCGAACCCGCGACCCATGGGTCAGAGGCAGCGTTTACTACCGCTGATCCAAATGGTCGTGTTTTAGAACATTACTCGGGATTGTGATCAGCAAGCCGCACTTGTCAAGCGTGGTGGTTATGCCCGTACGGTTCCATCATTGAATTCAAGTAACCAGAGCAATGATGGGTATATAGGTGGGTCTGTATGATGAAGGTGTGGTTGGGTGAAGTCACAAGAAATGAGTAATTAAAAACCGAGTAGGAATTAATTTCTTGGTATATTGTTCCAAATTCACACATAGACAAATTTATGTTAACAGTCACACCAGTATAGTTTAGAAGGAGTGCAGCGAGCGAGTAAATATAAGCATATGAAAGCGTTTAACACAATTGCAATAATTAACAGTACTAAATATGAGAACGCGGAATAAAATTGCATTCATCGCCTGCGCAAGCGACGCGCGGAGCATAGTTGATGCATAGATTCCAACTGCCGATCCAACGTAGTTCGACTGGTACGGCCGTCCGAAACAGGATCGCAGTGCATTGTGCTTGCGCGATTCGATAACGCATATCGATATCGACTATCGATAACATACAGTGCTAATGTACTTAGGAAACTTAATTATGTAAATAGTTGTATGTAAGTTAATACAATTAAGAAATAAGTTATGCTAAGTTAATTATTTTAAATTAATATATTTACTTATTTAAGTTAAATCTATCGCAGGTTAAGTTTAGTTATAAGTATATTTAATGTTTTTGTGTATGTGAATTTAGTTAAAAAATGTTTTGTTTAATTTCGAATATATTATTCTAGAATACGTAAGTAGCCTACAGGTATCATTGCTCTGGTAACTTGAATTCAATGATGGACACCTTTCTGCAAAGGGATGATTATAGGCCACTACTATACACCGTGCTTTTTGAACCACCTGGAAAACGAAGCCTACGTTTTTGGACCATTATAATAATATATACATCATGGCAGTGATATAATTTTTTTTTGAGTATTATTTGGAAAATATTACATTTTGATTCAGTCTTTTAATTTTGTGACACGCTGTGACGCGCACAGACGTATTATTTTGCTGCGGCGGAGTCTCGTTTGAATGGATCTTACATTTTATTTTTACTTTATTTATTTTATTTTATTTTATTTTGTAGGAAAACAAACAGCTTTTAACAAGACAATATAAGTTACAAAATAATTGATATTTAGCCTTTAGTTTTCACATATGTGTAACTAAGAAAAGTAAAATAATATATATCTAGAAGCAAAGGCTGTATACTAATTTATACAACAAAAATAAACATCAGCTAAAGTATGGCAATGCTATAAGAGTGTTAATTGCTTATACTTATATCAACAATTGTGGTCAGCGCGGACATCAGTCAGTTGGGCACATGAAATCGCTCGCGATCAGTTGTTTTACTGTATTAGGGGAGGTGCAAAACAAATCAAGATGCGGGTGAGCGCTTATTAATTTGTTGAGTCTTACACCTACCCTGCAGAAGTACGAGTTTTTACGATAGTTAGTGTGACACAGAGGCAAGTGTAGGCAAGGACGTACTCGATTCGGTTTTAAGGGAACCCTGAGATTTATATTTTTCAGAAGCGCAGAGTTGTCGATGTGACCGTTTGCAATGTTCATTAAATATATAATATCCGCGGTGTATCTGCGTAATTCGAGGGGGAGGAAATGGTGCCGCCTGCAGCGTGCGTGATGATCTACATCGCGTTTCTTGGTTTTGTACTGTAAGTACCTTAAAAATCTATTTTGTATGTATTCGATACGATCAATATATGTCTTATACTGAGGATTCCAGACTTGAGACGCATACTCGAGGATACTACGGACGTAAGAGCAATATAAGATTTTAATAGGCTTTAGACTTGAGAAGCGCTTACATGATCTCATTATAAAACCCAGAGCCCTCGACGCTTTCTTGACTATAAAGTCTACGTGTCTGTCAAATACCATTTTAGAGTCATGGATCACACCCAAATCCCTTATATGATCTACATATGTTAAAACACTTCCTTTAAGAGTATAGCTATATAATATCGGATTATTTTTTCTAGTAAAAGTAATAGCTTGACATTTAGATACGTTTAAGTCAAGTTTATTTCGCCCACAATAGTCTTCAAACCTAATCAAATCCTGTTGCAGCAATTCGGAATCATGGATGTTGTTAATTTGTTTAAGGATTTTCATATCATCAGCAAAGAGAAGAAATTCAGAATTATGGAAACAATTATCAATATCATTAATAAAGACTACAAATAAAAGAGGACCAAGGAGCGAACCCTGGGGCACACCAGAAGGAACAGACATCCATTTGGATTTAAATCCGTTCAGGACGACCACCTGAGATCTGTTAGCGACATAGGACTCGAACCACCTCAGAAGACTGCCACGCACGCCCGCCATCTGGAGCTTGTGAAGCAGCATCACGTGATCAATCCGGTCGAACGCCTTGCTATAGTCCGTAAAGATAGCATCAACTTGGCCACCGGAATCTATTGAAGAAGTAATGAATTCGTTGGATAAAATAAGATTAGAAACAGTAGATCTACGCTTTAAAAAACCATGCTGCTGAAGTAGAAATGAAGGTGCCAGCGATGAGTACAACTGCTGATAGACTACCCTTTCAAATACCTTCGAAAATATGCAGAGTTTGGAAATGGGCCGATAATTTTTAATGTTACTTTTATTGCCATTCTTATGGATAGGACTTATAAAGGCCGATTTCCATATAGAGGGAACCATACCTTCCTTGACTGATCTTTGAAATAATATACAAAGAGGTACAACTAAGCTTTCCGCACAGCTTACTATGAAAGTAGCTGGTATTTCATCGGGTCCAGCACCTTTAGAAAGGTCTAGGGACTTAAGCAATTTGAGTACTGATTCCCTGTCGATTTCAATGCCACTTATAGTACAAATGGTATTAGAGTAAGAGTGAGCGTTGATAGAGGTGCACAAAGAGTTATTATTGGGTTCCAAAAAGGTTGAGTGAAAGTAAGTAGCAAATAAGTTACATATAGCTTCCCCTGTATCAGCAGAAGTATCATCGTAAGTCATAGTGGAAGGAAAAGAGCAATAACTATTATTTAAAGTTTTTATGTATGACCAAAAAGTTTTTGGATTATTGGTGATTGATCTTTCAGTTTTAAGTATGTAGGCGTCATAACAATCTTTTTCTACAGCTTTGGCTCGTTTCCTTAAAAGAGAAAATGTTTGGTAGTCACATAGATTGTTATATGTTTTATATTTACGAAAATATTTGTTTTCTCCCTTAAAATTTTTATTAAAGCTGGACTAAACCATGGCGGTGTTTTACGAGCAGTGGTGGTCTTGACAGGTACATACTTATCACGCAAGCTGTATATCCTATTATAGAATAAGTTGGTGGCTTCTTCGAGCGGTATTCCATACATACAATCTTGCCATGGTATGTCATCCAAAGAAAGCGATATAGCTGGATAGTCCGCGGCATTGTATAGGTACTTCAGTCTAGGTTTAGATTTAAGTGAGGGCGGAATAGAAACCATTACTGATATTTCAAGTGCTGGGTGGTTGGGGTCCTCGGGCACCAGTGGATCGTGGCACCGCATCAACGACAGTTCCAATGATGAGCTAGAGAGAACCAAATCTAAAGCCCGACCGTTCACGTTGAGATTATCATTGGATTGGATCAAATTACACAGTAAAACAGCGTCAAAAAAGTCAATCTGATGTTCCCCAGATATTCCCATCGGTGACAGATTTTCCCGATCGCGTACCCAACTTACGTTAGGAAGATTAAAGTCACCCATTAATATAAACCTATCTTCGGGACATGAGTTTATCGCATTAGTCATAGTTTCTGTAAAATTTATAAGTTGAGTCGCAAACGAGTTGCCATTGTTTTCAGAACACAGGTATAATATACAAACGTGTATTTTGGTTTTGTTGTTTAATACAATAGTTAACCATAAGTCCTCGGCGGTACTGCACCATTCCGGACGCTCGACCACGGTTAACTCGCGACGAACAGCCAGGAGGACTCCACCACCAAGCGTCTGACCCAGCCTTGCATAGTCCCTATCTCGTCTCCACACCAAGTAACGATCATCAAAAAGCTCCTGGTTGTGTATTCCATCTAACAGCCATGTCTCATTAATAGCGATAATATCATAAGAATTTAAGCAGATACTGCTTTTAAAAATGCTAGTTTTAGTTCGTAGTCCTCGGGTATTCTGGTAGTAAATTTTAAGTTGACTTAGCTCGGTAAACACAGTGAATAGTGAAAACAAAATGCAAAACAAGTTATTAAATCTGGAATCCATAAGCGCAACAAATAATCGCTAATAGAACGCGCAAACAGCTCAAAACCACGACCATCACTCCCGCTCGAATCAAAGTGCAAATCATTAATTTTTATTAACGTTATTGACTTCGAATGCAATAATAGGAAAAAACAGGTAGTCATAAATATACCTTCTGCACGATCAGCAAGCAGCTCTCGCTTTAACGCGCGTGAACAACGACCGAAAGTGAACTTAATTGACAGGGTGTCAGTGTGTAATAAGTTACGAGCGGGTACTACCGTAGCACACATAATACTTACAATTATTCGCACAAATCTACAATACACCGCCCGACTAAAACGCAAGCGCATGACAGGTGCGCCCAACTCACTGGGCCGCAAATAAGAACACAACATGAAACTCACTGGTTCGGTGAAACACTTATAACACTTATAGTAAATATAACTTATTGTTAATGATAAACATACACACGCTTTTATTTTATTTTCAAAAGATCTTTTTCGGATTTTATTATAAATATTGGAGAAGTGGGGGACTTCCGGGCCATTATCTTGCAGTGCCTGACCCAAATAAATTGAAAATTAGATTCCTTGTTATGCGCTGTGAGATGGTCATTGACAAAAATTTGCCCCTCTGCAGGAAAGCCCAATGAACCAGGATTGAGTGTTTTCAGCTTGCGTGATGCTGCGATAAACTCTTCTTTTAAGTACTTATTATTGAAGCACATTATGATTGGCTTAGGTACGTCAGGATTTCTTGTGGGGATCCTAGAGATGAAATTGATGTCCTCTTTTTTAAGAGGACATTCGACTGCCCTGGCTAAGCTAAGAGCGACATCAAACAGGTTTTCATTTTTCGTTGTAGGGATTCCCTTAATTTCAACATTGTTTGAGCGCGACCATTGTTCCCTTTCATTTAATTCCTGATTTATTTTGGATACCTCCACTTGTAACATTGGAATGACTGTAATACTTTCTTCAACATCCTTTATTCGTTTGTCCAATGCTTTGAGATTGTCCGTAAAACCACTTATCATCTCATGAGCCATATCCAGTGAAGACTGCAGGTTGGTGATCTCTGACTTAATGCTTTTAACGTCTTCAACGAGTACAGCTAAGGGAGCCAGCCTATGAAGGATGACTTTAAGGTCTTGGTGCAAACCTTCCAATGAGAGCTGGGGTTGTGGTGACAGAGGAAGAGGCTTAGGAGAATTGTCCTGGTTTTTACAGCCCGGGCAACGCCAGCTATTTTTCCGATCTCCTAGTTTTCTGTACCCCTGTTCGGTGACTCCAGAGCACGCAAAATCGAAATGCACGACATAGTTACATCTGTGCGCGTCACAGCGTGTTTCAAAATAAATAGCCGAACTAATATTTAATAATTAACAATAAAAAACCAAAAACTATGAAAATAACACTGCCAAGATGTTATTTATAATGGTTATGTAACATGGGCTTCGCTTTCCAGGGGCCTAATTCGCGTAACTGAATCGCAGTTCGATCGTGATTGGATTTGACGATTTTGACATTTAGCTCGTACTAGGAAACTAGTTTTATTTATAATCATCACAAGGAAGAAGTCTGCAAGTTATAGGTAGTGACCCTAACATAAGGTTCTGTTCTGTCGTCTAGTATGGGGATACGCCAAGCTTCTTGATAGTAGCTTAAATGTGAAAAACCTGTCGTTCAATTACGATTGTGATACGATTAGGTTACGCGAATTAGGGGCCAGGTGGTTGAAAATGGACCGTGTATAGAATCAGTGCGATAACAGTCATTATAACTCAAACAGCGTCCGTAACATATGACCCGCGCCCGCGTCTCCGCAACTGCGGACATTTGTCCGTTCGCCAGCGGACGCCCTCCGCCCGCCCCGCGCCCCGCGCCCTGCCCGCCCTGTATGCCATTTGTAAAGCGGAACCTTCATTAATAACGTCTGCCCAGCTATTTTTTGATAGGATAATTTTTATTAGCTTGTTATGTTACTAGATTTGGAGCTGTAAAGACAAATGGGGTTACATAAGTACTCGTATATTTTCATAAAGAATTGTTTCAAGAAGAACATTGTAAGTAATTACGTAAAGTGAGTGTGTCATACACATAATCAAATATAAAACATGCCATCAAAAACATAACTTGTAAAAAACCCAAGTCGCGCAACTCAAATTTTCTACCCTAAAAAGTTGTGCGATCTACTATGTAATACCAAGTCGGTTCATTCACCTCACATGTTTATATGGGATTACAAAGTTATTTATGTAGTTATTGAATCTAAAAAACTAGACCGAAATTGGAAAATGTTATAGTTTTTCCTTGGTTTGTACGTTAAACACTAATTGTGTTCTAAATTCGAAGCTTCTATGTCTGCTAGATGTGCCTTAACATTTTGATTACCATTTAGTCAGTCAGTCAGTGAGTTACGAAATTGAGAACTTTGACTAGTTAGTATTCTCAACTACTTGCTCAAATTGAATGATATTTGGAATATAGCATATTGATACAATGCCTGCTTGGTCACTGAAAATTCAGGCTTCTAGTTTCATTCCCAACGAAGTTACAGGAGGTCGAAAATGGCCTGAAATGCTTCGAGAAAAGACAGTACGGCCGTACCACTTTTTTTTTGCTCGACTTGATTCATTGCCGTGCCCCCAGATATTTAATACATATGGCCAAGAAAAAAAATCAAGTTAAAGATCATCCTCAAACATTTCGAGGAGTTTACGTAAGTTATATGCAGTTGTCGGCGTAGGTTGTGCCATTTCTCGGGATTCAGGAATGCTACTGTTACGGACACACGTCAATCTCGTTTAATTTAATATTTAGTTTATGTAATTAACCTTATTATTGTATTATTTTAGCTTTGAATATGTATGTATGTAAAGATTTTATATTTTATCACAATAAACGTAATTTCTGTTAGGGCCTTAGTTTATAAGGAAATGTATTAGCGCAGGGCTTGTTTTATTTCAATAAAATAGCAAACCGGTTTCTTATTTCCACTTACAATATCTAAAGTATTAGGTAGGATCTGGTATGGTTGTTTAAAGGTACTGGGGTGAAGGAAAATAACTGTAGGCCGTCCCGCTCACGCGCGGCGGAGGTATCCTATGGGCTGTCCCTGTCCCCCTAACAGATTCTGAAGGTCGGTAGAAAAAAACCCATGTAGGTAGGATTGTAAGTGGAAAAAATGTTAAGAAGCCTGTAGGTAGGTTTAGAATATGTAAGACAGAGATAGCAATACACATATCGGACCTCTCTTTTCTCCGAAGTTATTATGTGGGTGGATCGAGAAAGTGTCCAAAGAGTAAAAGAGACTATGTGTGTTCTATCTTTGTCTATCTAAGGAAAATCACGAATTTTGTATAGTCACTAGGCTAATTTAAGAAATGTAAATAAGAATAGGACGTGATCAGGCGAAAATTGTCCCTGCTCTCACGGTCACCTATCAAGAAAAGAAATAAACCCTGAAGAAATCAACAAGTGTTTTCGTCCGCATACAGTCCACTCAGGAAGTCCATGGTCGGCTTGTACCTACAACCTACAAGGTCTGGTCCATGCGATCCGGATAAGTGAAGCCAGCAAGATATCAAGATCAGTCTGAAGATCAGTGCAACAGTGAAGCCAGCAAGACAAAGACAGCAACATCGTCGTAACCGTTCATCGTGTAACGAAGAGAAGAAAGTGTAACCAGACGCGGGTGTACCGCGGCTCGGACATTCACCACCTAACGGTGTCAAACGGTGTTTGTTCCGAGTTAACGCCGTTCCCAGGCGGTGCAGTCAACGGACGAGCTGCCGTATATCGTGCAAACGATTACGAACTAGTCCGACCACGCCAGTACGGTGTGCGCAGGCGTAGGGGCCGGACTGTAGGCACTGCTGAGGGTTCTGGTGATTCCAGCCAGGACAGAGCACCCTACGGCTGCGTACATTCTCTGCTGGGTGGTTCCTCCCTTTCCACTCCTGCACGACCATCCATCCCCAGACAGGCTCCCCACGGTAGCGTACCTGTCCGGGATTGTTAGGAGTAGGGGCTGCAAGTAAGAAGATGCCAACAACGCGAAGACAAGCTGAGGCCGCCGGGAGTCAAGCAATGGAAAACTCAAGACGATGTGATTTTGAAGAGCCACCTGCATCGCCATCGGTGCAAACATCAAAGAGTCAAGTACCCGCAGAAGGCGGATATATTATGGAGACGGACCCAGCACCGATAGCAAAGCGTCAAGATGCCAACGCCGACACAGACGTGCCACGGACAAAGGCACCGTCATCGAGGGGGTCAAGCGTTGCCGCACGAATTAGACAAGCGGAGTTATTGGCCGCAGAGAAGCTCGCCGCACTTGAGAAAAGCTTAATTCAAAAACGATTAGAATATGAAATAGCTACAATTATGGAAACCGACGACGATGACCGTGAGAGCATACCCGCCGGTGATAGTCAAGCCAGAGTGGACGACTGGCTGGACAAGTCGCAGTCCCGGCGTCGCGAAGAAACGCAGCTACCCACCACAGAGGAGCCTTGCGACATTCTTACTCAAGAGCGACAAAGACAGAAAGATGTTCAAATGACAGAGATGGTTAGAAACCGTCATTTGAATCCATCACAACCTCCGGAAGAGAATAAAAAGGAGGAAGAGCCTCGAATGAAGATGGACGGGGCGGAGGTACTTGCAGCGACATTAGAGAAAATCATGTCAAGACGACCGACACCACGACAAGCAATAGAATTGCCGATATTTAGCGGGGCACCGACAGACTGGCTTTCTTTTAAGGCAGCAATGCAAGAATCAACCATGACAGGCGCATACACTAAAGCTGAGAACCTGGCTAGATTAAGAAGCTGTCTAAGAGGAGAAGCCAAAGAAGCAGTAGCGGCTTTATTATCATACGCATCCGATCCGGACATAATTATGAAAACTCTAGAACAGTGCTACGGAAGGCCGGAGATAATAATTGATCGAACGCTAAATGAATTGAAGAGTCTGCCGCGCCTAGGACCGACTGCCAGTGACTTGAATACATTTGCAATCAAAGTACAGAATATTGTTTGCACGCTGGACTCCATAGACAACAGAGGATACCTGAGAAATCCAATGCTAACACGGGAGATAATTGATAAACTTAGCCCGCATTTGAAATCTCGATGGTGCGACTATGCAGTACAATACTCAAGCTATTCGGAGCCAGAGATAATCACTTTGTCACATTTCCTAATGGAAGAGGCTAACAAAGCGCTACGCTACGCATATACGCCGCAGTCGAATTATTCCGCTACAAAAAGAGAAGTCGTGTCAGTCAAACCGAACACAAACATAAGAAAGAAAAATACGGGAGTGTACGTCACAGCCGAAGAAAGGAGGACGGCACAAAAGAAACCCTGTTTGTGTTGCGGTGGAGACCATGAGATGTCACTGTGTAAAAAGTTTATAGCTATGACAGTTAACCAAAGATGGAACTGGTTAAAGGAAGAAAGATTATGTTTTCTATGTTTATCAGATAGACATCGGCGTCTCAAATGCAAAGCGCAAGTATGTAATGAGAATGGTTGTGGTCGACGTCATCACAGAATGCTACATATGTCAGAGAGGGACAGCAAGAGTCCACAACATACATTAGAAAGGGACAGCAAGAGTCCAGAACAAAACCAAGAGGTGGTCGCATCTGTCAATCATTCGATAGACGCGTCCAAGGTATTGTTAAAAGTATGTCCGATCACTGTCGAAGGACCTATGGGTAGAGTACGTACGTACGCTTTACTTGACGAGGGGTCAACAATTACACTGATCGATAAAGAGTTAGCAGATTACGTCGGCGCAGAAGGGCCAGTTCGAGACTTACACATTTGCAGTGTGAATGCACAGAGCGTGCCACATAAAAGTACGGAAGTGGAGATTCAAATCATCGCTAAAGGCAATAAGAAGCACGCGGTGAGAGCGAGAACAATGGAGAATCTTCAACTTCATAGACAAACGATAAATGAAAGTTGTTTGAGATATAAACACATGCGTGTACTAAACAATGAAGACGTATGTTATGTAAGCGCCAAGCCGCGTATCCTGATCGGCGCGGATAATTGGCACCTGATAGTCAGCAGAAGGCTGCTAATAGGCAAACGTCATGAACCAGTAGCATCACTTACCACTCTGGGGTGGGTGATTCATGGAATAGCGCCGTCTCATGTGATAAAGGAGAAAAATACTGTGCTATATGTCAACGGCAAGCAAAGTTTAACTCAGTGCACGACGCGTGCCATGGATGACGAGTTACACAATATGGTGAAAGAACACTTTGAAATAGATTCATTGGGTATCTTAAAGAAAGAACGTGAAAATCCAGATGAGATTCGTGCCAAAGAAGCCTTTGAAACTTCAGTAAGATATGTCAAACGACAGTATGAAGTCGGATTACCATGGAAGGAAAATGTGAATGTTATGCCACCGAGCTACGATCTAGCACGGCGCAGACTCATGGCAATCGAGAAAAAGATGGACAAATCGAAAGAGTTCAAAGAAGCATACACGAAACAGATGAATAATATGTTTGAAAAAGGTTACGCCAAAGAGAGCCAAGACAACGAGATAGATAGCCCACGGCTTTGGTATCTACCACACTTCGCAGTAACCAATGTGAACAAACCCGGTAAACTGAGATTAGTGTTCGACGCTGCCGCTAGAAGCAATGGAGTGTGCCTGAACGACGCACTACTAGAAGGTCCCGATTTACTGAGAGATTTGGCGGGAATGCTTTTTAGATTCCGAGAAAGAGCCATAGCAGTGACCGCGGATATCAGTGAGATGTTTCTACAGATAAAAATCTTAGAAAGAGATCAGCCGGCGCAAATGTTTTTATGGAGAGGCGACGACAGAACGTCACCACCAAAGCGTTATAAAATGACTTCAATGATCTTCGGAGCGAAGAGTTCACCGTTTTTAGCACATAGCGTACGTGATTACAACGCTCAGAAACACGCCAGTACGTACCCAAGAGCACACGAAGCGATAACGAAGAACCATTACATGGACGACTGGGTCGACTGTTTCGATACACAACAAGAAGCAAGTGACGTCATCGAAGAAGTTCGTCATGTACACGCGCAGGCGGGATTCACGCTTACAGCCTTTAATACAAACGGGCCGGACGTGTTGCGTGAGCTGCCAATTGATAGCCGTGCCACGACACCGAAACAGCTCGGTGCCGCTATGACTCAATATGGACGAACGCTGGGACTTATGTGGGACGCTAACAACGACGAACTAAGTTTTAACACGGTGCTAGTCAAAGTGCCGCAAGAAGTGAAGACATTGAAACGAACGCCTACGAAGCGAGAAGCACTGAGCGCAGTCATGTCAATATTCGATCCACTTGGACTACTGAGTTATTACACCATCCGAGCGAAGATACTAATACAGAAGGTGTGGCGCCTAGACACAAGCTGGGACGAAGCGCTACCCGAGGAAATAGCCAATGAATTCCAGACATGGTTGAGTGGTGTGGACGCTCTAAGCAGTTTGCGTCTACCCCGTCTATACTCTCAGACGGGGGGAGTGACTAGAAAGCAGCTGCACGTATTCTGCGACGCCAGCGAGTCTGCTTACGCTACGGCTGCATACTGGTTTCGTGGAATACGAAGATGGGTCGAAACGAGTGATGTTAGCCGCCGCTAAAGCGAAGGTAGCGCCGATAAAGGCTCAGACGATACCACGGCTGGAACTACAGGCGTGTCTGATCGGCGCACGACTTGCGTCAATTATAACGAGAGAGCACAGATGGCAACCCGATAGAGTTACATACTGGACGGACTCTAGAACGGTTCTACATTGGATAGAGAACGAGAGAGTGCGTTACACCCCGTACGTATCGCACCGACTGAGTGAAATTACGGAGTTGACCGATCCTAGCCAATGGAGATGGGTGCCGACGCAAGAAAATGTAGCCGACGACGCAACGAGAATCGACTACGATATAAAGTCTCGAGAAGACCGATGGTTCACCGGACCGTCGTTTCTATACTCAAACGAAGAGCTATGGCCATCACCGAATGTGACAGCAGACGGCGATAATGAAGAAAACAACGAAGTCATATGTAACGTAACTACAAATGACTTATGGAGCGTGCCAGATGCGAGACGTTTCTCGAATTATGAACGTCTAGTGAGAGCAATGGCATATGTATTACTTTTCATAGAGAAATGTCGTAAACGTGCTAAAGAAATTACTATACGACATATACAAAAGGCAGAGACGTGGCTAGTGAAACAAGCACAAGAAGATTCTTTCGGCGATGGCAAGATTGTCAAGAACGCGCTACGTGTCACGCTTAACGAGAAGGCGCCGAAAGAAGAAGTTCTACTGACGCTGTTGATGGAAGTCGAGCACACCATGAACGCTCGACCACTCACACATGTACCGGTTAGCGCTAACGATCCCGAGGCGCTAACCCCTAATCACTTCCTGCTGGGTGGTTCGCACGGCTTACCCATCACCGGGCCGTGTGAGCAATCGACGAGGAAGACATGGCGGGCCGCGCAAGGTCTAGCCGACGAGTACTGGCGCAGATGGCTGAAGGAGTACCTACCCGAGCTCATACCAAGAAGAGGGGCTCGTGACGTCAACGAGGTCGCTATCAAACCAGGCGATCTAGTCATCGTGGTGGACCACACGCTTCCACGCAACGTGTGGCCCCGAGGGGTCGTCACACGTGTTCATCCCGGACCAGACGGAGGAGTAAGAAATGTTGAAGTAAGGACCAAGGGTGGCGTGTTTCGTCGACCGACGTCGAGATTGGCTGTCCTGCCGGTAGAAGAATGAAGAGGTTCCGCACTGCGCAGCGCTGCACCGGGGGGAGACTGTTACGGACACACGTCAATCTCGTTTAATTTAATATTTAGTTTATGTAATTAACCTTATTATTGTATTATTTTAGCTTTGAATATGTATGTATGTAAAGATTTTATATTTTATCACAATAAACGTAATTTCTGTTAGGGCCTTAGTTTATAAGGAAATGTATTAGCGCAGGGCTTGTTTTATTTCAATAAAATAGCAAACCGGTTTCTTATTTCCACTTACAATATCTAAAGTATTAGGTAGGATCTGGTATGGTTGTTTAAAGGTACTGGGGTGAAGGAAAATAACTGTAGGCCGTCCCGCTCACGCGCGGCGGAGGTATCCTATGGGCTGTCCCTGTCCCCCTAACAGATTCTGAAGGTCGGTAGAAAAAAACCCATGTAGGTAGGATTGTAAGTGGAAAAAATGTTAAGAAGCCTGTAGGTAGGTTTAGAATATGTAAGACAGAGATAGCAATACACATATCGGACCTCTCTTTTCTCCGAAGTTATTATGTGGGTGGATCGAGAAAGTGTCCAAAGAGTAAAAGAGACTATGTGTGTTCTATCTTTGTCTATCTAAGGAAAATCACGAATTTTGTATAGTCACTAGGCTAATTTAAGAAATGTAAATAAGAATAGGACGTGATCAGGCGAAAATTGTCCCTGCTCTCACGGTCACCTATCAAGAAAAGAAATAAACCCTGAAGAAATCAACAAGTGTTTTCGTCCGCATACAGTCCACTCAGGAAGTCCATGGTCGGCTTGTACCTACAACCTACAGCTACCATATCCTGGATATGCCCTATTCCGGAATTGGATCTTGAATATTATCATCAATTCAACAGGAAATAAATTTGTTACTTGATAGAGAGAAGTTTATCTGTATAAGATCAGATGATTACACATTTGATTTTATTTAGCTTAATTACCTGTCTTGGTACATTTTATTTTTACCATTTAATCTTAACTCATATGCCTATTGTATCACCATTATACACTAGTGTATTCACAAAACAACTCGGTTCATAAATACAAATCATTTTGATGTCCCTGACTTTAGCACGGTCCGATGTTTAGGTTAGAGAAAGACTGACGCAAGTTGTACTAACAACAATTAAAGCAACGTTTGAGGTCGTCTACCTTAAATATACCTACGCCGACCACTAGTTATGTGCAACAAAATGTGTTTTTATATATGTATAAAGTAGAGTTTCCAAGGTCCTTATTGGTTCTTTGGACATGTAAATGCGGCAAGATGTGGGTCTCTCGCGGGAGTCGTCCGAGCCTCCGCCGGCCGGCTGTGTCTCGCAAACTGAATTGGGTTTCATTAGCGAGATTTAGGACTGGCAACTAAATTTGTAGGGCCGGCTTAGGAAGCTTATATTTGTATTTAAACATCTACACTCAGCTGCTGACTTTCACTGTCTCATCACTGTGTACTATGCCCTAGCGCAATCAATTTTTCTCTTATTGCATAACTTCCTGGGGTGGGTCGGTGAAATCTCATATGCTGAGACTCGAAAGAGCTCAACGAGCGGTTTTAAAAGTTCTCTCCAAAAAGCCTATTCGCTTTCCTACAACGGAACTGTATTCCATATGCAGGGTTCCCACAGTGCGTCAGCTTTTCGTTCTTGCCACTGTTCTTCGAAAACACTCCCAGCTTCCGTACGACCCTAAATTTACAGAGCTCCATCGTCGATCCGACAGGGTCTGTAAAATTGTACCTCGTCAAACTTCTCTTGCAGCTCGTCATTTTTATTATATAAGTCCCACTCTGTATAATAAAGTAAATAAAAAGTTAAATATCTACCCGTTACCCTCCTATAAGTGTAAAACTAAATGCCTGGATTGGCTTCTCACTCTATCTTATGAAGATACCGAGGCCTTAATTAAAAAATCCTTTTAAATTCCTGACAAACTTACAAACTTACAAATGCCTATATCTACACGCAGTTACATAAATACACGCCAATGTACGCATACACACACATGAACACATATACGCACACATCACACACACACACTCACACACCACACATACACACACACACACACGCCACACACGTTACACTAAATTTTAAAATTAGTTTGTATATGGAATTGTATAACTTCTCCGGAGGGGGGCGTTGACTTCTGCGCCACAGTTTTAACTTTTGCAGAGGTCATCGTTTTTCCCGATTAAATTAAGAACCTATGTTAAAATTCCTAATAAAGATATATTTATTTAAAAAAAAAAGAAACATTCTTGTTTTGAATGATAAATAGTGGAATGATGAAGATAAAACAAGTAGGATCCATCAACTCAATTTACGTCTTTTTTATTTGGACAACATCACATACATTGTTCTGATCCCGAAGTAAGTAAATATTTAATGCACTCGTTTTGTGAAAGTCAGAACCGACGAAGGTACCACAGTCACTCAGACCCGAGGAAATATAGAAAAATACTTTTGTTTTCTACATTGACCCGTCCGGAAATCGAACCCGGGACTAAGCAGAAGATGATACCTTGAAAACAGGTGTTGACGGCTCTCCGTTACGGAAATTGTTATTTTATTTCTCTTTCTTTTTAAAAATCGTCCAAGTGCAAGACGGACCACGTGTTCTGTAGTGGCTAGTCGCAAATGCTGACTTACTTGATTTGTTACCGATGTCATCTGCATAGCGAAAGTGGCATACACACCGGTTTTCAAGGTGTCGCCTACTCTGAGTTCCCGGGTCCGATTCCCTGACGGGTCAATGTAGATGTAGATCAGGTCAACACTGTCCACATCATCGTGGATTCAAATGATGGATTAAATCTAAATAAATCAGTCCATCTGAAACGCCCCGTTGATCTAGTGGTTTATATACCGGACCAAGATCTCGGGGTCCCGGGTTCGATCACCGGGTCGGGCAACAAAAAAAAAGTTTTGATTTTTCGAACATTGCTCGGGTTTGTGATCACCAACCCGCATTTGGCAAGCGTGGTGATTATGCCAGTACCTATCATTGCTGAGGTAACTTGAATTCAATGATGGAGGCCTGTTCCCTGCAGTGAGATGATTATAGGCTGTTACTACTATAACAGTTTTAGGTGTAACTTTTGTATCCGATTGTGTATCTTGTTCGTATTATACAGGGTGTAACAAAAAGCTTAACGAAGCCTTAAACTTCGCATTCAGTTGATCAAACCAAATCGCTTTTAACAAAAATAATCGCTGGCAAACGACTTTTTATTGGCATTAAAATAAATCAAGTATTTATTGCCCGCAATGTATAGCGCGTATGACACGCACAGACGAGGATTGTGAACTAACTTTATACAATTAGACCCTCAATAACTCAGTACCTAACGATTCGTTTCCCAGGTATGGTGTCTTGGAAAAAAAAAGATCGTACAAATGGGTAGAATACGTGGTATTTTGATTGAAAGTCTTACATACGATGAAATAGAAAATTTACTTATCAGAATAACCTAACACACACACATGCACCACACCACATCACCCCACCATACACACTCACACATACACACACACACACACACACACATTTATATATATGCATATATACATTGTAAAAGTGATTTACCTTTGTTTTCTGATTGGGAAGTAGCGAGTCATTCTCCATACGAGTATTTTTAATTGCTCAATGGGAAGGCTCAACACAACATTGTAATAAGTTTTTATGTAAAGAATTTTTATTATTTTTTTTTTTATTCGGATTCGATAAGCCTTTTGTTACATCTTTTATATCGATAGTTTTACTGAAATATTCACAGGATCGTAAATACAGAAGTACGCGTTGTTATGAAAGTGATCATAGCTATATAATAGATGATATTCAGATGTTCTGTAGTGCGCGGCCCCGCGGGGGTCGTTGCGGCTCGGACATGCTTCTGTGAAATGAACACGGAGCATGGGGGATTTGTGTCGAAACTTCGTTGGCTTTTTAGTGTGTTTCTACTATAGTCACGCTCTACTTAGTTCAATAACTTTTAAGTAAATAGGTAATGTAGGTGGTCAACTTTCTTACTTTTAGTATTATTTCTATTTCTTTGAAAAGTTTCTTTGCGCCTTTGTTTCTAAATGTGAATTCAACTGACTGGGTAAAGGTAAAGGTTTCCTTGGCAAAAGGCTAAAGGCAATGTAAAAAAGTTTTGAATTTGCAGCTCTAAATGTAGCTTTTATGTTTTAATGACATTGTCAAATTTGAAATAAAGTATATTTTTGAAACTTCGGAAATTGACCAAAATTTGATAATGTGTATTTAGTGTTGTTTGATGTCAGAAAATTAATAAATAATATCACTACAGCTCTTTTGTAAGGGTGTCGTTAGAGGCGACTTGAGGAGTGCTGCCAGAAGAAGACGTGTAGCAGCGTATTTCCTGTACCATTCGACAAACTGCGATCGCCAATCCGCCAGGCATGGCAAAGTCATTCTTTCCAGCATAATGTAAAGAAATACAAGGGAAAGTGGGTCCATGAGTTGCTACAATGTAGTTAAGTTCAGGTTATTATGTGATAGGCGTTGTGTGTGACTCTGATTGTACTGTTTAGCCGATTTTCACGAGGACGTAGTCAGGGGCGGACTACTAGCACAGAATCCCTAATATTACTACTGCTAGTAACTCGTTATCAGACGTAAACATTCGGACCGCAACGCATTTCTCTTATCGCGCAGGGCTCGCGGGGACCCACTCGGTCGCGCGCATTCGTCACGCAGATACCGGTGGAACTATGCAGATATATCAGTGAAACTGATGATTAGTGCGGCTACTGTAAAATAGTCATTTAATTTGCTGTATTGTCCCTTCAAATTCGTTTCGTAATTGCAACACCAACCGAACGTGTTTATTGTAAAATGTACACTGGCCTAGAATACATAACGTAAAGGCTCCTATTAACGACCCCCTAAAATTGGTGTCCTAATAACGTCCTTTTTTTTCAATCATTCCTAATAGACTTTATATAGGTTCCAGTAAAGTGATTTCTTAAAAATTAGTTAGGTGTTGTAGTTGGTCGTTAAAATATTTTCATTTGTGTGTCTAAATAGTCAGTGAATAAAATAAATTGACAGTAAGTGAGATGCGCCCGAAATGAATGCACATTTCATAGAGTTGCGCCTCCAGCCTCATAAGAACCACTTAACTTTACTTAAGAGAAATAAGATACTAAAAGTGGATTTGTCTTCTTACTATCATCGTTTTATTAAGCTAACCCTTAATATAACCAATTTTATTGATTTTTATGGTATAAAATCATATTTTACTTAAAGGCGGTAATAGAGTCTAAATCTCATAACTTGATGCTTATAACGACCCATGGCGTTGTAAGAAATTCAAGAATATTTATTATTTTGTAATAAATGTCTATAATTAACTAATTACTTTATTTGATATTTTAGCAACTTAATTGCACTTATGATATCAGTATATAAACTTGAAAAATTTTGTCTCAGGCGGGACTCGAACCCGCATCTCCTCGCATGCCGGGCGGGCGCCATACCATTAGGCCACCGAGACACTGCGACACGGCGCGAATTTTTCAAGCATATTCTTACGCTGTGAGCCAGCGTTGTTTCATCAAATGTTAGGAGTTTGCACCCTTAACACCCGAAAGAAACATCTTTGCAGATGTTTGACAGTCAGTTAAGATGAAACAGCTATTTATATACTTTATTTGATATTTTAGCAACTTAATTGCACTTATGATATCAGTATATAAACTTGAAAAATTTTTTTATATGATATCATAAGTGCAATTAAGTTAAGCATTAAGCAAACCACTCGACCAACTTAATTAACATATTGCATCAGGTAGAGTGGAAACTGGAAGACTTTCTCTTTCATTAAGAACATTTTTAGTAATGACTGTCGGATAGAGATGACAATCGGATTATTGTATCATATTATATTAACCTGAACATATAACATAGCACAGTACCTAACTACGGACAAGTTAACGCGCCAACTGCCGCTAATGCGCACCTACGCGCTACCGAACTTCAGAGGTGACCCCGCGCCCGCACGTACACACAGCCTGCGCGGGACGGCCTGCACATTGCTAACCAAAATTATAAGTAATGCATAATATACAGGATGAAATCTTAACCACTTTCCAAATTTTAATATTGTTACGAACGTAGAGTTCGGGATTTGGATAAAACACCGTTGACTTATAAGAAGATTTTATTAGGCGATGAACAGGTCGCAAACACTATCACAAAAGCCAAATCACAAGAATCGTAGTCCGGTGGGTCGCTGAGGTCGTTGGTTCCAATACACTATTTAGCCAATCCGTAGAGTAGTCCTTATATCCGTTGGTATCGCTAAAGTCGTCGTTACTTCGCACTAGATCACTTTTCGCAGGTATCGCACCGAAAGCTCAGAATGAACTGACTCCGGCGTCTTAACTCCTGTTATTTATATATCTCAACATCGATGCCGGTCGTACATACTAGAATGTTCATTTTCCAGAAAAATCACAAGGACGTTTAAACGTAAACAACTCTAGTGAGTTATACCATTTTGCGCCTTAATGTGTTAACTTAAAGTCCAATGTCGCTTGCACTATCATCTTGTTATTACTTTGTGGTCGAACTTAGGTAGTTATGTACATTCCTCTAGCGATATCTCGAACCTTCTAGCATGACCGCGACAATATATTATCAATCTACGGGACAAAAAACAAATGACGTATTTTTTCTTTTGGTATAGCCCAGTACAAAAATGTCAAAATAAATTTTGTATAACAACCGTCTATTATAACACTCACATGATACTCGTATAATGCTAAAAACAAATAAATTTCATTAAATATAATAACATTTGGTATAACGTTCTTTAACGATAACACTCCTTGTTACAAACCTTATTTTGATTATTTTTGGTTTGTATTCCTTTTTTGATTTATATTTAAAAAGTACTGTTTTGGTTTAGTTTTTGGTTTGTCATTGTTAATATCGTTGTGTTACTGTCAATATATTTCTCTTGTGCTCTCCTTTTCATAATATATTATTTACATTTACATTCACGCCTATCATTTTATCACCACAAAATACAGTCCACTCCTTTTCATTTGGTCCATCGATCACGTAGAAATTTGAACCATTTCATTTGACATTTCATTTTTATTGATAGTTCTTATTATAGATTCAATATCGTTGTGCATTTTCACATGATCACTCGTAGTAAGAGCAAAGTCATGGAAACTCATAAATCACATGACATTCCTACATCTTCCCAGGCTCATTTTTCATCTCCTCACGATCACGTTCCGCTAGCAGTAGACCCTAATGTTGTGCCCGTAGGTGGAAACATTCCTACAGTTTGTGACGACGATCGCGTCAGTAGCATGCGCTCCGCGCAAGCAGCGTCCCGTCATTCGTCAGCGACGGTGAAGGCTCGCAGGGCCGCTGCCTTAGCTACACTCAAAAGACGCCAGCATGAACGCCAATGTGAATTGGAGGAAGCGGAACTCATTGCCAATTTTGATCGGATGGAAGCGGAGGACGAGGGAAGTAATCGGAGTGGACAAAGCTCGTGTAGTGTGAAACGCACAGAAAAGTGGGTACATGATTACAATACTAAATATATTGACAGGGTCGAGGTCTCGAGGCCTAGCCATTCGGTATCTCTACCGGTAGCTCCTCAGGCTGCTGCTCCCAATTTAGCAGCACACCTCCAACACCAAGTAACAACAGATTTTGATCCCCAGGTGCCCGGGTTGGCTCTCTCTTTTCCGCCACCCTCTCTCGTGGGCCCTGAGGCTCAACACTTAGACATGCCTGTCGTTCAAAACAGCTATGATTCTTCGGTGCTAAAATCCGTAGCTGATACAGCCGCTGCAGCTTTGGCGTTAGCTACTGCCATACCTAGGTCTAAAACGTCAAATATTCAGTTAATCACGTTTAATGGGCAAGTTTCACAATGGTTACAATTTAAAAAACTTTTTGACAGCACTAAATCCCTCTACACACCCACAGAGAACGTCGCGCGCTTGCAAAATGCGCTTCGTGGGCCCGCCCGTGAGGCCGTTTCGTCGCTTCTTATCTCTGCAGAGGATCCCGAAGATATCATGCGTGCCCTGGAGAGAAATTTTGCGCGCCCTGAGATGATCATTTTCGGTGAAGTGCAGACACTGAAGTCATTACCACGACTTGGCAGTGAGCTTAGGGAACTTGGTAATATTGCCAATAAGGTAGGCAACAGTATTTGTACCATGAAACTATTAGGCCAACGTGAGTACTTAAATTCGCCTGATATATATTACGCAGTTTTAGGCAAATTGAACCCTATTATGAAGTCGAAATGGTCAGACTTCGCCTCTCACAAAAGTATGACCTGTCCACTTCTATCTAAATTAGAATTATTTTCTGAGTTTCTGTCGCATGAATATGATAATTACGTTAGATTTGCTTTATCTCCCGAGAGTGCCACATTTACGACCAAGACTTGTGATATCACTTCTCAACGCAGATCTCAAAATATTCATTCCCTTATGGAAAATAGGAACAATACGAATAATAAATCGGCTTGCAGTTTTTGTAGCAAAAATCACAACATTAAACTGTGCAAAGATTTTTTGTCCCTAAACATAGACGATAGATGGCGTTGGTTGCGTGAGAACAAAGTTTGTTATAAATGTTTAAGGCGTAGCTCACATCAATGGAAAGCATGTAAAGTAAAACCTTGTGGCATTGAAGGTTGTTCCTTTCGCCATCATCCTCTTTTACATGGCAGGGACACCTCTTTCCAAAATAATAACGTTTGTACTTCGGCCAGTCAAGACACTTGTACTACTTCGGTACCCTTATCGCCTAGTATAAACGCGGACTCTGGGGAAGAAAGGGTGACGGTTTCTACCACTGCTGTGCCAAATATTAACAGTTCTTTGCAAACACGTGCACTTCTTAAGATCATACCAGTGACTGTTTCGGGACCTGACGGTGATGTTAATACATTCGCTTTGCTCGACGATGGTAGCACTACCACATTAATCGATGCGAGCGTTGCGTCTCGTATTGGCGTTACCGGACCTGAAGAAGCAGTCACTGTAAATTGTGTAGGAGGGCTTAGGAAAAGTGCGAAAATGTCTTACGTAGATTTTCAAATTAAGGGTAGGTACCAAAGTGAGACATTTTTAGTAAAAAACGCTAGGTCATTAAAATCACTTTCTTTACAACCGCAGTCAATTTGTAGAGACAGTATCGACTCCTTAGTATACTTAAATGATTTAGTAGAGGTTTTAACATACGTAGACGCCACACCAACTGTGCTCATAGGTGCTGATAACTGGCATTTATCTATCAGTAAGGAAGTTAGGAAAGGTAAACGTAACCAACCTGTTGCTTGTTTCACAGCATTAGGCTGGGTATTGTATGGATTAACATCTAGTAAAACCAAAGCAGTAAATTTTATTAATCATGCCAACTTTGACATCGTTTGTCAAAATGATTCTTTGGATTCGATCTTAAAAAAGCACTATAAGTTAGAGGCTTTAGGAATAACAAAACAGGAAACTATACATAGCAAACAGGACAGACGTGCTATTGAAATTTTGGAGTCTAGTGTCAAGCGTTTACCTTCTGGGCGTTTTGAGGTTGGTTTGCCTTGGAGAAACGACATCACACGTGTTCCTGATAGTTATCCTCAAGCGTTATCTCGGTTCCTAAGCCTTGAACGTCGTATGGCTAGAGACGCTTCATTCGCACAATCATACAGTACGTACATGCAAAGTATGTTAGACAAGGGTTACGCCGAGGAATGTTATAGCGATACATACTATGACAAATATTCTCGCAATGATAATTCTCCGGGCCTCAGGTGGTACTTACCTCACTTTGGAGTGTATCACCCACAAAAGCATAAATTGCGTGTAGTCCACGACGCCGCTGCCTTAAACGAAGGAGTTAGTTTGAATTCCATGCTGCTTCCCGGTCCTGACCTGTTACAGTCATTATTGGTCATTATGTTTCGGTTTCGGGAGGGTCAAATCGCTCTTACAGCTGACATAAGGGAAATGTTTCCTCAATTTCGAGTCCGTGTAGAAGACCGAGATGCCTTGCGATATATTTGGAGATCAAATTCAAATCTTGAGACCGGAAAGCAGCCCCTCAAGGAATACAGAATGACTTCTGTTGCATTTGGGACATGTTCCAGCCCTTTCATTGCACAGTATTTAAAAAATAAAAATGCAAAAGAGTTCGAACATCTGTATCCTAAAGCAGTAGACGCAGTGTTGAATAATCATTATATGGATGATTATTTAGATTCTCATGACAGTGTAGACAAAGCAGCACAGGTAGCAGCTGACATAGTTATCGTCCATAAAGCTGCATGTTTAGAGATGCGCGAATGGATATCTAACGATCAGGCAGCATTGAATCTTGTTCCCGCAGAATTTCGTGTTGCCCAATCATCAGAAATAGATCTTGGCTTAAATATGACAACAGTAAGAGCATTAGGTATAGTCTGGGATCCCCTAACAGATAAATTAGGATTTAGAACCGGCTTAGATGAGTGTTTACCAAACCCCCTTACAAAACGAAAAGCTCTCTCGCATTTAATGCGTGTGTATGACCCCTTAGGTTTGCTCGCACCTATAATTATTAAAGGTCGTATATTATTTCAGGAACTGTGGAGGTCCAACATCGACTGGGATGTTGAGCTTCCACCACCCGAGTCTGCAAAATGGATAGAATGGCTACAAGCCATAGGCAAGGTTGCGTCAATCAAAATACCGCGGTGGTATGCCTCTACTATGAAGTCAGAACCGCTACATCGTGAGCTTCATATATTTGCCGATGCTAGTGAGCTTGCATATGCCTGCGTCGCGTATTGGAGACTCATTTACGAAGATGGCTCAATCCAGGTTGTTCTGATTTCAAGTAAGGCTAGGGTTTCACCACTAAAACCTACTTCAATTCCACGCTTAGAACTTCAAGCTGCTTTGATCGCGGCGCGGCTCGCACGAACCATACATGACAGTCATAGGAAAAAACCATCTCGTACATTTTTCTGGACAGACTCGATGACAGTCTTGGGATGGCTTCGTAGCGACGCGCGGACATTTAAACCGTTCGTGGCACATCGGATTGGAGAAATTGTTGAAAGTTCAAGCGTTCTGGATTGGAAGTGGGTACCAAGTGACTTAAACGTAGCAGATGATGCAACTCGGGCACGCACGGTTCATTTGACGTCATCTAATCGATGGTTTACCGGACCACCATTTCTTTTAAACTCCACTAAAGACTGGCCTTTAGAGCCTCTCGCGACCGCGCCAGTTCAAGAAGAACTCAAATCTTCTAAGCTAGTGAGACTGCTAACAATAAACTTGTCAAAATTACCTACCCCAGTCACGGTAAATTTTGACAAATTTAGTAACTGGCTTCGATTACTCAGAGCCACAGCTCGCGTTATACAGGTTGTGTCAATATTTCGCGGAAATTTAAAACCAACATCCACTACTCTGGTTCCTCTTACAGCAGACCTTTTGAAGGCCGCAGAGAGGCAAATTCTTCAAAAGACGCAGTTAGATAGCTTCAAAGAAGAATATCATAGCTTACTGAATTCTGAACAAATCTCTAAGAAGAGTCGCCTTTTCAAGTTATCGCCTACTATAGCAGAGGATGGCTTACTGCGCTTACACGGCAGAGTGAAGATGGTAGAAGGTGTTGGTGTCGAGATGAAGACTCCAGTGATATTAGACGGTCGGCACCCAGTTGTACAATTACTGGTGCATCACTTTCATCAGCAACTTGGACATGCAAATAATGAATATGTAATTAATGAGATACGCCAGATGTACTGGATATTGCGGCTGCGAGACACAGTAAGGACTACAGCAAGGAAATGTTTACATTGTAAAATCAGAAAAGCGCGTCCACTAAATCCCTCAACCGGTGACCTTCCTCCTCAGCGACTGGCACACCACCACCGTCCATTCAGCTTTACCAGTGTCGACTATTTTGGTCCTGTTACTGTAACAGTTGGACGCAGGCACGAAAAAAGATATGTTGCCTTATATACGTGCATGACCACCAGATCAGTTCATTTAGAGCTAGTGCACAGTCTTTCTGCAGATGCTGCGATTATGAGCTTAAGAAGATTTATCGCCCGGAGAGGCTGTCCAAATACTATTTATTCAGACAATGGAACTGCTTTTGTCGGAGCTAATCGCATATTGAGAGAGTTTTACACCGAAAACGTACAAGAGTTTACTGCCAATAAGATGATAAAATGGAGTTTCATCCCAGCAGCCGCTCCATCCTTCGGAGGTTGTTGGCAGCGACTAGTAAGAACAGTCAAGATTGCTTTGAACGCTACTCTTCACGAAAAGGCCCCAAAAGAGGAAGTCCTCTTAACATTATTGGCAGAAGCAGAAGCAATCGTTAATTCACGTCCATTGAGCTATGTGTCAGTAGACCATAATGACGATGAAGCGCTTACGCCCTTCCATTTCTTAATTGGTACTTCTTCAAACCAGGTTCTACCTACGGTGTTGAATGACGGTGACCTGTTGCGACGTGCAGATTGGAAGAAGGCATTAAGACTTGCCGACCACTTTTGGAATCGCTGGGTCAAAGAAGTACTTCCCACTATGCAACCACGACATCAACCAAACAGCACAACTGATTGCGATTTAAAAATAGGCGACATGGTCATCATTGGAGACGAGCAACTACCTAGAGGTGTATGGCCCAGAGGTCGTATTACTGCTACTTACCCAGGAAAGGACGGAGTAACCAGAGTAGTTGATGTAGTTACTGCGGCTGGTACACTACGCCGCCCATTGAAAAAACTGGTCAAACTCCCTTCGTAGTTTGACTGGCTTTTTATTATTTTTTACTGATTGTTCGTACTTTGTAAGGTTCTGGACCTTTAGAAGTACTCATTTAAATTTGTGCACTTTTGTGCACAAGGGGCCAGAATGTTACAAACCTTATTTTGATTATTTTTGGTTTGTATTCCTTTTTTGATTTATATTTAAAAAGTACTGTTTTGGTTTAGTTTTTGGTTTGTCATTGTTAATATCGTTGTGTTACTGTCAATATATTTCTCTTGTGCTCTCCTTTTCATAATATATTATTTACATTTACATTCACGCCTATCATTTTATCACCACAAAATACAGTCCACTCCTTTTCACTCCTTTTTTATAACATTTAAAACAGATAATGATTACTTGATACAAAATCGTCAGAATGCAGAGTTTAAAGATACCAAATAGTGAAAATTCCTAACCTTTAATAGTACGAAATGCCATAAATACGCAGGCAAGGAGGTATGCATGCACGTACGCAGGCAAGCAAGCATGCATGCATGCATGCTTGCAAGCAAGCATGCTTATAGGCAAGCAGGCAAGCATGCATGCATTTGTTTTGCTCTTCTCCGGCGCTGCGGGAAGTGCAGTCCTTTCGCCCTTGCGTAACAAATCTCTGGCACCCACCACTCGCTTCCGCAGCTTCGGCTTGATAGTCTACCATACCAGCCTCAGCCGCTACAGCTAGCCCGGGCGCCCGAGCTTCGTTACTGCGAGCAAGGACTGCACTCCCTCCGCGCCTCCGGCTTTTAAATTGCACTCTAGTGTAGGGCAGACAAGTATCACAGCGGAAAGACCACGGCGAGTCGGGATTCAAGCAAATTCTTAATTTTACCAATGTATGTCAGTACGGTTATTTCTTTTAATCAATATTTAAAACGTTTTTTTATCAAATTATAGATATACGAAATGATGCGTATAACAAACCAATTTATATCAAATGAACGATACATAAAATGACTTTTATTTTAAAAGATTTTATTTGTTATGAATATTATACTAAATAGTATTAAATAAACTGTATGTTATGTAAAGTAATCGTTATGTCAAACAAAATTATATCATGTGTTGTAACAAATTATTATTATGTAAAGTGATCGTTATTAAAGTTTGATTATATCAAATGATTGTATACAACATGAGACGCACCCAATGTTTTTTACAAGTTACGCTCTCCCGCTACTTTACTACTACACTTTAGTGTAAGTTTGTCAACGTCTCGCAAAACTAAGGATTCGCCATACTGGTTCCTTTTTTTAACAAATTTAATTAAAATTGATGTTATATTCGAAACTATTAAAAATTAATAGACTCAGGCGTTACTTTGCGGAAATCCATAACTAATTATGGATTATTACCCAACACCAATATAATAAAAACCTCGACGCGTTTCGCCACTTCACGTGGCGTCCTCTGGAGATGTTGTCGCCTTCGCTGCGCTCCGACGACTAAGCTGTGAAAACTGGCGAACAGGCCTTTTATAGAAACTCCCCACTACGACAACAGGTTGTGACGTTCAATCTGCGTTGTTATTGAAATTGGTTTGATTTGATTGAAAGTGGTTTGAGTTTTGATTTAAATGATATTATGATTTTAAATTTAATTAAATTTGAATTTAATATAATTATTGTAATTTGAATTTAAATTTAAATTGTGATTTGAATTTGAAAAAATATTGAGTAGTGGGGAAGTAACGAAACTGACCTGTTCATTCAACAATGTAAGCGTATTGTCTTTTTTATGTTTTACTATTTCTAATTGTTCTAACACTGTCAGTTTTAAACTTTTTTTACATGTGTGTAAAATTGAAAAAGTATGATCGTCTGGGATACTATGTCCCGAATCTATAAGATGTTTTGCAAAATGAGACTTTTCTGGGTGATTATTTCGATAGGCGGATATGTGTTCTTTATAACGTGTGTTGAAACTACGGCCGGTTTGTCCTATATAGGACGAGTTACACTCCCTACAATCTATCTTATAAACATCAGATTTCCGAAGTTTATCTAACCTATCTTTGCCGTTACAGAGTTTTCTTAATGAATTATTTGTGTTAAAGGCCGCGTCTATGTCGTGATTTTTTAGTGTTTTAGAAATACGTTCTGATAACTGACCTAAGTAAACCATACTAGAACTATACCTATTTTCTTTTTTGTTGGGAACAGAGTATAATAAATTGGTAATGATTTTGTTTTTTATTAAATTACCAATAATGCATCTCCTGTATCCGTTCGATAGGGCGATATGATATAATGTATTTAGTTCTTTTGTATAATTTGTTTTGCTAAATGGTACTGAAAAAAGTCGATGGATGTATGAGTTAAACGCGGCCATTTTATGTTGCCACGGATGACAGGAGGACGCATGAATGACGGTGTCCGTATGTGTCGGTTTACGATATATGTTAAAGTTATGTGTACCCTCTGCTTTTGAAATAGTTAAATCTAGGAAATTTATTGAATTATTTTGTTCTAATTCTAGCTTAAATATAATTTTTGGGTGTGTGTTGTTTATTTTATTTAGGAAAATATCTAACTGACGAATGGTTCCGGTCCAACAAATCAATATATCATCTACGTATCTATAGTAATAGATAATATTTCTATCGTGTACTAGGTATTTATTTTCGAAATTATCCATAAAAATATCTGCCATCAATGGGCTCAAAGGGGAACCCATTGCTAGGCCATCTTTTTGTCTAAAATATTGATTGTTGAACCGGAAGTAATTCTGCTTCATACAAATTGAAGTTAATAAAATAAGATCGTCTATCTCCCCCGGGTGTAATCGTTGTTTTTGTAAATGTGTTTTTAAGATGTCTATACTTTCTTTATATGGTACGTTGGTAAATAAACTTTCTACGTCTAATGATAACAACTTAGCGTTCCTAGGAAGGGAAACAGACTGAATCTTGTTAATTAAGTCTAAGCTATTTTTAAGGGAATATTTTGGGTCGAAATTCAAATTTAATTAAATTTAAAATCATAATATCATTTAAATCAAAACTCAAACCACTTTCAATCAAATCAAACCAATTTCAATAACAACGCAGATTGAACGTCACAACCTGTTGTCGTAGTGGGGAGTTTCTATAAAAGGCCTGTTCGCCAGTTTTCACAGCTTCATCAAGAATCATTCCGCTCTCAGCGCTCGCACAGGTCGGACGCTCGCTCCGCTGTCGATCCGTCTCGCTGTTCGCAGCATTTCTATCTTATTTCTTTCTACGTGGTTTCGCCCGCGGCTCTCCAGAGGTTAACCTAACGGTGTCAACTGACCTTTGTTGAGTTAAACGCTTTTTTCAAAGCGGTTCTGTTCGATAGGGAGCGACAGACAGTGCCTTTTTCAAGGCGCTGAAATTTCCCTCCGCCGCCGGTATATCGGGCTGTAAGTCTAGGCCTCCTGGAAGGCACGTTTGAAAAGGTGAGGCGTTCCTCCTCGCCCTAGAGATACTAGAAACTGCAGCCCTTTCCCTGCCGGGCGTGACCCACCCTACCCATCCTAATATTTCCATCCCTTAGGGAGCGTATCCCGGGCCATTTCGGTGGCTCGGTCCCTCCCGAAGGACTGCTAGGCGTAGGCCACTCACCCCGCGGCGACATCACATCGTCGTGGGACCACCCAGTGTTAGGGACCTCACATCCTTTTTAGGCACACCCGACTCAACCAACCTTCCTGTGGCAGGTTGGACCACACAGACACCCATCACTCACCGTCACCGAGTTTCTTGCCGATTCTTCTCGGTGAAGGCGCGTTCCGAATCGGTGGTAAATAAAAATTACTACCTAAGGTCCTCCCTCCACGATGGAGGTACTCTTTTTAGAGTACCTCCGATCGTTAGGAGGCGACGCGTTGAAAGGCTTTAATGACTTTCGTCGCGCTCGTGAAGCCTCCGAAGACTCGCCCGCCTCCCCAGACCCAGAGCCCGTTCCCATGGAGGAAGAGGAAAGTCCTTCGGGCTCCTCCTCTCCTCCCACACCCTCCAGCTCCTCATCAGAGGATAGTCACAAGTCCTCCGTTAGTGACGGCTCCTCCTCTTCGGAGGAAACGTCTCAAACCGAGGAGTCCGATTCCGAAGGGTCACTCCAGTGACCCACGGAAAGCGAGCGCGTAAACCCGCGCGTTCCGAACCCCCGGCGAAAACCGCCAAAGTCTCCCACGGGCAACCCAGACCGGCCAAGGCATCCGCCGCCAGCTCCGCCCCTGCCCCAGCCCCAACCTCGCAGTCTGCTTCACAGACAAAAAAGGCCCCCCTTCCCCCGCCCATCGTAGTCCAGGACAAGTCTGCCTGGACAAATATTTCGGCTGCTTTTAATGAGCGCCACATTGCGTTTTCACACGCAAAGTCGGCTTCCGACGGAATCCGCGTGCAAACGCCGGACATCGCCTCCTACAGGCAGCTCCAACATTACCTCAACGTAAGGAAGATCTACTTCCATACGTACACTCCAGTCGAGGAGAAGAAGTTCCGCGTGGTTGTACGCGGAATTCCGAAAGAAGTCGACACAGACTTCATACTAACCGACCTTCAGTCGAAACAACTCCCAGCTCTGGAAGTCCACCGCTTATTCAAAGCGCGTGGCAAAGCCCCTTACGATTTAGTACAGATTGTACTAGAAAATACCCCTGAAGGCAAAAAGATTTTTAATATAAAATCTATATGCCATATCTCCGGCCTCCGCATCGAGACTCCCCATAAAAAACTCACCCCTAGCCAGTGTCATCGCTGCCAGTTGTACGGGCACTCTGCCCGTAATTGTCACGCACGCCCGCGCTGCGTGAAATGCCTGGGCGACCACGGTACCGCCGACTGTTCTCGTTGTAAGGACACGGCGACCACCCCGCCCGCGTGAGTACTCTGCGGAGAGCAGGGACACACCGCGAATTATCGCGGTTGCCCCCGTGCTCCGCGAGTAAACTCACGGGTGCAGGCACCAAAGGCCGCGCACTTCCCAGCCCCTTCGTTTTGCCAGTTTCAGGCTCAACCCACAGCCTTCCCAGAGTTGCGTCCTTACGGACACAACGCGTGGTCTCGACCACTATCCTGGGCAAAAAATGCCTACGCCCCTGTCCCGGCCCTAAGCCAAATTACAGCAGTCCCGACGGCCCCTAAGGCCCCAAATATGGCCCCTACGGCCCAATCCGTGGCCCCTAAGGCCCCCACTATGGCCCCTAAGGCCACCACTATTGCCCCTCAGGCACCGCCAGTAGTCCCAAAGGCCCCTCAGGCACTGCAGGCTACAAATGCCCCGGTCACCCTCCGTGACCCGCGCTCTAATGCCCCTAAGGCTTCGCCAACTGTCCCGTACGAGCAGGATGCCATGCTCAAATACAATCTCAGCCAAATCAACCCGGCTGAAATTAGATATGTAGCAGCCCAAATCCGTGCGCATCAAAAAGACCCATGCGCAATGCTTTGTCTTTTAGATAAGCACGCCGACCTCCTCCAAAAAGTAAGAAACATTTCCTCACCATGAATAATACACCCTCTAGAAAGAAACCCCGGTCCCTTACCATCGCATTTTTTAATGCCTTTGGTCTTCAAAAGCAAAAGGTAGAGATATCACGCTTCCTTATGAAGCACCAAGTCGACATCTTTTTGGTACAAGAAACCTTATTAAAACCCTCCATCCTCCCTCGTAGTGCTATGATTGCCAACTATAACGTAGTTCGCAACGATAGGCCCACTAGAGGTGGCGGCACACTAATTTATTACAAACACTCCTTGCATTGCGTTCCCCTCGATCCTCCCACAAACGTTGAGGCCTCTGTCTGTCGGCTAGCCATGACCGGCCACCAACCAGTCATAATAGCTTCCATTTACCAACCTGGCGACAAGACTCCCTTAAGGAGCGACTATGAGGCTCTTTTTGCTATGGGACCCTCCGTCATTCTTGGCGGAGATTTCAATAGCAAAACAAGCAGATCTCGCTGAAGACCTCAATTTTGACATCATCGCCCCCCTTTCTCCGACCCACTATCCATTTAACGTAAACCACAGACCCGATATCTTGGACATGGCGGTTCTAAAGAATGTAGGCCTGCGCCTTCGTTCAATAGAAGTCCACCATGACCTAGATTCTGACCATCGCCCAGTTGTCCTCCAATTAGGTCCCTCTGACCAACAGATATCTATGAAAACAATACTGGACTGGCACAGGCTCGAGAGCAATCTCGGACCTAGTCCCGATTCAGTATTGAACTCAATCCCAGACAGGTTAGGATCGCCTCACGAGACTAACCAAGCGATCAATGCCCTCACTAGCCACATCACGACCGCTATTAGCGATTCGTCTAGGCAAGTTCCAGATATGCCTAGGCATAGATTGAACTTGCCGGATGTCGTGAGAGAGCTGTCGAGGGCAAAGAGAGCTGCGACCAGAGCTTATGACTCCTATCCCACCGAATATAACCGAACCCTTCTACGCACTTTACGGACATCTGTAAAGGAACGTATTAAGGCTCTTCGGGAAAGTCAGTGGGATAGCCTACTTGAAACGATCTCACCATCTCACCAAGCCTATTGGAAGTTGGCGAGCTCCTTCAAGTCAGATATACTCACATCTATGCCTCCTCTCTCTATACCCGACAACTCCGTCGTATTCGACGACGAAGAGAAAGCCGAATGTCTGGCCGACAGCCTAGAGGCCCAGTGCTCTCCTAGCACGCTTCCTATAGACGCTGCCCACCTTAGTATGGTGGACAGCGAAGTCGAACGTCTCTCGGCCCTCCCTCCAACCTGCCCCCTTGCACCCACCACCGCCGATGAGGTGCAAACCATCATCAAAGGTTTCCGTCCAAACAAGGCTCCCGGTCCGGACCGGATCTCCAACAGAGTCTTACGAGTCCTCCCCGCCCAACTGATTTGCCTATTGGTTGCTATCTTCAATAGTGCCATGGCAAACTGCATCTTTCCAACCGCGTGGAAAGAAGCAGACGTCATAGGTATCCCTAAGCCCGGCAAGGACTGCTCCAAGCCCGCCAACTACAGGCCCATCAGTCTCCTCAAGACTATGGGCAAATTATACGAGCGTGTTCTCGTCTCCCGCCTAAGAGATTACATTTTCTCGAACAATCTCTTAATCAACGAACAGTTTGGCTTCAGAGCCTCCCACTCTTGTGTCGAACAGGTGCACCGCCTAACGGAGCACATTTTCGACGGCCTCAACAGATCCAAACCGATGGTAACCGGTGCACTCTTCTTCGATGTAGCGAAAGCATTTGACAAAGTCTGGCACAACGGCTTGATCTACAAGCTGTACCAACTCAAAGTGCCCGACAGTCTCGTGCTCATCCTTCGAGACTTTCTGTCAAATCGTACCTTTCGCTACCGCGTAGAGGGGTCCTATTCATCTACCCGCCCCATCAGGGCTGGAGTCCCTCAGGGCTCCGTGCTATCTCCTCTTCTCTTTTCAATTTTCATTAACGACATTCCCAGGTCACCGCAAGTAGAGCTAGCTCTATTTGCGGACGACACAGCCCTCTATCACTCTGGCTACCATGCCGGTTACATCATTAAGGCACTACAACGTGCAGCCCAATCCCTAGGTGACTGGTTTAGGATGTGGCGAATAGAGGTAAACCCCGAGAAAAGTGCAGCAGTGTACTTTACTCGAGGTTTCTTCGCTTCAAAACATCCTAAACGATGTCTCACACCAATCACCCTATACGACCGTCCGATCCCTTGGGAGAAGACAGTCAAATACCTAGGTGTCACCTTAGACCGTAGAATGAGCTTTAAACCCCACATCAAACGCGTCCGTCAGACTGCAGCCTTTTACTTTTCAAGGCTCTACTACTATATCGGCAGGAAGAGTAAAATGTCACTTAGAAATAAGTTGACAATTTACAAAGCCTGTATTCGACCCGTGATGACTTACGCTAGCCCAGTGTTCGCTCATGCCAGCCCCTCAGAACTAGAAAGACTCCAAATCCTCCAAAACAAATTCTTACGCTCTGCCTCGGACGCCCCGTGGTATGTGCGTAACGACAATTTGCATCGCGACCTTAACATTCCGTTGATTGCCAGCTTTATGAAAGAAGCGTCTCAACACTTCTTTGATAAAGCCGTCAATCATACGAATCCTCTTATAGTCAAAGCCGCCACCTACTCGTGCCAAAAAGATGTCGAAGCCCGTTTCCGCCGACCGAGGAACGTTCTCGAAGATCCCGACGACAAAATCACATCGTTCGTAAAACAATTCACCACTCACAACAGTACACACCCGACAAGCACTAGATCGAATCAGCGCACTCGCCGGCGAGTGCGAGGACCCTTGCATCATTTTGGCAGGTACAGAAATGTACCTGGCCGCTTCTCACCAGTCCGCCCTTCGGACGACGGCCCAAGCCGAGGTCCGAGCCTACAGAGGCGCCCTTGAGGCCTAGTCTGCCCCCCTCGATCGGGCCCACTAGAACGGGGCTCGCGTAGATCGGTCTGTATGCACAGACCAGTCTGTGTTGCAGCGCCGAGCTACGCGATGCAACCACTAGTCGGGTTGACCTCTTGGCCGGGTGCCTTCAGCACCCGTCACGGTCCGATCGCGCCGCTAGTACGGGGCCCCTGCGCGGGCGAGGTACCCGCTAGCAGGGCGCTTTTGGGCTGAGTGCCTTCCGCACTCGCCTAAAACCCGCCCGGTGAAGCTGTAACACGGCCTTCTGCCACAGCATAGGTCCTTTCAAAAAAAAAAAAAATTATCACAGCTTAGTCGTCGGAGCGCAGCGAAGGCGACAACATCTCCTGAGGATGCCACGTGAAGTGGCGACACGCGTCGAGGTTTTTATTATATTGGTGTTGGGTACTAATAATTGCATTAACTGTATTGCATGCATTTTTGAGGGAGGGCGGGCGGTTTTCCTGCATGAAATAGTGCTTGCTCAATCAGTATTATTGTGGTGCAGGTGCTTCCTCAAATCATTGTTAGTGCGGGTAGTGTGGTGAAGGTATCTAGGCCGGTATATTAACAAGCGGAAATCCTTAGCAAAATAATTTTCTAAATCCATAATTCGAAACTATTGATTTTTGAACCACATGTTCTAGGGCGTTTTATATTATTTTTACCTATAGAACATAACCTTAGAGTTATGGGATATCAAAAGGAACACGTTGTATAGAAGTAAAGGTTGAAGGGCTGTTATATTCATGCTTTAACATTAAGGCCCGCTGTGACAACTTGTCACGCATTAGTCGCTGTAACAACTCAAACGAACTATCGTTACGGCGGCGCGGCGGCGCTACAGTCGCGTGTCGTTAGTTGTCCACATGTGGTTCAAGAACTTATATTAAAGGGTCATTAAATGGCACTGGTCTGACGTATCTATAAACTAAATTAGATTACGATGATAGATACGTGCTAGTTTAACGTTCCGAACACCAAAATATCGAACCCGTAACACTCCATTATTGGACATTCCTCGCCATCATACTAATTACTTCCATAACTCGGTGCTACTTCGTATCGCTAAGACATATAATAATCGATTTAAGTCTATCGATCGTTTTAAAGACACCAAGTTCAGGTTTAAGTGTGAAATAATTGAGGCGCTGAAGAAATAATTGTGCTTACTGTACTGAATACAAGTAGGTAATACAAGTTTTAGTTTACCAACAACATTATTGTGTGTGGAAGGAAAAATTAATTGTGTAATTATGTTGTTCGCCGTTTTAAATCTTTTAATAACAGTTTGTTTTAATGTCACTCAAAATTTTTACTACCATAGTAGTTACTTACTGATTATTTAGAGGGAAATCTGTTATTGGCCATATTTTATAGTTTGATACTAGACGTTAGTAATTTCAGTATATAAACTTGAAAAATTTTGTCTCAGGCGGGACTCGAACCCGCATCTCCTCGAGGGGATCTCCGCGAGGAGATGCGGGTTCGAGTCCCGCCTGAGACAAAATTTTTCAAGTTTATATACTGATATTATAAGTGCAATTAAGTTGCTGAAATATCAAATAAAGTACGTTAGTAATTGTTGTGTATGTGCTGTTGATTTTCTCAATAAATAAATAAATAAATAGATTATTTTAGGCCTCTGTAAACGCGTTGTTGTAAAAAACGATTTAGATTCTTGAAACTAAATGAAAACTAAAATATTTTTAGAACCAACTAGCCTGCCAATCAAAGCCAGTGAACATGCTGTGTCACAATGAATAGATATGTGTTTAACTACTTTCAAACTTTCGCTTTTTAAGTAATGTTATACCTTTAAATGTGTTTTTATTCTGCTGGCAATCCTAACTGTCAGACGCAGTATTCTGATATAGTGAGAATCGACGTGTAAACATATTCTAGGTGTTATACAACAACCTTTTGACAAGCTTGACAAAATGAGTTAGGAATCTGTCTAGCTTATTGAAAAGATTAACTTAAATAGCTTCTAAACAAGCTAACTTAGGTTAAATTACTTAACATTTTTTATTTAAATTACTTATCGACGCTTAAGAACCAAGACCATCTATCTACAAAAAGTCCACTTTACAGGAGACGAAAAAAACGTTTAATTTTTTTTCTTTAAACATTTTTATTATTTTTATATCTGAACATTTACTGGATAAGCAGAGGAAATAAGGTGTTTCCATATATTTAGAAATAGCCTCATTAGTTTTAAAATAACGGTAGATAGCTGGTATTAGTTAAAATATTTGCACATGTTTGTGCAGCTTACTGTTACATAGATGGTATGAAACAAAATTAAAAAGGCTTTAATTAAACAACAAACACATGTTAAATTTGTGGAATTTAAAGGAGAAGAACACTTTTTCATAGAACAGATGACAATGCTTTAGTAAAAAAGTTTGTAATGAAATAGTTATTAGCAAATATATTCAAATATAATCATCATTTTTTATCAATTATGCAAAAATAAATGTGCAGCAACGCATCATAAAACGGATGGCAATGTTTTGGTAGAACATATTTTAATTGCTGAAGATCTAACAAAATTGGTAGCGGACTTTCATATAATTGCGGGTAAGTCACAGGAGTATCAATCTTACACTATCTTTGTGGCAAAGCCAGCCAATCTTCATCAAAATTAAGTTCCATCAGGATGTCACCATTTGGTTGATATTTCATTGCACGTAGATCTGTGACAACAGGATTGCCAGCTTTACGTCCTGGTCTGATACTTTTATATTGAAAAGTAGAAGAATGAGCATAATTTTTGAAGAAGCTGTAATTAACTTCTACTACCTCATAGTGCTCTCTAGTGCGAGCTTCTTTGGTGACAGACTGGAGCTTTCGTTCGATAGCACTGTGAACCGAGTCACACTTCATTTGTGTGTGACCCGGTTCTAAGTACTTATGGGTTATGGTGACGTTGTGCTTGATGCTAAAATTTGGAAGACCATTGGTAAGAAGAGTGTTCCGTTTTTGGTATGTTCAACCATCTGAATATATCACTATTGGTAACTGTTTGGGCAGACAATGAACTTCCAAGACGTAATCTATAATAAAGAAACAAATGTGCTAGCCGTTAAATCACTTGCTGTTTCGTTGAACCAGTAACGTTTGCAGTGCTTCGTAGTAAGGTTAAAGATAGTAAAGTTATGGCAAGTCAATTTCGTCTTAAAATAAAGAGCACTTGCCGTTAAATATGGACAAACTTTAACTGCTTAAGCAGTATGAATTTGCCAGCCGCAAGTTTTTTGACCGCCTTCTTTTCTTGTCTTGCCTGATTTTTCTTCAAGATAAGTGCATTTGAAAAGCATGTTCATCATAATTTCCAGTTTGATGACTGTCACATGTGTCACACACAGTGGCGTGGACTCCATATAGGCAAATAAGCTTTGCATACCCTGCACACACTACGCCTAACTTGATAAAATATGGAGCCCTGAATTGCTTTCCTTGATTATTAATAATTTAATTTAAAAAAAAAACAATATAAACATTTTAGAAAAAAACTAAAACATTTTGCAATCAATCGCGCATACTGCCTTATACCGCCGATTCAAAAACGCCGCGCTACAAGCGCCACAGCCGCCTCTAGCGGAAGGATACACAATCATACTGTGCCTCCATGACGACGAGAAGATTTGCAGCCCCTCTTTTTCTGAAAGCGTCACGTTGCACTCTAACGCCTCCAAACGGTTCACTTTGCTACTCGCAATTAACGAGTATGCACGCGTGCTGTGTAGATAGATGGTATTTCCATAAATTAGTTACATCAGGTAACTTAGGTGGTATTGGATTTTTTTCATAACTACTTATTTATTGCGAATTGGAGGTTACTGATAAAAGGAAACGATGCGTAAATAAATCATAAAAATAACTGCATTCAAAAGTAAAAAACGCCTAAAGTGTAGATAGATGGTCTTGGTTCTTAAGCGTCGTTATGTCAATAGAATAACGCAGAGCTCAAGTATCACATGTCCTCAGAATAACCTATAGAGTTATCAAACAAAGACTGCAATGCTCAACAAAAGGTTATATACCCAATTTAATGATCCTCTTTACCTCAACCCAGGGAGGGCGCTGTTAATCAAAGTTATAATAAAAAAAACCCTCCTGACGTCGCTCTAATAATATTTATTTTTATGATTGCAAGTAGGGCTGCCACAATACTGATATAGGTGGGTAGGTATTTTTTTCCACTGGCCAAGCGAAGTTATAAATAGTAATCAAGTTTTTCTGTGTTATGGTACATCTTTTTATGTTTATTAAAATATAATTTAAATACTGTGAAAACCTAAAACTGGTTTAAATAAATTTGATATGGAATTGACAAGCACTAAATAGATGCTGCGGTCAAACAGACCTGCTGAGGAGACAACTGAATTAGGAAAGACCATCCTGCAGTGAAATGTCTAAGTATGCAAAACACACATTAACAGATTTAAAAAAAGAATATGTGAATTACACCTATATGAATCTAGGCTTACTTCCTTCTGTTCAAAGTAAAGTTATAGTCTTGAAACATGTATAAGAACAAACTTCTGTATTTTCAATACATACATACATACATATTATCACGCCTCCTTCCCAACGGGGTAGGCAGATACTTCGTCTTATAGATCTGTCTAGTCATTCTTCTCTCATTCATCCTCTCTACATGCCCAAACCATCTAAGCATCCCTTTCTCAATCCGTCAATGTATTTTCAATTATCTTAGTAATTGTTTGTATTTGTGGTCAATATACTATAAATTAAAAACACTCATACACACTTAAAAGAGAAAGTGGAAATATTATTACGTAAATAAAAATTTCGGCTTTAAGTAGGAGTTCATTTCACAACTCACCCAAGGGCCTTGGGCCAAGGCTCCGCAGAGTGGAAGTTTTGGGTTCAATTCCGGTTAAGCTTGAAATAGAAAATCTGGCTTTCGAGTACAATACCATAAGAAATGAGATCAATCGATCCGAATGCAATAATCACACGTAAAGTCATGCTCAAGCTTGGTACACCAAAAGTGTGTATTATCAAGAACAAGTACAAAGCATATATTTTCTACTAGCTGTTCCCCGCGACTTCGTCCGCGTCAATTTCCGTTATTATGATCGCGATTATTTTTGCAACATTTTTCACTCATGCTTCGCTCCTATTGGTCGCAGCGTGATGTTATATAGTCTAAAGCCTTCCTCGATAAACGGACTATCCAACACAAAAATAATTTTTCAAATCGGACCAGTACTTCCGGAGATTAGCGCGTTCAAACAAACAAACAAACAAACAAACTCTTCAGCTTTATAATATTATAGTATAGATAATCTATAATTTAGTAGCGCGATTAATCCGCCTGGCGAGTGCCAGCCCTGGTGGCTGCTGTCATCGTCCATTCGAGAGTAACCAGGGCGAAAGGCCGGTAATGTAATAAAGATCTCAATTTTTCACTCGACTTCTCGCATCGAAAAATAAACGGCGAAGGACAATTTAAGCTGCGGAGCAAGCGGAGTCCGCTTCGAGTGACCAGGTGAACGTAAATTCGCCGGACAATAAAGTTGAATGGCTATGACTTTAGGCGCGGTGCACATGTTGCAAATTTCGACCGGGTAATAAACGTTAATAAAAAAAGTTGTGCGTGTACTAGTGTACACACGTAAGAAGTGAAACTTCTTTATGGCCTTATTTTTCGAAAAATGATCTACATGCAACTTTCCAGAAATTGGTTAAATTAGTTAAATTGGTTAAATTGGTTAAATTGGCTAAATTGGTTAAATGGTTAAATTGGTTAAATTGGTTACATTGGTTAAATTGGTTAAATTGGTTAAATTGGTTAAGTTGGTTAAGTTGGTTAAGTTGGTTAATTTGGTTAAGTTGGTTAAGTTGGTTAAGTTGGTTAAGTTGGTTAAGTTGGTTAAGTTGGTTAAATTGGTTAAATTGGTTAAATTGGTTAAATTGGTTAAATTGGTTAAGTTGGTTACGTTGGTTAAGTTGGTTAAGTTGGTTAAGTTGGTTAAATTGGTTAAATTGGTTAAATTGGTTAAATTGGTTAAATTGGTTAAATATTATTTCACTTTACCTTTTTGCTATCGTCTGAACCAACCGTGGTAGGGGCAAGAAAAAGATGGCGCGTAACCGAAAAAAGTGACGAAAATTTGACGCAAAACGTGACGGTAAATTTTTTCCAACGCCGATAAAGAAGTTTCACTTCAAAAATAATAGAAAACAGCACACTCAGGCACGGTAGAAAGAGTGGGAGATACTAGTTCCTCTCCCTTCCCCTCGATCTTACGCTTTTTCGATCAGCATCACGTGACCCTGACGCGAGTTTGGAAGTTTTTACCCATCCAACAAAAAGTGCTCAGGGCCGCTAAAGAAGTTTTCACTTCAAAAAAAAATACCTGGACTAGACAATATTTATGAAGCAATTCGCTGCTGACTGAAATCTCTCAGTGTTGGATGTATAGCCAAAACATTTGTGATTCTGAGTAGGTTGCTATTGCCAGATATGATAAACGGGTCACAGATACGCTGATATGGCCTGGCAGGAAAGATGTTAACATAATTTACTGTCATTTCAATGCCTGTATAATTTTTTTTAAAATTTTTATTAAAAATATAACTTAAAGCGAAGATTAAATACAAGCTCCGTACATTTGTTTTTTTTTTTATTTAACTCTTATAAAGATTAAGAGTTAATCAGATTTTTTCCAAATCACATAAAAAAATATTAAAAATATTGGTCATCACTTGTTTTTTTTTTAAATTTTTTCATCTTACGTCAAAAGACGGGATCGGATAGACCCAAACAACTTTGAAAAGGTCGTTTCTCTAAATTGACTAGACAGGGAATCAACCTTATCGTAATCGGTGGACTCCACTGATTATCCCAGTCATTAGCTGGAGCTGAATTTATTACTGTCGCGGAGACGTGGTTATAATACTACTAGTATATAATACTAGTTGCGGAATATAGATAAGGTACGTACGGAGAAATTGTGTTAACAGTTTTGCAAGATACTGTTGCACGAGCTTACAAATAAATGAAGGTTTTGTTTGAATGTCCATAAAAATGGAACCCTAGATTTCAGAGGAGTGGAATTACTGGCAGAAGGCTGGTCACACTTGCCCCAGAACCGATTACTGATGGAGTGGACGTGCTGACAGGGTGGGGCGGGCGGCTGCTTCAACAAGACAAAATTTTAATGATGATATACCTACATGTAGAGATTCCGACAACCTCTGTTGTAAAGTGGCTTCGGCGCAAGGACACCCCAGCTTTATGGTCTCAGGCTCTATCTCCGGACAAAATAATACAGAACAGGTTTCTCCAGTCTAGGTGTTTGTAATAGTAATATGTAAATAAATATTTTCAGAGATGCCACACTGGGCCACACAGAGCCATCTAGTCCCAAACTAAACTACGAGTACTACTACGAAGCTTGTCGTATTGGATACTAGACGACCGATAAACTTAGTTTATTTTTTTTAGACATAATACATAGAAAACAACCAGGCCAGTACAAACAGACATGTTCATGCTCACAAATATTTGTACTGTGCGGAGATCGAACCCGCGACCCATGGCTCAGAAGCAGCGTTTACTACTGATTCAAATGTCGTCAACAGTCTTGTTGTTTTTTGGTCTCAGGCTTAATGAATGTGGCAATGATTGTTTTTCGTGTGGAGCTGGCACGATTAATAATAGCACCACCCTTTCTCATGGGTGTCGTAAGAAGCTACTAAAGAAGAACTGCCAAAAGAAAACGGTTAGCAGCGTCCTACCTCCACGATTGGGCAAACTACGATCGCCAATCCACCTGCCAAGCGTGGAGATTCTGTAATTTTTTTTAGTTTCAATAAAGTCGTTAAAGTCGTTTTGAATTTTTAAACACTTGAGCCGGTTAATGATGTATGTCATTTTTCATTACATACATTAATAATATTTATTTGTACAGTTTTTTACATAAACTTGACATTTACTTTAACAACTACATTAGTCAGACTGTATAGCAGTTATTAGCGCCCACCTCAAACATACATCGACATATTACAATAAAGACATAAGAATTATTTGGATGACAATAAAAAAATACACAAAAAATATATAAAAATTCTAACATGCGTGTGTGTGTGTGTGTGTGTGTGTGTGTGTGTGTGTGTGTGCGCGCGCGTGTATGTGTTTGTTATTTTACTTATTTTTTTTATATATTTTTATTAAATAATAGGAGACTTAACATCTTCATAGGTCAAGTCAAGTAACCACTCCTTTAAGTCTTCTTTACACTTTCGAAGAGGTAGATCATTAATACGCAAAATACTATTAACTTTATTATAGAGGACTGAACTAAGGTGTTAAAGGTGTATGTATCTAATGTCGTCGAGCCAACACAGAACCGCATTTCTGGATTTTCCAAATTCTATGTAACAATCTAGATTAACATTAATATTATTATAGTTCAATCCGGATCACATTGTTCTATCTGCAAACACTGAAGGCGTATGGTGCTTGGTGCTTTTGATAGTGTATCTAAACATAACAAATCATCAGGTTTTATAGGGCATTTTGATGTGAAACATCTATAGGCGCACGTGAGACCGATTTCTGGCGTGGCGACGCGTCGCCACGCGCAATCGACTGTGCGTTTCTCTCTCACTCGATCCGGCGTTAAGCCATCTCTTTCGCTCCACTGAGCTCGCAACTTAACCAACTTAACCAACTTAACCAACTTAACCAACTTAACCAACTTAATCAACTTAACCAATTTAACCAATTTAACCAATTTAACCAATTTAACCAACTTAACCAATTTAACCAATTTAACCAACTTAACCAACTTAACCAACTTAACCAACTTAACCAACTTAACCAACTTAACCAATTGAACCAATTTAACCAATTTAACCAATTTAACCAATTTAACCAATTTAACCAATTTAACCAACTTAACCAATTTAACCAACTTAACCAACTTAACCAACGTAACCAATTTAACCAACTTAACCAACTTAACCAACTTAACCAACTTAACCAATTTAACCAATTTAACCAATTTAACCAACTTAACCAACTTAACCAACTTAACCAACTTAACCAACTTAACCAATTTAACCAATTTAACCAACTTAACCAACTTAACCAACTTAACCAACTTAACCAACTTAACCAATTTAACCAATTTAACCAATTTAACCAATTTAACCAACTTAACCAACTTAACCAACTTAACCAATTGAACCAATTTAACCAATTTAACCAATTTAACCAATTTAACCAATTTAACCAACTTAACCAACTTAACCAACTTAACCAACTTAACCAACTTAACCAACTTAACCAACGTAACCAATTTAACCAATTTAACCAACTTAACCAACTTAACCAACTTAACCAATTTAACCAATTTAACCAATTTAACTAATTTAACCAATTTTACCAATTTAACCAATTTAACTAATTTAACCAATTTCTGGAAAGTTGCATGTAGATCATTTTTCGAAAAATAAGGCCATAAAGAAGTTTCACTTCTTACGTGTGTACACTAGTACACGCACAACTTTTTTTTTTTTCACTTATAACTGCCTCGAAAAAAGGGGGAGTTATCAGTTCAAGTATAGTGATATTTGTGTAAACAGGCCGCTATTTAATCTAAAAAATCAACCAGAACTAAACTTATTAGATGAATAGGTAATTCATTGTTTATACTCACTGAAAATCTATACTTCTATACTAATATTATAAGGCTGAAGCGTTTGTTTTTTTGTTTTTTGAACGCGCTAATTAGGAAGTACTGGTTCGAATCGAAAAATTCCTTTTGTGTTGGATAGTTCATTTATCGAGGAAGGCTATATAACATCACGCTGCGACAAATAGAAGCGAAGCATCAGTGAAAAATGTTGCAAAAATAATAGCGATCAAAATAACACAAAATAAAATTATAAAGCTTACATTATATTAATTATTACACCTCTTCAATATAGTAGTAGGGGATGTCTGACTGAAGAGGAAACACCAGAGCATGTGATAACAAAATGCAATAGCGTATGCACACAACAGACAGAATTCCTTAAGGGCTCTCAGTCCATATAAGAGGTACTTAGACATAAACGAGGCCTGGTAGGTTTCTGGACTGACCTGAAATGGTGGTGAATGTTTGGTTTGAATAAAAACAAAATTTTAATCACGCACAAAGGCCCAATTTAAGAGGCTAAGTGCGAAAAATTAATAGACCAACTAACTAACTAACTATATTAATTATTTAAAGCTTCCGATCATCAAAAGCTGAGTAAATAAAGCTTGCATTTCCCGCGCGTCTCGCACCGCTTCGCTCCGCACCGCAAGTGCGGTCGCGGGCGCGTCACGCGTGTCCCGTCGCTTCGCATCGCACGCGGAATGCTAATGCCACCGTAATGAGAGCTTTGTAGATTATCATGTCTCGAATTTATAGACTATAAATTGACTTCCGATTCGTGCGTAATATTCAAAACACAATTTCGCGGTAATTCCATCGCATCAATCAGTTTCGCTGATGTTTTGCTATTGCTCCGAATAGGTTAGTGTCAATCAGTATTTGACTGTGTTTCGATGACATTTGTTTTACAGTAAAAGTAGTGTAATATAAAGATTTCTGGTTCGATTCAAAATTAAATAGTTTTTTTAGTAATAGTTTTACCAAAGGAGTCCTGGCGTAAAGTTTTAAATAAACCAGTTGTTTAGAATTGGTGCCAAAGAGTGACGATTATCGCCTCATTATAACAATATGGTAAATTTCGTACTTTTTAGTAAAAAAAGTATTCAGAAGATGAGAGTTTTCGGATTTAACCTATCTACTATTTTTGGTATCATTTGTATGAATATATACAGCAATTTAGTACACATGAAAAGCTGATAACGGCCTAATACGAGTATAAAACGTACATAATTATTTCAAAGCTAAAAACCTACGCATGTAACTTATTTGCTCTCAATGTTCGAAATCACTGCAAATCTTGTTCGGAGTCTACTCGTTTCTCTAACAGCACCCGTTAAATATTCACAAGGGGTCATTAACTAAGAAGTGTATCTTTTTGTACTGGGTTCTTTCTTTAAACCTACACCTTTATAAGGAAAGGCTTCATTACCAGTGGGTCTAGCACAAAGAACTATCGACTTCGAATCGTTTGCGTATCGAAAACAAACGACACTAAAGTTTGTGCTTTGTTTTGTAGTTCTCGTTTTGACCGCGCGAGCGCTGTTTAAGTTTTCATACTAAATATTTCGATGGCGATACGAACAAGCAAACGATTAGGATTCGATAGTTTTTTGTGCTAGACCCGCTGATTAGGTAATTTGTTTATAGTTTCGTGGACCTATAGCAATACTCTTCACCTTTATCATCATCAATTTGCAACAGTACACTTTTGAATAAAGACTTCTCTAAAATGAAAATTTTGATATATTAGCCAAGTTTTATTAAATCAATTTGTTAGAAAAATAAAACTATCGCCTGGCAACTTGGCACTTTAGCAGCGGGTTGGTGGCAATCTCAGTAATATGAATGCACTAAAGTAAAAAGTAAGTAACAGCCTCCATCACTGAATTCAAGTTACCACAGCAATGATGGGTATACTGGCATAATCACCACGCTTGCCAAATGCGGGCTGGTGATCACAAACCCGAGCAACGTTCGAAAATTCGAAACTTTTTGTTGCCCGACCCGGGATTTGAACCTGGGACCCCGAGATCTTGGCCCGGTATTTAAACCACTAGACCAACGGGGCGTTGAATGCACTTATGTTTACACAACGCATAAAAGTTGCTGGTTTCAGTCTTACACTGTATATACTTTTATATACATATTTAATATACATATAAATACAATATAGATCGTCATTTATATTCTAATATACATTTGATATCGTCGATAACAGAGCAGAAAGTGTTCAAGAGGAATAAATACATACTCAAAACTTATAAATAATATAGTTTACAAACTGTTAGTAGGTACATATTTGTATATGTACTAAGAGTTTGTGAAATATATTATTATTACGGTTTGGGAGTATTATTACCACGAACCGTAGCAGGTAGAAGTTGGCAAATCACAAATACGGGAAAAACTAAAAAATAGTTTAAATAAATCCTAACCTAACTCACGCTTCAAACAATAGATGGGTAAACTCAATTCTGAATGACGTGAACACTAACAGTGATCCTTTTATTTTTTTCAATATCAAAATAAAAATATCTATATTATATTTATTGTAAATCAAATCAAATCAAATCAAATTCATTTATTGTGGAACACAGGTACAAAAATATCTTAATAAAAATGACGTCTCACTGTGACCGGTCTTATCATACATAAAATAATTCAGTTAATAAAATACAATACAATAATAATTCAATTTCAAATAGTATAGGTACATTCAGTTAACAATAATAAATAACAAAAATTAGATAACTCACGTCAAAATACTTTGATATTTTAGCAACTCAATTGCACTTTTATTATCAGTATAATATAAACTATCTCTACTTTTACTTTCAAGTCTCTCCGCATTGCATTGGATTACAGCGGAGCTATTTTAAAAACTTGTTCCACTTGTGCTCGTGATACGTACGTATTTTAATCCTTTTGGTATACGCTTCCGGCAAATCGCACCGCTCCGCTGCAGCGAAGTTTTTGTCGCTCCGCTCGCTCGCTCCGCTTTAGTGCCGTAAAGAAGTGGCGGCGGGGTTTGCTTCGTTATGAAAGGTGATTTCAGTTTTATTGCTGTCTCTCTCTGTGTCTTCGCTTTAGTGCAACAGAAAATACATTCGAGATAATCTTGTGCAGTATTCTGAGGTTTAGTTTTATGTTCTGCTTAACTCGTGGTTGAAGAGTGTCTGTACGGTTGCTGGAACAATTCTGAAACAATTAAAAAGCCATTTGAAATAGCAGACGCCCCGTTTAAACTAGAGGTTAAAATACCGGGCCAAGATCTCAGGGTCCCGGGTTCGATCCCCGGGTCGGGCAACAAAAAGTTTCGAATTTTCGGAAATTGCTTGGGTTTGCGATCACCAACCCGCATTTGGCAAGCGTAGTGATTATGCCAGCACTCATAATTGCTGTGGTAACTTGAATTCAATGATGGAGGTATATTCCGTGCAGTGAGATGATATAGGCTGTTAATTTACTTCACTTTTTGAGATTGCAATGAGTAGCTTATTTTCTTTAAATTGTCTGTACAGTCTGTAATCTGACCTGAATTTTGGAATACGTTTTTTAAAGATTTTATTCAACCCCTAACATTATGGTATTAAAAATAATATAATGAATGAACCAAAGAAAAGAAAAACTAATAGCTTATCATACGAGTAATAGGGGTTAAAGTATGAAATTGCCGATTATTTTCCCACTTTTTATTTTGTTTATAGCTCTTAAGTATAGTCATATTATTGCGTAATTCTTTCTGTATTGTATCAAAAACTAAATAAAGTAACGTTGACTAAAAAAAAAATGCAATACTAGTGCCTATTAATTCAAAGGAAGTCGTTGAAAAGACCCCTTACAATGTGTCAGCTGACCTTCTTGCTTCAATTAAGTATATTTGTATTATATACTTTGATTTTCAGAAATTTAAATACTATAACGCGTAGCTTTATAACCATCTAACTTTTACCTTTAATTGCATCGAAAACGGTTCAGGCGTTTTTAAAAAAACTAAAAAATTGTTAGTTTGGAAAAATGACTTTTCTCGATTTCGTCCATACAAAACGGCAATTTCATACTTTAACCCCTAATATTATGTTATATTGCAGTTGCACTATAAGAGATACACCCTCGGTTACGTATATGCTAAACATGTTGACGACGTTAGCTTCTTGTGGGTACCTATACCCAATTACCAACCAAACATATCAATATTTCATTCTATGTGCGCGTTGAGTTTTCAGTTTGTTTATTTATTAGGGAATAGCGACCCGTCCCGGCTTCGCACGGGTGGACCCGTTAAGTTTTAGTAAGGATCCCTAATCTTTTCTAGCAATAAATATAGCTCAGGGTAAATGTAGCTTTCCAATTATAAAGAATTTTTGAAATCGGCATATTAGTTTTTGAGTTTATTGATAACAACAAATACACACACACAAATACAAATCTTTCCTCTGTAAAATAAAAGTTAGCCTGTATGATATTGTAGCTTATAATGCTGCATGCCAATTTATATTCAGATCTGTTCAGTTATTCTGGCATTCGTGATTGAGTTACAGACATCCATACAAACTGATGCATTTAATAAACATAAAATTATCGTGATTGTAAAATAACATCGCTACCAACACACAAAGCTATTTAAATTGAACAATTAATTTGTAAATGGCTCGCCAGGATTGTTATCATTAAAATAAAACCACAAGGTACATAATCATAATATAATTTTGTACTGGCAAAAGCGTATCAGAATGAATGTCAAATTGTAATTAGTCAGTAAAATATTTGATTCATAACACAAAATGATAACTCACAAATATCAAATAATATTGGTAACTGTGTTTGTCAAACTTTGTCGGCACTAGCCCACTCTTGTCTCGAAGCATTGGTATTGTGAAATATTGGGACATGCAAAAGCTTCTCTTGGAGCCTATTTGCAGAAACGAATTAGGTTTTTATTTCCCTCTCCATAAGGAGATTTTTTCTGAATCATCACCCTTGGCTGAATGGTTGGCAATCGCAGTATGTCTTTCTACTGAAAGATGTCATTGCTGCCCGTCTTTTTCTATATTGCAATACCCCTACTAACACCTTTTGCGATACTGGTGATCCTATTTTCTCATCCTAGAAAAGATAGTACGATTCCAATTTGGGCCAAAACCTAATGAATAACATAGACAGCCGTTGAAATAGTAAATTGCAATTTAAAATGTCATTTTACGACTTTATACAACCGGCTAAAAGCTGCCCGTGTATACATTAGCCATTCGTTGCCCATATGACAGGTTAGTGGCGCCATAAGGTAGGAAGGCACAAAAGGTCCAGTACCTATTACAAAGTTAAAATTATATACTAGTTAGTAAGGTTAAAAATACTATTCATTAAATATATATAAAATCATCTGTCCTAAGTGGGACTTGATTCAATAACTTCCCGCTTACTGGGCGATTGTTCAAACCAAAAAAAAAAAAAGATGTTTTATAAGTTTTCTGGTTATTTAAATTGGCAGCGTAAAAATACATCAAATTGCATACGGTTTCTTTTCTTGGAAAAAAATATTTGTCAAATTGCATAAAGAGGACATCGCAGCAAATATAAAATACTTATCAATATAAAACGTTACTTTATTTGATATTTTAGCAACTTAATTGCACTTATAATATCAGTATATAAACTTGAAAAATTTTGTCTTAGGCGGGACTCGAACCCGCATCTCCTCGCATGCAATAAATAAAAATAAGTGCAATTAAGTTGCTAAAATATCAAATAAAGTAACGTTTTATATCTAGTTTCATCTTAACTGACTGTCAAACATCTGCAAAGATGTTTCTTTGGGGTGTTAAGGGTGCAAACTCCTAACATTTGATGAAACAACGCTGGCTCACAGCGTAAGAATATGCTTGAAAAATTCGCGCCGTGTCGCAGTGTCTCGGTGGCCTAATGGTATGGCGCCCGCCCGGCATGCGAGGAGATGTGGGTTCGAGTCCCGCCTGAGACAAAATTTATCAAAAAAAAAATTTTTTTCAAGCTTATGTAGTGATAATATAAAACGTTACTAATTTATAAATGTGAAACTTTGAATTATTACAAATGTTTATTACTCAAACACGCCAGAACTAAACATAAATAAATTTGTCAAGGAGATAGATTATAAGTTTATCCCGTAAAAATGTGCGGTTCTCGTAAGTTTCTTTAAAATCCCAAATTTCACGCGTACAAACTATGAATTAGAGGACAAACAGTTACAATAAATAACACCGTATGAAAAGTTCCTTGTATGCTTGTATGCACTTAACCATCACAAGTGTTACTTCTCAAAAGTTGAAAAAAGAAATTGGTAAATTTTTTTCCTGCGCCTTGTGTTGATTTTTCAAATTAACTTAAGTGTTTTGTTAAAAAAACAGATTTGGTTTTTTTTGATCCGACCCTGCTAACAAGCGCGCCTACCGCTTGCCGGCCGCGCTGCGGTCACCGACTATTTCAAAGCCGCGACCCATTTCCGACACAATCGGATCGGCCTAAATTGGACGTCAAACACGCGACTCTATTCTGTACATTACCTATTCAGTTTCGGTTACAAAGCCCCCGTTGAAGCGAACTTTGTGAATTATCTGTTTAATGGAAAACTAATTACGAGTGTACAAACATTTGCAGCGTAATTGGAACAGACACATCGTATTATATCACGTCAAGATATTAAATATTATTATATACGAGTGAAAATAAAAATAAATGATTTTATGTATAACATTGAAACTCTGAAATCATAACATAGACCATTGTATTTATTTATTTATTTACACTTTATTGCACAATAATAAGATATAGTACAATAGGCGGACTTAATGCTAAAAGCATTCTCTCCCAGTCAACCATTGGGCCAAACAGAAATAATACAGGCGGTGCAAAAAGAGACAAAGAGAAAATAAATATATAACAATCCTGAAAGTAAATTATAATAAACTTACACATATATAATAAATATATAAACATACATAAATACATATACGTAATATGATTGCACACAGAATTCGTATCAGTGAGAAACGTATGAGAAAAAAAAAGAAGAAGAAATTAGTTCTTGTAGTGACTTTGCAAAGCCTTCTTAAACGAAAGTTTTGAAGAAGATTTTCTAATTTTGGAAGGCAGTTTATATACAGGGTGTAAAAAAAGGCTTAACGAAGCCTTAAGCCTCGCATTAGGTTTATCAAACCAAAACGCATGTAACAAAAATAATCGCTGGGAAACGACTTTTTTTTGAGGCATTAAAAAAAATCAAGTATTTATTGCCCGTAATGTATAGCGCGCACGAAGTGCTAGACGAGGTGTTGTGTACGTATGGGCTACGCGGGGCGGGGCGGGGGCAAACGCGGAGCGCCTCGCTTTGCCCCTATCCCGCGCGCATCGTGTTCGTTTGTAACTTGTAGGCAGGCACAACCTACTAAAATTGCACAGAACACAAATTGCTAAACAAAAGTACCTACTTACCTACTCTTCATCCGTGTCGCCCAGCTCAGGCCTCTCCAAATGAACCAGCTGTGGCTCAAACTGTCGACCTCCCATCTCCAAACAAACACGCGCCCGAAACCGCGTGTTCTGATGCACTCTCTCGAGAATGCCTCCTCGCACCGACCGCTGTTTAAGGTCTTCAAACACGTCAATGATTTTTTGACGCATTTCGTCACTCGATGTGCATGGCCGGTCAAAAACTCTGTCTTTCACGTAGCTCCACAAAAAAAAGTCTAGCGGTGTTAAATCTGGTGACCTGGCTGGCCATGCGTGAGGCCCATACCTCCCGATCCAGTGGTCACCAAACAACTCCGTCAGGCGTTCACGTACTGGCCAAGGATGTTAACGATGTGAGGTGGTGCACCATCGAGTTGGAACCACGTCTCTCGCAGCTGGGCTAGTGGCATGTCGTCCAGAGCCTCCGTCGTTCCATAAAGACGCAATGCTTCGGATGCATTGCCATGAGCCATCCCATAGCAGAACACCATGTTCACAAACTCACGAGCACTAAACTGATGCCAAGGCATTTCTAAAACACTTCACTGTCACGGAAGTCACTGAAAAGATAACTGAACAACAACAAAAAGCACGCGAAAACAGAAAATTGCGATTTGCTAGCGCATTCGATGACGTAAGAAACCGAACTAAATAAATTTCAAGTATGATTTTTGCTTTTGATTTCGCCGACGACGACAAACGCCGGCCTTGCGGCCTGCGCTCGCGGTTTCCTATTGGCTCGCGCGCGCGCCGCATCGCTTGCGGCGCGGGGAAAGCCCCCACTCCCCGCGAATCCGCGCTATCTGCTCTAAGATTTTTAACCGACTTATAATGATTGCTATTTTCTTTGCTAAGGATTTTGATCAAAGGGACAGGAATGAATTGTTTGTTTAGTAGGCAGTCATACCATGCTCAGTACATTTTATAATTTGTAAGTATTATTTTAAACCGAAAAAAGAAGGAATTCAGTCAAATGGCGGTACTAATACAGCCTTACAGCTTTATTTTTGTTTTGGTACATTTAAATCGAACAAAGTATTCGCTAAAATTTGCAATTCGTGATTTTTTGTATCTCAAAGAAGTCATTTGGTTGCTTACTGTAGTAAATAGTAATTAGAATGGTAAAAAGAAGTTCAAAGAACATTAATGTTGTTTTTAGTTGAGTTTAATTTTACGAAAGAAGAAACCTTATTGCAATTGTACGGTTTAAATGAAGATCGAATGCAAAATTGTTGATAAAACTACACAGATAGCATAGCAATTGAAATGATATGAAACTTTATTTTATTGTCGGATTAGATCTTAATGCCTAGCTATAAATTAACTAAACCAATCATTTAGATGGAATGTTGCTAAATCCTTTAATGCAGGCGTTTTCATCAACAGGACTTGAATCTTACGTATTATCCATTTTTCAGTAACTTATTAACCGATGGAACTGTAAAGTACTCATTACCCGTATGAAACGAAAAAAAATCTTAAGTCATGATGTGGTACTACGCTACGCCATTTGATGTTAGTTTAATCGACCAAATTATCCGAAAATAAAGCCAGTAAAGTGTAATTTGTGAAACTGTAGTGGGTGTAGGTGGTATGTCTTATTCTTCTAATGGTTAAAGTGTAGGCTTTTGATCCTAAGGTTCGATGTTCGAATCCTAGGCTGGCAAGGCAAACAAAGTCAGAAAATCACCTACCTACTTAATGTTTCAATAAGTGATGATTATGTAAATGTATGAGTATGTTGTAACGTTTGTGTGAAATGTACTCACAATGCTGTGTAGTAAATAAATAATGAATCTACCTAAAGTTAGATTCATTAAGATGTCAACTTATTTACTAGTATTAAACAAATATCTTATGTTTAACTGTTTTATTATTAAATTCCAAGACTTACAAAAACTTTCCACTATTTAGCGCGCGATCAGCAGAAAAAAAGTCCAGTGACGGGTCCTAGTGACGTGCACTAGGCATCAATTGTTTAGTGATGGGAAGTGTACAATTAAACATTCAATTTCGTGTCGCTAACAGTTCGGCCATCCTGACAACTCTTCGGTCCTCCGAAGAAGATGTACTCGAGCAGCATCTGCGAGGCGGCAACAACCCTCGTACACTGACCCTCTTTGCTACGATCTCTTCAATGATGATGGCATCCTCTTACAGTGAAAAGAATCGGGCTGATAGTGGGAGGCCCCTAAGGCAACCACTTTGAGTGTGTTATTAGGCCCCTAAGGCAAACACTGGTTTAATGCTGTTAGGCCCCTAAGGCAAACACTGGTTTAATGCTGTTAGGCCCCGAAGGCAAGCACTTTGAGTGTGTTATTAGGCCCCTAAGGCAAACACTGGTTTAATGCTGTTAGGCCCCGAAGGCAAGCACTTTGAGTGTGTTATTAGGCCCCTAAGGCAAACACTGGTTTAATGCTGTTAGGCCCCGAAGGCAAGCATATAAGAACAAATGATAGGCCCCTAAGGCATATTCTTAACAAATGCTGTCAGGCCCCGAAGGCAAGCATGAAATGACAAATGGTAGGCCCCTAAGGCATATTCTCAAAAACTGCTGTTAGGCCCCGAAGGCAAGCTTGAAATAACAAATGGTAGGCCCCTAAGGCATATTCTTTATAAATGCTGTTAGGCCCCTTAGGCAAGCATGAAAGAACAATGATAGGCCCATAAGGCATATTCTTAACAAGTGCTGTCAGGCCCCGAAGGCAAGCATGAAATGACAAATGGTAGGCCCCTAAGGCATATTCTCAACAAATGCTGTTAGGCCCCGAAGGCAAGCATGAAATAACAAATGGTAGGCCCCTAAGGCATATTCTTAATAAATGCTGTTAGGCCCCGAAGGCAAGCATTATCAACAAGCACCAGGAGGTTCCTCAGACAAGGTACTATAAAGAGATCACACGCTATGTAGGCCCCAAAGGCAAGCGTAGTTTACATGAGCATAGTATCGTAAGACTTCGGAGTCAACTTTAAGTCTAGCCAATGAGCATAATTCTCGTAGGCAAATCTCAACTGGTTGTGATTGTGTGCTGTGAGGCTCCGTAAGCAGGCACTAGGTAATAAAGCCCCAAAGGCAAAGCATTACCGATCAACAGGATGAAGATGGCCAACTTCGTCAAGACACTAATATAGGCCCCGAAGGCAATCATTAGCGTAAGTAAGGCTGACCCAAGGAATAAATGTTGTTTTAATCTTCGCCAGACGAAGAACTTTTGTCTCTGTGACACCACACCTTAATTTTGTCAAGCGCAACAATATTTTTGTAAGCACGCTTTCCTTTCGTAAACGACGTCACTTCAAACCGATCGTTAGGCATCACAGCAGTCACCTTATATGGTCCCGCATACCTGGGAACTAACTTTCCACTGGACAGACCCGGACGTAAAATTTTCCTCTCGACCATGACTAATTGACCAACTGAAATAGGAGCACTTTCTCTCCGTTTTTTGTCAAACCGTTCTTTCATTTTAGACGCGTTTATCTCTATTTTCTGGGTAGCTTCCCTTCGCAGTGTCTCTATATTTTCACTATAAACTGCACCTTGTATATCATTTGCCAGACGAGGCCTAAGTCCACACAGTAATTCTAAGGGTGACTTTCCTGTCCCCGAACTGATTGATGAATTAATGCCTAATTGCACTTTTGGCAGATATGCATCCCAGCCTTTTTGCTCTTCACCCATATGAGACGACAAGGAACTGAGAATAGTGCGATTAAGGCGCTCAACTTGCCCGTTCGCCCTTGGAGAGGCGACCGCATTTAATACGTGCTTAATTCCATTATCTGCACAATAGCGCTCGAATTCCTTTCCAGTAAAAGCAGTACCCCGATCACTGATGATTCGTTCTGGGTGACCAAAAACTTGACTTAGCTTAGTCAATGCTATAATAGCTCCTCTGGCATTCGCACTGGTGACAGCTTCTATCCACACAAACTTAGTAAACCCATCTATAATTGCTATGATATATGTTTTTCCATTACTTTTGCAAAATGGGCCAAGGTGGTCCACATGCAATGTGTGGAAAGGTACGGATACTCTAGGAATCGGATGTAAGAGACCAGGTTGTTTACCTGTAGGTTTTTTCGTGAATTGACATCCAATGCAACTCGCAACATATTTTCCGACACATTTTCGCATTTTCGGAAACCAGTACTTAGTGCGTATAGCTTCTAAACACTTTTCTGCTCCTAAATGACCGTTTTCGTCATGATACAACTTTAGGATATGGAATCTTGCGCCTTTAGGCAAAACAGGCTTGTAACAGTTATCCACCAGACGACATAACTTGCCTTCTACAACTTTATAATCTTTAGAAAGTCCACCATTATTTTTCTTTTTAGTGTCTTGTTCCAATGTTAAATTTTTAATCAATCCTTGAATTTCTTCATCTACTTCTTGTAACGCATTAATTAAATCCTTTTCTACGATATGATGTACTGGCACAGGGTTCCGACTGAGAGCATCAACGTGTGCCATTGAACTTCCTGGGCGGTGATCTACCTCAAAGTTGTATTCCTGCAGATCAAGCCACCATCGGGCAATGCGTGCTGATAGATCTCTTTTCAGCCAAGCCATACGTAGTGCTGAACAATCCGTAACAACTCGGAATTTGATTCCAGATAGATACACCTTAAACCTTTGAATAGCGAAAACTACTGCCAAAGCCTCTAATTCAAAGCTATGATATTTTGCTTCAGTAATTGTTGTCTGTCTGCTCGCATAAGCAACAACCTTAGTATCACCATTTGGCTGCTTTTGGAGAAGTACTCCACCAAGTCCGATTTTAGATGCATCTGTGTGAACTTGCGTCTCTCTCTCTGGGTGATAAATTACCAGCACAGGATCTGAAGTAAGTATTTGCTTAAGAGTTTGCATAGCCTGTTCTTGTTCCGGTCCCCATTGCCATTCTGCAGTCTTCTTTGTGAGTAAGGTAAGCGGTAGTGCAATGGTCGCAAACCCCTTGATAAATTTGCGGAAATAACTCGCAAGACCAAGGAACTGGCGTAGTTCATGGACATTCGACGGAACTTTAATCCTTGACACAGCTGTTATTTTATAAGGGGAGGGCCTGATTTCACCACCTGCAATAACATGACCTAAATACTCAACGCTCTCAGTGAGAAAGGAACATTTGGTTTTTCTTAGTTTGACACCCGACTGCTCAATCAAACTAAGCACCCTGTCTAGATTGGCAAGGCATTCTCTCGTATCAATACCCCACAGAATCACATCGTCGATGTATACCTCGGCGCATCGGTGAATTACTGGCTCTAATATTTCATTCATCGCTCGCTGGAACACTGCAGGAGCATTGCAAAGACCGAAACTCATCATTTTGTACTGAAAATGACCATCAGGTGTCACAAATCCAGTAAGAGGTCTTGAGCTCTCAGCAATTTTAATTTGGTGATACCCGTTTGCCAAATCCAGGCAGCAAAATATAGATTTATCCACCAGTCGATCCAACAAATCTTGTATTACCGGCAAAGGATACCGTTCTTTTTCCGTGATTTTATTTAAAGCTCTATAATCTACACATAATCTATGCCCGCCTTCCTTTTTATGAACTAACAGAACTGGACTAGCAAAAGGGGATGTGGACTTCTCAATTATTCCAGAATTCAGCAAGTCATCAACAATATTTCTTACGATGTCCCTCTCATGGAATGACATTCTATAAGGTTTGTAGTTTATTACCTTATTCTCGGTTAATTTAATGTTCATCTCGACGCTACAATTTCCTAATACCATTCCATTTCCAGAAAAACAATGCTCATATTTAGATAAAAGATCATTTAAAGCAGCTTTTTCAATTTCATCCAAGTGTGCGCCCACCTTTACATCGTCAATTTTCTCTAAATCTGGTTTCACTAGCTCTGCTCTTGCTATACATTCAGGTTCTTTAATTTCTAAGATAGCGTTGGTTCTGTTCACAAGCTTAATAATAGCATGGCCCTGAGATGATTCGATTTTATCAACAATAATATCTTTTTCATTTAAAGGTTTTCTCTGTTCACTGTTCTTGACATTTATCCAACCATCAACAACAGGATCCAATCGTACCAATACTTTATTCATACCTGGAGAAAGTTTCGTAACAGACTGTGGATATAACCGAATCTTATCAAAACTCTCACATAACTCCGACACTTGAAGAGCGAGCTCGTTTTCATAAATATTAACATCAGTAGCTGTCTTTACTACCACTATATTTGGAGATTCGGTAAAAGTCTGTCCTATCAAAACATCCACATTCTGAACATGATCAGGAACAACATAAAATGAATTATACTGCTTTGCACCATCGACCACAATAGCAGCAGTAACTTTACCTAAAGGTGTGATCATTGCATCCCCATATCCTTTTATTACTATATCATCGTTAGGTTGTAACTCTAAGTTCTGTTTCTCATAAAAGTTTTGTGTCATTGTATTACATGCACTGCCAAAATCCAGAAAAGCATTTGCCAAAATTCCATTAACAAGTACTTTTTTATAGTACTTTTTATCAGAAGAGTCACAGTAACCAGTTCGAATCTTTCGCACTAATCTATTCTGAGAACCAGTCTTTGACTTCTTCCTGCAGTCTTCTAAAGTATGCCCATTGATGTTACAGAAAGAACAATGTTTATTAATATTATTTTTCTTATAACATGTTGATTCCGAATGACCTAATTTGTTACAAAATGAACATTTATTAACATCACTATTTTTAGGTGTATATCTGTGTTCCTTGTTCTTTCGGCATCTATTTGCCTTGTGACCCAATTTCCTGCATACAAATTTAATGTTTTTGCTAGAACTGTCACTTTTCAACGATGTCATCCTTTGGTCTTGACTTACGGTAGCATCTAAATTGTTAATGCTAGCGAGATATTGCAGAAGAGAAGCTGTGTCTCTGCACCCAGCTGACTTTGCTCCAACTTCTAACAATTTGTTACCTAATGTACCAATAATGGCCTCTGTGATCACTTCATCGCTCAATTGACATGACATACCTATGCCTAATTTATTGTAATAAAATTCTATAGGCTCTTCAGTGGGCAGCTTGACTCGATTCACTAACTCCCTTATCTGTGATAATTTATTTTTAGTAAATGGGAATGCTTTTATAAGTTTCTCCTTCCACTCTATCCAACTAATCTCATAAGATGCCTGTTGTTCATACCATGCCTTAGCATAGCCACTTAATTTGGCCGTACAATTACAAATTAAAGTACGCTCATCCCATCCATGCATTTTAGCGGTACTCTCCAAGTTTCTGATCCAATGTTCAACAGAAACTGATGTTGTTTGAGGGTTAAATTCAGGTAAAAAGTCATTACGCCCTACATAACGCACAACTGGTTTTGATATTTCACATGAATTCTCCGGAGGGGGTGGTGTTGATTCGCAATGAGAATTACTGGTCTTTCTCAACTCTCTAATTAGCCCTTCTAAAACATCAATGCGCCTTTCTTTATCCTTCAATTCTCTTTTATATTTTTTCTTGTACCTATCAGGTGAGGGCGATGTACTTGAATGGCTATGTGACCGTTTATGATGTTTTGATCGACCCATTGTACACACAAACAAAGTAATAAAATACACACAAACACAATTATTATAGTAAAATCAGATATAGTTTAATAGAATACAGTCAATTGTTTGCCATTACTTTGACCACATATATTAAAAATAATGAAAATGAAGTTTTGTTAATAATTATTATTTGTTCAATTCTTAAAAAATGTTCAATAAGCTTTTAAAACTCTGAATTTCACATGTTCTTTACTGTTTCATTTAGTAATTTACAGCAATTTAATGTCAGAAAATAAGTTTTAGTTCAAAATGATCACCGACAAGCAAAATCAATGATTGCAACTTTAAGATGTTTAATTTGTACTGCTGTGATCATAAACAAGTTCTGCTGACCTCAGACAGCTATTCTGAACCAGAATTAACTCACTAACAAAACTAGAGTCATCTCAGAAACTTGTCACAACTTGTATTTAGTATTAGTTTCTCACTTATCAGTTATGCAATAAATGTCACTGAAAACTAGGCATACACAGACCAGAACACAAAATAAGCTGGTTTTACCTTGTAGTGTCCACTTAGAGAAGATATACGTAAATTAAAGTACTTTTCAACAACTTCAAAGCAACTAACATCTCACGCACATATACACACTAGAATTGTTTACAAATCGAACGAAATATAGTTTATGGGTTTATATTTATCTCACTTCTGAACTTTATTAAACAAATATCTTATGTTTAACTGTTTTATTATTAAATTCCAAGACTTACAAAAACTTTCCACTATTTAGCGCGCGATCAGCAGAAAAAAAGTCCAGTGACGGGTCCTAGTGACGTGCACTAGGCATCAATTGTTTAGTGATGGGAAGTGTACAATTAAACATTCAATTTCGTGTCGCTAACACTAGCTAGCAACTTTTAACTCCCTTCCGAAATTGTTTGGTTGTTTAGTAGCGTTAGAATGATTGCTATCTGTTTTGGTAAGGATTTCGATCAAAGGGACATGAATGAATTGTTAAGGCATACCAAGTTCAGTACATTTTATCATTTGTAAGTATTATTGTAGTACCGAAAAAAAAAGAATTCAGTCAAATGACAGTACTAATGCAGACATACAGATTTATTTTTGTTTGGTACGTTAAAAATGAACAAACTATTCGCTACAATTATGTGAATTTTTGTATCTCAGAGAAGTTATTTTCTTGCTGACTGTAGTAATTAGAATGGTGTAAAGAAGTACTAAGAACCTTAATGTTGTTTTTAGTTATGAGCCTAATTTTACGAAAGGAGAAACCTCATTGATATGCGCGTAGGTTTGCGCTCGGAAATGTTGCTAAACCTTTTTAGCTAGGCGTACAAGACTTAAAATTTCCGTATCCCATTTACGTAAGTAAGAGAAAAAAGGTAAACATAAGAGTTATGGTAAGCTCGTTGTGAGAGTAAAATAATTTGATAGCTTGTTTTCATTTGTGTAATCGACCGAATTATTCAAATTAAACTAGCAGCTTACAAATTGTACGGTTTTAATGAAGGTCGAATGAAAAATTGTTGATCAAAGTAGGTTACACAGATAGCATAGCAATTGAATTGATATGAAACTTTATTTTTGTTTTTGCATACGAGCGTAGTTATAAATTAACTAAACCAATCATTTAGATGGAATGTTGCCAAATCCTTTTATGCATCTGCATGCAGCCTGCGCGTTTTCATCAACAGGACTTGAATCATACGCATTCAGTAACTTATCAACCATTGGAACTGTAAAGTACTCATTATTCGTATGAAACGAAAAAAAAACTTAAGTCATGATGTGGTACCTACTACGCAACGGCTAAAGCCTTATTTTGATGTTAATTTAATCGACCAAATTATCCGAAAATAAAGCCAATAAACTGTAATTTGTGAAACTTGAGTAGGTGTAGGTGGTAAGAAACTACGAGGCATGTCTTAATCTTTCTAATGGTTAAAGTGTAGGCTTTTGATCCTGAGGTTCGACGTTCGAAACCTAGGCTGGCAACGCAAACAGATTCAGAAAAATACCTACCTAATTAATCTATCAATAACTGGTGATTAGTTATTTTGTTAGTTCATTAAAATCAGGATCAAGTGGTAAAGTCAGCAAGCCGTTCATTTAACTTTTCGAAGAACGACACAACAGTTCAGCTACCAGCTGATCGAGCGGGGTGCGGGCATTGAACGAACGTTCATCGACCTCAACGCAAGCGTTACACAGCGAGTGCGCGCACACAATGAAGGACATTCGTGGTTGTGTGCGTGCGCGCGGTTTATTGCGGATTGCTGTCTTTAAAGCGATTTTTATGAAAAAGTTGCGAACATTTTCAACATGTTTCAAAAGAAAAAGTTTTGTTACAACAAACAGAAAATTTTCATGCAAAGATCTTGAAAAAAAAACTTTCACTTTGACCCTAATTATCTCAGGAACTATTCATTTCCCAGGTATGATTTCCTGAAAAAAATTATCGTACAAATGAATAGAATATGTGGTATTCGGCTTCGTTAAGCCTTTTTTTACACCCTGTATATTGTACATAATATTAGACACATAATAGGCAAAACGACAGGAAAGCTTAAATGGGAGTTGGCGGGGCATGTGTGTAGAATGCACCCGGATAGTTGGAACCAAATCGTCACGCGATGGATACCATCAGACGACTAGCGACGGAGGCGTAGACCAAAAAAGGTGGTGTGACGATTTGTTCAGCTTCGCGAGAGATTGCGAGTCATTGGCCGCTGACAGAGACCAGTGGAAAGCATTGGGGAAGACCTTTGCCCAGCTGTGGGATGATGAAGGTTAAATAAAAAATAAAAAATATGGCGTGGTTGGAAAAAAACATAAAGAATAATATTTTAAAATTTTCAACTTTCTAACGTTTTCATTATTTATTATCTATCCCATTCCCGATAAATAGAAATTCAAAAACGCAAAAATCATAAAAATCGGTCCAGCCTTTCTCGAGTTATAAGTAGTTTAACCTCAGATCATATAAAGAAATAAATATGAAATGGGGGCGTGACGCGTGCGAATCCAATATGGGCAAACAGAACTATTTAATAAAAACATCCATGTAACGATAATTGTATCGGCACAATATACATTGAAGGCTTGATACTGACTAGCTGTGTTGTGAGTACTATGCGACTACGCAATGTATCGAGGTTTAATCGAAGCGTTCACTGCCTGACGTGTGCGTCGCGACCACACTTTGTAGCGACACACTAATTTGCACACACCAAATGACGCATTGTGTAAGCGAGTAGGTGGTAGCCGCTGTGATTGGGTCATTGTTTGTGTGCGCACCAATGAGCGTTGTAAATTGATATAGTGTGATCCTTATGCTACAACAATGTTATTGTAGTTGCGTTGCACACATAAATAATTCGGAGACACGGATTTGCTAAGCATTTACGAGCAATTTTATATCTCCTTCTTTATATGACCTGAGAGTGTAACTAACACGACTTTCTTTTATATAATAAGAAGATTAGGTTTTGATGTATTATTCATTGTAAAGTATTATTGTTAGGTTATGTTAATTATTAATTATAATTATACTTTCCTTGGTGTTTAAAAATAATGTCCTGGCTGTTTCGTTAAGGTGTTTGTCTTCACAGCCGCTGAAGGGCGCGGGAGCACTACCCATAATAATTTAATTTGAAAGTTTAATTAATTTCAACCTTTCCGGAGAGTTATGTGCGAGCCGCTTATTATTTATGCCGCTGCCGACAAAGCAGAATTCGCTGGATAAAACTAGTTTAAACTGGTTTCGCTTGTGGCTTATTTTTAAATTATTCTAAACAAGCTTTTGTATGTCACTGACAAAACAAAAATTTTTGTCATAATTTTGCCTTCTGCGCTTCTATCGAAGAGACAGTCTTAGGTTAGAGAAAAACGAATTTATGTTTAAGAACATGATATGGTAACCAACCGGCATACATCGCCATCTATCATCCGCGTTATGTTATTCTGAAGACTAAGCTTCATTACTTGAAAGGTTTATGAATATCCGTTGCATAGTTTCTGCGTAAAAAGTAACAAACAGCTTTCTATAAAGTATGACTTTCTCATCATCTTCAAAAAATTTTATAGGCGTTTAGTATCGTATTTTCAGAGCCCATTTCTGAAGTAAAAAATTTACTTTATTTGATATTTTAGCAACTTAATTGCACTTATAATATCAGTATATAAACTTGAAAAATTTTGTCTCGGGCGGGACTCGATCCCGCATCTCCTCGCATGCTGGGCGGGCGCCATACCATTAGGCCACCGAGACACTGCGACACGGCGCGAATTTTTCAAGCATATTCTTACGCTGTAAGCCAGCGTTGTTTCATCAAATGTTAGGAGTTTGCACCCTTAACACCCGAAAGAAACATCTTTGCAGATGTTTGACAGTCAGTTAAGATGAAACAGCTATTTATATACTTTATTTGATATTTTAGCAACTTAATTGCACTTATAATAAAATTAAATGCGGGTTTGAGTCCCGCCTGAGACAAAAGTTTTCAAGTTTATATACTGATAATAAATGAAAACAAGTTTTTACCCAAAAATATTTTTCGCAACTTAGTTTTCAATTTTTATGATCCTAAGCCTGTTAAGGTATGAAGGGAAAATCACAAACTTATGAATAGTATCGTAATGAATGAATGAGATGAGCATCGCGTAAAATAAGTATTGCTAGGAGGCCGTATCAGAAATGTTAGATTTTTGGCGGACGTTTTCTAAGCGCTTTAACTTGATATTTTTGTACTGGGTTATGCCAAAACAAAAAATACTCATTTGTTTTTTGGCTCGTAGATTGCTATATTAAAATTTGGAAGGTGGTTAAAATTTCATTATACCTACCTACAGTTGCTTACTTTCGCGTTTAGAAAATTAAATAATAACATGAATTTTTAAAATATTATGCTAACAATTTCCGCTCGTTATCGTCGGCCTAGGTACCTACACCACACTACCCGCATCGAAACCGAGTGAGCAAGCACTAGTTTATAGCAACAAAACCACCCGCCCGCCCTCCAACAAAAATAACATCTTCGTAAGATACTCGTAGCATCTTACGAAGATGTGTTATACATCTGGCAATAACGTAGTTTTTAAATAACTTATTTTCTTCTCAAATCAACACTTCAAATACGTTTTAACACCAAGTAATTTGCATACCATTGTACTAATTATAAATTCTAATGAACCTCATTTAAACAAATTACGTAAAACTTACTGATGTTAAGTAATCACAGCTTAATTGATAAATTTCGTTAGTTTGCTCTGAATAAGCGACTCTCGAAATGTTCGAGTTTAATCAGACTCGCAATGGCGAAAGCAAACCAATGCCACAATAGAAACATACATAGCAGGCACAAGCAATGTCATATTTTAGATCTTTAATTGGATAAATACTGCGACACAGCAAACTCGGCAAAGCTATGATATAACTAAAACTATTGGAAGCGCACATAAAAGAGTAGCTAAATTGAGCTTTATTTATTGCAAAAATTTAACCAACGATAAGTGTTAAACAAGCTGCAAGTTCTGGTCTGTTCTTGATAATTATTAGTAATTCTTTGTTTAGCTTCGACTCAAAATTAGTAAATTATTGAAAGAAACAGGTTTTTTTTTGTTTTTGAAGTTTTCTAATGAACTTCCTCTTATTGTTTCTTTACTTGTTGAATCCATCAAGAAATTGAGTACATTTTAGAAAAGTAATTCCTAAATTTTGGAGTAATGCCACGCCACGTCAGACTATTTCTACCATGCCTTCTTCCACCCACGTTATCAAACATGTAATTGCAAGCCTAGATGAAAATTTATTAGAACTACGACTTTGGAAATTTTGGCCCAATTGTTACTTCTGGGAAAAAACTAGGAGAGAATGATGTGTCATTAGTCTACTCTTTGTACATATAATTTACCTATTTCTGCAATAAAGTTAAAAAAAAACTGTGTAAGTGAAAATACAAGAACTAAACAGTCTTTTGGATATTTAAAAACATTTAAAGCGTGAAACATGACTACTAATTTCATCTTATACTAGCATATTTTTGAGTTTTTGAGTTTTCTAAGAGTGTAATATGGGTTACACGTCACAATCATTTGTAACTTGTGTCGTTGGCTCGTGGGCGTCGTCGTCCACCTGTGAGCTGACCCTACCGCACGCGCTTGCACTGGACCAACGGAGATTAATTTAAAATTGTTTACTTTGTTGGAATTTTCCAAAAGCTGTCGATTTGATTGAGTTCGCTGATAACTTTATTTATTTCACAGGGATTTGCTTTTAGTGACGCAATGCCGCGGCTAAAGGACAAATTCTTTAAGGAGATTTAATGAATGTACATTTTAAAAGTTTTAATCACGAATTTAATTAAACTTTTATCTATTCATTGTTATGTCGCGTAAGCAGTTAATAATTTTATTCACGGCACGGCACAACGCCCCGTTGGTCTAGTGGTTTAAATACCGGGCCAAGATCTCGGGGTCCCTGGTTCGATTCCCGGGTCGGGCAATCAAAACTTTTGAATTTTCGAACATTGCTCCGGTTTCGAGTTTAGAGCATCACCAACCCGCATTTGGCAAGCGTGGTGATTATGCCAGTAACCATCATTGCTGTGGTAACTTGAATTCAATGATGGAGGCCTTTTCCCTGCAGTGGGATGATTGTAGGCTGTTACAGTTACAGCATACGGCATAATATTTTCGTCTTTAGTTAAATGACTCCCCGCTGGTCTAGTTTAAGTACCGGGCCAAGATCTCTGGGTACTGTGTTCGACCCCCGGTTTAGGCATCAAAAGTTTCAAATTTTAGAACATGGCTATAGGGTTTGTGATCACCGACCCGCATTTGGCAAGCGTGGTGATTATGCCTTTACCATTATTGCTGTGGTACTACCTTGAATTAGATTTTGGAGGCCATTGTCCTGCAGTGGGATGATTATATAGGCCGTTAATTTATGCCATCAGTTTATTTCTTTTATATATGAAAATAGCTGTTGCCCGCGACTTTCTGTTATTATGATCACGATTAATTAGAATATTTTCCCCGTTTTTGCAACAGTTTTCACTGATGCTTCGCTCCTATTGGTCGCAGCGTGACGTTCTATAGTCTAAAACCTTCCTCAATAAATGGACTATCATAACAAAAATAATTTTTCAATGCGAACCAGTACTTCCTGAGATAAGCGCATTCAAACAAACAAACAAACGCTTCAGCTTTATTATATTAGTATAGATTAAATAGAGCTTGAAGTTAGAAACGACTTTTACTCTGTATGTATAGTACAAATTTATATACGAAACATAAAATAATGGCATAGTATTGCAATTTTCATTAATGTAACTTACTGTAATACGAACGTCTAAAATTTCTATTCAGTTGCAAACTGACGCACTCAACCCAATGCTACATACGCTGAAGTATCTACTTACTAAGTTTGTATTTCTTTGACTTTGAAAAAGGCTTCACAGAGATAATTGAATCATGGTTTTACAAAACAAAGAAATTGAACACGGTATCCAATCCAATTCAGAAGATCATCTCGCTTTCTACAAAGAGAAAACAAACCACAATATCATATCTAACAAAAATACGTGTCAATATTATGTCGGCATAACGTTCCGTGTTAATTTGTTTGCTTGCTACACGAAAATGATATTTGTATGAAAAATAAGAGATTGTTAAAGTAGCATATTATTTTAGCTCCGTTATGGTGTGCACAGGTTTTTAAGGTTGTTCGCCTGCTCTGGGGTTCTGGATTCGATGGCCGGATGGGGCAGTGAAGAAAGTTTTTCTTTATTTTCTCGGGTCTGGGTGTTTGTGGTAGATACCTTCATTGTTTCTGATTTTCAGAAAACAATTTCCTTAGCTGCTAACTTTTAAGTCAAAATAATGTTTTTGATGTTGACCACATTAAGGGTACAATTAAATTAAAAAATACAATATTTATGGCCAGTATTAAAAACTACGGGGAATAGGGATAAAACAGAACAGCGCTCAAAGTAAAGTAATAAGTAATATAATATAGAGAAAACTAAGAACTTACAAAAGCAAATTATGGATTTAGAAAATTATTTTGCTAATGATTTCCGCTTGTTAATATACATTTCGCAGCTTAGTCGTCGGAGCGCAGCGAAGGCGACAACATCTCCTGAGGATGCCACGTGAAGTGGCGAAACGCGTCGAGGTTTTTATTATATTGGTGTTGGGTACTAATAATTGCATTAACTGTACTGCATGCATTTTTGAGGGAGGGCGGGCGGTTTTCCTGCATGAAATAGTGCTTGCTCAATCAGTGTTAGTGTGGTGCAGGTGCTTCCTCAAATCAGTGTTAGTGCGGGTAGTGTGGTGAAGGTATCTAGGCCGGTATATTAACAAGCGGAAATCATTAGCAAAATAATTTTCTAAATCCATAATTAGTTATGGATTTCCGCAAAGTAACGCCTGAGTCTATTAATCTTACAAAAGCACACAGACGAAGAACAGCAGAATAGAAGAACAGAAAAAGACTACAATAATCATGACATAGCAAAAACATGCAATATAAAAAGAAGAAAGCTAGAAATAGACAATATAAGTAAAAAAGTATTTACATAATTCCGGTTAGATGACCGATTCGTAACAGCCAGTGAGACAAAACAACATTATTTCTTTAAGTTTAGAAAACGCTTTTAAAAGCAATCAGATTGCTGTTTGTTACTTACCAAATTCAAGAAATTTAACCTACAAAATAAGCGTAGAGTCAACTGTTATAAATTGGAAACACAATTTTCTTACTAAAATTCTAACTGCCTTAGGCGGGCCCTTTTTTAACGCTTTGTTGACTAGACGCTTATTTTGTAGGCTAAATTTCCTGAATTTGGTTAGTAAAGTTTTTGATTTTTCATTTTAGATTCAACTAGAAATAAACCTGAAAAATTGTAAATGTTATTATGATTGTATACGGGAAAACCTTCGGGAGAACCTTACACACTATTATATAAAAAGTTTATTCCGGTTTAAGTGTTTCATCTCAGTTTTACATCTCATTGTTTACATTACGGAAAGCCGATACCATAATATGTGTCCCTATAAAAATAATAATAAATAACAATTATTAACTTAGCAATGACATAAAGCCATTTGTCATTAAAATTAATAAATTATAGAAATCCTTAAAGCCCTATTAATATGACTCTCCCACCTATATGAAACTCAAAGCGTTGTATAATACGAGTATGTTAGTTGGACGGAAAATATTACTCGTTTATCGTTCGAATACATCTTTTATAGACTGCATCATAACAGTACAGCATTTTACAAGATTGTATTTCTCTGTATGTTCCGATGTCGAGATAAGACAAAGTGGTATATCTGCTCTGAGAATACTTTCATGTCTAATCGTACAAAGTATTTCTGTTGCTCTTTGAGAATATTATATTTTCTTCTGTAAACTAGAAAAATTACTTTATTGCGAGACACACCAAAAGACAATCTTCCACAACTATATCACTTGGGGTAATATTTTACTTAGTATGCAATAACTACTTTAAAATATTGTCGTTTTAGGCTGCGTTTCCACTGACGCGGAGAGGAGCAGAGAGGAGCTTAGCGGTGCATGAATTGACCAATCACAATGTTTCCACTGAAGTGGAGCGAACTTAAAAGCATTGTGATTGGTCAATTCATGCACCCCTAAGCTCCTCTCCGCTACTCTCCGCGTCAGTGGAAACGCAGCCTCAATGTAATCAGCACTTGTAAAGTAGCATTAAATCTTCTCTTTGTGAATTGCTACAGTATTTATATTTGAATGTCTGTTTCATCGTAACTGATTATCAAGCATCTGTAAAGATGTTTCTTTCGGGTGTTGACAGTGCAAATTTCTAACGTTTGATGAAACTACGCTAGCTTACAGCGATAAGGATACGCTTGAAAACGTGTTACGTAATGTGTTGGTAGCTTAAATGGACAAAGCACTGCGCCAGGTATGCATGGGCATGCATTTTCGATTCTCGCCTATGACAATTTTTTTCTAGTTTAAATACAGATCCATTTTAATAGTTAAGTAACATAATACAAGTTGTTGCCAGCGACTTCGTATGCATGACATTACAAAAAATTTCCTCCATGTTATTCTAGACTTAAATCTGTATCCAAGTTAAGAAATTATCATAAAATTATTTTTATTTTTAGTCCTAAGCAATATAGTTTGTTCTTTTAGTCTGTGTTGTATTCAAAATTCCACAACTTTAATAAAAAATTTTGGTTTCCAATGAAATAATTATTTCATATTCCACGCATAAGAAATCGTGTTCATATAGTCAAATTTATTATGTATATGCAGGTAGAAGTAATCCTTTATGTAACGCAACCGATCCATCTAACCTTTCACCCACTCAGCGTTCAATAAATACGCGTTTCGTTTTTCTATCCTATTAACTAGCGCCTTAAAGATCACTTAATGTTTGCAATTGGTGTCTGCCATTGCTCTTCCAATTGAGAAAATATTAATATACAAACGGTGTTAATAGTTTTTAACCCTTTTAAGGAATATTTTAAAGACAAAAACTATCCTATCCATATAAAGTTTCATCTAAGTCGATTAAGAAATTACCAAATCTTTAACAAACTTCTTTCTTTTTTTCGGCTTGTAGAGTTAATTAATAACATAAAAATATAATACTTATTATTTGAATTATATTTAAATCAATTCAATTTGTTTTACAATCTGATAATCCTAACTTAATTCAATCCAATTTAAAGAGTAAATTTTATTTACACCCTTCAAAGGCCTCCTTTGAATTCAAGTTACCACAGCAACGATCGGTACAGGCTTAATCACCACGTTTGCCAAATGCAGGTTGGTGATCACGAACCCAAGCAATGTTCGAAAATTCGAATCTTGTTGCTCGACCCGGGGATCAAATCCAGGACCCAGAGATCTTGGTCCGGATTTTAAACCACTACTAGACCAACGGGACGAAGGTGCGAAAAATAGACAGTCAACATATCTATATATATAAAAAATAATCCCTATTTCCCTTGGTCATCGCATCACGCGTGAACGGCTGGACCGATTTCGCTAATTATTTTTTTGTTTTGATCGTTATTGTCAGGAGAATGTTCTTATAAAAGAAAAAGTTAAGAAAATTGCGCGGAAAATTAGAAAATTTAAGAAAACCTAATCACAATACTGAATTATTTGTTATGTAACTTTATCGCTTTTGACAATTTAAACTTTTTTAATATATGGCGTTTGACATAACATTGACAAAATGCGTGCTGCAGATATCGTCAAATAGGGGGAAAAAAATCTGAATTTTGGACATGGCCAGTAATGTCGCCTGTTACCGTGTCGGAATACCAACAAAGCTATTTATACAACCCACCAGAAAAAAAAACAATAATAATAATAAACTATTCGTAACATATTTTTTTTTACTATTTCGTTATTAATATTTATAGTTAAAGACAGGACAACGTCAGTCGGGTCCGCTAGTTCTCGTATAATATTACTATAAATAGTTTTATTTTAGAATTATGCACGCCCCAATTAAGGTGCCTTGTTAAAGTTTCAGACTTGTAAAGGCCAAGTATAAATAAAATGTGGGAGCGAGGTGGAAAGGGGTATTATTGATGAGGCTATTGTTACGGAGCACATCATCCGATGGCGGCACATCCATTTATTATGGATGGAGTTTACGACAGAAATCTTTGTTCCATTTTACGTGAAAGGGTTAAATACATCAGAAGAAACAAACAACCCTTGTAGGATCACTTTGTTGTGCGTCCGTCTGTCCGTCAAGACTGTTAATTTTGGGAAATGCGTCGAAGTATATTATAGTTTAAATTGAAACCAAGTGTTCACTGTTCAGGTCTACAGTCCCTTGACGAATTAACGAAAAAAAAAGATTCGGCATATATTCCGACACTTAACGATATCAAAATTTATAGTGGAGTATTTAATTAGAACCTATCTCACGGGAACCAATATTTTTTTGATCGTCAACCTGCATTTGGCAAGGGTGGTGATTATGCCTATACCCATCATTGCTGTGGTAACTTGAATTCAATGATGGAGCCCTTCGCCTGCAGCGAGATGATTATAGGCCGTTAGGTACTTTAGTATTTTTTTATTTCTTTGATTTAATTTAATTTTGCTTAGCGTTTTTAAAAGGCTTTGATATGAATTTAAAATTAATAACTTATACGACTGTACGGCTAATGGGCTTTTCGAAGCAAGACTATTTGCCAATTGAGAAATGAGTTTTAGCTTACTTTACCCAACCGGAAATAAGACCATGTGGGTATGTATGCTTATGCATACAACCACACTGCACACCAATCGGGTCGTCTTCATGATCTTCACCATTCAGATTATTATGAAGATAGTTCAGCAATAAGTTATTGTAATTGCTGTAAATTTTTGATACATATTAGGTTTAAAAATAGTATTCTTCTACTCTAAAACTCGTATTGCAAAATCGCCGATAATATTAAATAAAATAAATAAATAAATGTGAACATAAAATGACAACATCACATACATTGTTCTGATCCCAATTTGAATAACTATTTAAAGCCCTCGTATTTTGGAAACCAGAAACAACGAAGGCACCACAAACACCCAGACCCGAGAAAATGTAGAAAAACACTCTTTTCCTACATTGACCCGTCCGGGAATCGAACCCGGGACCTCGGAGCAGGCGACACCTTGAAAACCGGTGTGTGCGCCACTCCGCCACGGAGGTCGTCATGTACATGTGATAATATAAAACGTTTATCAATTTGAAACTAATATATTTGAAATAGCCAACGAACTTTATGCAAACATTCGAAATGGAACAAAGTTAGGGAGGCCTCTATTGGTTTATTTGATTACTTTTGCTTTCATGCGCGCGGTACTTTGTTTACTATTTTGATAATATTAATGGTTTTGGTGCTAGGTATATAGTAAAGTTAAGGATAGTTCATTTGATTTAAAATAAAAACTGGTCAAGTGCGAGTCGGATTCGCGCACTGAGGGTTCCTTACCAACTTTAACTGAATTAGGGATCCACTTACTTCCACTTAGCCAAAATACCACAATATTTAATTGACTGCAAAAATAACTTTGTTTTTCATAGTGTTTGTATGAAGGACATATTTATATTTGCGGTTGTTAAAATATGCTATTTCTCAAAAACTACCGGTATGATCTCGTTCAAAATAATTTTCATTGAAAGTATTTGATAAGGTCTACAATAGGTACTTATTTTTTTTTTAATTTTCACTTGCTTTGTTTAATTAAAAGTTAGTTATCTACCAAATGTTAGACTTTTGGGAAACCTCTATATCATTTTAAAAGACCTATCCATAAATACGCTTAGGTCTGAGTAAAAAAAAACCTACCTATCAAGTTTCAACTGTGTAATGCTAATACTATCGGAATAAAGTGGGTGTGACATACGGACGGACAGACAGACAGACAGACGATTTTCTGTATTTTGCCATTCGGCTACGGAACCCTAAAAATGGTTATAAAAATAAAATAAGAAACAGCTTAGGGTTTAATATTCATTCACCATGCATGCTGATGATTTTGCTCCTTTCACATAAAACCCTATATCATACTTGGTTTTAGATTTATAAATAGGTATAAACGTGTACTTAACAGTGTTTTATATAGTATCCGATTAGTTTTATTTACTATCTGATACCTGCGACTTTATACACGCGGATCGTATATTTCGGGATAAAAAGCAATATTTATGTGGTATTCCAGCCTTATAACCTTTTTCCTTGACAATTTTATCCCAATGAGTCGGTCGGTCGGCCTGGGCGTGATTGAGAAAAAAGCTGTCATTAAAATTTTCTTATTTATAGTTAGAGAGTTGGATTTGTATTTTCAGAGCTTAGCCTCTTGAGTTGGGCCTTAGTTTGTACGTCAAACTATTCGCATTTATAACAATAGTTATATTGGTGGTAAATAGTAAGAAAAAGTACGATTACCAATAAGCTATACACGCAATGTTAATATTATATAACTCGGGGTCTGTTTCACAATCATTAAGTAAAGGCTTAAGTAGTTACTCGACGAGTTAATTACATAGAGGTTAAATCCTTTCGTTAACTTTCTTTGCATTTTACAATCATCCAATCAGTAAATTAAAGTGAAGATTATATAATTAATACTTACTTACAAGTTACGTTTCGTTTCAAGGTAAGAATAATTTATGTGTTTCTATAAAGTATAGTAATCACAGAATTATCATTAAAAATATTTTTTGTTATGATTATGTAATAAAAACAATAAATTCGTACAAAAAATGTTTACACTGTAATGTAAATGAGTCATTTCACCTTTTCTAAAATCAATGTTTCTGTAAGAATGGAACGCAACGAGGTTTCAACAAAAAGTCTATGTCGAGTCAACGTCAGTTAGTCAGTAAATGACAAATGTCAAATTTACCGACGTTTGGTACTTTTTGTGTGGTGATTTTGTTTGCATTGAATTTACCATTTACGAACATTGTGTTATTTTACAATGACTGCAAAAATGTCCATTTAAATAACAAAATAACTTGTTGTTGATGAAAATTTGGAAATGACGTATTTGAGGCTATCTTTTTAAATTTACTTGTCAAGTAAAAGGCTACTTGGCAGTGCATCCGGTGATTAACTTAACGAGCAGATAAAGTGGTGATTAACCCTACTCAGGGATTGTGAAACGTGAAAAATAGTTTACTGAGCAGATAGGGTCGAAGTAGCTTACCCAGAACTTTACTCAGCGATTGTGAAACAAGCCCCTAGTATATTATTTTTTATTTTCCTTCTTTTGGAAAAGTCTGTGTTCATCCGTAAACTGATGCAGGCAAATAAAGTTGTATGGCTTTTCTCAAACTGCACAAAATAACTGAAATAGTATTCCGCTGTATCCGTAACAAATGTCATAGGTCCCCAAAAGGCGAATGCCATTACTTTTGTGCGAGCGTGAGCGGGAGACAGGCGATGTATGATGCAGTGGGTCCCGCGGGACCGCACGGGGCCCCTACAGCCGCAGTGCATTGTGCAAAGTGCAACATTCGCTATTACTCTATGCGTCAAATGTGACTCGGAACTCTGCGGCTTTATATCATGTACGGACTATTTACCTTGGAACACGAGACTCGTGGAAAAAGTAGTTTAAGAAATTTATAAACTGACAACTTTATCTCAGTACAGTTTATATTTAAAAGTAACAGTATATTTTCTACTTACCATTGTATACTTATTTAACTATGAGCTGATAATTGAGACCAATTGTTTTATGTCGCACTTAAACAGAATAGGCTTAGGTACCGTTGTGTAATGGGTGAGGCCTATCTGCAGTAAAATATTAGGTCCTTACATATGAAATTGGCGTTTTTTATGGGTGAAACATAAAGTCCAATATTCTATAATATAATATATTTATTTCATCAAAGTATGTACCATTGTTATCTATGCACTTTTGCCATCTCATGGGTAGTTCATTGATCCCTTTACTAAAAAAACCATTCGGACGGCAACCATCAAAGTGGCCAGTAGTACAATACGCCAATTTCATATGTAAGGACTTACTATTATGAGTCTATTGATGATTTGGGCAGATGACTATTTAATTATAGTGAATACCCATTAGTATACAAACGCACACGCCTACTCACTCTCACACTACTCATTCTGTCGCCTATCAAGTTTGATGAAAACCGTAGAATTTTTCTACAGTTGTTCATTGGTACTCTGAATCACATTCAAGTTATAAACAGGACTTGAAACTTTTCCTTTCGCTTTAGTTTCCAACTCTCTGCAACTATGTATAACTTTTTTTTAACAATTTCTAAATACTTTTAATTGGCCATGTAATTATAAGTACCTACATAACTTAACATTTTTTAGTTGTGTTTGTTACCATGAGATTATTGTGACAAAATGCCGCTTTTAACTTCAAACAACACCGTTTAAATTGCTTAAACAGCTTCAAACTTCCTGCGCTTTATAAATTGTAAACATGTGTGACGAATAGAAGGTTTTTAGGTGTTTATGGCAGAATCCTCTTTATGGAGAGACTCATGTCCAGCCACTGCAGGACTTTATCATTCCACTGACTGTTACAGTCTGGTGATTTTGATGACGAGGCGTTACAATATTTAGTTTTGAGACAGCAATTTTCGTGCTGTCTATGGTGACCGTTTCTTACGAAGCTTCTTGTCGGCACTAGCCCAGACTTGTCCCGAAGCAGTGATAGGTTTTTAATAATGGGACGTGTAAAAGCGCCTCATGTGGCCTATTAACAGAAATAAAACTGATTACACTGATTCTTGGAAAAACATAAAGTTGATTTACAATAAAATTAAATTATTATACACAAATTGTTGACTTAGTTATTCTGATAGAGATGTTACGGCAGCATTATTCACTGTGCTCATTAAAGGTATGGAGACAAGGAAGCTATCTTAGTAGCAAACTGAAGTATGCTTTTGACAATGTTTGTATAGAACGGAGGTTCGGCACACGGAGCGAGGATGTATTTATACGGGAGCTGGGTGAAGTTGTAAGTTAGCTTCCTAATTAGCGTTTCATTTTGAAACAATCATATTTGTATGTCACGTAATATTACTTTAATGTTTGTACATTATCAAATATTGTAATTTAAGTCAACCTTCTTTTATCATGCCTTCCGAAGCCTACCAACTATGGCTCCACACCCCTTCCAGACACAAGCCAAATTTAAAAAAAAATACGTTTTGTAAATTGACCCCGCTTTAACCTTGCGTAGAAGGCGGAACAGCTGACTACACTAACTGGGTCATCATTTGAGTCAATAATAAAGATTTAAGTTTGAGCCTTACAGATTTTTTTTAATTGATCATCACACACAAGCAGCTTTCTCATCAAGACTAATTCTTGGAAAAAAACATATATTTACCAATGCACAAGAGAAATTAATGCTACTCGTACATCACTTTATTTAATCGATTCAATGCAATGAACGATTCTCCGAATAGGATTAGCCGTGTGTCGCAATGCAGACAAAACGTTTCACTTAAATAAATTGTGTTTTATGGTCGGTGCTTCACAGCCCAAACAACAATAAATTCAAAACATCAATCGGCAGAGTGGCATTTTAGTGATTCTATTTCCGCAATGTCTCAAGATGAAAGCCTTTGACTAGTGCGTGCTGCCAGTGACGACTTATCTAAAGTCTCATACAGTAACCGTGATTTTATGCCAGTTTTTGCTGGATATTAATAAAACCGGCCAAGTGCGAGTCAGACTCGCGCACGAAGGGTTCCGTACCAAAAAGGCCAAAAAAACGGGTTTGTTGTATGGGAGCCCCCATTAAATATTTTTTTTTTTTTGTTTTCAGTATTTGTTGTTATTGCGGCAAAAGAAATACATGATTTGTTAAAATTTCAACTGTCTAGCTATCGCGGCTCTTGAGATACAGTCTGATGACAGGCAGACGGACAGACGGACAGACAGCGAAGTCTTATTAATAGGGTCCCGTTTTTACCCTTTGAGTACGAAACCCTAAAAACGGCAACAAGTAGACGCTTGAAATTTTCACAGAATATTTAGTAGTATATTCTTTAAAAAAAATAACACTAATATATAATAAATGTTTAAGAGGTTCTCCTATACAATTAACGTGATTTTTTCCGTTTATGCTTTGAGTAAATATGTAATTATATATTTAGTTAAAAATAAATGATTAATTTTAATAAATGAAACCATTCGGCTTTGTGAGCGAGTCCAACTCACTGCCTCACGTTTAGCTGGTTTAATGTTTTTAAAGTATCATTGAGCGTAAATCGTACCGCCTCTGAAAAATAATTCCTAAAAATGTCACCCTGAATAAAAAAAAACTTAAATTAAAAAACTAAAAAACCACGCTTTTAAAACAGATTGAACTAAAAAATTAAAAATAAAACTGTAGGAATCAATTGAAAAATTCATATTATTGTACAAAAAGCGTGGGGTGCTTGTTATGATATCCACAGATATAGTAAATTATTGATAAAATATTTACAACAATCTAAATCAAGCCCCCCACGCCTTTTGTACAATAATATGAATTTTTCAATTGATTACTACAGTTTAATTTTTAATTTTTTAGTTCAATCTGTTTTAAAAGCGTGGTTTTTTAGTTTTTTAAACTATAATTTATTTTTTACTTTTTAGTTTAGTTTATAAGATTTGATTCCTTCTTTACCGACTGTAAGTCCAAACCTATGCAGGAACATAATTGATACAGATCGCGCGCTAGCTCTATCTCTTTTACTCCCTCTTACAGAGGAAAACTGGGAAAACTGTTATTAAATTATTGCATTGTCATCGGCCCTTGATACGTGTGCAAAGTTTCAAATTAATCAAACTTCTGGAAATCGGTCAAATTTATGCTCAAAGATTCCATTACATACATAGATACATAGATAGATACAACCCAAGCTAAAAAAGCGTGGTAAAAAATAGAAAATCTATTAAAATCCAAAATGTTTTGCAACACCACATAAAATAGTATTTATTACCTACTAATAGACTTGCTATTAGACTCCATCTATGGCAAAACTAAAAATCGAAAGATAATATTGACAGAATAATTCTAGTATTTGGAATACCATCAAACTGACGTTTAAAAACACAGTTTCCCAAATCCACCATGATCTAAGCAGCATTAAACAAAGTTCACATAATTTCAAAGGTTACTCGTATTTCTAACTTTCAACTTTAAACGATTTAATTTCATTTTGGCAATGTACACAAACTAGGATCACAAGTTGTTGAAAGTTTCGCTAAAAGCTTTCGTAAATTTTGTGCAAATGGCGGGTTTCACTATTAGCTTCTAAAACAAAAAAAACTTTGTAACTCAAACTTTTAACGAAAAGATCGTCTTAATTGTATTTTTCTACGTACAAAAAAACGAGTTTTTTTTTAGTACCTAAACAATGGGCTTGCTCTTGACTACATACTTTAATCTACGGTTAAGAAAAAGCCTATGATGGAGCGAGCTTACCCAGAGGCACTGGTTCTCTTACACACCAGCGGAACACAGAAAAACTGTTTGGCGCTGGACTCTTACGAAGCCTACCACCGCAGAGCGATCTCTTAGCCGTCATCCACCGTGGGTGGATCACTAGGAGGTAGATCCCATTCTTTTAGCGCCAAACAGTTTTTCTGTGTTCCGCTGATGTGTGGGAGAACCAGTACCTCTGGGTAAGCTCGCTCCATCTAAGGCTTCTTCTTAACCGTTTAGTTAAGTATGTAGTCAAGAGCAAGCCCATTATTTATAAAAAAAAAGACGTTTGCAGAACCTTTAGGTTATATGGAATGTTACAGTAACTGAATGTCTATACCCTCTCTATTCGCACAGTGGGGCACAGGAAACATTTAATCATGTTTGTACCGTTGCGAGCATTCTTTTTGCTCTTTGATCGCGTGGCAGTCGATTTTGTTGACGTAAGCGAACGAGTGTTGTCGGTCGCCCGAGTTTGTGTCGAAGCGGTGACGTCACTGGTTCGTTAGATACGCTCCACAGAGTACAGAGAATCAGATGACTTGCAGTAGAATTTATTTTTAGGATAGCCTGTTGTCTGTTTTCCAAATAGCCTATTACACGACTCTTATGTTTCATCTTTCTCACCCAAACCAATTGAGAAAAGATTATTTACTGAATTTCTTAACCGGAAATTTTACGACCGCAACATACAGGAAACAGGTTGTACAAAAGCAGGAATATGCTGTTATCTCTGCGCCAGGCAGGCGGGTTGACGATTGCAAGAGGAGGGAAGACGCTGCTGTCCGTCATCATCTGGCAGTACTCGTTTAGTTGTCTCCTGGGGCCTAATTCGCGTAACCGAATCGCAGTTCGATCGTGTTTTAATTGGACGATTTTGACATTCAGCCCATATTAGAACTGTCAAAAACCTGTCGTTCAATTACGATTGTGATACGATTCGGTCACGCGAATTAGGGGCCTGGTACTATTTTTTATGGAGCAGGAATCACACTCCTTCCTCTTTTCTTTTTAGGAAACGATTGTCTAGATAATGATTAAATATCATATTTTGTATTTAACTTTACTATTTAATCTTCTGTACAAACTTTTGTAAACGACCGTAAGTAATGGAAGAGCTGATACAGGCTTTTTAGCTTAAAAGGGGCGCTACGGTCACTTATATAATTTAATGTAACCAATTTAAAGCGAAATAAAATACTTAAAAAAATACTTATTATCTATCCTAAGTTCTGTCTAGAATATCAAATAACTGAATTCATAATTTTTGCATAAATAGCCCTAAGTCTAATTAAATTTAAAATTATATATTATTTTCCTATACCTTTGCATTGGCAATCATCACATGACTAGGTATATCGACACTGTTTGTTTAAATAAAATTATTACAAATAAAAAAAATCAGATAATATCCAAAGTAACCAGTCTGTGGCCTCGGCCCCGGGCGGTACAATCCCAGCCATTTGTTATCTCCGATAGTATCGCCACAGACGGGACTTCCTTACGCAAATGTTGGCGACTTTCTAACAGAGACTGGATGATTAATCAGTACAACGTTATATATCGACGTGGAAGACATTAAATAAAATAAATAATAAATAAATAAATATTTAAGACACGCCTCACTGGGCCACACAGAGCCATCTAGTCCCAAATTAAGCTACTATTAAGTACCCTGTCGTATGGGGTACTAGACGACCGATAAACTTACTTATATACTTTTTTTTGTAAATACATACTTATAATACATAGAAAACCCCCAGACCAGTACAAACAGACATGTTCATAAATCGATAAACATGCACACAAATATTTGTACTGTTCGGGGATCGCACCCGCGACCCATGGCTCAGAAGCAGCGTTTACTACCGCTGATCCAAATAAAGTCGTCAAAAAAGACATTGTTCCTAAAAAGATTCCTACATTTCAAGCAACTTTATTTTACACTTTTTGAAACCTGAACAACATACATAATACATATTGTCGATGCGTCGATGTCGGGACATATAAATAACAGGAGTTCATTGTGAGCTTTCGGTGCAATACCTGCGAAAAGTGATCAAGTGCGAAGTAACCTGTGACCTTAGCGATACCAAAAGATATCAGAACGTCTCTGCGGATTGGCTTATAGTATATTGGAACCAACGACCTCAGCAACCCATCTTGGCTTGTGTGTTTGCGACCTGTTCATCGCCTAATAAATTCTTCCAACAAGTCGACAGTGTTTTAAACAAGTCTCGAACTCCACGTTCGTAACAATATTTATAGATTGAAGGGACCTGATGCTTGACCATTAGGACATACGAGTACATAAAGATATAAAAATTTAGTTAACAGAAAAAAAATTGAAAAGAATGAGTTTGTGTCAACAAATTTAAAAATACCACTTTTTTTAGATATAAAACTACCAATTAATAGTTCTACATTAACTTTGAGTTCTACTTTTTTTTAAAATGTCTTTTTTTATAAAATTAATGGAGAACAATACGCATCCTAAAAAGCCGGTACACAGCACCAGTGCCACTTTTTTGGTGAGCTCGCTCCATCTTAGGCTTCTTCTTAACCATAGAGTTAAGTCTGTAGTCAAGAGCTAGTCCGTTGATTGTATAAAATAAAAGTAGTACCCATTTCAAATATACTGATCAATACAGCTCACAAAACTGATTATAGATGCGTAAAAAATCATCATGCCAATAATGGCTTTTACGAAATTTTGTTACTCGAAGAGTCGATAGTAGAGTAAATAAAACTTAATTTTATGGAGTGTCCATGACTGTATGACTATGGCTCTTATGTTTTAGGGCTGGGTGTTTGTTGTTACACCGTTGTTTGTGATATCCACATCAGTAAAAGTGTTTTAAATAGTAACTTACTGTGGGATCAGAGCAGTATGTGATGTTGTCCACATTTAGTAACTTATTTGCATGCTCATGGTGAGTAGGGTCACGGGTCGCGAGGACCGTCAGACGCGGCACAAACGTAACACAGAGATTTGCATTAGACAAACGTTCTTAGCGTTCCATGGATTCACCGTGCGGGTGCCGGGCCCATCGTGTGACAAAAAGAGAAACTCTGAGTAGATCCCGGGACTTGTGACACGGGTGTAGGTTTAAGGGACCCCTTTCCAACGGACGTACATCAACACTCACCTACCTTCAGTGCTCTTGTTTTTCTCCCTGTTCAGCAAAATCTAGTACAAACCTGTTAATGCATCTTTAGCCACTCGCTCTGGTATATAACTTACAGCAGTTCTGGCTATTTTAATTCTCGAACATTGCTCGGGTTTGTGATTACCAACCCGCATTTAGCAAGCCTGAAGATTATTCCCATACCCATCATTGCTGTGGTAACTTGAATTCATTGAAGGAGGCATTTGGCCTGTAGTGGGATGATTCGATTATAGACTGTTACTGTAAACAAACCTAATGTGTCACATCGCGTGGCTTTTTTGAAAAATAATAATTTAACTATGGAATTAATAGAGTTTAAAACTGGTAAGTATCTGATAACAATTAATGCTTTCCCGCATAATATACCATCATGACACGATCTCAACGTCATCCGTGTATTGAGGTATTAATATTGTTTCCGGACCCTCGAAGCGCAGAACCAATAATGAGTTTACCTCGAAAGCCTCTGCTCGGTCGCCAATCCCAGACTTAAGAGCTGGATATTAACCTCCGTGAGTTCGGAGGAATAGCTCCTCGACGCCCTCTGAATTATAAATAGGAAAATAAATCGTGGCGAGAATTACTGAGGAAGTGCATTTGACGGGACGGTTAACTAAATACTTTAGTTTATCAGTAACCAACTGACCTGGCCAACATTGTTTTGTCATGTTATTATTTATTAAGGGTTTGTGGAAGACAAGGTTTTGTTTCTAGTGTGATATAATAATTTTGTAACTTATAAGTATTTAAACTTGAAAAATTATGTCTCAGGCGGGACTTGAACCCGCATGCCGGGCGCGGCGTTTTAACCATTCAGCAACCGAGACACTACACTACGTCATAGGCGTCAATTTTTCAAGCATATTCTTATCGCTGTAAGCCAGCGTTGTTTCATCAAATGTTAGGGGTTTGCACCCTTAACAACCGAAAGAAACATGCGAGGATATGCGGGTTCGAGTCCCGCCTGAGACATAATTTTTCAAGTTTAAATACTGATAATAATATTATAATTGCAATTAAGTTGCTTAAATATCATTATATATATATAGTATTGATACTCATTGTCCTATTCCAGACGAAAACATTATCCAAAAACATAAAAATAAATCAAGCTTTTCTCGAGTGTGCATTTAAAAGTGATATAATGTAATTAACACGACCTTATTTTATATTTTAAGATAATAAGAAATGTTACTGCATCTGAAAGCTTGTACCTCAAAAGGTGTGACCCTCATGTTTTAAGATCAAGAGATATTTCTCAAAGATTTTGCTAACTAATGGAACTTTAAACAATACTTTTGAATTACTAATTTAAAGTTGGAAATCTACCGTAATGTTTTTATGTTCATTCCTATACCAAAGTATGAAGTAAGTTTCACAAACATTTTAACTGCTCCCAATATCAGAAAATCCGCTACGAAATTTTCCTGTATGAAGATTTTGCGGACTCCTTACTTGCTCTCATAGATCGCTGACATGAATTCTGTCTACAATCAGTATTATGTGTATTTTTGTATGTTTATGTATTTGCTTATTTGTTATTTAGGTATATTATGTACGCATGTCAGTTGTAGTCTTATTTTGCAAAGCTTTTTTAAAATTTTGTTAGTGCAGTAAGGAGTAAAATATATAAAATTAAAATAATTGATGACCATTGTGACTTTTGATTTACTGTCACGCAGCGGTACATAAAACATTGGCTCATAATAGCATTACGTCGCTATCTTTCTAATATTGATTTGATGGCAAACAACAGACGATTTTTTTTTGATAAAAACCTTATAAACAAAATCTGTTTCATCGAACCATAGTTGCTGAAAACAGTTCGTTACTCCTCAGCTCCACGCTGGGGGCAGGTCACGGTCTAACGCAATTACCACCGCAAAACAGGCTGATGAGGCGATCGATCCATCACCCCCACTACCTCGCCCCACTCCCCCCCAGTTACGTCACGGGAGTCGCGGTGCGTGACGCGCGCCTCGGCCGGGACGAGCTATGTTTGCGCTGCGATGAGATATGGTTATAGGGCGGAAGGAGCGGCCCAGTGTTGAGACGAGCTAGGAATTTGATGTTGTTGCTTCTTTATGAGAAGATTTTACAGAGAAGAGCAAGAGCACATAACACTTGCATTGTTGATCAATGTTGTATTTGCTTGAAAAACTGCAAAAGGAATCAAAGTGGGACTACAAATTAACCGGTCAAAACCCAAAATAATGACCAGCCCATGAAGCAAAAAATTTGATATTTTGCTATCGAATCGGTGAGCTAGTATGTCTGTCTTAGCCATAAAATCTCCTTTGGGCTAGGAATCAAACAGCAGAAAATGATTGTACCTATGTACAGCGTAACAAATAATTTCAGATGCATTTCTACGGGTTAGGGTTCTAAGATACAGTCAGAAAAGCTGTAATTTTTTTTGCAAGTATATTATAAAATTTCTAAATAGATAAAAGTAATCCCTATCCCACTGCAGGGCAGTCTCTTTTGCATTCAAGTTACCACAGCAATGATAAGCAAGAATAATCACAACGCTTGCCAAATGCGGGTTGGTGATCACATACCCTAGCCATGTTCGAAAATTCTAAACACTTATCGCCCGACCCACGACCCTATTAAAATCACTAGAACAACGGGACGTGAGGGAGTGCCTACATAATATTATTTAAATCAAATTATGAACCGCAACTTCAATGACATATAATTTATTCCGGGAATAACATTATGGCATCACATAAAATGAGATCAAGGAACAAATTACACCACGTCATAAAGCAATCTTCTTTCTTGTAATGGGGCACGCGGCTTTAAATAGGTTTTATTTATTTTTTTACCTCATCTTGTCTGATTAGCTACTTTGCTCCTGGGATATTTAACGAGAAAAATAATTTTATAAAAATAAACATAGTATTTTGATGAAACGCTCCACATTTTGTGAAGCAATTAATTTTATTGTTCCGTACGAAACTCGGAACTAATCCCGTTTTTCGACAGTGTCCTTTATATAAACCCAATAAACTTATTAGCAAATCGATATGATGTTTCAGTTTAAATTTTTATCTAAAGCAGGTCGCACACTGAATCGTTTAACTGTTAACCCCAGATGAGATATGAATTCATAATTTTTCAAAGATTTTATAGACCGGTTGGTGGTTTAGTATTCCGCCTGATAAGAAGGGATTCCAAGTTTGGGCAATTTAGAAATCAATCTCTTCTACATTAGGTGGAGGATTCATAGTGTGCATCGGAATTCACGTTAAGCCGTTGCTTGCTGTCAGCCACGTTGGCTTAGACCCAAGTTAATTAAAAAGTATCGTATATTACATTGACTCGTTTTTTTTTTAAACATTGGGCTTTCTCTTGACTACTTACTTAACTCTACGGTTAAGAAGAAGCCTAAGATGGAGCGAGCTTACCCAGAGGTGCTGGTTCTCCCACACACCAGCGGAACACAGAAAAACTGTTTGGCGCTGGACTCCGGCAGGAGGGTAGTAGCATCTAGGCAGCCTCTTACAAAGCCTACCACCGCAGAAGGATCTGTTAGCCATCATCATTGGTTCGAAAAACCAAAGATATGCCGTTGCCCAGGGTAGACCACTAGAAGGTAGATCACATCACCCCAAACTCTTGAGTATTATGCGGTCCATAGCACCACAACACCAACCGGATTATCAATTCTTATGAATCTGTTCTCTGGTTATTATTAACCAGAGAATAAACTCCTTGAACACATTCATACACAACTAGGATTTGTATTAACACATTAATTTATGTTACTGTCTACAACATTCGTTTGACTTCGTTCTTCTCCAAATGTCTGTCCAAATAAGCAATCGGCGAACATGTGGATGTAACAAGTCGCTTGCTCGCAGCGGTTATGGCCGCGGCAGCTGCGCGATATTGTGCCCGTACTGGTCCGGTTTATATTACTTCGTTTCAACATGGAGATAGGTGGGTGCTCTATAATGTACACCGCACAATGCATGGTATATTTATTTAATTGTTCAGCAGAAGCTACAGCGTGTACATTTCTCTTTTGCATGCTCTTTTTGCCACTACTCAGTAAAATCAGTTTTAGTTCTGGAAATGGACCCCAGGAGGCGCTTTACGTGTTCTAACATTTCGAAGACCTCCGTGGCAGATTGGCGAACATTTTTTTTCAAGGTATCGCCTGCTTCGAGGTCCCGGGTGCAATTCCCGAACCCTAAAACTAGCTTGGACAGGTTGAAAAAAGACGATTCCTGATTAATATTTTTATATTTTAATTTTTTTTATCGTATTTGGTACAACATAAAGCCAAATCTTATAAATACAAATCGTTTTCGCTACAAATGCAAGCTTATATATAAGCTTGCATTCGTATCTATCCTCATATTCCATTCACGAGCTGGTTCCGCTTAACTCATGCAAAGCAATGACTTGTTTTTCTTTGTTTACGGCGTAACAACGATGTTGTTCAAAGTGTGAACTCCCCCATCCAACGCAAACAAAAACAGTGATCGCAGCAAACACTATTATAGAGGAAAACGGGATTTTTATTATTAAGCTCGCGACATTCAACTTTTCCGTAGTTAAACGTGTTTTCCGGTTCACGAGTCGCGGTTAATCGCAGCTAACCGCACGACTCGCAGCGATGGCAGCGGCGGATATCGGCTTGCGGTTTTCATTGCGTTCAAATGTTTTATACTCATGATATTAATGTATGCAAGTGTTTGTTGTTTTTGTTTTTTTTTTAAATAAAAGTAAAATAACGACATAAAGTCATTCCACTGCATGGAAAAGACCTCTATCATTGAATTCTACTTACCACAACAATTATGGGTACAGCTTGTACCCAAATCTCATTGTAAGACCCACATATATACATAAAATATACACATATACACAGGTATAATCACGACGCTTGCCATTTGCGGGTTGGTAAACAAACTGAGCAATTTTCTTAAATTAGAAAATTCGAAAAAAGTGGGTAATTCGTTCGTGAGAAATTGTATTCGTATTTTCAACAAATTACCACTGCAATTGCTGACCTCCCTGTACATACACTCAAATCATATATATATCAAAGTTGTTTTAATGAAACAGGGCTATTATACTATTAATGATTACATAAATGATAGGAACGTTTGGCTTTAAATTGTACCAGCTCGCACTGGCATATATCTTATGTAAACATGTTTATTTAAAAAGAGGCTGACAATAGTGACCGAGTTTCCTGCGCTGCTTCTTCTCAGAACTAGCCTACATTTGTCCCAAAGCAGTGGTAGGTTACATTTTGGGACGAGTAAAACGCCTCCAGGGGCCTATTTGCAGAAATAAAACTGATTTTAACTGATTTTAACTAATCAGGACAGAATTTGCCATAAACGCCATTTTGTTGAAGAACTCGAGTCCAGCAGTAGACTGGTGATGACGGCTGATAGATAGACAAATAGAGATCACTATATTGCATCATACTCGTATATGGTATTTAAGCTACTTATTTATCACTCATTAAGCTGTACCATGGCTTAGTTTGTAATTGTGTCCTGGCTTGTCTCCTCCAGCTTCCGATGTCGCTGAAGCAATATTTTCTCGAATTAGTTAATCAGGGCCTCGACTAATTAGACGCGGAGTCACATACTCTCGACTCAAATGATAGGGGTCTTGACTTTCAAAATTTGTTGATTGACGCGAAACGTGTGATCAAGTGCCTTGGCCTACTCGTATGTGAGTGTATGTCGCGCTAATTGCATTATGTTAATGACGTCGGTTGAAATTACTCCGGAAATTACAGGACTGCTTGGTGTTTCATAATCAGTTAAAGTATGATGAAATTAACGATGTCGCATCGAGTTTTCGGTTTTCATTTTGATTTATTCACCGAATTAACTTATTTATTTATTATATTGGACCTTAGTAATGGTAGTGATTTATTAACATAATAAACCATAAAAATTTATTAATTGAGCGCTATGATTGGTTTCTTTTGACGTTGCGCGACCTCGCTTATAATAATATGTAGTGGGGCGCAAGCGGCGACATCAGTCTTTTTTTTTTTCTTTATTTATTTGGGACTTTTTGATATACAACATGCCAGCCCCAACATCAGTCATACAAATGGCGCATGACAGCCTTTCTAACCTTTTTGCATGTTTTATGATTGAGACTGTTGCAATTTTAAATAAAAAGACGTGTGGCACTCGGAGACTGCCGCGGTAAAGCTATTGCATAGCATTTTTTATCATCTTATGCAATTATAAAACTAAAAAGTATCACCATTTTTGGATTCGGTCTCCAGGCTCAAGGCCCGCGATAGAAGCTTTGCAATAGCTTAGGCAACCATACTGTCAAAATCCTTATTTTCTTCTAAATTCTTTTAAATTTCGGAAATTCAAAATTGTTCGATCGTGCCTCGCCCCGAGTGTGTTGGTGTGGGTGTTAGATTATTTTCGTTACGGAATTTCTGGATTCGGTCTCCACGCTCAAGGCCCGCGATAGAAACTATGCAATAGCTTAAAAATATCATTCATATCTGTATCTGACGATAAATAATAATAATAAATATTTAAGACATGCCACACAGAGCCATCTAGTCCCAAATTAAGCTACTATTAAGTACCCTGTCGTATGGGGTACTAGACAACCGATTAACTTACTTATATACTTTTTTTTTGTAAATGTGTACTTATAATATATAGAAAACCCCCAGACCAGTACAAACAGACATGTTCATGCACACAAATATTTGTACCGTGCGGGGATCGAACCCGCGACCCATGGCTTAGAAGCAGCGTTTACTACCGCTGATCTAAATGGTCGTCCTATATATATTATTATAATGTTTTCTTAATTAACAAAAACCATACACGAATAAGTAATACACATTAAATTATACAGACTTCAAAACATCAATATTGATAAGATGATAGCTTTTCCTATCGATAAAAATGTATCAATATTAATTTATGGTTGCAATAAACAAACATTTTATTCATGTCCCAGAGGCTCCAAAGTTTTTACGCCAAATTGCCGGATTTGTGCGACAAAATATGCAAATGTGAGATAGGGAAATTGCATCCCAGGGTCCCTATCCCGATTGGGTCTATTGACAAACGAGGAAACTTGAATACTTCGGTAATAAAGAGCCGTGGCATAAATCTACAGTCGCGAAATTAGTTTTATGCGGTCGTAAAACACTGGTGCTATTACGTATGTTGGTAATAGGTCGGGGGGAAAATCTTTTCGTACTTTGCAAGTATGACGTCAAGGTGAACATCTTGTTATACTGTTGCTTTTATGATGGTTGCGATACAATTTAAAGAGGTACCTAATAACATCGAGATAACATGAGAATAATACAGTCTTATTAATATTCACGGGTGGACATAAGATTTTTTAAATTATTATAAGGATCCCTAATCTTTTCTAGAAATAAATATAGTCTAGGTCACTCAAAGTGAATGTAGCTTTCCAATGGTGAAAGAATTTTTGAAATCGGCAAAGTAGTTTTTGAGTTTATTCATTACAAACAAACACACACACAAAAATACAAATCTTTCCTCTTTATAATATTAGTTTAGATTTAGATGTAGATAAAAGTTATTTCAAACTGTTCTAGTTAAAATGTAAGCAGCTAAATAATGTCATTGTGTAACTGTTTGTCAAGCACTACCGTAACGCAAAATTAACTTTATCTTCATGACTGAAAGATGAATGCAACTATGGTCAAATATTACCTACTCAAATGTTCAGTCGGTGCTTATTTGGTGGGGCCGATTTTCTGTGAATGATGGGTAACAACGAGTTAAAAAAAATCCTAATTTACATTTATAAAAATATACTGTATCTAACAAAGAAATGTTGTAAATGTAGACGTAAAATCAAAAGCCAAAACATTCAACTTTAATTTCAATGATAATAATTCAAACAAAATCACACTTCACTGCAATTACTTACTTTACCTTACTTTAATGATTGCTTATTTATTACTTGGTTTGCTTGTTTGGGCAACGGCATCTTTGGTTCTCACCAACCTAACCAATGATGACGGTTAACAGATCCCTCTGCGGTGGTAGGCTTCGTAAGAGGCTGCCTGGATGCTACCACCCTCCTGACGGAGTCCAAAGACAAACAGTTTTTCTGTGTTCCGCTGGTGTGTGGGACGTAATTGAATAACAAATATCGGCCTTAACTTTCCCATTTATAAGTCAAAATCTTACTAATAAGGTCGATCACAGCATACCTTATTTTATAAGATTAGCGAAGTTCAACCTCAGTGTTGATTGCCCTCGTCTAACTTCAGCTAGTCGCCAGCAAAAAACTAAAGCTGCGTTTCCATCAGGAGATAAATGTCGCGTGACTCGTGTCCCGGAAGACGTTAGGTGACTTCACGCGACGTTGCCACACTTCCGATATGTACCGCAACATCGCGTAACTTGTATCTTGTCACCCATTCCAATGAGTAAAATCGCTCTGTCAACTAAATTGACGTGGACGGGGACATGATATTGAGCGACGTAGGGCGATGTTCCGCGATGCCGCCTTATGTCTCTGAACACAAATGTCGGTCCACAAATCGATACCTCCTACGTAAAGTATCGTATCCCCAAAACTACAATTTTACAGGAGAGCGTTTTAAAGGTTCAAACTATCTTAAAAACTGCATTTCTTGTCCATTTTTTATAAATTTTGGAATATGAGTTTAATTTATAGTATTCTTGACTATGCTGAAAGATAGTTAAACAAATATACGTATTTTCAGAGATATGGTTCTTACAATACTTTACGATGAAACAAAGGCTGTTCCAGTAATTGTATCTCATACTTACAACATTATTCCGCGGAATCTAGATATATTCAGTTGTTGTATCTCATACTTGCCATATTTAACTACGGAATGAAGATTACCTGCGATGTTGTATATGATAGTTACAACATTATATAGTGAAATATGTAAGCCTTATTACTTTGTATGTGACAATTACTATATACCGTGATTAAAAATTAGAGTGTATATTATTGAATATGAGCTAATTGTAGGTTGGAAAATAAAAAATCTTATTTTCAAAGCCGAAATTTTTTTACTTTTTAATAGTTCAAACATTACTTTAGATATTTTAGAATGGATATATAATAAAAAATATATAGAACGCACATTTTCACAAGTACAAACGGTTAATATCTTCTATTGCTAGCTGATGAAATTTCTAGTATTTAGAAACATAAAAAACAATATTTCACTCTTCTGTAGAAACAAATAAAATAGAATACCCAAGGAAACAAATCATTATTTGACTTGAAACAAATGAGGTAGGATAGCGCCATGTCTAAGAAACTGGTAAGGCCATCATATTTTACCTTTGTATAAAGTAACCGGTAAGGATAAAGAGGACACAATTTCGCAATGATATTTCTTTGGCGTCTTTGGATATTGTTAATGTTATCGATATTGTTATTTTTAATGGCCAATAGTAGTAGGAGAAATTCTGTTTATCACTGATACGAATTAAGAAGGATTTTCTACTAAGACCGATCTTTTTTGCTGCGTTTCAAAGATTGTGCCAAGCGGGATATGGCTGCTTTTGGAATGGATTTTCGAACCTGGAAGAAACTCGCTAGTGATAGGGATGAATGGCGAAGGCGCGTGTTCGACGGGCGTAAAGTTCACGATGACGCCTGATTCTCTGATCTCGCTAACAAACAACAAAAACGAAACAGTCACTTGGCAGTCACCAACTCCTTCTTCACTTGTAGCAACAAAAATATGTGCCGGTGAGAGTTGCAGTGAAATATGAAACGCTAGTAAATGCTATTTACCAATAATCATTATCACAATCGTAATCCAAGTAATCGACACTATAAGTAAGGAAAAGGATACGGTGTCTTAAGATTTATGGTATTCAAATGTGTTGCAATGTCACATAAGTTAATTTTTTTATTTAACATGCTACTATCTATCACTTTTGGCAGCACATTAATTCCTAATTCGTTCGTAATCGTAATAAGAACCCTCAGCTTATTTGCTAAGGAGATTCTTATAACGAACAAATTAGTAAAATCTCTTAATTTTATTGCTTACTAGGATCGTTCTGCGTTTAAGACATTGAATTATTGGTCGCTAATGCCAGGCAGTCAAAATACACACTTTAATTATTATTTTAAGATATGATTTTTAAAATAATTTAGACATACTACATGAGTTTAAGCCGAAACAGCAACGTAAAATATAGCAAGTTATCATACGACAGAATTTAGAATATCAACTTCCGAAGTACAACATTGTAATTACTACATACAATATCTATTACTGTTTTAATGACAACGTAAAATGTTGTATGTATTACATACAATATTTTTTATGCACAATTAACCACGTAAATTGTTGTATGTAACATATACGACATTTGTTATTGCACGGTAAGCAACGTATACTGTTGTAAGTAACCTTTACGATATTTTAGGTTGGTATCACTAAACCGCGTAAACTGTGGCGAAGGACAATACAACATTTTACTTCGATGCCGTACGGAAGTTACAACAATTAACGTCTGAGAAATTCTTTTTAACATCGGTTTTTCGGTGTTTTTCACTTTGAATGCATAGAGTACTATTAGTTAGGCTATTTTTCAGTAAAAACGCAAAATGGCATATTTGTTGGTTACGATACTTTACGTAGGAGGTGTCGAAATGTGCCCTAGTGCAAACGCGGCCTAAAGCTCTGGCCGGCTGTATCAAGTATCAAATCAAGTTCATGAAGCTCAAGAAGCCGTCAAACTTACGAACCTGAGACGAATAAAAATATTCGCCTTAGATAACTGAATGAAAGGAATTCACAAAAAAGGTTGGTGATGTTTTAATTGCTGAAATCTCTCAAATACCGCATTTCTTCTATTGATGTAAAATAAAAAACCAGATACACAATAAATTAGTCACGGGAAAAGGTTCCTCATCAAATGAATGAAAATTTAGATCCTCTTTTACCGTAGCTGAAGTCATAATCTAAGTCCTGAGATGAAATGAAATGATTTATTTGCTTTTGAAAAAGGGTACATATTGATGGTCATATAATAGCATGGTTCAGTTTTTCAGCCATTACTAAATAGCATGCAAATACAAATTATAATTATGTCAAACTAAATTACATTATTAGATATAATTACTAAATATTAACTGTCGGAATTCACAAAGGTTGAACTTGCATTACACACAATGTCATCATATAAGTTGATAATATTTAAGCTGAAGATATTGCTGCCCGTGCTCTTCCGGAATTACTTACTGTCATCTCTTAGGACACCCACAACAAGAAAAGTTGGTGTTATTGTTTTAACGTGCCACATAATATATATTTTTTATGACTTATACTCCGACAAAATTATTAATGATATGATGCCGTCTTTATCATACGTAATAGAAGCCCGGCTTGCTCGTCCCACAAAGGAGTTGCTACATTTTTATGAAGGTGATAGGAAATCCATGATCCCTTTCTGCATGCTGTTTTTGCCTGTGGCAAAATCCCGGTGCGATTGTAAATATTTTCCGTGTTTATGTCACACAGTTTATTGGATCATGAGGGAGAATAATTCGCAGCTCAAACAGATGTCTTTGTGGTCTATCTCCTTGGGTTTGATGGTTTATTTAGGAATTGATTATAAAAAATTGTAGAAGTGTATACCAGTATTTTTTTTTAATTTTCATTAAAGCCCAGGGTATCTTCTTACAGAGACAAAATAATCAATGATTGAGAAGAAAAATGACTGTTGACAGAACAAAGTCTGTCAGGGGATCTAGTGGTCAATAAATATTTAAGTATCAACGAATTAACCTTTTAATTAGGCAGTGTACTTGTGAAATAGGTACCTAATTGCTGTTTAAGTTGTTTATTTACAATGTATATATAAATTTTAAAAAACCCTGTTTTAACTGACTCATGTAACAGATGGTCAGAGAATAACAAAAAAAAGCTATAACATTTGAAAACGAAAATAACTTTGTACCTAGTATGCAGGAGTTGGTGATCGAAAATTTCTTATTTGGTCTGCCTTTTCTATCAATTTTAATACCGTTAAAGTAAGATGTACCCAATTTAAAGCTATCTAGTTATACAGAAATAATAAACTTCATATTGGCCAAGTATGTAAAAAAGAATTTAATTTCTTAGAATTTTGCTCTCTTAGAATATATTTTTGGCTAGCTTATTATTTAGAACAGGCTTAATTTGAGACGCGTGGCATAATTTTAACATAAGATATAAAGCTCAACTTTCCGTTCCAGGTTTCAGACTGCGTAAAGTATGGTTGCGTAAAGTTTATGGAAAATCGCAATTGCAATAAGATGAATTAAATGAATATGAATATGAGAATGGCTGGACCGATCTTTATGATTTTGATGTTTTTGGATATGTCTTCGTCAGGAATAGGTTATTAAGTATTAATAAAACCGGCCAAGTGCGAGTCGGACTCGCGCATGAAGGGTTCCGTACCAAAAAGGCCAAAAAAACGGATTTGTTGTATGGGAGCACCCCTTAAATATTTCTTTTATTTTGTTTTTAGTATTTGTTGTTGTTGCAGCAGCAAAAATACACAATTTGTGAAAATTTCAACTGTCTAGCTATCGCGGCTCTTGAGATACAGCCTGGTGACAGAGAGACTGACAGACGGACAGACGGACAGATGGACAGACGGACAGACAGCGAAGTCTGAGTAATACGGTCCCATTTTTACCCTTTGGGTACGGAACCCTAAAAACGTTGGAAAGATAAAATTTAAGATAAGTAAGTATCTAATATATTTCTTGATATTCCTTTCCAACCACGCCATGTTCCTTTCCAACCAAATACTATTCTGAGGGGATACTAAATTCTCGGGGTCCGCTAGTTTAAAATAAAAAAGGCTGATATGCTGGATTAATCACTAAGCCGGATGGTGGGCCAAATTGCGATCGCCAACCCGCCTGCCAACGGTATTGATAAATATAGTCTTCCTTTAAAAATCTCTATTACTAGTAAGGCTGGAGAAAAACAAAACCAAACTCATAAGTTATGACGATCATCAACAGTGAAAAACGATCGCTAAATGATTACTTTTAAAAATATGTTAAACCGGCTAATCAATTTTCCCACTTCATATTTTTATTAATGTCAACCCCACGCGTCAATTAACATCTCGCTCGTACGCATTCAATTAGCTTGCGCTCGACGATGTAAAAACGCTCGCTCGCCGCGTTCATGCTCGGCATATTTCGTTACAACGAAATTCGTCGTAATTTTCGTTCGATTTCGGCGAGTCATGCCCCGCGGCGGCATTGGTTCGTCTGTCCGGATAAGGCCTGCGATGGACGCACGACTTCATAATCTGCCTTTAGGCTCGCTACGTCCTATTACCGGAATGTAAGGTCGATATTTTAGGTCTATTTAGGTACACGCAACGTCCACTTCCCTGAAAGTCCAGTTTTCTAAACGTTTTTTCTGTTTATGTCCTACTTTTCTTAACGGCCACTTCCTTGAACGACTACTTTCCTAAAATTATCATTTCCCTGAACGTCCACTACTGAAATACATTGAACAGCTTAACTTGTGTAATAAGGACGAACATCGTAGCTAAACATCAATTGTAGGTGGGCAATATTATTAAAATGTAACAAATTAATTATGTAAGTTAGTCGTTGACGAAGAACATAATGAGGAAACCAACACACTCAGATATCTGTCTCTGTGTGGCCTATTCCAAAACAATTGGCTAGATGGCTTTAGACAAAAGAATAAAATAGACTCGAACATAAAAAATACTTTGCAAACAATTTCCGCTCGTTAACACCGGCCTAGGTATACTACGCACTACCTGCACCGACTCAAAATATAAGCATAAACTAGTACTTGCATGTACTTACATGCGCTTGCATGTGCTTGCATGTAATTGCATGTACTTGCAAGTAAGAATGTGACTGCGTGTACTTGCATGTGCTTTAGAACTATTACATGCAGGCACTGTGTATGTTCACTCAGTTTCGGCGCAAATTTTGTAGAGTAGGTAATTAACTACTAACACACTAACTAACGCAGGCTCCAGTCCCTCACAAAGCTAAACATCTGCTGGCATTTTATAAATAAACCTGTATCTTAGTTTTAAGTTTTGTGAGAGAGAAAATAAATGATTTTATTATTATTACGATGTGGGTTTCACACATAGAAATAATTAGTTAATAGGAATTATTTTTCAATACATTTTGTGAAACTGTTTGTTTTCCCGAATAAATAAAAAATATATATATTTATTAACTGAACCTGTATTAACGAGCGGAAATTATTCGTAAATTTTTTCTAAGTATATTTTTTTGAGCTTAGTTGACATGTACCTAGATGGTTTGCCCCCAGCCTTAATCTCAGCCTTACTGGTGGCGGCAGCGAGCGCAGACTTATTGATAAGGCCAAGATTAAAATGTGGATAGCACCGCGTGCCGATAACAGCTAGGGCTTGCAGCCAGCTAGGGCGCTGCCACTGAAAACTCATTGAAAATGATACTCTAATCATAATCATAATCATAAAATCTTTATTGTGGAACAATTACAGGTGAACATAAGGGTCATACAAATGATACTTAGAACTAGCCAAGTCCTGCCACAAGGGCGTACAATATTTCGAAGTAACGAAATTGCAATAAAATAAGTTTTGCCTTAAAATAGAGATTGAACATGCCAGTCAATATTATAGCTAAAGACTAAAATACTACAAGAAAGGGGTTTAAATTGGACTGGTTTGCCTGAGCTGTGTCAGATAAATAAATTTAGCGTTGATCTGAGTGCTTAAAATTTATTTACGTCAAATTCAATAGCTAACCTATTTTGGACTTTCGAACAGGGGCCCGAGTCTGCTAATTTTATATGAATGACATGCTACTGCTATTCGATTGAGACTCAGTTTCGACTAAACAAGGAGAGTTATGGAGAGAGTAGGTAACAATTTACTATTTAGCTATATTTAAACTAAAACATAGGTGAAAATTCTCGAACTGTTTAGTCGACACCTAGATTACTAACTGTGTATCAAAATAAAACAAGTAGCTGTTTCCTGCCACTTTTGAAATTGAAAATTCTTATTTCTAATTATACGCAAAAGATTTAAAAAAATTAAAACCATTTTGGGAGACTTCAATCAAACACAGTGTACCTACCTACACGGTATTTTGATATATAAGTATACAAGCCAATATAACTATAATAATATTTAAGACATGCCTCACTGGGCCACACAGAGCCATCTAGTCCCAAATTAAGCTACTATTAACTACCCTGTCGTATGGGGTACTAGACAACCGATAAACTTATATACTTTTTGTTTTGTAAATACATACTTATAATACATAGAAAACACCCAGACCAGTACAAACAGACATGTTCATGCTCACAAATATTTGTACTGTGCGGGGATCGAACCCGCGACCCATGGCTCAGAAGCAGCGTTTGCTACGCTGATCCAAATGGTCGTCTATACTAAGTTATAGATATGAATGAGTAACTTAAATGAACTAAGCTTTATTAAAGTAAAAAAGCGTTTTTTTTTCTATCATATATATTCGTAGATTTACGTATTACGCAAAATTTTTGCATGAATTAAGAATCACAGTTTTCATTTAAATGTCCACACAAATATGAACACTTTTTACTACCAATTTGTTTTGAAGGGAAAGTTATTACTAGGAAACTTGTTAGTTAAGGCAACACACACCTAAATCCTAATTGACTCGGTCGTTCAAAATACCTGTCGCATAAAACAAGCAGCGCGTCATACTCTCGCATACATACTTAGATGAGTACAAAAATGAACCACAGATCGATAGCCTGCAAATGGACCACGGCGCTGACCACAGTCCAATGAGAACGGGTAATTCATTTAGTTTTACTAATATTCTAAACTACCTATTGCCCGCGATTTCGTCCGCGTGAATTTCGGTTGAATGATCGCGATTAAGAAGTTTTTAATAGAAGTCCAAAGCCTTTTTCGATAAATAGACTATCCAACACAAAAATATTTTTTCAATTTGAACCAGTAGTTCCAGAGATTAGCAAACGAACAAACAAACAAAGAAACTCTACAGCTTTATAATATTAGTAAAGATAACTCTGTCCGTTTGTCCGCCTAAGCTTGTGAACAGATAGAGATGTAATTTAATACAAAGATGCATAAGACCTTGAGCTAAATGTCCTTTATATAGGCTATTTTGTATCCCGCTGCTAGACGCAGGTTACCTCCAGGATATAACACGTAGTTTAAGTGGTGTACATACCAGTATTACTAATGTGTCGCCGGCTCTGAAAATTAGTCAAATCAGTTTTATTTCTGCAAATGGGGCCCTGGAAGCGCTTTAAATATCCTAATATTTAAACCTACCACTGCTTTGGGACAACTGTGGGCTAGTGGGCTGAGTTTCCGGAACCCGGACCGAGTTGCGTAGATAACCACTTTTCTATTGTTTTGAGTCTGGGAGTTTGGACCTGCGTTGTTAGATACCGTAAAACAAACGATTCATAGGTGCTAGGAACATTTGCAATTAATTTTATTTATTTTTAGCTAAAGCTTGCCTATGACTTTGTATTATATTTCGATTCGATCTCCTTGGAGGATTGGCGTACATACTAGTATTTAAGGTGTCGCCTGCTCCGAGGTCTCGGGTTCGTTTCCCGGACGGGTAAATGTAGAGAAATAGAGTTTCTACATTTTCTCGGGTGTGGCTGCTTTTGGTACCTTCGTTGTTTCTGATTACTAAAATACGAGTCCTTGAGATTGTTAATCAAAATAGGATTAGATCAATGTATGTAATGTTGTCCACAGTCTCAGTTCTAGCGTAATTTAGTAACAAGAAACGCCGATCTAAACTTTTGCATGTATAATATTAAGAAGAAATATAAATTTTTATGACTGCCTGATCTGTTTGTGATGTGTCTGGCGGTGCACATGAAAGGCACACGTCTATGAATAGATAACGCCGCCTTTGGCCACGTTCAAGGGATCTATTACGGCGGACCTTTTAGTCGACGGTAAGTCCGCCGCTGTTTACTCTGCGCTCACTAACTCATCTCGCTCAACACGGAGGCTTTATAATTATTGATCATACCCTGAAATAGAAACTGAAAGACTTTGACACCTATTTTAAAGTTAAAACACGATAACCACGATGACACGTACCAACGAGAATAAATTCAAATTTAAAAAAGGCCGCTCTTACTCTCTTCAATTTTTAAATAAATAAATAATTAATAAATAAATGTGGACAACATCACATTCATTGTTCTGATCTCAATTTGAATAACTTTTTTTATTTTTTATTTTTTTTATTTTAAGACATGCCTCACTGGGCCACACAGAGCCATCTAGTCCCAAATTAAGGTAGTATGGGGTACTAGACAACCGATAAACTTACTTATATACTTTTTTTTTTGTAAATACATACTTATAATACATAGAAAACACCCAGACCAGTACAAACAGACATGTTCATGCACACAAATATTTGTACTGTGCGGGGATCGAACCCGCGACCCATGGCTCAGAAGCAGCGTTAACTACCGCTGATCCAAATGGTCGTCATTATTCGTATCGTCAACTATTTAAAGCATTCGTATTTTGGAAACCAGAAACAACGAAGGTACCACAAAAATTTTAATTTCATGTTAAATACTTATTCTGTAATATATTTTTAATAAGCGCGTCTAGAAACTCATAACACGGACTCCACTTTAATACTAAAATTGTATCTAAACTGAAATCATCACGGTTGGAGTTAGGTGCAATGATAATTATCTGTGACTCTGTCTGTGGTCCTTTTCAAATAAATTAAAAATAATAAAAAAGTTATGAATATAGTATTACTGTTGTATCACTTTAAAAGTTCACCAATAGATTTCAGATAGATCGCGCTGGGAAAACGTTCTGAATTTTGTAACGTTTTTAACTGTGATGATTAATAATAAAAATTTATATAATACTCGTAGTTTGACAGTACTTCAAACGCTATGATCACGAAAGGTTTTAAAGTGACATTTAAATGTTTAAATCAGAATACAGGCTGACAAACTCAATTGACTTTACTACCGACAAAAGAAAAAGTTAACTAAACATTGCGACTTACAGAATAAAGTCATAAATAACTGTGAACATGGTAACACAATGTACAGACAACGGCGTAAAAGGTCATTGAATTGAAAAAAGCTTTAATCCCTCAACCCCCAGGAGGCACTCGGGTGCCACGATAATAATTGATTTCAATTGTGTCTGGAATAACTCACGATCGAGGGAATAATCCTTGTTTAAGGCGGTTACTGTCCCGGAGCGTGTTAAGAGGAAACACTACGGGCGAGAGAATTGAAAAATAGGTATTTGTAAAATCTATTGCTGTCGCGCAGTACCAAACGCCTTTACCGCAGAGTGTGATAGAGGCAACTGCTTCTTGGACCGAAAATACCTACTAAATGCACACCAAATCAACGTTTTGTAGTCCCCCGATTACTTTTCCAAAACTAGACCGATTTAAATACTTTTTGCATTAAAAATTAAAGAAAGACTTTGGCCGAGTTCGAATTTTTTTCTTTTTTTCAAAAATTATGCCAAATTTGTTTTCTGGATGTTTGAACACAGTGGAAAATCTGACGAATTTTTTAGATTTTTGAGGGCTCATATCTTTTTATTAATTAATTTATGAAAAAACAGAAAACATAGAAACATGCTAATAGTGGCCATAGATTTTTATAATAAAAATTATTCCTCTTCTGGCTTTATCCAGAGAGGAAACAGGGGACTACGTTTGTATGGAAAAACGGCCGTTGTATTTCCTCTTAAGTACAACAGGTAGAGATCAATATCAATTTAGAAAAATTTGACGTTTTGTGATAGGTTGACGTGCTGTTGCCTGTACAAAGGCATCATCCTGTATGCGTAAGGTAGTGAAATCTTAATATGTTTTTAAGAACAAACGTCTCAATTTTCTTCTTTTTCTTAGTCGATTTTGATAATATACATTTATTTGAATTTACCTATGCATGGTATCTTACAGATTCAATAATTGAATTCATAATAAACTTTTCATTGACTTTTTCATCAGATAAAAACCTGTTCGAAGCTTTTAAAATTAATAAGTCTGCACAAAATATATTTTTTAGATTTCACTAGTAAATGGGAAGTATTTTTAACTACGGGTCTGGTTTTCACTCAGCTCGTTGCTCAGTAAAACATTTCTTGGGAACGGCAAACTGGAAAATAAACTTAACTTTGATTAATTACGGGTTTCTGAGAAGAAGCTGCTCGGAAGCGTCAGCGGACTTTGAACAATGGCTTAAACAATCTTGCACGTTTATTTAAACAACAGATAAGCAATGCAGATAAGTTGTTTTGTTTATAATAAAACTATGTTAAGGTTATTCTTATTATACTAATTACCTACTTCATTATTTTGTTTTAATTTACTCCGTGGCGGATTGGAGTACGCACCGGTTTCAAGGTGTCGCCTGCTCTGAGTTCCCGGAAAAAAGTTGTTTTTCTATATTTTCTCGGGTCTGGTATTTTCGTTGTTTCTGATTTCCTCAATACGAGTGCTATAAATAGTAACTCACTTTGGGATTAGAGCAATGTATGTGATGTTGTCCACATTTATTTAATTGTTTTATTGACAATTCTTGTCATTCGCTTTCTTTTAAATAAGCATATAATTATCTGTTTTCCTTTGAAAAGAATAATGATGCGTGCGGTTTTGTTTTTGTCTTATATTTTGGCTTTGTACTAAAAGCAGCACCTTTTCCAAATTTAAAACACAAGCATCAACGTAAAATCAATAGTAATCTATATCCATACTAATATTAGGGGTTAAAATATGAAATTGCCGTTTTATTGTAATACTTAGGTTTTTGAATTGACATAGAATCTTCATGGTTTGAGGTTTTCGAATGAAACTTTTTTCACATAGTTTCTATGATGTTCTTCTTTTAAAAAATGTGAAACATTTAAATATCGACTTTCAATTGTTTTTGTTATTTAACTTAGACAAGAAAGATGGATACTGCGAAAATTCGAGTGATTTTTGAATACGAGTTCCGACGCGGAAGTAACGCGGCAGAAACAGCCCGCAATATCAATGTTGCGTTTGGAGAGGGATCTGCTAATGAACGCACCGATTTTGGTTTAAACGCTTTCGTGATGGAAACTTCGACTTGAAGAACGAGCCACGAGGAAGACCGCCCATACCATGATTAACGATGAATTAAGAGAGATGGTGGAAGCCGATCCTAGTCAAACTACCCAGGAATTAGCGGCATGGTTTAACGTAACCGTACCCACAATATTGACTCATTTGCGTCAATTCAATAAAATAAAAAAATACGAAAAATGGGTGCCTCATGATTTGACTGATGTGCAGAAAGAAACGCGTCTTGACTTGTGTTGCCTTGTTGAATCGGTACAGAAATGAAGGAATATTAAATCGAATTGTGACATGTGATGAAAAGTGGATTCTTTATGATAACCGTAAAAGAAAAATGCAATGGCTGACCCCAGGTCAAACGCCACAACCAGTGTCCTAAAGCAAAATTTACCAATACAAAGGTAATAGTAACTGTTTGGTGGTCTCAGCATGGTGTTATTCACTATAATTTTCTCCGATCTGGTCAATCAATAACGGCAGATGTCTATTGTGCCGAACTCCGAACAATGATGGCAAAACTAGCAGTAAAACAGCCCCGACTCATGAATCGATCTTCACCATTATTGCTCCATGACAACGCGAGACCTCATACAGCACGAGGAACCGTTTTGACGCTTCAGGAACTGCAATTAGAAACCATTCGACATCCTCCGTATTCGCCAGACCTTGCTCCAACGGACTACCATTTTTTTCGTGATTTGGACAATTATCTACGTGACAAGAAGTTTTCTTCCCAGGAGGCAGTACAAAATGCTTTCACACAGTTTGTGCAGTCTAGATCCTCAGAGTTCTATCACAAAGGCATAAATGACCTTCCTATTAGATGGCAGCAATGTATAGATAATAATGGTAACTATTTTGACTAAATAAATTTGTTAAAAATTAAAAATAAACAATTTTGATTTTCAGTACAAATCGGCAATTTCATACTTTAATTTATAAATAGGAAAGTGTGCGCGTCTGTTTGTTTGTCCGTCTTCCACGGTAAAACGGAGCAACGAATTGACGTGATTTTTTAAGTGGAGATATTTGAAAAGATCGAAAGTGACATGGGTTACTTTTTGCCTCTTTGTAACCCCCAACTTCCCTAAAATGTGGGGTGGAAGTTTGTATGGAGCATTCCGCAATTTTCAAGGTAGAAAGCTAAAAATTTGATATGCGGACTAATGTGTGACTAAAAAAAATCGTGAATTTTTTTTCTGGAAATTCGCCCCCAACCTCTTAAAAGTGGGGGTGAAATTTTATTGTTACCCCGAATATAAAATAATTTAAAACACTTAGCTTTTTATAGTGTGTTTTTCTGAGTGAATCTTATGATTAGTAGGTATAATAAATAAAAAAACTATTTCGAATGATTCCATTAGTGTCATAATGAATTTAGCACTAGATCTAAAAAAATACGTTTCAAATTGGTGAATAGTGAAGTTTTAATTAAAATCTATCCAATTAAAAATCAAAGCATTTCATCTACTACGTCTCGTTTTGCGTAGTATTGGAATTATGTAGCTGTCTACGGCGTAGCATGTGCCGTAGACGCTTTCGTCTACAGTGTAGTTTTACATTTTGCTATCATATGATTTCCACCAGTTTAAAATTAAAAAAGTATTCAATGTTTATTTTTCTTGCTTTGTTTTAAGTGTGTTAGGTACTCGTATTTTGCTTCACCTTGTGTTTCGTTATTAATTGATTTTTATTTTGTGAATGCCGGTACAATTACTAGACTATTAATAATATAATAATAGTTATTAATAAGTTTATTACCAGACCTTAATAGTAATAATAATATATGGGTATTGGATGTTTTTTTTTTTTTTTTAAATATTTAAGACATGCCTCACTGGGCCACACAGAGCCATCTAGTCCCAAAGTAATCTACTATTAAGTACCCTGTCGTATGGGGTACTAGACAACCGATAAACTTACTTATATACTTTTTTTTTGTAAATACATACTTATAATACATAGAAAACACCCAGACCAGTACAAACAGACATGTTCATGCACACAAATATTTGTACTGTGCGGGGATCGAACCTGCGACCCATGGTTCAGAAGCAGCGTTTACTACCGCTGATCCAAATGGTCGTCTATTTAAATGATAGGAATATCTTAGCTGGTACTTGCTTAAACCTTTTGTAAACATTTATTTAAAAAGAGGCTGACAAATAGTTACCGAGTTTCTTGCGCTTGTTCTTCTCGGCACTAGCCCAAACTTGTCCCGAAGCAGTGGTAGGTTTAAATATTAGGACGTGTAAAAGCATCATCGGGCCTTTTTGTAGGAATAAATCTGATTTTACTGTTAGCTCTATATTTTCATAACAAATGCCCCATTAGTTGAGTAATATAAATAATATCAAGACCTCCGGTCGGGCAACAAGAAAAGTTTTGGTTTACGTTTTGGTTCTACCAGAAATATTAATGTCATTACAGTAAGGTTTAAAATAAGAAAACATAATGTTTCCTATAGTAAAGTAATGTCAGTTTATTTTCAAATTTATTTTGCATGGTTCCGTATTTTGTGATCGCGTCACAGTGGATGGATTATGCGCTCGCAATTTGTCACGCGGATTACTCGTAGGGGTGTGGGTTCGACACGCGGCGTGACAAGCGGGATAATGAGGACCCTCCGCACTCCGCAGCCTTGGCTGGATAATTATATGTAGGATTATTTTATTTATACTTGTTCTTAAAGTCCAGTTTGAACTGCAATGTTTAGATCGGGTAGCCTTTTAGTGCTTTACTCGTATCTTGCCTCATCTCTCATAGCCCAATGCTTCTTAGTGATCAGTCACTGTCATTAATGTCAAGCAACGCTGGGAGCGGTCACTAGTTAGATGGGTAACCGTTTGTGGCATCATACCATGACCGCTTTCGTGCTTCGGAGGGCACATCAAGCCGTCGTTCCCGGCTGTTGTCACGAGATAACAGTCGTTAAGCCCTGTTGTAGGCCTTCGGGCGGCTTGAAAAATGTCCAACGGTGGGGTGATGTTGCCATAGCGTCGTCCTCGCCGTCCACCAACCCGCACTAGGCCAGCGTGGTGAAACTAAGGCTTTAACCCCCCTTCATAAAAAGGAGAGAGACCCGTGCTCAACAGTGAGCGTAATGGGTTGGTATTTTAAAGAGGAGACTGCTGCCAGTCTCTTTTAGAGAGTGCTCCTTTAGTCGCCTCTCACGACACCCATAAGAAGAGATGGGGTAATGCTATTCTTTTAACAGACTCAAAGGATCGTAATTACAAAAACCTTTTAAATAATGTACACAACGTACACCACCTATGCGGGTGAGCCGCTTTATCCGAGCCTAAACCAACAGAGTGCGACACCGTATTAACGACACGGCTAATGGGCATTATCTACTGCGAGGGTACGAGCTTATAAGTAGTTGTTTTAAGCATCTCGTGTGTCATGAACGATCTCTATAGTGTACAAGCTCACCTGTTTAATGAATATATAAGTATAGTTAAGTACTGTTTTCATGAGTTTACGTGAACACTATACATTGAAATGAAAGATACGTTTACGGATTTAGAACGCGTTTATTTTTGATTTAACCCGACGTTTCGAACCCTTTACAGCGTTCATGGTCACGGGCAGACTAAGGTGTTATTCGTCTTTAAGATGGTAATTTGAAAAATGTTTAACTACCGCCTCTAATTATTATCGTCAGTTATAATCCTTTTCACACAAAATGAGCTAACTGTGTCCGGAGTCTTCGCAGTGTTGCCATGGTTTGTGAACTTCAATGATGATAAGACAAGGTCCCAAGCAGCTGGTAAATTCCAACCATCTTCCCTATTGAAATTAGGATGTTTTTTAATTTCAATTGCTTCGCGTATCATTGTAGGTACATATCGGTTTTCCTTAGCAAGAACTTTAGGTTTATCAAATCTAATGAAATGGTTGGGCTTATCAAACGCATGACTACAGACTGCAGATTTCATTATACGCATGTTTTTCATATCGGCTATGTGTTCTTTTACCCGTGTACCTATACTGCGTTTAGTTTGACCTATGCAAGTAATTTTTTTTCATATTACCATCTTAAAGACGAATAACACCTTAGTCTGCCCGTGACCATGAACGCTGTAAAGGGTTCGAATCGGGTTAAATCAAAAATAAACGCGTTCTAAATCCGTAAACTTATTTTATTTTATTTTTATTTATTTAAACTTTATTGCACAAATACAAATAAGTAAAAGACGACCATTTGGATCAGCGGTAGTTAACGCTGCTTCTGAGCCATGGGTCGCGGGTTCGATCCCCGCACAGTACAAATATTTGTGTGCATGAACATGTCTGTTTGTACTGGTCTGAGTGTTTTCTATGTATTATAAGTATGTATTTACAAAAAAAAAAAAACTATATAAGTAAGTTTATCGGTTGTCTAGTACCCCATACGACAGGTTACTTAAAAGTACCTTAATTTGGGACTAGATGGCTCAGTGTGGCCCATTGAGGCATTTGTCTTAAATATTTATTTATTTATATTTAATATCAGTGGCTAAATGGCATTCTCTACCAGTCTACCAGTGGCTAAGCAGAAATGTTTGTGGGCGGTGCGACAAAATTATTACAAAATAACATAAAATTAATTTTAAGCACTGGAATTACTCCTACAAATAAAACATGATAACATGACATGATGACTTATCTTTTATTTCAATGTATAGTTAAGTACCTACACTTTAGGATATGTCATTAACTTATAAAAAGTTATTATTATACGAGTACTAAAAATATATATCTATCTTGAAGACCTCCGTGGTGGAGTGACGTACGCATCGGTTTCCAAGGTGTCACTTGCTCCGAGATCCCGGGCTTGGGATTCAGATGGGTCAATATAGAAAAAGAAGTATGTTTCAGTATTTGCTCGGCTCTGGGTGTACGTGGTCACTTCGTTGTTTCTGATTTTCACAAAAATAGTGCTTAAAATAGTAACTTACTTTTGGATCAGAGTAATGTATGTGTTGTTGTCTACATTTATTCATTTATTTATTTATTGTCACAACGTTTTGTACTTAAAATAACACTACACTCACAATAAAGAGATAGTACAATTAGTGAATCAGCGAAATCAGTTTTATCTCTGCAGATAACCTCCAGATGGAGCTTTTACACGTCGCAATATTTAATCCTACCTCATCATCGTCATCATCGGTAGAGAAAAGACGCTGCTGCTAGTTTTCTTCTGGCAATAAAGAACAGCATAAAAACAATAAATTTATATTTTCTTCGCATTTGCCATCGTTAGTTCGGATTTGAGCAGATCCTTATAGTTATTCTAAAGCTAGCTAGTTTTTTGAGATCAAAATGGTTAAAATAAACCTAAATACACAGGAGCAGATGATATAATTCACATGAACATCAAGAATGGAGAAGGAATTGATGGAAACTATTTTCCCTCGGTGTATCTAAGTAGTGAAGTAATTATCCCGCATCTGGTAGTTCCCATGCGATACGCTCACCCTCATCTGATGCTCAGGCTTTTATCACAATGGGAATATATACAGTGCTCCCTTAGTACTCATGGATTCTTAATGCTGTTGAAATTAGTTATGTCGTGTTTACGGTTGCGCTTTTTAGAGATCACTATGGCAATGTTAAAACCCAAATGGTACAGTGGTGTGGTAGTACGCCTGTTACTCATTCATGGTTTTTCCGTGGAGTTTAGTTATACCGCGTTTTCGGTTTCATTGCGCTTTTTAGATGACACTATGGCAATTTGATTGGGACAGTGGTGCGGCTAGTACGTTTGTTACGCAGGGGTGTTGAGTTCGATCCCTGGTCGAGTCAATTTAGGAAACAATGTTTTATAAATTGATCGGGTCTGGTTGAGTGGTTGTGATTCCGAAGTCACGTTACATAGGTCTCTGCAACTCACACAAAATGGAAGTCATAAAAACACGACTGAGACCTGCAATAAATAGGTGGCTTTAAAAACTCTAATAACAAAATTATGTTTGGAGAATGACGCAATACGAAAAAGAAGATGTGATAACCATGCTATCTAATCTAATAATCTGAAAAATTATTTCCGATACAAAGTTTTTCATCAATGCTACATTTCTTTGTCTGGCAGTTTTGCTAAAGTTTTTTACAATTCTTAAAGTTTTTGTTGATACTTTCATTGTTTCTGATTTCCAAAATACAAGTGCTTTAAACAGTTACTTAATTTGGAATCAGAACAATGTATGTGAAGTTGTCCACACTTATTTATATTTATTTATTTGTAGATGTGTTTTATTATAAATAAATAAATAAATAATTTTTTAATGTTTTAAACTCAAAGATGCGTCTACACATAAAGTCGAAGCGTTGAAGAATGTTCCCGGCCATTATTAATTCTTAGAACTCCGTTGTTGTAGCGCGAAATTGCTGACACCGCGTCCCAACCGTACGCGATAGCAGGGTCGCCATTCGGTGGGATATGTAAAATGAGAAACTTGTTGACTGTATCAAAGCTCGTTTATTACTATATATTCATCATTTTACAACAAGTATTTACTTATTTGATTAAGGAATGCTACTACATAATAAATAAATATTTAAGACATGCCTCACTGGGCCACACAGAGCCATCTAGTCCCAAACTAAGCTACTATTAACTACCCTGTCGTATGGGGTACTAGACAACCGATAAACTTACTTGTATACTTTTTTTTTGTAAATACATACTTATAATACATAGAAAAACACCCAGACCAGTACAAACAGACATGTTCATGCACACAAATATTTGTACTGTGCGGGGATCGAACCCGCGACCCATGGCTCAGAAGCTGCGTTTACTACAGCTGATCCAATGGTCGTCAAATTATACTCAACCTTATAGTAGTAGTATCTACAGTGCCAAGTTTTGACAAAACCAATGATTTTTCTAAATTACTTGCTAGTTAATAAGATAACCTACTTGGCTCTTGCACCTGAGACCCTCTAAACATATTTTCTATAGGAACCGAGCCTACTAATTTAAAGCTACATTGTTCTTTTATAATACACGAAACGATAGATGTTTGAGTATAAATCATACCTTAGATACAGTCTACTTTTACAAGTGTGAATTCTAGGTTATTTATTACAATGTTTGTATTGTGTCTTGAGGTATTGCTATGAAATAAAGAAAACTACTAAAGAATTAATGATTAAACGAACTTACCTGTACGTGAAGTTCTATCATAATTATATGATAGTTTTCGTCCGAAGAGATTGGCATAAGACTATGTAGTACCGCGCAGGATTCGCCACTTGTGCACTATAATTGAGAGGGTAACCGTAGCTTTTTTTTTTGAGGGTAATAACTGAATTTACTTCGTTCGACAACTAACAGCCGCAATCATTCCGTTCAGAGCTTGAGTATCATGGTGTACGTATATTCATAAATTTGCGGGAGGATGGGGGGGATGCCAATCTCTTCGGACGAAAACTATCATATAATTATGATAGAACTTCACGTACAGGTAAGTTCGTTTAATCATTAATTATATTTAAGTTTTCGTCCTCGAGATTGGCATAAGACTATGTAGATATTGAGAGTTATAAGAAAGGTAAGAAAGGCAAATTTATGAATGCAATTAAGTTGTATTCAAATAAAGTTAAATACTTATACAGTATTTAAAATCAGCATATTTTTAAATTATAAGTAAATCCGTTGACAAAATATACCCACATTTTGTGCTTTAATTCATTTAACAACATAATGTCTTTTTGAAACATCTTTAAATAATAACTAATCTGTAGATAAGAAGATTTTCATTACATTTTCATTAATTACCGTAAAATGTAACCTGTATTCAGCGATCGATATTATTATTAATTGAATTTGACATCATGTTAGCAAAAGCATTGTCATTAACATAAGGGTTGTTATCCACAATAACCCTATTATAAAATCTCCCAAAGACCTGCGAACTGCCGAACCACCCAGTAGTTCCTTTAATCAAATCCAACTTGACTCCCAGACTACTAGCTTCAGACGTGGCAGCATGCCTCGTGCTATGCGCCGTGAATGTTGAGACGTCTGAGAGCCGACTACATTGTGTGATTTTCTAAAACTTATAAAAAGACTATTCTGCTTATTACGCAAATCTTTAAATTGTGTAACGTTTTGTAAGGACATATCGATGGATTTTGGTTAAAAAATGGTAGCGTAAGAGTTGGTTGTAATGATCTGTTTCGAGAGGTTTTGATAAGATCTGGAATTTTAATCACAATATTGTCAGGACTATGTTCAATGTTTACAATACTAACTTTAGAAAGGGTTTGCATCCTATGCGCTGTAACTAATACCAATAATGTAATCAGTTTTTTAGTCAGATTATCAAAGCTTATTTCGGAATTTAGATACAAATTACTGCATGAGAAAATTTAAAAGAATAGAGGTATCCCATGAGATTACTTTATTTAGGTAATGTTGCACGTAATCTAAAAACACATCCAAAAAGCGTTAAACGCGATCATCATCACCAATCTGCTTTCCTGATACTTACCGCGCAGACCTGCAACTGTTAAAAGTTCCGAATTGGGCATCATTCTTAAACAAGTCCATTAAAAACAAAATTAAATTTGGAACAGATGTTGATACATAATATATCTAATTATTGTTCTTACAATACATAGTGAAATCATTTTTTAAATTATCTAATTATTGTTCTTACAATACATAGTGAAATCATTTTTTAAACAAGAATCATATTAACGTATGGTATTTTCAGACAGCGAGGCCATCATAATGACTAGAGAAGAAGGTGGAATACTCCTTTTTAGCAGTGCCGTGTGAATAATAATGCGGCAACCAGGGTAGACTGTTGATAAATCTTTCGATTGAACAGAAATTATATTCTCGCTATGTGAAAATACTACGAGTATCTTTTTTCCGACAATTAATCCCTCAACCCCTAGGAGGCGCTCGGGTGCCACGATAACAATTGATTTCAATTTTGTCTGGAATAACTCACGATCGAGGGATTAAACTGTTAAATAGGGGGTACCACGGTTGTGTGGGCCCTAACGGAACAACGAGTATACCTGACGGCCTATCCGATATAATTTTGCGTATGATAGAAAAAGTTGGTAATAATTAGACTAGGATATCGTAAATGCATTAATTGCATAAGCGTCCGGATCTTTGTGCCACGACACATACAAATAGATCTATTTCACGGTACTCAAACTTCGTGACTATATCCTGAAATGCAAAGTCTGCAGGCTCCCAGTCGATGTCTGGTTGTACGCGGCGCGACTCCGCGTCCGCTACGCAAGCAGTTGTCCGCCGAGCGGATTATGGGTTGTGATGATCCGGGTTAGGTGGGGTAATTGCACACCACCCGTTCTATTTATGTATGATATGGCAGTGGTATTATCAATTCGTACAAGGATATTACAATCATACAATGTTTTTGCAAATGTTTTTAGGCCTAAAAATGCTGCTAAAATCTCCAAATAATTAATGTGGTTTTTCTGTTCCGTTGTACTCCACAAACCGCTGGCTTTGTCATCCCCAGACGCAGACCCCTAACCAGTCGTTGAGGAATCCGAAAAAATCTCTAAACGATAAAAAATACTTTTATCTTGTTGCCCACATTGAGAACAATGGCATTATACCACCATTTTTAGTAACAGGTAAAATCTGTCGGATTTATCGTCAGGTAATAAATTTAAATATTTTACTCGTTCAAGGTCTTATATGTATAATCGCCCATATTCTACAGCGTTACAAGTATAGTTTAATAATCCAACAAAAATAAGCAAAATCTCTTATTTCACATGTGTTAAGTTTTTGAAATTTTAGTAATTCGTTTTTAGTTTTTAAATCTTTATCTGCGGTTAATATGATTTGTAATTTGTTTGAATCAATTAAAAATAAAAAAACAAGAAATTTGCATATTTTTTTAGGCACGAAATTACTCTTTTCCGTGTTAATTAAAATCGTAAGGCCCTTAGCAGACGACTAGTGTCGTACATATTAGCCATACATTTATCATAGTCCAGTCCGTATAAAAATTTGTCATCAAGATCATCAATTATAAGGCTTAATTCTCTTATAACTGGTTTCATAATTTTCGTGAAAATAAATGGCGCTATACACAAACCAAAAGGTAAAACATAAAATTTATAAATCTTTTAGACTCAGGATGCATTTTTACTAAAATATAGGCATCTTTAAGGTCAAGCGTGCTCATATTATTATAACAGTTTTTTGAAACAATTTTTAAGGCAGTCGTAAAATCTTCAATATTAAAATGAGCTGTATTTATATTATATTTATTTAGCTTTTTTACGATTCAGTATTAAACGTGATTTTCCATTAGGTTTAGGCACTAAAAAATAGCTTGATATGAATCGACCTTCGAAAGCAAAACATTTTGAAACAGCACCAATAGAAATAAGCTTATAAATTGCTTTCTGCATTTGTATATTCTCATTCTTTGAAAAAAAAACACATTATTAGGCACAGAGGACTAAACCACTGGCTCAGAAGAAAGAAACTATTTCATATGCTTGAATCCATGACAACTTGAGTGTCATCTGTTATATTTTGCCACTGTGCATAAAATGATAAAAGACTACCAGCATATTTTACCTCCTCTAACGCCAACTCCAAGCTTGGCCCTGCTGTGATGACTTCCGCGATGGTCTGTTGGGCTGACTCCTCTGAGCAGCAAGCTCCCTCGTCCTCCGGGTCCCCACTGGCCTGCGACCCGGGGGAGGACTCTTCCAGATTAAATGCTGATGCTGCGACCTCGATGGAAAGGTATTTTTAGGTTGGCCCGATAAGCCAGGCTTTTTAAGTGGCACTGCTTTTGGCGCACTGGGCTTAAGTTCAGCACCCGTCTTTGCAATAGCTTTTGCTGTTTCTAAATTATCCGCACAATAATTGTGTCCAAACAGGTAGATAATTGTCAAATTTTGTGCCTTAAATTTGATCTTTTAGATCTATTTTAAGATTATTTAAAAGGAGACCTCTTCTTATAGATGTATGTTTATGTTCGATGTAACTAGCAGATGCACAGCATCCATCAATAAATGGAGTTGACCTGGATCGTTTTAGTCGTTTGACATTAAGGGTGTTTGTTATAGCTTCAGTTACACATGAGATAGCTACAGCTAATTGTTTCTGCTAACCTTCAATACTCTGATCTCTTTTTAAAACTGAATCTGTAATAGCAGCAGTCGCATCAGGATTCAGAGACGGCGCCCCAATAAGGGGACAGCTGGACGGCACAACATATTTATTTTGAATGTCTTTACGTAACTCATTAGCCAACCCAGAGGTTTCTATATGTTCTAGTCTAACAGACAAGGCAGGTAATATCTCCTTACTCATGACTTTAGGTGCAGTCGGATCTTCTTCAAGAATATCCAGAATATCACTATCAAGCTGTACCGCTGGAGCGTCAGGATGTGATGGGTCCGGCAGTGGCTCAGGCGCAGGCCCGGGCTCGGGCGCGAGAGCAGACACCGACGTGGGCACGGGAGCGAGACCGGGCGCGGCCGTGCTGGCTGCAGTCTTAGGCCCCGACGCTGTTTCATGTATATTGAGCACCCACTCAGGTGTCACAATAACAGATCTTATTGATTGATGCGACTGTATCTCATCACTAATTAGGGAATTTCGAAAGTAATTAAATTGCCAATATGAAGGTATTGTTGGTTTGTAGTTATAAATTTTGTATAAGAAACTATTTAGACAATGAAATAGTTTAACTTGGCACATTTTGTTTAGACTGCCTACTCTAAATAGAGAAACAGACTGTGTATGATTGTTACATACATGTGCATAATAAATCCATTACGTAAGTAATCCATTACGACAATAATGCAAATTCACAGTTTCATAAAAACCAGTGAAGCTATAAAAAGGTGAAAGAATTAATTCGCATCCAACAGTTAGGGTAATTCTATGTAATGTGACCTTGTAAGTACCTTTAACCTCTAGTTATAATCGTCAACAGCCCTTACGTCTGTTGAATAAACGCTACTTCGTTAAAAAGTAGGTGAACATGAAAATCGACAGAGTGACAGTCCTTCCACAACTGCCCGCATCTTCGAAGTCATGATTAAGAGGTGGGGTAAAAAACAAGTATATTAGTATACCACATACCTGTGTTATTCAGAATCTCAGGCACAGAATCGTCATTAGAAGTTCTCGGCGAGCTAGAATATTGTCGTTATTTGCGCCGAGCTTTTTTCAATTTTCGTATAATGTTACGCAGTTTTCTGGCAAAATAGTTGTATTCATTCGGATCACTATTTTTCCGTTCCGGCATAAAACACTATACACTGCACAAATCACAAGAAAACTAACAAACTTTTTGTATATATTGCGAACGGAGCACCTTAGTGGCGAAGCACTGGAACGCGAATGATTGCGGCTGTTAGTTGTCGAACGAAGTAAATTCAGTTATTACCCTCAAAAAAAAAAGCTACGGTTACCCTCTCAATTATAGTGCACAAGTGGCGAATCCTGCGCGGTACTACATAGTCTTATGCCAATCTCGAGGACGAAAACTTAAATATAATTGATATTATTGTGTTTTCGTTATTTAGGTGTAGATAAGAATGAATATGAAAATTATCAAATTCGTTTTGCAAGTAAATAAATTGTCCATGTAAAATATTACTTGCGACCATGTTCCATTCGGTTTTCAATTTTTGACTCAAAGAATTGTAACGGCGTATTTTTTGTTCTGATTTTAAAGTAAATAGCCATTAAAGAACTTTGTCTAAGCATCTGTAACAACAAACGTACACAAGCATCGGAAGTTGGAGAGAATTCTTAAGTACTATCACAAAGTAACGATCCGGTGTCTGTAAGCCACTGTTGTACAGAGGTTATCCAGTTAGAGTAACTTTTATTATTTCCCAGAGCTTACCTATAGTATAAGTAAGTAACAGCCTATAGCCATCCCACTGCAGGGAAAAGGCCTCCATCATTGAATTCAAGTTACCACAGCAATGATGGGTGTACTGGCATAATCACCACGCTTGCCAAATGCGGGTTAGTGATCACATACCTGAGCAACGTTCGAAAATTCGAAACTCTCTGTTGCCCGACCCGAGATTCGAACCTGGGACCCCGAGATCTTGGCCCGGTATTTGAAACCACTAGACCAACGGGGCGTACCTATATAGCCTATATAGTTAATTATAATCATTCCACTGCGGGGCGAATGCGGGTTGGTGATAACAAACCAGAGGAATGATCCCAAATTCGAAACTATTGCTCGACCTGGGCATCGAACTCAGTACCCCGAGATCTTGACCCGTGCTGAAACCACTAGACAAAACGAGACGTGTAAGTTGTAGGTTAATAGTTGAGTTTATAGGACATTTTGAAGGCATGCAAGGCTTTACTCTAAAAGGAATATCTTTGTAAATAATTTTCAGGTAAACAGCAGTTGGCAGCTGTTGACGCGATCGCTTCCCAAGTACGTAAAATAACATATATTTTTTATTAACTCTATACTGCGCTCGGAAGGAATTTATCTCTGCTGATCTGAAAGGATTAACTACGCATATTTACAGTTTTATTTATGACTTTATTTGATGGGCAGGCTGCCTTTCTCCTTTAACGCAGTTTAAGTTTAGTTTTATAATTTCTTATTCTTTTCTAAATTCGAATTGAAATACTATAAAACAATTTTTAATCAAAATCAGCTCGGATCCGTATCCGTATCCGTATGGGTTTGCAAAACTGTTTGTCCGAAACTTAATTTCAAAAACTTGAGAGGTGTCAAGGGACACCCGGATGGAACGAAGTTCATTTTTAGTGAAGGAATTGTAATAAAATTTTATTTTATTTTAAATTTATTTTTAAATCTCCCCCTTTCACTCTCCCTCTCAATCTCCCACTTCCCCACCCCCTCCCTCTGCCTCTACCTCTCCCTCTCCCTTTCAATCTTCCTCTCCCTCTCTCCCTCTTTCTCTCCCTACCTCCCTTCCTTCCTCTCCCTCCCTCTCTCCTTATCTCTCTCTCTCTCGCTGCACGGCTTACAACTATAGCAAAAAGTGTCGGTCAAAAAGTGTCGTTACAATTTTTTCCGTTTAGCCCTCTTTCGTAACCCGCGATAAGGAACTTCGTTCCAAAAAATATATTTTATTTAAGATCAATGACCATGATTTAATATCCATTGTGTCATCTGACTTTGTTATATATTTAAAAATCACCACAGGTCCTTATATAATATTCAAGGCCTATAATTCTATATTAGCGTCCGCCTATGACTCTCTGGAGACGACCCGTGCTCATATTCTTGTTTTAATTAACTACATAAAATCTGTTTTGGGTTCGCTACAAATTTTGTTCCCTATAACATGATAAGTTATATTCATAATAGAAGTTGCCCGCGACTTCGTCCGCGTCAATTTCTGTTGTTATGATCGCGACTATTTTTGCAACATTTTTCACTGATGCTTCGCTCCTATTGTTTGCAACGTGATGTTTGATAGCCTTCCTCAATAAATGGACTATCCAACACAAAAATAAATTTTCAATTCGAAGCAGTACTTTCTGAGATTAGCGCGTTCAAACAAACAAACAAACAAACAAACTCTTCAGCTTTATAATATTAGTATAGATTATATGTACACATATAGTTACTATGACTTTTTGTCATTTTTATACGCCTTATTCTCTTAATAACTCAGTAGTCAGTATATTAATCTATTCTTCTGTACAAAGAAATTGATTTGGCACTTACAATAGAAAAAAAAACGTAAAGTATAACAGCCTATATTAATCCCACTGCAGGACAAACTAAAGGCCTCCATCATTGAATTCATATTCATATTTATTAATTAATTGCATCACATATGTATGTACAACAGGATCTTACAGAGTAGGGCAGTAGACATATGAACCCTGGTAGGGCATTTTAATTTATTTTCATTTTATTAAACATTAAATAAAATCAATAAACAATATCTTAATTAAAATAATCAATGCAATAATTCCATTCCAAAATAATCAACTTAACCAAACACAAATAAAGATATCTAAAATATGGTACCATAAGATTTGAATTAAAATTTATTAATTGCATCACATATGTATGTACAACAGGATCTTACAGAGTAGGGCAGTGGACATATGAACCCTGGTAGGGCATTTCAATTTATTTTCATTTTATTAAACATTAAATAAAATCAATAAACAATATCTTAGTTAAAATAATCAATGCAATAATTCCATTCCAAAATAATCAACTTAACTAAACACAAATAAAGATATCTAAAATATCTTAATATATATATTTCTTGTGTGCGTGTGTATGTGACTGAACTCCTCCTAAACGACTGGACCAATTTTGATGAAATTTTTTGTGTGTGTTCAAGGGATCTGGGAATGGTTTAGATTCACAAGTAGGGTAGGGTAGGGTAGGTTAGGGGTAGGGTAGGGGTAGGGTAGGGGTAGGGTAGGGGTAGGGGTAGGGGTAGGGGTAGGGTAGGGGTAGGGTAGGGGTAGGGTAGGGGTAGGGTAGGGGTAGGGTAGGGGTAGGGTAGGGGTAGGATAGGGGTAGGGTAGGGGTAGGGTAGGGGTAGGGTAGTGGTAGGGTAGTGGTAGGGTAGGGGTAGGGTAGGGGTAGGGTAGGGGTAGGTGTAGGGTAGGGGTAGGGTAGGGGTAGGGTAGGGGTAGGGTAGGGGTAGGGTAGGGGTAGGGTAGGAGTAGGGTAGTAAAATATTAAAATTAGTAATTTAATCATTTTTATGGCAAAACAACGTTTGCCGGGTCTGCTAGTAGTACCATAAGATTTGAATTAAAATTATAATAATAATAGCAATAATTGAATTTACATATTCAAGTTACCACAGCAATGATGGGTTCAGGTATGATCACCACACTTGCCAAGTGTGGGTTAGTGATCACATACCCGAGCAATGTTTGAAAAATTCTAAGCTCTTGTAGACCCGCTTGGTTTATACGAGTATACCGAATTTATTGTAGTAAAAGGATTTATAAGAAAAATAATTTGCCATAAATATCTTAATTAGCTTATCGAGAAACAAACATATCGAGTAAAATGTACAACCCAAATTGGTTATGTACGATTTATTGAGGCCAGTTCGAATGAAACTGTGATTGTATGTTGAATTGGATGTTTTGGTATTGCCATTACCGCAGTGGTAGTCTAGAAACAAAATTCAGAGCATGTATTGTAATCAATATTATTAGAAGTACCACCGCAACCGAGCATAGCTCTTTATTTGCTCGTAGCCTTTAAATACAAGTACTTAATTAAACTATATTATATGTAAAGGTAGATTTAAAATGCATCGTCCTATCTGAATGCAAACACGGAGAAAAAAAAATTGTACAATACTACCAGAACGACTTGTAAAAACCAATCTATTAAAAGTTAACAAAAAATTGCGAGTGCTATCAGAATTAGTTTTAAGGATAAATAGTCGCTGAATTGCAAATACCATAAAAATCTGGTAAATAAGTGAAGTGTACGAAACAAGTCAAATAGTATCAGTTACTACTTTCTTTGTAAAGATCAAAATAATGAGTTAGTAATGGGCACAACTATGTTTAAGTATTGCTAGCAGTACAAAGTCGATGGTAAAGTGTACCGAAAAATGTGTTCAATGTACCAGAAAATTCACGTTACTAAAAACTAGATTTTAAAAATATCATTTACAAAATGTATAGTTGTCACGTATAGCACTATGCGTTCTAGCTAACTTCCTCAAAATTCTGGTTAGAAAAACTAGACCTTTTTCTCCGTGAAAGGTGGCAGTTCTTTTTTGTATGGAGAATTCCCCCACAGCGAAAAAAATAAGATTCACTTATTAGAAAACAATCCAGACTCATCGGGAATACATACAATTGACGACCATTTGGATCAGCGGTAGTTAACGCTGCTTCTGAGCCATGGGTCGCGGGTTCGATCCCCGCACAGTACAAATATTTGTGTGCATGAACATGTCTGTTTGTACTGGTCTGGGTGTTTTCTATGTATTATAAGTATGTATTTACAAAAAAAAAAAAAAAGTATATAAGTAAGATTATCGGTTGTCTAGTACCCCCATACGACATGGTACTTAATACTACCTTAATTTGGGACTAGATGGCTCTGTGTGGCCCAGTGAGGCATGTCTTAAAATATTTATTATTTATTATTATTAAATCTACACTGATGGTTCCAAAACAAAATCAGGTACAGGCGCCGGAGTCTTTTCGATGAACCTAAACATAAATATATCTACACCGCTGGGTGAAGATAACTCGATATTCCAATGCGAGTGCATTGCCATAATCCAGGCTGCCACTGCCATAAAGAAGAGAGAGGTTGTGCAACGTTTAGGGGTTTGGTGAGGGTGTTGGGGGTGATGTGGATGAACAGAATGAGGTGGTAAATAAAGAGATGAGCATGAATTAACAGAATATATTTATTTGCTCCGGCTAAGCTTACCACCTCTTAAAAAGCTACACAGAAATCTCAGGCGTGAGTCCTTTGTAAGGCTCTGAATTACCCCTACTTCTGAGCGAGTTGTACCACCAAACTTATCATGTAAATTATACTAAACGGAATAATCTAAATTTAATTATGAACGTGATACTAATAAACGGGAACCGAAATTGTAGATTGCTAACTGGATTAAGAAGATGTTTCCACTTACTTCAACAAAGATAGGGTAGGGTAACCTTATGCATCCACGTGGCGTGGTACCAACCCGAATCTCATCGAGACAAGCTTTTTGCATCTTTCATTTGATCAGCGGAAAGTCAGCATAAAACGGATTTAATATGCTAAGCCTGGTAGCCGAACCAAGCGGCCATCAAAAGATCTGAAAGAAACCACTTATGTTATAGAACTGCAATAAGCGACCCAATGAACGAAATCCTTCGAAATCAGCAAATATACTTACGGCACTCAACCGGAACAAAATAATAAATATTATATACGGCGACTATAAGCCGGTATCAAAAAGGCGAGGTAACGGCCACCGTCTTCTCCTTCGGCTTCCTGGCCGACCTCTTCAACAGCAAGAAAGAATATGTCTTCCTCGACATCCTTTCAAATCAAAGTCGAAACTCGAATCCAATGAAATCGAATTTGCAAATCATTGTCAAGAAGGAATTTCTGAGTGCTCAACACACCAACTCAAATCTCCCCAAAACCATCGAAATAACACAAAGAACTATTTCTTTGTAAAACACATATTAAACTAAAAAGAAAACATTCATAATTTTTAGGTTATTAATTTAAATTATTTTAATACTCCAATTACAATTATTAACTAAAGGGTGGTCATTTGATTAAATTCTTTTCTTTAACAACCAGTCCTCAAGACACGTATTTTTCCCTAATAAATTCCCAATGTTTATAAACCTGCCATACTACTATTGTTTATTAACTTTTTTTAAACATCTGTCTAAGGTCAAAAACGTCATTCTGCTAGGCTCATGAAAATTACATCGGCTGCGTGAAGTTTCATTAACTAATTTAATGTTAACACACAATCTTAAAATATAGAAAACAAAATATTGTTATATTTATTAAAATAAATCATTCACGACATTTGTGAGATGAGTAAGTGTTCCGTGCGTTTGCTAAACGTAGACAAACGAACGTAACGTTATTATAGTCATTCGGAGCATACGGACAGTCGCATGCGCATCTGACAGCTCCTTGTCATTGACAGATCAATAACCAAAACAACGAAACTCAATTATTATTGAAGTGAAATTAAATGTGTTTTAATAATGAAACAATGAATGTATTAACTAAACGTGAGTATTTAGAGATTAGTGCGCAGCTCAGAAATCACAACGTGACAGTTGCTGACTACGGCATTCGCATACTCTCTGATAGCATGGCGGTTCTCAAGGCCCTGGAGAGCAATATCATCACATCCAGCCTTATTTACGAGTGTCACCTGGCCCTTGAGGACATTGCCATAAGGAACAGTGTCACCTTACAATGGATCAAAGGACACAGCGGCTCCCTGGGCAATGATGCCGCAGACCAACTCGCTAAAAGGGGATCGGATCTTACGGTTTTCGGCCCCAGGCCACACCTGCCTATTCCCTTCAACCAATACAGGTCATGGCTGCGACATCAAACCCTAGTCAAACACAACGACTGGGCCAATATCAGCAACTGCAGACAGTCCAGAGAGGCCGTACCGGCTCTTTCACCGCGTCTGATTCGCAACTTAATCACCCTGAACAGAAGTGACCTTCGAAGAGTAGTGGGATCACTGACTGGACATATCCCCCTAAATAAACATCTCTTCACCATTGGTGCCACAGACAGCCCCCTATGTAGAGGTTGCCTGGAACAGGCAGAATCGGCTGCCCATGTGATTTTGGAATGCACAGGGGTAGCCACCCACCGGGCATCTATCCTCGGCACACCGAGTTCCCTTTCAGAAGCCTGTGAACGTCCCAAAAGACTTCTGTGCTTCTGGAAGGAGTTGGGGTGGTTGGACTAACCACCCTAATCCCCCCTACGCATAATGGGCCAAGTGGAGCCTAAATGCGGAAAAGGGAGCCCGTTACTAATACCAATACCCCCACAGCGAAACTCATGTTAGTTTAAAAGATGTTTAAGATGCATTGCTCTGCAGGCTGCCATGCTGCACGACATAAAATATAATAAATAATAAATGAATGTGGCCAACATCACTTACACTGTTCTGATCCCAATTTGAGTAGATATTTAAAGCACTCGTATATTGGAAATCAGAAACAACGAAGGTACCACAAATACCCAAACCGGAGAAAATGTAGAAAAAAAAATTGTTTCCACATGACCCGTCCGGAAATCTAACCCGGGACCTCGGAACAGGTGACACCTTGAAAACAGGTGTCTGCGCCACTCCGCTACAAAGGTCGTCATAAATATGAAAATAACTCTTTTCTTTATTAATTTTATAATTCCGATTGCATTTGATCTTTAATGTTTTGTGCTATTATCTATACTAATATTATAAAGCTGAAGAGTTTGTTTGTTTGTTTGTTTGAACGCGCCAATCTCCGGAAGTACTGGTACGATTTGAAAAATTATTTTTGTGTTGGATAGTCCATTCGTCGAGGAAGGCTTTAGGCTATATAATATCACGCTGCGACCAATATGAGCGAAGCATCAGTGAAAAATGTTGCAAAAATTATCGCGTTCATAATAACAGAAATTGACGCAGACATTGTCGCGGGGAACAGCTAGTATTGAAATAAAAAAGTAACGGTTTAAGAACACATCCATAACAATATACCAATGCAACTAGTTTTAATGGTCCCCAAAAATACTGTCTCTTTTGATTTTAATGCTTTGAACCCCACGAGGCACCCGGGTGCCACGATAACAATTGATTTCAATTGTGTCTGGAATAACTCACGATCGAGGGATTAATCCTTGTAGCTGTTTCAGAATTGCACTAAATGTTGTGGTGATGGGGCCATTCTCGAAAATGTTTCAATCAAACAATGTTGTTTTCAGTTCAGACCACATTTATAAATAAACTTAATCTAACTGAGTATTGTCGAAAATATTAGACAGCTTAACTTCAACTATTTGGACAATGAATCAAAAATATGGTAATCAGGTTTGTAGTCAGTCCGTCGGCGACGAGATTCGCAATTTAGTACTTATCTGAGACCGAATCTCTAATTGAGTTGGAGGCTGTAAATTTTGATATATAATTACCTAGATATATACTTGGTTGTAGCGCGAGTTGTAAACCTGCCCGCGCTCTTTGTCAGGACGTCTGCTTTCATAAACAACCACCCATTGTGAATCTCAAATACCACTTCATCTATCAACACTCTTACCTCATTAAAACAAAGTCTAATTTCGTTAAACCTAACCGCAAAAGCTGTGGTTATATCACAACGCCTCACATTCAGACTCCGCGCTCACGTTCTTATTGCTTTCGTAATTAGGATGTTTTCCGCTTACACGCACTGGAAACATCGTGTTTGAATATCTAGGAGTACACCTAACACATTCGTTTGTACTGTCGCTTTTGTTTACTTGTTAATAAGGTCGATTATTGTGTGAGAAGGAGATCGTTTTTGCGGAACTGTACGCTGGTAGCAAAGCCGAGCGGAAGTTTTAATTAACCCGCGTGACGGTGCGATTGATAAGAACTAGCTCGGGGTGGGACATTTTTTTTATGTGAATTTATTAGGTAGAGGGAAATGGTCTGTCCTATCAAATGGCTTTTGAGATGAAAAGGACGTTTGGTGTTGATGTCATTGCTTAGCGATTTTAAGAGATAAGCAGTTGTAAAGAGCAGAGGTTTTTCCTTATTAGAATCTTTCATATTATAGACAAACCAACCTAGATACATATAAATGCTTTTTTGAATTTCGCATTGCACTATTACTGAGAATTAAAAAAGTTGTCAAGTTCGAGTGGATTGGAGGATTGAAGTGGATTCGCACACTGAGGGTTCCGTATAAATTTGTATGTTATGACCGCACATACCGTTGCCTAACCTTGATGATTGATTATAGGTATACGTACTTATGGTTATGAGGAATAAAATAAATAAACTACTTTTCTATAGGTTTGGTTCGCAAGTCACTTTACTGTGCAAGTAGTAACAAAAACATTTGTTAATAAATACAAAAAAAAATTTTCAGTGCGTATTCTGATCCATTCTTTTGATTAATAGTTATACAATTGTTTTTCTAAGTGCAAACTCAATTACTTTGAATTCAATTCAATTTGTTTATTAGCATAAAAAGCAAAACTTTAAGTTGTTTTTCTTTCTTCAGCTTTCCATTTACAGACGCAAAGTTTTTAGTTGATTCAATCCCAGTTTACGAGAGCCTTTGACTAAGGACTCAAAGAGCAGAGTTTGTTAAGTAGCCGCAGATCAACAGACTTTTATAAACGTATAAGGTACATTTTTGCATTAACAACATGATTCCGCATTTTATATTCAATGTAGGTATAATAATGAATGTAGGTATAATCTATATATATAAAAATTAATCCCTATTTTCCTTGGTCATCGCATCACGCGTGAACTGCTGGACCGATTTCGCAAATTCTTTTTTGTTTTGTTTGTCATTTTCAGGAGAATGTTCTTATGATAGAAAAAATTAAGAAAATTGCGCGAAAAGTTAGAAAATTTAAGAAAACTTTATCACCATACTAAATTATTTGTTATGTAACCATATCTCTTTTGACAATTAAAACTTTTTTAATGTATGGCGTTTGAAATAGCATTGACAGAATGCGTGCTGTAAAACCGTCAAATAGAGGGTAAGAATAAAAACTGAATTTTGCACATGGCCAGTAATATTTCGCCTATTACCGTGTCGGAATACCAACAAAACTATTTATATACCCGCCAGAAAAAATAGTTCTGTACTTATCAAAAAACATAATAATAATAAACAATTTTTTTATATAACCATATCGTAATCAATATTTGTAGTTAAGACAGGAAAACGTCTGTCGGGTCCGCTAGTAATTAATAAAGACACATCACTCACATTGTTCCGATCCCGAAAAAGCAACTATGTAAAAGTACTTCGTGGAAATCAGAAAAAACTAAGTTACCACCAACATATTATATTAGATGTCGTCTTGCCATTAAAAAAACCGGCCAAGTGCGAGTCGGACTCGCGCACGAAGGGTTCCGTACCATTGACTAGGTAAACAACAGTAGGTACATAAATTTAGTTAATGTAGTGCCTACTTGTTGCCATATATTGATATCGAACAAAAATAGGCGAAAAATTGCGTTTGTTGTATCTTAAATATTTAATTTATTTTATTTTTAGTTTTTGTTGTTATTGCGGCAAAAGAAATACATAACTTGTGAAAATTTCAACAGTGACAACTAGTGACAGACAGACAGACAGACGGACAGACGGACAGACAGCAAAGTCTTAGTAATAGGGTCCCGTTTTTACCCTTTGGGTACTGAAACCTAAAAGCGATCGCTTAAAGATAAAAAAAATATTTTTCTGTCTATGTGGGACTCGAACGGTCTACAACCTTTGCTTCTCGGGCGAAAGCTCTAACCAATTTAACTACCAAGACATTCTTTGTGGCCAAATTTACTGAAAGCTTTTTACTTTGTATTTCCGAGTTACTTTTTACTTTGTATTTTCTATATTTCCAAGTTACACCAGCAATTTATTTACCTAAAACAGTTGAACAGTAGAAAGGATTAAATCCCACCTATTCAGACAGATATTTAAAACAATCCTAGCATCGGTGTTGCCACAAAAACAAGAAATAACTAGCGAAAAGGTTTTTTTGTGGCCAACAATTTTTAAATACACAATGTTACACTCGTAACACTGTAAATGATGCGGCAGGTCTGATAGACATTAACTAACTATTTTTACTATCAATATCACAAACCAACGCTATCGAATTATTAATCATCACAAATGATGATTATTATTATTAAATACTAATTTGCAAACAAACAACAGTCCACTGCTGGACATAAGTTTCTCCAGAAGGAGGAATATGCCCTAAAAAAGTTTGGCGAATGTTGGAAAGAAGATGCAGCTGCCCGTTTCTAGCAGTACACTTTTTGTTGCCCCTCACAACAACTGTAGGATGAGAATTAGTGGTGCCTTTCAGTAGTGTGCTGGTACAAATTCAAATTGCACAAACTAAATTCCTTCATTACTCAAGTACTTTCGTATATAATATAGAACATGCAAATTGATTCTACTCCACAGAAGGAGACTTAGCAAAACTTATATTACCTAGTAAACTCGCAATACTAGTTATTGGGAATACTCGAACTAGGTTTGTTGAAGCCGTTACAAGACTAATAAATAAGATATCTCAAAACATTCACCTTGAAATGTTTATTCATAGTTCAAGCATTATTGTTACCCGACTGCATCAGAAGGAGGGTTATGTTTTACGGTGTATGTATGTATCTGCTTGGCACGCCATACAGCCCAAACTGCCTTGTTGATTTTAAGATACGAGGTGTCGTTAGATTTGTTTTGACTGTAGAAATGGCATACTTAAGCTATAAAAAACCGGATTGTGGAAACGGGAAAAAGTTGGAGGGTGGTTCTACGATTCTATGGGACGTTCGGGTGCGGCGCCCGCACCACTGTATTTACCGTGATTAACTAAAGATTTTTTTAGGAATTAAATCATTTTAAACAAAAGAAAAACCCAACTGCTACAATCATAACCAAGCGGCGTGGCTAGTTCAATTAAATCCTCTCTTTTGTTGCTGATTATCACCACTTGCAAATTGAATTCTGGGTTCGTGAGCTTCTTTTTTCTTTTTAGTGTTTATATAGTTGTTTTAGCAGTTAGGTTTTTGTTTTATTAGGGGTTAAAGTATGAAATTGCCGTTTTGTATGGACGAAATCGAGAAAAGTCATTTTTCCATACTAACAATTTTTTATTTTTTTTAAATACGCCTGAACCGTTATTGATGCAATTAAAGGTGAAAGTTAGATGATTATAAAGCTACGCATTATAGTATTTAAATGTCTGAAAATCAAAGTATATAATACAAATATACTTAATTGAAGCAAGAAGGTCAGCTGACACATTGTAAGGGGTCTTTTCAACGACTTCCTTTGAAGTAATAGGCACTAGTATTGCATTTTTTTTTTTAGTTAAAAGTTACTTTATTTAGTTTTTGATACAATACAAAAAGAATTACGCAATAAAATATGACTATACTTAAGAGCTAAAACAAAATAAAAAGTGGGAAAATAATCGGCAATTTCATACTTTAACCCCTATTATTTTAATAATTTCTTTTTATATCAATATTTTTACAAAATTAGGCAAAGAAACAATCGACTTACCCCGCGTGCGGTCTTACTTTTACGCGACGTTCATAACGACAATGAGCATGTTTTAAAGCACTTTAGTATTATTTCTTATTTAGAGTGATTTAATTAATTAACTAATACAAAAAGAAGCAGATACATTTTTAACGTACCTATATGTTTACGTCTATTGGCAACCATGTTAACTTTTCGTCGTTTTAAAGGTTATTAAATTTAATAATATTCGTGTCCTATGATGCCCGAGAGGCTGTCGGGGGTTAGGTCACCTGCGGCGTGCGGTCGCCGCGTCGTTGCCAGGAGCGAGCTTAGCGCCGTTTACATGGTACGATATTTACATAGTGGTTTTGTCAACAATTAAAATATATTATAGGTTCAATTCCTTTCTCTGTAAGGGCACGAAATCATCTATCTTTTTCATCCACATAATAAATTGTAATTATATGATGAGTATTATAATTGATCCCTCTACGGTGGTAGGCTTCGTAAGAGGCTGCCTGGATGGATCCTACCGCCCTCCTGCCGGAGTCCAGCGCTAAACAGTTTTTCTGTGTTCCGCTGGTGTGTGGGAGAACCAGTGCTTCTAGGTAAGCTCGCTCCATCTTACCCCCGTATTTATAAAGAAGTAATTACTTATTGCTTAAGAAAGTCATAACTTAAAGTGTTCATACCTAGTGCTTAAGTGAAAGAAATTGGTCACCGTTAATAGTCATATTATTTAGCTGAAAATGCTAACTTTTGGTAGTTATAACTTCTAGTAATTTCTTGATTAAGGCATACAAATTGTCTCTTAACTAATTACTTTAGGTCAAGTAATTACTTTTACTTGTTTATAAATACGGGGGTTAGACTTCTTAACCGTAGAGTTAAGTAGTCAAGAAAAAGCAATATGTATGTGTAAGCGCGAATTGAATAAATCCGATTGCAATTCGAAGGTTAGGCAATTGCAGTTTTGACTATGGTGAAGAGAAGACGGCACTGCCAGTTTTCTTCTGGCGGTGTTCCTTAGTTGTAATTAATGAAAGTTCATCAATAACCGCATCTTCGTTATTATAATCATCTTAGTTAAACGTCGTCTATTAAATTGCTGTAAATAGGCCTCCCTTAAAAAAAAAACAAATTTAGAGGTCGACAACATCACATACGTTGTTCTAGTCCCAATTTGAATTACTATTTAAAGCACTCGTATTTTGGAAACCTGAAACCCATGAGCAAAATATTTATTCATGTGCCTGAAACAACGAAGGTACCACAAACACCTAGACCCGAGAAAATATAGAAAAACTATTTATTTCTAGATTGATCAGTCCGGGAATCGAACCCGGGACCCCGGAGCCGGCGACAACCTGAAAACCGGTTTGTAAGGTTACCCTTAAATAAAAAAAGCCTAAATTAATATTTAACAAAACACAACACACAAGTCGTATGGTATAAGGAGCCGTTTGAAATTGCCTCGTAGTATTTTTTGGTGCGAAAATACATTGATGTTAATTATTATTAATTGCTATAAGTATGTGAAATGTTATTGTGGCTTTGCTTCGGACCGCAATTCGGATACCTTTTGGAGGCAAAATGTTACTAATTATGTTGAGAGAGTTTACAACTGAAGAAAAAAAGGAGTTTTTCCACGCGTTTGTATAATATGTTAATCTTTTTTTATGTGTATCTTTTGATGGAATTTAATGATTTTCAAGTTAATCTGCTCTAAATTGCCAGAAAACCAAAGTTAAATATAAAGTATTATCGGCATAAAAAAGTAACTTTCCTATCATCTTTTTTTTTTCATAAATTTTGATTCACTTAACGAATCAAAGTAATCGATGTTTGTTTTCGTCAATTACCTTCATTGTTATTAACAGCGATTATTTTGATTTAAGTCAAACCAGGCCATGTGTTACTTCCATTTTCAATTTCCATCTTCAGTTTATTTATCTAACAACTAACAAATCAGTTCCAAGGAATCCTCAATGTTTGTCTTCAATAACTATCAGCGGCACGGCCTCCATCGATTCGCCTGCGCCCTCGGAGGCGAACCAGACAATTATCTCGGCAAACAAGCCCCCCCTCCAACCCCTCTCCACCGACCCCCGCTCCGCTTCACTAATTTATAATTCAGTTGCGCGCCCGCCGTGACATTCGGCATATCGCATGCTAGGGTGACCATACTAATTGGTGAGGTTACGGGACACTTTATTGCAATTTTAAACCAAAATTGTAATTAAATCAGTTAATTTATAAATAATTAGGTTTATAAAATTTATAAACTAAAATTATAATAAAATCAGTTGATGGTCAGAGCCACCAAGATCTCGAATTCCAGGTTTCAATCCCCAAGTTAGTCAGCCCTCATAACGTTGCTATGCCCTTTGCAGGGCGTCACTATGTAAAATACCACCTTCATTAAAGTTATGTGACATGCAATAAATTATTTCAATTTGAATGTGTAACAGACTTTATAGGGACGTCACCTACATACTTCATTCAATGATTTAGATCTGGCTTTGGTCTCATCAAACAATAATTATGTCAGCAAGCTTGTAGAGCTAAACAAACAGTAACGATCGTCATGACCAGAAACCTTGTAAAGAGCTTGAAATAAATAAAAACACACACATACTCCTACTCTAATTTTTGGTGAGGCTTCTCACAATGTGCTCAGTGTATTAAAAAAATATAGTTTTGAAATAACAGGGGTTTTGTGCACAGTACCGACTTCTGTATGGGCCTTCTACAAGAGCAGATGTCGTAGAGTATGCCAGAAAGTCTTTTGTAATCAAGTAGTGGTCAGGCATCTAATTGGTGTATATAGTGGCGCAGTGGTAGTAGTCAGCTCACTATACATGAAAATGATCTATTCTAAATTGGCTTAGGTCTAGAAGGGATGGAATGTGGGAAGAGGGGTTATAGTCCTGCTTCGGTAGGAACGTCCAGACAATGATTCCGGCTTCTGTCCTTATATGGATTCGTGAAAACAGTTAAAAGAGTTGTTTCCAGTTTTTATGAGTTTCAGTATTTCGGCACTGTTGCAAGCGCGGAATTATCACGGAAGAACGGAAGAAAAAGTCACGTTGGATGCCTGTTATGTGACACCGGGAAATCTATATAGAATAGTAATACAATAAGAAGAATAAGCATGCACGGAAAAAGCACATTATTATTCTGTTCACAAAGTAAGTAGCTGTATCAGCACTTTTCTTTTTGTACATTGAAACAGCAAAGACGCAGCAAAAATACACAGACCCGAGAAGATGTAGAAAAAAATATCTACATTGCAAACTAATTACTCCAAGATCTCAGGGCTGGCAGAAAACCGGTTCCAAGCGACTGTGTCACTTATTGACTCTATCATCATGTAATAATTCGAGAACTGGGAATGTCTGTCAGTGTGGTCCCCCTCGCCGGTCCAGCTAACAGGGCAAACGTTGTCAGCTGGAGCTTGTATTGAGGCAGGTCTCAGCGGCGCCGTTTGTGTACATTTTATTTGCCCGGCATAATTACAGGACCACGGAGGTAGGGATGCGCTGGTTTTTTGAGGATTCGATGGCAGGAAATGCAAATAAAATTTACATACGCAAAAAAGCAGGATTAAACATTTATGCTGTAGATATTCAGCTACCTAGAGAAGATAAGCAGCAGCGTCAAGATTTCTACTGTGTGAGCATGAAACCCGCGAACCATGGCTCAGAAAGCTGCGTCTGAACGTAGCGTTTACTATCACTGAGTATGTATATTAGACTATTAGTATTAGTAGTATATTACAGTACTTATTGAAAAACAATAAGTACTTTAATATACTACTATATGAATGTTCTTCAAACTGTTTTACTTTTATTTTGTTTGCAATTAATTGATAACCTTTTTTTAAATTAAAATCGATGTTCTCCGTATCGTGCTGTGTTCACATGTGTTTGTGAATTTGCAGTTTACTGGTGTGTCCAACTTACTTTTACTGTTTAATCCCTCAACCTCCAGGAGACACTCGGGTGCCACGATAACAATTGATTACAATTGTGTCTGGAATAACTCACGATCGAGGGATTAATTATAATTTTTTGTAACATTGTTCCGTTAAATTAAAGAATAAAATAAAATAAACAGATTACAGTTTTCATAGAGCAGCGATCCTTACTTCATTATTCTTACTAATATCCATAATCTATATCTATACTAATATTATAAAGCTGAAGAGTTTGTTTGTTTGTTTATTTATTTGAACGCGGTCATCTCAGGAAGTACTGGTTCGATTTTAAAAATTCTTTTTGGTGTTGGATAGTCCATTTACCGAGGATGGCTTTAGGCTATTAAACATCACGCTGCGACCAATAGGAGCGAAGCATCAGTAAAAAATGTTCCAAAAATAATCGCGATCATAATAACAGAAATTGACGCGGACAGCTAGTAAGATTATAAATGCGAAAGTAATGTGTGTTATATCTGTCTGTTACCCTTCCACGTGAACTACTGTACGTTATGGGAGATATACTGATTTAAGCTTGCATGGTCACTATCACTAGAGTTTTATTGATACGGGGTTTATACCATGTGCCTTAGTTTTTATGACTTTCCGATATATCGGCACTGTTGCAAGCGCCATGATCACGGGAGAACTGTTCTCCCGTGATCCCGAAAACTAAGGTACATACATGGTATAAACCCCGTATCAATTTACTCTAGTTATGGGAGATGTATCGTGTTACGTACACGTATACAGTCAGCATCAAAAGTCGCTAAACACTTTAGTACCATGTCAAATAAACAATTCCTGTACTTACTTACTTATATGATGAATTGATGATTGATGTCATGTTCCCTGTCATTGTCGTTCCGCACATCACTATTGTGATAGTCAGTCAGAGCACGACACAATCGAAGCGAATTATATCACTGATTAATTATGCCCGAAGCTGAAGTGATCTCTTATACACACAGCCCGATATTTCAGTGAAATACGAATTATAATTACGAGTACATCGATTATCTCGAGCACGTTTTGAGGCTTGTATGTTTGTAGTCAAAGCTCATTAACCGGTTATAATTGAAACTAATTAAGTATCTATAAACAGCAATAGGTTTGGTTAGAACACTTTACTATGATATAATACTCACAGCGCGTTTGAACCAAATTTTCATTGAATCAAATGTTATTCAATACAATACATCATTATGATGATAGATGTTTCAGGTTGTAAGAAATCAGTAAGAAAAAAAATGCTAAAATAGTCCAAAGGAACTAGGTAAAAATCTTAAGAAACTAAGATTAAATCCGGTAAATTCCTATAAGATCTTACTTATATTTGCAATAGAAAATGTTATTCGCAAAATTCCTTATGTAATATCCTAAATGGCAAACCTGAAGCTAACTGAACCAAGGAGGTATCCAAATTGTTTTACTTAGGAACAGCAAAAATGAAATCACTGGGGCGTCCGCTCATTTCTTATATTAACTCAATTTCTGGTACGAGTTAATAGAAGTTCTTTGCCCGTGAAGTTGTGGTTATTCGTGTAATCGTGTTCCGCCGGCTGCCCTCACTAACATCACAGAGACGGTGGAGCAGCCAGCTCATACACCAGTAGCAGTAATACAGCAGTAACAGTCGTACAGCAGTAGCAATCATACAGCAGTAGTGTCATACAGCAGTAACAGTCAAACAGCAGTAACAGTCATGCAGCAGTAATAGTCATACAGCAGTAGCAGTCATACAGCAGTAGCAGTCATACAGCAGTAACAGTCATACAGCAGTAACAGTCATACAGCAGCTGCAGTAGCAGTCATACAGCAGTAGCAGTCATACAGCAGTAGCAGTCATACAGCAGTAACAGTCATACAGCAGTAACAGTCATACAGCAGTAACAGTCATGGAGCAGTAATAGTCATACAGCAGTAGCAGTCATACAGCAGTAACAGTCATACAGCAGTAACAGTCATGGAGCAGTAATAGTCATTCAGCAGTAGCAGTCATACAGCAGTAGCAGTCATACAGCAATAACAGTCATACAGCAGTAACAGTCATTCAGCAGTAACAGTCATACAGTAGTAACAGTCATACAGCAGTAACAGTCATGCAGCAGTAATAGTCATACAGCAGTAGCAATCATACAGCAGTAGCAGTCATATAGCAGAAGCTTACACAGCAGTAACAGTCATACAGCAGTAACAGTCATACATCAGTGTAGTCATACAGCAGTAGCAGAATACAGCAATATAATACGTGCGAGCGGGATAGTCTGTGAAGAGCCTGGATTTCCTTCATGGGCCATCTAGGTTAATAGTTATAATAATCTCATTGCAGGGCAAAGGCTTCCATTATTGAATTCAAGTTACCATAATAATGATCGGTACCTACAGGCATAATCACCACGCTTGCCAAAAGCGAGTTGGTGATCACACACAATTCAATCACGATCGAACTGCAATTGTAATCGTGCAAATCACATTAGGTTTAGATTCAGTCTGTCAACCAGTAGATATCGCAGACATTCTAATTGTAGATCCTCTAGTTTAGCGGCCGTCTGTTGTGTAATGTGTGGTCTAGCGTTGTCCTAAAGCAGCAGTGGCCTAAAGCTATTGACCAGCCTCGATTGTTTGGCAGTTAGTTCCTTCATCATGGTCTGCAGTTGCTGACAATAGATATCTGCCGTAATCGTATAGGGAGCTTTAGTGAATGACACCGGCATTAGCCCACCAATTGATGCTGATGATGATACTGCTAAACACTAATTGATTGCGAAAGCATATTAAGTCTTAATATTGATCAATTATTCGCTGTAAGGGGTATCTACTCACTAGAAACAGTATAAAATGTTTACAGACAGACCGAGGTTTAACACACCATTGGCGTTAAAGTAAGCCAGTTAGTTCAGTGCTGTCTAGACTATTTGTGCTATGTACCCTTAATAGGGAGGGCAGGGGGTTGAAAGGGGGGTCGTTATAGTAATGTCAACGTTTCGTTCCGCCGATGAATATTTATCGACGACCTTGGATCGCGGCGTAAAGCCGGCACGAACGCAGTGGAAGCAAATATCAGCATAGCCGCTCCATGCAGAAGAGGGAGGAAAAGTATGATCATTTCCTAATGCAGCAAACGTGACTAGCCGGTGGCACTATGGTGAAGACTTTATTGTTACTTTTTTATACTATACTACTCATAAATATCCTCTTGATTTGCAACACAGACGTATGTCTGCTTTTTTGCACACGTCATACTCTGTACACTTTAATATGTCCCTTAAAGATAAAAATTACTATTATTTTAATTTGTCCTAAAATAAATGTTTCTGTATTTTCTCCACATTTGCTTCAATCAATCAACCATTTATTTGCGTCAAATATGGTATACAAGATGTCAGATTACAATAAAAGAATCACATATTTGGGCTACAATAATTAGCATGCAAATGTCAGGTTACAATAAAAGATGAAAAATGCTTACACATCTATATCCACATACACAACAAATTATAGAAGTAGCCGTATTGTATTATCTCATATATTCAACCAAACTCTGTGTCCTGTAGAAACTATCACACTTTTTGTCTTACACCCCCTTCTTTTAATAAACCTATTAAGTGTGGAGGCGAAAAAACTTTCACTCTATGGATAACATATTAAGTACTTTAATAGACATTGATAAGATTAAAATTGCTTCGTCTAATACATGTGATGTTGCGAATTTTTAACTTTGGTAGGTAAAATACTTAACACAGAACTTACAATCATGTCTCAAAACATAAGGAGTATCTACTGTAATTGGAATGATTTTTGCCTTACATTGTCACAGTTAGATTTTTTAGTGGATGTGATTGTTTTGACTGAATGTCGAATTGATAAAAATAAGAACATTCCACATTTAAACAACTACGTATCTTTCACTACAACAAATCACTTAAATCGGTGTGACGGTGTTGTAGTCTATGTTAAATCGGATTTAAAAGTCGAAGTTACGGAAATCATGCTCTCTGATGCGTCATGTCTCCAGATTGCTGAAGATGATATTACAATCCTTGTTATTTATCGCTCACCATCTAATGTCAATGCGGATAACTTCATATATTCACTGGACAACCACCTATATAATCTAAAAAAAATTAAAACAATAGTACTTACTGGCGATATAAATATAAATATAATAAATGACGACAATACTCAAACATATGAACGTAAAAATAAAATAAACTATTTAAACATGTTAGCAACTCATGGTCTGTTACCAGGTCATACCCTACCAACCAGAGGCAAAAATTGTTTGGACCACTTCAACTTAAAACTAAACAATAATGATAACTTAGCTTCAATATATGTTTTACATACCACTATTACGGACCATTGTATGATTTAACTAATACTAGAACTGAAAAAGACTCCTTTAAAACCAAGACTTCCGTCGACCTTACTAAAGCAACTGAATCTTTTAAAAGCTTGGATATTCATAATATGCTGTCGTGTAATAACCCTTATATCCTTTCTGACTTATTAATTAATCAATTAAGGCAATGTATTTTGGCAAACACTGTAACCTCTAAAATTCCATGTACAAAACGCATAATAAAACCATGGATAACGACAGGCATCCTTCGTTGTATTAGAAACAGAAATGAAATGCAAAAAAAACTTAAAAGCGATCCAAATAATGAAGTCCTTAAAATTACATACAGGCGCTATCGTAACCATTGCAATGCCTTGATTAAAAAACTAAAACGCAATTACGATAAAGATCAGCTACTTAAAAATAAAAATAATCCTAGACTACTTTGGAAATCAATTGATAGTATAACACATAGAAAAGTTATTAAATCGCATAACAAAGAACTCCTGAACTCTAAATCCACCCCTAAAGAATCTGTAGATTTTGTTAATTCCTATTTCGCAAACATTGGCAAAACTTTAGCAAATAACATTTTGCTGCGCCCATCAAATAGAGACGCACTGCCTAATAGCTCGCCTAGCTCACAACATGCCTCTTCTTTTGTTTTATTAGAAACTGACCCTAGTGAAGTCTACGAAATCTTAATGGGTCTAAAATCTAATAGTGCTGCTGGCTGGGATGGCATAGGGACGGACTTTTTAAAGCGTGTTGGAAAAGAAATAGCCCCCGTTGTAGCTCACCTAGTAAACCTCTGCATCAGACAGGGCATATTTCCTACTATGCTCAAGCATGCTATTGTAACCCCCATACATAAGGGTGGAGATAGAGAGGAAGCAAACAACTACAGACCAATCTCGGTCCTTCCGGTTCTTTCAAAAATATTAGAAAAAATTATAAATTGTAGATTAATTAGTTTCTTAAACAAATACAAATTAATATCTGACTGCCAATTCGGTTTTAGGCGTATTAACATGTTAATTGCATTAACATCTTACATATCGGAACAAGTTGATAGAAACAAAAAGTGCATTACAGTTTTTTTAGATCTTGAAAAAGCGTTTGATACAGTCTCTATCCCCACCCTTATCCGCAGACTAGAATCAATGGGAGTCAGGGGTGTCCCCCTAGCTTTGCTGATTGACTACTTGTGTGATCGTCGGCAAAGTGTTAAAATTGGTGATCACCTTAATGAGCCCGCTGATATTACATATGGCGTGCCCCAGGGAAGTGTCCTGGGTCCAACACTCTTTATAATTTACATAAATAATCTTTGTAATTTTTAAGACTCTTAGGCACGTGGCCGACGCAGTTTTACTAAAACAAATATACATATCGCTAGCCCAATCTATCCTAACATATTGTATCACAATATGGGGTGGTTCTGCCAAAACCAAATTTCTGGAAGTAGAACGAGCACAACGATCATTGCTTAAAGTAATTTATCATAAACTTTATAGGTTTCCAACCGACAGTCTATATTCTCAATGTAGCCTGCTATCGGTGCGGAAACTATACCTACGTCCTACACGCGATTCTAAAACTTCACGGTAAACTCCCTTACAACCCCACTAAACAGAATAAAAGAAGAAGGATACCAAATGTTGCACCTGTAGCCCAAGTTAGAACTGCCTATGCTAGGAGACAATTCACAGGACAATCAGCTCATATTTACAATAAAATAAATAAAATTCTTAATTTTCACCCAACAACGACACATAGTTGCAAGTACACATTACAAAATTGGCTTCGAGGTAAAAACTGCAATGAAATAGAGAACCTTATCCTATAATACATTCTTGGACTAATAGTATTACACCATTTATATATTTTCTTAATCAAACAAAATATGATATGATAGATATACATACACATGCACGCTTACACACACACACATACATACATACATACATACGAGTACATGACATTATCTTATACATTACAGTTTCAAGCAACACACAACAGACTATTAACTTTAATTGTAAAATTTTTGCGGTTTACCTACTCATAACGTTTTAGTAATACAATGTATCTTTTGTTAATTTTTAAGAAAGAGCGGGGTTTCCAAACACAGGTATTATATTTAAATGGAGACTCCAGCCACTTGTATGTACCTTTGTAAAAGATACTGAATAAAGAATTTTGAATTTGAATTTGAATTTGAATTTCAAAATATAAATTGAAGGAAAACATTTTAAGACTCATCAGTTAATAAAACGATCCTTGAAAAGTGAGCACAATCCATTGGCTGTACTGAAATTTGGCAGATAGATAGATAAACAGACAGATATTAGTTTTTGTTGTACACAATAAAAAATATTTTTTACTAAATATAATGTACATTTATAGATGCATAACTCAGCCGTTTTTATCTCTGGAAACTTTATCTTCCAGACACCGGGTTTTAAGTCTTTTTCTTGTAGTTAATTTAGTTTAAAGTAGAATATAATCTTTATTTTATATTTAATACATAAAAATATACATCAGCTGCCATCATTAATATTGAACAAACTACAGCAGATTGAGCGCATTTTTAGTATTTTTTACACACAAAAATAACCAATTTACAGGTTTTATTACAAACGATCCGATTAAATAAATCGTGGTCGCAAACTGAATAAAAGTCGGGAAGGTAAAATACTATTTAGCTTCAAATAATTCATTCGATTTCAATAAATCCCGTAAAGTGTTAAGTCTTAATTATTATGCGTAATTACTTATCTTTATTTTTTTTTCATTTCTATTTCCAGTAGTGACAAAGCCTACTGCCATCCACTTGTATAGCAAAACAAGTTACTGTGTGCTCAAATTAACAGCATTATACTTTATTATGAGCCGGCATTATGCTGTGGTGTGAACATGAATTTGTTTCTCAAGTGAATGGGGTTGTAAAATTTATAAAGCGTTTTGTTGTTTGATAAATATTTTTTGTAGTAGATTCAGATAAACTTAAAAAAAAAGTGATAAATAGCATGATGTTAGTAACTATTTCAGAGTTGACGATCATCTTTTCTTGCAAGCTTTTGACAGCAACTTTTAAGTTGAGTTTTTTTTATAAGCCTTATATGATATTTTAGCAATATCAATTTATTAACTAGAAGCATTATGTCTCAAGCGGGACCACCAGCCCACCACCGCAGAAGGATCTGTTAGCCGTCATCATTGGTTAGAAAACCAAAGATGCCGTTGCCCAGGGTGGACCACTAGAAGGTAGATCCCACCACCCCAAAAATTTCATGTAATTTTTGTATCAGGCTTGTATCTAGTTCCTATTATACAGGTGAAATTTTAACCACCTTCCAAATTTTAATACAACCATCTACGAGACAAAAGACAAAGGACGTATTTTTTCGTTTGGTATAGCCCAGTACCTACAGAAATGTCAAGATAAAGCACTTATAAAAGGTCTGCCAAAAATCGAAATTATTTGATACGGCCTCCTAGCAACACTTTTTAACGCGATGCGCATCTCATTTATTGATTACGATACTATTTATAAGTTTTTGATTTTCCCTTTATACTTTAACAGGTTTATGACTGTAAAAATTGAAAACTATGTTGTGAAAAATATTTTCGGGTGAAAACTTGATTTACATGTTTTACTTCATAAATGGGCTCTAAAAACGATACTGAACGCCTGTGAAAAAGAATGTTGAAAAAGTCACCCTGTTATCTTCACCGTCCCCTCAACTCGCTCGGTCCACGGTTTGAATCCTCGCTGAAATAAAAGAGCGTTGTAGCTGTCAACTAGTGCTTAACTTTAGTCGCGACACAGTCCGAAAGAACTTTGCTGAACCACACTTGGGTTAAAACTTTGAATTCTGCATTTTGTCGGAATTTTTCAGACGCTATTTGTATGTAAGTCCAGCTTAGATACGTATTTCAACTATTATATCTGATGTATTTATCAACTCTGCTATAAATAAATAAATAAAATAAAAACGTGTGGCACTCGGAGACTGCCGCGGTAAAGCTATTGCATAGCATTTTTTATCAACTTATGCAATTATAAAACTAACAAGGCCCGCGATAGAAGCTATGCAATAGCTTAATTTTATAATTTTATGTATTTTCTAATTTTGACTTTTGTAATTAAATGTTTCTATTATTTTGGCAGATATGGTTACCATAGGCAACCATACTGTCAAAATCCTTATTTTCTTCTAAATTATTTTAAATTTCGGAAATTCAAAATTGTTCGATCGTGCCTCGCCCCGAGTGTTAGGTTATTTTTCGTTACGGAATTTCTGGATTCGGTCTCCACGCTCAAGGCCCGCGATAGAAGCTATGCAATAGCTTAATAAATAAATAAATAAATCATTTATTTCAGGATTCCTTAGTCCCATATTCATAAAAAATATCTTACTCAATAAAAACAAAAAGGAAACGTTAGAATTAAATAGTAATATTAGGGGTTAAAGTATGAAATTTCCGTTTTGTATGGACGAAATCGAAAAAGTCATTTTTCCATACTAACAATTTTTAGTTTTTTTAAAAACGCCTGAACCGTTTTCGATGCAATTAAAGGTGAAAGTTAGATGGTTATAAAGCTACGCATTATAGTATTTAAATATCTGAAAATCAAAGTATATAATACAAATATACTTAATTGAAGCAAGAAGGTCAGCTGACACATTGTAAGGGGTCTTTTCAACGACTTCCTTTGAAGTAATAGGCACTAGTATTGAATTTTTTTTTAGTCAAAATTTACTTTATTTAGTTTTTGATACAATACAAAAAGAATTACGCAATAATATGACTATACTTAAGAGCTATAAACAAAATAAAAAGTGGGAAAATAATCGGCAATTTCATACTTTACCCCTATTATAAACAAAATAACAAAATATATAATTAGGCCCTACGCACTACTATGATATGTATATCACCGCAATGTAGGGACAATCTATCCGGCCTGCTATCATTGCTAGAACGGTGTTGGAGCTATCCCGTACTCTGCGCACCAGCGACGCGCACGCGTTAAAGCAGACCACCACGCGCGCCGCCGCGAACATGCCTGAGGCGCTGCAGTAGCGGGGCAGCCCCAGCACCGCCCTGAATGCATTGTTAAACTAAACACGAAGGATACATAGAAAACCCTCTAAGGCACATCAAAAAAATACTGTGAATGCTTCCAGAAAGATGTACAACTTAGTCGTAACTAAATAACCTTTTGGTGCAGGATACTACAAAGAAAGGGAAAAGTGAAACAGAATAAACGTAACAGCATATTACGAGTATAATCATCCCACTGCAGGGAAAAGGCTTCCATCATGGAACCCAAGTTACCATAGCAATGCTGGGTGAAAGAGAGTAATAAATGTCAATATAATCACAGTTTGCATAAAAGTAAAAGAGTAAATTTTTTTGTATATCAAATAAATTTTAGAATTATCCTATCCTTCTATATTATTTTAATCAAAAATAACATCTATGCTGACAAAAATGTTTGCTGCTGTTAATCCTAAGAAGCTTTCACATAACCAGTCATCAATCTCGATTACAGAGCGTCACATTAGTACTTCCATTTGTTTTCCTCAAACAAAAATAACGTTTTGTTTTGAGTTGTTATTTCACGCGACATTATTCGGTAGCGTTTATCGCGACGTACACAAGACACGCGCGACATATCAAGTTATCAGCTCGCGGAGGCGCGACGCCACGCGACAATACGACGCGGCAACGCGACAGGCGACACGAGTAAGGATGCGTGTAATATTTGTTAGATTAGCCTATCGATTAATAGAAAATAAAAACTAACGACAGGCTGTACTTATTAGTAACGTTTATAATAATAAAACATATAAATATAAATGTTGTTTTTTGGATAATACGACGAAGATACTACAACCCTATCCCGAAAAATATGGAAAAATCCTTTTTTTAACATTGACCCGGCCGTAAATCGAATCCAGGTAAACGGCCTGCTACTCCGCCATGGTGATCGTCATTGCTGTCTGAAATGGAATAATTTTCTTCATTATAAATTCGTATTTTTTGTATTGCTGTTCTATATTGCAAAGGTTTTTATAGCATTACGGAGTTTTATTCAGAACTCATGGTTAGATGGCACAAGCCATTTTTTTATTTAACAAGTCTGTGCTAATTTTACTTTAAGTCTTTCCCAATGGCGTTGTGCATTTTGTATCATGATATTATCTCTTACGTGAGATGGTTCGATGTTTATTATTCTTTTCATTGACATTTAATGTACCCACTTAGATATTGTCTGAGATACTACACTGTGACAACGCTAGAAAAGTTTTGTGTCGTATTTATTATGATAAGATTCTGTCGATAGTGTAACTACTATCGATATTCAGTTGGGCAACACTATGCGCCTCGTGTAGAACTTTCCCATAACTTGTTCGAGCAAGCGTATAGAAATTTCACACTGGTACGGTGTAGAAAAGTGTCATAAACTTTGGTATCTATTACCATGTCGCGTTATTAACACGCTTGCTTCGTGATGGGGCTTGAAGACTTTCGAAGTTATCGCTTTGTGCGTGTGTTAGAATATAGATATATAAATATAATATTTTAGAGAAACATTAAGGGAAATCAAGAAAATATAAAAACTATTTCAAAAGTATAACATTAAATGATTTATTCACAAGACAACAGGAAAGTAAATGAAACATTATAAAAAGAAACAATTATTTAAGATCATATAATTATGATTCATGGTACAGACTATGGGTTAATAGCATTATTTAAACAATATTTAAACAATAGTTATTTTATACCAAATTTGATGCATAGGACAGCCGATGGGTTAATAACATTATCTACACTTGAAGCTAGTTATTCAATTATAAAATTCATATAGAATATTATTATGCATATTTAATAGGTAGTAAGTACTTAACTCACGTAAAGAAGATTCTGTATTTGATCTTTTACTGCTAGAAGACTAGAAGAATTTGACAGCTTGTTATAGGTATAGACTCCTTGACTGAACTGTAGTAACTATTATCTTGAGTAAGGTATCGAAGTAAACTGGTTTATCCAAGCAATTATTCCTGATTTTATACCCCAATATCCCCACTTTAAGACAAACTAAAAATGCTGACCAAACTAAAAAATATTGTCTACGTAGCAGTAGCATCGACCAATAGGAATAAACTTTACAATAACTGAATAATACCTAAAAATGTTTAACATTGTATGGAAATCCTTTTGAAACACATAAAGAAGATTATTAAGTGTTAACATTGTTTTTACATAGTTTGAACTAGACTTAAATTGGAGGAATTATGATCGACCAATCACAGTAGTCGTAGTAATTTAGGCAATAGAATTTTACATTTACAATATAAACATAATTTATTTGTTACAGTTGTTTTTAAAACATGTTAGGAACATTTAAAAATTACATATACACATATTGAATGGTAACATAAATATTTCTGGGAAATAAGTATTTTGATTGACAAATTACGAATCGAGTCAACCTTGCCAGTGGGGATGGCGTTTGAATTTTAGTTAAGCGGTAGTAGTTTGACAAACAACATGTGTAGTGGTAAAAGTACTTTATGTTCGAACGTTTGCAGTTCAACAGGCAATACAAAAGGACAAACTATGAAGGTTAGTTTTGTATTATTTTATATTCCCTGTCACGTGCGTAAATGCCTTTTTTTTTAAAGGAAGCCTATTAATAAAAAAATAATACGTAAGTGTATGAAAGACACTAAAATCTTATTTGCCTACTGAACACGATAAGTTTATATGGAACAGCAAACCAAAGCTATAATACCAGAAAGGTACAAAATGTGGTTAATAAACGTTAAACATAATATTTTAGCAGTTAGCATTTAAAGAATATTGTTTTAAGAAGTCAGTGTTCTGATCCGCTCTTTTGAAACATACTTAGTTTTACATTCATGGGTAATAATTTAGCAGAAAAAATAATAATAATCTCAATCAAAAATCCTTTTTTAGTCCGTCAAATAGATTTTTTTGATGTTGGATCTGGTGATCACAGATAAGGCCATTATTTTTGACATGGCAACAGTAAGTAATTGTAAAAGTACACAAACCACAATTAATTTTGCCTCTATTTTATTTCTGCAAAACCTCACCAGAAAAGTTTAGTTAGTTCAGATGATTATGCAGAACCCAGTTGACAAACAGTGAAGTAATGATGAAAACCTGTATACTCGTTTTCATCAAAAGAACGCAAGTATACTGATCGTCCCGGACTACCCGTTCGGTGTAGGTAGTAATGCGGTGTATGTAGATTCGGTTGCCAGTAAAGCAAATTGGTGCTGAGTCCGGATTTACAACTCCGATTGATGGGAATACAGTCAATGAAGTACATGCTTGAAGTACATGATGTACACCTTGAAATAAATCTACCTCCGCTACTGGCTCAGATCATCTCAATCTCAAAGTCTGAACGGATCAAGCAATGTTCAAAACAAAATTACATGGTTTAAAGTGTCTGCAACAACTGTTATGCCTACTTTTATTTAGATCGGCCAAGGCAGGATCATGCACAAAGATAACCGGACCAGTCCTGCACTTATTGTCCCGTTTAGTGATGCGACAGTTTCGGCTTGACCGAAACTTCAATACAAGGCCGAAATAAATTTTGAGCAGCGTAAAACATCGACTCATAATACGCTGAATAGATAAGTGATTACCAACCCTCATTAAGCAAGCGTGGTGATTATGCCTGTACACATCGTTGCGGTAATAACTTGAACTAAATAATGGTATCCTTTGCCCAGCAGTGGGATGATTATTATAGACCGTTACTTCACTTTAAAAGATTATTAATGTTGCTAGTACTGGTAGGCGAACGATAAAAAAAAGGAAACTATTTAAAAATGGCTCGAATGTTGCGTTTTTTTTATTTGCAACTTGCATTTTGAATTGAACTTTTATATAATATTGATAATATTGATCGGGACGTCAGGCATAGAATCAATGCAGGCTGGATAAAATGGAGGCAGGTCACCGCAACAACATGTGATCCACGGATGCCCTTACGGTTAAAGGGCAAAATTTACAAATCCGTGATTAGACCTGCCTTAATGTACGGATCGGAATGCTGGGCTGCTAAGAAGACGGATGAGAAGCGAATGCATGTAGCAAAAATGAGAATGTTAAGATGGATGTGTGGAGTTACAAGAATGGATAAGATATGGAATGAGTATATACGAGGAAGTCTAAAAGTGGCACCGGTTACCGAGAAGATGGTGGGGCATCGTCTGTCTTGGTATGGTCATGTAATGAGAAGGGAAGAAAGTCATGTAACTAAAAGAGTGATGAGTATGAATGTGGAAGGCTGGAAGGGAAGAGGCCGACCGAGAAAGAGATGGATGGACTGTGTGAAACAAGATATGAGTGTGAAAGGTGTGGATGATTCAGTGACGAGTGATAGAATGGTGTGGAAGAGAAAAACATACTGCGCTGACCCCAGATAAACTGGGAAAATGGCCAAGAGAATGATGATTTTGAATTGAACTTTTATGATTAATAAATAAAAGTTTGGTGTTTCAGGGCTTTTACCATGTAACTTGTTTTATTTGAGTTTTCAAATGGAAGAATGGATCAGTTAATCCGTGATCATAGCAACAGTGCTGAAGTATCTAAATCTCATAAGAATCATGTCTCTGTATTTAATATTCATAATCTAGAGTAAGCGTGTTAAACTTATTTAGAAAAAGCCGGTCAAGTGCGAGTAGGACTCGCGCACAAAGGGCTCCGCACCAAAAAGGCCAAAAAACGGGTTTGTTGTATGGGAGCCCCCCCTAAATATTTATTTTATTTTGATTTTAGTATTTGTTGTTATTGCGGCAACATAAATACATAATTTGTGTCTAGCTATCGCGGCTTTTGAGATATAGCCTGGTGACAGGTAGACGGACAGACGGACAGACCCTAAAACGCTAAAAACACCTAAGAGTTGATTCTCACTTGTTTACTAACCAGAAAAACGTTTGATTTAATTAAAATCTCCTTGAGTATCAATGTTTCAAAAGCGTAGTGTGTTGTTATTTATTACATAAAATATTGTTTTCCAATAATAGCACCTACACACTTTCGACTTATTTTTAAATTTTAAATAAGAGGACGACTTACACAACAATAAGATAAAACATCAAATACCTGCCAAGGTAAATGATAATTAAATAAACAATTTGTCGTCCTACCCGAAGTTGATTTCAGCTGAATTGTATACCTGTGATGGAAGTGGAAAGCCAGTCGCAGCGGGCGGCGGGCCCGCTTGTTCCGACGCGCCGAGCTTTCAGGAGCCGACTTGCGCTAGGGATGCTTGTTTATGATAGCCGTTATTACAATTTTAACATAGAAATAATTTTAGAAAAAAAAACAGACAAGAAATGTTAGTCGCAAGCATAACAATGGTTTCGTATAAAAATGTAAGTAGAGATATATTTAATAAATACTTAGTTCCGGAATCTTTCCTGATATTTTTCATGATATAAGTAATCACAAATATAAACTGATTTAAACTTCCATAGTCACTATCTCTAGAGTTAATTGATACGGCGTTTATACCATGTACCTTAGTCTTTATGAGTTCCCAATATTTCGGCACTGTTGCAAGCGCCATGATCACGGGAGAACTGATGTCTATGCGGGTGGGTAGTTGTTAAAGAGCAGACAAATCGGTCTACCCTCCGTCGTAGTCTTTTATTACACACGACATCAGTTCTCCCGTGATCATGGCGCTTGCAACAGTGCCGAAACATCGGGAACTCATAAAAACTAAGGTACATGATATAAACCCCGTATCAATTAACACAAATATAAAGTTTTCAGATTTTTACCCAAAATTGTATCAAAAGACAGTATTATGTATACTTATATGTATTTTGATTCCTTTAAGTATTGACCTCAGAGCGAGCGACACCTTGGAAACTGGTGTGTACCTACGCCACTCCGACACGAAGTTCATAGAAGAAAGCGACGAAAGGGAGCGAGAGACCCTGTCTCACGCCCCTATATAAATAAATAAATAAATGTGGACAACATCACATACATTATTTTGATCCCAATTTGAATAACTATTTAAATCGTTGTATTTTAGAAACCAGAAACAACGAAGGTACCACAAACACCCAGACCCGAGAAAATGTAGATAAACCCTTTTTTTCTACATTAGCCCGTCCGGGAATCGAAACCGGGACCTCGGAGCAGGCGACACCTTGAAAACCGGTGTGTACGCCACTCCGCCATAAATGCCATGGGCGCCGCAAAAAGAACGCTCAACCCTAATGTAAGCAAAGCTTTTCACTCCTTGGTGGACCCTACAATGCGTATGACCGTAAGACACGAATGGGGACTACCGTTTCTTTGCTCACCAATTGGCGCCACTGTAGACTGAGGTACGGAGGTATAGCTGTCAAAGGCGATTGGCGCCGAAACAAAGTGTTATATCTTGAATCTAATTAAAGTTATATTGTTTATAAATAACTATCTTGATATCAACAAACTAACTTCTGAAATAGTTGCTCTTGAGGCCACCTCTCCTACAACATGTGTTTGACGCTTGGGAGAGTAAGCTAGATGCCTTAGGTGTATTTTGTGACCTTTCAAAGGCCTTCAATTGTGTAGACCATGAAATGTTACTTAAAAAACTTAAACATTATGGTGCATCGAATGATTCCTTGGATCTAATAAGTTCTTACCTTAAAGGCAGAATACAAAAGGTTTGCATAAATGGAGCTGAGTCTTCAGGGTCGGCCCTTGTTATGGGTGTCCCACAGGGATCAGTATTAGGGCCCCTGCTATTTTTAGTTTATATAAATGACCTTCCCTGTTATTTACATAATCTTTGTGAGATGGTATTGTTTGCAGATGATATATCAATGATTTTTAAAACCAAGAGGGGCAAATCTTCATTTGACGATGTTAACAATACCCTCTCTAAATTATTGCATTGGTTTACAACAAATAATCTCTTACTAAATGCAAATAAAACAAAATGTGTTAAATTTACGATGCCAAACGTAAGGTTAGCTGCCCCTCATATAATTATTAAAGATGAACCACTAAACTCTGTAGATTTTACTACCTTTTTGGGTATAACTGTAGACTCTCATTTGCAATGGGGTGCTCATATTAGGGGGCTGTCTGGAAGACTTAGTTCTGCTGCTTATGCTGTGAGAAAGATAAGGCAATTGACTGATGTTGGAACGGCAAGATTAGTATATTTTAGCTACTTTCATAGCATAATGTCATACGGAATTCTGTTGTGGGGCTCAGCGGCAGATATTGAGTCAATTTTTATATTGCAAAAACGTGCTGTACGGGCTATTTACGGCCTTCGACCCCGTGACTCGCTGAAAGAGCTATTCAAAGAGATTAATATACTTACAGTGTCTTCTCAATACATTCTCGAGAATATTATTTACGTTCGTAAGAACATACATTTATTTCTTAAGAAAAGTAACGTACACAATTTTAATACGAGAAATAAAGATAAACTTGCCGTTCCTGGCTTCAGACTGCGAAAAGTAGGAAAATCGATTATGGGAAATTGTATTCGTATTTTCAACAAATTACCAAAGGATATTGCTGAACTCCCTGTACATAATTTTAAATCGTATGTTAAAGTTATTTTAATAAAAAAGGGCTATTACACTGTTAATGATTATTTAAATGATAGAAATGTGTGGCATTAGGTTGTCCCAGCTCGTACTTGCTTAAACCTTGTAAAAATTACCTTACCTTGTAAAAATTTATTTAAAAAGAGGCTGACAATTAGTGATCGAGTTTCTTGCGCTGCTTGATCGAGGCACTAGCACAGACTTGTCCCGAAGCAGTGGTAGTGGTAGGTTTAAATATTGGGACGTGTAAAAGCGTCTCCTGGGGCCTATTTGCAGAAATAAAAATTATTTTAACTGATTTTAACACCTATTTTTGCGCTTTTTCTTAATTCCGTTTTCACATTAATCGCCAAATAATCCATATTTGCGATATTTTACGAAGGAGATCACTTTCCAGCAGGTAAATTAAAGAAATTATAATTTATGCAACAAATTCCGCTAAAACCAGTACAAAGTGAATGATATTGGACATCACGCGACACTAGCGCCTCTAGTGGCAAATCCACTAGCGTTAGCCCCCATTGTCAGGACTCGCGGCTGCGATCGCGGAGTCTCCTGTGCTACGCGAGATATAAGTGTCACCAAAGTAGTATGTAAATTGCCGGTTTACCACCTACCACCTCTAGTTTTTATGCATGTATGTAGTCTGTCAAGGAGTGCCTGGAACTGAAGCGTGGTAATTTGCTGCCTAATAGAATCAATCATGAAGAAATCTGAAGGACTAAGATATCCGGCACCAGTAAAAAAGAAATAATTTAAAAGTATCTACAAAATGAAATAGTCCTACCTAAATTACTGTCACTAATGCAACAAAAATGTTGGTACCTAACACAGTGGAATATGAAATTAGGCACAGTTAAATCAAATCAAACAGTTACAGTTTGTATGGGGAAAAAGTGTATGAAAATGAAACTCGTTACTCAAAGTTTGACTTAAATAACATTTCACAAACGTGATTAAAATTTTTTACAAAATCATGTCGTAGATTGTATAGTTTTATTTAATTTCTAATGAAAATAACTTCAGTAAAAACTGTCAATTCTAAAAGATCATTAAATCAGAAAAATAACAATCCTGCCGCGACGCGCGAATAGTTTCGCCTCTCAATTTGAACGCATTACGAAATGAGCGCGAATTTTTCGAGTAGAATAAAAATTCATAAAGTCTGTGTCGTCTTTTATTTCCGTGTGAGTTGGCGGGAATCGACGCCATTTTAATATTTATCCCGCAAAGGATGACGAACTTTGTACTTAAGCATTAAAGTGTTAAAAATGCCTGAAATGTTTAAAATAGATTTGAATATTGTGTATACTTACTTACAACTTAAGCTTACAACTTAATATTTTAACATAGTGGAGTTTAGTGGAACCTGTATACTATGGGAACATGACTCCACGTACAACCAATTCGTAGTTCGCCAAGGTCGCCATTGTTAATTTTATAAGCAACACAAAATCGCTACACGAATTAGTATCAAATTACTAACCATCAAAATGCATGTTTCGAATCATAATCATAAAATAATTTTACCAGTTGCCTCAGTAGGTATGTTTTTTCTTTTCACAAAATATTTATAAAATTTTACTCTTTGTCCAACACACCGGTAGCGCCGCGGCCGCAGAACGCCGTGCAATTCCATATTCGGAAGCGCGAATTTCATATTTGAAAGCACAAATCCATTATCCATCGGATCGTCTGACCATTTTTTTTTACAATCAATGGACTTACATACTTAACTATACGGTTAAGAAGAAACCTAAGATGGACCGAGCTTACCCAGTGGTACTGGTTCTCCCACACACCAGCGGAACACAGAAAAACTGTTCGGCGCTGGACTCCGGCAGGAGGGTGGTAGCATCCAGGCGGCCTCTTACGAAGCCTACCACCGCAGAGAGATCTGTTAGCTGCCATCATTGGTTAGAAAACCAAAGATGCCGTTGCCCAGGGTGGACCACTAGGAGGTAGATCCCACCACCACAAACGTTTTAATCTCTTTCTCTTTTGTGTGCTTTTTCGTATTTTGACCAAAGTAATTTGCGACATTTCCAAACTAAAAACTTAATGAGAAAATATTTACTCTGTATTAAAATAAAAGGGAGTAAAAGGTGATAATCAGTACTAATAATTATAATAATTTTTATCGGTGTGTTTGTATGTCTATCTGCCTGTTATGCCCTCACGCCTAAACTACGAAACCTATTTTGAAGAAGAAAGAAAGAAAGAAGAAAGAAGAAGAAGAAGATAGACCTTAGAGAGATGTAAGTCGGTACAAAGATAGACCTTAAAGGGGCTATTTTGTATCCTGCTGCTGCAGCTGGGCTAAGGTTTTCGCCCGCGCGACATTTTAAAGTCTAGTTCACATGGGCAGGACCTCGGTTGAAAAACTAATCATATATAAAGATACTTTCAAAGTGAATAACTCGGTTTCTATCCTAAACTTAATTCATTTCAATAAAAAATGTCAGCATCACAGCCGCTACAGCAATATCAATCAGCCCCAAACTGGTCCTTGTATTGGCCATAACACAAGCCCTATTACAACGCCCGTGCCTTTTAATCAACGGGCGAAATATTGCCATTGCAATATCACCTTTAGTACAACAACCTAGAAGCTTGGAGCGAAAAAAATGGAATGCAAAGGTGTCCCTAAACATAAACGTTCACGTGTAACAGAATGCCGGTAAAAAAAAAAGGTTTGTATTTATTTTAATATTAGAAAAAGTTCATCAATTAAGTACCTACTTTTACCTAAATTTAAAAATACGCTTGGTACTCAGTTTGAAGAGTTTTTTAATAAAAAACGAAATTGATAGGACCAGAACCTATTGTTCCAATACCGTTCAATCAGGTCAAGACTTGGATACGAGATAGGTCAGAACAACTTCACAATAAGCAGTGGGAGGAGCTTAAGGATTGCAGACAAAGCAAACTAGTTCTAAAAACCACAAATAAAAACCTGTCTCGCAAAATTCTGCACCAGGATAGAAAGAGCCTGAGTATTATTACAGGTATTATAACCGGTCACTGTGCTCTCAATAAGCACCTCTTCAATATAGGCGTAACAGATAGTCCTCTCTGTAGGGGATGTCTGATTGAGGAGGAAACACCAGAGCATGTGATAGCACAGTGTAACAGCGTAAGTACACAACGGACAGAATTCCTTAAGGAATCTCAGTCCATACAAGAGGCACTCAAAAATATACGAGGCCTAGTGAGTTTCTGGACTGACCTGAAATGGTATGAATAAAACTAAAATTGTAGTCACGCACAAAGGCCTAACTCAAGAGGCTAAGTGCGGAAAATTCAAGTCCAACTAACTAACTAATAAAAAACCCACTCGTGTGAAATAATAGTTTCTAAACACACTACAAGTTGTATTTTCTTATTAAACATTAAATCTAAACCAGATAATTTTACTAAATTTGAGTCGGCGCTCAACAAACTACTACTTACAATTGTGTTTACACCAAATTAGATACTGATATAACTTTATTTGTTTAGTAGAAAAGTAGTTCTGATAACAAAGAATAATCATTCGTTTCTATCAACAGCCTGTATCGTGATAAAAGAGATGCCAATTTAGCTGGAGACTGGTATATGTAAATAAATAAAAGCATATATAACCTTCGGCATACAACGTGGGGTATTTTTAACCCCAGAAGAGAAAAATGCGTAAATTTATGTGAAATTATCGAGCAATAAAATTGAAATTTCAAGTAGCTGGGCGTTAAACATTGCCACGTCAAATCGTAAGCTTTGAAGAGTGCTGCGCGGACCGCGCTCGTGTATGCACGTGGGTCATAGAGCAATATTATAGTACGTGGGTATAGCGGGCCCCGGGTGTTTTTAATCCCACGTTGTATAGGACGGTGCTAAAAAGGTATGTATGCATTCTTATGTTTTTCTATTATTTTCAATCTAATTTTGATTATATTTATGTAGCTTATTTTCTGTTTTTACTTGAAGAAGATTTGTCTCACAATACAACAAAAAGTAGAGTCGATTTAGTTGACAAGCTTTCAAGAACGTACGATAAATGATTCCAGCAGCAGTAAACGCTGGCCACTTACGCTGTTTTTCTCCTAGCTGAATCATGCCAATATAAATTATTTTATAGTACAAACAATACGATGTTGAAATATGTAAGAAACACGTGAATCAGATGTGCCAAAATTGTATTGATTTATACGAACGAATGATCTAGCTAGAATAGACAAATTTAGTTATTTCTGTATTTTTTTATAATGTGAAATATTTCTAGTTTAATATTATTGCCTTAGACCAAAAATTACTATAAATATAAATTACCCACGCAATTTTTAGATATAATTGAAATTCGTTGAATTTTAGAAATACTTTTGTATTTTGTGTTCTTTTTCATAATAAATTTTATTTTCGTAATTAATTTGGGTTTTAATTATTACTATATAACTTATTTAGCCAAAAACTCTATCTAAGCCGTTGTATCTAATTAATACACTTAATATGTCGCTATTTACTTTGGGGTTATTTTAACCCCACGTTATAGGGGTAAGGATTTATTTTCACCTTGTATGCCGAAGGATAATTTTGAATCCCACATTTATTTGAAACGTAATTTTTTTAGTTAAGTATTTTTCATTAATAGTTATTTGCTAAATTTCTTGTTTGTTAAACAACATTACAAGTAAATGCTAAGGTTTGTAGGTACCTTTATTAGTGACCCGTTCTCCTTTTATGAACCACATACTCTCAGGTCCGGCGATAAAACTTATATCAGAAGAACACTCCGTCACGGACACCATAAAGCTAGCTCGAAGATGCGGTATGTGGGTATTAATACGAAAGGTCAAGATCGTTATTGTGAAAAAAGCGTCTCAAGGGTTTGGTTTTCCAATCAAATTTAATTAGGACCGTTTGTGATTTTAAGATTGTGGGAAAGTCAGTAAACATTTTTTACTATTTTCAAACATCCTGACAGTTGGTCTTTTGGTTTAAATACCGGGCCAAGATCTCGAGGTCCCGGGTTCGATCCCCGGGTCGAAAAACAAATAGTTTCAAACTTTCTAACATTGGTCGGGTTTGTGATCACCAATCCGCGTTTGGCAAGCGTGGTGATTATGCCAGCACACCATTGCTGTGGTAACTTGAATTCAATAATGGAGTTTTCAATCTTCGCAACATTTTTTTCCGCGATGCGCATGTCATTTATTCATTACGATGCTATTCATAAATTTTTGATTTTATCTTCATACTTTCACATGCTTTTAAGAACGTAAGAAATGACTACTAGATTGCGAAAAATATTTTGAATAAAATTTTACCTACATTTTTTACTTCGTCTAAGTGCTCTAACACGATACATAACGCCTAATGTATAACATGTCACCACTTTTTTATGTTTTTAAAAATGTCTTTATGCAAAGAACAGTCGAAGACCAATTTTATACCTCTTCAATTTCAAACAGTTTTATTATTGAACAAGCTTTACTCGCTTTATTACCAAGTGTGTTGTATATCAATGTTCAAAAATGCGGCTCGACCTTTAGTATCCTCTTTCCAGCTCATAAAGTTGATAGCGAACCGACCACTCCGAGGCTTAACTACTACGAGCGTGTTTCCATTGTTCCGAGAGATGTGACAAATATTGAACAGGATTAATAAATTGCGTCACTCTATAATAGAATTGACAAATCAATTCTAAAATCTAACCGAACCGAACAATAAACAGCTATGCAGAAACGAGCAACTATGTCTGTGTTAGATAAAATACAAGCAGGAGTGGTAAAAATCGCAATAACCTTTGTGAGGCCAGAAAAGCTATAGATACGCTGTTGAAAATTATGAACATGTTACACATCTTTGGAAACAAGATCGAATATTATATTTAACAACGAAGATAGAATACCAAAACCAATAATTTGGATAGTTCTGAGTAAAAGTGTAGCGTAGGACTATCAGCCAGATCATTTCATTTATGAAATAAGGTTAACTAGTGATACGAGTAATAGACAAGATTAACACGTAACATGTGGCATAGATCTTAAAGTAAAGACAACATTATCATGCCAGCATTTAGTTCAGATATTGCGAGGTAGAATTCACGCTAACTCGTTTTAACTTTTGACATCCTAAAATACGAACAACCTACTTGATTGTTTATTTTTTTAATGAAGACAAAAGTTGCAAGCAAATATCACGTAGGTATCACTTATCTGTTTCGTAACACGGCATCATCAAAGCATAAAAAGCCAATAAAACTGAAAAACGTATATGCGACTTAAATATCGTATCGTCACTAGACACTGGAAACAAGATCTGACAAGAAAATGTTTACCCAATGTAGTAAGAAGACTACTTATACCCGAAAATCAAAAGCGGAAAATTGCCTCAAACGAAACAGCCTTCATACGAATTACCGACTAAACGAATTAAGCCGAAGTACTGGGAAGGATAATGCGAAGAATGTGTCTTTTTGAAACAGTTACGAAAATATTAGTGTCTTATATTTGTACAAAGGAAGGAACGTTCTATGAATTCTTATTTGATGTTTGACGAACAGTAGTAAAGCGCAACGCGGGGTCAATAATTGCGGTTTTTGGTTAGAATCCCGAAAAGGGCAGAAAGACACTGCTGCCAGAATCTTTAAGGCTTTCCTCTAGTCGCCTCTTACGACATATGAAGTAAAGCAGGGAGAGCTTTTTTTCAACGTGTCAACACGACACGACATATACAGGGTGTCTAGTAAGTACTACGACAATCTCAAGGAGAAGCAAGGTGTAAGGATCAGCTATCATACAAAAAAAATGACCTCAGTAAAAGTGGCATAGTTTTCGAGATACTGCTTATCCTCAACTTTGACCTGCTGTAGTAAAAAAAAAAGGTATTCAACTATCCTATCATCCTAATATGCACATAGCCCTATTTTGCTTGTTTCATAGGCATTTCAAAAAGGTATCACATCATAAAAAATATTGTGACTATTTTGTAAGTAAGGGAATCTGAGCTCACTTAAATATTACTAACGATTTGAAATGAAACTGAGGCTACTTAATACTGACAAAAGATAATATACAGAATGAAATTTTAACCACTTTCCAAAATTTTTGTAGGCGTTCAGTATCAAGTTGTCACCTTAAAAATTTTTTGCAATACTGTTTTCAATTTTTACGGTCCTAGGCCTGTTAAGGTATAAAGGGAAAATCAAAAACCTATGATTGGTATCGTAATGAATGAAAGAGATGTGCATCGCGTAAAACAAAATGTTGCTCGGCGGCCGTATCAAAAATTTACGACCTTTGGCGGACATTTTCAAAGTGCTTTATCTCGACATTTTTGTACTGGGCTATACCAAAAGAAAAAATACGTCATTTGTTTTTTGTCTCGTAGATTGAAAGAAAGAAAGAAAGAAAGTGATATTTATTTGACACAAATGAATAATAAACACAATAATCAACAAGAAACTAATGCACAAAAAATACAAAATAATTAATAATAATTTAAAACATATAACTAAAAATTGAGTGTCAAAATGGTTCCCGCTCAGCAATAGTCGTAACAGCTAGTGGCTATTACGACGCTGATTTTCAGCGGGGACCTCGACAATAGGGTGTGTGACAAGGACCTGTAGGCCCGCCTGACACCGCCGAATCTCCCAATACTGCACCTGTTGTCGGTGAATTTTCGACACCCAAGCGAGAAAACCCGGCAGCCCTCGACGAGTCCACACGTCGCCGTCGGCGTTACGCGGTATCGGTAGAATTTATCAGTCAATATATTTTAATAGATTGCTATATTCAAATTTGGAAAGTGGTTAAAATTTCACCCTGTATAATAGAATAAAAGATTATTATTAGCTTCATACCTTTTTTTATGATGCTTAGCCAACAGCCATACCAAACAGACGAAAAAAGTGTTTATGTAGATATTTTCTAAAGAAGCAGTATCTCGAAAACTAGGACACTTTCACAGAAGTTTTTTTATATGATAGCTGAAGGAGAAGCAATGTGTAAGGACCTTGCTTCTCTTTGAGTTTGTATAATACTTACTGGACACCATGTATAAAGAGTTCTTATCTTCCATTGTATGTACCGAACCCAAGAATCACGAAGGAAGATAACAAAAACATTAGTCGAAAATCACGTTGCGTTTAGAAATGCGCGCAATTTACATCGCTCGTTATTAAACACTCATTACCTACCGGATTCATGGCGATACGGATTTCATGGAAGATTTATGGTCGCGGGGGAGTAGAATTGAAAATAAAACAAGCGGTAAAGAAGCACCAACACGAAATTTTTTGGGCTTTTTATAACACGTTCCTATAATCTACAGTCAAGGAATTTTATCGTTTAGCAGATTAATGGATTCAATTTTGCTGGGTTATAAGGGGTCATAATATTAGGGGTTAAAGTATGAAATTGCCGTTTTGTATGGACGAAATCGAGAAAAGTCATTTTTCCATACTAACAATTTTTTAGGTTTTTTAAAAAGGGCTGAACCGTTTTCGATGCAATTAAAGTTGAAAGTTAGATGGTTATAAAGCTACGCATTATATTATTTAAATTTCTGAAAATCAAAGTATATAATACAAATATTCTTAATTGAAGCAAGAAGGTCAGCTGACACACAGCTGTGTGTGTATGTCAGCTGACCTTCTTGCTTCAATTAAGAATATTAAGGAATATGAATGTAAGGGGTCTTTTCAACGACTTCCTTTGAAGTAATAGGCACTAGTATTGCGTTTTTTTTTAGTCAAAAGTTACTTTATTTAGTTTTTGATACAATACAAAAAGAATTACGCAATAATATGACCATACTTAAGAGCTATAAACAAAATAAAAAAGTGGGAAAATAATCGGCAATTTCATACTTTAACCCCTATTACAATTGATAACAGTAGGACACGAATTAAATGACCTATCAGTTTGGTTACCTAGTAAAATTAAAACGGCTAGATTCTGCTGACCATGTGTAAGTTCTATGGCTTAACCTAGCGGCCTACAGGGTTTTGTTATTAATTGCTTAGTCTGGCTAATGAAAGCTTAACCCAGGGTTTTTTGAAATAGCAACATCAACTATAATGACGTTATGACAATGTCATTCAAACTGTTGTTTGTTGAGGATTGATTGATGTTGATACTTGATTTCAGGGGAAACATTTAAATCTACTATTAAAAAAACATGTAACTACAATGAACTTATCCTAATTTAACCGTGTAAGTATATAAACGACTGTATATAAAAAGCCAAAGGGCTTAATATTGAAATTAGTTAACATTTACCAAAAACAAGAAAACAGGAAAAGTATCAAAATTGTTTATTCCAAATATGGTAGGTTATGCCATATTTAGATTTTTTGTAATTCCCGCCTTTTGCTAGGTTCAGCTTTCGTTGGCTAGTGTTGCTAAGCAAAAACTATATGTAGTTTTTGCTTCATTATGGTTTTTCATTGGTTGTATTGAAGGTTTTTTCTAATTAAAAGCCTTTCTTTTTGTGTCTTTTTTTCTATGTTCTGACAGTATTTTTGTTTACATAAATAATAATACTAAAATACATAAATGTGGACAACCTCACATACATTGTTCTGATCCTAATTTGAATAACTATTTAAAGGACACGTATTTTGGAAACCAGATACAACAAAGGTACCGCAAAACACCAAGACCCAAGAAAATGTAGAAAATTTTTTTTTTTTAATATTGACCCGTCCGGGAACCAAACACGGGACCTCTTGAAAACCGGTGTGTACGCCACTCTGCCATGGAGGTCGTGTATTACATGGTGTTCTTATACGTATCTATTAAAATTGGATCGTATCACTACTTTTACCATTTACATAGTCTTTTATATGCAACTAGCGGACCCGACAGACGTTGTCCTGTCTTAACTAAGAAAATTGATTAGGAAATGGTAAAATAAAAAATACATTTACATTACATTCTTTGCTTTTTTTCTGCAGAGTATATAAATAGATTTGTTGGTATTCCAAAACGGGAACAGGAACTGGCATAAACGTAGAATATAAAAATCTATGGGAACAGGCGAATTAGGTATTACTGGTCATGTGCAAAATGTTGTTTATTTTTTACCAACTATTTGACGATATTTGCAGCACGCAGAATGCGTCAATGTTACTCGTATGTCAAACGCCATAGGTACATTAAAAAAGTTTAAATTGTCAAAAGCGATAAGGTTACCTTACAAATAATTTAGTATGATGATCAAGTTTTCTTAATATTTCTAATTTTTCGCGTAATTTTCTTACTTTTTTTCTTTCATAAGAACATTCTCCTGACAATAACAAACAAAACAAAAAAGAATTAGCGAAATCGGTCCCGCCGTTCACGCGTGATGCGATGACCAAGGGAAATAGGGATTCATTTTTATATATATAGATAAAGTGTGAAAAAAAACAGTCACGTTAATCCTGAATCGTGTTTTCATTCACAAAGATTAAACAAGCTCCTTATCATTTAAGTTTAGGTAGTACACTTTAAATTAACGTCACCATACTTCAAGTACATACACATAAAGATGGTTGATACACCCATCAATCGCAAGCCGCAGTCGCAAGCGTCACCGCAGCCGCAACGCACGGCCCGGCCGCCGCAACCGCACCGCATCTAGCCGTCGCCAGACCGCACGACGGTTGCTGCGGCCAGGCTTTAGTGTGTACCTCACCGCGACGCAATGAGACTTGGCCACGTGTTACTTGAATGTGTAAACTTGTTACGTAATATAGTGGTTTGCACTTAAGACTGTAAGAATATGATTGTAAGGAGATGTATTTTATACGTTAGCATTAGCTAACGTTCAGCTTATCCGATGAAAGAAATTGAAGTTGACGCCAAACAAGCAATCACCGAAAATTGTTCTATACAATATATCAGTATATAAACTTGAAAAATTTTGTCTCAGGCGGGACTCGAACCCGCATCTCCTCGCATGCCGGGCGGGCGCCATACCATTAGGCCACCGAGACACTGCGACACGGCGCGAATTTTTCAAGCATATTCTATTGTTCTATTGTTCTATATTGTTCTATACAAGTTAGTATATAAACTTAAAAAATTATGTCTTATGCGGGAGATGCGGGTTCGAGTCCCGCCTGAGACATAATTTTTCATGTTTATATATTGATATTATAATTGCAATTTAATGCTAAAATATCAATTAAACTTAACTGACTGTCAAACATCTGCAAAGATGTTTCTTTCGTGTGTTAAGGGTGCAAACTCCTAACATTTGATGAAACAAAGCTGGCTCACAACGATAAGAATATGCTTGAAAAATTCGCGCTGAGTCGCAGTGTCCCGGTGGCTTAATGGTATAGCGCCGCGCCTGGCATGCGAGGAGATTCGGGTTGGAGACGGAGTCCAGCCTGAGACATATCTTTCAAGTTTAAATACTGATGTTATTCTTTGTCAGCTGCGAATCTAAATCAAGGGAACATAAAAAGAAAAATCAAGATTTCACTTCAAAAAATAATAAACATTGCAATGAGAAAGTCAGGCTTAGTCCGAGACCCTCGTTACTCGGGCTTTGGGATCCTTAACGTAAATATTTAGGGCTATCGATTTCAGGCCAATAAATGTTTCGTGTGACTTAATTTTGTATTTTTTTATTACTTTGCTCTGTTCAGTTATAGCCTTATTATAACTAGTAAAGAACTTTATTTTTCGCATTTCAGACATTCACATGCATTACTTACCTAACTTGCTCACTGGCTTTCATATAAGTTCTGTTTATACGAGTAGTTATTACTCAAATGCATTATTATTTTTCAGTTTCGGTAAGCGATTTGCGGTTAGGTCACCGTTGGGGCCTTCTTGTCGGGCGTTCGATGCTGGGTCTCAGGGTGCCGAAGTATCGACGATTGTATTGGCGAGAGATATCAGGCACATACTTAGGAAGATGACCAGAGGCAAGTCTCCCGGTTACGATGAGCTCAGCATCGAGCATCTGAAATATGCTGGACCCCACCTGCCCCGCGTACTTGCTCTTCTATTTAATTTGTGCATTGGCCATTCGTACCTGCCGCCGGGGTTGATGCGTTCGCTGCTGGTACCTATAGTTAAATGCAAAACTGGAGATGTGTCGGACGGTTCAAATTACAGGCCAATCTCGCTAGCCACCATCATAGCGAAGGTCCTTGATAGCGTGCTAAACACGTATTTAAACAGGCATGTTAAGCTTCACGACGCTCAGTTCGGTTTCCGGCCTGGGCTGTCTACTGAAACTGCCATATTAGGGTTGAAGCACGCTGTCAAGTACTATACGGATAGGCACACACCTATCTATGCCTGTTTTTTGGACTTGTCCAAGGCCTTCGACCTTGTGTCATACGACATACTGTGGAAGAAGTTGGAAAAGACTACGTTGCCGCCAGAGCTCGCGTTCATTATCAGATACTGGTACTTAAATCAGGAGAGCAGTGTGCGCTGGGCGGGAAAACTATCGGATCCGTGCAGGCCGGAGTGCGGAGTGAGGCAGGGGGGGCTAACCTCGCCCGTACTCTTCAGCCTGTATGTGAACGCGCTGATCGAGCGGCTCAGTAGCACGCGTGTTGGATGTTTCGTTGACGGAGTGTGTTTCAACAACGTAAGTTACGCGGATGATTTAGTGCTGCTGGCCCCCTCGGTTAGTGCACTCCGTAAACTGCTTGGGGTGTGCGAGTCGTATGCTGCATCACATGGCCTAATTTATAATGTTAAGAAAACTGAGTACATGGTCTTCAGGGCGGGTACCAAGTGCCCTATCAGTATACCACCGATATTCTTGAACAACAAGCCCATACACAGGGTTCACACTTGTAAATATCTGGGTCACTTGGTAACAGACGACTTGAAAGACGATGTAGATATGGAGAGGGAACGCAGAGCATTGTCAGTCCGGGCGAACATGCTGATACACAGGTTCTCACGTTGCACAGTAGCAGTCAAAATAACGCTATTCAAAGCGTACTGTACCTCGTTATACTCGGGGGCCCTGTGGTTCAAATATACCCAAAGGTCTTGCAATGCTCTGCGGGTCCAATACAACAACGCATTCAGGGCGTTGTTGCGGCTGCCGCGTTTTTGCAGCGCGTCGACAATGTTCGCCGAGGCTCACACGGACGGTTTTGACGCCACCTGGCGTAAAAAATCTGGCTCACTTCTGCGTAGGCTGCGCGGCAGCCCCAACATCATGCTGCGTGCGATAGCCGACCGGCTAGACAGCCCACTTGTCTGGGCGCTAGCCAACCGTACCAAATCTTTGTTTAAAATTAAGTACTAACATAGGTTTTAAGTTTATTGTCTACTAACAAAATGGACCTTGTAGTCTTAAATAAATAAATTGAATTGAATTGAATTATGCATGTTACCAAATTGCACACTTTACATGACAGAAATTGTTTGTTATTTTACAGTTACGTTACTTATCCTTTTTTCTATTTATATAAATAAATAAATAAATAAATAAATAAAAATAAATAAATAAATAAATAAATAAACAAATAAATAAATAAATAAATAAATAAATAAATAAATTAATAAATAAATAAATAAATAAATAAATGTGGACAACATCACATACATTGTTCTGATCAATTTGAATAACTATTTAAAATTGTAAAGCATTCGTATTTTGGAAACCAGAAACAACAAAGGTACCACAAACACCCAGAACCGAGAAAATGTAGAAAAACGCTTTTTTTCTACATTGACCCGTCCGGGAATCGAACCTGGGACCTCGGAGCAGGCGACACCTCGAAAACGGTGTGTACGCCACTCCACCACGGAGGTCGTCTATGTATATTTGTTTTTTGACATTTATGTAGTTTAGAAATTTATCAACTATTTAAGTTTTTTTTTAAGTATCTTTTTCTTTTTAATGAAGATTCCTGAGCTTTACTCAAATACAAACAAAAAAGTCAAAGTTATGCTTTCAGATATGTAAATATCCTATATGGGTTCTATTTTTTTCCTTTTGAGTAACGAAACCTCAAAATTATTTTAATACAACTACAAAGGTTGACTGTGCAAATCCTTTCTCCGCCAGCCCTGCGGGGCTCCGCGGTGACTGACACCTGTCAGGGCGGGCGCGGGCGCGGGCGGCTCGCTCGCGAGTTGCGGCTTTACGCCACGGCCTTACGCTGTTTACATATTTTCGCATGTTCCGTTTGACGCACTCGTATGGATTGTTATTTATGCTCTGTGTTACTTACTTTCGTCCACATTGGTTGTATAGACGACCATTTGGATCAGCGGTAGTAAACGCTGCTTCTGAGCCATGGGTCGCGGGTTCGATCGCCGCACAGTACAAATATTTGTGGGCATGGACATGTCTGTTTGTACTGGTCTGGGTGTTTTCTATATGTATATTATAAGTATGTATTTACAAAAAAAAGTATATAAGTAAGTTTATCGGTTGGCTAGTACCAAAGAAAATGAAGATAAATTAAATTTATCTTTATTTTCTTTGCTAGTACCCCATACGACAGCGTACTTAATAGTAGCTTAATTTGGGACTAGATGGCTCTGAGTGGCCCAGTGAGGCATGTCTTAAATATTTATATTTGGTTTTATCCATCCATTCCATAGAAAACTATTACATTAATACTGAATACAACTAATTAAGTAATTACTTATATTGAAATGAATATATCATTTCACGGATATCATTCTGTTTATTAGGTTTTTACATTATATTTATATTTTCGATGACCCCGAAGTTTCAAACACTTACAGCGTTTATAGTCATCAGTTAAATCAGTCAAATTATTTAAGACTAGCTGTTGCCCGCGACTTCGTCCGCGTCAATATCTGTTTATATGATTGCAATTAACATCAATATTTATTCCCGTTTTTGCAACATTTTTCACTGATGCTTCGCTCCTATTAGTCGCAGCGTGATGTTATATAGCCTAAAGCCTTCCTCGATTAATGGACTATCCAACACAAAAAAAATTTTTCAATTCGAATCAGTACTTCCGGAGATTAGCGCGTTCAAACAAACAAACTCTTCAGCTTTATAATATTAGTAATTAGTAATATAGATAATTTGTAACGTATTTCAAAGCATAAGAGTTCTTTACATAAATTATTCAAGTAAGTAACCAAATTATTATACTTTTTGACTTGTACAGGATCGAACACAATCGAATTAATTATTTAAAGAAAATTATAGTATGTTCCAAAACAATGCTTCGTTCAATCGGATCCAACACTTCGGAAAGTAATATTTACCTACAAAAAAATATTCATTCGGTTGCAGTAAGTAAATACCGTTATGTTCTAAATGCAAAAATGCAACAAAAAACTTTAATCCATACTAAAATTATAAATGGGAAAGTGTGTGTCTCTGTTTGTTTGTCCGTCTTCCACGGCAAAACGGAGCGACAAATTGACGTGATTTTTTAAGTGTAGATAGTTGAAATGATGGAGAGTGACATGGGCTACATTTTGTCTCTTTTTAGCCCCCCACTTCCCTGTAATGGGGGGTAGAAGTTTGTATGGAACATAACACAATTTTCAAGGTAGAAAGCTGATAATTGGGATGCTATTTGTGACTAAAAAAAAAAGATCCAACATTTTATTTGAAACCCTCCCCCAACCCCTTAAAAGAGAGGGTGAAATTTTATTGTTGCCCCGAATTAAATGCGAGCGAAGTCGCGGAAAAAAGCGATCTGTATAATTAATTAGATGCAGATATAAGTAACACTTCTCTGAATTTCAAGCCATATTGTCAGATATTTTAAACGATGATCAGCCACTAAATGGCATTGTAATCGGGCCACCGCCATCAGTGTCAGGTGGAGCTGGTACAAACTGGCGCAATTTGTACAACCGACTACGGCAATTAGGTAATCTGCCCATGGTGGCCTATGACTGAACCCTTTGTCAGCATAGCGTAGGAAGATCGGCGCAATGTACAATACACAATAGTCTGTTAAAGAGAAGAGATATTTGTAAATAAATCTATGGCAAAATGTATTTTGCCATAGATTTAGTATGACAGTAGGAAACAATGACGACACGCTTACTCAAATGGCTAACTATTTGTTTGTTTAAAGCAATTAAAATCATATTCAAAAACTTTATGCGATATTATAGCAAGTTTATTGTAATTTTTATCAGTATTTAAATATTAATTTTTAGCTGTTTCATCTGTAAAGATGTTTTTTTCGGGTGCTAAGAGTGCAAACTCCTAACATTGATGAAACCACGCTAGCTTAAAAAGGATAAAGCACCGCGCCCGGTATGCATGGGGATGCGAGTTCGATTCTCGTCTTAGATTTAAATTTTCACGTTTAAATACTTATTAAACGAATAACTGGCATGAATTCAGATTTTCAGTTACTAACACACCATAACAATATTTCGTCAACACCTATTTTAGAGTGGACAAAATTGAATAGAGATAACAAGATCCAAAATAAATAAATTAACCAACCAAGAAATGTAAGTTTTCAAGCACGCCATAACTAGCGACGTACCATGCGCCTACTCGATGTTTATTTTTTTTTGTTTTAGGTTTCTGAAACTATAACGTAAATTTCTTACTATTAACTTACTCTGCCTCAGTCTGGGTATTCATACTATTATGAAGCTTAACTAAGGTCGGCTGCTCTCGTGGTCCTATCCGAAATGCGACAAGCAGCCATCGGCTGCGGTCGAGGTGATTCCCCCAACTCGGATTATGAGATTATGTAGCCTCGTAAACTATCGGGACTGTACACATTTATAAACGTCACGCAAGTTAGTAAGTAGTAATTGTAAGTAACAGCCTTTAATCATCCCACTGCAACGAAAAGCTTTCGCTGCAGCACGGTAGGTATCTATATTAAAATACTGTCATCAAAAATTCAGAATAAAAACCGGGGAAGTGTTATTGGGTTTTTTATTCTGAATTTGCCTTGTTTTACCTTTTATGTTTTTTATTGTTTCTAATCATAAAGTTTTTTTCTCTATAATTATTATATATTTTTTTTACTTCTGTCAATCTCTACTTATAATTTTTTTGGTACGATTTGTACCAAAAACAATGATCACACAACTTAATTTTTAACGTTATTTTATTAAAGTTATTGAAATGAAATCTTACATTTCACTGATTGTACAATGGAAACAATATCTTTAAAGCCATCGCGTTCATCTCAGGTAGACTCAACTACCCTTAGTTGTCGCACGGGGAAGTCCCGGGCGGGGGTAATTAACCCCTCGTGCGATCGACACGTCGGGGCCATAAATCCCCGGCTTGCGGGTTTGAATGTCAAAGGTAGAGCTTTGGTTATACCTATTAGCTACTTAGAAACTCTAATACCCTAAAGTATTACGAAGCTGAACCACAAAAGAGATATAAGTAAAAGTAACATACAAAACTGATTTAAACTTTCATGGTCACTATCACTAGAACTATTTAATTCGGGGTTTATACCATGTACCTTATTTATTATGAGTTTCCGATATTTCGGCACTGTTGCAAGCGCCATGATCACGGGAGAACTGTTGTATCTGCGGGTGGGTTAAGAGCAGACAAATCGATCTACCCTCCGTCGTAGTCTTTTATTACACACGACACTGGTACCACTGTTTGACAACTCACTATTTTTACACTTTTGTTCTCGACACACAACACTTACAGTATCCGATCGTGACACAGTATTTTTTGGTTTTCTTCGGTTACCGCAAATTCGAACCACTGGATTCCATACACTAGATAATTTAAAGCCATCTTCGCGATTGAAATTTTTGTATTTGGTAATTTCAATCGCTTCTCTGACCATTCTTGGTATATAGTGCTGTTCTGAAGAAATTATCTGTGCGTTGTGAAACTCAATTCAGTGGTTAGGCCCCGAGTGTATAAGGTGTTCAGCGATGGCTGACTTTTGTGTGTCGTTTTTCTTGACCGCTTTAATATGTTCCTTCATCCGGCAAGCCACTGTGCGTTTAGTTTGGCCGATGTATGAACTTCCGCAACTGCAGTCAATCTTATAGACACCTGGTTTTTCTAGTGGGAGATTGTCTTTAGGCGATCGTAAACACTGTGATACCTTTCTTAAGGGAGTGAAGACAGTATTTAAAGAGAACTTCTTAAGGATATTTGAGATCTTGTCTGTCACTCCTTTTATATACGGCAAATATACAGGTTGTCTTTCAACCTTATATCTGTCATGTTGTCAAACAGTGGTACCAGTGTCGTGTGTAATAAAAGACTACGACGGAGGGTAGATCGATTTGTCTGCTCTTAACAGCTACCCACCCGCAGATACAAAAGTTCTCCCGTGATCATGGCGCTTGCAACAGTGCCGAAATATCGGAAACTCATAATAAATAAGGTACATGGTATAAACCCCGAATTAAATAACTCTAGTGATAGTGACCATGAAAGTTAAAATCAGTATATTACTAACCGGTACGGGCCGGAAGTTACTAAATTAGTCAAACACCTTGAACGCGCGCGGAAAAAGAGTGGCTGTTTGGAGGAGTCGCTATCCTTTCTAGTGAAGTGTCGTGATGCAGACATTATTCCTGTGTGTGTTCGTATAAAGCCTCGCTTGGACATCCACGGTTCCACGAGTGTTCTACGAAACGCGAGTGTCAAACTATTACGCAAATCGATACGGAACTGTAGGTACCAAATTGACAAGGTGCAGTGCGATCTATACCAATTGCACCTCGAGTGCAGCAAGGTTCTTTTGCCAAGTGTTTTTGATGTTTGCGATCGCGTTACCTACTTACAAGCTAAACGTTCACAAGAAATTAGTGCTTTAAAACAAAATCGCAAATATGAATCCTTGTTACAAAAGCAGAAGTCATGTGTTGCCTACCACGAGAACTCACTCCCAACTCGAACGGTTGTGAATATGTCTAGCACTGAGTCATCTGACGCTGCATTATCAGTACTAGAAAAAGGAATGAACTTCGCCATGACACCAGCACGCATTCCCTATGAGAAGGTCATTGGATCGGTTGAAGAAAGTATCGTACGTAACAAAATACCATCGATAGATGCGGTCATTTTAAGGCAAGACATTGCCGTAGCGTTACGTCATGCTAAGCCACCGAGACAGAACATTACCACTTTCGAACTGGACGCATTAAATGACCTCCGGAGTGACGAGAACATAATAGTTTTGAAAGCGGACAAGGGAAATGCGACTGTTGTAATGAACACCACTGAGTACGAGAGTAAAATCTGTAACTTGCTCAGTGATGAGGACACATATAAAAAGGTGAATTACAATCCGACGGCTAGGACAGATCGTAATACTCGGGCACTAATTAAAGAGTGTTCGCATGCCATTGATGACGAAAGCCTAAATTTTTTACTGCGTCCCCGGAATGTTCAGCCTCCAAAACTATATGGCCTGCCTAAAGTACACAAACAGAATGTACCGCTACGGCCGATTGTGAGTCAAATTGGCTCACCTACACACGAATTGGCTAAACATGTTACAAGTGTACTACAGCCATTGGTGGGACAAACGTCATCGTATGTCAAGGATTCTCGCCATTTCATAGATATTTTGCACCAAAGTAAGGTCGAAGAGAATGAGTTGATGGTCAGTTTTGACGTAGAATCGCTCTTCACGAATGTAACAGTAGCAGAATGTCTTGAAGTGGTAAAGGTGAAGCTACAAAACAACGACATTCCTATGGAGTATGCGAAGTTGGTGCAACATTGTCTGTCGACGAACTACTTTCTGTATAGGGGTCAGTACTACCTGCAAATAGAGGGGGTCGCTATGGGTAGCCCCGTAGCTCCAGTAGTTGCCAACATCTAGATGGAGCATGTGGAAGAGAAAGCCATTGCCACTGCACCCACAGTGATCCAACTATGGAAGAGGTATGTCGACGACGTGTTTAGTATATTGAAATGTGACAAAGACGATGTTGAAACTCACCTTGCAAGCATCAACAGTATCCACCCCAAGCTTAACTTCACCTGTGAGATTGAAGATGACAGACAGCTGGCATTCTTAGACGTTAAGATTAGAGTGCACAAAGACGGGTCAGTTGCGTGCGAAACGCCGTAGCAAGCGCACGCGTATTAGTCACATTTCTTACCTAAGTGATTGTGTCAAATTGTGTAAAACTACCCTCCATTGAGTTTTAAAATGGACGAGAACAATAGTGGCGATGAGGACGAAAACAATGTAAATATGAGTAATTTAAGTGAATCTGAAGTAGTAGAAGAATGTGAAAGGCAAATGCACGAGATGCTGGAATGGGATAACCTGGACACTGAAACTATCGAGCAACAGCAGACAAGTAATAAGTATGTGGAGAAAAGAATTCGTGATGAAAGCGAAGAAGAGTTCATTCAAGTAACGCGAAGAAAACCTAAGAGGCTACATAGAAGCGATTCGAATAATATTCCAATCCACAATACGGATATTAATTCGGGAAAGGAAACAGAGGTGTGTATTACATCACTAAAGATATTGCCTAAGCAGATGGCACTGGCCAAGTTATTAGAAGCTGAAAAAATTACAAATATCCTACGTATAAAATACAAAAGCCCTTATAAAGTACTTATCCGTTTAGCGGATACGGAACAAGTTGAAATATTACTCAAATGCCCTAAGCTTATTGAACTAGGGTGTAGATGTCAAATGACATTAGAATCATCGAACTTATCATATGGAGTAGTTAAAGGCATTGACCTGGAAATGGAAGAAAAAGAACTGTTGGATACATTTCAGTCTCGTTCTAAAATTGTCTCTATAATCCGCTTGAAACGGCTGAATAGCGAAGGAAAATGGGTAAATAGTGAAACTGTCCGAATTTGTTTTGACAGCCCCACATTACCACACTTCATATATGCATACGGCTGTAGATTTAAAGTAGATCGGTATGTGTTTCCAGTAACTCAATGCTCCAGGTGCTGGAAATTTGGACACTTAATGAAATATTGTCCAATTAAAACGTCAAAATGTCCAAAATGTGGAGGAAAACACGAGAACTGTGAGACAAAACAATTAAAATGTTTAAATTGTAAAGGAAGTCATTTTGTGCTTGATAAGTCGTGTCCACTTTTTCTTAAAGAAAAGAATATTCGAAAAATAATGAGTGAACAAAACACTACGTACCGAAATGCTCTCCAAATTATTTCTACTAAAGATCAAGAAAGATTGAATTCCGACGCCATTAATTTCGAGAACATGGATAACCAGTCTATTATCTTGCCAACATCTCAATCTCCGATCACTCGCTCATATAGTAGCGTGGTTTCTACAAGGGTCGCTAAAGCTATTATTCATAGAGAAGACACAGACACAGTCGATAACTCTGAAGAAGAAATATTATTACAGTCAAAGAATAGAAGGGAACAAAAATCAAACGTTACAAAGTCGAGGGAAAAAAGAAAGGAATTTCAGCGTGGAATCCAGGAAGAATTACAAAACAGTGAAGAAATAATGAAAAAGATAGAAGAAGAAAGAGAAAGTGAGCAGAACTGCATGAGTAGAAAACAAAGAAAATTTGACCTACAGAGTCTACTAAAGAAGCTTAAAGAAATTATTGTAGCTAATATGGATTTCGATAAAAAGGTATCATCAATCTTTCAAACTCTGTATGAAGAACTCAAGTCTTTCGTTTTAAACATCATTACTGGCGCGGAAATTGTTCAACCTATTCTAAATTTTTTGTATGGATCCTAAATCTTATAAATATTTCGATATAAATATAATTCAGTGGAACTCACAAAGTTTAAGGCCAAAATTAGCTTCTCTTAGCCCGTTTCTGATTCACGAAAAAATTCATTTAGCTTTGATTAGTGAGACTTGGTTAGAGGAAGAGTCTACATTAAATATAAGTGATTATAACGTATTCAGAAAAGATAGATATGATGCTTACGGGGGAGTCGCAATTGTAGTACATAAGTCTCTTCAAACACGAGTTGTACCTGTTTCGAGCCCTAATCCCGGTATAGAATTGATTTGTGTAAAGATAATTAACTGCAAGAATATTAATCAAATAGTTTCGGTGTATTGTCCGTCATCGGTTCGCACATCTCAGGCTGACTGGAATCATTTATTCTCTATCTTTGAAAGGAAAACCTTAATAGCTGGCGATTTTAACGCCCATCACACGAATTGGTCTTATAAAAATGATCAAAGGGGGTATCAGTTGCTAGATTCTGCTATGGAAAATGGTTATATATACCTTAATGATGGCCGACCTACGAGAATAAAATTAGTAAACCAGATAATGCAGGAATCTTCTCCGGACATTACGTTCATATCGTCCGATGTAGTCACTGAATTTAACTGGCAACCGAGCAATGAAAATTTTGGCAGTGACCATCTCATCATAAAAATATCGACTAATTATTCAGATTACTGTAACTTTGTTAAAAAGAGAAATTTTAAATCGGCTAACTGGTTAGGTTACAGAGAGGACTTACAATTAGCTTTTTCTGACTCTCATTATCATAATTACACGAATATACAAGATAAATATGACTTTTTTGAAAATAATGTTAATCAAGCCGCAGAGAAAAATATCCCTTTTTATAAGATATGTTCTTGCCCACTACGGAAGTTTAAGCCCAAAAGTTTTTGGAATCCGTCTCTATCCCATATTGTGGCACAACGCAGATTAGCCTTAAAAGAGTTTCGACGAAATCCTACTCCACAAAATCTTGCTAAATTAAATAATAAAACAAAAGAAGCTCAGTACATGATTCGAAAAGCGAAATCTGATTCGTGGCAAAAGTTTTGTATGGCGATAGACGGGACAACTTCTGTATCGGAAATGTGGCGAAAGATGCGATGGGTTAAAGGTTATCGACAGCCCAAACATCATCCATCTGAAGAAAAGTTAGAAGAACTACTGTGTTCTCTCGCGCCTGATACAGTAGTAGAAAATTCACCTCTATTTATGTCGCACAACACAAAATTAGAATCAGAATTTACGTTACAGGAACTTAAACATTGTATAAAAAGGAAAGATTCAGCCCCGGGTGCGGATGATATAACATACTCCATGATTTTTCATTTACCGGAAACGGGATTAACCATATTATTAAACCTATATAACGAAATTTTTTACACCGGGGTAGTACCTAGACAATGGCAAAATATAAAAATCATCCCTATCCCTAAGCCGGGAACTAACAATAGTTCAGAGCCTAAATTGAGACCTATTTCTTTGATTTCCTGCCTTTGTAAGATATTTCATACTATGATTGCAAGGCGCCTGGAATGGTATGTAGAGAGTAAAAATATTGTTTCCGTTTTCTCCACGGGTTTTAGAAAAGCTCAGTGTTGCATGGATTCTTTGGTACGTCTCATTACTTATATTCAAATTGGTTTTTCTAAAAATATGCCAACATTAGCGTGTTTTTTAGATGTAGAGAATGCGTACAATAATGTTTTAGTCAGTAAAGTTGTTAAAACTCTTGATGAATTACAAGTTGGCTCCTTAATTTGTAAATATCTTTGGGCCTTTCTAAGCCATAGGTGCTTAAAAGTACAGGATATGATGAGATGTACTAGCCAAGGCTTAGCTCAGGGGGACCCAATTTCTCCTTTGCTATTTAACATCGTCACATATAAAATATGCCAAGAGATTAAGAATGTAGTTGTTAGTCAGTATGCAGATGATTTTATATTCTACATTAGCCACAAACACATAACCGTCTGTGAAGAGAATGTACAAAATAGTCTAAATTCTATGGTGGAGTTACTAGAAGAAATTGGTTTGAAGTTATCGCCTGATAAATCAAAATTTTGCTTGTTCAGTAGGGGGCGTAATAGACAAAAATTAAAACTTAACATTCAAGGTGATCCTATTTTGGCATCAAATTGTATTAGATACTTAGGAATTTGGTTAGATAGATCATTATTGTGGAGAAAGCAAATTAACGAAATTAATGAAAAAGCGCAAAAATATTTAAATATTTTAAAAGTTCTAGCTGGGTCGGGATGGGGTGTCCACCCTAAATACTTGAGAAATATATATATTTCCCTAGTGAGAAGTAGACTCGATTATGGATGTTTCCTGTATGATAATAGTGCCAAGACTCACCTTTTAAAGCTAGATAAATTACAGAATCAGGCTCTAAGAATTGTTGGCGGATTTATTAGGAGCTCTCCCATCCATGTAATGGAGAGTGAGATTGCAATTCCTCCTTTAAACGTGCGACGCCAATTTTTGGCAATTAAATATTGTCTTAAATCACAATCATGGGCTATGAATGTCACTGTAGAGCTACTTCAACGATTGAGTGAACTCTGTTCAGGTAGCTATTGGACAAATAAAAAGAAACCTCTTTTAATTTTGGCCTTCAATCTAACAAAAGAAAGTACCATTTGCTCATCATATCCCCTGCTCATGTTTCAGTTAAATGTATGGGTAACATCTATCAATGTATTTAAATTTATAATAACAGATTTGGAAAGTGTTAAGGGACCTAAAAATTCACAAGACAAACATTCTCTGAAATATAGTATCGTAGAAGAATTAAATAAAAAATATTGCGGTTGGCACAGAATTTATACGGATGGCTCGAAATCAAACAATGGAAGAGGTGCAGCGTTTTTCAGTCCTAATCAATTCCATAGAGCCTGTTTCAAAATTAATGCTAAGGTATCTATAATGAACATTGAATTGATTGCTATTTACGAAGCTATTCTTTATGCAGTAGAGGTAGAGGATCGGAAAATTGTTATTTTATCGGATAGCAAAAGCGCATTGCAACATATAGCTCGATGCGCCTCTGGCATCAGAGGCTTATCGATAGCTTACAAAATACTTGCAAAGCTTCACGAGCTTCAGAATAGCGGTTTTTGCCTTAGACTTCAGTGGGTCCCATCCCACGTTGGTTTAACAGGGAACGAAGAGGCTGATCGGTTAGCTAAAGTTGCTATAACTGAGGGAAGAGAATACAATACTGTACCATATTATTCCGAAAATCTTCAAAAGTACAGAAAACTATGCATTGATAAGTGGAAAGAATATTTCAATGAGCGGTCTAAAAGTAAGGGCATTTGGTACAGAACTATCCAATGTGAGCCTCTTCGATTCCCTTGGTTCTTTAATCACAAAATTAGCAGACGCGTTGTTGTTACACTTCATCGACTAAGATCTGGTCACTACCCATTAAATAAGTTCGGGTATCTTATGAAGAAAGTCGTGTCACCTAATTGTGAGGTATGTGGAACGATCGAAGATGTCCAACATGTGTTGATGGAGTGTAAGAGAAACGAAAGCCAGCGTCAGGCACTCATGATTGCATTTCATTTGAACCGATTCGACGTAGGCATCTTCCAAAGTATTTTGGGAGAACCTCTGTCCAAACCGGCAAGAATGATATGTGACATGATTAATTGTAGATAAATTTGTATTTTGATTTTATTGATTTTAATTGTGTAACTTCCTATCTTATGTCAAGAATATTTGTTGTCAATGTAATAGATTAAGTTACGATAGGACTGACATGTCTATGTAACGACCAAAGTCCTTAAAACAATAAAGAGAAAATAAATAATAAATAATATAAAGACGGGTCACTTAGTCATTCAGTTTACAGAAAACCTACACACACTGACCGCTACCTTCATGCCGATTCACACCACCACCCTAGACACCTTAACTCCGTAGTAGCATCATTGACTAACCGTGCATATGATCTATGCGACGAAGATCACTTGCAGGAATAGCTAGATCATGTACGATATGTACTACGGAGAAATGGATACACCGGTAGACTTCCTAGTAGGAAACAGTCAAAACATCAGAGATATAAGGTTGACAGACAACCTGTATATTTGCCGTATATAAAAGGAGTGACAGACAAGATCTCAAATATCCTTAAGAAGTTCTCTTTAAATACTGTCTTCACTCCCTTAAGAAAGGTATCACAGTGTTTACGATCGCCTAAAGACAATCTCCCACTACAAAAACCAGGTGTCTATAAGATTGACTGCAGTTGCGGAAGTTCATACATCGGCCAAACTAAACGCACAGTGGCTTGCCGGATGAAGGAACATATTAAAGCGGTCAAGAAAAACGACACACAAAAGTCAGCCATCGCTGAACACCTTATACACTCGGGGCCTAACCACTGGATTGAGTTTCACAACGCACAGATAATTTCTTCAGAACAGCACTATATACCAAGAATGGTCAGAGAAGCAATTGAAATTACCAAATACAAAAATTTCAATCGCGAAGATGGCTTTAAATTATCTAGTGTATGGAATCCAGTGGTTCGAATTTGCGGTAGCCGAAGAAAACTAAAAAATACTGTGTCACGATCGGATACTGTAAGTGTTGTGTGTCGAGAACAAAAGTGTAAAAATAGTGAGTTGTCAAACAGTGGTACCAGTGTCGTGTGTAATAAAAGACTACGACGGAGGGTAGATCGATTTGTCTGCTCTTAACAGCTACCCACCCGCAGATACAACAGTTCTCCCGTGATCATGGCGCTTGCAACAGTGCCGAAATATCGGAAACTCATAATAAATAAGGTACATGGTATAAACCCCGAATTAAATAACTCTAACATACAAAACGCTCACAACACCGATCATCGACGCAATATCTCGGACCAGTTGGGACCAGTTCGAGCGAGAGTGTCATCAAGCAACTGACATTCAGTTGCTTGAGACATTCGTTTGTGATTTTTTGTACGAAAATTGTGCAAGAATGTCTTCTGTGCTTATCAGTATTTTGCAATAGATGAGAAACAGACCGAGTAGGATTATTAAATACATATTTAATTTTTTGTTGTATTTGTTGAGCTGGCGATCTTTCTTTGAGTTGAGGTATTTGATTTTGATTTTCAGGCTCATCATCAACAATGTATGAATATGTATGAAGAAGTACAATGGCACATCAATCATGTTATAAATTTTTGGTGCAAATTCGCTCCTATGTTGACGAAGTTAAGGTGCTGCAGTGTGCTGTTGTCTGTTTATTTCCTTAATTTTTAAGTATTCTTCAATATCACTAGATTTATTTGATTTGGGGTATTACCATGTACCTTGATTATTATGAGTTTCCGATATTTCGGCACTGTTGCAAGCGCCATGATCATGGGAGAACGGGATCAGTCCTTTCGTGATCATGACCATCCCGGGAAACTCATAATAAATATACGGTATGTACATGGTATAAACCCCGAATCAAATAACCATAGTTATAGTGAAGAATACTTAAAAATCAAGGAAATAAACAGACAACAGCAGACAGTAAGTTATTTATAATTAGTCTAAGTCTGTCCAACCGTTCATTAGTTATAAATAATGTTAATAACTCAAATTTGTTTTACCATTTTGTTTTATATAGAGAATGTAACTGTACATGGTATGGAACAGCTGATACACATCGAAAATGTAATAATATATTCATGGTATCGTTTTTCTAAGTTTTATTAATTTATTAATTTAATAAATTTATAACGGTTAGATGACTAAAGCTAAGTCGATCAATCTTATGTAGGTATGTCTGAGCATTAAGAAAATCTAATGTATATTAGATTTTCTTGGCGATTTATTTTTAACCAAACTTTCACAATGTTACTGAAAAATATTCAATGTTCGAATAAAGAGCCATTTCTGGTCGAGAAAAGCCGATTATTCGGCAATCTCCACAGACCTTGACCGAAGCCGAAGGTTTTGTATGAATAAAAAATTTCGTTCACAATTGAATAAAAATGTATTAATTTTTTCTGAGAGATTTTTTTTGCCACATAAAAGTGACCGAAGTATATTATTAGAATGGCTCAACAAATTGTCAGAAATCATTGTTATTACCACCGGCCTACATCATTCTAATACTACCAGGCCTGTCCATGTAAAACATTTTAAAATAATCACTAGGTATTTAACATTCATTTTGTGGATATCAGTGGCAACCAAGGTACCACTAACACTTTGATCCAAGTAAATGTAGAATAATCCTTTTTTCTACATTGACCCGCCCGGGAATCGAACTCAAGAACTAGGAGTAAGCGCACCTAGAACTTGAGACCCCTAAAAATGTGAAATTTCCTTGGAATCGTGGCAAATTCAAAACATTACATTATACGAAGTCACGGATAGCAGCTAGTTATAAATGAAGGCTTTAAATAAAAAACCCTCCCCTTTATTCAGTCGGGTGAAAATATTAATTGCAGATTACACGTGATCCTGTGAAGAGGTGTGCAAAGCTTGAGATCTAATTATTATCGGGTCGGCTGACTTATGTTACTCAGCGCCTCTAGCTCGGTGGATACAGTCTTATCCTGGGATGCTAATTATCTCTAACGAACCGCTAATGAGGTAATTAGATTGCTCTAAGCGTGTTGATAGCACATTCGTTATACACTGATACATGTGAACAAACGAAGTAGTTGTTTTAAAACTGTTTTTAAGCAATAATATTTTATAGCATTCATCACGACAGCTACATTAAAATATGTTAAAATTTTAATGTTGCTGTCGTAAGAAAATTTAAAAAAAAATTACAATTTGACATTTATGTAACTTAACATGAAGCGGTTCGTAATAGTATTTTAATATCTTTTCGTTAAAAAAATTGTATTTATTTATTTTTGTACTTCATAAATGTCAGTATTTTGAAATCATCTGGAAATTTATTATATATTTTTATAATCATACAATAAAAGTTTCGTGAGTAACAGTACAGTACCAGTTTCAAGAAAACAGTACAGTACCAACTTTTAGGATGGAATCTTAAAATATTCCCTCAAAGAAATTATTTTCGGTTTTAATTTCTTTGCAAATTGTAACTTACATTCTCAAAAAGCGCAAAGGGCTTAGACTCTTGAAACTCAAAGAATTGAGTCCAAAGTAAAATTGAATGTCCGCTAAACAAACAGAGGTATTCGAAAAATAATCCGTTTCAAACCAATGTTTTGTTTGTAGGAAGACCTTCGTCATAAGTCCAATGTTCATTTGTACAGCGTGTGGACGCAGCTGTTGATTGCTTTATTTATAGCGGCCTTTACACGATGCAACGTGGCAACGATATTGGCAGCTAAAACTTTTTTTTTTTAACACAAATGCCAATAGTGTAAGGTATGGACCCTGGACGGCGCGGAGAACTAATGTACCTAACATGGCTATCACTTCAATGCATGCAATAGTGTGTAATAAATAAATTTGGACACTTTACTGGGCGTGAGACATAACATTTTGAAAAACTGTTGTTTGCCAAAACCTTGCGTGTAATTTGGTTGTTAGGAAGAAGCAGTAGAGGCAGATTGCCATAAATGTAAATCGATATCCTAATTTATAAATATGGTAAAAGGCAGGACTAACAACAACGTACAGACAAGCTAAACGTATAATTGACACAATGTCACAACATTAGTAATCACATCAACAAGGAAGAAGTAGAAATTCTACTTCCTTTATTTAAAGTTTATTTACTATCAATGAAAACGAACAAAATTGAGTAATGTACAGTAGCTTGAACTATTTTTCTAAACAATTTTATTGCAAACTCGCACCTATGATAGCAAAATTAAGATGCCCCAGCGTATAATCCAGTGCTGTGTCCTCTGTTTAAGTTCTTCAATTCACAATTCATAAATAAATATTGCTTTGTACGTAATTTAATTGAAAAAAGAAATTGCAAATCGAATAAATTTCATATTTAATTCCTATCGAAAGACAGTCAAACAATCGTAGGTTCAAAATGTAACATACACTTAAGTTATCACATATAGTATGGGAAAATTACGCTCATAAGAAAACAATTGGCTAGAACTGTTATTTACGTAGAATTCGACATACAAAAATACAAAGGCTACGGGTACAAAAGAATGACAATAACAGGATCTACAATCGACCTTTCAAGTTTGTCTGCCGCAGCAACACAAATTTTCAGATACGCACCCTTAGGTACACATAAGGGTGCTGTATTCCAGACGTTACCAAGAAAAAAAGGAAAGTGCAAAAGACGATAAAGCTAACGAAATATTTTGATTCACTCTTAATAACCCAGATATCATACTTGGTCCGATAATCTGAACGGAGTAACTGTTGGGACTTCGATTCCCTCATGGGTTCGGTTCTATTGTCAATTGTGATATTCTGGGGTTTATGGCCTAGAGGCCCATATGATGGGTCCTTTCCTAGAACCCTTTCGATATTAAATACGTACGGAACTCTAACGACCACCACTTTACGGCCGCATGTGCCATCATACGCAATAAGGAAGCAATAAGGCGTAAAGATTGTCCACTGATACTAGTAACTATCTTAAGACCATCCAATAACGTTATCGGATCGTCGTAAAGATCGGTTATTGTAAACGCACCCTTGTGTATGTTGCGTGACATTGGTGATTCGTGTGAGTACTTTGGTTTGGAATAAATGCGGATTACGAAGAGTTTGTGGAAATAATAATAGGGGTTAAAGTATGAAATTGCCGATTATTTTCCCACTTTTTATTTTGTTTATGGCTCTTAAGTATAGTCATATTATTGCTTAATTCTTTTTGTATTGTATTAAAAACTAAATAAAGTAACTTTTGACTAAAAAAAAAGTGCAATACTAGTGCCTATTACTTCAAAAGAAGTCGTTGAAAAGACCCCTTACAATGTGTCAGCTGACCTTCTTGCTTCAATTAAGTATATTTGTATTATATACTTTGATTTTCAGAAATTTAAATACTATAATGCGTAGCTTTATAACCATCTAACTTTCACCTTTAATTGCATCGAAAATGGTTCAGGGGTTTTTAAAAAAACTAAAAAATTGTTAGTATGGGAAAATGACTTTTCTCGATTTCGTCCATACAAAACGGCAATTTCATACTTTAACCCCTAATACATTTTGAATAAGGATGCAATGTTAGTTTTGATGAGTAGTTTAAATAATGTTGATTCCAACTTTATCTATGCCACGACTATATTACTTTTAGATGCAGTGTTATTAAGATTGATTTGAAGTTTATAAATATTTATGTTACTTAAATCAGTCCTGGAGATAGCTCAAAACGCAGTCTACTCGTCTACTCTAGACTTATAAAAGTAACAACCCATTTTCGCTTACTGTTGAGCACGTGTGTCTCTTCTATATAAGGAGAGGGGTTAAGGCTTTAGTACCACCACGCTGGCCTAGTGCGGGTTGGTGGACGGCGAGGGCGACGCTGTGGCAACATTACCCCGCAGTTCGACGTTTCTCAAGCCGCCCGAAGGCCTCAAACAGGGCTTAACGACTGTTATCTCGTAAAAACAGCCGGGACCGACAGCTTACCGTGCCCTCCGAAGCACGGCAGCGCTCATGGTATGATGCCACAAAAGGTCACCCATCCAACTGGTGACCGCTCCCAGCGTTACTTAACATTCGTGACAGAAACTGATCACGAAGAAGCATTGGGCTATGAGCGCTTCACTTCTAGACTTATAAGCCCTTATAATATCATAAATAAATAAGCGTTCACTATTTTTCCATCGTTCCGTATAAAGACACCTTCATCGAGTGTGTCAGGTGTCCCGACACCTCAGAGTGAACACCGAGTTTGTCCACACGGGGCGAAATTCTAAGCGGACCTTGTTAAAATGTTTTCCGCTCCCACCGCAAAACAACGGTTAATTTTAAAAGAGCTTGCGACTTCTGTCACTTGCAATACCGAGCTTGCAGTGGTGCAGTGGGAATTTCTTTCCTGGAATTCGGTTGGACGCAGAGTTGTGTTGTCTTTGCTGTTACGTTTGAGAGGTCAACATTTTGCGGAACGGCATTTTTTGTTTTTATTTCACCGCGACGTGATTGTGCGGACTGAGAGTTTATTGTAATCATGATAAGGGTTTTAAAATACGAAACTGTTAGAGACTGACTGAATTCTTGAATGTTAAAATTATCGGGGGGCACAGGAGTGCCCCCGCCAAGTCGAGCGCGAGGCAAATACTGCCGTACCATCCTTTACTGGAACCATTTCGCTGCATTTTCAGGCCCCTATTTGAGAACTTTTGGATAAGACCAGAACGCAAAAATTTTCGTCATGCAGTAAGCTATAATTACATACTTAAAATCCAAAATTTCAAGTCTGTAGGTCATTTAGTTCCGAAGTTAAGCGAAAGCAAAGTTTCGCATTTATGACACTCACTCACTCACTCACTCATGATCATCAAAATAGAACTAGTACTTCCCATTAACTCAGAGAGCTGAAATTTGGTACAGAGTTAGGGTTTAATGGCCACATAAAGGAAAAACTATAAAAACTAGGATAATCGAAGATCTGGAGTACCTGGTGACCATGATTAGAAAACACAAGAGCCCAACCAAACTATTAGAGATCGACATACCGCCTTTACAAAAATATTCAACTTGGTGGGCCGCTTCATTTGATGTCAAAAATCGAAGGTCTGAAGTATCTGATGAAGAACCCTCAGCTGGTCTTAGCTGTATTAGAGATATGGTAATGCCCCCTTCTACTATTAGTACAATAAAAAAACTCGACTGTCATTGCAAAAATCCAGCGTAGTGGGACACATCTTCTAATTAAATAAATAAATATTTTTTAAGACATGCCTCACTGGGCCACACAGAGCCATCTAGTCCCAAATTAAGCTACTATTAAGTACCCTGTCGTATGGGGTACTAGACAACTTAAATAAACTTACATAAATACTTTTTTTTTTTGTAAATACATACTTATAATACATAGAAAACACCCAGACCAGTACAAACAGACATGTTCATGCACACAAATATTTGTATTGTGCGGGGATCGAACCCGCGACCCATGGCTCAGAAGCAGCGTTTACTACCGCTGATCCAAATGGTCGTCAAAATTTAATCTAGCCTATAGCGTCCCACTGCTGGGCTAATGCCTCCCCTTCTGCTTTTAATAGGCATATAAATAAAATTAAAGGAAAACTCTGGATAAGACTAGAATGGCTTTTATACTTACACTTACAAGTTTACAAGGAGAAATAGTCGAACGATTAACTTTATTCTACTCGAACATTACACAAATTAAATAAACAAATTACACTAAAATATTAATTAATTTCGCTCAAAATTTGGTCAAAATATAATGCATTATAAGGCTAAGAGTGGCGGTGATACCCGCACCTGTTGCTAGATGGCGCTGACTGTATTTTAAAAGATTTTTAATAATAAGAAGTCCTAAAAAGAAAAAAAATGTGTCAAATAAGAAAATCTAATAAAATAAACCAATATGCCCTCGTTTCTACAAAAAGAAATGAAATCCCACCAAAAAAATTCTGTAAAATACTAGCCAAGTCTCGATGGAGCTGCTTGTTTATCTCTAAAAAGTAATTAAATCTAGACAAAGTCGTGCCAAGTCTCAGGTTCCTTACTGCGATTTCTTTATTATTATAGTTAATGTTGTGTGAGTAGGCCGTTGAACATTACCCACTAGGGTTTGTTTCTGATTTCCAAAATACGAATGCTTTAAATTTTTACTCACTTTGGGGTCGTTTAATTACATGTGATAGTCTATAATTTTTTTCTGATAATATAAAATAAAAGCCTTAAAATCCTGTGATAGCAACGCTCTCTGCAAATTCCATCCAACAGAACTCCTTGTCATTGAATCTTTACAGAATCCAATGAAACGAATGACTTGCAAAAATAAATCGTCCACGAATGACTCGTCAGAATGACGTGATTTGTCTTTGGGATTTAATTACGATTCGCAAAACAAAATAGAAACAGTTGAGTATATTTGTAATAACGGTGTACAAGTTTGCCAAGGATGTGTAATCGGTCAGTACAAAAGTAAGTAAAGTTACTTGTTTTCACCACGGTACCAACAGATGGCGTTGTACCGCGTTAGCTCGCACTATCGTTTCGATTTTTTGGATACACTATATATTAGTTGGAAATGTCTGACCCATCAGGTACTTGCATACATTGCATGACACCTCAATAAATGTCTAAATGTGTTGAAGGCTTGGTCTTTCATTTCTCCATGTCACCTCGCTTATAGGTTGAACATGGTCCTTCGAGCCGGATGTACTAAAATATAGTACTTCTGTAAATTTCAGAGTTCCTGGGCGGGGAATCTCATCACCGTACTCAAGGGCGGCAGATTGTCGTCAAGGGCGGTGTCTACGGCGGCTGCAAGAGGAGCAGTCGAGGCGGCGGCGGCGGCGGCGACGGCGTCGGCGGCGGAACCAGCACGCGCCGGAATCAGCACGCGCCGGATTCAACGGGGAGCGGCGGCGGCGCACTACGGGCACCTGAGTGCGGCTACGGCAGTGCGCGCGGGGTGAAGTGAGGTGATAAGTGCGGGGATTAAACTGTGAGTAATTTCAACATACTTTAGACAGGGACTTAGAAAAATTCAGTGAAGTTTTGGACTTGTAAAATTTTCGTGATCATTTGGGACTTAGAAAAATTCAGTGACGTTTGGGACTTGTAAAATTTTCGTGATTATTTGGGACTTAGAATAATTTGCTTAAAAACGACGAGACGGGGAATCCACGCTCAGTTTCACTCAGAATTTAAAACACTTAGACAATTTTAAATTTTGGACTGAAGTTTTAAGAAGAAACTAATACAACTTTGAAAAATGGAGGAATTAATTAGATTACAAGCAGATATTCAGAGTCAAATAAATCGGGGCTTAAGTAACTATAAGAAAAGTCCAAAAGAGAGATTGACTGAAGCATATTGTCAAACTCGGTTGGAAACATTAGACCAACAATGGAAGTTGTTCACGGACAATCATATCTCTATAGTAAGAATCGCAGATTCGGAGAATGACAGCTATACGAAATATATGAAAAAGGCAATTCATGAAACTACGGAAGATGCTTATTTAGAATATAAGAGTGCGCTTAGGTTAACTTTAAATAAATTGTCAGTTTCAGATTTAAAAGATTCCGCAAAAAATGTTAGTAGTAATTATAATGTAAAACTGCCGGAAATATGCATTCCTAAGTTTTCTGGGCAATATTCCGAGTGGCCAACCTTTAAAGACATGTTCACTTCTTTGATACACAATAATAATTGTTTGGGGAATGTTCAAAAGATACATTATTTGAAAGGCTATTTAATCGGTGAAGCTGAGCAACTCGTTAGGCAAATTCCAGTCTCTGCTGACAATTATGCGCGCGCCTGGAGTTTGTTAAACGAGCGGTTCAACAATAAAAAGTATATGTGTCATTGTATAATAAAACGGTTACTGAGTCAACGTAATCTACAAACTGAAAGTGCTTCAGGTTTGAAAGATTTAGTGGACACGTCAAATGATTGTTTAGATTCATTAAAAAATTTAAATATCGATGTAACAACCTGGGATATTTTAGTAATTCATATTTTGGCGCTGAAGCTAGACCCTGAAACCAAAAGGCAGTGGGAAATTTATGTGAGCAGTAAAGTGGATAGCGACAGTTTGCCAACATATGAACAATTTAAATTATTTATGACGCAAAGATATAGGGCTTTGGAATTTATTGAACCGAATAAAATTCATAAAAATGTAAAGGTAGATAATAATCAGGGTAAATTAAAATCTTTTCATGTGACAAGAAATAGTTGTGTTTATTGTGGTCAGGAACATAAAATAAGTTATTGTTCACAATTTATAAAAAACAATGTAAATGATCGTCGTGATTTCGTTCAGCAAAAGCGACTGTGTTTCAATTGTTTGGGATTGGATCACTCGGCTAGGGATTGTAAAATTACAACTCATTGTAAGATTTGTGGGAGACTTCATCATACTTTGCTGCATCTGTCTGGGTCATCTGGAACAAAAAACAAAGTTAGTGTAAAATCGGGTAGGTCAGGCGAAGAACAGGCTTCGTCAGCGGTGGTTGGTGGTACTCTTGCGGAAGAAACATCGGCTGTTCGCACGGAAAATTTAACTTCCTGTTTTTCTACGGGTAAAGCGGGTAATCAAGTTTTATTGGCCACAGCTGTAGTCAAAGTTGAAGATAAACACGGGACATGGAAATTAGTACGCGCTTTGCTCGATCAAGGATCGCAGGCGTCATTTGTTACCGAATCAACGGTGCAATTTTTAGGTTTAAAAAAGATACATACAAGAAACATAATTTCTGGTTTAGGAGAAGATAAGAAGGTCATTTCCAGCTCGTCGGTAAATATCAACTTACATTCAAGGGTAAATCCTAAAATTAAACTTACGGTTAAAGCTTACGTTCTTAGTACAATCACCGCTTTTCTTCCGATGAGAAAAGTGGTTGACTTGGAAGGGTTGGATTTAAACGGAATCGTCTTGGCAGATCCTGAATACCACACTCCTAACAAGTCATGATATCCAATATATAGTATAATATTTTAATATTTAAGGAGAAGTTCAGTTTCGGTGTAATCTAGTGTTTTTAACCAAATTGACAGAGTCCTTTTACATTCTCTGCTTGTCATCGGATAAAGTTGTAGTTCTTTGTTAGAGCGATTGTATAAGAGCGATGCAAGGTATTGAAATTGGCTGTGTGCAAATTGTGTGTGTGTGGCTTTTGTTGAGGCCACTGTGTAATGTCTTCTTTTTTGTAGTAATTTGGGATCAAATTTTAATAATTTATGTTTTTTAAGCACTGTATGTAAAATATAAAGTTTTCTAATGGTAAGTAAGTCCGCAATTGAATACAAGGCTTGTGTTGAAAATCTTCGCTTTTTGAAATACATGACCTTCAGCAATGCCCGCTGGGCACGTTCCACCTCGAGAAATTTTGTTTTTAGAGCCCCTCCCCATATAGTCAGACAATATGTGAGTATAGGTTGTGCCAATGCTGTATACACTTGGTTGAGAAGTTTCTTAGTGGCTATATGTCTCAACATTTTAAAAATCCACATTAACTTACGCGTTCTAGTCGCTACAAGGTCAATATGTGATTGCCAAGAAAGCCTTTGATCCAGCAAAACACCGAGGTATTTAGTTGATGTTACCTTGGTTATAGAGGAACAGTGACATTTTGCATTTTTACTACACGTAGTACCATGTATTTTAATATCAAAGTCACTATTCGGTTGGTACCTGTCTAAGATTGAGAAACACATGTAGTTTGTTTTGTGTGTGTTTAGCGTCAGCAGATTACTTTTGAGCCACTCCGCATCATCTCTAACGAACCGCTAATGAGGTAATTAGATTGCTCTAAGCGTGTTGATAGCACATTCGTTATACACTGATACATGTGAACAAACGAAGTAGTTGTTTTAAAACTGTTTTTAAGCAATAATATTTTATAGCATTCATCACGACAGCTACATTAAAATATGTTAAAATTTTAATGTTGCTGTCGTAAGAAAATTTAAAAAAAAATTACAATTTGACATTTATGTAACTTAACATGAAGCGGTTCGTAATAGTATTTTAATATCTTTTCGTTAAAAAAATTGTATTTATTTATTTTTGTACTTCATAAATGTCAGTATTTTGAAATCATCTGGAAATTTATTATATATTTTTATAATCATACAATAAAAGTTTCGTGAGTAACAGTACAGTACCAGTTTCAAGAAAACAGTACAGTACCAACTTTTAGGATGGAATCTTAAAATATTCCCTCAAAGAAATTATTTTCGGTTTTAATTTCTTTGCAAATTGTAACTTACATTCTCAAAAAGCGCAAAGGGCTTAGACTCTTGAAACTCAAAGAATTGAGTCCAAAGTAAAATTGAATGTCCGCTAAACAAACAGAGGTATTCGAAAAATAATCCGTTTCAAACCAATGTTTTGTTTGTAGGAAGACCTTCGTCATAAGTCCAATGTTCATTTGTACAGCGTGTGGACGCAGCTGTTGATTGCTTTATTTATAGCGGCCTTTACACGATGCAACGTGGCAACGATATTGGCAGCTAAAACTTTTTTTTTTTAACACAAATGCCAATAGTGTAAGGTATGGACCCTGGACGGCGCGGAGAACTAATGTACCTAACATGGCTATCACTTCAATGCATGCAATAGTGTGTAATAAATAAATTTGGACACTTTACTGGGCGTGAGACATAACATTTTGAAAAACTGTTGTTTGCCAAAACCTTGCGTGTAATTTGGTTGTTAGGAAGAAGCAGTAGAGGCAGATTGCCATAAATGTAAATCGATATCCTAATTTATAAATATGGTAAAAGGCAGGACTAACAACAACGTACAGACAAGCTAAACGTATAATTGACACAATGTCACAACATTAGTAATCACATCAACAAGGAAGAAGTAGAAATTCTACTTCCTTTATTTAAAGTTTATTTACTATCAATGAAAACGAACAAAATTGAGTAATGTACAGTAGCTTGAACTATTTTTCTAAACAATTTTATTGCAAACTCGCACCTATGATAGCAAAATTAAGATGCCCCAGCGTATAATCCAGTGCTGTGTCCTCTGTTTAAGTTCTTCAATTCACAATTCATAAATAAATATTGCTTTGTACGTAATTTAATTGAAAAAAGAAATTGCAAATCGAATAAATTTCATATTTAATTCCTATCGAAAGACAGTCAAACAATCGTAGGTTCAAAATGTAACATACACTTAAGTTATCACATATAGTATGGGAAAATTACGCTCATAAGAAAACAATTGGCTAGAACTGTTATTTACGTAGAATTCGACATACAAAAATACAAAGGCTACGGGTACAAAAGAATGACAATAACAGGATCTACAATCGACCTTTCAAGTTTGTCTGCCGCAGCAACACAAATTTTCAGATACGCACCCTTAGGTACACATAAGGGTGCTGTATTCCAGACGTTACCAAGAAAAAAAGGAAAGTGCAAAAGACGATAAAGCTAACGAAATATTTTGATTCACTCTTAATAACCCAGATATCATACTTGGTCCGATAATCTGAACGGAGTAACTGTTGGGACTTCGATTCCCTCATGGGTTCGGTTCTATTGTCAATTGTGATATTCTGGGGTTTATGGCCTAGAGGCCCATATGATGGGTCCTTTCCTAGAACCCTTTCGATATTAAATACGTACGGAACTCTAACGACCACCACTTTACGGCCGCATGTGCCATCATACGCAATAAGGAAGCAATAAGGCGTAAAGATTGTCCACTGATACTAGTAACTATCTTAAGACCATCCAATAACGTTATCGGATCGTCGTAAAGATCGGTTATTGTAAACGCACCCTTGTGTATGTTGCGTGACATTGGTGATTCGTGTGAGTACTTTGGTTTGGAATAAATGCGGATTACGAAGAGTTTGTGGAAATAATAATAGGGGTTAAAGTATGAAATTGCCGATTATTTTCCCACTTTTTATTTTGTTTATGGCTCTTAAGTATAGTCATATTATTGCTTAATTCTTTTTGTATTGTATTAAAAACTAAATAAAGTAACTTTTGACTAAAAAAAAAGTGCAATACTAGTGCCTATTACTTCAAAAGATGTCGTTGAAAAGACCCCTTACAATGTGTCAGCTGACCTTCTTGCTTCAATTAAGTATATTTGTATTATATACTTTGATTTTCAGAAATTTAAATACTATAATGCGTAGCTTTATAACCATCTAACTTTCACCTTTAATTGCATCGAAAACGGTTCAGGGGTTTTTAAAAAAACTAAAAAATTGTTAGTATGGGAAAATGACTTTTCTCGATTTCGTCCATACAAAACGGCAATTTCATACTTTAACCCCTAATACCTTTTGAATAAGGATGCAATGTTAGTTTTGATGAGTAGTTTAAATAATGTTGATTCCAACTTTATCTATGCCACGACTATATTACTTTTAGATGCAGTGTTATTAAGATTGATTTGAAGTTTATAAATATTTATGTTACTTAAATCAGTCCTGGAGATAGCTCAAAACGCAGTCTACTCGTCTACTCTAGACTTATAAAAGTAACAACCCATTTTCGCTTACTGTTGAGCACGTGTGTCTCTTCTATATAAGGAGAGGGGTTAAGGCTTTAGTACCACCACGCTGGCCTAGTGCGGGTTGGTGGACGGCGAGGGCGACGCTGTGGCAACATTACCCCGCAGTTCGACGTTTCTCAAGCCGCCCGAAGGCCTCAAACAGGGCTTAACGACTGTTATCTCGTAAAAACAGCCGGGACCGACAGCTTACCGTGCCCTCCGAAGCACGGCAGCGCTCATGGTATGATGCCACAAAAGGTCACCCATCCAACTGGTGACCGCTCCCAGCGTTACTTAACATTCGTGACAGAAACTGATCACGAAGAAGCATTGGGCTATGAGCGCTTCACTTCTAGACTTATAAGCCCTTATAATATCATAAATAAATAAGCGTTCACTATTTTTCCATCGTTCCGTATAAAGACACCTTCATCGAGTGTGTCAGGTGTCCCGACACCTCAGAGTGAACACCGAGTTTGTCCACACGGGGCGAAATTCTAAGCGGACCTTGTTAAAATGTTTTCCGCTCCCACCGCAAAACAACGGTTAATTTTAAAAGAGCTTGCGACTTCTGTCACTTGCAATACCGAGCTTGCAGTGGTGCAGTGGGAATTTCTTTCCTGGAATTCGGTTGGACGCAGAGTTGTGTTGTCTTTGCTGTTACGTTTGAGAGGTCAACATTTTGCGGAACGGCATTTTTTGTTTTTATTTCACCGCGACGTGATTGTGCGGACTGAGAGTTTATTGTAATCATGATAAGGGTTTTAAAATACGAAACTGTTAGAGACTGACTGAATTCTTGAATGTTAAAATTATCGGGGGGCACAGGAGTGCCCCCGCCAAGTCGAGCGCGAGGCAAATACTGCCGTACCATCCTTTACTGGAACCATTTCGCTGCATTTTCAGGCCCCTATTTGAGAACCTTTGGATAAGACCAGAACGCAAAAATTTTCGTCATGCAGTAAGCTATAATTACATACTTAAAATCCAAAATTTCAAGTCTGTAGGTCATTTAGTTCCGAAGTTAAGCGAAAGCAAAGTTTCGCATTTATGACACTCACTCACTCACTCACTCATGATCATCAAAATAGAACTAGTACTTCCCATTAACTCAGAGAGCTGAAATTTGGTACAGAGTTAGGGTTTAATGGCCACATAAAGGAAAAACTATAAAAACTAGGATAATCGAAGATCTGGAGTACCTGGTGACCATGATTAGAAAACACAAGAGCCCAACCAAACTATTAGAGATCGACATACCGCCTTTACAAAAATATTCAACTTGGTGGGCCGCTTCATTTGATGTCAAAAATCGAAGGTCTGAAGTATCTGATGAAGAACCCTCAGCTGGTCTTAGCTGTATTAGAGATATGGTAATGCCCCCTTCTACTATTAGTACAATAAAAAAACTCGACTGTCATTGCAAAAATCCAGCGTAGTGGGACACATCTTCTAATTAAATAAATAAATATTTTTTAAGACATGCCTCACTGGGCCACACAGAGCCATCTAGTCCCAAATTAAGCTACTATTAAGTACCCTGTCGTATGGGGTACTAGACAACTTAAATAAACTTACATAAATACTTTTTTTTTTTGTAAATACATACTTATAATACATAGAAAACACCCAGACCAGTACAAACAGACATGTTCATGCACACAAATATTTGTATTGTGCGGGGATCGAACCCGCGACCCATGGCTCAGAAGCAGCGTTTACTACCGCTGATCCAAATGGTCGTCAAAATTTAATCTAGCCTATAGCGTCCCACTGCTGGGCTAATGCCTCCCCTTCTGCTTTTAATAGGCATATAAATAAAATTAAAGGAAAACTCTGGATAAGACTAGAATGGCTTTTATACTTACACTTACAAGTTTACAAGGAGAAATAGTCGAACGATTAACTTTATTCTACTCGAACATTACACAAATTAAATAAACAAATTACACTAAAATATTAATTAATTTCGCTCAAAATTTGGTCAAAATATAATGCATTATAAGGCTAAGAGTGGCGGTGATACCCGCACCTGTTGCTAGATGGCGCTGACTGTATTTTAAAAGATTTTTAATAATAAGAAGTCCTAAAAAGAAAAAAAATGTGTCAAATAAGAAAATCTAATAAAATAAACCAATATGCCCTCGTTTCTACAAAAAGAAATGAAATCCCACCAAAAAAATTCTGTAAAATACTAGCCAAGTCTCGATGGAGCTGCTTGTTTATCTCTAAAAAGTAATTAAATCTAGACAAAGTCGTGCCAAGTCTCAGGTTCCTTACTGCGATTTCTTTATTATTATAGTTAATGTTGTGTGAGTAGGCCGTTGAACATTACCCACTAGGGTTTGTTTCTGATTTCCAAAATACGAATGCTTTAAATTTTTACTCACTTTGGGGTCGTTTAATTACATGTGATAGTCTATAATTTTTTTCTGATAATATAAAATAAAAGCCTTAAAATCCTGTGATAGCAACGCTCTCTGCAAATTCCATCCAACAGAACTCCTTGTCATTGAATCTTTACAGAATCCAATGAAACGAATGACTTGCAAAAATAAATCGTCCACGAATGACTCGTCAGAATGACGTGATTTGTCTTTGGGATTTAATTACGATTCGCAAAACAAAATAGAAACAGTTGAGTATATTTGTAATAACGGTGTACAAGTTTGCCAAGGATGTGTAATCGGTCAGTACAAAAGTAAGTAAAGTTACTTGTTTTCACCACGGTACCAACAGATGGCGTTGTACCGCGTTAGCTCGCACTATCGTTTCGATTTTTTGGATACACTATATATTAGTTGGAAATGTCTGACCCATCAGGTACTTGCATACATTGCATGACACCTCAATAAATGTCTAAATGTGTTGAAGGCTTGGTCTTTCATTTCTCCATGTCACCTCGCTTATAGGTTGAACATGGTCCTTCGAGCCGGATGTACTAAAATATAGTACTTCTGTAAATTTCAGAGTTCCTGGGCGGGGAATCTCATCACCGTACTCAAGGGCGGCAGATTGTCGTCAAGGGCGGTGTCTACGGCGGCTGCAAGAGGAGCAGTCGAGGCGGCGGCGGCGGCGGCGACGGCGTCGGCGGCGGAACCAGCACGCGCCGGAATCAGCACGCGCCGGATTCAACGGGGAGCGGCGGCGGCGCACTACGGGCACCTGAGTGCGGCTACGGCAGTGCGCGCGGGGTGAAGTGAGGTGATAAGTGCGGGGATTAAACTGTGAGTAATTTCAACATACTTTAGACAGGGACTTAGAAAAATTCAGTGAAGTTTTGGACTTGTAAAATTTTCGTGATCATTTGGGACTTAGAAAAATTCAGTGACGTTTGGGACTTGTAAAATTTTCGTGATTATTTGGGACTTAGAATAATTTGCTTAAAAACGACGAGACGGGGAATCCACGCTCAGTTTCACTCAGAATTTAAAACACTTAGACAATTTTAAATTTTGGACTGAAGTTTTAAGAAGAAACTAATACAACTTTGAAAAATGGAGGAATTAATTAGATTACAAGCAGATATTCAGAGTCAAATAAATCGGGGCTTAAGTAACTATAAGAAAAGTCCAAAAGAGAGATTGACTGAAGCATATTGTCAAACTCGGTTGGAAACATTAGACCAACAATGGAAGTTGTTCACGGACAATCATATCTCTATAGTAAGAATCGCAGATTCGGAGAATGACAGCTATACGAAATATATGAAAAAGGCAATTCATGAAACTACGGAAGATGCTTATTTAGAATATAAGAGTGCGCTTAGGTTAACTTTAAATAAATTGTCAGTTTCAGATTTAAAAGATTCCGCAAAAAATGTTAGTAGTAATTATAATGTAAAACTGCCGGAAATATGCATTCCTAAGTTTTCTGGGCAATATTCCGAGTGGCCAACCTTTAAAGACATGTTCACTTCTTTGATACACAATAATAATTGTTTGGGGAATGTTCAAAAGATACATTATTTGAAAGGCTATTTAATCGGTGAAGCTGAGCAACTCGTTAGGCAAATTCCAGTCTCTGCTGACAATTATGCGCGCGCCTGGAGTTTGTTAAACGAGCGGTTCAACAATAAAAAGTATATGTGTCATTGTATAATAAAACGGTTACTGAGTCAACGTAATCTACAAACTGAAAGTGCTTCAGGTTTGAAAGATTTAGTGGACACGTCAAATGATTGTTTAGATTCATTAAAAAATTTAAATATCGATGTAACAACCTGGGATATTTTAGTAATTCATATTTTGGCGCTGAAGCTAGACCCTGAAACCAAAAGGCAGTGGGAAATTTATGTGAGCAGTAAAGTGGATAGCGACAGTTTGCCAACATATGAACAATTTAAATTATTTATGACGCAAAGATATAGGGCTTTGGAATTTATTGAACCGAATAAAATTCATAAAAATGTAAAGGTAGATAATAATCAGGGTAAATTAAAATCTTTTCATGTGACAAGAAATAGTTGTGTTTATTGTGGTCAGGAACATAAAATAAGTTATTGTTCACAATTTATAAAAAACAATGTAAATGATCGTCGTGATTTCGTTCAGCAAAAGCGACTGTGTTTCAATTGTTTGGGATTGGATCACTCGGCTAGGGATTGTAAAATTACAACTCATTGTAAGATTTGTGGGAGACTTCATCATACTTTGCTGCATCTGTCTGGGTCATCTGGAACAAAAAACAAAGTTAGTGTAAAATCGGGTAGGTCAGGCGAAGAACAGGCTTCGTCAGCGGTGGTTGGTGGTACTCTTGCGGAAGAAACATCGGCTGTTCGCACGGAAAATTTAACTTCCTGTTTTTCTACGGGTAAAGCGGGTAATCAAGTTTTATTGGCCACAGCTGTAGTCAAAGTTGAAGATAAACACGGGACATGGAAATTAGTACGCGCTTTGCTCGATCAAGGATCGCAGGCGTCATTTGTTACCGAATCAACGGTGCAATTTTTAGGTTTAAAAAAGATACATACAAGAAACATAATTTCTGGTTTAGGAGAAGATAAGAAGGTCATTTCCAGCTCGTCGGTAAATATCAACTTACATTCAAGGGTAAATCCTAAAATTAAACTTACGGTTAAAGCTTACGTTCTTAGTACAATCACCGCTTTTCTTCCGATGAGAAAAGTGGTTGACTTGGAAGGGTTGGATTTAAACGGAATCGTCTTGGCAGATCCTGAATACCACACTCCTAACAAGATCGATGTCTTGTTAGGTGCTGATGTATACGGGCAGGTTTTGCAAGAAGGGTTACGGAAGGCAACCCAGGGACAAATAATAGCGCAAGCAACGGATTTAGGCTGGATAGTGTCGGGAACGGTTAAGGATATTGAAGAACGGTCGGATAGAGTAGTTGTAATGCATTCAATGATAGATGAAAACGAAACATTAAAAAAATTCTGGGAATTAGAAAACGAGCCAAAAGAAAAGAATGAAAATTGGATGGATGAGGAAGAAATAAAGTGTCAAGATTTATATAAGAATACGGTAAAAAGAGATGAAACAGGACGATATATAGTAAAGATACCTTTTAAAGTAGATAAACCTCAAGTGAAAAATTCGTTACAAATAGCAGAAAGAAGATTCAATTTATTGGAAGAAAGATTGAAAAAAAACGACGTTTTAAAAACCAAATTTTCTGAGGTGATGGATAATTATTTATCATCGAACTACATGGAGCGTGTCGAGGATGAGGAAATCAACAATCCTGATGCAGTATATGTGCCAATTCTTGCAGTCATAAGAGAAGACAAAGATACCACACAAGTACGGGTTGTGTGCGACAGTTCTTGTAAAGGAAAAGATGGCATATCAATTAACGATTTAATGATGAAAGGTCCTGTACTTCAAGATGATTTAAGACACCTACTGATGCGGTGGAGAAAACATGTATGTTGTTTAGTGGCAGATATTGCTAAAATGTATCTCCAAATAAAAGTCACAGAACTGGATACTGATTATCAACGGTTGTTATGGAGACCGGATCCAAATTCGGTTATACAAGTATATCGAATGTTAAGAGTTTCGTTTGGTTCGGCCTCAGCACCATATTTAGCTGTTCGTACATTACACCAAGTTGCGTATGATGAAGGGGATAACTACCCAATGGCAAAAGAAGGGACGCTAAAAGACTTCTATATGGATGACATGATGACTGGCTGCGAAACAAAAGAAGAAGCGGTAGAAATGTACAGGCAAATGAATGAATTACTTCAAAAAGGAGGATTTGTATTGAGAAAATGGACAAGTAACAATAATGAGGTGTTAAAGGAAATAGAAAAAGAACAAGGAAAGGGAAAATGGGAAAACACGGAAACGGAAGATTTAAAATTAAAAATAAAATTAGATACGGTAATGAAAATACTCGGACTTACCTGGGACAGACGAGAAGATGAATTCAGATACTCGGTTGAACTCTCGACGCTATGTGAACCTGTAACAAAACGGAAAATATTATCAGAAGTGGCTAGATTGTTCGACCCTTTAGGTTGGCTGTCACCGTGCATTATACAAGCTAAAATACTCATACAAAAGCTTTGGCTAAAAGGTTTGGACTGGGATGAACAAGTACCGTCGGACATATATAAGCAATGGGTGACTTACCGAAATGAGCTGCCGAAACTGAAGGAGTTCCAGATTCCTCGATGGATGGGTACCACTAAAAATTGTTACATTGAATTACACGGATTCGCAGACGCTTCAAATGTCGCATACGCAGCGGTTGTGTATGCACGGATTAAAGATGAAGAAAACAACATACGGGTTGTTTTGGTAACGGCTAAGACTAAAGTTAGTCCGATTAAAATTGTGTCGATTCCTAGGCTTGAGTTGTGTGGGGCAGCTCTTCTTACAAAACTTTTAAACGAAGTAGCGAAGGTGTTGGCGATCGACAAGAAGCATGTATTCGCGTGGACAGACTCAACTGTGGTTTTAGCCTGGCTAAACAGTCATCCACGACGATGGAAGCCTTTTGTAGCCAATAGGGTGTCGGATATCATTACCACTATGGAACCGTCGCAATGGGCTCACGTTAAGTCGAAAGAAAATCCAGCTGACGTGGCCTCAAGAGGATTGAATCCATCTGACTTGTTAAACTGCGAACTTTGGAAAAACGGACCGGAATTTTTAAGAAGAAAAGAATTGAAGATAAAACACAATAAAGATTTAAATACAAACATAGAAGAAATCAGAGTACATCATGTAGCAACAAAAGAAGAAGATATTATTTGGAAAAGATTTTCATCGCTAAACAAATTGGTCAGAGTAATTGCATATTGTAAAAGATTTATTAATTTAGCGAAGACAAAGGAAAACAAACCTAAATTTGAATCGTATTTAACTAGTACCGAATTGAGCGAGTCATTGAATATTTTAATTAAGAAATGTCAGGAAGAAAATTTTAAAGAAGAAATTATTGATTTGGATAGAAAGAAGGAAGTTAAAAATAAAAGTAAACTTGCACAGTTGAATCCGTTTTTAGATAAAAATAATATGTTAAGAGTAGGTGGACGTTTAGAGCAATCTAAATTATCACAAGATGCAAAACATCCGTTCATCTTACCTAAGGATTCCAGTCTATCTAAACTAATAGTTGAAGAAGCTCATAAGAAATTATTGCATGGGGGTCAACAATTGGTACTGGGATATATAAGAAGTAGGTATTGGATTATTGGGGGAAAATTACTGATAAAAGGGATTATTCGTAAATGCATTACTTGTATCAGACACTCGGGGGTTACTAGATGTCAATTAATGGGTCAGCTACCGGAATCTAGGGTAACGCCAGCTAGGGCATTTTTAAATAGTGGTGTGGATTTCGCGGGTCCGATTAATATAAGAACGTCTAAGGGACGAGGACACCATTCATACAAAGGGTACATATGTCTCTTTGTATGTATGGCTACTAGGGCTGTACATTTGGAGGCAGTGAGCGATCTTACTGCGCAGGGGTTTATTGCTGCTTTCCGCAGATTTGTTTCTCGCAGAGGACATTGTTCGCATATTTGGAGCGATAATGGTACGAATTTTGTAGGGACATCTAAAGAACTAAGTAAATTATTTGTAAGTGAACAGTCTTTGATATCTTCGGACGTAAGGGAACTTTTGGCTAATAATAATACAACGTGGCATTTTATTCCGCCTTATGCGCCTAATTTCGGGGGGTTGTGGGAGGGGGGAATAAAATCTTGCAAATTCCATCTAAAAAGAGTAATAGGGGATAGCACATTGACGTATGAAGAACTCTCTACAGTTTTATCACAAATTGAAGCCTGTTTAAACTCCAGGCCTTTATCTCGAATCGATACAGATGGTGATACTTACACAGTTCTTACGCCTGGCCATTTTCTTGTAAGTGAACCACTATTAACTATTCCAGATCACAATTTTGAAAATTGTAATTTAAGTTTGTTAAAGCGTTGGCAGGTGACCCAGAGAATGCTGCAAAGTTTCTGGAGCAAGTGGGTTAAGGACTACTTACATCATTTCTTGCAACGGTATAAGTGGTCTAAACAAGTATCGGAGCCTCAAGTCGGGGAAGTAGCACTAGTTAAAGAATTAGACTTACCTCCTGCGCGTTGGTTGATAGGTCGAATAATTGAGAAGCACCCTGGGTTGGACGGAATCACGAGGGTGGTCACGCTTAAAGCTAAGAATACTGTTTTTAAAAGGCCAGTTTCAAAATTGTGTATTTTGCCAATTGAACACTAGCGTAGTTGTGTTTGATTATGTAAACTCTAATTTCATTTACATTAACTTTTGTTAACTTACTACTAAGCATAACTTGGAGCAATGTTTAAATGTCGTGTAAACAAACTAGTTTGTATTAATTATTGCTGAAATGGTTTTGTTTTTTTTGCTACCAAGTTTGCATCAATATTATATCTATGTAAGACGTAAAATGTAAGCATATATTGTCATTTCTTCACGGTGGGCGGCATTAGATTAAGTTAGGGAAATTCATTGTACAACCAAATTCAAAACTTCTTTTATCAGGTTATAAATAAGATAAAAACAATATTGTAATTGTTTTGGTGGGCGGAATGTACAAGTTTGCCAAGGATGTGTAATCGGTCAGTACAAAAGTAAGTAAAGTTACTTGTTTTCACCACGGTACCAACAGATGGCGTTGTACCGCGTTAGCTCGCACTATCGTTTCGATTTTTTGGATACACTATATATTAGTTGGAAATGTCTGACCCATCAGGTACTTGCATACATTGCATGACACCTCAATAAATGTCTAAATGTGTTGAAGGCTTGGTCTTTCATTTCTCCATGTCACCTCGCTTATAGGTTGAACAAACGGATTTTTATAAATTATTGTCGTTTGGTAGGTACCTACTACTCAAAACCTTTCCAGAAACTTTTCAAACTATATGAATACATGCCCAATTTTATCCAAATCGGATTAGAAATTATTGATTTGCTATGCGAATCGTCCACTGAGCGAGGGGTGATAATTCTTAGTTTCCAAAATACCAAAATAATTACAACCATGAAGTCGTATTTTTTTTTTGTTAAGATTTTGAAAATGTTGAAGACGTACCTAATAAGTATGAAATGAACGTGTTATGTTTTATATAAGTGCTTTTTTTTCATACTAACAAAATAATGATTAATTTGATTCAAAGTTTATTCCACGAAATATCTTATTTTATGAATGTCGATAATACTTCAGCACTGTTGCAAGCGCCATCATGGAAGAACTAGTTGTTTTTGCGTATAAGTTTAGCAGATGTCTTGTAATTTTAGCATAAGCTTATTAGTAGCTCAATTTGGGACTAAATGACTCAGTGTGGCATTTGAACGCTAGCGGGAAATTGAACGCGATCATACCTTATATCCCGTTAATGTTTAAAAAAACATGCTACGCGAAAGGTAAAAAGTCAGTGTGGCATGTCTAAAAATACTTTTTAGACATGCCACACTGACTTTTTACCTTTTTACCTTGAAGTATTATTATATTAGGGGTTAAAGTATGAAATTGCCGTTTTGTATGGACGAAATCGAGGAAAGTCATTTTTCCATACTAACAATTTTTTAGTTTTTTTAAAAACGCCTGAACCGTTTTCGATGCAATTAAAGGTGAAAGTTAGATCGTTATAAAGCTACGTATTATAATATTTAAATTTCTGAAAATCAAAGTATATAATACAAATATACTTAATTGAAGCAAGAAGGTCAGCTGACACATTATAAGGGGTCTTTTTAACGACTTCCTTTGAAGTAATAGGCACTAGTATTGCATTTTTTTTTGTCAAAAGTTACTTTATTTAGTTTTTGATACAATACAAAAAGAATTACGCAATAATACGACTATACTTAAGAGCTATAAACAAAATAAAAAGTGGGAAAATAATCGGCAATTTCATACTTTAACCCCTATTATAAATCTAGAATCAATTAACTCCAGCATTATTGACCATGAAAGCCTAAATCATTATGAAACAATAATAAACCGCTAAATTTTGTTACTGGCAGCACAGAAGAGCGAGATGGATACACCACTACCAGTTGCAGCACTTTATATATCCGCCCGTCCAGGGCTGACACCGATGTATAACGCCGGCGGTGCCAGGGGTGGCGCATCTTTTATTACTTTATCCGGGATTTCTTTTAAACCCAACAAGCTGGAATATTCAGGTTATTTTCGCTGAGGTTGACTTTCTGTTGGTTTAAAATAGTGTAGCTTCCCTTTTGCGTAATTAATCTGATATTTTCAAAAAGTGGTTTTATTTAAAAGAAAGAAAGTAAAAAAATGCATTTAATAAAATTTGGACATCACACACAAAGAAGCACACAAGGTTTACAGTAACAAATAGCACAATAGAACACATAAGAAAGACAAGATTTAAACTGACACATAAAGATTTTCGTTATTTTTTTTTAAGCCGGTTAAAAACGAACTTGACACAAACTCGAATACATACAACAACATTAAGAATATCGAGCCATGCCACTATGAGTAGTATTGTCTATCCAAGTCCCATCTAAGTTGTATTTTCAGACAGAGTTATTTTCTTAGGTAAAGAAGTAAAAAAAACGGTGGCAGAGGATCCGCATGCACCTATTTTGAGGCATTTCTTGCGGATAATGACCGAGTTAGCTAGTGATAGCTTTGCTGGTTGGTGTCCGCGGGAGATGCCTCCCAGGTACATGACTTATTAAAGTAACATTAAATTAAAATATGTATATACTAACACCTACTTTTAAGTTTCTGAATTAGTACTAACCCATGGACCTATGTTGCCCGCAATAAAATATATAATAATAATAATAATAATAAAGTAACAACCCATTCACGCTCACTGTTGAGCACGGGTCTCTCTCCTTTATATAGAGAGGGGTTTCTCTCTTATATAAAGTAGACACTGAGGCAACATCACCCTGTTGGACGTTCCTCAAGCCGCCCGAAGGCCACCAACAGGGCTTAATGACTGTTATCTCGTGACAACAGCCGGGACCGACGCCTTCACGTGCCCTTCGAAGCACGGAAGCGCTCATGGTATGATGCCACAAACGGTCACCCATCCAACTAGTGACCGCTCCCAGCGTTGCTTAACATTAGTGACAGAAACTGATCACTAACGACCGGTCCCAATAATCTATCTATCTTCAGTTTTGGCTTATCGGATATAGAAAACATCTTCTGTCTCTGATTTTGCCGTCCAGAGAAACAAAGACAGAAGTTGTTTTCTATCTTCGATATGCCAAAACTAAAGATAGATAGATTATTGGGACCGGTCGTTAGTGATCAGTTTCTGTCACTAATGTTAAGCAACGCTGGTTATTGGGACCGGCCTTAAGAAGCATTGGGCTATGAGCGGTTCTCTCGTACTTCTACTTTCGTAAGTATATTATAATGTAATTATTTAAAAAAGTAAATGCTAAGATGCGCCATGAAACCAAATCAGTTATTTAAGTAGCTGTTACCGTATTAGCTACTTCGGCCGAAGAGGAAGAGGAAAAGTTAAATTATTCAACGCAGTATGAGGAAACGTTACAACGCTTAACGTCCTCTTAAGCCGCTTAGCTATATTGAGGGACTATTAGCTTTGTCGACTTAAGATTATATTTTTTACAATATTCTTGGTTCCTTTAAGCCATAAGTAAGTGTTAGTGGTTAAGATATTGACTAACTTTCCGAGCGTTAAGGAATTTTTAGCTAGAAATAGTATAGGAATAATAGGTCGGGGAAAAGTCTTTTCGTATTCCGAAGTTTTTTTTTATTTGAGAAAATTATTTTTTTTGTTTTTGATGGCTGGTTTTATATATTAAAAAAAACAAAAGACATATAAAATATTTTACCGCCACTGTTCTAATTGATTTTCTGTCTGCCATCAGGTTACCATATTGTCTGCGGATTTTCAAAGTCTGCGGCAAGAGCTCATATTTTTTGGCGCCAAATTTTATCGAAATCAATTCAGTACTTCAGGTGCGATAGCGTTACAGACAGACAGACAATCAGAGTTACTCTCACATTTATAATATTAATAAAAATAAAGTTGGCGTCATTGGCGTAAAATTGATCCCATTTTGTTTTTATTTTTCATTCCATACTAAGGTAAGGTAAAAGTTAAACAACTGAAGTTACTCGTACCTAACATAAAGATTCAGAGTGTAACAAAGCTTAAGTCATCTTCAAACAAATACTCAGCGACAACCATCACGCAAGCGGCAAAAAGCAGATGTCAAATGCAGTGTCTTTGACTTAGCTGTGGGGGAGTGAAATCCCAAGGGATCGCGAACTCACTCAACAGTGGGATGCGTCTGTGAATACGTCATCGCAGTTCATATTTTTTCTAGCGTTTTGTTCAAACTGTGCTACATGGTCCGTATTCATAGCCCAGCCCCACATGCATTTAGATTGGAACATTTAGCAAACACGACTGGATCAGAGCTTGCATTCCTAGACAGGTGTATTTTAAGCGTTGTCTCCTTTGCATTCATGGATTGAGCTTTAAATATATTTTTTTGTGAATTGCATCGTTCTATATGAACTGTAGTATTGTTTGGTGTCGGCATATAAAAATAATAGCATCTCTGTCGTATGGTGATTAGGAGTTCTGTCAGAAGAAGACGGACAGGAACAACTTTTCTTCACCATTGGTCATACAGCGATCGTCAGCTATAGCAAACGTAGAAAAGGTTCCATATAAATGTTCATAGTGTAAAGGTTTGGGTGGAACTCGTTTAATTCAACACGTGATAGACACAGGCGATTCGTTACCTATGAAGTGCAGACCCTATCCAATGTCACCAAAGAAATTAAAAGAACTTTAAAGGGAACTGGACAGCATTTGAAGATCGATGTGGTAGTACTAAGTGAGAGTCCATGGTAAAATCCAGTCCTTATGGTTCCAAAGTCAGATGGTACATTGCGGTTCTGCTGTCGAAAATTAAATGCGGTTATAAAGGGGGATGCATATGCAATACTATACATACCTCAAATTTTAGATAGCCTCAAGAATGCGAGATATATTAGCTCTGTTGATTTTAAATCTAGTTTTTGGCAAGTGCCGCTTGATGGCGCCTCACAGATAATAATCATTTTTATGGTTCTGATTAAGGATATGGAAGGAAGATGAAAAGATTTTTCGAAAGTAACAAATTACGAGTTAAAACACATTTTTCTACCCATCATTGGTGTGGTAATTTGAATCCAATACTTAATTAGATTACTAACGGCCGGTCCCAATAATCTATCTATCTTCAGTTTTGGCATATCGGAGATAGAAAACATCTTCTGTCTATGATTTTGCAATTGAATTTGATTTTGAAACTGAAGATAGATAGATTATTGGAACCGCCCGTTAGTAGTTATGTCTCAGGCGGGACTCGAACCCGCATCTCCTCGCATGCCGGGCGCGGTGCTATAGCTTTAAGCAAGGTACATAATCCATGCCTGAGACACAATTTTTCAAGTGCAAATACTGATATCAATTAGATCAATTAACCCTGCAGTAAAATAGTTTAGGCCATTAGTATTTACGATTTTTCATTGAGAAATATTTAATTTCTCAATGTAAAAATGTAAATAGGTAATATTATCTGAGTTATCTAACCATCTTTAAAAATCTTGCTCTTCTACCAATGCCATCTTTATACAGGGTGAAATTTTAACCACCTTCCAAATTTTAATATATCAATCTACGAGACAAAAAACAAATGACGTATTTTTTCTTTTGGTATAGCCCAGTACAAAAATGTCAAGATAATGCACTTAGAAAATGTCCGCCAAAAATCTAAAATTTTTGATACAGCCGCCTAACAACACTTTTTTACGCGATTCGCATCTCAATCATTTATTTCGATACTATTCATAAGTTTTTGACTGTCCCTTTATACCTTAACAGGTCTAGGACCGTAAAAATTGAAAAGTATATCGCGAAAAATATTTTTGGATGACAACTTGATTTACGTTTTTTTACTTCATATAGGCTCTAAATACGATACTGAACGCCTATAAAAATTTCGGAAAGTGGTTAAAATTTCATCCTGTATATATACGAGGTATGCAATTTTGTAACCAAACATAGGGATTTGTTTAGTAGGTCCTGTGATTTAAAAAACACAAGAGTACGCAGAGATCCCTATAGACTTATTCTAAAAGACAATCCCAAGTCATCAAAATATAATAAAAGTTGCCTAGCTATGTGCGTTAATATTTACAACCACATACCAAATGACATAAAAACCCACAGTGCCGCGGTATTTAGGAGGCATTTGTTCCGTTGGCTCAATTATCATAATTTTTATAGCCTTAAAGATTTCTATGACTTTAAAATAAATAAGAGATTTCTTTGACCACATGCAAATATTTGCAATAAAGGGACATTTAACTTTAATGAGAGCATTTTGATGATAATGACATTATGTATTTCTTAATATTATTTTATTTGGATCTATAATTTAATTGGACATTGTTTAACTTCTAGTATATTTTTATTGTGACATTTGCATGCTAATTTATGTAGCCCAATATGTGCATCGACATTTTTAATTAAGACCTTGTATATACCATATTGAAGCAAATAAAGATTTATGATTTATGATTTATATTAGGCAAACAATGATAACCGAGTTGATGTGGCAGTGGGCGGACCACTTACAATAAAAAATAGTTTCTGAAACGGAACACAGCAGTAGCAAATAGCTTATTTAGTCATTCTACCGGACCGAAGAATTTAGGAATCTTGGAAGCCATTGAATGCAAACTGCCTTAAGTCGCCATTCTAAATCCTATAGAAAGATAATGTACTCGATAACGACGAATAAAAAATAATATTCACATAAAATGTTAAATCAGAATATGTGTCTTAAATCACAATCCGTATCCACTATCCGAATGGCAACTGATCAAACGCAGCACAGCAACAAAACGGCATCGATGCGAACATGCCAGCCTTTGCCAGGACTTGCTATCCGTCAATTTGTGGAGTGCAGGCTTACGGCGACACGGAGACCCACTAAACGAACCGACTTCGGCAGGTAAAGCCTCGTGTTCACTGGGGGAATGATGCCGCATTTTGTCATAACATCAGCGTCGTGGCATGCCTTAAGCTGCCACGACAAATGCTGAGCGGGAGACCCATTTGGCATCAGTTTGTTATTATTTTTTTTATGTTGTGGATTAATGTATTTTATTTTTATTTTTATTGATATGTGTATTTTGTTTTGTCTTATGCTAAATAAATAATTTTTCTTTCTTTCTTCTTTCATTTTTTGGATTGATATTTATGGTCTAGTTAATTGATAAAATAAGTGATCTAGTGGTTAAGGTACCGGACCAAAATTTCGGGATCTTCGTTCAGGCAGTAAAAGTTTCGATTTTTCGAACAGTATGTAATTATAACCCTCATTTGGCTAACCTGTTGATTATGCCTGTACCTTGTACTGTAGCTTGAATTTAATGATGAAAGCCTTTGCCCTACAGGGGAATGTCTATCGACTTTGAATCACATTATTATAGGCTGTCTCTTTGCGAGTTCAGATCATATGACCTTTTGGACGCGGGATGCCTTAGACTATTACGTAACGGGCGTTATACCACAGTTGTGGTGGTTCGATGAGAGGCACAAAAGAATTTTCATTAAAATAGCTACATGACACTGCCTAGACTGAACTGGTCTAACAAGTTCTATCCCTGAAGGAAGACTGAGAGAATACTAGCCTTGCCGTGGCCAATGTCATTTCTCAAGGTTTGATCTTTGCACCAAATTTTGACGTAAAAGTTTAGACGTGAAAACAAAGCAGACACACAGAGAACGTTACTTTCGTAATATTAGTCAGAATGTTACTCGAGGATGTTGTGTGATAATCTCGGACAGTACAGTACGGCATCCTATTATCATTAAATAATATTCGGTAAAAAATGTGAAAAATGTCAATACGTGTATCTCTTAAACAGCTTAGTAATTCGTAACCCATCTGGTTTAACGTTGCGTTGGAATAATCAAAAATAAATCAGCCTTTGAAAGATTTGGTGAAAATTTCCTTATGCTGAGTTAGAATATTATACTGAGCTAACCTTACGGCCCAGGCTTTTCTGATGCACTTATTTACTCGCACAGTTTTTTTTTAAAGCTTCAATGAAACATTGAATTAAAACAATGGAACCATTTAAAATTCAAACAGAATGAATGGCGATGCATTCTTCCACCATGATAAAAACAAAAATGCACATGTAAACGGGCCTTTACATCAAATACCTGCTCTTGGCAACGGACCGCCTAAATTGTGATATACCAAAATGACGCCTAAGCCAAGCGGATAAAGAGCAAAGTACAGCGCCATCTACATCGATATAGCAAACCAAATATTCCCTAGGAAAACGATCAATCGATTTCGGAATTTAAAAACAGCCCAAAAATACACGGGAGCTGTGGATTTTGCGGCGTTATTTGCTTTGCTGTGCCGATTTGTGTATTTCTGCGGGATTACGAGAGTTTAGGTTCGGGGATTGCTGGCCAGTGTTTAGATTTGGACCGCTGTTTTTCGATTGAGGAAGTTTTAAACTGACACTTCTGAGTCCATAGACTAGGTGAAACGGTATGCTGTCCTGTAATCTATGTATACTTTAAAATTGTTTTAAAGGTTTTCTTTTTTTGTAGCACACGTAGGAGTATGAAATTTGGTAAAGTTAATCTTTTCAGCGACCTACAGAAGGCTGATGACAAACTAATAAGGCAATCAATTAATTATAAAAACATTAAACACTTACTTTTTTACAATTGAGACAAATCTGTGATTTATAGAGGTGACCACAAACGCTGTTAAAAGTTCGAAACGTCCGGGAAAAACTAAAATATTATAATGTAAAGACAGATAAAAACTTCTTAGCGTTCCACGGATTCACCGTGCGGGTGCCGGGTCCATCGTGTGGCAGAAAGATAAACTCCGAGTAGCTCCCGGGGCTTGTGACACGGGTGTAGGCTTAAGGTTTAAATTTAAATGCGAGTTCATCTGTAAATGTATCATAAATAACTTCATTTAAGTACATAATTAGCGTATTGACATTTTAATTAGTAATGATATGATTTCGAAACTATTTTAAGCAATCACATTGCTGGTTTGAAATAAAATACAAATACAATTTCTTTCTCTTCGTTAAAAAAAATCATTCATGGAATTTTATTTCATATTATATTATTTTATTTTATATTTATAAAAAAAGGTAAATTATAAAACTGTAAATAAAAATGTTTTTTAGTGAAAAGCCTCTTAACAACATTTAATTTTGCTTTTCTTTCTTTAATTTTAGGTTAGGACTAAACCAATTAAATAAACCTCTTTAACTAAACGACTCTTTCGCACCAAAATCAATGTAAAGGCATCAAGTTACTTTTGATTTTTTTTACAGTCGATGGAAACAATAGCGAAGTTCTTGAGGAGGGAAATATTCCGAGAATTCTTCGCCTCCCGCCACAAATACTTGGAAACCAAGATTTCTTTTACTCATTTTTTAAGTTAAGCCTGAGTTAATTACTGTTTCAATGGGAATCTCGAATAATTAAGGTACCGTAGCAAGTAAAAATGCAAAGGCATTAAAGGTCCAAATAATCTCACACACACAGCAATTATGTTTTTGATAGTACAATGATATTATAAACAAAATATGGATGTATTCTGTTTTTTTTTTAGGATGTTTGTGTCGATACTCAAACAATGATACTGATGATAGATAAAAATACATACATACATACACTCACGCCTTTTTCCCGGAGGGGTAGGCAGAGACCACATCTTTCCACTTGCTACGATCCTAACAGACTACTTTCGCTTCATCCACATTCATTAATCTTTTCATACACGCTCGCCGGTTTAGGGTACTCTTGACCTGACCCTTCTTTAGAACTTCCCCGATTTGATCAAGATAAGTTCGTCGAGGCCTTCCCCTTCCAACATTATCATTCATACTCGCCATATATAGCTTTTTAGTCAACCTGCTTTCATTCATCCTCTCAACATGTCCAAACCATTTAAGCATTCCTTTTTCAATACTGGTCACTACATCCTCTTTTATATTTCTAAATAGATAAAAATACATTTCTAAAATTAGTATAATTCTCGCAATGTCTAATTTAAATTAATTCTTACTTATTTAATAAATACTAATGTAAAAATGTTTACTTTATTTGATATTTTAGCAACTTAATTGCACTTATAATATCAGTATATAAACTTGAAAAATCTTGTCTCACCCGCATCTCCTCGCATGCGAGGAGATGCGGGTTCGAGTCCCGCCTGAGACAATATTTTTCAAGTTTATATACTAAAAATGTTTTATATTTATTTTGCAAAACCCTTCCAGGGTGCATGAGAAATTTGTTTAACACCTTGTTATCCATACACAACTCATGTAATGCAAAACAAATATTTTGAATTTGAATTTGATCATCGTTTGAGACACCACCCAAAGTGTCTTTGTATCAACCATAAAAGAAAACATAGACAAAATAACCTGCAGTGCGCCTGCATTCCCGAAGATAGAAAGGGGAAGGCGGAATGAGCTCATGCAGCTCAAGAGCACACTCTCCGAAGTACAATCTGTAAAATTGACCTATTTCTTTTTTTTTATTTCTCCCCTAACACAAGATATTATTGTTGACATACTACTAAAACGCGTATTATGGTACGAATGAATGAATGATATTATTTTTATTGTAAAAAAATTACTGGTGTATAACTAAATACATGTTTTTGTATAATACACCTTGGTGGCTTGATGGCTCCGTCAGAAGGCTTTTTTCGGTAATCAAATTTCCAGAGCCCATTTCTGTCAAGTTTCGCACTTTTGTAACTGTAGAAGACTTTTAAGATATCAAATTTTGTGAAATGTAATATTATTATTGGTGGAATAAATTGCAAGAAAATGTATCTATCAATATTGCCAGACTCCATAATATTTTGCGACGTTCTTATCGCGAAACAAGCTTGATTTAAAACGACAGATGCACTTAGCTCTATCAAAATTTTAAGAAATAACTAATTTTAGTGTTGTGTGGTGTCGTCAACTAAAAAGACTAGCACCACCCCTTTCTTTCTCAATAAATTATTAAATAATGATTTAGCTTTTCATTTTGAAACACGCTGTGACGCCCACGGACGTTTGTGTTTAAGGTTCATTCGTCTGGGCCCAGCCGAAGCAAATATACGAGTTTTATAATCAACATTCTGAATGAATATTTTTTTTCCAAAAAATGTATGTTGATAGGTAAATTAAATAACACTGCCATGATGTTACACATAATGGTCACGTGGGCTGCATTTTACAGGTGATTGAAAATGCAACGTGTATTAGGGGTTAAAGTATGAAATTGCCGTTTTGTATGGACGAAATCGAGGAAAGTCATTTTTCCATACTAACAAATTTTTAGTTTTTTTAAAAACGCCTGAGCCGTTTTCGATGCAATTAAAGGTGAAAGTTGATGGTTATAAAGCTGCGCATTACAGTATTTAAAATTCTGAAAATCAAAGTATATAATACAAATATACTTAATTGAAGCAAGAAGGTCAGCTGACACATTGTTAGGGGTCTTTTCAACGACTTCCTTTGAAGTAATAGGCACTAGTATTGCATTTTTTTTAGTCAAAAGTTACTTTATTTAGTTTTTGATACAATACAAAAAGAATTACGCAATAATATGACTATACTTAAGAGCTATAAACAAAATAAAAAGTAGGAAAATAATCGGCAATTTCATACTTTAACCCCTATTATTTATCCACTGCGGTAAATAGGCCTCTCCTATTAAGATGATTTTCTTGTTACGGGATAAGACTCTGCAATCCGTCTTATTTTGACTGCACTCTTTTATCCATTAAATCTTAAGACAAATATCAAACACGGTACGACGTACCGAATTTTTGTGGCAATTCAATTAAAAAGGTCAGGAACAGACCGAATGCGGAGTGAACCTTTCAAATCGAGTTACAGAGGCACTCGACAAGTAGGTCACTCTCTGATTTGCACACGCAGTAGTGTTGCCGTCGATAATATTTTAATTTATCGATAGTGAAATAAATTGCTATGAACATGTTAAATATATTATTGATTAGTAACTGTAATATATTTCGTATTCATATCTAAAGATGTATTGATGTAAATTTCTAGAATAATAAAATCTAATGAATACTTTTATGGGTTAATATCATTATAACCTATTTCTAAAAAACGTTTCAAATTAATCAATGATTAATAAGATTCTAAGAAATGTTTAATTTTATAGAACGCTGTTTTTTTAACAAATACATCGCCAATTAACAAACATTGGCGCGGAAAGAAGTTGAGGCGACCGCGCACCGGTGAAGGATGCACGAAGCCACTGGATGCGAGTAGATTCAACCAATTGCTTGGGCTTGGAGATCCTTAGAGGAGGCCTATGTCCAACAGCAAACGTTTACCCGAGCTGCTGATGACAAACTCAGTAGCCATGGCAAGAGACAACCAAAAATAATTAATTGGACAGTTGTTACCAGGAACAAGTTGGCAGAGACTCGATGCGAATGGCAGTAGACCGTCAAAATGCAAGGGTTATTAGAGACAAATTAAACAAATTATCATACAGAAAATATTGTTTTAGTTGCTAGCTAATTAACATACATTAAGTTTGACTTCGTATATATTATCGATACTAACAATAATTCAAGGAACATAATTAGCCTGAATTAAGCTTCGCTTAATTCGACCTTCTTAAGCATGATGTCTGTAAATGGCAATCATATTCAATGTCCAAATTATTAAAATGACAAAAATTTTGGTATCTACTGAAGCTATAAAAATAATTAATTGATTAGATTTTTAATCATTTCGGTTGTAAAATAAGACAAACATATTACATTAAGGTTAATTATCAACATTTTAGGATGACATCAGCACCCTTTTATACGCGAATTTATTGAGAACTTGGACAAAACTCTATCACTAATAATATTAGGGGTTAAAGTATCAAATTGCCGTTTTGTATAGACGAAATCAAGAAAAGTCATTTTTCCATACTAACAATTTTTTAGTTTTTTTTAAAAACGCCTGAACCGTTTTCGAAGCAAATAAAGGTAAAAGTTAGATGGTTATAAAGCTACGCATTATAGTATTTAAATTTCTGAAAATCAAAGTATATAATACAAATATACTTAATTGAAGCAAGAAGGTCAGCTGGCACATTGTAAGGGGTCTTTTCAACGACTTCCTTCGAAGTAATAGGCACTAGTATTGAATTTTTTTTTTGTCAAAACTTGTTACTTTATTTAGTTTTTGATACAATACAAAAAGAATAACGCAATAATATGACTATACTTAAGAGCTAAAAACAAAATAAAAAGTGGTAAAATAATCGGCAATTTCATACTTTAACCCCTATTAATATGTATTTAAAAATTTATGTTTCAAATACATCTTTTAATTTATTCTATAAAAAGGTTATATTTGTAAACATTGCTATATGAATAAGTCGAGAATCGAACAAATTATTAAATTTTATACAGACAATTTCAGTTTTCAAAAACATCAGGACAAAACCTAGAAAAAGAGGTAGTAATGGGACGAAGATAGTTTAGGAAGCAGTACAAAATAATCAACTTAATTCAAAAGCTGCGGCGTTAAAATTCTATGTTCTTAGAGGATATTTAGATGATATTTGTTATTTTGGCATTCTTAGGAACATTTTGGCCTTGTAAAGAACGGACCCATTAGAAGGCCATTAAAGATTAAATATTTTTTTTATGATTTCATTGTAAAATGCATTGGCAACTTATCTGCTATCGATATAATACTCATTGCTATATTTTTTTAAATAATTTTCATTATAATACGCTTAGTTATAAGATGGCGTTCAGGGAATGTTTGATGAGTTTTTTAAAGAACATTATATTATGTTGGGCATCAAATTTTATGTTTAGATCAAAGATATTTATATGTAGTTTCAGTAAAAGCGGATATTTTGATTATTACAATTTTAGTTTTAAGTTGAACGAAACGAATTTGTAACATTGGCCCTGTATGGAGCCCTGTTCCTTGCAAGGCCGTTTGGAACAGCTTTACAAAAGTTAAGTTTAAGAAATAGTGATTATATCTACAGTAAAAAAAAGTTATTTATTTGTTACACAATAAAACAAAGTGCTAATTAAAAATTTGTTCTTGTCATTTATCTATTAAATGAACTAATAAACACTGTTTGTTCGTTACGGTGGCCTTCCATGGTTCCCCCACCTTATTTAAGCTTAGGATAGTCATATTATTAGGGGACACAATAAACCTATGCGTTGCGCCGAACATTACTTTTATTACGCCACCCGTTTGCCACATTACCCATCATGCTAGATACATCCTTAAGAAGTATTTTGCCATAATCTCCAACGGTGAAAGGAACACGCTGCCGCTGCCTGGCAGTACTTCTTTAGTCGCCTCTTACACCCATAGGAAAAGAAGGGTAATACTAACGTACCATACAACATGACAAGATAATCATCATACAAATACACAAAAAACTTTTAAGCCTTTCAAAAGCAAACTCAAATACTAAAGCCTCGGATCGAACGTAAAAACTGCTTATAAAAGCAATGTACAACCAGTCCTCATCTGAAGCTTTCAAACTTAAAACTAACTTTAACGTTAAAACCATATTTCCGTCTTATTCAACATACATTTACCAATCAGTAGGAATTATTAGGAAAAGATTACGTTTGAAGCAAGCAATGTATCACAAGGAAATGTGGGTGGTTGTTTTCAAACGGGTTTAGTTGTGAAATTCTGGGGCGATTTAAATTGTGGAAGGAAAAGTTGATTCTGAGATGGAAGTTTCTTTTTATTGCAAAACGTCTGCCTTTTATTGATACTTTACAGGTTCGAATTTGTGAAGCCTTTTCAATTTGTAGTCGGAATTGTTAGAATAACTTAGTTTTTCTTTATCTTACCCCCTTTGTCGATTAATCTTGTAATAGGAAATGACAGCGAAAACTACCGAGAATACTGTAGAATACTGTCCATTTGAATTTGCGGTTGATTATTATATGATTTATTTATGATTCAGGAACGAATACACTGATCAAGCAAGGGAACGGCTAAGCAAAAATCACAAAGTAACCAATCCAGATTTCAATATGGATTGTGAAAATTATTTTGCTAATGATTTCCGCTCGTTAACACCGGCCTAGGTACCTTCACCACACTACCCGCACTAACACTGAATGAACAAGCACTATGCAATATGCATGCAGGAAAACCGCACGCCCTCCCTCAAAAATGCATGCAGTACGGATAATGCAATTATTAGTATCCAACTCCGACTAATGCCTGTAAGTTAGGTTGTTACGTCTCAACGCCTTAACTGCGGAACCGATTTTGTAGAAAGATAAATTACATCTTGAAAAAGTACCTATATAAGCTTTTTGTATACCAGTGCTGGGCACAGAATTCCGCCTGCGCAATATAATATGAAGCTCATGAGCAGAGCCGTGGGTAAAAAGCTAATAAAGTAACAGCCTCTAATCATCCCGCTGCAGGGATAAGGCCTCCATCATTGCATTTAAGGTACCGCATCAATGTTGGAAAGAACTCTAAATATGGTATTGAAATACCTGTCTAATAATATTTTGAACTCAAATACAGAATGAAATTTTAACCACCTTCCAAATTTTAATATATCAATCTAAGAGAAAAAAAACAAATGACGTATTTTGGTATAGCCCAGTACAAAAATGTCAAGCTAAAGCACTTAGAAAATGTCCGCAAAAGATCGAAAATTTTTGATACGGGCCGCCTAGAAACACTTTTTTTGATTTTCTCTTTATACCGTAAAAATTGAAAAATACTTATATCGCGAAAAATATTTTCGGGTGACAACTTGATTTACATTGTTAACTTCATAAGCTCTAAATACGATACTGAACGCCTACAAAAATTTTGGAAAGTGTTTAAATTGACATGCTGTATAAACAACCCCGTTCAGTCACGAGTAGTACTCTGACTACAGCCAATGGGAGGCGTATTACCCGGTGACGTCACGAGTGACGTCATACTCTTGAGGCTGTTAATCCACCCCGGCCGTGAGCTGGAGCCGGCTATTACCGAGATTGACCAGCAGGGCTGCCACAAAGGTTATTTAAAAAAAAAAAGTAATCGTATTTTTGTGTGAAATCTTAGACTATTCACATTGAAATGGAAATTTTATAATACAAGAGATGTAAACGTAACATTAGAGTGGAGTTATTTGACTCGGGGATATTTCAGCACTCAGAACTCAGTTCTCCCGTGATCATGGCGCTTACAACAGTGCCGAAATATCGGAAACTCATAATAATTAAGGTACATGGTATAAACCCCGTATCAATTAACTAGTGATAGTGACCATGGAAGCTTAAATCAGTATATAACATTAGAGTATTAGACATGTGCTACGTATACATTAAATTGTGGTAATGTAGAATAATACCGTTTTATACCTCATACGGTCTACATACTCAATCTGTAAATTACAATTTACAGTTGAATAATAGTTTGTAGACGGTCCTAGGTAGTACTCAAACACACAAGCTTACACCTTCTGGGTGACTGCTCTTAACAATTGAGCTACCAAGAGATTGTATCGAATTTATGGAACTTATGTCTAGTGCAAGCTAAACGACCACTTGTATTTTACAAGTTTTCAAGCAAATGACGACCATTTGGATTAGCGGTAGTAAACGCTGCTTCTGAGCCATGGTTCGTGGGTTCGATCCCCGCACAGTACAAATATTTGTGTGCATGAACATGTCTGTTTGTACTGGTCTGGGTGTTTTCTATGTATTATAAGTATGTATTTACAAAAAAAATATATATAGGTAAGTTTATCGGTTGTTTAGTACCCCATATACAGGGTACTTAATAGTAGCTTAATTTGGGACTAGATGGCTCTGTGTGGCCCAGTGAGGCATGTCTTAAATATTACTAAAAAAAAACTGGTGTAAAATAAAAATACAGTTTATTTAGTAAAATACCGAAACACACACCAACTCACGTAGGGAAGTAGAATTGTTTATTCAAGGAATTATATTTTCAATTAACACCAGCAGTTTAAACAGCAACATTTTAAAACTATTTTATTAACTGATCCGAAATCCTATTCCATAAATATCGGTAGTGTCAGCCCTAGGTCTGGTATTGGCACAGGGCCGCGCCATTATGCTGCGGTACCTGTTCATGCCAAACCTGGATACTAATTTGAACACATTAACAACTATTCACTTTATGTGCGGCCATTGCATTCTCTTAAATACGATTCCTCGCTGTGATCACGGATGTCTCAGCCGTCACATCGACCGCTGTTGTCACGGCGTTTAGTTTGGTGGCCGTGCGGCGCTAGCACAGAACATAAAAAACGATAGAATTAGCATCCACTCCTATTTTTATGAAAACCAGTGTAACCAAACTAACACATTTGTGATTATATCACATTATCACGCACACCAAGAACGTCTTGTAGCAATTGGTTACCTTTCACTGTCAGATAGTTCTGCTACCCGACACTAGATGCCTCTTATTCACTATCAAATAGTTCCGCTTGAAAACCATTAATAACTAGGGGTGGGATAGTTACGATAATCGTAACAAGAATATCGACACTTGTTAGTGTCGACATATTTGAAGAACATAAGAGAGACAGTGTTTACTATCTTATCTTATTAATTATTACATCTTAAGTATCATATTTTAAAGAATATAAAATTTGTTTATGACTTCCTTCCTCTAGGCTATAAATAAAAAAAAACTTTAGCCCAGAATAAAGCGCGTAAAAGGGGGCGGAAACATGAGATCCGGCATTCGTGGCGTATGTTTAATACGCGGGGCCCGCCTACTTACTACTTCTACTCGTTTTTTATGTTCTGTGGGCGCTAGTGTCGATCAGCGTTAAAAGTAGTGTTGTACAAACCTCGAGGCGTCGAGTTCTGCTTTTGAAGCCTCGAGGCGAATTGGCAGGACTCAGTGAGCTTGCTAGGCTCTTAGCACCGAGCCTAGCCGAGACGCGAGTTCTCTGAGCCATGCTTCGAGGCATTAAAAGAGTTCGAGCCTTCAAAAGAGCTCGAGTCTTGAAATGAAGGCAAACCTTCACAATAAAAACTCAAATTTACGTTTCTGACTTTAATTCCACGTAAATAATAATAAATTAAAAGAGTGGTGTACCTACATGATTCAAGTTACAAGTTACAGAGCTCGAATCTTTTGAAGGATTGATCGACGACTGCGAGTTTTATGTGAGCCTATGAGCGTAATATTAGAGCTCGAGTCTATTTTTGAAAAAGGCTCGAGTTTTGAAAAAGCTTCGAGATCGATTGAGCTCTCAAAAAGGCTCAAGCTTTCAAAAAGGCACGAGCCCTGAAAAGGACTCCCGAGTTCTCGAGCGTTATAAAAATGAGGCGAGCCCTGTAAACGGCACCGAGCTCTAGCCAAAAGGACTCGGAGGCCTCGAGCCTTGTACATCACTAGTTAAACGAGAATACCAATCATGCGTTCATTGCTGTGACCGTAGCTGCAACCAAAGCTGTTATGACATTGAGCTAAAAGGATCGCACTGTTAGGTAAACATCATTATCAAGTCTCTATCAGGCCGCTGCTGCCGGATACGAGTCTGGTCAAAAGCAGAGTATTGCCTTTCTCTCAGCATAACCACAGACCACAAAAAGTTTAGAAAGGCCGTGTAGACGAGGCAGGCGCGCCACAGAGGTTATGAGCAAATGCTCATACTTCTGCTCAAACATGAATGTGAGTGAGCGCTGTGATTGGTTTCTTTTGGCGTCGCTTGATTGGCGTTCTTTGAACTCGTTTATGTGTTCGAAAGCTTGTGTTTATTTTGAGCACAACTAGTAGCGGGGCGCCAACGGCGACAACGGCATGACAACCTTTTTAACCTATTTCTGTGTTCTGTGGGCATAACCATATATGGCGTGGCAGATTGGCGATCGCAGTTTAGGGGTGATAAAACGCTGCTGCTTTTATTTATTTATTTTATTTATTTATTTAAACTTTATTGCACAAACACTATAATGAAGTACAACAGGTGGACTTAATGCCTTAAGGCATTCTCTCCCAGTCGACCATCGGGCCGAACAGAAATAATTTTGTGGGCGGTGCGACATAAAAATAGCAAATTAAAAGACATAAAATTGCCAAAAAAATAATTTTAAATATATATTTAAGACATCTAAAGGTAGAAAAGAAGCGATGCTGTACCTTTTATGAGACATCACCAAAGATAAACATATTACTTTAAAATGATGAACGAATAAACACAGATTAAAGGACTGTCTGATTTTTTACAATTAATACAGATTTAACTAATATTTTTCCGTCTGAATAACACGCATGTAAATATTATTCCCCAAAACTATTGTCAATAATAATTGACATTCATAATTATTTTCCTGTCGTACCGTGGTATAAAATGCGCTTGTACTTTGTTTTAAAAATCCATCAAAGAGAAAATAACAAATAACAAAGAAGCTAAAACTAAATCAGCACTAACAAAACTCATTCCCATCCTAACTAGCTCACAATTAGCAATAAGCTGTGTACAAAAAAGAATTTATCGCAGCGAAGGATAAATTGGATAATTCAATTAATTAGCGCCACTGTGGCACGGGGTAGGCGCCCGCAGCACGAACACCAATATCTTTATCAGTTTGTTAATAGAATCCTAGACGTTAGACGAAGCAAAATATACACATTCTAGTAAGCTCAAATGCGTATGCTTACTTTACTTGTAAAAACTTGACTGTCGTTATAAATGGTATTATCAACTAGTACACAATAATACAGGGTATCAATATTTTTGTAAGAATCTCGATAACTTGATTTCAACCAAAAACCTTAATGGAGCTGTTTCTTTCAAATAAAAAAAATCTTATAACTTTTTTCAATCTATTAGCTACTGATTTATCTAGAATCCAGTAATTCAATGGACTTCGTTTGACTAATATTAAGATGACGATTTATATTTTTATTTTGTAAATATACCTACATACAACAAGCCACATTGTAAATACTCGAAGTATTTACAATGTGGCTTGTTCGTGCTGACTCCACGTTCTCTTGAAACCGGAGTGGGGCGGAATATAAACAACAACACAAATTATAATTGTTTATCCCGCAATTGGGTCAATTTTGTTTATTCGGGCTCGAGCTTTGAATGTCGTCGTCTTTATCTTGCGTCGTAAATTATCGGATCTAGTCAAAGTTGTGGCGCCTAAATAATATTGTTGAAATTTGTCACAGAACTTACTTCAAATGTAGATAACGACGTAAGATTATGTGGATGGGTTGTTAGTATTTATTCGCAATATGAAAAAATTAACTTATGTTCTGACAAAAAAAAACATTATTATGTCGTGATGTAAACATTTAATATTGAGTTGGTGCTAAATAAGTCACGCACCGACTCAAAATAGTGACCTTTAAAACGCTTTTCGTATAATTTTTTTTACCGGCTTCCAAAAAAAGGAAAAGGTTCTCACTTTGCCCGGTTTTTTATATGTTTGTTACCTTAGAACTTTCGACTGGTTGAACGAATGTTAAAAAATCTTTTTTTGTTTGAAAGCTGGTGCTTCCCGTGAGGTCCTATTTTAACGAAATCATGATCTGATGATGGAATCCGGGGAAATCGAGGGAAACCCTCAAATTTAACGACTTCGATCTGTTTAGTTGTTAGTAGTTAAAATAATATTGTAAGTAGGCGAATAGGTTTTAAAATAAAACATTGTTCTTGTGTTATTTTGTACTTTTTAGTGAGTTTTGTTTTTGAAGTCTTTTCAATTTTCTATTTAAAAATATTTTTTGTAAAAACACAAAGAATTCCAGTCTTAAACGATTCGCTGTCCCATAAATCATCACAATTGACTTTCAATGATTTTACCATCTGAACAGTGAACCTGTTAACATATGGCAATATAATAAAAGTTGTAGTATATGGAGCATTGAACACGTTATTGTCGGTCATCCCCTCTCTTCCCGGTTCGGTCCAGCCCGTTCTGATCCCGCCGCTACACAGTTCCGTTCCGCATATATTTCCCCCAGGACTTAGTTCGGCCTCGTGTTACGGACGTTGCTTAGCGTAATACTGAATCAACAGAGAGGAAAGTACAGCCGATTCATTATTGAAAATAACAAATTTAATTTATAATTGAAATTAAAGATAAAAATATTTTAATATCAGTATTTAAACTTGAAAAATCACGAATCCGCATCTTAAGACGCTGACTGCAGCCGATGACCTTGAGCAATGAACACGCCCACAAATTTATTCGTCTTTGAATTTCTTTGGAATTCTCGTAGGAGTGACAGAGAAAAAGCGCGTGGAATAGAAAGGCCTAAGTGCCAAACAACAAAATTCGTTGTGCAATTTAAAATTCCTATTTTATTAAAAATCTAAATCAGCTATTTGTTTAAGCAACATGTAATATACAATATAGCAAAATTTTATTATCATTGTTATAAGGACTGCTGAGAAAAATGGTAATTTATGTATTTTCAGAGGCTACTTTGAGATTATTTTCTATCGAGAAAAGTTTTTAGAATCGTGTTTTGGAAACAACCACCTAGTCAAGAATATGATCAATTACAACTACATAGAATTTGGCAACAATACGAGCCATAGGCTTAAAGCAAAACAATCTTCATTGAGCTGAATTTGGCTCATGTCAGCGTCTTAAGACGCTGACTGCAGCCGATGACCTTGAGCAATGAATACGCCCACAAATTTATTCGTCTTTGAATTTCTTTGGAACGCGCCACAGTTATCACTGTCGATTCTCGTAGGGGTGACAGAGAAAAAGCAGAAGGGCCTAAGTGCCAAACAAAAAAATTCGTTGTGCAATTTAAAATTGCCATTTTATTAAAAATCTAAATCAGCCATTTGCTTAAGCAACATGTAATATACAACATAGCAAAATTTTATTATCATTGTTATACGGACTGCTGAGTAAAATGGTAGTTTATGTATTTTCAGAGGCTACTTTGAGATTTTTTTCTATCGAGAAAAGTTTTTAGAATCGTGTTTTGGAAACAGCCACCTGGTCGAAAATATGATCAATTACAAATACATAGAATTTGGCAACAATACGCTTAAAGCAAAACAATCTTCATTGAGCTCAATTTGGTTCATGTCAGCGTCTTAAGGGTGCACCCGTTAAGGGTGCAAACTCCTAACGTTTGATGAAACAACGCTGGCTTAACATGCTTAAAAAATTCGCGCTGTGTCGGAGTGTCTCGCGTGGCTAAATTGTAGCGCCGCGCCTGGCATGCGAGGAGATACAGGTTCGAGTCCCGCCTTAGAAATAATTTTTCAAGTTTAAATGCTGATAGCGTTAAAATTGTTTAACTTATAAAACTGTATTCAAAGGGTTGTATTTTTATACTTTATTTGATATTTTAGCAACTTAATTGCACTTATAATATCAGTTTATAAACTTGAAAAATTTTGTCTCAGGCGGGACTCAAACTCGAGCGAGGAGATGCGGGTTCGAGTCCCGCCTGAGACAAAATCTTTCAAGTTTATATACTGATTTTATAGTTGTATTTTTAGTTACTAGAGTTAATTGATACGGGGTTTATACCATGTACCTTAGTTTTAATGAGTTTCCGATATTTCGGCACTGTTGCAAGCGCCATGATCACGGGAGAACTTCTTAGCGTGTCGATGGAACACGAGAAATTACGTCGTAGCAGCCCAGAATTCAGCCACTTGTATTGCGGAACGACTTATTAAATCCGCTGGCGTTCAGGTGTTGGGGCACGCCGGGCACGATGTTAAATGTGCCATAGTTTGCACTGCACCGCAAACACAGTCCACATCGGAGCTTGCCGAAAATCCCCACCTGGCCATGTTCTCCTTACTTCGACCAACCTGAGTCCGAAGCCTGTTTAGGGACTTCCATATCGGCTATGGTAGATCATGTCCAGGAGGGAGATTCTCGGCAAGTGGGACAAAGGGAGTAGGCAGTGAAGCTTTTTCGCGCCAAAGATCACGTCTGGCCTGTGCGGGTTCGGTAGAAAGTGGGGCGAAAACTGCGACGGCTTTTTAGCCTTTGCGGCACTGAGACGTAGCCGTGCATAGGGTGCCGTGAGTCGCGATCTGCGTTTGCCCTTTCAGTGGAGAACTGATGTCTATACGGGTGGGTAGTTGTTAAGAGCAGACAAATCGATCTACCCTCCGTCGCAGTCTTTTATTACACTCGATACCAGTACCACTGTTTGAAAACTCACTATTACTACACTTCTGTTCTCGACACACAACTATTTTTAATTACTCAAAAAACAGTTTTAAATTCAAATTTGTACAAATTGAGCTAGCTGTTCCAACTTTTACTACTAACGTTCCTTACTACATTACATACGTCGGTTATCCGTATAATAAATACGCTCTCAATGGATTTGCTCGTAGCGTAAGAAGCAGGAATCGCTTTCGAGCCGAATTGCTTCGTCATCAGAAATAATATCGAAGACGGGAATGTTTGCTGAGCCTGATTTGAAACAGGACTTAGGTTGCAGAGGCAGTGGCTAATTACGTGTCATCATAACATCTTGTCTTGACTATTTGTGTTATTATGAAACGTCAAATACACACCACCAGGCCCCCAATTCCTCTAATTTACAAATGGCTCAATAGAATCGCAATTGCATCGCAATTGTATATTTTGACACATTTAATAAATGGTAGTAATGTCAAAATATACGATTGCGATGCGATTAAATCCGTACAGACAACAGCACGTAATCCTACTACAAAACGTAAAATTTTCTCAATTGATATTATAAATAAATAAATAAATATTTTAAGACATGCCTCACTGGGCCACACAAAGCCATCTAGTCTCAAATTAAGCTACTATTAAGTACCCTGTAGTATGGGGTACTAGACAACCGATAAACTTACTTATATACTTTTTTTTTTTTTTGTAAATACATACTTAAAATACATAGAAAACACCCAGACCAGTACAAACAGACATGTTCATGCACACAAATATTGATCTCTACTTGTTGAAATTAAAGTTGAAAATTTATTTAATAACCTTAAACTTTGTTGGTAGGTTGACCTGCCGTGGTCTGTACAATTATTTCATAATAATTACCTAAACTAACTATTATATAGAACTATTTTATTCTTATGTTATTATTCAGGGTGTTAATTTTTAAGATATAAACTATCTTTTCTCTATTCCCGTGACTACTAAAACTGAATTATTTCAGTTTAGCTGTATGAGTGCAATCAAGTTACAGAAAGTCATTCAAACGGATATAATAAACAATTATGGATTCAGCAAATACAACCTCATTTTACATTAAAATTGTCTTGTGTTCAATTATGAATAAAATATAAGAACTACATACGCATTTTCATAAATAAATGACACTTCGAACTGTTCAAGCTTAATTAATAACAGCTGTTAATGTCATGAGTTATACCTAGCGTAAATCAAATTCAACCTAACATTGACTTACTTATTACTATTAAGTTTATAGAGCGTTCAAACGTGCAATGAGTGCTCATGGCAAATATAAATAAATAAATAAATAAATATTTAAACCATGCCTCACTGGGCCACACAGAGCCATCTAGTCCCAAATTAAGCTACTATTAAGTACCCTGTCGTATGGGGTACTAGACAACCGATAAACTTACTTATATACTTTTTTTTTTGTAAATATATACTTATAATACATAGAAAACACCCAGACCAGTACAAACAGACATGTTCATGCACACAAATATTTGTACTGTGCGAGGATCGAACCCGCGACCCATGGCACAGAAGCAGCGTTTACTACCGCTGATCCAAATGGTCGTCAAATATCTATAGTTAGTTAATATGTTTTAAATGGAGAGTCGTAAACACTCTTCTTCTTTTAAAGCTTACAAGTATTGCGTCGTTACAAAACTAAATGTTCATACCAAGCCGTCTCTATCGGAGACCATACACTACCGATCTAGGCCTGCCAATTTAAAGTAGGCCTCAAACAATGGCATCCACCTTGCGTATTGCTCTCTCAACACAAAAGCACGTACGTCACACGGAAAATGCAGCGTGCAGCCATTTCCAGGCCAATGGAGTGATTTCCTGAAAGCCTGCTCCCTAAGGGGGGCGCCCCCTTCGGCCGCAAGACACGGTAGGGTAGAAAGCAAGAACATGTTTAATTACTGGGATACGTGGACAGACTGCAAGTGTCTTTGGAAAGTCAACAGCGCAAATTGTAGTTGATATTACATGTTGAGAACTTGGAGTTGTTGGTAGATTGGAGTAGTAGGAGCTATTGAAGCTAAACTAGCATGCTTTAAGGATATTATTAGTATTTCAACTTGAAAAATTATGTCTCAGGCGGGACTCGAACCCGCATCAAGTTTAAATACTGATATTATAATTGCAATCAAATTGCTTAAAAATTATATAAAGTATTTAAATATTAGGAGTTAAAGTATGAAATTGCCGTTTTGTATGGACGAAATCGGGAAGTCATTTTTCCATACTAGCAATTTTTTAGTTTTTTTAAAAACGCCTGAACCGTTTTCGTTGCAATTAAAGGTGAAAGTTAGATGGTTATAAAGCTACGCATTATAGTATTTAAATTTCTGAAAATCAAAATATATAATACAAATGTACTTAATTGAAGCAAGAAGGTCAGCTGACACATTGTAAGGGGTCTTTTCAACGACTTCCTTTGAAGTACTCGTAATAGGCACTAGTATTGCATTTTTTTTTTAGTCAAAAGTTACTTTATTTAGTTTTTGATACAATACAAAAAGAATTACGCAATAATATGAATAAACTTAAGAGCTATGAACAAAATAAAAAGTGGGAAAATAATCGGCAATTTCATACTATTAGCTGTTTAATATTAACTGACTGTCAAACATCTTCAAAGATGTTTCTTTCGGGTGTCAAGGGTGTAAACTCCTAACATTATTTTGATGAAACAACGCTGGCTTACAGCGCTAATAATATGTGGGTGGGAGATGAGTTTCGAGTCCCGCCCGAGACAAAATTTCATGTTTAAATAGTAAAATAGCTAAATATAGCTTAGATTGTGGAGTAAATAAACCGTTTTAGGGACAAATAATTGGGAGTATTAAAGATAGTAAGACCATTCGAAAGAGTAAAGTCACTCGTATCAACTAAACTGACGGAGACAAGTCCCCTAATTCGCGTAACCAAATCGTGTCACAATCGTAATTGAATAGCAGGTTTTTGACAGTTCTACTCGTAGTATGGGCTAAATGAAAAAATTCTCCAATACAACCACGATCGAACTGCGATTGAAATAGCTGAATAAGGCCCAAGATATCGAGCAATCTAGGGCGTGTTCCGCGGTGTCGCCCGATGTCTCTAAACACAAATGACGGTCCACAAATGTGAAGAGAGTACGTAGTTTATTTTTTTCATGGGAATACGGTGTCGCGTTATTGTAGTTGAAATAAATTGAAGCATTTCAGAATTTTACGTATAATTTACTGGACATCTCAGTTGTGTAAACAATTAGCCATTTTATCTACAAAAGCAATCAAGTAAATTAGTATCTAAACTCGAAAAATTATGTCTCAGGCGGGACTCGAACCCGCATCACCTCGCATGCCCGCTGTTCGCTGGGTTCGAGTCCCGCCTGAGACATAATTTTTCAAGTTTAGATACTGATTTACTTGATTGCAATTAAATTGCTGAAATATCATAATTATAAAGTAAGCAAGTAAATACAGGATGTGTGTAATTCTAAAGAGTGGTTTGAAAAAAACCGTACATAGCAAAACGTGCTTACAGAATTAGTAAATAGAGAACCTAATTAGTTTAATTAATCTAAAGACAAAGTGATTTAAAGATACTAGTGATGTGTTGTGCTAAATCGCATCTTTGAACTACTGATGTATTTGGGACTAGCTGTTGCACGCGACTTCATCTGCGTCAATTTCTGTTATTATGATCGCGATTGTTTTTGCATCATTTTTCACTGATGCTTCGCTTCTATTGGTCGCAACGTGATGTAATATAGCCTAAAGCCTTCCTCGATAAATGGGCTATCCAACACAAAAATATTTTATTAATTCGAACCAGTACTTCCTGAGATTAGCGCGTTCAAACAAACAAACAAACAAACAAACTCTTGAGCTTTATAATATTAGTATAGATTTAAGATTCATAAAAGTGATATAAATATTTTTAGTGAAAAGATTTTAGTATAATTTTTTTTTTTGCCAAAATATAAACTATATTTTTGTTTGCTTAGTGTTCGCAACATCGTCGCTATATAGGGCTATGAATTCAAATCAAAGCATCTGGATGACTTCACTTTGTGTGTGGTTCGGTTGGAAGCCAATTTATATACTGCACAAACTAAACAAAAAATATTTGTGGATATACGACAATTGCCTTCAGTAAACTGGCTGTGTGAACACTGACCGGCTATGAACTGGGTGGCACAGAGGAACGAAAGGTTTCAATAATCAAAACTTGATTTACAACTATAATGCAGTTACAGAGAATGGTACATTTAAACACATGAGCATTATGGATCCTGTGGGGCACGCAAAACGGTAAATAAAAGAGAATAGTTTCATTAAAACACATAGAATAGAATAGAAAACATTTATTTGGCACTTTATTGGAATTGGATTTATTATTACAATTGGAATAGTTAACAAAAAATAATAATAATGAATGTGCCAAAAAGGCCCCCACTCAGCATAAGTCGCACCAGCCGAAGGCGTACTGCGACGCTGATCTTCAGTGGGAGCCCAGGACGCACTTGAAAAAAAAAATGAATATAATACAAAATAACACAATTAATTGATATAATACATGGAATTAACAACATTATACTATTATCAATTAAAAATTAAAATTAAAATATAATTATAAAAATTAAAAGATCAGTGGAATTACAGAGAATAAAAAAAACCAGCAATGCAGAAAATAAAAATACGTTTTGTACTGCTGTAAAAAGTAAAAATTAAAGTAATTTATATCATCCCACTGCAGGGTAAAGGCCTCCATCATTGAATTCAAGTTACCACAAAAATGATGGGTGCTGGCACAATCACCACGTTTGCTAAATGCGGGTTGGTGATCACAAACCCGAGCAATGTTCGAAAATTCAAAACTTTTTTGCCCGATTCGGGGATCGAACCCGGGACCCCGAGATCTTGGCCCGGTATTTAAACCACTAGACCAACGGGGCGTACTATTGTACTATCCACTGTATTATAATTCTCGTAATGGTACTGTATGTGTCTGTTCGAGAATTCTAAGTTCTTGTTGGCCGGCCTGGGGACCTGACCCAGCTGCCCAGACAGAGAGATCCTTGAGATTTTGGCTCAGTACTTAATTAACTAGACTAAAGGGGCGTCATGCTATTACCTAAATTTAAGATCGGCACGGAAAGAAAATCGTACACGAAACAAATCAAATCAAGTCAAAATATTTTTTCTTACTTACAGACGAGCCCTTGTAATAGGGGTTAAAGTATGAAATTGCCGATTATTTTCCCACTTTTTATTTTGTTTATAGCTCTTAAGTATAGTCATATTATTGCGTAATTCTTTTTGTATTATATCCAAAACTAAATAAAGTAACTTTTGACTAAAAAAAAATGCAATACTAGTGCCTATTACTTCAAAGGAAGTCGTTGAAAAGACCCCTTACAATGTGTCAGCTGACCTTCTTGCTTCAATTAAGTATATTTGTATTATATACTTTGATTTTCAGAAATTTAAATACTATAATGCGTAGCTTTATTACCATCTAACTTTCACCTTTAATTGCATCGAAAACGGCTCAGGCGTTTTTAAAAAAACTAAAAAATTGTTAGTATGGAAAAATGACTTTTCTCGATTTCGTCCATACAAAACGGCAATTTCATACTTTAACCCCTAATATTAACAAACTAAACTGTAAAATATCACATTATCGTAGAATTCTTTGAACATGTCCCGCATATTTGTTCCGAACTGAATCAAGTTAGAATTTAATACAACACGAACTCTTGAAAACCGGCCCGCTTTAAAACCATAAGCGCAAACGCGTACAAAAACAAACAAACCTCAGACGTTGCGATCAAAGCGCCACCTACAGGTCAAGTTTCAAGTTGGTAATGTAATTTTTGAGTAGCCAGCGCCGCGCCCTAATGAGGGATCAATCGGTGCGGTGAGAGGACCGATCCTCAGCAAATAAAATGTGTTACGTGTCGAGGCTGTGAATACATTTGCAATTATTATAATTTAGTTACATTCTACCGTGTTGGTAAATTCTTTGGGATGGGACGAAATTTTAGTAGTTTCAACTGAACTTATTTACGACTCTTAATTAAATTTATTTAACAAAATCAGTAGTTTTGTAATGAGTAGAAATAATTACTAAACTACTTTGAGTCGGGGCAAAGCGTCGACTATTGTTTGTTTTGCACCGACTCAAGATTAGACCTTATATAATCTTAACCTTATATACATGACTTAAAGTTGGGTGATATGATGCTGAAAGAACGTCTGAACTTTCAGTGGGTGCTCATTTTAGTGAGGACGTTTTCCCTTCCCTAAATTTGTAACAATTTTTTTATTTTATATCTAAACTAATAGTTCGAATTCATCATTTAAATTTGGTAAACTTACATCTCTACCAAACAAGATGAATGTTGGCATAATAAAATAAATCCCAACTGAGCCAAAGAAGCGATAACTCGGACCGACATGACGCGTCGCGCTGGTGGAAAATATCGAAATTAAAACTATAAAGATAGATGACAGGGCTGACAGATGACAGATAGAAGCGCGGTTTTTAAGGGGTGTAGCAGTGTCGCTGCGAAATATAACTAAAAATTTTACTAATTATACTAATAATAAGAAACAAATGAAAGTTTGGATGTATTATGTTTATTATTATGACAAACGAGAACCAAAATGTCGTTCCCTTAGAAATGTTGCATACATAATTGTAATCCGACAACTTTAGAAATGTTTGAAACTGCTTTAAATTGCAGGTGTAAATTTAAAATACAATTCCTTAAATATTTTTTTCATATTATTTTTCACCTCGACACAAACATGTCGGTTTTTTTTATATTAAATTTTTTCGTCGTCGACACAAGCAATGTCTTTAGCTCCATTGGTTAGAGTAGTCGCCTGGTTAACAGAATGTCGCTCATCTAAATCTAATCTTTTTTTTACGAAATAATAATTGTATTTTTACGGAATAATAATTGTATTTTCAATTTACCACAGTAATGTATTTGCTCAAACACATTTCATAATGCTGTTTTTTAAAAATTTTTAAAAAATATCTTGCTTGAATGTTCTAGGTACATAACCAATAGCAATAATAAAACTCCGCTGGATTACAGCGCCATTCCTTGAATGAATTCGTCGGAGCAGTTGCCATAAGTAGAAGGTTGTGGGTTTAATTCCTCAGGCAGTTGAAATTTTTAATCAAGTAATAATAAATAAATGTGGACAACATCACATACATTGTTCTGATCCCAATTTGAATACCTATTAAAAGCACTTGTATTTTGGAAATCGGAAACAACGAAGTACCACGGAATATCAAGGGATTGTATTTTATTTTAACTGCGTTTGTGTGTGTGTATTTAACGCTCCATTTGTCCAGTGGTTAAGGTACCGGACTAATATTTCGAATTTTCGAATACTTAACGCCCCGTTGGTCTAGTGGTTTGAATACCAGGCCAAGATCTCGGGGTCCCAGGTTCAAATCCCGGGTCGGGCAACCAAAAAAAAAAAATGATTCGAATTTTCGAAAGTTGCCCGGGTTTGTGATCACCTACCCGCATTTGGCAAGCGTGGTGATTATGCCAGTACACCCATCATTGCTGTTGTAACTTGAATTCAATGATGGAGGCCTTTTCCCTGCAGTGGGATGATTATAGGCTGTTACTTTATTTTTTTATTGCTCGTGTTTGTGATCAACATTTAGCAAGGATGGTGATTATGCCTTTGCCTTGAGTATTATAGGCAGTTACTCAACTTTTTTAAACGGGCTCAGGCAACCCTAGCGGACCTGTGTCGTGTGCCAGCGCCATCCATCACCCGTAATCCCGCGATTGTGCCGATCGCTTGCTCAGTCCTCAGACCTCAGACCTCAGTCCTCATTCCTCGTGCACTGGATTACATACAAAACATTATACTGAAACGCAAAAAAAGGTTTATCCTTTTGAATATCGTTTGATCTGGAGACACTGTTGCCACAGAGCTTTATTAAATAATAATGTGTTTGCTATTTAAGTGATGATTTTATTATACCTATTCATATGTTATCAGTATTTATTAACTTAATTTGATATTTTAGCAACTTAATTGCATTTATAATATCAGTATATAAACTTGAAAAATTTTGTCTCAGGCGGGACTCGAACCCGCATCTCCTCGCATGCCGGGCGGGCGCCATACCATTACCATCTTAACTGACTGTCAAACATCTGCAAAGATGTTTCTTTCGGGTGTTAAGGGTGCAAACTCCTAACATTTGATGAAACAACGCTGGCTTATAGCGTAAGAATATGCTTGAAAAATTCGCGCCGTGTCGCAGTGTTCGAGTCCCGCCTGAGACAAAATTTTTCAAGTTTATATACTGATATTATAAGTATTTATTAACTTGAAGAATTAAGTTTAAGGCGGGACTCGAACCCGAATCTCTATGCATGCCGGCCACTATCGAGCGTAGTTGCAAACTCCTATCATTTGATGAAACTACGCTGGCTTACAGTGATAGGAATATGCTTGGAAAATTCGCGCTGTGACTTAGTGTTTCAGTGGCTTAATTGGTATAGCACCGCGCCCGGTATGCACGGAGATGCGGGTTCGAGTCCTACCTGAGACCTAATTTTTCAAGTTTGAATACTGATATTATAATTGCAGTGAAGTTGCTATAATATTATATAACGACGACCTCCGTGGCGGAATGGCGTACACACCGGTTTTCAAGGTGTCGCCTGCTCCGAGGTCCCGGGTTCGATTCCCGGACGGGTCAATGTAGAAAAAAAGTGTTTTTCTACATTTTCTCGGGTCTGGGTGTTTGTGGTACCTTCGTTGTTTCTGGTTTCCAAAATACGAATGCTTTAAATAGTTATTCAAATTGGGATCAGAACAATGTATGTGATGTTGTCCACATTTATTTTTATTATTTATATAAAGTATTAATAATTATGTTTTTTAAATTATATAAAAAATTTATACAGTAAAGTGTTCACTTCCAGGATCATGCCTAAGTGTTTTCTACGGTTCTACCCACCATTGGCCAAATTGAGATTGCCAACCCGAGTGTGACAATACAAAATCCTTCTTTTGAAGAGGCTCGAATCTAGTAGTGGACTGATGTTTGATAGTGATAATAATTATTGAACGACACTTGTAGTAAGTTAGTTTGTAACATGAAGAACATTAAGATTTTTTAATCAAATATCACATTTCATTAGAAGTGACAACTATCTTATACAGGCGTACCCAGCACACGTTGCCCTACCCGGAAAAGCATCGCCACTTACCGAGTCCAATTATTCTCAAACCATTCAAGTAACAATTAAAATACAGATACACACCAAATTTCATGCAATTTAGTCTAACCGTTTTAGGAATAGATAGATGACAGACATGATTACCAGAGAATTATCAAACTCGTTAATCATCATCATCAATTGAGGCTCACTGCTAGACATAGGCCGACCCCAAGGATCTCCACAACGATCGGTGTCGCGCCACACGCATCCAACGGCTCCCCGCGAGCTTCGTCAGATCGTCAGTCCACTTGGTGGGGGCCAACCGCAGATCGTCGTCCGGTGTGCGGTTGCTATTCCAGAACCTTTCCGCCTTAACGGCCATCGGTTCTTATAACTATTTGTCCCGCCCGGTTCTGATTTCTATGTGTACCGCCCAGTGCCACTTCAGCTCCGCAATTGTCCGAGCGATGTCGGTTATCTTAAAGTAACAGCCTATAATCATCCCACTGCAGGGAAAAGGCCTCCATCATTGAATTCAAGTTACTACTGCAATGATGGGAACTGGCATAATCACCACGCTTGCCAAATGCGGGTTGGTGATCACAAACCCGAGCAACGTTCGAAAATTCGAAACTTTTCGTTGCCCGACCCGGGGATCGAACCTGGGACCCCGAGATCTTGGCCCGGTATTTAAACCACTAGACCAAGGGGCGTTGGTTATCTTAATACTCGTTAATACGAGTACATCTTTATAGATGTGAAATCATCATCATCTTCTTCTTCATCATCACCTTCCAGTCCACCGCTAGACCTCGCCACAGCAGAACATGGAAAAAGGTTGGAAAGGCTGTCATGCGCCATTTGTATGAGAACCGAAATCGCCGCTTGCGAACACATAAACGAGTTCAAAGAACGCCAATCACATGAATTCTTTTGACGTCGCGCGATCCTATTGGTCGCGCGACCAAGAAACCAATCACAGCGCTCACTTACAAGCATTTGCTCATAACCTCTGTGGCGCGCCTGCGCCGCCTACATCGCCTTTCTAATCTTTTTCCATGTTCTGTGGGCCTCGCCATATGGAGGATTTAGCCATATCGCCATGGCAGCCGAATAAGCGATCTCAGTTTGGCTTATGGTGGAGGAAATTCGTTGCTACCCGTCTTCTTCTGGCAGTACTCCTTTAGTCGCCTCTTACGACACCCATAGGAAGAGAAGAGCTAGTGGTATTCCTTTGACGTGTCAGCACCACACGATAAAACTTGAAAATACTTAGGATTGAGTTTACCAACAAAATTTAAACAGCGTTTAAAATATTATTGACATATTTTGTGTGGGAATTGAGTCAAATTAATCGTCAATCTATGTTTACCGGCTGTTTAAATATTGATGAACTCAGGATAAAGTAAATCAGAAATACCTTTTGCTACATAAATTGCGCCAATGATCAACTTAGATTATGTTTGCGATTGGAATTTAGAACATTAATTATTTACTTGCAGAGACCTTTTGAGACTTGATTTAGTTCGCAAATAATGTTTTATTGAGAGTATTTTACTTCGATTCAATTTAGTTTAGCTCTTTAGCTTCGAAATTAATTTGTAGGTTCAATTTACGAAACAATATATGAAGTGCGTTTTTAAATATTTTGTGATACATGTATAAACAATTATAAAATTCGGTTTTAGGTTTGCATCATTTTGCAATTGTTTCTTATAAATTAGTTGGACTTAAGGCTTAATCAAATAATAGACGAGTTACAAAATTTTTTATTCCTAACTATCACTAAGTTCCGGATGTTTTCTGCCTGTTTTTATAAGTATTAGATATAATACTTTTTGTCTAGGTATTATTGTTAATTGTTGAGAAACAAGAGGAAGCTGTAGAAATCCGCCTCAACATAAAAAAACTACTAATATTCTGTGTTGTAAATCAAAATGGTGATTCACAGTGTTTTTCATGTCTGAATCCATTGAACATTTGCATTCTCTTATACCTGCCTACTTTAAGAAAAAAATAAGATTTGATGTTCAGAAAATTTTCACAAATACATTTGCACAAAGAAAAATAAAGTAAATTCTCCATTAACCAACTTTTTTTATAGTAGGTACATTCCTTACCAGTATTCTCCTCGTTTGAATTTAGACTCTGACAGAGTTATCTTGTTTCAAATATTATATTTGATCGACCGCAAGCTACCAGCATACATTGCACAAAAGAGGTCGGGCTACGCCACAAATACACTTTAAAGCTATTTTAAAGAAGCCATAAAGTGATTCAGCTTCAAATGGAAGAACGCATTCGGACTGACCGAAAGTGCTCGTAATTGTTCTGATGGACCTCATACAGAGTACGCTGGTGACTCAACCACTTAGGTATTAAAGAGTAAAGAGCTACAAACATACTTAGATACCTCCACACAAACTTATACATACGAGTATTATTGTTATATTTTAGCAAAAGAAAAAAAAATCTTAATTTCTATTTTTTATTTATAGGTACAGCTTTATTATATATAAACGCCCGATTGGTCTAAGTATTAATGGTTTAAGTACCAGGTAATCTGGGGTTCGATTTCGGGGTCGGGCAGCAAACATTTCTAATTCACGAACATTGCTCGGGTTTGTGATCGCCAACTTGCATTTGGCAAGAGTGGGGACAATACTTGTGCTCATCATTGCTGTGGTAACTTAAATTTGAATGAAGGAGGCCTAGAACTAGCCCTAGCCCCGTTGGTCTAGTGGTTTAAATACCAGGCCAAGATCTCGGGGACCCGCGTTCGTACCCCGGGTCAGGCAACCAAAAGTTTCGAATTTTCAAACATTGCTCGGGTTTGTGATCTCCAACCCAAATTCGACTTTATAAACAGCTAAATGAAAAGTTTACTGTGATTCAATAAATACTAGAGGTAATTTGCTAAAATGATACTGTACTAGTTTTTTGAGAATTGATTTTGTTTAGAAGTAATAAAATTAAATCTATTGAGGGCAACACTTAGCTCTAGTAGTCGCCTTAACTGATCACGCTTTTAACAAACATGTCTCCCAATATGCTGACAAACTTTAAGTAATGTAAGGGGAGTCGCAGGTGCTCGGAAAGTCTCTCGTGCCGAACATTTGTTGCCGCAAATCGAGTGTGCGTGTGCTCGTCCTAAGGTCGTTAGGGCACAGATAATGGTATTTCGAAGACTTGAGATGGATCTTATGGTAAGGGTTTTTGTATCTATGTATCATCGATACATAGTAAGACAAAGAGGCACGGTCCGATTCAAGAATATCACCTATAACTGTCCGTTTGAATGATTGTCGTTGATTTTATGTCAGTAAAGTAAGTAAATAACAGCCTATTATCACCTCACTGCAGGGAAAAGGCCTCCATCATTGAATTCAAGTTACTAAATCAGTGATGGGTACTGGCATAATCACCACGCTTGCCAAATGCGGGTTTGTAATCACAAATACGAGCAATTTTCGAAAATTCGAAACTTTTTTGTGCCCGACCGAACCCGGGACCCCGAGATCTTGGTCCGATATTTAAACCACTAGACCAAGGGGGCGGCGTTATGTCAGTGTCAGCTTTATAGCCCGGCCAAATTATGTCGACACGCAATAGTATGGATATTTATATCATGTTGTATCGATTCGATCGATAAAGGTTGTACTAATAATGCACTTAAGTCAAATAGGTGCACTTTTAATTGGGACACTTTTTTGACCGGTAGTTTGTAAAAGTTAAGGTAAACTTTGTAAGTTAAGGTGTAACTTTTGTAAAATATGTGTGTAAACAGCTACTTTAATAGTGTTTTAGCTTTGGGATCAAAATAAATGATGACGAATTGTAACGAACCCCCCTTTGAGCCCCTAATATGAAACACTCTCGACTTAGTTACTAGAGAGCAACATCGTCGTTAGCACCACCTCCTCTCAATAAAATAAAAGAAGAAGAAGTGGAGCAAAATATAATCCCCTTAATAATTAAATAGTTTGGCCTTGTGATCGTCTAGTTTTAAAATGGTAGGACCGTACGTTGTGTATGTAGAGTAACCCTGATTCTTTTAGAGGTACGTGGATATCTAAATAAGTTCTCATAAATTTCCTGGGGAATGCGCCTTTAAGAATTGGGAAAAGGAAGCCCCGAGGGGCGGTGAAGGAGCCCCACACCATCGCCCCCATTCACAGTGATGACCAAAACCAGGAGCTACTTGTCACCTCCATTGGAAAGGAATCTACCTGAATCACGGGTTTAACCGTAAACAGGCGCAAGGAGGTAGACTGGGATAAAGGAATCTAATATAAGTACTAATTACTTATCTAACTAAGACTTCATGAGAAGTCTACCAAAGTTACTAATTTACTAACTAATCCCGAATACTTCCGATAAATACATGACATTAAGTGAGCACTGTACCAGTACCCATCTCCTTATGTATCTAATCATCTAGCCGCCAAAGCTCGATCAACTGATGATCAGGTGAGTGCTTACAACCCGGGACCTGGGAGCATCCTTGGTGCTCCGTACAGCCCTAAGGGGACAGGAGAAATGGTATCCATATAATCAAACACCTGGGCAGCCTCGAGAGTACACATAGATCTTGGATCGATAACAGTTACAATGGTGACTCCGTCTGAACCCATCGGAAGCATATATAACGAATTTCTTTCATAATACAAGGTTAATCCAAAAATACCGATGACTCCTTTATAGGCATTTAATGAAAGCAGTGGTACGGCCTATGGAACCATCGACATTCCCACATCAACCCCTATTATTTAGATTCCATAGATTGAATAATTTTAAGTTCCTTTGGCAGTCTATTCATGATAGCCGGAGATAGCATTGTAACCATTTGCAAATTTATGAAAATGTAATTTAATGTCAAATCGACAATATCTTTACATTAAACTCTTTTCCCAGTCTATAAGATAAGGATGTATTGTAAATTTTCTAAAGGTAGGATGCCTAAAAATAGTCCAATGTTTCCAAAGGATCTATCTTTAGAGGTTAGGATATAGGATATGGTTTAAAGGAGTAGGGTAGGATAAGGTTTTGCCTACCTAACAGTACCTCTGTCTAAACCTAGGACGAGTATTCCGTATAGCCCTAAATCATAGTAGTTGCGTTTGTGTGATCTGCGGTTTGATATTAAACGTAATGTCGTAATATAGAAGTCATATTTCCCTAATGTAGTAATAATTATGTCCTTTTAAAATAAATGCTTAATTTTAATTTTAAGGTGCTTAAAGGAGGTAAATAGATGAAATATAATTGTTAACAGACCTAGCAGGATTCAATAAATTGTTAAAACCTCAATACGTCGTGTAAGTTTGATGGTAGATAAAATCTAACTTAAATTAGGTTTTAAAAGGTGATAATCTTCATAGAAGATCATCATAACTAATAAATTATATTTGTTTCAGGTTTAAAGTTTAGCTGGGCATAAAACTCATAAAATGTTTGTATTTGAAAGAAAAATAAATAATATTTATAATCACTCAATTGAGCATAAAATGCCAACTTATTATGTTTGTTTATCGCAAATAACCATGACGTCTTAAAACGTTTAATAAAATTTAAAATAGCACTTCAATTTCCACTCTAAGGAAAAATTAAAGCCGTAAGTAAAGGCATTATAATACAAATGCCAATAATTGTTTTGGAATAAATATATTCATGTACTGAACTTGTAAAATGAGTTGTTATTTGAATAGAACTATTTTTGCAATAGTTAACCTAACTCGTACTTAACAGTGTAAGTATTTGTGTTTAAGAAGTAAAATCTGAAAACTAATAAACGTAGATAATCTACAAAACCCTCCTATTCGCTGTCAAAGTGAGGACGATAAAACAAAACACATAACATCAGTCCATAACACGAACAAAAATTAAATAAACTTTCAAATAAATTCAACAAAGAAAATAATATGACGTTGCAACGCCAGATCATAAAAATAGGTTTGAGATATTTTAAATCTAGTTAAAACCAAAGTTCATTGAATTTAACATAGGAGATGAAGTCACTCTAATTAAATATATGTTTCAAATTTCTAAGCTAGGATTAATCTTGAATGTGTAAAGTAAAAGTCAATAAATTGCCGAATAAATCCTACTAAAATATGAAAATAATTATATTTAATCAAACCCTTTTATATTCCTACAAGAAAATGTCAATAGAATAAATTCAAAAATTAGGTATGTCAAACATCCTGTTGAAATCAATATTATAAGAATTTAAAGAAGAATATCATTTATGGTTACGACATAAACTAGAATATTAAATTATGACTTTATCATTTTAATTAAAAGTATCAATCAAAAGTAAACAAATTTAAATTATGATAAAATTTTAGTAATACATTTTTTTTTATTTTACCATTATTTTTTAAATGATTGCAAATAAATAAACAACTTCAACAGAAAATTTAACTAATCAAATTTCACATACCAGACACTGCAACTCTCCCTCCTACCTTTACCCTAAGTCTCAGCCTCAGCCTAGATCACGCAGTTCAGCAGAATCGTGCCTTCAGGACTATTGATGACGTCTAACTTCCTGTAAATTAGTCTTCCAGCCTCGCACAACCTCGCTCTACCCTTGCTACCGGTATCACCAGTCAGTTAGAGATTCTTGAAAATCCGCGTCGAACTGCCCCGAATCTCAACTCCCAACACTATTTATCTAACCATACAATCCCGCCCCGCGCCTCACTTCCCTGTTTAAAAATCCTTGTGTCTCGAGTAAACTACCACTTGGTCTTCGTATTGCATTAGACAATAGAAGGGTACACATTAAGGTTATAAAAAAAAGATACAAAATTTACAACTAAATAGTTATGGCATGGCGAGACGTCCAAGTGCGCCGGGATTGCCATTGTTATCTGGCATCGGGTTACCAACTGTTATGCAATTGTTATCTGATGCCGGGTTACATGTGGTGGCAGTAAATCAGGGTGAAAGCGGTGATTTAGCGATGAGACATCTTTGGATGGTCTTCCGGTTATACATAACACTTGCAAGCAAAGTTTAAGTTACCAGTGGAGCTAAACCTGCTCTAAATAATCAACAAATATTTCAGGCTATGATGGATCTAAAAGGTCTCTAGCATTTCTTCAGTATTTAATTTCTCCTATTTCAATTAAAGTAACCAACTTTATCAATAGTTAACTAGAAGGTTACATGGCCCCTAGCTTTCCCTACTAATTACTCTTTCGTTACTTATTTAACCGGTAAAAATATTTACTAATATCGGAAAAGCCAACTAAAGTTCCTATTCACCATTCAATCACGTTAAAGATTCAAAATTAATTAGCAATATTAATTTTATTTTAAAATCCAAACCAAAGTTCTAACCTAATTATTAGATTACATTCGTTCCAACCTAAGATTGACAACATCTGGCTACCGACCGATGCTCTCGCGCAAAACATTTACCACTTGAATGCAACACATGGACTAATATTTGACACATTCTTATGGATAGGTATTTATTTATACACAATAGGGTAAATTGAATTTATTAAAATATGATAGTATCGCTTACCGTCCTAAACGTAATTTGTTTGATTATAAAGTTACCGATATACGTCGGAAAAAGTCAAAGTGAATATTTTTAATAAGTATGATTTGTAAGGGTTTAGGTTGTTACAATCGCCCCCAAAAGTTTTATGTAATTTACTGGAGTAAAATTTTTTAAATTACACGGCCAAACCCTTCAAATCCATTAATCTATTTCAAATTAACTAATAACTATTTATATTATAGTCAAATGTTTCTGTATTTTTTTAAGGATAGGTATTTTTTTTCCTCTAACCTTCTTTAATGAGTATGGTTAATGACCTAACCTTACATTTGTTTTATTAAAATTACGAATATTTTAATTACTATTTTTTATACCAAATAAAATACCAATGTGTATCAACACAAACAACGTTCCTTGCAACTAAACAATTTAAGCTTAGGTAAACAAGGTTTTTTTTTCCAATTATAATCTAAATAATCAACCATTACTGCATAGGATAGAGAGTTAGGTATGTCCCTAGACAAAGTCAATCTTATGTTTAGTATAATCATAACCAATCTTATTTATTAACATTTGTACCCAAAATAATGTGTTGTGTGTATTTAAACCAAGCATCAATGTCTGTATCAGTTAGTACAGGAGTTCCGAGTATCCAATATACTTAAGTACTGGTGGTACTATTGCCAGGCAATCAGATTTTCTCCGTAAGGAAGCTTGGTTGTGAGGCAAGCTCAGTCCTAGTGACAATATGTTGACACTATCAACCCCAACGTGCTATACGTTTGAACCTGATACCGTCGACATACCCCTACAAGAAAATAATTGACGTTTAACAGCAATAGACGGCATTTTACAAGAAGTAATCTTCAAACTTAGAATTCCGCACCACCTAACAACCATTAAATACTTGGAGCATGTGCAGTGTGCTCAGATCTGGTTTGGTGTAGAGTTTAAATCAGCTGAGGACCAGTTCAAAACTGACAATGTTCAATTCACCTATTTACAGTAAATTGCGACATTTTAACCTAACACCTATTCCTCAACTAATTTAATGTTGTGGGTGCTTTGGGTCAAAATGTCAACAAATTAGGATGTGTAATAAAATACAAAAACCACAAACATTTAATTTTCTAAATTATCATCATATTTTTAAATACTTTTGAATACAAATACCAATCTATCTATCCACACGAGTAAATGTTATATAAATAAATTTACTAATAACTAAAGCGCAATTAGTTTTGATACACATAATAGATTAATTTAGCTTTTTATAATAAATAATCATTTACACTATATAATATTCCAGCAACACAACCGCAATCATAATATCATCACTTAACTTTGGAAAACTATGTCTGAGGCGGGACTCGAACCCGCATCTCTATGCACACTACTACGCTGGCATACAGCGATAAGAATATGCTTGAGATATCCATTTATTTACAGTAACTTTTAATATCACTTCCTGATTATTTAATCATTTATATTTCAAATTATATCCAATCATTGCTTTAGATGGTAAATAAATTAATTATTATAATCAACCAAGATTGAATAATCGGGAATCGAACCCGTTAATACTTTACATTAGTTTTGTTACGTATTGTGAATCGTAATTATAAAAATAGCACTTATGCTACAACACTTTACTGATAAAAACCCCCTATTCAAAGCGTCCAGGAATCGAACCGACGACTTTGTTATTTATTTTAACCATTAAAGTAAAACTAAACTTATATTAAGCCATTATTATTTAACTTGTAAAATAAGGTAAAGTAAGGTAAAATACAATTTTTTTTCACCATAACCTAGCTAACCGACCACTGTACAGGAATCGAACCCGGTACAATTAATTCCTAACCACTAAGCTGCTAGTTTAAAATATAACTAGTTTATGTCATTAATCATATCGCCCCCACTACAGGTAGACAAGTAATCTATACTAGTCCCGGAATCGAACCAGAGACCGAAGAAGTAATTTATTACTAACTATGCTACTAGGCTTAAATTAACCTATTGTTTAAAACTATTTAGATGGCCTATGATAACAACCTATTTTAACACAGTCCCGGAATCGAACCGGATACCAAAGTAGTAATTGACTCACTATGCTACTACGCTTTAAACAATTTAAAACTATTAATATGGTATCTTTATGATACCAAACTAATTTAACATAGTCCCGGAGTCGAACCAGAGACTAAAGTAGTTATTGACTCACTATGCTACTAGGTTAAAATTAATATAATGTTAAAACTAATAATATGGTATCTCTATGATACCAAACTATTTTAACACAGTCCCGGAGTCGAACCAGAGACTAAAGTAGTAATGGACTCACTATGCTACTAGGTTAAAATTAATCTAATGTTTAAACCTAATAATATGGTATCTCTATGATACCAAACTATTTTAACACAGTCCCGGAGTCGAACCAGAGACTAAAATAGTAATTGACTCACTATGCCACTAGGTTAAAATTGATCTTATGTTTAAAACTATTAATATGGTCTTTCTATGATACTAACCTAGTTTAACACAGTCCCGGAGTCGAACCGGAGACTAATAGTTTATTTTCCTCTCACTTCGCTATTAATCCCAAAATTAAAGGTATCTACATAGCTTTTCATATTTGTCAGTTATTCTAACATATAACAATCCTTTTGTACACGAACCCGGAATCGAACCAGGAACTGAGGTAACCTTTTAGCCACTAAGCATTTGGGTTATATAAAACCTCGAGGTAATAAAATAACACTTTCACACGCCCTCGCTATACCTAAGAACCGAACTATCCGCTTACCTATAGTCTTGGAGTCGAACCAAAACCTCATAAATTTGTCCTTACAACCACAAATAAAATTAAGACATAATCAACTATATCCTTTCTTAAACTAAGTATGTTTAAATATCTTTACACATAGTATAGACAAGGTTCCGTAATTAAATTCTTTTCATGAAAGTAACTAATCTAGGAATCGAACCCGTGACTACTGCATTCTATAAACATTAATCCAATAAATAAAGTGTTGTTAAGAGCTAAAGGCGTTGGACCCATAACACCATTTCCGGAATCGAACCGGACACTATAAATAATAGATTTTTAACCTCTGAAACCTACAAAATGTTTAAATAATTTGGATTGTTAATAGCCCCCATCCCTTTAATTCAACTAATTGGTTAAGTTAAAACCTAATAACGTTTTAATCATATAGCTAGAGTATGTTTTCCGTATCTACATAATGTATAAATTATTATTTCAAACCCAAATATAATTCAAATCAAATGAAATTAGTTATTCCCGAAATTGTAAAATGTCATTAATTAAATGTATTTATTTTATTCTAGTGCTGGGAAAATATTTATGGCTCTTACTTTTTAACACGTTAAGTAGTACCATTCTTTCAAGATGTGGTTCAATTTACCCGTATCCCTATTTTTTTTTCCTACTATACTATAATATTAGTCCAAAGGGACTTAAAGTCATCTGTCGATACTTATGTTATTTATCTAAACTAGATTTTTAAACTTGAACCTACTAAATGACCGAGCAATAAATCAACATAAAAAAACCAAAGTTAAGTGTACTTGAAACACGTGAAACACGTTTTGAATTTTAGACCTCATTTAAACCCACTTCAAATATCCCTAACTTGTGAATTATTACTTCTCGAAAGGTTGTTGGGATCTACTTATTCAATTGACATGCCAACACATTTGTCGTAAATTTGACAACAAAGAAAAACTAAACTCTTACAACATGTGTTTAACTTAATTATTTATGTGACAAGACCTCTGGTGTTTTAGCATCGATAAGTATTTGCAGCTGAGTCCGAACTCTCACGCTCAATAATATTAACAAAGGGATAATAGAGCCGAGTGTTGTTTTAGTTAAAGCCATTAAATCTTTCCTGTCGGCGAGATCTACTCGGGTAATATTAGCTATGTTTATTAATTCATCAAAATGCCTATGCCTATGATCATGGGACACATGAGCCTTTGTTGTTTATCGAGTAAGCAAAACGTACGTGTGACCAAAAGTTATAGTTAATAAGAACACGGTACCGAAATACTGTAACTCGAACTGTTGTTTAAATTTGGCGGTTCCGAACAAAGACCTGTAATATGACTGACCCATAATCTTGTTTAGGTAACTGACATGAAATATTACAATAGTCACACTTAGACGGCCTAACGTTGTGAATTACCATTGTTACTTTTAAACACTTGTTTAGTTTAATACAATCAAATTATTGTGAAAATAAAACATATTTCAGAATAACCTATGCGATAAATCTTCCTAATTTAATAACTTAAACTGTTTACTCTGCATTTCATACCTATTTGATTTAAGTGAATGAAACTATTAACAAAAGTTTTATCTTAAAGTGCTATAAATCATGGTGAGATTAATGCAAATTAGAGTCAACTATCCCGCTTAACTAAGTAGTAAAATAATTAGTAATAGTGAAATACATATTACAACACCCATAATATGAATCCTATGATTTTCCTAAGCTCTACGCCCCCTCTTTCCCCAATTCCTTAAGCGCGCAAACCAGTCAACTTAGATATGCTTAAATAAACATCCACGTTTTCAACCTCTTTCCATTTCACGGCAACAATTGTAGGCTTATAAGCCTATTAAATAAAATAACCGTGTTCCAGTGTTTTATATTATTATCCTGGTCACGGCACCAATTGTAACGAACCCCCCTTTGAGCCCCTAATATGAAACACTCTCGACTTAGTTACTAGAGAGCAACATCGTCGTTAGCACCACCTCCTCTCAATAAAATAAAAGAAGAAGAAGTGGAGCAAAATATAATCCCCTTAATAATTAAATAGTTTGGCCTTGTGATCGTCTAGTTTTAAAATGGTAGGACCGTACGTTGTGTATGTAGAGTAACCCTGATTCTTTTAGAGGTACGTGGATATCTAAATAAGTTCTCATAAATTTCCTGGGGAATGCGCCTTTAAGAATTGGGAAAAGGAAGCCCCGAGGGGCGGTGAAGGAGCCCCACACCATCGCCCCCATTCACAGTGATGACCAAAACCAGGAGCTACTTGTCACCTCCATTGGAAAGGAATCTACCTGAATCACGGGTTTAACCGTAAACAGGCGCAAGGAGGTAGACTGGGATAAAGGAATCTAATATAAGTACTAATTACTTATCTAACTAAGACTTCATGAGAAGTCTACCAAAGTTACTAATTTACTAACTAATCCCGAATACTTCCGATAAATACATGACATTAAGTGAGCACTGTACCAGTACCCATCTCCTTATGTATCTAATCATCTAGCCGCCAAAGCTCGATCAACTGATGATCAGGTGAGTGCTTACAACCCGGGACCTGGGAGCATCCTTGGTGCTCCGTACAGCCCTAAGGGGACAGGAGAAATGGTATCCATATAATCAAACACCTGGGCAGCCTCGAGAGTACACATAGATCTTGGATCGATAACAGTTACAATGGTGACTCCGTCTGAACCCATCGGAAGCATATATAACGAATTTCTTTCATAATACAAGGTTAATCCAAAAATACCGATGACTCCTTTATAGGCATTTAATGAAAGCAGTGGTACGGCCTATGGAACCATCGACATTCCCACATCAACCCCTATTATTTAGATTCCATAGATTGAATAATTTTAAGTTCCTTTGGCAGTCTATTCATGATAGCCGGAGATAGCATTGTAACCATTTGCAAATTTATGAAAATGTAATTTAATGTCAAATCGACAATATCTTTACATTAAACTCTTTTCCCAGTCTATAAGATAAGGATGTATTGTAAATTTTCTAAAGGTAGGATGCCTAAAAATAGTCCAATGTTTCCAAAGGATCTATCTTTAGAGGTTAGGATATAGGATATGGTTTAAAGGAGTAGGGTAGGATAAGGTTTTGCCTACCTAACAGTACCTCTGTCTAAACCTAGGACGAGTATTCCGTATAGCCCTAAATCATAGTAGTTGCGTTTGTGTGATCTGCGGTTTGATATTAAACGTAATGTCGTAATATAGAAGTCATATTTCCCTAATGTAGTAATAATTATGTCCTTTTAAAATAAATGCTTAATTTTAATTTTAAGGTGCTTAAAGGAGGTAAATAGATGAAATATAATTGTTAACAGACCTAGCAGGATTCAATAAATTGTTAAAACCTCAATACGTCGTGTAAGTTTGATGGTAGATAAAATCTAACTTAAATTAGGTTTTAAAAGGTGATAATCTTCATAGAAGATCATCATAACTAATAAATTATATTTGTTTCAGGTTTAAAGTTTAGCTGGGCATAAAACTCATAAAATGTTTGTATTTGAAAGAAAAATAAATAATATTTATAATCACTCAATTGAGCATAAAATGCCAACTTATTATGTTTGTTTATCGCAAATAACCATGACGTCTTAAAACGTTTAATAAAATTTAAAATAGCACTTCAATTTCCACTCTAAGGAAAAATTAAAGCCGTAAGTAAAGGCATTATAATACAAATGCCAATAATTGTTTTGGAATAAATATATTCATGTACTGAACTTGTAAAATGAGTTGTTATTTGAATAGAACTATTTTTGCAATAGTTAACCTAACTCGTACTTAACAGTGTAAGTATTTGTGTTTAAGAAGTAAAATCTGAAAACTAATAAACGTAGATAATCTACAAAACCCTCCTATTCGCTGTCAAAGTGAGGACGATAAAACAAAACACATAACATCAGTCCATAACACGAACAAAAATTAAATAAACTTTCAAATAAATTCAACAAAGAAAATAATATGACGTTGCAACGCCAGATCATAAAAATAGGTTTGAGATATTTTAAATCTAGTTAAAACCAAAGTTCATTGAATTTAACATAGGAGATGAAGTCACTCTAATTAAATATATGTTTCAAATTTCTAAGCTAGGATTAATCTTGAATGTGTAAAGTAAAAGTCAATAAATTGCCGAATAAATCCTACTAAAATATGAAAATAATTATATTTAATCAAACCCTTTTATATTCCTACAAGAAAATGTCAATAGAATAAATTCAAAAATTAGGTATGTCAAACATCCTGTTGAAATCAATATTATAAGAATTTAAAGAAGAATATCATTTATGGTTACGACATAAACTAGAATATTAAATTATGACTTTATCATTTTAATTAAAAGTATCAATCAAAAGTAAACAAATTTAAATTATGATAAAATTTTAGTAATACATTTTTTTTTATTTTACCATTATTTTTTAAATGATTGCAAATAAATAAACAACTTCAACAGAAAATTTAACTAATCAAATTTCACATACCAGACACTGCAACTCTCCCTCCTACCTTTACCCTAAGTCTCAGCCTCAGCCTAGATCACGCAGTTCAGCAGAATCGTGCCTTCAGGACTATTGATGACGTCTAACTTCCTGTAAATTAGTCTTCCAGCCTCGCACAACCTCGCTCTACCCTTGCTACCGGTATCACCAGTCAGTTAGAGATTCTTGAAAATCCGCGTCGAACTGCCCCGAATCTCAACTCCCAACACTATTTATCTAACCATACAATCCCGCCCCGCGCCTCACTTCCCTGTTTAAAAATCCTTGTGTCTCGAGTAAACTACCACTTGGTCTTCGTATTGCATTAGACAATAGAAGGGTACACATTAAGGTTATAAAAAAAAGATACAAAATTTACAACTAAATAGTTATGGCATGGCGAGACGTCCAAGTGCGCCGGGATTGCCATTGTTATCTGGCATCGGGTTACCAACTGTTATGCAATTGTTATCTGATGCCGGGTTACATGTGGTGGCAGTAAATCAGGGTGAAAGCGGTGATTTAGCGATGAGACATCTTTGGATGGTCTTCCGGTTATACATAACACTTGCAAGCAAAGTTTAAGTTACCAGTGGAGCTAAACCTGCTCTAAATAATCAACAAATATTTCAGGCTATGATGGATCTAAAAGGTCTCTAGCATTTCTTCAGTATTTAATTTCTCCTATTTCAATTAAAGTAACCAACTTTATCAATAGTTAACTAGAAGGTTACATGGCCCCTAGCTTTCCCTACTAATTACTCTTTCGTTACTTATTTAACCGGTAAAAATATTTACTAATATCGGAAAAGCCAACTAAAGTTCCTATTCACCATTCAATCACGTTAAAGATTCAAAATTAATTAGCAATATTAATTTTATTTTAAAATCCAAACCAAAGTTCTAACCTAATTATTAGATTACATTCGTTCCAACCTAAGATTGACAACATCTGGCTACCGACCGATCGTCACCGGAAATATGAATTAATGTAAAGGACAATTTGTCGAAATTGAGTTTTATATACAGTTCGATTGCACATTTTCCGCTCTATCCAATGGTATATTTAGAATTTGGATATCTTTAAAAATGATGTCCTTTACATCAACTGATTTGGTAAAAAATAAACTTAAAAAGTAATGCATGGTACGTGTAAGAACTGTGTAGAATTCTTGATTCATGTAACGTAGTATTTATTTTGTAGCTTTTTACTGTAAACACACTAACATAGTAAATTTGTTTTTTACATTAGCTAAGCTACTGAACTTCTACAAAACTGTTCCTTACATTAATCTCATAAATAAATTTTAACGTTTATTTTTTCAACAAATTAATGTAAAGGAATCTGGTGTTGCTAGGAGTCCTTTACATTAAAATAAGTTACTCAATTCCCGTAGTAGTGTACGTTACATTCATTTCTTGAATGATATTTTAAATAAGCGCTACTGCTACATGGTAGATATCCCGTGAACTCTCTGTTTCCTGACAAATATAATCTGGGCGCCTTCAAGTCAAGAGTGAATACGTTCCTTTTAGGCTAGCGCGCTCCATCGTAGACTACAGCTTTGCTTACCATCAGGTGATCAAGTGTCTACTAACCTAACTGTCATAAAAAAATTATACCCCCAAAAGTCCGAGAAAGTTGATTGTTGAAAAGGTATCTGTAAAAGACAAATGTCCGTTTACATTATTCTTCTCATGCTTTGAACTCAACTTTGTCTCTTAGTATTAAGTATTTTAAAGAAACTAAAAATAAACAGTTGATGTTAATGTCGACAGGCTGATGATAAAAAAAAAATAAGTCCATTACGCTTAACTTTTTATGATATTCAATTAAAATGTACCCTTTACAGCAATGATAAATTAAAGAAAAAACTATTTTTTGTACTTTACATTAAATATTTAAGAGAAGCTAAATTGTCACCTGGGCCCTTACTTTAAGTTCACTATTATTTCTATTCAGTAAATGATGCTTACATTACCTATTTGAAACCATCTACTCCTAGAACAATAGTTCACTTTAAAATTAACAGGGAATATATTGTTTTCCTTTTCTCTCTGTACCACTGCCACCACGCGTTAGAGTGAGACATTTTGCGCGCTGCATCGATTAACACAATGCGCCCGCTGAACATACTGAATCCACATCTAAAACAAAGATAGAAATAAATTGCACTGTTAACCTTAACGCACCCGCTGATGATGTTGGATCTATGCTTGAGACAGAAGAAGACATCTGTAACAAATACGTTAACGTCCCCGTTGAGTTGATTCTACACCTGAAAATATTTCATGTTCAGAAAAAAGGGATTTAATAATGTGTAATGCTAATGCAGCTTCAAAGTTTACTAAATCTTGTATTGATTTTATGTTGCCAGAAGATGTTGGTGATTATTCTGACGGAAGTTCCGATATTTGGTCTCCGAAGGATTTTGATAGCGACAATTTAATAGACGAAGAGAAACAAAGAAAAAAGAAAAAGCTGAAAAAAAAAGACAAAAAAAATAAGGATAAGACAACAGAAACACCACTATCTATTAAGAAACATAAGCGAGAAAATAAGATTAAAAAAAGGAAAGAATTAAAAGAAAAAGGCTTGACTTACGAAACTTCATCAGGGAAAATTAAAGAATCAAGAAGAATGAAAGAAAATCCTTGCAAGGAAGACAAATAAGCGAGAAAATAAGATTAAAAAAAGGAAAGAATTAAAAGAAAAAGGCTTGACTTACGAAACTTCATCAGGGAAAATTAAAGAATCAAGAAGAATGAAAGAAAATCCTTGCAAGGAAGACAAATGTTTAAAAAAATGATTCGAAATCCCGGAAGAAAGGACACAATATTTATTTAATTACTTTTGGAGTTTAAACGACCAACAAAAAAAAGAATTTATTGTACATTGCTCTAGACGTAAGGCAATAAAAAGGAAAAAAACTGACGCTGTTATTAGCCGCCGCAGCCAAACTTATAAGTACTATATAAATGAAGGCGAAGGCAAAAGACAAGTCTGGCAAAACTTTTTACTTTACAGCTTAGATATTTTACAGACGTATTTATTATATAACGCTGCTAAGATTCAAGAAGGAATATCTCAACAAGATCAATGTAGACGTAATGCAGTTAATAAATATGATGAGACTACAAAAAAATATGCTAAAGACTACATAGAAACCTTACCCGTTTTACCATCACATTACAATCGAAAAAACTCTTTCAAATTATACCTACCACAAGAATTTAAAAACCTGTCAAATTTGTATAGACTCTACAAAAAGCACTGTGAAAACAATGAAAAAATAATATTTTAAGTAAACGATTATTCACTAATCTATTTCGGAGTAAATATAACATTGCATTCCATATTCCTAAAAAAGATAAGTGCAAATTTTTCACAAAATATGAGAATATAGAGGATAAGACGTTGAAAGATATACGAGTAGAAGAGTATAAAATTCACAAAGATGAAAAAGAAGCAACCTACAAACGATGTGAAATTCATAGAAATCTCTTAGGTAAAACTGTTTTAACAGCCAGTCCAGTTTTGATCTTCAAAAAGTACTCAACACACCACATGGAGATAGTATGATTTTATACTATAGTCGAAAATACACCGTGTACAACTTTACAGTGTACGAATCAAGAACCTATAACGGTTACTGTTATACATGGGGGGAAGCTGATGGCAAGCGCGGTAGTGCCGAAATTGGTACTTGTTTGCATAAATATTCGGAAAAAGTTGACAGCACAGGGATTAAATATTTAATATTGTACTGTGACTCATGCAGCGGACAAAACAAAAACAAAGTAATCTTATCTGTTTTAAGAAACTTCGATAAATTTGGAAGTAATACAAATAAATTATCTGTTGCCTGGCCACACTTATATGCCAGTAGATAGCATGCACAGTGTTATCGAACGTGAAGTCCGAAAAATTATTGTTTGTCCAACACAATGGCCTACTTTTATGCAAACCGCTAGAAAAACACCCCATCCATATGAAGTAAACGTGTTGCATCATACTGATTTTATCCATTGGCTGATAAAAGCTAACGAAATATTTACTCCTGAGACGTTATCGAACAAAGACCTAAAAATCAAGGAACTCAGAGTTGCTACATTTAAAAAACAAAACTAAGATATAATGGAAGTAAAATATACGATGAAAGAAGATGGAAGACCATATGAGATCCTGTTGAAACTTGCAGAGAAACGAAAACAAATAAGGTCTAAAGGAAAAGGAGTAGGAAAGGGTAAGTCCAATCGAAATGTAAGTCAAATCGAAACTTTTGACGGAATGTCAACAAAGTTATATCCAACAAGACTTCCTATTACTCAACTTAAATACAAAGACCTAAAGAAATTGTGTTAAGATGAAACTATCCCCAAAATTTACCACAAAGACTATCTAACACTTCCCTATGATTCACAAGTCATTGACACTGTAAGTGACAACGAAGAAGAAACTGTTGAGGTGACGCAAGAAGATGAAAACATGCCAGATAATAGAAGAAAAAGAAAAAACACTGAAGAACTGAAACAAAGGCCAGAAACAACACCGAAGAAACAAAGAAAAATTACACCACAGAAATTAGACAAAGACTATAAAAAGGTAAGACAAATAGGAATCAAAAACATCAAAGAATTGAAGGAAAATAAGGAAGTAATACATGAGAGACCAAAGAAAAATGTACCAAAGATAATTGATAATGACGATGAAAAGGGAAAAAGAGTACCAGAGCAAGTGCGAAAGGGAAGAGGGAGAGGGACAGGACGAGGAAGAGGAAAAGGCAGAGACAAGTAAAAAAATTCGATGAGGATATTTGATTACCTAAAAAGATTTATTTCGTTCTTGTTGTTAAAAAAAAATTTACTTCTTTAATTATTTCTGTAATACTTATTTGTTTAATCTGTTGCCTTGAAAAATATGCTATTGAAGTGTAATGTACCTAGTATTGTATTAGAGGACTCGTTTTTGTTGTTAATTAAGTTTCCTACTGTAAGAGGCTGTCTTACCATCCCTGAGACCCATTATAAATAATAATAAATTAATTAATATCAGAACGCAGGTATTTTATGTTTTTTTATATTTAAATTACGTACGAAGTAAATACTTTTTGTTTTTAGAGATGATCCAATTTGTTTTTAATATAAGCCATTTATTGTAAGGCTTTGTTTTTGTTAACTGTAATAGCTATTTTTGTTAAGCCATAATTAATAACTTTTTTTAATTTTGAAAGAAAAAAATAAAAATATGATTTTTACACAGTAAGTAATTAAGAAAGTAATTATTTATTTGCATAAAACACGGTACATTTAGTTTTTAGTAAGTAGTAATTTTATTCATTATGGTACAAAGAGAAAATCAGTCGATAGATCGTAGTTACTACAATAAGTTCTTAAACTTTTGTTGGAAGCAGCCAATTAAACTTCAACTTCTTAGATTTAAGTGTCATTTTCCTTTAAACACTTCGAATAGCGTAACTCTAATACCAAATTTAGTGTTTCTTACATTAACACAAGTAAAGTTTTCTAAGGACTTACATTAAATCTAATTTTTTCGGTTTAAAAAAAAGTTAGTGTAAGTGACATTTATAACAATAAAAATAACGTAAGAGACATTCTATTTTTAAAACTATAAAGATTAGGTCATTTTTAGTAAACTTATGTAATAGAACTTTAAATGGAAAGAAACTTTGCTGTAGTTGTCATTTCAATAGCATTACAAACTCAAAAAATATAACACATTAAAAAAAAAAGATATCGTTTTTTGGCTCTCCTGAAAATTTGTGGTTTGTCCTTTACAGCAATTCATATTTCCGGTGACGCGATGCTCTCGCGCAAAACATTTACCACTTGAATGCAACACATGGACTAATATTTGACACATTCTTATGGATAGGTATTTATTTATACACAATAGGGTAAATTGAATTTATTAAAATATGATAGTATCGCTTACCGTCCTAAACGTAATTTGTTTGATTATAAAGTTACCGATATACGTCGGAAAAAGTCAAAGTGAATATTTTTAATAAGTATGATTTGTAAGGGTTTAGGTTGTTACAGAATGATGTTTATACATACATACAACTTTCCGTAATAAGTCACTTGCCATGGCAAACATCACAAAAGTACTCTTATAAATAATAATAATAATAAATAAATGTGGAGAATATCACGTACATTGTTATGAAAGCTCTGATATTTTGTAAATCAGAAACAACGACGGTAATACTAGCCAAGAAAATCTAGAAAAATACTATATATTTTATCAATTAAAATGCAATTATAATCAGTATAAATATGTCTTCAGGCGTGACTCGAACCCGCATCTACTTGCATACCGGGCGCGGCGCTTTGTCATTATACCGTGCCCGGTATGCGAGGAGATGCGGTTTCGAGTCCCACCTGAGACATTATTTTTCAACTTTAAATACTGATGTAGAAAAATACTTTTTTTCTACATTGACCCATCCGGGAATCGAACCTCGAAGCAGGCGACACTTTGAAAACCAGTGTGTACGCCACTCCGCCACTTTTCATCACCGTCGGAGGCAGTCAAAATCTTACTTCAAACCACGAAAAAATCTGCGTCTTTTTACGTAGTTAAGCGTAGTTTCCAGTTTTTATATTCCACATTCCCTTTGAAACAGTTTACCGGTTTGTGAACTTCAGAAGTGGGTCACCGCACCCGGGAGCCAGGAGTGATCAACTTGACGTGGCGTGTCAAGAGCACGCTGCGGCCCTGACACAATACTAGTACTGGGAAATTATTGCGGAACTTTTAGTTTTACGTTATTTGAGCAAGTTTGTTCCGTTCGTAGCCGAAAAAGTCTTTGGTGTGGGAGAAATAACAATTTTGGTGACGAAATTGTTCAGGAATCGGTTAGGATAAAATTAAATAGGGATTGTTCCGTTCCCAATTTGAATAACTATTTAAAGCATTTGTATTTTGGAAAAGAAACAACGAGGGTACCACAAACACCCAGACCCGAGAAAATGTAGAAAAACACTTTTTTTTCTACATTGACCCGCCTGGGAATCGAACCCGGTACCTCGGAGCAGGCGAAACCTTGAAAACCGGTGTGTACGCCGCTTCGCCACGGAGGTCGTCGAAAGGATATGGTTTTGGAACGCGGTTGTATATTTACTGTAATGTTAACAGTCTTGTCTGCGTGCAAGTTAAATGCCTTTCCAATGGTTACCTATCTATTGTTTAACATGCTCTTTCTTTTCTGGAACATTCTAGTAAAACCTCTATACCTACCTAGCACTTTCGTTTAAACGCCCTAAGTATTGGTCCAGTGGTTTGAGTACCAATTTAAGATCTCGGGTTCTTGAATTCGATCCGCGGATCGGGCAACAAGAGTATCAAATTATTTTAGCTAGATATAAGGTATATCAAGATTTTTTTTTGATAATTGGATGGAAAAGCACTATTAAGATGAAAAGCGTGTAAAAATTGAACATGGTCAGAAATAGACTATTTGCTAGCATTATCTTCATTGGTAAACCCGTTCAAGATCGGACTGGTAAGCTAGTTCTCTCTCCACTAAAATCAGTATAGGCCATAATAAGTAGTAACTCGTATAATTAGACCAATATTTTACCACACACAACTATAACTCTTCGTTACCGTGTGTATTTACGGGTTCCCCTTTGCTCCACGTCACATTATCTAAGAGAACACGAGCCCTAACTTGCCTCCGCGTCTATAACTCCACGCGGCCGTGTCGCCTCGTAACTCGTAAGTTAGCCTCACCTGTATCACAGTAAAGAGAGTACAGACATTTATTATTTTGTCTATACAGAATAAAATTTTAATCACCATCCAAATTTTAGTACACCGACCTACGAGACAAGGACCAAATGGCGTATTTTTTCTTTTGTTAAAGCCCAGTACAAAAATGTCAAGATAAAGCACCTAGAAAATGTGTCCCCCAAAAAATCTATAATTTGGATAGGCCTCCTCGCAACACACATTATACGCGATGCGCATCTCATGCACCCTTGAAGATTCAGAAGTTGTTGATTTTCCCTTCATACCTTCACAGGCTTAGGACCGTCAAAATTGAAAACCATGCCTTCATGCCTGTATTGTCTACAAAATTATATTATGTGCTGAATAAATTAATATGAATATGTTGCCAAAAATATTCGGGTGAAAACTTGACCTACATTTTTTTTGGACGCGTTACGAAAGCGGGCTAGACGGAAAAAATTGTAACGACACTTTTTGACCGACACTTTTTGCTATAGTTGTAAGCCGTGCGGCGAGAGAGGGAGAGAGAGGGAGAGAGGGAGGGAGGGGGGGCGGGAGAGGGAAAGGGAGAGAGAGAGAGAATTAAAAATAAATTTAAAATAAAATAAAATGTTATTATAATTCTTTTACTAAAAATGAACTTCGTTCCATCTGGGTGTCCCTTGACACCTCTCAAGTTTTTATTTTATAAATGGGCAAATACGACACTTAACGCCTAAAAAAAGTGTCACGTTGATTAAAAAGTCATCCTGTATACGGCACTTCTATTAACCAACCCATGTTATGTGTTACTAGGCGTCGTAACAAGTCGAGGTAAACCACTGCGAGGAAAAGATAAGCAGCAGCGCCTTTTTACTACCAAACTGCGATCGCTTTACAGAAAGAGACCCGACTTTATAGAGAGGCATGTATCCAGCAGTGAATAGAATAGTTCTTGTTTCCATTTATAATACTCGTACAAGGTCAACTTTAAACTTATCATTATAAAACAAAATAGCTAGTAAAATAATCAAATGGGTCAACCTGGTTTAGTACATACGCGCCGACATGCGCCTCGCTGTGGTAACTTGAATTCAATGGAGGCTTTTGCAGTAGAATGATTACGGGCTGTTACTTCACTTTTCCACAGTTTTAGAAGAAAAACACAGACCATAGTTATTTCAAAATTATTTTCGTATAAAATTTTCTTCCAAATACTAGAGCTTTTACAGCCGTAGGCTCAAAATATTTCCTAACACTATGTAATGCTGCTGATCTGATCGCCCTGTGGCGTCTCAAAAGATCCTCAAGTAAGCCCGAACTTAAATTAAATCGTACCAAACAAGAAGCGAATTATTTGTCGGCCGCGGGTGCCGCAGTTTGCGCTAATCTTGATTTAGCAATTACAGAGTACAGCTTCAAAAGTAAATTACGCCTGTGACACGACGCGCTGTGGGAGATAAGGCCTGGTGCAGATAGTATGAAAAAGTATTTTGATATACGCGGATTTCCAAAGTTTAGTCTAAATACTGTAAGCAGTAAAATTAATTGAAAGATATTGAAAAGGCTTTCAGCGCCGTCTTTCCTCCATCATTGGCCAGACTGAAACTTTCATCTCTGGTCACAGAGCTACCGAATGCCATTGATCGCCAGTCAAATTCTACTGCTTCCTGTTAACAGCTACCGTTGCATCTTCAACGTTAGGGTGCATTCACGTAGAAGGCTGGCTACTGGCGCCGATCTGCCAGCACAGGCAGTCTCTATACTTCTGGTTCGGCTCAAAGTATAGAGATTGCCTGCGCTGGCAGATCGGCGCCGGTAGCCAGCTTTCTACGTGAATGCGCCTTTATAGAGTTCCATTGATTCTCTACGAATCTTTAATTATACTAGTTCATAGTACAGAGTTTGTATGATTTAGTCAACAATAAAAACACAAACAACGTCTTGGGCGCTAAATTGGTTAGAGGAGTCGCCTGGTAAGCGGAAATATGTGGGTTCAAATCCCACCTAAGTCAGACGAAAAATGTTTTCGTCATTTTGACGTAAACGTAAAAATTACTGTCAATATGAATATTTTTAGCCCTCTATAACGTTAGGCCGTGTGGATAAAACTTCATTTGTGTATACCCGGCCTAACGGATGCGTAAATTTTACGCTCTTTCAACTTAAATTAAATTCGCGCTAACATTTTGTACCGACCTTAATTGTACGTGGTTAGTGAAATATAAGTTTGTCTTTTAGTTGTTTGGTGCGTTAAAATAGTGTATTTTCGTTAAAAAAAAAAGCAGTTTCGCAAATGTGAGATGAGAAGTTACATAATCTGTTACAGCTATTTGCAAAGTTTCTTACTTTAACTGACGTTGTTTCTCGAACTAGTTTTTGTATAGACAACAGCTGCACGTCAACCTACCACAAGAGGTCAAATTTTCTCAATTGATGTTGATCTCTACTTGTTGGACTTAAAGTTGAAAATCAATTCATTGACCCTTAACTTTTTTGGTAGGTTGACCTGCCGTTGATTGTGCCTTGGATCAAGGATAGATAAAAAAATAAAAATTCTAATAAGAATTAACGTAATTCAACTTTGGAATTAAAGAATTGATTCAATGATTAAATATGTGGATTGTCGCCCCGTTGGTCCACTGGCTTAAATACTGGGCTAAGGATCACGGGGTCGGGTTCGATTCTCTGGTCGGGAACAAAAAGTTTCAGAATTTTCTAAAATTGCTTAGGTTTGTGATACGAACTCGTATCTGGCAATTGTGGTGATCATGCCTGTACATCACTGCTATGGTAACTTGAATTCAATGAAGGTGTTTTCCCTGTATTGGGATGATTACGAGCCGTTAACTTTATATGGATTGAATGTTATTTTACAATAAATGTTACTGAATTAATAATGTTAAAGTTTTTCTGAAAAATAATTACCAAAAAAACAATTGTGCTTTCTTAACTCTATAAATTAATTCATCTTTTTTTAAATATGATCACATTTTTTTATCGGTACAGAAATGAAGGTATATAAATCGAATTGTGACATGTGATGAAAAGTGGATTCTTTATGATAACCGTAAAAGAAAAATGCAATGGCTGACCCCAGGTCAAACGCCACAACAGTGTCCTAAAGCAAAACTTACCAATAAAAAGGTAATGGTAACTGTTTGGTGGTCTCAGCATGGTGTTATTCACTATAGTTTTCTCCGATCTGGTCAATCAATAACGGCAGATGTCTATTGTGCCGAACTCCGAACAATGTTGGCAAAACTAGCAGTAAAACAGCCCCGACTCATGAATCGATCTTCACCATTATTGCTCCATGACAACGCGAGACCTCATACAGCACGAGAAACCGTTTTGACCCTTCAGGAACTGCAATTAGAAACCATTCGACATCCTCCGTATTCGCCAGACCTTGCTCCAACGGACTACCATTTTTTTCGTGATTTGGACAATTATCTACGTGACAAGAAGTTTTCTGCCCAGGAGGCAGTACAAAATGCTTTCACACAGTTTGTGCAGTCTAGATCCTCAGAGTTCTATCACAAAGGCATAAATGACCTTCCTATTAGATGGCAGCAATGTATAGATAATAATGGTAACTATTTTGATTAAATAAATTTGTTAAAAATTAAAAAATAAACAATTTTGATTTTCAGTACAAATCGGCAATTTCATACTTTAACCCCTATTATTAGTATTGATAAACTAGACATATGTTTTGTAACACCTTTGTTACGATTACAGAATGCGGTAAATCATTTTAATTGGGTTCATTGTCAGTTAAAATAAGCTATTATTATTCCCGCTATTGTCTCTGCTGTCAAGATACAGATATTGAGTCAACGGCACATAATAGAGCAGTAACGTGATATCGTAATCTTGTCCAAATGTCGGCCGTTCTGTTTGTTTAGGACGCCATATTACTGTATCAATATGCTTACAGGGGTATAGGTCGATGTATGATGGCAAAAAGACATTATCAATATAAAATATGATACACTAGCTGGTACCCGCGGCTTCTTGCACGTTGAATATTTAATAAAAAACTTTTTTTTTTTAATAAAAAGTAGAGCTATGTGTTATTTCAGCCTGTAATATCATCATCATCATCATCATCTCAGCCACCTAACACCCACTGCGGGACAAAGGTCTTCCTTAAGGAGCTTAATAGTGATAGACCCGCATCCACAGTCTTCCAGCGACTTTCGCTAGATCGTCAGTCCACATATTATGGTAGGGGCCTACCCACAGATCGTCGTCCACCCCCGATCGTCATTCTGAAACCTATAACATATTAATAATGTCAGTGTGCCAAGTTTTCTTCCTATTCGTTAAGAGGAAATACAACAGCCGTTTTTCCATACAAACGTAGTTCCCTGTTTCCTCCCTGGATAAAGCCAGTAGAGCAATAATTTTTATTATAAAAATCTATGGCCACTATTAGCATGTTTCTATGTTTTCTGTGTTTTCATAATTAATAAAAAAGATATGAACCCTCAAAAATCGAAAAAATCGCCAGATTTACCGCTGTGTTCAAACATCCAGAAAACAAATTTGGCTAAATTTTAGAAAAAAAGGCAAACATACGAACACGGACAAAGCCTTTCTTTAATTTTGAATGAAAAAAGTATTTAAATCGGTCTAGTTTTGGAAAAGTAATCGGGGGACTACGAAACGTTGATTTGGTGTGCTTTTAGTAGGTATTTACGGTCCAAGAAGCAGTTGTCTCTATCACACTCTGCGGTGAAGGCGTTTGGCACTGCGCGACAGCAATAGATTTTACAAATACCTATTTTTTAATTCGCTCGCCCATATGCTTCCTCTTTCATGTTTCCTCTTAAGCTGTTTATATTTGATGTTTCTCGATTTGTATGATGTCTGATTGAGATGTTTATGTATGATTGAGTAGGAAATATCCAACCAAACTTTCTGATTTTGATATGGTTAATAAAAAGAATAAATGTGGACAACATGACATACATTGTTCTGATCCCAATTTGAATAACTTTTTAAAGCATTCGTATTTTGGAAACCAATAACAACGAAGGTACCACAAACACCCAGGCCGGAAAAAATTTAGAAATACACTATTTTTCTACACTGACCCGTCTGGGAATAAAACCCGGGACCTAGGAGCAGGCGACAACATGAAAACCGGTGTGTAAGCCACTTCGTCACGAGCAGCAGTTGATACCACACCTATTTATTTTACTTACTAGTGTAAGTAACATCAGTTAGATCATAAATATCATGACGACTAATTGGTTCAGTGGTGATAAACACTGCTTCTGATCCACGGGTACTTAATAAAAACAGTTCAAAAAATATAATTTAAGTGGGGCTTCCATACATCACAAATCGTGATTTTCTTACTCGAAACTGATAAAGGCAGTAGGCAGACGCTTGAAAATTTACAGAATAATATAAAACACTAGAACGCGAGTCTAACTCACACTACCCATACCTACTACATATAAATAAAACTACAAATATGAATAAATCAGTATTGGTCAATTCTCCGGTCATATCTCTACATTCGACAGTCACTCTTATGTACAACTAGCTGTTGCCCGCGACTTCGTACGCGTCAATTTCTGTTATTATGATCGCGATTATTTTTGCAACATTTTTTACTGATGCTTCGCTCCTATCGCAGCGTGATGTTATATAGCCTAAAGCCTTCCTCGATAAATGAACTATCCAACACAAAAATATTTTTTTAATTCGAATCAATACTTCCTGAGATTATCGCGTTCAAACAAACAAATAAACAAACTCTTCAGCTTTATAATATTAGTATAGATGAACATTATCTAGCACCAAACAATGACAAAAAGCTCACAATCCTGAAGACAAGTAAGTGGTCGAAGACTTACAAGTTGTACAAGTTGAGCTTCCAAATAACAAGTTTAGGAGAACTTTTCGCACGCGGGCCCGAGCCCTGTGCATGTTCAGTTTATGCAGGGTAACGTACACTTCGTGGTACATAATAGCAAAAAAAATATAATTAAGAAATGAAAACACTTGATTGCTTCATTAGATTAAAGAGTAAATATAAAAAATGGAGGGTGGAAGTTTGTATGGAGCATTAAAAATCGCGGTTCAAGGTAGAAAGCTAAAAATTGGTATGCGGACTATATGTGACAAACAAAAAAAGCGTACTTTTTTTTATATCCGCCCCCAACCCCATAATAGAGGGGGTGAAATTTTATTGTTACCCCGAATTTAACGCGAGCGAAGCCGCGGGAAAAATAGATAATAAATAGTTTAATAGATAGATAGATAGATAATCAGCAAAATATAATACAGAACCACTTTCTCTCGTTCTTTTGGTGTCGAAAATGTGACAAAAATGTAATAAAATACCATTTAAAAAAGACGAGTAGCGGCGTTTTTTATCCACAACAATTGTTTGGAAAACTCCAAGCAATGGCAGTTGTTGTGGCATAATTTCAGAAAAAGTCAGTAAAAGTATATAATACTGGTAATTTAATTTCAGTAGGTATTATTTTTAACCATTCACTTACTGCTTGCTGGCAAAAAAAACATGAAAAGAAAGTGCAAAGCCAAAGGTTTAAGGTTCGAGTCCCATCTAATTTGAATACACCAGAAATTTTATTCAGTCTTAAAAGTAGTTTCATAACATCTTAGTACATGACCAAAAACATTAGTGAAAATCTGCTGCCTTACAACGGAAAATCAAATAAATTAGTCCCACAAAAAATGTCTTGCTAGCTCTATCATGATAAGAGCAGTTGCTTGGTAAGTCGCAAAATTATGCGAGTTCTACCCTAAGGCGGTAAAACCACTATAGATACAATGTATTTAAGATTCTAAGAGTTCTTCCCACAACCATTTTTAATGCGCAAAAAGTTATTTTTAACGTCCCATAAATTTGCGAATATTTGCCCACCTAAATGTGATCCCAAGTGTATTTTTTCCCAAATATAATGTTGTCCGAATATAAAAGCGAGCGCGCGGGTGACACGGAGTTATTGCGGTCACGTCCCTAACTTGCGGGAGAGGGCTGCGGAGGCTGCGAGGAGAGGGCAAGAAGGCAACGAAGGTTCTATAGGCAGGGTTGTAGGTACACCGCGACGACGGGGCTCGAGTTAGACGGTACAGGTGCCTTACTCTGCTACACGAAGCTCGCGTTTACGGATATATCTGTCTCTTTCAGATACTTTAAGACATCGGTATGGACATAGGTATGGTATAGGGTATAGGGACAGATGGTTTCGAATATACGGACATTGTGTTGCGGAGTAAGGCCTCAAATATCAGTGCATGTGCTTCAAAGATGAAGATGTGAACGTGACGTTTGTTAAGGTGTAACACGCTTTGAAATTCCCATTTTTAGGAGTTAAGCAATTCAACCCTGAGCGGTATTCACTGCCGCTGTGAGTGCGCTTTCCGATCAGGTATTTAGTATCAAGTTCCGCGGCCATAGCGGCATTAGTGTGAAAATTTGTATTACCGCTTACCCTCTGGATTTTCTTTACCGCAGATGGTAGCGAATAAGCGCTTAGGTCCGAATAGGCCTTTAGGCGGTACAGATATCAGTAGGTTTATGTGCTGATGTATTTTTGAAATTTCGATTATAGTAAATGGATCACTGTCATTTGATTGATAAAAAAAAATAATTGAATGCGATTTACATCTCCTAATTATTATCCAGAGCATGTTCCAATTACTTCAACGAATTGCTGTCTACAATCATAGCAAATAATCTATAATTCTTATACTGTCTAAAATCAATACTTTACTCTTTGACATTCAGCTCATTTTTAATTACCTAATGTTCAATATGACGAAAAGTGATACTTCTATAACTTACTCTTTGGAAAGGTCTCGGTTTGTTTAAGCCTCCATCGCGTCGGTACGAGAACGGAGATGAGACGATAATCGATAGGTACCTGCTAATTGGGGTCGCGGCAGGTTTCTAGCTTGGTCACAATTCATGACGCTTTGGTTTTACATAATTCAGAACTGTAACTACGTATAATATTGCATCTTAATAATATTGTGCTGCTTCTTATTGTATAAAACAATCTTACTATGATTTTTTTCAAACTGTTTATTTGCTAGTAAAAAAGACAATTCCTTGAATAAAACTAATTATGTCACCCAAAAGGTACTTATAATAATGTGAAAGTTTGACAGGAAGTCGTTACTTAATCTTAACGGCTTAACTGTTCTAGGAAATTGAAATTTAGAACAAAGATTACTGGCTGGAATAGCATAAAGGCTATTTTTATCTTGAAAAAAAAAACATGTTTAGCGATGAAAAAGATTAACTTAGGACTTAGCATATGACTGATGAAACAAAATTATAAACTGTTCAGGACTTTTTAAATCCCATCTTTCACCATCCTCCCTCTGTTACACACGCAAAAGTAGTTTTTTCCATTTCCATCACGCTTGGCAGACGTGTTGGCGGTCTTAGTTTGGCAAGTAGTGGAGGAAAGCTTTTGTCCATCTTCCGCTGGCAGTATTCCTTCTTTCTTATGACGAAAAGGGATAGTGCTATTTTAATTTAAAGCGGTAACTTACGGTTCAATATTAATACCTTGGTACATTCCACATCCCACCTAAGCGCTAAACAATATTTTCATTCATATCTTACTCTGACGATTTTCTTACCCAACATTACTGTGGTAGCTTAAATTCAATGATGGAAGACTTTACCCTGCAGTGGGATGATTTACTTAGTTTTACTCTTTTCTTTATAATTTCAAAACTTAGCTATATACTGTCCATCCAGACTGATTTATTGGCATTTCTATTAGAAAGACATTCCACCTGGATCGCGGAAGGGAATAAAATAAATTGTATAGCCTCCGAACGCTGCAATTTTCTCCAATGTCTAAAAGGCAAGGACACTGGTGCTTTTGGCTTTCGACAGCGCTATAGAAACGCTTGCCGATTTATTATACATTAGGTACCTAGCAGATATGAATTGATATGCGCAGGGACTTGTCTTGCGTTATATTGCCAGTTATACAAGTTAACTGCATCCAGTCTCCCTTTGGTACTTCTCGTTGTAAAATCAGGATCTGTCAGATCATCTGTCGATATTTAGAATCATCTGTTCTGATCAACCAAGGACCGAATTTTATAATTTTTTTTTAAATTTAATATCGTACAGATTAAATATACCTCTAAAAGTATGAAAAATGGAAAAAAATGTTTTTTCTCGGCAATATAAAAAATAAAAATAAAATCATTTGTGTAGCTCTTTCTAAGAGATTGTTTTACAAAAGTGCTTGTTTTTGTAACTTATTTAAACTTAAGTGTAACTAACACATTTTAAGAAGCATAGAACTATTTCATCTTTTATATGACTACTTTAACGCGTAGCAAGTCGTAGCACTAGCACTAGTCGTAGTCGATATTGGCATCTGTAGCCGTTTGTAGCGGCCTTGTTACTTATATTACCTTATTGCATACTTAATGCTGCGAATCTATAGAAATAATAGAAACGCAACGCTAGTATAAAATTATAGGTACAAACCCAGTTTTCTTGGATTGCACGAGATATTCAATATTGTAACTGCTAGCCTTTAGAGCAGATGTTATATTGGAATTGCAAAATATTATTTTATAACAAAGCAAGTATTACAATTATAGCTAAATTAATTACAGATATATACGTTTGGAAGTTCAGATAAACAAATAACTATGGCTATTAAGGGCACAATAAATCACATCTTGTAATAACTGATACAATATCTCCAATCCAGTTAATGAAAAAGCTCTTAAAATTAAAAACATCAATATATTTTTGTATTATTTAAAATAGTAATTTGTAAAAACATAACTCAGAGGTTAATTACTGTATATTACAATATCAATGGCATTTATGAACTACGCAGGCTGACAGAGCAAAGTACCTGAATAAATTCGTCACATTTAAACGAAAACTTCTAATACAATTTCAACTACTCGCTAGCGCAGTTGAAATTGTATTTGCCTGGCTATTGAATGGACGTAAGTTTAATTCCCACCTGACTGCATATCAATATGAAAGAGTAATTAATAAACTCGTATATAATAAGCATCTCATACCGTATGTAACAAAAAAAATACCCAATTTTTTACTCGGATCATTTTTACTTTACATACTGGAATGTCAAAACAATCATTCAAATGAATTATGTTTTCATTTTTAATATGATTTTGTTTTACCTATTTCGTTTTGTTCTATTTTATTTTATGAAACTAACTTACTGAAACGGCACCAAAAAGACTCATAATAAAATCATTATTTTCTCCTAGAATGTAATCAGAGCAATTAATAAATAAATAAATGAATGAATGTGGACAACATCACATGCATTGTTCTGATCCCAATTCGAGTAACTATTTAAAGCACTCGTATTTTGGAAATCAGAAACGACGAAGGTACCACAAACAGTCAGGCCCGAGAAAATGTAGAAAAACAATTTTTTTCTTCATTGACCCGTCCGGGAATCGAACCCGGGACTTCGAAGCAGGCGACACCTTGAAAACCAGTTTGTGCGCCACTCCACTGCGGAGGTCGTCAAATTGTTACTCTACATTCATTTGCATATATCCTGCTAACATAATAAACCTGAATGTTTGTATGGATGGATGGATGTAATTAAAATTCTTCTCTTCCTTGCAAAAAACTCTGATTGGGTTCTAATCAAATTAAATCAAACCAATTATTTGTGATACAAAGGCAAATAGTTGTTAAACAAGAAAATATATGCATATAGCGCTGTAACCAGCCTTACAGCAATATAGCTGCTAGATCAGAATAACATGAAGGCTATATTTTTCCCGAAACGTCATGTAGTTCCAGCAGGAACACGACATAACAATTCTATTTTGAATTAAGTTACGTGACACAAAAGATGGCACTACCGGTTTGTAACCATATTTTTAATCACACAACTTTTGTCTCTCCGAAGTTTCCGCAGTTAAAGTCGCACTAAAAAGCTAATTTTGTATATAAATAAGTAACGTTTGCCAATAATTTCATTCTGATGTTACATTCTAGACGTTCAATGTGTTATTTCCAAAGTTGAAACCAATAAAACTAAGGAAACTAGTGCTAGAAGCATCGACTCCATATTTTTTCCGTGATCGTAAAATAAAGTGCAGTTAGGAATTATCGACTCGACTTTTGGGCGTACAAATGGGGAGATTGAAATCTTTCGCTGCTCAGGGCTTTGTAATCTCGAGTTTTTGGCATCAAATACGTTTTGTCTGTGTGGGATTTTGATCCTTATACCTCCATGATTAGGTTGGCTTTGCGTCGGGATGGATTGCATAGGAAAATGTGTTATTAGTGTGGAAATTTGGTATCGATACTGTGTCACCTAGTTTTATGCTCACTAGTAGTTAGTTTTTTTTTACATGAAACCTTGATTGGTAATTTGCGATGCAGCTTTTATCAAATCAATATTAGAAGTACAGCTGCAAAAGTATTTCAACACTTTTTGGTTTTACCAACCTTATGTCGTTGTATTAAGAGTCAACATTAGTCAGAAGTGGATACCTACATATTTACTGACCGTACAGTTGCGTGCAAATAGATTTTGTTTCAGAATCGCACCTATTTTAGCTACGTGATATGATCTAGTTATTCAGACTAATATGCCACCGTTTGTAAAACAAAATTTTCTTAAGCCACGTTTATTTAATCAATACGACTAAATCGTTTAATCGAAAAGGGTAAACTGAGGATATTTTAATGTAATGCATGCAATTTTTTTTTTCTCTGCACTCTCTAGTAGGTACTTGATAATTCTATTGCATATTAGTAATGTGTTTTGTTAAATTATTATAGCATTGAGTCTTCATTGATCAAAACTAGACTAACTGAAAACCAGCGTAGTGGGTCACGACTTATTCTGAATAAGGTCCAGTGGTAGATTCAGGGTCTAGATTTGAGAATGATTATACCTGGTTAAGAGGAAACACTACGGGCGAGAGAATTGAAAAATAGGTATTTGTAAAATCTATTGCTGTCGCGCAGTGCCAAACGCCTTAACCGCAGAGTGTGATAAAGACAACTGCTTCCTGGACCGAAAATACCTACTAAAAGCACACCAAATCAACGTTTCGTAGTCCCCCGATTACTTTTCCAAAACTAGACCGATTTAAATACTATTTTCATTAAAAATTAAAGAAAGGCTTTGGCCGTGTTCGTATGTTTTTCTTTTTTCTAAAATTTTGCCAAAATTTTTTCTGGATGTTTGAACACAGCGAAAAATCTGGCGATTTTTTTCGATTTTTAAGGGCTCATATCTTTTTTATTAATTAATTTATGAAAAAACAGAAACAGAGAAACATGCTAATAATGGCTCTAGATTTTTGTAATAAAAATTATTGCTTTACTGGCTTTATCCAGGGAGGAAACAGGGGACTACGTTTGTATGGAAAAACGGCCCTTGTGTTTCCTCTTGAGGGTAGGTTTTATCAAGGAAGTATTTACTCCCACCCGGTAGTGTAGTCAATCAAATCAATCAATTGTCGGTTGAATGGCAGACCTGACCAGCCCACAGCCACTACAGCGTGCTCAGCTAATCGATGACTTTCGTCGTCCGACGAATATGCATGTTTCGTACCCTGTTTCATATCGAGATACCGAGCATATCGATAGTTTAGTTAGTTTCCGGAATTCGAGTTGTCGTGGTCCTCCCATTTCAGATGCTTTTTTGCTTTCTTTTCTATGTGTTTTTTATTTCATTGCGGGCTATGTGCAATTCGCAATAAATATACTTTATTCTTTAAAACTATCGATATGTTCGAATAATCGACACTGGCTCCTCACTAGTGGTAATAGAAGACGTGCACTAGTTGTAATGAGAGCTACGTGACGCGCCGGCGATACCGTACGTTACGGCGCGCGCGCACTAAATCCAACTACTGCGCTATCACGAACGATTTAAATCTGTTACTTACCAACTGCAGCAAGTGCTTGCATTTACCGAGTAACACATTGAAATTTGTGTAGAATGTTTCATTGGGAAGTAACTAAACGTGGCTATCGCTAGTGAATTTGCCACTAGAGGCGCTTGTGTCGCGTGAGGTCCAATAACATTCACTTTTCACTGGTTTTAGCGGGCTTCGTTACATAAATTATAATTTCTTTAATTTACCTGCTAGAAAGTGATCTCCTTCTTAAAATTATCGCAAATATGGATTATTTGGCGATTAATGTGAACGCTTTGAAAGCGGAATTAAGAAAAAGTGATAAAATAGGCGGCCTAAAAGAGCAACTATTTCAGAAGTTAGTTTGTTGATATGAAGATAGTTATTTATAAATAATAAACTTTAATTACATTCAAGATTAACACTTTGTTTCGGCGCTGATCGCCTTTGACAGCTATACCTCCGGACCTCAGTCTACAGTGGCGCCAACTGGTGAGCAAAGAAACGGTAGTCTCCATTGGATAGATAGCTTTGAATGACACTTCAATTGACATTCTGTTTTATGATTACGTCAAAGCATAATTATGTTCTACATTTATTATGACAGCAGTTTTCTGTGATGTCACGGATACCGTAGATTCTCAAATAACAGTTCATTTATTTGAAAGCAATTGAAAATCTTATGCAACAAATAACTGAAATGTATCCTGATATACTTTATTTGATATTTTAGCAATTAAATTGCAATTATAATCAGTACATAAACTTGAAAAATTTTGGTTGCGAGGAGATGCGGGTTCGAGTCCCGCCTGAGACATAATTTTTCAAGTTTATATGTATCCTGATATATGACAGGATTATTTATTACTTGCGTATTAAACCCCATTGTAATTGCGGCTGAGAAATAGAAAAGTGGCTGACTAAAATCTGAAAATATTGTTTACAAAGGAGGCTTTCATACTATAATTGCTTAAGAGAATTATGGTCTATACATAAATAGCATAGACTAGAAGTGATAGGCAGATTTTAGTTCTTTTCAAATTTTTTTATACACCAAGAAAAGATGTGTGCGGTGAAACATTTTTATCAGTATGGTGTCTCTGTGCAATAAATGCCGATTATCTTCACTCTAAACTGCACGTATTTCCGAGTTTACCTCTATAATAGTATTAGGGGTTAATTTGAGAGAGATTAATAGTAAGTAAAAACATTTAAATTTTTCACTCTGAAAAATACTATTACACACTGTATTATTGAATTCTGCTACAATTTGAAATATTGGCCTAGAATATAGAAGAATTTCGAGATCAACCTGCAGTGTTTTTTAATATAAAATCATTTCTAACACGTGACCTCTGCTGCACAGCAGATGTTGTTGTATGTCTTGTGGTATAATCCAAGAATATTATGTATCATTAATACCAGCTTTTCTCTAAAGTATGAAATTGCCGTTTTGTATGGACGAAATCGAGAAAAGTCATTCCATACTAACAATTTTATTGGTTTTTTTAAAAACGCCTGAACCGTTTTCGATGCAATTAAAGGTGAAAGTTAGATGGTTATAAAGCTACGCATTATATTATTTAAATTTCTGAAAATCAAAGTATATAATACAAATATACTTAATTGAAGCAAGAAGGTCAGCTGACACATTGTGAGGGGTCTTTTCAACGACTTCCTTTGAAGTAATAGGCACTAGTATTGCATTTTTTTTTTAGTCAAAAGTTACTTTATTTAGTTTTTGATACAATACAAAACGAATTACGCAATAATATGACTATACTTAAGAGCTATAAACAAAATAAAAAGTGGGAAAATAATCGGCAATTTCATACTTTAACCCCTATTATTAAACAATAATTCCGTGTTCTAATTAAAATCTACGAAGACACGTTCAACCAGACAATCACGAACACACAAAATTTAATAGATTTATAGCCTTACGTGATTTAAAGCGCGTCTTAACTTTAATGAATTCATGATGGAGTATTACTTAGGTACTATATGTAGAATCTATACTAATGTTATAAAGCTGAAGAGTTTGCTTGTTTGTTTGTTTGAACGCGCTAATCTCCGGAAGTACTGGTTCGAATTGAAAAAATATTTTTGTATTGGATAGTTCATTTATAGAGGCTTTAGGCCATATAACATCACGCTGCAACCAATAGGAGCGAAGCATCAGTGAAAAACTGTTGCAAAAATAATCGCGATCATAATAATAGAAATTGACGCGAACGAAGTCGCGGGCAACAGCTAGTAATTTCATAACTCTGTCTGCTAGGCATTCACACCTAAACTACTTAAACGATTTTTATGTAATTTTATACGAAGATATATGCTTTAGGCATTGAGAAAAGGTATCGGTTTTTTTGTATCCCATAGCTTTCCATTTATTATGTTTACGACCGCGTGACATAATGTGTATTTCACGCGGGTAGAGCCGCGTAAAATTAATGAAAAAAAAGCTAATTTTCATTAAACTGTATTCAAGATAATGTCACTGCAATTTTTCATCCCTACAAACAGAGTGATTGCTACCAGAGTTGATTAAAACAAAAAAAAACGCAAATCCGGGACATTAGCCTGGATTTAAAAAGCTCCGTAATAATAAAGGCCAAATGAAAAATGCTACTGGCCTTACGTAGGATTGACTGTCTTGCTTCTTCAGAATCTGTCTCTGTCTAACAATTGTAAGTTGTTGTAAGTCAGAAAGAGAGAGGAGGTTCTGATTTTTGTCCAGTGTGCCAGAATTGAGTCTCATCTTAAAGAGGTCACCTCGTGATAGCTAGAAAATAACAGCCAGTTTATGTTATAATTACAGTAAATTACAGCAAATAAGTTAGACTTACAGTTGCTTCGCTATATATTTACAAAAATATTTTCGCTAACAAAAATATTAATTTATATCATAAAGGTAAACCCGCCGTTCCAGGTTTCAAACAAGGTAAGGTTTGAAATTCGTTCGTGAGAATTTGCATTTTCATTTTTATCATATTACCAGTCTAGGTATTGCTGAACTCGCTAAATATGAATTAAAATTATAACGTTTGATAAAAATAGGTTACTCTCATAGTATGATATGGTACAGAATTTAAGTTTACAATATCATTAATTGTTATGGGCTTGTAATTTGTTGCCTGGAATAAATGATTAATAAATAAATAATGATAGAATGGATGGCATCAAATTGTCGTAGCTTTCACTGGCATATCGTCGCTGCGCGTGCAACATCATTCGGCTATATTTTACGGACCAAACCAAGTAGTTACTTTTTTGTGACTTACTTTATAAGAAAGTTACTAGTTAGTTCGGCTCGTAAAATATTGTCAAATGACTAAGATTTCCAGTTTTCTTAACCGCTTGTAAAATTTTATAAAAGCTGATACGCGGTATTTACAAACAGTTCTTCCGCGGTGACGCACGCGCAGCGACGATATAACTTCTTGCAAACATAAAATCTTTAATACAAGGTAAAAATAATGACCGAGTTTCCTGAGCTTGTTCTTAGCACTATCATTGCTAAAAATATAGATGCTAATATTTGAATTTACTGATTACTATTATGACCATATTAATCAGATTCAACCCTTAATAATCAGATTCAACCCTTAACTGGCTCTTCTAAACGCGCTGTGGTGGGAGTTGTCTGATGGCCGGAGCATTACAGCCATTGTTGTCGGTTGCTAAAATGTAAATAGCATCGTATCCCTTTGTGATTGCCAGTTTTGTGCTGCAGGACCGCAAGTGGAGTAGGCGCGGTGGGCTCGCATGAAACATTACTCACTATCCGACACAAAGAAAAACATCATTTATATCAGTACACATAAGTGCACGAAGGAAAGATATCATCATTATTACTGCTTACCAGTCCACTGGGCATAGGCCTCTTTACAGTAGGACTTTGCCGTAATCAATCCGCTTGGCAGGCAGGCGAGTGGAGTTTTGGTAATAGTGGAGTGAAAACGCTGCAGCTCATCTTGTTGTCTCGGGACTCTTTTAGTCGTCTCTAACGACATCCATAAGATGAGAAGGGGTACTGAAATACTATTTATCACCTGCATCATTAGTCCATTTTGTATGGGCCTCTCTTGAATGAGGATTTTGCCAAAATTTCCACGCTTGACAGATAGGTTAGGATCGCATATTGGCGAATGGAGTATCAAACCGATTTTATGGTTTTTGATCCTTAGGAAAGTTTAAGTTGAAAGTAAAGTTGGTCTCAATTGAATGTCAAAATAAAACTCCAGAACTCCTTACTACCGACAAACTAGACATAACATAAAATCAATCGTTTAGGGATCACAAGTGACCCCTATGTCGCCCAAACTGTTAAAGGCCTACGTTTTTTATTCAAAACAAACTTTATTCTATTCAGATACACTGAGATACATTTCAATAAAACGGGTATATATAGGTTTGCCGGATCGTTGGTACTCGTAATTGCCACTGGCACTACATTTTTTTCGCACATTTTCATTCTTCCTGGCCCCTAATTCGCGTAACCGAATCGTATCACAATCGTAATTGAACGACAGGTTTTTGACAGTTCTAGTATGGGCTGAATGTCAAAATCGTCCAATTCAATCACGATCGAACTGCGATTCGGTTACGCGAATTAGGCCCCTGAACTGTTTAGCCTATTTTTATTTTAGCGACAGTAAGGCGTAGTGCCTTACTGTCGCTGTCGCCGTATTATAATTTGCCAAATGCGATATTACAGTTTAAAAATGTTATTCGCATAAAGTTAAAACTTTATCAATATTTTGCTAGCAAATGGCCATGCAAGAATGCATACTTGCAAAGAAGTAAGCATGCATGCATGCAAGCGAGCAAGCATGCATGCAAAGAGGCTAGCATGCATGAAAACAAGCAAGCATTTATGCAAACACACAAGCATGCATGCAAACAAGCAAGCATGCCTGCAATTCGGCGCTGCGGGGCTCCGGCAGTCCCACGCGTGCAAATCGTCGCAGATGGCTTACGCTCAGCACTGCAGCTTCAGCTTTTTGGCCGGCCAGCCTCAGCCGCGACGCCTCGCTTACAGCCTCCTGCTCCTCAGCCCGCGGGCCGCCTCGCCCCTCCGCGCCTACGCGCTTTTGAATTACACTCTAGGGGTAGGGCAGACAAGACTGCTTGTGATCGGTTTGCGAGCTATTCGTTTTTTTTACCTTTTTGGGTTTTAAAGAAAAATTAGGGCTTTAGTTACTTATCGTAATGCCAAAAGAAAGATGCGATTTTTTAGACCAAACTTTAATAGTGCGGATACAAGTGTTATGCTAGACAATAATTATACGTTATAAGTTTAGGCCAATAGGGTTCGGCCAAATGAAATTAGGACTTTAAATTTTAGGCGACCCGAAGGGCACCCAAATAAAACTTCTAACCTAAAAAAAATATATTAAAACAATCTGTTAACTATCTGTTTGTGCGTTTGCGTGCGCCCACTGCGTGGTCCCCCGTTGCGACCCGCTAATGCACGCCATGAGCTGTTGGTATTCGCTGTTAGTGTTGGTCGCTGTATTACTGCGAACGGTATTTGCAATTCCGAATTGGGTGTTAGGCGTGTATTGCAGTCCTTGATATAGCGTTGTTATTTGAACTATCACTTTATAACAGAATACGCCACATTGGTTTAGTGTTTTAAATACAAGAGGTCGCGAGAACAACAAGAGTTTAGAATTCTCGATACTGTTTCGGTTTGTGATCATCAACCCGAATTTGGCAAGCGTGGTGATCATGCCTGTACTGATATGACACGCCAATGATAAGTAATCATTGGCGTGGCAACTTAAGTTCAATGAGGCCTTTGTAAAGTAAAAGCCTATAAGCATTCCACAATAGGGACTGTGATGAGTTTTAGAATTGAGACAGGATCGCCCGGTGTAAAAATCGGTGTGTATGCTACTCTATTACGGAGATCGTAAAAAATAAATTTTAATCTATACCTACTATATATACTGAAGAGTTTGTTTCTTTAAACGCGCTAATCTCAGGAATTGAAAAATTATTTTTGTGTAGGATAGTCTATTTATCGAAGAAGGCTTTAGGCTATATAACATCACGCTGCGACTAATACGAACGAAGCATTAGTGAAACATGTTGCAAAAATAATCGCAGCCATAATAACAGAAATCGACGCGGTCGAAGTCGCGGGCAACAGCTAGTAAATCTATATTTTGCATTTTATCAATCTTTTCCTTTTGTTCCTTTAATTACCTTCTCAAATTCAAATGGTTGGTCTCATCTAAATCTTGAGACTAATCGAATTAAACAGAAACAATGGAATCTGCAAAAAGTTTAGTAATACATATTCAAAGAATACGCGATGAATTGGAATTGTCGTCCTCCTCTTTATAGGGTTCCTTAACCCAAGACAGATAATATCAGGAACGCGTAGAGATATTAGGTTGAAATTAAAACCATATTGCTCTAGTCTAGGTACAGTCTTTTGAAGCTGTCAAAAACTCAAACTTGTATACTTAGGTAAAAAAAGTTACGACCAATAAGCTGTAAATCAACGGTAAAAATAATCAAAATTTATAGCTTTTTTTTTAATTCTACGGATGGGCAAGTTTAACATTTGTTCATTTTTTTTTTATTTAAGCAACAATTCTGTAAAATAAATTTGTAACAGTCTTTCACGAATTAGTTACATGAAAAAAAAAATGAAATTTTACAGAGTCTTGTACAATTTCCATATCAAATGCCACTTAAATCAGTTCAGTAAACGTAATTTTTCGTCGTGTCCAAACATACCTATTATTTTGAGTTACATCTGTTTTCATCTTGATATGCGATATTATTATACTTACCTATTTAATAAATCATTCACAAACTCCAAGAATACACTAAAATTCACGTTACCGGTTTGAATCGTGATAAAACAATGTCTTCTCATTTGCAAGGCCCTTTGAATTGTATGGGATGAGTTATAAGATTACACAATACAATGGATATACCTCTGAGTTACCACGTGCTATGGAATTTGGAGGGTGAGGGTTTGACCCATTTAGGCGGGCTAGGGCTTCGGGATAATGGAGACTTAAAAAAAAGAAATATTTATTTAACACAACACAAACACAAAGCACAAACATTTAAAAAAAAGTGCTAAAAAGGTTCAGCATTAATTATGACAGCTAGGCTTATCACGACGCTGATTTTACCCTATGATAGTCGTGTCTTGTGGTGCAGGCACATAAAATAATAGCACCACCCCTTCTCTTCCTATGGGTGTCGTAAGAGGCGACTAAAGGAGTACTGAAAGAAAAAGACGGGAAGCAGCAGATCCGCCCGGAAATCCAACCCGGGATCTCGGGGCAGGGGACACCTTAAAACCGGTGTATACGCAACTCCACTAACGGAGGTCGTTATTTAGAAACCGTCAAAAAAATCAGGTATGTATCACTTTTTCGGACAAAATTGGGTTTGCAGCTGAAGCAGTTCCATGTTACAGGCACCTGTTCTTTTTAGGGTTCCGTACCCTAAGGGTAGAAACGGGACCCTATTACTAAGACTTTGCTGTCTGTCCGTCTGGCCGTCTGTCCGTCTGTCCGTCTGTCCGTCGCTCTGTCACCAGGCTGTACCTCAAGAGCCGTGATAGCTAGACAGTTGAAATTTTCACAAATTACCGTTACCGCAATAACAACAAATACTAGAAACAAAATAAAATAAATATTTAAGGGGGGCTCCCATATAACAAACTCGTTTTTTTGGCCTTTTTGGTACGGAACCCTTCGTGCGCGAGTCCGACTCGCACTTGGCCGGTTTTTTATATTTGTAAGTTGCAAATATTGTAGTCTGTAATTTGTTCATTTTACCTTTTAGTTTTAAATAACAGTAGTATGTTGTCATATAACGGATTAATATAATAATATATTAAGTACTAAAAGTCGTTGATTTTGTAGGTTAAGACAAGGCAATGTGGTTTAGCTCTAAAGCTGTTCAGTCTGGATTCCGCAGATTCCTGTGGTGAGGAAGGCGCCGCGCGGCTGTCCTCCAAACCGCTGGATTTTTGGCCTTTCTGCACCATCCTTGTAAATAACTTAACATCAAAACTGCGGTAAATTAAAAACGCCCTTTAGTTATAGAGGCTGACGACCTCCGTGCCGAAAAAGCGTACGCACACACCAGGATTCAAAGTGTCACCTGCCCCAGGTTGACTCACAAACAGTTCAAGGTGGAAAAAAAATTTGTTTTCTACATTTTCTCGGGTCTGGGTGTTTGTGGTCCATTCGTTGTTTCTAGTTTCCACGATACGAGTTGGAGGACGCCCCGTTGGTCTAGTGGTTTAAATGCCTGGCCATGATCTCGGGGTCCCAGGTTCGATCCCCGGGTCGGGCAACAAATAGTTTCGAATTTTCGAACGTTGCTCGGGTTTGTGATCACCAACCCGCATTTGGCAAGCGTGGTGATTATGCCAGTTCCCATCATTGCAGTGGTAACTTGAATTCAATGATGGAGGCCTTTTCCCTGCAGTGGGATGATTATAGCCTGTTACTTTACTTTACTTTACAATACGAGTGCTTTAATTTGTTACTCACCTTTGGATCAGAACAATGTATGTCCACATTTATTTATTTATTTTATTGATTTAAGTACCGGGCCAAGATCTTAGGGTCCTGTATTCAATCCCCGGGTCAGGCAACGATAATTTAGTATGGCCTCCTGGATGCTATCACTCTCCTACCGGAGTCCAGCGCCAAACAGTGCCTCTGTGTTCCGCTGTTGTGTGGGAGAACCAGTACCTCTGGGTAAACTCGCTCCATCTTAGGCTTCTTCTTAACCATATACCTAGTTAAGTATGTAGTCAAGAGCAAGCCCATCATTTATAAAAATAAAAGCTTATTGCGTTTGCCTATTTAGCTAGCCTGTTTTTAATTTGAAAGCGTCCTCCTCAAACTAAGATGCAAGCCCCGTCCGGGAGCAATCCATTACAAGATTGGACCTACCCAGTATTTCCTTACGGGGACGGCAACTCCATTCCGGGATATTGAATTAATAGTAATTTATGGAGAGGAATAAATGCTGTTTGCAATTTTATGGAGGACGAACATCAGTTGTTTTTTAATACGAGAACTACAGCCAGTAAATTTGTACTTAACTGTGTTTCGTTTATAAGTAAAAAAGGTAAAGTAACAGCCTATAATCATCCCACTGCAGGGAAAAGGCCTCCATCATGGGTGTACTGGCACGTTCGAAAATACGAAATTTTTTTGTTGCCCGACCCGGGAATCGAACCTGGGACCCCGAGATCTTGGCCCGGTATTTAAACCACTAGACCAACGGGACGTTGTTTCGTGTATTTGGCATTAAATTATATTTCAACATTTAAAAATCTACTTTATATGTAATTTTAATAGATTTAGAAATGCATTAAACACGGTACATGATATAGATGTTATAGAAATTAAAAAACATTAATGTTTTACGAAATTATAAAAAGCATGCAATAATTAAGGTATACAAGAACCATATTTTAACATTACCTTTAAAGTCATTTAAATAATTTATTCTTAAATTTTTCCATTGTCAGCATTTTTATGTCATACGGTATTTTATTAAAATGTTGATAGTCATATCAAGCAACTTTTGCCGTATTTAGCTAGTCTGGGAGCACCTTCCAATACAAGTATATTTGGGTTTCGTGTATTACGTGGATTCCATGAATCTCACAAGCCTTTTTAAACAGATTTGGGTGTCTACGTCCAAATAGGCATACTTCGTAAATAAAGAGAGAGCAATTAAATTGCAATTATATTACATTTAAACTTGAAAAATTATGTCTCAGGCAGGACTCGAACCCGCATCTCCTCGCATGCATTGATGACCGTTTGGATCAGCGGTAGTAAACGCTGCTTCTGAGCCATAGGTCGCGGGTTCTATCCCCGCACAGTACAAATATTTGTGTGCATGAACATGTCTGTTTGTACTGGTCTGGGTGTTTTCTATGTATTATAAGTATGTATTTACAAAAAAAAGTATTTATGTAAGTTTATCGGTTGTCTAGTACCCCATACGACAGGGTACTTAATAGTAGCTTAATTTGGGACTAGATGGCTCTGTGTGGCCCAGTGAGGCATGTCTCAAATATTTATTTATTATCCCGGGCGCGGTGCTTCAACCAGTGCCAGAACATAGTGGTCCAATTACGTGGGCTTCGCTTTCCAGGAGGTTCAAAAAGCACGGTGTATAGTTATATTGGTCTAATACAAAAGTAAGTAACTTTCGAGAAGTTCTTTTGTGCAAATTGGAAACAACCAGTGTATCACCAATACCTAGCTAGACCCCAGGCAATGTAGTACAATGTTTTTCTTCGACATCTGAAAATCAAACCCGGAATTCACCAATAGGACGGAAAGTGAGTAAGGCATGAACAAAAATGTATAATTATAATTATATCGAACCGTCATAGCTAAAACTTATATGACAACAATGGCTACTTCAAAGAAACCTAGAAAGAAAATCAGTGCCAGAACACAATACATAAAAGAAAATCTCACTATAGCGTGCGGGAAAGCATTTTATCATTCCTGGAACATTGTACTCAAAAGGCTACCCTACACAATGCCCTGAGTAAATATTAAGGCCACAACTAGCCCGATAGTGAATATCAACTTGGCTAGCAGGTCACGTGAACGGAACAACTCGAAATATGTTCCGTGCGGAACAGCCCAAAGTGTGTTCCGATCGGAACTTTGACGTATCAAATGTGTCCTTTATTCATAAGGTAGTAAGAGTAATGGTAGTTAAGTTGGATGGGTAAGAAGTTGGCCGATATGGTAGCTCGATGTGTGGAACGTGAATATTTAATGGGAAACGAGCTTGATGTTGGAATGTACGAGGTAGACGTTGGGTGATGTGCCACAGTGCGGCAGGAAAACACAGCAATTTTTTCGATTTTACTGATGTTTCATAGTTCTAATTTATTTCAATAAAACTTTTGGCGCATAAAAATTACCAACAAAAAAAGTTAAAAAAATATGACAAAAAATATAGAAAAATATTTTTATTGCTCTCATTTTTTTATTTGAATATAATCAGCTTTGTTCTTAACGTTGTTGGGTAAAAAAATTATCGAAATCGTCCACTCATGTAAAAATATTTGCATGGTCTGATTTGATACATAAAAATTTCGTCTGTTGAATTTTTTTTACTTTTGAATAGAGCTGTTATATTCTACTAGCTATTCCCCGCGACTTCGTCCGCGTCAATTTCCGTTATGTTAGCGATTATTTTTGCAACATTTTTCACTTATGCTTCGCTCCTATTAGTCGCAGCGTGATGTTATTAGCCTAAAGCCTTCCTCGATTAATGGACTATCCAACACCAAATTGGACAATATTTTTTTGCGATTGATATTGTCAGGATTGATTTGTATGGACTAGGTCTGTATCGAAGGAAACGTTTGATAATAAAATTATACAAAAACAAATTTTAAGAAATATCTACATAAAAAGTGTGTGAAGTGTAAGGGTGTCTGATCCCGGTGGGCTACGTATGTTCCCGCTCTACCACATTCGCTTGCGTGAAGACGAGCGCAATGCAAATCCCGCAGATAATAACAAAGGCCGTGTCGACGGGAGCGGAGTAAATAACGTTAACTGCGAAATCAAGTTTTTTGTTATTATTACCTACTAAAACTTTTACGTGGGATTTTTTGCGGATATTACGTTATTTGAAATTAATGCATAAAAAATTAGGGTGCGTATAGTATAAATATGTAGTAAGAGCAAAGTCAAATGTAGATAAATAAATAAATCATTTATTTCAGGTTTCCAAAGTTTCATAACTCATTTATTTACGTTTTTATTCCAATTCTCAAAACTCAATAATTTGCTGCGCAATACAACGTGTTCCTTGATATCCCATAACTGTAAGGTTATGTTCTATAGGTAAAAATAATATAAAACACCCTAGCGTTTTAACCTTTTAACCTTAGAACATGTAGTTCAAAAATCAATAGTTTTAATTTTAGTTAAAAGATATGTCCCGTAACAGGCCCAGACATTGTACAATATTCTAAAAAATCAAGAAAAATCTACAGACTTGGGGAAAAATACAAACAACTGTATATAACGTATAATTTAGCGGCTCAATAATAAATACAATCTAATAAATATCCCTCTCAATTAGGCATACAAGATGGCGTTTGACGAATAAAATGATAAACCATAAACTCTAAATGTCAGTAGCTGTCAGATTTCCTTTGTCAATATTTGACATAACCGTTATTCTCAAGTTTTAGTCACTCGTCATAATCTCACGTGAATAGCTAATATTATAATATAATCGCAAATATATATCCTTTAGGCATTACCTAAGTTAAAACTCTTTGTTTTGTTTGTTATTATTACAACAAGCACAAGTAAGCAAACAATATCACTTGTTCGAATCGAGAAATGCGATTTTGAAATTGTCAAAACTGACAGATGTCATTTTCACAATTAACTAGAAGTTACTTAACTGTTTATTTTATTTTTCCAATGAAGAAGCAAATAACTAAGAAAATCTCGTTAAACAAAAATTATAGTAGCTTAATAATGATATAACTGTGTGGTCATATTTTTTACAAAAACTATTATTAAACTAACAAAAAAACAGTCGTTACACTTCTTTGAGCGATCATTTAAAATATCAATTTCTCAGATACCCTTTTTTACTTCGCTCCCGTCGGTGCGTTCGGGAGGTTAGTCTGACGAACTATTCCCCAGTATTATAATGCATTTTCGAGATGGTACGTAGCTTTTTGTTAGTTAAAATACGGCTCTCGTAAACAGTATTTATGATGTGTGCTTTAAAGAAGTTTAGAAACGTTTCAATTCACTATAAAAATATTTTTCAGTATTATTTTTCATATGAAGAACGGCATTGGTTTTGCGGTTTTCGGTCATTTCAGTCTATTTCGTGTGTATATTATTATATTATTGAATTTTGATAAATAAGTTAAACATTTGTAATGTCACTTACAAGCAAATCTTTGAAATGAAATATGCTAGCATCAAAGACTACCAAAACAGCCTTCTTTAACATAACTATTTTGTTTTCTATATTTGTAGTGATTGCGCGAAAGTTTAGGCCATACCTTTTAGGGCTTTTCATAAGGCAAATATGGCCAGACAGACAGATGGACGGTAGCACAGCGGAGGTTTGATGATAGTAAAATCTATAAAATCAGTAAAATCAGTTTCATTTCTGCAATTAGGCCCCAAGAGGCACTTTTACACATCTCAATATTTGAACCTACCACTGCTTCGGGATAAGTCTGGGCTAGTGATGAAGAAGAAGCGCAAGAAACTCGGTCACTATTGTCAGCATCTTTAAATAAATTTTACAAAAGGTTTAAGCAAGGACGAGCTAGGACAATTTAATGTATAGCACGTTCCTATAATTCAAATAATCATTAATAGTGTAATAGCCCTTTTTCATTAAAATTACTCTCACATAATATTACGGTTTAAGTTTATGTACCGTTCAGCAATAGGGTTATAGGAGTATAGTTAGTTTATAAATCTTTGCATGGTAAAACCTACAAAACTAGTCGAAATGTGGTCGAGATTTGGGTGCATGATTAATGATTATTGATAATAACTTCTTGTTTTGCACCAACTCAATATGGTGGCTTATGCCGAGATAGTAATTAGTAGAAAGTAGACTGATACGTTGAACTTAGAGAATTCCATAACTAAATATGAATAAAAAAATATTTTTCGGTATCGTGGGTGCTCGCACTTGCCAGTACATATGTTGAGTAGCGTTCCCCTACGCCGTTCGGTTTTAAGTACCTGAAAATTATTATAGAAAACTTCAAAGCTCTTAAAGTGTGGCCCTCATTAAAATAATTATGTAAATGTTATTCAGCAGGAGTGCGCTGTGTGTTGAATTAAAAGCGGCCTCTTGACCTCATTAGGCCTCTGGCCTCTCAGTGAGGCCAAGGGACGTCGTTTCATACTCGTAAACCTACAAAATGTATCTTCAAAAGAAAAAAATCGGCCAAGTGCGAGTCGGACTCGCGCTCGAGGGGTTCCGTACCAAAAAGGCCAAAAAAACGAGTATGTTGTATGGGAGCCCCCCTTAAATATTTATTTTATTTTGTTTTTAGTATTTGTTGTTATTGCGGTAACAGAAATACATAATTTGTGAAAATTTCAACTGTCTAGCTATCGCGGCTCTTGAGATACAGCTTGGTGACAGAGCGACGGACAGACGGACAGACAGACTGACGGACGGTCAGCAAAATCTTAGTAATAGGGTCCCGTTTTTACCCTTTGGGTACGGAACCCTAAAAAATGTGTACCCTTGACACATAAATTTACCTGTTACTTAATAATAGGACCCTCTTTGAGTTGGCTGCGATCGTGGAATACAGAAATACAGTCGAATTAAGGAAGGTTCTCCTTTTTTTTTAAGTCGGTTAAAAACTGTTTCTTAAGTAAACAAATTGCAAGTAAGTATGAAATAAAAATAGAATTCCTTGAATATTCATTTCAACTGCTTGTCGTGGGACTCAAAGTAAACTACAAGTGATTGCACTTTCAAATCCTTTTGACTTAAATATATGCCAGATCTAGGCAATGAAATAATTGTTTATATTTTTAAAACTTACTGATAACTTTTTGTGCTGTCTGTGCGTAAAAGACAGTCAGTTAAAAAGTATCGTCTTAACTTTGTCTATTAACTAACTTAAAAATAAGAACTTTTTATTAAATAAAATGTCTTTTCGTCTTCGTCGTGCTAATAGTATTTTTTTCGGATCGTCAAATATCAGTGTCGTTGTCTAAGCTGCCAGTTATTTTGTCTTCTAACAAACTTCCTTCTATAAAGTTTTGCCAACCAATGACAGTTAAGTCTCTAAGCAAGATCTAAGTAAAGTGTGGCATTCAAATGATTTTCCTGGACCCTCTTCAACCCACAATACATTTCGAACAAATGAAAGCACTACAAAGCTCAATCCAAGTAAAAATAATAGCCACAACCCTTACAAACTGCCCGCAGAAAAGATACGATTTTTTTAATAAATCAAGCCCACTCATAAGGAGATCCGACATATGATATATTAGGGCTGGGTACCTCTGAAGTGAGGCACTAATGTAGGTATAGTCATTAAATACCCGCATCCCACGCGTGCTGACCTTTTTGAGAGCAGAGACGGACTGAGGGTATCAAGATAATATGGCGATAGAGATAAATCTTGTAGTGGTTATACCTCGACTTACCGACTGACAGTTTTTTAGGATTCCGTACCCAAAAGGCAAAAACGGGACCCTATTACTAACACTTCGCTGTCTGTCCGTCTGTACATCGCTCTGTCACCAGGCTGTATCTCAAGAGCCGCGATAGCTAGACAATTGAAATTTTCACAAATTATGTATTTCTGTTACCGCAAATACAACAAATACTAAAAACAAAATAAAATAAATATTTAACGGGGACTCCCATACAAAAAAACGCCCATTTTTGCCTATTTTTGCCCGATATCAATAAATGATAACATTAACTAAATTTACGTAGGTACCAACTGTTGTTTACCTAGTCAATGGTACGGAACCCTTCGTGCGCGAGTCCGATTCGATTTTTTAACAATTATTACTTGACATATTTATATTGACATAACTTTTTAAAGCATTTGTAATCTAAGCGTAAATGCTTTTTTTCGTAATATTAGTGACATAAATATCGCCAGCATATCCAGATAAAGGTGTATTTTGGATTGCAAAATGTTGTTAGTTCCATACAGACTTAAAATTACTCGAGAAAAAATATGTTTAAAAACCCGAAATCCTTAAAATTTTTAAAAACATTGAATCCTATATTTTTTATTCAAAAAATCAATATTTTATTATTAACTCGCAATCTAATCCTAAGGGCAATTCATACTGTTAACAGTTGCAAGAATATATTCAATTTGTTTTCAAGTGATTTATAATTCTGATTTACTGATAGTGACCTAAGCCCGGCCCTGCCCACTCACCTCCTCCAGGGAGCCTTTGATCGTCCCGCTGTGTTTGTTGAATAATTCTTTGCTATTTGCACAATATGCGAGCCATACCCCGTACCACGACTCGTACGCAACTGTTGCGACGTACCACACGATTTATGGCAATGTTGCAAAACTAATAAAGAACTTTGCTAACTTTGACGTAAGGGTCAAATTGATGTAATATGATACGAATGTTTGTAACTCGATACATTAACTGAATGCGGGGCCAAACTTGGTGTAGGCGAAACTATATGTACGCAAATATGAAATATTTTTGTGGTGGCAATCGATAAAATTTAAGAGCTAGATAGACTAATATAAAAATGTCACTTAGGCCTACTCATTAAATAAATTAAAGCAACAGTCTAAAATCGTTACTCTGCAAGACATAAGCCTCCATCATTAAATACAAGTTACAACGGTTAGCAATTGCAGGTTGGTGATCACAAACCCAAGCAATGTTTGAAAATTTACAACTCTTTGTACCTGAAACGGGAATCGAAACAAAGACCCAGAGATCTTGGCCCAGTACTCGCACCACTAGACTAATGAGGTGTCAAATATAACGGGTGTAAAAAAATCAAACGCAGATCCGAAAACCACGTATTGTCCCCATCACTAGGATCATTTTTTTCTTGAGAACCATACCTGGAAAACAGCTGGTTCCGAAGATATTGAGGGTCAAAGTCACAATTTTGTTTTCCATTTTATTACAAAAACTGTTGCCAAAGGTTATTTAAAAACTTTTCTTCTTTCGAACATAGATTTTTTTTAGTATTTCGTTCATAATAAGGCTTTTTTAGTTACAATACGCAATGTACGGCTCATCGCGGACGAATTTTGAACTTGGCAGCCATCTCCAGCGCAGCGGTCCACGCTCCGGCTGCTATACATTGCGCGCTATGTATTTTAATATTTTTTGAGTCTCAAAAATAAAAATCATTTCACAGCTATAATATTTTGTAACATCACTTGGTTTGCTTTACAGATTGCGTAGCTTCAGGATCTGCGTTTAGTTTTTTTACACCCTGTATGTTCAAATATAAGCGGCTAATCACACCTGTCGTAGCTAATATAAGTTCAACCTTACGTATGCATACTACAACTATGGTAAAACAGTACTCAAATATGCGGTGGATGCTCATTCGGTGAAGACGTTTTACTGTCACTGATTGTGTCGCCTGTTTCTAGGGTTCCGTACCCAAAGGGTAAAAACGGGAGCCTATTCCTAAGACTTCGCTGTCTGTCCGTCTGTTTGTCTGTCCGTCACTCTGTCACCAGGCTGTATCTCAAGAGCCGCGACAGCTAGACTGTTGACATTTATACAAATTATGTATTTCTGTTGCCGCAATAACAACAAATACTAAAAACAAAATAAAATAAATATTTAAGAGGGACTCCCATACAACAAACCAGTTTTATTGGCCTTTTTGGTACGGAACCCTTCGTGCGCGAGTCCGACTCGCACTTGGCCAGTTGTTTATTCTACGTATTTTTTTAAAGTAAGGCAAGATATAGCCCGAAGGATTAGCACGCTGCAGTGGCAGTGGGCTGGTCACGTCTGCCGTAGAACCTTTAACCGTTGGAGCAGACAAATTATGGAGTGGAGACCGCGTTTAGGCAAGGACGCCCAGTGACTCGATGAAGTGATGGTCTAAGGAGAACTGTTGGCAGCGGCTAGATGGGGAAAGCCCAGGATAAACAATTGTGGCGTGACTTGAAGGAGGCCTGTTAACAATGAGAATGACTGAAACATCAATGGCTGTTGATTTGAGGCAAAATATCGTTTTATTTTGTTAGTTATCAAAGGATGTAAATGTTATGCCAAAGTTTTACAATATAACATGTCTAAACTGTAGTACCTCTGTGTTAACTTGCCAGGATCGTGGCTTAGTCGGGTATTTACATGGTTCCCAAGTTAAATTCGTATGATGTGATCGGAATGAGATTATGAGATCTAAGTACTTTCTACAAAATGCTGTTTTTGACATGGATTTTTCGAATAGAGCCTGTTTTTTGTGAATAAAAATTGCCAGGGACATTTAAAACAAAAGAAATAAAAATCACTAAAATCCAACGAACTTTAAAAACTTTTATACTACGAAAACATTCCATAGTTTTACTGAATTTGGCTAATATAATTTATTATTTAATGATGATTTTGGGTAAATATAGCACAAAAAGATTATATTTTTATTTTTGTTAGCATTTACTATTTCTTACGCATAAAAGTACGTAAAAGCTAAACATTTTTATTACTTCACTAATGGTTAGTATTTTTACATAAGCCTTAACCAAATTGTACCGACGAATCAAACAAAAATAATTGTTACTTTTGTGGTTTAACTTTTTCAGAGAACATCTTTTCACGGGGTTGATTTCAGAAAATTCTCGCAATGAATGCAGAGTGAAATACAGTTAGTAGCATTTATTCCATCCCTATTTCACTAACTTACCGCAAAGTGTACACGGTTTGAGAATCTAGGATCCTCGGTATGTTTATGACCGAAAGCTTTGAGTCCCAGCAAACAAAACCTCAAAACTTTTTACATTAACCCCCGAACGTACCGCAATATCGCGAAGCCTGAAGTTTCCACATTTCACCCGAACACACGGAAGGTATTTCTTACCTACTTAAATAAATATCGCCACTTAAGATTTGAGCCTCATCTCACGAAATGCGCGGAGGATCTTGAGGCAATAGCATCTTTACATTATGTATGAAGCTTATGCATCAGGCTTTAGGAATCCAGACTCTATGTAACAGTGTTAAGGGTGATTTTTTTGTTGAAAAAATGCTGAAGATCAGGCCTGTCCTCAGCATTGGCAGAATGAATGATGCGTATTTATGAGCAATCGATAGTTTCTATTCATTGCGATCGCGTGAGGTGAGCGAACGACGATTTGTCAAAGGTTATCTGAAATGGGGTAAGTGGACTTACATTTTTAAACAAAATATCATAGATCTTAACCCATTATGTGTAAGCTCTGCCGTGCTGTATAAGAGGGTGTAGTACTCATGTTACAAATTAGAAGAGAATGTTAATGTAGGTTGATAATTTAATCCCTCAACCCCCAGAAGGCACGCGCGTGCCGCGATAACAATTGATTTCAATTGTGTCTGGAATAACTCACGATCGAGGAATTAATTTGCCATAATTCTTAGTTTGTATATTTTAATCCCACGGTATTTAGATATCCAACTGGCATCTAAAAATGTAATGAGTAACATTGAATCTCACCTGACCTAGTTATAACTAAATCGACAAAACATCTCTTGACGATCTCCGTGGCTGAGTGGCGTACACACCGGTTTTCAAGGTGTCGCCTGCTCCGAGGTCCCGGGTTCGATTCCCGGACGGGTCAATGTAAAAATAATATGTTTTTCTACATTTTCTCGGGTCTGGGTGTTTGTGGTACCTTCGTTGTTTCTGGTTTCCAAAATACGAATGCTTTAATTAGTTATTCAAATTGGGATCAGAACAATGTATGTGATGCTGTCCACATTTATTTAATTTATTTGTTTATCTCATATCTTTAAGGTCGTATTTCGTAGTTATCATCATACTCAGGCTATACTTACAGTGTTAGGTAATTGTTATAACAAGGCGGAGCGAACCTATGTTATCATATACATAATAAATAATATAGTACAGTCAGGATATCATCATTTTTGAAAAAACTATTTTCGTTTAAATTGTAATCCAAAAATGTTGATTTGACACTATACTATTTTAATGCATTTATGTTAACCTAAGCTATTTTTGACTTTTGCCTCGTTATATCCTTTACTTAACACTCTGTACTCCTGTTTACTACTGGACATGCTTGGCAAGTGGGTGGTCGCAGTTTGTCCAAGTAGAAAAGAAGCTGTCCATCTTCTGGCAGTACTCCTTCAGTCGCCTCTTACGAAACCCATGTGATAGATGCACTCGTAGTCAAGTGACACAATAAAACTTCAAAGAAATCGATCATTTAGCCAAGTCCCCATCGCTTTGCCTCAACAAAGCATTACGAGTCATTAAAACTTAAACGCAATCAGTTGAATGAAGAATCAAGTCCCCAAAGGCTTGATGGATGGGCCCATTTGCCGAGTGGCGCGAGTAACGGCGCTCGATCGATCCCGACCGACGCCGAGTTAATCAATCAGGACAGATATTTTTATTGAGGCGATCACTCACACAAAAAACCTGAAATGAAATTAAAAATGCTTTTGACAATTCTTTATTGAAATGAAAGATATTTTACGGATTTAACTTGCGTTATACTGGATTTATATTTTCTTATATCACGAAGTTTCAAACTCCTTACAGCGTTCGTAGTAGTCAAGGGTAGGGAGATAAATTATGACTTCAAATCAAATCTTTATTTAGTATTTCATTTACAATGCTTGAAATGTAATCGGGGTCTAGTTTTAAGTACAAAGTACCTGTGTTAGAAGATCCCTCTCTTCTATGACTTACACTAGCTGTTCCCTGCGACTTCGTCAGCGTCAATTTCTGTTTTTTCGCTGATGCTTCGTTCTCATTGGTCGCAGCGTGATATTATTATAGCCTAAAGCCTTCCTCGATAAATGGACCATTCAACACAAAGAGAATTTTTCAATTCGAACCAGTACTTCCTGAAATTAGCGCGTGAAAAAAACAAACTCTTCAGCTTTATAATATATTGGTATAGATATCATCTGTAACCAATTTTAATGTAATTACATATTTTGATTCTGAACAAAACTGTGTTAACCCAAATATTTGTAACTTTGTTTAGATTATAGATTATAAAGCTGAAGGGTTTGTTTGTTTGTTTATTTGAACGTGCTAATCTCCGGAAGTACTGGTTTGATTTGAAAAGTTATTTTTGTGTTAGATAGTCCATTTATTGAGGAAGCCTTTAGGCTATATAACATCACGCTGCGACCAATAGGAGCGAAGAATCAGTGAAAAATGTTGCATAAATAGTCGCATTCATAATAATAGAAATTGACGCGGACGAAGTCCCAGGAAACAGCTAGTATTAGTATAGATTGGGTAATTTGAATTACGTTTAAAACTACTTAGGTATTTTGCCAATATATATTGTGGTTCGATATTTGGTACTAGCTACTTGGGACCCTGATAAACCATCAATGACGTCCACAAACCCGCCCTGTTCCCATAAATATAACTTATATAACTCCTTGGTGTACCTGTGACCACGAAAGCAGTAAAAGTTTTTAAAAAGTTGCAATAAACAAGAAGATAATATGAAAACCTTAATAAAAGCGAATTAGATCCGTAAATTAATCTTTCTTTAATGTACAGTCAGCTGCAAAAATATGTATACACTTGCCGCAGCTGAACGTATACCGTGCTGGCGTAAATTCAAGAAACCAACATCGCTTTAACCAAAAGAGAAATCTTCTTGCATAGTTGCAAGTGTGAAAATTGTTTCACACTTTTAGTTGCTCTAACTCCGTCACAGCATATCACAGACTTTTTTGTCACTTCCAATAAAACACCTACTCTGGACACTGAAGTACTACTCCTCATTTAATGTCGCCTCCTAACCTTAGCTTTTTAACTGGCTTCAAAGCCGTGTACCTATTACGTCCAGCAAAGTGCGCATTATTTAAAGAATAGAGGCTACATATTCACAGGCGCGCGCCATGAATTATTCCGTGATATTATGCCGCGCCGAGCCCCCACAGCGGTCACAGTGTGTTGACGAACAACTTTTAAACTGGAGCTGAGAGACTGAAACTGCAGATTTTATCCGTATCAAAATTACCGGGGATTGGTGAGCAAAAGAATGGGCAAAGGCAGTAATATGATAATTTTCATGGGTTTAAAGTAAGGAATTTACAACCTTAAATTCCATCTATTCCTATATCCGATAGTAGATGACCGACATTTATGGGGGAACTATAAAACGTAATACAAAGATTCAATCCGAAATTAAAATGATGCATTCTATTACTGCTGAAAACATCGGTCACCGACAGTTGGACGTAGGTGGCTTTTAGTAATTAATAATAATAATAAACGTTTATTTCTTCCTACAATAAGTACGCAGTTGAAATGTATAAATAACACATGGGCGGCTGTACTAATAAGTTGTACACACAATACAAACAAGTTAAGAATTAAACTTACCCATGCACTGCGATTACACAATGAAGATTGTGGCAGGTTAATATCTGAATTAGGAGATTTCCTGTTGTTCAGGATATTAACCATCCACCCCATACAGTTAATCAGTAAAAAACCAGTTTCACGCAATAAATACAAAGAAAAAATAATTAAATTAGGTGATTGGCTCAAATTTTATCGATAGCCCCCTATTGATAAAAGTAGCCACAGCAGCTCATGCACCTATACTCGAGTCAATATTAAGCGCAAATAAAACATTATACTTTCTTCTTTTTCAATTTATAGATTCCTTTTGTAAAAATCATTGCATCTGGAGTAACTTTCGTAGAAGTGCACTTTCTTGCTTATAATATCATCACCATCATTATCTAGTCCAAAAATCTACTGCTGGACAGAACTCTCCCTAAGGATCTTCACGCCGACAGTACCCGCACCACCCACATCCAGAAGCTTCCCGACTACACCAAATATTTATTATATAAAAGACAATAGTTGTTTCTACATCATATTTTTGTTATAAACTCCAAAACCATCACTAAATGCGAATGTTGGTAAACGCCTGGCGACTGGCGAGAAGCGAGAAGCGAACTTTTTATTCAAGGACTTGTATTTTCAATTATCAATCAATGGTTTTTTCCTTGCGATATTTCATCTGGACGGTTCCGTCATTTCCCAATTTAATATACTTTGCAAAGAAACCCCTTAACAATTGTGGTAAGGGGTTTCTTAGGAGTACGCTAATTGTTTAATGACATTAAGTTGAGTTAAGCCATTATCCATCTGCAATCAAAACTTGTCAACAAAGCATCCGCCCAAATTATTTAAGAGCCCAATTTCTCTTCCCGACAACAATAATTAAGATACTTCCATCAACTGATTCGATTAAATGTTTTGTACTTTAAAGAGTTTTGGTAATCATTATAATAGAATGGGAAACGGTATTTTCAATAACATTGCGAGCTACAAGATTGAGCAAATTATAAAGTTGTAAAAGGGTTTTTTTGTTGTCTTTATAATAAATATAATAGATAGGTAGGTATGCTTTCTTGTTAATGTTAGTGATACACGCCTATAAGCTTGGGTTTTGAAGTGATTACTAAATAAACATAAATACATTTCATTGTTGTTGTTAGAATTTGATACTGTCATTCATTCATTCAGTAAATGTTTTAAAAATGAATCTTTTCAAAACCCAATCCAATTCAGAAAATTTAAAATATAATTTCGATTTTGAATAGATGAAGTTCCGGTGGCTGCCGCTTGAATCCTTAAATAAATTTATCGACACTAAATATGTCTTGGTATCTCAATAGGGTTTGATTTGAACTTCCGACGAGTACAGACGTGCTCACCGCGCAAAATAACAATTTCATGAATTGACAATATATACGAGTATTAATATAGTGACCTAGTTTAATGTGTTAATCGATATAAAGCAAATATATTGTGTTGGTTTTAGTATGTGTATGATAATGCACTTAGAATAGTGAAATTAGAAAACAAATTTAGTGAATATGTCTGCAGACAACAGCTCCTTTAATCGAAGCGCAATCACGCGCCGTAGTCCTCCTCCAACGACATCCGGAAATCAAGAACAAGACCAAAACGAGGGATTAGAAGTTGTCTCAACAGCAAGCATCCAGAATTGGTTGAGTACCATCGAGCAATACCTAAATGAGGTTTGTAACATTGCTAACGAAGGCAAGCTAAACTCAGACCAAAAATTAAGGATCAGTAGCCTCTGCCGTAAAGTTGGCCATGGAACCGGTCAAATGGCTATCAGTTACCAGTCCCTAAAACAAAAAGCCCTGCAAAGCCATTCCGCACACCAAGCATTGAAGGAGGAGCAAAACATCATGGATTTCCTAAAAGACTTTAAGCAAACCATCCAAGAGTCGTGTAAACAACCAGCGCCGGCAAGTGAATCTTTTGCCGACATGGTCAAGAAGGGGTCCAACAATTTCATTCGTCCAAACCCAGGTGGCTCCATATCAATCTTCCCAAATGATAACAATAAAACTAGCGAGCAAACCAGAGACCTTGTCCAAAAAATCATTTGCCCAGAAGAAATAAAAATCAAAGTTCGAGGAGTCCGGAAAACAAGGAACGGAGGTGTTGTCATCAGTACTGAAACCAAGGACGACATAGAGAAGCTGAAAAGTTCTGTTCAGCTCACTAGCTCTGGCTTGACAGTCGATGAAACCCACAAGCGCAAACCTCGCATCATAATAATAGGAGTGCCCTCTTCAATGGCAGAAAGTGATGTCTTTAAATTTATTTTTGAACAAAACTTATCTGAAAAATTACCGTCGATGTCCCGAAATACGTTCATGACCTCAGTGAAACTGAGCCACAAATCAGGAAGGAAAGGGGCTGAAAATTGCAACTACGTCCTTGAAGTACCTGCAGCCGTCCGTAAAGCACTTATCACACAAGACAGAATTTTTATTAACTGGACGTCTTGCCCAGTAAGAGACTTTACGATAGTAACAAGATGTTACAAGTGCCAACAATACGGACATGCGGCCAAGACTTGCAAAGCCGCATTCTCTACGTGTGGGCACTGTGGTGAAGACGGTCACTTGGCTCAAGAATGCCCAAAAAAGGCTGATTCACCAAAATGCGCAACATGCTTACGATTTAAAAAGCCGAGCAACCACAAGACTGGAGACGCCGATTGCCCTGCCAAAAAAGCTGCCGAAAACAGGTTCATTAACTCGGTAGATTATGAAGGCGCCTAAGAGCGCCCCCTTTATTTTATATACATTTAGAACTCCAAATACTTAATATATATGGATGTTAATATAATAAACGAGCTAGACGATTTTTCTGTATCTGAGTGTGTAAAGTTGAAAACTGCAAGCATTATCTTTCTGTATATCAAAACTCATTAACATTACTAACCCAAAACATTCGTAGCGTATATAAGAATATGGACTCATTTTACGCCTTTCTGCACAGGCTTGACTTTGTTTGTGACATGTTAATATTAACAGAATGTTGGTTACTCGATAGACATGACAATCTTCCCATAATCCCAGGATACAAATTATTCTTTACCAAATTAAATTACCTTCAAAACGACGGCGTGATGGTTTATGCTAAGGAATCATTAAACGTCACTGTAGAAGAACCAAGTGTAAAAGACTGCAATTGTCTTATTATTAAAATTGGAACTACTCGTAGCACAGCAATTGTAGCATTGTATAGGTCACCTTCTAATAGGAACCTAGATTCTTTTCTTAGCTCTCTTAATCAAACTTTTCACGCGTTAGGCTCTGTTAAGAATATTATCCTCACAGATGACATAAATATTAATATCAGACACGAACAACAAGATGCAGGTAAACAAAATTATCTTAATGTATGCACATTCCATGGCCTTCTACCCGCTCACACTTAGCCTACACATCAAAGTGGCTCATGCCTCGATCACATGATGATAAAATCTAGCTTTCCGTGTCATGCACTTGTAACTAATTCATTAATAACTGACCATGACACAGTCCTACTAACACTTAATTTATCGCTACCTAGACAAAAAATTGTTTACACGAAGTCTAACTTAAATATGAATACACTCGAACGTGATTTACGCAATATTGACTTTAGCCCAGTTTACAAAACAGCTGACGCTAATAAGTCTCTATTGTATTTAATAAACAACGTACAAAAAGCAATTTCATGTAACACAACTGAGTTAACTGTAAATAAGAAATTTAAAAGCATAAAACCCTGGATCACTCCAGGCCTCATTCGGTGTATAAGGCACCGAGATAAACTACATCAGACAGCTAGGAAATATCCTGACAATTCTGTTCTACAGGTATCTTATAAGCGATATCTACAGGTATCTTATAAGCGATACAGGAACTTCTGTAACAATCTTTTAAAGAAATTAAAACTTGATTACGATAAAAATAAATTACGTAAAGCGGGTACGAATAGCAAATTAATTTCGAAACATATTAAGGATATCACTTTTATGTCAAAACGTCAAGAGTCCAACTCAAGCAAATTACTAACAAATTCCTCGCCGCTTATGTCCACTAACAGAGTAAACAACTATTTTGCTAATGTGGGGAAAACCCTTGCGGAACGTATTTCGAACCAAACGCACAACCAGCCAAATATACCTTCTCGGAACTTAAATACTTTTGTTTTGTTAGATACTGACGAACGGGAAATATCACAGATAATTTTGGGAATGAAGGATGACTGTGCGGCAGGCTGGGATAACATAAGTAATAAGATACTTAAAAGCTTTGTCAATATTTTTGTACCGCCCCTAACGCATATATTTCAAACCTGCCTGTCAGAAGGTATTTTTCCTAAATGCCTGAAAAAGGCTGTGGTTATTCCCATCTTTAAATCAGGTAACAAAGATCTAGTCTCCAACTATAGACCTATATCGTTACTTCCTTCGATATCTAAAATCCTTGAAAAAATTATCAATAGTAGACTAGTAAACTACTTGGAAAAAAATAGATATCTGTCACCAACGCAATTTGGGTTTAGAAGTAAGCTATCCACGTCAGATGCAGTCCACAGTCTCACAGAATTTGTCTCCCAGGAACTTGGAAAAGGGAACCATACTCTAGGAGTTTTCCTCGATTTAGCAAAGGCGTTCGATACGGTGTTTGTTTCTTTACTTTTAACCAAACTTGAGGCTTTGGGTGTGAGAGGAACACAGCTAAAACTTTTTGCAGACTACTTACGGGATCGGTGTCAATGTGTGAAAATAGGAATCACCACGAGTGATGACATTCAAACCTCAGGATACGGAATCCCTCAAGGAAGTATCTTTGGCCCTACGCTGTTTTTGGTGTACATTAATGACCTATGTAATCTAAAATTCAAAAATGGCAAAATAATATCATATGCTGATGACACGGCTCTAATTTTTACAGGCATATCCAGCGAAGAATTATATGATAATGCACAGATAGGTTTTAATTCAGTAAATAACTGGCTACACAGCAATTTATTAACATTAAATGCTGAAAAAACAAAATACATACATTTCTACATGCGCAAACCTCACCTCAATGATACTAACTCTAAATTATATATGCACACCTATGTCAAAATCCAACAATCAATGCTTGTAACTGTCCCACTATCCTCAAAACTGACACCTTGAAATATCTCGGAATCATAATTGACGAGAATCTTTCTTTCAGACCACATATTGAAAATTTAGTAAACAGAGTCCGTAAATTAATTTACGTATTCAAAAATCTTAGACCAATCTCGGACTCAAAATTGATAACTCAAGTATACCTAGCCCTATGTCAATCAATTATACAATACTGCATTACGTCATGGGGTGGAGCATTAAAGACTGTTTTGATCCCACTCGAAAGAGCCCAGCGAGCAATTTTAAAAGTTGCTAATAACCTTCCCTTTTTCTACCCTACACACCTTTTATATAAATCATGTAATCTACTAACTGTCCGCCAACTGTTTATAATGCACACAATACTAAAACAACACGCAATGCTTCCTTATAATGCAGATATAACTAATAAAAGACGGAAAGATATAGTTTGCACTAAGCAATTAACTTCAAAATATATTTTTACGAATAGGTTTTTTACAACTCTGGGCCCATTTTTATACAATAGACTGAGTAAAGCACTTAATATCTATGATCTCAACTATTTTAACTGTAAAATAGCCCTAACTAAATATTTGCAAACCTTGTCCTATATTGATACAGAAGAACTACTTTTAGTACTTAAATAAAATAGATTGTTATGGTTAGTTACCTTAACTTACCTTAATTAAATTAGTATTATTTAAGTTAAATTTTATTGTTAATTATTGGCACATAAAATAAAATTCATAAGATCTTTTTCGCCTGAAGCACAGGTTCTACTTAGTTCAGGCAAAAGATACTATCTGCACTGTTTAACTTTAAGTAGGCTCATTATAATGTAATTTGATATCTTTGTATATTAAATAAACGATTTATTATTTATTATAGTGCAGTCTCAGTCTGTGTAGTCTCCCGGTAAGCGGAAGTTTGTATGATCATCTCCCAACTAAGACAGTTAAAAAAGTGGTAGGCTTAATTATTCGGACGTATAAAAGCGCCTCCAGGGGCCTATTTACAGAAATAAAACGGATTTTACTGATTAGAAAACTTTATTTAATGAATTCTATTTTTCATGTAACGAATGCCTATATGCGACTCTATGTTTGTTTGTAGTAATTGCCAGTGTTGATAACACAGAATATGCCTTTATAATTCCGTTAGGCACATTATGACTCGTTCGTTATCGTGCCCAACCAATACCTACGGGTATTACCGTTACAAAACCGGTAACGTGTAACGACTGCTAATAACGACTAATTATATTCAATGTCTGTTTTACGGCTGCCAATGTTTAGAGGACAATAAAACGTTTATTTAAATATCTAGCTTTTCGCCTGCGGGAACTACATGTTACTCATATATCGCGCGGGCGTAAGCCTATGCGGAAGTAGTAGGACACAAAATATCTTGTTCTTCCTCGAGGTCTAATCTATATTCGTGTTAAATTTAACCAAATCGTTCGACAGTTTTAGTGTGAAAATGTAAAAGATACACAGACAGAGTTATTTTTGCATTTATAATATTAACTAACGGCCTATAATCTACCCACAGCAGGGCAATGGCCTTCATTATTGAATTCAAGTTACCATAGCAATGATGGGTACAAGCATAATCACCACGATTGCCAAATGCGGGTTGGTGATCACAAACCCGAGCAATGTTCGAAAACTCGAAACATCCGAAATCCCGAGATCTTGTCCCGGTATTTAAAACACTTTACCAATATTAGTAAGGAAGTAGGGATTGGTAATCAGTTTTAATTTTGTTACTAGGCACCATGAGGCGTTTTAACGTTTCTCATTATTTATAGTTGCTTTAGATATTATTATAATCATGAACTCACGTCGACACGAAGCAGTACAAGTAATTTCTTTTGTAGTCTGTCAAATACTTTTAACTAATATAAATCTTGTCTCTCTCTCACTCCCTCTTTCTGTCGTAACTTTGATGATCGTTTGATGTAAAGGTCTTTCATAGTAGAGCTTAGCAGGCACATTCCATTATATACCTCAGCTTTAGAAAATTATAACCAAAGTTGTAGTGTTAAACGTAAACTAATAATTTTCATCACTAATCCGTAGCACCCTCGTAGACTCGTAGCGTCGTAGCGTCGTAGCACTCTGAAGCTTATCGCGAGTAGCAACATTATAGCGGACGCGTAGCAATCTTGTCCTCAACATAAACTATTCAAAAATGTAATCTAAAAATTATTTGAAAGTCCACAAATGTAACTATTTTCAGTGTATTGACTGATTACTGACTAAAAATTCCAGTCTAGGATCGCGTTGCAGCGAAACTTAGTACCGAACTATCCATAGTGTTAACGGGACCACTAGAGCTATGTGCTGCCCTCAATGGAAATCATCAATCGCTAGTGAATTTGCCACTAGAGGCGCTAGTGTCGCGTGAGGTCCAATATCATTCACTTTGTACTGGTTTTTGCGGAATTTGTCGCATAAATTATAATTTCTTTAATTTACCTGCTGGAAAGTGATCTCCTTCGTAAAATATCGCAAATATGGATTATTTGGCGATTAATGTGAACGCTTTAAAAGCGGAATTAAGAAAACGCTCAAAAATAGGCGGCCTCAAGAGCAACTATTTCAGAAGTTAGTTTGTTGATATCAAGATAGTTATTTATAAACAATATAACCTTAATTAGATTCAAGATATAACACTTTGTTTCGGCGCCAATCGCTTTTGACAGCTATACCTCCGGACCTCAGTATACAGTGGCGCCAACTGGTGATCAAAGAAACGGTAGTCTTCATTGATTTAATTTTATTACTTCTAAACAATCAATTCTCAAAAAACTAGAACAGTATCATTTTAGTAAATTACCTCATTACCTAACATCATTCATACGACAGTTACCCAACCATCGTAGACTTCGTCAGTCTTGTTACCAGCTTCAGGTGAATTTAAAATGTTTAAAACCCTTTATTAAACAATCCAATGCACTATGTTTTATTTCCCTAGCATTGAACTTCAAAAAAGTCCAATGCAAACATGTCGGCGGTCTGCTGTAAAAAGAGAAACATGGTACACTAACACCGACTTAATCAATGGACGGTAACGTCCATTTTGTTTTGGCCTCGACAAAGGCTGGTTCGGTGTCAGATTATTAAATGACAGACTCGTCAATGGTAATTTGGTTTGCCGCCACGCGTTTGTGAAGGGGTCAGCGCAACGTGACGCAGACGCACTAGACAGGACAATCGAACTAACATACAGTAGATTTACTGCATGTTAAATTTATAGCAGTATTGGTTTTTACATTTATAACAATTTAGGAACACTACGCCATGATGCTGCTTCGTGCAAAGAGTACGAAATTATTTCATTAATAGGTACTTATTATAATTTATTAAAAACCTTAGTGGTCTTGATACGCTAAGTTATCTACTGAAATAATATTTTTTATGATGTTTTATGGAACAACTGAATTTCTGTTGAGAAATTATTGTTTTCCCATACAGGGGATCCCTTTAAGAGATGATGATAAGCTTTGGCTGGGGATCCTTAGGCGGCCTATGTCCAGCCTTGGTCGGCGTTTGCCAGTGATAACGATAATGATTGTGAATGAATCATATCTTAAGAGGAGGACTGCTGTGGCTTGAAAACCAAAGCAACGTAGATTCATAATACATAATATCAGAACTTCAAACGAATTTCCTTTAAGTAGGCACATCTTATCTCAACGCGACATTAAAGACGTTGAAATCAAAAAGTCCTCCACATCCACCACTGGAGCCACAAAGCGTATCGTTCAAGTTTTAAAACGTTTAATTATCTCTCACATCGCGAGTTTCTTTCATCAAGGGAGCGACGGAGATTGTAAAAGTTGGGCCAAGTTAAATTAACGCCGCTCCGGGCCATAATCGCTTATTGAGCCACGGTTTATGGCGCAAACAGTAAATAAGGCCTGCTATTTATTAGAGGAGAAATATTGTGTTTCTTATCGTAATGGTCACTTGACTCTTTGAGCCCCAAGCGGTAGCCGGCTGCTGCGATAACAATTGATTTCAACTGTATTTTTTATGGATGGATTTTGGTTTTATCACTGAAACCTTATGTGGAAGGCTTTATTTAGTTAAACCAAGCGAAAATTTGGCCAGCGCTGAGGACGCTCAGCCTAGGTCCGCCGCACTAGCGGTCTCCCGGTGCTGCCGAGGGTGAAGCTCGCTCGCGCCGGGGCCCATACTAGCGGGCGTGATCGGGCCGGTGTGGGGTGCAAAAGGCACCCTACCAAATGGCGAACCCACCAGTGGTAGCACCGCCGGAACCAGAGATGCCGTGGCATGCTGGATCACGGTTGGCCTCCATTCTAGCGGGCCCAATCTAGGAGGGGGGATCGGACTGCTAATTTCAATTGTGTCTGGAATACCCACGATCGAGGGGTTAACTTATTACTTAATGTGATTGACTAGCAATACAGTAAACTTAAAACATACTGTTAATAGCTTTTCATGATGCCTTTTCATGTTAAGCATGAGTGCAAGATTTTCGAACGTATGCCCTTTTTCACCAGATAATACCATGCTTACCCAGTCTCACTTAACATAAAAAAAAATAAAAAAATAACGGCCTATATAATAATCATCCCACTGCAGCCAAAGGCCTCTATCAATGGATTCAAGTTACCGTTACATGCAAAAATCAGTAACAGTTACCATAGGAATAATACACATGTCATATTATTATTAGTACAAGTAAAAATATAATAATGATTATTCACAGTATTAATCCCTTTGAACTCTGTAGCTTTGAATAAGATACTCTACTTCAAACGGTACCCCTGCAGTATTTATTGTGAAATCTTACGGCTTATTTATAGAATTTAGAGGCAATTCAATAAGTGCGGAGGCAATAACGCCCAGCGGAGGGGCGGCCTCAGTTAGCCCTCGCGTAAATATACGCCCAGGTAACTTTGCTAGGGTTATGTCCCATGGTAAAGTTGTTTGAAAATAATTATTTTATTCACCTTTAAGTAATTGTCGCGGCGTCCAGCCTGCTTGGACAGACTAGAGGACCCACAGCTTAGACGACGACTACCTAACATTTGATAATAGAATAAAAACCGGCCAAGTGCGAGTCGGACTCGCGCACTGAGGGTTCCGTACCGAGTTTAACAAAAATACCACAATATTTTGATGACTGCAAAAATAACTTTGTTTTTCATAGTGTTTGTATAGAGGACAAAGTTCAAAACTACCAGTTCGATCTCGTTCGAACTAATTTTCGTTGAAAGTATTTGTTAAGATCTACATTATGTATTTTTTCCGAAAGGAGATGTCCCAGAATAGGCCCAGACATAGTACACTATTTTCAAAAATCATGAAAAATATACTGTTTCTGGGAAAAATACATATAAATTTATATAACGTATAATTTAGTGGTTCAAAAATAAATAAGATCGAATAATTTATCAAACTCCAGTTGTTGTTCCAAGATGGCGTCAATCTAAAAAAACTTTAAATGTCAATAGCTGTCAGATACCCCTTCTCACTTTTGCATAGTCATTCACTTTAGGTTTTTGTTCTGCTTTTCGCGTTTTAAATGTAGTTCATTATAACGACCTCTTTTTCGTTTTCTGAATTTGGTATTGATCGACACATTACTTTCATAATGTTTGTCGTTACTACAGAAAGCGATGGCATGACACTCCTAGATGCGCGATTTTGAAACTGCCAAAACTGACAGACGTCATCAAAATGTCATCTTCCGCCATGATGGTTTTGTTGTTTTGTATTGCTATTTTCTTACTTAAACTCTTTATTTGAACCACTTAACGAAGCCATTTTAAAAGAATTGGATAATAACAAAATCTTGTAGGTGTATTGGTCTATCTTTTGATGGGGTGTACAGGTTCTGGGCCTGGCCTCCATACAATTTGGGACATCTCCTTTTCACTTGCTTATTTTAAAAGTTAGAGGGAGGGGACACTCATTTTACCACTTTGGAAGCGTCTATCTTCCAAATGTTAGACTTATGGAAAAAATGGTTTTAGTAATTTCTATGTCATTTTAGAAGACCTATCTATAGATACCCCATATGTATAGGTTTGAGTAAAAAAAAAATTTTTGTTTTAGTTCTATGTATGGGAAGCCCCCCTTAAATATCATTATTTTTTTATTTTTTGTATGAGAATCGTTAAGCGGTAAACAGGATACACCTACCTACCAAGTTTTAATTGTGTCATGCTTATACTTTCAGAATAAAGTGACTGTGACATACGGACGGACAGACGGACAGACAGACAGACAGACAGACAGACAGACAGACTTGACGAATCTATAAGGGTTCCGTTTTTTGCCATTTGGCAACGGAACCCTAAAAAGTGACTATCGACACGATGACCACGAAAAGACATTATGTGAATAAATAGTCAAAGTCAAGACAAGTCATTTTCTTTGTGCACCGACAGACCGTACAATAATTAATGAATTTAACTGTTAATATATGCACGCAAATACTATGACATTGTATAAATTATTGAACTCAATTACTGAATAACCATTTTTTGTGAAGAGACATTTATGAAAGAACAATTGCAAGATTTTACCTGAGTGTATTTTGAAGCGTCTTGAAATGTGACTTATACAAATCTAATTACTTAATTAGCATGTTTTTTCACTTAAACAATTTGTATTGTAAAAGCTGGAATTAAATTGTAATTTTTATAAAGCACTTAATTGATATTTTTGGTAAATTCGCTGGTGTTGCCATTAAAAAAATACTGAGTGCGTAATATTATGTTATTCAATTCGATTCTACTTTAAATAAAATACAAAATACAAATTATTATTGTATTTCTATGCAGAAAGATGTCTTATCTATCTATTTCTATCTTAAATATAGTATATTAGAATGCAAAAAGATTTATTATAAAAAAATCGACCCGTAGCAGAAACCATGAAATACAATGGCAACACTGATAATCGTAACAAAACAAAAACTAAACGTTGTTTTGACAGTAGGGACTCGGTATCCAATAGGAAGTATCGTATCGATACTGTGATCATGAGTAGTATAAAAAAAAGTATCGAACTCGTAAAAGTATCTAGGCAAAAGTTTATTACTCTGTACCTAAATAAGTAAGTACATATATAAAAACAGTTTATTTAACATAGTCAGATTTTTGGCAGTTGTGTTTTATTTTTGACTACCTAGTTCTTAGGAACGTTATTTTTGTAGGTATTTCAGGAAATTAAAATTGCTGATTAATTTCAATATAACATCAAAATGCAAAAAAAATATTTTGTGGCCTCGATTAAAGAAAATTCTTATTGATTATGATTAGGGGAAGGGGGGGCATGATGGGGTACCTAAGGGAAATACCAAAAATACAGCATAATTAGTATGTGTATTAGTCTCATTAATTTATGGCACGTTATGTCATTAATCTAACTATGATTTGGTGCAGTCATTGAAGAATCAACATATCAATTTTTTTTATAATTAATAATTAACAGGAACATAGTATGGGGCAAGATGGGGTATTAAAATTGGGGCATGATGGGGAAGGCTAGTCGTTCTCACAAATCAAAGAAATGTGTATTTCCTCCAGATTTTCATCTTCCGCGCCAGCACAAGGGTTGTGAGCCTAACGCTCACAGAGCTGGCAACCTATCCAAGGTTCTGACGATGTCATAAAATTTTTGTTTTTGTTTGTATAAGCAAATGGCATCTTCATTTGAACGATAACGGGAATTAAACGCGATCATACCTTATTATTTCTTCTTATAAGCAAATGACATCTTCATTATTGTTCTTTTGTTTTTTGGCTGAGTGTTCGGCCTTTTTTTCGTTTCTAGAATTCTGTTTGAGCCGAACATCATTAGAATTAGATGTTTTCTTCGGCTTTTTTTAATTTTCCAGCTCATTTTGCTGTTTTTCCTCGGCGGTATTGTTTCCTTATTTTCAGTTCTTTAAACAGAAGAAATAACCATAATATCACTTGGGGATGCATGATTGAAGCTAGACGTCAGATCACGGCATGCTGCACGAATGGAATGTTGTTTAGGACAATAAGAACAACTCGATACAGGCTCTAGGACGGTTGTTTTTTCACTCACTGTGACGTCATGTTCGTAACATTCAGTGATTAATTTTGTTTTATGTGGAGTGGAACATGTCATTGTGGGTTCAGGTTCTGTTACTAGAGTTGAATTTAATTGAATTTAGACCCACAACCCCATTTTGCCCCAGTGCCCCATCATACCCCACACCCAATACCCCATCTTGCCTCATAAGGTCAAGCTGAACAAAAAATAAATTAACTAATAAAATGTTTAACGGATTCTTACAAACAACATATCATATCAAAATAAACAACCCTAGTAACCAAAGATCAAATAGACATAAATACGGTGATCATAATTACCTTAAATAATGACGTTAAACCTTATAAAAAATTAGATCAACGAAACGCTAAACCAGTTATTCGTTTGTGAACAAAAGACGCGAGCACTCCCAATCACAGTCTCTCTCGCACTAACCGTCGGTTGAATGAAGCTTCCTATTGGCTTATTGTTTATATTTTACAAACGTCTAGTTTCTTCTATTAGTGCAGTACCCCGTCTTACCTCACTACCCCGTCATGCCCCCCCTTCCCCTATGCAGTGCACCTGCTATCATTTAAGCAGTTTTTTATCGTAGACGCTTCAAATATTTTCCAGGTAAAACATGGTATGGAATCTTGCCATTGTTCTTTGTTTTTAAATCAAAATACTTGGTGCTGTGATCACTGATCGGAACCGTAGTTGGAATTACAGCGTGTACATTTTATATTACTTAATAAGATAGTTTAAAAAGTATATAAACTTGAAAAATGTTGTCTCAGGCGGGACTTGAACCCGCATCTCCTCGCATGTCGGGCGGGCGCCATACCATTAGGCCACCGAGACACTGCGACACAGATGTTTCTTTCATCTCCTAACATTTGATGAAACAAAGCTGGCTTACAGCGTAAGAATATGCTTGAAAAATTCGCGCCGTGTCGCAGTGTCTCGGTGGCCTAATGGTATGGCGCCCGCCCGGCATGCGAGGAGATGCGGGTTCGAGTCCCGCCTGAGACAAAAATTTTGCAAGTTTATATACTGATATTATAAGTGCAATTAAGTTGCTAAAATATCAAATAAAGTATAGTTTAAAAAGCTTTATTTAAAGCTTTATAGTGTCAGACCTATCCACACTGCGGCGTACAGGGTGTCTCCAGCCGTAGTTTAGCGCTCCACAAATTAGAACCGCGCCTGTTGGGAGCTACGATTGGAGTTACGCGAGAACGGACAGCTACAAAACTTGTGTATTATCATGTTTCTAGAAGGTTGTTTACTTTTTGATGTTGGAACGGCAAGATTTGTATATTTTAGCTACTTTCACAGTATAATGTCATACGGAATTCTGTTATGGGGCTCAGCGGCAGATATTGAGTCTATTTTTATACTGCAAAAACGTGCTGTGCGCTATTTATGGCCTTCAACCACGTGACTCTCTAAGAGAGCTATTCAAAGAGATCAACATACTTACAGTTGCATCTCAATACATTTTCGAAAACATTATGTACGTCCGTAACTAAGGTCCGTAAGAACCTAGAGTTTATTGTCAAAAATAATGACGTACACAATTTCAGTACCAAAAATAAAGATAAATTTGCCGTTCCAGGATTCAGACTGCGACAAGTGGGTAATTCGTTCATGGGTAATTGTATTCGTTTTTTTAATAAATTACCACTGTCAATTGCTGAACTCCCAGTACATAAACTCAAAGCATACATCAACGTTATTTTAATGAAAAAGGGCTATTATACTATTAATGATTATATAAATGACTAGCTGTTCCCCGCGACTTTGTATGCGTCAATTTCTGATTTTATGATCGCGATTGTTTTTGCAACGTTTTTCACTGATGCTTCGCTCCTGTTGGTCGCAGCGTGATTTTATATATAGCCTTAAAGCCTTCCTCGAAACATGGACTATCCAACACAAAAATAATTTTCAAATTCGAACCAGTACTTCTAGAGATTAGCGCGTTCAAACAAAAAAACAAACAAACAAACAAACGACACTTCAGCTTTATAATATTAAAATAATTAGTATAGATAGGAACGTGTGGCTTTAAATTGTCCCAGCTTGCACTGGCATATATCTAATGTAAACATATTTATTTTAAAAAGAGGCTGACAATAGTGACCGAGTTTCTTGCGCTGCTTCTTCTCGGCACTAGCCCAGACTTGTCCCGAAGCAGTGGTAGGTTTAAATATTGGGACGTGTAAAAGCGCCTCCTGGGGCCTATTTGCAGAAATAAAACTGATTTTAACTGATTTTAGCATTGCTGAAAAAAACATGTTCAAATATACATTTTATTATATTCGGTCAAACGTCGGAATAAACCAAAATATCACTCAAAAAAAACGTAAGTTTAGGTATTCAATCCGTAATCATAATATGTAGTTTTTGCGTAAATTAAGGAAAAATGTTGTACATTTTATTGCACGTATTCATTTTTAAATCAAAATATTTTCTTTATACATGTTACATGTGTACACATATTCATATCCTAGTTTATTTTATAGGTACATTGTTGAATTCAATTTTATTTTCATTTATTTTTGCCACAAATTCATGTACCTATACATATGTCACTGAATAAACTAAAGGTGGGTTAGGTTCAATATTAGATTGTTATCCATCGACGTTAAATTATGAACTGACGAAGTTTACAATTTAACGGTGACATACACACGTCATGTCATATTCACATTCTGTTCAAAGTGGACCCCCATTCTTCACCTCTAACACAACAAAACATATTTCATCCCCAATTTGAATGGCACTAGATCTCCCACCATATCGTAACATAAATCAGAACCGCACAACGTTGCGCTTACACACTTTTACATCGTAGGCCGTGTCGTAAAAGCTAACGGGAAGTTATAGCACGTGGTGGGGAGCTGGTGATGTTTGTTTAATATATTTTACATCGATATAGCGTAGTTTAAATTGCAAACAATCGGAGTTTAAGAATTGGGGTGTTTTGTTTAATATTTAAGCAAGTATTTTAAAAACCAGATATTTTTTGTTTGTTTTTAGAAGCATGTCAAAGTTGTTCTCATAAAAAAAGATGACTCTGCTTCGAATATTAGAAAAAGGAACACAATTCTAAATGACTTTCTTACCGTAGCAATTTAATTCATTTGAAAACAAGCTATAGATATAAACAAATTCAATAAATATGCTTAAGTATGTTTAATCGCAGTTTGGCCAATTGTAGAAAAGACGCTGCTGCCCGCCTTCTCCTGGAAGTACTTATTCAGTCACCTTTTACAAAAATAAGGGGTGGTGCTATTCTTATAATGAGCCGGCACAACACCAACACCACACACGTTGTCTTAGGTTAGGAATAATTAATATTACTGTTCAAACCTAAACTGTAACTTTCATTGTTTTATATTTTGTAAATTAATACAAAACTAGTTTTTTTATATTCAAACTTTGTAGCCGCGTTTCTAGCTTAAGAAAGCCGTCAATTATAGTACAATAAAAACAGTAAACAAAAAAATAAATATGGACAACATCACATACACTGTTCTAATCACAAAGTGAGTGTAGGAATCAGAAACAACGAAGGTACAAACAGAACCTATACAATGTAGAAAATCACTGGGAATCTAACCCGGAACCTGGGAGCAGGCGCCACTTTAAAAACCGGTGTGTACGTCACGAAGGTTGTCAACGTGAAACACTCTTTAAACTATCGAATCGACTGTTTTGTTTATACAGGATGAAATTTTAACCACTTTCCAATATTTTTATAGGCATTCAGTACCGTATTTAGAGCCTATTTATGAAGTAAAAAAGTAAATCAAGTTGTCACCCGAACATATTTTTCGCAATACATTTTTCAATTTTTACGGTCCTAGATCTGTTAAGGTATAAAGGGAAAATCAAAAACTTATGAATAGCGTAAAAAAAGTATTGCTAGGCGGCTGTATCAAAAATTTTAGATTTTTGTCGGTCATTTTCTAAGTGCTTTATCTTGACATTTCTGTACTGGGCTATACCAAAAGAAAAAATACGTCAGTTGTTTTTTGACTCGTAGATTGATATATTAAAATTTGGAAAGTGGTTAAAATTTCTTTCCTGTACTTCTCTACATCACTAGTATGGCGTCCACGAAAGACGCGAGTGTAAAGGTCCGCCGAGCGAGTTTTTACGCGACATGAAACAGACGCAACGTTCATGGCGTCATTTAGCTCCGGATCACCGGGTACGCGGACGAGGCGTGACCGCTGGAGACGGGTCAGGTTGGAACTAATAATAGGATTTATATTTCATAATAATAACCTTTTTGCGTTTGGAATATACGTTACAATACGTGACGCCACTCCCAGCGGCCGTCGGTTAAAATCAGTTTACACTGCAATATGGCCAGTAGCGCAAGAAGTTCGGAATAATTTTCATTTACACAATTACTTTGTTGTAGTTATACGGTTTATGTTTATTACAATAGACTAAGGTAAGTTCTTAAAAATGTAGGTATACAAATAAAATAGTAGGAAAACACAGTTTAGGTACACATTGCGAAACAAATAATCAATAGTGCATCAAATCCCGTTTTAGTGTTAAGTATTATGTGTGAAAATGCAAAAGAAAGTATGAAAATCTATAAATATGAAATCAGTGATCAATCAGTCTTCCATACAACCAATCACAGACGATTATCATGTCCCGACTCAAAAATGACTTCTCGAATTCACCGGTTTAAATTTTAATAAATTTCTGAGCACCGATACTCCAACGGATTTCCCACTCAAATTAAATCCCGAAAATATTCGGAGCCAGGCTCTGCGGGTCTGGGCGCGACGTATGACGTCACTCGCGCCGCTGAGCAGCCTATTGGCTGGTTTACATCACCTCCTGCGCCGGACTAGGGGTGGGAGGCCGGTCAAATACTAGCATGTGATTTTGTGTTAATCGCTGTTCTCGATTTACCGTAAATCATTTACGTTAAAATATTCATTTTATTATTGGGTATCTGTATTTTATTCAGATAATGTCAGTTGTTACAGCTTCGTTTTAAAGAGATTTAAACTTTCATGGTCACTAGAGTTTAGAGTTAATAAAAAAAAAGTAAAGTGACGGCCTATAATCACCCTACTGCAGGACAAGGGCCTCAATCATTGAATTCTAATTACCAAAGCAATGGTGGGTACAGGCCTAATTACCATGCTTGCCAAATGCAGGTTAGAGATCACAAACTTGAGCAATGTTAGGTAATTTGAAACTCGTTGCCCGACCCGGGCATCGAACCCAAGACCCCGAGATCTTGTCCCGGTACTTAAACCACTAGACCATAGTACTTGTACCTAAATATCGGAAACTCATAAAGAACAAGGTACATGGTGTAAGCCCTGAATCAATTAACTCTCGTTTTAAAATCTTCTTTTCTCTCATAAAACTCTTCAAATTTTTTTAACATTTGAACTACTCTAATGTGTTACAGGAATAAGATTATCTAAAGTCTAAACTAATTATTAAAGTGGGGTTCTTTCTGAGCTCCTGGGCTAATTTATTGGCCTCTCTAATGAATGCCAAAGGGTAACTTTATTTTTATGATAGCCGAAGCTCTCTTTATTGTGTTAAAACTTGATTTAATTTATGTGCGGTAATTAAACAGATAAGATAATTACATAATTCTGTAAAATGTCTTAACCTTTATTTATTCATTCCAGGTTTTGGCCTGAAAATCTTCAAAATGTTAAATAATAATCTGCCAAAAGTTGTATGGTTTATTTTTATTTTTTATTGTGGAATTTATAACTCATTTTTGAGTTCCGTCAATTATTGTCATGATGACAAGGCAATTATAATAAAAATCAGAGCAAAGGCATTAATGTACCAGCATTTCGTCGATAGAGATGTCAGCATTGTCTATCTTAACATTAATAACTATCTAAGTGACTGACTGGATAATCACAGTGATTTTTCACAGCGATAACATCAACCCAACACAACGTAGAGTCAATTTAAAATCGTCTCTGTGATTCCAATATCACAGGCTTTGTTCGAGCTCTTTTGGAATGGAATACCTAGTCGTCTAATCTGTTATTATTTGCATAACAAAAACAGAGGGTAGGATGCTGGACAAAGCGTCGCCCGCGCCATCTATAGTCCGCCAGAATCCCATTTACGAGTATTTACTAGAGTACAAACAAAGATTTTACAGGATAGTTGGATTGTACAGTCCTCGTAACTAAGTACTCACTAAAACTCGGTGATGTGTTCCAAACAATGGCAAACAGAGAGCAACCAATGTAACAAAGGCAAAAGATTTCAATTTTTATGTTGCGGATTCCAAACCCAACAGATTCACTGCTGTTCTGACCATCTATTTATCTAATAGCAGATTGCACCTTATTTTTTCATATAAATTTTTACAGTGTGTTCATTCATTCATTTATCACCCGTCTGTATCCACTGTTGGATATTATGGGCCTCTTCAAAACGAATATTTTACCTTAATTTCCCTTTTACGGTCAATGTCGGGCAAAAGACGCTGCCGTTTTATTATGTCAGTACCTACTTATTAAGTCGCTTCCTACGACACCCATATATGAGAAGGAATAGTGCTTTTTTTTGATCCGGCATTATCACAGAAGGTCAATGTCGGGCAAAAGACGCTGCCGTTTTATTATGTCAGTACCTACTTATTAAGTCGCTTCCTACGACACCCATATTTGAGAAGGAATAGTGCTTTTTTTTTGATCCGGCATTATCACAGAAGAGAAGAGGTATCCTTTTTAAGTATCGGAAATCACATGACAGTATTTTAATGATTCAATATATGCAAGAGACGTCTTATATTTTGTTGTTTCTTTCTAGACCTTGATAATTGATAATTGATTGATCTAACTGTATTCATCCATTGCGTAGGTTTGTAGATCTATACATACACTCTTGCGTAATTATAGAATGAATTTTAAGGCCAGAAGTAGGCAGTGTGTCCAGCGATTAGTATTCAGCCCTATTCGTTGAATCTGAAGCGTCGTCAGTGTCACTCGCGCCGACCCTTGTCACACATCGCCGCTAGATTAGCGAGACCCATTCTACAACCGTTGACGCGTAGAAACGATAGTAACTTATCTCTACATTTGGAGCACGTATTCTTAAATTAATTCAAATAACCAAACAAAGTTACAAATATTTGGGTTAACACAGTTTTGTTCAGAATCAGAATATGTAATTACATTAAAATTGGTTACAGATGATATCTATACTTAATATATAAAGCTGAAGAGTTTCTTTGTTTTTTTGTTTGAACGCGCTAATCTCAGGAAGTACTGATCCGAATGTTTTTTTTTTTTTGTTGAATAGTCAATTTATCAAGGAAGGCTTTAGGCTATAGAACTTCACGCTGCGACCATTACGAGCGAAGCATGAGTGAAAAATGTTGCAAAAACAGTCGCGATCATAATAACAGAAATTGACGCGAACGAAGTCGCGGGCAACAGCTAGTTCTAATATAAAAAAATATATAGGTCTGAACATTTAGCTTGTACCTATATGTACTGTACCTACTTAATGTAAGCAATACCTAAAGTGTTTATCTATTAATCTAACATTCCATAATATTATGTTTCCATTTAATTCACGACTAATGAACTTTGAGCAAAGCAAAATGCATTAAATTTTAATATTGGTACTATTTGGTTATAGGCAATTTATCACAGATTAATCTGTCTGGATATCGTCTATTCCGATGGTAGTTTTGTGCCTTTTATTTCTTCTATTTAAACCAAACTATCAAGTGTAAACATATAACCCATGGCAGAAACCTCAATAGACGAACGAAATTCGAAAACAAAATATCCAATAAAATAAATTTATAATTCTTAACACAGTAAAAATAGATTCCAAAATATAATTACAGCACACAACTTTTATACACTTAGTTAAAATACTTGATATATCTATGCCAGGAAACGATGTCATTATTTTCATAAATTATTAATAGGTATCTAACGATTGAGCAGTTGTTTGTGTTTTAACAGTGGGAAATCATAAAATAATAAAAATTTTATGGAACTGTATTCTCAATAATGCTTTGAGAACAGTTTTAAAAACATTTTAGAAAAACCCTAATGATTCAGTATGCCTATAAAAAAGAGAATCATCATCATCATCATGCAATGGGGTGCCATCTTCAAATTGAAGTTTGGAGGTCAGCATGTAGAAACTGATGCGGTCTTGAGCATTTCTTTTTAGCTGGTCATAATAACGGAATTTGGTCCAGTCTTTAAAAAGAGAATGAAGGTCAAAAAAAGTTGATCGTAAAAACATATTCAGTGTTAACTAATACTTAGTAACGTTACACTTATCTCCAGAATTCGGCCGACCCCCAGTCTCTTTTCTTTAGCCGTATGAACGAACACAATCAAACGGATTGCGTGTAGAATACCTGATCATCAGTAGCAATAGTTTTAGCGTTTTAGACCCGCAATTCCGCGGGATCGGTTCCCGGAGGAGGGCGCAGATGGGCCTCCATCGTCACGCACGATTTCTCCCATCCGGGATATAAGGATAGGGTTGATTGGGGTGTTTATAGCGATTTTGAAATTCATTTTTCCCTTTCTATGTCCGTGAAGATAGCGATTTTTTGCCGTTCCGAAATAGATAGGTGGATTTTTTTACAAAATTTGTCTTATGAAGGTTTACTAGTTCAGTTTGTAGATGGGAGTAATATGCATTATTATTTTTATTAGATAGAGAATAGGTCCACTCATTATCAGTCATAATATTCTACTGAATTCTAATAGCAAAACACCAAAGATAAGAATACAGATTATTACAAGAAACTACTCGTATTCTCTGTCAACTAGTGTCATGTCAAAGGGAAACGTCATAAATGTCATTGTCATCAAATAAATATCCAAGTAATAACAGGAATTAACGCGGACAAAGTCGCGGGCAACAGCTAGTATAACATAAGCGCGTTCTGGGTACTGTATGCAATGCAAATTAAGGTTATTTACATGACCTGGTTAAGTCTTTAAAAGAATTCCCTCTACTAGGCCTAGTGATAGATACTCAGAGATACTCACATAAATTGGAAATCCCACGTAAAGAAAAGCCATCAAAAACATAACTTGTAAAAGACCCAAGTCGCGCAACTCACATTTTCTACCCTAAAAAGTTGTGCGATCTATGTAATACCAAGTCAGTTCATTAGCCAGTGCCTACTTAAGGGACCTTTGTCTTAAGTCATAATGTAATTAGCAAACGTATCAACATCTTTTAGAAACCATATCAATATTAAAATCTTACGTATTTAATAAATAAATTGATGCGGCAACCGCATGAAAACACAATGTATCTCACAAATAATAATAATACATAATTATACTTTTGATTGTTTAGTGCGAATGCCAAGTCAATCTATTTATTTAAAACGTAAGATTTTTTTAGGGTAGAATATATGAGTTGCGTGAGTTGGGTCTTTTACAAGTTATGTTTTTGTTGGCATCTCATTCCTTTTTGTAGCTATCCACAACTGAAAATTACTCCTTTTTTTCCTAATTTTATCAAAATTTGCATCAATGTACGTAACAGTAATTAGAATACCAAGCTTAACAGTGGTTTCACATAAGAGAGACAAACTTCTTACTGTTCCAAGGATTCACCGTGCGGGTGCCGGGTCAATAAAAAAAACTAACACTCGCCACCACTACTCGTGTTTTTCTCCTGCCCAAATCTGGTATGGACCTGCTAATGCAGCTTTAGATACTCGTTCTAGTATTGAACTTACTGCAATTCCGGACAAGCCAAGGTCTTTCAACAGGTTATAGAGACATTTTGCTGGTATACTTAGTGTCGCTCCTACTTTTACAGTATAAAGACTTAGTACATAACCGTTTATTGTTAATTAATTTAGCAGATCATGATATTTGTTTTGTTTCATCGTGTGGTCTTTAGATATGTTAGGTTTTTTGCGGCACGGTAAGCTCTACGAGTATTAGTTTTGTAGCTCTAAAAGAAATAAAAATTTCCGGTCTCGTTAATAAACGCTCTCTGAGATAATATAGTGCTTTTCGTACGCGTCCATTTAAATAGTCCACTCAGGTGATTTACCCAGGATTGTAAGGCTTGTTCTTAGAATTTGTAGAAGCCTTCTTTAATAAAGTTAATTTGTCTTTTGTTTGTGGTCAATCCTCTTGGGCCCTATCCACTGAAAGGCTTATCGTATGATTTGAAGTATTCTGTCATGACGATTTGAGTATTGATCCCTATTCAAGAACACCTTGCATCCCACTAATAGGTGCCTGCTGTAAATATCGCCTCCACAAGTATAACAACATTTTTCAGACACTTTTCCCCACCTTACTAAGTTACTCTGGTCAGAGAGAGTCATCTGAAAGGCATTCACATAAAGTTTTAATAAGACAGGAGACCAATCATGCAGCAAGGTGCGCCACTTCATTGCTAATGGCTTACAAAACTCACCAATAGATAACCACTCGTTTTGCATTTCTAAATTCATAGCGTGCACTTTGTAACTGTCATTTTCATCCTGTCGTAGAAAGTATTTTACTATGTCTCGGTCTTCCTTCTTCTTTCTCGTACTTAACCCAGCTCTATTTACTTATGCATCTGCTATAAATTGTTTGTGGAATTAAAAATCAACGGCATCTTTGGTTTTCTAACCAATGATGACGGCTAACAGATCCCTCTGGGCCAAACAGTTTTTATGTGTTCCGCTGGTGTGTGGGAGGGAGCTTACCCAGATGCACTGGGCATCTGGGTAAGCTCGCTCCATTTTTTTTTACCGTTTATTCTTTACCGTATAGTTAAATATGAAGTTAAGAGCAAGCTCATTGTGAATTTTAAAAAAATGACCTAAAGTTTTATTAAGGTCATTGTCATGATAGAGCAAACAGTTGAAATAGGCGTTCATTAAGTGAGGACGTTTTACTGACACCAATTATGTATCTTGTTTTAATTTTATATCTTTTCAAGTAGATAGAATAAGTTAAAGAGATATATACAGGGTGAAATTTTAACCACCTTCCAAATTTTAATATATTGAGTATTGATCCCTATTGAAGAACGTGGACAATATCAATCTACGAGACAAAAACAAATGACGTATTTTTTCTTTTAGTATAACTCAGTACAAATATGTCAAGATAAAGCACTTAAAAAATGTCCGCAAAAAATCTAAAATATCTGACACGGCCGCCTAGCAACACCTTGTTTACGCAGTGCTCATCATGTGCTCATCACATTCATTCATTACGATACTATTCATAAGTTTTTGATTTTCCCTTTGAACCTAAACCGGCACTGTTCTAAACTGAATGTTTAAAACTATATTGCGTAAAATATTTTCGGGTGAAAACTTGATTTACATTTTTTACTTCATAAATGAGCTCTAAATACGTTACTGAACGCCTATAAAAATTTTTGAAAGTGGTTAAAATTTCATCTATATAGGTACTTACGACATAAAGCCCGCTTTCAAACATACGTAGTTACATTTGAGGCGAACGACCCTAACTCAATTATTTAGTCTGTACAACAAAATGGCGATATCAAAGAGACACTCATTAACTCCGGGTCAGAGGCGCGGCCCGCATGCGGCGGCGGTGGCGGTACACCGCAAGTCAGGGTGCGACACTCGCCTTTGTGAGATGAACACGAGATAGGAACTTTTAGGATACTTTAATGTAGGGTTGCAAGTTGATCTCTAAGTGAGTAAATATTAAAAGCACTCGTATCGTGGAAATGGGAAACAACGAAGGTACCACAAACACCCAGAACGGTTTAATGTAGAAAAACACATTTTTTCTACATTGACCGGTCCGGAAATCGAACCCGGGACCTCAGAGCAGGCGACACCAAACTGATTGTGTAAGCCATTTCACCACGGAATAGGAATAGGAACTATTACAGGGTTGAAAAAAAAACATTTTTTTTATATTTTATAAAACAAACAGTTCAAAATGTTTAAAACTAGTGTTTTAAAACAATTTGTTTTAATCATGCCAACCCTGAACTACGAGTATTAGGACACTTATTTAGAGTTGCAAGTTGATAATAATATCGTTATGGTGTTAATCAGTCAATCAAAATAAATCAGTGAAATCGTTTTAATTTCTGCAAATAGGCCCCTAAATTCACAATTGTATATGACAATAAAACTGCCACAAACAAATTTCTTCAATGTATTAGGTACATATAAAATTTATTGAAACTAATTTAATGTAAAGGTTTTTTACAAGATAATACCGTTAAATTATTAATTAACAATAACGGTTACCAACCAAAAGGTGTAGTAAAGGGTGTAGTTTATAGGCTCATGATTTTATTATTTTACTAATAGAGCAAATAAAAACTTTGTGACTGTCTTCGTTGACACTACAAACTTGTCTATTATTAGCATGACATTGACATTTCAAGAGAAAACACAATGAAAATGTCTGCATGCTTAAAATTACTAAGCCTAAAATAAGAAGAAGACGTTATAATACATTTTCTTGAATTAAAATTTCGACTGCATGAGATGGGTCTCGAACTCTTGACCCCACAACCTTCCGCTCACCGGGCGACAACTCAGACTATTGAGCTACTGGGACAATATTATGTGTCGACTAATTTATTCAAGGCTTTGCGCTATACCTAGCGGAGATCCATCAATGTTTCCGGCTGTTTCCGGTTAGTACCTTCAGCATCCAAAAGTAATATATTAGGGGTTAAAGTATGAAATTGCCGTTTTGTATGGACGAAATCGAGAAATGTAATTTTTCCATACTAACAATTTTTTAGTTTTTTTAAAAACATCTGAACTGTTTTCGATGCAATTAAAGGTGAAAGTTAGATGGTTATAAAGCTACGCATTATAGTATTAAAATTTTTGAAAATTAATGTATATAATACAAATATACTTAATTGAAGCAAGAAGGTCAGCTGACACATTGTAAGGGGTCTTTTCAACGACTTCCTTTGAAGTAATAGGCACTAGCATTGCATTTTTTTTTAGTCAAACGTTACTTTATTTAGTTTTTGATACAATACAAAAAGAGTTACGCAATAATATGACTACACTTAAGAGCTATAAACAAAATAAAAAGTGGGAAAATAATCGGCAATTTCATACTTTAACCCCTATTATTATTTACATGATTTAACAACTACTTAGTTAAGATGTAACAGTTTTTTAAAACTGTTCTTAAAAGGGACTACTAGATCTAAGTGCTGCCCTCAATTGATTCAATTTTATTACTTCTAAACATAATCAATTCTCAAAAAACTAGAACAGTATTACTTTAAAAAATTACCTCTGATATTTATTGAATCGCAGCAAACTTTTCATTTATAATACTTGATTATAAAGTCGAATTTTTCGATAACGCCAAAAGCGGCCGCTTTTAGCAATAATGTACAATACGAAAGGATGCCAGAATGAAAAGCTGTTAACAGTGATTCACTAAATACCAGAGGTATTTTGCTAAGTTAATACTGGGGCCTTATTCAGCTATTTCAATTGCAGTTCGATCGTGATTGTATTGGGCGATTTTGACAATTTTGGTCCATACTAGAACTGTCAAAAACCTGCAATTCAATGACGATTGTGATACGATTTGATTAGCTGAATTAGGGGCCTGTTCTAATAGTTTTTTGAGAATTGATTTTGTATAGGAGTAATAAAATTAAATAGAGCACTATAGTCATCTTAAAAAAATAATTCCTAGTGTCAATTTGAAATAACATTAAGTATACTGGTTTTTTAGAGTGGTTTGACTCAACTAAGTCTTCAGCAAGCCTGCAACATTGAACCTAGATCAAAGGGACTATGTTAAAACAGTATATCAGTTTTATTTCTGCAAATAGGCCCCAGGAGGCGCTTTTACACGTCCCAATATTTAAACCTACCACTGCTTCGGGACAAATGTGGGCTAGGTGTATTTTGGATTAATTACTAGCCAGGTATGTATTTGAACTGGTTTGACGCTTTGGTCGTAAAAATAGAATGTTTTTCACCATTCCTACTCAACCTGTGGGTGCTCTAAAAAAACGCCTTCTTGGTCGGGGGTTTAAGTTCCGAGCCAAAATCTCGCGGTCCCGGGATAGATCCCCGGGTCGGGCAACAAGATTTTACAATTTTCGAACATTTCTCAGGTTTGATCGCAAACCCTCGTTTAGCAAGCGTGGTGATTATGCCTGTACACATCAATGCTACAAGGTAACTTGAATTCAATGATGCGGGCCTTTGCCCTGCAGTGGTATGATTATAGACCTTTACTTTATTTTTCTTACTTTTATTATAAGTCGTATTAGTTACACAATTTATAACTCAAGAACGACTGAGCTACTTGTATGATTTTTCTGATTTAAGATTTTTCTTCATCCGGAATAGGATAAGTTTTCACAATGAGACATTCATCAATATAAAAAAAAGATTTGTCAAAACGACGTTTGTCGGGCTATTTTTAAAGCTAGTTATCATCAAAATTCAACAATGATCTGTTACTTAACTAATTACCGACACTACCCTGTTCCATCCCTTTCGTCCACATCGTCATGCGCCATGCGGGGTGAAACTTGCCCAATCACAAACTTTTAGGTCGTTCGTTGATCACTTTCTTTGATAGATGTTTCACCGGCCTGAGAGATGCGGTCGTAAATAAACTTGAAAAAACCTTTTTTTAAGACAAAATATCATAAAGTATTAAGTCTCTCTGACACTTTTTAAAAGTGGTTTACTTACTTAAAAGTTTGTATAAATAAATAAATAAATAAATATTTTAAGACATGCCTCACTGGGCCACACAGAGCCATCTAGTCCCAAATTAAGGTAGTATTAAGTACCCTGTCGTATGGGGTACTAGACAACCGATAATCTTACTTATATACTTTTTTTTTGTAAATACATACTTATAATACATAGAAAACACCCAGACCAGTACAAACAGACATGTTCATGCACACAAATATTTGTACTGTGCGGGGATCGAACCCGCGACCCATGGCTCAGAAGCAGCGTTAACTACCGCTGATCCAAATGGTCGTCAAAAGGCATACTCACTCATCCTACCAAACGTTCCGTATTTTCTTTTATTCACTTAAAGATCATATTGCTTAACGCTAAACCAGACTCGCATTTGAACGTTTCTACCTACCGCCCTTTTGGTCTAGACAGTCTGGTTAATATAGATTTTAAATATTATTTTGCTAATGATTTTCGCTCCATTAACACTTAACTTAACATCACTGAATGCTCATTGCTCATTCAGTGTTAGTGCGGGTAGTGTGATGAAGGTACTTAGGAAGGTGTTAACGAGCGGAAACCATTAGCAAAAAATTTTTTCGGATTAGTTATGGATTTCCGCAAAGTAACCCTTGAGACTATTAAGTGTCTTGATAATACACAACAACATATTATGTTATCTTATAAGAAACGGAGTGCCATGATGCTGGTATTCTGCAGACATATAATAAAGTAAACACAGTACAAAAGCAAAATACTTTTTTTTTTTTAATCTATTGCTGATGATCAGTATCGATTGCTATGCTAAATAAACAATCAACGGTTTACAAATTTAGGCATTAAACAATATATTTTTAAAAACTTCAAATACTATAGTTTAGAAGTGCTTAAGTTGGTTTTTATTTTTCAGTTTGTGTATAAGTCCCCCAACAATGCTGTCAATGCACGCCATGATTTTTTGAAAATGGCGCAACAAGATCAAAGGTACTTTGTAGTCAAAAAGTGTGAAACATACAACTGCAGGCAACGGCGAAATGAGCTCCGGGAATTTATTTCCCTTCCCCTTCGCTTCTCGCACGGGCATAATCCCGTAGCAGCGAAATTGACGCGTTAAATATAGTTGAGGGTACAGTAGTGATGGACCGGTTATCCGTGTCCGCAGATATCCGCAGAAAAAGACTCAAGCCGTATCCGTAACCATCACTCCTTTTAGCGGATCTTTTACCTTAGAAATTTTCAATGCATAGATAAAATTCCATTATGGATATTTCTTGTAATGAATAAGGGCTTGCTCTGGTCTTTATACTGGAGTTGTGAGGAAATCTAAGAAGCAGCGAGCTTACCCAGAAGGGCAACGACAATGAAGGAACACAGCGAGTGCTGTTCGGTGTTGGACTCCGGTAGAATAATGGTCGCAAGTCGTTATTAACATTATTAGTTACTATTGTATTATGAACTATGTTTTGGTATGGAAAATAATATATGCTGTCTGTAAGTATACCGAGCTCAGGCCTAATTCAGCTAACCAAATCGTATCACAATCGTAATTGAATAGCAGGTTTTTGACAGTTCTAGTATGGGCTAAATGTCAAAATCGCCCAATTTAATCACGATTGAACTGCAATTAAAATAGCTGAATAAGGGAACAGGACTCCTCCCAACTTATTTTCGATTGTACAATTTTGTATTTACCCACGATTATTGTAATATTCTCATGAAAGTGTCTGTATGTTCTTTAATGAGAAACTAAATATTCCTTAAACTCAAGTCAGGCAGCCTTAGCGGAGCTTACCACCGTTAGAAGGATCACTCAACCGTCACCAAAAAAAGACCGTTACAGACTGCGGACACGTTGCTAGGGTCGAAAATTACTAGGCACCCAAAATTATTTATCTCTTTTACTAAACACACAAGCTATGCAGCCCAGTGTCACACAAAACTGTAAATAAAAGAACAACCCATGCAATATAAGTTGAAGCATGTCCGGCCGACGCAGAGCGTCAAGTGGCCTCAACTATCATTTTAAGATCACGCGCACCGACATCAATAATTAAGAAATTTAAGATTAGTTTCCGCGGATCTTGAGGCCAAATATCCGAATTTGGATCTGTGTCTGCGGATATACATTTTCAACGATCAGCTTTACATCACTAGTGCCAGGACCCTCTCGTCCTAACCTAAATGCTTTAACACTATCAAGCTATTACGCTTTACTTATTACGGGACGGACATATCTATATTATTTTATGGGTTATTGCGGGTAATAATAACTATTAGTTGCGGCTTCTATGTATAACTGTCTGTATGTATTTAGAATACATGAACCCTTCTAAAATAAATATAAGAGAGTAGTAAATACTACTCAAGGTTAGTCCTTATGGACGTTTTTTCTAGTCTATCATCATTAAGAAATAATCTTCTACCTGACATATTTCAACAAATACAATAATAACTTTATCTTTTATATAACTTTCCTTCGGGATAATCTGATGGTGTTAGTTTCCTAAACCGCCTTTTTAAATGCCTCTGATGTAACTTGCTTCTACGACTGCCATCTTGACAGAAGCACAGCCTCCCTCTCCTCTCACCCTCCACAACCGATTCATACCCGAGCCAAATTAAAAAGATAATTTCCTTAATTGACTCGAACGGGAATCGATCCCGGTAAGTAAAAGTAAGTGACAACCCATTTCCCCCACTGCTGAGTACGGGTCCTTTTTATGAGGAGGGGTTAAGGCCTTAGTTCCACCACGCTGGCCTAGTGCGGATTGGTTTGGTGGACGGCTATGGCGACGCTGTGGCAACATCACCCCGCCGTTGGACGTTTCTCAAGCCGCCCGAGGGCCTCCAACAGGGCTTAATGACTGTTACTGATGACAACAGCCGGGACTGACGGCTTAACGCGCCTTCAGAAGCACGGAAGCTCTCATGGTATGATGCCGCAAACGGTCACCCATCCAACTAGTGACCACTCCCAGCGTTGCTTAACATTAGTGACAGATACTGATCACTAAGAAGCATTGGGCTATGAGCGCTTCTATCCCGGTACCCTTGCGTAATGGGCGTATTACAGCGCCACGACACCAACCGGGTCTTACTTAACATGAAAAAAACAATAGCAGGAAACTGTGTATTGTTGATCAGTAACTACATATTATTTGACTAATATCTGTATCAAAATTGCAACACATAAGATCAACTGGAAAAATTAATTTTCACAATTACCTATACAGCACAAAACAAGAAGGTAGGTATTCCGAATAATATACCTCGTAAAGGCACAAAAACCCGACTCATGTTTACGAGTATGTAATCCAGATTTTAATATCACACATTTTTCCTACCCTTCAAGAGCCGGGAATAATATGGCTTCTTTTTGGTAATAATCCTTCCTTTGAAGGTAATTCTATCGAGACTTGTATATGGTTTCAATCGCGAAACATAAAGTACAAATATACTTCTTTTAGAATTATCGAGGTCTATGGATAATGGATTATGTTATTAGCTCAATTGTAGACAGAATCTTTTTAAACCTAAATTAGTTTTTAAATGACGTGATTGAGAAGCTTTTACAAGGGATTTAGAAGCTCCAAGTCCTGGATTTTGATCGCCATGCAGATCCATGAAAAAACAATTTTCTATAGTGTCTGGTCTGCATGGTTGTGGAACCTTCTTTGTTTCTGATTACCACAAATTAAACATGGCCACGAATACGCACACCTAGGTAAACGTTAGTGACAAAAAAAATGGATTTACACTCACATACACATAGGAAGAATAGCACCACCCCATTTCTTCCTATGGCTTTCGTATGTAAATTGGTACTATCAGGAGAAGACGGGCAGAAGCGTCTTTTGCCAAGCGTAGCGATTCTGGTGAAATTCGCCCACTGTGGACTGATATAAGCTCGTTGATGATAAATCCATTCAAAATCACATGTTACTTTTTTCAAATTCAAATTTCAAATTCAAATTATTTATTTCAGATAAAAATCCATATAACTTAAAAATAAGATTAATAAAATAAAATACACAAAAAATTAATTTAAAAACATACATATTTAGATTTATAGACAAGAGCTATTTGTCTAAGTGGGGAGTCCCACCGGTCAGCCAGCGTGCTAACGATACCATTCGAGCTACCACGCACTCGTGACCAGAATGACATGCATCGCTTTCTGAGGATTGTGTAAAAACAATCGACATTCGCCTCTGCAAACATAAGGGATGCACTACAATGGCGTGTAAGGTTGAAAAGCATCCTGAACAGCATCCTGAATGCATTGTTATATTGGACGCGTAGCGCGCTATATGCCGTCTGCGTAACGTTCGCCCACAGACTGCACATGTAGTATGACTGGCAGTAGCTAGCTTTGAAAAGCGTCAGTTTTACTTGTTCACTACAACGTGCAAATCCGCTGCGCAACATATTACAGCGGACACACAGCGCCCTACGCTCCCTCTCCACATCCACAGAGTCTGACAAACTGTCAGTGACCCAGTGGCCCAGATACTTAAACTGTTCAACACGCTTCAGTTGTGTGCCTCCAAGGTAAACAACAGGTAAACTCCGTACAGGCGTTCCCGCCTGAAAAACCATGAGCTCACTTTTAACTGAGTTGTATCTGAGCCCATGAGCCCCGCTGCATACTCTTCACACATGTGAATTAATTTTTTCAAGGCTCCGATCGAAGGGCTCAGCAGCACCATATCATCAGCATAACTTATATTATTAATATACAGCCCACCTACGTGACATCCTATGTAGGTGCTGCTGAGCTCCTCGATCAGTCTATTCATATACAGGTTGAAAAGCGTTGGCAAACTTAACCCTCCCTGCCTCGCCCCACATTCCAACCCGTACACGTCTGATATGGAGCTAGCCCACCTCACACGGTTTCTCTGATTGTCATACCAATATTTAAATTCAGACGGCAGATTGGTATCACTATTACTGTTACTGTCTTTGCTTCAGCTTACTTACTTTCTTCTTAACACTAAGATGAATCTTGCTCAGCTTCTTGCGGCCATTAACGAACCCTGAAATTAGTTTAGCTCCAGCCGCTAATTGCATCATATTAACACGTGCTAACATCTTTGTGGCGATTCTAAGCTCAGATTACTCTAAACCATTTGTAGAAATTCTAATAAATGAATAGGTAAGAATAGGTTGCATTCGATTAGGTTAAAAATGGAAATCGGTTGGATTTGCTCGTGTCTCAATTTTTTACGATTTAGGAAGCCTAGGTCTACGTACCTATGCCTCTCAAGTAGTAAGGTTTTTTCAATAGCCATATTGGCAGACAGGTTGATGATTGCAATTTGGAAAAAAATGTTTTCACCCGCACACTCTCAGATAATACAATCATTCAGCCTCCTACGATCAATGCTTTCAATTTATTAACGCCTTGAATTCTTAGAAACGCCACAACAAAAATTTTACAGCACAATCTTATGCGGGACAATAAAAATTTACTCGCTCTAAATCCTTTATCACCACGGTTTAATGGCGATTTTACTGCCCGTAACAAACGTCGGGATGACGAGATTCCATAAACATTTCTTTATTTACCTCTCAATATTGGCACGAGCGTACTCGTACATAATAGAATTAAACGGAGACCTGTCCTTTGATATCCGGATATCTGATGCGCTTGCGCCAATAGCTAGAGCTGTAGATGATGAGAATTATTATAAAAAAAATTATGAAGATAACCTAAAGGCACATCCTTTAGGTTCCTTTGAAGTGAAAACAACTGAGAGAGAAGAAGAGATTGAAGATATGGAAAGGATAATCCATGAAGGAAGACTAACGGGTGTGACAGTGGCACCAATGGTGGAGTGTGTGTACCAGTATCCAGATTCGGAACAGTTCAACGCGATGCTGAGCAACATGATGAATGAACTTACAAAGGTATAACTGCTTATTGATTTGACATAGGATAAACTTAGTGCGAAGAAACTCAGGCTCAGGTAATAAACAGATCTAGTGGGAACAAAGAGTCCCATTTGTTCTGTTAACAGAACTAGTGGGATAAAAAATCCCATTAGTTCTGTCAACAGAACTAGTGGGAATGAAGGATAAAATCTGCAGTTGTGCAATTCCAGCAATGGTTTCCGTTAGATTTAATAAATCACAAGTACTAGATGATACTTGAAGCTATTGAAATTAATAACAGCCTGATGTCAATAGAGACATGTGTGTGAGCACCGAGTTGGATGGTGGCACACTATTCTATCAGACCATCAAATTAAGATCCCAAACCATGGCGACTCGGCAATAATTCCGAATGTAGCTTATATTATGTGAATAGGAATATAGTAGAAGACACTTATTACAAAGAAACGGTAGTTTAAATAATTATGTTCTCAAATTACCTTCTTAATCCCTCGATCGTGAGTTATTCTAGACACAATTGAAATCAATTGTTATCGCGGCTCCTGGGGGTTGAAGGATTAAGACGATTCGTGACCACGAATGCTGTAACTAGGTATTTTTAGTAATTTGTGTGTTGATAAAATGAATAATAGTTTATTGATTTCACACAATAACAGCTAATATTTATCACATAGGTACTACTGTTCATTGAACTCAAACTATATTTTATCTTTGTAAAATACCACAAATATGCAACCTATCAACAAAAAAGTAACGCAGTTTCCAATCCGAAGTCTTTTATTTATCCAACGCATTTCCTACTGCAAATATTGTGCGGTACAGTTTGCTTCAATTTGTTTATTTCCATTATTACGGCCATTGTAATCACCGGAGTCATTGTTTACTCGACAAACATGAGTTAATTGAAACAAGTTGTAGGGAATTGACATGTAATTTTAAAGGACAATTTCGGATTTTTCATTAATATTGTTTTGGTAACGCTTCGCTGTGATGAAAAGCATTTATTTAGTCAATAGTTTAAGATAACAAATAATGTTTTTGCCTGATGGGTGGGTTTAATAAATACCTCTCTTATAAAGTGCGGAGATTCTGCCAATTTTGAGTGCTTGAAGGGGTCAAGTAAGATTGCTTGGTATTGTAACGTTTAGAAGTATTGGTGGAGGGGTTCTGAATATTAAATATTATGACGTAAACACGAGGTCAGACAATGCATTAGGAATTTAAGCCGGAGTGTAAAAGCAAATTTGAACTAAGCCGGTCCTGGCGTGCAAGTGACTCCGGAGCCATCTATGGACACTGATGCCAGCTACTGTTTGCCAGAAAAATAACGAAAATGTGTTGTGTAGTGTCGGCACATTGAATGTAAGAGGCGAGTAAAGGAGTACCTACTGTAAAGAAAAGACGGGCAGCAGTGTACCCTTGGGGTTAGTCCATCTAGTTATCTTGGGGCGCCATTGGCCAAAATACGACTGCAAACCCATTAAGCGTGGCGATTATGGCAAAGTCCTGCTTTTAGAGAGGCCTGTGCCTAGCGCTACTGATATTTGGTCATGATACCTACTAATGGTGACAAAAAAAGATATACTTTATGCAATTTTCTTCACGCCATATCAGTAGAAAAGTTATGTTATTTTTTTCATCACAACGTGAAACCTCTCTGAAGTGTCATGTCGAAAAATGTATGATTCATGAAATATATGTATACACCTGTCTTTCAATCAATCAATCAAGCAATCAATCATTTATTTGCTCTAAATAGGGTAATTTTCACATTTTGTGGGTGTTAATATATTTTAGAAAAGCACTTAAACCTATTTAGCTACTTTTATAGCATGCAAAATATAGATAATATTTATTTAAAACTTATTCATAAAGTATAATTCGTCTCTTTCGTATAATTAAAGACGTCTTAGTTCTGAATCCATTCAATGTTCATCCATGTCAAAGTAGACGCGTTTCTACACGCAAACGGTATTTTTTCACCCGCAGCGCATCTCTGCCCGATAAGCCATACCCATAAGTTGAAGCATGTCCGGCCGACGCAGAGCGTCAAGTGGCCTCAACTATGATTTTAAGATCACGCGCACCGACATCAATAATTAAGAAATTTAAGATTAGTTTCCGCGGATCTTGAGGCTAAATATCCGAATTTGGATCTGTGTCTGCGGATATACATTTTCAACGATCAGCTTTACATCACTAGTGCCAGGACCCTCTCGTCCTAACCTAAATGCTTTAACACTATCAAGCTATTACGCTTTACTTATTACGGGACGGACATATCTATATTATTTTATGGGTTATTGCGGGTAATAATAACTATTAGTTGCGGCTTCTATGTATAACTGTCTGTATGTATTTAGAATACATGAACCCTTCTAAAATAAATATAAGAGAGTAGTAAATACTACTCAAGGTTAGTCCTTATGGACGTTTTTTCTAGTCTATCATCATTAAGAAATAATCTTCTACCTGACATATTTCAACAAATACATTTATCTTTTATATAACTTTCCTTCGGGATAATCTGATGGTGTTAGTTTCCTAAACCGCCTTTTTAAATGCCTCTGATGTAACTTGCTTCTACGACTGCCATCTTGACAGAAGCACAGCCTCCCTCTCCTCTCACCCTCCACAACCGATTCATACCCGAGCCAAATTAAAAAGATAATTTCCTTAATTGACTCGAACGGGAATCGATCCCGGTAAGTAAAAGTAAGTGACAACCCATTTCCCCCACTGCTGAGTACGGGCCCTTTTTATGAGGAGGGGTTAAGGCCTTAGTTCCACCACGCTGGCCTAGTGCGGATTGGTTTGGTGGACGGCTATGGCGACGCTGTGGCAACATCACCCCGCCGTTGGACGTTTCTCAAGCCGCCCGAGGGCCTCCAACAGGGCTTAATGACTGTTACTGATGACAACAGCCGGGACTGACGGCTTAACGCGCCTTCAGAAGCACGGATGCTCTCATGGTATGATGCCGCAAACGGTCACCCATCCAACTAGTGACCACTCCCAGCGTTGCTTAACATTAGTGACAGATACTGATCACTAAGAAGCATTGGGCTATGAGCGCTTCTATCCCGGTACCCTTGCGTAATGGGCGTATTACAGCGCCACGACACCAACCGGGTCTTACTTAACATGAAAAAAACAATAGCAGGAAACTGTGTATTGTTGATCAGTAACTACATATTATTTGACTAATATCTGTATCAAAATTGCAACACATAAGATCAACTGGAAAAATTAATGTTCACAATTACCTATACAGCACAAAACAAGAAGGTAGGTATTCCGAATAATATACCTCGTAAAGGCACACAAACCCGACTCATGTTTACGAGTATGTAATCCAGATTTTAATATCACACATTTTTCCTACCCTTCAAGAGCCGGGAATAATATGGCTTCTTTTTGGTAATAATCCTTCCTTTGAAGGTAATTCTATCGAGACTTGTATATGGTTTCAATCGCGAAACATAAAGTACAAATATACTTCTTTTAGAATTATCGAGGTCTATGGATAATGGATTATGTTATTAGCTCAATTGTAGACAGAATCTTTTTAAACCTAAATTAGTTTTTAAATGACGTGATTGAGAAGCTTTTACAAGGGATTTAGAAGCTCCAAGTCCTGGATTTTGATCGCCATGCAGATCCATGAAAAAACAATTTTCTATAGTGTCTGGTCTGCATGGTTGTGGAACCTTCTTTGTTTCTGATTACCACAAATTAAACATGGCCACGAATACGCACACCTAGGTAAACGTTAGTGACAAAAAAAATGGATTTACACTCACATACACATAGGAAGAATAGCACCACCCCATTTCTTCCTATGGCTTTCGTATGTAAATTGGTACTATCAGGAGAAGACGGGCAGAAGCGTCTTTTGCCAAGCGTAGCGATTCTGGTGAAATTCGCCCACTGTGGACTGATATAAGCTCGTTGATGATAAATCCATTCAAAATCACATGTTACTTTTTTCAAATTCAAATTTCAAATTCAAATTATTTATTTCAGATAAAAATCCATATAACTTAAAAATAAGATTAATAAAATAAAATACACAAAAAATTAATTTAAAAACATACATATTTAGATTTATAGACAAGAGCTATTTGTCTAAGTGGGGAGTCCCACCGGTCAGCCAGCGTGCTAACGATACCATTCGAGCTACCACGCACTCGTGACCAGAATGACATGCATCGCTTTCTGAGGATTGTGTAAAAACAATCGACATTCGCCTCTGCAAACATAAGGGATGCACTACAATGGCGTGTAAGGTTGAAAAGCATCCTGAACAGCATCCTGAATGCATTGTTATATTGGACGCGTAGCGCGCTATATGCCGTCTGCGTAACGTTCGCCCACAGACTGCACATGTAGTATGACTGGCAGTAGCTAGCTTTGAAAAGCGTCAGTTTTACTTGTTCACTACAACGTGCAAATCCGCTGCGCAACATATTACAGCGGACACACAGCGCCCTACGCTCCCTCTCCACATCCACAGAGTCTGACAAACTGTCAGTGACCCAGTGGCCCAGATACTTAAACTGTTCAACACGCTTCAGTTGTGTGCCTCCAAGGTAAACAACAGGTAAACTCCGTACAGGCGTTCCCGCCTGAAAAACCATGAGCTCACTTTTAACTGAGTTGTATCTGAGCCCATGAGCCCCGCTGCATACTCTTCACACATGTAAATTAATTTTTTCAAGGCTCCGATCGAAGGGCTCAGCAGCACCATATCATCAGCATAACTTATATTATTAATATACAGCCCACCTACGTGACATCCTATGTAGGTGCTGCTGAGCTCCTCGATCAGTCTATTCATATACAGGTTGAAAAGCGTTGGCAAACTTAACCCTCCCTGCCTCGCCCCACATTCCAACCCGTACACGTCTGATATGGAGCTAGCCCACCTCACACGGTTTCTCTGATTGTCATACCAATATTTAAATTCAGACGGCAGATTGGTATCACTATTACTGTTACTGTCTTTGCTTCAGCTTACTTACTTTCTTCTTAACACTAAGATGAATCTTGCTCAGCTTCTTGCGGCCATTAACGAACCCTGAAATTAGTTTAGCTCCAGCCGCTAATTGCATCATATTAACACGTGCTAACATCTTTGTGGCGATTCTAAGCTCAGATTACTCTAAACCATTTGTAGAAATTCTAATAAATGAATAGGTAAGAATAGGTTGCATTCGATTAGGTTAAAAATGGAAATCGGTTGGATTTGCTCGTGTCTGAATTTTTTACGATTTAGGAAGCCTAGGTCTACGTACCTATGCCTCTCAAGTAGTAAGGTTTTTTCAATAGCCATATTGGCAGACAGGTTGATGATTGCAATTTGGAAAAAAATGTTTTCACCCGCACACTCTCAGATAATACAATCATTCAGCCTCCTACGATCAATGCTTTCAATTTATTAACGCCTTGAATTCTTAGAAACGCCACAACAAAAATTTAACAGCACAATCTTATGCGGGACAATAAAAATTTACTCGCTCTAAATCCTTTATCACCACGGTTTAATGGCGATTTTACTGCCCGTAACAAACGTCGGGATGACGAGATTCCATAAACATTTCTTTATTTACCTCTCAATATTGGCACGAGCGTACTCGTACATAATAGAATTAAACGGAGACCTGTCCTTTGAAATCCGGATATCTGATGCGCTTGCGCCAATAGCTAGAGCTGTAGATGATGAGAATTATTATAAAAAAAATTATGAAGATAACCTAAAGGCACATCCTTTAGGTTCCTTTGAAGTGAAAACAACTGAGAGAGAAGAAGAGATTGAAGATATGGAAAGGATAATCCATGAAGGAAGACTAACGGGTGTGACAGTGGCACCAATGGTGGAGTGTGTGTACCAGTATCCAGATTCGGAACAGTTCAACGCGATGCTGAGCAACATGATGAATGAACTTACAAAGGTATAACTGCTTATTGATTTGACATAGGATAAACTTAGTGCGAAGAAACTCAGGCTCAGGTAATAAACAGATCTAGTGGGAACAAAGAGTCCCATTTGTTCTGTTAACAGAACTAGTGGGATAAAAAATCCCATTAGTTCTGTCAACAGAACTAGTGGGAATGAAGGATAAAATCTGCAGTTGTGCAATTCCAGCAATGGTTTCCGTTAGATTTAATAAATCACAAGTACTAGATGATACTTGAAGCTATTGAAATTAATAACAGCCTGATGTCAATAGAGACATGTGTGTGAGCACCGAGTTGGATGGTGGCACACTATTCTATCAGACCATCAAATTAAGATCCCAAACCATGGCGACTCGGCAATAATTCCGAATGTAGCTTATATTATGTGAATAGGAATATAGTAGAAGACACTTATTACAAAGAAACGGTAGTTTAAATAATTATGTTCTCAAATTACCTTCTTAATCCCTCGATCGTGAGTTATTCTAGACACAATTGAAATCAATTGTTATCGCGGCTCCTGGGGGTTGAAGGATTAAGACGATTCGTGACCACGAATGCTGTAACTAGGTATTTTTAGTAATTTGTGTGTTGATAAAATGAATAATAGTTTATTGATTTCACACAAGAACAGCTAATATTTATCACATAGGTACTACTGTTCATTGAACTCAAACTATATTTTATCTTTGTAAAATACCACAAATATGCAACCTATCAACAAAAAAGTAACGCAGTTTCCAATCCGAAGTCTTTTATTTATCCAACGCATTTCCTACTGCAAATATTGTGCGGTACAGTTTGCTTCAATTTGTTTATTTCCATTATTACGGCCATTGTAATCACCGGAGTCATTGTTTACTCGACAAACATGAGTTAATTGAAACAAGTTGTAGGGAATTGACATGTCATTTTAAAGGACAATTTCGGATTTTTCATTAATATTGTTTTGGTAACGCTTCGCTGTGATGAAAAGCATTTATTTAGTCAATAGTTTAAGATAACAAATAATGTTTTTGCCTGATGGGTGGGTTTAATAAATACCTCTCTTATAAAGTGCGGAGATTCTGCCAATTTTGAGTGCTTGAAGGGGTCAAGTAAGATTGCTTGGTATTGTAACGTTTAGAAGTATTGGTGGAGGGGTATTGAATATTAAATATTATGACGTAAATACGAGGTCAGACAATGCATTAGGAATTTAAGCCGGAGTGTAAAAGCAAATTTGAACTAAGCCGGTCCTGGCGTGCAAGTGACTCCGGAGCCATCTATGGACACTGATGCCAGCTACTGTTTGCCAGAAAAATAACGAAAATGTGTTGTGTAGTGTCGGCACATTGAATGTAAGAGGCGAGTAAAGGAGTACCTACTGTAAAGAAAAGACGGGCAGCAGTGTACCCTTGGGGTTAGTCCATCTAGTTATCTTGGGGCGCCATTGGCCAAAATACGACTGCAAACCCATTAAGCGTGGCGATTATGGCAAAGTCCTGCTTTTAGAGAGGCCTGTGCCTAGCGCTACTGATATTTGGTCATGATACCTACTAATGGTGACAAAAAAAGATATACTTTATGCAATTTTCTTCACGCCATATCAGTAGAAAAGTTATGTTATTTTTTTCATCACAACGTGAAACCTCTCTGAAGTGTCATGTCGAAAAATGTATGATTCATGAAATATATGTATACACCTGTCTTTCAATCAATCAATCAAGCAATCAATCATTTATTTGCTCTAAATAGGGTAATTTTCACATTTTGTGGGTGTTAATATATTTTAGAAAAGCACTTAAACCTATTTAGCTACTTTTATAGCATGCAAAATATAGATAATATTTATTTAAAACTTATTCATAAAGTATAATTCGTCTCTTTCGTATAATTAAAGACGTCTTAGTTCTGAATCCATTCAATGTTCATCCATGTCAAAGTAGACGCGTTTCTACACGCAAACGGTATTTTTTCACCCGCAGCGCATCTCTGCCCGCGCGAAACCCTCAAAATGTCAGCATCTTGTAACATTCTTAAATTAAATTTACCAGGTGTTTGTCGGACTTCACAAACTTATGCGGAGAAATAATGGGAGACGGCATGGAAAGACGAGGTACAAGGTCGTGGATAAAAAAGACACGCGCTTCTTCGAACGCATTTACACCAACATGACGAGGGAGTACAGGTGAGACCATTACTTGTGATGCTCCAGGCTAGGCCTGACCTTAAAACCTTAAAGTTACATGAAACGCGAACGAAGATGTAGGTATAACTTTGCTAAACAAACAAAGGCCGAAATTTGTAAAATTATATTCATACTCTAGGTACGGTCAAAGTTTTTTAGTTGTTCAGCAGATTGTAGCTTTAATTTTGACGGGTTTTAAAACTAATGACTCATTTATGTACTAAGCGCCGCTGGCTTACAGCGTGAAGCCTCGAATATATTCGTCGACACACCAAATGTTTGGGTAGCTCAATGCTTAGACTAGCCGTCCGGTAAGCGGAGCAGGGTTTTGGGTTCGAGTCTAATTTAGAAGTGGGACTTCAGGATGACGAATTTTTTATTGAAGGTATTTTATTTCCATTCGACATTTTCTTGTCATCAGACTAAGATCCTTTATACCGGTCAAATAAAATTTGCTTTAACCGGCTAAGCTATTAAAAATTTTTACTGTACCTAGCGATTATTGACAGTTTCCTTAAACTGTCAGTATTGAACATAATCTTGGCCCTTCTTTACTTATAGGTATGTATGTAGGTAAACCTATGTATACAAGTAGAAGGATCAGGAAATCGTTTAAAATTGCGTCCTGACTATTTCACCTTAAAAAAATTATGAGCTTGGCAATGATCGTGTTGTGCTCTGCAACAACGCTCCCTGGTATTGCAGTATGAGCTATAGTAGTTCAATATAATAAAGACGTACAGCTCGTACGAGTTAAAATCTAGTATTGCATGTACGTGCAGTTCCTAGTTATAAAAAAAAAAAACATTTTTTAGGACGCTGCTGGGGAGTATCTTCTGCAGCAACGCTATCTCAAAGAATCCATAAGTGTACATGCAACGTACTGCTGATTTTGGGTTTAGTTATTTTCCGTCGTTGTGGCGCTGAAACCGCAACCGCGCAAAATATCGGAAACTCTGTAAGAGAAGGTCTCATTTTAGCCATAGGACGTCCAATGCTGGACATAGGCCTCCTCCGATGATCTATTACCAGGGGGATTCCCAATACTCGCCACACTTGGCAAGCGAGTTGGCGAGCGCAGTTTTTTATAAGATTTCGCACGCAGACGCTGCACGCTGAAGGGACGGGCACGTCCCTTACAGGAATTAGGGAGTCGCCTCTTACGATACGCATCCTGTTAGCCGTGGGGAAGTATATTCTTTTCGGCCTTTCCCACAAACGTGCGTTCTGTAGTATTAATTAATTATATTTTATCCCCTAGCCAATTCTACAACAGCACAGCGGGACGCGTGGCGCGCGCCGCCGAAGATCCTTGCGAGAATCAGGACGAGCTCAAAGATGTTTGGAGGGAACTTCTAGAACGTTCTCTGAGCGGCCTTCGACGCGCTGCTCTGGGGTGTATTGAGGAGTTCTACCGCTCTAATAGCGGGAGCGAAGTCCAAGGAACGAGAAGTAGTTTGGAACAGTACCTAGAGAGGAACCTTAGGAAGGTTCGATCAAGACAGCTGCATATGCTGTGTGATAGCTTCCAGCTTTGTTATGATGACCTGTTGTGACTTAAGTATACGAAGAATTTTTGGGGACTAATTGTAATTAATTTAAAATGTCAGTAATTAAATCTTGATAGTAGTTAGCAAGTGCTTGATTTATAATTGTATCTAAGATACATGCCGATATGCAATTCGCCGACTCAGTTTATTAAAGCCACTTTTTCCAATACATGTTAAGAAAACTATATCAATGCCAAAAGTTAAAGTAAAGAATAAAATGCCCCCTTTAGACATGCACACTTAGGTATACAAAAAAAAGTGTAGTCGTTTTTTTACATTAAAGAAATTATGCTTTTTTTTTAAGACATGCCTCACTGGGCAATGCTTGTTATCTCTTTATTGCTATAGGCATGATTCCTCCTATTAGTTAAGCAAAAAAATCTGTCACAGTCGTTCTCTACTATGACCACTTGTTTAGCGGGCTTCGTTACATAAATTATAATTTCTTTAATTTACCTGCTGGAAAGTGATCTCCTTCTTAAAATTATCGCAAATATGGATTATTTGGCGATTAATGTGAACGCTTTGAAAGCGGAATTAAGAAAAAGTGATAAAATAGGCGGCCTAAAAGAGCAACTATTTCAAAAGTTAATTTGTTGATATGAAGATAGTTATTTATAAATAATAAACTTTAATCAGATTCAAGATTTAAAACTTTGTTTCGGCGCCGGTCTTATGAAGTCGCCTTTGACAGCTATACCTCTGGACCTCAGTCTACAGTGGCGCCAACTGGTGAGCAAAGAAACGGTAGTCCCCATTGCCAATCTATCATCTATATTAAATCTATGCCTATACCAATCGAATACCAACAGCATGACATAAATATCTATACTATTGCAAGCCTGCATTTGGACGGCTAATAAAGTTGACACTGACAAAGTCAAAGTCAATCATTTAATGGAGGACACTTTTAGGTACTCATTTTTGTATCGCACTGTGTGTCTAGTACAGAAGGCAGGTCAACCTACCCAAAAAGTTAAATGAATTGACTATCAACTTTAAGTCCAACAAGTAGAGATCAATATCAATTGAGAAAAGGAGATGGGTAGTCTTTTATAGGACCTTGGGCCTGACTGTTACATGGATAATATTTAGCACTTTACTAGGTTCTTGAATCTTAATTTCATATGTGTTTAAATTTCACAGTTATTCAATGGGGTAATAGAAATATTGAATGTTTTGTAGTCGAAAGTTAGGTTATTTGAGGTATGTTCATTTACTAGGAAAGTCTACAGATATTATAAATAAATAATTTATTTCAGGATTCCTAAGTTTCATGTCATAGTATTTCATTAAATACATTGAATCATGAGACTTAAGCCGATTCCATAGTTCCATAACTTCATTTTTTTTAATCGCCTACTACCTATTATACTAAAGCAATAAAGAGTTATATGGCATCCTCCAGACGAGAGTTAATGATTTAGTTACTAATAATTGTAAGGTGATACAACTGAAGTTATCGTAGCGAGGGTCGTGGAGATAACAGAAAATCATACAAAAACACATAAAACTACAAACGACTTGAAAAAACAAAACTCAAATCGAATGAATGTCAGTCTCGTCACTGTGATATTTCATTGTTGCCACATAAAAAACTATAAATAATCGAATCGATGCAATCAATTAATTGCAATCGATTATCACTAGAATCGATGCTTAGAGAACAGTTTTAAAAACATTAAAAAAGCTGTTTTATCTTAACCTTTGTTAAAATATTTGTTTAAATATCTTACAAATATTTGGGATATTATATGAAGTTGTCGCAACTTAGACAGTTAAAAATATCATTGAAGGAATTGTATTTTACTAGCAATGTAAAACAGGTCACAAAACATTTTAATCTTCATCAATCCCATAATTCTTCAATTTTTTTCAGTAAAAAAATCTTGCTACAATTGCAAATGCAAGACCATTACTTATTTAAAATAGCTTTTCTAAAGAGATTATCATGTAATCAACTTATTAAAATCGAACTGTCAGAATGGAATCGAAATGAATTTAAATCAGATATTTTTGTGACTGGCAACCTTGCATAGTGGATAATAGATTTGGAATGAGGATATTGTGGTATCAGTTTCATGTTTAATTATTTTTTACATTCTTTATCCCATAGAACAGATAACTGATATTTTGCGATAAACTCCAAAAAAATACATTATAAATTTTAGTTATTATCTGGTTTTTGTAACAGTCAGGCCCAAGTCTGCCTATTTCCTTTGACGTTTTGTGGTAGGTTGACGTGCTGTTGTCTGTGCCTATGTATCAATGGTTTTAGCACAAATTCATAGACACGTAAAACTGACAACAAAATCTTAGCTAAATGAAGAAAATTACTAGCGTCTTAATCACAGAATCACATGGATTAATCGTCTTATTTCCTTAACTAGAAGGCTAGACTCAGCCCGGCGAAACTCAGCTGAACTCGTCTGAACTCGGGCTAACTAATTGGCGACACTAGAAACTTTCGGCTTCTCGCGCTTCGGCTTTATCCCGTAGGATTCTAAGTTATAATCTTAGACAGGAATTGATGAATAGTTTGCAGCTGATGACAATATGATTCTATTGACGCAAATATTTAACATCGGGCATTGCTAAAAAAAAACAAATTCTTCTTCACTAGATACCCGAAAAAGAATTTTATTTAGAAAATTTTTGCAAAAGGTTTAATAAAAAAAAACACTTACTCATCTGCTAGATAGTATTACCTTTTATATGATACAGCTGCTTTTTTGCGCTATTGTAAGTCTTACAGAAAAAAAAACATGAGAAAATCTATTGAATCGCAAAATATTTTAGGAGGCTTTTATATTGCTTTATTGCAATTGTTAACGAAAAATTTTCAAATTTATTAGATTCTATATATATGCTATAAAAATTTTCTTATTTATTTTCATGATTGTCCCAATTATTCTGATAATGATCACGATACTGACATACTGTTAAATCCTAATATATCTGGATTTACGTTTTATTTTCTCCGCTTTAATTTTTTTTTTTCATTTGATCAGTCGATTCAGTCCCATCACTAGTCACCTCAGTTTGACAGGTGTCATTCTAATCAAGCTATATTTTATGGACTACAGCGGTGCTTTGCAAAACATTTGTGCGTCAATATAGCCGCCAATTAAGAAATACATTTTATCGAAAGTAAAGCCTTTCATTTGGTTGTTGTCTGCCTTGGCAATGTTTGGAAACTTTAAAAAATGCAAAAAAAATAAAAACTGTTTTAACTTAATCTTTAACTAAAATATCTGCATTCTGTAACAAATACTTTCAATGCAAAGCGATCAAAGCAACAAATAAAAAACAAGCGAGCCAAATTTCCAATCGAAGTCAAACTTACATTCCACCAAACTCTCTCAACCGCAAAGTATCGATGTGAAGGCGCGTTGGACCCTCGGCAGCTCATTGGCATTCACGCCGACTTGCGTCGACTGCACGAGAGAGTCGGGGACGTGACCGGCGACCGATACGGAGCATCTTCCTATCTTCGCACCTAGCACTCGATGTAGATTTCAAGATACTGTTACATAATACAAACCATAAAAAAAGAGGTTTTAAGTCAGTACACGCAATAAAAGCAGAAATAATTTATCAGTCAATTTAGGGAAATAATTTATCAGTCAATTTTAAGTTAACAAATGCATTTTTTGTGTAAATTGAAAATTTACCTTTATGTCCTTAACATTTTTTGAGTAGGGACCCTTTTGTATTACTTATTTAAATCCTTAAATTATGTCTTGTTTTATATAAAAGTTCGCCGGCAAGATGGATCGACCAAATCAGGACATCCTCCACATTCTACACGGTGCGAAAGGACGCGCAGAACAAAAACCGATGGAGGCAGATCATCCGCTCCAGATGCAACCCCGAAGCTGACCACGATCCTCAGACATGAGGGACCGACTAAAAAGAGAGATATAAAAGTGAACCAAACATAGCACTTTTTCTTTGTTGAAATTTTACTCCTTAAAAATGAGGTTTGTAGTCCGAAAAAGTGAATTAAATATTCGCTTTTTAAGAAACTTTCATCCCGTTTCCGTTAAAGACAGAACTGAAATGATTTTAACTGATCGTCATTTCAAATCTTATTTCTTTGAAAATCCTTCCTTCCGTTTCCAATTTATTGTAGACTAGCTGTCTTTCGCGCCTTTGTACGCGTGAAAATTCAATTTAAAAACGGGAACTATACATTTTTACGGGATACAAAGTAAACTATATGCTTTTCCAGCTAATAATCTATTTTCATGCCCATCCCAAACCGTTCTTGTGTGATTGTGTAACAAACATACTTTCAAGCTTTTGCATTTGTAATATTATTTAGGATTTGTCTAAAATTACAGAGATTGCAATTACATCCGAAAGAACCCTCTCAACAGATCTAAGGTTGCTCCTATTAAAAGTTAAATCTCAGCAAGGCAGGTAAAGTTGAAATATCTTGAAAATTCGTGACAATTTAAACCGTTTCGCGAAGATTCGGGAAGTGATTAAAACCTGTCCGGGGCCCAACTTCGGGAAGTGTTTGCGGGTTTGGCAGAGGGAGCAAGTCGGAATATTATTGCGTCGGCATTAAATCACGCTTTTTATAGAAAGTAGGTCATTTTTTTTAAAGTTTATTTTTGATTTAACAAATAACAATAAAGCCGAAGTTATCATTTTAAAAATTTTAAACCTTGATTTGTAATATCTTCTGTGCTTTTATCTTTTTAGCAACAAAATTTCCAAGTTTATCAAATGCATCCCTAAAACACTTTCGTCTCCCTCCAATGTAATTGGAATTCACGAAAATTCATCATCCGGGCGACTGATTTCCCAAACTGTTGGTGGGATATTGAATGTGACTATACATTTATATTCCAAAAACAACTATGTCAACTGCATAAAAAACTAGACTACAAGCTTTTGGAAAAAATTAACCTGTGAAATGAACAAACGTGAATACCGCTTAGAAGGTTGTTACTATATCAAAAAATAACTCTGAGCACTATGCCGTCATTTCTGAGCGGTACAGGTGAGTACGTGAGTGAATAGAATTTCTCAGGTACAAATGAGGAATTACGTCGTTTCCATGAAAAAACTTTTTATCCGCCATTATAACTTTTTTCACTCCCTTGTCAGCGCTAGGCGTGGACCTATGTTGTTTTTGGTTTTCACAAAAAAAATGCTTTACTTTCAAGATCTAGGTAGCTATGCTAAAATAAGGTTTAATTGTGTTTAAGTCCCGTTTAAAAGTAATTTATGTATGTTATGTTGCCCCCCTTTTTTAACCTTTAATTTAAAATATATTTACGCCTACATCTTTGGACATTATACAGGTATAGAAAGAAATATCCTCAATATCCTAATTGGATCTATTTGATTAACTGATTTTTCATAATTTGATTTATTCAAATAATATTTAGATTGATACGAAAATTGCGGAGCCACTCGTAAATAACGACCCGGGCCAATAACGTTGTGTGATCGCGACTAATTGTCTTAGGCACTTGAGCCACCTTCAACAATGAACGATAAGCGAGTTGTGCTTGAAACAAGAAACGAATTATCGAGCAGCGGCAAGCGAGTGTGTTATGATAAACTAGTCGAAAGTCCTCGCCGGCATCAGTGTCAGACAGTGGTTAACCATAAACATATGCATTTGTTTACAAGAAATTTTTATCTATTGTTTGTTTTTCGGGCGAGAAAATAGTTAGTCTCGTCTTCGCCGGCGGTGGGACAGCTGCCAGATTTTTTTTGCTTTTTGAGGTCATTGAAATACTGATTGATACTACACAAACTACAATTACGAAACAAATTACAATTAATTTACAAACAATTCTATTATATATATGATCTTGGCTCACTGAGCAGTACAATTAAGACAAGTTCATCGCTATATAAAAGAAATAGAAGAAAAAGACAATTGAGTCGATCATTTATATAATCTGTTAAAACTTCATTATGACGTCACAATTACCGTACTCAAATAAATTTGGAAACAATAAAATCTTATTTAACAAATGAATAGCCGATTAAATTAGATTTTAGTCGTAAGGAATGGTCAATAGAATAGCCAATGGGGACTACCGTTTCTTTGCTCACCAGTTGGCGCCACTGTAGACTGAGGTCTGGAGGTATAGCTTTCAAAGGCGATCGGCGCCGAAACAAAATGTTAATCTTGAATCTTATTAAAGTTTTTTTTATTTATAAATAACTATCTTGATATCATCAAACTGACTTCTGAAATAGTTGCTCTCTGAGGCCGCCTATTTTTGCGCTTTTCTTAATTCCGCTTTCAAAGCGTTCACTCCCTCAACCCCCAGGCGGCACGCGCGTGCTGCGATAACAATTAATTTCAATTGTGTCTGGAATAACTCACGATCGAGGGATTAATCGCCAAATAATTCATATTTGCGATAATTTTACGAAGGAGATCACTTTCCAGCAGGTAAATTAAAGAAATTATAATTTATGTAACGAAGCCCGCTAAAACCAGTGAAGAGTGAATGTTATTGGACCTCACGCGACACAAGCGCCCCTAGTGGCAAATTCACTAGCGATAGCCCCGTCGTCGATAGTCGTCCTACTTCGCAGTAAGAGAGCCTACATTATATGTCTAACTTTTTAAGTATGAGCATCTTCATTGAAATGTCTGCCCGTGACCATGAACTCTGTAGAGTGTTTGAAACAACGGTTTAAACCCAGATAAACAAGGATCAATATAAAAAAACACTTTTTTACATTGATCCTTGCGACCGAACGCGAGACCTTGCACCGCGGACGTCATTAATGTTGGAGACAGCCACTGATTGCCTTCACCATACGTAATACAGACTTGTGGTTACAATGAATATGCGTGAATGTAAAGTTAGCTGTTTCGCCGAAAATTATTATTTCTTGCCTTTCGCTCTGTTGCCGCTGTGCGATGTGTAAATAATAAGCGATTGTTTCGCGTGAGCTTTGAACTTAATTTATAACCGATTGTGGGGAACGTTCAACATTTAATTACAGAGCTTTGTATTTGAATTCGTGAAAGACTTAGTCATGTAAAGTAGTTAATAATGTGAAATGCCTTATACAGATTTATTTATTTATTTAATTTATTTATTATTAATTAAATTAAACTAAAGAAACTGATTGTGTGTCAGCCAAGAATATTTTTATTTATTTATTTAAATCATTGAATCTGGATTAGCTTCAGTAACGCCCTAGTTAGTGATCACATACACGAGCAATGTTCGAATAATCGAAACTATTGTTGCCCGCCCCGGGGCTCAAACCTAGGACCCCGAGGTTTTGACCAATCGACCGGAAGGACATTTTTCAGAATGTAATAAATAACACAAAATTAGTTCCACATAAATTTCAATGAGGATAAAAAACGATATTCGTCTAGCAAAAAAGTACCTTTAAATTTGACTAACAAAAATGATAACAACTACGTTTTAGTCGGTGCCAAGCAAAAATAATCAGCGATAATCACTGTTATTTTTTTAAAGCTATTTTTCATTTTACATTTTGCAAGGAACATAGACGTGGGTCGCGCTTCGTTGGTAGTGGTTTAAATACCGGGCCAAGATCTCGGGGTCATGAGTTCGATACCCGGGCCGGCCAGAAAAAAAGGTTTGAGTTTTCGAACATGGCTCGGGTTTGTGATCACCAACCCGCATTTGGCAAATTGCTATGGTATCTTGAATTCAAGGCCTATGCCTTGCAGTGGGATAATTATAGGCTGTTACTTTACTTATTTTTATAGACGTGGGTGTAAAACAAGAACTAGACGCGACAGTCCTATCCCGTACAAAGATGTCACTTCAAACTGTCCAAGTTAGGCAGCTTATGTCATGTGTCATGTGTCATACCTACTGTAACGCAAAAGCTTTACGTCAATGATATGTTACGTGCGTGCATTGTGCGTGACCCTAAAACGTCCTAAATTGTGCTTCGCATGTGTGCTGTTGCTCGCAGTCGGCATATTTCGTGTATTTAGTAGGGTATAACCTATCTATACTTTTTAAATATCATTGCCTTACGTACTTTCCATCGAAAATAGCTTGCAGTACTGCACAAAAACGGACGTCACTTCAAACAAGAGACGAAGCGAGCTGCAAGCGATTTTGCTCTTTAAAGTGGTCAAGCGCCAAAGACCAACTATCGAGGTCTACGTGTAAGATAGAGATCAAGAGCGTCCCAATGTTCAGTGTGTATGTGTACTCATTTCGTAAGGACGTTTTTTGTTTGTGTATGTCGATTTTTTTTTTATTTTACATCGATGTAGAATTGGCATAAAATCCAATTCGCCGTTTCCTATAATTTGTCTTGCTTGACATAAATTCTCGTGTCCTAGTGACACGAAAAATTACAGTTTGCAAGAAAAACACACACCAACAGCATAGTTTATCACCCGATATTTATTTTTTCTTTTCATAACCGACCTGTATAGTGTTTCTGAGAACGCCCAAAGCGCGGGAAATGCATATATGTAAATATATGTCAGTAACTCAACTCTATACAAAGACCCGAATTATACTTCTTAGCGAGAGGCTCAAATAAACGATTATGATAAATAAACGATTATGATAAAAATTTCAGTTTAGGATAGCATTCATTAAATTCATTTAAACCAACTAGTCATTAATTCTACAGAAAGGGATATATCAAAGAAAAATTGCAAACTTCCTTTAAGCGATGCCTAATCCTAATCAGCTACTTTTGTGTGCAATAATATCGACTGACACCGTACGGCGTACACGCTTTTTACGTTCAGACTTGATATTCAATTCAAATAATTTATTGCATTCCATAATGTTACACAGGTGTTACAAGTAATTAAATGGATAGTTCATAGACCCATTTCATTATAATAATAAAAAACTTACTAATATTATTTTTGGATGCATGCTTTTAACTCAATTACGCTAGATAAATAGATCTAGATAACACACGGCAAAGAGATAGGTTATTTTCTGGAATAGTATATATGTTGCTTATTGTTTTGAAAAGAAATGCGATTCCTCTGAGATTTTTTAAGGTTCAAAATTCCGTAGGTACGAAGACGCGGGATCGACCGACATTGGTGTGTGGTAGCTTTTTTTCACTGATGCCTTTGCCCTGCAGTGGGATAATTGTAGGCCGTTACTTTATCTGCTTTAATATAGAAATGAATCGCTAAATGTGTTGCTAAGCTCAAATCTCGAGAACAGCTGAACCTATTTCGCTAATTCTTTTTTTTAGAATATTCCTTGAAGTACGAGGATGGTTTTTATGCCGAGAAAATTTGCCTAAAAAGTTAAAATACAACACTTTTCTGTACTCCAATACAAACATTTATTTTTCCAACCCCGCCATATTTGATGACAATAACATTTATGACGTCAAACTCAAATATCTGAGGCGATACGAAGTTCGCGGGGTCCGCTAGTTTTTTATAATTATAACCAGTTTTACTGTGAATTCCACATTAAGAGGAAACACTACGGGCGAGAGAATTGAAAAATAGGTATTTGTAAAATCTATTGCTGTCGCGCAGTGCCAAACGCCTTCACCGCAGAGTGTGATAGAGATAACTGCTTCTTGGACCGAAAATACCTACTAAAAGCACACCAAATCAACGTTTCGTAGTCCCCCGATTACTTTTCCAAAACTAGACCGATTTAAATACTTTTTTCATCAAAAATTAAAAAAAGGCTTTGACCGTGTTCGTATGTTTTCCTTTTTTTCTAAAATTAACCAAAATTTGTTTTCTGGATGTTTGAACACAGCGGAAAATCTGGCAAATTTTTTCGATTTTTGAGGGCTCATATCTTTTTATTAAATTTATTTATGAAAAAACAGAAAACATAGAAACATGCTATTAGTGGCCATAGATTTTTGTAATAAAAATTATTCCTCTACTGGCTTTATCCAGGGAGGAAACAGGGGACTACGTTTGTATGGAAAAACGGCCCTTGTGTTTCCTCTTAAGCATAGGCCTGGCCGTGGATGTTGAGGTACTGGGCTTCGATCTGCGGTGTGCACAAAAGGTGGGGCAACGCAATTAGAGCAACGAGTCTCTCGCGTGACCCGCTCGCTCGGCTCGCTCAGCTCGCTCGCTCGTTTAGTACTTTTTCAACGAGTGTGTCGGCACATGCAATCCGATGAAAGATTGCTAATCGCTCGTTTAATGTACTGTTTACAATTGAGAACCAGTTGGTGCTGTGGTTGTAAACGCTATTTCTGAACCGTAGGTCGCGGGTTCGTTCGCGCATATTAAAATTATTTGTGTGCATGAACATGTCTGTTTGTAATGGACTGGGTGTTTTATGCGTCTTATAAGTAGGTATATATTTACAAAATGTTAGCTGATTGCTTATCTAGTACCTCAAGTAACGCTCGTTGTTGGTGATTTGTGTGTCATGGTTAAAATACCGGAACGAGATCCTGGACTCATCTCGGACGTGCTCGAACGAATTTTGCTCTGGTTTGTGATCACCAGCGTGGTGATTATGCCTGTGCCCATCATTGCTGTGGTAACTTGAATCCAATGATGGAGGTGTTCCCTGCAGTGGGATGATTATAAGTCGTTACTTTACTTTTAATCCAAGGTTACGGAAAATCCTTCTTAGGAGAGGTTTGTATCTCGTAAATTTGGAATCATTAAATTATAATAATGTTGTTCAATATTTTTCTTACTTTCTGATTTTGATCTCATTTATGGCCATGTTCACCCTTTACGCACTCTTCATGTGGATATTTCTAAAACACTTTTCTATTCATACAATATTAAACAATTCTTTCACATCATCCTTCTCCATAGGCTTGAAAACATAACAAAAAAATTGGTTGTTTGTAAAGTAGGTTTACGATCGAGATGTTTACGTGATAACGTCTTATTGGTGATATAAGTTTTTGGGAAGTAAGGAATTAATGAAGATAACAATTTTTTCAAATTTTAAATATCATCTTAAACATTCAACGAAAACTTAACCGCACGAGAAAATCTCCATTCGTTTGTATGCCGCTAGAGTGAGAGAGACGGAAGATCGGTCCACTCACTCGAACGCTAAGCCAGCCTCCGCTCGTGAGGATTCCGCGTGTCAAGTTTCACGGAATGACTGGCAGCGCTCGAGATGAGACGGGAGATCGGTCCGTCTCTCTCTCGTTATACCTGCGATCGCGCTCGTGAGGTTTTGGTGTGACACAAGTTTCTGAACATGTCACCCGACTAAAACGATTTTAAAGACGTTATCACGTCAAAATAATTTTCCAAATTGTTGCTGACATTCTAAAGTGATTCCGAGTAAGCGTACATAAATTTCGGTAGTTAATTGATTTTTATTTAAATGGATTATGACTTTTACAATACTTGAAACACAATGAGCGCGCGAATCAACGGAAGTCAAGAGGGCAGATCGTTGTGACGTGCCCTATTCATCAATTGAGTAGTGCTGGAACGCGTCATTCGATTTAGTTCAGCTAACAATAACATACTTACTAAACTATTAAATCGTTTATTTAATTTATTTTATTTTATTTATTTGGACAACCAACAAGATCATACACCTTAAAAGCTAAAGATAACAAAATATTATACAAGAGTTGGTGCGGCCTTAATTATAGGTTGCCACGGAAAGTGCAAACAAAGTTAGTTGGGAGCATAAGGCTTCCCTTAGCTAAAAATGAGAAACATAAACAAATACATTTAACACCTTTTAAGGTAGATAAATGTTATTATATTTCTAAATTCTATCCTTTAGAAAAAGTAGGCGTAATTTATTTTTGAATTTTTAATGTACAAAGATATCAAATTACATTATAATGAGCCTACTGAAAATTAAACAGTGCAGATAGTATCTTTTGCCTGAACTAAGTAGAACCTGTGCTTCAGGCGAAAAAGATCTTATGAATATTATTTTAGGTGCCATAAATTAACAATACAATTTAACTTAAATAATACTAATTTAATTAAGGTAGGTAACCATATCAATCTATTTTATTTAAGTACTAAAAGTAGTTTTTCTGTATCATTATAGGACAAGGTTTGCAAATATTTAGTTAGGACTAGCATGTACATGTTAAGTTTAGATATACTTGGATAATATGTTGTTATACTTACATAAGAATGGTATGTATAATAATCAATAAAATTAAAAATTAAATAATATGTTGGCCATCGATTACAAAGTAAGTAGCTACCTATTCTTAGACACCGCATTAACAAAATGAAAAGTGCGGTTAAAATTTTCTCTTAAGTGGTATTAAACATAGAAGAGACTATATAAATAACAAACACTACGTACGTATTCAGATAATGTGGTCAGAATGCATTGACTAGATCCTACGTCACACGGCTACACGGGTAAAAGTCAAATGGTAACTGCTTTATTTATAAGAAATAGCTTGATTAGTGGTCAAGCTTAAAAAGCGCTAGGAAAAGTAAAACTGGATACTTTGACCTGATACATACAATCTGCTGGTAAAGCCGCGTAACTCCAAAACGTTGATGGATTAAACTTAGCAAAATATCAAATACTCTGAAAGCGATCTGGTGGGCGAAGCGAGTGAAACCACAGTGGAATAAAATACAGTAGGTTGAAATCACTATCACTTCGTAAAATTCTTGGCCATTTCCACAAAAGTTTTTAAAGGGTGATATCATTGTCCGGTCGGCCAACAAAGTGATCTATAAAATCAGTCGTGCGTCATAAAACAACAAGGTTGATTTTACGATTTGCTGAACAAAAAATGGCAACTAAAGCAAACAAGATAAAGTCTTTCTTAATTAAGAGGAAACACTACGGGCGAGAGAATTGAAAAATAGATATTTAAATAAATAAATAAATAAATATTTAAGACATGCCACACTGGGCCACACAGAGCCATCTAGTCCCAAATTAAGGTACTATTAAGTACCCTGTCGTATGGGGTACTAGACAACCGATAAACTTACTTATATACTTTTTTTTTTTTTTTTTTGTAAATGCATACTTATAATACATAGAAAACACCCAGACCAGTACAAACAGACATGTTCATGCACAAAAATATTTGTACTGTGCGGGGATCGAACCCGCGACCCATGGCTCAGAAGCAGCGTTAACTACCGCTGATCCAAATGGTCATCAAAATTTGTAAAATCTATTGCTGTTGCGCAGTGCCAAACGCCTTCACCGCAGAGTGTGATAGAAACAACTGCTTCTTGGACCGAAAATACCTACTAAAAGCACACCAAATTAACGTTTCGTAGTCCCCCGATTACTTTTCCAAAACAAGACCGATTTTAATACTTTTTTCATTAAAAATTAAAGAAAGGCTTTAGCCGTGTTCGTATTTTTTCTTTTCTTTCTAAAATTTAGTCAAATTTGTTTTCTGGAAGTTTGAACACAGCGGAAAACCTGGCAATTTTTTTCGATTTTTGAGGGCTCATATCTTTTTTATTAATTAATTTATGAAAAAGCAGAACACATAGAAACAAGCTAATAGTGGCCATAGATTTTTATAATAAAAATTATTGCTCTACTGGCATTATCCAGGGAGGAAACAGGGGACTACGTTTGTATGGAAAAACGGCCGTTGTATTTCCTCTTAAGTTACAAACGAGTCTGACTTGACTCGTGAGCGGAGTGCATAGTACTCCCTTTGCACAATGATCGAAAATTCGAAACTCTTGTTGCCCGGCCCGGGGATCAAACGTAGGACCCCAAGATCTTTGCCCGATACTTAAACCTTTAGACCAACGGGGTGTTTCAGCAAAAGAGTAGGTACCAATTACTGAAACGCCCAATAACAATAACAATAACAAAATTAGTGACCCTTGGAAGGTGAAGGGGTGATGCTGTTATTTTTATGTGCCAATACCGGTTTTATCATCATCAACATAGCCAAACGATGATCACATGGGTATAAGCCTCCCTAAGGATCACCCTGATCCGTCCACCACCACCCGCGGCCAGCAACTTCCCGTGACCTTCAACAGATGGTCGCTCCACCTAGCGAAGAACCTACCCACCAAAACTAAGATTATTATAGTAGGTACTGTATAACTAGTACTATACACTGTATATTTTACTAAGTATACAGTATAGGGTTGTATGCTAACATATGGGTATTATACAAAACAAATCTACTAGGCCTATTTTCACTGTGCCAGAGCTAACTGCGCGCAACTGCCAAATTTTATGGAGCGACAACTTTGTAGCGAAACTTCGCAAACTCCTAACTAGTTTGGGGAAAACAAGATTTCATCCTCCGCGGAGAAAAATGTTTAGTCTAAGAACATGTTTGACAGAGGAGCCATCTATCTATGTAACTTAAGAGAAGTGAGCGCTCACAAAAACTAGGTAGACAACGTCAATAAAATATAGTACTAAATACACGGTCCCTTACTCTAAAATGCCACTTTGAAGGGCCTAAGTTTAAGTGTCAGCTATCATTTGTCATACCTACCGTAATGCGAATTCTACCTATCAAGTAACAAAGAAAGAATATTTACTTTATAAATAAAATCGGCCAAGTGCGAGTCAAACTCGCGCACGAAGGGTTCCGTACCAAAAAGGCCAAAAAAACGAGTTTGTTGTATGGGAGCCCCCCATAAATATTTATTTTATTTTGTTTTTAGTATTTGTTGTTATTGCGGTAACAGAAATACATAATTTGTGAAAATTTCAACTGTCTAGCTATCGCGGCTCTTGAGATACAGCCTGGTGACAGAGCGACGGACAGACGGACAGAGGGACAGACAGCAAAGTCTTAGTAATAGGGTCCCGTTTTTATCCTTTAGGTACGGAACCCTAAAAAGGTTATATTTAGGTGGTTATTGAACAAGAAAGATTGTTACCGAGGAAGTAGTAAGAGTAAGAAGAGCAAAAATTGCTTTAACTTTTCATTTAGAAACATTGCAGCGAGAAGTACTGAGCATGGGTAAAGGCGCATGAGGTGACTGACTGCTAGAAGACATCGTTAGCCTGCGAGAGCCAACCCGCTTGCCAAACGTGACTTATGGTAAATCCTCTTCTTTGAAAGTCCTATGTCCAATGTGCCGACATGGGCTGACGCTGATATTGATAAAACATTCAACTTTTTTTTTTAAATACAGTCGAATTGAGAACCTCGTTCTTTTTTGGAAGTCGGTTAATAACACCCAATCGCCGAGTTGAAAGACTTAGGTATCTAATAATAATAATAATGCATTTATTCATTCAGACTACAGTGATCCAATTTAGGTTAGAAACAATAATATTTAAAGCTATAATTATTGACATTAAACAAATTAACGAAAAAATAAATAATAAAAAAAATAAAAGCTAAAACTAAAAATCTATTTTATTGCCCCAATCACTAACCTGACAAGATATGACTGAATGGGACAATCGAACTTATCCGAAATAGTTTTCAGGATGATGCTGCTGCTACCCCGAACTCTGCGCAACAGTGAACCGATGCGTTTGCGCCTAATCGCGTAAAAATCATCTGTATGGGCATCAGCAAACATCGCCGTAGAGCTAAAGAAGCGGGGCAACCGCAACATTATACTGAAAACGTTATTATATTGAACTCGTAGGGCGTCGTATGCCCTGCGAGTGTAGTTTACCCACAGGCTGCTCGTGTAAAAAGATTGACAATATGCCTTGAAAAGTGTAATCTTGACTTCTGTCGAGCAGCGAGCAAACCTGCGAGTCAACATGTTACCCCGGACAGCCAACGCCCTACGTTCTCGTTCAATATCAGCGTTGTCTTTTAGATCATCGGTGACAATGTGACCTAATCTAAGCAAAACAAAATAAATCAATCAGACATTCCAAAACGTTTTCTAGACGCAGACCTCCAATAATAAGATAAGATAAGACCTGAAACAGAATTCGTGCCAATCCAATTCACTATTGACCGTAACTCAAATAAAATAAGTGACGAAATTGCTTTCAGGGCGTTCTCCTTTGGGAGCCATATTTTGCTGGCGCTTCCATTTTGTCGCCTCTTATACAAATAAGAAATAACACGGCACAAAATGTAACTTCCCGAAAATAGAATGATAAAAGTTTAGCCATCAGAACAAAGAGCTTAAATAAATCTTTATTTTCTACAGCCTTGTTGACGAGGTGCAAAGGCTTTATAGCTTTTTTGCTACAGATTAATAGAGAGTTACTTTTAGATAGGTAGATAGAAAGCTAAACACCTAACTGCTCACATTACAGGTACAATCAATTAACGAAATTTTTTTTAATTATATTTTTTTATGTATGACTAGTGGCTGCCCGTGGCTTCGGAGTTCGGACTGGCAGAATTGAAAATTTTATGGGATCTGCTCTTCTTTCTATTTCTTAACCTGAAATCTATCCTCGTGCCAAATTTTATGCAGAACAGTTCAAAAGTTCCGGCGTGATTAAGTAGCAGACATTGGTCCAAACTTTCGCATTATAAATAAATCTATACTAATATTATAAAGCTGAAGAGTTTGTTTGTTTGTTTGTTTGAACGCGCTAATCTCCGGAAGTATTAGTTCGATTTGAAAAAATATTTTTGTGTTGGATAGTCCATTTATCGAGGAAGGCTTTAGGCTATATAACATCACGCCGCGACCAAAAGGAGCGAAGCATCAGTGAAAAATGTTGGAAAAATTATCGCGTTCATAATAACAGAAATTGACGCGGACGAAGTCGCGGGGAACAGCTAGTAAATAATAAATAAATAAATAAATGTGGACAACATCACATACATTGTTCTGATCCCAATTTGAATAACTATTTAAAGCATTCGTATTTTGGAAACCAGAAACAACGAAGGTACCACAAACACCCGAGAAAATGTAGAAAAACTCATTTTTTCTACATTGACCCGTCCGGGAATCGAACCCGGGACCTCGGAGCAGGCGACACCTTGAAAACCGGTCTGTACGCCACTACGCCACGGAGGTCGTCAAAATAATATTAATATTATAAATGTGATGTGATGTTAATAATTTTACCTATTTCGTATTTAATAACGCATTGCCTATCTCTCTCATTCGGTAACTTCGTTGTTTCTGACACAAAAAGACAATGGCTTGATATGACAATGATTGGTATGGCGGTGGTCTTCTGCGGAACCACTGAAGCTATGTGAGTGCGCAAAGTATTTTATTTATGAGATACAGCCAGCCAACAGACGGACGCGGAGGCTTTCAGTGAAATCAGTTTTATTTTGCAAGTAGGCCCCATGAGACGCTTTGGCACGTCCCAATGTTTCATCTTACCCCAGCTTGGGGACAGTTGTGGGACAGTACCGTGAAACTAGCAGCCCAAGAAAATTGGTCAGGTTACAAGAAAATATACAGGTGAAGTTTTTAGTAAGGCAGTCTTTTTTTATTTTTATTTTATACTGATTTGTACATCACTTAATATAACGTACTAGCGGACCCGACAGACGTTGTCCTGTCTTAACTATGAATATTGATTTCAAATTGGTACAATTAATTAAAAAAATATTTCAGATACAAATTTAATTATCTACTCTGTCAATGTTATGTCAAACGCCACAATGTTACATTAAAAAAAGTTCAAATTGTCAAAAGCGCTAAGTTTACATTACAAATAATTAAGTATGGTGATTAAGTTTTCTTAAATTTTCTAATTTACCGCGCAATTTTCTTATTTTTTTCTTTCATAAGAACATTCTCCTGACAATAACAAACAAAACAAAAAAATATTGGCGAAATCGGTCCAGCCGTTCACTCGTGATGCGATGAACAAGGGAAATAGGGATTCATTTTTATATATGTAGATTCTAAAACCAAGCTTACAGTATTTTAGTTGAACGTTGATTTGTTTTTGTAATGTTTTTGACCAAAAAGTACTAATTGAAATAAGTACTTATTTTAATTGTACAGACATTTTGAGCTTGGTTACTGCATTCATTGATATTAACCTACTTTAACTTAGAACATTATTTACGTTGCATAGTTATTGAAACGATAGCAGAAATATGCGGTCATAACATTCTTAACACCAGTATAAGTAAAGTAACAGCCTATAATCATCCCACTGTAGCAAAAAGGCCTCAACATTGAATTAAAGTCACCACAGCAATGATGGGTACAGGCATAATCACCACGCTTGCCAAATGCGGGTTGGTGATGAGAAACCCGAATAACTTTCGAAAGTCTTGTTGCCCGACCCGAGGATCGAAGCCAAGACCACGAGATCTTGGTCCGATACTTAAACCATTCGACCAATGGGGTGTATCTTCTCGTATTACAAGGTGTGACTGTGTTTAATTTCTGTTAACGTAAATACCAAATTATGTATTCTACCAAAAAATACATTAGGAAATATAATTCAATAAATAAAAGCGCAATTCCGCATTCCTGGCGCATAACACTCTGTCTTACAAAAAGGAAAAACAAAAACATTAATTGTCAAAGAAAGATTATTCATCAACATTTCCTTCGAATAAATAATGCAACACACAATCACAGCCGTTTTCCTCCGAGCCATCGAAATTGGGACGTGCGTGTGCCGATCGAATGGAAATTAAATTCGGGACAAAATAAATGTCTCTCGAATCGCGTGATAGACATCAGATATAATAGACCTGGGGCCGGCAGACACTTACTAGGTGTTACTTATAAATCTAATTAGAAAAAATATTTTTGGTAAGTGTTGCAGAATGCTATTTACTACAGTAGCAGTAACAGCCTATAATCATCCCACTGCAGGGAAAAGGCCTCCATCATTGAATTCAAGTTACCACTGCAATGATAGGAACTGGCATAATCACCACGCTTGCCAAATGCGGGTTGGTGATGACAAACCCGAGCAACGTTCGAAAATTCGAAACTTTTTTGTTGCCCGACCCGGGGATCGAACCTGGGACCCCGAGATCTTGGCCCGGTATTTAAACCACTAGACCAACGGGGCGTTTACTACTACAATTCAAGATAAATAGCACTATGACACACACTCAAGCACAAACCATCATATATATGTGTACACACGGTACTTTATAACATTGTTTGTTAGAATAAAAAATAAACAATGTATAACTATTACACTAACTACTCGTATTAAAAAGAAGGAAGAGCGGATTCTTCTGAAACAAACACTTTGTACCTAAAAGAGGACTTCGGCCACTATCTTGTATTTTTTAAATTTGAAGTTATTTTAACCCGATCAAATTGTGATAAATGTTTGTTGAGCATATGTCCAGTAGTGGCCAGATTTAGACTGAGGATGATGATAATGTCATGCAGCGTATCAAATTCATTTTTGCTTTCAAATTTTTTGGTAAAAGTTTACTGTCATTCTGCTTTTCTTTAATGGCCGCAAGCTCCTACACTATAACATTATTCACGACATCAATTATTGAGGCTTTCGGTTTGGGTGCTTAAATATTTATTAGCCATTCCGAATAATTTTATGCCTGATTAGTGGTTGAATTGTATATTAACAACATTAGGCACATAATTTTATTTCCAGCAACTGTAAAGCCGGTTGCATTTATACGTTGATGCATCATGGTTGCGGTGCCAAAAGTAGATACTTATCTAAATATATAAAAGTGAAAACTGATTTAATGACTGACTGACTGACTGACTGACAGACATATCAACGTACAGCCCAAACTACTGGGATTTAAAATCTGAAAATTTTCACCACGCTTCCTTTTATAGTGTAGGTGAGCACTAAGAAAGGAATTTTGGAAATTCCGCCTCTAAGGGGGTAAAAAGGGCCCCATAAGTTTGTATGAAACTCCGTCAGTTTTGAAGCTAAGTCGATGAAAATTGGTATCCAGCTACCTGATTAGAAATGATGAATGACGTCTTTCAGGATTTTTGAGAATTTAGTCTTTAAAGAGATAAAAAATGGAGGCAAAGTTTGTTCGGATCCGTTTCATATCCATACTCTTTACATATTTGTACTCTCTGATGTCACTTAGTTTGTTATGACATTCAATGTGTCAATCAGAAAATAAATATCATTTCTTGCAAATAGAGGGGTATTATTTTAGAATTTAATAAGAATTGGTGCCGAAATGGATGAATTAACTAAGTTAAAACGAACTTCAATTAAAGGCTGCATTACACAATCAGCAGCCAGATACAAACCCTACGAGAAATTTCTGATTATAAATTAAAATTAGTGAGTGACCAGCTGGTGACCAGTCACAAATGTACAAAATTACCAAGAATAATTGGGAAGAGATACGACTACAAATAATGGTATTACTAATGAGATGACCCACACTTGGAAAATGAGATTTAGAAAAAAATAACCTTCAGGGAACTACAACACGGCTTAATCTAAAACTGCAGAACTGAATTCAAATTCAATATCACGAAACAATTCCACGTATGCAGACAACACAAACAAACCTTAGCACATCTAAATTGAACTCAGTACTATTAGACAAGGGCGAAACATTCAAAAACGTCATTAAATTGTTGGATACTTACTTAAAACTGAAATATATATACAATGAAATACAAGTTTTTAACATCTTTGAGCCCAGAATTACATCAGAAAACGTATTATATTATATTTATGTGCTCCACGGGATCCTTGTGAGTCAGAATTTGAGGAGTTAGTTAAAATTCAGTTAATAAATTATCAACAACTCAAAATTGGACAGATTACTAGAAGATTTATCAATGGTGTTTGACGAAACTCTTGTTTGCATATCAAACTATAAAGCTCAATAAGAGCTTCAAGAAGATGTGACATCTAGCCGCGACGTATTCCATACGTCATGAACGACAAAATAGGAGGCTATGTAACGAAAACTTTAAAACTTGAAAATTTCTATTGGCTGTCTTATCTATATTTAGGTCCATATTTAGAAAATAAATATCGGTACTTACAAATAGAATGGTATTATTTAAAAATAACTCATTTCTAGGGTTCCGTACCCAAACGGTAAAAACGGAACCCAATTACTAAGACTTTGCTGTGTCCGTCTGTCCGTCTGTCTGTCACCAGGCCATCTCAAGAACCGCGATAGCTAGACAACTGAAATTTTCACAAATTATGTATTTTTGTTACCGCAATAACAAAAAATACCAAAAAAAAAATGAATATTAAAGGGGGCTCCCATACATCAAACGCGATTTTTGTCCTTTTTTGCTCCATGTTAAAAGACTTTGCTGTGTCCGTCTGTCCGTCATCCTGTCACCAGGCTGTATCTCAAGAACCGCGATAGCTAGACAGCTGAAATTTTTACAAATTATGTATTTTTGTTAGCGCAATAACAAAGAATACCAAAAACAAAATAAAATGAATATTAAAGGGGGCTCCCATACATCAAACGCGATTTTTTGTCCTTTTTTGTTTGATATTAATAATGGCAACAAGTAGGCACTTTAAATATTCACAAAACACTCAGTTATATTTAACGACAAATAACAGAATGAAAATAAAATGAATATTTAATCCCATACAAAAAAATGCCATTATTTTGCCTATTTTTGCTCGATATTAATAAATGGTAACAGGTAAGCACTATATTAACTAAATTAATGTAGGTACCTACTGTTGTTTACGTAATCAATGGTACGGAAACCTTCGTGCTCGAGTCCGACTCGCACTTGGCCGATTTTTGTATACGGTAGAGAAAAATTTTGAGAAATCGAATAAAATTGGTGAGTGAATTTATTTATTTGTACAACCAAGACTACATATACGCCTAATTCCATTACATGCAATATGCATGAATAAGTAGGTAAATGAAATATCGAATCTTATAAACTACACTGTTGTACCTTATGATATTATTAACTACGAGTATATTAAGCAGTACAAAAATACTTCCTAAACTGGGCATAGACCCGTATCTCAGGCAGAATAAGGTAACAGGTGTGTTGCAACAACACGAAGCAGCTGACTGGTGGATTAAATCAATATAGACTGGTAAACCATTTGATAAGCTTCCATTTAGTAGGTAATTTGATAAACTTCCATTTAGTAACGTTTTTTTTTTTCTAGGACGCACCACTTTTGAGGGCCTGGCAAAGTTTGTTTAGTAAAACTGCCTATCTAACGCATCAAAATTATATTTTTATTAAATTATCTCCATATTTAAAAAAATACACTTTTAAAACATGACAGTAAAACGAAACTTTGTCTATCGATTATGAAGGGAGAATGACATAGGAATGTCTTTTCCAGAGCTTTACACCGATGCTGGTACTACACCGTCTAGGTCCGTCGTCCACCGTCCGATCTAGGTCTTTTATCCAAACGTAGTATGCAAGCAAATTGTCTTTGTGAAATCGCATTTACAACGCATATGGATCGAGAAATGGATTTACCTACTTGGTTGGAAATTAAGAATGTGTTTTTTTACACAGGACCACTTCTTCCAGGGCTCTAGGCAGTGTTGATCATATTCGAATAAAGCCTTGCAAGCTGCTTTGAATGGTTTTGTTGTACTACAGCATTGACAGTTTTAAGTGTTAAAGTGGAGGAAAAAAGTGGAGGAAATGGGGTTTAGTCATGACGAAAACTTTGTAACAGATCAAATTCCACGCGGGCGAAGCCGCGGGTATCAGCTAGTACACTTATACATACAATACATGTATAGCAAATTTGAATATCACTAAAATATCACAACGCCCCTATTGGTCTATTGATGTAAATACCGGGCCCAGATCTCGGGCGTCCTGAGTTCGAGTCGAGATCGAGTGAGGGTCGGGCAACATGAGTTTCTAGCATATTCTTATCGCTGTAAGCCATTCGCGCTGTGTCGCAGTGTCTCGATGACTTAATGGTATAGCGCCCGCCCGGCAAGCGAGGAGATGCGGGTTCGAGTCCCGCCTGAGACATAATTTTTCAAGTTTACTGATATTATAATTGCAATTAAGTTGCTAAAATATCAAATAAAGTATGAGTTTCGATTTTCGAACATTACTCGAGTTTGTGATCACCAACCCGCATTTAAAAAATGTGGTGATTAGGCCTGTACCCATCATTGCTGTGGTAACTTGAATTCAATGATGGAGGCCTTTGCCCTGCAGTGATAGTGGTAGGTTCTGTACCCATAGAAACAGTGCATCTTCTCGGCACTAGGCTACAATTTTTCCGAAGTAATGGCAGGATAAATAATATTGGGACGTAAAAGTCGCTTCATTTGTCTACTTGCAGTAATAAATCTGATATTTGCAGTAATAAATCTGATATTATTTTTCTTAAAAAAACCGTGTCACGGGGTCCTATGGCATCTATGTATTGCCAAACCCATCACAAAAGCACGTCATTCTGCGTAAGTCATGACCCACATCGTGGGAGACGACGCTGGTTTGGTGATACATCCAGCATTTTCCAATGCTTTTGTTGGCTGAAGATAACAACAAAAATACGACTCATACTAATGGACGCAAAATTTGGTTGTTAAGACATTATTGTGGCAAGAAAGAGCATTAATGTGTAGCAACAAAGAAAGGAATCATTCGTGTCGAACAAGAAACACATTAGGAACACATTAGCACATGAGATTTAATACAATGCGAACAGTACACGCACGAAATAGCTAAGGAGTCAAGCGAAATACACTTCTCTTACTATGGGTGACGCAAACTAAAGTACCTACTGCTAGAAGATGACGGGAAGCAGAGTCTTCAATCGACCATTGGTCAATAGTGATCCCCAAGCTTGCGTAGCGTAGTGATTATGCCAAAACTCTTTTCTTGGAGAGGTATGTCCAGCTGTAGACTGTAGAAGATGATCACAGTCGGTATTTTTGATACCAACAATCCTTCTACTTCTTCTTTAGCTTGCGTCCACTGCCGAGCAAGCCTATGCCTGGAGGAAAGCGTCGTAGACAGCCATATAAGCCTGTACGGTAGCCAAATCACTGTTATTCTCTGATTAAACATTGTATGGGTCGAAACGCTGCCCGAATTATCTATCAAGTATGATTTTTATACCTACTGTGCACAAAATTTAAAGAATGTTAATTAAATTTTGTTAATATGCGATCGGAATTTTACGCGGTCCGCTTCCTACGAGTCACTTACAAAAAAGTAACAGCCTATAACCATCCCACTGCAGGGCAAAGGCCTCCATCATTGAATTCAAGTTACCACTGCAATGATGGTTACTGAAATAATCACCACGCTTGCTAAATGCGGGTTGGTGATCACAAACCCGTGCCATGTTCAAAAAATCGAAACTTTTTGCGGCCCGACCCGGGGATCGAACCCGCGATCTTGGTCCGGGATTTAAACCATTAGACCAACGGGGCGTCACTTGCAAAGCGCTAGGATTTCATCAGAAACGACCTATAATCATCCCACTGCCAGGCACAGGCCTCCATCATTGAGTTCAAATTATAACAGCAATGATGGGTACAGGCATAATCTTCACACTTGCCAAATGCGGGTCAGAAAAACCCGAGCTATGTTCGCAAAATTCAAAACTCTTGTTCGGACCCACTAGACAACGGGGCGTTGTATTATAAAATGCAAAATTAAAAATATTTATCGCTTACTTTTGTTGAGGTACTTCGTCAATACAATTGTTCCAGTTCCAACCTATTTATAAATAGGAAAAATGCTCGAATCATCCCGAATTCCGCTGAACATTGTCCAACAAAAGATGGGCTTAATTGGGGAATGCGTGTCGGTGCTTTTGTCCTGAGCACCCGCTGTGTGGAAAAAGGGATGACACATGTAACAAACAAAGGAAATTAGCCAGAAAATACTAATCGTTTTATTTAGGCGCTATTCATTGAACCCTTTCCACGACTTAAGTGCCCTGAGACCATAATTTGCTATTTGTAACGTTATTTTACGACTTGAATTGTATATCTGTTCGATGTTCTTTTTAGTGCAAAGAACAACATCGTTAAATCAAAAAGAGTAAGACTGTTTAAGAGTAAAGTTGGAAAAGTAGTAACCTGTAGTACCTGGAATAAGATTTTATTTGTTTTATTTTTTTTGTTTAATTTACGTATTCGATGATCGTAGTTTGGCTTATAGAGGAGGGTAGACGCTGCAGCCGGTATTATTCTGACTGGGCTCCTCTAGTACTTAGGTACTCCTTAACTTTAGTAAGTACTTACATGCCGGCATCGGCACTGTACGACACGAACAAACAGTGAGTACTCACTTAAAATCAGCCAGTATGTCCCTTGCGCAACCCTCGACTTCGACCGGGACCTCTGCAAACTATATCAGCTGTGGTTACACACACAGCCAGGTCTAAGATCTAGAATAATAATGTCGTATCATTTATCGATGTTTCTTGTTTTTATTTTAGACTAATAAATTTTACCATAACCACCACGCGTACGTTCAGGGCCCTTATTCAGCTATTTCAATTGCAGTTTAATCGTGATTGAATTGGGTGATTTAGACATTTAGCCCATACTAGAACTGTCAAAAATCTGCTACTCAATCACGATTGTGATAAAAGGTTTTAAGCTTTAAAGAACTTTATTCTCATAAGAAATACAAGTTTCACTTATAATGAGATTTAAAAATAAAATTAAAACTTAAACTAATTATATTGGCCGCCAGTACCCGCTTCAATATGTAGCTTAAGCTTCTTTTTGAAGACATTCAAGGTTTTACAATTTCTTATATGAGTTGGCAGTGCGTTATAAAGCTTTGCTCCCTCAAACAAAATAGTCTTCCTTCCATAACCAGTCCTAGGCATCCCTAAATTTAATTCTTTTTTATTTCGAAGACTATGAGTGTGATTTATTTTTTCTAGTTTTAAATTAGATTTTACAGCATTGTTGATTATTTTATATATTAGGAGGCAAGTATTTAAGTGGTATAATTGGCTAATGTTAAATTTTTTGGTTTTTTTATATAACTGTTCGGTCGGTGTATGAAACGGATAGCGATGTAGAACTTTGATAATTTTGTTTTGGCATCTCTGTAATGAATTCAAATGAGTAGCTGCGGCTGACCCCCAGATTTCAATTAGGTACCCAAGGTGCGATTTCACCAACGCGTTATAAATAATGGGTCTTACTTTTTTTGGGATACAATTTGCAATCCTGCGGAGTGCTCCAAGAACGGATGTCAGCTTAGATTTGATGTGTTCAATGTGTGGCTGCCAAGTTAATTTATCGATACGATTTGGTTACCTGAATTAGTGGCCAGGTTGGCGTCCGCAGGATGTTCAATCGCCGAAACAAGATGCTGCTGCTCGTCTTTTATACACATGTTTTTATATTTTGCCGGCTCATTAAAATGTAATCTAGCTAAATATAGTTTATCTTACTGTTGGTGTCGTAAGAACCGACAAAAGGAGTACTAGTAAAAGGAGAACAGCAGTGACTTTTCTCTACCATTGGTCAAACAGTGATCTCAAATCCGCCTGGCAAACATTGCGATTATAGCAAAATCTAGGTACTATTTGGAGAGGCCCAATCATAAGACATAATTATATAGCCTATATTACAGACTGGTTATTGTAATAAAATCAAAAATAACTCATCTCATAAACAGTCTCTTATATAAATTAGATTATTAAATGATCCATTATGTGAGATCCTATAAAGTCTCACAACAATACCATTAACTTGACTCTAGCGTCAGCAGAAGCACTAACAGTTAGTGCGGCAGACGTAACCATAAAACGGAGAGTAGCTAACTATTTTATGGTCCATTGATAATATAAATAAACTTCACTAGCAGAAGTCTCTTTCTACTGAAGATAGCTACGAGTATGATAGAGACGCAAGATATTAACTTACTTATAAAGATACAGCGGACTAGTGTGTAACTGACAAACACAGCTAATTTTGCAAGGATGTATGGATTTAAATTAAATAGGTCATAAAGGGTATTCATTCATTTACCTTTAAGATTATTAGCATATTATGGTTAAGAAACTTATTGAAAACGAATTGTAAAAATTAAGACGTCCGGTGTACCCCATTTAAATGCAAATAAACTATTCTATTTTATTTTTAATCAACGAATTGAATCACTATGAGTGAAGAACTGCTTAAAGAACGGAGAGGTTTCAGAACCTCTGGCTTTTAGCATATGCCGATTTGGTGAAGATCAGAGCAAACCGCTGAATGCGGGTGTTGGAGGATCGATTGGAGTGGATATCCTTTCGAAAGACTTATGGACTTTATTTGGATAGCATAATGTTAATGAAGAACTTTCTTAGAAACCAGTATGAAAATTTAATAAATAAACTTCAGAACGCGTCATTGTCATTATTAAACCTTCGAGGTAGGGTTATCATAAGTCCACTGCTGGACTCTCCATCTGCCCGCCCCAAGCACGACCCTCGGCTATTTTCATCGCTCTTTCATCTATAGCCCTTACCAACCTTGTTGTGATCATTGCTACAATACAAATGTTCTCCATGCATAATCACGCACCTTTTTCGGACCTCCGTGGCGAGTGGCGTAGGCACACCGGTCGATGTCTAAGTCCGAGATTCTGGTGTCGATTCCCGGACGGGTCACTTTATGAAAACCACTTTTATATTTTTCTACGGATCTGGGTTTTTGTAGTACCTTTTTGTTTCGGATTTCCACTATACCTTATCTGTGACAATACTAATACTCGTAGTGCTACACTACTTCCTTAGTATGTTATGTTATCCAAATCTAATTTGTATAATTTGCTGGTCATAGGAAGCCAATTTAGCTTGCCTTATAGAGTAATTAATTGTTCAAACATTTAATACTACTTAATTATAATAATACCGAATAACAAGACAGAATAGCACAGTGACAGTTCATAATATTATAGGTAAGCAAAGAATAAAAAGTCAGACAGTAGAGATATAACTAAAAAGTATTTACCAAGAACCCAATTGGATGATTATAGAATTACCAGCTGATATTTTGATTAAAAAATTCCTACGAAATTAACAATATACTTACACAAAAATCGATTAAACCGTTTCACAGGAGTTTAGTAACAAACACGATTAACGAATTATAAACGGTACTCGACGGTACTTGACTCGGTAACGAGTTCTGCTTAAAAACGTTGAAGTTTTAACTTTTCCTGTATTTTATCATCATCCTCATCAGTCCACATCACTAGATATTGGAGTCAGACGTTTGAAGATAAAGAGGATTTTGCCTTAATGACTCAAAGATGATGCTGCTGCCGGCTTTTTCTCGGGGTACAAATTTTATTACACCTATACTTATCAAGAGAAAGGGTTGTGCTATTCTACAGGGTGTACCAGAGCACAGAGAAGCGAAAGCTGTGGGAGAAAACATAGGCCTATACAAACTTATTGAAGGTCACATTTTCGTAAATAACATTTACTAATTAGGTAACTTTAAATTAATCGGTAAATACTCGTAGGTATAGGGCACGCAAAAGATACGAATCAATTACCTGACCATAATGAAACCAAATGTTAAAGAAAAGCTCTGACCCGAGTTCACCAACATTTAAACAGCCGGTAAACAAAGAGTGACGATTAATTTGACACAATTCCCATACAAAATATGTCAAACTAGCTGATGCCCGCGGCTTCGCGCGCGTGTGTTTTTATCTGTTACAAAGTTTTCGTCACGACTCACCCCCCTCTCCTCCACTCTTTTTCTCCACTTCCTTTGCCTACGGTGCCGAGGGTACCCATCTCGGGCGAGGTGGTGGTGGGTACTTAGTGGGAGCCGATACGTCGTTCGGGGCCCGTTGATACAATAGTTGGATGAAAGGGGCCGATTTAAACTATCGTTTTAGGGATCCGGTGTTAGTTCTCCTAGCGTACCGTGGTCCAAGCGAGCTCACACCACATCTGTTTGCGTTTACATGAAATCTGGAGTACAATATCATTTGAAAATTTAAAAACTGTCAATGCTGTAGTACATCAAAACATTCAAAGCAGGGAGGGCCTGAGGCCTCCTAGAAAAAATAAATCGTTACTAAATGGCAGTTTATTAAATTATCTTCTAAATGAAAGATTGTCAAATGGTCTACCAGTCTATATTGATTTAATCCACCAGTCAGCTGCTTAGTATTGTTGCAACACACCTGTTACCTTTTTCTGCCTGAGATACGGGTCTATGCCCAGTTGAGGAAGTATTTTTGTACTTTTTAATATAGTTGATTATGTCATAAGGTACTCAATAGTGTAATTATATACACTTTTTTTCGATTTCTCAACATTTGTCTCTACCGTATAAACAAAAATCGGTCAAGTGCAAGTCGGACTCGCGCTCGAAGGGTTCCGTACCATTGACTACGAAAACAACAGTAGGTACCTACATTAATTTAGTTAATGTAGTGCCTACCTGTTACCATTTATTGATATCAAGCAAAAATAGGCAAAAAATTGTTTTTTTTTTTGTATGGGAACCTCCCTTAAATAATAATTTAATAATTTATTATGAAAGTTAGAAATATAACTGAGTGTTTTGTGAATATTTCAAGTGCCTACCTGTTGCCATTATTAATATCGAACAAAAAGGGACAAAAAAACCGCGTTTGTTGTATGGGAGCCCCACTTAAATATTTGTTTTATTTTGTTTTTAGTATTTGTTGTTATTGCGGTAGCAAAAATACATAATTTGTGAAAGATTCAACTGTCTAGCTATCGCGGCTCTTGAGATACAGCCTGGTGACAGACAGACGGACAGACGGACAGACAGCGAAGTCTTAGTAATAGGGTTCCGTTTTTACCCTTTGGGTACGGAACCCTAAAAATGATTGTTCTAAATAATACCATTCTTATAGTAAGTACCGATATTTATTTTCTGAATATGTACCTAAATATAGATAAGACATCCAATAGGAATTTTCAAATTTTGTCTTTTCGTTACATAGCCTCCTTATTTCTTCGTCAACTTTGTCCTTCAGGGCGTATGGAATACGTCGCGGCTAGATGAAAATTGGTGTCACATTTTCTTGAAGCACTGATTGAGCTTTATAGTTTGATATGCAAACAAGAGTTCCGTCAAACACCATTGTTAAATCTTCATAATCTGTCCAATTTTGAGTTGTTGATAATTTACTAACTGAATTTTAACTAACTCCTCAAATTCTAACTCACAAAGATCCCGTGGAGTACATAAATATAATATAATACGTTTTTGATGTTAGAAACGTGTATTTCCTTGTATCGATAATATCATCACATCTGTTCAGTTTTAAGTAAGTATCCAACCGTTTAATGATGTTTTTGAATGTTTCGTCCTTGTCTAATGGTACTGAGTTCAATTTAGATGTCCTAAGATTTGTTTGTGACCGACCTTTGCTCCTCAGTACCTTCTGCATACATGGAATTGTTTCGTGCTATCGAATTGAAACTCTGCAGTTTTAGTTTAAGCTGTGTTGTAATATCCTGAAGGTTATTTTTTTCTTCAGATTCCAACTGTGGGTCATCAGTAATATTATTTGTAGTCGTATATCTTCCAAATTATTCTTAGTAATTTTGTTCATTTGTCACTGGTCACCAACTGGTCACTCACTTATTTCAATTCATAATCAGAAATTTCTCGTAGGGTTTGTATCTGGCTGCTGAATTTTGTAATGCAGCCTTTAATTAAAGTTCCACAAGTTTTAATTAAGTTAATTCATCCATTTCGGCGCCAATTATTAAATTCTAAAATAATACCATTCTGTTTGTAAGAAATAACCTATTTATTTTCTGATTGACACATTGAATGTCATAACAAACTAAGTAAAGTCTGAGAGTACAAATATGTAAAGAGTATGGATATGACGCGGAACCGAACAACCTTTGCCCCCAATTTTTTATCCCCTTAAAGATTAAATTTTCAAAAATCATGAAAGACGTCATTCTTAACTTCTAATCAGGTAGCTAGATACCAATTTTCATCGACTTAGCTTCAAAACTGAGTGAGTTTCATACAAACTTATGGGGCCCTTTTTACCCCCTTAGAGGCGGAATTTTCAAAATTCCTTTCTTAGTGCTCACCTACACTATAAAAGGAAGCACGGTGAAAATTTTCAGATTATAAATCCCAGTAGTTTGGGCTGTGCGTTGATATGTCAGTCAGTCAGTCATTAAATCAGTTTTCATTTTTATATATATATATAGAAGAAAAAGATAGAAGAAGAAGATAGAAGATAGAAGAAGATAATATTTTAAGCGCTGTTTAAACTTAAACGTTTGTTGGTGAACTCGGGTCTTAATCTTTTTATTCCGAATTACACAGTTTCAATAACAAATACCTAGATAAGAATTAAAACGAAATCATGATTAAACTACATTTGCATACTACTATGAAAATGCTGTTTCATGCTTTTGAACACATTGTAAATTAGTGCTGGCATCACTTAATACAGTACCAGCATCTAAAATGTATTTTTCTCAAATGTCCCGAGATCCAGACAGATCAAAAGTGCAATGAACTATTCCCACCAGACGTATAGGTACCACGAATGCGAAAACAGCTTCAAGCGACGCGAGATTTTACTGGTTTCTTTAAACTGCATCAACTTATCTTGATATGTAGATGAAATATTCAGCCTTTTTTTGTTACAGAGAATTTTAGAAGCTAAAGATTTATTTATTTATACATGATGTATGTTTGAAGGTAAACATAAACAGCGTTGGTGTTAACAAAACTAACAAGCGATATGGATTATTGGAGCACTATACTATGGTTCACTGTCAGGAAAATACGTTTTTTTATTTTATTTATATATTTACTGATTTATGCCTTCAAATGTATTCTTGTGTGCACCTAAGCATGTTTCAGTTGGAATTTCAAATAACAGATTTTGGGTAACCATTGACGTCGACTCTTAGAACACACCCTGAGTTTTCTTTACACAAAAAAATCCAGTCAAATCGCACGTACGATTCTGTGCGACATAAAAAACATACATGAATAAAATAGCAGATACCAATCCATTTCCGTCGGTTTATGTCCCGTGGCAGAAGAACTATAGCAATAAAAATTGTTCAGTGCTCATATTTTATCGGGACGAACGGCGGTTGTGGACATTACTGTCGACTGGGCAGGGACGGACTCCAGGCTGGGCCTAGGGAGCTCAAAAGGGCCCTTAATTCAAGTTGTAGTATTTCAAGTTGTAGTAAGAAGGTAGTTAAATCCAATGATATTTGTGTTAGGCAGATTTACATTTATAATGAATTTTTTTTTAATATTTTATTGGCAGAAATTTCTAAATGCTCGTAGGTTTTTTTGTCCATCTATTAGTTCTTCGCAACCCGGGTTAATAAGCTAGGTAGTACTCGTAGTTTAGTAGGTTCGTATCTCACGAAGGGCATTTTTTTGTGTTAGTGCTTAAAAGGACCCAAAAATCAACGTAATTTAACATTCTGTCATTTTAACGTTAACAAATTATACGCGATCGTACCTTAGTTTGCCTGACGTTTCAATCGGGTTACATTGACTATGGTCTAACACAGACCATTAGTCAGCCTGTGTGGGTAAAAAATAGGTACATGTTAAATATCAGTGGTTTTTTTTGTTACATCTGATAGTAATCAGGTTGTAGGTACTAGTAAAGGCAATTTCTCTATACTCAGTTTAACAATAGCACAGATAGTAGGCAGTCGGATGATGTCGGATTGTAGTGAGTTCGAGTCCCGCCTCGGGCAGCCGAAATTTTATTCAAGGTACCTTCAATAAAATTTAAACTAGCAATTGATTTGCTTATAGAACAGTTTGACATATTTCCTTTGAGTTACACCTCAAAGTCAAAGTCAAAGTTAAACATTTATTTTCAGTGAGATTATAGAGAGAGGCTGCTCTCCCTCCGCGCCTCTGGCTTCAAAATTACACTCTAGTATTAGGCAGACAAGTACCACAGCGTAGTGACCACGGCGAGTCGGGGTAAACATAATTAGAGTTGTTGTGGCTGAAAAAAATAACAGAAAACATGGATATGAACCAAAAAAAATTATGAGAAATTTTAAAAAAAATTCTAAATTTTATATAACAATACTACTCGTACTAAGTATTATTTAGTACAGACTTTTTTTTAACACAACAACAATAATTATGCATATTCCGATTATTTTTTTTTAATAAAAATAAATAAGACGATACAAACTTTCTAGTTTTTTTGTCGATGAATAAATCATGTTAACAAATAAAAAAGTGTGTATGTAAAAGTAGGGAGAAGGTTACTTTGATCTTTAATACATCTAGAAATTAAAATTATTGCATGCAAAACAACATCTTTGAAAAGAAAAAAAAGTGTTTTAATAATCGGGTATCTGTTGTTCTGGAAAAAAAACTATTAAATAAATTTATTATTTGCAATATTATTTATTAAAATATATCTGGTATTCAAAACTTCGTTAAACCATTTTAGAATTAATGAAATTCGAACAGAAAAGTTTCGAAAGTAAGATAGGTTACCGTTAAAAAGCTAGTTACATCAGCATCAGCTGGACATAAACCTATTCATTCAATAGGAGGATAATCTTCATCGTTTGGTGAACTGGCAAACTCAGTTTAAGTACTGGTATTATACACCGTGCAATTTTATCCACCTGTAAAACGAAGCCCACGTTATTGGACCATAATGTATAACATCATGGCAGTTTTTTTTTTTTTATTATAAATAATTTTTGAAATATTTGAATTTTTGATTCAGATTTTTAATTTTATAACACGCTGTGACGCGCCCAGACGTATTATTTTGCTGCGGCGGTGTCTCGGTTGAATGGACCTTACACAGCTACATCTGTGGGCGTCACAGCGTGTTTCAAAATAAAAAGCTGAACCGATTCAATATTTTAATTTAAATATTTTTTTTTTAATAAATAATATTGCCAAGATGTTATACATAATGGTTACATAACGTGGACTTCGTTTTACAGGTGGTTAAAATCTCACGGTTTATAGCAGACTAAATTCCTTAAGGCAGTATTAATTTAAACTACCTACTCTAAGAATCTCAGTATTTTATTTATTATTATTAACTTTAGCCACCTTTTACGACACCCTTAGCCCAAGAATATTGGGTAAAAATCTAGTTTAGACCGGCACCTAATTTCCACGTCATAGTACAAAGTCAATTTATTTTAAGGCTTCGTTGGTGAATAAAAATATTATAACTGCAGCCCCCACTCCCTGAGTGCGGGCCTGTCCCCCATTCTTTTGAAGTGCGGAATCGTTAAAGCCGGCATCGGTCACAATCAAATGTAAATACAGGACAGGAATGCATTTTACTACCGCACCACATTTGCCAACCTGTGTGTTACAATATTCCCCATACCTGGTGCGCTATTCGTATACAAAATCCAATGTTGTTATGCTTTCGAAACATTGTTTTATAAGTAAACAAATATCAACGACCTCTGCGATGGAGTGGTGTACATACACACGGTTTATCAAGGCGTTGCCTTCTCTGAGGTCCCGGGTTCGATTCCCAGTCAGGTAAGTGTAGGAAAATATGTTTTCTATATTTTCTCACGTTTGATTGTTTGTGGTATATTCTTTCTTCCACTACTACGTAACTTCCACAAAACAAATGGCTTTAATTAATTACTTACTTTGACGTTAGAATTATTTGGGTGATCCCTATTTGTTTATTGATTTTAATGTAGGTATAATATATAGTTTAGCCTAACGGTCAAGGCCTTGAATACACAAAGCCATTACCTAGTAAAAAAATTGGTTGTTTGTAAAGTAGGTTTACGATCGAGATGTTTACGTGATAACGAGAAAATCTCCATTCGTTTGTATGCCGCTAGAGTGAGAGAGACGGAAGATCGGTCCACTCACTCGAACGCTATGCCAGCCTCCGCTCGTGAGGATTCCGCGTGACAAGTTTCACGGAATGACTGGCAGCGCTCGAGATGAGACGGGAGATCGGTCCGTCTCTCTCTCTCGTTATACCTGCGATCGCGCTCGTGAGGTTTTGGTGTGACACAAGTTTCTGAACGTGTCACCCGACTAAAACGATTTTAAAGACGTTATCACGTCAAAAAACTTCGCATTTTTCTTTTCACTTTTACACTTTAATTTCATACCAAAATTCAAAAGCAACCAAGCAAAGCAAACTCCGGAAAGATCAGAGTCGATTATAATAACGAACAAATCTTTGACAGATTGGTATCATGACTACCATCGCCCTCATCTCTGAGCCCTCTCAATGACACTTGACCGAGATCAATGAAGACGAGATGTGATTTATCATGGGATCTGTTACGTGAAAAGTAGGTAACTTACCTACTATACCAGAAATTTTAGGAGAATTTCGTACAAATTCCATTGAAGTTTTGATAACTAAAGTTCTTACGTAAAACAAAAATACCTATTATACAAATTTATAAACAATGAAAAGTTACGAAAATTGCACTATTCATGCAACATAATATTAAGATTTATTTCTTACGTCTCCTTATAACGCATGATTTTTGCTTTTGAAGCAGTGCACAGTGGTAGGACAAAATATTGGGATGTGTTAAAGGACTTCCTGGAGCGCGTTTGCACAAATAAAATTGATTTTATATTAGGTCAATATCATAAAAAAACTAAGTACCTCACAGTTACACTTACTTACCCAAGTACTTATCAGTGTAACAGACTATTTTCGTGTATTCTCCTCTTTAGGTAGCAACTAGCAATAAAAACATATTTCCTTGGCCCCGCCGAGTTATGCTTAGTTTCGCAATAAGCAAGATTTATAGCGCTGTTTGTGAGTTTGTCGCGCGTCCGCGACCAGTTGACGGCGCGCCGTGACGCGGCCGCGGTCGTCTAGGGATGTTCGGAAGGGATACAATTACGTTTTATCCCTTGTAGACTGGAGGTCAAAGTACGCCGAATCCAGTTGTACCTAGCTAAAAATGTCCGCAAATGACGTCAAATCTGAGGTCCAATTTTCATTTTCCGACCGCGATCTTGGCAAATTTTAGGTCCAACAATTGTATTGTGTCGGGCCTATCGTATAAATATTCCATCATACGAGTACTATGAATTCCAAAGGTTTTTTATTTTTCCAAAAGTTCAAGATAGTTTTATAGCCTTGCCGCCATTTTTTGTCATAATATAATATTCTTCCGTGAAATATTTCTGTAAGTATTGGGGCAGGACTTTATTCTGGATTTGCCTCTGGAGCTGTCTCCTTTACGACCTTTACCCGCACTGTGTAAGCAAACGCTCATTAAATACGATGACCCGGTTCGTATCGTTTCGTGGTCCGCTGCTTACTACGGAATTCGCAGTTAAATCGTTTAAAATAAATTTTCATAACTAACATAACATTGCAGTTACAAGACGTCGATTAGACAAAGCTTCGCAGTTAAATCGTTAGCAGTAGTTTTTGATATAACGAAACATCACAGTAACAGACATTGATTTAACAAGGCATCGCAGTATGGTGATGTTGTTGAAAGGTTTTCGAAGAAACAAAATTCGATGATACGGCGTTCGCATTTAAGTAGGAAACCCCTTCGAAAAGGTAATTTAGAATTTAGAGTATCTTTGTTTAATGATCTTAAATCTGGAAGGTAGGTTATATTCGTTTTATCCGAATCGCAGCGTTTCTCAACACTAAACATAGACAATGTCTGTTGTTGCTTCCCCAGAACTATGTCGTTGTGAGATTCTTTTTTGTCATAACCTATAAAACATTCTCGGTAACTTTTTTTCATCGTCCCGCGGTATTAGTGGATATATCCTTTCAAGGGGCAATATCAATTATATTGACGCAATGGTCTCTAGTTTATTTATTGTGCTGAGAACTGTATGTCAAGTTATATTAGCCTACGAGAAGTATGTCTCTGTTGCCATTGATTTAAGGTAAATAGCTTCGAAAATAGTCAAAGTACGAAGCTTGCCCTAAATCTCCGCCCCACTTCAGTGGAAACATGGTGATTGGTCAATTCATGCACCGCTAAGCTCTTCTCCGCTCCTCTCCACGTCAGTGGAAACGCACCCTAATCCAATCCATAAAAAGTAGAGACCCGTGCTAAACAATGAGCGTAATGGGTTGATAAATCGTTAGATTTAAAACGCTGTGCATATAGGTAGGTAAAATAAAACAACAAAGTTCAATAGAACTCTCTCTTTCTTTCTCGGAAACAAATACCAAATTGTAAAACTTAAACAACATCACAATAATATCACATGATTTAATATAACATTCGAAAAGTCGAGTTCCAATAAATAAACAAAATGTCAGGCACAGCAAAGAGACAGACAAGAAAAAGACCTAAGATTCCACAAATGTGTAATACCACTAATGAAATATATCGACTTCGAAACAAAGATTCTTATAAAAAGTATTATCTATGAAGGTACAACAATACATTATCCTTTGTCGTAAAAATATTTTTATAAGTTTTACAATAAAGTTATTTAAAAAAAATGCGTCAATTACGCCGCCAATTCTTTTTTAAATCAAAAATTAAACACACTGTTAGGCTGCGTTTTCAATTAAGCGGAGCGGAGTCTAACCAATCACAGCGCTCTAAATCTATGTTTGAGATCTGTGATTGGCCACTTTCAGAAACAGCTATTTTCTATGGCGGAAAATTATTTTGTGTCATTACCAAGCGGTCGGGTCGAGCTGTTAGTAACTCACCTGTGCTTACGCAAGTGCAACACGCCTACGCTTATGCTTTTGCGAGTTTGTGACATTCATTTTTTTTTTACCTACTCATACGAGTTATTTTACAAATGTTCACTTTTTTACAAATTGTAGGTAAGCCTTCACTTAAATGAACTCATACAATTCTTTATGAACGTAAAATATTTAAAATTACAATTAAAGGTCCGCTCCTCTCCACTCCGCCAACCTCCGCTTTGGTGGATACGCAGCCTTATGCTAGACAGACAGCTGTCAACATTTTGGTCATAACTATAGTCTATGACGTGTTGCTGAATTTATAATTATTAATTTACTAGGAACTTCCATAATTCACTTGCATTTTTAAAGTTTATCCAAAGAGGGCAGAGTGGAGATAGGGTATTCATAGAGTAGAACATATCAGTGCCTGGTTGGGATATATAATGAGTTGTATGAACATTTCTATTTAGAGTACTCTGCGGTGAACTTCTTGTGAAAGTTCTGGAATATATCGAGCATCTCCTGCAGCAGCGCGGGCTGCGGCAGGATGGTGGTGCGGAAGTGGTACGTGCCCGGACGCTGCCCGAAGCCGCTGCCTGGCACCACACAAATGCCTGCGGACAAGTTCCTATTTGTAACGTCAGATCTTGTCGTAGTATTACAAACTTGTTTTGATATTAACATGGTTTATTGAAGGGTTGGTATCTATACTAATATTATAAAGCTGAGGAGTTTGTTTGTTTGTTTGAACGCGCTAATCTCCGGAAGTACTGGTTCGATTTGAAAAATTCTTTGTGTTGGATAGTCCATTTTTCGAGGAAGGCGTGACGTTATTATCTATATAACGTCACGCTGCAACCAATAGGAGCGAAGCATCAGTGAAAAATGTTACAAAAATAATCGCGATCATAAAAACGGAAATTGACGCGTACGAAGACGCGGGGACCAGCTAGTATAAAATAATTATTACCCACAATGTTTAGGAGTAATCTTTCATCAAAGTCCAGGATGTAAACTATATCATTCGTATCTAGGTACCCTACTACAGGATCGTGGTAAGGACGTGAAGCATCGCAACCCTATAATCCTCCTAGCTAGATTTTACTTGATGACATGGGGCATCGACTAAACCAAGCACTGGACTCTAAGCAGAATACGGGAGCAATCGTACTCAGAGCCGTCTAGTCTAGATGCCGCTCTTTTTTTCGAACAGACTAACCACTGAATAAAGGCTTTTCAAGAAGACTTTGATCAGTCAAACCGGGCAAATATTCGCAAGCGCTGAAGACGCTCAACCATGGCCGCACAAGTATTCTTCCCAGAAAGCCTCACAGTAATGAGCGAGATCGGGCCGGTGTAGGGTGAACTGCCCGATCTTGAATCGGGTAGAAGCCATCATGTCACCACGTAAATTCGTGCTTTGCGTTGTTCCAGACTCGTAATATTTAAAATATAATATAACAGGCGGCTTAGGAAACTTTAACAACAGACTACAAAGGTTTGTAGGATAGTCATACGATAAGAAGAAGTTTCATTTTTTTGTTCATTGTAACATCTCTTTCTTCTAGTAAAATAAAACCATAGCCTCTCATAAATTCTACTAAAACATAACTTATAAACATGTATTAAAACCTGCTGCTTCAACCTAAGAGTTCACCATACTGTAAAAAGATATTTACCAAAGTTGTCAATAGTTTCTCACCTGTCTCCTCCAGCAGTTTGAAGGCATAGTAGACGTCGGGCGCCTTGCCAGCCGCCTTAGCAGCCTCCACAGCCTTGGGCGGCAGCTGGAACTGAGGAAACGCGTACATCGCGCCCTGGAACCAAACGTAACATGTTTTCTGATGACCACTTTGGCCCCTTGGCGCAGAGTTCACACTTAAGACTTTTCATCGTGTGACCCTCCTTCAAGATAAGTTGCTCTGGTCGTTTCCCAAGGCTTGGAAAACATTGGACGAATCATCTTCTAGTCAATCAAATTTTGGGCACTGGCTTCTGACTTGACTGGTTTATACGTCTTTAATTTTGAAAGTAGCGATAAAAACCGGGACCAACTGCTGCGTGGAAAATTCTGACACCAGACGGGAAATTACATAAAAAGAAGAAAACACTTAAGTATTAGAAATAATCACATTACTTGTATCTGCTGGTCGAATTTGATGTACTGATAATTAAGGCAAACGATGTTCTGATCAGTGGAGACCCAACCCGGAAAACTTAGAGCATTTGCGACACCACAAACAAAGGGAAGCGATGAATACGCTAGGCTTAAAAAAATAACTTTTTAAACAAAAGTGCTCATATACATAATATGTGAGCCCCTCAGCATTGTAACAAATAAATAAATCATAATACAAGTAGTTATACCTGTACAATGTTGCAAGTGAATCCCTCCATCTTGTTGAAGGTCTCCGCGATCATCTTGGCGCGTTTGTTCAGCGAGTCTAGAACCGCGGTCTTCTCTTTTATAAAAACGTCGTAAGACGGCTCGCCTTGTTGTGGCGGCCTAGCCTGTAAATTAATACAAAAGTTTGGTTCCTCTTAATAGTTCCTTTCTTGTTGTAATGTAATAGTTCCTTTCTTGTTGTAATGCTTTCACGACAATCAATAAATCAATCATTTATTTGCTCTAAATAGGGTAATTTTCACATTTTGTGCGTGTTAATATACCTATTACGACTCGCAAGTTATATTTTTTGACAAGAAACCGGAGGGAGGGTAGTTGCTATTTTTGAGCTGCAAATTAGACCGCACTGCAAACACACGTCCTCTAACCAAACCACATGTTCTTTAACTCTCCACCGGGAAATACTACAACTTTTCACATTTGCTAATGTACTGAAATAGCAAAGAACCCAAAGAACTAGTTCCTCATCGAAGGTGTAAGTTATCAATCATTGTGAGGTACGTAAATGTATCACATTTGTTACACTTGCGATACCTCTCGTATAGACCATCGCTCATTGACAGACAGATATAGCCAACACCGTGTTGGCTTTCTGTTATATCTATCTATAGTGTTGGCAACACCATCGTTCTCGAAAATAAAGTACGTCGTTCGCTGATCATCCGCGGTCATGCTACGTACTAGTAGGCGCCAGTTAAACGCTGCAAACGTCCCATCATCAGACCCTCGTCCAACTCACCAAACAGTCCACGGCAGTCTGGCCCATCGTAGTGGGGCACAGCATGGCCGAAATGGCTTTGTATAAATTGGCCTGCACCACAGGATCCATGTTCACTAGTTCCATCCAGCCACCCCTGAGTCCGCACTCTCCCATGTAGCCCTTGCTCACTGACATGAAGGATGCCACTTCGACTTCTTTATCGTAGGGGCCACCCATTTCTTTTAACACCTATAAATAAACTACCTATGTAGAAGCCCTGATTAAATGATACTACAGTAAGAACTAATACATAGACACCAATTAATTGTACATAACCGGAAAAATTTTTGTAGAGATCCTTAGGGGAGGCCTACGTACAACAGGAGAACCGAAAAAATAAATCCAACGAACCCTCAACTTGCCTATATTGGAGCTCTTCGATTGGTATACCTACATATGACAGCAGATAGTAGTGACTGAAGTAAGGAAGAAGAAGCTAGGAGTATTGCATTACTTTTCATTATAAACCGAGATATTTTAATGAATAATAATTGTATCTCAAGGCAAGAGCGCCTCATTACCTTCTTGAAGGAGAAGAACTTGCTGCCCTCTGCGTAGACGTTGTCCTGATACACCTCGTCCGCGAATATGAACAGCCGGTGCTGGTGCGCGAACTTGATGATCGACTCGATGTTCTCGCGGGTCAGCACCTAAAAATGAACGAACGGATGTGCCCTACGCCCCTCTAACTTAAGGTAGGACCTTAAGTTGTATTAGCTCCAACAGGTAATGGAAAGAGTTATCTCTTTCTTGGTAAGATACGATTCACAAAAAAGATATCCGCAGAGAAACAGCCTTGTTACTTCCGATCACCACGATAAAATGGTAGTGGCAGGCTACATTGTATTGTATTGCTAGTCAAAGCGACAGCTGTTGGAATAGGAAAGTCTCTTAGTAGGTGTTTCACTTGGTTAAATGATGTCAAGATTTCCCGAAACTTGATGCAAGCAACCTCACTCAAGTCACTCGTTGTAACATTCTATGAGGGGTACGTATTCATGATAAAGACATCTTACCTGACCCGTAGGGTTGCCCGGATTGATTATGACTAACGCCCTAGCCGCACATTTCTTTATACACTCTTCTCTAGCTCGCTCTAACTCAGATATATCGAGTCCCCAGTTGCTCTCTTCGTTCAGATAGTACCCGCACTGGCCGAGGCCGAATTCAGCTAGAGACGCAGAGTACAGGGGATATTGGGGAATGGGGATTAGAACTCCTGGAAACAAAACATAAACCAATAGTATTATCAATACTAACAAGATAGCTGATTAGGGGTTTATACCAGGTACCTTGTTGGAGTTTCCAAAAAAGAAGATTTTCCGTAATCATGGCGCTGGCAACAGTACCAACCAAACTACTGGATTCTCATAATAATATGGTACCTGGTATAAACCCCGAATAAATGAACTCTTGTGATGTCTTTTCAGAAATAGGTCATTTTTATCCAGACAAATTGAATCAACCCTATAGCTTAGTTTCTGTAGAGCCTGTTTATTGACTACCTTAATTTATAACCAGCTATCGCCTAGTTTGCTTATCTGCAACTTCTAACGAGAAGGCTGCGTCATCAGCTAATTCTTATCTAGCTCAACTGCCTAAATGAAAGGATGATGATAAAAGGTGTCTGACCCGAGGGTTTCCCGTCAACTTTGTTGCAGAACAGCTGCAGGACGTTCTTGATGGCGTTGGAGGCGCCGGCGGAAAGGCAGATGTCCTGCCAGTTGGCAGGGTGCCCATCCCGTCGCTCGATGTACTCGGCCACGCGCCGTCTGATCAGCTCGATGCCGTGCGACATGGTGTACGCGCCCGCTGACTTGCCCCTAACACACTTACGAAGCTTACTAAATCTTACTTAGAAACTGAAAAACATTCAGATCATATTGGACCTGACCAGTTCTGAAAATTTGATGCAAATCTAAGTGAGAAAGAGTAGCGGTAAACGGTCTTACAATACGTACCTACAGCTGTGGAAAAATCAGTAAAAGGTATTAAATGAACTCTAATTTACGATGGAGTACTGACCCAAGACTTCGAGCTATGGACGAAAAGACAGGTTTTTTTTTATACGTGTCACTATTCATAGTCATTCTGGATTTATTCGTCTCGTGACGCTATACTGCGGGATACCATAATAAAGATTTAGGAATAACTTGAGTTGGGTCAATAAAACTTTTTTTTTTAATATTTTGGCCGGAAATAAGTAATTAAAAATATCGGTGCCAGGTCACTCCAAAGATCTATTATTTACTTTTTTAACAGAATGCCACTTACCCCATTGCATTTAAAATTTCTTGTGCTCTCTTTTTCACGTCTTCCGGATAGCCACCTTTTTCGATTAGTTCGGGCATTATCACAGATGCCAACACCTAGCACAGACATAACTACGATTAAATTATTACTTTCTCAATTAATACTTAACCTAATATTTCGAAAAACTTGACGTGTAAATATGGACAACAAGCAATTTACCACAAAGTTAAGAGATGGAGCTGGTTGTACTTAGGATCACGGTGGAAACTACGAAATACGGTTTCAGTAACTAGACAGTTAGTAAAAACGGACTGAACTGGTTAAGAAAACCAGTTCAGTCCGTTTTTTAAATAGTCAATAATCAGACAATTATTAAATCAACTAAATAAACTAGCCAACATTTCAGCCAACAACACCCACAGCTGGGCTGTTTCCTCTCTATTTCTTGTTTTGTGCGTATAAAATTTACAAAGACCCCTCCATTACCCTGCCTTTTCTAACAGATTTAAAAATGTTGTCTTACTCATCTCTATTAAAAGTGTCGGAAGCTCACTATTTTAAAGGCTGCCCGTCCACGTCAGACTTTTTGTAGGACCGATAATCGGGCCGATTTTTCTATAGTAGGCAGCAGCATACAGTCATGACCGATTTTTTGTAGGACGTGTGCGTTGCTTCATTGCTATTAGTACCTACGTTCTATATTTCTCCTATAAAAAATCGGTCACCGATTGTCGGATGTGGGCGGGCAGCCTAAGAGTTATTTATTGCGGGGTGTAACCAAGTCCAAAGGTTACGAAATTTTTTAATCAGTATGTAGTATTGAACCGCTATTCTAGTTCAACTAACTTTTTATTTATCTTCCTGTGGGTATGGGTCCTGTCTTTCGTCGCAAGATGGAAATTGTAATAAGAAGTCATGAGGACTGTGATAAGCGATTTGTAAAACTCTAACACCACATTATCAGTACCTCTAGCACAAAAAACTATCGAATTCGAATCGTTTGCGTGTTCGTATCGCCATCGAAATATAGTATGAAAACTTAAACAGCGCTCGCGTGGTCAAAACGAGAACTAACAAAGCACGAACTTTGTGTCGTTTGCTTTCGATACGCAAACGATTCGAAGTCGATAGTTTCTTGTGCTAGAGGTACTGATAATATGGTGTTAGAGTTTTACAAATCGCTTATCACAGTCCTCATGACTTCTTATTACAATTTCCATCTTGCGACGAAAGACAGGACCCATGACTTAGCATGGCTTCTGAAACTGCAACCCACTTATCCCTTTTTGACCCTAGCCAATTTAGGCAAAAGCTTTTCCTAATTGACTCGGCCGGGAATCGAACCTGGGACCCTCGCTTATGTGGACCACCGCATCACTACATCCGCAGTCGCCCGTTTCCACTTTGTTTCCACCATGTTTGCTTAAGGTTGTAAGTTACCTGTCTGACGAATGTGAGAGGCCTTTGTCCCATAGCGTGGGCATCTCCGACGTTGGCCTTAATCACCTTTTTGAACGGCTTTTGGGCGCCCTGTTGAAACATTATGACGTGTGAATCCTTTATCCTAAGTCGGTCTATATGCGTCATGTAAAGACTTGCTGCTTGAAGCCAAAATAATGCCAAGGATTAGCTCAGTGGCGTACGTTAGGATACCTTAGCAGTAGTAAAGTAACAGCCTAAATCATCCCACTGCAGGGAAAAGGCATCCATCATTGAATTCAAGTTACCACTGCAATAATGGGTGTACTGGCATAATCACCACGCTTGCCAAATGCGGGTTTGTCATCACAAACCCGAGCAACGTTCGAAAATTCGAAACTTATTTTGTTGCCCGACCCAGGATTCGAACCTGGGACCCCGAGATCTTGGCCCGGTATTTAAACCACTAGACCAACTTAGCATTAGTTTGGTGAGCATTATGGTGATGCTAGAATGATCATCGGTTATCGATGCATCCTAAACGTCAAATTCAAATTCAAATTCAAATATATTTATTGCGAATTAAGTGTATATCTTACAGAGATCTTAGAAACTAGACAATGGAGCTTAACTACTTAATTACCTTATTCAGGTGTTGCAATCTTAAAGGATAAAAAGTAAAGATAACTTAATATTATAATTTTTAATTTATACAGTGAACTTATTTATTATAGGTACACGCTAGTTGACCTTATACTATATTTTTATTTTATTTTTTGATTTGGTATTCTTTATTTTGTATAAAAAACTCTTCAAGGGTGTAAAAATAGTTAGAAACTAGAAATAATTTTAATTTTTTTGTAAATGAGATCAAATTTGTTTCTGTTTTTATGTTGTGAGGTATTCTATTGTATATTTTTATAGCCATGTAATAAGGACTACAGTTGAGCATTTTTATTCTTGAGTATGGCAAGTAAAGTCTGTCTTTGTAGCGAGTGTTTACATTGTGAGTGTCTTTAGTTTTTTGAAATGAATTAATATTTTTAAATACAAATATACATATGTCATGTATGTATATTGATGTAAGAGTTAATAATTTATGTTTGATGAAATAGGGTCTACAACTTTGTGTGTTTTCAATTTGGGATAAAATTCTAACACATTTTTTTTGGAGTATAAATAAATCGTTAGCGTTTACACTGTTGCCCCATAATATTATACCATATTTTAACCATGAGTAGGCATATGCGTAATATGCTGAAATAGCTGTTTCCGTGTTAGTACTGTTATTTATTTCGTAAAGGGCATAGGTAAATCTTGACAGTTTGGTTTTAATTTTTTCTATATGGGAATGACGTCTACGTCTCTTGATTAGGTACTATAACAAAACAATTCCAGGAAGTAGTCTTATGAACTCATTTGGAGCCAAATATTTCACCACATGGCATTCACGTTGAGTTAATCATTCAGTGGGCCTATTTTCCTAACCCTCCAGTTTCATCAGACCCTAAAATAAATTAGATGCGAGAAATTATGACGATATTTATAGTAACCTTAAGCAGTTCTTTTTCAATTTCAGCGGCGCGTATCACAAGCGGTCCACGGACGGCGTACTCCAACTTCAGCACATTTGGGTTCAAGTTATCCGCATTCAAAACTTTGCTGGCCATGTTTCTGATGTTTACAAGGTCTAAAAGATACTCAACGCCAGGCAGCAATCGGCTGGCGCGTGTTATCATTCTCATCTGTTGTCAAATTAAATTGAATCCGTTTTAGACTAAGTTGCGTCTAAGACTGCGCGTTCATTCTCACGAGCGTAAAGGACTATTATACCAAATAAATACATACTGTTTACATGAACGCACGTCTGTATAGACACCATTTGAACTTAGCCCTAAATTAATATTTATGAAACTATCTTCTACTGGACCAGAATAAACAAATCTCTTACCACGAGTAACGCAAAAAATACACGACGCTCTATGTTTTGCTCATTTAAATAAGTTTATCCTACACATAAACCTGAAAAACACATAAGAAAACGAATAAACACCTATGAATTTTGTTCTTTGGTTTTCTCTGACAGACTATAAATTTTATAGCCGGATATTATTATCACTGTACCGAGTGACGGGCACTTAGACATTGACTTTTTATAAATCAAATTTACAGAGAATAAATATTTAGTAGAATCATTATAATTTGATTTTAAAAAGTTTTTATCATAAGTGATAATTACATTTATTTTGGTTCCACAATTTTGACACCATCATTTTAACTGTACCTATATCCGTTTAATGTGCCCCAAATCGGAAAAGCAGAGATGGTTTTGTTTGTTTCGTATCAATAAAACAATGTAGTAGACAGCATTGCTCCACTGCACTTTGTTTTATGTTCAATTTGTTATTCTATTGACTTCCAACGCGATAGCATTATTAAAACACTGTACCGTAACTGGAAGCTTTATATTGAGATAGCATTTCCGTTTCCCGTCATTTGCCTACCCTTTTTAGTACGTAGTTTCCGGCTAAGTGGCGCCACCTGGCGGTCGTGTGCTTTTGAAGTTTCTTAAAATTTGCGGCATACCATTTTGCTCATTGGCGTTTAGTTTACCGTCGTAACAACACCTTCACTGCAAGCCCTGTCTCGGTGATCGTTAAAATTCAGTGATATTATAATTCTCAGAGCAGAATTTTATTACAACCAAGTGAGTTTTTATACAAACTAGTATACAAATCTGGTAAGTCCTACCCTCATTATTTTAAAATGTTATGTATTTTATTTCAAGGAATTTTATTTTCAGTTTTCAATAGCAATTTTATTGCTTAAAACATGTTTTTAATAAAACATGAAATATCTTGCTTAAATATTCGTGTGACTTAAATAATGAATTTAACGGTTTTGCCGTTCGGATTAAAGTCATGATGTAATACGTAAAAGTGTATGGTGTCTTTTCCGTTTAGCATTGAGTGGTTTGTTTGGCTCGGCTGGCAGCTCCTCGAGCTCCTCTTTAGCCGGTTAACGAGGTAAACGGCACCTCGGGTGCCGTCATAAAATAAATACGCTTAATAAATGTATCTTTATTCTAATCAAATTAATGCTAAATTGCTTGACGAAATGGGCGAATTGCCTTTCTTTACATTTAAATTATAAAACAGTGCCTTTAGAATCCCGTGTTAGTGTTAAATTTTATGGAATGGGTAAAATTGGCAAACAAGTGCCTCAAAATAGCATACCTACACACCGCTAATGATCAGTATTGATATAAGATCTCTGAGGTCAGTGGAGCCCCTTTTTTGATCAACAGATTACTAAGTATACTGATTTTTTGAATTCACGCAACCTATTCATTAAAATGGAAGAAATTTACCGAAATATTACGTAAGTCCGTATTGATAAACGCGAGTTTCAGTCGTAAATTTATTTCAATTAAACAGACGTTAATTTTAACAATTTGTACACGAAGGTAAAAGAATTATTCACAAATAAAATCGGATTCTAATAAAGTGCAATTAGTTTGTGGCCACCGGGCAGCATTTACAGAGATTCGACGAGATTTCAGTATAAGTTAGAGGTCCACTTATTAAAGCCTGCATAACTTTACAAACCCGTCTTATTTAGTGTAGACCCACATTCTACTCAAATGCATTCTGGAGAAAACAGATGGCATTCGTAAAGCTTTTTGACCTCAAAAGGGCAAAAAATCCACACAGCTAAGAACAATCAATCAAAGCGCTGTCTCTCGTGTGGACGAGGCATAAAAAATTTAGAAGTCTCATAGCCTATGCTATCAATTATTCAACCTTGCGGAATGCCTACTTACAATATACATATCGTGCTCTGCATGCAAGCCTATGCCTCTAATTATTCACCCTCGCGGGATGCCTACCTATTAACAACTACCCTCCAAAGGGTATTTGATATACAAATCGGGCTCTGCCATGCAAGCATATGCCTCTAATTATCCACCCTCGCGGGGTGCCTACTTATTTATTAACTACCCTCCAAAGGGTAGTTGATATACAAATCGGGCTCTGCCATGCAAGCATATGCCTCTAATTATCCACCCTCGCGGGGTGCCTACTTATTTATTAACTACCCTCCTAAGGGTAGTTGGTATACAAATCGGGCTCTGCCATGCAAGCCTATACCTTTAATTATCCACCCTCGCGGGGTGCCTACTTACTTATCAACTACCCTCCTAAGGTAAGTACTGCCAAAGCAAAAATGAAGGTTAATTCTATAGCCAGGGCTCGAGGAGGTTCAAGCAATGACTAGAAATCGGGCTCTGCCATGCAAGCCTCTAATTATCCACCCTCGCGGGGTGCTTTATTATTTATCAACTATCCTCCTAAGGTAAGTTATGTCAAAGCAAAATTGCTAGAAGTTAATTCTATAACCCTAGCGGCCCGATCAAAGAGGTTCAAGCAATGACTTAAAATCGGGCTCTGCCATGTAAGCCTATGCCTTTTAATTATCCACCCTCGCGGGTGCCTACTTTGCACGAACTACCCTCGAAAAGTGATAAACCTGCTATAGCAACATTGCTAGAGGTTCATTTCATAATCAGGGCTCGCGGCTAGATCAAAGAGATTCAAGCAATGACTTAAAATTAGGCTTTTTCATGCAAGCGATACGCCTAAAATTATCCACCCTTGCGGGGCTACCTCGCCTGCTTTGTACCAGCTACCCTCAAAAAGGAATGGACCTGCTTTTGCAACATGGCCAGATGTTCATTTCATAAAAAAGGGCTCGCGACTCGATTAAAGTACCCGAGGTCGTTTTAATACTCCAAGAGGTATTAAAAAAGTTGTCTTGAAAGAATTATAGTATCGCATTCCTTTGTGTCAAAAGTCTCAACTTGTGAATTCGAATGTAGTCATGCAGTTTGTTTTTATCCCTGTATAAGACCAAATCGAATATTTCATGTCAGAACCCTTCTTAGTGTACTTGACACTTACTGTTACATCTAAATGCTCGCGAGCATATAAAAGTTATGGTTCAAACATTGCAGAAGTTGGGATGGCAAGTGAATTTAGAAATATCGGTTTTTTGTCCCCAAAAAAGTATTATTAACTATATAATGAAAAATGGAATAATGTGAAAACATGAACGAATAGAAAAACTGCAACAAAGAAATCAATCAAGTAAAATAATAATTACAAAGATGAATTGAATTAATGATATGAACGAATTTCGTCATTTTTGTCGTGCCGCATTGTCACATAAATCATAGATAGTTAAGATTCCAGCCCCTAGTGGTGGTTATCGAACAACTGAAGTAGTAGATCGACAGTTGCATTGCCCTTCCCAGGGGCGTTTTTTGACTACGGATGCTTTAGACCAAGCAGGTTTGCGCTTAAACCTAGACTTGATTTCAATAATTATATTTCGAATTTTGAACTTACTAGTTCCATTAAATTCCACATATTCGGCAAATAGGCACTGCCGACTGCAAAGTCCGAACCGACTAGTACACTGTACAGATCTCGTGATTATAAAACGGGAATGTCCAATAATAGACCTATTTGCCTCTAAAGCTGCTCACATTGTCAGCAATCACTTGACCCTGGATTTGACTTGGACCTGGATCAAGCTCTTTTCCAATTCATTTTACCCATTACTTAGGTACCTTGAATTCAATGATTGAGGCCTTTTCCATGCAGTAGGATGATTATAGGCCGTAACTAGGAATACAGTTTGACGCAATTGTAGCATTTAAGCATGCCAAATACGTAAGGTTTAGAAATCGAGGGTCAAGAGTTAAACTGTTTAACTTAAAAGGTATTGCGATAGCGGGAAGTTAAATTATTTAAGAAAAGGTTGACATTGCATCCGTAAAGAAATGCTACCAATACTAAATGCTCTTCAGAGCCACATTCACTACTACATCAGTTTGATTCTTAGTGTGACAAAATAATAACAGGTGTACCTATATCTTCGCAAAGGGAAAGTACGAAATCTTTATTTCTAATGAAAATATCATACGTTAGATCGGCATCGAATGCATTTCAGGATACATTGGCGATGCGTTCGGTTCTTCATGGTGCGAACCCATTACTTGGGTCTTCCTACAAACATTTCTAATATCCAGGGTGCTCTCACTCAACTAAATCTTTTAACATGGTTGTTTTTGCCATGATGGGAGAAAGTGTTCTGGCGTGTCAGAGACTGAGCACTTGCAGCACCACTTACCTTAGTAACCTCCAGATACATTTCCTCGATGGAAAAAAGGAAATCTGGGGGTTGGTGAGGCGGTGGAAGGCTAAACCTCTAAAGAAAAGCTTTTACTTAAAAGTTCTTGGTGAGTCTATTTTATAAATTTGTCAAGTAACTTAGAATTGTTGTTTTCAAGGACTATTTCAATAACAATAAAGATTAAAAGCCTTACTTTTCCGCAATTGGCGCAATTCTCATCAGGCTTACATTTAATATGTGCATTATCACATAATACAATACTTTTACACATAAATTAGCTGTCTAATAATAATATAAAAATAATGCGATTCTGAACCATGAACAGTGAAGTACTCACGTTCTAGTAAAATATATTATTAATTTAATTGCTTTTACAAAAAATAAAAAACCCCAAACCGTATGGGATGTCAGTGTACTTATAAATTTATAACCGACACAAGAATGTTTCAATCATTACATCAAATAGCAATTTTAATACTTATTTGTTCAGGCAGATGCATTCATGACCTGACCTTAGAATATACCCTACCTAAAGTACCTACCTAACCATAATACAAAAACTTTACCGTATGGCCTGAATTTGGTTCTACAACCGATAGCAATACATAGGTACTGACAGACTGTCTACAGATAAATTTTGAATATAAATAATAAAAATGTAAGCCTCCTGTCTCGGTGATTAAAATTATAATATTTACTATTAGTTAAAACATCGCTGAGTGATAGATAAAAAACGATTTTAAATTATTCAATATTTTCATCAGTTGAGGTGCAGTACCTACGTCACGTAGGTACCTTACTGTTATACCAGGAACTGTAAAAACGTTTCTTGATTACACAGCTACCCCAGTTAGCGTAAGATCTGTGTAGCTTCCAAGAACTGGTAATAAAATCACCCCATCGACGAAGTTCTAGCTCATGGGAATTGGTAATCAGCTAAAACATCACAACAATCCTATATGTGTGGAATTAAATCAAGTATTGATAAACTTTTACACAACTAATGCGATTGCTAGAAGAATTTCCTAGAAAGCTTTTTAGTTTGAATTTTTACCTTTTCATAGTTATATTACATGTTAATTTTTATTGTTACTCCTGTGTAACACACGGAAAAGAATATTGTCTTACTTAAAATAAAAAGTATTCAATATCATAAATACTTTTTTATTTTTAAATCTGTCACATTGGCGTTACGCTAAGGCGTTATAATATTAAGTGGCGTCACCAGGCGATAACAAACAGATCTCAATATAAAGCTTCCAGTTACGGTACAGTGTTTTAATAGCAGCGTTTTACCCTGAAATAAAACGCATATTAAAATACTTACCTCACTGGAAGCTTTCACTTTATTTCTGCCCGGTGCAATTGAGCCAATGAGCAAAATGGTATGCCGCAAATTTTAAGAAACTTCAAAAGCACACGACCGCCAGGTGGCGCCACTTAGCCGGAAACTACGTACTAAAAAGGGTAGGCAAATGACGGGAAACGGAAATGCTATCTCAATATAAAGCTTCCAGTGAGGTAAGTATTTTAATATGCGTTTTATTTCAGGGTAAAACGCTGCTATTAATCAACATTTTGATTACCGCTATAATTGTTGTTCTACTCTATGATTGGCTAAAAACTTTAAGATGGCACAGGATGCGCTTTCAGAGCAAACAAAAAAGAAAATTTGACATTTCCGCTTATAAGCAATCAAAGCGCTTGAAAAATGATTGTTATTCTGTTCCTATGGAGACCGCAAAAAACCGCTTGATCTGATACAAAGAGGATAGAACCACTACGTGATAGTTAATGGCAATGATATTTAAAAAGTATAGATAGGTTATGCCCTTACAAAACTATCGAAATATCTGTGCCGCTTGCGAACAACTGCACACATGCGTAATTCTTATTTTGTCCTTGTCATACTCGTGAAAAGAACAATTACTTTCTCTTTCATGGATTTGAAAAGACGTCACAATTGTGACGTTTTAGGGACGCGTATTGAGAGCGCATGTAACATATCTATTACTTTTCAAATATCATTGGTTAATGGCATAAACGTAGAACATCTGTGGTTTAAACCTTATGGCAAATTTTTTGAATGGTCTTACTGAATAATTATTTGTCTTTGCACACCAGGTGATTGAAAAATCTCCTTCTTTGCACCCTCTCCAAACGGTCCACTTTAGATCCATACCTACGGGTTCGATCCCCGCACAGTACAAATATTTGTGTGCATAAACATGTCTGTTTGTACTGGTCTGGGTGTTTTCTATGTATTATAAGTATGTATTTACAAAAAAAAAGTATATAAGTAAGTTTATCGGTTGTCTAGTACCCCATACTTCAGGGTACATAATAGTAGCTTAATTTGGGACTAGATGGCTCTGTGTGGCCCAGTGAGGCATGTCTTAAATGTTATTATTATTATGTTGGTCTGTTTCCGATCTCGGGACTATGGAGTCCCGGACATTTGGAAGGCGTACGAGGGGCCGAAGCCAACTCGCAGAGGCCCGATAGACAACATTTATCTTTACGATGTGATGTGACACCGACCGACGATTATTCCTGTACGCACTATATAAATGCATCCAAGGACAACCCCCGGTCAGTGCAGGACTATTGTAGAATGTGGATACAAAGGATACTGGGCTATGGGTTTAGGTGCTAGTTGACTGGGTAACTGGGGCTATGGAAGGACTATGACCCTTGCCTGACCAATGTTACTCACACGGATAAAATGGCAGGGGGTGACTTGCACACTCGATTAATGGGCTCCCGAAAACGGTCGCTAGCACATAGTAACGTAGCGACAAGGGGTCATAGAGGACAACATAGTTCAAGGTGCTTGAGGAGTGGAGAGGTATTACACGGCTCTCAGGACAATCCCGGTAATCCGTTCAAGATCCCTACAAGCATCTTACTGCAATACTTGCTTCCTCCGAGCATTTCTGCTCTAGCGAATCTCCAGTCAAGCCGGCCAATGAAGGCAAGCAAGAAGTGGGAGATATGTTCCTCGTTTAATACCTACAAAAACTCTAATAGTAATAGGTGATGCATGATTCATAGAATAGTAAGAGGTAATTTTGATCTGTTTACATTTTGTGGTAATTTTGTTTTTTAGGTAGATACATTTTGAAAGTACTAAAGTGTTCATCTTAGCTGGCTGAACACTTTGGTACCATACCAAACTAGCAAAACATACCAGTAGGATGACATGGTACAAGGTTCAAGCGAATTATGATTCTGTCCACACCTCCATATTTCAAAAGATTATATTTATCTAATACTTATTTAAAACGTATATTGTCCAAATATGTTCCTCTTGAAACAGAGAAAAAAAAGGTAATGGGGAATTAATTTGCAAATACGTTCGATATTTAAAAAATGAAACAACTCATATCAATTATATTTTCACTTTATTTATCAATTAACAACGCATAACAACGCTTCATCTAATCTCTTGCGGTATCGAGGAATGTCGAGCTGACGCTTATAGCTTACAATGTCTTTATCTTTACCTTAAAGTCCCGTTTGTACCCAGAGTACAATATAATAATATCATCATTTGTAACTTATAAAAGCAATTTAATTGCTAGTGTTATTAAAACATGATATTCTTTGAATAAAAATTTTGACTACGTTAGGCTAGAACCCATAACTAAAAGATCCGAGATACGGCAGTATAGTTATCACATAAGCGATTGCGACAGACCTCCATAACCCTAAACAGGGAACTAGATAAATCTGAGACCATTTACACACCAAGGGAGTTACGAATAACAAACCGAAATCAAATTACTTCAGACATCTGCATACGCATTAGTCAACATGGAGATTTCACGGGTGAGGTTCGAATCATTTTCAACATGTACAGAATGGCGGTTTTACTAGCTGCTATCTGTTTTCGCTAACTATTCCGAAGGCTTCAAGTGGATGTTCACTTGAGCATTTTATCGAGCATTTATTTGTAAAGTAATGTTCTTACGAATGGTACAATACAGGCAAAAGCTTGGTTTCCAAAGCGTTTCCATGTAATGTAACGTTCCTGCGAATGCTCGGCGCTCGGTTCGGCGTAATGCTCACAGGAATTAAGTAGTCAATATAAAAACTTTACTGTACCTACTATCTTCGTGATTATGAAAGTTTATTAAATTCAATATGCTTTTGCAAAAGCTCCACGAAATGTGACACCGATGCTCTCGCTGGTTTGTATAATTAGGTTGCAAATACACTAGAAAATAGCAAAGAGCGGCTTATTGATCTGTTACAAGAAAATGCTCTAGTCTAAATCACCTTTACATTGCTGAATAGATATGACATGCCCACCAATTCGGTCCTAACTCAGGCTCCCGAGTATAGTAACGGTAATGCTATAAAAGTACTTTGCGCTTTAAATTCAAACAATAACGCGAGATAAGCTTTTCAGCTCTATTATATATATTGATTATTCTCAAATATCTAACATTACACTGTCTAAAGGTAAAAAAAAGAATAAAATTACCATTAATCTAAATGAAATACATTGCTGATAAAAGTTCTCAGAAACTAGAAGAAGCGTAATATATTAAAAATAAATACAAATGGTATATTTTATAATCACATTTTGTGTTATCTGAAATACATCGAGAGGTGAGAAGCGGTTAGTTGTTTCAAACAACATAATATAAAATGCCAAGACATCAAACCTAAATCAACAAAACAAAACTCATTGAAGTACAACTCGATTAATAACCGTCAAGATATATGTCAAAATAAAATGGCACAGCCAAGACTAGAAATATCCACCAATCTATAACAAACGTGAAACAGGAGTTAAAAGCGACCATACCTTCTTTTTCTGTAAGTTAATCATAAAATGTCAAGTAACTCGATCAAAACAACAGGCAAACAAGGAAGTGTTTAACTCCTATTATACGTTTAAATAAATTTAACGCAACGAGCAAATTTTTAAAGTAATTAGATGCCAAGTAACACATATTAACATGACTATCTGTTCTTATTTCTTTACTCTAATATGAAATTTTTAAACTCAATACAATAGTAAAAATATACTCGTGAGTAATTCATATATTAATATAGATAATAAAAATATGTAAACAAAATGGATGCTATAGCAAAAACAATTTAAAAGACTAGTTCACTTTACCTTAACTGTTTATACACTGCAAGTTTACATATTAAAACTACTATAATATCAATAATACTCCTGAATCTTACAATTTTATATCTACATTTGCCAATTTGACTAAAATAATTTATTCTGTTAATCATCATGTGATAGATACTATATTATTGTTTGAGAGGCTTTGAACCTTTTGCTTTTATAACACTCGAAAGACGTACAGCTTCCATAACAAATGCCTGTAGACAAATTAACATCGCTGATAAATCAATTCGGATTTTCATCCGATCGACTGAAACATGAGTAAATGTAGATGGCGCTACCATATACGTGAACCTGTCAACATAGCAACTTCCCCTTGTATGCCGGTAATTCCAGACACAATAGAAATCAATTGTCATATGGCTGGCTATTCGGTAGTCGATAGGTTAATATTTTAGCAACTTAATTGCATTTATAACATCAGAATTCAAAGTTTAAAGAAAAATTCAAGTTTAAATATTGGTAAGTTCGTTGCATTGCATATTTGGTAAGTTCGATGCGTTACATCTCCGTTTAGTTTTTAGATGATGTTATTGTACAATGTGGCAAAGGTTTACGCCATTTCCATTATATAGCCTTAGGTTTACGCTAATTTCACGTATCATTCGATGTTAATTAGTCTAGATGCTCCCTTACGGCCTCCGCCCCTTGTCTATGTCGAGTATTCCGCTGTGAACTTCTTGTGGAAGTTCTGGAAGATGTCGAGCATCTCCTGCAGCAGCGCGGGCTGCGGCAGGATGGTGGTGCGGAAGTGGTATGTACCCGGGCGCTGCCCGAAGCCGCTGCCCGGCACCACGCAGATGCCTGCGGGGAATTATCTTATGAGCTTGGTGGTCATGGCAAAGTCAAACTTATCCTCTATGCATAAGATTTTTGTTCCGGCGACAGGTGCGTAAAGTACTGCTGTGATTTACATATATTAGTCCAAGATCCCAGGGCCGTCACGTATTTTCTGACGAACGAAATGTGGCTGATTGCGCAGTGTTAGTATGTACTAAGAACGTATGCCTACCTGCTAGCACGCTTAGACGGCCAATTTTTAGGTATCAGGTAATCAAGGTACATAAAAACATTACGTACTTCACGTAAATTCTCATAGCTGATTTTTACGTATATTTTAGGCAATATCTTTAGAAATAAGTCGCCAATACTCCCAGACACTTTCCGTCTGCCGAATTGCTTTGCAGACGCTTTAAAGCTCCCAAATGTATTACGTAAAGTACTTCACGTAAATTCTGATGCTCCATTTTTATATATGTCTACCAGACAACTATTTTAAAACCTCTTACAAAACGACAGACAGCAACATTTCTCATTGATGCTTCGCTCCTATTGGTCGCAGCGTGATGTTATAGAGCCTAAAGCCTTCCTCGATAACTAGCCAACGCAGAAAGGATTTTTCAATTCGAACCAGTATTTCCTAAGATTTAGCGCGTTCAAACAAACAAACTCTTCAGTTTTATAATATTAGTATAGATGGGCTCCCGCGGAATATCAGCGTCGTGGCATGTCGTAATATGCCACGAGAAATTTATGTTGTTTTTTTTTCTTTTTTTTTTATCTTATGTGCTTTAAATTGTTGTACCCATATGATGCTAAATAAAATATTTGAAGTGAAACTTCTTTATCGGCGTTGGAAAAAATTTACCGTCACGAAAAAGTTTTCGGTTGCGCGTCACAGCGTCACATTTTTCGGTTACGCGCCATCTTTTTCTTGCCCCTACCACGGTTGGTTCAGACGATAGCAAAAAGGTAAAGTGAAATAATATTTAACCAATTTAAACAATTTAACCAATCTAACCAATCTAACCAATTTAACCAATTCAACCAATTTAACCAATTCAACCAATTTAACCAATTTCTGGAAAGTTGCATGTACATCATTTTTCGAAAATTAAGGCCATAAAGAAGTTTCACTTCTTACGTGTGTACACTAGTACACACGCACAACTTTTTTTTTTCTTTCCTTCTTTCTTTTTTGCTATGAAATCATCTGTCTGTCTCAAACACCAAAATTGCTATCTTTCTTAGACCAACCTCTCCATAACTCGTGAGTATTGCCATCTTGAGACCGTTACTAGGGTATAATCTATACCTAACTGTAGTAAAAGTTATGTACCTGTCTCCTCGAGCAGCTTGAAGACGTAGAAGACGTCGGGCGCTTGCCCCGCCGCTTTGGCCGCCGCGACCGCTTTAGGGGGCAGCTGGAACTGTGGGAACGCGTACATGGCGCCCTAAAAGGTAAAGATGATTCATTAGAGGAAGTTCAGTCGAATCTTAGGCGCAATTATTCCTTCGTTAATTTATTATTCTAAAATCAATCATATCAATATGTAACGCTTGATATCCTGAAATTAACACAACGGAAAATACTAAAACATTTGTTCAGCAATTTGATAGTACATATATTAAAACGATTGTATAAAAAATGCGGAGAGGTTCTAGAATAGACGACAATCTGTGGATAGGCCCCCACCAAGTGGACCGTTGGCGAAGGACGGACAGCCGCTAGGTTCGGATGTCGCAGTTCCGATAGTCGCACAGTAGAACGAGCAGTATGAAAATACATACGTTCAAAAATGATTACCCTTAGTTAAGGGTTAAGGGATATAGGGAGGGAATATGTGAACAGAATCCTATCTTTAATAGTTTTAAAGATAGGATTCTGATGTTCACATATTATTATGTTGATAATTATGCACCGTTCTACAAATTATAAGCAGGAAACTCACAAGAAGTTAAGTAAGAGATTATGAGCACCTGTGTAAACATTAAACACGCTTTTTTTGTAGCAATGTCCCGCTGAAAACCAGCGTCGTGATGGCCACGCCTGTCACGACTAATGCTGAGCGGGGACCTTTTTTGACACCTTTATTTAAGCTTAGTTTTTAAACAATGTGCTGTGTTTCGTTCTTGTATTATCTGTGTCAAAATAAATAACTCTTTCTTTCTTTCTTTCTTTCAATACGTACAGAATGACTTTTTCACCACCCTCAAAATAAATTTATAGGCGTTCACTATCGTATTTAAAGCCCATTTATGAAGTAAAAATAGTAAATATATTTCGCAACATAGTTATCAATTTTTACGGTCCTAAGCCTGTTAAGGTATGAAGGGAAAATCAATTCCTTATGAATAGTATCGTAATAAATTAATGAGATGCGCATCGCTAAAGAAAGTGTTGCTAGGAGGCTGTATCAACAATTTTAGATTTTCGGCGGACATTTCCTAAGTGTAAAAGCTTGAAATTTTTTTACTGGGTTAGTTATAACAAAAGACAAAATACGTCATTTGTTTTTGGCCTCGTCGATTGTTGTATTAAAATTTGGATGCTGATTAAAATTTCATCTTGTATCTTTAACTCAAAAAGAAGGTATAAATGGCATTTGTGCCTTAAAAAGGGTCGACTGTACAACATGTAATCAATCTAATAAACTCTGTAACCACCTGTACAGTGTTGCAAGAGAACCCCTCCATCTTGTTGAAGGTGTCCGCGATCATCTTGGCGCGTTTGTTCAGCGAGTCGAGCACGGCCGTCTTCTCCGCGATGAACAGGTCGTAGGAAGGCTCGCCCGGCTGCGGGGGGCGGGCCTGGAAACAAATATTACACCATTATAATATAGGCGACTTAACAAGTGACAACAATTATTAAAAAGATAAGTTCGTCCGGGTAAAAACAATCTTGATAATTGAAAAAATATACAGGGTGGTCCGGACGGTGACGTCCAAAAATTTTTTTTTTGTTTCCTTACATCCAGGACTATCCAAATTTACCCTATATATTTTACCCGATTTTTCTTAATTTTCGTGGTATATATTTTTCTTAAAGTTTCAGAATTTTCGGTGTAATCTTTTTTTAAAAATGGTTTCTCCACTTTTTATTATGTTACGTCAGTTTTTTGTTATGATCCTTAAAAATTCTTATAATTCCCGTCTCTCAAAATACCACGCTCACAAACTAGCAGAGGAAACGGCTTGTAATTAAAGTCCTTTGTTCCCACTACTTCTGTTGACCTTTCCGCTATTTTCAAGGTAGAGAGTTAAAAATTTGTATACGTCGTTCGTTCTATTTGTGACTAAGAAAATAATCGTGCACCATTTTTTTTTAGATAATCCGTCCTCAACCCATTAAAAGAGGGGGTGAAATTTTATTATTAAATTTTATTAAGTACTTATACAGCGGAGGCTCCTGGCACAGGCATTGATATAAATGCTTAAAAGGAGGCTTCGACAACTGATGTACAAAACTATACTGTACATGAATAAACAATATTTTGATTTGTTTTTTTTTATTTATTACTACCCCGAATCTAACGCGAGCGAAGCCGCGGGCAAAAGCTAGCTACCTACAAAGTCGTCTGTCACTCACCACGCAGTCCACGGCCGTCTGCCCCATCGTGGTGGGGCACAGCATGGCGGATATCGCCTTGTACAGGTTGGCCTGCACCGCGGGGTCCATGTTCACGAGCTCCATCCAGCCGCCCCGCAGCCCGCACTCGCCCATGTAGCCCTTGCTGACCGTCATGAACGAGGCCAGCTCAACTTCGTTCGTGTACGGGGCCCCCATCTCTCTTAGCACCTGACAAACATATACAGACCTACGTCAGGGAATGGAGAAGCAAACGATATCAGCCGATAAGGGTGAATTTTGCTTAGCACAGGATGCTCGAGTGAGGAACGGTGGTTTTGATTGTAAGTGTGCTTTATACGACGTGTTCCTTTTGATATCTCATAACTCTAGGGTATTAAACAGACCATGGTAAAGAATCAAATTGCATATGAATTATTTTTCAGTTATTAATTATTATTTTTTGTTCAATATTTTCATGTAAAATAATTCTTAAAAGTCACGACTGTTTATGTCACCCTTACCTTGTTATGAATAAACTTTTGAATGAAAACGATTTACTCGTACCTACTTATCAATAAAACACCCACACACGTCAATGTTTTTCACAAGTTACGCTCTCCCGCTACTTTACTACTACACTTTAGTATAAGTTTGCCAACGTCTCGCAAAACTAAGGATTCGCCGTACTGGTTACGTTTTTTTAACAAATTTAACTAAAATTGATGTTATATTAGAAACTATTAATTTTTTAATTACATGTTCTAGGGCGTTTTATATTATTTTTACCTATAGAACATAACCTTAGAAATTGTGTGTCCAATGGGGACTACCGTTTCTTTGCTCACCAGTTAGCGCCACTGTAGACTGAGGTCCGGAGGTATAGCTGTCAAAGGCGATTGGCGCCGAAACAAAGTGTTATATCTTGAATCTAATTAAGGTTTATTATTTATAAATAACTATCTTGATATCAACAAACTAACTTCTGAAATAGTTGCTCTTGAGGCCGCCTATTATTGCGCTTTTTCTTAATTCCGCTTTCAAAGCATTCACATTAACCGCCAAATAATCCATATTTGCGATATTTTACGAAGGAGATCACTTTCCAGCAGGTAAATTAAAGAAATTATAATTTATGTAACGAAGCCCGCTAGAACCAGTGAAAAGTGAATGATACTGGACCTCACGCGACACAAGCGCCTCTAGTGGCTAATTCACTAGCGATAGCCCCCATTGCGACATCAGTAACATTCCGCGGCTTTTAGACAAGTGGCTTTCTTATATAGTTCACGCCAGACAATTAGATAACAAATGTATGAAAATGACATTAACAAACGATCGAACGATCGTAAGCTTATGTCATTTTCATACATTAGACATCTATTCGTCTCGCGTAAACGATATTAAAAAGCCACTTGTCTAAGGCCGCTCATTACACGCTACCCATATCAAATATCTTTGCTAAACCACAGTATTTCTCACCTTCTTGAAGGAGAAGAACTTGCTGCCCTCCGCGTAGACGTTGTCCTGATACACCTCGTCCGCGAAGATGAACAGCCGGTGCTGGTGCGCGAACTTGATGATCGACTCGATGTTCTCGCGGGTCAGCACCTGACGACGAACCACAATTAGTGGCAATCCTACACGACATAAAAACGCAAAATACGGCGTTTCATGAACAAAAGATTTCCTTTGGCAGGTTTGATCTGTAGGTCCAAAGGATTGATTTAAGAAGTGGAGCCACCTGGATTTCCCTTGCAGATGATGGGGGTGGTGGGGGAAGTTTGAACCCGCCGCGCTTCGAATAAAAAATTATAACTGCTCCAGTTATGGATAGAATGGCGTGTTTGGTATCGTTTTCGCATAAGAAGAGTACGGGGAAACTGTTTTTAAGGTTATTTAGAGACAATTTTGTACAAAAAGTCTATAATTTTCGTAAAAAAGTAAATTTAAAAGTTAGTTTTTTTTCTTTTAACTACATTTACCTTCAAAAATAGATCAATTTTGTGATGAAAAAAAAATAGTATTATCGAGCTCATACTGTCTAGTTTTTAGAAATATATACATTACATATACTTTTCTGATAGTATACTCACATTATAAGGTGACACAAACATAGATACATGAACAAATAAAAGTAACGACCTTTGATTCTCAAAGTGGAGTCCCATTCGTCGGTAGGGGGTTTGCGTCAAATTGACTCAATTTGTGGCAAGAAACAAGTCCACCCACCATATTTACATCACATCACAATATTAAAAAAAATGTTTCTTTTGACATTAATTTTGTTACCTTTTATAGGGGTGGGGGGATTTAATTGGTGAGACAAGTAGTTCGCTGTCATCTGGAAACTTTAACAGGGGTTGGTGGAGCCAAAAGTTTGAGAAACCCTGCTCTAGACCAAAAATGACGGCAATAAAACCCACCATCAGGTGACACAAACATAGATACATGGATAAATAAACAATATCGGTGTTATTACAAAAAAATAAAACAACGTTCAAACCGTGTCCAATTATAAGACGGCCAATTAGAGTTGTTTGACATATTACTGAACTAATATCATGGATGCATATTTTCAAATTAGTCGTCCTAAAATTAGACAAGGCTTAAACACCGTTTTATTTTTTTGTAATACCACCGTACATATCTTACAATAACATGTTTCGTCTTTACATTACCTTTTTCTGTTGAGTTGCTGTGACTTGGTAGTGTAAATATCAAAATGAATTATTACTTTTACCCATAAAAGCTAGTTAATAACTAGGTTGGCAGCGTTCCCAGTAACTACAAGGTCGAGTTTAAATCGTAAACTATTTTAGAAGTTCGCCCGTTAAATCTTAACTTAGATTACAACATCCACGTACTCTTGTTTTGTGATTTTGTACAAATTGATTGTTGGATGATTCAAGATACAAAATAATTCGCTTCGATCTTTAGCATACTAAAATTGAAACGATAAAAAATAAAACACATATCAACAACAAATGACTTTTTCTTGGTTTATTGTTTATCTTTATATATATAATTCTTCTGTGAGTGTGTATGTCACTGAACTTCTCTCAAACGACTGGACCGATTTTGATGAAATTTTTTGTGTGTGTTCAAGGGGATCTGGGAATGGTTTAGATTCACAATTTTAGGGGGTAGGGTAGGGGTAGGGTATGTGTCGGGTAGGGTAGGGTAGGTTAGGGGTAGGGTAGGGGTAGGGGTAGGGTAGGGATAGAGTAGGGTAGGGTAGGTTAGGGGTAGGGGTAGGGTAGGGGTAGGGTAGGGATAGGGTAGGGGTAGGGTAGGGGTAGGGTAGGGGTAGGGTAGGGGTAGGGTAGGAGTAGGGTAGGGGTAGGGTAGTAAAATATTAAAATTTTATAAAATATATACAACCCTAAATTTTTACCCTTTTACCACCAACCCCTATTTTTTGTTAGCCATTATAGTAATTTAATCATTTTTATGGCAAAACAACGTTTGCCGGGTCAGCTAGTCTTATATATAAAATTCTCGTGTCACAATGTTAGTTACCTTACTCCTCCGAATAGGCTTTAATGATTTTTACCAAATTTTATATGCATATTCAGTAGGTAGGTCTGAAAATCGGCTACTATCTATTTTTCATACTTCTAAGTGATAAGGGTTGTTGACCCTTAAATTTTTTTTTTTAATTTTTGGAAAAGAAATATTGTTTTTATTTTTCTATGATGTGGCATTAAAATACATACAACCCTCAATTTTTACCCTTTTATCACCAACCCCTATTTTTTAATAGCCATTTTAGTAATTTAATCGTTTTTATGGCAAAACAACGTTGGCCGGGTCAGATAGTATACAATTATATTCCCCTTCCTTTGTAGTATACTTTATGCATAATATGGGGCACACAGTTTTACAGGACTTTGGTTATATACAAAACTATTTGTGTATAGTTGTAAAATTAAAGTTTGTCTAAAAGAGATCTCTCTGCTTCTTCTCGGCACTAGCCCAGACTTGTCCCGAAGCAGTGGTAGGTTTAAGTTGGGACGTGTAAAAGCGCCTCCTGGGGACTATTTGCAGAAATAAAACTGATTTTAACTGCTAAGACCGCCCAAGTTGAACATCGTTTCTGAAAGCATTGTATATGTTTTTGTGGCCTGCAATAAAGAGTATTCTATCTATATACTTTATTTGATATTTTAGCAACTTAATTGCACTTATAATATCAGTATATAAACTTGAAAAATTTTGTCAGATGTTTCTTTCGGGCGTAAGGGTGTAAACTCCTAACATTTGATGAAACAACAATAGGCTCCAAAACTACTGAACCGATTTGAAAAATTATTTTAAGATTAGAAGCCGATATTATCCCTGCTACTTTTTACCGCGGGACCCGGTAGGTGGCGCTGCTATCGGTATCTCAACTACTAAGCGGCTTGACTGATTAGGTTGAAATTTTGTATGTGTATTTTCATAGTTTCACAGACACATGTTTTAGGCCTATCTTTCTATATGCCACCGCTAGGCACAGGTTTTCGACCGCGCGATATGACGTGGAGTCCACGCGGGCAGAGCCGCGGGCGAAGAGCTAGTTAAGTTATAAACGTTAATTTGATCACTACATTAAATTAATAATATCACGCTTAAACTTTGGACTCGCCACCAGTGACGCTATAAGGTCAAAGCGCGTGTTTCTCGTCGCGCGTATCAATGAGTCGGCCGACTAGCGAGCTAATTGTTTGCGGTTACTGCGGTCGGGTTTAAGTTTCGTTCTTACCCATTTTCCGTGGCTATATCGGAAGCAGGATACTGTAGGATACGTATCGTTTGATGCCGGCACATGTAATGGGTGTAGTAAGAGACGGCTAAATATAGTTTTTTTTATCAGACCTGCCACACTGCAGGTCAAACTGTCTCAAATGAAGCTATTACTAAGTAGCTTAGGTTATGAGTACTAGACAACAAGAAAAATCCCTTTTTGAAGAGGTGTGAATCCGGCAATAGACTGGTGATTATGGATTAGCGATTATACTTCGTATAGCGGTGTCAATTACCGGAAATCATAAGCAAATTAATTTTCAAAATTCGTAATGGATTTCTGCATAGTAACGCCTAAGCCTATTTTTTTAATGTATTGTCCTTTTTGTTTGTTATTTTGTCAAATAAATATTATTCCTTCTAATTCCACTGATGTATCGTTTCCTCACCTGTCCAGTAGGGTTGCCGGGGTTGATAATCACGATGGCCCTCACGGCGCAGTTTGCAGAGGCCTCGTTCCGCGCTCGTTCAAGTTCCGACACGTCGAGGCCCCAGTTCGATGCCTCGTCGAGGTAGTACCCGCACTGGCTTAACCCGTATTCGGCGAGGGAGGCTGAATACAGCGGGTACTGAGGTATGGGGATCATTATGCCTGGAAAAAAAACCGTCCAGTTGGTCTAGTGGTTTGAATACCGGCCCAAGAAGATCTCAGGGTCTCGTCAGGGTTTGTGATCCATATCCCGCATTTGTTACTTTACACCTAAAAATGTACATGGAAGGTTAGGTATTTTAAAGACAAATTTAAATTAGGAGGAACATATAAAGGGGATAGAAGGAACAGTTATGTACAGCTGGTACTGCGGAATGGGGATCATAACGCCTGAAAATGTACTGCAGGTCGGCAAAGGCAGTGGTCTATCGCCCTAAAGTTGAAAATCATTCGCGCGTCATAGAACAACAGGGTTGAATCTCCCATGCAAAAATATTCTGACATCTTCTGATACTAATAGGTGCATCATCAGTCCACCATGGCTTGAACTTTATCGCTTTTTTTACTTTCACACGACATTTTATCAATACTAGTAGACCATTTTATTGGCCGACCGTACAAGGACAGTTTTAGGTTATTACGCAACGTGCAAAGAGCAAGCAAAAATAGTGAATTATAAACCAGAACAGTGGGTCTAGCACAAAAAAACTATCGAATTCGAATCGTTTGCGTGTTCGTTTCGCCATCGAAATATTTAGTATGAACGGTTAAAAACGAGAACTGCAAAACAAAGCACGAACTTTGTGTAGTTTGCTTTCGATACGCAAACGATTCGAAGTCGATAGTTTTTTTCGTGCTAGACCCACTGACTGTATAAATATTTATTAGAATGAGTTGCATAAATCAAAGTAAACAGATATAAAAGTTAAATTAAATATATTATGTACAGACAATGCTGTTGTCTGTAGAGAATATATTTAAGTCAAATTGTGTCCATTGTTTTTTTTCCTTTATTGATTTATCAAGTGTGGTTACAATAACTTATCTAGCGGTACATAATATTATAGGGTTTGAATAAATTGTACTACAGGTTTACAGATAAACACAGCTTGCGTTGAAATACACATAAGTTAACAGATTTAAACTAGATTCACACTTATAATGACAATTTGAGCTATAACCTAGGTAAAATTAGAAATTGCTTATATATTTAATTATTAGAAACACTTTTACGAAATTGGCGGATGGAGTCAAAGTGATCATCCAAGTGGCCACTAAGTTTGTTATACAGTTTACAGAGACGTGGAACGGGTAACGAGGCACCTAAGACCGTTATGCGTTTAAGAGCATTCAGTAAATTATTATTTTTTTACGGGGATAGTGAAACGGGATTCTGAAGCCGAACCTACTGAGAATCTGGGGACAGTCGATAGAGTTAGTTAAAATTTTGAATAAAAAGGCAAGATCAATATTGATCTCTACCTGTTGGGATTTAAAGTTAAAAATCAATTCAATCCTTTAACTTTTTGGGTAGGTTGACTTGCCGTTGTGTGTACCAACAGATGACCACGCACTTCAACAAATTTATAGGAGATACCTTCGCATGTCATTTGACACTGAACACCTTGTTATTTTTGAATATAAACAATGTGCTGCCATAATTGACTAACATTAGGGTTGTTTTTACTATTTGGTCAGCTTTTGGTGACTGGTCATCTAGTGGTACATGCGCCCTAGTCAGAAATAATAACCTTTGCTTATTATCAGTTAAACTTACAATTATTACCCTGTGTACAATATAATTTATAGTGGTGTTTATAATGATCAACAATTTCACCTTTTTATATTATCAAAAAGCATTTTAGACAATTATTTTATAACCATTTTATCTCTTATCCCTCGTATTTCGTCTTAGATAAAATCATAAATTACTGTCTTATACAAACTGCGGATAAGCCGTGTACGAAATGACACTTGTAAAAATACAATTTACTTTACAACTTTATCAAATACATACTCAAATATGTCATAACTCTATTGTGTTGTTGAAATACTCGTGAGTTACCATTTACGAGACGATAAGGATCGCATTATCAAAGCGTTAAGAGGAAACACTACGGGCGAGAGAATTGAAAAATAGGTATTTGTAAAATCTATTGCTGTCGCGCAGTGCCAAACGCCTTCACCGCAGATTGTGATAGAGACAACTGCTTCTTGGACCGAAAATATCTACTAAAAGCACACCAAATCAACGTTTCGTAGTACCCCGATTACTTTTCCAAAACAAGACCGATTAAAATTTTTTGTTGTTAAAAATTAAAGAAAGGCTTTGGCCGTGTTCGTAAGTTCTCTTTTTTTAATGGATACAGACAGTACTTAGGGTGTTGTAAGAAGAGTTGGCCCATTCTTACAACAGAAGTACAGCCAGGAGAGCAGAAGGCAGAAGCGTAAAGAATAAAGCCAACAGAAGAGCAGAAGGCTGCGTACTCTCTTCGCGATTTGCCAATCTATGCCAAGATTTCTGCCAAACGTGGCGATAATGGCGAGTGCTCATTTTGAGGAATGGTATGGGCTGATGATGAGATAGTGGAGAGTACTATATACAGACTACGGCAGGTCAACCTACCTAAAAAGTTAAGAGTCATTGAATTGATTTTCAACTTTAAATCTAACAATCTATACTAATATTATAAAGCTGAAGAGTTTGTTTGTTTGTTTGTTTGTTTGAACGCGCTAATCTCCGGAAGTACTGGTTCGATTTGAAAAATTCTTTTTGTGTTAGATAGTCCATTTATCGAGGAAGGCTTTAGGCTATATAACATCACGCTGCGACCAATAGGAGCGAAGCATCGGTGAAAAATGTTGCAAAAATAATCGCGTTCATAATAACAGAAATTGACGCGGACGAAGACGCGGGCAACAGCTAGTTAGAGATAAAATATCAATTGAGACAATTTGATGTTTTGTGGTAGTTTGACGTGCTGGCCCCTAATTCAGGTAACCAAATCGTATCACAATCGTAATTGAATAGCAGTTTTATGACAGTTCTAGTATGGGCTAAATGTCAAAATCGACCAATGGGGACTACCGTTTCTTTGCTCACCAGGTGGCGCCACTGTAGACTGAGGTCCGGAGGTATAGCTGTCAAAGGCGATTGGCGCCGAAACAAAGTGTTATATCTTGAATCTAATTAAGGTTATATTGTTTATAAATAACTAATCTTGATATCAACAAACTAACTTAGTTGCTCTTGAGGACGCCTATTTTTGCGCTTTTTCTTAATTTCGCTTTTAAAGCGTTCACATTAATCGCCAAATAATCCATATTTGCGATATTTTACGAAGGAGATCACTTTCCAGCAGGTAAATTAAAGAAATTATAATTAATGCAACAAATTCCGCTAAAACCAGTACAAAGTGAATGATATTGGACCTCACGCGACACTAGCGCCTCTAGTGGCAAATTCACTAGCGATAGCCCCCATTCAATCACGATCGAACTGCAATGGGGACTACCGTTTCTTTGCTCACCAGTTGGCGCCACTGTAGTCTGAGGTCCGGAGGTATAGCTGACAAAGGCGATCGGCGCCGAAACAGAGTGTTAAATCTTGAATATATTATTAAAGTTTAATAATTTTAATAACTATCTTGATATTAACAAACTAATTTCTGAAATAGTTGCTCTTTGAGGCCGCCAATTTTTGCGTTTTTTAATTCCGTTCACATTAATCGCCAAATAATCCATATTTGCGATAATTTTACGAAGGAGATCACTTTCCAGCAGGTAAATTAAAGAAATTATAATTAATGCAACAAATTCCGCTAAAACCAGTACAAAGTGAATGATATTGGACCTCACGCGACACTAGCGCCTCTAGTGGCAAATTCACTAGCGATAGCCCCCATTGAAATAGCTGAATAAGACCCATGACGATAGCAAGACATGCATGTTTCATTTAATAATAATTCCAATGTTGATAGACAGACAATAAAATATCAGTATAAAAACTTGAAAAAATTATGTCTCAGGCGGGATGTTTCTGTATGTATTTTTCAAGTTTATATACTGATATTATTATTGCAATTTAATTGCTAAAATATCAAATAAAGTAGACAATAAAATCTTTATTTGCAAAGCAATAAGACGTACACACAAAGATAAATAAAAAATAATAAATATACTGATTTAAACTTCCATGGTCACTATTACTAGAGTTGATTGATACGGGGTTTATACCATGTACCTTAGTTTTTATGAGTTCCCGATATTTCGGCACTGTTGCAAGCGCCATGATCACGGGAGAACTGATGTCTATGCGGGTGGGTAGTTGTTAAGAGCAGACAAATCGGTCTACCCTCCGTCGTAGTCTTTTATTACACACGATACCGGTACCACTGTTTGAAAACTCACTATTACTACACTTCTGTTCTCGACACACAACACTTACAGTATCCAATCGAGATATAGCATTTTTTGAATTACTTCTGTTTCCGCAAATTTGAACCACTGGATTCCATACACTAGATAATTTAAAGCCATCTTCGCGATTGAAATTTTTGTGTTTGGTAATTTCAATCGCTTCTCTGACCATCCTTGGTATATAGTGGTGTTCTGTAGAAATTATCTTCGCGTTGTGAAACTCAATCCAGTGATTAGGACCCGAGTGTATGAGGTGTTCAGCGATAGCTGATTTATGTGTGTCGTTATTTTTGACCGCTTTAATGTGTTCCTTCACCCGGCAAGCCACCGTGCGTTTAGTTTGGCCGATGTACGAACTTCCACAACTGCAGTCAATCTTATAGACACCTGGTTTTTCTAAAAATGGCGATCATGGCGCTTGCAACAGTGCCGAAATATCGGGAACTCATAAAAACTAAGGTACATGGTATAAACCCCGTATCAATCAACTCTAGTAAAATAATAAATGTTGCAGTAACAACGAATTAAACACAAAAGTCGCTCTGCAATACTTATCTTTTACGTACATATTAGATATCAAGCTAGGTCAGTTGCGTCAAAGATGTGACTGCCGTATTGAAGGTTTGTAAATATTATTCATTCATTCATGTTTTATTGATACCAAACTCATCTTATCGAACACCGATGTAAGCTTCCATTCATTCATATACTTTATATGATATTTTAAGCAATTAAATTGCAATTATGATATCAATATTTAAACTTGAAAAATAATGTCTCAGGCGGGACTCGAACCCGCGTCTCCTCGCATGCCGGGCGCGGCGCTAAATGGTTAAAAAGCGCCGCGCCCGGCATGCGAGGAGATGCGAGATTCCATTCATTCATTCATTCATTCATTCATTCATTCATTCATTCATTCATTCATTCATTCATTCCAAATTTTGAGGTCACTATTATAATTTATGTATAATAATAAACAACTGTGAAAAAAGGTAGATATATATTAGTCGCACATTTGTCCCGAAGCAGTGGTAGGTTTAAATATTGGGACGTGTAAAAGCGCCTCCAGGGGCCTATTTGCAGAAATAAAACTGATTTTAACTGATTTTAGTCTAGTCGCAATAACCACCGGCATTGACATCAGTTCTCCCGTGATCATGGCGCTTGCAACAGTGCCGAAATATCGTAAATTCATAATGGTCAAGGCGCATGGTATAAACCCCAAATCAATTTACCTTAATTCATCTTAATCGGTTCAGCATTTTAGGCGTGAAGAAGCATTACCTCTTGACAAACTAACATACAAACAGAAAGATTTTCTTTTGGATTTAAAACTTCAGTTTTGAATAACTATTAGTGTTTTGAATAACTAAAATTAAGTTTCCTTGTCGTATTTGTATTTTAAGTAAGACTGATTACATAAAATATGTATAATAGGGGTTAAAGTATGAAATTGCCGATTATTTTCCCACTTTTTATTTTGTTTATAGCTCTTAAGTATAGTCATATTATTGCGTAATTCTTTTTGTATTGTATCAAAAACTAAATAAAGTAACTTTTGACTAAAAAAAATGCCTATTACTTCAAAGGAAGTCGTTGAAAAGTCCCCTTACAATGTGTCAGCTGACCTTCTTGCTTCAATTAAGTATATTTGTATTATATACTTTGATTTTCAGAAATTTAAATACTATAATGCGTAGCTTTATAACCATCTAACTTTCACCTTTAATTGCATCGAAAACGGTTCAGGCGTTTATAAATAAACTAAAAAATTGTTAGTATGGAAAAATGCCTTTTCTCGATTTCGTCCATACAAAACGGCAATTTCATACTTTAACCCCTAATACTCTTTAGTTGATCATAAATAAACAATAGTAAATACATTTATGTTTTACTCGAAGTTCAAAACTTCTACTGTTACTTTTAATGGAGTCGTCGTAACATTAAATCGTGCATAAATCTATAACTCGCCGGATTTACATTATAATTACAATGCCACCGTTTGTTAATGCTTTGCAACGGACTGACTTCAAGGCTACACGAACTGTGTCCACATGCCACGTTAGAGTCAAATTGAAACCTCTTGGACACAGAAACTAGTTAGAAATAAAGAAAGGAAATATCTCTCGACTCGCTCGACGACCTCCGTGGCGGAGTGGCGTACACGCCAGTTTTCAAGGTGTCGCCTGCTCCGAGGTCCCGGGTTCGATTCCCGGACGGGTAAATGTAGAAAAAATGTGTTTTTCTACATTTTCTCGGGTCTGGGTGTTTGTGGTACCTTCGTTGTTTCTGGTTTCCAAAATACGAATGCTTTAAATAGTTATTCAAATTGGGATCAGAACAATGTATGTGATGTTGTCCACATTTATTATTTATTTTATTTATTAAATATGTAATATATTTGGTATAAAAACAAAACATAAATGCAATAAATTATAAACATTTCAAAAAAACTTTTAATCATAAAAAGATGCCAAAAAGATTGCTCAGCATTTATCGGAGAATCCGTCAATATGTTGTACACAATACTTTGATCCTTATTCATTTAAGATAAAGTCGAAAACCAGTTGATAATTTAAACATGTGTTATGCCCTTTAAAGAATTAAGGCATTCCACGACGATGGTATTATGCAGGAGCTTATAAATTCAACTAAAAAATAACACTTGTAGAAGCAAACAAACAAGTGTACTTATGTGCGAAAGTGTACTTATGTAAGTAAGACACTATTGTATTGGTAATGCGAAACAATTATAGCCGTCAAGGTTTTATATTGTTCTCACATGAAACAACTATATTCGCAAATGTGTTGTTAATTTACCTTTTAGCGTGTCGTGTGTGGTGAGAGAATGAAAAAATCGGAGCGAGAATACAATTAAAGAAACTAGGAGAATGAATGTTTTATCGACCGCGTAGATTATCGTGAGTATATTATATGACTTCTTCCTAGTATAAATGATACTAGCGGATCCGACAGACGATTTCCTGTCCAAATAATGAAAAAAATTTTTAGGTATGCATGGCGATGCGGTTTCGATTATACGAAAAATAAGTTAAGGCAGTAATAGATTCCACATCCCCATACAACCGGGCGTGGTGATTTGTTAATTTAAGCTACTGAAACATTACGACACAGCGTTAATTTTTCAAGTATGTTTTTATCGCTGTAAACCAGCGTAGTTACATCCATGTTAGGTCAGGATTTTGCACTCTTAGCACCCGAATGAAACATTTTTACAGATGTTTGGCAGTCAGTTAAGATGAAACAGCTATTTTAATACTGTATATGATATTTTAGCAATTTAATTGCAATTATAATATCACTTTTTAAGCTTGTGTGTAACAATTAGTTTTTTCCCAATATGCATAGGGTATGCGGGTTCATTCCCCATCTAAGGAGAAGAAAAAAATAAAGTTTAAATACTAATGTCATCTTCTACTTTTAAATTTAGGCGATAAATGTTCTGGCAAAAGCCTTACACGATTCCACCAACGTCGGAAATGAAGCAAATACACCATTTTTTAATTCAGGCATTCATTTGAATAGGTTTCTTAAGTTACTTCGAAACCCAGCACTGCACGTGGCTGTCATACACTTGGAGATTTTACTTTTCCATAGTTCATACATAACTGATAAGAAAATACATAAACGGAGTCTATTTATACCTCACCACGGCTATCAGTGATGTTGCTAAGTGAGATACGATCGTAAAGTTCCCCTTGACTCGATACGTTATGTCAGAACTTGTTAGAAACCTAACCGAAATAATACAGGATGAAATTTATATCACCATAATACAACAATCTACGAGACGAAAAAACAAAGAACGATTTTTTTCTTTTAGTATAGCCACGTACACAAATGCCACGATAAAGCACCTAGAAAATGTCCGCCAAAAATCTAAAATATTGGATACGGTCTCCGCGCAACACCCTTTTTCGCGATGCGCATCTCATTACGATACTATTTATATTTTTTTTTTATTTTCCCCTCATACTTCACAGGCTTAGGACCGAAAAAATTGAAAACTATGTTGCGAAAAATATTTTCTGATGAGAACTTGACCTACATTTGTAAATAACCTAAGATACTTAACGCCTATAAAAAATTAGACGGTGATAAAAAATGACACTGTATATCAATCAGTCATTTTGTATCAGGCTATTATGAAGCATTGACCATTTTCAAGGATTAAAATTAATGTTGTAAAACGTAAGACGAGTTGTTTAAAATAATTCCTATGTAGGTAATTTACAGGTTCTAAAACTCTTTACATGCCTAATTTGGTGTAAATCAGTTAAGAAATAATTGATCCACCAAACAAAACTGTAAGGTTGTAGGTTCGAGTCCCATTTCAGCTAACCGAAATGTTTATACAAGGAATTGTTTATGCATAATTATTTAAACAACTCGATTACTCATTAAATTCATCTTTTACAAATGAATTTTCAGGATTATTTTCTATAAGTCCTTAAAATGCTTCAACAATCTCTAGCCTAAAGAGGTCTAGACGGTCTGCTTTGATTTGAATATATTGTAAGCGATAGAAAGCTTTTAGCAATATCTAGGTCAAGATATCGTATGAGGTAAATAATAAAACGTCCCGCCTGTCGATATGCAAGGTCAAACTAACTGCAGTTCGCACACCGCGATATGGAAGATTGAATAGGTAAGACCTTTTGTCCCTAAAAACATTAATTCTTAAATCGATTCGAATTTATATAAAATTTACAAAATATCGAGGTATCTCTCTCTCTAATCGATACCTCATTACTGAGAATTGCGATCACCGGTTTTTGTTAAGATTCTCTACCGGTCTCGGTCCATCGTTGCTCTCATCGCCCGATGAAACTTGCTTGAGGAGGTTGCTTCTTTCACTAGGTCAGACCATCTAGTTGGCGAACGACCTCGCGCTCGCATCTAGTTGGCGAACGATTTCAAGGTATGAAAGAATATTTTTATTTGCTGGTCGAGTTTCGACTAAAGGCCATTCATTAGACAGATTTTTTTGTAATTTCATTTTGTATTCAGGCAACTTAACGGTCATCAAAATGCGACAAGAACCAAACTCCACTCTCATAAGTGAAACATTAATTGTCTGGATCAAATCAGTACTTTCAAGTATTTTTTAATGATTTTAAAAACGATATTTCGTCAGATTATATCAGATATCAGATTATTTCTCCTACTAATACTTAATTAAGTAGTTATAAATTCATCAATGTCAAATACTATCTATACTAATATTATAAAGCTGAAGAGTTTGTTTGTTTGTTTGTTTGAACGCGCTAATCTCAGGAAGTACTTGTTCAAATTGAAAAATTATTTTTGTGTTGGATAGTCCATTTATCGAGGAAGGCTTAGGGCTATATAACATCACGCTGCGACCAATAGGAGCGAAGCATCAGTGAAAAATGTTGCAGAAATAATCGCGATCATAATAACAGCAATTGACGCGTACAAAGTCGCGGGCAACAGCTAGTATTCTCATATATTTTACTCACCTGAAGGCTTCCCATCGACGTTCTTGCAGAAGAGCTGCAGCACGTTCTTGATGGCGTTGGACGCGCCACCCGAGATGCATATGTCCTGCCACGTGGCCGGGTGCCCGTCCCGACGCTCGATGTACTCCGCCACGCGACGACGGATCAGCTCGATGCCGTGCGACATGGTGTACGCGCCACATGACTTACCCCTGAAGAATTTACACAGTTAGTGTTATAAATAGACCACACGTCTGCCAGATGAAGGAAGACAAACAAGCTCATCATACGTGGCAGACGTGGTGATGGCACCACGACCATGGTGGAACGCAGTACTAAGCTGGCTTACCCCTGAAGAGTATATCAAAGTTACACTTGTGTGGCAGAATCATCCCGTGATACGTCTGCCAGATGAAGCTGGACAGAAATTCATCTTTCCACCAAGATTAGACGAGCTTCTTGGTGGAGCAGAATACATATAGGCTTTTAAAATGTCGCCTGTTCCGAGGTCCTAGGATTAATGTAAAAAAATCAATATAGAATGTGGATACGCTGTACGATTTTCGAAAACTTTACAGCTTTCATGGTCACGGGCAGACTTTTTATACAGATAGTTCGAAAAAGTAACATATTTATTAGATTGCTTTAACTTATATCTCATTAGATTTGAAATTATACCGATTCGGAATAATATAGAAGAAAAGCTTATCCTTAATGGCCGTTCACACAAGGAATCAGTAAGCCCTGGCAGACATCGTTCGACCTGGCATTATGGTCGATATTTATGCTATGTGTAAGAATCAGAATGAGTTACATATAATAAATTAACTTGAAAAGAAACCACCTCCTTCATGAGGTTGTGTTATGTATCAATATTTGTCAAAATTGTAAAGAAATTTTGTGCAGATTAACTGCACTTAACTGTTTGGTTTTGGCTAGTCTAAACGGCAGACCATTTCACCCTGTTCTGACCAATGATATTTTAAAGTATAGATATTATGTTACCTTCATAGTAATTCGCGTATTAAATCTGTTCCGAGAAATCTAAAACTGCTCACATTGACAAGTTTCACAGATAAGCAGAACAAAAGATGCGAAATAGCACGTAAGAGATGGCTATAATTTTTTTATGATTACCGCTCGTGACTGCACTTGACGTGGACGTTGTAAAAAACGACCTAATTAGGGCGTATTTGAGTCTTCACAACGCGCGCGCTTATAACATATATCTGATTCGTTTTACGTGGGTAACACTGAAAATGTTTAGAACTGGCCAGTTAGAAACATTGCTAATGAAAACTTTTTTATATTTCAATTTTAGTACTCTTTGGTAACCTAATGTAGTATATTGCATTCATTTGTCATTTGTCTTTGTGAATTGGCGGCAAATCTAAAACTCTTGTTACACGTGAAAATAAACCTAACGCGTCAATGATTTATTATGACTTTTGTGTGGGCTTAACTCAACAACAAAGCTATGATAGGCTGCGATTAGCATTTCTTAATGAAGCCCCATCTCGTGCCACTAATAACAATTGGTTTAACGAGTTTAAGCGTGGACGTAGCAATCTCAATGATGATCCGCGTGAGGGACGTCTTTTAACAGCGACTACTGAAGATAACATCAGTGCTGTGCAACGCATGATAGAGGAAGATAAGAGAGTGACCTATCAGCAGATACGGACAGACGAACATTTAGGCATCAGGAAGCTTTGTGACAGATGGATTCCCCATACTTTAACCGACGACCAGAAACACCTTCGCATGGAATGGTGTCGCCAAATGTTAGATAAGTTCAACGGCGGTGACTCAAATGCTGTATTTGACATCGTCACAGGTGATGGAAGCTGGATATATTGCTACGAACCCGAAACCAAAAGACAATCAGCTCAGTGGGTGTTTCCTTTCGAGGATCGGCCAACTAAGGTAAAGAAAGGAAGAAGTCAAGGAAAAAAGATGATTGCCTCATTCTTTGGTCGGAAAGGTCATTTCGCAACATAAGTGCTAGAAGATGCAAGGACAGTTACTGCAGACTGTTATGTCAATCGCTGTTTGCCTGTTGTCTTGGAAAAAATTTGACAGCAGCGCCCTCGAAGCAGGATCCTCCTTCACCACGACAATGCTTCAGCGCACTCCGCAAAACGGACTGTTGAATATTTGACTATGGCAGGTGTCGAGATAATGAGTCATCCGCCATACAGTCCTGACCTGGCACCCTGCGACTTTAATTTATTCCCAAGAACTAAAGATAAAATTCGAGGTATTCGCTTTACGAGCCCTGAAGATGCGGTGAAAGCGTACGAAAATGCCATAGAAGACCCCTAAGGAAGAATGGGCCCATTGCTTTTCTCAGTAGTTCCATCGAATGCGACGATGTAGATCCTCTCTACATACACGAGATTACTTCGAAAAACAATAAAAGTATTGGCAACTTTTTACATTAAGCCGTTATAATTTTCTAAATATTTTCAGTGTTGAATGGGTAATATAATATCATTGATTCAAACATTTTTCTATGCGTGAGTACTTACCCCATGCTATTCAATATTTCTTGTGCTCTCTTTTTAACGTCTTCCGGATAGTCGCTCTTTTCAATTAGATCTGGGGATGCCACACATGCTAACACCTACAACACGACACATATAAATAAACCTACAGTGGTATATTAGTGACATTAATGTATGTATTTAATTACATTTGCTAAATCTAAAAAGTTTGAACACAAGTGGATTTGGAATTAAATAATATGACTGTGAAACTAAACTATTACTTACAAAATGGTTGTATTCTTTCTAAGTGTAAATTACAATAATAACAATATTAATAATGGATAAAAAATTGTATGGGAAAATCAAACAAACTCATAGAGGACTGCTACATAATAACAAAAGTTAAATCTATTCAGGAGGAAATAAATTGTTAGTTATTTCGAGATTTCTACCATGTACCTTGTTTTTTATGAGTTTCCGATATTTCGGCACTGTTGCAAGCGCCATGATCGCGGAAGAACTGATGACACTGCGGGTGGGTGGTTGTTACGAGTAGATATATCGGTCTACCCTCCGTCGTAGTCTTTTATTGCACTCGACACCGGTACTATTGTTTGCGAACTCACTATTCACTCGAACCTGTTCTCGACACACAACGCTCACAGAATCCGATCGCGAACCTTTAGTATTTGGATTTATCTGTTTATTACAAATTTTAACCACTGGATTCCAGACACAAGATACCTAATTTAAAGCCATCTTCACGATTGAAGTTTTTGTGTTTGGCGATTTCGATCGCTTCTCTAACCATTCTTGGTGTGTTGTCGTTCAATGGATTATCTGTGTGGTGTGAAACTCAATCCAGTGGTTAGGACCCGAATGTATTAAGAGTTCCGCGATGGCCGATTTTTGCGTATCGTTGTACAAGGTACATGGCACATGGTAGAAATCTCGAAATAACTAACTCTTACTATAGTGACCATGAAAGTTTAAAACAGTATAATAAATTGTTTATTGACCGGTAACAATTATTATTATGAACACATAGATAAAGACTAATAACTAGATACACAGACCCATACAAAATAGACGCTTAAAAATGTCCGCAATTGAACCAACATTGCTGTTGTAATGTATCAATACCAACCATAATGGAAAATCAACCTTACGCATGTGCCATTAGGTTGAATGTTGCTAAGTTGAAAGAGCAACGAAATGTTCTAGTGCTACTAATTTCATGAGCTTGTTATTCAGTCACTGATTGTGTTTTCTAGTTTTTATTTCATATCTATGGATCTAAATTAATTAATATTAATTACCTGTCTGATGAAGGTGATAGGTTTCTGTCCCATAGCTTGGGCATCTCCGATGTTCGCCCAGATCACTTTTTTAAACGGCTTCTGGGCACCCTGTAGACAAAGCGAGGTTTAAATCTTGCTAAGTTAAGATAGACAAATTAGCTTATCGCCCGCGGCTCTGTCCGCGTGAATTACACGATTTTATAACTTATGTACTTTCAGTACACAAAATAACCTATGTCTTTTCTCAAACCTTTTCAAACCTACATTTATTGCTTATGAAAAGTAACGTACACAATTTCAATACCAAAAATAAAGATAAACTTGCCGTTCCAGGCTTCAGAGTGCAAAAAGCAGGAAACTTAAATCTTAAGTCATAGTAATTTTAATGAAAATGGGCTATTTACCCTATTAATGATTATTTAAATGATAGAAATGTATTGCATTAAATTGTCCTAGCCCTAGCTCGTACTTGCTTAAACCTTTTGTAAATCTTAATACATATATAAAAAATTCGTGTCACGTTGTTTGTCCGCGATGGAATCCTTAACTACTGAACCGCTTGTAATCAAATTTTGTACACTGTGTGCGGTTTGACTCAACTTAAAAGATAGGATAGTTTAGTACTCAATTAATAGGAGAAATATTTTTTTATTGTACATTATTTGTCTCTAATGTAACAAACTGTGACTTCCATACGATTTTAGGCGATGCCATATTTGATAATAATGAAGACAATATGACGTCAAAATTGAATTACGTTATTCTGAGGCGTTACGAAGTTCGCGGGGTCAGCTAGTATTTATTTAAAAAGAGGCTTTATTATAGTATGATAATATTACCGTGATTATAGTTACCGAGTTTCTTGCGCTGCTTATTCTCGGCACTAGCCCAGACCTGTCCCAAAGCAGTGTTTGTTTAAAAATATTGGTCTATTTGCAGAAATAAAAAAGATTTTACTTATTTTACAAGGTGTAATCTTTTTACCAAATTTTACCTCCATTGGTAATCTGTGCAAAGCCGGGACAGACAGCTAATTTCATAATAAATATCTACCTATAAATAGCTACCAATATACCATAAATAAAGCTTTTGTAGCACAAAAGAGAGCAATAAGGGTTATTTTAAGTCTACCCCAATCAGAGTCCTGTAGGAATTACTGCAGTAGGCTGGGGGATCTGGCGGTTCCTTCAAACACTCGGAAAAAGTGGAGACACCCCTGGAGGGAGATAAAAGACTACACAGAAACACAGACTGGCCAAAGCTCAATATTTTTAAACACAGTGCATCCTACTAGGCGGTGCGTTTGTTTAATAAGCTGCCGATAGAATTGAAGTCCTTAAATAAGTTATCGATTTTCAAAAGAAAACTTAAATTATTTCTGTTAAATAAATGTTACTATTCAGTGGGGGAATACCTCGAGGATGGACTAAGTAGGGGTTGAGGCGCAAAACGTCCTATTCGCAAAATGTCACCTGCCGAAAAAAGGTCCTATTCGCAAAATGTCCTATTCGCAAAACGTCCTATTCGCAGAATGTCCTATTCGCAAAAGTCCTGTTCGCAAAATGTCCTATTTGCAAAATGTCCTATTCGCAAAATGAATTTTTTTTTTAAATGCTTGTTTGATATTAACATGTAATCTGCATAAGTACTGACTGTTTTTTGAATTTATGACATTTTCCTTTTATTTTATTCCCAATGTTATTCATCATCATATCAGCCGAACGACGCCCACTGCTGGGCATAGGCCTCCCCCAAGGATCTCCACAACGATCGGTCCTGTGCTGTCCGCATCCAGCGGCTTCCCGCGACCTTGATCAGATCGTCGGTCCACCTTGTAGGGGGCCTGCCCACGGAACGTCGTCCGGTACGCGGTCGCCATTCGAGAACCTTTCCGCCCCAACGGCCATCGGTTCTCCGCGCTATGTGTCCCGCCCACTGCCACTTCAACGATGCAATCCTTCGAGCGATGTCGGTTGTTTTAGTTCTCCTGCGGATCTCATCATTTCTGATTCGATCGAGTAGGGAAATACCAAGCATCGCTCTCTCCATTGCTCGCTGGGTGATCTTGAGCCTTCTTATGAGACCCATAGTAAACGACCACGTCTCACTCCCATAGGTCATTACTGGCAACACACACTGGTCAAAGACTTTCGTCTTGAGACACTGAGGTATTTCGGACGCGAATATATGCCGGAGCTTCCCGAACGCTGCCCATCCGAGCTGGATTCGACGAGAGATCTCTTTCTCGAAGTTGGACTTACCTAACTGGACTATCTGTCCCAGGTAAACATAGTGGTCAACAACTTCGAGTGCAATGTTCCCAACGTTAACTGGAGCGGGTGCAACATGGGCATTTAACATGATTTTCGTCTTGTCCATGTTCATCCTAAGACCCACTCTTTGAGAAGCATTACCGAGATCTTCGAGCATAATGTTCAGGTCTTCCAAGGTCTCAGCCATAAGAACTACATCATCGGCAAATCGCAGGTGTGTTAGGTATTCGCCATTAATGTTGATGCCGCGTTCTTTCCAGTCCAGAAGCTTGAAAATATCCTCCAACGCAGCTGTGAACAGTTTCGGAGAAATAACGTCTCCCTGTCTCACACCTCGCTGTAGTTGGATCGGATTAGAGCTCTGGTTCTGTAATCGGACCGACATGGTGGCGTTTTGGTATAAGTACTTTAGCACCTCGATGTACCTGTAGTCTATTTGGCACCTTTGGAGAGACTGCAGCACTGCCCAGGTCTCAATCGAATCAAAGGCTTTCTCATAGTCCACGAACGCTAAGCAAAGTGGCAAGTTATACTCTTCGGTCTTCTGTATAACTTGCCGCAGCGTATGAATGTGGTCTATGGTACTATAGCCTTTTCGGAACCCGGCTTGTTCGGGAGGTTGGAAGTCGTCGAACCTGCGAGTGAGACGATTCGTAACGACTCTCGAAAACAACTTATAGATATGGCTCAGAAGCGAGATGGGTCTGTAGTTCTTCAAGAGAGTTTTGTCACCCTTCTTGAAGAACAGCATCACATCGCCTCTGCCCCATGCCTTTGGCGTTTTGCCCTCGAGTATGACAGAATTAAAGAGCTTCTGGAGGACCTTAAGTACCGGCTTACCGCCCGCTCTAAGGAGCTCTGTTGTGATTCCGTCATCACCCGCCGCCTTGTTGTTTTTAAGCTGCTTGAGAGCCATTCTAATCTCGCACAGGCTGACGTCCGGGATATCTTCAGAATAGTGTCGGGTAAGCTTGGCTCTAGGGTCTTTAGCCTTGCTTTCAACAGGTGTTTTCGTGGAGTATAACTGTCCATAGAAACTCTCAATCTCCCTCAGGATTTCAGGTGTTGACGTAATGATGCTACCTGTCTCAGTTTTCAGCCTCGTCAATTGGCTTTGCCCAATAGACAGATCTCTGGCGAACACTTTGGAGCCTTTGTTCCGCTCTTCTTTATTTAATTTTAGGCATATAAACCCTGACATAATTACAAAAACTTTTAGAGAATTCAATATGAAAAAAACGGAGGATCTTTGGGGAATTTCTGTCAGCATTATCAATACAATTATAAGTTCATTAGCCCCTCAACTCGCTATTATTTTTAACAAATGTATTGATGATAGACAGTTTCCAACTTTAATGAAGTTTAGCAAAATCATTCCTTTATTTAAGTCTGGCGAAAAATGTGACCCCTCCAATTTTCGACCTATATCTATCTTGCCAGTGCTAAGTAAAATCTTCGAGAAAATAATGTTTAATCAGCTTTTATCACACTTTAGTGTAAATAAATTATTAAATAGCAACCAATATGGTTTCAGAAAAGGTAGAAATACTACCGATGCTGGAGTTGCTCTTCTACAACATGTGTTTAATGCTTGGGAGAGTAAGCTAGATGCCATAGGTGTATTTTGTGACCTTTCAAAGGCTTTCGATTGTGTCGACCATGTAACATTACTTAAAAAACTTAAACATTATGGTGCATCGAATGATTCCTTGGATCTAATAAGTTCTTACCTTAAGGACAGAACACAAAAGGTTTGCATAAATGGAGCTGAGTCTTCAGGGTCTGCCCTTATTATGGGTGTCCCTCAGGGATCAGTATTAGGACCCCTGCTATTTTTAATTTATATAAATGACCTTCCGTGTTATTTACATAATCTTTGTGAGATGGTATTGTTTGCAGATGACACATCAATGATTTTTAAAACTAAGAGGGGCAAATGTTCATTTGATGATGTTAACAATACCCTCTCTAAATTATTACATTGGTTTACAACAAATAATCTTTTACTAAATGCAAATAAAACAAAATGTGTAAAATTTACCATGCCCAATGTAAGATTTGCTGCTACTCATATAATTGTTAAAGATGAACCACTAAACTCTGTAGATTTAACTACCTTTTTAGGTATAACTGTAGACTCTCATTTGCAATGGGGTGCTCATATTAGGGTGCTGTCTGGAAGACTTAGTTCTGCTGCTTATGCTGTGAGAAAGATAAGGCAATTGACTGATGTTGAAACGGCAAGATTAGTATATTTTAGCTACTTTCATAGCATAATGTCATACGGAATTCTGTTGTGGGGCTCAGCGGCAGATATTGAGTCAATTTTTATATTACAAAAACGTGCTGTACGGGCTATTTACGGCCTTCGACCCCGTGACTCGCTGAAAGAGCTCTTCAAAGAGATTAATATACTTACAGTGTCTTCTCAATACATTCTCGAGAATATTGTTTACGTTCGTAAGAACATACATTTATTTCTTAAGAAAAGTAACGTACACAATTTCAATACTAGAAATAAAAATAAACTTGCCGTTCCAGGCTTCAGACTGCGAAAAGTATGAAAATCGTTTATGGGAAATTGTATCCGTATTTTCAACAAATTACCAAAGGATATTGCTGAACTCCCTGTACATAAACTTAAATCGTATGTCAAAGTTATTTTAATGAAAAAGGGCTATTACACTGTTAATGATTATTTAAATGATAGAAATGTATGGCATTAAGTTGTCCCAGCTCGTACTTGCTTAAACCTTGTAAAAATTACCTTACCTTGTAAAAATGTATTTAAAAAGAGGCTGACAATAGTGACCGAGTTTCTTGCGCTGCTTCTTCTCGGCACTAGCCCAGACTTGTCCCGAAGCAGTGGTAGGTTTAAATTGGGACGTGTAAAAGCGCCTCCTGGGGCCTATTTGCAGAAATAAAACTGATTTTAACTGATTTTAACTGATTTTAGCTCAATGGCCTCTTTAATACGTCGGGTATTAAATTGACGAAGGTCGCTCTTCAAAGACTTAGATATCTGTCTATTGAGTTGTCGATAGCGATGAGCATCCGCTGAGTTCTGTAGCCTCATTTCGTTTCTCTGATCCATGAGTAGGAGAGTCTGACTGGAGAGTTTCTTTGATTTGGGACGGCGGGTTTTAAAGTACTTAGACCCTGCCGTACGGACAGTATCCACCACCATGTTGTATAGATCGTCCACATCGATGCTGTTCTCAAGGGCTTCGAAACGGTATTGAAGCTCGAGCTGAAAGCACTCGGGGTTTTGAATTTGAGCCGGTATTGGTCGGAGCGTGGATTTTATCAGTCGCGCTCTTTCAAGCTTTACGTCGATATTCAATGTGCCTCTGACCATGCGGTGATCGCTTCCTGTCTTAACAGCGTTGATCACAGCGACATCATCGAATATGTGCTTCTTCGTTGACATGATAAAATCGATCTCGTTTTTGACTTTACCGTCCGGGCTGATCCAGGTCCATTTGCGGCTTACGGGCTTCTTGAAGAAGGAGTTCATCATAAAGAGGTTCTCCCTCTCCATGAAGTCTGCCAGCATTTGGCCCCTTTTGTTCCGTTGCCCAAATCCAAATTTCCCCATTCTCAACTCATCACCGCAACGTTGCCCCAACTTCGCATTGAAATCCCCCATCACAACCGTGTAGTGGGTTTTAAAGCTATGCATGGCTTTAGAGATCTCCTCATACATAGCCTCCACTTCGACATCGTCGTGTTTCGAGGTCGGAGCGTAAACCTGAATGACATTCAGCGAATATCGTTTCGATATTCTGAGTATCAGGTACGCTACCCTGCTCGAAACACTTCCGATAGTAATCACGTTGTTGACAAGGGACTTGTGGACGATGAACCCGACACCACCTAGGGACTGTTGGTCGCCCTCCCGGTAGTATAGTAAGTTACCGGATTGCAGGGTTATCGAGTCCTCTCCCTCTCTTCGGACTTCAGATAGCCCAATGATATCCCAATGTAACTTACCAATTGCTTCTTCCAACTCTACGAGCTTCGCGTCAAGCCTCAGTGTGCGCGTGTTATATGTTGCCAGGTCGAGTCGTCGTTGTTGGCAGCCGGATCTTACCCGGGGATTCTTAGCACCCCCTGCCCCGCCGTTACCATAGCCGCTGCCATAGCTAGGACTAGCGGGGCCGCCGGGGACTGGGGGCCGAATTCTTTGCGGTGTATTCATATTTGGGGGGGGGGTTTGCCATAATCGCCACGCTTGGCAGGCGGGTTGGCGATCGCAGTATGGCCTGATGCTTCTAGGAGACGCTGCTGCCCATCTCCTGATGGCAGTTTTCCCTCTGTCGGCTCTTACGACACCCACGGGAAGAGAGGGGGTAGTGCTATTCTTTTTATGTGCCGGCACTACACGGCACTGCCGGCACTACACGGCACTGGCAATGTTATTATATTAAGTGATTTATTTTATTTTGTAATTTTAATCAAATGTTCAACGCAAAATGTATTTTGCTATGAATAAAATGAATTGAATATAATAATGGAATATTCACACCCATTACCTAACAACTACTTGCCTCATGACTAATTAATTAACCACGTTATTTACTAAACATTCTTCTCTTGCGTAAGTGACAGTATTGTTATTGACAAGCAATACATTTAAGACATTATCATACAAAAATTTATTTGTATTTGTGATTTACTTCGATAGATGACATAACTTTTTGTTATTGTTACCATTTGAATGTGAGATTTTTTATTACTTGATTTTATTACTTGATATAAGGAGTCTAACGATTAAATGACAAGTACATTGAGATGTGTTTGCTTTTCATCATACCCCGTACCTTGGTACGGGGTATGATGGAAAATGGTGGCAACCAACAATGGCAACACCCTGGAAGCGGATTCATGAACAGTTACTTAACGCAACTAATTTATTGTATTGATAATTAGATAAAAAGCCAATTGTGTAATAATATCAAGTGATATAGTGTTTATCAGGTTATCAGTACCGGCATTTAGTATGATTGCAGTATTGTCGGCATTGATCAATTATTGCTAACTTTCTTTTCATTACACAATTTGTTTCCCACTATATGTATTGAAATATTTCAGCGGTGACAATGATAGATTATTAGTGATCTTCAACGGGAATGTCATCAGACCACTTTAGCGATAAGACCGCCTATATTCTACATATTTCTATATAAAATCGTTTGTTAATATGTAACTGTTTTTTATTTGTGTGCAATAAAGAGTATTCATTCATTTACAATAGTCCACAACAGACTGGACATAGGCGTTGCCAAATGTGGCAATTAAAACTAAATCCTCCTTTTAGAGAAGCTTGTATATAGTTAAGGACTGTAATGGTCTGGTGAAAATTAATTAATTTTTAAAATTAGATATGAACTACTTCAAGTGTTCACCATCATTATTGACAATTTCTTTTCTACTAACAACATAATTAAACATGAAAATGTTATAAAATACTTGCTCTTGCCTATTCCTGATATTATCCTATCAGAACCGTACTTCTTTCTAGGATGAAAAATAGTTTACGACCTATTCTACTGGATGTACTAAAAAAAAAACAGGAATCGGTCAAGCCGTTCAGTTTTCGAGAATTTTGGTAGCTTACACTGTATAGTGAGAATTTTATACATTAATCATATCAGGTGACAAGCTAATTGTACAAACCATGACCTTCACATGTTGTGGTTAACGCAAGGTTGCATAAGATAGGTTGTGGGCTAGCAGCTCAGGTTACATAACAAACTAGGTGAGGAGGCACCATATGTCTCAGCTGATATAATATAAAAATGTAATTTTTCTTACAAACTATTATTATAAATGAACTAAATCAATTTAGATAGTATTAAGATCTATATATAATTAAAAATTTAAAAGATAGTTTCGTAGTTGGATTAAAATTTTTTTTTTTTATATTTAAGTAAACTAAGTACTGTATCATGATCAGGCTAATTGCCTGCACCAAAATGTTCTAGATTACATTTCAGAATCAAAAATAATAGTGATTATTATTATAAACTTGTGGGTAGCTAGTATAAAAATAGTAACTGGTTTCTTTATAATGTTTGACATTCTAATGTAAATGAAATGGTTAATTGGCATAACAAATGAGCTTCATTGCTAGTTTCCTGTACTCAAGCTGTAAAAATCAATAAAAACCTAACCTACATTAGTTTCCTTTTCAACAACAGATAAGGCAAAATTTAAGCATTCAAATAAAATTAAGTGGCTTGAGTACTGAAACATTTAGTTGATCCATTTTTTTTTTTGAGTAATTTTGTGTACCATTAGATGCATACATTATCAGTTTATTCTAAAAGTTAACAAATGCCGAATACAATTTGAGAATGATTTGTACAGTGACACATGCTAGAATTGAATAATTACACTAATTTACTAACCTTTTGAAGTTCCTTTTCGATTTCGGCGGCGCGGATCACAAGCGGCCCGCGCACGGCATACTCCAACTTCAACACGTTAGGGTTTAGATTATCTATATTCAAAATTTTGCTAGCCATGGTTCTAGAGGCTCCGAGGCTTCTAAGAGGGTCCAAAATGATCACGATGGGCTCCGACCTTACCGCGACGCCAGACAACAAACGACTGGCGCGCGATAGCATTCTCATTTGTGATGACATGTTTAGATCAGTTGCACTACTTTATACAAATCACTGCACAAAAACACAACAGTAAACTGTTTTTCCCTGTCAATAAATTAAGGAAAAAATATTTATCAGGCCTATAAGTGAATAAACTTTTATTTTCTCACTGCATCCGAGCACAAATACAATATTAGTTTGTCGCGCAACAAGACACCTCGAACGACGGCTGATTAATTTAATCGATCGGTATGTACTGTTCCACCACTTTGTAAACAAAGATCTACCAACGGAACACTTGATAATAATTATATTTGCTTAACTTATGCCTTATAACGAGCTAATGAGATTTTGATTACGAAGAATGATAACTGACCCCAAGTACGGGGTTATCTGATAACAAATAAGTAAATAACGCATAAAAGAAACACTAAATATTGTTTTATCTACTTATGATAAGTTTATAACACGCATTAACATGTAGCACACATAATAAAACGATTTACAAAAGTACAACTTGTTACGTAAATCTCTTGAATTCAAATTATTTGTTTCTTGCTATTTGACATTTGATTTGGTATGCCGCTTGAATGTTGGCAACAAGGTTGGCAATGTTGTCACTATAAGTTGACAGTAGCCTTTTTTTTCTAAAAATTTTACGGCTTCGGACGAGTCTATACAGCCTAGTCTTTAATATCAATTTAAAATACATACAATATCATAAATGGGTGCCCCAATTCTAAAAATCCTTAAGTCCCACTTAGGGTTTTTTTTACTGACTACACCATCTGATTCAGTTTTTTTCTCTATAAAAGTGTATTTTAAATTATTTTATATAAAGTCCCTAAGCATGTTTTTTAAAAATAGAAATTTAAAAAAAAAAAATTTCTTTTTCAGTTCTAAAAATCCTCAAGTCCTACAAATCCCTAAGTCCACCATTTTTCACAAAAAAATAATGAAGCTACTTTTGAAATCTTAATTTATTATACTCACTTATCTCGTCTCTCAGTTGTGTGCTAAAGGCATTTTTCAAACAATTGATATATGTATAAAGTTGGAGTATCTAGACACCTTCGGGGCACACCTGATGATTGTTATAATAGAGCGATTAAAGTTAAACTAGCAAAAATAAAAGATATCCAAAAACTTATGCTATACATCCTATCAGAAAACCACAGACAGTTCTACGAAGATCTAATAAGAAAACAAAATGCATTAAATAAGAGTTCAGGTGATGAAGACGATTCCAGTGATGACATTGAAAGACGTCTTATTTTTTATAAAATACTTTAAAAGTAAAGTAATGTAACAGCCTTTAATAATCCCACTGCAGGGAAAAGGCCTCCATCATTGAATTCAAGTTACCACTGCAATGATGGGAACTGGCATAATCACCACGCTTGTCAAATGCGGGTTGGTGATCACAAACCCGAGCAACGTTCGAAAATTCGAAACTATTTGTTGCCCGACCCGGGGATCGAACCCAGAACCCCGAGATCTTGGCCCGGTATTTAAACCACTAGACCAACGGGGCGTTACTTTATTCCTATAAAATACTTTAGTCCTATAAATATCCCTCAGAAAAGACTAAGACCTGAAAATTGGCGATAAGTCCATCACTTTATTTGTCAATTTAAACGTGTTTAAATTACTCTTTCGTCTAAGTTTTTTCACCTGATTAAAAGTTCATTCTGAGTTGTTTGATTAGATAGTATTTTTATTTCTGTGCTCCCTTTAGTTTCTTTTCACGATTATTTTTTGTACTTATTTTGCCCTTAACTTAAAAGTGAAAATTTGGACTTGGGCATTTTTAGAATTGGGGCAACCAAATACAGTAAGTATTTGCCGCGGAGCGGTGGAGAACGCCGAAGCGCCTTCTCCTCCGCCTCGCTCGTCGTCGTCGGATCGGGTCAGCGTGGATGTTCTCCTCTCTGGCCCTCTCCGCAGCCTCCTTTTGCGACATCACGACCTCGCAAAAGGAGACCATCCTCTCCCACGCCAACTCACTCTCTACCATAGCTTTCACTATGGTGGGGAGCGAGAGGACTCCTGGCACCACCGAGGCCAGAGCCCGCCGCTGCTCGGACCACGCGGAGCACACCAAAAGGGTGTGATCCGCGGTGTCCTCCGCAGCGCCGCACTCGTGACACCCGGGGGTGCGCTCCCGACCCGCCACATAGTGAAGGTACGAACCAAAGCAGCCATGCCCGGTTAGCACCTGCACCATGCGGAAGGTCAAAGAGCCGTGTCGACGTGATATCCAGTCGCCGAGGACCGGGCGAAGCGCACCTATTGTGCGAGACGCCGGGCTCCCGTAACGACTGGACTCCAACCTATGGCACCACCTCTCAAGAAGGGCCTGGTCTGCCCGATCCCTGACGAGGGTGACCTCTTCCGGTGTAGGGTTGCTACCAGCTTCCCGCCTTTCCCTGCGCCAACAATATACGGCGCTCAGGACCTCCGCATTTAGGTCCCACGGGGGCATCCCCGCGAGGACTAGGGCCGCGTCTAGAGCCACGGTTCTATAGGCGCGTATGGCTCTGTTAGCCAGGATACGCTGCGGGCTCCGAAGGAGACATGCTGCGTCTCTATTGAGAGGGCTCCAGCTGGGGGCCCCGTATAAGGCCATGCTCCTGGTCACCCCGGCGTACAACTTGCGACAGTGGACGCCGGGGCCTCCGACATTGGGGAGTAGGTTTCCCAGTGCCGCGGCGGTTTTCACTAGCCGGGGCTGCAGGCGACGGAAGTGCTCCGTGAATGCCCATCTGCTGTCGAGAACAAGACCGAGATACTTCATCTCGGTCTTGATCGCGACAGTCGTACCCTCAACCACTATATGGGCGCCTGGTGGTGGAGCCTGCCTAGGCCCATGGAAGATCATAGCCTGGGTTTTGTCGAGCGCCACTTCCAGGCCAAGCCTTCTGGTTGCGTCTAAAACCGCGCCTACGGCTGCCTCGCCGAGGCGACATGTCTCACCGAGGCTCCCCCCATGAGCCACGACGAGAGTGTCGTCCGCGTAACAGATAACACTGGTTCGGGGGATAAGCCGGTTCCGGAGGACGAAATCGAATCCGATATTCCACAGGGTTGGTCCGAGGACCGAACCCTGTGGGACACCGCACCGAATCGTCCGCCGCTCCAGCGTCTCCCTCCCAACCGTGTACACTATCTCTCGATCCCCGAGGTAGTCTTCCAGCAGCCTCACCAAGTACGGAGGCACTCCATGGAACCGGAGTGCCTCGACGATTGTGGAGAATGGGAGGCTGTTGAAGGCATTTTTAACATCGATTGACACAGCCAACACACGGTGCCCCCTGTCCGTGGCTGCATCGGAGAATGTCCTCAGAGTCTGGAGGGCGTCAATCGTCGAGCGCCCGGCTCGAAAGCCGAACTGGGCGTTCGACAAGTTTGGTCCGGTCTGGTCTAAGTGGTCGATGAGGCGGGAGGCTACGATCTTCTCCAGTAGCTTTCCCGCCTCGTCGAGCAGAACAATAGGCCTGTACGCCGAAGGGGAGTCCAGGGGTTTTCCCTCTTTTGGGACAAGACAGAGACGGCCGGTCTTCCACGCTTTCGGGAACTTTCCCGTACTGAGGGCCAGGTCGAAGACTTCCTGCAACTGGTGCCTTAAGGGGTCCAAGGCTACCAGGAGGACTCGACCTGGGACACCATCAGGTCCCGGAGCTGTGGTTTTGCCCCTGAGGCGCTCCATGGCCGCCAACATCTCGCCGTCGGAGACAGGGGGGATGGGGGAGTCCATAGACGCTCGGGGTGGTCGCATTCGTGGTGGGCAGTGCTGACTTCTGTCAGGGAACAGGCTTCCCAGCACTTGCTCCCTCGTCGTAGGGTCTAGCGTTTCAGTTATGGGGGCGGACAACGCGCGGAACTTCCGTCTGGCAGTTTTATAAGGTCGCCCCCATGGGTCCCTATTCAACTCCTCCAGCATTGCTTCAAAGGCTTGCTCCTTCGCCCGGCCTATCTCCGCTTGCAAAGCCTTCTTGGCGATTCTATAGGCAGCGGTTAGGAGCTCTTCTTCGTCGGGAGCGCGAAAGCTCCTCCGACGACTCCGGTAGAGTGCTCTGCGAGCAGCGGTGCTGGCGGACCGAAGAGCTGCGATCTCCTCAGTCCACCAGTATATCTCCCTGCGGGGGGGGCGCGATCTCGCCCTGGGCATGGAGGCCTCGCAGATCCGTCTCATGGCTGCGTTGAACTGCCTTGCACCGTCATCGGCATTCAAGGGAGGGGGCACCTCAGCCCACGCCTCAACCTCTGCCGCGTCCTTGGCCATCTCAATATCGAGCCGGGTTAGGCCCCATCGGGGGAGCAGGTTGTGACTGACGCGTGATGTAGCTGGGCGGGGGGAACTTGACGCAAATCGGATATACACATGGTCCGATAGGGTCTCCTCTCCCTCCAGCACGCGCCAGTCGCCGATCCTGCGGGCGAGAGCAGGGGAAGCGAACGAGACGTCCACCACGGATTCCCCCTGCTGTCGGACGCAGGTCGGTATGTTGCCCCTGTTGAGCAGGACGAGGTCGTGCTCGACCACCCACTCTTCCAGAACATCTCCACGAGGGTTCGGGGAGGGACTGCCCCAGGACGTCGATTTGGCGTTTAAGTCGCCCAACAAAATGACCTGGAGAGGCCTCAGCCTCCTGATGACGGGGCCAAGCCGTTGTAGGTAAGCCTCAAATTCGTGGAGGGGTCTGTTGGGGGAGAAGTACACCCCTACTATAGCTAGATCCTCTCCCCATTTCGCTGCCACGAAACCGAGGCCCCTTTCTAAAGTCCGGAGGGGGGGCGATTCGGGGCCGAAGCGGGTCAACACTGAGACATCCTCGTTAACTGAGCTGGTCCAGTTCGAGGACATCTCAGGGACATAATATGGCTCGGCCGCCACCGCAATGTCTATATTCCAGGCCGTCAGGTTTGCCAGGAACAGGTCCTGGGCCCTGGCGGCGTGGTTGAGGTTCGCCTGTAGTATGGAGATGGGGGCCCTACTGGACATCGAGGTTTACGCACTCCATCTCTACCTCAATTGGCACCTGTGCCTCAGACCTGGTCGGGGCGGTCGGAATCCGGACGACCGCCGCTGGAGCCTTTCCTTTTGCTGATGGGGGGCGGCAGTTTTTGCCCCCCATAATGTGGTTGGACGCCCTTTTTGCGTCTAAACATACAGCGCACTTCGGTTTCGCGGTGCACGTCTGGGACCTGTGGCCCGGCGATCCGCATTTAAAGCAGAGGCTACTTCTGTCCGCCGTCGAGGGGCACGTCTGCTTGGTATGGCCAAGCCCCATGCACCTGAAGCAGCGCAGGGGGCGGGCCTCCAGCAGGGCGACCCTCGCCGACGACCAACCAACCAATAAACGGCCCGTAAGAACCGCCTTGGCGGCCGTGACTGGGCACGACGCCAGGCATGCACCCACGCCTCTTGGGCCCGGCCGGACCTCTCCAACCTTCACGGCCTCAGGCAGGCAACCTCCCTTGGCAGCCAGGGCGACCGCAACATCCGAGCTGGTGATTGAATCGTCCAGCTCGGAGAAACCCAACCTAAACCTAAACCAACCTAACTCATTGAAATGTATGGGTGGTTTATACATTTCAATGATTACAGAGTTTTACGCGAGAACGTGGATCAGAGTCAAATAGGGGAGCGCCTTTCTTTGTTTCTCAGTTTTATTTGATTTATCCTACTCACTGACACATTAGTATAACAATTCCACCACTTTATCACATTAAGTGCCGCTTAAGATAATTTCACAAAATTTCGAAACAAAGTTCATATTTCTCTTCTCGTTTCCCGCGCAAAACTCGTGAGCGTCAAGATGGCGGGACCAAGTCCCCGATTTGAAATTTAGCACATTCAAATGTTTGAGCTCTATATTTATTAATTGTATATGTTCAGACATTTGTACCTCTCAAGGTACAAGAACTATATCAAGATCTACCTGATTCTGACTGACTCAGATGGTCCCGCCACTTTGACATCAAAGTGGCGGGACCATCTGAAACCGCTACTCAGAGGCAAGTAATTTACATCCGAGGTCTTAGTGCTACATTATGTACATGTATATTATTATACTCAATTTTCAACACAATAGTAAGTGCCAAATTAAAGTTATGTGATAAAAACATTGGTCCCGCTATTTTGATGATTCATGTTTGCGCTGAATTTGTATGAACATGGTTACAACTCGTGTAAAATCAAATGTGGAAACTTTGTACTTCATAATTATGTACATGAACTTGTGTGATTTCCATATTCAATATGTAAGTACATTAAAAGATATATCAATCATCGTTATTTCCGAAATGGATGCATTTATGCAGAAATAAAACAGCCTTAATTTTGTTTTACAAATATACATATTATGTGTCATGAAATATTAAATTTTCTTGCTGCATTATGTACATTTCATACAAAACACTTTACGGGGCTTAATGCAACCGAATTATATATTAAAAGGTAAATAGTAATTTACCTTTCCGTTGTTTCGATCCGATTGCACGAATCATGGTCATGGCAATAAAAATCTTCGTCATGTTGCATCCTACAAAATAATTAAAATGGTTTATTTAACTCTTTGTCAGTCTCTTATTACTTACTGCATCACAGCCTGGGGAGGATCATCAAAGACAACTATGATAAAACTCGAAAAAGCACAAAGAGCTGTGCTGAAAGTTAGTAAATCCCTTCCGTTCACCTATCCAACTGTTAGTGAATTGTACAGAGAATGCGAGGTTCTCTCGGTTCGCAAATTATTTATTTTACATACAATTTTACAAAAACATTCAGAACTTAAATCTGATCCTAAACTACAAAATAAAAGGAGGAAAAATGACATCTGTCCTAGTCACAGCTTCAAATTCAAATTTACACAAAAATTTTACTGCTTTCTTGGAGGGTACTTATACAATAAACTGAATAAAAACCTATCTTACTACTCTCTTACAAAACGAAAATGCAAAGGAATATTACAAGAGTGGTTACTTAATATTGGTTATGAAACTACAGAAAATGTATTGACAGTTGTGACATAGATAGACTATACACACTCTGGATGGATACACGCACACAGACACACTCACCTACGCTCATACACACTCACCCACACTCACAAGCACAAAAGAAGCATTAGTATAAGCACATATAGTTTATAGCAAATTAATAAAGGTTCAAATTATTTATTATTTAATAACTCTCTTATCATGCACAAGTTAGTTTTGGTTCAGAGGGTGAGGGCCTGGCGATCTGTCACACAGGGATTATTTATACCCAGTATAGACACCAGTCTCTCACAAAAGTTGTAAATATAATGTGATATTATGTTATTGTCAACCACGTATACTGTACTACTTTTAAGAGAGAAAATAAATGATTATATTATTATTATATTATTATTATTATGGTTACTAGCAGACTGTCAGTTTGTCTACCTTTTAATAACTAATTTGGTTGCATAAAACCCCGTGAAGTATTAATATTATGTGTTGATCCAATTACAAATTATCACTATTGCTTTCTTTAAGATACTTATTTTTGCAAAAAATGACTTGATCTGTGTTGAAATACAGATTTTACAATTAACGGTCCTAATAAGTGCACTGACATACAAGATGTCACTTAAAAATTACAACTTGTGGGACATGAGCGTTAAAGTTTCGCACTTTTTTCGTGCCATCATTGAATAAAAATTACGAATCTATACTAATATTATAAAGCTGAAGAGTTTGTTTATATGTTTGTTTGAACGCGCTAATCTCAGGAAGTACTGGTTCGAATTGAAAAAATCTTTTTGTGTTGTATAGTCAATTTATCGAGGAAGGCTTTAGGCTATATAACATTACGCTGCGACTAATAGGAGCGAAGCATCAGTGAAAAATGTTGCAAAAATAATCGCGTTCATAATAACAGAAATTGACGCGGACAAAGTCGCGGGCAACAGCTAGTTACATATAAAGCTCATTATTGCTTTAACTACTGTTATTATTAGGTTAAACTATAAAGATTAAGTAGGTACTGATAAAATATTGAATAAAAATCTATTATCATTAGTTAATTATCGTGTAAGGAAAAAAATTTGCTAGCTGAATCTAAATCTGTTTAATCAAAAACAGAATTATTTAGTCTTAATCTACCGTCGCTTTCGACACCGCGCGGACGCGTTTGCCTTTGTGTAATCCGTGGCTCATCGAAGAGGACAATGACCTCTAATACTGTGAAGTGTGCAAACTGTAATGTGGTTATTAACGAACTGTTAGCGTTTTTGACCAACGTTTTGGACTATATGGATGAAGAAAGCATACACCAGTTAGTCACTTCTTCCTTTAGCGTTGGAAGTATAGCTACGGCAAAATCACTGTTGTATGAATCGATACCTAATACGAAGAAACCGAATCGACGAGGTGACGGGAAGAAGAGAATGTCGAAAGATCTGGACGACATAATCTGTCTCATGAAAGGCACAAATTCAGAAAAATTCCCGATATTTGTGGCAAAGGATCTTCACTTGGTCCCGAGTGTGGGTTTTGATCATATTGATTGTACTCGCCTATTAAAAGATATCGTAAACCTTCAACGTCAAGTAAACTTGCTGCAGGAAAAGGCTGCTACGATGGAGATGTTCGATTTATTAAAGTGTGAAATAGAAAATCTGAAATATGCATCAATAGTGGATAATTTTTCTGCTAACAGTTTTGTAAACAAACGAAGAGGGGCATGTCTACGAAATAATGACAGTTTTGAGCTAAGTAGCGGCCCAGTAGGACTCCAATATGTACCTATAAAACCTACTCAAGCATCAGCTGTTGAAGTTAACGGTCACTCGACTCCAACGCGGTCGACGACCCGTAATCTCAGCGAAGCCGAGTCTGTCTCTTTTCAATGCAAGGAACCGGACGCAATAGAAAGTCGCAGGCGCGTGGAGGCGCCCACCGAGGTTCCGAAAGGAGTGAGCAAGAACCTCGGCAATACTCGTTCGAGCCCCGCCAGTAAGCCGAGTGTGAGTGGGACGGAGCGTCTTTCATTACACCTGGAGGCCACGGAGCCTACTGCGGTTTCGAATGCACCGGTTATTACTACCTGCGCGAGCGATGACGTCATCGCACCGGGCCCGAGTGTTATCTCTTGTGCGAATAACACAGATGTTTCCTTTGTCGCCGAGCCATTAAATAGCCTACGTGCGTTGGAACGAGCAGCTAAGGACTGCACGCAGGTCCAGAAAGAAAATAGTGAATGGCAAATTGTGCAATCAAAAACCGCTAAGAGATACAAACTTATCGGGCAGAAAGGGCGTGCATCTACAGCGCCCGATGTAAAGTTTAAGGCTGCGAATGTTATGGTCCCGCTGTTTATATCCAACGTTAGTATAGAAACAAGTGAACGGGACATTATTAGTTACATTAAAGATAGGACAAATGAAACAGTGCAGCTTAAAATGATTAAAATGAAGTCTAATAAGAAATATAACGCGTATAAATTGTTTGTGAATAAAACTAAATTGAATTTATTTTTAAATGATGAATTTTGGCCCGATGGCATTACCTTTAGGCGTTTTGTGCATTTTAAATATGGAAATAGACAAGATGGTCGTCAAAGTTATAGTTAGTTAATATTTAAAATTATGTATAGTAACCAAAACAAATATTGTAAACTAGTTAGTTTTAATTGTAAAAACTTTAAGACTTCAATCGAAGATATCCGGACCTTATGTAAAACGAGTAATATAGTGTGTCTACAGGAGACGTGGCTCCTCAATCATGACGTTCCATTATTGGGAACTGTCTCCAGTGAGTTTGAGTACACCGGGAAGTCTGCTGTGGACACTTCCGCTGGCATTTTGAGGGGGAGACCATATGGTGGAGTGGCCATTCTCTGGAGGAAAGGTATTTTTGATTCTGTATCAGTCGTTGAATGTAGTAGTAAACGTCTAGCTGCTATTAAGGGTACTATAGGCGGCCGTACTATCTTAGTATTCTCAATTTACATGCCAACAAAGTCTTATGAGAACCTACCTATTTTTACTGAAGTCCTCAGTGAAATAAGTGCGATTGAAGATAGCAGCGATGTCGAAACTACATACCTATTGGGCGACTTCAATGCTCACCCTTATGAATTGTTTTATAACGAATTAAGTTGTTTCTGTTCTGATCGGTTTTGGACTTGTGCGGATGTCGAAATGTTACCGGCCGACTCGTACACATACATTGACCAATATCATGGAACTAGGAGCTGGCTAGACCACTGTGTGGTCTCCCTGTCAGCCCGGCAAACCATTGTGAATGTAGAAATTGTGGAGGATGTGTTTGTTTCGGATCATCTGCCAATTTTTATAAACTGTAACTTAGCCACTGTAAAACCTAAGCTGTTGATACATGATGTGCAACGTAGTGCAGTGATTTGGGGGGAGAGAGATGAATCTCAGATAAATAGTTACCGCAACTTATGTCATAACAGCCTACGAGATATTGACTTTCCTCCTGAGTTTGTAGATTGCAGTTGTGGATCATGCAGCTTGGAAGACCATAAGCTTGTTTTGGATGGTTTTTATAAACAAGTTGTGGATATTTTGCAGGGCGCAGCTGTTCAGACTAAGACACAGATTAGGGATAAACCGCGAAGGAACAAAGTCTTAAGTGGCTGGAATAAGCATGTTAGGGAAGCTCACCGGGAGGCCAGACTTCGGTTCCGGGTTTGGGTTTTGCATGGTAGACCGTCTTCGGGCTTAGTATATGAGATGATGTATATGTCTCGCAAGACTTTTAAAGGCAAACTTAAATGGTGCTTAAACAACCAAGAGCAAATAAAAATGGATCGAATAGCTAAATTAAGATCTGAAAAGAATTTTTGGTAGATTCTGGAAATCTACAGGGAAACTGGATGTTAGGCCTGGCCTCCCGGCGAGTGTAGAGGGCAAAAGTGAACCAGAGGAGATTGCAAACTTGTTCATGGAACATTTTAAGATGCGATCTCCCCTTGGTACAAAGCCTGCGTCTGGGCTTGGCGTGCGCGGGGGAGGACCATTGCTAATATTTACCACCAGCCAAGTAAAGGCTATAATAAAAGGGATAACCAGAGGAAAATCCCCCGGGCACGACGGGCTTAGTGTTGAGCATCTGAGATATGCGGGGGTACATTTGCCGAGGGTCCTATCCTTGTTTTTCAATATGTGCATCAGCCACTCGTATTTACCAGCTGATCTAATGAAAACTACTGTTGTGCCCATAGTGAAGAACGGGACAGGAGATATCTCGGATAAGGGAAACTATCGCCCAATCTCCCTTGCTACTACGATAGCAAAGATATTGGATAGTCTGCTTGACTCTTGTTTACAGAATTATTTAAACTTACATGATGCGCAGTTCGGGTTCCGGCCCGGACTATCTACTGAAAGCGCAATTCTGAGCCTCAAGCATACTGTCCAATATTACACAGACCGGAAGACGCCTGTTTACGCCTGTTTTCTGGACCTCTCCAAGGCCTTCGATCTCGTTTCATATAATGTGCTTTGGAGGAAGATGGAGGACAGGGGTATTCCGGCGGAGATACTTGATATCTTTCGATACTGGTATGCCAATCAAACCAACCATGTTAAATGGTCAAACAGTTTCTCCGAGTCATACAGGTTGGAGTGCGGAGTGAGACAGGGAGGGTTATCGTCTCCGAAGCTCTTCAACCTGTATGTTAACGATCTCTTGGTGGAACTCAGCAGCATGCGCGTGGGATGCCGGGTAGGTGGTGTTAGTGTTAATAGCATCAGCTATGCGGACGACATGGTGCTGCTGGGTCCCACTGCGAAAGCAGTCGGGGAAATGTTGAAGGTCTGTGAGACATATGCTGCATCCCATGGCCTCACATATAACATCAAAAAAAGTGAGTGCATGGTCTTTAAGGTCGTCGGTAGGTGCCTGTCATCTATCCCTCCAATTATTTTAAATGGATCGGAACTAAAGCAAGTGACCCAGTTTAAATACCTAGGGCATATTCTTACCGACGATCTCAAAGACGATTTAGATATAGAGAGGGAGCGTAGGGCTTTGGCGGTTCGAGGCAATATGCTGGCCCGTAGATTTGCTCGCTGTTCGGAACAGGTCAAAATAACGTTGTTTAAAGCGTACTGCCAGGGCCTGTACACGGGAGGTCTATGGGTTCGGTATGCCAAGAAATCGCTCAACACCCTACGAGTCCAGTATAATAACGTGTTCAGGATGGTGTTGGGACTCCCCCGCTTCTGCAGTGCTTCCAATATGTTTGCACTGACCCGAACTGACGGCTTCCATGCTGTGGTTCGGAAGAAAGTGGCATCACTGATGGGCAGGGTGCGGGGGAGTAACAACAGCATCCTGAAAACGGTGGCAGAGGATCCGCATGCACCTATTTTGAGGCATTTCTTGCGGATAATGACCGAGTTAGCTAGTGATAGCTTTGCTGGTTGGTGTCCGCGGGAGATGCCTCCCAGGTACATGACTTATTAAAGTAACATTAAATTAAAATATGTATATACTAACACCTACTTTTAAGTTTCTGAATTAGTACTAACCCATGGACCTATGTTGCCCGCAATAAAATATATAATAATAATAAACCAAAGGCAATACATTGAGGTGTGTTCTGAAGATGGTGAGGTTCCGTCGCAGACAAGGGTCAAGAGAAAGACATGTGTCCAGCTTGAACGTCGAACATTTATTAACTCAAATAAACTCTAGTACATAACTTCATAGCACAGTCAAATCATATCTGCTAACTTAACATAAATTTGACACCATGTCGCAGACACTTATTAAAATATTCATGTTACGGTACAACTTACAAATCACTATATTTCACCTCCCCCGAAAAGTTCACCATTACACCCCCCGCTTTTCGAGAGCAAAAAAAAAAAAAAAAGGTACATATATTTTTTTATTTTTCTAAAGCATTTTTGTTCAAGTGTAAAACATTTTAGTATTATTTTTATGAGTTGCAAATTCCTTATCATTTTTCAAAATTATTACATTAGGTGAAATGTCCTTGATTACAACATATGGACCACTATAAATGTTATCAAGCTTATTTCCTACTTGATTTCTTAACAATATTAGATCTCCTTCCTTATAACTAACAGAGTTACAATTCTTGTCATAATTAACTTTTCTAATTTCCTTACTTGCTAAAAGATTTTCCTTGGCTTCAAATTGTGCTTTTTGTAAACGGTATTTCATTTGTAATGGGTAATCATCATAGTTATACAATGGTTCAATCGGTACGTTAAAGTTACTTGGCAATGTGCATAATTTTCCAAACACTAACTCATATGGGGTGTATCTAGTTTCAGTGTGTACGGTCGTATTAAAAGCAAAACACCAGTAGGGTAACCATGAACTCCAATCTTGTTTATTAGAGTCGCATTGAATTCTGAGAAAAGCTCCTAAATTTTTATGAGTGTTTTCTAACGCACCTATTGTTTCGTGATGGTATGCAGTTGATTGTAGTTTATTAATTTTTAGCAATTTGCAAATATTGGTCATTATTGATGAAGTGAATTCTGTTCCTTGATCTGTTATAATAGAGCGTGGCAAGCCAAATCTTAAAATAAAATTTTCTACGAAACTTTTAGCTACACTTTCTGCGTCTTTTCGGCGTAATGGGTAAGCTTCGACGAATTTCGATAAATTACATTGAAGTGTCAATGCATACTTAAAATCAAAATTATCTACATCTAGAGGTCCTACTAAATCTAAACTAACTACTTCAAATGCACTATTTGTCGATGTCGTAATGACCATAGGCTCTTTAACTTGTCTATTTGTAAACTTATTTATTTGACATTGTTTACATTTTTTTACAAAGTTCGTGACGTCACTAGTTAAACCTGTCCAAAAATAATATTTCTTTATATTATTTATCATCCTATTTATACCTGCGTGACCGCTTGTGGGTAATAGGTGAAAGTCATTTAATATTAAAGTCTTATCATCTTTATTGGTCACACGAATAACATCTTTAATCACAAGAATACGCGGTGTCCGATTACTATCAATTTCCTTTAAAAGTAATTCAATATCATTTTCACTGACTTTATTTTTTACAATAACAAGCTCCTCGATTTTAAATTGTTTGCACAATAACTCTATTTCTCTCATCAGCACTTCGAAAGTAGATGACGATCGAGATAATAGGTAAATAATACTTCTTGAGGGCACAAAAATACAGTTGCCTGATTGGCTATAAATAACATCATCATTTTTAAATTTATTCAAACTCAAATCGTTATGTGACTTAAATATAACAAGTTCTATTCCTTCAGAAGGTTTTTTCAGAATCTCTACAACTTTAGGTTGATCAGGCCTTAAGGTTGCAGAATCCTGGTTTGTCAAATCCGTACTTTTATTATTTTCTAATGCTTTATCAAGTTTTCGCTGTTGTGCTCTAGTAATGACCGATACAACTTTTTCATTTAGTTGCTTTAATTCTGTACACGTAATCGGTAAACGGCTTAATGCGTCTGCAGCTGCATTATCCTTTCCCGAGACGTGTTCAATAATGAAATCATATTCTTCCAAATATAATCGAAACTTAGTTAATCTACTAGATGGATCGGTCATACTGAACAGGTAAATAAGTGGTTTATGGTCGGTTAAAATTTTAAACTTTTTACCATATAAATAAGGCCTAAAATGTCTAATAGCCCATACAATCGCTAGTAATTCTAATTCAATGATTGGGTATCTAATTTCTGCGGGCTTAAGGCTACGGCTAGCGTAAGAAATTACTGTTCCATTTTTATTTGATAAAACTGCGCCTAGACCTTGTTTTGATGCGTCAGTTTGTAATACGAATGTGTTATCGTCAGAAAAATCGGGATATTGTAATATAGGTGGCTTAATGAGCGCCTGTTTTAATGTATGAAAAGCTGTTTCACACTCGGGTGACCAAATAAATGGTGTATTTTTCTTACAAAGACTGTTTAATGGACGTGCTATACAAGCGAAACGTGGGATAAATCTCCTGTAGTAATTTGCGAATGCAACAAATCGTTTTACGTCATCTGTATGTAAGGGTACGGGGTAGTTTTTTAAAACTTCAGTTTTTGATGGGTCGGGAAATATACCATTTGAGGTTATTTTGTGGCCTAAATACATTATTTCTTTACGTAAAAATTCGCATTTTAGTGGGTTAAGTTTTAAATTTACTTTACGAAATCGTTCCAAAACACTTATTAAATTCTTGTTATGATTTTCAAGGGAATTTCCTATAACAATACAGTCATCTAAATAAACAAATGCCTGTTTATAGTTTAATCCAGACATTGCTATTGTCATAAGCCGAGAAAATACGCTGGGACTGGTTTTCAATCCCATAGGACATCTTTTCATTTGATACGTCTTATCTGTTGTAAATGCTGTCATATTACGTGAATCTTTGTTCAATGAAAGTTGATACATTTTATCGACCTGAAATGCTGTGTATTTCCTGCTGTTTTCATGTAATGATAATTGATAGTAAGATTGCGATAAGTCTAATTTCGAAAAATAAATACTACCCGAAAGTGAATCTAGGATTTCAGTAATATTCGGTAATGGAAATTTGTCGTCTTGAATAACATTATTTAACTGTCTATAATCAATTACTAGTCTCCATTTTTTCTCACCATTTTTATCAGATTTTTTCGGAACAAGAAGGACTGGGCTGGACCATTCAGATGTCGTCTCTTCAATGACGTCATTATCTAACATTTCCTTAATTTGTTTTTGAATTTCTGGCTTTAATGCATGTGGTATTCTATAAGGTTTTCTATAAATAGGAGTGGTGTTATCCTTTAATTGAATAGAATGTTCCATAAGGTTGGTAACTGACAACTTATCTCCTGGTAATTGAAAAACATCGGCATATTTAGCACATATGTTTTCAATATTAATTTGTTCCTCTTCATTTAAGTATGAACTTAAATCGAGTAAGTCAAACAAGGTTTTAACTCGTTGAACAGATACTTGGTTCTCACTAAAGTTACACATTTCAAAATAGTTTAGACTGTGAACTTCTAAATAAGAAAAATCTATAACTCGTTCTTCATCAGTTGTATTTAAAATACGTACTGCGACATGACCATTTTGTGGTCTAGAAATCATTCCTGCTACAAATATTCCTGGATGAGAAGGGATTTCGTTGGCTAACACAACACAATCACTACAGTAGTTAGTAGGAATGTACTTAATAACCTCGCATCGTGGTGGAATTGCATGAATATACTTATTCTTACCGACTATTTCGGTTGTGATTAAACACCCTTTATTTGATAAAGTTAGAGTGCAATCTTTATAGTTAACAATAGCGTTATACTTTGAGAAAAAATCTTGGCCTAAAATACCGTCGGCCGAACATGAAATATTTTCAAAAATATAAAATTTTTGAGTAAACGCATTGTTATTAAAATATAAATCTAGATATACGTATCCTATTGAAACTAAATTTCCGCTTATACCTTTTATGGTAATTCTATCACTAACTATTTGACTTATTATATCCGGATAATTCCTAACTAAATCATACTTAATTACACAAAGACTGGCGCCAGTATCTACTAGTAATTTAACTTCTATATCTCTATCTATAAAACATGAAATTACGCTATTATTATTATAGCTTAAAATGAAATTATTTATTTCATTAGTCACGAAAAAACTGGTTGTTATTTGAAACGGTTTCCTGTTCATTTCTATGTGTAAACTGTTGAGCTACATGAACACGCGGCGCGGCCTGCGATCGTGTTCCCGTCGGCGTCGCCTGCGCATCAAAGCGAGCGCGTTGGCCGTTAGTACCTTGGTTCATGTTACCTGACGTATTCCGCGCGTTGTTATTGCTGAATTGTCGTCGCCAGTTATTTGACCGGTTGAAATTATTATACGTGTTAGGTACATTATTATTGCGAAACTGTAAATTATTCGAGTTGTTATTTCGCGAACTAAAATTTGAGGAATGATTATTCGTATGATAATTATTTTGTCGATTTGATTGAATAGGATATCGACGATTTTCACGATTTCCGCGATTTGAATTTTGAAAATGCCTAACTTTCATGACCTCGTGCTCTGTTGTTGACATAGAGTTTTCGTCGATAGCAGTAGTAATGGCTTCGGAAAGTGACGGAAACTGACGAGATGCAAGAATGGTACTAAGTCGAGGGTCTGACAGTCCGTCCGAAAATCTTTTTATAGCGATTTTTTCATTGAGTGGACGTAAAATTTCATAATTACTGTCATCACCGTCGGCTTGTGCCAATGTTAACTTCACAAATAAATTTTCTAACTCTCTACCAAATGACTCGATCGATCTACGACCTTGCTGCGAGCGTTGCAATTGACTCTGAATAGCGACTGATGAAAGTTTTGGTAATAATTTAGCTTTAATGTCTTTGATTAGATTGGGAACATTATCGTAACTAGTGTTCAGGCGTAATTTGGCACTTTCAGACAATCTAGTTTTCAGGACAAATGTTATTAATTGCGCCTGCGATTCTGTTTTAATCATAGAGCTGTATAGTTCAATGCCATCTATTAATTGTTTAGTGACTGTTTCCTGTCCAGTCATAACTGGTAACAGTGATATGGCAGTTTTAATATCAAAAGAAGGCAGTTCAGAGGCCATTTTTACCACGCTTTTATTAGCTTGGGTTGTATCTATGTAATGGAATCTTTGAGCATAAATTTGACCGATTTCCAGAAGTTTGATTAATTTGAAACTTTGCACACGTATCAAGGGCCGATGACAATGCAATAATTTAATAACAGTTTTCCCAGTTTTCCTCTGTAAGAGGGAGTAAAAGAGATAGAGCTAGCGCGCGATCTGTATCAATTATGTTTCCTGCATAGGTTTGGACTTACAGTCGGTAAAGAAGGAATCAAATCTTATAAACTAAACTAAAAAGTAAAAAATAAATTATAGTTTAAAAAACTAAAAAACCACGCTTTTAAAACAGATTGAACTAAAAAATTAAAAATAAAACTGTAGTAATCAATTGAAAAATTCATATTATTGTACAAAAAGCGTGGGGGCTTGATTTAGATTGTTGTAAATATTTTATCAATAATTTACTATATCTGTGGATATCATAACAAGCACCCCACGCTTTTTGTACAATAATATGAATTTTTCAATTGATTACTACAGTTTTATTTTTAATTTTTTAGTTCAATCTGTTTTAAAAGCGTGGTTTTTTAGTTTTTTAATTATGGTTGATGAGTCCACTACACTGACCAATGATTGAATTTTATAGTATAAAGTATTAATTTCTTCTACTAAATGATTAACTAAAATAGCGTCTTTTGAACTTATCTCTGACTTTTCTAGCTGTTCGTACACATGAGACAAAATAAACCCCAATTTACTATATTCTATCTTTGCTTCCGCTAACTTTTTAAATGCTAGGTCTGATTTCCTTCTTTCGGGACCTAGTTTCGTTAAATACCCTTTGTAATATTTTTATAAATCACGCAAATTAATTAACTGATCTGTCATAATAATTATAAAATAAGCACAAAGTTAACTACTCATTACAACTAAAGCCAAGCAAAAATTACTTACATAATAACCGTTTGAGTGCGATTCGCGAACGTCTTATTCATCGTAGAGGTCGGTTGATGCGGCAGAAGACTGGGCTCGCTGCGGCTGCATGCGGAAGGCTGATGCTCGAAGACACGAAGGTGCTCGTCGACTGCAATGATGGGTGGGCCGGGCTATACCCTGGACTCCGTGGGCCGGGATTTCCCTGGACTCCGCTCGTTCAATTTCTTCTTATGGTGTTGCCGTTAGCCCCAAAGTTGACGTGGCGTTGCTTGCCAAATTGAAACGGGTCAACTCACGGCGTAAGGCTTTCATAGCTTGTTGACGGCACTTCTTGTAGAGAAAATAAATGCTAGTGCGAGTACCAAAATGACAGTACTACGACCACCAGTATTTCGGCAAGGTTCATGTCTGTAGATTTTTCTGTTTTCGCATCACCGCTGGCAGTCTGGCCGATGACTACTTGTTCTTTACTTTGCTGTTTCCCCATACTCGATGATAATTAATTTGATGATAACTTGATGCTGATCTTGATATTGTGTAGAATTTGAGTTTCTTGCTTTGTTTTCAATTAATTTCTTAAATCTTATTGTTTTCCATATTTCTTAATGATTTCCTTTCTTTATTCTTCTAACTTCCATTGAGTTCTGTGGCAGGGTCGCCATGAGGTGTGTTCTGAAGATGGTGAGGTTCCGTCGCAGACAAGGGTCAAGAGAAAGACATGTGTCCAGCTTGAACGTCGAACATTTATTAACTCAAATAAACTCTAGTACATAACTTCATAGCACAGTCAAATCATATCTGCTAACTTAACATAAATTTGACACCATGTCGCAGACACTTATTAAAATATTCATGTTACGGTACAACTTACAAATCACTATATTTCAACATCCTTCTTCACCCACTGCTGGAGGATCACTTAATCACATCAGTTTTTTAGAATTGAGTAGTAGTCATTTAACTAACGAAAAGATGGGCAAACTTGCATTTGACTCACTTTAATTGGAAGCGAAAAGTGGTCAAAGTCTGCTTATTCTTAGCGTGAGGGACATTCGAGTTTTATTTGAAAACCTCCGAATTCACGATTCTGACTTACATCTTTTTAGTTCTATAGTTGCTTTGATGAGTTTTAAGATGAATCGTATTTTAAAAAATTTTAAAATCCCATTTTCATTACGAGCATGATTTACTTTTCATAATTTTATAATTTTAAATAGCAAATTTTCTTAAATGCTGAACGCAAGTAGCTAGATAAAAAACATTAATGAATTCCAGTCACTTTTCCTGTAAATTAATTACTCGGGCATAAAGAAGATTCTATTTGTTCCCGATAATCAAGGAAATAAAGAAAGGGTTTCCTTTCGTTCGCTGAAAAAATTCAAAATATATATTGCTAATATCTTCTACTGTTTTACATTGTCTAAGCTTATCAAGTGACCTACGTACAAACTACGTTGAATAATTAGGGTTTCCACTGATAACCAAAACCTTGACTGTCTCATTACTGCATACATCTGTCCAACCAATTCTATTAAATTAAAATAAATAACGATATATTTTGATATACTTACATATTTAATATGGAAATTACACAAGTTCATGTACATAATAATATGAAGTACAAAGTTTCCACGTTTGATTTTGCACGAGTTGTTACCATGTTCATACACATTTAGCGCAAGCATGAATCATCAAAATCACCAATGTTTTTATCACATAACTTTAATTTGACACTTACAATTGTGTTAAAGATAGAGTATATACATGAACATAATGTAGCACTAACCCCCGTATTTATAAAGAAGTCATTACTTATTGCTTAAGAAAGACATAACTTAAAGTGTTCATACCTAGTGCTTAAGTCAAAGAAATTGGTCACCATTAATATTCATATTATTTGGCTGAAAATGCTAACTTTTGGTAGTTATAACTTCTAGTAATTTCTTGATTAAGGCATACAAATTGTCTCTCAAGTAATTACTTGTAGTCAAGTAATTACTTTTACTTGGTTATAAATACGGGGGTAAGACCTCGGATGTAAATTACTTGCCTCTGAGTAGCGGTTTCAGATGGTCCCGCCACTTTGATGTCAAAGTGGCGGGACCATTTGAGTCAGTCAGAATCAGGTAGATCTTGATATAGTTCTTGTACCTTTAGAGGTACAAATGTCTGAACATATACAATTTGAACATATAGAGCTCAAACATTTGAATGTGCTAAATTTCAAATCGGGGACTTGGTCCCGCCATCTTGATGCTCACCAAAACTCGACAGTTGTCTTATCAGTTGTCACATTTAATAAAATCATGATGATGTTTCTATTTCATAAATGTCAATAAAATTGCATGTAGTTATTTTGTAAAATCCTTTTATGTCATTAGATGAGTTCATACAGTCTAACTGACTATTCCATTGACTTTATAATACAATTTAATATTAATAAAATTGTTTAGTTTACGGACGCATCATTTGTATTAACTGTACAGTCCCCTAATTCGCGTAACCAAATCATATTACAATCGTAATTGAATTGCAGGTTTTTGACAGTTCTAGTATGAGCTAAATGTCAAAATCGTCCAATTCCCCTGGGGCCTTATTCGCGTAACCGAATTAGGGGCCTGGACTCCTTTTGTAAGCCTTCTGTCAAGGCACAAAAACAAATGTTTCAGCACGTTCATAAAACTAATTACATAAACGATTATAAACAATTGCGTTAGGAAATCGCTTGTTTTGCATTGAAAACCTGAAACACACCGGAAGATGGTATTTCGTTTTTATTATGCAGCCCTTATATTTTATTCTTACATTTCTTTTTGAAGTGAAAACTTCTTTAGCGGCGCTGAGCACTTTTTTTGGATGGGTAAAAACTTCCAAACTCGCGTCAGGGTCACGTGATGCTGATCGAAAAAGCGTAAGATCGAGGGGAAGGGAGAGGAACTAGTATCTCCCACTCTTTCTACCGTGCCTGAGTGTGCTGTTTTCTATTATTTTTGAAGTGAAACTTCTTTATCGGCGTTGGAAAAAATTTACCGTCACGTTTTGCGTCAAATTTTCGTCACATTTTTCGGTTACGCGCCATCTTTTTCTAACCAACTTAACCAACTTAACCAATTTAACCAATTTAACCAATTTAACCAATGTAACCAATTTAACCAATTTAACCAATTTAACCAATGTAACCAATTTAACCAATTTAACCAATTTAACCAATTTAACCAATTTAACTAATTTAACCAATTTCTGGAAAGTTGCGTCAAATTTTCGTCACATTTTTCGGTTACGCGCCATCTTTTTCTTGCCCCTACCATGGTTGGTTCAGACGATAGCAAAAAGGTAAAGTGAAATAATATTTAACCAATTTAACCAATTTAACCAACTTAACCAACTTAACCAACTTAACCAACTTAACCAACTTAACCAACTTAACCAACTTAACCAACTTAACCAATTTAACCAATTTAACCAATATAACCAATTTAACCAATTTAACCAATGTAACCAATGTAACCAATTTAACCAATTTAACCAATTTAACCAATTTAACCAATTTAACCAATTTCTGGAAAGTTGCATGTAGATCATTTTTCGAAAAATAAGGCCATAAAGAAGTTTCACTTCTTACGTGTGTACACTAGTACACGCACAACTTTTTTAGTTTTGACTGTCAAATAATATCGATTTTGATAAATGAGAATCAAGTAGGTGCACTTCACCTTAAAAATCTAATGATAAAGTAGATTTTTATTCATCTAATATTAGAATATATCATTTGTCAACTTAGATTAAGGCACCACACTGGCGTACTCACAGAAAGATTATCTACTTTAATGGTTTACTACTCTTTAGTACTTTACTAACACCTGGAATGTTGAGATGTAACAAACAACATAAACATGGATACTCGTTTATACAGTGACTTTTTCACCCTTTGAGCATTAGGTATCTAAGTTTTCACCACCATCCAAATTTTTAAAGGCGTTAAGTAATATTTTTCGCAAAATAGTTTTTAACTTTCACGGTCCTAAGCCTGTGAGGGTAAGGGGAAAATCAACAACTTATGAATGGTATCGTAATGAATGAATGAGGCCGTATCAAACATTTTAGATTTTTGGCGGACATTTTCTAAGTGCTTTAACATTTTTGTGTTGGGCTAACGAAAAGAAAAAATACGTCCTTTGTTTTTTGTCTCGTAGATGATTGTCGGATTTATGGAGTTATAGATAAATCACTTCTCTTAATAGAGGAATTACTTCTCAGAATAAAGATAACGGTCTAAGACATATTCATTATTATTTATTTGTATGTATATATATATATATATATATATTTAATGTTTTTTGGTCTGCAACCTGTTCTTGTTTTGCAAACAGTCTTTATGTAAGTATAGTTTATTGGTATTATTTGTATATTTTAAAGTTCTACTCATTTGCACCGCCTGTAATATTTCTAATTGGCCTAATGGTTGACTGGTAGAGAATGCTTTTAGCATTAAGTCCGCCATTTGTACCACTATTGTATGTGCAATAAAGTGTTAATAAATAAATAAATAAATAAGACCAAGATGATGATCGTGGATCGGTATTAGTTTTTATGTATTTGGACTCTTTAATGGTACTGAATCACGTGCGAGCGTGAGTTTTAACTTTGTATCATGCGTTACTTTCAAATAAATAATTTGCATTATTAAAACTCAGCAATTAAAGAAGGCTGTATGACTTTGTCCATAGCCGTTTAACTACTTTTAAAAAACAGAATCTCGCGCCATATTACTACGATACGAGATTAGGAGAGTCAAGCTCAAGGACGAGAACACAGAACATGGTCGAGAAGTTTTGTGAATTTTGTTCCCGACTCCCGAATTGAAATTCCGAGTTCCGACTCCCGTTGCTGGAAAAGGAGTGTCGAACAGGGAAAATCCGCGAAATACCTTTAACCAAGTGCCAAGAAAACAGAAGGCTTTCTAAAAAAACCGGATTATACAATATTTTTTAAATATTAAGTGGGTTGCAGCAGAACTATGAAGTAATAGAGCGAAGTGAAGAAAGGCGCTTCTTTCGTATGGAATTACTTAGTAAAAACAAAATTAATATGTTGAATATTAAAGGTAAGCAGTATTTTTATCAAAATGTATTACCTACCTAAGAAATAGTATTAATTACATTTGGAGCAGTACAAATCCGATTGCTAGATTCTCTTCTATTTGGTCAGAGTTTTCGGAGCTGCCTTTTAAGTGCCTCTAACATGACTTTTTAGTTCTTTTTGCGACAGAAGATGGGACCAACGGCAAACCGTTCCTACCGAAGCACAACTTAACTTGACTCCTTCCAGAACCAAGCCAATTTAAAAGGGCGTTTCCTAATCTGATCTGACTAGGCTTTAAAACCCTCGTGTAATAGGTTAACCACTGTTCCAACGAGTTTCGTGATTTTAATTAGAAAAATGTGACTGGTTGTTTAGTGTAATGGGGACTACCGTTTCTTTGCTCACCTGTTGGCGCCACTGTAGACTGAGGTCCGGAGTTATAGCTGTCAAAGGCGATTGGCGCCGAAACAAAGTGTTATATCTTGAATCTAATTAAGGTTATATTGTTTATAAATAACTATCTTGATATCAACAAACTAACTTCTGAAATAGTTGCTCTTCAGGCCGCCTATTTTTGCGCTTTTTCTTATTCCGCTTTTAAAGCGTTCACATTAATCGCCAAATAATCCATATTTGCGATATTATACGAAGGAGATCACTTTCAAGCAGGTAAATTAAAGAAATTATAATTTATGCAACAAATTCCGCTAAAACCAGTACAAAGTGAATGATATTGGACCTCACGCGACACTAGCGCCTCTAGTGGCAAATTCACTAGCGATAGCCCCCATTGCATGGTATCAAGTGTAGTCCATAAAATATAGCTTGATTAGAATGACATCTGTCAAACTGAGGTGACTAGTGATGGGACTGACTCGACTGACCAAACGAAAAAAAACAGATAATGCATATAAAATAAAATGAAAATCAGATATAATAAGATTTAACAGTAAGTCAGTGTCGTGATCATTATGAGAATAATTGTAACAATCATGACAATCAATTAGCAAATTTTTATCGCATGAAGAACAAAATAAATTTGAAATTTTTTCGTCAACTATTAATAATTGCCATTTGATGTTCTAAGCATCAACCAATGCTCATTAAATCATTTGACATAACATTGATGTTACATTACTTCGATTTTGAAATACTTTTAGTCTGTCAATTTTGATTTGTCGGATTTTACCTTATCACTAGCGATTATGAAAAATGACGTAACCTTGTAAAGACGTCTTTTCAAGTTAGGTGTAATTTTTGTGACTGGATAACTTTAAATATCTATTTTATATAATTAAATCGATTAATATGTACAGCAATGTATAAAAATTTTTCTTAACATGCCATTTAACAATATTTTTTCATGTGCAAATGTGTTTCACTTGTGTGACGCTGGTACAAAGTTACGTCGTCTCTTCCAGTGAGAACTCTCATTCTAATCAAGCTATATTTTAAGGACTATAGTGGGAGCAAGAGCCATACCATAAAAGTCCCTCTTTTAACCAACTAAAAAACCAATTAAGTACCCCTCTTTTAACATGAATGTCAAAAGTGGCATTACTAAGATCTGGTAAGTACCAAATATGGTTTGGCCGGAAAGATTCTAGAGGTTCACTGCCCGAGTATTCTCGGTAAAAACAAGGTAACTTCTTATGTGGTTGTCTTAACAGATTTGATGTCCAGGAGGTACCTACTGAAACTGAAATCGGTTAAAATTGTTACTAAATTGAGAAAAGGCCTAATAAATAACTAATTAAGATTTTGGCTAAGTATTATAAAACTTTTAAAATGCAGATTTATTTAGGAATAAAATAAAGTTAGGAATAAAAGTCAGTTATTTTCATCATTCATTTATTTTACACAATATTTTCAACTAATGTCAGACGATTGTCTAATAACTATAATAATCCCAATACAAAAATATTTCATTTTCTTACTCTCATATATTATTCTTATTATTGACAGATTTATACCTTTTTTTACACTAATATCAATTCTCATACATGTATATTTTGTAGATTATGTAATTTATTGTATGTTTAATGTGATATATTAATATTCACAAAGATATCTTTGTCTCTATCGTAGTAAGTTTAGTTACATATAATACATATTTATATTCGTATCAAATGAACATATAATTTCGTTAAAATCATTCATCACAAGTAAAGGATGAACGCAACATTATTATTTACATCTCGTGAGGCTCGTCTATCGAGATTATCAATAACTAAAAATTAACAACAGAAACATTATCTCACACATTTATGGCAAATCGTCAGTGAGTCCCACAAAGTACTAATAAATTTTACCATTTAATAGACAATTATAAAACACAACACGGCTATATTTTACATAGTCTTAAACCGAAATAAATAAATTACTTTTCTATATAGTATATTGCTTATTGTCGAATGAATTTAAAACCCTACGAAAGATGAGCGGAGCGGCTCGTACGAGCGACCGAACATGCGGGCGAGCGGTCGAGCGCTCCGCGGCCAACAACAATTCCTTTATTAATCAATTATGTACTAAGTCTTTATACCTAGGTCAACGTCCTTTATACAGATCTTTAGGAATGTATGGGCTTAACTATCTCGCAACACATAATGGTACAGCGAACTTTGTAAAACGAGAAAAATGTATAACGCGTAAATATAAATCATATTAATAGACTACAGTCTCAGACGAAGTCGGAATGTATAATTTTAGTCTAAGTTACTTTATAAATCTCTCTATATACATAACGTTCGTTTATGAACAATATCACGTGATGATATGATTACTTCGGTCCGAAATGACGAGGTTCTCTTAGAATATTACGCGTCGTTGGCACTGACATAATAAGTACGATTTAACTCTAAAGATAACGAGATAGCAGTAGGAAAACATGAAAGATGACGACCCTATTAAAAGCGTATGGACACGTGAACGCTTCGCCAATTACAAAATTACTGATTTGAGGTTCACTATGTGTACGTAACGCATACGCTTTTAAACTCATAATACCTACTCGTAAACACAAAACTAAAGTTAAGAAAAAAGTAAGTAGAAGAAAGATGGCATCAGTATCAACGACACGTATTCGCAGAGAACATTACCAAGGAGGGCGCAGCCCATATAATATGTTGTGATGATGCGTCTCCATTTGTACGGCACAGATCCAAATGGAATGGTACAATTTGAGCATAACTAGTCTAATCACCGACGACATTAAGCGACTGCCCCTAAAACAGTGTGATTATATCCATTTGACTCTGTCAAACATGAGTAGAAACTTGAAATTAGTTTATACACACAATTCATTCATATTCAGATAATAAGGAATTTTACAGTGAATTATTTCTAAAAGTGATGCTTTCAGCTTTATATTTTTAAAAAAGGCATTACAAAATATAGATTTGCCTGAGTAGAACAGAATACAAAGAAAAATAGTTTGACATTGTTAACAGGTTATTCTTAAAGCTAGCACAAAACGAGACCGGGGCTGAGCACATGTCTGGTGCAGGGCCGGATTTAGAGGAGAGCAACCGTGGTTACAGTTCTGGTGCCTGGACAAAAGAGAGGCCCCCACAGTAAAGCCTTCGAAAAAAAGGTATTTAGACTAGTAAACAACTTTTCTTTTGATACTATGAGTTTTTACTTAGTTTTACAATAAATTATTTACTACAAAAGTCGATTGAAAAAAATGACCATTTTATTTGGAATAAATTTGGGATTTCCACTTTTTTGTTGTTCCGAGGCCTCCAAAGCTATTAAAGCCTGTCCAGATGAAGCGAAGACGTAGTCACTTGAGATTTCCCAAAATGCTTACCAGAGCAACATAGGTACATTCTATCCAGATGCTCACGCGCGTAAAATGTGTGTAACGGGATCCTAGACTCGTTTTACGCGCGAGCGCCGTACGAATTGAGATACTCGGGCACCTTTGTTGTCAATTTAAATCGCTTCATCTGGACAGGTTTTGAATCCAGGGCGTCAGTCGGGGACCGTGAGGGTCAGTTAGGTATCGCTAGCGGCGTGTGCTGACGCTCGAGTGTTTGCCCTCGCCTCCAGAGCTCTAAATCGTCAGTCAGACGGCGACCAGGGTGATGTAGGTAGGTAGCGCGTGCAGCGAGCGGGAGCCCCGATGCCTGTAGAGCTCTAAATCGTCAGCCAATCGGTGACCGCAAGGCTCAGGTTCAGGTACCGCGGGCGGTGGTTGCCCCCACGATTTAGGTAGACAAGTGTGGTCGTCGGTCAGCGACCGTTTCCAGGTACCGCGGGCGTCGAGTCGGAGCCCCTTACGATTTAGGTAGATAGGTGCGGTCGTACGTCGGCGACTAGGCTCAGGTCCAGGTACCGCGGGCAGCTGGTGGTGTCCACTCGTTCGCTTCTTACGATTTAGGGGTCTAGTCGTCAGTCGGCGACCGTAAGGCTCAGGTGCAGGCACCGCGGGCGAGAGGTTGCGTGCAGTCGGCGACTAGGCTCAGGTCCGCGGTGGTCGCCCCTCACGGTTCAGGCGGACAGTCGTGGTCGTCAGTCGGCGACTAGGCTCAAGTCCAGGTACCTCGGGCGGGCGGGCCGCAGGCGGCGGGCGGGCCGCAGGCGGCGGGCGGCCAGCGGCAGCGCCCGCGCCGCGCGCTAGCACTCGCGGTCCTCGCGCACCAGCGCCGCCGTGTCCGCGCCCGTGTCCGCCGCCGGGTCCAGCGCGCGCGGGTGCGCGTGCGTCGCGCTGCGGGTCTCGGTCGAGGAGGGGGAGATGACGGCGGACACGACCTTGTCTTTGAGCTCGTCGGGCACCTCGTAGATTCCGGCTGGAAAGAAATTATTTAAATTAGAATTGCATTTTCCTGTAATATCTCCTCGGGTACTTCGTATATACCAGCTGGGTAGGAAATGTTTGAAATTAAAATTGCAATTTCTTGTAATAAACCAACTGTAGAAACAGTAGTGTGTGTTTTGAAGCTAACTGTAGGTCAGAAATGTAACGTTAAAGGAGAATGCCACGTATTTCATGGACTAAATTTTGAATATCGTAAACTTAAAATAAAAGCTGGACTCGTCTATTTATATATTACGTCGGATACTCGAAGAGATCGCAACTAATATTCAAATTAGTTAAAAAATAAAGTTCTAACAGCACGCTGCCACCCCGATCTTTTCTGGTCTTCGACAAAGGAAGTGTTGTTGTATCTGTTGATAGTTCGAGATACGAACATACGGCTGACGACCGCGACTGCTCTATACCCACTTTGTGCAAGGCGGTCACTGCAATCCTATTTTCTTTATCACTCCATTCCATATTGTAATTTGATAATGAACACGAAAAAATATGCGAAATGGCGCAAAATCGAAAGAAGTTTTTTAAAATAATATGTGTTCCCAATTCAAAATAATTAAAATGTTGAAAAATGAAGAATAGTTTTTATGTAACAGTATTTATGGCCAGACTAGTTATTCGATGGCTAGCGCTAATTTAATGCGTGTACTCACGTAACGGCGGCTCGGGCTCCCCGTGCGAGGCGGCACGCGTCACGGCGTCGTACATGGGGTTGCTGAAGTCGCGGCCCTTGCGCGCCGTGTCCTCCAGCGTGTAGGCGGGCTCGCCCACGCCGCCGAACTCCACGTTCGAGCCCTGCCGGAACGACACGCTCTGCGACGACGCTAGGCTGCCTAGCCCGCCGCCTTTGCCGCTGTCGAGATAAAAACACACATTGTTGGTGTAATATGAAAATGAATAAAAATTTCGGTTGACTTTTGTGGAATATTCCGTTACTAAAGCTTAGTGAACTAAATTACTTAGATATTTCTTGGTGTCTGAATTTTGTAGTTAGTAATTTAAATAAAATTCTTAACGAATTAGTTGTTACAGAGTTTTTACCATGTCGCTTGCAGCTCGCGTCGTCTATTGTTTGAAATGACATCCGTTTTTGTGTAGATTTGCAAGCTATTGTCGTTTGAAAGTGGTTCGGCGTCGGAGACTCCCACCGTACTTTCTTTCTTCCGAAATTCAAAGAAACAACAACCACCAACTCTTATGATAGATAGATAATGATCATAAGAAATTAAATGTTAAGAATATTTGTTTTATGTAATGTCCTGTAAAATTTATATTATAGTTTAATAGGAATGTCTATGTGTTGTCTATGCCTTAAAGTTTAGCGCTATCGAGTTAACATGTAGTACATTATGCCACTTATAATGGTCTCCTTCTAATGACGAATCACGCTGCCGCCGCTCCTAGCTTCACCACCAGCGGCAGCACGCCGGGCACTAGCCCCGCCCGCACACGCTAGACTATCCCATGTATATATGTCTAACCCCCGTATTTATAAACAAGTAAAAGTAATTACTTGACTACAAGTAATTACTTGAGATACAATTTGTATGCCTTAATCAAGAAATTACTAGAAGTTATAACTACCAAAAGTTAGCATTTTCAGCCAAATAATATGACTATTAATGGTGACCAATTTCTTTCACTTAAGCACTAGGTATGAACACTTTAAGTTTTGACTTTCTTAAGCAATAAGTAATTACTTCTTTATAAATACTCTAACCCCCGTATTTATAAACAAGTAAAAGTAATTACTTGACTGAAAGTAATTACTTGAGAGACAATTTGTATGCCTTAATCAATGAATTACTAGAAGTTATAACTACCAAAAGTTAGCATTTCTAGCCAAATAATATGACTATTAATGGTGACCAATCTCTTTCACTTAAGGACTAGGTATGAACAATTTAAGTTATGACTTTCTTAAGCAATAAGTAATTACTTCTTTATAAATACGGGGGTAAACCGACGAGCATGCATGAAAAGATTAATGAATGTGGAAGAAGCGAAAGATGTATGCCAGGATCGTAGTAAGTGGAAGGCCTCGGTCTCTGCCTACCCCGTTGGAAAGGAGGCGTGATAATATGTATGTATGTATGTATGTAAGAGCCTCGGTACTCACAACGGTCGCTTCCTGATGACGAACCAGGCGGCCGCCGCGCCCAGCACCAGCACCAGCACCAGCAGCACGGGCACCAGCACGGCGGCGGCGGCGGCGGCGCGCGCGGCCGACAGCGGCGCGGCGGCGCAGGCGGGGCCCACCAGCCCCTCGCCGCACGAGCACGACAGCGCCCCCGAGGGCCCCTCCACGCACGTGCCGCCGTTCTCGCACGGGCACGCGCGCGGGAGGGGGCGCTCCGGCTCCACGGCTGGGGGGAAATGCATAACATTGATTATTGATAGTCAAAATTACGGCATCTCATCATAATATGGTACATCACAACGACACAAAACACCAATTAACGTTTAAATAAAAACAAAATTAACAGAATAGGTCTGGAAACCATATAATTAGAACACAATGAAAGGCACATCCAGATAATTAAAAAAGAATGCTCAAATAGTGTCGTTATGTGCGTCGCGTGTTCCATTACAAAAAGACCTCACTCAGCTAAATTAGACATGTTTACGTCTAAATATATACATATTTTCCAAATACCTACTTTATGGAATCTTTAGCACTAAGAACAAAAATTGAAACAAAATTTATAATTGCACAACACTGATGTGAAACTAATCCAACTTACCATTATCTACCTCAACTTACCGTTCTGATTAATAATCAAAATTAGACGAGTGTAGCTACAGACATAAGTGTGTGGTTGATCCAACACAGCGCCACGTTGATTACCTATTGCACGCAGAAAACCCAGGGCAGGATACCACCGTGCCGCCTCCGTAACATTGGGTACCTAGCCCAATGTAGGTACCGTATTTTCCTCAAGTGGCTATACACTAATTGTTATTTTAGTCAACCTGATTAACAATTAGACGATCAAATCAAACTCCACGTACGTCCACAGATAACAAGCGGCCTCATGGAATGACTTCGATCCCGAGGAAGATGGTTTTACCCTTAGATTGAATCTCAACCTGTATCAACATACTGGTTCCCTCTCATCATCCTTAAGCCTTAAGTCGGGGCAGGCGCAGCGGCGGCCGGCGGGCACGGGAGGCACAGTGCACAGCTAGTACAGTAGAGCTCACCGGCGTCGCAGGCGAGGGCGGTGCTGCGCTTGGGCGGCGGGCCGGCGTCGGGGCAGGCGCAGCGGCGGCCGGCGGGCACGGGAGGCACAGTGCACAGCTAGTACAGTAGAGCTCACCGGCGTCGCAGGCGAGGGCGGTGCTACGCTTGGGCGGCGGGCCGGCGTCGGGGCAGGCGCAGCGGCGGCCGGCGGGCACGGGAGGCACAGTGCACAGCTAGTACAGTAGAGCTCACCGGCGTCGCAGGCGAGGGCGGTGCTACGCTTGGGCGGCGGGCCGGCGTCGGGGCAGGCGCAGCGGCGGCCGGCGGGCACGGGAGGCACAGTGCACAGCTAGTACAGTAGAGCTCACCGGCGTCGCAGGCGAGGGCGGTGCTACGCTTGGGCGGCGGGCCGGCGTCGGGGCAGGCGCAGCGGCGGCCGGCGGGCACGGGAGGCACAGTGCACAGCTAGTACAGTAGAGCTCACCGGCGTCGCAGGCGAGGGCGGTGCTACGCTTGGGCGGCGGGCCGGCGTCGGGGCAGGCGCAGCGGCGGCCGGCGGGCACGGGAGGCACAGTGCACAGCTAGTACAGTAGAGCTCACCGGCGTCGCAGGCGAGGGCGGTGCTACGCTTGGGCGGCGGGCCGGCGTCGGGGCAGGCGCAGCGGCGGCCGGCGGGCACGGGAGGCACAGTGCACAGCTAGTACAGTAGAGCTCACCGGCGTCGCAGGCGAGGGCGGTGCTGCGCTTGGGCGGCGGGCCGGCGTCGGGGCAGGCGCAGCGGCGGCCGGCGGGCACGGGAGGCACAGTGCACAGCTAGTACAGTAGAGCTCACCGGCGTCGCAGGCGAGGGCGGTGCTACGCTTGGGCGGCGGGCCGGCGTCGGGGCAGGCGCAGCGGCGGCCGGCGGGCACGGGAGGCACAGTGCACAGCTAGTACAGTAGAGCTCACCGGCGTCGCAGGCGAGGGCGGTGCTACGCTTGGGCGGCGGGCCGGCGTCGGGGCAGGCGCAGCGGCGGCCGGCGGGCACGGGAGGCACAGTGCACAGCTAGTACAGTAGAGCTCACCGGCGTCGCAGGCGAGGGCGGTGCTACGCTTGGGCGGCGGGCCGGCGTCGGGGCAGGCGCAGCGGCGGCCGGCGGGCACGGGAGGCACAGTGCACAGCTAGTACAGTAGAGCTCACCGGCGTCGCAGGCGAGGGCGGTGCTACGCTTGGGCGGCGGGCCGGCGTCGGGGCAGGCGCAGCGGCGGCCGGCGGGCACGGGAGGCACAGTGCACAGCTAGTACAGTAGAGCTCACCGGCGTCGCAGGCGAGGGCGTTGCTACGCTTGGGCGGCGGGCCGGCGTCGGGGCAGGCGCAGCGGCGGCCGGCGGGCACGGGAGGCACAGTGCACAGCTAGTACAGTAGAGCTCACCGGCGTCGCAGGCGAGGGCGGTGCTACGCTTGGGCGGCGGGCCGGCGTCGGGGCAGGCGCAGCGGCGGCCGGCGGGCACGGGAGGCACAGTGCACAGCTAGTACAGTAGAGCTCACCGGCGTCGCAGGCGAGGGCGGTGCTACGCTTGGGCGGCGGGCCGGCGTCGGGGCAGGCGCAGCGGCGGCCGGCGGGCACGGGAGGCACAGTGCACAGCTAGTACAGTAGAGCTCACCGGCGTCGCAGGCGAGGGCGGTGCTACGCTTGGGCGGCGGGCCGGCGTCGGGGCAGGCGCAGCGGCGGCCGGCGGGCACGGGAGGCACAGTGCACAGCTAGTACAGTAGAGCTCACCGGCGTCGCAGGCGAGGGCGGTGCTACGCTTGGGCGGCGGGCCGGCGTCGGGGCAGGCGCAGCGGCGGCCGGCGGGCACGGGAGGCACAGTGCACAGCTAGTACAGTAGAGCTCACCGGCGTCGCAGGCGAGGGCGGTGCTACGCTTGGGCGGCGGGCCGGCGTCGGGGCAGGCGCAGCGGCGGCCGGCGGGCACGGGAGGCACAGTGCACAGCTAGTACAGTAGAGCTCACCGGCGTCGCAGGCGAGGGCGGTGCTACGCTTGGGCGGCGGGCCGGCGTCGGGGCAGGCGCAGCGGCGGCCGGCGGGCACGGGAGGCACAGTGCACAGCTAGTACAGTAGAGCTCACCGGCGTCGCAGGCGAGGGCGGTGCTACGCTTGGGCGGCGGGCCGGCGTCGGGGCAGGCGCAGCGGCGGCCGGCGGGCACGGGAGGCACAGTGCACAGCTAGTACAGTAGAGCTCACCGGCGTCGCAGGCGAGGGCGGTGCTACGCTTGGGCGGCGGGCCGGCGTCGGGGCAGGCGCAGCGGCGGCCGGCGGGCACGGGAGGCACAGTGCACAGCTAGTACAGTAGAGCTCACCGGCGTCGCAGGCGAGGGCGGTGCTACGCTTGGGCGGCGGGCCGGCGTCGGGGCAGGCGCAGCGGCGGCCGGCGGGCACGGGAGGCACAGTGCACAGCTAGTACAGTAGAGCTCACCGGCGTCGCAGGCGAGGGCGGTGCTACGCTTGGGCGGCGGGCCGGCGTCGGGGCAGGCGCAGCGGCGGCCGGCGGGCACGGGAGGCACAGTGCACAGCTAGTACAGTAGAGCTCACCGGCGTCGCAGGCGAGGGCGGTGCTACGCTTGGGCGGCGGGCCGGCGTCGGGGCAGGCGCAGCGGCGGCCGGCGGGCACGGGAGGCACAGTGCACAGCTAGTACAGTAGAGCTCACCGGCGTCGCAGGCGAGGGCGGTGCTACGCTTGGGCGGCGGGCCGGCGTCGGGGCAGGCGCAGCGGCGGCCGGCGGGCACGGGAGGCACAGTGCACAGCTAGTACAGTAGAGCTCACCGGCGTCGCAGGCGAGGGCGGTGCTACGCTTGGGCGGCGGGCCGGCGTCGGGGCAGGCGCAGCGGCGGCCGGCGGGCACGGGAGGCACAGTGCACAGCTAGTACAGTAGAGCTCACCGGCGTCGCAGGCGAGGGCGGTGCTACGCTTGGGCGGCGGGCCGGCGTCGGGGCAGGCGCAGCGGCGGCCGGCGGGCACGGGAGGCACAGTGCACAGCTAGTACAGTAGAGCTCACCGGCGTCGCAGGCGAGGGCGGTGCTACGCTTGGGCGGCGGGCCGGCGTCGGGGCAGGCGCAGCGGCGGCCGGCGGGCACGGGAGGCACAGTGCACAGCTAGTACAGTAGAGCTCACCGGCGTCGCAGGCGAGGGCGGTGCTACGCTTGGGCGGCGGGCCGGCGTCGGGGCAGGCGCAGCGGCGGCCGGCGGGCACGGGAGGCACAGTGCACAGCTAGTACAGTAGAGCTCACCGGCGTCGCAGGCGAGGGCGGTGCTACGCTTGGGCGGCGGGCCGGCGTCGGGGCAGGCGCAGCGGCGGCCGGCGGGCACGGGAGGCACAGTGCACAGCTAGTACAGTAGAGCTCACCGGCGTCGCAGGCGAGGGCGGTGCTACGCTTGGGCGGCGGGCCGGCGTCGGGGCAGGCGCAGCGGCGGCCGGCGGGCACGGCGAGGCAGAGGTGCGAGCACGACGCGCGTGCGCACGCGCCGCCGGATGCGAGGGACGTGTTGTAGCGCCGCGGGTGGTACACTAGGGTAGAAAACTAATGGTTAGCTTTCCGTTCTAAATAACTACTAGCTATTAAAACATTTTATCGAAATTAAATTAAAAAAACTACATTTGTTTGCCTTAAACCGTTATTTTTTTTACCGGTATTAATACGTTTTAACCGTTATAAGGCGTTTCGTTCTCGTATTTCGTTCAGAACGGGAACGAAATGAGAACGTTATCCAAATACCCATAGATTTAATATAGATAGATTGGCAATTGAATCCTGAAAACGAGACCAAAACTAGGTTTCGCTAGTGTGCATAAAGCGAGCATGTGCGTGAGATAAATAGTGCAGGTACTGCATGGTCTGCTTGCTTTCGATATCGATTCCATCGAGACAGTTTACGTTGACGCAGGTGACTTATTTTTTTAGTATTATTAAAAGAACGCCAAAAAACTGCAAGTAAATAACTACATATTTTATGTTTTTTATTTTGTAATTACTTATCCCCGAACAAAATTAATTTATTGTAAAAAATATCGTAGGCTTAACTTGCCAGTATTTAACAATTTTGCCTCATTTTGCGATCGCGATCGCCAAAGTTTAAATAAAACTGATATTTATTTTTCAATTACACATTACAAACGTACACTAACTATACATATATTTAATGTTTAACTAATGGGGATTGATGGGGGCTTGAACAATATGGAGATTGATCCAGAGCGCAATTCACAGGCTGAACGCCTCTGTGTTAAAAACACTTAGGGTCCAAATGTAAACTGCAAATGCTCGAATATTTAATGGGCGAACATTCTTTTCTATTAGGCAATTCCAACCATTTCTAACGTATTTCAACAATTTAGGCTGTATACGGTTTACAATGTGAAATATGTCAGCTAATGAAATGTCGATAACATATCATCGACAACGTCAATCACTAAAATACAAAAGTGACGTTAGTAATTGCTGAAATTCACGTATTTGATATTATTTTTTATTGAATTCATATGAATTTAAATTCTTGTTCTGATGAAATGCCCTATCAATTAGTATACAAAATTTTAGTCAAAGCTCTGAAACATTGCATTTTGCTGCTGATAATCGCGATTGTGTGTTGACGTGTGAAATGTACAATTATGTTGGTTCCCTTTTTTAGATGAGTTACTTCCAGTTACTGAACATGTAACCATAATGAAAATACATCAACTTGATACTTTTTTACAATAATAAAAATGAAACTAGTAAAACTAAAGGGAATATTGTGTTGCGCGTGACAGACGTCAGAACTCAGAAAAACACTACGGGTTCTTAGCGTGTACGTGAACGGCCTTGTGATCTATCTCGTTCTATCATATAGCTGCATTACCTATATTCTGTCTCTTTTCATTGCCAATCTAACAGCAGTATATTAAATCTATGCAAATACTGGTTAATACCGCCGCGCGAGCCCAAAAGGTGAACTGAAGTGAAATCCGTATACTGTGTGTCCTTCGTTTCGTATGTAGGTATCGACGCGAAGGGAAAGAACGAAAATAAAACCGTTATTAAACCTTTATTTTAACCAAAAACGAAATGGTAAACAAGCCCTGTTTGTTTCATTATAAATATGGATCATTGTAAATTGCAGACACTAGTTAGACACATTTAATTCAGCTACTTAGATCGTAAGAATGATAAGACAAGTGACTGACCTTCTGAATCTTTATTTAACTACTTTCAGAGTAAAACGTCACTATGAACTGTAATGGCGGCAAATAACAATTTAATTTCCTTGACAACTAAAGACTTTCCACTAGACATGGGCGTTTTTGATATTTTACGATTAGGCAACCGATATTTAGTTTTGATATCGATATCAAAAACTGTTTTTTGATATCGATATCAGTCGTAACAAGAACAAAAAATATTATAAATATCCTAAATTAAAATTAAACCGTATTCATATGTTGTTTAGTTCCATTTTTCTTTGTAAGACACTCGCTTCGCTATTTGACATCGGCTGACCACTCAACTTCTACAAATTACGCAATATACAATTTGAACCTTATTGATAATAAACTAATAGCGAAATTCTACTGAATAACCAAATCACCCGAGCATTGCCGTTGCCGCGCCGGTAGCAATATTCGCTTCATCTCTCTTACACCGCCTTAAGTACGTTTATAGAAAAGAGAAGGAGCGAATACCATGATAGCATGATGCGTTGCCTAAGTTAGTTGCGTGCGTATCGTTTTTGTTCGGTTTTCGTTTTTCAGTTGCCCGTTAGTTCTGGTTCTCGTATCGAGTTTACGCGCGCGTTTAGTTATTGTGATATCGGTTATGTAGTAATGCGATATCGATACGATACGATATCTAGCCGAAAACGGTTATTAGTTACGTTTTGATATATCGAACTCATGCCTACTTTCCACCCCCAAGATTCATTGATAGGCTATTAGTAATTGCAATCAAAACGTTACCACTACGAATATGTATATTATTCAGAAATACAAGATTAACTAGCCTGGGGCCTAATTCGCGTAACCGAATCGCAGTTCGATCGTGATTGAATTGGACGATTTTGACGTTTAGCCCATACAAGAACTGTCAAAAACCTGTCGTTCAATTACGATTGTGATACGATTCGGTTACGCGAATTAGGGGTCAGGAAAGCCTGTGTTACAATCAAATAGTCATGTAAACTCACCCTTCACAGCCGATGGGTTATCTAGATCCTTTGAGATGACGAACGGCACTCCTCTTCCGAACTTGTCCTGTCTCACTAAATCCCCTGTGTCTCTGGTCACCCAGTAGAGCGACGACTCGAAAACATCCAGAGACAACGGGTGCTTCAGAATATCTCCTTGAATAATCGTCTTACGGTGTGAGCCATCGTGGCGCATCATCTCAATAGTATTCAGCTTAGTATCCGCCCAGTATATGGTGTGGTCCATCGCCTGATCTATCGCTAAACCAGTTGGGTGTCGGATGTTCTCAGTCACAAGGGGCCGACGTTTCGATCCGTCCATCCAAGCGATCTCGATTTTTGGCGCTGATCCAGCATCTGCCCAGAACATCCTACCCATTTGTGGATCCAAAACTATAGAGGTGGGGCTTTCAATTCCAGCGGACACTAGGGCTCTTCGGTACCTTCCGTCTGTTCTGGCGACCATCACGCGTCCTCTAGGCTTAGACCCTGTTCGGTCTGCTTCGGTCCAGTAAAGATTGTCACCCATGTAGTCGACGGCCAATGCCGTGGGCTTCGCGTTGCCTTTCATGTTCAGGTCCTGAGCGAATCCAGTCTTGACCTGGCCTTCCAAAGCATTAACCATGTAGGATCTCTTGATGGTCTTATCGTAGCTGTCAGCCCAGAAGACCATCTCTCTCTTGGGATCGTAATCGATGGCTTCTATTCTCTTTTCCGATCTGATGACATCGAATTCTTCGTTCTTGTCTTGGATGAAGGCGCGGATCTCGGGTCCGTTGGCAAACATGAGGATTACTTCGCCTTCTGTTGCTTTGCATACACCTGATAGGTTGTCTGCCAACCTGAAAGTGACATGTTAAATGTGGTTAGGTTTCAACAAAGTATTTAATTAAATAATAATAGTAACCATGTTACATTTTATGTCCTAATCTTCTAATTAAGTAAAATCTCAGTGCCGAATAGGCACAAGGAGATAATTCTCGCCGATAATTTAAACAAAGATGTATCCACTGCTACTTTAGCTGATTAGGCTGCTTGCAATTAAGTTGCTTATTAGCTATAATTAATCATCATAATCAGCCTATATTAATACACAGCTGTCATGTTCAGCTCCCATAGGTTGGATTTTTCCATGATTGTATTTCTAGTTATTTATATCACATAGTTCTTCGCCCGCGGCTCTGCCCGCGTGGTCTCCATCTCATATCGCGCGGTTGGAAACCTGTGCCTAGCGGTGGCATATAGAAGGATAGATTTGGTAGGCTTAATATATTCGTCTCTGTGAAACCATGGAAATACACATACAAAATTGCAACCCAATCGGTCAAGCCGTTTAGTGGTTGACATATCGACAGCAGCGCCACCTACCGGATCTTGCGGTAAAAATTTGTCTATGTTTATCAGGCATAATGTCGGCTTCTAATGGTAAGATAATTTTTCAAATCGGTCCAGTAGTATAGTATAGTTATAGCCTATTCAGTACAAACAAACAATCAAATCTTTCCTCTTAATCATATTAGTGTAGATTAATGGTCGCCACTCACTTGAATCCTTCCCTGCAGTCGCAGCCGTAGCTCCCGTTCAGGTTGTGGCACAGCTGCGAGCAGTGGTGCGTGCCGGCGGCGCACTCGTCCACGTCGACGCAGCGCTTGCTGTCGGCGGCCGCGATGATCCAGCCCTGGAAGCAGCTGCAGATGTAGCCGCCCGCGCCGCTGCTGCTGGTGCCCGGCGCCGCCGTCAGGTTCGTGCAGAAGTGCTCGCAGCCGCCTGGGGATAGAGGACTCTCTGTAATGCACGGACCTAGAGCTGGATGTATTTGTGGCCTCCCTAGATACGATTCAATTTAGACGCTGAAGATAGTCAGCGAAGGTATGTTCCACTAGCGGTCACCCGATACGACTGTGAAGCTCAAGCTTGTTTGCGCGGGGCCCATTTTAAATTAGGGTAGGGTAGACTTTTTCCAAAAACGAATTAACTATATCAAATAGACTCAGAGGCGTTATTTAGCAAAATCTAAAATTAAATATGAATAAAAAATTATCTTGCTATAGATTTTCGCTCGTTTAAAAATAAGATATAACCACTCTGCCAGCATCAAAACATGTATGAAACTCACCAACCTTCTTTAACACTGCATGCATTTTTCAATAAACGCCTTTAATTATTTATGTGTTGATCTTAATAGTTTTAACTTACTTTGTAACTTTTAACCTTTAGTAAGTTAGAATTAATTGATACGGGGTTTATACCAACTGCTCCCAAGTTCTCCCGTGATCATGGCGCTTGCAACAGTGCCGAAATATCGGAAACTCGTAAAAACTAAGGTACATGGTATAAACCCCGTATCAATTAACTCTAGTGATGGTGACCATGGAACTTTAGTAAGTTATATTAAAAATTTCAAGGTCGACTTTGCCGTATAACTGCGCATACAGTCTAATATAATGGCGCAAAAGGCCCATACAATAATATATAATTACCTTACAGGCTAACTTAACTGTCACAGACCTTTGTCCAGATAGGTGCATGTGTGTTGCGGATGGCATCCTCGTTCGTCAGACGCGTCGCCGCAGTCGTCCCTCAGGTCGCACAGTCGCGAGCGGTCCACACAGTTCCTGTTGGCGCACTGCAGCTGCGCGTAGGGGTCGCAGGGTCGCGCCCGGGCCGCGCACAGCGTCATGTTGTTCTCGTCTGAACCGTCGCCGCAGTTGTCCACGCCGTCGCACACTTGGTATCTGAAAGGTTGGTTAATGAATTAGTTGCATAGAGATTTCTAACGGGTATATTATTTATTTGTTCCTTCTGTGATCATGGCGCTTGTGACTGTGCCAAAATAAAACAAAAACTCGTAAAAACAAGAAGATTTAGAGGATTGACAAGAGAGAGAGAGAGAGAGACGAATAATTAAACTGTCGTCAAGAAACGGTTTTTGGAGCAGTTTAAAATCAGAAATTTCACGCATACGTCTCGATTAACAGCTATCGTTTAATATGCGTACACGTACTTCGGCCAGGGTAAAAGACCACGAGAAAGGGCACCAAACCATCGGTTAGATCAAATCAAGGCCATAACGGGACTTCGAATAAACCTGGCTCTTAGGGAAATCGAAGACAGACAAGGGTGGAGAGACCTAACTAAGATCACCACAAACAACTTCTAAGTCGGGAACGACCTTCAGCAATGAAGTGGTCGACTGTGATGATGTTGACGTACCTCGGCACGCATTTGTGGTTGTCGCAGTGGAAGCGGCGCAGCGTGTCGCAGTTGAAGTTGGTGCAGATGGCCGGCGCCTCGTCCGAGCCGTCGCCGCAGTCGTCCGCGCCGTCGCACAGGTCCAGCTGCGACACGCACAGGTTGTTCGCGCACTGGAACCTGGAAACACATTGATATTTTACTCGAGGAACTGCCATTTTATACTGGCAAAATAAAGAGTGACGCAAAAAAACGAAGGCATTGTTTGTGATCAGCAAGAACTTAAGTATTTAGTTTAAAACAAAAGTTGATTGAAAACAATCGTATCGAATTGGATGTTATCATTTGGTTGAGGAGCTGTAAAACTTTCACGAAAATGAAAATCATTTACTAGAGAGCGAGAAAGACATGCTTCATTGTTGTTATTTTTTTGATTTAGGGTTTGATTTAGTAAAGTTTTCGCGTTTTTAAATGGCTCTGTTTAACTGATTATTTTTGTAATTTTTTTATTTTTATTTGATGAGTGTTGTTATTATTTGTAATTTACTGCATGTGTGCTTTTTATTTTCTTGATGTGTGCCTTATTGCCATGCAAATAAAGATTTTATCTATCTATCTATCTATCTATCTGATTAAATCGCATAAAATTCATCATAAGTATACAAATAAACATAAAATACCAAGGTAAAAACTAATTGTACATTGCTTATAACGTTAATTAATAATTTGTCAATAATGAAAGATAACTCACCGGCTTTCGGGACAGTATCTTCCACCGGGATACCGCGGAGGACACCCGATCTCATCAGACAAGTCTCTGCAATCTCTATCACCGTCGCACCTAAAGTACGACGCAATACAGTGTCCCGATTTGCACTGGAAGGTTCCGTTCTTGCATTTGAAGCCACCGCAGTCCATCTCATCCGAGTTATCTCCACAATCATCCTCATGATCACATCTCCATCTGGACGATATACACTTGCCGTTCCCACACTTGAATTCGGACTCGGAACATTCCCTGTATTTATGTTGACAAACTGATTCGGCCTCATCGCTTCCGTCTCCGCAGTCGTCAGTAAAATCACACAGCCATTGCTTTGGTATACACCTCATGTTCTCGCACGTAAAGTCTGTCTCCGAATTGCAAGTGGGGCAGTTTTCCGGTAGCTCGTCAGATCCATCTCTGCAATCGTCTTTGCCGTCGCAGAACAGCCATTTCGGTATGCACCTGTAGTTGGACGCTCCGGGGCACCTTCTCCATCCAGTCGTGCAGTTCTTCTGCCGGCACATGTAGGCCGGCTCATCGGAGTCGTCGCCACAATCATTATCGAAATCGCACATCCATAATTTGGGAATGCATCTACCGTTTTTGCAGGAGAATTCTGTGTCGGGGTTGCAAGGTCGGTTGTCGCACATCGCCGGGTTCTCGTCGCTGTGGTCTTTGCAGTCGGCGTCTCCGTCGCATTTCCAGCTATCCAGAATACAGCGACCACTTGATTTGCATTTGAATTCGAGGAGTGGACACTCGTGAGCGCACTGCGCCTCATCGGACCCGTCGCCGCAGTCGTCGGTGCCGTCGCAGATCGTCGCGGCCGGGGTGCAGTTCGTGTTCTTACACTGGAAGGAACCAGCTCTGCAGTGTCTGACGGGGCAGGTGTCCGGCTCATCGGATCCGTCCATACAGTCCTTCTCGCCATCACATTTCCAGAACCAAGGCACGCACTTCTCATCGCGCCCGTTGCATCTATGTTGACCATCAGTACAGTTTGCTATACACGTCTTCATGTCTCTGGCTAAGTAAAATTGGTTCGGGCAAGCACATTTGTATGTGGTAGCACCTTCTTCGCCGTAACCTTCGATATTCAAGTAACTGGATTCGTGCGGTGGGGCGATGAGACACAGATGTGAGCAACCACCGTTATTGTCTCCGCAAGGATTCGGGTACGGGAGTTGTCTCAAGGGGTGGACGACATGAATATCGTATGGTCTGTGAGTGGTATTCCTTAGGATCTTCAAGTTTTCACCTGAGTGTTTGTTTGCTTTGCTTATAGCTTTCATATTCCAGTCCGTCCAGTAGATTTCATCGTCAAACAGACTAAGGGCGAATACGTGAGGTACTTTGGTTCCAGATAAGACGACATGTCTGTGTTTGCCTTCCAAATCAGCTGATCCGATGTAGTCCAAATGAGCGTCAGCCCAGTAGATCCTATCTGTGAAGTAGTCGATCGTCAAGGCGTTCGGCCAAGCGATACCTTGTTCCCAGTTTAGGACGATGGTAAAGTTAGATCCGTCCATACCCATCTTTCCGATGTAAGCCTGCAGGTGCCAAGACGTATAGTACAAGTATCCGGTTCCTGGGTGGACGACGATAGCTCTCGGATCAGCGATGCCAGTCTTCAGCGTCTTTCTTCTGGTTCCGTCCAACTCGGCCACGTCCAAGTTCTTCGAATGCCTATCGAGCCAATACAATTTTCTGGCGATCCAGTCGACGGCAATACCCTCAAGGCCATGAGAGTCATGTCTGATTACAACTTCCCTAGTCGGCGTGGGATCCGTGTAGTCCGATCGGTAAACGGTCTTCGCGGAGACATCGGCGAAGTACATCATATTTTCTTTAATATCAAAGTCGATGGCGACGACGTTCATGAGATCCTGGTGGACGAGGTTGTACAGCGACGCATCGGTGGACATGTTCCTGACGTAGTACTTGTTGGTGAAGATGACCCAGGCGGTGGTGTTATCCTTGCGTTTGCACGTGCGCTCGTCGGCCTCCCGCTCGTAGTACTGGTCGTTGCACTTGCAGTAGTAGGAGCCCGGGGTGTTCGAGCAGTACTGGGAACAGACGCCGGGGGTCTCCAGGCACTCGTCGACGTCGGAGCAGGCCTTCCCGTCGGGCATCAGCTTGTAGCCCTGGTTGCAGTCGCAGTAGTAGCCCGTCAGCGTGTCGACGCACTTGTGCCCGCACTGGTTGGTCTCCAGCTTGGCGCACTCGTCCACGTTGCAGTGCGCCGGCTCGTCCGACTCGTCCGTACAGTCCGGCACCTTGTTGCACACCAGCCGGCTGTCGATGCACTGGTCGTTTGTACACTTGAACTGGTTCGCGGGGCACGTCTTGTTCTCCTTCGCGCAGCCGACCTCGTCCGAGTGGTCGCCGCAGTCGTCCTCGCCGTCGCAGCGGAAGTGGTTGCGGATGCACTTGAAGTTCTGGCACTTGAACTCCTGGTCGGAGCACTGCTTGTAGAGCGCGTTGCAGCGCTTGCCCTCGTCGGAGCCGTCGCCGCAGTCGTTGTCGTGGTCGCACAGCCAGCCCTCGTTGATGCAGCGGCCGTTGCTGCACTGGAACTGGTCGGGCGCGCAGGGGGCGGGCGCGGCGCAGTGGTGCAGGGTCGCGTTCTCGTCGGCGCCGTCCACGCAGTCGGGGTCGCCGTCGCACAGCCACTTGCGCGGGATGCACTGCGCGCGGCCCCACAGCTTGTTCTCGTCGCACGTGTACTCGGTCTCCGCGTCGCACTTGCGCTCGTTGCACTGGTGGCGGTCGTCCTCGTCGCTGCCGTCGAGGCAGTCGTTGTCGCCGTCGCAGATGTAGATGCGCGGGATGCAGTTCCCGTTGTCGCACGTGAACAGGTCGCCGAAGCACGTGCGGCCCTCGCTGCGGCAGTACTCGGGCGGCTCGTCGGCCGCGTCGCCGCAGTCGTCGTCGCCGTCGCAGTACCACGTGGCGGGGATGCAGCGGTGGTTCGGGCAGCGGAAGCTGTTCTGCGGGCACGTGCGCTGGGCGCAGTGCAGCGGGTCCTCGTCGCTGTTGTCGCCGCAGTCGTTGTCGCCGTCGCACAGCCAGTACGGCTCGACGCAGATGTTCGTCTTCTCGCATTTGAGGTGGTTGGCGGGGCAGGTCGTGTTCGAGGGGCACAGCTCGTGGGTCTCGTCCGAGGTGACGTTGTCCTTGCAGTCGTTGATGCCGTTGCAGACCTGCGTCATGGGGATGCAGCGTGAGTTGAGGCAGGTGAACTCGCCGGCGGCGCAGGGCGGGTAGACACACCCCTCCTCGTCGGACCCGTCCTTGCAGTCGTTCTCGTGGTCGCACTTCCACGACTTGAAGATGCAGCGGCCGTTGTTGCAGCGGAACTCGTTTGGCGAGCAGGAGTGGTACGCGCAGTAGTTAACGTCCTCGTCGCTGCCGTCACCGCAGTCGTCATCACCGTCGCACGACCACATGCGGCTGATGCACTTGCCGTTGCCGCAGAAGAACTTGGAGGGATCGCAGGTGATGTTCCTAGCGACGCACATGCGGCCTTCGTTGACCAGTTTAGCGCTGTCGTCGCATCGACATTCGACCGTATTGTTAGGTGCGGGGTGGCAGCTGTGGGCACAACCCCCGTTGGATATCCTGCAAGGGTTGACCTGGCAGCGCTGACGACTGGGGCTGTAAACATGGATGTCTCTCGGGGAGTCGTCCAGCCTCTTCACCATCTCCACCATGTTAGCGCCAGTGTGTTTCTCCGCTCGATACACCCCCCGAAGCTGCAGATCGGTCCAGTAGATGTAATTCCCGAAGACGGTTATTGCGAACGGATAGATTGTTGCCGTTATCAGGACCTCTCTTTCTGAACCGTCTAGTTTAGATCTTTCGATCTTCTCTCTGACTGCGTCCGTCCAGTACAGCATGAAATCATCAAAATCGATGGTGAGACCGCTCGGTTGAGATAAATCTTTGTCGATGATGGCTTTCTTTAGAGATCCGGCCATGGTTGTTCTGTAGATTTTGCCGGACGTCCCGAATCTACCCCAGTCGGTGTAGTAGAGCGTGCCGTTGCAAGGATCCACGACGATGGCTCTAGGTCTTTCTACTCTCGCTATCATCACTAATTCAGTTCCATCGAGGTTCATAGCGTATATCGAATTGTTAGAGCTATCGGTCCAGTAGATCTTCTTTTGGGTCCAATCGTACGAAATACCTTCTGGATTGATGCCCTTGTTGATAATGTTTTGAATTTCTGTGGGTTTTGGGTTGTTAGCGGCCATCCAGGCGATTCTGGCCCATGGCCTGATCTGGGTAAAGAACAATTTGTTGTCAGTGTAATCAAATTCGACGCCTACGACATTTGTCAGGTTGCCGATCGGTTTGAAAGGAACGCCGGTCGATTTGGGGTCCAAGTTGATGGCGCGGATTTCTGTTCTCGTCGTGAATACTAGGTATTCATCGACGACATCGCAGTTCTTGCCGTTTGTAGCTAATGTTCCTGTCGCGCATTCACAGCGGTGCGTGAAGCCTTTTCCAGCATCAGCGGGGAAACTGAAGCATAGCTGCTCACAGCCGCCATTACCGAATTTGCGGCAAGGATTGTTATCATCTGTCGGTTGGTTGTTCACGTCGAAGATCACAATGTCACGTAGTTTAGGCAAGTTAGTCCTGACCTTCTCCGGCATCGACATGTTTCCAGGTAATTTGGAAGCTTTGTAAATTGTTTGCAGGTTTCTGTCCACCCAATATACGCTTCCGGTGTGAATCGCGATACCCATAGGGTTAGGCAAGTTGGATCTAATCAGCTGTCTGTTACCTCCATTGTAAGATATCTTTTGTATTTGGTCAAGTTTCGAATCAACCCAATATACGTCATGCGTTAGCATGTCAATCGTTAAGTCTCGAGGATTCGAAATGCCGGAGCTCACTACCGTCTGCCAGTTAGAACCGTCCAAATATGATTTCCCAATGCGAGGGTACTGACCGTAGTCGATCCAGTACAGCAATCTTTTCAGTGGGTTTACGGCGAGTTCTCGTGGTGCATCCATGGTAGTTTTGACTATAACTTTCCTATTCGACCCGTCAAGCCAACACATTTCCACGTAGTTCTCATGTGGGAAAACGTTGGTAAAGTATAAATTGCCAGCGACCCAATCGATAGCTAATCCTCTGATTCCATTGCTGCCGATGCCATCTTTGACGATGTGCTGTAACTCAGTGCCATTGGGTCTGATACGGAAGATACCGTTCCATTGTCCGCGGTTGAATTCCACCCAGTAGATATAGTTGCCAGTGAAGTGAACGTCGACGTGCAGGATATGGTGACCCAACCCTGTAACCGGGACCATGGCTTCTGCGCTAGATTCGAGGCTATATCCCCTGATAAGGTCGAGCTGGGACACTACTGCAAACGTCTTGTAAGGTACGCAGTTGACATCGTTTTCCTTGCGGTATCCGATGGAGCAGCCGCAGACCCTCGACCCGCCATCGCTCGGGATGCAGATCTGTTCGCATCCACCATTATTCAATGTGCAGGGATGGTGAATCATTTTCCTCTTCTGGAAGATTGTTAGCGATTTCAAATCGCTTTCATTGTCCATAATCGTCTTGATATTGTCACCGTTCGGTAGATCTGCCTTGATGATTTTCTCGTGTCGAGGATCCAGGACGTAGAGGCGGGAGTCGAGGACGGCCACGACTTTGGGGTAAGAGATGGCATTGTCTTCGGACAGGATGGTCTTTCTGTCGTTGCCTTCGGTGTTGACGCTGATGACGCTGGGCGGGTATTGGGTGCTGAAGTAGATGATCTTCTTCTCGACGTCGATGGTGATGGCTTCCGGTCGCTCGATGGCATCCACGAGGATTATAGGGTTGGTGCCGTCCATGTTAGCCTTGCCGATCTTGGCAGGCACTCCGTAGCCACCTTCGTCTGACCAGAACAGTTTCCTGTAATAAAAGATGAATGACTTTTTACATTTATATCACATGGTTTCTCATCGTTATTCTACTATCTATTCCTATGAATAAATCTTCTCAAAATGTATTTAAAATTTCGACTGTATCAGGTGGGACTCAAATCCACAAAAATATTTCGAAAATCAAAACCATTGGTGTAACTTGACGAGCTTACTTTGAGACTTGAATAAATTCTTCGACTTAATGTGTTGGTAGCTCAATTGCTTAGAGCAGTCCTACTTATGGGAGTCAAAACTTTTACTTAAATGAATTGTATTTCATCAATGTTTCATTATGAACAATTCTAAATGCTAAATGCATTATTAATGTAATGCTGTATATTTTCTTTAGCTACAACTTACCCTTCAGTCGGATCCAGGCAGATCCCTTTCGGCTTAGCGATAGATGTCTTGCTTCCATCATTAGCCATGACAATAGTCCTGTATTTCACTTTCCCCTCCACTTTCACCATTTCAATATTGCTTGCAACTCTATTAGCCATATACAAGTTTCGTCCGAGCCAGTCAAAGGCGATAGCCGATGGTGCACCGACGATTCCAGTGTCCGCTCCGAAGAATTCGACCTTGTTACCACCACCGTAAGGCATGGTGTAGATTGTGCAGTTCTCATCGTCTTCGCTGTCGCCAGATATGGACTGGAGCCAGTACAGCATGTGACCTTGTCTGTCGTAATCTAGTTGAACACCGCCTAGGACAAAAAAAAAACATTAATTATTTTTACAAAGCCATTACAGCTAGGTAATTTCAAAAAATGGTCCACACTGGGGTGAAAAGCTACTCTATTTTGGATAATATTTAAAAGAAATGTTTACGAATTAATCTAAGCGGTTACCCTGAAATAAGGTTTCTACTTACAATATGGGAACAAAAATGACTAGAAAATATTAGTTACATTACCTTGGATTCCCACAACTGACGCCAGCTGTCCAGCTCTTCCAGAACCATCTGTGGATAAGTCGATTATCTGCGATCCTTTCAGCACCATCAAGTATGGAGATTCCTCTGCAAAAAATAATAACAAGTGAGTATTAGGAGTAGGTAAATATAGGTAGGTACTTTGTTGACTCAATTAAAATATAATTTGATTCAATAATAATAAATAATATTTGCATGCTATAGTTTATGGCTGAATATGTGAAACAATTTTATTTTTATGAGACCTGACAGTAATGTACCCTATTTCAAAGGCAAATAAATTATTTGATTTGATTTGATTTGATTAGGAAATGTGTAACAAATCACTACTATAATCGGGTACGAGATTACACGCAATCCGGGAATAATTCAATTCAAAGTGCCTTACGTTCAAACTTCTAATGCGTTAGTATTTTCTTGAGTTTACGCGAACAATATACATTGAAATGAGGTATATGTCCACGGATTTTAAATTTGCGTTTATTTCGGTTTAAGTTGACGTTTCTAACACTTTTCATGGTCACAGGTAGTCATGTCTGAATAAACGCGAAATTTAAATCCGTACACATATTTTTCATTAAAATTCTAATGCGCTACTAGGGCAATCGATCAACGCAATAAATAAATAATACGAGTGTTTTTAGACTGCGATCATATATGAAGAACTTTAGACGGGATATAGTCTCACCTTCAACGCATTTCCCATCGGCATGCAGCTTGAACCCAGGCTTGCACATGCACGTATACTCTACGCTCTTGTTCGGGCTGAGCAGACACAGATGCTGGCAGGGATTCTTCTCGCAGGGCGAGTCGTACCGCGGCTGCAGCGAGGGGTGGTGCACGTGGATGGACAGCGGCTGCGAGATCAGGTGCGACACCACGGTCTGGTTGGTGCCGCGGAACTTGTGCGCGGAGAGCACGCGGTTCAGCTGCCGGTCCGTCCAGTACAGCGTGTCCTCGAACAGCGTCAGCGAGTGCGGGTGCAGCAGGTAGTGGCTGCCCGCCAGCACCTGATATCCGAATATTTAGAATTATGAAGTAAGTTTATGACATATTGATTATTTTAATCTATTATATTTTATTCCACGAACCTAATCGACGTTTCCTGCATCTATGTTTCATAATTTACTATTTTCATATGCAATACAATTTTGACATCGAAATGAGTTTATTTATTTATATTTCGAATCATGTTTTTTTTAATACCAACTACTATTGTCTCGGATTGCTGTGAGGGTCCACGCCCACCTAACAAGGCAGAAGCTGAAAACCAGTGTTCTGCTCTTTGAGTAGTGCAAACACTGAACATACTATCTCTTTGTATCTCTGCGACACACATAATTTATATAGAATAAGAAACTCTCTATTTTTTTTTTATTGAACTGCTCGTGTGCTTTCATCCTGTGTGGCTTATTGCCATGCAAATAAAATTTGTATCTATCTATCTAAACATCACCTGCTGCCGGTTGGATCCGTCGTACGAGCAGAAGTCGATGAAGTCGAGTTTCGAGTCGGCGAAGTAGACCCGCTGCGTCGCCGTGTCGAGGGTGAGGCCGTTGGGCCAGTAGATCTTGGTGGTGACGATGGCGGCGCGCTGCGAGCCGTCCATGCCCACGCGCTCCACGCGCGGCCGCTCGCCCCAGTCCGTCCAGAACAGCCAGCGCGCGCCCGCCGCCGCGTCCAGGCACAGCCCGCGCGGCTGCGTCACGTTGCCGCTCAGCAGCACGGCCCTGGAGCTCCCGTCCTCGCGCGCCACCTCGATGGTGTTCAGCTTGCTGTCCAGCCAGTAGATGTTGCCGGCGACCCAGTCGTACGCGAGCCCCTCGACGAGGTCGAGCCCGGTGGCGACGATCGCCTTCGGCTCGCTGCCGCGGTCGAGCCGCGAGATCCGCTTCAGCTTCATGTCGGACCAGAAGATGGTGCCGGTGCGCATGTCGGACGCGGTCGCCACGACGTTCTCCACGTGGACCGGAACCCTTTCGAGCCCCTGCTCGTCGAGGTCGGCCACGAGGATCGAGTGCCGGTTGGAGATGATCAGGAACGCGCTGGAGTGGTTGTCGGCCTTGCAGGTGTGGTTGTCGGCGGCGAGGCGGTAGCCGGCGACGCAGCCGCACGCGTACGATCTCTTCGTGTTCGTGCACAGCTGCGAGCATGCGCCGGGCGGCGAGCATTCGTCGATGTCCTCGCACGCTCGGCCGTCGGCCCCGAGCTGCTCGCCGGCGGGGCACAGGCACAGCGGGCCGCCCGGGGTCTGCTTGCAGCCGTTGGAACACAGACCGGCTTGGTGATCGCATTCAGCGAAGTCGCAGCTCGAGCCTGGGAAAACACCCGGAATCGTACATAACTCAATTCCTGATAAATAAGATAGGTAAAACTGATGTGCCATTTCAACACAAAATATTGCAGATCAGTTTGCAATAAACCATAGACCAAAAAATCAAGAAGCATAAACAAGTAGGTTTGTCGTTTTTTCTTGTCTTTGATTTTTATATGAAAAACCTTATTAAGTCCAAATAGAAGACAAATCTTTTGACTATGACTTATAGTGATAGTGTAATGATGCAAAATGTATGCAACTTAAAACGAAAGTATGCCAATATTGTAACATCTGATAAAAGTGTCTTTAATTAATAAAAAAGATACCTCGATCTAAAATATCTCGATCGACTGCGGACTTATACTAATTACATAAATATTAGGCTTAAATATTATTCTTGTAAGTTCACTAATAGTACCTTCATCAGCGCCGTTGGGACAGTCGAACTTGTTATCGCACACTTGTGTCAGGTTGACGCAGCGATTGGTCACGCCGGGGCACTGCCATTGACCAGATGGGCATCTGGAAAGACATTGACATTTTAATTTCTTGAATTTAATTAAGCACCAAAATGCAAGATAAATTTACGAAAAGGTAAGGATTGAACTAAAATATTATGAGAACTCTAATAAACGCATAATTATCTTTTATGTTATTGCCATTACTATAACTCAATCGAATTCCGGACCAGTAAAATCAGAATAGCATTTGATTTTATTTTTTTCCAAATAGGCCCCTGGAGGCGCTTTTACACGTTCCAATATTTAGACCTCCCACCGCTTCGGGACAAGTGTGGGCTAGTGCCGTGAAGAAGCAGCACAACGACCCCGAGACCTTAGCCCGGTATTTACACCATTAAACCAACGGGGCGCTATAAAATTGTGTCGAGTGTTTTTTTCTTTGAGTATCTGTTATTTAGACTATATTATAAAGCTAAAGAGTTTCTTTGATTGTTTCAACGCGCTAATCTCTATCTAAATCTCTAAATAAATAAATAATCTCAGGAACTACTAGTTCGAATTGAAAAATATTTTTGTTTTGTATAGTCCATTTATCATGGAAGGCTTAGCTAAGTAATATAAGATCACGCTGCGACCAATAGGAGCGAAGCATAAGTGAAAAATGTTGCAAAAACGGGGAAAATTATTCATATTTGAAGGCTTCCGTTGCGTGCGCCGCGTAAACGGTTCAAGTTACCCAAATAATATGTATGAATTGAATGATTTGTAAAAATGTCTGCAACAGTATATGTCTATCTTTTAAGCTTGACTCACTATAAAATTGATGCATTATTGCTAATTATATTATTATAATAGAAATATATTGATTTTGGTATTAAAAACATTGGAAAATTAACGGAAAACTACTACCAAATAATTGTTTTTCTCATACATTTATCCGTCCTCGCCATATTTAACGACAACGACATTTAATGACGTCAAAATCAAATGGTTGGGTCCGCTAGCCAGTCATACATAAGAGTCGAGTATCTAGTAGTAATTATATCTCACCGGAAGGGCGGCGGGCGGCAGGCGTGCCGCAGCCCCTCGTCGGACGCGTCGCCGCAGTCGTCGCGGCCGTCGCACACGTAGGCCTTGAACACGCAGCGGCCGTTGTCGCAGCGGAAGTGGCTCGCGCCGCACGCCGCCGCGCCGCACGACGCCGGCTCGTCCGACAGGTCCTCGCAGTCCGGCGTGCCTGCGGACCGAAAGCGGCGGATGAGCGATTTTGATCCTTATTGAATAGTGGGAGAAGGCTCGAGGTCACGGGCAACCGAGACCGAAAATCAGATGAGGAAATACGTAGGGGGAATGAGATACTTGACATCGTTTGATAAATTGCGGAGCTGAGCTGGCGGTTGGCAAGACGAATAGTCAGGATAACCAATGGCAAAGGGCATAAGGGTATGTATTGCAACCATAGATCCTGCCTTTTTGAATTGTTCAAACGTATTACTAAATAGTAACTTCTTGTTATTTCGATAGAAACCAATACACACACACACACACACACATCTGTAATTATTTTGGGTGGGATTCGAACTCACAACTTCCCACTTACCGGGCGACTGCACTAACCATTGAGCTACCCAGACATTTGGTGTTCGAATAACTTATTTAAGTCTTCACGCTGTAAACCAGCAGAGGTTTATCGATGTTCTCTAAGGAACATAATATAAAACCGATATCGCTCGAAGAATTGCGTAGTGACAAGTGGCGGTAGGCTGGATACATAATTCAAAGAACTGATGGCCGCCGTAGATTCTTTAGGTAGGCTCCGCATCAGGTGGAACGAAGATCTCGGTGAAGGTCATAGGCAGCTGGATGCAGGTGGTGCGAGCCCGATCGCTGTGAAGATCTTTGGCTAAGACAACTTAATGAATGTGTAGACATCAGCCAGTTCCTTCGGCACGTACCGTCGCAGTACCAGGTGGAGGGCACGCAGATGCCGGACGCGCGGCACTGGAACTGCGTGGCGGGCTGGCACTGGTGGGGGGCGAGGGCGGGGCAGCCGGCCTCGTCGCTGCCGTCGTTGCAGTCGGGGATGCCGTCGCACTTGTACGCCTCCTGCGTCGTCGACAAATACATATTGTAGAGGCAATCTCCTTTATTCGTACACCAATTTGGAATTGGTTTCAAACTGACGTTATGAGAATGATTTTTACAAACAAATAAATTGCTGGTGTAACTTGGAAGTTACATCAGTCTACTGTCAAAAACAGATCTCTCAGAGGTTGACCAATGGTAGATGCTGTAAGACTGTCTTGGCTACATACATGACCTGCAGTGTTATGCCGGATAGCGTCTTCTCTCCACTGTACAGGATGACTTTCTCATCATCTTCAATAATTTTTACATGCGTTCAGTATCGTATTTAGAGCCCATTTATTAATAAATGTAGGTAGATCAAGTTTACACCCGAAAATATTTTTCACAAGATAGGTAGTTTTAAATTTTTACGGTCCTAAGCCTGTGAAAGAATGAAGGGAAAATCAAAAACTTATGGCTAGTGTCATAATGAACGAATGAGATACGCATCACGTAAAAAAATTATCCTAGCAACATTTAGATTTTTCCCCGGACATTTTCTAGTGCTTTTTATTAACTTTTGTGCTGGTCTATATCAAAAGAAAAATACGTCATTTGTTTTTTGTGTCGTAGTAGATTGCTATATTAAAATTTGGAAGGTGGTTCAAATTTCATCCTGCATAGCATATATCGCTATTGGAAAATTCGCCACATTTGATCTTCAAACGTGGCTATTATTCCAAAACCCTTTTAGGTAGGGTTCAAAGATAAAATCTACAGCATGTTCTTAAAGACTTATTACTTAGGTGTATTGAGAATACGGAAACAATGCAATGCCAATAACAGATTTTCCAAATTTAACATGGTATACTTGCAAGACGTGTACATGACAAAATGCAGATATTCAATAATAATAAATATTGTACATGTAACATTTGGTTGGGATCTTTAAATCCCAATTCGACTCGTTCCGGGACTCAATACTTATTTGTTTCCCTTAATAACTCTTAAATACAAAATTGATGTTACATTATTTTTTAATTGAATGAATGAATGAATTGCAACTTGGAGTGGTTTAGGCTGATGACAACGCTGTTGTAGCCTTGGAAGCATATTTTTTTAATAACTATTAACTTGTTAAGACTATGAAGTTAGTAGGAATCACAGTAGGAACGCTGTTGTAGCCTTGAAAGCATGTATTTTATGACTGTTAACTTATCGAGACTGTAATATGGTAGGAACAAGAACTGACCTGCACACACTGCTTGAGGTCGGCGCACTTGAACTGGCTGGCGAGGCAGGCGACGGGCGGGCAGTCGGCCTCGTCCTGCTTGTCGAAGCAGTCGTCGTCGCCGTCGCACACCCACGACGCGGGGATGCAGTGCCCCGTGCGCGGGCACGTGAACTGGAACGATTGGAGGCGCTTGTTTATTCCCTATGGCCTAATGTAGGCTTAAATCCTAACAAACAACCCTTTTTGTAACTGTAACTAAGTTTGCAGTAGGTAGTCATCTGTGAACAAAACTACCTATCAGTACTAACTACCTATAGTGATAGGTAGTTAGTACTGATAGGTAGTTTTGTTCACCTACCACTGAAAATCAGCGTCGCATTATGCCTTCGGCTGTTGCGACTTATGCTGAGTGGGGGCCTTTTTGGCACATTCATTGTTGTTATTTTTTGTAAATTTAATGTTTTTTCGAAGTGCCAGTCGCACTGTAGCAGCTGAGGCGAAAAAGATCAGCAAGACTTGGAGTGAAATCAAACGCGAAGCTCAAGACCCAACGCGATGGAAGACTACTGTGGACGCCCTCTGCCCCATCTTGGGGACCTAGGACCTAGTCTTTCTACACGTGTAGCCTGTGGATTAGCTATACGCTGAAGACAGTCAGCGCCCTGCGAGTGCAGTATAACAACGCGTTCAGGGTATTGTTGGGGCTGCCGCGTTACTGCAGCGCGTCAGGCATGTTCGCGGACGCTCATACCGATGGATTTCATGCCATTCTACGCAAAAGAGCCGCCTCGATGCTAAGCCGTGTTCGCGGGGGCTCTAGCAGTATCCTGCGTGTTGTAGCAGGGCGAATGGACTGCCCGTTTATGCAGCATTGGGTTCGACTGCACATAAAAAACCCTTAGATGCCTCAAATGTTACCTATTTTTATTTTTCTTTTTGTAATTTTTATATTTTGTGTAGTACTATTGGTGTTACTGACTCAACTTTATTGTATTGTGGTATGGACTTTGTCTGAAATAAATCTTTTGAATTTGAATTTGAATTAAGTCAAGTCAAGTCAAATAAACATAATATGTATATTCTATCAGGGCAAGGTTAAATAATAGGGATTCGGTGTTGCCTGATGGGTCTGTATATGCCATATACGACGTCCCTGTATCGCGTCCCAGCGTCAAGGTGCCCACTGAAAACCAGCGTCGTGATATGTTTAACTATCACGATTAATGCTGAGTGGGAACCTATTTGACACTCTTTATCTATATGTATATTTTTTTTTTATTTCTTTTATTTACAATGTGTTTTCTGTAATTTGTGTCAAATAAATATTATTTTCTTTCTTTCTTTCTTTATTAAAATATAAGTAGTTAAAAAAGGGAGGAAAGCCGCGTACTCATTAGGAGATAAAAACGCGACTTGTGACCCGCAGAACGTAGACTTCACGCGACGTTGCCACACTTCACCCGACATATGCCACGACATTGCACAATTTGTATCTTGTCACTCTTTCTAATGAGTAAGTTACTCTATCAACTAAAAACGTGGACGGCGAAAAGATATCGAACGACGTAGTAATGTCGCCCGGTATTTGTGACAAAATGTCGGTCGACAAATGTGCCCAAGTGAGTACGCGGCTTGACGATTGGCAAAAAGACGACCACCAAGAAGACACTAAGCAACATACCTGGAAGTAAGCGCAAGTCTTCTCAGCGCAGTGGCTTCCCTCATCCGATCCATCTCCACAGTCGTTCTCCGAGTCGCACTTCCACGTGTTGGGCACGCAGCGGCCGTTGTCGCACTGGAACTGCGACGAGCTGCACGTCACGTTGACGCAGCCCGCCTCGTCCGAGTAGTCGCCGCAGTCGTTCTCCGTGTCGCACTTGAAGGTCGCCGGGATGCAGCGGCCGGACTTGCACATGAAGTCCGATGGGCCGCAGGTGGATTCTAGAAATTGTGTAGAAGTTTCAGGTCATGATTTAAGTTACGAGAGATTTGTAACAGGCGGCTTGACAACTCTGACAACAGATTGTCATGTCATATCACATTAAATGCCATGGGGGTCAATGGTGTCCTCCGAACAAAAGCTTTTAATTGTGTCTAGTTTCTTGGCAGTTAAAGGCTTAAAAAATGCGACACTAAAAAGAAGGATCTTATTACCTATAGTGGCAATACTTAGTGAATTTAAAGTTTGTGTTGTCAAAAATTTTGGGGGCAAAAGTGGCCTCTAAGTATGGCGACTCGGTACAGCAAACCAAAATCTTAGTCACTTACAGTGTCAATATGCAATCAACACATACGTAACGCGAACTTAAATTTTGCCAACCATTTTAATTGTATTTTTGTCCTGTCCTATTTTTTTTCGTCTTTTTCCCACTATTTTTTCCTACTTTTTAGTGGTGCAATTTTATCACAAGTAAAGTTATTTTTTTAATGAACGAATGAAAAATATCATCAGAATTGTTAAACTCCATGAAAACTTTCGTAGACGTAAAAAGTCGTACGTAAAGTCGCTTAAATTCTATTAAATGCAATTATACTTACTGGTGCAATTAGCGAACTCCTCGTCGCTGTTGTCCAGGCAGTCGTCGTCCCCGTCGCACACCCAGCTCTTGGGGATGCAGCGCTGGTTGCCGCAGGTGAAGTCCCAGGCGTTGGGGCAGGCCTGCAGCGGCGGCTCGGCGCCCGGGTCCGCCTCGCAGCTCGTGCCGTCGGCGCCCAGCTTCTCGCCGTAGGGGCACCCGCAGCGCACCGTCAGCAGCTCCGTGCTGTTGCGCGGCACCGCGAAGCACAGCTTCTGGCAGTTCCCGTTGTTCCTCGCGCACGGCTGCATCGGGTCCACCTTCTGCACGTCGCGGCTGTACACCTTGACCCCGTAGAGGCGGTTGGTCTGCGGCTCGCGCACCATGACGTCCTCCTGCTCGCCTGACAGCTTGTGCAGCCGCACGATGGCGTCCAGCCGCCAGTCCGTGATGTACATGAACTCCTTGTGGATGACGATCGAGAACGGGTGCCGGATCAGCCGCGAGTTGACCGTCCGCACGTCCGTGCCGTCGAGCCTCGCGTGCTGCACGTGGTCTAGCAGCGCGTCGCACCAGTACACGCGGTCCTCCTCGAAGTCGATCGACAATCCGTTCGGCCAGCCGAGGGTCACGTTCTCGAAGACCAGGAGACCCGTTCCGTCGGTGTTCGCCCGGCTGATGTTCGCCGGCCGGTCCCATTCGGAGAAGAAAATGTATCCCTTGTTCGGATGGACGACTATGGCTCGCGGTCTCTTCAAGTCCTTTAGGAGGGTCCTCTTGTAAGCGACGTTTCTCGTCGACAGAACGTTGAGCGTTCCCTTCCTGGAATCGATGTAGTACAAGTTCTTCGACGCCCAGTCAACCGCCAGGCCCTCGACGCCCTCGTTCTGGGAGGCGAGGACGATCTCCCTGGTCGTCCCGTTCCTGTGCACCCTGTATATCACGTCCTGTAACACGTCCGAGTAGTAGATGTGCTCGTCCCGGGCGTCGAAGTCGAGGCCGACGAACCTCGCCCTGCGCGACACCACGGGCAGGATGGCCTCGCTGAAGCCCTCGATGACGGGGTTGAGTACTTTACCCTTGATGAACCGTTGCTGGGAGTACATGAGGAACTCCTTGACGAGGTCGCAGTTCCTCAGGTCGGCCTCGAGCCGGTAGCCCACGTTGCAGGCGCAGCGGTAGCCGAGCCCACCGTTGGGCAGCGCGGTGACGATGCACATCTGCGAGCAGCCGCCGTTGTTGTTCCCGCAGGGGTTGTTCACCGACGTCTGCTTCAGGGAGTGTATCACGGTTATAGCTTTGGGGTCTCTGATGTCCTTCTGTTTGTATATGGCTTGGATGCTGGAGGCGCCCTCGTACTTGTTGACGGAGCTGATGCCCTGCTTGGTGCTGTCGGACCAGTAGACTCGGTCTTCGAAGAGGGCCAGCCTGGAGGGGCTGGGGACCTGCTGCCCCCGTAGCACCAGGAACCTGTGGTTGCCGTCGTAGTCCACGGTCTCGATGTAGTCCAGCAGTGCGTCACACCAGAATACTCGCTTTGCGATGATGTCCACGGCGATGCCGGATGCCTTGTATGCAGCTTCTGATACGATGGATTTGGCGTGAGTTCCGTCCATGTTTGCTCGGATGATCTGTGAACAAAAACGTGACAGTTATATCCTTGCCTATTCAGAATACAAGTATGAATTACAGGGAATTGGTTTTATCAAGAAGCAATTACCTCATACCAAAAAACATAATATACAATTATTTTATATATATAGCTGCAATTTATTTTATAAATTTCAGCCAGAAAAAGACGACAGTTTCCTTTTTCCATTACAGACAAAACTGCATTTACCAACCCTGCTAGTTATTATGGCCTAATCCTTCTTCGGGAGAGGTCTGCGCCCAGCAGTTAACTATGTCAGTCCCTGGATGACGACATCCGTGGTGAAGTTCCGTATTTAACGGTTTTCTAGGTAACGCTGCTTCGCCGCGAGGTTCCAGGTTCGACCAGATGGATCAATGTAGAAAAAAGGTTTTTTCAATATTTTTTTGGGTATGCTGCGTTTCATACCTTCGTTTTTTCTAATTTCCACAAAAAAGTACTTACTTTGGGGTCAGAACCAAGTATGAAATGTCCATATTCTTTAGAAGGAAGGTGGAAAAAGATGGGTCATTTAGAAATACAAATATTTTTCTATATTCTCACGGGGTGTCTGTTTTACCTGCGTTGTTTCTCGAGTGCTTTAAATTGTTATCTACTAGCCATGTATGAGATGACCCAATTCTTTTTAATATAGGCTGATCACAAAACTTGATACATACCTGACTACTATCAGCAACGAACATGAACCCGACCGTCGGGTCCAGAGCGATATCGGCCGGGTTGGTCAAGTTGGAGCCGAGCACGACGGCGTGCCAGCGGCCGTCCAGCTCGAACACGTCCACCTTCTGCCCCACCGCGTCGGCCACGTACAGCTTGTCGCCCACCCAGTCCACGGCCAGGGCTACCGGGGCCCAGGAACTGGCTATGGATATGTCCGCGCCAGAGTACCCATTGATGCCGGCTGGCACACTCAGCTGTTGAGAGTGTATCTGCAAAAGGGGAAACGGCTGTCAGTTTTTCTGAACTATAAGTCTCGTTTACTCTACTCACTCAAAGAAAATTCTGGTGTCAGTTTTAAGGTGTTATAAGTTTGATATGTCTGTTTGTCTGTCTCTCTTTGTGTGTGTGTCTTTCTGTGGTATCGTAACTTCTAAATTTAAAAAAAGGAGCGGTTCTGATGCGGTTATTCAAGCCCAGAGAGGAATCAATGAGTGAATTAAATAAAATTAACTACTGTTTACATTTAACAATGACTAAATTAGTATTAAAGATGGTAAGTTACACGTTTTTACGTGTTCAAATTTAATGTTTATTTTAAAAACAGGACTGAACACGATGTTCATTATGTAAGGTATACTTCCATTTATTTATTTTATGTTTCGGTTGCGTTACGGCGTCACGAAGCGTGTGATACGTGTGTTGTTTCAGTTTTTCTAATTATGTAATGAAGCAACGCGAAAATCTATTATCCAATAGTTTTTTGTATTTGTTAAGGGTTTGATTCCGGGACAGATTAATGTAAAAAAATAAGTATTTTGCTATATTTTCTCGGGTCTGAGTGTTTTTACCATCGTTGTTTCTGATTTTCACAAAATAAATAGTTACTCTGGGATCAAAGTACCTACTGTAGGTATGTGCTGCTATCCACATTTATTTAGTTATCAATTCTAGCATAATAATGAATCTATGGGGTTTTTGGTTGGCGGCGTTCCCCAAGCCGATCAAAACTCCGTTTGGTTATCACGACGTATATTGATGGACATCAGGTAGAAACTTAATTGCTAGATTGAACAGGCATCACAATATATTGGGGCCTAACAAACAAGGGAATACTACTATTGCCTAAGATTAAATCAGTATCGTTTGAATAGCTAAATATTGCTTCCTTGGGAGATGACACGTTAGTTGACAAGAGTGTCGGCCATAGAGTCTTCTTCTTCTCCAACCAAAAACTCTATGGCTGTTGTCAAGGATGACAACTAAATAAAATAAGTGTTGCGTTCGGAAATGTAGGTTTCCGAGACGCCACACCACCCCCCTACGGAGAAAGATAGTTTAGGTAAAAAATATGTAATCATTTTTATCCTTGAACTTAACATGCCTACCAGACCGGGTAACGTATGGCAGTGTTTTAGGAATAGTGGTTTCTGCGGGAACATGAGCAGGTTGGTGATATTATGGTATCGTTAGTGGATGAATTGTGTTGACCATGTTGTTGGTTGCCGGTTAAATCGTCATGATCTACGAAAGCTGGTTTAACGCGATCGATGCTGACAGTCGATTTTTTTCCTTTTATGCCAATTGTCATAGTTTTTCCGTCGGCTGAACGTTCGTAGATTGGATGAGGGCCAGTGTAAGGTGGTTGAAGTGGTCGTCGAACTGTATCATCACGCAGAAAAACGTGCGTAGCTGATGCTAGTGTTTTGAAAATGAAGGTAGAAGGTTCCTTATGCCGAGAAGCTGGTATTGGCCTTACATGTGCCATCTTGTGACGCAAACGTTCAACAAAATCAAAGGGGTTTTTAGGGCAACTTGTACCAGTGATAGGTGCGAGCATTTCTCCTGGTAAACGAAGATTTTCACCGTATAGTAACTCTGCGGCTGTGGCTTTAAGGTCTTCTTTAAAAGCCGTCCGCATGCCTAGTAAAACAAACGGAAGAGAGATTACCCACGAGTTTTCGTGACACATAAGAGCTGCCTTCAACTGTCGATGGACACGCTCAATCATGCCATTAGCACTTGGGTGGTAAGAGGTAGTCCGAATACGTTTTGTAGCAAAATGTATCATTAAACGATGGAAGAGATCGGACTCGAATTGTGACCCCTGATCTGTTGTAATGATAGAAGGGACTCCAAAACGAGAAATCCACTCTTTGGTGAAGGTATCTGCTACTTCTTCAGCAGTGATGGAACGCATAGGCCAGACCTCAGGCCATCGAGATACTCTGTCTATGGCAGTCAAACAATAGCGGAAATCATTACATACAGGTAAAGGGCCAACAATGTCAATATGGACGTGGGTAAAACGGCCAGTAGGTTGGTCAAAAACTCCAAGGGGAGCAGAGTTATGTCTTGATACTTTGCTACGTTGGCACGCAATACAAGACCGGGCCCACTGCTGACAATCTTTCCTGATTGACGGCCATACGTAACGGTCTGTCAAAAGGCGGGTAGTCGCGCGAACGCCAGGGTGGCTCAAATTGTGTAATTTGTCGAAAACTGCACGGCGAAATTGAGGGGTCAGATAGGGGCGCGGTGTTCCAGTAGATACGTCACACAGGATGGCAGTGTTAGAGCCTGGAAGAATAAGTTTAGAGAAACAAAGACTGGAGGAGCTTTGTTTTAGATCTGCAAGTTCTTTATCATTTTCCTGTGATGTGGCGAGAGCTTGATAATCTTGTTCAATGGCTACTGCTTCAACCCGTGACATGGCGTCTGCTACGATATTTTCTTCGCCTTTGATATATTGAATGTCTGTTGTGAATTGGCCTATGAAAGATAGTTGGTTGAGTTGTGGTGGTGGAAGCTTCTCGCGGCGTTGAAGGAATGCGTACAGTAGCGGTTTGTGGTCCGTAAATATAGTGGCATGTTGGACTTCGAGTACGTGGCGAAAGTGCTGAACGCTTTCGTACACGGCTAAAAGTTCTCGGTAATAAGCCGGCCATTGGGTTTGACGTAGGCTTAGTTTTTTACTGAAGAACGCGAGGGGCTGCCACACACAGTTGACTTTTTGTTGAAGGGTTGCGCCGATGTGGGTGCTAGACGCGTCGGTGAAAAGGCCAAGAGGAGCGTCGGGAACTGGATGGGCTAGCATAGTCGCTTCAGAGAGACTCTCTTTACATTTTTGAAATGAATGTTCTAAATCTTGGGTCCAGGGCACAGGTTTGGAACCCTTCAGTTGATTGTTGGCCAAGATATCGACTAAAGGTGATTGGTATTCGGCAGCTTTGGGTATGAACTTCCGGTAGTAGTTTAGCATACCCAGAAACCTACGGAGACCTTGTGCTGTTTTTGGCAAGGGAAAATTTTTTATAGCCTCGACCCGATGGGTTGGTGGTTTGATGCCGGCGGTAGAAATAGAGTAACCCAAAAAGGTTACTTCTTTTGCTCCCAGTGTACATTTCTCACAATTTATTACTACCCCATATTGTTCAAGGCGTTGAAACAGCTTTTGTAGGTGTTCTTCGTGCTGACATGCGTCGCGGGAGTAGACAAGGATGTCATCAACATAAGGAAAAACGAAATCTAGCCCCCTTGTAACCTCATCGATGAACCTTTGAAAGGTTTGGCCCGCGTTTCGAAGTCCAAAACTCATGTATGGGAATTCGAACAGTCCAAAGGTGGTAATGATGGCTGTTTTGCAGACGTCAGGGGGATGGACAGGAATCTGCTGGTAAGCTTTTACGAGGTCAATTGTACTGAAAATTGTAGCGCCTTTAAGGTTGTGAGCGAGGTCTCCGATGTGTCTCACTGGATACCGATCAGGTATGGTACGGGCGTTAAGAGCGCGGTAGTCACCACAAGGTCGGAAGGTTGAATCTTTCTTAAGTGCCAGATGAAGTGGTGATGACCACGGGCTGCTGGAGGGTGTGGCAGTACCCGCGTGTACCATGTCTGTAAATTCTTTTTGGGCTGCTTTAAGTTTTTGAGGAGCCAGGCGGCGAGGTCGGCTGGAGACGGGTGGGCCATCAGTAGTGTTGATGAAGTGAACGGTTTCGTGCTTTACCTGTCGCGGTAATCCAGGAGGTCTAGTGATGTTTGGGTAATGCAATAGAATTTTGTAGAATGGCGAATCACTGTGGTTTGCGTTGACAGCTTTAACGCCATTGAGCTGATCCTTTGGTGCGACGATGGCCGTATTAGACAAACCGGTTTTACCGTCGACTATTTTTCCGTTTGCGCAATCAGGAAGGAGGTGGTAGTGTGCTAAGAAATCTGAGCCAATAATGGGAGCGCCTACGTCTGCTACTACAAACTGCCATATAAAATCTCGGCGTAACCCAAAATCCAACTTAAGGTTTACGGTGCCATAAGTTTTTATGCAACTACCATTAGCAGCACTAAGTTCCCAATCGGTGGGTTTTCTTCGGGCACCTAACCAGCGATAAGGATAGCAACAGAGATCTGAACCAGTATCAATTAGGAATTGGTGTTTTGTGGTCCTATCAGTAACAAATAGACGGCGACCTTGAGTATCTATAGCGTAGCAATCAGTATTCGCCCCTACTGATTGCTGGTCTAGTTTTCCGTAACCCATTTACATGGAGCTGCACATTTTGCAGCTTTGTGGCCGAAAGTTCTGTGGTACCAGCAATATTTGTGCGAATCAGATGTTGGGGTAACACTGCGTTTCCGGCGAGGTGATGAGGAGCGTGAAAGCGATCGTCTTGGTTGTTGATGTGTGGTTAACGCTGCTATTTGCTGGGTAAGCTTTTCCATATGCTCAACTAACGAGTTCATGATGGGCGGCTCGCTATTAATACTAAAAACATTAGTGGGCCCAGGTGTGACTTCTGTAATTTTATCTGCTAGCTCTGCCAGTTTGTCGACGCTAAGATCAGCCTGTGCTGCCAGAATGGCTTGAACCTGATTAGGCAGTCGGCGAAGCCAAAGTTGTCTTAAGAGACTATCATCCTTCAACGTGGAACCAGCAAGAGATCTTAGATGTCGTAAAAATGTAGAAGGCTTCCTATCTCCTAATTCTTCTTCATTCAAGAGGCGTCGAACTCGCTGTTCTTCTGAGATGGAAAGACGACGAATCAGCTCTTCTTTGAGTTTGATATATTTATTCTGTAGGGGAGGGTTCATAACAATATCTTCTATTTCACCAATAACTCGTTGGTCGATGGTTCCAATAACATGACTGAACATGGTCATGTCATTGGTGATCCCTGCCAAGTGAAATTGAGCTTCAACTTGGGCAAACCAAATGGCGGGTCTGTCGGACCAAAATGGTGGTAATTTTACAGATATTTTGCAAACTTGGTCAGTTAAGGTACCAGGTTTCTATTGTAATTTAAGGAGTTCAGACTGTAAAGCAAAATTTTTTGATTTTAGCTCTTCAAGCTGCTCCTGAAGTTCAGCATCAGCCATGATTAAAAAATGTTAGACAAGAGAGAAGAAAAAAAAATGGTTACTTAAAATATCCTTCTCCGCAGGTATCACACAAAATTTTTCAAATCAAAAGAGAAATATATGCAATAAAACAAAATCACAAAATAATAAGGACAATCAAAAGTGCATAGAATGAAGATGAGTATTAATTATTTATAATGGTCATATTGAAAGATACCCGATAAGAAATTTATTTAGTTAATTGAGGTTATATTTTAGCTTTAACGTTTCTTTTGTATGTGGAAAATATTAATTAAATATGATCACATAACAGAAAAATTCAAGTAAAAATACACACACATGCGCATAAAACAATGACATGAATAATACTAATAATGTTAAAAAGAATAAAATAAAATATCAACACTGAAATAGTCATCAAACTCAATGTTGTGTTTAACGGATATCAACATATGTTATTGCAGCTATTTAAAGTTAAGTTTGTTATAAGATCAGTATATATTGTTATAAGAGTTATTATTGGTACAAATTGTAAGAGTATCGAGTCCTTTTGGACATTTAGAAAACAATAATAATTAAATAAGTATTGAGATTTAAAAACGAATGAGTAGAGAAAGTCCAAATAGTTTGTCATGAGTACTTGCGTGACTGTAAACTGCCCCTCCTTGGTTGGTGTCAAGCTTGATAGTTATTAGTTGTGAAAAAGCACTGATCAAATGTTAATAGTTGATGTTTAATGAGATTGAAATTGAATTGACACACTCGAACAAACATGCACCATATTATACTGTCATGCACTGAAACACTGCTTGCTATGAATCGCTGGGATGCACAAAGGCGTCGTTACATGCAGTTGCGACATCAGGAATTCTGGTGTTTGCTGGTAGCCGATATTGTATGTTTTGTTAGGCTATGCAATGATGATGATGTTTCTGAATTCTTGATGATGATAACACATTGACGATGCAGACGTTTTGTTTTTGTGTTCATGCAGATTTCTATCGTAGGTGGTCACCAGTATGGGGTTTTTGGTTGGCGGCGTTCCCCAAGCCGATCAAAACTCCGTTTGGTTATCACGACGTATATTGATGGACATCAGGTAGAAACTTAATTGCTAGATTGAACAGGCATCACAATATATTGGGGCCTAACAAACAAGGGAATACTACTATTGCCTAAGATTAAATCAGTATCGTTTGAATAGCTAAATATTGCTTCCTTGGGAGATGACACGTTAGTTGACAAGAGTGTCGGCCATAGAGTCTTCTTCTTCTCCAACCAAAAACTCTATGGCTGTTGTCAAGGATGACAACTAAATAAAATAAGTGTTGCGTTCGGAAATGTAGGTTTCCGAGACGCCACAAATCGACCGAAAGGCCTACGTCCAGCATCGGACTGGACAAACAATGGCTGTTAATTGAAAGTATTTCGCTGTCCACTCACCTTCCTCGTCTTCAAATCGGACCAGAACAGCAGATTCTTCTTGTAGTGGAAGTCGAGGCCGGCGGCGGCGGAGGCGTTGGCTATGGCCGCGGGCGCCCGCCCGTGCAGCTCCATGCGCAGCACGCCCGCGCCGTGCGCCAGCGCCAGCCACGCGCCCGCCCCCGCCCCCGCGCCCCCCGCGCCCCCCGCGCCGCCCTCCGCCGCGCAGCGCCCGCCCGCCGACAGCCGGTAGCCGGGCGCGCACGCGCAGCGGTATGCTGGGAGTTTGATAAAAGCAAAGTGTGCTATTAAAAAGATTTGTTTTTGGTGTGCCCGTCTCCGTGTTTAACAAAATTAAACCCAAGCGTCATACTACAAAGTTAATAATTTTCGAATATTACTGGGGTTTATGCTCATTTGATCATCAACCCGCATCTTGCAAAGCCTTTGCCTTGCAATGGAATTATAGGCTGTTACTTTCGATGTGTATCATACTATGGTTCAGTCCTTAACAGTAGCTCCGATAATTCTGAATGTTTTAGTGCAAAAATCCTTCCTGTTCATTTATTCAGAGCACAGATCACTTAAGTCAATATTGCAAGACACATAAAATAATTTATAACAGGAACACCAAGCTCTTTTCTTCAATATTTTCTATAAAACAAATACTCATACGACCATTTTTGAGTGAGCGGGATAAAATTATTAGAAAAGCGCACATTAGTGGCTACACCAGCAGCGCAACGCCATATTGTTAGGTCGGCTCACAGCAGACGTGCGACGCAGCCAGATCAACGTGGCAGAATAGCGTCGCACCACTACCGCAAAATAATAAATAAAAATTAATGAAAAAGTAAAGAAGAAAAGGGCTGAGTCCCTTCCTTGTCGTATCTAAAATCGTCTCAACTCACATCCAGGTGTGTTAACGCAGAGCTGGTGGCAGTAGCCCCACTCCTTGCACTCGTCGCGGTCGGCGCAGGTGCGGTTGTCGGCGGCCAGCGCCAGCCCGCCGGCGCACGCGCACGCGCCGCCCAGCGGGGACGCCACGCACTTGTACTCGCACTCCAGCGCTGGGCAGGATGCCGTCGCTGGGAATAGGAGAGAAAGATTATCGTTATTGTACATCTATCTATATTTATATACATAAAAGAAAGTCGTGTTATTTAGTTCGTCGGGAATTGGATAATAAGTTTAAAACATTGGAAAATTAACGGTAAAATAACTAAATACGAAACTATACAGTTTCGTATAGCTAAATACGGAATTGTATAGTTTCTGTTTAGTTAGTTTTCTTCATACAAATTTCCAACCCCGCCATATTTCATGACAATGACATTTAAGTCGTCAAAATCAAATACAATTCTGATGCGATGCGATTCGAAGTTTGCGGGGTCCGCTTGGGTATAGACAAAATTCTCATGTCACAGTGTATGTAATTAAAGTCATCTAATATAAAAAAAGTTGGTTTTGAAATTGTTCAAGTCTTAATGATAAAAACGGAAAGTTTAAATGACAAGAAAACATGAAAACATGTGATGAAAACCTTAAAAACAAAAGTTTCGTTTTCCCATACAAACTGTTACTACCTATCAAAAACATTAGTGGTTGTCAATTTCATTTAATTGCCTTTAGTTTTTTTTATGATAAAATGGCAAGACTAATTAGACAAGGCAATGTCTATTATGATAGCTAGTAAAAAAACATCAAAATGCAATAAAAAAAGACGTGTGGCACTCGGAGACTGCCGCGGTAAAGCTATTGCATAGCATTTTTTATCAACTTAAGCAATTATAAAACTAAAAAGTATCACCGCTGTGCCGGTCGAAGTGGGGGGGTGTTAGGTTATTTTCGTTACGGAATTTCTGGATTTGGTCTCCACGCTCAAGGCCCGCGATAGAAGCTATGCAATAGCTTAATTTTATAATTTTATGTATTTTTTAATTTTGACTTTTGTAATTAATTTTTTCTGTTATTTTGGCCAGATATGGTTACCACAGGCAACCATACTGTCAAAATCCTTATTTTCTTCTAAATTCTTTAAAATTTCGGAAATTCAAAATTGTTCGATCGTGCCTCGCCCCGAGTGTGTGTGTGGGTGTGGGTGTTAGATTATTTTCGTTACGGAATTTCTGGATTCGGTCTTCACGCTCAAGGCCCGCGATAGAAGATATGCAATAGCTTAAAAAACTACCAAAAATTAAACAAGATTTACAGTAACATTAATTAACCATTCCTCATTAGTATGATAATAAAAATATGTAAGTAACAGAAATACTTACCTACTAGATTTTCATTACATAGTAGTTAACTAATACTAGAAAAAATAATAATAATTGCAAGACAATCAGAACTATAATGCAAACTTACAGCAAGCCGTTTCCTCATCAGCATTATCCTCGCAATCCTTCTTTCCGTCACACAGCTGGGACCTCGCTATACATTTATGCGTGCCTCCCGGCCCTCCCTTCGGGCAAAGGTACTTGTTGTCGGGGCAGGCGATGGCGGTGCAGTTCGCTTCGTCAGAGCCGTCTGCGCAGTCCTTGTAGCCGTCGCAGTGGTACGTGGCGGGGATGCAGAGCGCGTTGCTGCATCTAAACTGATCTATGTGGCAGGCCGGAAAACCTGGGAGAATACGGTGGGTTAGACGCTAAGAGGTTTTGAGCGATAGCGCGCGACTATGAAAGGTTTCTTATAGTGACAAAGTTGTAGTAGATACGAAATTAATTTAAATCTTAGCTATGTAAGCTATCCACTTTTCTATGTTTTTGCTCAGGTCTGGGTTTTTGTGGTACCTTTGTTGTTTCGGAAAACAGCAAAAACAAGTACCAAAGTACTTTAAAAGTTGCTTACTTAGAATAGAAACAATGTATTTTATGTTAAGTCTATACACCGTGCAATTTTAACTACCTGTAAAACGAAGCCCACGTTATGTAACCATTATGTATAACATCTTGGCAATGTTATTTAATTTTTTATTTTTATTTTTTTTTATTAAAATATTGAATATCGGTTCAGCTATTTATTTTAAAACACGCTGTGACGCCCACAGATGTAGCTGTGTAATGTCCATTCAACCGAGACCCCGCCGCAGCAAAATAATACGTCTGGGAGCGTCACAGCGTGTTACAAAATTAAAAGTCTGAATCCAAAATTAAAATTTTTCAAAAGTTATTTTTTAATAAAAAAAAATAACACTGCCATGATGGTATACATAATAGTCCAATAACGTGGGCTTCGTTTTACAGGTGGTTAAAATTGCACGGTGTATATTTATACCTTAAATAAGGTGTTATTTCAAAGGAAAAATATATTTATCAACCTACAACCTTTTGCAAGATTTATGCAAAAAATATCATCATTATCACTAACCCATAGAAATCTATTGATGGAGACGGATTTCTCCAAAATGAGGATCTATACATAATCGCCACGCTTGGCACAATCACAGTTTGGCCAAAAGTGGTCAGAAAAAGTTGCTATCCGTCGTTTTCTGACAGCACTCCTTTAATATCCTCTTACGACACCCATAGGAAAAGGGGTTAATCACTTCATGAGCCGGCGGCACTATATTACACAAACAAACAATATGAGGTTCCAAATAGTCACTTACTACAATGCGCCTCGTCAGAGTTGTCGCCGCAGTCGTCCTTGTGGTCGCACTTTGCCGTCGCGTCAACGCACTTGGTGCCTGTAGCGCATCGGAATTGGTCCAGCCGACACGCGAGCGTCTGCCCAGGACAGTCCTGTTCATCTTTACCTGTTCTGCAGTCTAAATATCTGAAAGAAATATGGTTATGTCAATGAGTTTAGACTTTCTCTGTCATCTTTTGAATCAAAATTAATCCGGTCACTCTAGCACAGATCATTGCAAAAAGGGTCACACTACACGATTGCCCAACTCGGACGATTTGTAAGTGTATGACAACGTTATGTTAATTGTTTTTTTTTCTTTATACCTTACTGGCTTATGAGACCTTAGTTATTATAAGTAAAATTCTAGTTAGGTACAGTACACCCAAAGTAAGTTAATTGTCCAGATTCTTTGAAATTCCCTTAAAATTATCTTCTATTGATAGTTTTTTTTTAATTTCCTAATTTTCAGTTTACATCAGCCTACTGCTGGACACCGGCTTCACCAAAAGTCACGATCGACTGGCGGGTTGACAGTCGCAGTTTAGCCAAGAGAAAGATGACCCTGACTTCCGTCTTCTTTTATTTCATTATTATGAGTTTTACAGTACGAGTAAGTCTGTCTTGTTTGTCTTGTCAGTAGTTTGTCTTACTAACTGGAATTGTACCATAAACTTATATTCTAAGTCCATGAACTGTACCGATTTACATAATGAAGTTTAGGCTCACCCGTCACATTTCTTTTCCTTAGGTATACATGGTCCTTGTGAGGACACCTTCCCGGGTCCCGCGCCCTCCACCCCGCACTGGAAATCCTCTGTCTGACACTTGCGATACACTGAAACAAATTATTATTACATTAAATTAATTATAGGAACTATATACACAATCAATCAGCGTCAAAATAGCGTACCAAATAAAAGTGTATCCATTTGACATAAGCACTTTTAGTACAACCTATATCAATTGAATAGATACAATATGACCTAAAAATCCATACTAAGCAAGTCGACATAATTTGGCCGGGTTATACAGTTGACACTGACAAAATCAACGTCAATCATTTTTGACGTGATAACGTCTTTAAAATCGTTTTAGTCGGGTGACATGATCAGAAACTTGTGTCACACCAAAACCTCACGAGCGCGATCGCAGGTATAACGAGAGAGAGACGGACCGATCTCCCGTCTCATCTCGAGCGCTGCCAGTCATTCCGTGAAACTTGTCACGCGGAATCCTCACGAGCGGAGGCTGGCATAGCGTTAGAGTGAGTGGACCGATCTTCCGTCTCTCTCACTCTAGCGGCATACAAACGAATGGAGATTTTCTCGTGCGGTTAAGTTTTCGTTGAATGTTTAACAGTGAAACAAAATGTGAAGTGCAAGTGAAGTGTTACAACAATTGCAACAAAAAAAGGTGAATAAAATAGCCTACTTACTAACAATTAACATTCTTGAATAAACTTGTAAAAGTAATGAAAGATGGAAAAAAGACACGTGTGTGTTATCACGTAACATCTCGATCGTAAACCTACTTTACAAACAACCAATTTTTTTAGGTGTCAATTTTGCATCGGACTGTTTATCTCGTTCTTATTATATTTTGATAATTACATTACGGTATTTACGTCACGAATAAGGCTGTGTCCCCAGTAGGCAAACTGTTAGCAACCGACTGAGTTTGCGGCCTATCGATTTAGTACGTCCTTTTATATGTATATTTGAAATGGAGTGTCCACAGTTTGCTAGTTTTGCGCTCACTGTACGCAATTTGCAGAGCGTTACGAAGCTATCGACGTGTGTGTTTTTTGCATTGCACCTAATTCAGTCGGTCGACCTAAATAAGCAGCTAACTCATAGCAGTTTGCTTGCAACGCAAGAAAATTGATTTGAGTTTGTAGATAACTCAAATTTTAGTTCGCCACAAATTTGCGGCTCACTCAGTCGGCCGCTAACAGTTTGCCTACTGGGGACACAGCCTAATGTTGAGCCTTTTTGACACTTTTATTTAAGCTAAGTTTTCAAACAATGTTCTGTGTTCGGTTCTTGTATTATCTGTGTCAAATAAATAATTATTTCTTTCTTTTCTTTCTTTCAAATTTGAAAAACAAAATAAAACTATACACTAAGCTGTAGCTAAGTTATCCAAATACTATTTTATCCTCCTCCACAGGTCTTATAATATGTGCCTACGACTATGTTGATCGAATTTCTTGCCATAGAACAATGGATTTAATTCCTCAATCGCCATCCGAGTGTGAGCCTTTTTCCGGCTCACCGGTCCGCCGCAACCGGACAGCCTAGACAGTCATGCCGGCCGGTCTTATAATTACGCCGCAATATCAGACAAAAAGTATTGGTAGGATGTAGAATAAAAACTCTTTTTCTTGCTTGATTAACATCTTCAGGAAATGCTTTTGCTGATATTGCACAGTGTTTGTTTCTTGCTTGATTAACAACTTTAGGAAATACTTTCCCTAACGGATGTGTTTGGCGAATTTATATGTTAAAGTATGGGACAAACTTTGTGTTTATGTAGCATATTCATTCCTTTTATTAAAATAGCTCGTACTTGCCTCGAAGCAGTGGTTGGTAGGTTTAAATAGTGGAACTTGTATTCAATGATGTAGGCCTTTGCCCTGCAGTGGGAAGGTGGGCTGTTACTTGCTGCCTTCTTCTAAAAACATTGTACATACTCAAAATGGTTGCGTAAATTTAAGAAACTAAAACTTCCTTTACCAATGTTATACTACTGCATACTTAAGTATTGTGAAATAAACAATGAACAGTTAATAGAAGTTATCCATCCACTGCCGACCAGAGCATGCGGCTTAGCTACGTCAGCCACTGAACTACCAAGAATTAACAAGTTTATACGTCTAAAACTCATTAATGAGTCTAAATAGTTTCGGCATTGCTAAAGACCGGACTGTTCCTGCTAAGTAAACTGGAGCGAGCGAGTTTGTAAAAAGAAAGTGACGGTTCTTTATGCACCGTGTTATTCCCCACTTCTAAGAAAAACAGTTTAAAAGCGCACAAAGGCAAGCGGGGCACGCTCAAAGCGCCCTCTGTAGGGGATTTTTGCATAACTTTATATGAAAATCGCATTATATCGCGGTTGTCTAGCAAACCTTTTTATTTTCAACACAATAAGTTGAGAGTGGAGTGCAGCCGATCGGCATGTATTTAATAAATCGAATTACACATTATGTAGTACCTACAAGAGGCTGGAACAGCTGTTATAGTGTATCGAAAATGAAACATAATCATGATATCGTTTTAACTCTTAGGTATCTAATTAATAATCCGAATGAAAGTATTCAAAGTAGTAAAGTAAATATTGTAATCACTTGTTTTGTAGAAATCAGAATCAACTAAGATATCACCAACACTCAGACCCGAGAAAATATAGTTTAATACTATACTGATTTAAACTTTCATGGTCACTATCACTAGAGTTATTTACTAGAGTTACTATTAATAGAACAGGATCAGTTCTCCCGTGATCATGGCGCTTGCAACAGTGCCGAAATATCGGGAACTCATAGTAAATAAGGTACATGGTATAAACCGCGAATCAAATAACTCTATAATACTTTATTTCTACATTGACCCGTCTAAGAACCGGACCCGAGACCTCAGAGCAGACGACACCATGAACACCCGGTGTGTCCACCACCCGAAAGTCGTCAGGACCACGTGGTCTGTAAGGATTGTCCCCATTGTGCCCACAAAGGGGACTTTGCTCTTTGTTTCTTTACAAACACAAACAATAACTTTGTCATTCAATTCCATCAATTTCCTTACGGCACAAACTCTATATTTTTTTCCCGCGATGTACCCCATAGTGAGGAGGATTACGGAGGATCGTAAGCCTCGTATTCGAGTAATACCCTCTTGGCAGATGTCTCGTTTTTACAACTACCTTATTTAGATTTCGCCGAATAAAAATTTACTCGCATCGATTCCAGAGGAAATGGAATACTGACGCTTATTGGTTCACCTCGAAGAGTTCTTTTGGGAGATTGCTCAATAGGGAGGTTAGAGGTTTTATTGTTTGTATGTTTTTTGTCCACAGATGGACATATGCTTTTCCTAAAGATCCTTCCAGCTGCTTCCCGCGACCTTCACCATCGTTCGAATACCAGTAGGTACTACGAGTTCACAATACATTAAAATGTTTATTAGGATTTTATTTTTGAATTTTTATACTGACGTTTTGAATACCCGTAAGCATGAATAATCAAAGTCATGAACGCTGTAAAGGACTTTTCAGCGTTACGGGTACAATGTATACATACAACATATAAAAAGTTAGTGGTCAGTGTTGTCGTTGTTCAAAGTAAATTGTTACTTTGTCGTGGATTCCTGTCTTTTTCAGAACCTAACGTATTTGATGTAAAAAAAAAACAAAACAAGACACATCACAGACGTTATCGTGAATACAGATGATACAAGCACAATAGACATAAACATAACGATCGGCAAAGGAACGGGTTCGGCACAAAGTGGAGATCGGGCACAAATGGTTTGTGCCCGTCTCCGCATCTGCAGCCTGCGGCGGGATTGATCGGGATACACGGCAAAGGAAAACGCAGTGCGATTGTATGCATACGTTTTGGATGCCATGAAAATAACGAACGAAACAAACATTTAAAGCAAAATGTTATCGAAGAAAACGAAGGAGCTAGGTTCAGTTTCGGGTATTGAAACAGGATTGGTTACAATTTCTTTAAATTTATTCGTATTATGTTTATTTTAAGGTCGTCAACTGGATAATGTATTAAAAATGGCTCGTCAAACCCCTCACAATACCTATAGGTGTCGTTAGAGGAGACCAAAGTTGTACTACTAGAAAAAGACAGGCAGCAACGACTTCGCTCCACTATTTGCCGAACTGCGATCGCTAAACGGCTTCGAGAAGCCCGTATCCAGAAGTGAACTAATTATGTAGGCTTTCGAGGCTGTCTGGAAGCTACCACCCTCCTGCCGGAATCCAGCACCAAACAGGTTTTCTGTGTTCCGCTGGTGTGTGGGATAAGCAGTGCCTCTGGGTAAGCTCGCTCCATCTTAGGCTTCTGCTTAACCGTTGAGTTAAGTATGTAGTCAAGAGCAAGCCCATTTTTTATATAAAAAAGGCTTATTATAATAATCTTTTTAACTGAGGTAATCTTGATGCAACATCCGCCCTTAGTCAAATACAATAAATTAACAAAAAAGTGAAGTAAAGTAACAGCCTATAATCATCCTACTGCAGGGGAAAGACCACTGCAATGATGGGAACTGGCATAATCACCACGTTTGCCAAATGCGGATTGGTGATCACAAACCCGAGCAACGTTCGAAAATTCGAGACTTTTTGTACCCGACCCGGGGATCGAACCTGGAACCCCGAGATCTTGGCCCAGTTTTTAAACCACTAGACCAACGGGGCGTTAAAACATAAACGTTAAACTAACAAAATTCCAGATAAATTCTTAACACCTAGCAATGGGCTGGAAGCAAGAAAACGCTTCAGCGCAAGACTGAATTCCCGCGTAATAAAATAAAGATTTTAAAAAATAAAACTAAACTCAAGACTCCAGAACGACTGTTTCTCGCGGAACGAAACATGTAAGAGAGCCGTAAAGAATAAAAGTGAATGCAATAATTGCGGACTATTACAACTCCACCGTTGCGAAGTTTCAATGTTTTTCTTGTAAAATGCAGATGTGTTAGCAGGGCTGCCAACCGTGAAAAGATATTCGTAAAAATACCTACTTCGAGATAGAGAATAGGAATTTTAGAAACAAACTATTGAGGAACGGTTTAACAGTTATTACCAACTAGCTGTGACCGTGACTTCGTTCCATCATAATCGGGCCAGCAGTGCCTAGAACACGTCAATTCCCTCGTGAACTTGGTTCACTGAATGAGTCCGATTAATAGTTATCTTTAAAACAGCGTAACGTAGGAAATTTGTTTTTGGAAAACAAATTGTCAGTCTGTTTGCACCTGTGAGGGAACTTTTCTGTAAAAGACATTTTTAAAATACAATTCCAAAAATAAAGTTCTGAAATTAGGGCTTTATTAGGCCTCTTACCATTGAGCTACGAAGGCATTTCTGGCAACCCTAGTTAAGGAGCTTTTTATTGGGCAAACTTTGTCGCCGCAGGTGAAATAAATCCGGAAGTTGCCGGGATGAATGTTTTATGAGCTTTCCACTTGTACTGCGTGTTGCTGGAGCTTTCCCCCTTTTGAGAAATGATACTTTTTCTGGTGAATGAAATTTTCATCCTAAAAATTACCTTTACAGCCGTACTCGTCCTGCCGTGCGAAGTCAGACATATACTCTGCAAAGTGAGCCTTACTTCATTAAAATAGGAACTTATTTGGCCAGTGCAAAAAATCTAAGGTCTAACTTGATTCCGTATGATACTTAGTTTTTGCTAAAGTAATTCTAATAAGCCAAAGGGTGTCGAGCACAATCTACCAGGCTGACTTTTGAATTAGAATTGAAATACTTTACGAAATAACAACAGCTTGAACTTTCTTGACAGGTCTAGCTAGCTACATTTTTATTTAAAAAAATTAGGCCCTAGGCGATGAATATAGTGATGTACAAACCTCGAGGCGTCGAGTTCTGCTTTTGAAGCCTCGAGGCGGATTGGCAGGACTCAGTGAGCTTGGTAGGCTCGTAGTCCCGAGCCTAGCCGAGGCGCGAGTTCTCTGAGCCATGCTTCGAGGCTTTAAAAGAGTTCGAGCCTTCAAAAGAGCTTAAACCTATCAAAAGAGCTTGAGCCTTCAAAAGAGCTCGAGACTTTAAAAGAGCTCGAGTCTTGAAATGAACGCAAGCCTTCACAATAAAAATAAAAAAATATGTTTTTGACTTTAATTTTACGTAAATAAATAATAAATTAAAACTGTGGTGTACATAATTCAAATTACAAGTTACAAAGATCAAATCTTTTGATGGATTGATCTACGACTGCGAGTTTACGAGACCTTTTTAGCGTAATATTAAAGCTCGAGTCTATTTTTGAAAAAGGCTCGAGTTCTGAAAAAGTTTCGAGATCGATCGAGCTCTCAAAAAGGCTCGAGCTTTCAAAAAGGCACGAGCCCTGAAAAAGACTCCCGAGTCGTCGAGCGTTATAAAAATGAGGCGAGCCCTGTAAACGGCACCGAGCTCTAGCCAAAAGGACTCGGAGGCCTCGAGCCTTGTACACCACTAGATGAATATGCTTTCGGTACCTACTATTTTGAAACAAAAAGAGATGTAAGTTAACTGGCTGTAGCATGAATCCAAAAAGGAAAAAATCATTCATCACCGTAATTTAACCAAATATGGCGCAGCTCTGCAAATGGATGACTTCGACCAGAAAACATATTATCTATGCAACTAAATTACAGAGCATTTACCTGTACAATGAAATGACGAAGGTGCGGTTTCTGTTTCCATCAGAGTTTGTCACATTTTTATTAATTAAATTGCTACAGTTATTTATGAATTTTGCAAGTGATGCTTTCACCAAGTTAACGCCAAGGTGGTGGTAACTCTGATAAAGATCAAAGTAAGGATAAATTTATCGTAAACTAAGCTTTCAAAACTTTATTTCATGTCGACAAGATCCAGCTGGTTCCGATAAATAAATATGAAGCCATTTTCCTTAAACTTAACCTTTAAAAGTTCAGGGACATCGGATTTGCATGAAAACAGCACATCAGCGATACGAGTGGCAAACAAAAACGCAATTTCCACACCATTAAAACTTGCCCACTTGTCAGAACTTTGTACATTTAGTACCGCTGTATCCTGCCCCCTGGTGCCGCACCAAAAACCGTACGAGACACCCTGTTTAATAAGAACAGAGGAGAGCGAGGAAGATCAGTGTAAGATGGTCGTGGTATTTCGTTTTCTGAAGTTCATTTTAAAAGAAATAGGGCGCTATATTTTGGTCGCGAGTACTCGAGCATTGCAGTGATGAGTGGCTTATGAAAGGTTATTTTGCTTTTAATAAGATATGTATTTGAAATCAGGTATTAAGTTATTTTTATTCAAAATGTATTTCTTATGCTTACAAGAGGACGTAAAAAAATTCGAAAATTGCAACTCAGTTGAAGGCATGCAACATAAAAATGGATACACAACGAATTGAGAATGTTATGTTTTCGTCTTTTAAAAATAAGCAATCAAGTTCTATCCCAACTTTTCCTATTAGATTACGACGAACTGGTTCGTTCCTGTGCCTGTCACATTATTAGTTCCCCTATCAAACGTCTCAAAATACCAAATACAACAATCAAAAACTTCCCGATATTCAAATGGGTAGGTACCCGAATAAACCCGTTCCGAGAACGTATTAAAAGTTAGCTCCGTTCCCGCTGCATTACCGCATAACGACGTCCCGTGGGCTGGCATTATGTTTTCCGGGAGTAGTGATGGAACTGTCAATATCGACATCGACATTACGATATACAAGTGCAACCGCTCAAGAAAATTAGGGTGGTAGAAAGGCAATAATTTACTTGTAGTCATCGATGTTACAAGAATTCAATAAGAAACTTCATATAAATGTATTAAATTTATAAAAAAAACAAGGTCTAAACTTACATCACACTTAAGTATTTAAAATTTTAAAGAAACGTCTCGGCGCATAACTTTGAAATTACAAATCAAATTGACAATATTTTTTTAAAGAACGTAGTTTTGGGATTCACTGTACTTTGTACACAACTTAATTATACCAATACCTCAAAACTATCGATAATATTAGCACTCTATCCGTACACGCAACACTAGTGCAGACGCTACGGTATTTGCATATTTGATGAAGGGAATTTTGCGTATTGACTGTAAATGTATTATGGATGTGTGTAATTGAAGGTACCCGGCTGAGACCCTTAAGACAATGACGGACTTTCACTGAGCCTTGGCCTTACTGCTCCCCGAGGGATACCTTTGAGTTATGGTTCATTTACGAACTTGAAGACAATTAAATCCCTCTTTATGATGTAACAATCACTGGAACATACCTATTTGTGACGTTCTATTGGTTAAGATACTGATGGTCGGTATTGAGTTACGGATGTCTCTGTAATCTAAAACTAATAAGCTATTCGTATCAAAAATAATTAGCCTCGGTACGATGACGTAGTAACGAAATTGTGCACTTTCAGGAAAATGTTTTTTTTTTATTTGTACGACACGAAAAACTGTGTTATCGTTGGAAGTTACATAATAATCACCGCTTAATTATTATTCTCTAGGCTTCTATTATTGACTGTGGTAATTCGAACACAATTTCCCATAAACGAATTACCCACTTTTCGCAGTCTGAAACCTAGAGCAGCAAGTTTATCTTTATTTCGGGTAATAAAATTATGTACGAGTACGTCACTATTTTTGACAATTAATGACTCGAGGTTCTTACTTAATAATGCTTTCAAAAATGTATTGAGGAGCAACTGTAAGTATGTTGATATCATTGAATAGCTCTCAGAGTTCTCCTGTAAAGGCCTTGGCAGCTGTTTCATAAAAACTTTCTTATTAAATCAATGGAAGAAGCTGTTACTCACTGCAGTCAGCCTCGTCGGTCCCGTCGACGCAGTCCACGTGCATGTCGCAGCGGTAGTGCGGGGGGATGCAGTAGGTCTTGTTCCAAACGTACTGCCCGCACGTCAGCTGGCCCGTCTCGCACTCTGGAGGCGCTGGAGGCAGAAGAGAAAATAATGAGTTCTATAACAATAAGATTTCCAGTTACCTAATACAGGTCAAAAGGTTAGCTATCACCGAATGTACAGTGAGTACAGTCCGCTTAAATGTTATTGCTTTTTTTTTTACAAGTTGTATATCTTCTTAGCGTCATATCCACTGAAAACATTGCAGCACATGAGTAAATATTCCTATATTTATTCATGTGGTAGCAGTATGCCTTCGGCTGTTGTGACTAATGCTTAGTGGGGGCTATTTTGGCACATTTTCTTTTTTGTAAATTAATACAATTTCGAAGAGCTAAATGAACGTATAAACGTATTCCATTCTATCTTAGGATAAACAAAACTGGCAATGAAATATAATACTAATTATTTCGTGTTAACGTAACGCCCTGTTGCTCTAGTGATCTGAATCTAGTGGCCAATATCTCAGGGTCATTGCGTCCCCGGGTCGGGCAACAAGAATATAATCATTCCACTGCAAGGAAAAGGCCTCCATTATTGGATTCAAGTTACCACAGCAATGATGGGTGTACTGGCATAATCACAACGCTTGCCAATTGCGGGTTGGTGATCACAAACCCGAGCAACGTTCGTAAATTTAAAACTTTTTTGTTGCCCGACCCGGTATTGGTATTCGAACCTGGGACCCCGAGATCTTGGTCCGGTATTTAAACCACTAGACCAACGGAGCGCGCTTGCTGTGGTAAGTAACTTGAATTCGAAGAAGGCCTTTGCCCTACTGCTTAACATTAGCCTACCCTGTAAGGATCACTATGGATCTCTGCGCCATACGCTGCGCCGAGGCAGGGCAGAAAAATCTTTTTCTTGGAAAATTCGTCTAAAATGTTTAGAAATCTTTATAAAATAAGGTCACTCCGGAAAGTTTATAATAAAAATCAAACATCGAATGAATCCGCAAGCAAAAGTTTTCATCGCCATAATTGATGCACACTCGTTTAAATTTAGATTAAGAACTCCCTAGTGAGAAGTAATTCAAAAACCGGATGAAATACGTAATCTCTATTCACCCAAAATCTCTTCAATCTTCCTTTCCACCGATTTGTAACGCAAACAGGGTCATACAACCCTTTTCTTTGTCGGGCGCAAATAAGCGCTCCCGTCATGCGAAATCAATCGTCATTAGCGTCAGGGCCCGACAGCCGTCGATCAAGCCGAAGGTGTATGGTTCGATTTCTAAGCGGGTCGATCCAAAAAAGGTTTTCTCTTATCTCGAACATTCTGAAGTGTTTCTATTAACGTAAGTATACAGGGTGTGTGAGCATTGAGCATGCATCGACAAATTTTGTCATGATAAAGAGGTCACACATAATCGACTGCGTCTATCTCTGTTACTCATGCCAATGTCTGACCCCCGTATTTATAAACAAGTAAAAGTAATTACTTGACTAAAAGTAATTACTTGAGAGACAATTTGTATGCCTTAAATCAAGAAATTACAAGAAGTTATAACTACCAAAAGTTAGCATTTTCAGCCAAATAATATGACTATTAATGGTGACCAATTTCTTTTACTTGAGGACTAGGTATGAACACATTAACCCCCGTATTTATAAAGAAGTAATTACTTATTGCTTAAGAAAGTCGTAACTTAAAGTGTTCATACCTAGTGTTTAAGTGAAAGAAATTGGTCACCATTAATATTCATATTATTTGGCTGGAAATGCTAACTTTTGGTAGTTATAACTTCTAGTAATTTCTTGATTAAGGCATACAAATTGTCTCTCAAGTAATTACTTGTAGTCAAGTAATTACTTTTACTTGTTTATAAATACTGGGGTAAGTTATGACTTTCTAAAGCAATAAGTAATTACTTCTTTATAAATACGGGGGTAAGAGAAGGTAACTGAAAGAGACAGATAGAACCGTAAATACGAGCTTCGCGCTGCGTAGTAGGGTCTCAGGTGTTTTTTATTTTCATTTATTTTTGCACAAACAGTCAATGTTATGAATAGGTTTAGAATGCACATAACAAAATTATGCATAAGGACAAAATAAAATTTACTTTCTATATCGATATATATCTATATGAAATAAAAGTTGATACGAAATGGTTTATATCCTATGGTGTTTCGCGAATCGCGATCTATATAACGCGTAATACGGAACGAACCGAGAAAGGTTTTTTTGAGGTTGGTAGCATTGTAGCAGGTGATGAGCGAGTGAGAAAAGATGGAGAAGCAGGGTAGGATAGGAGAAAAATTTGAGTTTTGTAATAGTACTACGATGAAAGGTATTGAAGAGTACTGTGTGGTTCCCTTGAAAGATTTACTAAAGTTGATTGTGATCTGCAGGGGAGTCTTTGGGGCAAAGGCTTTGGGGAAAAGGGAAGTTAGAAAGTCATTCAAGGTCAAGTGAGGCTCCGCCGTAAACAATGTACAAATATGTATATAAATCAAGTTTTCTTTAGATTTTATTGAAAGTACAAGATTGACTAGCAAATGTACGAGTATATATGGGGCTTTGAATAAAAGGCTTTTTTAAGAAAAAGATTTAAAAAATGTATCCCAAAAATGAGTCAGGGTCTACGTGTGTAATAATTTTATTTATTTTATTTATTTATTCAACCAAACTTATATCTATCATTACAGGCTACTTACACCTAATGCGACAGTATAGCATTGTTTTAAATTTTCTTAATCTAGACTTATATTTAAGTATGTGCCAATTAGTACAATAATTAAAATAATTAATAGCATATTACAGTCAGTCAGCAGCGCTTGTGAATTCAATTAGAGAGTAAATAACTTCACAAGTGTCACAAAAATTTAACGGACCATACACTGAACACCCTGTATATTACATCATTTACTTACCTACTTGTTACAAACAGAACCCCTTTGCCTTTTTACAAATTGAACAATTTTGTTACAACTTCATTTACAAAACAACAAACGAATTTGTGGTGTCGGAAAATCGCAATTTTGGAGAAGCCTAAATCTAGATGATGATGATGAGTAAGACTTCAAATTAAATAATATACAACGACGATGGCTTTGTGCCAACTGTCTTAACCCTATCAACACTGGTTTAAAGTAATTTAGTGAGTATGTAGTTTTTTTTTTTGGACAAGTACATTGTTCTGATCCCAATTTGAATAACTACTTGAAGCATTCGTATTCTGGAAACCGTAAACAACGAAGGTACCACAAACACCCAGACCCGAGAAAATGTAGAAAAACTCATTTTTTTCTACATTGACCCGTCCGGGAATCGAACCCGGGACCTCGGAGCAGGCGACACCTTGAAAACCGGTGTGTACGCCACTCCGCCACAGAGGTCGTCGTTGGTGGTTGTCGTTTATTGCCGCTCTTATGATACGATAGAAAATTTTAAGATACCGGTATCGATTTATAGCTCAAACTAATAGTTAATTATTATGTAATGTGAATTATTATTATTATTTATTATTATTATTATTATTCTTAGTTTATACTTTTTGTATCTCGATGTTTTAGGCATCGGTATTTTGATATTCACGGGCGTAAACCAAGTGAAAACCAGCATTTAATAAGTTTTTAAGAATTTATAAGTACGTGTTGAATATCCTTGACGACCATTTGGATCAGCGGTAGTTAACGCTGCTTCTGAGCCATGGGTCGCGGGTTCGATCCCCGCACAGTACAAATATTTGTGTGCATGAACATGTCTGTTTGTACTGGTCTGGGTGTTTTCTATGTATTATAAGTATGTAATTACAAAAAAAAAGTATATAAGTAAGTTTATCGGTTGTCTAGTACCCCATACGACACGGTACTTAATAGTAGCTTAATTTGGGACTAGATGGCTCTGTGTGGCCAAGTGAGGCATGTCTTAAAAATATTATATATTATATCCTGATGGCTTACGGAAGACTAAAAATTTTCTAACAATTCTGCATGTGTTAAGTATGCTTGCTTTTTGTAGTTTTATTTATGTGTAATCTGGTAAGTCTAAACTTTTTAACGATTGGATCAGCTGTGTAGGGATTACTCCTGTAGTGGATAAAACTATTGGCACAATAGTTACTTTACTTAATCTCCACATTCGACTTATCTCCTCTTTAAGTTCTATGTACTTAGATATTTTTTCCGCTATTGTTTTTTGTAGGTTGTGTGTGTTCGTGATAGCAATATCAATGATGTGTGCAGATTTATTTATTTTATCTATCAGGGTTATGTCTGGTCTATTAAAATGAACAGTTTTATCGGTTAAAATAGCACGGTCGAAGTACAATTTATGTGTTGAGTTTTCCAGAACAATTTCAGGACTATTGTAGTATGGGGTCAATGGTGATGTTATTAAGTTATATTTTTGTGCAATTAATTGGTGTATTAAGTATATTCGCTACCTGATCATGCCTGTGTTTATAATCTGCTTGGACTATAGCTTATTATTATTATTATTATTTATTCACAAACATCTTAAAAGCTAACAGATAAAAAAAAAACCAAAGCGCTTAAAAGACTAAATTACATTCAATAATAATACTCGTAATAATACAATATCACGATGTCATTAGAATAAATCAAAATACACAATAAATGTCAAAAAATCTAAACAAACAACTAGCCCACGCGCTTTTGTCTATTATTATCTCCATCCGTGTCAATTTTTTTTTTTTTTTTATATTTAAGACATGCCTCACTGGGCCACACTGAGCCATCTAGTCCCAAATTAAGGTACTATTAAGTACCCTGTCGTATGGGGTACTAGACAACCGATAAACTTACTTATATACTTTTTTTTTTGTAAATACATACTTATAATACATAGCAAACACCCAGACCAGTACAAACAGACATGTCCATGCACACAAATATTTGTACTGCGCGGGGATCGAACCCGCGACCCATGGCTCAGAAGCAGCGTTAACTACCGCTGATCCAAATGGTCGTCATTTTAATCAGATCTGTTCCGTTCTGACTCAATAACAATCTTTTAAATTAAAATTTATAACACTAGTAATCGATACTAAAAACACGCATATTTGCTCATCTAATACCTCTAACACACGCACTAATATCACAGTTCACTGTAGACACCTAAGATCAGAGAGGCGGAATCAATCGCAATTACTGAGGAGGGCTCAAAGCGAGGGCTTCGAGAGGACGGTGTCGACAGGGCACTCCTCTTGAGCAAATATGTGTCACACGGAATATTCAGTAGTGGTTTACACTAATCTAGTTTTAATGAGTATACATAATCTGAGCAAATTGCAAAGGATATTTAAACAACTGAATTATTAGAATTGTGTTGTTTGGAGTTTTATAACACTCGTACATAAAAATGTTACTAGGAAAATGACACCAAAAGTGACCAAATCAGAAGTGCATTCATTTAATTACTTTCCGTATCTTACTAGACTAACCCAAGTGAAAGTGTACCTTTCAGCCACCTTTTGCTTGTCTATAAAATTAGAATTATAATCTTTCAAGAGTCCTTGATCAAATTCAATCCCATAAGTCTCACAATCGCAATCGGAGTTCGAAGTATTAGCTTTTTTTTTATAGAATTTCGATCAGCCTTTTAGCTGTACTTGTATTTTTATGTGAACACTATGTATTTTTCAAAGTGTGCAAGATTAGACGGTCTCTATGCAGAAAATATGTAATAGATAAGATATTTATGTAATTAGGTTGTCTTCAAGTAAGAATATGTCATTTTCTACATTATTAATTAGCTTTGATTCCCAAACAGAGAATACTGATGTATCTTAAACGTATTGATTTTAGTATATCTCACCACACTGCCACCGCAACGTTCCTTTGTAACTTAACAAGCAAGACTCATAATTAGCAATCCCCAATCAGGCTTGTAATCAGCGCAATCCCGCGGGAACACTGACAGTCAGAATGCGTACATTTGACACGTGAAAACCAGTTTCATCCAGTGTGAAAACCAGTCTCATCCGGTCCGGGACGCCATTTTGGCCGGTTGCGCGCGAAAAATGCACCTGTCACATCTGATGTTACACAATGGGACGAAGGACGGTTCACATTGAGCGATAGATGTTTACTTACACGATTTATTACAAGAAGCTTGTTTATGATGTTTAAAACCCAAAGGAGATAAAATAGATTGTAAAGTTGTGTAAAACTCAAGGTATTACGATCATAATACATCAGGGGAAACCTTGTTGAAGAGATGAAGACACTAAAAATATAAGCTACTGAAGAAGGTACTGATTAATAAACTTTTACATGAATTACAGACTATAACTATGTATAATGTTAAACACATTATTGTAATATAGTGACTCAAATAAATATACATCTAAGTACTGAGTCATCCATATCGTGTATTTTATTCTTCATACAATGTATCCAACTAAGATTGAGTGGCTTGTCACGGTCTACTGAGATGGTCATAGCCCCGTTTTTCTTTATTTTATAACAAGTAACTCTCTGAGTTGTTGTATTGTAGCTTCTTTACCATCAAACAATATCATTTGTTACACATGCAACGACTTACTCTTCCCGTGTAAACTCCAATAAAGGCAGCCATTCGCGAGCAGATCGGCCGCGAGAGACGAGCACGCTGACGCATTACACATCACCGCTGCGTCCGTATTTCACCTCTCTGGATTTATCATCCCGCTACAATGGCTTCTATACGAGCAATAGTACACTTTTTTGTTTTAGCACAATAAAATAAGATACAGTACATTCAATCAGAAACAGAATAAACCAAACTATGATTTGAATCGTAGAGGTATTATTGGTGTAAAAGAGGATGTAGTGACCAGTATTGAAAAAGGAATGCTTAAATGGTTTGGACATGTTGAGAGGATGAATGAAAGCAGGTTGGCTAAAAAGATATATATGGCGAGTATGAATGGAAATGTTGAATGGGAAGGCCTCGACGAACTTATCTTAATCAAATCGGGGAAGTTCTAAAGAAAGGTCAGGTCAAGAGTACCCTATTTGCCCTAAACCGGCGAGCGTGTATGAAAAGATTAATGCATGTGGATGAAGCAAAAGTAGTCTGTAAGGATCGTAGCAAGTGGAAAGATGTGGTCTCTGCCTACCCCTCCGGGAAAAAGGCGTGAGTATATGTATGTATGTAGGGATTATTACAGCTAAGTGCAACGCATCAGAAACATTAAGCGCACATTATTTAAAGGCATTCACGCCCGGTTCAATCGGCACATAGGACAAATATACTATGGATCCATTGACAAGCAATCCTGGTAGAAGTGGGTTAGATAGATAATACTTTATTGCACAAAACAAAGGTAAAATAAATTACAGTGAGACATATCTGTACAATAGGCGGTGTTATTGCTAAGAAAATCTCTCTACTAAGTGGGTTTTACTATACTCTCTATAGTCAAGCAGACATGTTCTTGATTAAGGACCATGATTCTATTATAGAAAATGATGTTAACGTTAAATCCCCAATAGACTCACTTAGCTGTTTTGTAGCTAAATGATATCACTTAATATTTTGGGGTTTTGTAGCTATCTATCAAATACGCATACGTTCACTGTGATAAACCTTGCATAAGGTGTTTAATTTTTTCATAATAAGTATGATGAAGATGGAAAAACGCAGCTTCAGGTCACGTGTGGCCTCACTCATAAGTGTGAGGTCTCAGTGTGGTAAGCAGTGAGTCCTCTGGATCTACAGTCACTGGGTTACAATACAATACAACACAAATTCCCAGACGTGTTTTTGGTAAATAAAAGTGCAAAGAAGAGTTATTAGGACGCTTGTGGATAGTAACAAACGAGTACCCGGAGTAGATACATCGATTTTGTTAGTCGTTCTAGTTAATAAAAGGTGCGAAAATAGGGAAAATAAAAAAGTTACTGTCAATATACTCGTTATTATATTATATAACTAATTATTATGGCTGTACTAGCAGCTAACGCCAGCCATACAATTAACTTAGCTACTAATAATCTAACGACAAAACGACCATTTAGCCAATCGACATCAATCAAAGTTTTTCAGTTTTGGTAACACATGTAAATTGTTTAAAAAAAAAGTTTCACCCCAAATCACACTACGTTATGATATGTAGCTCTTTTATTCTTCTATCACAAATCACAATCGAACACAATCGAACTGTATTTAAAATCAGTTTACACCATCAATTACTACTCCAATAGTCGATTTCCTATATTAATATTTATTAATATAGGCAATGCAAGCGTCCGATTGTATTCGGATGGATACGCACGGACAATAGCAGAGAGTTGCGGGCCCGTGCGGTCTGCGCGTGAATGGCTGCCACGCGGCCACGGCGGGTTTGTGGCCATTTGTCAGTGAATCATACTGTACTATAGGCAAATTTTTAATACCGTTACTTTATATGTTTGTTTATAACATAGGGTAAAGTAGCAATGTAGAAAACTTTACTTTTATGCCTATTATCATCCCACTGCAGTGCATCCTCCATCATTCAAGTTACCACAGCAATGATGTGTACAAGCATAAATACCACGCTTGCTAAATGCGGGTCGGTTATGACGAACCCTCTCAGTGATATATAAAAACTTAAGTAGACCACTAAACTACATTCTGTAAAGAACAAATTAACTATAAAAAAAATCCTTTTATTGGTGTGCAAATTAAATAGTAACTACAAATAATAATATACTTTCTTTTAGTTTCATTTTGATTTTCTTTGAACTTAGCTGGGACCTTTTTACTCACGTATTTTGTTATGTTTCTATTACAAAAATGTCAAAAAAGGTCCAATTTATCTAATATAAGAGTACTTATTGAAAGTATAATAGAATAAAAAACAATATCCAGTTTGAAACAATCACTCGAAACTACTTAACTTGAAAGTACTAACATAATAAACATCATCATTATCAGCTCTAGTACCATATACATAAAGCATAAAATTCAATGACAAGTACGAGCAAGTAAAAGTCTTTATGGTGTTATAGAGCAAAATATCAACCAACTTTGTTGTTTGAAATTTACAATATTTACGCTAAAATTTACCAACTTATCACTTTGAACGCAGAATAAAAACTATCAGGAATAGTTTTCTTATTTGAAAAAGTATTTACCATGATAAGAAACAATTAAAATCCAACAACACTCACAATATGTTCACACAACACAAGGCACCAAAAAATACAAATTTTTCAAACTGAAATGTCACGTCAAGATGACATTTATTGTTTTTCTGGTTGTTGGTACTACTGACAAATATATCCTGTTTGTCTGTGAACTTAACATGTCCATACAAAAATATAACGTATCTAAAGGTATAAGAGTTTCAAGTCGCCCGAGGAGACGCGACCGCCGGCGGTCTTATGATCCTTGACGGACACACCGGTATTTAAATGGCGCGCGACCGCCGGCGGTCAGAGGGGTGTAAAAGCAAAAACGCATCAGTCACAAAAGACCTAAACCGAGATATTTGAATTTTTCTATTGTGAGGTAGAAAATGCTATATTTTATAAGATTATGTAATTCTTAGATGAACAAAAACTTATATTTAAAGTAAATGTATCTAAAATCAACCACGTTTGCACTCAATCCACAAAAAAAACAAAATAGTCTGGGACTTAGGTGTATTTGCATTTGAACCACGGACTTTGGCGGATTTGCTTTTAATAGCTTTGGATCGAAGCGATTTTACATCTCACTTTTTGGTTTGACAACTGTCAAAACGTACAATGACTTAGGGTACTGATTGCAAATAAAATAAGGGTTTATAAAAAAAGAAAATATTTTCCTGTATACTTTGTTATTAAACTTATATACCTACTATAATAGAATCTTTTAAAACTAATTAACAAATTCAATTAATAATGTAGATTTAAAGGCTGATTTTAAATTGTTACATTTGAATCAGCCTTTGATGGATCGCAATGGTTCATCCTCGTGATCTACCTACACCATCATTAATTGAATTTAAAACATTTAGCAGTAGAGTAACATCTTTAAATGCCATCTTTTAGCATCAGCCACCGTCACATTTTTGCACTCGTAAATAGCTTTTTTATTGTGCTGAGATGCAGGTAATTGTTGAAGATGTTTTGCAGAATACCATAAGCAAAAAAAAATATAAACGTTACCATGCGCCAAAATTTAAACAGACGTATTTTTTGTAAAACTGCGTAACCAGATATTAATTTAGGAAGAACAAAATTAAATTTCGTTCGTTCGTAAATATTGGTTAGAAATTAATTAAAAAATTGGCATCAAACGACCATTGCTGCAGACCCTACCATTAACGTGCAAAATTCTAGTGATCTTTCAAATACCTTTTTGCCTTTTCCTGTACACGCCACCATTGACTTTCATTTCTAACACGTTTTCTGGCTCGTCCTGGACGCGCAGGTTAATTTTTTTCTTCCATAACAATCAAATATTAACAGGAAAACGCAAATAAACGAACACTATTTATACGCGACTTAGTATGAAAAGTAACAGATTCGCCATCTTAGATATTTTGAAATAGTGGCTTCTGATTGGTCGATTGTGATTGAGGCGGCTTTGCTCCCAACAAATTTTGGATCGAAGCTGGTTTGCTCGCAAATGCTACTTTTGAAGTACTTTTTGTATGGGATTGAGGTGAATTTGGACTTTCAAGCCTAAATAAGAATATTGCGACTTTTGAGCACTTCAATTTGGTGTGCTAGTTTAAAAAATGAAAATATTGGACTGAAGCGTTTTTGCTTTTACACCCCTCTTATGATCATCTAAATTCTTATGACCTGATCTGGGGATCGAACCCGGGACCCGAGATCTGGTCCGAAACTTCTACAACTCGACCAAAAAGTACTATTTCTAAAGCATTTAAAATTATGTGCAATTTGATATGAAAAAGTTTGAAAAAAGAAAAATTAAAAAGATATTGATGGTTTTATCTTCTCACACCGAATAACTTGCAACTTTGTGTGCACTCTTTGCAGAGTTTGCATGGTTAGTATTTATACCCAAGCTATACGCTATAAACTTAACAGACAGACAGACATGGCAAAACAATAAAATTTTCCTTCTTATACCTACCTACGTAAGTTCGTATACCTATACAAACTTATTGACTACAAAATCCTAAAATCTGCTTGCTTAGCTTTTCAAAGCACCACACAAAATAAGCACGTATGCTCCTGACCGTCATTATTGTTACTGTCCGTCACCCCAACCTGCAGCGCTTGATAATTGGCACGAGCGAGCGAGCGGAGCTATTTGAGCTATAATTGCGCTGTGTCAATTAACGCGCGAGCGAAATACGGATCATTAGCAGTTTTCAAATGAATGTTGTGTATTATTTCTCAATTTTAACCATTCAAAACTCTTGTTGCCCCACCTGAGATCGAACCTAGGAGCCCGTGGTTTTGGAGATATTGAAACCACCAGATCTCGAGGCGTTTTTACATAGATATAATTTATTTTAAAACGCCTCGTCAGTCATTATTATAAATAAACAGTACCTCACAAAAATGGCTTCGTCCAAACTCTACCCGATCCCATCTCTACCCGATTTTAAATTACCTAACAAAAAATCCCAACTCTACCCGATATGATAAAAAGTACAGTCAAAATGAAAAACCTTTATATTTTTAATCATCAACATTTTAATAATCAATTATTATTAGAACGATCGACATTTAAAATGATATCATCATCATCATCATCATATCAGCCGAACGACGCCCACTGCTGGGCATAGGCCTCCCCCAAGGATCTCCACAACGATCGGTCCTGTGCTGTCCGCATCCAGCGGCTTCCCGCGACCTTGATCAGATCGTCGGTCCACCACGACCTTAAAATGATATAATAAAAATAATATTTTCAAACAAAACACGTAACAACAACAACATCCCAATCATAATAATATCATGATTGAATCATTTTTTCATACCAAAATTTTTTATATTTTTCGTTTTAACTGTACCCATACTTTTTTCTATTAGGAAAAATTAAATCGGGTAGAGATGGGATCTTTTGTTAGGTATTTTAAATTGGGTAGAGTTGGGACGAAGCCACAAAAATGTCACTTTGAACCGTCATGTTTAAATCCTAAGCAGTTAATTCATCCATACCATAAAGCGTTTTGTACATGAGTTAAAGATGAGTGCAACCATGGTAAAAGAACACCCAAAAGTTCGGTGAGTGCTCATTTAGATGAGACATTTTTCGACAGTCTTAGCTTAGGTAGGACTTGAACCTTAGCAGTCGCCCAATAAACTGAAGGTTATAAGTTCGTCCCACCAAAAATAGTCGAAAGAAAATTTTTCATTGATCATAATATTTCAAATACCAAAGTCAGATTCCCAAATCCCAGCAGTGTAATCCACGCGTCATTCGCGTCAGAGTGACGTCACTAAAGCGTCATTACTGACGTCAACCTGCGTTAATTCGTAATGAACGTTGGCGCGCGGAATTTAATAGTCCTGAATACTGAAATGGGCTATGTAATATTCAATCAGCCACTGAGGTTGCGGCAAGCGATAGGTACCTACGTTAGACGACATTTTTAATATATTCTAAACCTAGCTAGATTTGGATATGGTAATTGAAAATATGGGACGCCTCCTATTTGCAAAAATAAAAGAGATTATGTATACTGATTTAACTATGGCAGTTTTATTGTTATAATATCGTTGATGGGTCTGATGTGTCCCGGAAAGCTTCCTTTTTTAATTTATACTACGCCTAACTGTTCATAATTTTAACTAATTTTGAGTGTTTTTTTGTTCGTGATATAAAAGTCAAAGTTGTTCACAATTACGCAAAAAAAACTTGCTCATGGGTCAAAAAAATAAGGTCGAAAGTCTGACAATACTCAAAAATTTTAAAATCTTTGCTTATCTATATTTAATTTTATATTATTAGTATATGAAAGAAATTCGTGTTAGTTACACCACTCATCTATACTAATATTATAAAGCTGAAGAGTTTGTTTGTTTGTTTGTTTGTTTGTTTGAACGCGCTAATATCTGGAAGTACTGGTTCGAATTGAAAAATTCTTTTTGTGTTGGATAGTCCATGCCTCGAGGAAGGCTTTAGGCTATATAACATCACGCTGCGACCAGTAGGAGCAAAGCATCAGTGAAAAATGTTGAAAAAATAATCGCGATCTTAAAAACTGAAATTGACGCGTACGAAGTCGCGGGGAACAGCTAGTAACTGGATAAAGGCTGGACTGATTTTTATGATTTTTGTGTTTTTGTATTTGTATTCGCCGGGAATATAATAATAAGTATTAAAAACGTTGGAAGGTAACCTTGAAATCTATATATATATAAAAATGAATCCCTATTTCCCATGGTCATCGCATCACGCGTGAACGGCGGGACCGATTCCGCTAATTCTTTTTTTGTTTTGTTTGTAATTGTCAGGAGAATGTTCTTACGAAAGAAAAAAATAAGAAAATTGCGCGGAAAATTAGAAAATTTAAGAAAACTTAATCACCATACAAAATTATTTGTAATGTAACCTTATCGCTTTTGACAATTTAATTTTTTTTAATGTATGGCGTTTAACATAAATATGACAGAATGCGTGCTGCAAATTTATATCGTCAAAAGGGTAAAAAAAACTAAATTTTGCAAATGGCCAGTAATGTCGCCTGTTCGCGTGTCGGAAGTCCAACAAAACTAAGTATCTATATGCCGGCCAGAAAAAGAAAACAAAGAATGTTGTATATCATAATAATAATAAACAATGTTTTTTATTTATTAAACCATTTCGTAATCAATATTTATAGTTAAGACAGGAAAACGTCTGTCGGGTCCGCTAGTGAAAGATAAAAATGTGATTCTTCATAAATATTTCCAGCCACGCCATTTTGGGTGACAATGACATTTAAAACGTCAAAATCAAATACCATTCTGAGGCGATACGAAGTTTGCGGGGTCCGCTAGTAAGTTTTTCTCATAGAATTAATATTATTAAATCTATAATTTTTCTCGTGTCACAATGTTAGTTACCTTACTCCTCCGAAACGGCTTTACTGATTTTTACCAAATTTTATATGCATATTCAGTAGGTCTGGGAATCGGCTACTATCTATTTCTCATACCCCTAAGTGATAAGGGTTGTTTACCCTTGACATTTTTTTTTTTTGGACAAATTTTTTTGTTTTTATTTTTCTATAATGTGGCATTAAAAAAAATACAACTCTAAATTTTTTACCCTTTTATCACAGACCCCTATTTTTTAATAGCCATTTTAGTAATTTAATCATTTTTATGGCAAAACAATGTTTGCCGGGTCAGCTTGTAAAAATGTATATTCTGAGCTAAAATTTTCGCAAGTAGCAATCTCTGCCAATTTCACTTTCCCCATCTGATCCTCCTATGGATGTGTATCGCTATCACATAATGGTGTTCAGAGTAGGATTAATGACGTGCGTGGGGAATCGATCCTTATTATCGTTTACGTAACCTCTTAGAACTCCCCCTTATCTTAAATCAGATATCGCTGTATTTATGTTAATATATTCTTTAGGACTGCGTTAAATAAACTTGAACATTTTGGATTCTGGATTTAAAACCGTTCTTAGTTACATTCCAATTTATGAGTTCATCATCTTCAGCAGTGTATACATATAGTCCACCGCAGGCCTCTCCATAACGAGGATTTGCCGGACTCGCCATGATTGGCTGGCGGATTGGCTATCATAGTTTGGCAGTTCCTTCTAGAAGTTCTCCTTTAGCCGCCTCTTACGACACCAGTTAAAATCAGTTAAAACCAGTTTTATTTCTGCAAATTGGCCCCAGGAGTCGCTTTGACACGTACCAATATTTAAACCTACCACTGCTTTGGGACAAGTCTGGGCTAGTGCCGAGAAGAAACAGATATCATAACACAAACTTAAGCAATGTTTGAAAATTCGAAACCTTTGTTGATTGTGGGAATCGCACCCAGGACCCCTAGATTTTGACCGGTATTGAAACGACTAGACCAACAAGGGCGTACACCAAACGTATAAAATAGTATTATAAAATACGTAGTTTAAAATACGAATTCCCTTTTTCAATAACGCTCTCAAATACTGAGCGAATGCTGGAGCGAAGTCTGGATTAGATTCCCGCGGGCTTAAGGTTGCATTTGAATACAGTCGGCATGCAAATGTGCGGTTTTGGGTGCAGTGGCATTGTAGAAAACAGGGTGAAACAACTTTCAAGCGACAAAATCCATCGAAAAGCTTCTAAAAGATTGCCCTTTTATTGCGAATGTGAAGCCACTTCTCATCATTGGAACACTTTTCTTGAGTTTACGCGAACATTATACGTAGGTACATACTTAAACGTAAATTGAAATCTATTACTAGCTGTCGCCCGCGACTTTGTACGCGTGGAATTTTGAATTTCTTTACACTATATGGATCCCACGGGAACCGTACCTGTTCCCGGGATGACAAGTAGCCTATATGTTATTCCAGCCAATAAACTACGAGTAACACCGTGCGAAATTTCATTCAGATCCGATGGATCGTTTTAGCGTGAAAGGGTAACAAACATCCATTCAATCTTACCAACTTTCGCGTTTATAATATTAATAGGATAATAGGATCTCTTTTTGGAGAGGCGCGTGTCCAGCAGTGGACTGATACAGGCTTGTCTGAAGATGTTAATAGGATCTTATCTTAAGTATCTTATACAAACAAACTTCTAATAGGGGTTAAAGTATGAAATTGCCGATTATTTTCCCACTTTTTATTTTGTTTATTTCTCTTTAGTATAGTCATATTATAGCGTAATTCTTTTTGTATTATATCAAAAACTAAATAAAGTAACTTTTGACAAAAAAAAATGCAATACTAGTGCCTATTACTTCAAAGGAAGTCGTTGAAAGACCCCTTACAATGTGTCAGCTGACCTTCTTGCTTCAATTAAGTATATTTGTATTATATACTTTGATTTTCAGAAATTTAAATACTATAATGCGTAGCTTTATAACTATCTAACTTTCACCTTTAATTGCATGGAAAACGGTTTAGGCATTTTTATAAAAACTAAAAAATTGTTAGTATGGAAAAATGACTTTTTTCGATTTCGTCCATCCATACAAAACGGCAATTTCATACTTTAACCCCTAATATACAAACTATTTAGTTGTTGCCCGCGACTGCGTTCGCGGATTAAATGTAAGTAGTTTTTGTTTTACATGGGTCTAGTTCATAATATCGACAGTCACTAAATACATAGTCAGCGTTACAAAATTGTACCAATTAAAAGTGTACCATTTGGCATAAGGATGCACTTTTAAAACATCCTATATGAATCAAATCGTTACTAAGACATAAATATCCATAGAATTTCAAGCCGACATAATTTGACTTATAATGGCCTGCGCAGACGACGGACTTTTCTCCGCTGCGGAGAAAAAAGTACGCTCCGCGAATAATAAGTCCGCCGCGGATTTACCGCGAACTCAACGCACACGGTGTGCACACGTACGTCACTCTCAAGCGCACAACGCGGACTAAAGTCCGCCATTTGCTTTGCTTCGCCTATTCACACGAGTTCTATTTTTTTCGGGGACTCCGCCGTACTTTTGTCCGGTCCGCTCACTACATCATCATCATCATCATCATCATCATCAGCCTATCACAGTCCACTGCTGGACATAGGCCTCTCCAATTGCACGCCACTTAGGTCGATCCTCGGCTTCTCGCATCCAGCTCCTGCCAGCCACCTTACGCAAATCATAACTCCAACTGGCCTGAGGGCGTCCTACACTACGTTTGCCGCTCTCTACATATTCTCGGTAATACGGGGGACTTTTTGTACGCGGTACTTTTAATCCCTCGTTTGCGTTACTCGATACAGTTGTCAGCGATCTATTTTAGCGGACAAAAAAGTCCGCGGACAAGAATCCCTCGTCTGCGCAGGCCATAAAGTTGACACTGACATAATTCAACGTCAATCAGTCAAAAGAGGACAGATTTAGGTGTCATTTTTGTAACGAAGTGTTTATCTAGTTCTTATTATAGATCGATGACTGTCTAGAGTAAAAAAAGGTATAATCCACTTACGGCATGCTTGAAATTCATCTTCTCCCTTCTCGCAGTCTTTCTGATAGTTGCACACCCACAGTGATGGAATGCACTTGCCCTCGGGGCATTTGAACATGCCCGCGGGACATACTGTATCGCCTGGAATAGGAGAGAAAACGTAAATTAATAAAAATAATCACACAAAGAACAGACCAACTAAAAACAAGAAATATTGGGTTTGTTCCATGGGTTTCGTAAGGCGGCTAAGTACTGCCAGAAGAAAAGAGTCAGCAGCATCATGTCGTCATTTATTTGAGCCAATCAACAAGTCCTAGACCGCCTTCTAAGCTTGGTGATTATGCCGAAACCCTCCAGCCTCCGGCAAATGCTAGTGAACATTAAAAAGGTCTGATGCTAAAATCCATTCGTTCATAATGTACAAGACCTAGGTAATCTAACATCTGTACGAAATAAATAAGATCATTTATTTACTCACTTGTAGCGTTACTGCTTTATATCTCAGTTGAAATTGAGGAAGCTAAAGAAATAACCATCATAATATCATATTCAATATCCCGTAATGAAAGCTAGAAAAACCTATTCGTTTCATTCTGGAGGTAAGTCGAATCAATGATATGAGGCGTGTTCGCAAGAAAGATATTTATTTGCGCGATTAAGTTATCCCTGTTGTGATTTCCCGAGGGAGGGCTCGAGGCGCGGGCTGATTGCCGCTGTTAATCCCGATTTAGCCGGGATATAATGCGCTTGATACATACGGTAAGACTAGCTACTTCCCCCAGCTTTGTCTGAAGAAAACAGCTGAAATGCTGGTCTTTTTTGCAGCAGGTGCTCAATTAGCAAGGCGTCAAAGCCTATGGTTTTCTTGTGTAAATTCTTATTCTAGTGGATGTGATCGGACAGTGTGGGCGACCCAATCGCGAGTCCACTAGTCGAGGCGCAACGGACATGGAGCTGCTGAAGCTGGTTAGACCGTGGTTCAGCTTCTGTCTAGAAGGGGGATGGGAGATTAAGCTCTCAAGTGCTCCTTTGCAGGCTCTGGTCACGAGGTGCGCTCAATGAGTAATGAAAAAGAAGTAAGTATTGACGCCTTGGAAAGAAAAAGATACGGGCAGGATAGTTTAAAAAATATGTATACATATATTTTCTTTAAATAAATAGAGTAAGTATGTGACTGAATTATCGAAACAAAAGTTTCGCGCAGTAATTTAGCTATATCTATGAACTTCTTTAGTAGGTACAGAATGAGAAAACCATAATTTGCATTCATTTTGGCGGTGAACTCAAGTGTTCAAGCTAAACGCAACGAAGCTACACGTACCATTAAAAGTTATAATTGAGTGACTTAGAGTAGTACTTCTTATATCAAAATAAACAAAAAAGCATGCAAGTAAGTAAACAACTTTCGTTCCGCAAAAAACCCTAAATAAATTACAGTCTTGTTTACTTTCCTCCTAGTCGATTTAAATATTAATTGTCCGCTCAAAATAGCGACATCTTAGTGGCGTGGGACTTACTTGTAATGGAGCAATCGGAATATTCTGTGGTGCTTTTTTTTAATTGGTTTATAATAAATGGAGGGAAACTATATTCTTCTTTTTCTGCTAACTATCTATCTATGTATCGTAAATAAATATCTATTACCGAAATGTATGCGCATCATTGCAGAATGGCTGCAACGATTTGGTTGAATATTTTTTTTTATGTTTTCAATAGTCAGGAGAGTACTTGTATAGTAGAAAATGTTTGATAATAAATTGCATAATTTTAGCGAAATGTCAAAGCTAAACCGGGACAGACGGATAATTTTTAAATAATTTTGAGTTTGTGCGTGATAATTGTCGGTGATTTCTTGTTTGTAACAAAACATTTGTTATCTATTAACTCCATTTGAAACAATTTTCATAAAATCAAAATAAGATCAATTTAATCATACCCTGTAAAACTAAAAATATAATTTCGCATTTGATAAATCCGACAAAAAATACGCGTGTCAATTATAATCAAACGACAAACGACGAATCAAGATTCAAGAATCGAAGAAACTACGTCGTACGATTGTGAATGAAAAGTTCTTAATTCAACGCCAACTTTTTGTAAATATCACAACGCGTAACTTTAAATTATGGAGTCAGATTTCGAGGTACCTACTTGAGACGCATAGGTAATTTTTATAATTTCCACTTTTTCAAAACTTGATAACTGATAATAAATCGTAGGTACGAACGTAATAACAGATCTAATCAACCAGAAGATAACTTTGATCCGTGCCAGTGGTATATTAGTTGTAATCCTAATATCCGACGGCCAACCCATGTGGAATAACTTCTATTTGCATCCGATGGGGCGGAACGTAATTCGCTCTATGAATAATTATTACATTAGCAAATATTACAATATTAGCCATTAAACCTGATATTCTGAATATTTATTTATAAGTTTGATTGCCTACTAATTGTCATTTGATTTTTCAAAATGTGTATGGTAGACCTAGATACTTATCATAAGTTTGTTTCTGAAATACTTCTAAGTATTTATTAAAGTTTTAATACAAAAACCATGATTACGGATGTCACTTTACTAAAAATTTTTCTTATTTAGTTGTAAAGTTTTTTAAATTTTTTATAGAAGAAGAACGCATTTTAATTTGAAAAAAAAAAAGATTCAGTATGAAGGTAAAAGAAAATTTCATAAATTAAGTTTTAACCGATTCAGTGCGGCGGTGGTTTTTTTAGACTCTAGCGCCTGGCGGCGAACAAATGTTTCGTGAATCCTCTGAGGCGCCATTCGTCATGAACTTTCATAGCTCCTCACGAGCGCTACCCGCCATGTAGTAACTGATAGCTATTTCGTCGGTTTCCCTTATTTTTATTATAGTTTCAATTCAACAGCGAACGTCAAAGATCTAATAAATCATTTAAAGTGTTTATAAGTGACTAATTAAGTGTTTATACGGAAATGGAAGGTAAGTGACTTATTATTATCAGTTGTTGTAAACTTTTTGCTATATGTTTGGTACGATTGATTTATCAATTCGTTTTTTTTTATTATTGTTTAATGCCACGCAGACGAAGCTAGTTTAGACATAAAAATACTCTATCTATACCTTTAACAATTGTGAGTAAAATTATTTCTTAATTATTTTTAAGTAGCTAACATAAAAAATAATTCTGTATCCGTATAATAACCACATTGATCTTTGTATTGAAAAGGTTTACAACTTCTGAAGTGTGGTTTTTCATGAAATATCCCGAAACGAACACTGAAATCGTAATCTGTGGGACAAATAAAGACACTTTAATAAAGGGGGTAATCTTTAGAAATGTTTTTTTATCAGTGTTTTACATGGGTTTTGTGCGGGAAACGAGAAGAGAAAGATGGACTTTGTTTCGTTATTTTGTGAAATTATCCTAAGCGGCATTTATTGTGATAAAGTGGTGGCATTGTTAAAATAATGTGTCAGTGAGTAGGATAAATCAAATAAAAGTGTGAAACAAGGAAAGGCGCTCCTATTTGACTCGGATCCACGTTCTCGCGTAAAACTTCTGTAATCATTGAAATATATAAACCACCCATACATTTGACTTAGGTTAGGTTTCATTTCATTTCATCTCATTAAATTTCATTTTCATATCATATCAATAAAAAAATTCTACAGAAGACTTGGCTGTATGGGCATAGTTCCCTTTGCCTACCCAGAATGGGTGAAGAAAACAACAACAACAACAGTGTTTTACATGTAAATATTTTGCCTCCTCTCGGGCGCCATTCTCAAAAAATACCCATGGCGCCACTACGGAGCCATCCGCACGGAATCGGTTAATTGATATTTAGCTGACATTACCTTACTTTGTGTTTAATTTTGTAGAAGTAACTATGTTAGTTTGCGGAATTGAACGTTTCTTTCCCATATTGTGTTGTTTCATATTTCAAAAGCAGCTGGTTGAAAACAGTTTGGCTCGAAAATGTATTCCCGAATTTGTACAATGGGCGCGCGAAAGAACAAGTCAACGCATCGACGCCGTTGAAAAATGGCAGCCCCGACGAGCGCCGTTTGAATTTGAAAATGGAACGAAAACGGATTGATTTACGGTCCGCCACAGATACTGGCCGATTTTCCAATGTAGCACAGATAAAATATGCAGTTTCATGTAAAAAGGTTTGGCTGTAACGAATTTTAGACGAGTCTCGTTTCAATTTAAAAACGTAAATGAAATGGATTTATTAAAAGGACTCAAACATTAGTTTGGTTGACGTAACTGCGTCAACTAAACACATTTTTATTCATCAATCATTCTAAGTAAAACCCACACGCAAAAATAGTTTATCGCAAAAAACTCAGTCTCCATCGTTTGCACCCTCTCGGAATGTAAATAAAACAATCCACTCAAACTTTTCCGTTCTCAATATCCACTAAATCATCACATTTGGATTTACATTCAATAACCCACCCTATTTCTTCCGGTTAGGGTCTAAAATGATTCATCTGCTAAAGCTTGTCGGTCGTCAATCTGAGTCCGTTCATTCGTTCACTAGCAGTCGTTCGTCGGTCTGTTGAATAAAAGATGGCGGCCGTCCCGCGTCTAACGAGGCGGGAAAATGACGCTGTATTAAGGTAAATAGTGGCCAGATAGCAGAGGATACTCTTTTCAAGTGAGCTATATTGAATTACGTCGCCTGTTAAGGTACAAAGGAAAGGTTTTATATAATAAAGATAGCTATTGTAGCCTTTTTGTGTAACATTATTATGTTGTAGACTTACCTTAATTACAATTACGTGATGTTGAGATTTTTGTGTATACTTTATACACGGACAACCCCAAGTTGGGCGCCAGCTGGTGTAATTTTACATTGAGCATAGAGTACTGTCAGTACTAGGACTAAAATAAAAATACATAAAGCTTGTCTTTGAAGTAAAGCTTGACATATTAAAAATATACATAATGAAATGGCGTAACGATTGTCGTTAATGGTTTGGCACCAACCTGGAATTGGTTATTTACTTAAACTATGACATGTTTATTTGTCTCTGTATCTTTTACCTTCAGGAATGTATAGAAAGAATAATAATAAAAATAACCCTACTAGAGGTTCATCAACAAGTAACAATCTTCATTTTTCATACATACATACATACACATATTATCACGCCTCCTTCCCAACGGGGTAGGCAGAGACCAAGGCCTTCCACTTACTACGATCCTGGCATACATCTTTCGCTTCTTCCACATTCATCAATCTTTTCATGCATGCTCGTCGGTTTAGAGTACTCTTGACCTGACCTTTCTTCAGAACATCCCCGATTTGATCGTGATAAGTTCGTCTAGGCCTTCCTCTTCAAACGTTCCTATTTACACTCGTCTTGTAGATCTGTCTAGTCATTCTTCTCTCATTCATACTCTCTACATGCCCAAACCATCTAAGCATCCCTTTCTCAATCCGTGTGACAATATCTTTATTTTTCGAAGTTAAAAATATGGCGGAAATAGTAATAAGCTTCGAAATTTAAAGAGTTGTAAGTGCACCATTTGTACAACATTATGACTGACATGCCTGTAATGTTTACGTCAGCAAAATGGACCCACTAACATATCCCAGCCTACCGTATTTTAATCACGCTTACTTAACTTAATATTTTTAATCACTGCAACGCGAACAAAGCAAATAAAAACATTCAGTTTATCCGCGAATAAAAGCGTCGCAACTAATTTTCTCCTTGTTAGGAGGTGGCAGTCTCACTTTACAGCGGTTGTAAATTTTATTATCTGTTTATATCTCTCGTTTAATGCTCAGATCTGCTTCAGGGACGCGTCGCGACAGACGAAAATCTTTTTAGGATTCCGCATCTACATTGTATTATCTAAAATCTAAACTAAAGATTGTAATGGTGATAAAAGGACAAATAATGTCATCTTCTTCTTCATATGACATTGCTTAAGCTATTAGCTATTATTATTAGAGCTAAGTGCTGCCCCCGATTGTTAACAAAACCAATTTTCAAAAACTAGAACAGTATCATTTTAGCAAATTACCTCTAGTATCTGTTGAATTACAGTAAACTTTCCATTTCGTTGTTTATAAAGTCGAATTTGTCGCTAACGCCAAAAGCAGCCGCTTTAACGAAAGAATGCCAGAATGAAAAGCATGCATACTCGTATATACAGGATGAAATTTTAACCACTTTCCAAAATTTTTGCAGGCGTTCAGTATCGTATTTAGAGCCTGAAGTAGAAAAATTAAATCAAATTTTCACCCGTAAATATTTTTCGCAATATAGTTTTAAATTTGTACAGTTTAGGCTTGTTTAGGTATAAAGGGAAAATCATAAACTTATGATTAGAATCGTAATGAATGAATGAAATGTGAATCGCGTAAAAAACGTGTTGCTAGGCGGTCGTATCAGAAATTTTAGATTTTAGGCGGACATTTTCTAATTGCTTTATCTTGACATTTTTGTACTGGGCTATACCAAAAGAAAAAATACGTCATTTGTATTTCGTCTCGTAGGTTGATATATTAAAATTTGGAAGGTGGTTAAAATTTCACCCTGTATGTTAAGATAGGCTGTATTTGGCTTAATTATACCGTTAACCTAACGCGCTGTATGTTATGGAGAACTCAGGAGGCGTTGCTGGCAATACTCGGATAGTTTTTATGGGCAATAACGACAGTGTGGATGCGACGCGACATCAGTAACAGTTTAGAGACGTGCCTCGAATACTGAAGACGAACTGTTAAACGTGACGCTACGTTCTGTAATATTGTTAACACGGACGACTCTAGAAATATATCACAATATAATTGTCTATTAGGTACATATAGTATCTATACTAATATTAAAAAGCTGAAGAGTTTGTTTGTTTGTTTGTTTGTTTGTTTGAACGCGCTAATCTCACGAAGTACTGGTTCGAATTGAAAAATGTTTTTGTGTTGGATAGTCCATTTATCGAGGAAGGCTTTAGGCTATATACAAGTAGCATCATGGTGCAACTAATAGGAGCGAAGCATCAGTGAAAATTGTTGCAAAAATAATCGCGATCATAATAACAGAAATTGACGCGTACGAAGTCGCGGGCAACAGCTAGTAGGTATATTTTAAAGGAAAAAATAGTAGTCTTAAAAAAAAAGAAACTAGTTACACAATTAGCGTCTAAATCTGTCCCTACTAAATGAGCACCAATTTGACCTAAGGGTGCATTTTTAGCACAAACTATATCAATCAAATAGATGTAAAATAACAAAAATAACCATACTATTGCATGTCTATATAATTTAGGCGGGTTATAAAGTTGACACTCACATAAAATCAACGTCAATAATTCAGTAGAAGTCAGTTTTAGGTGTCATATTTGTATCAGGCTGTGTGTCTTTGTGTTGTTCTAGTTTTATATAGATTTTTAATTTTTCTTTTTAATTTAAAATCGATCTGTATGAAAACTTCATATCTCATCTTTAAGTTTTCTAATAAATGAGAATATAATATCAGTATTGTATAAACTTGAAAAAAAAATTTTTTTTTTCCTCTCTCATCCCGCGGGACTCGAACCCGCATCTCTTCGCCCGGCTTGCGAGGAGATGCGGGTTCGAGTCCCGCCTGAGACAAAATTTTTCAAGTTTATATACTGATATTATAAGTGCAATTAAGTTGCTAAAATATCAAATAAAGTAAATGAGAATATATTCAGCAGTCTATCTGTGAATCAATACAGTAAGGTCTAATATCGTTTATCTTCAGTCTTCCAACATATTTACACATGCTGTAACTCGGATAAAGGAGATAGGTATCGCGTGCAATGGAATTGGCCGCATCGTCTCCAGAGATTTTGTACAGTCTGGAATAGTGCTCTCCAAGTGAAACGTGATAAAAATGAGCTGGTTACTCTGACTTGAAAAATATCTTTTAGGTGTACTTCGAAGGTTTGTTTTTAAGAATATGTCGCACAATTAAATAAATTTTCAAAAAATATTATCATCAATAGCAGCATCAGTCGACCAAATTTGAAAATTAAATTACTTTTATTTACATATTAAATTATAAATCAGTTGTGGTGGTACCACTGACAATTTACAAATGAGTTACTCGATGAGTTATGAAATAGAACGACTATTTAACGAGAAATTATAAAGTGTATTATTAGGGAGTGTTCCTTTGGCCTATTTCACAGTTTTTATGGCATGTTTGAAAAATCATAAGGATGTGACGTCATATTATACTTTTAGACATTCACATTACATTTTTATCGTCACCATTAAGAGCTTTCATAAGGCCACAGACCGCTGCAGAAGGAGGAATTTTCCATAAGCCACGCTTGGCCGGCGGGTTAGCGATCGCAGTTTGGCTATTGGTGTAAGAAGAGTTGTTGCCCATCTTCTAGCAGTACTCTTTTAGTCGCCTATTACGACATCCACAGGAAAAAAGGGGCGGTGCTGATCTTTAAATGCGCCACCACTCGACATAAAATAATAGGGGTTAAAGTATGAAATTGCCGATTATTTTCCCACTTTTTCTTTTGTTTATAGCTCTTAAGTGTAGTCGTATTATTGCGTAATTCTTTTTGTATTGTATCAAAACTAAATAAAGAAACTTTTGACTAAAAAAAATTGCAATACTAGTGCCTATTACTTCAAAGGAAGTCGTTGAAAAGACCCCTTACAATGTGTCAGCTCACTTTCTTGCTTCAATTAAGTATATTTGTATTATATACTTTGATTTTCAGAAATTTAAATACTATAATGGGTAGCTTTATAACCAACTTGCAACTTCAATTGCATCGAAAACGGTTTAGGGGTTTTTAAAAAATACTAAAAAAATTTTAGTATGGAATAATGACTTTTCTCGATTTCATCGATACAAAACGGCAATTTCATACTTTAACCCCTAATATATACAGCATAATATTTAGATAAACGAAATGGCGGTTTATTTAGTAGACTATTTATTTATTTTATTATACATTAAACTAGCTGTTCCCCGCGACTTCGTCCGCGTCAATTTCAGTTATTATGATCGCGATTATTTTTGCAACATTTTTAACTCATGCTTCGCTCCTATTGGTCACAGCGTGATGTTATATAGCCTAAAGCCTTCCTCGATAAATGGTCTATCCAACACAAAAAGATTTTTTCAAATCGGACCAGTACTTCCTGAGATTAGCGCGTTCAAACAAACAAACAAACAAACAAACAAACAAACTCTCCAGCTTTATCTAAATATATAAAAATGAAAACTGATTTAATGACTGACTGACTGACTGACTGACTGACTGACAGACATATCAACGCACAGCCCAAACTACTGGGATTTAAAATCTGAAAATTTTTACCGTGCTTCCTTTTATAGTGTAGGTGAGCACTAAGAAAGGAATTTTGGAAATTCCGCCTCTAAGGGGGTAAAAAGGGCCCCATAAGTTTGTATGAAACTCCCTCAGTTTTGAAGCTAAGTCGATGAAAATTGGTATCCAGCTACCTGATTAGAAATTAAGAATGACGTCTTTCAGGATTTTTGAAAATTTAATCTTTAAGGGGATAAAAAATGGGGGCAAAGTTTGTTCGGTTTTGCGTCATATCCATACTCTTTACATATTTGTACTCTCTGACTTTACTTAGTTTGTTATGACATTCAATGTGTCAATCAGAAAATAAATAGGTAATTTCTTACAAACAGAATGGTATTATTTTAAAATTTAATAATTGGCGCCGAAATGGATGAATTAACTGAATTAAAACGTAGTACAAAATTCGGCAGCCAGATACAAAACCTACGAGAAATTTCTGATTATGAATTAAAATTAGTAAGTGATCAGCTGGTGAAGTGACAAATGAACAAATTTCATCATATCAGCCGAACGACGCCCACTGCTGGGCATAGGCCTCCCCCAAGGATCTCCACAACGATCGGTCCTGTGCTGTCCGCATCCAGCGGCTTCCCGCGACCTTGATCAGATCGTCGGTCCACCTTGTAGGGGGCCTGCCCACGGAACGTCGTCCGGTACGCGGTCGCCATTCGAGAACCTTTCCGCCCCAACGGCCATCGGTTCTCCGCGCTATGTGTCCCGCCCACTGCCACTTCAACGATGCAATCCTTCGAGCGATGTCGGTTGTTTTAGTTCTCCTGCGGATCTCATCATTTCTGATTCGATCGAGTAGGGAAATACCAAGCATCGCTCTCTCCATTGCTCGCTGGGTGATCTTGAGCCTTCTTATGAGACCCATAGTAAACGACCACGTCTCACTCCCATAGGTCATTACTGGCAACACACACTGGTCAAAGACTTTCGTCTTGAGACACTGAGGTATTTCGGACGCGAATATATGCCGGAGCTTCCCGAACGCTGCCCATCCGAGCTGGATTCGACGAGAGATCTCTTTCTCGAAGTTGGACTTACCTAACTGGACTATCTGTCCCAGGTAAACATAGTGGTCAACAACTTCGAGTGCAATGTTCCCAACGTTAACTGGAGCGGGTGCAACATGGGCATTTAACATGATTTTCGTCTTGTCCATGTTCATCCTAAGACCCACTCTTTGAGAAGTATTACCGAGATCTTCGAGCATAATGTTCAGGTCTTCCAAGGTCTCAGCCATAAGAACTACATCATCGGCAAATGGCAGGTGTGTTAGGTATTCACCATTAATGTTGATGCCGCGTCCTTTCCAGTCCAGAAGCTTGAAAATATCCTCCAACGCAGCTGTGAACAGTTTCGGAGAAATAACGTCTCCCTGTCTCACACCTCGCTGTAGTTGGATCGGATTAGAGCTCTGGTTCTGTAATCGGACCGACATGGTGGCGTTTTGGTATAAGTACTTTAGCACCTCGATGTACCTGTAGTCTATTTGGCACCTTTGGAGAGACTGCAGCACTGCCCAGGTCTCAATCGAATCAAAGGCTTTCTCATAGTCCACGAACGCTAAGCAAAGAACAAATTTACCAAGAATAATTTGGAAGAGATACGACTACAAATAATATTACTGATGACCCACAGTTGGAAACTGAGATTGAAGAAAAAAATAACCTTCCGGGTATTACAACACAGCTTAAACTAAAACTGCAGAGTTTGAATTCGATAGCACGAAACAATTCCATGTATGCAGAAGGTACTGAGGAGGAAAGGTCGGTCACAAACAAATCTTAGGACGTCTAAATTGAACTCAGTACCATTAGACAAGGACTAAACATTCCAAAACATCATTAAACGGTTGGATACGTACTTAAAACTGAACAGATGTGATGATATCGATACAAGGAAATACACGTCAATCATACATCTTTGAGCCCAGAATTACATCAGAAAACGTATTATATTATATTTTTGTGCTCCACGGGATCCTGTGAGTTAGAATTTGAAGAGTTGGATAAAATTCATACATACATACATACACTCACGCCTTTTTCCCGGAGGGGTAGGCAGAGACCACATCCTTCCACTTGCTACGATCCTTACAGACTACTTTTGCTTCATCCACATTCATTGATCTTTTCATACACGCTCGCCGGTTTAGGGTACTCTTGACCTGACCTTTCTTTAGAACTTCCCCGATTTGATCAAGATAAGTTCGTCGAGGCCTTCCCCTTCCAACATTTCCATTCACACTCGCCATATATATCTTTTTAGTCAACCTGCTTTCATTCATCCTCTCAACATGTCCAAACCATTTAAGCATTCCTTTTTCAATACTGGTCACTACATCCTCTTTTACACCACATCGATCCCTTATTACACTATTTTTAATCCTGTCACTCAGATTGACTCCAATCATACTTCTTAACGCTCTCATTTCTACTGCATTTACTCTGCTTTCATGTTTTCTCTGCCACACCCAACTCTCACTCCCATACATCAGTGTTCGAACCAACACCCCTCCATGCACAGCCAGGCGGGCCTTTTCAGACACCTTCTGACTGCTCATAAAAGCGTGCAACGCTCCATTCACTCAGGATAAAATTCAGTTAGTAAATTATCAACAATTCAAAATTGGACAGATTACTAGAAGATTTATCAATGGTGTTTGACGGAACTCTTCTTTGAATATAAACTACAAAGCTCAATTAGTGCTTCAAGAAAATGTGACACCAATTTTCATCTAGCCGCGACGTATTCCATATGACGCCCTGAAGGACAAAGTTGACGAAGAAATAAGGAGGCTATGTAACGAAAATACAAAACTTGAAAATTCCTATTGGTTGTCTTATCTATATGTATATTGGTACATATTCAGAAAATAAATATCGGTACTTACCATAAGAATGGTATTATTTAGAACTTAATCATTTTCAGGGTTCCGTACCCAAAGGGTAAAAACGGAACCCTATTACTAGGACTTCGCTGTCTGTCCGTCTGTCCGTCTGCCTGTCACCAGGCTGTATCTCAAGCGCCGCGATAGTTAGACAGTTGAAACTTTTCACAAATTATGTATTTTTGCTACCGCAATAACAACAAATACTAAAAACAAAATAAAACAAATATTGAAGGGACAAAAAAAATCTCTTTTGTTGTATGGGAATACAACAAACGCGATTGTTTTGTCCTTTTTTGTTCGATATTAATAATGGCAACAGGTAGGCACTTGAAATATTCACAAAACACTCAGTTATATTTCTAACTTTAATGATCAATAATTAAATTAATATTTAAGGGACGTTCCCACACAAAACAATCCATTTTTTGCTTATTTTTGCTTGATATCAATAAATGGTAACAGGTAGGCACTACATTAACTAAATTAATGTAGGTACCTACTATTGTTTTCGTAGTCAATGGTACGGAACCCTTCGAGCGCGAATTGCACTTGGCCGATTTTTGTTTATACGGTAGAGACAAATGTTGGGAAATCGAAAAAAGTGTATAGAATTACACTGTCGTACCATATGATCAACTATATTAAGCATTACAAAAATAATTCCTAAACTGGACATAGATCTGTATCTCAGACAGGAAAAGGTAACAGGTGTGTTGCAACAACACTAAGCAGCTGACTGGTGGATTAAATCAATACAGACTGGTAGACCATTTGACAAGCTTCCATTTAGAAGATAATTTGATAAACTTCCATTTAGTAACGATTTATTTTTTCTAGGACGCACCGCTTTTGGGGGCCTGGCACAGTTTGTTTAGTGAAACTGCCTTTCTAACGCATCCAAATTATCTTTTTATTTAAAATCCTCCATATTTAAAAAAATACACTTTTAAAACATGAAAATAAAACGTTGAAAAAAAAATCACCTCACTTCATAATTATGTGTTGTTTAACTTAGGAATAGCTACCACCACGCACCCACTAATGACCAAGCAGCAGTAATTAATGATGTTTTGCTGACATCATTTGAAGCTAAAGAAATATAAAAATTTATAGACACAGTGGTCAGTACAGTCGAATCAGTTCTCTATCCTGTCAAGTTTCTGAACACTTTTTATCTTACTGATCATCCTCTACCATTCATGCCTCGAACCCACATCCCACCACCCACATGAAAGTTTTGTGAAACTACGTCAGCTTTTTGGTATAAATTTTGTTATGTTGTTTATAAGGATTTTTTTATAATTAAATATTTGAGGGGGTGTAAAACGGTTGAAAATTTTGTGGTTAATTATTTGTGTTTAACATCATATTGAGGTACTTGAAACTTCGTATCGATCATGAAGGGAGAATGACATAGGACTGGCTTTTTCAGAGCTCTACACCGATGCTGGTACTACACCGGTCTTCTATCCAAACGTAGTATGCAAGCAAATTGTCTTTGTAAAATCGCCTTTTTAACGCTTATGGATCGAGAAAAATGGTAACCTACTTGGTTGGAAATTAAGAATGTGGTTTTTACACAGGGCCACTTCTTCCAGGGCTCTACGCCAGTGTTGATCATATTCGAATAAAGCCTTGCAAGCTGCTTTGAATGGTTTGTTGTACTACAGCGTTGACAGTTTTGATAGTTTCAAACGATATTGTACTTCAGATTTCATGTAAATGCAAACAGATGTGGTGCGAGCTCGCTTGGACCACGGTTCGCTAGGAGAACTAACACCGGATCCCTAAATAGTTTAAATCGGCCCCTTTCATCCAACTATTGTAACAACGGGCCCCGGTAAGTCAGCAACGACGTATCGGCTCCCACTAAGTGCCCACCACCACCTCGCCCGAAATGGGCACCTTCGGCACCTTAGGAAAAGGAAGTGGAGGAAAAGAGTGGAGGAGAGGGGGGTAAGTCGTGACGAAAACTTTGTAACAGATCAAAACCCACGCGTGCGAAGCCGCGGGCATCAGCTAGTAATATTATAAGTATAGATTAAGTCACATCATTAAGCCCCGTTGGTCTAGTGAAAACCCCGTTTGGTCTAGGTCTAGCGGTTCGAATACCAGGCAACAAAAAGATTCGAATTTTCTAACATTGCTCGGGTTTGTGATCACCAATCCGCATTTGGCAAGCGTGGTGATAATTCCTATACCCATCATTGCTAAGGTTACTTGAATTCAATGATGGAGGTCTTTGCCCTGCAGTAAGACCTCCATCATTGAATATTGATTGTATCATAGTTACTTTACTTTTATGTATCATCGTAGTAAACGAGGGGTAGTAGGCACCCTAAAAATGATTCCTGTGAGATGATTTCTTGATGAAATTCAGTTATAATAAAATAAATAATAATAAATATTTTCAGACATGCCTCACTGGGCCACACAGAGCCATCTAGTCCCAAATTAAGGTAGTATTAAGTACCCTGTCGTATGGGGTACTAGACAACCGATAATCTTACTTATATACTTTTTTTTTGTAAATACATACTTATAATACATAGAAAACACCCAGACCAGTACAAACAGACATGTTCATGCACACAAATATTTGTACTGTGCGGGGATCGAACCCGCGACCCATGGCTCAGAAGCAGCGTTAACTACCGCTGATCCAAATGGTCGTCAAAATACTATTGTTTCCACTAAATTACGAAGTGATTTGATAACGAAACCGTAACTCAGTTCACTTTCTAATTGAACACTCATCAGGCGAAGTTTGAAGAGCGTTCAGTTGGATGAAGTTAGTTTATGGGTGATAGTAATTTATAAGTGAGTTATCATAGACAAGGCAGAGTCTACTCTGTGATCTCTAGATCAAAACTTCTGTTTACTGATAGTTTTCAAGAAAGCAGTCGAGAATAATGATACTCGTAATTAAGTTAATATTAATCATCACAATCCCAGCTGCCTGCTGCAGCTTGTGCTATAACAAAACAGACATTTAATCTTTAACAAACTCCGTCAATGGTAAGCCTAGCAACAACTGTCTGAGGTACTATAATTAATTGAGGACAACATAACATAGAGTGCTTTTAGATTCTCAAAGTAAATCTATACTAATATTATAAAGCTGAAGAGTTTGTTTGTTTGTTTGTTTGTACGCGCTAATCTCAGGAAGTACTGGTCCGATTCTTTCAATTCAAAAATTCTTTTTGTGTTGGATAGTCCATTTATCGAGGAAGGCTTTAGGCTATAAAACATCACGCTGCGACCAATAGGAGCGAAGCATCAGTGAAAAATGTTGCAAAAACGGGGATAATTATTCATATTAATCGCGATAATAATAACAGAAATTGAAGCGGACGAAGTCGCGGGCAACAGCTAGTAAAAGACTTGTTTTGTGGAAATCAGAAACAACGAAGGTATCACAAACACCCAAGAATAAATAGAAAAATATTTTTCTCCTCGACCCGTCCGACAAATCAGACACAGCACCACCTCGGAGCTGCTAACACTCTGTAAAACGGTGCATACAAATACTCTAATAAGTTGTTCGTAACACTATAATATGTAGGTAATAAAAAAATATCTTCAAGCGATGTATTACATTTGTCATAAACGTACGACATTTCAGCGTCCAAGGGTACAATGTATCATTTAATTACGAATAATGTCGCCGTTCCGTCATCTTGCAAGCAACTTAATACTTTGTCTAGAAATAAAGCCACAGTAGAGCTGAATTACAGTAGGTTTGTTTTGCGCGTAGTATCCGTGTTCATCCGAAGCAGTTTAGACTGGCTTGTAGTTTGTCTGAATGCTCTGTAGAATCTTATGGTTGTCGTTAAATGTAGACGTTGTATCTCGCTCCTTATTTGAGTTTAGCTTATTTTCAAAGCACCCCCGACCGCGTCTTTGGCGTTCTCTGTATCATTAATTCTCCCTTTATGAACGTAATACGAAATACTCATCTAATAAGCAATGCATATTCAGATGTCTACACAGCATTTAACAAAGCTATTTTAAAGTAAACAACAATTATAAGGCGGTCTTAATTACTAGAAGGATTTATCCGTATAGTTTAAAATTTCTGTCAAACTAACACCACATTAGAATATACATAGTTAGCGTGCAAAGATGGCGCGGTTCGCTAGTAATACGAATCACCAATCTCCCAATTGACGTCACCTAGCTTTGTACGTTTTTAGTAGCGCAAAATTCTAACAAAATCTCAGAGATTCTCAAAGGGAAATGCGTACGGGGCATCTGCTTCTTAAAGGCGAGTAGCTGTAAGCCTACCGACTATACTTACATTGTCCCTTGACAAGGGATTAACGCTTTCGTACAAAGTGGACGCTATCAAAATGTTAACATCACAGTAGGTATTAGAACCAAGAAGCATTTTTATAAATATTATATTGAAATAATGTTTAAATAAATCAAAGCATTGAAGTCAATGCCTGACAATGACTGCTGTTTTGTTGTAGCATCGGCTTTATCTTACTGACTTATTTCTATAGATACTAAATAAGAACAGTCCCATATAAAACTAGCGCTTTGGAATATCCGCGATTGAATCTAAGTAGCTATAACGTCATGTATCATAAATGTCTTAGTGGGGAAATTCACTCCACTAATGTAATCTGAAAAAAAGACAAAGTGATATTTGCGGTTGTTAAAAATGTGCTATTTCTCAAAAACTACCGGTTCGATCTCGTTTAAACCAATTTGCGTTGAAAGTATTTGTTAAAATCTGCATTAGCTATTTTTTCAAAATTTTCACTTGCTTATACTTTATTTGATATTTTAGCAACTTAATTGCACTTATAATATCAGTATATAAACTTAAAAAAATTTGTCTCAAGCGGGACTCGAACCCGCATCTCCTCCCGCCCGCCCGGCATGCGAGGAGATGCGGGTTCGAGTCCCGCCTGAGACAAAATTTTTCAAGTTTATATACTGATTTCACTTGCTTAGTTTAAGAGTTAGAGAAGCGACCCATTTTACCACTTCGGAAGCGTCTATCTTCCAAATGTTAGACTTTTGGAAAAAATGGTTCTAGGAACCTCTATGTCATTTTAAAAGACCTATCCTTAGATACCCAAATAGGCATAGGTTTGAGAAAAAAAATGTGTTTTAGTTCTATATGTATGGGAATTAAATATCATTATTTTTTGTATGAAAAATCGTAAAGCGGTCAACAGGATACACCAAGTTTCAACTGTGCAATACTAATACTTTCAGAATAAAGTGGCTGTGATATACGGACGGACGAACAGACAGACAGACTTGACGAAACTATAAGGGTTCTGTGTTTTGCAATTCGGATACGGAACCCTAACTAGGCACACAATCAGCGTTACAAATGTCCCATTTGACATAACATAAGGTACAACCTACATCAACCGAATAGTTACAACGTGACATAAATACCCATATTATTGCATGCCGACATAATTTGGCCGGGTTATAAAGTTGGCACTGATATAAAATCAATTTCAGTCATCCAATCGAGAACAGTTCTAGATGTCATTCTTGTATCGGATTATGTATCTTTGTGTAATGATTTAATCTTATATAAGTACCTACTGACACAAAGTTGAGTGCTACAAAGTTGAAATAGTACCCAAATATACTAATGAGCTCTCTCGTTTTGTAATGAAGTGGATAAATTTTTATATTGCATACTTTTCTAGTTAGTTTTTTTTGTTACAGAAAAAAGTTGCCGTACATTAAATCTTTTCATATATTACAAAGAAAACACAAAATTATTTTACAAAATTTCGTATTAAATATAAATCTCAGTTTTCTTAAAATGATGTTCCTAAGTCCTTACTTCCCAGAACCCCTTCACACTTTCCCAGTTATAACCCAGGGAAGTGTTTGTTAACCCGTAACAGGGTCGCGTTCCCTTTGAGATCAAGTTTTTGCGAAGCCCTTTGAAGGGTTACAGTTATAAGAAATATGGTTCACTTGGTAGAGAGCGTATAGGTACGTAACTATGTGTATAAGGTATAAGGCGTCGAAGTCCCCGCCGGAAATGAGCTGGTTGAAAGTCTTTAGTAACGCGCCATATTTGAGGATTTAACTAAAACATTTTGATATTTATTACTTGTAGTATGATGTTTCATATTTACTCTTTCTTTTTTTATTCTAAAAACTAAGTAAGATAGTATTTATAACATTTTTATTTAATCTTTTATCGCAGAAGAATTATTACATACGTTTACTCCCATTTAACGTTGGGATAAGGTGGTTATTCAAAATATTCTTTGATCTTTATCTTGATATTAATTTAGTATTTAACACAGTCTAAACTATTATAACGTGTACGAATTTGTTATTTCTTTGATGACACTTGAAGTGGCAAAGGAAGCCTTTGGCTGATAAGTCAGTCATTAAGGCAGAACTTTCCCCGAAAAGATGTTGATCTATTGCTAATTGATGTTGTCCGGAAGTAAACTTTCGCAGAATCCTAAAATGTACTTAATATTATCTTTATGCTAATACAAAGGCGGCAGATCAAACCCCGATTGTTAAAATGAAGGCGCTAATCGAGCTTTATTAGCAAAGTTGACACACTTCCCACGAGGCATAGGTCGACACTCTATGGACAAGTTTTCTTTTGAATAATTCAAGATGGACTCTATAAGAACACATAGAATAATTCAGTAGGCTCAGAAATCCAAGCATAAATCCTGCAATGGCAAGAATTAATATTAATATTAATATTTTACGTCATCCTGACATGAAGGTCATGAGTAAACTACTTATACCTTAATTTAAAGAGTCACAAAATGATAAAATAATTTATTATTATTTAGCAACTAGTTTGGCTGCCTATAGGCTTTATTTTAATCGAATGGCACTACACTTGCATGTCCTGTAAGTGTAAAAACGCGACTAAAAGAGTGCTGCCCGAAGAAGACGGCCAGCAACATTCTCTATTATAATCTCTATTATTGGCAAAACTAAAACAGGTATTGTCAACCCGTAAGGTGTTATGATTATGACAAAACCGTCGTTTTGGGGTGGTGGGATTTACCTCCTAGTGGTCCACCCTGGGCAACAGCATCGTTGGTTTCTAACCAATGATGACGGCTAACAGATCCCTCTGCAGTGGTAGACTTCGTAAGAGGCTGCCTGGATGCTACCACCCCTCCTGCCGGAGTCCAGCGCCAAACAGTTTTTCTGTGTTCCGCTGGTGTGTGGGAGAACCAGTGCCTCTGGGTAAGCTCGCTCTATCTTAGGTTTCTTCTTAACCGTATAGTTAATTATGTAGTCAAGAGCAAACCCATTATTTATAAAAAAAGGCCATGTCATATGGACTGATGTGGGATGATAATAATGATGTGGTTTTCCATGATCAGTTACTTGTTTATGTCTCTAGCTGACTACGTTAAAACGATATTCATCTTACATAAGCGTCACCCGTTCGCGTCTGAATGTAACTACCGTCTGTAATTCTGTTGTGGAAACAGCGTCGTTCGATATATGCTTTCCTCTCAGTTTTTATGTCCGTCGTTGGTTTAATGACGTGTTCAACTCAGGTGTGAAACACCTGTGGCACTGCCCCTTAGGATATTACTTTTTGATTTACTCTTATGTCGCTATGAAATCGGCCTAGTAATACTTAAGCTGCTATAAAAAAAAATACACAATAACTACGCTGTCAACGAACTGAATGTTGAATGTTAAGTACTTGAAGAACAATGAATGCTGTCTAACATAATACAGTGAATACGTACGGTTGAAAATTGTATCGAGAATTTTCGAGCACGTCTTTGTGATTAAATTCTTATCCGGACGGTCAGTGAGTTTGGTCATATATCGTTATAGAAACCGACAGACGAACTCTAATATCTTATTGCAATGTTAGTAATTGCATTGTGTTTTCGTATCTTTTTTTCAATTTGGCGTAAAATAAAAACTCCTTACGTGTTAAATAGCGCTTATGCCATCATTACACATGTTTGAAAAATTATAAAAATGTTGCAATGGTAGAAAGACGACTGCTGCCCGTCTTTTCCTAGCAGTACTCTTTTAGTCGCCTCTTTCTTACGACACCTAAAGATAGAAAGGGGTGTGGTATTCTTTTAATGTGATGGCAGCACACAAAACCTTCTTAACATATTGACACAAGAAAATAAAATCATCGTAGTTAGTAAGTTATTTGATCGTTTCAAGGTTCCAATATTAAGTTAAAGCGTATGTCCCTTAAATAATACATGGCACAAAAAATCACATGTATCCATACAATTAACTTAAGAATTACATTTCTAAAACTTCCAAAAACCGAAACAATCCACATCTTATTTCAACAAACGTCCGTTCACGGCGGTTGCTCGCAAAGTAATGACGCGTACCGCCCCCACCACTGCCACTGCCGGATGCGTTGGAAACGCGGGAAGCGTTACCAGATTCCGGGCCGACGCACATCCGGCCTACACTCATTGCGGTTGGTACAAGTGGAGTGTTTAAATTTATGTTGCCAACACAAATTGGTAGTTTAAATATTTGTAAAACTCGCCTAAACCATTCCCGGTTCATGTTATAAATCTTCTTTTACATCTACGTATTTTTATTTAGCATTTCTATGGGTAGCTAATTCTCTTCATTTGTTCTTCCTTATTATTATTCTATATGAACAGTGACATTTGGTATTATTCATTTATCAATTCAAATTAAAACGTTTTTTGCTTAATTTTGTTTAGTTTTTTATCAGAGCCCGCCCCAATGTCGTCTAGACTATTTAAAGTGAATTTATTATAAGTATATTAAGCTTTTTATCGTTGATCACTTCACTTATCATTTGGGTCAGCGGTAGTAAACACTGCTTCTGAGACATGGGTCGCGGGTTCGATCTCCGCACAGTACAAATATTTGTGTGCATGAACATGTCTGTTTGTACTGGTCTGGGTGTTTTCTATGTATTATAAGTATTTATTTACAAAAAAAAAAGTATATAAGTAAGTTTATCGGTTGTCTAGTACCCCATACGACAGGGTACTTAATAGTAGCTTAATTTGGGACTAGATGGCTCTGTGTGGCCCAGTGTGGCATGTCTGAAATATTTATTATTATTATTATTTATCATTGTTAATAGTGTCTAAGTCTATGGGAGTCCTTAAATGACTTAAGAGGAAACAAAAGGGCTATTTTTCCATACAAACGTAGTCCCCTTTTTCCTCCCTGGATAATGCCAGTAGAGCAATATTTTTTATTATAAAAATCTATGGCTACTATTAGCATGTTTCTATATTTTCCTTTTTTTCATAAATTAATTAATAAAAGAGATACCAGCCTTCAAAAATCTAAAAAATTCGCCAGATTTTCCGCTGTGTTCAAACATCTAGAAAACAAATTTGGCTAAACTTTAAAAAAAAAGGAAAATATACGAACACGGCCAAAGCCTTTCTTTAGTTTTTAATAAAAAAAAGTATTTAAATAGGTCTAGTTTTGGAAAAGGAATCGGGGACTACGAAACGTTGATTTTGTGTGCTTTAAGTAGGTATTTTCGGTCCAAGATGCAGTTGCCTCTATCTGCTGCTGACTGCGCGACAGCAATAGATTTTACAAATACCTATTTTTCAATTCTCTCGACCTTAGTGTTTACTCTTATTAAGTGTTTTCCACTTAACCAAGAAACAATGGAAAATTAAAGGTTAATCTATATACCTATGTTTCCCAATAATATTAGCCCCAATAATACTTGTCTAATTTTAATCATCTAAATACAGTACACGGGAAGCGGTTGGATGCGTCATAAATCTATAACCTGTATCACAGCCCATATTTTACCTCGCCAAGTTAAGTTCAATTGCAAATATCTAACCCATATTTTCTCTCTCAAAATATTTCCGCCTTAGTCTGTGCGTTGCACACTTGGTACAGATTGTAATTTATGGCCGACTGTACTGGGTTGCCGCGATACGCCGCAAGCGAGAATTTTCGCTTCCACCAAAATGCAAAATGCGTTCTAGGATTTTCGTTACAATAGTCGAGTGTACATGAGGAATGTCGGGAATGCAATATTTATTGATATTTTAAGATTTTAAAATAAATAGCGTTGAGATACTTCCTTAGTTGGGAACTGTAATTTTTTTTGAATACGCTTGTATTATGGTAGAGCTATCATTTCTCAAACGAAACGTTTGACCCACAAAAATTAATATTATCATCAAATGAATATTAGGTATGAATAGAAAGTAGTTTACGCTTTTGACGTGACAACGTCTTAAATTAGGTTGCGGCTGGGAGTCACTTATGAAAAAGTGTAACGCTCGGTAACGTTACGATGACGTCATCGTCCTATCCTCAACAAAATCACTCAAATAGGAATTAGTTAAGTTTAAGTTTACATGTACAATGTTTTAGTAAACAAAATATATTTCTATAGTTAAAATTTGTGCAATTCTTATTTTCATTCAATTCCTTGTTCCTATTGTGCAATTTAATTATATTCATATCAATAAATATTCTACCTAGAAAAAGACGTTGTCACGTAAAATCTTCGCCCGTAAAACCGACTTTATTTAATCGTATGAAGGAATTTTTTTAATACTGTGTCCGAAGTCACTCTGTGAACTCACAAAGAGAAAGATAACATAAAACATCTCAAAAAATAGTGTTTCAGTAACGCAAATAACTCGTAGACAAAGTTAAAACTATAATTTACGGCGCGTATTACTGAAACTTCAAATTTATACATATCCTGAACTAAATAAAACTTTAAATAACTTCAAACTACAAAAACACACAAGACTTATCAACAGACCAAGATGGCGCGTGGCGGCAATTTGGCGCGAAAGTTGCGCGCTAATGCGCGTTATGACGTACTTTATTCCGGTATTTACCGGTTTATTCCGCTATTCGCCGGTTAATTCGGTGGTGGGTGATAGTTGTGGGGAGATAAACTCCCTAAATAGTGCACCTAATTTCCGAAGCTCGCTCTGGCTTCGTGCTTGAGCGTCGAGTGCAATCTTAATAGAAGTCAAGGAGAGCTTTATGTTTAAAAAAATGTAACGTTATCTTCATGAGATGAATAGAAGGTAACATAATACATTATAAGCTCTAACCCCCGTATTTATAATGAAGTAATTACTTATTGCTTAAGAAAGAAGTGTTCATACCTAGTGCTTAAGTGAAAGAAATTGGTCACCATTAATAGTCATATTATTTGGCTGAAAATGCTAACTTTTGGTAGTTATAACTTCTAGTAATTTCTTGATTAAGGCATACAAATTGTCTCTCAAGTAATTACTTGTAGTCAAGTAATTACTTTTACTTGTTTATAAATACGGGGGTAAGTATTATCTACTTGAAAATGACTACTGATTTAAAGCCAAAACAAAGAAGAAAAAAAAGCAGAAATTTCCATGAAATTCCTTATGGGGTAAAAAACCTGAAGGAAGGCCTATGTTTAGCAGTGAGCGTCGTTTGGCGTATAAAAGAAGGAAGTTTACAGAAATAATAACATATAAGTTATTAAAAAATAACTAAGTAAGAAATTCAATAAGTAATGGCCAGGATAGCGAAAAGTCGTATCTTCGAATCTTACTTAAAGGCTGACTGCCTTTGAAACAATTATAAAATTAAATATTATCGAAGCCTAAGAAATTAATTTATAGAACTCAATAATTATTTATAGAAGAAGGGTATTACGACTACTAACTAGTCCCTGCGCAGTGTAACTGGTCGGAAAAAATACACTAACCGTAACAAACAACCAGCAAAATAAATTTACGTGAAGCAAGTCTTTGCCAAGCTCATAACACATATCATTTTCCGGTATCATTCCCTATTTTCGTGCTAGTAGTAATAAGGGCATAAGAACTAAATGAGGAGTTATACACCTTGCCAACGGGGCCTTGCGCCGATGTTTATGGCAGACAGTGTAACCACAATAGAGTAAGACATAGTACGCTTAGTTTATGTTTTCAAAATACCCAAGATTGTCTAGGTTCTTATCACGGAATGAATTCGCAAAAAGTCGGTGACGACCCGGTTGGCCTAGTGGTTCGGTGTTTCTCCTACTACTCAAGAGTCCCGAGTTCGATTCTCAGTCAGGCCAGTTTAGAAAACAATCTTTTTCGTCTGGCTTGGATCTGGGAGAGATGGGGGCTATGGTCATTTCAGGAAACGTAAATTATTTACAAAATATTGAAGACCGCTCCAGTAGAGATACAATTTTTTGATGGACACATAACAGGTCAATTCCAGCTTTCTGAGTTCAGAATAGTGGCAGTAGGCCTACTGTTTCTACTTTTCCTATAGTTTTCATGGCGTTAGCTTTGAAATAGTGGCGCCCAACGTGGTGGAGCAGGTTATGTGTAAAATACACATTTACGTAATAAATTATGGGTTGTTAACGACTTAATAAGCGGAGGTGGTATAAGAGTTTTATTTTAGTCATGATATACGGTTTGAGAAGCTGCAATATGGCATAATGTATGCTGTAAGGCATTAACGAGACTACGTAAGTAATAAAAGGGTTCACTTAAATTTAAGTTGTGAGATACATTTTAATTGCTATTGTTTCGTATTAAATTTATTTAACGAAAAGAAAACTTCATAATCCATGGTGTATCTCTTTAGAGTAGAGTAGAGTATGGGGTTGTGCTAAAGAGCGCACCCCCATACTCTCGCGATTGGCAAGTTCTTCCAGCCCAAAGGCACTCAATAACAGGGTCTTCGGTACACAATCAAATACTGACTGAGACGATGCTATTTCGATCGGATTTCAATTTACTTTTTCAATAGGCGAGCTATGATTTTAACAAAAGGATAGCGTTTATAGGATACGGTTCGTTCATAAGCAGAGCGGTCACTAGGTACTGTTTTTACGAACAGAAAAATGGAGGTTCTAAATTAAATAGGCCTAGCCCAAAGGTATAATGTAGATAAGAATACAAATTTCCAGTACATCTCTTCTCTCCTCTACACAATCCTGTCAGTCAAATCACGCCTGACACAATCTATACACATCTTTTGAAACCTTCTTCCACAAACAAATATTCATTGATACATTCCAGAACACAATGATAGACACAATCGAATTTGGGTACTTACAACGTCGACAGCATAATGTGTCCCAGAGAGTGATAAGCTATCCCGGGAGGTGCTACTCAAAAACACTGACGTGATAGTAGTATCGAAAAAGTATAGTTAAGTGGAAAAGTGTTGCAGAAACAGTCGGATTCAGGAGTTACTTAGAAAGCAATACGATTGTATGATGTAATAAATCTGTGACTCATCAACAGGAGGCAAAAAATCAGTAAAATTTAACAGTAATATCTGTTTTATTTCTGCAAATAGGCCCCAAGAGGCTCTTTTACCCGTTGCAATAGTCAAACCTATAACTTATTTTTGACAAGTGTGGGGAAGAAGCAAAATCAGTAAAAATCAGGAAAATCAGTTTATTCCTGCAAATAGTCCCCTATATAGTCCATTAAAAACATTAATAGTGTCTACTGTACTATAGCGGTTTTTCATTAAAATCACTTTGAAAAGCGATTAAATACGGTCACCAGTTGTAGGTATTCCTCACTCATCCCTCAGGCCACCTCCCAAACAAAAGTGCAGAAACAATCTCGTGACAACAAAATGAATTGTGGTTCGCGTCTCCAGAGGATTGTTTTTAAATTTCGTTACAACTTGCCCGAGTCGGGAACTAAACGAGACAGCAATATCAACTAGTGCTGTATCTAGAACTATCGATAATTTTGATATAATTTAAATGCAATACATAATTTAAATACTTATTGTACCTTAACATCTTAAGCAGAAACATATTTTTTATACACGTATGTACACACACGGCAGAATATCATCAACTACAAAATGACAAAAAGTATCAATGTTAACTGATCTTTATCTGTTACAGATAAAGTTTAAAATAGATTGTGGAAGTTGAACATTTGGGTAGGTTGATGTGCTGACCACTGTGCAAAGGTCACTCCATAAGAAAGATTTTGCTTTAACCGCTACACTTGTCAGGCGAGTTGGATATCGCAGTTTGGGATGTGGTAAAAAAAAATGCTGGTGCTCGTATTCTTCTCGTAGTTTTTCTTGATTCACCTCTTCCTAGTTCCTATACTCATAGAGAGAGAGAAGGGCTGCTCATTCATGTGCCGGCACTAAACGACACATTGACAATGCATTTGACGTGAGTAAGTAATAAGTTTTGTAGAAATCAGAAGCAACGAAGGTAATCCAAATGGTACACCCGAAAAATATTGAAATCAGACTTTGTTATACAATGTATAAAAAAGGCTGATTTTAATGAACATATCCGGGAATCGGACCTCGAAGCAGGCGACGCCTTGAAAACTGATGTGTGCCTCCACCTCGGAGGTCGACAAATATATTAGTTACCCTCAAGTTCGTAATAGTAAATTAGTAAATTATCAGAGTTTCGATGTTATCGATAAGTGAATTCAATTTCCCATCACCAAAAGAACTGTAAGTATGGGAAGAAGCGAAGATAGTTCAAGTCTGGGACGCGATTCGGTTGTTAGCGGACAGCACAATAGGAATTAAAAGGAGAAGGCTCCCTCTTGAATCACTTGTCGCGTCATCCCTATTTCAAGGTCGCCTTGTTCTTCTTTACGAATTATCCTTCATGGATAATCCTGGTGAAAAAGTTTTTCGAGCTGCCTAATAACGGCCTCTGACGAGACTTGTTTCTTTGACTTCCATCTTGTTACAGAAGAGACGTCAACGTACCACACAAAGTATGATTCTAGCCACAGAACATGGAAAAAGGTTAGAAAGGCGATGTAGGCGGGGCAGGCGCGCCACATAGTTTATGAGCAAATGCTTATAAGTGAGCGCTGCAATTGGTTTCTTTTGACTTCACGCCATCCTATTAGTCGCGCGACGTCAATAGAATTTGCTTAATTGGCGTTCTTTGAACTCGTTCTGGGGCGCAAGCGGCGACAGCAGTTCTCATACAAATGGCGCATAACAGCCTTTCTAACATTTTCCATGTTCTGTGACTATAACCCACCCATTCCTTCTAGACCCAATATACATATTATATCGTTCAAAGAGACTACAGTATTTCTAACCTTTGGCTCCACGAACCTGTTTCAGTTTTCAGAAGACAGCGAATCTCTTAATCTACTAATTAGATCGGGGGTATTTAATTAGTTATGTGATGCTGTTTTTCCTGTCGCAAATTTTATTAGTTATTTTGGACTCTCAAGTCAAGTTTATTTTGTTTCACGCACATGCTACCATTACGTAAATCTTGTCGAATGGCTTACCTTTAGGGGTAACTTTATCCCATTTTGAAAATTTACTGAAACTGTGTCTTGCGTGGTAGCAGACTACAGTATCACTACAGTCGTTAAGTAACTGCGCACGCTGTGCTATCACTGTATGTATTTGTATTGTATGTACAATGTCAAAGAAAACGTAAACTGTAAGTTGCGGTGCTTAGTATTCGCGTGTAGTTCGGAGTTCGAGAGCTTTCAGAGACTTTGTACTCGCTTGTACTTCGCAGTATTTCACACGTTTGCAAATGGATTTGGGTCAAACGTCGTTGCGTTAGGAAAATTGGATTGTTTATGGTTTGAAGTCTTGAACAAAGCAGGAAAGATGAAAAAGATTTTGAAGAATTTACTCTATGAAATGTGAACAGAAGTAATAGAACAAAGTATGCGATATTTCTACTATTAAAGTACAAATGGATATGTTTTTGAGCTTAAAGACGCACAAGCCTTGTCTTACAAGCTACGAGTATCAAAGTATTGCCTTAAAACTATTGCTGTTTTTCTATGAAATGACAAGACTACTATGAAAGTACTACCCGTACCTCCATAAAAAATACTAATTCACTTTTTCCCATTTATGATTTTAATCGGTTAAGTTAATGCAGTGGAATTGAAAATGCGAATTCGATTTAAGATAAACGAATTTTCCACCCAGATAGTGATCAGCTGTAAAAAATTTTATAATGTCTAAAAAAAATTTGATATTTTTCCAATTTGTAATCATTGGAGTGCAAGACTTTTGGAAGGCGTATGAGGGATCAAACCTATCATGCAGAAGCCTGGATTATATTACTTAAAACAAAAAGCTCTAATATAAAAGCTTAGTGTACTCTTGTCAAGTGGTACCTACTGCTGAATTTTAGGCATATAGGTACAATGAGCGGTTATCAAGTGGGTTAGTAAAATTACATTTCAGCTGATATTAAACTATAATTATTAATTGCAATATTACCAATTAACGTATACAAAGATTAATTGGAATACCTATAACCTCAAATACGAAATTTCTGTTTTATAATCTCTCATTGCATGCTACGATACTTATAATTGCAATTGTAGGGTCCGTGTAATTGAAACTTGGTGTGGTGGTTAAACTATAAATGATTATTTATAGTTCAACTAAAGTTGTAACAATTCTGAAAATCGATATCATCACAAGCCCGTATTGGAGTCCACTGCTGGGCAATGTTTTTTTCCAGAAGGTGGATTTTTCCATAATTATCACGCTTCTAAGACGGATTAAAATTATTAAAATCTGTTTATTTCTGCAAATAGGCCCAGGGAGGCGATTCTCGCGCAATAGACATATGTCGAATTAGAGATATGTCGAAATAAAATGGCGGATGTCGATTGAAGCAGAATTTTCGTATTCTCGAAATGTCACCTTAGAGATATGTCTATGCCTAGCGCTCGACTTGCAACGTCAGTAAATGTCAGTCGAGATAAATGTCGCGCGCAAAGTATATCGAAAATTTTCCTTGGCGCAGTTTTTCGACAGCTTCTAGAAACTCCACCAACCTTGACTTTTGTTTTGAAGTCGGGTACTGTTTTTTACTAGACATATTTTAAAATTCCGTGTAATTTTCGTACAATTAAACCCTCTTCTTTTTGTTTTATATAGTGCCGAGCGAACTTAAGTTTAGTTATATCTGTCTAATCTGTAGAATTTAAACACGAACGTAATTTAATGTGTAATTTTTAAACAAAAAAACAACGGTTGGCTGATATAATGTTAAAATTAACAGAAGGAAAATTAGGGAGTTTTGCGCGGGAAACGAAAAGAGAAAGATGGACTTTGTTTCGTAATTTTTTGAAATGATCTTAAGCGGCATTTATTGTGATAAAGTGGTGGTATTGTTATAATAATGTGTCAGTAAGTAGGATAAATCAAATAAAAGTGAGAAACAAGGAAAGGCGCTCCTACTTGACTCTGATCCACGTTCTCGCGTAAAACTCCTTGAAATGTATAAACCACCCATACATTTCAATGAGTTAGGTTAGTTTAGGTTTAGGTTAGATTAGGCTATTATGTTTATGTATTTCTGATATTGTATGTATTTGAAATTGTTATTTTAACTAAAGACTAGGCTGTATGGACTCGTCCGAAGCCGTAAAATGTTTATTAAAAAAAAGGATAATTACGTTACTTTTCATGCATTTTATTATTGCAATTTATTTATTAAAAAAAAGTTCCCTTACTTATAAACCCGTTTTATGAGATTTTTTGTGAATACTATACTTACCTACTGCAGTATTAAATCGTTGATTTATGGAGTAGTTTCATATTTTAGAAACCATTAAAATTGCGAATTCATTTATCCCGATTATGATTCAACACAATCGAGAAAACGGAACGCAGCCAGTGATAGAGATTCCAAAAATCTGCGACTTTTATCTCTATTGATCCCGAGAATACGATTATAGAAGTTTTGAGACATTTTTCAATAGACATTTAAAATTCGACATTATCTCGAATTAGAGATATCTCGCAAGAACTGAGAATCGCCTTCCTGGAGGCGCTTTTACACGTCCCAATATTTCAACCTACCACGGTTGGCGATTGCTATTTGGCTTGTAGTGGAAAGACCAGACTAATTCTTCTTTAAGCGTCTTTTACAACACTCATAGGACGAGAATGGTTGGTGTATTAAATTTTAGGACTGCATCACTTACCATACGTAAAAAAATCATGAAGATTTTAATGTTATTGTCGGTAAAATATATTTAAAAAAAACAGCGATATTATTTATATATTAGCGCTGTCAACCTTTTTCATGTTTGATTTAAATGTGACTTACTTTTAGCACCTTACCGACAAAAACATCATCAAAATTGGTTTATTTAGTCAAAATCCATACCATTATATCGTTGCTTGAATTATCAATTTGGATGGATTAAAAACCGATTAGTAGGTATTATAAATAAAAGTTCTCCAATACTAGCATTACGTGAACGTCAACAAACTAAAAAAGATTATTTAAATAAGAGTTTAAAACATTCAGTGTCCCAGATACAGTTAAAACGTTGACCGTTTGAAGTATTTACAAGGGATGTGCATTAGCTTTACTTAATGGCATCTAATTGAGGTATTTTAACAGCGGATCTATAAAACAGACACAATAAAACAGAACAATAGATAGAGAGACATTATTATCGATGGATAGAGAAATGGGGGTTCTCATTTTGAGCTTGTCTCTTTATCTTGCAAGTTTATATCTATCTTATACTCCTCCTCCCTCACCTACATAAAGATTAATATATATCTATATATTAATCTTTATGTAGGTGAGGGAGGGTTTACTTCACCGACAAAAAAAGAGGATTGCAATTTAAGGCGCATATTTATATATATTTAATGTATAAATGCAGAACTTTTGACAAGGTTGACCAATTGCGATGACTTTTAATCGGTCGCTGTTTATCAATTCCAAACTGGTTTCATACTTAATTGTTTTATATAATATTTTATTTGGCCTAAACACAAAGTCCCTGCAATAACATAACGCAAAAACTCGTACGTTCTACTTCAAAAAGTCCAAAGCACATCAATAAAAACGACAATTACCATCCCGAGTTCTCCCCTGTCAGCAGAAGCAGGGTCGAAGTAGGCCGTAAAAAGTGTTTAGATAGGCGGTATATTTAGCGAGTGAAATATGGACAGGGCCGGATTCGGAGGCGGCCGTTATTCAATTATTATTCGCTTGATGGACCCTAACTGGATCTGCGGATTGGGGACTGATGGATGGCGATAGTTTTAGGCACATCTTTTTTGCGTGATTTTCCAAGTTCAAAAGTATTCATTGATACTGCGCTGACCACAATAAGGCTGAATACCGCCAAGATTATCTAGCGACGGTTGTAATAATTTGTAAGCTTGGATAAAAACAATTTTAATACATTTTATACAAATATCTTCAAAACAGTTTCCAAATACACAATCCAGTTTGTTTCATCACTTTAAAAACAAACGCAGAAATTATTAAAAGTCTCAACCCTGTACCAGCCCTCGACAAGGATGCGTCTAGCGGCAGACCTTTTCGCCATATTTGTTATTTGTGCTCTATTAAATTTCAGAATGATATTTATGTGCTTAAATTGTCAGCGAAACGTCTGAAAGAGCCTTAGTAAAAACGGTCTGGGTTTTTCGAAGCAACGAAAAAACTTCGGTTGTCAACAGAACAGGTAACTTTATTATTAATAGGGGTTAAAGTAAGAAATTGCCGATTATTTTCCCACTTTTTATTTTGTTTATAGCTCTTAAGTATAGTCGTATTATTGCGTAATTCTTTTTGTATTGTATCAAAAACTAAATAAAGAAACTTTTGACTAAAAAAAATGCAATACTAGTGCCTATTACTTCAAAGGAAGTCGTTGAAAAGACCCCTTACAATGTGTCAGCTGACCTTCTGGCTTCAATTAAGTATATTTGTATTATATACTTTGATTTTCAGTAATTTAAATACTATAATGCGTAGCTTTATAACCATCTAACTTTCACCTTTGCATCGAAAACGGTTCAGCCGTTTTTAAAAAAAATAAAAAGTTGTTAGTATGGAAAAATGACTTTTCTCGATTTCGTCCATACAAAACGGCAATTTCATACTTTAACCCCTAATACAATGGGTATGGCGTAAATGTTTAAATTTAATGGGATAACCAAATCAATTATATACAGGTAAGCTGGTAACGCCCCGTTGGTCTAGTGGTTTAAATACCGGGCCAAGATCTCGGGGTCCCAGGTTCGAATCCCGGGTCGGGCAACAAAAAAAGTTTCGAATTTTCAAACGTTGTTCGGGCTTGTGATCACCAACCCGCATTTGGCAAGCGTGGTGATTATGCCAGTACACCACCCATATCATTGCTGTGGTAACTTGAATTCAATGATGGAGGCCTTTTCCCTGCAGTGGGATGATTATAGGCTGTTACTTTACTTTTTAAGCTGGTAAGCTAAATTTAACCAGAGAGGCTGAAGGTAAAATACTTTTTACCTTTAAATAATCAATTCGGCTGCAGTAAGTCCCCTTGAGTGTATTTATGCATTGAAATGCAACAAGACAATGTAAATTTTTATGTATGGCTTATTTAATTAAGGCATACTTACATTACCAACTTTTGAGTTGGACAACATTACATAAATTGTTCTGACACCATAGTAAATATTTAAAGCACCTGTTTTATAAAACAATATTTATGATTAACAACGAAGGTATTACAGACACTCTCTAGAAAATATAGAAAAATACTTTTTTCTACACTGACTCATCCGGGAATCGAACCCGTAACCTCGAAGCAGTAGACACCTTGGAAACTGGTGTACGCTAATCCACTTCGGAGGATGTTAAACTTTAACTGATATTAACAGGATTTTAATCAATCAATCTGTTTATTTATTACGGTCAATTCAGTACCTTTAATTGTGCAAGAGATTTCTTTATTTTAGTATTTAAAGAGTTTTTATAGAGTGTAAAAGAGCCGAGACAACATTAGTTCGCCAATAAAACACTTTACAGTCTACTTTATATGATATTTTAGCAACTTAATTGCACTTATAATATCAGTATATAAACTTGAAAAATTTTGTCTCAGGCGGGAAAAAAAAAAAAAAAATTTTCAAGTTTATATACTGACTTTACAGTCTGTTGAAAACTGTTAAACCTAATCTTAAGCCGTATCTCCATTATTCAGTCTAGGTACTCGTCTCAAAGAAATTTGCTAAGGAGGTTACTTGACTTTTATTGGCCTAATTAAAAAGCTCGGAGATCTTTTAAACTTAACATTTATTTTAAGTATTTAAAGTGAGTAAGTATAGGTTTTTATCTACCTATCTATTTAGGGCCAGAAATATCGTTAAAGATATGTTTCGTTATCGAAAATAGTAAAGATTAACGTTATCAATACAATAAATAATTCTTAAATAAAGCGTTATGAATTTACTAAATTTTTATCTTCCAAATTGAAGACTTAGCAGTTTTTTTGGTTAACTGGCCAAAAATTAGTTTTAACAAGATTTATTTTAAAATACTCTTAAAAATCAATTTCGATAAAAAAACATAATTTGTTTTTACACACCCGATTCACCAACTTTCCTTGCACAACACTCAGTGGAGTTGTTTCTAAGAGCATGGTCTGCTCAATATGGACATATTCTAAACTAAAATAGAGTAATACTGGCCAAGTCATATCTTTGACTTCAAGTAAAATTAAATTCCAACAGCCGCCGTCTAACTTATAAAACACGCTCTAAAACTTGTAGAATCGGCGCTGTTCGCTCGAGGGAGTTTTGCGTGTCTAATGCACACTAGCGCCACTCAGCAGTTCTGGAGTATAAGTTTCGGATGCGATCGACATTTTAAAATTAATGCCACGGAGACGAATGGCCTAGCGGCGCGCGGGTGATGGACAGAAAAAGTTAAGCGATTTGGTATGTGGCTATCACAATGATGGGTGACTGAAGATGGCCAGCAATTTAAATTTATGGGATCATATTTACAATAAAATCTAGGTACGAGTAATTTCTCGTCTTGCGATACTGAGGTGATTTGTGTCTCAACACCGAAAACTGACTATTGAGTGAGGCTAGAGATGCCTTATGGAACTGAAACGTGGTCGCTTAATAAAGGTCTCATATAAAGAAGGCCCAAGGTCGCAAAGCGGAAAATGTAGAAAAGTCTGTCAGAACGACCAAGCATTGATCTCTACATATAATATTTATCCATAACCACCATCGCTTAAAGAATTGCTGGGTTTAAGTAGCAGTGGGCGGGCCACATAGCACGAAGATTCAATAGACGTTGGGGAGGAAAGCTTCTAGAATGCTGATTGCGCACCAGAAAACGATCTGTGGGTAGCAACCAGTTGGACTGACGATCTGGTCGCTGACAAGGGGATTCCTTGGGGAGGCCTTTGCTAACTGTCTGAATCGTATCTACTATCCTTCAAGAATTATCTGGTGACGGAGTGTTTCAAGCCTCCGCTCACGTGATTTGTTTTTACAACTTTTATCTTGCGAAAAAAGCAGACACCAACGGATTAACGTGTCTTCCGAAGCAAGACTATAACCACGCTTCCAGATTCGAGGCAATTAAGAACAGATCGTTTCCTAAATTCTCCTGACCGGGAATCTAACCCGGGTAAGGATCTCCCTTGCGTACCAGGCGGATTACGATGATCTTTGGATATCACCTGGACATATCAATATAACAAAACTTTTAATCCATTTCGAATATGGCGATACTAAAAATACTTTTTTCTACACTGACTCATCCGGGAATCGAACCCGTAACCTCGAAGCAGTAGACACCTTGGAAACTGGTGTACGCTAATCCACTTCGGAGGATGTTAAACTTTAACTGATATTAACAGGATTTTAATCAATCAATCTGTTTATTTATTACGGTCAATTCAGTACCTTTAATTGTGCAAGCGATTTCTTTATTTTAGTATTTAAAGAGTTTTTATAGAGTGTAAAAGAGCCGAGACAACATTAGTTCGCCAATAAAACACTTCACAGTCTGCTGAAAACTGTTAAACCTAATCTTAAGCCGTATCTCCATCATTCAGTCTAGGTACTCGTCTCAAAGAAATTTGCTAAGGAGGTTACTTGACTTTTATTGGCCTAATTAAAAAGCTCGGAGATCTTTTAAACTTTACATTCATTTTAAGTATTTAAAGTGAGTAAGTATATTATGTTTTTATCTACCTATCCATTTAGGGCCAGAAATATCGTTAAAAATATGTTTCGTTATCGAAAACAGTAAAGATTAACGTTATCAATACAATAAATAATTCTTAAATAAAGCGTTATGAATTTACTAAATTTTTATCTTCCAAATTGAAGACTTAGCAGTTTTTTTGGTTAACTGGCCAAAAATTAGTTTTAACGAGATTTATTTTAAAATACTCTTAAAAATCAGTTTCGATAAAAAAACATAATTTGTTTTTACACACCCGATTCACCAACTTTCCTTGCACAACACTCAGTGGAGTTGTTTCTAAGAGCATGGTCTGCTCAATATGGACATATTCTAAACAAAAATAGAGTAATACTGGCCAAGTCATATCTTTAACTTCAAGTAAAATTAGATTCCAACAGCCGCCGTCTAACTTATAAAACACGCTCTAAAACTTGTAGAATCGGCGCTGTTCGCTCGAGGGAGTTTTGCGTGTCTAATGCACACTAGCGCCACAGCAGTTCTAGAGTATAAGTTTCGGATGCGATCGACATTTTAAAATTAAATGCCACGGAGACGAATGGCCTAGCGGCGCGCGGGTGATGGAAAGAAAAAGTTAAGCGATTTGGTATGTGGCTATCACAATGATGGGTGACTGAAGATGGCCAGCAATTTAAATTTATGGGATCATATTTACAATAAAATGTAGGTACGAGTAATTTCTCGTCTTGCGATACTGAGGTGATTTGTGTCTCAACACCGAAAACTGACTATTGAGTGAGGCTAGAGATGCCTTATGGAACTGAAACGTGGTCGCTTAATAAAGGTCTCATATAAAGAAGGCCCAAGGTCGCAAAGCGGAAAATGTAGAAAAGTCTGTCAGAACGACCAAGCATTGATCTCTACATATAATATTTATCCATAACCACCATCGCTTAAAGAATTGCTGGGTTTAAGTAGCAATGGGCGGGCCAAATAGTACGAAGAATCAATGGACGTTGGGGAAGAAAGCTTCTAGGATGCTGACTGCGCACCGGAAAACGATCTGCGGGTAGCAACCAGTTGGATTGACGATCTGGTCGCTGACAAGGAGATTCCTTGGGGAGGCCTTTGCTAACTGTCTGAATCGTATCTACTATCCTTCAAGAATTATCTGGTGACGGAGTGTTTCAAGCCTCCTCTCACGTGATTTGTTTTTACAACTTTTATGTTGCGAAAAAAGCAGACACCAACGGATTAACGTGTCTTCCGAAGAAAGACTATAACCACGCTTCCAGATTCGAGGCAATTAAGAACAGATCTTTTCCTAAATTCTCCTGACCGGGAATCTAACCCGGGTGAGGATCTCCCTTGCGTACCAGGCGGATTACGATGATCTTTGGATATCACTCACCTGGACATATCTATATAACAAAACTTTTAATCTATTTCGAATATGGCGATACTAAAAATAATCATCGAAACTCGATAAAAATTTCGCATTAATTTTAAGTACGCTCCAATTAAATTGGAATTTACGTCATATTTTGGTTAATGAACATTATTTTCGTTTGTATTTCAGATCAGATTCGGTCAGATTTTCCACTTTAACTATAAAACCCAATAACCTAGCCTTTCAATACTATCAAGCTCTCCCACATTCGTAAACGCAGCTCAAATTTTGGTTTTATTATAATCAGAACTTTATCTTGTTTGTCCATACAGCCATAGCGGTCACCATCTGTTTTAAAAACTTATACATCGAAAACTGATTCCACACCCTGTAATGATTCGTAACACCATGTGATAGAGTTGATAATGGCAAGAAGATTGTATGACATCCAGAATGCCGTGTGCGATAAATGCTTGAGCCAACATTTGCGAAGCCATCCAGCGTCGCTGGTTCGATCCCGGTCTGTGTACATTGTTTTGCCTGTAGTTGCTGCCGCGTTTATATGAATTACAAGCGGAGTTACTTATGGCAGTAAAGTGTAGGGTTAATTTTGAAAACATATGATTATAATTTAGTTTTTTTAAAAGTTCGAGTTTTATGGATTAATAAATAAATTAAAATAAAATGTGAACTCACATACGTTGTTCCGAAATGGATGGGTAGGTCTACCCGTGACTATGAACGCTGTATAGTGTTAAAAACCGGCCAAGCGCGAGTCGGCCTCGCGCACGAAGGGATCCGTACCAAAAAGGGCAAAAAAACGAGTTTGTTGTATGGGAGCCCCCCTTAATTATTTATTTTATTTTGTTTTTAGTATTTGCTGTTATTGGGGTAACAGAAATACATAATTTGTGAAAATTTCAGCTGTCTAGCTATCGCGGCTCTTGAGATACAGCCTGGTGAAAGAGCGACGGAGAGACGGACAGACGGACAGACGGACAGACGGACAGACGGACAGACGGACAGACGGACAGACGGACAGACGGACAGACATACAGACAGCGAAGTCTTGGTAATAGGGTCCCGTTTTTACCCTTTGGGTACGGAACCCTAAAAACCAATTTAAAATTAAGATTAAAGTTTGTCAAATAAAGCTGTATATGAAGATACAACGAAGAAAGATTATCAACGAAGAAGGATACTGTCCGAAACATATTTTCACAGACTTGCTTTACTTACTTTACTTATAATGTATTGAGTTTTATTCCTCGACTGCACTATTGGTGAGTAAGTTAATAGTTATGGCAGCTACATAATAAATATTTTTAGTTAAATAACAATCTAGTACTTTTATGGGTTGTCTTAGAGTCACTTTTAATCACTATTAATCACAAATCACTCTTTGCAAGAGTGGTCGGTAATTTACTCCTTAGCAATTATGCTGTGACTTCCTGATAATTGATGTGTTTCTTATGAAATCGGATATCTGCTGTGTGAAGGTCTAAAGTAAAAAAGCACCTACCCGTTTCGTCACATAGGTGTCGTAAGATGAGACTAAGGAGTAGGTACCAACAGTAGAAATCGGGAAGCTATGTCTTGTATCCACCGGTCGGACTGAAAATTCTCTTTTTGTCGAGGCTATTATGACGCTTGCATGATGATGATTAGCATAACCTACTCATCATCATCACCTCAGCCAAACGACGCCCACTGCAGGACATAGGCATCTCATCATCCCCCAAGGATCTCCACAACGATCGGTCTCGCGCCACCCAGATCCAACGGCTTCTCGCGACCTTTACCAGGTCGTCGGTCCACCTGGTGCGCAGTCGCCATTCCAGAACCTTCCCTCCCCAACGGCCATCGGTTCTTTGTACTATGTGTCCCTCCCACTGCCACTTCAGCTCCGCAATTCTTCAAGCTATGACGGTTATCTCAGTTCTCCTATGGATTTCCTTATTTTTAATTCTATCACGCAGATTACCTACTGCACACATGGAAATAAAACTTTTTTCTTAACATTTTTTTCAATAACATTCGTTTTTCCGCCGCATTTCATTTCGCAAAGAAGAATATTTGAACAGACGAAATTAATCATTACCGAAAGATCATATCGTGTTTAGGCTATTACGTTTTCATTGAGCCCTCTCTTTCAAGGCGGATATTTCTTCCCTCGAGGGAAAGTTATGGCGTTTCTCCTTTCACGTTGATTTGAAAATTGATTGATATTTGAAATGTGTTCAATGTCTGATGGTAATATCGGGAATGTGTAAAGAACCTTTTATTGTGTATTATTTTGTGTAACATATTATTTCTTTAATATTGGGTAAGTATAACAATGTCGGATGTCGTTATAAAATAATATGTCGTTTATAAATAATATATTCTACGGGGACGACCGATGGACCTACTAAAACAAAATTCAAAAATTCATTACGTACTTGGAAAAAATCACACGTATTCATAGGACTCTTGACCTGATGGAGAGCATATTTAGAAGACCGCCAGGTTACACGTCATATCGCTTTAAAAAATCTTAAACTATAAAAATGGGCAGATTTTGGCTTAAAATCGAATCCTATTGTTTGTTTAAGAACAAAAGAAAACTTTGATTTTTGTTATTCAAACTACTTTAAAACCAATTTTCAAATAAGCCACTGATTTGAAGAAAAAGACCAATTAGTAGAATAGCTCATTTGATTGTTTAAATATTAAAGTTATTTAAACACCGGATTTGATGCAAAAATCCAAACGACTGCTGGTAATAGCCGGTGGTTATTAATTAATATTCATTACAGGCAATATTACAGGTAATGCGGCAATCAGCTGTTATTGCGTGATCCGCCATTATCCTTTGCTAAAATTCAATACTTTAATCAAACCGATACTTAATTTGATGTGGTATACGATTGATTTTATCACACGAGTCGATTGTCGATTAAAATAGAGGCATTACTTATGGTCAATTAAGTTTTTTTTAGTGAATTATCACAGCTATTAACCAGGTTTTGCTTTTGTTTTAAACTGAGAGGTAATAAGCAACTAACTTAACACAAACAGTAAATTAAATAGATAGTTAAATGTATTGTATTTTTAAACTTTTTATTACTATTCCCATAAAACTGGAATAACAGTTAATATATAAAAAAAAATTTTTTTTAAGTAAATTAAAAACACCGACGGGGTACCACAAGCCTTCAGACCCGTGGCAATATAATAAAAATGTTTTATTTTTCTTACTAGGACCCGTTCAGATTAGAATTTGTCTGTTTGTATAAAAAAGCTTACAGTCTCGAAAAGGTTCACTTGTAATCATTATGAAAGTCCTACTTACAGTTAAAATGTATTTGTTATTCCTACAATATATCAATAACTCATAGACGATAGTCTAGTAGTAACAAAAATACACAATTAAACTAAATTAATAAAGTATTTAGGATGTTTCCCAAGAAATAATAAAATGCAAGGAAGACATACTACTGTATAAATAAAATAAACAGATGTAAGCATAAGTTAAGGCAGGTAAATACTATTTTAATAACTACACATACTATAAAACTAAGTTAATTAATAAGAAGGCAGAAACATTCCCAAAATATCATTACTCATAGTTATATTTAATTAAACTAAATACGTAAACACACACGCATAAATCAAATAAAATTACACACAGCAGAAAACAAACAAATGGAAAGAGGTCAAACAAAAAAATCTTCACAAAAATCAACAACTCTAGACCCGTAAGAAACATACAGGTAAACAAATTAAGTAGCCCCAGAAACAACACAAAATAGGCCAAAATAGAAAAGGTCAGAAAGTTCTAAATACGTGAAAACTAGCGCCATCTACTGACGTACCTTTGAAACGTATTTTTTTTAGAAACTGCTTCGGTAGCCGAGGCTTCACACGCCCCGAGCGCCCTGAAAGCATATAATTATCTAAAAAGTCTGCATCTTCACTTATCACAATTAAAGTTGAAAATCTTGTCATTTGAAATTACCTAATTCCAATTGTTTTAAAGTTGACGCCACATTGGGAGCTCATGATTTTAAGCAGGTAAGCATATAACTGGGAATATTACTACTGCATAGTTTACATATTGATTCAGCATTCACAACTCACAAGTTTCATAAAAATGGATAGTTAGTCAGAAATTGAGTCCTATGCCGTAGTTATCATTGAGTAGGATCGGGCTATTTGAAATAGCTATATTTTATTATCTATCTGCAAATTAACCAAACAACTGATACGATCTCTGAGTAAGTAATTTAATATAGCTGAAAAGTCTTTGAAAAGAATCACCTAGTGGCGTTATTAAGTACATCAATCTTATTTTTATCTAGCTAAGACCAAAACAAACTAAATAATTTTTGAATTGACTTATACTCTACAATGGTTTACACGTTTCACGGAAAACGGAGCTGGTTCTACGCATTATCGTAGTTGATTTTCTTGCCTAAGTAGTAACAGAAGATAATGTCCAATAACTAGCAGCAGTGGCTATAAAGAAGTTACTCAATATTAGCAGAGCCGCAGCTGGGGAGCCCATCCCGATCATAGCGTCGTTAATCTCGAAGCTCTATAAATCCAAGATGGCCAACAAATAGACACTTCGACTATCCTAATAGCTAAAACTGTTCCAAACAGTTACTGATTCGGTGTGGTATTTTTATGAAGAAATGGTCTGATTGAAACATAAGTCTGTGTTTGACTGGTAATACAAATTAAAAAAAAAATAGATGGTATGATAAAATTCCGTGACTTTACATAGATTACTCAGTCAAACACACAATTTAAAAAAAGTAATTATTTGCAGGTTTTTTATTAAATGTTTCTGGGTGTTAACAAGAATCTTATGCGATGCCTATTTCAATGTATCTCAATCTTAGGGCTTTTTGATAATACAAACAAGATTAGTAAAATGTGTTACACGTAAATAGGTAAACTTCTTTACAATCAACAATGTTATCCTTATGCACTTACAACTATAAATGATTTAGAGTAGGTACCTAAATCAAAACCTAATAATTTATCAAATTAACATTTCAAAATTCAATAAAAATCACAATTGTATCACCTGGATATATTAAAATGTGTCCTTATTGGCAATTCAACTGTGACATTAAAATTATAACACCCTGCTAACAGAGGGGGATTTGACGCGACAAAACGTGATTATCCAATATCAAGCTCGCAAAATTGTCGAATCTACCAAAATCTTGCAAATCTCCTTACGAAAACATAATCCATTTGTGATAAGTCACCTAATCTTGCTGAGACGTCATTTTCAATGTTCACGATCCCCGGTTTTACGGCAGGACGATATGTTGATGAAAATAAGCAAAAATGTAGAGATAAAAAGTAAAAGTAAAATTAATTTTCACCGGCTGTATTTGTTCAGTTCATATACGTAATTCAAGCCAACAATACTTAGTTTAATTGTGCTCTACGTTAAAACATAGGGAATCTTTCCCTATGGTTAAAGTAAATAACACACTTACGGTGTTACTATTATGATAAGCCTTGTCTATCTATAAGAATTTGTAAAAATGTCTTCATTACTTAATATCAACAATGATACATACATTTCAATTTGACCTTCATATATTAGGTATTACATATCCAACTCGGTTAAAGCAACCGGTAATAATATATTCTTAGTTCCAAAAACGAAAAATTATAATAATATAGTTTTTAAAATAATAACTAAAATACTCAGTCAGTCAGTGTTAAAATTATAATTTAAAATGTCCGCGAATGAATCAAATTATAATTTAAAATGTCCGCAAATGAATAAAATTACACTTTAAAATGTCCGCAAATGAATCAGAGTACAATTTTAAATGTCCGCGAATAAATCAAACTATTATACAATTTTAAAAAGTCCGCGAATGAATCAACGTACCTAGCTAATATCATATTTCATATCTGTTATACAGGACATTCAACCTCGCGTACTACCAACGTAAATGCTACTAAGTTGAAAGAGCGCCGACATGTCCTAGTGGCGCTCATTTGGCGGATGTTTTCCGATCGCTGATTGTGTCTAATGGCTTTCAAACTACGTTTCGTACAAATAAACGTGAGCCTTGAAAAACTGAGGTTTCTGGTGACTTCAACATCAGTGGTAGGTATTAGTTTAAGAACTATATTTGCAGTGCAATGTATGATTACATTTTGGAAGACATAAAACCACTTCATCACCTTTGTAGTACTTTACAAAATGTCTGTTGTTTAAATTCATATACGGTAAATGGAAAACAATTTGACGACCATTTGGATCAGCGGTAGTAAACGCTGCTTCTGAGCCATGGGTCGCGGGTTCGACCCCCGCACAGTACAAATATTTGTGTGCATGAACATGTCTGTTTGTACTGGTCTGGGTGTTTTCTATGTATTATAAGTATATTTACAGAAAAAAAGTATATAAGTAAGTTTATCGATTGTCTAGTACCCCATGCGACAGGGTACTTAATAGTAGCTTAATTTGGGACTAGATGGCTCTGTGTGGCCCAGTGAGGTATGTCTTAAATAATAATATTAAATACAATAAAAAAAAATTAAAACAATTTCTACCTTAGATATAGGTATTTCGCCATTGCTCTACATTGTCCCCGTAACTAACAGATATATTCGTAGGATAAAAACTGCATTAACTACAAAGAATGAGCTCGACTATTTCTTCGCTAAATTAAAGGCAGCTCACTTCTGAACTCCGACTCGAGATTAAATCGTCGAATGAAGCTGGAGATGTGGGTAATGCCCCGTTTGAATATTGAAAGGGATAACGCCGGCTTATACTTTAGCATAGTCCAAATATAACAGCCAAATGTCATACGTTATCTTCATAGCCTTAGCCTTTTTGGTAGTAAAGTAAGACTTTACTGGGATTTTATTTATGTATGGGTAATAAAATCAAAAAATATGTACCACCACACCTTAGAGAGTCTTGTTGCTAGCACACAATACAAAACATCATTTTGGGTAGTTTTAAGTGTAGTTGAAGTTTAAATAGGATAGTATTTACACATAAGTATACTCATAGTTGAAATAGGCTGGTTTCGGCGTGTAAGAAAATTTAACTGACACCCTGAATAGTGTTTACCAGAATTGCTTACAAGAAGAGTCATCCAATCCCATCTCTTCCTTATTCTGATAATACAATTCCTACACTATCCGTACAATTCGCTTACGCGGAAGGTTGAGATAGTAAAATTTTGTTATGGCATCGCATTTTCAATTAACACTAACAATTTATATGCTTCAGATACAGTTTCAGTTCTATCCGTCAGCTGCAAGTAGCTTTTCTTTTTGAAAAGTCATCTTAGATGGTACTCTCATTAAATATCATACATTTAAAGGGTTTTACGTCATTGCAAATCTATACTTTAAAAAAATAGAGAGATCATGTACGAATTTTTTTTTAAATCGTTACGCTTTTTTTATTTTGTATTAAAGAAAGATACCGAGTTGGCTCTTCTATTATTGCTACAAGGATTCCAAACGTCGCTAATTCTCAACTTAAAATTGAACTTTATTTAGACTGAAATAAGATTTATCACAGAAGTCAGTAGCGCAAAAATGGGCCTGTATTTAAAACAGAGTGTGGGATTATCTGTTAAATTTGCTTATTAATTAGGCTTAAGCAGACGCTTCGCAAAGCCTATCGTCTAAGAATATAATTATCTACTGTCTTCGGAATAATTCATAATACATAAATAAACGTTTGAACCAAAGCATAACTATATATTAGATATATTATAACGAATAATAGCTGAATGCTGAGCGGTAACCTTTTTGATACTTGTATTTTTTTATAATATTCAATGTAGGTACCTACTGTTTTGTTCTTGAATTAATTGTGTCACCTAAATATTTCTTTCTTTCGATATCATCTAAGAGATTTTCATTTACGCCGTCATAAGTCAGAAAATCGTCTACAATAATTATTTGTTTGTGATCGATACAATTTCAGCCACCTTCATATTTTCATCTCCTCATCACCATTTGTTTAACATTTTGTCACTTCTTTATTGTTAACAAGTTAATAATATTTTCAAAAAAATACATAGTTTATTCCCATGAACAATGGTCTGCAAATCAGCCTACAGCCCGTTTGTTGCAAACTCGCACCTATGACAATTACGTTAAGATGCACCAGTGTATTACCTGTCGTATGTACTCTCCTTTCCTCTAGCAACCCAACGTACCGTCTCATACGTGCTCATATTCATAAACGTTACCCGGTACGTTCGTAACTGCTTTATCCAAATACGGGACGTACCTGAAACAAACATAACTTAATTAGAACGTGAAGAGCTGGGACAATGTCGCGTTCCTACGCTTATTAAGAGTCTAACGTAGGCGCAAAATTTCATTAATATCACAAATATACACCTAGTGAGACTTGAACGCAACACAAAGCTAAGAATATGGGTTCAAGTCACACCTAAGGCAGTCGACATTTAGACATTTATATTATTTACATTTATACAACGTGTTCCTTTTAATATCCCATAACTCTAGGGTATTAAACAGCCCATGGTAAAGAATCGAATTGCTTAAGAAATATTTTTCAATTATTAATTTTTTTTTGTTTAAATTTTTCATACCAAATAATTCTAAAAAGTCAGGACTGTTTATGTAAAACACCCTTGCCTTGTTATGAATAAATTTTTGAATGAAAACGATTGACTCGTACCTACTTATCAATAAAACACCCACACAAGTCAATGTTTTTTACAAGTTACGCTCTCCCGCTACTTTACTACTACACTTTAGTGTAAGTTTGCCAACGTCTCGCAAAACTAAGGTTTCGCCATACTGGTTACATTTTTTAAACAAATTTAACTAAAATTGATGTTATATTCGAACCTATTGATTTTTGAACCACATGTTCTAGGGCGTTTTATATTATATTTACCTATAGAACATAACCTTAGAGTTATGGGATATCAAAAGGAACACGTTGTATACATCAGAAATTTGATTGCTTGAAAACAGTTTTAAAACATGCCATCTACCAGCATTTGCCGGAATAATCATTATCATCGGTCTACATCACTTTACTGCTCTGCATTGGCCTCTCCATGAGGAGGATTTTGTCAAAATTGCCACATTTGGTAGATGGGTTGGCGAACCCAATTACTGTTGAACTTTCGGTTTTCCATAAGAACAATTTTGTCATAATCGCTACGTTTCCGATCTGATCAAGGCAGATCGGTAGTTTCAAATTTCACCGACTCAATTCTACTTTAGGCCGGCACATAAAAATACCGAAAAGATTAATCGATAAATAATAACAAAAATTCAAAATAAGAATTTTAACTAGTTTGTTTAATACTTAATACCTAGTCATTTATAAAATACACTGCCACAAAAATAAATACATAAATGAAGATACGCAAGACCCTTAATAACTACATAATATGTCATGTCGTCGACATGTCATAACAACTTCTTATTTATTAAGTACTCGACGTAATTTTAAAAGGAAAAGTCGTTAAATAATTTATGACATAGAAAGTTCTCTTAAAGCTCGCATTCTTATTCATGTTATATTATATAACTTAGTTTATATATTATTAATACACTCAATTCCACAAATAAACTTACCAAAAAACGGGTCCCCATATTTTTCCCTACATTTTTAATAGTGCCAAAAAAATAGAATTTTCCCGAAATTACTAAAATATCTTACCGTACCGCTCCACGTTTTACACACACATTGACAGCGCGTTTGTGAACTAAGACCCGTGTTCACCAATTCTTAAACAGCCGGTAAACATAGATTGACGATTAGTTTGACACAATTCCCATACAAAATATGTCAAATAATATTTTAAACGCTGTTTAAAACTTAAACGTCTGTTGGTGAACTCTACCCTAAGTTAACACAAATAAAGAGCGCGTTGCTTCGTGAGGATTAAAATAACATGTAGGTATATGAATTTCTAATTTAAATCACTTGATTTATTACCAGGATACGTACTCAAACCGCTAGTAAATTTGCCACTAGAGGCGCTACTGTCGCGTGAGGTACAATAACATTCACTTTTCACTGGTTATAGCGGACTTCGTGACATAAATTATATTTTTTTTTAATTTACCTGCTGGAAAGTGATCTCCTTTGTAAAATTATCGCAAATATGGATTATTTGGCGAAGAATGCGAACGCTTTGAAAGCGGAATTAAGAAAAAGCGCAAAAATAGGCGGCCGCCTATTTTTGCGCTTTTTCTTAATTCCGCCAACTTCTGGAATAGTTGATCTTTGAGGCCTCAAAGATCAACTATTCCAGAAGTTGGTTTGTTGATATGAAGATAATTGTTTTTAAATAATAAACATATTTAGATTCAAGATTTAAAACTTTGTTTCGGCGCCGATCACAGAGTACGATCTCATGAAGTCGCCTTTGACAGCTATACCTCTGGACCTCAGTCAACAGTGGCGCCAACTGGTGAGCAAAGAAACGGTAGTCCCCATTGAACCACTAAACTATTTCGATCTATTCGAAATTTAAAACCCAGCAAACAGTACGTAGAAGCAAAACCTTGCAATTTGTTAGAGCGCTGCGAACTTCTGCGAGTTTTTGCCGCCAACTATTTTTATTTCGGGCGACTTTTATTTAGTTTCGTATCGTTTCTGCTTTGTCCGTCCGTCTAAGTTGTTGTAAGTTGTAAGTTAAATCTTATCGATATTAGTTTGTTTACTTTACTGGCTGTTAATTTTTTTTTTAATATTTAAGACATGCCTCACTGGGCCACACAGAGTCATCTAGTCCCAAATTAGGCTACTATTAAGTACCCTGTCGTATGGGGTACTAGACAACCGATAAAATTACTTATATACTTTTTTTTTAATACATACTTATAATACATAGAAAACACCCAGACCAGTACAAACAGACATGTTCATGCACACAAATATTTGTACTGTGCGGGGATCGAACCCGCGACCCATGGCTCAGAAGCAGCGTTTACTACCGCTGATCCAAATGGTCGTCATTATGGTAATATACATAATGGTTCGTTATCCAGGAGGTTCAAAATGCACAGTGTATATAATAGAGTTTGAGTTTGTAAAATCTCCTTTATCTACAACAAGGGACATGACAACAATACTTTGATCATAACATGTAAAGCTATTTGTTGCTCGGTGTCCGCTGACAGGGCTGCTACCGTGCAATTAGTTATTTTTGATACTTTTTTCCATTCCAGATCTAATAGGGTTGTCCATTGAGTTTTATAAATGAAATGGAAAACTGAATAGCTTTTTTGAATAGGTAGGTAAACAAAGACAACATCATTTAATAAAAGGATGGTGTAGATTTTTATAACGTCATCATTTTTACATCAGGAAGTATAGACAACAGCACGTCAACCTACCACAATACGTCAAATTTTCTCAATTGATATTGATCTCTACTTGTTGGATTTAAAGTTGAAAATCAATTCAATGACCTTTAAATTTTTAGGTAGGTTGACCTGCCGTAGTCTGTGCCTACATGAACATTTAAGAGAATTTCTATATGCAGTGGACAGTTTCAATATTTAATTTCATTTTTGAATGCATTCGATAAAAATTTCCAAAATGCTGCTAAAAAATTTATCTGTAAATATACCATCATGAAAGTAAAAACAAACGAAACCCCGAAATTAAATAACTCTAGTGATAGTGACCATGAAAGTTTAAATCAGTATAAAAACAAACGGACTAGTACTAAGAAAAAAAATTAAAAAACGAAAAATATGCAATGTAAGTCGGCGAATGATATTGATCGTATACTCATTTTTTTGCCACTGCCTCGAATTAATATTTTTTTGGCATAATGTTTTCTTTTTTTTTTCTTAACTACAACCTGCTGTGAACCCTATTTATCTTGTATTACTAGAATTTTCTTTTGAAAAAAGGACTAGCTTTAAGTAACGAACAAAAAAGGCAAAAACCGACTTAATTCGTTTTTCATCGTCAACTGTTAAAACAGTACTTTACAAAGCCCTGGGCGAAGTCCATCGCGGTTTAATCTAGATCGCTCGCTGCACTCTCATAAAAATGTAAATAAGACCCATCCCCCACCCCCCACCAACTATACTAATTTCACTGGAAATGCACGGGTTTACGAGTTTTTCAGCCGAAGCGTTAATACTGACCGTTACTTTGTTATGGCAGTGTGATTAAATTTGAGTCTTTTTAGCGGATAAATCCAGACTTGGGTTTATATTAATTTATTTTTTTAGTATACTTTATTTGATATTTTAGCAACTTAATTGCACTTATAATATCAGTATATACCTCCGCCCGCCCGGCATGCGAGGAGATGCGGGTTCGAGTCCCGCCTGAGACATAATTTTTCAAGTTTATATACTGATATTATAAGTGCAATTAAGTTGCTAAAATATCAAATAAAGAATTTTTTTTTTCGATTCCGCCTGAGACAAAATTTTTCAAGTTTATACGAGTATACTGATATGTTTTTAGGGTTAAAGTAAAAAAAAATAACTGTCAATAATCATCACAGCCTCAATACATCTCAGTGCAGAGCAAACGCCTTCATGAATTCAAGTTACCATAACAATGATGGGTACAAGCATAATCACCACGCTTGCCAGATGTGATCGGTGATCACAAACCCCGAAATGTTACAACTGAACCATCGTCAATTTATCCTTGTAAGTCCTGTGATTTTTCAACTGCAGCATTAATACCTGCCGGGTGTACTATACCAAGTACAAGCTAAAAATAGTGTTTTAGACCGAGACAAAAAAAATTGATTGTAGTTTTCGAAGCGTTAATTTATTTTTTTGCTGCCCTTATAGCATAATACTTCTTTTAAAAGGACTATATTGAAAATAGTTTTACTCTGGAAGTTTGTAAGGTTTTTATAAAATTAAACAAAGAAGCAAATTCTAAGTATATTAGGCAGTTAGTCTTGCTCTGTCGTTTAAATGTCAGGACTATTTTAAGTTTTTACTTTTAAAAGTACGCGGGGAATTACGAGGTTATACCAATAATTGGTTTCATCAGTTCGTTTTTAGGGGAAAAAATATAATTTGTTTATTTTATCACGCTGTAACTGTTTTGTACTCTACAAAAAAGATTTTTTTTCAGATTTGAATTATGGTCCCATTTTGAACTAATGCGACCAGTCAACCTGTTAAAAGCTAATGCACTGTCATACATAAAAAAAATACGCATCTAGCTGAGAATCTCCTCGTATTTTCATCGGTGGAAAATTCAGAATTTCATAAATTGACCCAAAGAGAAATCAAAGCTGAACCCTTCTCGCAGCACGCCACACCAATCCCTAACCTCTTTATATTCATGAGTGAAATCAATTACGCAGTATCTAATACTTTAATTACTCAGACTGCTCCAATTACTTTATGCAGATTGGTCCTTGTTCCGGGGCGCTCCGGTCCGGGTTCGAATCCAGCCCCTAACATCCTACAACCTCGAGCTGTATTAATTTTACTGTGCTAGTTCAGAGACTGTAAGAGAAACACGCTGCGTTTACATGGTTTCTGAATCTGAATATGGCTGAATGTCGTATCATGGTGCTATAAAATAGAAAAGCACCACTTCTTTTGCTTGTTATGGGTGTCGTAAAAAGCTACTATGGAATATCGTCAAAAGAAAACTACAAGCGACTTTTCGCTACCATAGATCAACATGCGATCGTTACACCGCCCAAAAAGCTTAGTGTGGCGATTTTGTCTATGCCCAGTAGTACAGGTAGTAATAATTTTGTACAAACATCACCGAAATAGTTTTAAGCTTCAATCATACAGCCTGGTCCTGACCTATCTGAAGAATGAGATCTTGGGCCTTATTCAGCTATTTCAATAGAAGTTCGATCGTGATTGAATTGGACGATTTTGACATTTAGCTCATACTAGAACTGTCAAAAACCTGCTATTCAATTTACGATTGTGATACGATTTGTTTACGCGAATTAGGGGCCCTTGCTTTGACGTTTGGTTAGGTACATATCTGTTAAAGTAATCGATTCGCAATCGTCCACATGGCCTTAACCTGTTTGAATTTCTAATAATTATAAAGTGACGTTATTTGTAGATGTTATTTATGATTATTTGATCTTATTTAGCTTTGTAACGTAATGGTTTTTCCGAAAATTCTTTTTTGCCTATACTCATCTACTCCTTGTTCTGCTACACCTTATATACTGATACTCAAATACAATTTATGTTCGATTAATTTTTCTATTAAAGATTAAACGTTTAAAATACATTTTATCTAACATTACTAACATTTCTCATTACATCTACTACACATTAACACTTGAAACATAGCAGTAACATTTGCAGAACACCATAAATCACGCCGAACCATAGTCTGCTGTAGATCACGCGCGTTTTGTTTGTCTCTGACGCGCATACGTCATGCGCCGAATGACCATAGACGAAATGGCGGGATTTAGTAGCCCATTTGTTATTTTCGAAGCGAATACGCTGAGTTTCTACTGTTTGTCTCTACTCTATAATAGAAACATAGGAAGTTGATTTTATTGTTACAGTCATATCTTAGAGGTTAATAGAAGTAGAGTAAAGGGAACTTAATTAAATAATGAATGCCATTTTACAAATATTAACCTATTGATTTTTATAATTTGGCCATCGATAAAATATAGCAATTAAATACATATGTCATACCAAAACGTAACTTCCAACTGTCCAACTTTAAAGATGAATGCAACTATAGAAAGCTAGTACCCAAATTGTTCAGTAGGTGCTTATTTCGAGAAGACGTTTTCTTTCCTGATTCTGCATCTAGTTTTTTAATTTAAATCAATAAACTTTATTTGATATTTTAGCAATTAAATTGCAATTATAATATCAGTATATAAACTTGAAAAATTATGTCTCAGGCGGGACTCGAACCCGCATCTCCTCGCATGCCGTGCGGGCGCTATACCATTAAGCCACCGAGACACTGCGACTCAGCGCGAATTTTTCAAGCATATTCTTAACGCTGAGAGCCAGCGTTGCTTCATCAAATGTTAGGAGTTTGCACCCTTAACACCCGAACGAACATCTTTGCAGATGTTGGACAGTCAGTTAGGATGACACAGCTATTTATATACTTTATATAGCGCCCGCCCGGCATGCGAGGAGATGCGGGTTTGAGTCCCGCCTGATACATAATTTTTCAAGTTTTTATACAGGATGAAATTTTAACAACTTTCCAAAAATTTTATATGCGTTCAGTATCGTGTTTAAAGCCTATTTATAAAGTAAAAAATGTAAATCAAGTTGTCACCCGAAAATATTTTTCGCGATATAGTTCCCAATTTTTACGGTCCCAGACCTGTTATGGTATAGAGGGAAACACAAAAACTTATGAATAGTATTGTAATGAATAAATGAGATGCACATCGCGTAAAAAAAGTGCTACAAGGATGCATTATCAATTATTATTTTATTTTTGGCGGACATTTTCAAAGTGCTTTATCTTCACATTTTTGTACTGGGCTATACCAAAAGAAAAAATACGTCGTTTGTTTTTTGCCTCGTAGATTGCTATATCAAAATTTGGAGTGATTAAAATTTCACCCTGTATATACTGATATTAAATCAATAAATTTCATTTATACTATCGACTTCCACAACTTCCAGTATTGGTTCTTAAAGTCGTAATTCTTTCGAATAAAAATAGTTCGACAGTTGGATGTCAGCCTTGATCCCTTCTTCACTATTTAATTCACTTTTCAGGCCTCGACCTAATTTGCTTCGGGGGGCGTGATTGGTTTCCTAATGGCGGCATTTGTGAAACTAGGATGGCCTATTTTTATTTCTCAGAGACTTACTGTTCATTGCAACAATTAGTTTACAAGGTTTCTGTGAAAAATATTTAAAATTAAGTTTTTTTTTTCTCGATTGGCTCCAAGTTGATCACATTAGGGGATGGAAACAGAGTTGACAGCATTCAAAAATAAAGACGATTACAAAGAAGAAACTTTTTGCCATAAAAATAACCTACAAAAAATGCGAAATAAGCAATAAATTATTAAGCACCGATGCAACGAAGAAAAAAAACGTGTCCATGTTGAAAAAAAGTGATTTCTCAGGTCTGGGTGTGCATGGTACGTACCTTTGTTGTTTCTGATTTCCAAAATACGAGTGCCCTAAATAGCCACTCAAATTGGGATCAGAACAATCAAATGTATATTGTGACGTTGTCAACATTTATTTATTATTGATTTATATTTTACGTATTTTGGTTTATTCCGAAGTTTATAAAACTTTAGCGTTTTGGTCACGGGTAGACAAGGTGTTTTTTCTCAAGTCAAAACAGTATAACACAAAACAAAAAACTGTCTGAATTGTCTATTTAAAAAAATACGTTAATAAAACGGAACGTACCTACCTAACCCCGCAATGATATATATTTCATAACATTTTAGTCACAGTTATGTAAAATACATTTCGTCTGGCAACAGCGTTAAAGAAGTGTTTAAGGGCGAGCCTCTGAGGTCCGAGCCTCCGACCCTCTTCAAAGATTTGTTGCGTCCCTCAGGGTGCAAAAAACTTCCATTCAATCCGAAATGCCGGGAAATTGATATAGAGGGTACGTGAACGGTTTACTGAATTATGTTATGTTGACTGTGATGTTTTTAACGATGAATACGTAAATTCATGTAAAACGTAGGTTTTTTAGTTCTGCTGTTATTATTATAGTCTATATTTCCTATCCCCTTTTTCTAAAAGTTTTACCTTTACCCAAAGTCTGTTTGGAAGAGATTCGCTTTTAGCGATAACACAGTTTGATATGCAAATAATAACATTAATTCATTCATCCATTCAATCAATAACATTTCTGCTTAACTTAATGGTCGACTGGCAGAGAATTCCTTATGGCATTAAGTCCGCCTTTTGTACTTTTTTTTTAAACTTTTCAATAAAGATTAAATCAATAAATCAATCATATTTACTTACGTGACAGCTAGACGATATTGCTCCAGGAAAAAAATACGTATGGTGGGACAATTTCAAATTTAAAACTCTAATCGAACGAAGTTATGGGCAGCAGCTCATTTTAAAGATAAACTAGTATTATATATCTTCAGCTAAGTGATCATCCTTGTAATGATTAAGTTAAACCATAGATTTAATATAGATGATAGATTGGCAATTGAATCCTGAAAACGAGACCAAAACTAGTGAGCATGTGCGTGAGATAAATAGTGCAGATACTGCATTGTCTGCTTGCTTTCGATATCGATTCCATCGACACAGTGTACGTTGACGTTGACGCAGGTGACTTATTTTTAGTATTATTAAAAGAACGCCAAAAAACTGCACTTTTTTTTTTATTTTATAATTACTTATCCCCGTACAAAATCAATTTATTGTAAAAAATATCGCAGTATTTAACAATTTTGCCTCATTTTGCGATCGCGATCGCCAAAGTTGAAATAAAACTGATATATTTATTTTTCAATTACACATTACAAACGTACACTAAATATACATATATTTAATGTTTAACTAATGGGGATTGATGGGGGCTTGAACAATATGGAGATTGATCCAGAGCGTAATTTTACAGGCTGAACGCCTCTGTGTTAAAAACACTTAGGGTCCAAATGTAAACTGCAAATGCTCGAATATTTATTGGGCGAACATTCTTTTCTATTAGGCAATTTCAACCATTTCTAACGTATTTCAACAATTTAGGCTGTATGCGGTTTACAATGTGAAATTTGTCAGCTAATGAAATGTCGATAAGATATCATCGACAACGTCAATCACTAAAATACAAAAGTGACGTTAGTAATTGCTGAAATTCACGTATTTGATATTATTTTTTATTGAATTCCTATGAATTTAAATCTTTGTTCTGATGAAATGCCCTATCAATTAGTATACAAAATTTTAGTCAAAGCTCTGAAACATTGCATTTTGCTGCTGATAATCGCGATTGTGTGTTGACGAGTGAAATGTACAATTATGTTGGTTCCCTTTTTTAGATAAGTTACTTCCAGGTACTGAACATGTAACCATAATGAAAATACATCAACTCGACACTTTTTTACAATAATAAAAATGATACTAGTAAAACTAAAGGGAATATTGTGTTGCGCGTGACAGACGTCAGAACTCAGAAAAACACTACGGGTTCTTAGCGTGTACGTGAACGGCCTTGTGATCTGTCTCGTTCTATCATATAGCTGCATTATATTCTGTCTCTTTTCATTGCCAATCTAACAGCAGTATATTAAATCTATGGTTAAAACTATTAACAGAATAACATAGCACTTGTTACGCAATTAGAGCACTTATGTCGACGCGATAGAGGATGTGTAATGTATGACATTTGACACAACACTAACACTATACTGACATTACATAATGAACGCTAAAACGTAATTTGGCAAGCAATAAAAGCTGACTGTACATGTATTGAAGTAGGGCGACCATACATTTTGGAACAGGTGAGCAGTTGAAAATAAAATTAAAGAGTAATAAAAATGTATATTTAGTTAAACATTTAATTGATAAAAATATGTATTATAAGTACATATGCGATGTTTGTTCAAAATATTTTAGTAACTCTAAAATAAAAATAAAGTAATATACCTAGTACTTTTACTATTAAGCTATTGCATAGCTTCTATTTCTCGCTTTTTATTTTATTTATTTTATAATTTCTTCGATATATTATTATGTTCATATGCCATCTTGTTGTGTTTGTGATTTAACTAAATGATTTGAAGCTAGTGTTCTGTTAATTCATTATTATTTTTTTCATTTTACTCTTTTAATTATTTATTTCCGATTTTTGTTGAATAGTTGTCCTTCATTGTTTTATTTGTGTAACGGAATTGTCAAAGTTATAAAGAAATGCTATGTACATACAAATATGTAAGTAGGTAGTAGTATGTTGACTCGTTGGGCATTGCCGGGTCTCAGCGGTTAGAGTTTGGGGCCTTTAACAGGGTTCTAAACCGATTATAGGGATTCGGTGTTGCCTGATGGGTCTGTATATGCCATATACGACGTCCCTGTATCGCGTCCCAGCGTCAAGGTGCCCACTGAAAACCAGCGTCGTGATATGTTTAACTATCACGATTAATGCTGAGTGGGAACCTATTTGACACTCTTTATCTATATGTACATATTTTTTTCAATTTCTTTTATTTACAATGTGTTTTCTGTAATTTGTGTCAAATAAATATTATTTTCTTTCTTTCTTTCTTTCTTTCTATCGCGGGCCTTGAGCGTGGAGACCGAATCCAGATATTCCGTAACGAAAATAATCTAACACCCACACCCACACACTCGGGGCGAGGCACGATCGAACAATTTTGAATTTCTGAAATTTAAAAGAATTTAGAAGAAAATAAGGATTTTGACAGTATGGTTGCCTATGGTAACCATATCTGCCTTTGTCTTTTTTTTTTAATGGTTTCACTGCACATCGGATTTGTAGATAAAATAAGTTCAGATGCAGTAGCTTAAGGGACATTTAACTATAATAGGTAAATGTCCCTTAAGTTACTGCATCTGAACTTATTTTATCGACGTTGTATTTTCAATTTAAATGCTACTTTGATCGAAGCTAGATTATCAGCACACATAATTCTACTGTTGAAGATAGGCTTATGAATCGACATGACCCTTTACAATAATTGTCAAGGATCATGTCGATTGAAATAGTGTAGTACCATTTTAAAAAGAATATCACCAACCCTTCTCTATCTTTGGGTGTCGTAAAAGGTGACTTAACTTGTACCTCCAGAAGAGAGGTACCAGCGTTTTATCTCCACCACTGGGCGAAATTCTCCTTTTTCAAAAGCCTATCTTCAACAGTAGAATGATGTGTGCTGATAATCTAGCTTAGATCAAAGTAGCATTTAAATTGAAAATACAACGTTTGAATAAACCTTATAGTCGCTTACAACACATACAAAACAATTAACTTGAAAAACATCCTTCTTGTTCCGTATCGTAGCCACCCTACTTTCGACTATCACCACCATTAGTTGTTGTCACCTTGTAATGATGGCGGCGGTAATTCGCGACAGGAACTTGTATTGCACGATAAATTCACCTTCGTTCAATATTAAGTCTCACTAATACAGGTTTATTTGGACACCCCAGTCTTTTTATCTGTCTTTAAGACACTTTTTCTTTTGGCCGGTTCCAATAACCTATCTATCTTCAGTTTTGGCATATCGGAAATAGGAAACAGTTTCTATCTCTGTTTTAGCCGTCCAGAGAAACAAAGACAGAAGTTGTTTTCTATCTCCGATATGCCAAAACTGAAGAGAGATAGGTTATTGGAACCGGCCGTTAGCCAGCCAGTACTATTTCATACCTCAATTTTTTCGCACCTGGGATAAGAATCAAAATGGACCCCGAATTTCAAGTTGGACCTATATCAATACATTTAATTAGGCTGCAGGCAGGAGCCACTTTCCTCCGCCATTGGCCAAAGTGAGATCGCCAACCGCCTGCCAAGAGTGGAGATTATATCAAAACACTCCTTTTTGGAGAGACGCTTCGCCAGCAAGAGACTGTTTTATAGTGAGGTGATAATGATGCTGATATGGTTTCGACTTGTAATACATTTACTCGTCAATTTAACGCCCCGTCCGCGTCGGTCTAGTGGTTTAAAAACTGGGTCAAGATCTCCGGGTCTTGAGTTCGATTCCCGGGTCGGACAACAAGAGTTTCGAATTTATGCTCGGGATTTGGCATCATTGCTGCACTGGTAACTTAAATTCAATGATGGAGATCTTTGCCTTTTTTATGCAAGACAATATATTCTTTAAATTAGCAACGGTATAAAAACTATAATTAAAACCCGAAGTGAAAACAACAATTATGTTTCAATGCACCGGTCAGTCAGCGCGGCGAAGTATTTAACTTTGGCCAGAGTCAACATTTACCAGAAATTAGCATACCTCACTCAGCCTGTTTGATGTGGGAAACGTGATTTTACCGTGCTTACTCGTACTATGACCGTGATCGGATTACAATTTTTGAACTACGTATTATATTATTTACTAGCGGCCCGTCCCGGCTTCGCACGGGTGGACATAATTTTTTTTAATTTTTTTTTGTTGTTTTATTTTTATATTTTTACACCTTGGGTTATGTTACGTTACGTAAGTTTTAGTAAGGATCCCTAATTTTTTCTTGCAATAAATATAGCCTATGTCACTCAGGGTAAATGTAGCTTTCTGAAGGTGAAAGAATTTTTGAAATCGACACAGTAGTTTTTGAGTTTATTCCTTACAAACATACACACACAAGAATACATATCTATTAGTGTAGATGTAGATTAGCGATGTCGTGCCGTATAGTGTTACATATTGAATGATTGGCGATGTGGTGCCGGCCTTAAATGTAGCACTACCCCTTCTCATCCTGTTGGTGTCGTAATAGTCGTCGACTGACTTTAACACAAAAAATCAAAAGTAGTTCTAGTGAAAAGTGGTGATTATGGCAAAATTTGAAAAATGGAAACAGAGTTAGACAGGACTTCATCCGTCCGGTATACAGGGTGAAATTTTAACCAGCTTCCAAATTTTAATAAAAACGAACAAACAAACAAATCTACGAGACATAAAACAAATGACGTATTTTTTCTTTTGGTATAGCCCAGTGCAAAAATTTCAAGATAAAGCACTTAGAAAATGTCCGCCAAAAACCTAAAATTTTCGATACGGCCGCCTAGCAACACTTTTTTTACGCAATGCACATCACATTCATTCATTACGATACTAATCATAAGTTTTTGATTTTCCCTTTATAGGTACCTAAACAGGCCTAAAACTGTAAAAATTTAAAACTATATTGCGAAAAATATTTTCGGGTGAAAACTTGATTTACATTTTTTATGGGCTCTAGATACGATACTGAGCGCCTACAAAAATTTTGGAAAGTGGTTAAAATTTCATCCTGTATAATATAAATAAATATTTGACTACACTAGGAACCAACTTATATATTTTAACGATAAGAATTAGGTGCGCAGGCAGTACAACATTAAAAAATCCAGAAAGCCCTCTTACCTAAGTAACTATTGCAAAATTTAGCTTAACAATCTTACACCTAATACTATTTCAAAAAAGTAAGTAAGTAAAGTAAGTAACAGCCTATAATCATCCCACTGCAGGGAAAAGGCCTCCATCATTGAATTCAAGTTATCACAGCAATGCTGGGTGTACTGGCATAATCACCACGCTTGCCAAATGCGGGTTGGTGATCACAAACACGAGCAACGTTCGAAAATTCGAAACTTTATTGTTGCCCGACCCGGGATTCGAACCTGGGACCCCGAGATCTTGGCCCGTTATTTAAACCACTAGACCAACGGGGCGTTCTATTTCAAAAAACTAGGTATAATACAAAGTATTACTAAAATATAAAGTCCGCAAATTTTTCAGAACCAAGAGCTACGCAAACTATTGCCGTTTTATTTATTTTCTTAAAACCAAGTAAGCGATATATCCGTGTGGACCTTGTAGGTTAAAATGCCGTTTTATTCCAGTATAAACGTGTACCTAAAAGCCATAAACAGTTGTAACAAAAGCTAACGCCCGGCTCTAAACAAAGGAACAAAATAAAAGTCTACGCCAGATCTAGTATCGCGGACGTTTCACACAACGAGTGTCAGGGTTGGCAATGCAGTATGAATTGTTTAAAAAAAAAAAACTTATTTTCATAATAAGATTTTTTCGCCCTTGGGTTACCAAGCCTATGTATATTCATTTATTGTCTATCTTGCAAGTGTTTCTTCCCACAGTGGTTAGCTCATTTTAGCAAGCTGAAAGTACTATTGATTTTAGGGCAATCTAATGATTTCTGGAAATAAATGAGACATGGAACAAGTTATTGTGGGAAGAAACACTTGCAAGATAGACAATAAATTAATATACATAGGCTCGAATTTCATGAATGGGATATTTCATAAAAGACAACTCACATATTATCTAAGTTTTGTAGTCGATTTGTATCTATACTAATATCATAAAGCTGAAGAGTTTGTTTGTTTGAACGCGCTAATCTCAGGAAGTACTGGTTCGAATTGAAAAAATATTTTTGTGTTGGATAGTCCATTTATCGAAGAAGGCTTTAGGCTATATAACATCACGCTGCGACCAATAGGAGCGAAGCATGAGTCAAAATGTTGCAAAAATAGTCGCGATCATATAACAGAAATTGACGCGGACGAAGTCGCGGGCAACAGCTAGTTAGTAATATAAATACAAGAATCATATATTTTTCCTGTAGAAAAAAGAAAAAAGGCCTTTGTGTTTTTTCAGCAATATATCTGCTTGCCAAAAGACATGGCCAAGAATTGTATGAACATGTGCCCCAGATTGTACAGCTATGAAATATGTATTTTTGTATAGTATTAACTTTCTACAATATAAATCTCAAATGTTATTTTCCTTAGCAGTGGAGGTAAAAGTTAGAAAGATTAAAAGAGTTCATTTTGTCACTACGGCGAAGCTATTTACAAGAATATTATTATTTAATGTGTTGATTTGCGTTGTTGTTTTCCTTAGGTATGTTTTACACACTTTAGGTACGATTATTGGAGCACTCTACGACACGACACTACAAAGTATAAACGTATAAATACTAATTAAACAAACGAAAACCGAGAGAAAACCGGCGCACACGATTCACGATTGTTTGTTTTGTTGTCGAGGCTAAACGTCAAACGTCAGAGTGGTACGATTGTTTGACATGACTCTGGGACCTAAATGTTGCCAGTATAATTAAAGGGTTTCCTCATAAAACGTAATTATAATATTAATAAAATAAATTATTGTGAAAAGCATTATTTAGTAAAAATACATTCTTGAATGTGAATTATTTATTATTTTGATATAAATGTATTTTTCCAAATTGATAACATTGTATTATTATTATTACAAAATGTTACATTCGTTACGCTTTCCGTCTAGTGGGTAATTATTCCACCATTGAATGTATAATGATATAATATGGCAACATTAAACATTGATTGTGACGAAATCAAACAAATAATATACTTTTTAAGAGATTTTTTTTCTACTGCTGCTACAGGAAAAATAAATAACTTGATAATTCTTTGCTATATTTATTAGAACTAATCATATTACTTTTGTTTGTGGACAATCTGGGGCACATATTGGCCATCTCTTTTGTGACAGATTCAAGTTTATGACATAAGTAACAAAAATCTATCCAAGCTTTCAGATATAATATCCGTAAGATTAGTAAAAATATTTTACCCAACAAAAAAACAGCTTTGTTAATTTAAAAATTAAACTAATCATACTACTTACTTATACCACTACAGGACGAAATAAGGTATAGCTTCAACGCTCCTCACACTAATAACTCAAATGATCAACCCTAGACATACTAATTGATTGATATACGGTTCCTAGAAGCGATCTAAAAGCATCCTTTCAAACGGACTTGAAATAAATCAAATACCTACTTTTAATTGAAGTTTCCTTACTGAAACTAACTAAATAAGATATTGCTGCCGTTTTTAGAATAGCAGGAAGAAAGTTTTCATCAGAGGTATTATGAATTAGATGCGTATGCGTACATTTAGTGACAGAATGTCTATTTAACACGTACAAAAAAAGAAAAAAGAAACATGGCGTAGCTTGCTGCGGTGCATAGATGTATTCAGAGGCAGTTACTTTTTTCATGAATAAGTCAAATTTCTAAGGTAGTTGAAACTTTGTTAACATAAATGTGTGTAAACCAGTTTATTCAAGTAGGCCTAATTAGTTCTGTGAGCGACGTGACTCGAATTCGCATAATATGTGCAATTGTAGATCTATTTAATTTAAATTTAAATTAAAATAATTAACACAAAAAGAACTTTCTTCTGCTAGAATTCAATTCTATAATATTCATTGTTCATATCTATTATATATGAAAACCACAATGAAAATTCAGTTGCGATTAAATTTCATGGCGAAAACACAATATTGTACTATAGCTGTTGCCCGCGACTTCGTCCGCGTCAATTTCTGTTATTATGATCGCCACTGTTTTTGCAATATTTTTCACTAATGCTTCGCTCCTATTGGTCCCAGCATGATGTTAAACCTTCCTCGATAAATGGACTATCCAACACAAAAATAATTTTTCAATTTGCACCAGTACTTCCTGAGATTAGCGCGTTCAAACAAACAAACAATCTCTTCAGATTTATAATATTAGTATAGATTTGCTATAAGACAGTGATTTAAAGAGTAAAAGTAGTCCGTTTGTGTGTAAGTATATACCTACTTAACGTTCGTTTAGGTAGAACGCCCTCTATTTGCGAGGTCCCAAATCTTTTCCGTCCACCCGTATGGTCAGAGGCTTCTCAAACAGAAGGACTGAAGAAAAACAACCCGAACTGCCTAATTGGTGTGCTCTGGCAACAGTGGTATGGTCTAAGGGTAGCGAACACGTTTATAAACGTAAAATAATAATAAAAAATACTAATATTTTAAATTATGGTTATAACTTTTCGACTATATCTTTGCTGCAACAAAAACTTAAAGGAGCCTTGTCTACGAGTACTTAGTTAAGGCGCCGTGTTTGAAAACAATGTCTTCGTTATTTAGTATCAAAACAACAGCAACATTTCCAATTGACCGTCTTATATTTAAGCATAACCTTGTTAATTTTGTAGTAGCATATGTAATTATGTCTAACAGTATTATGTCATCATAATTAGAATACTATGACAGTAAAAATAAATTACTAAGTTTTTCCAATATTCTTCATGAAATTTATTTCATGAAATTCAGGCATTGTATTACATAGTGGGTTTAAAAGCTAAATTTGTAACACAACTTACACTACAAATATTATAATATATTATATTCAAATTTATACAAATCAGTGGTAAATCCAGTTCAATCTTTACATCTACGAAATAATTAATATTGAAGTTTTAATATTCTTTTAAAAAATCACAATATATCTATCGGATTCCCCACAACTCGCTTTTACTTTGTTTCCCAGAAAACCTCATCTATTTCTAAACCAGTCCACTAAGTGTCCACAAACATAAAGGCAGACACAAGAAAAACAACGCCCCAAACTTGTTTAATTGGTTTACTCCCAGTGTTGCTAGTTCCGCACCTTAGTGTTGCCAAGTTCCGCCACTTAAACTTAAGACGAAGTGCCGCGACGATTAATTAACTTCTAACGACTGAAATATTGGGGAGGAAAACTACCATTTTCTACTGAAGTCTGAAGTTTTCAAGTTTGCGAGTAGAATTGAAGTTTCAGCTTTTGTGTTAACCGTGGTGGTTTAACAGCTGCAAACAAAATTTAACTTTTTGCGCTTTAGATTAAAAGTAATATTTATGTTAAAATAAAATTAAAAAATTGTTAATTTTCGTTATTCTTCTAAACAATTTTCTTTTTATCTTCACCCACGTTTGGTTGTTTAAAATTTGGTAAAAAGATCCATTGTTCTTTGTAAAAATTCAAGACTAGTACTAGAAAAAGTAATATGCAGCACTATATTGTTATCGACTTTTACAAATGAAGGTAATATATATTCCTATCGATAAAATACGCAACAAAGCCCTTATTCAGGTGTAAAAGGGTCCAAATAAAAATAGCCTCGACCACTAAGCAATTTTTTAAGCCCCAAACGATATGTAGAGTTCACAATACTTGTACGTGAGACGATAAACAACAATGAGTTTCATTGGCATTCAAGCAGTGTGCAGGGCCCACAGTAAAAGTTAGTGCAGTAGGTTAATGCCTAAAAGCTGAGCATCTACTTAACACAATGGCTAAACTATGAATTCTAGAATGTATGACAGCAGTATTGTGTCTCTGTCCAACTATATGAACCATTTATTTCTTCTCTCTATTAAAATAAAATTAATTATTAGACAATTCAAATCATATTTTGATGTTTTTCGTTGAGTGCAAGGTCACAACGCATGCACAGGATTTACTGAAAAAGGTTTTCATGTTTTGTGACAATGCCTTGAGTGTTGCGATAGGAGCTCATCTGTAAGTTTGATAATTCTGTCGATAATAAAACTACAACAAACCAAACAATACAACGGCTATGTTTAGAGCATGATAGTTGGTTACTTCTACGCATTATAAAATCAACCGCACGTCAGTCAAATCATTTTCTCTATTTGATATTTCTCTTAAAGTCCACAGATACCATCATAATATTATATGATCCATACTGATTGAAGACGTTGAAGTTTTTGTGGGTGCTGTTAAATATCACAGAATATTTTCTATTTTTCTTTATATTGACATGGTTTGATTCCTTGCTCATAAATTCATAATATAAAGAAAAATAAAAATAAAAAATATAAGACATGCCTCACTGGGCCACACAGAGCCGTCTAGTCCCAAATTAAGGTACCATTAAGTACCCTGTCGTATGGGGTACTAGACAACCGATGATCTTACTTATATACTTTTTTTTTTGTAAATACATACTTATAATACATAGAAAACACCCAGACCAGTACAAACAGACACGTTCATGGACACAAATATTTGTACTGTGCGGGGATCGAACCCGCGACCCATGGCTCAGAAGCAGCGTTTACTACCGCTGATCCAAATGGTCGTCGCAATACAGTGATGTTATGATAAATAAAAATTATATATAAAAACATGTTTGTCAGCCAACCCATCGGATAGCAGCAACTGACAGATAGTCCGACATTGATTGAAGTGCACAATTTAAAATGATACTACTGTACCGATTTTTACTATGCCTCTGCATACCTCAAGTAGTGCCTTGCTAATATGAACCTTAAGACAAAGGATTAAAACGGATTAGAGGTAGAGTACTCATTAAAATGCTGTGACTCGTTTGGATAAATACAACTCTAAAAATAGCAGTAATGTTATGTTTACTTAATAACTGGCAATCATCAGGCTTACTCTTGACAAGTTCGAGTTACGATCGAAATCGAATCGACGTCGAGAACCAGTGATTTGGTACTCCAAAAAGTGAACCTAAGCTTTTGTGTCGATGGTGATTTCGTTATCAACCGAAAATGTTTCACGGATCGCCATTTTAGATCGATCTCGGCTTGATTTTGATTTCGATTCGATTGAGTTTGTTCATTTTGTCTAGGTCGAATCGAGATCGAACTTAAATCAAATTCAATAGTAAGGGCCCATATTCTTGTTAGGCTTAAAAGCAGGCAGTGTAAAGGCCTTAATCATTTAATTCAAGTTACCACAGCAAGCAATGATGGGTACAGTCATAATCTCTACGCTTGCCAAACGTCGGTTAGTGATCACAAACCCGAGTAAATAATGTTCGAAATTCAAAGCTCTTTTTGCCCGACCTGAGGATCGTACCGAGGATCCCAAGATCGTTGTCGGGTACTGAAGCCACTAGACTAACGGGGCGATCAGCAGTCTCGCTTATGCTTTGCCAATTCGATGTCTTAGACACTTATGCGATATTTTTTATAGGTGGTAAACTGATCACAATATTATCCAAAACTCTTATGATGATATTATACTGTTTTAGGAGTAATAGTGAGTTTGCAAACAATGGTACCAGTGTCGAGTGCAATAAAAGACTGCGACGGAGGGTAGATCGATATATCTACTCGTAACAACCACCCACCCGCAGTGACATCAGTTCTTCCGCGATCATGGCGCTTGCAACAGTGCCGAAATATCGGAAACTCATAAAAAACAAGGTACATGGTAGAAATCTCGAAATAACTAATTCTCTTATGATGATATATCTGAGACATATTTAATTGTATAAAAAAAACTGCAAAGTTTTGTGTTAGTTTGTTGTCCCAACGGCCTTTGCAAAGTCAAAATTAGTTAAAATCTGTTTTATTTGCGCAAACAGACCAAAAGTGGCGTTTTAAACGTCACAATATTTTATTCTACTACTGCTTAAGTGTGGGCTAGTGCCAAAAAGAAGCAGCGCAAGATCGGTCACTATTCTTATCGGTAGGTACTTCTTTCTTATGATGAACTGAGCTCATTGATCAACTAATAAAGAATGCCAAAAGCCATTAAGTCCACCTTTTTTCATGTTTCAGTATAGGCGATTCATAAATAACTGCGTGTCGGAGTGGCGTACGCGCCGGTTTTCGAAGCGTCGCTTGCTCCATTGGTTTGGATTCCCGAAAGGGTCGATGTAGAAAACACAAATCTATATTTTTTTCACAAACAAAACAAGTGATTTAAATAGTTATTTTGGGATCAAAGCAATGTATGTAATGTTGTCCACATTTATTTTTATTTTAAATAAAAACCATTGGCCTGCATTGTCTGAACTTTAGTTTATATCGCAAAGCGCGTCGGAACGCAGCGCCCGGGCTTCATAGGCCGTTAGCACAAGATTTACGCAGCCTATCGACGGTCCCGAGTTTCGATCTCCGTTTGTAAGACAGCCTCCCGATTTACTGCACAACCGCCTCGCGGCCGATAAATAAAAGAGAGATTAAGATACAGAATTTAAGAGCATTTCGTATCAGAATAAATTTTAGATACATCACACATTTAATACAGACGCTTATAATGAACTGTATCTGTTAATAAATATACAGTTGGTGTGGAGTGCAATGGCACACCCGCTATGCAGGGATCCTAGGTTCGATTCCCGGTCGTATCATATCATACGAAAATAAAAAAATTAAATGGTCTGACATGTCTGTCATCTGCAATTTATTAAAATTGAAATTCAACCCCGAAAGGACGCCTTCATGAAATAAAAAAAATATTGGGTCGGTGCCAAACCAAAATCATCTTCCATCGTCAAAACTGTTTACATGTATCTTTCTTCAAATCGATTACATTATTTTTCGTAAATACGTATTAACTTTCAGCTGATTGTAAAATAAGAACATTAAGGAAATCTTAATTTTCACACCTTAAACCTCGTCTTAAATAAAGTCTCCGTCACAGTGTCCCCAAGGATAATCATATAATAAGGCTAACGTTTAAAATTACGTCTGATGTTCGCAATTCTTTCAAGATCTTTTTTTAAGGCTTTTATTTATCTCCCCCACTTCTCACCATTTTCGAAAGTAAATAGGCGGAAAAAGGTAGACAAACAATAAGAGAGAAGGTTTAATAATGTTCATAAATAACGAGGAAATACAAATAAAAAGAAATGAGCGAGCTTTTCATTGTTTTATTATTATTTGATACGCGCCTTTGTTAACTAGATGCTATGCGGCTTTTAAACCCGCGGAATAATCCACCCCAAATAATAATAAAAAGTCTAAAGAAACAAAGGGTTTCATACCAAAATTTGATTACATCATTTAATACAGAAGTAAATATACAACTAAATAATCTGTGTTTTAATTGTCTCCCCGTTGCTGTTATTTATATCGAGAAAAACACTTAATTGGAGCCTATGGGTACAGAGAACCCTACCTACTACGTAGGTACCACGATCCTAGTGTGAAGAAGCATTTTATTTAGTTGCAGTCAAAGTTACCTATGCTTAAGCACGAGTCCTACAGTTTCTCATGTAGTATGCTGTGAGTATAACTGTGGTAATAAATAAATACGGTCTTGAACTGGATAACCCAACTATTAGATACAATCTAGCCCGAAGCCCTCGACAAAACTATGCGACTAACATCAAGATATTAAAAAAAAAAAAGTTGTGCGTGTACTAGTGTACACACGTAAGAAGTGAAACTTCTTTATGGCCTTATTTTTCGAAAAATGATCTACATGCAACTTTCCAGAAATTGGTTAAATTAGTTAAATTGGTTAAATTGGTTAAATTGGTTAAGTTGGTTAAGTTGGTTAAGTTGGTTAAGTTGGTTAAGTTGGTTAAGTTGGTTAAGTTGGTTAAATTGGTTTAATTGGTTAAATTGGTTAAATTGGTTAAATTGGTTAAATTGGTTAAGTTGGTTAAGTTGGTTAAGTTGGTTAAGTTGGTTAAGTTGGTTAAGTTGGTTAAATTGGTTTAATTGGTTAAATTGGTTAAATTGGTTAAATTGGTTAAATTGGTTAAATATTATTTCACTTTACCTTTTTGCTATCGTCTGAACCAACCGTGGTAGGGGCAAGAAAAAGATGGCGCGTAACCGAAAAATGTGACGAAAATTTGACGCAACTTTCCAGAAATTGGTTAAATTAGTTAAATTGGTTAAATTGGTTAAATTGGTTAAATTGGTTAAATATTATTTCACTTTACCTTTTTGCTATCGTCTGAACCAACCGTGGTAGGGGCAAGAAAAAGATGGCGCGTAACCGAAAAATGTGATGAAAATTTGACGCAAAACGTGACGGTAAATTTTTTCCAACGCCGATAAAGAAGTTTCACTTCAAAAATAAAAGAAAACAGCACACTCAGGCACGGTAGAAAGAGTGGGAGATACTAGTTCCTCTCCCTTCCCCTCGATCTTACGCTTTTTCGATCAGCATCACGTGACCCTGACGAGATTTTGGAAGTTTTTACCCATCCAACAAAAAGTGCTCAGCGCCGCTAAAGAAGTTTTCACTTCAATAATGTTGTAATGATAATTTGGAACATCGCAACCGCAGTATACCTATAGGTATATCCTAAAGTTTTATACGAAAGTAAGACTCGTGTGGTGCCGGCAAATTGCAATAATAGTGCCACCACCCCTTCCTTCCTATGGATGTCGTAAGAGGCGACTAAAGGAGTACTGCCAGAAGAAAACGGGCAGCAGCGTCTTCTTTGTACCATTGGCCAAACTGCGATCGCCAACCCGCCTGCCAAACGCCGCTATTAGTGAAAAATCCTCCTTATTGAAGAGGCTTTTGCTAGCAGTGGACTATTATGGGCTATTGATGACGATGATGAGTGTGTTAAAGTTATTCATATCGCATCTAAACCCCAACACTAACTGGTCCCTCAGTAATTACTATTACACTAATTAGTGCCGAAAATTTCTATTCCAACATTTTACGGCTAAGTTCTTAAAGCCTATTTTAATTAAATATCTATTTATTTATTTTTTATTTATTTATTTATTTATTTTATTTTCAAGGGAAACAAACATGATTTAATTCTTATAAGTAACACATATTGAAAGTACATAAAACAATAAAGTTTCCACAGATACATAACTCAACGATAACAAACAAACATAGCAAAAAATACTTATAAGTGTTTAAAAAAGATTAACTTAGGTTTTACTGTTACCAACTGCTATATTGATTTTACTTATAAACTGTCCAAATGACAGCGCCAATATAGCCACTTGAGAAAAAATACTATTATAATATATCATATAAATAATGTATATAGAATAAATATCTACTAAATTGAAAACTTAAAAAAGGTTTACTTCCATTCGGATTGAGTAACTAATTTTTATTTTAATAAATTAGTCACTTCACGCTTCTCTCATGGCCGCACAACACTTTAAGAACTAAATCAGGTGCTTAGCGAACTCCGTGCCTCAAGTCCTAAAAAATTCAGACCCACCCATTTCATAGTGTTCTTAGTAAGTGGGGAACAGCGGATCAGCCGGCTTACTTAAACAAAGGAGTTTGGTAATTTCTAGACTTAGCGAGAAGTTGTTAATTCATACAGGCTAGCGGTTGAGTTAGGAGTTTTTACTCTGTTGGTATTGTGTTGTGTGTTTAGTTACTGCCCTGTTTCTCAAATGTGGACTAGACAAGATGAGCTCTAGGGATAAGTGGTAAAGTTGGTGTAGCGTCACACACGTCAATAATACAAAAAATTATATGTTCTGTAGTAATTTGGTGCTCCTACTATTAAAACAATAGAAGTTTCATACAAATGTCACCCCTTTTCACCCTCTTTTAGATTGAATTTCGCAAAATCCCTTCTTAATTTGATGTCTTATAAGTATGTGGAATGTACATGCAAAATTAGGAATTCCTGACGCTTGTAGTATTTGTGATTTTGTAATGAGTCTGTGACCTTTCGCCTTGTGTGAAGTTCGATATGTATGGTCCAGTATAAGCAAAAGCCTGTATCAACAACTTATTAGTATACAAGACTAAAAACCATAACCGTTCGTCGTAAAAATGTATCCATTCTCGATTCACTTCGTTTGAACATCAATCAGATATTACCTAACCGGACGTAGGTATTTGTACCTTCGGGCACCTTTGATCAGTTATGAATTCGGCCATTATGTAGATTTCGATGTAAACCTTTAGCGCTTTGAGCGCGAGGGACCTATTTGCTATATGGTATAGTCCGACACAGAAGTACTCTTAAGTTGAACTGACCGCACATTTACGTTGTATATCGGAAAACGGGTAATATAAGTATTATACACGTTTTGTTTTAGCAGTCAGACACCCCACAATGAGTAGAAAAATACTATAAATTTATGAAAAGGTGTTTATTCTAGGCTGGGACTGTTTCTGAGTTTTCAAATCCGACTTTTAACGGATAAAGAAATGAGAGGTAGTAGTAATATTGAAATCTTCTGTCCCTTGGAACTGACAAAAACTGAAACCTCTAAAACAACGTAATCAAAAGATTTGACCGTTCATATCGCATTTTCTACACATTGACAAAGTTAATAATTTGGAAAGAAACAATATCTTGCAGCACTAGAAAAAGAGACACGAATGGTAAAATTGATGTTACACCAGTGTCATTATGGTCCCGTTAGTCTAGTAGCCAAGATCTCAGGGTCCCAGGTTCGATCTCCGGGTCGGGCAACAAATAGTTTCGAATTTTTGAACGTTGCTCGAGTTTGTGATCACCGGGTTTGGAGGAGGTGAACAGAAGAATTCAGTTGGGTTGGGCAGCATTTGGGAAACTACGTCGAATCTTCTCATCGTCGATCCCTCAATTCCTCAAGACGAAAGTCTTCAATCAGTGCGTCCTACCCGTCATGACATACGGAGCCGAAACGTGGACACTGACGGTACGGCTAGTCCACAAGTTCAAAGTCGCTCAGCGGGCTATGGAAAGAGCTATGCTCGGAGTTTCTCTTAAGTATAAAATCAGAAATGAGGTGATCCGGCAGAGAACTAAAGTTACCGACATAGCCAACCGGATTAGCAAACTGAAGTGGCAGTGGGCGGGCCACATTAGCCGCAGAACCGACAACCGCTGGGGTAAACGAGTTCTTGTGTGGAGACCGCGTCTCGGCAAACGTAATGTAGGACGCCCTCAGGCCAGGTGGAGTGATGATTTGCGCAAGTGCAATAGTTGTGGAGGCAGGAGCTGGATGCGAGAAGCCGAGGATCGACCTAAGTGGCGTGCAATTGGAGAGGCCTATGTCCAGCAGTGGATTGCGATAGGCTGATGATGTGATATGATGATGTGAACCCGCATTTGGCAAGCGTGGTGATTATGCCAGTTCCCGTCATTGAAGTGGTAACTTGAATTCAATGATGGAGGCCTTTTCCCTGCAGTGGGATGACTATAGGCTGTTCCTACTACAACTACTAACAGTGTCAGTCAGTAGCTCGTGATTCCAATGTGCACTTGCATGTTTTGTATTGTTTTAAATCTTATAATCTGTTAACTTTTTATTAAATGTTATGTCAATCCACATTGTGACAGTTATAAACAGATTGGGACATTTAAAAAAAGCTTCAACAATTCAAATCCAATTATCAACCATGCGATTAATCAGTCCGTCACGGCGGGCAGTCTGTTTGCGTATTAAAGGTGGAAACATCCCTAATTACACGCGTCCAAAAAGCCGCCATTACAGTCGACAGACCGTGTGATTGTCGGTCGCGAAATGCGCCCGCGATCGTTCCCAGTTTGAAGGTCGATGCGACGGGAAATCGGACCTGTCTGTTGTTATTAAGTAATATGATCATCATCATCTAAGCCAAACGATGTCCCAAGGCATAGGCCTTCCTCTAAGGATCTAATCTACACAGCGATCAATCCCAGCCTTCAATGGCTTCTGGAGTCTTTCTCCATATCGACCATTCAACTCATAGGTCGCTGTTTAAGGCGTGGTCACTATTCCGCCCCAAAGGCTATACGCGGTTGTTTTAAAGTTTTAACTATGTGTCCCGCCCACTGCCACTTCAGCTCCGAAATTCTTCGAGCGATGCCAGTCTTAGTTCTCCTACGGGTTTCCTTATTTCTGATTCTATCACGCAGTAAAATACCAAGCATTGCTTTCTCTATGTTGAATTATTTAAAAGATAGTTAAATAGCTTTCTCTTGATTGGTTGTCACCTCCCTAGTTTATAAGTACATCACTAAATGTTCTCGAGTTTATGCTACTAACAATGATATGCTACTAACTTCCGGTGCTCGGTGGCTGGTTCTTTGTCCAGGTTAAAATATAAAGCTTGATTAATAATTTTAGTGTTTAATTTTAATTAAAATAACACTCTATTGCCCGCTATGCGACCTTGAGCAGTTATTTAGTGATCAAGTTTCTTTTTGGCGCTAGTTGATAACTGTCCCACCCATAGTGAAAAAATCCATATTTACATAAATGATACTGAATTTACTGATTCGCACACTGCAGGACTTATCGATACCAGGGTTTGCTCTACTAGAGTACTAACACTTTAAAGTGTACCAAGTTATCTCTAAAGAAGGATCTAAGAAATTCAAACGTTGAGTTTGATTCAGTCGCATAAAGAAAGATAGTCAAAGTACATTTAGAAATCTCACATGAGTGCTCATTATAATTTAGAAAACTCTTAGGTCCAAAGCTTAGAGCTTTTTCAAAGCTCCTCTGGAATCAGTCGAATAATGCAAGCGAGCCGTCAGCGCTTTTGGTTATTAAGGAACTTTTTTAATCTCCTAAGAATGCCTTGATCCGACGGGTACTACCAGTATAATTAGTGCAGTAAATCTACTGTACATTTTATTGTTTCTGGTTTCATAAAATGTATTCGCAGCACAAAGACTTTCAGTTTCTTGAAAGAGAGTTTCGTACTTCGTAGAAAAAAGTTAATCATAATGATCGCACCAGCCAGTCTCGTGTTATAAGTGGCGTAACTAACACGACTTTATTTTATATATATAGATATAGATTTAGATTTGTAATGAGATTCTTAGTATAAAATAATTCTAATGGTTATTAGCACAATATATGGATGGGGTGACATAACAGTAACAGTAACATATGGGGTTCCATATATTGTTACCAAAAAAATATACACTTATTATTCTAAAGTATTATATAGTGACAAGGGTAAAATGAGTTATGCAGTAGGTACGCATTAGAATGGGCAAAGTGTCAACAATAAAGTGATTTTCAAAATTAAATACCTAGTTTTTAATCCCTCAACCCCCATGAGACAACCGGTTGTCGCGATAACAATTGATTTTAATTGTGTCTGGAATAACTCACGATCGAGGGATTAAATGCTTATCTGTTAAAATGAAATATGCATTACGTTTCACGTTGTAATAGACATACTGCCATTCAACTCGACTGTGACTCATTCTCTCACCGGCTCCGCGCTTAGATTGCTCAAAGCAATCGGACATTTCTAGCTCTTAAAGGTGGTAGGCTAGGCCTTTGACATGCAAATACTAAAATGAAGGGACACTTGATTGATAATATCTGGGAATTCACCTTTGAGAAATCAAAGTCAATGACCCATGAAAGGCAGTAGGTAAGCGTTATCTATAAAACTATCTACTGTGAATAAGAGACCTGTAGACATTCCGAGAGTCAAAGATTGTGTTTGTAACGATTTACAGCAATACAAAGTAGGACCTTGATTTTTGAATTAACATTAGATTCTAACTAATATTATAAGTGTGACAGTTTGTATGGATGTTCGTTACTCAATCGGGCCCAAACGGCTCAGTAGATCTGGATGAAATTTGACACGGAAATAGTTTTTGTGCTTGAATATCACAAGGGTCGTTTTTGATCCTAATAAACGATCTCCGTTGGATAGTATATAGATAGATAGATAGAATACTCTTTATTGCACACCAAATAACGAAATAACATACAATTTTTATAGTAAGATGTACAATTTAGGCGGTCTTATCGCTAATGAGCTATCTCTGCCAGACAACCTTTGGGTACAGGAAAAAAACTATGAAGAAGGGGAAGGTGGGTAGAGTGCTTAAGGCAGAAAGTTAAACTAAAGATTACAAAATAAAAAATAATAGAAAATAATAATAATAATAAAAAATAAATAAATAAATAAGACAGCAAGTTATGTAATTTTTTTATCAAGCCGATACCAGCCTATGTCAACACTAGCTGTTCCCCGCGACTTCGTCCGCGTCAATTTCCGTTATTATGATCGCGATTATTATTGGAACATTTTTCACTCACGCTTCGCTCCTATTGGTCACAACGTGATGTTACATAGCCTAAAGCCTTCCTTGATAAATGGACTATCCAATACAAAAAGAATTTTTCAAATTTGACCAGTATTTCCTGAGATTAGCGCGTTCAAACAAACAAACAAAGAAACAAACTCTTCAGCTTTATAATATTAGTATAGATATGCATATAAATACATTTTTGAAGTCAGAAATTTGATATCATCAGTTTTGAAAAAAAATTATGGGACGAAGTTCCTTAAACGCGCGTTGCGAAAGGGGGCTAGACGGAAAAAATTGTAACGACACTTTTTGAACGACACTTGACACACTATAGTTATAAGCCGTGCGGTGTGCGCGTGTTTCTCTGTCTGCGAGAGAGAAAGAGAGAGTGAGAGAGGGGGGAGAGGGAGAGGGAGAGGGAAAGGGGGAGGGAGAGGGAGCGAGAGAATAAATAATAAATTAAAAATATTTTTTTTTACAATTCCTTCACTAAAAATGAACTTACCAATCCATTGCCCTCTATAATATGAAAGAAGCCTCTCAACGCTTTTTCGATAAGGCAGTGAATCACCCCAATCCGCTTTTAGCGGAAGCCGCCACGTACACCCCCCAGAGGGATGTCGCCCTCCGACGCCGTCGGCCCAGGCACGTGCTGAACGACCCCGACGATCCGATTACCGCGTATGTCACAACAGCCAACACCGCCTTAAGCACTTCAATTACTGCACAACACAGTAGTTCTCCACACCGCACCCGACGGAGGCGACACAATCATGTGCCTGGCCGCTTTTCACCTGCCGAAGCCTCACCCTCAGCCGCACCGGGGTACCGCTAGCGTGGCGCCCTAGGCTGAGCGCCCTCAGCGCTCGCCACATTCTGCCCGGTTTAACTGAATAAAGCCTCCCATATAAGGTTTCAGTGATAGGTCCGTCAAAAAAATAAAAAAAAAGAACTTCGTTCCATCCGGGTGTCCCTTGACACCTCTCAAGTTTTTTTCATACAAATCGGAATCTCAAAATATTTGTTTGTATGAAAATTAAAAGAAATAATGATATCAAATTTCTGACTTCACCATAGTATTTGTAAGCATAAATGTCAAGATAGTCGGAATGCGGCTTGATACCTAAACCATTTAAATGTTTTTTATTGTGGGCTGATTTTTCAATGGTCAGATAAAAGTTATCAGTTGGATAAAATCTAAGTCGACTGATTTGCAAACGTCAATCATATTAGATTCCATGGCATTCCTGGTTGACTTTTTAAATTAGTCATCTTATGTTTAAACTAATAGATAACTTCTATTTGACCATTGAAAAATCAGCCCTGAGTCAAATTAGCATCTGATTAAACAATTACAATAATACGAGTAGTTCAAGACTTGCTAACTACATTTCTAACATAACCTAATCAAACTAACAATCCAAAATCAAACGTAAAAAGGAAAAACACCTGAATTATCCAAAAGACTGGAATCAGGAGTAACTGCAAATGGAATTGATTTAAAAATATTCCGCCCAGGTTAATTCCCGCTGCAGGCTCCATTTGCCCGGGAATATAGGGTCCGCGGGAGAATTGATAAGCCTGGCAGACTATCGATAGAGCTATTTTAAAGGTTCTGTTCAATTTAAACTTTATCAGGGTTTAAACAAGTGGAAGTAACCCTTTTTAAGCCATAATTTGTTTTTGTTTAAAGTAAGCCTATAGTGGTTTATATACCCGGCCAAGATCTAGATCTTCTATAACCATGAAATCTGGGATGGACCCTAGGGTCTATCCCAGATTTCATCATAGGGTTGGGCAACAACAAATAATCGAATTTTCGATCTATTTCGGGTTTCAGATCACCAACCTATCACCAATGTGTGTAAAAGCGCCTCCTGGGGCCTATTTGCATATATAAAACTGATTTTTTAATCAACCCGCATTTGGAAAGCCTTGGAAAGTGTAGTGATGATGCCTGTATTCATTACTTCTGTGGTAACTTAAATTCAATAATGGAGGCCTTTTCCCTGCTGTGGGATGATTACGACTGATACTTTTATAATGTAAAGTGACAGTCTATAATTAACCTATTCCAGGGCAAAGGCCATTGAATTAATCAAGTTACCACAGCAGTAATGAATACAGGCACCATCATTACACTTCCCAAATGTGGGTTGATGATCACAAACCCGAGCAATGTTCAAAAATTCATAACTCTTGTTGCCCGACCCGGGGATCAAACCAAGGACCCCGAGAACTTGGCCCTGGTTCTTAAACCTATAGATGAATAGGGCGTTTTTTTTGGTTGATACCAGAATAACGTTTTGGATTTGACGACAAGGAATATAGGACGACACAAACGTCAATCAAACTGGACAAAATTTAGGTCGGGTACACATTGGGCGCTCGGCGTTGTGTTGAGCGCGCGTTGATAGCATACACACACCGCGCTTTGCTCGGCGTTCGGCCAAAAGTGCGCGCTTGCATGTGTACACTTCAATAGAACTGCTGGTTCTCGAAACGCGCGTTGCTAACGCGCGCGTTGGAAAACGCTTAATGTGTATTAAGGGTTAGGCTGCTGTAGGAGAGAGCTATGATTTACGTCTTTGTTCTATGTCATAGGTTTGATTATCTTTACTATACTATACTAGTACCTACATACATTAATAACCAAAGTTTATAAAGATGAATGTCTAAATTCCTAAAAATTGACAAGAATTTAACAAGTGAGTTATTTGTTTTTGTTGCGGATATCATAATCTTACCTCTTGCACTATTACTGCTAGCTTCATAATTCAAATAAGGTTCTATGATAAAATCTTATTGGCTCACCATTTCCTCGGAAATTCACCATATGTCAAAGTAATTACCTGTAAACAAAGACGAATCAAATTAGGCCATAGTTTACATATTAATTATGGAATAAAGAGACACTCGCCAATAAATTGGAGTTACTGCATCCAGTGGCAAGAGCCAGTATTCCATATTCAAAACAGACGATCAGTGTCTGATCTTCATTATCTATAGCCAGATAAAAATAACAACGTTTTCACACCTACAATTAGTTCATTTATAGCAACTAGCGCAATAACTTTCTGATACCAATGTAATAAAGAACAAAATATTAATATCATTCAGTTAGATGGCAGTCAAGAATTAGTTCCATCCGAAGTTCGGCTCGAAGTATATTCGGTCACGTACTGATAATAAACGATATATTAGTTTCAAAGTCGGACGTGTGACTTTGGTCTTCGCTGGGAACAATATCACACAATTTTTGCTTTGGGAACAGTTAAAAAGAATTGTCACAAGTCAACAAGCCTATGCTAATTTAACTTCATAAAGCAACAGACTATAATTATCCCAATGCCTCTATCATTAAATTCAAGTTACCACATCAATAATGGGTACAGGCATTTCACCACGCTTGCCAAATTAGTGTTGTAAGAAAGTCTTCGAGTCTAATTTATGAAGACTTGAGCTTTTTTTGACGACTCTAGTCTTATAAATGAAACTTAGGAGCTCAAGTCCTTCAGAGTTTGGAGTCTTTTGTGAAAAGACTTGAGTCCTGCCAAAAAGGACTCAAAGACTGAGTATATTAAAAGAACTCATGACTGAGTCCTCTAAATCAATGGGTGTATAGTTTATCAATAATATTTATTTATTAGGTACGTAATTATATAAAAATATACATATAATATGTATACACCGTGCTTTTTGAACCACCTGGAAAACGAAGCCCACTTTATTGGACTATTATTCATAACATCACAGGAGTGTTATTTAATTTATGATTAATAATATTTTTTGAAAAATAATAAATTTTGATTCAGACTTTAAATATTGTAACAAACAAAATTAAAACCGGTCTCTGTTTAATGGACCTCAGTGGGTCTAGCACAAAGAACTATCGACTTCGAATCGTTTGCGTATCGAAAGCAAACGACACAAAGTTCGTGCTTTGTTTTGTAGTTCTCGTTTTGACCGCGCGAGCGCTGTTTTAGTTTTCATACTAAATATTTCGATGGCGATACGAACACGCAAACGATTCGAATTCGATAGTTTTTCGTGCTAGACCCACAGGTGAATACTTTTAATAAGATTATTTGCGTTTAATGCAATTTAATTGTTTTTTTTTTTATTGTGTGATGTTAATTTCAATCAGGAAATAAATGTGGATGACGATATAAAATCACCTATTACCTATTACGTACCTATTGGATAATAATAATACACCAACTCAAGTTTCAAGACTCATGACTCAGTCTAACTTAAAGAACCTAAAAGACTCGAAAGGACTCCGAAGACTCAGAAGACTCAAAGGACTCGGACTCATAGGACTAACGAGCCCTGGTCTTGAAAAAAGACTCGAGTCTCAAGATGAAGACTAAAAGACTCGAGTTTATTACAACTCTATGCTAAATGCTGGTTAGTGATAAAAAACCTCAGCCATATTCCAAATATCGAAAGTCGTGTCGCCCGACCTGGGGATCAAACCCAGGACCCCGAGATCTAGGCCTGATACTTTTTTTTAACGTGGGGAAAATGCGGAAGTTATGTGGAACTCTCCCCTGCACATTCATCCGCCGGTAAGTTCCATTAGATTGATGTACAGGAGCCTACCCACTAAAAACCACACGACATCTCTCGATCACCTTGGTGCCACTGAGTCATCGAACCACTCATCATCCTCGGACGATGATTCGTTCGACGGCGCAGTGACACCAGGCAGGGTTGCGGGAAGGCTTACGCATGCTACCGCGTCCAGGCCTGGTACTTATGACACTCGACTAAGAAACTTGGCGAGAAGGCGTGGTTTTATTTTAGGCCTGCAGAACATAGAGCCGTTATGGTCTGAAAAAGGTAGTTTAAGTCTGAGATTAGTAAAGTATGATTAGCAGTTTTGTTTGACCGATTCCAGAAGTTAAAATTAGTTTTATCAAGCGACAACACAACAAAATAATACTTAATAGCTATTGTAAGGATTTAACAAATACACCTATTTCATAAGCGTCACTGTAAATTGGTAGAAGATAATCCTGTATTATGAAAAACAGAAGCTAGCAACACAGAAAAAAAGATGATGTCTAAGAAATAAGAATCTTTGAAAGAACAATACTTTCAAATGTTTTGTAAAGGAAGTTTTGCCATGTCTCACTCCAAAATCTACTTCACATTTCAACTCAGACGATGACATCTCATCAGTGGTTAATATTCCGCAAGATGGCCACAATCAAAGTTTTGACAACTCGCTGCCGTGCTACGCAATTCTAATACGCCAACTAGCACAAACCGAGCCAATCTACTGCCATTTTCATGTTTCTCATGATTCTGATAATCCGATTTGTTTTTCGTATTGCTTATTATTTAGCGAGATAATATTGTCAAGGTATAAAAACTGACAAATAAAGAGTATCTTGCACTGAAGCTGCTCATTGCTTTATTACCCAACTGCATCATTTATTATAGTATTGCCAGAAGACGGACAGCAGTGCATCTTTTTTTGACTTTCGGATCCGGGTGTCGCAAAGGGGGTGCACTAACCTAACCTAACCTAACTTATTTCCAGCGAAATCGTTTCTGTCACTGAATAGATCATAGTCAGCTGATTGGCATTTAAACGACTAGTACCTCTGGATGAGAGGATGAATGAAAGCAGGTTGACTAAAAAGATATATATGGCAAGTATGAATGGAAATGTTGGAAGGGGAAGGCCTCGACGAACTTATCTTGGTCAAATCGGGGAAGTTCTAAAGAAAGGTCAGGTCAAGAGTACCCTAAACCGGCGAGCGTGTATGAAAAGATTAATGAATGTGGATGAAGCGAAACTAGTCAGTAAGGATCGTAGCAAGTGGAAAGATGTGGTCTCTGCCTACCCCTCCGAGAAAAAGGCGTGAGTGTATGTATGTATGTATGTACCTCTGGCACTCGACGCGTAAATTTTTAAAATTTACGTGCGAAGGCGAGCGAAGCGCCAGAGGTATTAATCGTTTAAATGCCAGTCAGCTGACTATGATAGATTTCGGTTATTTCGACTTTGTGACAGATACACTAGTGTATAAAAAAAATTACGAGCGAAGCGTGCCGCGGTAGCGGCCGTCGAGTTCCAGATGTACTAGGTAGTCGTTTAAAAGCCAATCAACTGACTATGACACATTAAGTGACAGAAACGATTGCGCTGGAAATAGGTTAGGTTAGGTTAGGTTTAGGTTAAAAGCACCCCCTTAGCGACACCCTAACCGACCCCTGTGAAGGGGCAAAAACGTGACCTGCCCAGCGTGACAGCGTGTCGTTAACACTTTTAAACTTTCGCATTGCATAATTATTTGAACGATTACGGGAAATTTTGACAGCTATACCTCCGGACCTCAGTCTACAGTGGCGCCAACTGGTGAGCAAAGAAACGGTAGTCCCCATTAGACACGCAGCAGCGTCTTCACTTCACCATTGGCCAAACAGCAATCGCCAGCCTGCGCCAAGCGTGGCGATATAGCAAATACCTCTTAAGGAGAGGCTTGTGTCCAGCAGTGGATTGAAATGGGCTGGTAATGCTGTTAACGAATTAATGTCAGAGTGCGTGAAGTTGATCGTTGCAAAAACCTTCTTTCGGAGAGGCCCGAGTTAAGCTGTGGACTGGTATACCTAGGCTGGTGATGGTGACGATGCTCTAAGTTAAACTACATTACGAAACCTGCAAAAACTTATGATATTATCCATGATAGCGTTTCGCTTCCGCGGCCGAGTGTGGACGAGATCAATTTAAACTTGCTCGTGTGCTTCCTAGGGGATTATAGCCTGGGGCTCTACTACGCATCACAAAGCTCGTATTTACGGATATGTCTGTCTCTTTCAGATACTTTAAGGCGTCGGTATGAGTGATAGGGACAGATGGATTCGAATATAAGGACTTGTGTTGCAGAGTAAGGCCTCTGGCACGCGGTGTGGATTCGATGCGATGTTTGCCTTGTTGGGGCACTATTGTATGTAGATGACACGGCTTAGGAACTAAGTCGAAAGTTTTTAGCAGTTTTGTAGGCATACCTGCCATAAAAATATGTCTTATACAATGCATAGCTGTTCTATCACCGAATATTATTTGATTACCTTTTTTTCTGAACGATTTGGTGACGGCGATACGATTGAAGTACCTAGTGGGTACAAAACGGTTTTCCACCTACTAAGCTTGCGTCTAGAGTTCGATTCCAGACGTCTGGCCCCATCTCTAGTCAATTTAAGAAACCTTTTTTTAATTTAACTTTAATTGAATGGAGTGAGGGTTAAGTTTTTCTTTGGACCACGTGACCTTCGCCATATCGTCGGTCCCCTGGTCATCCAGATGTTTTTTTAAGTTTTTTTATACACAATGGGCTTGCTCTTGACTTCATACTTAACTATACGGATAAGAAGAAGCCTAAGATGGAGCGAGCTTACCAAGAGGCACTGGTTCTCCCACACACCAGCGGAACACAGAAAAACTGTTTGGCGCTGGACTCCGGCAAGAGGGTGGTAGCATCCAGGCGGCCTCCTCTTACGAAGCCTACCAGCGCAGAGGGATCTGTTAGCCGTCATCATTGGTTAGAAAACCAAAGATGCCGTTGCCCAGGGTGAACCCCTAGGAGGTAGATCCCACCACCATTTCCAGGTTGCCATTCCAGAACCTTTTCCAAATGACGCCTGCATCCAGCGACTTTCTGTGACCTTCGCTTGATAATCGGTCCACCTTGCGCCTACTTACTGACCCGTCTATACGGTTGCCATTCCAGAACCTTTTCCAATGTTCATACTTTAAAGACTTTAACAATAGCTTTCAAGGGACCTCCTAAATGAGATCTAAAGCCTATTGTAGCAGTAGATCCGGTCCCGCTAGTGCTTAGCGAGCTTAGTATAAGCACTAAACTAACCGAGTTAGTCTCGCTAATAACACCTAATGGCGGCGCTGCGATCGCGTTACCAACTTGGACCTAACTTAATCTTGTAACTCAAGCTGACAATTACCGGAATTACTCTTGTGAGAGATGTAGTGATAAACTTGTGGTCTTGTATTTTTAACTGTGCTTTTGTTTTATGTCTTCACTTTAAGTATTATGTTAAGCGAAATAAGAGCTTAAAGTGTTGCGAGGTCGATTCAGCGTCTTCAGTAACCTATTCACGGTATTATTCTGATAAAAATCTTCAAGGTTTCATATACGCACACACCCGCACAGCTTATATACGAGTATATTACGAAAGATTTTTTTCGTGAATAAGGTTTCGTGAACATGTTCAAATTTCGACACAACTACCTCATTGGAATCATTCTAAATGTATACAAAATGAAAACCCACTAAATCAATTAGTTTATAAAGTTTACAGAATATATGTGATTCTGATGAATTATAATTTGTTTTCTTCGATTTTTGAATTAAAACTATCGTTAAAACTGCTTCATATGATATTTTAAGTAATGAAATTGCAATTATAATATCAGTAATCAAACTTGAAAAATTAGGTCTCAGGCGGGACTCGAACCCGCATCTCCTCGCATGCCGGGCGCGGCATTTTTCAAGTTGAAATACTGATATTGTTAGAAATAACTTATATTCTAGTTTTGCCTGCAATCTTAATCCGTGTCAAATTTCGTCTAGATCCCTTCAGCCGTTCTAACGTGATTGGGTAACAAACATCCATAATACTTTACGTAATTATAATACACGTTTTTAGTTATACTACAATTTGCACTCTAAAATTTGTTATCAAAGTTCAAAATCTCATAAACACAGGTGGGTGTGGAAGTGAACGCCGTCAACAGGGTACGAAATCAAAAGAATTTGAGAAGCTATCTCAGTGGAAGCTTGCCGAAAGCTTAACGACTCATTTCGCGAGCGACGAGGCGTTCGATCTACAGATCTAAGCTTTTCATCTGATGATAGCTTTCGTCTGGTTGATCAAGATTTAGGTAATCGTTTCAAACGAAACAACCGAAGCATTCATCTCCTTTTTTATTTACAAACGCATAATATCTCATTACGTCTGCAATACCAATAATTTACTAACGTATATTAAATTTGAGCAGCAGTACTACACTGATAACTGACATACTTATAAGCAATGCGTGGTCACTGGTCAGTTCTCTTAAATAGTAGTTCAGAAATATGTAGAACAACTTATTTACATAAGCAATGATATTTCTTTGTAATATCATTGTACATAAGTAACTTCTACTCCAAAGGTAGGATAAAAAAGGTGTGGTTGTAGCAAATTAAGCCGAACATCAACAAAAAAAAATCATGTTTTTAATACTATTAATATGCGAGAGAGAAAAGCATACCCAGTTTCGTCTTATGTTGAGTTCGTACCTACAACTTTATGTAAAGACCAATGGAACAGAAAATCGTAAAATAATAGGGGTTAAAGTATGAAATTACCGATTATTTTCCCACTTTTTATTTTTATTATAGCTCTTAAGTATAGTCGTATTATTGCGTAATTCTTTTTGTATTGTATCAAAATCTAAATATAGTAACTTTTGACTAAAAAAAAATGCAATACTAGTGCCTATTACTTCAAAAGAAGTCGTTGAAAAGACCCCTTACAATGTGTCAGCTGACCTTCTTGCTTCAATTAAGTATATTTGTATTATATACTTTGATTTTCAGAAATTTAAATACTATAATGCTTTATAACCATCTAACTTTCACCTTTAATTGCATCTAAAATGTTTCAGGAGTTTTTAAAAAAACTAAAAAATTGTTAGTATGGAAAAATGACTTTTCTCGATTTCGTCCATACAAAACGGCAATTTCATACTTTAACCGCTAATAATAAAACTAATGTTAAATCAATGCCAAACAAACAATTGTTATTATAGTTTATTTTACGTTTTACAATATCACTATACGTCGGTTGGTTTATAAAATATTAATACAAAAGGCAACATGGCGCGATTCATTGTAAATAATTTTCCCTGACACAATTTTGCTGTAATGTTACAAACCCTAATTAGCTATAATTTTGTCCCTTTCCCTTCGTTCTAAGAAAGCTACACAATGGCGGAGCCTACACACTAACAGCATTAATAATAACCATAAATTACAAGGAACACAGCCAATGTGTACATTTTTAAATCAACGGAGTAAAGTATAAAATCGTATGTGAGAAGATGACAAACAGATTTAATACTAGGAATAGAAGGTGACTTCAACTGCAAATCTTTAAATTTCCCTTTAACGGCGAAAACAAGTAACTTATGACTCATGTCTGGTGGTTGACTAAAGACGACCATTTGGATCAGCGGTAGTTAACGCTGCTTCTGAGCCATGGGTCGCGGGTTCGATCCCCGCACAGTACAAATATTTGTGTGCATGAACATGTCTGTTTGTACTGGTCTGGGTGTTTTCTATGAATTATAAGTATGTATTTACAAAAAAAAAAAAGTATATAAGTAAGTTTATCGGTTGTCTAGTACTCCATACGACAGGGTACTTAATAGTACCTTAATTTGGGACTAGATGGCTCTGTGTGGCCCAGTGTGGCATGTCTTAAATATTTATTTATTATTTTATTTATTTATTTATTGTTACGGTAGAGACAATGCAACAGAACAAAGAAACTGCCTAATTCTAGAAATGTCAAGTATTTGCAATGCATCGAAACAAACAGCCTCAAATAAGCGAAGGACATAATAAAAATCATTAGACTTAAGTTTTCACTAATAAGACGATATTAAGGTTTTTCACATTTATACCCATTGAAGTAAAATAAATAACACATTAATGGACTGGTGGTGCCGATCTGAAATAGAAATATATCCCCGGTTCTCGCACTATGCGTGTCGTAGAAGCGACTTATGGTACCTTCGTAATAGCATTAAAAAAAAAACACTATTTTATACGGAACATAACAAGTAAATATAAGATTTCAAACTGTAAGTCAAGTCTTGCAACTTGTTGGCAGTCGCATCTCAATCGCAGCCCCCTGTATTTACGCGGCGCGGAATTAAATGCAAATGCGAGCGCAGCCGGGGCGCGCGTCTGCAGATACAGGAGTGCCGATACGAATCCATTATAACTCACGAGACGGCGAATTTATCGTCTTCATTATAATCATATCACTGAATCGACGTGTCACAGCTGGACGTAGGCCTTCTTTAAGGATTTCCACAACAATCGGTCCCGCAACATCAGCATCCATGCTAGTTCATCATCATCATCATCTCTGTCAAACGACGTCTCCCAGGCATCCCAAAATCTCCACAAAGATCAGTCCCACGACAACCGCATCCATTACAGGCTCGGCCCGCAACATTTATCTTACAGAAAAAAATAGCAAAAAAAATTACAAATATTTTACCGCGGGAAAACGTGAAATAAGCCTCCAATTTGATTATTATGCCACTGCTTGATAATATCAGTACCTTTTTGTACGAAAAAAGATTTTCAGGTTTTATGTCAAATTCATATAAAGCAAGAAAAAAAATCTTCGCCATTGGTGATCCTGGAGAATAGTACGGATCATAACTCGAATTTTTGTAAAGAATAGAGTAAAGAATAACTTCTTATAATTACTATACTTTTGTTTTAAGTCGAATAACATTGAGTTTAAAAACGTTACAATCACACTATGTTTCATGAACCGAGTGTTGTTTCGATTAAAATGTCAATTAGTTCCAATGGACACACACAGGTGGCTCTGAATTTACTTGCAGAAACAGTGCATGCATTTTCATAGCTTTCGTTATTTACAGACTCGGCCCGGTTTAAAATGCCTCCCTTTACTCGGATTAACAAGGCTATACCTGCATTTAAAATACAGGGTCAGTTGGGAAATTCAGTCTTTTCAATCAACAATCCCCCAATTGTTCTAGTGGTACTTACTCACGTGGTAAAGTACTAGGCCAAGGGCAACAAGAGTTATGAATTTTTGAACATTACCTACTCCGGTTTCTGATCACCAACCCGCATTTTGTAGTCGTGGTGATTATGGCGCCTGTGCCTATTAGTGAACTTGAATTCAATTTTAGATCTTTTGCCTAAAGTGGGTTGATTGTAGGCTGCTACTTTCACTTTTTTATTACATTTATTGCGTTCTGTAATATAACGAATCTCTATTCTTTACATAGTTAAAAAAAGTAACTTATATCTTGGTTTAAAGTGTAGAATCAATCGTATCGTTAAAAATAAAGAAACAACGTATCGGATTTTAAAACAACTTTATCAATAGATGAAGAGGCTCAAGAGGAAGGGTTTATAAACCTTCCTCTAGGGTACATAGGTCGAGAATAATATTGTAAATACTTTATTTGATATTTAAGCAATTTAATTGCAATTATAATATCAGTAAATCAACTAACATCGATAAAAATATGTTTGAAATTCGCGCTGTGACGCAGTGTCTCGGTGGTTTAATGGTATAGCGCCGCACCCGATATGCATGGAGATGTGGGTTCGAGTCCCGCCTAAGATATATTTTTTCGAGTTTAAATACTAATTGCAAAGTATTATAAGTTACAGATAGGTCGATTATAACATTGTAAAGTCTAATATAATTACAACGGTAACATTTTAAACAATCCACTTAGTGAGGATTGACACCTTTTTCTCTCTACTAATATTGTCTCTCACTAGCCTTTGCGCGGTTCACACAGAGAAATCCCTCACGTCCCTCCGTCGTAAACTATAACGTTCCTCTTCTAAATGGTCAATTAACACCTTCGTAAAGTACGTCGGTTAATTAAAGTAAGTACATTGTTACCGCACTAAGTAGTTACATAGGTTTTATACGAGAACGTAATATTTCTTACTAATGGTGTTTAATAAGCTAGATTTTTGAAATCTATACTAATATTATAGATGCAAAAGTGTGTCTGTCCGCCCGTCACGCTTAAACAGCAAAACCGATTTAGACGTAATTCAGTATAGATATATTGCGAATCCCCGAAAAGCACATAGGGTAGTTTTTTCCCAAAAAATCGTCCACTAAAGGTATGTATAGGAGATGGACAGGTATGGTGAATAAAAAAATTAGTTCAATCGATAAACGTGTCGTGTCAAGCAGGCACATTATAAGAATAGCACCACCTTTTCTCTTCCTATGGGTGTCGTAAAAGGTGACTAAAGAGTAGCCCAACAAAAGCAGCAACTTCTTCTATACACATTTGGTCAAACTGCGATCGCCAACTGCCTGCTAAGAGTGGCGATTAAAGTGAAATCATCCTTTTTAGGGAGGCCTGAGTCCTGAAGTAGACTGATATAGACTGATGATGATAATGATAGCTATTACGAAAACTTTTATTATTATCATTTTTCGATAGGACACACTTCTGACACTAAACCGATTTTGGGGTGGTGGGATCTACCTCCTAGTGGTCCACCCTGGGTAACGGCATCTTTGGTTTTCTAACCAATGATGATGGCTAACAGATCCCTCTGCGGTGGTAAGCTTCGTAAAAGGCTGCCTGGATGCTACACCCTCCTGCCGGAGTCCAGCGCCAAACAGTGCCTCTGTGTTCCGCTGGTATGTGGGAGAACCAGTACCTCTGGGCAAGCTCGCTCCATCTTAGGCTTCTTCTTAACCATATAGTTAAGTATGTAGTCAAGAGCAAGCCCATATATTAAAAAAAACACATACCTAACAAAAAATCCAAGCGATAGAAGTGACAGGGCAACCGTTATTTTGCCAACAAAAACACCACACCATAGATTTAGTCGCATAAACAACACATTTGAACTAAAATTATATTTCGCTCTAATTATAGTATGATCGATTACGCCTCTCTAATTGCTGGATGTGTTTGAGTAATTTATCACACGGGGTAATTTAGTTATTTCAGTTGTCGCTCCAGATTAACATTTCGCTGCTTCACAAGGTTACGGGTACCAGTAAGATATGAGTTATGACCTTGTGAGGATGAGCATTTGTAAAGATGTTATTGTGCCAAAGCAGTGGTACCTAGGTAGTACACGAGTACTACCTACCACTGCTTCGGGACAAATAAATTTTAAAATATTAGGAAGCGTAAAAATTCTTTCCCCGGATAAGTTTCTATTTATCAGCTTCATCGTCATCACCTAACTAATGCGAGATAGAATATTTTCACCCAAATTCTTACAATTTCCTATAATTCGAATTCTATCAAGCCTTTGGACCGCAAACACGTAATAACCGGAAAAATAGATACCTACTGAGAAGCAATCAAATGCAATGCCATCTTTTGACATAGAATGCAATGAGCGCAATGGTACAAAGATTTTAACATGGCGTGGTATGCAAGATAGTGCACGTACAGATCTTACTTTGTTGTATTACTAGAAAGAAGGAAAATACATTTATTTAAATTTGACCATTACACACAAATAGTTAAATAGTAATAGTGGAATAAACTTATTCTCAATTTATTAAAAACCAAACTACTTTTTCAATTTTCATTGATTTTTAGCTAGTGAATCGTTAAAAGGTACAGTTATGACCCCGTAGGAAGAAACGAAATTTGTAATCAGTTTATTACTAAGTAAAAGGAAATTACGACTACGCGTACAATAAAAAATCATTTTACGCGTCGAAACAGAAACCTCTTTTTTCCATCAGTTAAAAGTCACAAGTAAAATTGCTCGCGCTTATGACATTGACAGTTGTCCTTATCTAGATAAAAACCCGCAACCACCTGAATTCTAATTGTGTAATTTTGTCCATTCCATGAAGACCGAAAAATGACCGGTGGTATAAAAACGTTTAATGGATTTGCGTTTTATTATCGCAAAACATTCGGTAAAACTCATTTTTTTCTAACATAATATTAAATTGTATTCAAATATAAATGCAGGTTTTTAATCAAATTTTACGATTTCAACCCAAAAACAAACTTTTATTCATAAAAACATTAAATTTAAACTAAAAACTTACCTTTGCAATTGAAATAATCAAACGCAAAGAACGAATGAAATACGAGTTTCCTGCTACTCGACAATAGGTGGCGTTAGTGGACTACGTTTTTTTTCCCCCTAAAAGTTTTACGGCTTCGGACGAGTCCATACAGCCTAGTCTTTTTAGTTATAATGTCAATTTTTTTATACATACAATATCATTTAAACTTACATAAACATAATAGCCTAACCTAACCTAAACCTAAACTAACCTAACTCATTAAAATGTATGGGTGGTATATACATTTCAATGATTACAGGAGTTTTACGCGAAAGTCAAATAGGAGCGCCTTTTCTTGTTTCTCAGTTTTATTTGATTTGTCCTACTCACTGACACATTATTATAACAATGCCACCACTTTATCACAATAAATGCCGCTTAAGATAATTTCACAAAATTTCGCAACAAAGTCCCTCTTTCTCTTCTCGTTTCCCGCGCAAAACTCCAGTGGACTACGTAAAGTGTTCTCTGACGTAGTATATTATTTTATTTATGTTCTGTGAATGTCAAGTGATAACTGTCACAGTGAAAGAAAACTTTGAATTTGTTTAAGTAAAAACACAAGTAATTAAAAAAATATTAAATTAAATTAAGGCGTTCTATCAAAAACAAACAAGATAAAGTGTACCTAAACTAAATAAAGATAAAACAACATTTTCTTTCAAAGAAAATGTAACAATTTGAAGAAATTTGCGTACTTAAGAGGGTAAAATTTACGATTGTCATGAGTCAAGAGTCACCGCAATCATTTGACATTAGCAATGAGCTCATAAGACTTACGCAATTCGAATTATCTGTCAAAATCATGTACATCATTCACTCATCGTTTAAAATTAACGACCCAATCGTTAACGATAAATGAACTCCGTAAACAATTAGAATTAGCCGTTTGACAGATTATACCGTACGTTATGAACTGTCAAATGAATACGATTGCTTTACACAATCGCACCTCTGGTTTTGGACTTCATAGCTTCACTAACGGCCGGTTCCAATAACCTATCTATCTTCAGTTTTGGCTTGTCGGAGATAGGAAACAGTTTCTATCTCTGTTTTTGCCGTCCAGAGAAACAAAGACAGAAGTTGTTTTCTATCTCCTATATGCCAAAACTAAATATAGATAGGTTATTGGAAATAGCCGTAAACCAAGAGTTAGACTATTCTTATTCAAGCGTGATCTTTGTTCAGTCAGGCCCAAGCAAGATAAATGACATCTAAACAAATAACACAACCACTTCGACAAAGAAGGAGGAACGACGAACTTTGTAACATTGCGCAAGATTTACTAAGCGTAAACTATACGGTACAGTCAGCATCAAAACTTCGTGACATTTAATAATTTTATTATTAATTTTATATATTTAAACAACGTAAGTTATCAAAGTCAGAATCTCCGCGCTTGGCGGTCGGGTTGGCGATCGCAGGCAACAGCCAATGTTAAAAACAAAACGCTGCTTTTTCTGGTATCTTGACACCCATCGGAAAATAAATATGTTCCAGGAAATGTGTTCAGCTTTTGTGTGGAAGAACCAGTGCCTCTGGGTAAGCTCTCTCCATCTTAGGCTTCTTCTTAACCATATTTAGTCAAGAGCAAGCTCATTGTTTATAAAAGAAAAAAAAAGACGGACATCACAAATAAACTACAATTGCCGGCCCATCTTACAAACGAGGCCAAAATCTTCATTCCAAAGAAGCCTATGTCCATCACTGGACTGGTATGGCGTGATGATGATGAGCAGAAATACATAATGAGGAAACATAACGGCCTTAAATCAGCCCACTGTAGGGCAAAGTCCTCCATCATAAAATTCAAAAGTTACCACAGCAATGATGGGTACAGGCATGAACACCACGTTTGTAAAAATGCGGGTTGGTGATCAATAACCCAAGTAATGTTCGAAAACTCGAAACTCCTGTTGTCCGACCCGGGAATCGAACTCAGGACCCAGATATCTTGGCTCGGTAGTTAAACTAGAAGACAAACAGGGCGTTACATAAAGAGGTATATCAAATGCATACGTGGGAAGCTTGGCGAAATTACATAAGTAGGGTAAAATTATTATTTCAATCATGGATTTTGCAAATTATTATTATAATTAATAGTGAAGTGGCGAAACGCCTCGAGGTTTTTCTTATTTCGGTGTTGGGTACTAATAATTGCATTATCTGTAAGTACTGCATGCGTTTTTAAGTGAGGGCGGGTTTTCCTGCATGAAATAGTGCTTGCTCAATCAGTGTTAGTGCGGGTAGTGTGGTGAAGGTACCTAGACTGGTGTTAACAAGCGGAAATCATTAGCTAAATATTTTTTAAATCCATATTTAATTATGGATTTCCGCAAAGTAAGGCCTGAGTCTATTAATTTATTTTTTAATTATTATTTCTCCGACTGTATCCGTGTAGTAGGTACACCGATTGATATGCGTGTTCCGTTCCGCCGTAAGAGTCCCGTCAGTTCCCGATTTATTCAAAGATCTTCGAAGGAACACAGAGTAATGTGTTATAAAACTGACTGGCTGCTTCGTGACGCTCATACGCGAAATATTTATTTAGTAACTGACAGCCTCTAGTTTGTCTAATAGTTACCGGGCTAATATCCAGGGGTCCTAGATTCGTCCCCGGGCCGGGCAGCAAGAGTTTTGAAGGTTTTTGATCAGCGATCACCAAACCGGTTTCGCGGGTGTGGTGATTATGCCTGTACCCATCATTGCTGTGGTAACTTGAATTCAATGATGCAATGGAACCTTTAAAGGCCGTTTCTTTACTTTTGCTTTAGATAAACTAAAATCGTAAGTGGCGGGTAGAGTTGTTACATCAAAGGAAAAACACCAACCCCTTCACTTCCTATGGGTGTCGTAGGAGATGACTTAAAGTAGTATGTAGTTTGGGGTGGTGGGTGGTTTTCTAATCAATGATGACGGTTAGATGCCGCCTGGATGCTACCACCCTCCTGCCGGAGTCCAGCGCCAAACAGTGCCTGTGTTCCGCTGGTGTGTGGGAGAACCAGTGCCTCTGGGTAAGCTCGCTCCATCTTAGGCTTCTTCTTAACCGTATAGTTAAGTATGTAGTCAAGAGCAAGCCTGTTATATATATAAAAAAAAGTATTGCCAGAAGAGGACGGGCAGCAGCGTCTGTTCTCTATCATTCATCAAAACGAATATATCAAGTAACTGTATGATAAATTATCAATAGTACCAAGTAATGAACTGAGTAATCCCTATCCCCACAAGACAACCCAGTTTAGGGACTTGCCACAGGCAAAATTGAACTTAATTCATATGGATTTAGACCTAATAATAACTAAATCGTACTGTCATACATCTCAGCTCAGCTCGACGCCTTACAAAATCAAATATCCGTAGTAACTCAATGGTACATTTCAGAACGATTTCATACAAGCGATACTGAACCTTGAATTGTAGTATGTAGAGTCGTAAGCCTTTTGCATTAAACTGTAACATAAGGTTTTGTTAAATGTAAGTTAACCGATGTATGTGGGATCACGCAAGGTAATAATGAAAGCGGCTTTATTTACTTGGTCTTAAAAATTTACCAACTGACTTTTCTTCAATTATTAGTTACTCTTGTTCATTCTCTAGCCGACTCTATCACTCAAAACTAAATCATTGCTAAACATAACGTAAGCAGTATTTTATTAAGCTATTGCATAGCTTCTATCGCGGGCCTTGAGCGTGGAGACCGAATCCAGAAATTCCGTAAAGAAAAATAACCTAACACTCGGGGCGAGGCACGACCGAACAATTTTGAATTTCCGAAATTTAAAAGAATTTAGAAGAAAATAAGGATTTTGACAGTATGGTTGCCTATGGTAACCATATCTGCCAAAATAACAGAAAAATTTAATTACAAAAGTCAAAATTAGAAAATACATAAAGTTATAAAATTAAGCTATTGCATAGCTTCTATCGCGGGCCTTGTTAGTTTTATAATTGCATAAGCACGGACCTAAAAAAAATACGGACGTAACCGTAACATCACACTAAAAAAATGTGAAGCATGCAAGCTACTACAACTTCGTTTGTTGCACATGATCCCATTTCATGCCATTTCGTCCCTTGTGACAGCGCCAGTGACACGTACTACTGCCCACAATTTATTTTTCAAAAATGCCGTCTTGTGTGGTGAAATCGTGTAAAAACTACATGAGTAAACGTAAAAAATCACATGGAATCACCTATCATACGTAAATTATTAGGATTCGTGATATTTTTCCTTATTTATGTTTAAAAATTTTCACCAGAATTGTAGAAGTAAAATGCAACAGTGTTGTCACTTTATTTACGGGAAAATTTCCCCAAAAGTGGGGAAATCTATATTTGTATGCAACAAACTATGTATGTGACTCTGTGAAATCTGATTTCGTCAGTTTTTGGGTGCCGTTTCTCAAAAGGAAAATAAAATATAATTTTTATATATAATATCTCTTGCGTCCTTTTAAAAGGTTTCCTAGAGACAAAAAGCGTAGAGACGACTGGATTTTAGTTATTAACAGTTGGGTTGGAACCCATCATCTGCCAGTACCGTGTGCAATCCACATTTTGATGACATAGATTTTATGACTACAGCTAAGGGGCTACGTTGTTTGGTTCCGTATACCATTCCAAAAAGCGTAAGTTTTATTGTATTTGAATTAGGGTCATGTCGCCCGTTCGCGTCCATTTATTGCAGTTGGCAATTTAAAGTGACTTATCACTAATAATGTTATGTGTAAAAATTCATTTTTTTACACGTAACATGTGTCTTATTTTCTATCACAGTGGTCATAAAAATTATATTAGGTAGGTCAACATAGGTCAACCGTTTAAATTTCTGATAAAAATATATGTATATTACATAAGTTAACTGGGACCGATTGGTTCCACCTCGCGATTGAATCAGTAGGGTAATTGATGATTTATATGGCAACCCTTAAATCACACACACAGCATAAACGGGCGGCCATTATCATGCTTCACTCATGATTAGACGAGGTTACGTCCGTATTTTTTTTACGTCCTTGTGCATAAGTTGATAAAAAATGCTATGCAATAGCTTTACCGCGGCAGTCTCCGAGTGCCACACGTTTTTTTTTTATTTTATCTATAAAGGTACACCAACAATATTACTTAGATAAACATTCACAATTACTAATCTTAAAGCTAGCACTTATTCGTATGAATATCAGTTATAGGCGTACACAGCTTTGATCATAGTACACAGTATTTGTTTTTTACGTTAAACTTATGGGTAAAATATACTAAAGAGACATATTTTAGGCTTACAATCGTATGTAGGTAATATCATAAGGTTACTAATTATAAAAAAAGACAGTTGCTGAAAAGTGCTTACACCAAACTAATTTGAACATGAAAAGGAATGTTGGGTACATGAAACACGCATTTTTGAATTTTCGACTTTAGTATAGCATTTAAGAGCATAATTATATTATATACTGTTTTGCTTTTTTGTTAACTTTACTGTTAAATATATAATATAGATAGTGCCATTTAAATATTTAGTTTATTTACATTTATTGAGTTACTACAAACATAAATATCTCAAGATTTACAAATTCATGCAAGATAATTTACAAAAGAATAAATTAGGCGTTAAAAATTAGATTTCCTAAGTTGAGAAAGAAGTCGGAAATTTTATTCAAAAAGTTACTATTTAAATATTCAAAACATTTTTACAGTTGGAATTCGGAGCTTAAAAAGTCTAATCCTGCGTCTAAATCTTTATCTGACTTAGTATATTGGGATTCTCTTAATATAGGTACATCAATAATACTAAGTATGACTTCAAACTCAAATCCGAGAGTAAGTAGGTATTTAAAAAAAGAAAATGTAAGAAATTCTATTTTATTCCCCGGATGTTTTTTATGGTAGGTATTTGTATGTTTGTTGCCATGGATTTGGCAATTATGCAGCTGATAGATTTGATTATAAGTATAAGAGTTTAACAAATACGAGCCAAAAATTTGAAATAATCTGTTTTTTTCATGTCTTACTTGAACGCAAACTGAACAGCGTAAAACAAATACTACTTAGTTTGACGTGTTTGACTTAGTGGAGACGCCCCGTTGGTCTAGTGGTTTAAATTCCTGGCCAAGATCTCGGGGTCCCAGGTTCGATCCCCGGGTCGGGCAACAAATAGTTTCGAATTTTCGAACGTTGCCCGGGTTTGTGATCACCAACCCGCATTTGGCAAGCGTGGTGATTATGCCAGTTCCCATCATTGCAGTGGTAACTTGATTACAATGGAGGTCCTTTCCTTATAAGTAGTAGGATGATTATAGGCTGTTACTTTTTTACTTACTTACTTAGTTTGCATTATGTTTGGCGTTCGTGTGGCTCAGGACATGGTAACAATTAGTGGATTCTATTAGACGTCTGGATTACCATAACAACGGGTTTGAAGGGATCAATGCAGTACGCTTGGTATACCTGTTAGGCTACAATTGGTAGTCAGATTCGGAGACTTAGGGCTCTAACTATCTAACATACATTTCTGTATAAATGTAAACACATATTAAGAACTAGCTGTTGCCCGCGACTTCGTCCGCGTCAATTTCTGTTATTATGATCGCGATTAATATAAATATTTTTTCCCGTTTTCGCAACATTTTTCACTGATGCTTCGCTCCTATTAATCGCAGCGTGATGTTATTAGCCTAAAGCCTTCCTCAATAAATGGACTATCCAACGCAAAAAGATTTTTTCAATTCGAACCAGTACTTCCGGAGATTAGCGCGTTCAAACAAACAAACAAAACAAACAAACTCTTCAGCTTATAAAGCTGAAGAGTTTGTTTGTTTGTTGTAGAGTATAGTATATTAGTGCCGAGAAGAAGCAGCGCAAGAAACTCGGTCACTATAGTCATACTCTTTTTAATTAAATGTTTACAAAAGTACTTTATTTGATATTTTAGCAACTTAATTGCATTTATAATATCAGTATATAAACTTGAAAAAATTTGTCTCAGGCGGGACTCGAACCCGCATCTCCCCGCATCTCCTCCTCTCCTTTTTTTTCAAGTTTATATACTGTTTACAAAAGGTTTAAGCAAGTAAGAGCTAGGACAATTTAATGCCACACATCAAAATTACTTTGACATACGACTTAAGTGTATGTACAGGGAGTTCAGCATCAGCAATAAATACCCTGTGGTAATTTGTTGAAAATACGAATACAATTTCCCATCAACGAATTTCCTACTTTTCGCAGTCTGAAGCCTGGAACGGCGAGTTTATCTTTACTCTGGTATTGAAATTGTGTACGCTACTTTTCTTAAGAAATATATGTAGGTTCTTACGGACGTGATGGTGGTTCTTCACTTGGCTCTAGTGCGCAAACATGATATGATTTACGTACCAATAGCATTGCGTATGTATTGGCGTAAGCCACGGTCGGTCCTAATAACCTATCTATCTTCAGTTTTGGCATATCGGAGATAGAAAACAACTTCTGTCTTTCTTTCTCCGGACGGCAAAATCAGAGATAGAAACTGTTTCCTATCTCCGAAATGTCAAAACTGGCGATAGATAGATTATTGGGACCGGCCGTACAGCACCACTAAGGGAATGGTGGAAATTTTAGTGTTTGCTTATGGATATAAGCATTAACTGTACAAAGAAACATATTTTGTTTTTACTTTGTTTGTCCTTGATTGCTCATTTCTTGTTTTGGTAGGAAAATTCCGACAGACCTATGTAACAGAAATAGTTTTATTGCACATTGATAACAGAAACATATATGGACTCAAATTTTGAAGTTTCAAAGCATTATTTCTTGTATCTATAACTAGCTGTTGCCCGTGACTTCGTTTGCGTCAATTTCTGTTATTATGATCGCGATTAAGAAGTTTTCAAAAGAATATACGAGTATTCTGCGTAAATGATATTTTTAATTTTTATATATTTTTTTTATTTACGTAGGGCGGTCAGCAAACACCGCCTCCCCCTCAACCGCGGCGCACACGCAGCGTCTCGTCTGCGCATCATGCGCGCGTGTGAATTTTGTTGCGGAGTCATTTAAAAATAGTAGTATCTTTTTTAAATGTTAATTAAAATTCAGTGATGTCAAGGACAATTTTGTTCACAAATAAATACTTTTAATCAACTACACATTTATTTGGATAAGGATTAATATTATGTTGATAAAACTCTTTGCCAAATAATTGGCAATAATGCATTAATTTAGACCAAATTTTTATTACTATAAAAAAGATTATAGTGAGTCATTTTTAAAAGATAGTCATATTACTTACCTACTGTTTTGGACATCTTTTAAATCATTTAAATTCTTTTAGGCATATTTTTCGGGTAACTCCGTATACGCAGCGCACGCAACGGAAGCCATCAAATATGAAATATGTTTGTTTGTTTGTTTGAACGCGCTAATCTCCGGAAGTACTGGTTCGATTTGAAAAATTCTTTTTGTGTTAGATAGTCCATTTATCGAGGAAGGCTTTAGGCTATATAACATCACGCTGCGACCAATAGGAGCGAAGCATCGGTGAAAAATGTTGCAAAAATAATCGCGTTCATAATAACAGAAATTGACGCGGACGAAGTCGCGGGCAACAGCTAGTTTCAAAATAAAGTAGCAAATCATTTAATACATTTGAAAGTAAATTTAAACCTGAACGCAGACGCGGGCGGTCCCACTCAACAGCAAGTTGCATCAAACCGGCGAAAGGATTCCCACAATCCCATCTCCTTGAACTATACAAAACACTATTTATAATACGATCTTGGTCTTCAGGGTTTTACTTAATACGGTTTAGTCACTATTAAAAGTAAATAGATTATGCAACTGTATAAGAGAATGTTGCTAACAAAACGAACCAAAGCTTTTGGTGTATTGAAAGTCGAGGTGACGATTTTAGTGCTGCATCACCGAATTTCAATATTTTACAAAACATATTATTTGTTAAGGAAGTGATAGTATTATGTGCGACCAATTTGGCACATCACCATTTTTGTTATCGCTGTTTTTATTAAACAAGTAACAACATTATTCTTCAGTTGCGTGTTGAAATTCCAAAAATATTAATGCTAAGGTAGTTCTGTCTGTCGGTCTGTAACGCTTTTACGCCTAAACTACTGAACCGATTTTGATGAAATATGGTACATAGATTGAACCTTGAAAAAGGCCGTAGGCTATTTTGCATTTCATTGTAGGACACAGGATTCCTCCCGCGCGATATTAAGTGTAGTGCATACGGGCAGAACCGCAGGACATAAGCTAAATAGTTCTAAATAATAAAACAATTTGTGCACATAGCTAATTAATATAGCTCGAAACAGAAATATTTTGAGAGATATTGTTAGTTATTATCAGTGGGGTCTAATATGGAACAACACCGCTCCCCCATTTTGATATCGTCGTATTAGGCAACAACAATCCAAATTGCCATTAATCAAGTTTCCTTAACTCGACAAGCCTTAGGGCAACGACCTAAACACTTACTCAGAATAGAGCACACTAAACCTAAGATCCCCTTATTAATTCTCGTCTCAAGTCTCGCAAGTGGGTCAACAATGCGTCCGGACGGACACCTGTCGTGTGGAACACCCAACTACTTGTCATATTCGGGTGCAGTATGTTTTGTTCATATTATAATGTTATTTAACGTGTTTATTTTTTGGTTATATTATAAATAATAATAAATAAATAAATATTTAAGACACGCCTCACTGGGCCACACAGAGCCATCGTCCCAAATTAAGCTACTATTAAGTACTCTGTCGTATGGGGTACTAGACAACCGATAAACTTACTTATATATCCTTTTTTTTTTTGCAAATATATACTTATAATACATAGAAAACACCCAGACCAGTACAAACAGACATGTTCATGCACACAAATATTTGTACTGTGCGGGGATTGAACCCGCAACCCGTGGCTCAGAAGCAGCGTTTACTATCGCTGATCCAAATGGTCGTGAAATAATGTTACTTGCTTTTTGCTCGCGGCTTTGTACGCGTGAACTTCATGGCGTGGGCGGAAACCTGTGCCCATTAGTGGAATACCAAATAGCCTATGTCCTTTCTTAAGGTCTGATCTATCATTGTATCAAATTTCATTGAAATCGGTCCAGTAGTTTTGGCGTGACAGCGTAACAGCAAGACATACAGATAAAAACTGTAGTACATAGTAAATTATTGTTCTGATAAATAGTTTAGTTCAAATCTAAGCACTTTCATGTATTAAAGAGTTTTCTGATGTCGCAAAAAATGAAAAAAGTGAAAGAAAAGAAGTGCTGGAATAGCACAACCGCTTCTCTTCCTGTGGGTGTGTTAAGAGTCGCACATGAAGGCATCAACGTCTCCACTCAGCCTTGGCCAAAATGATCACCAAACCGCTTGACAAGCGTAGTGATTTATTTTAAGAATGTATGCATGAATACTGTGTATAAATATTGTCGTAATAATGTCTTTAATCTTGCACTGCTCTACCCCTATTCTTCATATTAGTTTTCTTCCCTATGGTTGTCTGGTAGAGATCGCTATTCAGCGATAAGACAACCCTATTGTACCAATTTTCTGTTTTCATATTATTATTTTTCTTTGTATCTTGTTTTTGTGCAATAAAAGTGTATTGTATTGTATTGTGATTACGGCAAAAGCCTCCTTTCGGAGTTGATGATGATGAAGAATGAATATAGACAAGTGGTTACGCAAACCAATATCGATAAAAATGGTACATAAACCATTTTTAACCGACTTCCAAAAAAAGGAGGAGGTTCTCAATTCGACTGTTTTTTTATGTTTGTTACCTCAGAACTTTCGACTGGTTGAACGGATTTTAAAATTCTTTTTTGTTTGAAAGCTGGTGCTTCCCATGTGGTCCCATTTTAACGAAGTCATGATCTGATGGTGGAATCTAGGGAAATCGAGGAAACCCTCATATTTTATAAGCACGTATTACGTTTTTGCGTATCTTTCTTAAGGTTTTTCAGTATTTGCGTCTGGTACTCATCATTTTATGTTGATGAGCTGATGATGGAAGGTACAACTTTTAACAGTTAGGAGTAGGAGGATTATTATTTAAATATCATAGGCGCGTATTGTCAGATAGTTGTCTTCCTTCAGGTTATTCACGTGAGCTGATGATGGAAGGTCAAACTCCTAAGCAGTTAGGAGTTGGAGGATGATTCTTAAGATTCTATAGCGATGCAATGAGGAGTTTCACAATTAATTCATAAATTTTCATCTAGAAGTGGTCATTACTATTTTTATAAAGGTTATGTTTCCGGTCAATAGAGGATTAATAATTGTGTAATTTATTTAATTAATTATTTTTAACCGACTCCAAAAAAAGGAGGAGGTTCTCAATTCGACTGTATTTAGATGTAGATCGAAGTCGGTGCCGAGCCCAAAACAAATCAAATATGGAATTTAAAAAAAATGCTATGTTGGCGAGCGGTAATCAATTCAGTAGTGATCATAAGTACTCCTATTCTATTTGACTCGGCGACGACTTCGATCTGTTTAGTTGTTAGTAGTTAAAATAATATTCTAAGTAGGTAAACAGTATTTAAAATAAAACATTGTTCTTGTGTTATTTTGTAGTTGTTTGTTGTTTTTAGTTAGTTTTTTTTGAGTCAGTTAAATTTTTTATTTATGATTTACTGTTTATAGGCGTCGCCTGCAAGTTAGAACACTATGCAGTTTCCATATCATTACAAGAACATAACACCGGAAATTCCCACTAGTCATAACAACCCCTAAGCCGCTGCTGCAGTTCATATAAGTTGAAATTCATAGTCGAAACTGAACTCCGAACTCTGCCGGCGAGACAATCGCCCCATTCGCGAACAACCCTCAACTTTGTAAGCCGACTATCAAATAACACGTAAGTATACCACGATATATATAATCTAGGATTTCGTCTAAGTGCTTTAATTAGGTATTAAGTTCTGGTATATTATCAAAACAATCGAACGTAACTTGTATCTATATATTTAATTTAAAAAGCCTTGAAAGTTGACTTGTTTACAATAGAACTCTCTAGGACCTTCCTTAAAAAAGTTGTAAATGCGGCAAAGTCTTAAAATATTTTGTTTTTACATCCATTTCAATGTCCCCTTTCTTCCTATGGGTGTCGTCAGAGGCGTCTAAGATCACTGCAAATAGAAGACGGATAGCAGCGTCTCCCTTCCACAATTGGCGAAACTGCGATAAACCCGTCTGCCAAGCGTGACGATTATGGCGAATTACTTTGATTAGAGAGGCCTGTGTCTAGCAGTCCGTCATTCGGTACGACGTAGTAATCAGAAACAAAACAGAAGTCTTAAATACTCCTGAGTCCATCCAACAGTCCACGGATGGACATAGACACTAATGCGATCCAACCCGATAGCCTCGCTTACTCTTTAACGTAACAATTTCGCATCAACTGGCAGAAGCAACGTATTGATATTATCGCTCCACCTCCAATTAGTTTTGTTTACTCTACTAATAATGATCAACAAGAGTAGGGCAGCCCTCCAAATTTTTCTTTGATTTTAGTTTCATTAACAAAAACAGACCATTGCTGAAAAATAAAAAAACTAGAAACACAATTAGTAACAGAAAAACGGCCGTCCCAACAGAGCACACATCGTATATTTAGGTGTTTTTACCTTCCTTGTTAAGTTATGATTATAAAGATGGATGTCTATTGTGGTAGAAAACATGGCGTCATTCGCACCTATCCTACCTATTGTACACTTCACGGTAACCATTTTGGCTTGGTTACAGTTCTAGAGAAATATTATCAGGGTTTAACTAGTAATTATCATAAATTTAACTTTATTTCACCTGCGCAACTAATACCGACAACCGCAGCAACGAAATTGAATTAAAAAACCCCAAGTTCAAACTGGATCAAATGCGAGCATAACTCGCGTCAGGCAAGTTCGGAACCCGAATACTTTATAATGCTATTGCCTCGCTTGCATTCTACTACTACACCCTAAATATCTGCCGGGAAGTTTAATACGGTTTTATATCCGAAGAATTATAGCTTTAAATGCTTTAAACGGTATTTCTAAACGTTTTTCAGTTACTAACATGAATAACATCAGGCATGATCCTTGGAACCATAGCATAATACCACAAGAAATGGGACTAAACATAATATTATGCCTTGTAAAATACCACTTCTTTCCTTCCGCTTGGGTTACAGCTCTAGATGAGACATCCATCAAGGCTTCCCAGGTGTCCGCGGACCATCCGATTAAAAACACTGGGTTAAAGAAAAACTATCGGCAAATGTCAAAAAAATCAGTGGTAGCAAACGCTGCTTCTGAGGGTTCGATCCCCGCACAGTACAAATATTTGTGTACATGAACATGTCTGTTTGTACTGGTTTGATTGTTTTCTATGTGTAATAGGTATATATTTACAAGAAAAAACTTGTCTAGTACCCATAGTAGCTTAATTTGGAACTAGATGGCTCTGTGTGACCCAGTGAGGCATGTCTGGAATAAATAAATAAATAAATAATGTTATGTGTATCTTATCATCATCATCATCATCATCACCTAAGCCAAACGATCGGTCCCGCGCTACCCGCATCCAATGAAAGATCACAAAATTGAAATCGACCAGTTTAGATAAAAAGCTAAAAACCTCACTATTGTGTGAGGTTTACTGCTTTCTATCGTTGGTAGTTAAAACAAAAGGAAATTCAAAAACATAATGCACGCGATTAAGCTCTAAACTTAAAGCTCAACTTGTCAGCATAGATCAAAAAAGCTCAAAGGTAGATCATCCCGCGATATTAAAAACGCGCCAAACGACGTATAATTTCCGCAAAGCTCCGTGCTTGAATAAGTGTATTATAGGGCTTAATGCGAGCTTTTATAAGGTTGAGCGTTCGGAGCTTTAGGCGACAATAGCATGTGTACTCGTATTTATACTGAGATTTGATGATTTATTCATAGAGAGAAGTCAAATTTGTGTTTTTGAAACTGTTTTTGGGCCTTAAATGATATTTTAAGCAATTAAATTGCACTTATAATATCAGTATATAAACTTGAAAAATTTTGTCTCAGGCGGGACTCGAACCCGCATCTTCTCGCATGCCGGGCGGACGCTATACCATTAGGCCACCAAGACACTGCGACACGGCGCGAATTTTTCAAGCATATTCTTACGCTGTAAGCCAGCGTTGCTTCACCAAATGTTAGGAGTTTGCACCCTTAACACCCGAAAGAAACATCTTTGCAGATGTTTGACTGTCAGCTAAAATGAAACAGCTATTTATAATTATACTTTATTTGATATTTTAGCAACTTAATTGCACTTATAATATCAGTATATAAACTTGAAAAATTTTGTCCAATGGTAAATCCAATGGTATGGCGTCCGCCCGGCATGCGAGGAGATGCGGGTTCGAGTCCCGCCTGAGACAAAATTTTTCAAGTTTATATACTGATATTATAAGTGCAATTAAGTTGCTAAAATATCAGTATACAAACTTGAAAAATTATGTCTCAGGCGGGACTTATTAATTATAAATGTTCGTTTAAATACTAGCTGCATATGTTCTGCAGCCCATGCAACAGTGTCCCAATCCACAAAACAAGTAAGCAATCCAATGTTTTCATTTTTCAAGTCAGCTATTTTTTACAGCGAAGTATTTTGTTGTCGTAAATAAAAATTGGACAGGCTACAGTCTACCTTCTACCAGATAAACCTTTAAGCCTTAAGTCGGCACCGTAAGGTTGAATACATACAAGTTTGTATTTGCACTACCGTCCAAGTGAGGTCCTTAAAATTTTACGAGGAAGGTCGTTGGTTTGATTCCGGGCCGGGCTGTTATGGAGCCGTTATGGCGCAGGTGGAAGGTTATATGCGAAAGTCGAGACAGGCGAGCAAGGGGTAGTATTGTTAGCTTGTTATTCTTACTATTATTTAAATGTATATGTAGGTACGAAGTATATATAATTCTTTTTGGAGGTGTTTGTCACCTAACTCGACCTAAACTGGACTTATTTCATTCTTCTTCTTCTTCTTCTTCGAGTCGAAAGCAAATTCAAATTTTATTGGACCAAAACTCAGCCACTTTTACTGCCCTTTCATTGGCCTGAAGGAGATCCCCGTGCGAGCAGCTTTCGGGGCACGCGGGGCAGGATAATAGGTGGTCCATTGATTGTACGGGATAACCACACTCGCACCGATCGTCCAGAACACCAGAGAACCCCCACCTGCGCAGATTATCCTTACTCCGGCCGACCTGAGTTCTGAGTCGGTTCAATGACTTCTAGGTCAGCCATGGTAAATCATGCCCAGGAGGAAGAGACTCGCTGATCATTCATCGCTTATTTCATTGAAATTTTGGGTGTATATTTTAGTAATAGGGTAATCATCACGGGACGTGTAAAAGCGCCTCCAGGGGCCTATTTGCAGAAATAACAGATTTTACTAATTTTAACCAACTGGGTAATTGTGTTTATATGACAGGCAACAGTGCGTTCCTAAAGGTAGCGGTTCGCGCCGCGACAGACACAAGTGAACGAGACAGGAGACCGAGACAGGTGACCGCGACAAGTGACTCGGTCTCTTCTACATGTACTGTAGGTCGAGACCGAGACCGGAGACCGAGATGTCAATCATTATCGGAGAGTCTGTCGATGTACTCAGTTGTGTTTGTGTCATGATGGAAAACCAAGTAGAAGTTCTATTGGAGGAAGAAGAAGACGATGATTTGTTGTTATATTATTATTACAAATACAAGACTAAAAGAAGATTACCTATTAAGGAATTATATTTAACTGGAGGCCAAGAAGGATCATTTTCGCTATTAGTAGTTATTATCGACGACCATTTGGATCAAGGGTAGTTAACGCTGCTTCTGACCCATGGGTCGCGGGTTCGATCCCCGCACAGTACAAATATTTGTGTGCATGAACATGTTTGTTTGTACTGGTCTGGGTGTTTTCTATGTATTATAAGTATGTAATTACAAAAAAAAAGTATATAAGTAAGTTTATCGGTTGTCTAGTACCCCATACGACAGGGTACTTAATAGTAGCTTAATTTGGGACTAGATGGCTTTGTGTGGCCCAGTGAGGCATGTCTTAAAATATTTTTATTTTTATTATTTACCAGTTCAATCAGTGTTTTACAGTCTTCGTCAGAAAAAGTATTCATTTATTAACATGTGCTTTTTGAGCGCGACACGCGACACTACTGGTCCGGGGCAGCGACCGTCTCGCTGTCTCCTGTGTCGCGTCTCTGTCTCCTGTCTCTGTCTCGCTCGCGAACTGACGTGCATACATTACATAGCGTCAAGTGAGGGTCGCGGTCTCCTGTCTAGTTCGCTTGTCTCTGTCGCGGGCGCGAACCACCACCTTTAGCCATTGATCTTTTGATATTGATATTAGGTATTATTCTTGATATGCCATGTGGTGCAGGTACAACAATAGATTATTCGGTGGTACAGTGGCGGTTATGGAAAATCCTTTTAGTGAAGCTATGGACAACGTAAGCAGTAAAGTAACAGCCTATAATCATCCCAATGCAGGGAAAAGACCTCCATCATTGAATTCAAGTTACCACAGCAATGATGGGTACTGGAATAATCACTACGCTTGCCAAATGCGGATTGGTGATCACAAACCACAAATGTTCGAAATTCGAAACTTTTTGTTGTCCGACCCGGGGATCGAACCCGGCACCCCGACATCTTGGCACGGTATTCAAACCATTAGACCAACGGGGCATAAGTAGATGATACTAAAAATCCATGTAAAATTCCGTTGTATTTCTTTCCACGTAGTTAATCATACTTGAAGATTGTATTTTTCTAATCAAAAACCTATAGTCTCAAAAATAACAATCAACTCTCAGAGGAGTAGCCTCACAATCAATACATTTGTTACCAGGTACGAGTATGAATAAATACTGACTTTTGATAGTGGTTTGGGATATATCCGAGTGTTTTCTTTCGGTTATTATGAATGAGCGGTATGGATTTTGAGAAATGATGTGAGAAGGTTACGCGGCGCAAGTACTTTATTGATTCCATTCTTGTAATACATTTGTTAGAGAATAAATATAGAGTGTTTATTGAGATTTTTGCTCTATCAACGGAGACAATACTGATAACATTTTAGTCAAATACACCCTTTTTTAAGCAATTGAAATACACAGCTAAGTAAAATACCCTATATTCTGAATTAGCCACGAGACGAGAAAATTTATATGAAAATCGTTTACTTTGAACTTGATAAAGGTTTTTGCCATGAGGCGGGAGAATATAGACGGATACTTAACTTGTATTTACAAATATATTATTTACGAATCATGGTCACGAACAGACATTTTGCAACCATGATTCGTGCAATCGGATCGAAACGTCGGGAAGCTAAAATCCTATTTACCTTCAAATAATAATTTCGGTTTCAGTTAATCCCGTGTTAAGTTTTCAAGGCATTGTTGTCAAAGGAGACGGACCATGGTGGGCCAAAATGTAACAATATGAAGTATTGTTCATTTAAACACGTCTTAAAATAAATAGTTAAGATAAATACAAAATACGAGTATCAGCTTTATCCACAGTCTAGGAAAAAAGAAAACAACGTTAGAAGTTACTGTTCACGAATAAATCGATCACGTTCTTTGATTCATTTCTTAATCGTTTCATTGCAATTAAAATATATTCTGTGTTTTATGCATGTGATGTTATTAATATTTAATGACATCACATGCATAAAACACAGAAATCATCTTAAAATAGATGTTATCAACCTTTTTTATTTTAATGAATAACTGTAATCGATTATTCATATACTTAAACACACAAAACACGTGCCAGAGCCGTAAAAAAATTTACATTGACAGGAGAAAGAAAAAAAATGTCACTCGACTCATTTGCTTTGTTTTCTTCGCTGCGTTTTGGTTGTGCTCTTTTTCTGCTTTTGGAATAATTTTATCTAATGTGGTCACAAACTCTCTAGTAACATAAATATACTTATCTGTATTATATAAAGTGCTCCATTAATTTCAAAATAAATTATTTAATACGCTATTCTTTGTAAAAGTTAACTATTTCGGTATAAGCTATTCTTAACCTCACTTTTTTATAGTATTTTATATCTCAGATCGCGGACTGCCAATTTTTTCCAAATTCTCAGGAATCCTTTAATTTCATACTATCTTTCAAATAACACTACTTTCACTGTGTTACACCTTAGGCCCAAGGTTCTAAGGAAGTCGGTCCCCTTCCTTTATTAATTAATTAGGCATCAAAACTCACAAACAGTTGGTAGCAATCAATGGGGGCTATCGCTAGTAATTTTGCCACTAGAGGCGCTTGTGTCGCGTGAGGGTCAATAACATTAACTTTTTACTGGTTTTAAATTAGCTTCGTTACATAAATTATAATTTCTTTAATTTACCTGCTGGAAAGTGATCTCCTTCGTAAAATTATCGCAAATATGGATTGTTTGGCGATTAATGTGAACGTTTTGAAAGTGGAATTAATGTGAACGTATTGAAAGTGGAAGAAAGAAGCGATAAAATAGGCGGCCTCAAAGAGCAACTATTTCAGAAGTTTGTTTGTTGATGTGAAGATTAGTTATTTATAAATAATAAACTTTAATTAGATTCAAGATTTAAAACTTTGTTTTCTTATAAAATCGCCTTTTACAGCTATACCTCCGGACCTCAGTCTACAGTGGCGCCAACTGGTGAGCAAAGAAACGGTAGTCCCCATTGAAAGGCACCTGCACGTATTGCATCGCATCGGATCAGAGGCCTTACTCTGCAACAAAATGTCCGTATATTCGAATCCATCTGTCCCTATCACTCATACAGATGTCTTAAAGTATCTGAAAGGGACAGACATATCCGTAAATACGAGCATCGTGTTGCAGAGTAAGGCATCAGATCACGCTGTCGGCATTAGGGCGCGCACACACTAATCCCCTAAGCCGGCGGCCCGTGAGTAATGGCCGGTGAACACACAATTGAGCTCAGCGTTACAAACATACTGAATTACAGGTGCAATGAAGTAATAGTGGTTTTAGCGAATTTAATTGAGGGAATGCTTTCCATTAGAGAAATAGGTTCACCTTTGAAAACTTGACAAAATAAAATCTTTTTTTCACAAAATCTTCGTCTGTCTTAATAACGACAAGGTTAATTTAGATTGTCCGTGATTTGTTGTTTGGCTCCGAATTAAAATTTGTGGCTTGTTTCACGGTTTTATTTTGTTTAAATATCAATTCAAATGTATTTATACTTGTTATTATGATTTCTGAAGTCTATCTGTGCAACGACCTTCATGGCAGTTTTTTCAACCTTAAATAGGACCAACTTTGAGCACAGCTCATCTGTATCTATATACCTCACTAACTAAAAAGAAATTTCATGAAATCGATCGAGGACGATTTTAGGAAATGTGGTTATACGAGTATGACCACATATTTCGTAACTACGTGCGCGTCATTTAATGCCTGCTCCAGCACGCAACGCTGGGACAACATACGAGAACAATAGATACAATAAATAAATAACTATAGATCACAGCTAATATTGTACTCGTATTTGTAATAAAATTAATAACGAAATAAGGATTTCCAGTCATCATCATCATCTAAGTCAAACGACGCTCACATGGACTTATGCGTACCCTTGGATCTCCATTATTACTCCCACCCCTTTAAAGATAATTTTTGGGATAAAAATTTGAGGATATTTTTTTTTCTTTCCCGGGAAATTATCGATACACTAACTTTTGTTTATAAATAAAAAATAAATAAATGTGAACGACATCACATACATTGTACTTATCTTAAAGAGAGTAACTTATTAAAGCACTCGTATTTTGGAAATAAGAAACAACGAAGGTACCACAAACACCCAGACCCGAGAAAATGTAGAAAAGCCTTTTTTTATACATTGACCCGTCCGGGGATCGAATCCGGGACCTCGGAGCAGGCGACACCTTGAAAACCGGTGTGTTCGCCACTACGCCACGGAGGTCGTAAAATCTATATTGTATAAGACATATAATCCTGGACATTAGTAACATTGTCGTTTTTAAACCAGAACTCTTCATTCAACGACATGTTCTAACTCCTATCCTATCCAAATAAATGTTGATTATTTAATTAGGATCCCAAGGATCAAAGAGCTTTCATCTACTTTTTAAACTCTCGCATTACGTGACTATTTAAATGTATAACGGGATTTGTTCAGGAACAGTGTAGTGTGTGACAGTGCTTAATGAAATGATCATTTGGGACTTGGGAGTATTTTTAGACTAATCTACCGCCCACAGAATAAATATTCTGTGGTAGTTTTATACTACCTTCCACACGGAGTGAGTGCATCGCTCTTTGATTATCAAACCAACAACGCATCGCTTTACCAGTCAGCCTAGATGTGAACAAGGCCGATCTTCTTCTTCTTCTTATCGGCCGATGTAACGTCAGGCAATAAAATACGGTCCAGACAACGGCAGGTCAACCTACCCAAAAAGTGAAAGGTCATTTTTCAACTTTAAGTCTAACAAGTAGAGATCAATATCATTGAATTGATTTTCAACTTTAAGTCCAACAAGTAGAGATCAATATCAATTGAGAAAATTTGACGTGTTGTGGTAGGTTGATGTGCAGCTGTTGTGCTTTAATCACCTATTACACTTCAAGGTGAAACCATAACAAATTCTGGTATTCAGTACTAGGACAATTCTACCTAACACTTTAAACAATTTTAGGATTCCGAAAGACCGTTTCCAAAAAAATGGGACAATTTTAAAACCAGACGTAAATTAAGTAGTTTAAAATCAGTTTTATAACTGCCCCGCTTCTTCAGACTTATCTCTTTTAAAAGAGGCAATCTTTTGACACGCATATGATAGGAAGATTTGTGTACCTAATATTGTGATACCCGTTATCTAAGGGTGCTACTTTGTTTTGAGCCAGTACTTCATAGCCCGAAATAGTGTAGGATCAGTTGTAAAAACCCTATTGAAGCAGGCCAGCAATTTTCCATATCTTTAGTCGCCTTCTTCGACACCCACAACCACAGTTCTATGTTATGTGCCCAGAACAGTACGGAACATTGCTATTATCTTATTTAGATACAGCACTACACGGCATTTGAATTGCATAAAAAATAAAAATCTAATCAGTAAATAAAACGCTTCACTTTTAATAAATTGACATAGGAGCTATTCAAATAATTTTTATTTTACCACCCATTAAATTTCTATCAAACTGAATTCCTGACTACGAAATTCTTTTATGAGCGAATGTTATACCCCAATATCTAGCATATAAAGTTTTAAGCGCCTATCTCATGTCTATCCTTTGTTACAATTTTATGTGCTCGACCGTGATTCGACCCCGCACTCAATAGCCGTGGAACGATAACGCCTCCATTACGTAGCGATTCTATATGAAATGTGATCGTTGACTTGGCGAATAGATTTAGCGAGAAATGGGATTTTAAGGATCTTCAGGAAAGTAAAGACATGTCTTGTGTGGTGCCCGTGCCAACACGTGAAACAATTAGTATCATTCATATACTCTTACTAGCTGTTCCCCGCGACTTCGTACGCGTCAATTTCTGTTATTATGATCGCGATTATTTTTGCAACATTTTTCACTGATGCTTCGCTCCTATTGGTCGCAGCGTGATGTAATATAGCCTAAAGCCTTCCTCGATAAATGGATTTTCCAACACAAAAATATTTTTTATTGCGCGTTCAAACAAAAAAACAAACAAAACAAACAAACAAACTCTTCAGCTTTATAATATTAGTATACGAGTAGATATAGATTATGGGTTTCGTAAGAGGCGATTAAAGGAGTACTGCGAGTAGAAGACGGGCAGCAGCGTCTCCTTTCCCCCCGGAAACATGAATGAGTAAAAGTCTGATTGTATTTAGGTTAATTCGCTGGAACGTCAAAATGTACAATGGGTAAATATCTCCTTAATGAGTAATTATTTTTCCCGGCTAACTTTGGCTTAACTGAGATTGCCAACACACTTGCCAGGGGTTGCGATTGCCTCTGTCAAAATGATTTTTTAAGGAATACCAGTGTATAGAGGTGAATTGATTAGGGCTAATGGTGATGATGATGATGATCAATAATTAATACCGTCTATTGTCTACATGTACCGTATGACAAGACAGCGGTATTGACACAATAGAAGCATTGAACTTTAAAACTCATTTAAAATATTAGTACTTCCCAAAGTAAATCTAGCTCACATTTTGTCCGGATACAAGTAGAAATCTTTTACCAAATAATACATCTTTGGGTAGATAACAGATACGTCTCATCTTCCAAAGCTTATCATCTTTATATATGTAGACACTGTTAACATTATAGCAACTTGGCGAATCACAAAATTAAATAATATATTCTTAACACCCAAAAGATGAACCACTACGTAACTATATTTCACACCAGCTTAGTTGTATATAGTATCAGAAACAGTCAGATCCATTTAGGTCTCAAACTGGTCAATTTGCGGGACCTGACCGCACGTACGGATCCCATGCGATGACAAAGCACAGTGCAGGGGAGTAGGGCGTAAGTCACCGAAGTCTGACACTCGTACGTTTTGTATAAAACTACATACCAAATGTGTTTCAGCAAGTGGAATCTATGAGAAAATTACGAAATCAAAATGCTTAAGTATGGATCTGGATAATAAATAATATAAGCACTTATTTCTACTGTTTATCAACGTAAAGGTCAACGAATAATATTGATACATACTTATATTATTTGCATTCAAAACTGTAAACTGATTAGGAGTAATTGGACACTTTTGAGGAGGTAATTTGTTTTGCTATCTATAAACAGACAGTTTAATTTCATATTTTTAATTTCATTCCAATGAACTGCTGTCTCTTTTAATCGTCTTAAAGACAAACTGAATGTCCTAGCATGTCCGGATGGTATTCTAAAACGCCACCCAAACAAATCCTAACGGTAGCCTAGCCTAGAGTCGATAGGTATAGTAGCAATTATTTCTGGTAAAAAGTTTGCATGAAGTTCATAAACTGTTTTATTGACTGCCTGTACTGTGACAAGTCGGTTATATTGAGAAAGAACAAATGCTTGTTATAAAGTTAGGATCTCAGCCATAAGGCGACTTGTTGCATTCTGATTGGGTCTTGCAATTTTTCCGAGACAATATTGTCTGGTATTTTCCAATACTGTTCAATAATGTAAAAGCAGTAATGAGTTTCATTGTTCAGTCACTATGAATTAACTATGAAGTTATAACACTTTATTATCGTCTCGTTTTATTTGACAAATCATGTCATGTCGTTATGCCATTATAAAGATATGTAATGTTCATGTGTCAATGTGAATATAATAGCACCACCTCTTCTCTAACTATGGGTGTTGTAAGAAGCGAGAGACGAACAGCGTCTTTTCTTTCTATCGGCCAAACTGCGATCGCAAACCCGCCTGCCAGGCGTGGCGATTATGCCAGTGGACTATAATAGTCGATATGATTATGATGATGCTTTTTATAAATATAAATATTTTAAATATTTTCAGACATACCACACATCTAGTCCCAAACTAAACTACTACTAAGTAGCTTGGCGTGAGGTACTTACTAGACAACCGATAAGTTGAAATATAATCTATACTAATATTATAAAGCTGAAGAGTTTGTTTGTTTGTTTGTTTGTTTGAACGCACTAATCTCAGGAAGTACTGGTCCGATTTGAAAAATTATTTTTGTGTTGGATAGTCCGTTTATCGATGAAGGCTTTAGGCTATATAACATCACGCTGCGACCAATAGGAGCGAAGCATTAGTGAAAAATGTTGCAAAAATAATCACGATCATAATAACGGAAATTGACGCGGACGAAGTCGCGGGGAACAGCTAGTCAGCAAAATAAAAAGAGAACTTGAAGTGATTTTTTTTTAATTTTGAGTGATTATGAATACATAGTTAAGTTTTTTTAGAAAGTCAATTTAAAGCATAGACACAATCTAATGAAGAGTTCTTAACATCTATTGCTTAAAATATGTACAAACAGACATGTTCATGCACACAAATATTTGTACTGTGCGGCGATCGAACCCGCGACCCATGGCTCAGAAGCAGCGTTTACTACCACTGATCCAAATGGTCGTCAAATACGAGTGAAACGATACTATGAAACCTCGTTCAAGTAGGAAATATTGTTCACAAATATACCTACTACTGAAGTTTTTTATGCAAAAAAGTGTTGTGAAAACGCTAGCGTCGAAATACGGCACGGAGCGATCCGAAGCGACGCGGACCGACGCGTCCGACGGTTGCTGCTAGTGACGCGCCACAGCCGGAAATGAACTGCTCCGTAGGGGTGAAACAACCGTATTTTTAAGTTATTCGTTTTAAGGAATTTAAAATATTTTATATAATTTAAAATACAATTAATATAGCTTTAGGGCTAAAAAAAACCAATTATATCAGTTTAATTTCTAAAACTGCGAAATCCTCCTTTTAGAAAGGCATGTGTCTAACAGTTAATTGACATAGGCTGGTGATAATTATGTTTTCTACGAGAATTAACATTTCACGTGAAAATAATACGCTTCTTACTCTATTTACTCTTTTTTGAAGTAGATGCGAAAAAAAATTGTATCTCTATGTTTTTAGCACCTAGAAAACCGCAAAACTTTGTTTTAATAGTTCAAATTTCGTACACCAACAAAAACGCTGTCGGGCATATTGGCTTAAAGATTCGTCTGTTCTTTAACGACATACGGATCAAAAGTATGCCTACGAGTATGACGTCATAACATGACCGACAGCGTTTTCAGAGTTCAAAATATAAAAAAAAAATGTAAAAGTTTGGCTATCTTGCACTTTTGTTAACTGAAATCGATAAATACTGTTACGAACGTGAAGTTCGGGATTTGGATAAAACACCGTTGACTTATTAGAAAAAAATATTAGGCGATGAACAGGTCGCAAACACTGTTACAAAAGCCAAACCACAAGAATCGTAGTCCGGTTGCTCGGTGAGGTCGTTGATTCCAATACAATATTAGCCAATCCGCGAGTAGTACTTTTATCCGTTGGTATCGCTAAGTTCCTCGTTTTCGCACTTGATCACTTTCCGCAGGTATCGCACCGAAAGCTCACAATGAACTGACTGCAGCGTTACAACTCCTGTTATTTATATATATCTAGACATCGACGCCGGTCGTAAGTACTAGAAACGTTCGTTTTCCAGAAGTATAAACAAGGACGTAAAACGTAAACAACACTAGTGAGTTTGCCATTTTGCGCCTTTAATCCGTAGACTTAAAGTTCAATGTCGCTTGCACTAATTACACACCCTTAATATCTTGTCATTACTTTGTGGTTGAACTTAGGTAGTTATGTATATTCCTCTAGCGATATCTCGAACCTTCTAGCATCCTTGACAATACTTATTTGTTTCTTAAGTGAAACACAACATGCACTATTCATTTATTGCGTCAAATTTGATTTGAATCTAGTAGCCTATTAGAACGTCACCTTTTTTGTTTGCAAAATGACTCCAATGAAAAAGTTAAAATATGAGACAAAAACATAACATCATAATATGAGAAGAATGGATATGGCAACCCTACAGGCTTGTTGTTACGTACACTTCGCTGCATAACAATTACAAGACTTCGATCCGATCCTGTTTGTTGCTCTGTGTTTCATTTAAGTTCTCTTCGATTTGGGATTGGGCTTGTCAAAGATCAAAAGGATATATGATGGTAGTAAAATATAAATATAAATAAATATAAATATTTAGGACATGCCTCACTGGGCCATACATAGCTATCTAGTCCCATATTAAGCTACTATTAAGTACCCTGTCTGTCGTATGGGGTACTAGACAGGGTAGGGGTAGGGTAGGGATAGGGTAGGGGTAGGGTAGAAAAATATTAAAATTTTATAAAATATATACAACCCTAAATTTTTACCCTTTTACCACCAACCCCTATTTTTTGTTAGCCATTTTAGTAATTTAATCATTTTTATGGCAAAACAACGTTTGCCGGGTCAGCCATAGATTTAATATAGATGATAGATTGGCAATTGAATCCTGAAAACGAGACCAAAACTAGGTTACGCTAGTGTGCATAAAGTGAGCATGTGCGTGAGATAAATAGTGCAGGTACTGCATTATATTTTATTTTGCTCAAAATGTGGTACATACAGATCTTAAATTTTAAGTGTTTCACACAATTTACCAGAATCTGGCATGCAAACAATTTTTTTTTTATATACAATAATTACTAATTTTCACATCATATTTCTTTGAAAAAATTAAAATATTCCTCCACTGAGTAGAAACAGTTATGTATCAACCAGGTTTTAAGTTTCTTTTTAAACATTTCTAATGATAGAGACTTCATATCATCGCTCAGTCTGTTATATATTTTGACTGCCATTTGGTAGCTATTTTGGCCATATATCCGAGTCGTTACTGTATTTAGTATCAGCTTGTTAGGGTACCTTGTATTACGTCCATGTGTTTCCATGCGTGTTTTAAATAACTTTGGGTGACTTTTGACAAAGACGCATATTTCATAAATATACATGCAAGAAACAGTAAGAAAATTTAAGTCTTTAAAAAGCGATCTACAAGATGTTAGTGAATCAACATTACATATTGCTCTCACACATTGCTTCTGGGCTATAAATGCTCGATTCATATGACAAGAATTTCCCCACAGAAGAATGCCGTATCTAAGCACACATCCTACATACCCATGATATGCTTGAATAGCTACCTTTTTGCTGCTAATCTTTGTCAATCGCCATAAAGGATACGCAAAAGAATTTACTTTCGCGCAAGTTTTCTTTATATGTTCAGCCCATGAGCATCTATCGTCTAGTATAATACCTAGGAAAGAAGTATAACAAGATTGATTTATTGATTTATCACCAAAATGTATGTTTAAGTTTTGTTTCTTACCATTTTTATTAACAAATTGTATATATGTTGTTTTATTTAAATTTACATTAAGTTTATTATTGTCTAGCCAATTTATTATTTTTAGAATAGTATTATTTATTTCGTCATTATAAGTATTAATATTATTACATGGTATAACCACTGATATGTCATCAGCAAATAAGATGCAGTCATATTTTATAATATCCGGTATGTCATTAATATAAAGTAAAAATAGCAATGGTCCCAGGATACTTCCCTGAGGTACCCCGACTCTGTTTGCCGCCATTTGAGATTTGTATTTGTTTTGTTCATTGTTTGAATCTAACTTCGAGATCTCCACATATTGCAACCTATTGCTTAAATAACTGGCTATCCATTTGTAGGCTATACCCCTTATACCATAACGATCGCATTTTTCGAGAAGAATGTTATGTGCCACGTAATCAAATGCTTTACACATATCGAAAAAAACAGTCGTCACCGGTTTACGTTTGTCCATGTAGCCTAAAACCCTATCCACGAGAGAAAAAGCAGCCAGGGATGTAGATTTCCCTTTTTGGAACCCGTTCTGATTTTGTTTAATTATATTGTACTTATTAAGAAAATTTGTAATACGTTCATGCATAGCCTTTTCGAAAATTTTTGCAATGACAGGTATGAGTGATATTGGACGATAATTTTCCACGGTATCCTTAGAACCCTTCTTATGAAGTGGCTTCACTATGGACATTTTTAATGGTTCAGGAAAAGTTCCTGTGACAAAAGAAAGATTCACCAAGTAACTCAATATGGCCGCGATTTCCCTACTACAGGCCTTCAATACACTTGTTTGTATTTCGTCATGTCCAACCGAATTAGTTGATTTTAGCGAGTTTATTATTTTTATTATTTCATATTCATCTGTTGGGGCCAAAAACAAACTAGCGCGATTAGAATTAATTTGTAAAGAATATGGCTGTTTGTCAGTATTATCATCATTATTTGAATTTGTCAATTGAATATAATAATTATTAAAAGTATTCGCAATGTCACTCGGGTCATCTATAATTATGTTATTATTTGTTTTTAATTTGTCAATGCTTGAATTAATTTGAGAATTAGTTATTTTATTTCGTATTAAATCCCAAGTAGCTTTGCATTTGTTTTTGGATTGAATAATAAATTTAGAATTTGTTAATTTTTGAGATTGATTTATACAGCGTTTTAAGAGCTTTGAATAATTTAAATATTTTGTTTTACTACTTGCATTAGAATTTTTATAATAAGCAAAACGCAGATGCATTGTCTGCTTGCTTTCGATATCGATTCCATCGACATAGTTTACGTTGACGCAGGTGACTAATTTTTTAGTATTATTAAAAGAACGCCAAAAAACTGCAAGTAAATACCTAGATATGTTTTTTATTTTATAATTACTTATCCCCGAACAAAATCAATTTATTGTAAAAAATATCGTAGGCTTTACTTGCCAGTATTTAACAATTAAGCCTCATTTTGCGATCGCGATCACCAAAGTTGAAATATAACTGATATTTATTTTTCAATTACACATTACAAACGTACACTAAATATACATATATTTAATGTTTAACTAATGGAGATAGTAGATGGGGGCTTGAACAATATGGACATTGATCCAGAGCGTAATTTTACAGGCTGATCGCCTCTGTGTTAAAAACACTTAGGGTCCAAATGTAAACTGCAAATGCTCGAATATTTATTGGGCGAACATTCTTTTCTATTAGGCAATTTCAACCTTTTCTAAAGTATTTTAACAATTTAGGCTGTATGCGGTTTACAATGTGAAATATGTCAGCTAATGAAATGTCGATAAGATATCATCGACAACGTCAATCACTAAAATACAAAAGTGACGTTAGTAATTGCTGAAATTCACGTATTTGATATTATTTTTAATTGAATTCATATGAATTTAAATCCTTGTTCTGATGAAATGCCCTATCAATTAGTATACAAAATTTTAGTCAAAGCTCTGAAACATTGCATTTTGCTTCTGATAATCGCGATTGTGTGTAGACGTGTGAAAGGTACAATTATGTTGGTTCCCTTTTTTAGATGAGTTACTTCCAGGTACTGAACATGTAACCATAATAAAAATACATCAACTCGACACTTTTTTACAATAATAAAAATGAAACTAGTAAAACTAAAGGGAATATTGTGTTGCGCGTGACAGACGTCAGAACTCAGAAAAACGCTACGGGTTCTTAGCGTGTACGTGAACGGCCTTGTGATCTATCTCGTTCTATCGTATAGCTGCATTGTATTCTGTCTCTTTTCATTGCCAATCTATCAGCAGTATATTAAATCTATGGGGTCAGCTAGTAAAAGTATAAATATGTGAAATTCATAGTAATTCGCCTATTAAATCTGTTCCGATCAATCCAAAACTGCACACATTGACAAGTTTCACGCAAATGAGAGGGATGGCTTTAATTTTTAATGGTATTCATTAAAAATAAAGCTCGTGATTGCACTCGACGCAGACTGTGTACAAACAAAGCTAGGACGTATTTGAGTCTTCACAACTTGCGCGCTTATGACATGACTGCTCCGTTTTAATATAATATCATTGGTCTCAATGCAGAATCCGATGACATGGCTATTTAATTTCACACAATCATTGATGACATTGACCTTGGCAAAACCCACCGTGGCCATAATAAGTAATGACGGTACATGTAATGAGTTCAAATTATCGCTCGATGGCACGATAACTGAGTAGTTATGGCGTTTTCACGAGGCAGGAAATGTTTGATTTGTTACGACCTTCAGGGGCGACCACAGGGGCGACGTTAGGGATGATTACCTGAAAAGAGAGAAAAATAACGTTAGAAAAACATAACAGATGTGTAAATGATTAAAATTGGGTCGAAAGTTTTCAAACGTAAGTTTGCCATTTTACCGCTGCGTTTCATTGCACTAACAATCGGATTATTATCCGACAAAATTAACAAGTTTTGAACAAATTTATTGTTTTATTTTAATTTTTCAACTTCAACTTCAAGACGACCTCCGTGGCGGAGTGGCGTACACACCGGTTTTCAAGGTGTCGCCTGCTCCGAGGTCCCGGGTTTGATTCCCGGACGGGTCAATGTAGGAAAAATGTGTTTTTCTACATTTTCTCGGGTCTGGGTGTTTGTGGTACCTTCGTTGTTTCTGGTTTCCAAAATACGAATGCTTTAAATAGTTATTCAAATTGGGATCAGGACAATGTATGTTGATGTTGTCCACATTTATTAAAAAAAAAAAAAATTTTGAAAACTCTTTTGTAGAAGTAGTTCATTGTTTTGAGCTATTTTGGTATATTTATACTGAAATTTTAATACTTTGTTCATATTGCGCGGTTTCGATACTTTTAAATATAGGTATTCATAATTATTTTGTTACAACAAAACTGACGATAATAATTAGAGGCTGTACTTAGTATTAAATATGCTTTTATACTACCTACGAGTACTAAAGACGAATAACACCTAGCCTACCCGTGACCATAAAACAAAACAAAATGTAAAATCATAATGACCGCGAGTTCAATACTTTAATTAATCTTTAATTTCAAAGCTACTAACTGCTAGTGCATTATTGTACACACACACTCAATTTCACAGGATATAATATACCTAACTAAAATGATTCAATAATAGACGCGGTAAAATCGGAATATAATGGGAATCGCAATAAATCGTCACACATTGTATTGTCCTCAGTTCGCTCACTTCCGCGTTTGTTCGCACCCGTCCGCCCTCTTCCGCACCGGGCATTAATTAAGCTGCATTCACACTGGTTCTTTCAAACTGCCTTGCATTGTAGTTTGCATAAAATAGAAATAGCACCGCACCTTATCGTCCTGTGGGTCGCATAAGACTAATCGAATGCCAGAAAACAGGCAGGTTTCTCCAACCAGTGGAGTGCACACATACATGCCAATAAGCACTGTATACTGCCTACTACTTCTTATTATATAAAAAACCGATTCCTGTATGTACTTTAGTTAACTTTTTTTAAACTTGGGTACTGCAAACCCTATACAGAATTGCTGTGCAATCCCCTGTCTTCAACAGGAGATTTGGCCATAATTTTCACGCTTGGCAGACGGGTTGGCGACTGCTGTTTGGCCAATATTGGAGAACACTGTTTAATAGCGTCAGGCCATGTCTTTATTCAGGTGACCGCTTACTTGACTGAGCTGAAAGCGCCGATAAATCAAATAAGAATTAACTGTATGCAAAACCTTCTCCACGCTGAAATACTACAATCATCAGAAGAAACTGAAAATATAAATCCTAGGATAAAATTTAGTTTCGACTACCTACCTGAACCGTTTAAAAACATTTTAACCAATTGTTAAAAACTCTGCTGGCTTTCAGCGTAAAGCCTTGAATAAATTTGTAGATGCACAAAATGTATTGGTACTTACCTCAACGGTTAGAACAGTCGAGCCCGTTTAGTAAGGTTGTGGGTAAGATTCCCACTTCTGACAGTTGAAAATTTTTATTCAAAGTATTTGATTTTAAATTTACATTAGCAATACAATTGTTGACAATGAAAGACCCGTCTTCCTCCAAATTTTACACTGTGGTAAAAGACGAGCTGGACAGAAACCGGCCGGAGGATGATCGTCCTCTCCAGATGCAACCCCGAACCTCAGACATGAGGTACCGTCCACAGAGAGATATAAGTAGAGACAATTTTCATCGACGCTCGACGTTACTAGGTGTGCTATCGCCTTAATTATTTATTAACTGTGCAAAAGTCAACGCAGCTCAGCAAGCGTTAAACAATTTGTTAACAATTAACAAACTAATTAGTGGCACAATTAATGAACGATGAAAATAATGCATCGCTGATATTGATTTAACAACGTAAACTTTAAACGGTCAGTTATTTCATTATATTAATTTATAAAATACTTCTGAGCTTTCAAAGTTGTATGAACTAAGAGAATGTAGCCACAACTTTAGAAATTTTAGGAAAAACTAACTAAGCGTTAGCATTTACTGGCAGACTAACTAATACTTTTTTTAAAGGGTAATTTAATAAAATTAAACTGGTGATTATATTATTATAAGTTTTGACAGTATTTTTTGAATCAATAGTTGAGAATAACACATAGGTACATTGTTACTCCTGGGGCCTACTTGCAGAAATAAATCAGACATACCAAAGTTACCACAAAATCCCAGGCCTGAGTCAATACAAAAGTAAGAAAAGTAATAATAAATTTTTATAATATCAGTTTTTTTAACAACCTCCGCGGCGAAAAGCGTAACCACCAAATCAGGCTGACGCCTGCTCTGAGGTCCCGGATTCGATTCCCGGACAGATGGAAACAATGTAGGAAAAAAGATTTTTTCTACATTTTCTCGGGTCTGGGTATCCGTGGTACCTGCGTTCTATCTAAAATCCACAGAACAAGTTCTTAAATAGTCACTAACTTTGAGATCAGAGCAATGATTGTGATGTTGTCCATATTTATTTATTTATTTAGATTGACCCTCAAAGCTAGCGCAAGCTTGAAAACATACACACATTAAATAAAACATCCTTTAACAAGTGCATAGTGCGAACGAAGACAAGGCGTCGGCATGCATTTATTGCGCCAGACGAGACTCCAGGTTATGCAGAATTGTCTCGTCGTCTTGAATAGTGATGTTGTTTTATTCAAAACTAGCCGCTGCCTCCGACTTCGTTCGGAAATAAAATGTAGCCTATGCAAACTACCACTGTTCAAGGAATCATTCCATTCCCTTTCGAAATGTCAAACATACATGTTTATACTTCGGGAACCGTGTTTTTCCGGGATAAAAAGTAGTCTATGCATTATTATAGACTGTTATTCAGCTCTCAAATTACAATTAGCTCTGTTGAGTCATTTTGGGATAATTGAGTAACAAAAATCCATTCAAACTTTCGCAATTACAATATAAGTGAATAGTAAGAAGTGAGATAAGATAGAACAGTTAATTTCTATTTAATACATAGATTTATACAAGTATCAAAATCGATAATATTTAATACATAAAAATACTACTTAACTGTATATTTACGAGTATGTATACATCTTCCTGTATGTCGATATTTTTGGCACTTCGACATCCCTACTTCAAGGTATAAGAGGGTTGTCAAGTCAAGTGACATCATAATAAAAAGCAGGTACGGAATAAAATTGGTAAACTTCAAGACATGTCTAAAGCCGCTGTTAGTCAAGGACTTGAGAACTTCGCCGGTGTTGCTATACCTACATGTAATAATTTCCATACAAGACGATTGGAATGAAAATCTACTTGATTGACCAACTACTGCTACCTGTTTAGCATAAACACAAATAGATTGTAATGTGTCAAATAACAGTCGCAGAAAAGTCAGATTTGACAGCCTTAGGTGGGACTGGTACTCACGACCTTCCGGTAATCAGCGACTGCTTTACGGCCGGTCCCAATAATCTATCTATCTTCAGTTTTGGCATATCGGAGATAGAAAACATCTTCTGTCTCTGCTTTTGCCGTCCAGAGAAACAAAGACAGAAGTTGTTTTCTATCTTCGATATGCCAAAACTGAAGATAGATAGGTTATTAGGACCAGCCGTTAGCCAATCGAGCTACCCAGACATTGTTTCTGACACTGAATTTATTCAAGGCTTTTTAGTTGTAAGGCCGCGGCCCGCGGCAAAGTTTTAAAGGTACAATAAGTTAAGATGAAACAAGAAAACAGGGTAAATACCATTTTACCTTTAAATAACTAATTAATACAGTGCATTATGTCCAGTTTAGCGTTCCTTTTTTATCATAACCTATTTTCAAAACGCTGTTGTAATTAAAATTTCAAAAGCAACTAATTTCTAATTCTAACATTTTATATCTTAGTTAAAACTTAATATTCATTCTTGGCACGGGCTGCGAGGGAACGTGGCGCGGTCGCCGAGCCGTGGCGAATTAAATTTCGTGTCCCCGTATCAAAGTGCAGGTGCTTTAAAATTGGGATGAACAGAGCAGGTCACTTTAGCTAGCTAGTTATTTTGCATCGCGAAATTACCGTGTTTTTGGAATAGATAGACATTCTGTCACAAAACAGTTAAGTACAGAAGTCCATTTCATGTAATGTACGTCACTTCTCATACCTAAACTCAACACACAAAAACGTAATAAGCACGTGTCTCAAACAGCCCTTGCATTATCTATACTTACTAATATTATAAAGCTGAAGAGTTTGTTTGTTTGTTTGTTTGTTTGAACGCGCTAATCTCAGGAAGTACTGGTTCGAATTAAAAAAATCTTTTTGTCTTGGATAGTCCATTTATAGAGGAAGGCTTTAGGCTATATTACATCAAGCTGGGACCAATAGGAGCTAAGCATCAGTGAAAAATGTTGCAAAAATAGTCGCGATCATAATAACATAAATTGACGCGGACGAAGTCGCAGGAAACAGATAGTCTTAAATACGATTCGTCGCTGCTCTTGCGGCTGTGATCACGGGTGTCTCAGCCGTCACATCGACCGCCTGCTGTCACAGCTTTTTTTGGTAGCCACGCGGCGCTAGTGTCGATCAGCGTTAAAAGAGAATACCAATCGTGCGGTCATTGCTGTTACAGCAGCTGTTATGACATTGCGCTAAGCTAATTGCACTGTCAAATATGTATTTAATCAAAAACCGCAAATCGACAAAATTGCGACTCGTCAAATTCGCAATTTGCCAGATTCGCAACTTGTCAAATACGCAGCTCGGCAGAAACGCAATTGGACAGATGCGCATTTCGACAGAAACTGGACTGAAATTTGTAAGCATATTTTGTTTTTATTATATGTACGAGTATTTGCTAGTCGTAGAAATAGCCATAATTGAGTTTAAGAAACCTAATATCTGACGCGATGCGTTTCTGTCCAGGTGCGTGTCTGCCGAAGCTGCGTATTTGACAGGTTGCAAATCGTGACGCATTGCGAATTTGGCCAATTGCGAATCTGACGAGTTGCGTTCCCATCTAGCAGTCTGACAAAATGCTTAAATGACCACTTGCGTGTCTGACGACATGCGTGTGATCCGTCCGACCTGGTCCGAGATAACGCATCTGTGAGCTGTGTCTATGTGTGCGTTACTCAAAAGCAGTTTGTATGTAGATTGACTACTGCACCTATCTGTCTTTTGTGATTCTGTCGAATTAATTTTCGCTGGAAAGCAAGAATATTTAAAGTAGTATACGTTGTACTGACTATTTTGCATTTAGCTACTTTACGAAACGAGGAAATGTTGGTTTTAGTAATGGAGGATAATTATGTTAGGGCGATTTTTCCTGTAGAAACATAACAGACGAGAAAGTGCATCGTTAGTTTTAGTTAAGCTTGTAATTGATATTCTCAGGAATTTTTAATTATAATTAACTAGATCATTCTTAGTATGTTTCTTTTCGACTTCATTTCCCTTGAGCTAAGAGATAACATTACTTAAGTCAGAGATGTTAATTTAACTAACTATGATGAAAATCAAATTAACTTTGTATAAGCAATATTTTATAAATGAGTAGGATTATATTATCTGCGAAATGGGGAAATTTAGTTGATTGATGCAACGGTCGGCAACCTTATGGCAGGCTAGGGCCATAAGGTGGCGAATATAAACAAATAAACTAATGGTGAGCCGCATTTGTGATATAAACATATAATTGGTCATATCCTATAGAAAAAAAAAACTAAAAAACTAAAAAAAAAAAAAAATGTGATGTCTGAGATCCCGCACGCAATGCAGGCTATTTTTTGTATGTTTGCTGTCATATTTGTAGTTGCAATTCGCAGAGTAGGCACTCAAGTTCTCATCATAGTTCGTTCTGAATGCATTTAATTTGATATTTACAACTCATTTGTAAAATATATTATTTCCGGGCCGCAAGTAAGACATCCGCGGGCCGCGGTTTGCCGACCGCTGGATTAATGGGTTAACATGGATTAACACTGTCTCGTTCATGAGGGCAAATTTTAGGTAAACTGAAAATAAAAATATATCTTCTCGTGTTATAAGGTTGTCCAGTTCCTTGGACAAAGTACCACGAGGTCATAATAGATTATGTAGGTAACTAAAATTGTAAATATGTATTTTGGTATTTAAAAAAATATTATAAAAGCATTGACAATTTATTCCTTCCCTTACTTACAATAGCTTTTCAACTCACCGTTAAGTTTTGAATGCAGTTATTAATACTTTGTTTAAAAACCATTAGGTACCTACTACTCAATATTCTCAAAGCAATTCGTGTGCACGTATTTTAAGATAATGATATACCCTTTCATAGAAATGTATAAAGAACTACAGTATTGTATTGGTATTATTTTGTTCTGGGTAAGTAAGTACCAGATAAAAACAAAATTATAATTCCCTACCCACGGGACGGCTGTTCCCGGCTCCCGTCGGGAAATATTAAAAGCTACACAGAGCGGGACACTAGCGAGATGCAATTTTCAAAATTGTAGCCGAGACGAGTCGGCGTCGGTCGTGGGTGAAATGCACGGGAATGCAAATGTTTAAGGGAAATTACTTGGAGAGGCTAAAAGTGATATTACTTACTTTATTTGATATTTTAGCAACTTAATTGCACTTATAATATCAGTATATAAACTTGAAAAATTTTGTCTCAGGCGGGACTCGAACCCGCATCTCCTCGCATGCCGGGCCGGGCAAAAAATTTTTCAAGTTTATATACTGATATGATATTACTTAAATATAAAAAAGAACATAAAGGATGATTTTTTATTTTTCTTGTCAGTCGTATAACAAGCCGAAATAAGCCCTGATAATCATGCATATAAATAGTAAAGTAAAGTCATAAATTTGATACTCACGCACCATATTTTTGTTTTATTTCATACAAACTAAAATTATGCGAATCCGAATTTTACATGATTTTTTTCAATAAAAAAAATATATTTATGTCATCAAAAAACTTAGGTATATTCGTATTATATTATTTGTTGAAGAAATAATATCAAAATTCTAACTTCACTATAAATAACGGATGGAAATAGAATAAATGTGTGACATTGGCCAGTAGTCATATCAATCGAGGAATGACGGAAAATCGTCATCTACACAACACAAGAGCACCTACTAAACATCAAGGATCCCTTTTGCCTTCGATGCATTCATCTTTAGGCCGAAGGTTAAATATATGCTTTACGGTGGGTATGACACATGACATAAACTGCTTTTATTTAGACTTGGACAGTTCGAAGTGACACTTTTTTTAGCGACTTTGTATCCAGTTATTTATTCATCTGTATTCGCACATCTGAAAAGCAAAGTCAATCTTTTGCAGATAACAAAATGCATTGTAATAAAATAACAGACCGTCAAAAGTTGGACAGAACATGGCGATGGCGGACTCGAGAAAAGTGCAGTGAAACATTCAATAGCTGGTGCTGCCATCTGGCGCTGGATAAATCTGCCGCAGATGCAGCTAACGTCTGTACGAGATGTAGAGCGAATGGACGTGACATTAACTGCCATAATATCGGTAGGTATCATAGATATCTACGTTTATGGTAGGTATAATGGCGTCCTATTTCAGGGTTATGTACCGAAATGGAAAAAACGGGACCCTACTACAAGATTCCATTGTCCGTCTGTCTATCACCACGTGACTGTATCTCATGAACCATGGTTACTAGACAGTTGAAGCATAAACAATTTTTTTACACAGTCAACAGTTAGACGTAGGCTAAAAAAAGTAGGTAAAAGTAACAGCCTATTATCAACCACTGCAGGGCAAAAGCCTCCATCATTGAATTCAAGTTACCACGGTAATGGTGGGTACAGGCATAATCACCACGCTTGCCAAACGTGGGATGTTGATCAGAAACCAATCACTTTATGTTTCGCCCTGTGTATTTCTAATCAAGTACTTTTAGTTTTATTTACTTCTTGGTCACTGAATTGTCTTTCAGGTTTTTTTTTTCGATACGGACACAAATAATAATATGTGTATGGATACTTGGATTTGTTGTGTAGTTTATGTAGTTTATTAAGAATATATTCATTCTGCATTTGATTCTTCATCTATGTTCACATTTCAAATCTCCGTCGTCCCTTCAACTATAATTTCTCCTCTATTTTCAGTCCTCTACCTGAATATTGTCTGGAAGAGATTCAAGACCGCCAAAATTGACAGATACAAATCTGAATGTATGTATAAATTTTTATATTTTATTTGTTTGATGGGTAGTGCATAGTGTCTTTCAATCGATTGTCTTTCTGTTTATTTTGATGTCTATACGGTGGGTGTTCGGGTAATCAATGAAAAGATGACAACCTCCGGTTATACGTTATTTATTAGTGTCTCAAATTATCAATACAAGTGTTTATATATTAGTATGCCTAACACATACAATCAAACATGTATACACACACTACACGACCGCCCTTTAAAAAAATAAAATAATAACATAGTATTTTATTTTATTTTACTTAATACAATTACATAATACAATATAACTTTAATATATTTTTATAGTAACATACATAGAACTTACATACATTTGTTCTACTCGTAAAGTGAAATACAATACTTTTATTTATTATTATTTCTTATAATGTATATGGTCTTGTTCTGTTCTTATGGATTAACATTTCTTTGCCTTTATAATCTATTTTTAAATTAGGTTCACAATCTTCAATCACATTAAATGGTCCTATATATAGTGGCGAAAATTTGTTTACACATTGCTCATTTTTTAAAAGAATTTTGTCTCCAACATTGTATTTTATTGGGTTAGTATAACTATCGTATTTTATTTTTCTGTGTTCTTTACTTAAATTTAGGTTTTTTCTGGCATCATATTGTGATTTTTGTATTCTAAATCTTAGTTGTTGTGGATAATCATAATGGTTATACAATGGTTCTATTTCAAAAGTAAGATTACTAGGTATATTGCATAATTTCCCAAATACAAGCTCATACGGAGTGTATTTAGTTTCTGTGTGTACGGTTGTGTTGAATGCAAAACTCCAAAATGGTAACCAACTACTCCACTGATGTGGTTCATTTTCAGTCTGTATTCTAAGAAAAGACATTAAATATTTATGGGTATTTTCTAAACTTCCTATGGACTGATGATGGTAGGCTGTTGACGTTATTTGTTTAATATTGAGAATTTTACATACTTCCGCCATTACGTTGGAAACAAACTCAGTGCCTCGATCGGATATTATTTCTTTGGGTATGCCGTAACGTAATATGAAGTTGTTGACAAATGCAGATGCCACTGAAATTGTGTCTTTATTTCTAAGAGGATACGTCTCTACGTATTTGGTAAGATCACACTGAAGTGTAAGAATATAACTATAATTATCGCTATCCTTAACTAAGGGCCCAACTATATCTAAAAATACTCGTTCGAATGCTGAACATGCTGTGTTCGTAATGACCATTGGCTCCTTTATGTACTTAAAATGTTTTTGACGTAAACACTTATCGCACCGATTAACGAAATCAGTTACGTCTTTTTCTAGACCTGGCCAAAAATAACGTCTTCTTATGTTATTTATCATGCGCCGTATTCCTGCGTGACCGCTCGACGGTAACATATGGTAGTCGTTTAGGATTACACGCCTAGTATCATGATCACTTATCTCCTTGACGCCGCTTACAATGCATACACGTGGACCTGACCAATTTGGTATGCTATTTATACTTTGAGTTAACTCCGTAATTAAGTCGACATTCGATTTATTTTTTATAATATACACACAGTCTTTTCCTAACTGGTGACAAAATAATTCCAACTTCCTCACAAAGGCAACTCGTGCGCAGTATGATCGGAATGATGGATTAACGTAAATACTTGACTTTGATGCATCAAAAGCAAATAAATTAGTTCTATTCTCCGCTTTCTTAACAATTGTTCTCCATTCTTCTTCATTCGTGAAAAATAATTTTGTACAATCCTTGGGTTCTTTAAGTTCACTCACAACGTTTGGTTGATCAGACCAATCGTGTGTCGTGCCTTTGTCCATTATAGAGTTATCACATTCATTATTTAATCTTCTTTCACTCATCTTTTTCCTCTGTCCTCTAGTTAATACACACAAAACATGTTCATTCATCTCTTTCAAATCCTCACTCGAAATTCGAATGCGTGACAAGGCATCGGCCGCTGCATTGTCCGCTCCTCTTACATACTCTATATCATAATCGTATTCTTCTAGAATCAGTCTAAACTTGGTTAAACGGCTAGATGGATTTGTCATGTTGAATAAATATACCAGTGGTTTGTGATCAGTTTTTATCACAAACTTTCGTCCGTAAAGGTAAGGTCTAAAATATTTCACTGACCACACTATGGCAAGTAATTCCTTTTCTATTGTGGGGTACCGAATTTCGGCTTTATTTAGGTTACGACTTGCAAATGCTACTGGTCTGTTATCGATATTACACAATACTGATCCAATAGCATACCCCGATGCATCCGTTTGTAAAATGAAAACATTTTTGTCGTCAAAATTAGGGTACTGTAATATGGGTGGCGATACTAATTGGGTTTTTAGTGACTCAAAAGATTTTTGACATTCCGGAGTCCAATTAAAATTAACATTTTTCCTACAAAGTTTATTAAGAGGTAACGACAATTCTGCAAATTTCGGTATAAATCTTCGGTAATAATTTGTAAATGCTACAAATCTTTTTGTTTCATCAGCATTTTGAGGAATAGGGTAATTTTGGACTACTGCTGTTTTTTCCGGATCAGGTTTAATACCCTCGGGAGAAATAACATGTCCTAAAAACTGCATTTCTTTCTTTAAAAAATCACACTTTTCTGGATTAAGCTTTAAGTTAACTTTGCGAAGCCTAGTTAATATATCTATTAAATTTTTATTGTGAGTTTCTAAGCTTCGGCCGTAACAAATTAGATTATCTAAATATATAAATAGTTTTTCGTATGCCAGTCCTGACATAGCAACTGTCATTAGACGAGAGAAAGCACTGGGACTTATTTTCAGGCCCATGGGTAGCCTCGTCATTTGATATTGCCCTGAAGGTGTTGTGAAGGCCGTATACTTTCTAGACTCGGGATTTAAGTTTGATTGATAGTAAGCTTGAGATAAATCTAATTGAGATAAGTACATAGCGCCTGATAGTGAATCGAGAATATCAACTATATTTGGAAGAGGGAATTTGTCATCTAAAATTTTACAATTTAATTTACGGTAATCTACCACCAATCTCCACTTTTTAGTATTATTATCAGATTTTTTGGGTACAAGTAAAATAGGACTAGACCATTCGCTTTTTGTTGGTTCAATTATATTGTCAGATAACATTTTTTTTATTTGGTTTTCTAGCTCTTCGCGTTGTGAAAATGGTAACCTGTATTGTTTTGTATAAACAGGTCCAGCATTAGGTTGTAAGTGAATTGTCTGATCATATAAGTTACAAGTTGTCAACTTATCGTTGGGTAAATGAAAAACGTCTGAAAATTTAGCGCAAATATTTTCAATTTGTGACCTTTCGTCGCTATTTAAATGATTCAAATTTAGGTGATGAAATAATTCACGTACTCTATCTCCATTAATTGAGTCATTTTTTTCGAAATTACAAATATTATAATCCGATAAATTATGTACTTCTGGTCTGAAATAGCTAATGTTAACTTGCGTTTCACGTGTATTTAACAATTGAATACAAATCTTTCCATTAGTAGGTTTACATATACTCCCAGCTAATAAAACTCCCTTACATAACTCGTTTGGTAAAACCACACATTCTTCCTTTGCGTTACTATCAATCCAAAACAGTTTTTCGCATCTAGGTGGAATACACAAAAAACTTTCCTGTAATGAGCCATTCATCATAGGTAATGTGACTGTATTATCGAATGATATTGTGTTATTTTCGTAATTTAAAATAGCGTTATGATTTTGCAAGAAATCTCGACCAATTATTCCATGTTGTAAACAAGGTAAGGATTTAATTACATAAAACTTGTGTAGAAATTCTAGTCCGCCTATATTTAGTGTAATGTAAACGTAGCCAATAGTTTGGACTTTGCCTCCAATTCCATTTATGTTAATGCAGTGATTATGGATCGGAACGTTCCACTGTAAAACAGTTTCATATTGCAATGCCGACAGCGAAGCTCCGGTATCTACTAGAAATCCATATTTGGTGCCATAGACTGATAGCTCAATCGAACTATTAAATTCACAAGCCAATATAAAGTTTTTATCGAAAAAACTGGATGACTTCTTCGCCACTCTGTCCTAAATTTTGATTATTTGTTTCAAGGGTACTAGTGGTTGTATCCATTAAGTTTAAATTATGTCCGCGAAAGTTACTACCAGTACGTTTACCACGAAATGATTTAAATTGGCGATTACCGTTTCCACATCCACGTTGTGACGGATTGGACTGGTTTTGGCCATGATTGTAAGTCTGACTGTTAAAAAATGTTCTACCCCGCGTATTAGGTGAATTTTGGTAACCCCAACGGTTACTATTAGGTCCCCTATGATTACCACGCGAACCCCTGTAGCTGTTAGGCCTTCCGCGATAGCTGTAATACATGCTAGGCTCAGTATGTTGTCTATTACAAGATACCTCCTCATCCTTACTCGCTCTAATTGTATCCTTTAACGAAGTATAATTTCGAGCCGATAAGACAATACTAAGTTGGCGATTCCTCAAGCCGTCGGTAAAGCTTTTAATGGCTAATTTTTCATTTATAGGTTTTAGTATTTTGTAAGCATCTGTATCGCCGTCGGCTTGGGAAATCGTTAAGTCCACGAATAATTGCTCGATTTTTGCCCCATACTGATCTAAAGACATACCGTTTTGGCTAATTTGCATTAATTCGTTATGAATAGACGTACTTGATTTTTTCGTTAGTAGGTGCGATCGCATATCACAAACAAGAGACTCGCAAGTATCATAAGAAGCCGTTAGCCTTAATTTAGCACTTTGATTTAATCGTGTTTTTAACACAAAATTAATGAGCATATTTTTACCTTGAACGTTGAGTGTAGGGCTGTATAGTTCTATTGCGTCGATTAAGCTTAAGGTGACGCCTTCATCCCCCGTCATCACCGGAAGTAATGATACAGCCGTTTTAAAATCGAAATCCGCCATATTATTTGTTGCTTTGCTTTCAACACCCGGGACACACTGTAAAGAGCTGTAATCTTTAGAGCAAAATTCTTCTACTTGTATGTAAAGGTCCCTAATTGAATCACAATATGTCAGTACCTCGTTTAAGACTTTTCCTTGTATTTGTTTTTTCTCAATCTGTTTCAGTACAATTTGTGAAAACTCTTCAAAATCATTACGTAATTGAACTGCCTCCTTTAACTTTTGTTCTAGGACAGGCTTGGTTCTCCTAACATAACTTAATTTTACTAAATTATCTTTTAGTTGCTTTAGTTTGTCGTAAATGTTTTTAATTTCAATTGCCATTAGATACACATAATGATAAAAAGAAAATACACAAAATTATTAAACTACTTAATAAAGTCTTAAATTTAAAAGATTACATTGCTATCACTTCTATTCTTTTGTCGTAAGTCATTACTCACGGAAACATACTCACAACACTTGTAACATCACCATATTTTGCACTTTACTTTCTGTCAGTAGCGCCGCATGGCTCCTGATGAAGATCGCGACGGTGTTGACACTCGAAGCAAACGCTAGCCTCCGGATTCGGTCGACGACGAAACGAGCGCATGAGGTTTTGAGACGTAAACTCGTTCCTTATCCATTCCTGGTGGCAGCTTTTGTATAATCTGTACAACGCGTACAGTCCCGCAATTCCGATGAGTGTACATATCATATACAGCACAATACTGATGTTAGACAAATGGTAGTTTGCTGGATTTGCTGTATTTGAACCTCCGCCCGACGCACTTTGATTTATGAAAACTTCGTCTTTTTCTACATTTGATCGGCACATTATGAATTTGATTTAATTACTGTCTAGTTTAAATGGAATCAAAATAGTGAATGAATCACATTGTCGTCCGACCGAACACCGGCAGACCCGTCTCGAATGGCAGGGTCGCCATATACGGTGGGTGTTCGGGTAATCAATGAAAAGATGACAACCTCCGGTTATACGTTATTTATTAGTGTCTCAAATTATCAATACAAGTGTTTATATATTAGTATGCCTAACACATACAATCAAACATGTATACACACACTACATGTCGCTTCTGGTTCAGTAATATGTCCGTGTTGCGGAGAGCAGTGTCACCGCCTGCAACGCTTCTGAATTATTATCATTCAGCCATACCTATCGTTTGTCCATGAATTATGGATGTTATAGCGCCATGATGCAAGCGAATGTCGGAAAAGTTATATTTTGTTCCGTTACAATGATAACATGTCGGGATTGGGTAGTGTGATGTGTTTACTAGCAATGACATCTAGCAGATAAATAATGTTGACATATCTTGAATCCTGAAACTAACTTTACTAAAGCCATAAAAAATAGTTTAACTTCTTAGTAGGGGTTAAAGTATGATATTGCCGATTATTTTCCCACTTTTTATTTTGTTTATAGCTCTTAAGTATAGTCATATTATTGCGTAATTCTTTTTGTATTGTATCAAAAACTAAATAAAGTAACTTTTGACTAAAAACAAATGCAATACTAGTGCCTATTACTTCAAAGGAAGTCGTTGGTAAGACCCCTTACAATGTGTCAGCTGACCTTCTTGCTTCAATTAAGTATATTTTTATTATATACTTTGATTTTCTGAAATTTAAATACTATAATGCGTAGCTTTATAACCATCTAACTTTCACCTCTAATTGCATCGAAAACGGTCCAGGCGTTTTTAAAAAAAATAAAAAATTTTTAGTATGGAAAAATGACTTTTCTCGATTTCGTCCATACAAAACGGCAATTTCATACTTTAACCCCTAATATTTATTTGCTATTGTATACAATTATACCGGGCAACAAACTTTCGAATTTTTAAGCATTGCTCGGATCACCTACCTACATTAAGCAAGCGTGGTGAATATTTATGCCTGTACCCATAATTGCTGTGGTAACTCAAATACAATGATGGGGACCTTTGCCCTGCAGTGGGACAATTATAGACTGTTATTTAACTTAATCACCTAATATTATAATTAGATTTTCCGTTGGGTCTGACAGGTTCTGGAATGGCGACCGCGCACCATACGACGTTCTGTGAGTTGACCGATGATCGTGTAAAGGGCTGCTGGATGCGGCTAGCGTGGGACCAATCGTTACTGAAGTCCTTAAGGAAGGCTATGTCCAGCGGTGGGCGTCGCTTGGCTAAGATAATAAATTATATGAAATCAAAGTGATATAACCAGTACCCTATTTTGTACCAAATCATTACGGGCTTAGGGCACGCAAATGCCTGCTCACAAATTGTGCTATATGAAAAAGCTGAGACATATCACCCACTATTAGGGGTAATGGGGTCGGGCAGAGTCAGCCTCAAATATATGTGAACGATACCATTTTATATCCAAACAGCACCATTCTAGACAACTTCGCACGTATTCTTATTATTTCTTTGTTTTAGCAGGACTATCAAAAATATTTTGAAAGAATATTTAAGCAATCAAATTTTCTGGTGTATATTGAACCTATTTTGATGAAAGGTACACAGATAGATTGTTTGATTCACAATAACATACAGATTGAAATTGAGGGGTTAATTTTGTAAAGCGATTAGGGCGGTTGCAACAGTGCCGAAACAAACAAAAATAATTTATAGAAACTCCGGAGTAATTCACTTTCAAGATTTAAATCGTCCCCGCGCGGTATAACGTGAAGTTAACACGGACGGAGCCGCGGGTGAAAAGCTCTTTAGAAATTGATGTTAGCATGTTCTCAATTCGACTGTACTAAGGTCAAGCCACAGGTTGGGACCAGCCATTTGGGCGATCGTTGCCGGAAAATGGGGAAATTGATACATTTAAGGTCTAAGTCAAGATTTTTCAAATTTAAGTTCCTGATCGAGTGCCCCATCACTTCAAAATATGCAAGCATTTTTGGTTTGTCTTTTAAGTCCTTACCGGTCTAGAATATTAAACTTGGTTTGTTTAATTCTCATGTGCTTAAAATTGTTATAAGAAAATGAAAAAACAGAAAAAAAATGTTGACAGCATCACATACATGTTCTGGACCCAATTTGGGTAACTGCTTAAAGCACTCGTGTTTTGGAAATCAGAAACAGCAAAGGTGTGCTACCTTCGTTTTTTGTTCAAACACCCAGACCCGAGAAAATGTAGACAAACTATTTTTTCTTCATTAACCCGTCCGGGAATCGAACCACCTCTGAGCAGGCGACACCTTGAAAACCGGTGTGTACGTCACTCCGCCCCGGAGGTCGTCAAAAATATAATGTACTAGCGGACCCGACAGACGTTGTCCTGTCTTTAACTATAAATATTGATAACGGAATGGTATAATAAATATGATATCAATAGTTTATTATTATTATGCTTCATGATACACAACATTTTTTTTTGCTGGTAGTTATATAAATAGTTTTGTTGGTATTCCGACACGGGAACAGGCGACGGACATTACTGGCCATGTGCAAAATTCAGTTTTTTTTACCCCCCATTTGACGATATTTTCAGCACGCATTCTGTCAATGTAATGTCAAACGCCATGAATTAAAAAATGTTAAATTGTCAAAAGCGATAAGGTTACATTACAAGTAATTTAGTATAGTGATTAAATTTCTTAAATTTTCTAATTTTCCGCGCAATTTTCTTAATTTTTTCTTTCATAAGAACACTCTCCTGACAATAACAAACAAAACAAAAAAAGAAATAGCGAAATCGGTCCAGCCGTTCACGCGTGATGCGATGACCAAGGGAAATAGGGATTCATTCTTATATATATAGATAATTCCTTTAAATGTTGTTAAGTACCTGTGATCGACTTGGCCGATCCGGACTGACAAACTTTGATGTCGCAGGTTCGAACTATTCAAGAAAAATTGCATACCAATAAAAAAAAATTGTATCATGAAAGTTTACTCCGGAGTCCAATGATATTTAAAAAGTATAGATAGGTTATGCCCTTACAAAACTATCGAAATATATGTGCCGCTTGCGAACAACTGCACACATGCGTAATTCTTATTTTGTCCTTGTCATACTCGTGAAAAGAACAATTACTTTCTCTTTCATGGATTTGAAAAGACGTCACAATTGTGACGTTTTAGGGACTCATATTGAGAGCGCATGTAACATATCTATTACTTTTTAAATATCATTGCCGGAGTCTCTATAAATTAACATCTCTTTGTTAGTTTCCAATATTTCAGCACTGTTCCAACTGCCATAAACGCTTTAAAAAAACTCTAATTAAAAAAATAGACAAGCGTTATTTTGTGGAAATTCGTATTCAGTAATTAACTATTTAAATCCCACAATTCCAGTCACTCCAATATAAATCAATTGTTATCCCGGTGTCCGGCTGCCACTCTGCTTTGAAAAGGTCGAAACGATGTCAAAATGATTTACTATCATATTAAAGTTTTTTTCAGGTGCCTCAGACTAGATTTGAATCCCACTAACCGGTAGCTGCTCTGCCAAATACCGCTCGTGTCTTGTTATTCAAATTAATGTCAATAATCGCATCGTAGTTCTACCACTTATTTAGTGGCGTACACACCAAACATGCCAATAAGCACTGCCTACCTTGTCAACTACACAAAATACCGATCCCTGCATTACTCCATAGTTAAGATTTTTAAAATTTCGGTACTGCATACCCTGCCTAGAATTGTCGTGGCCCCTGTATTTATTTGGTTATGCACCTTCATCACAGAACCTATAAAATTTACCTTTCACAAGTCAAGGTTGCTATCAGTCAGTTCAAGATCTAGTCTACTAATCACAAAACACAGTCCTTAATCCGTCGCAATAAGGGTCAGAACTGGTCAATGGCCGGCAGTGATTAGTTCCGCTAGCTACTTGGACAAGTGCAAGGCCATGGTAGGCGGTAGCCTCCTCAGCGGCCATTACAGCCTGGTAGCTGATACGGTCTGACGCGCTTTAGTCCGAGGAAAAAATGAAAGCAACAGCGAAAGTGCAATAAAAACATAATAAATTCGTCTGTAAAACTTGGACTGTGACTAACGAAACAGATTTTATTATAAACTAGTCATTGAATATGAATAAATCAAAATAATAATTGTGTTGGTTACACCATTCACAACTCAATCTTAATCACTGGACAGATTTGATGATCTATGATTTGTTGGAATAGTCTCCGACCCAAATAACAGTAAAACTATTAATAAAAAACTAAAAAACCACGCTTTTAAAACAGATTGAACTAAAAAATTAAAAATTAAACTGTAGTAATCAATTGAAAAATTCATATTATTGCACAAAAAGCGTGGGGTGCTTGTTATGATATCCACAGATATAGTAAATTATTGATGAAATATTTACAACAATCTAAATCAAGCCCCCCACGCTTTTTGTACAATAATATGAATTTTTTAATTGATTACTACAGTTTAATTTTTAATTTTTTAGTTCAATCTGTTTTAAAAGCGTGGTGTTTTAGTTTTAAACTATAATTTATTTTTTACTTTTTAGTTTAGTTTATAAGATTTGATACCTTCTTTAACGACTGTAAGTCCAAAGCTATGCAGGAATCGTAATTGATACAGATCGCGCGCTAGCTCTATCTCTTTTACTCCCTCTTACAGAGGAAAACTGGGATATTGTTATTAAATTATTGCATTGTCATCGGTCCTTGAAACGTGTACAAAGTTTCAAATTAATCAAACTTCTGGAAATCGGTCAAATCTATGCTCAAAGATTCCATTACATACATACATACATACATACATACATACATACATACATACATACAAACATACATACATAGATACAACCCAAGCTAATAAAAGCGTGGTAAAAAAGGCTATAGGTGGGGTGGTGGTTTCTAGGATTTTTTAAATATTAAACCAGCCACCACCACCATTAATTTTGTTTAAAAATAGTTTCAAAACATCATTAGCGGTAGACTGTCCCCCACTGAACTAGTCTTGGAGATGTAGACGTCCAAAAGAAGGTTCACCATGCGGGGTAGGTGAGTTGTAAATCGAAGTTTGGCTATTGTAAAGAAAAACGACGTTGCCCGTCTTCTTCTGGCAGCTTCGTCGCTTCTTACAACGCCCGACACTCGGACGAGAAACGGTGTTCTATTTTATGTTTATTTCCTCATTTCAATTGTAACCCTGTCAACATAGTGTACCTATATTTCGTTTTTCCAGCAATCAAATATAATAATCTCCGCTATGAAAATGTGTTAGCAATTTAAAATCTTTGCTACAGCCTCTGAGCCACAAACGAAAGCATCATCATCATATCAGCCGAACGACGCCCACTGCTGGGCATAGGCCTCCCCCAAGGAACTTTACAACGATCGGTCTTGTGCTGTCCGCATCCAGCGGCAAGGTCGCGACCTTGACCAGATCGTCGGTCCACCTTGTAGGGGGCCTGCCCACGGAACGTCGTAAAGCTTCGCGTCGAGCCTCAGTGTGCGCGTGTTATATGTTGCCAGGTCGAGTCGTCGTTGTTGGATTCTTAGCAACCCCTGCCCCGCCGTTACTATAGCCGCTGCCATAGCTAGGAATAGCGGGGCCGCCGGAGACTGGGGGCCGATTTTTTTGCGGTGTATTCATATTGGGGTTTGCCATAATCGCCACGCTTGGCAGGCGGGTCGGCGATCGCAGTATGGCCTGCTGTTGTTAGGAGACGCTGCTGCCCATCTCCTGATGGCAGTTTTCCCTCTGTCGGCTCTTACGACACCCACGGGAAGAGAGGGGGTAGTGCCATTCTTTTTATGTGCCGGCACTACACGGCAAAAACGAAAGCAAGTCTTAAATAATTTTGAACAGAAAGTTGATGTCTTAACCGGGCCAAAATTAAGTGAACACACTATAGTGTTTTTGCTAGTTTAATAAAACGAACTAATTGTTTATATTACTATGCGCCGAGTGAGAGGGAAAAGTTTTTTATACGAAATTAACATCATTTTGCTTTTTTTGCAAAAATATTGTAAATATGGAGTAAAGCAGTGCTTGCACAAATTCAAGCTAGTACATGTTACTGTAAGATGTGACTTCATGTGACCAAGCTGAGCTGACCATATAAATATTTTTTGTCTATAGATTCGGGTCTCCAAATACCAAATAAGCACAAATGTTGAGAAAATCGCTATCATTCAAAATGAGATGGTTTTAATCATTCAGCACCACTGAAACTTGGCACAAAAAAATTTACCAACACCTTTCATGCTACACTTGATAAATCAATCATATGATACTACAAATGCGTTTCCTTAGGCACCGTGAGATAAATGAATTTAAAAAAATAAATTTTACAGAAGAAATCACATTAAGGAATCGTTTTTATATTATTCTCTAATAAATATAAACGAAGCGCATATCGCTTATTGGCTAAAACATCGAATTCCATGGCCGAAACCACACCATACAGTTAGTTTAAATAATAATTCAGAATATATTTACGATTCTGGGTTTTTGTATAAGAAAACTTTCATCCGTTCTATACCAACACACAACACAGAATCCCCAAGATAATCTGCGTCATTAAACCTGTGTGGGATTTAAACGTAACATTAAATGGAAGCCAAAATATTTTGATTTCATTTCCAATGAAAGAAACAACTTAAACAACAATCAAAACGTATGTACTTCTTACAGTACCACGGAAACGTGTTTAATGAAATCACATAACACACAATTCAGCGAAATTCACGGGCATAGCAAAACAGCATAATATTGACACGACGCCTCATTCATAATTTTGAACTCTAAAGCCATAAGTTTAGAGACGATAACAGTATCATTGTTTAGCTAACCTTGACATTGACAATCGCTAAAGTTACCTTGAATAAATTGCGTTTTTCTCATTAAGAAACATTGGTGTAAAATAAAATAAAAAATACCTAAAAATACACAATTAGTATTTGAAAAACGTCCTCACTATAAGAACCCACTGCACATTTGGGTGCTGTATTACCTTAGTTGCATTCATATTTAAGTCAATAGGTTGAATTTGTATGACGGTAGGTATGACAACCTTAGCACATGACATTTGCTGCTTTTATTTCAAGACAAGTGAATTTATAATATCGTTTACGCTAGACGAATACGAGTAGATAACAAAGTATGAAATTAAATTAACGAACGATTGATCGATCGTAAGTTTATGTCAATTTCATACATTTGTCATCGATTCGTCTAGCGTAAACGATATTAGACAGCCACTCTAATAACACACACACACACACACACACACACACACACACACACACACACACACACACACACACAATTTTAATATACTACTTACCTTTTAAATTTATCTTAAATTCTTTATAAACATGAACTAGTACTTAACTAATTAATTATTACTTAAATAAGGTAAGGTGAAAGAGTGTAGTCTCTTGATACAGGCATAATATACATGCTTAAAAGGAGACTGCTGCATCTAGCTATGTATTTGTGTTCTTTTTTTCCTCGAGCGTGATAGAAAGAATGTTCTTTTTATCAGTCTCGGTAGTGTGAATAAAACGGGCCTAAACCAAATAATTATTATTATGCCGCTGGACATTTCGAAGCACCATTTTTTTAAGGGACTGTATATACTATATAGTTCTTATATATCGATGTTAAGGAAGAATCATTTAAGGCTTATTTGCAGGATTTAGCCATAGCCGCCGTTACTGGCAAGTGGCAGAAGCAGGTTGGCACAGCAGTTTGATCAATGGCAGTGAGAAGACGCTCTGGCTTCTACAGGCATTACTCTTTTAGTCACCTCACATGACTCTCATACAACGAGAAGTGGTGGTACTATTCTTATTTAGACCAGCACCGCATACACTGAATATTATAATACCTCGCTGACACGTTTCAAAACAGAATAAAAACATCATGCAGGTACTAAATAAGGAATTTATTTTTTGTGTCAAGCCCTTATTTTGACTTAAATTCATCGCTCTGAATCTTCATTAAATAAAAATAAATATTGTCTTTCACTAGGCTTAAGCGCAGATATTAAAATGTCTAAGGATAGCAGTTGCCGGGTCTTAATTAAACCAAAACAAGCCGAACTTGGCGATTGTTTCCGTTTTCGCTTGTTAATTTTAATTTCAATACGCAGATTTTACATTTAGGCTTTTCATTAATTAAATCATGTTTAAGTTTTTGGGCGCGATTCTAAATTCTAATGAGATTTATTTTTGATGCCTTAAGTTATTTAAATTGCATTTTAAAGCATGATAGACGTTGCGATTGACTGTGTAAAAAGTTTAATCGAATTAAAGATGGATAAAGTAAACCACGTCGTCCCAGTATGGAGTCTTCTGTGGCAACTGGCAATAGCTACTGGTCACGTAAATGTCGTGTGGTTTTAACATTAAAAGGACTCTTCTATAATATTCTGTTTAATATTTTATAGTGATAATGCTCAAACCTACTAATTCTATGGTTTAAGGTAGTAGTAACAATGATATCACTCATATTGCAATAGCAATCCTACTGGCTGAGGAACCAGTATATCCAAATACGGAGTACAGATCCTATTTGACGACCATTTGGATCAGCGGTAGTTAACGCTGCTTCTGAGCCATGGGTCGCGGGTTCGATCCCCGTACAGTACAAATATTTGTGTGCATGAACATGTCTGTTTGTATTGGTCTGGGTGTTTTCTATGTATTATAAGTATGTATTTACAAAAAAAAAAGTATATAAGTAAGTTTATCGGTTGTCTAGTACCCCATACGACAGGGTACTTAATAGTACCTTAATTTGGGACTAGATGGCTCAGTGTGGCCCAGTGTGGCATGTCTGAAATATTTATTTATTTATTATTTATTTATTTCTTTTAATGGAGTGCATCCTATTCGTTCTAAGAGTTTTAAAGAATTGAACCGACTCACCAACCAAATAAGCCGTGACTTCAGAGTGTTTTTATGTCCTCGCACGTCAGTTCTGACAACCGTGAATATCATACCTGAAACAATTTGCATTTATAATTATTAATAAATGGCGATGACAAGTTGAATATTCGGTTAATCATTTTCTTTTAAATATCTTGAGGAATGCTCGAACATACATTTCAAGAATACATTTTCAAGCGAATGATAAATTAAGAGGTTCTCATCTAAATGGAAATAGTTTTTATGTGAATCATAGATGATGATTACTATTAGCGATCGTAAAAAGTCCACAGCAAATGAGCACCAATAAGCCATTTCCATGCTCTTTTATGTCAGTGTGATTGAAATTCCATGGTAGGTATGAAAGACCATGACAAATCAATCGCAGACATTTGGAAGTTTGTTCTTATTTTCTATGATTATAGGAATCAATATTTAAACTGTTTTTTATTTATCTTATCAAACACAAGACGTGTTCGTCTTCATTTATACTAACGGTTAGAATAATGTAATTACCGGTAAATTAACCGATGAAAACAGTAGTTTTTTGAACAGTATTGTATTTTTATTTTGTTTTCACTCCTAGGTTTAATATGTATATACACTAAAGGTAGAATTTTCTTGTCTATTTAGACTTCAAGTATCGTAACGCATACATTATGCGTTACGATTTAAAATATGTGTCGTATTTAAAAATATATCTTTTTTTGTAGGTTGAAAATACTTTCTAAAATGGACCTAATTGCCTGAGGATTAGAGGCACTTTAGGCTCACCACATTTTTTACCGAACAGTCAAGCCCTTAAGGCCTTAAGTGTCGGTGGGACTTATGTTAATTGAATACCTTGCGAATTAATGACGTTCTAACGGCAGGAATATTTATGAGTACATTAAAATCCTCTTTAGGATTGTAAATGTATATGTTACAGTCAAAACTCATAACCAGTCAAAATCACTTTTAACTACAGAAATCAGGCAAAAGTGGTTTTGACCGATGCCGTTAGTCAAAAACAGTTTTGACTGGTTTTTGCAGTCAAAAGTGATTTTGCCCGATTTTAATTCAGACTATCGGTCAAAGTTTATAAAAAGTTAAGGTAGTCAGTAAAAAATAACAGGAAAATCATAAAAAAAGTGTTACAAAACAACTTTAAGGTGTAAAGTTTATGTGCTTTGTGCAAACAAAATCCAATCGGCACTGTACGAGATCTGTGAACTGCAAACACGCAGAAATAGTATTTATAAAGCAGTTATTTTATAAGATGTTTTCTATATGTATGTCAATACAATTAATGTTCATTTTGTGTAATGTTCGATTTTGTAATACTTACCTATGATTTTTATTCAATATTTCCAGTTAAAGTAGTTTTGACTAACAATTTTAGTCAAAATCGATTCAAGTTGGTCACAATCCTTATTACCCAATATTTTAGCAGTTAATGACCGATGCCCTTAGTTAAAACCTCCTTGGACTACGAAAATCAGTCAAACCTGTTTTTAACTAAGGGCATCGGTCAAATCCACTTTTGCCTGATTTTTGTAGTTAAAAGTGGATTTGACCGGTTGTGAGATTTGACTGTAACATATATACTCGTATATATATACCTTATTTAAAGTTTTGGCGTTATCTTTGTAAATAAAAACCGGCGTCTTTCTAACTCAATTAAACCGAACTATCTCACACAAAGCAGTACAATCGGTCCTCTATCAACTTTGATTCCAATTATCAACAATGAGCTATCATAATTTGGGCAGCCCTAATCTGTATGCGGAGATGGGTCGACTTGTCAATATCAATATTCTGATTGGAACCCTGGAAGGCGGTGAAGGGGTTCAAGTGGAATGACCACTAAGACTGTAGATTACATTTAATAGTACATTTAAGTCTTTTTTGTTTTCTTTTCTTGTAGACGATGTCCTGCTTCGACAGTCCTAAAATCGAAAGCAAGGGAAAACTATAATGGAGTCTGTCATCATAACGAAAAATATTTCAGTGCAAAATGTTTCTTCTTTTTTTACAGAAAGCTATGCCAAAGTAGAGCACGAATACTAAGGTTTGTAATGACGTGACTATGTAGACAATTAAATTGATTTACTAGGTACTCGTATTACCCTTAACTTAGTAACCGGAGATCATTGAATTGTAATCTAACCCACGGGATCCGTAACTTTTTTTTTATAAAAAGTTGCCTACATATTATGTGTATGTCTGTCATTATCCAGACCCGCTCAGAGGTTCTGGCACATGAATAAATATATTTAATCATGTGGTTCTGGCATGATCTATAGCTATGTTCGCATTTATAAAACTAAAAACGAGACAATAAAAGGCATTGTCACATATTTTGGTCAATACGATTGGGCAAAATACAGAATATACAAATCCAAAATTGAACACCTACATCATAATTTTCGTAAAACCTTTTAAATACTTGACATTCAAGTCAATCCTTAAAAACAGCTATCCTTAGATTTCATACCGTTTAAATATGACTTCAGAATTCGAAATTCTACGACTCACATTAAAATCTTGAGTGCATTTTCACATCTCATTCACTGAAACGTAATCTAGCGGGCGAAATGCATATCAATTCAGTTCCAGACGTTTCTATACAGGGTGCTACGAAAAATAGAAGCTCCTTATGAGACCAAATTTCAAACAAAGGTACAGATTCCGTGAAAAATAAATTGAAAATCATCTATATCGCAAAAATTTGAGACAATTATTTCTTTAACAAACGTGCAGATCGTTTGTACTCGTATTAAAATTAATGATCAAACATATAAAACGACTTTCCTAGATGTTACGATATGGGAACATTACTTGACCAGCCGAATTCTTAATGAGAGATCCCGGGAAGTCAGAATGAAGACGATACAAATAAGATTTTACAAATTTGGAAATCAAAACCAAAGAACTCTTTTACGTAAAAATACACATTGTTAAAATAATTTAACCAGTGTCTATAAATCACTTGTCCCACTGACACCTATGATGACTGTTTCTGCATGACAATTATTATTTTTGACAAACTCAGTAGACCCAAATAAAGAGGAAGTTACAGTACCTACAAGTGTTTTTATAGTTGATTTCAAAAATTTGACTGGTGCCAGAACATTAAAAGAATATCACCATTAAATACTTGACGACCTCCGTGGCGGAGTGGCGTACACACCGGTTTTCAAGGTGTCGCCTGCTCCGAGGTCCCGGGTTCGATTCCCGGACGGGTCAATGTATAAAAAAGTGTTTTTCTACATTTTCTCGGGTTTGGGTGTTTGTGGTACCTTCGTTGTTTCTGGTTTCCAAAATACGAATGCTTTAAAGAGTTATTCAAATTGGGATCAGAACAATGTATGTGATGTTGTCCACACTTATTTATTTATTTATTATTTATTTATTAAATACTGAATGATAAGTAATAACATAAAACCAATAGGACATCCTATTAGTCTTACAGTTAGTCACCCGTCCTATAGACGGTACAGGAGCTTGCAGGACAATCATCTCCTTAAGAAGACCTTTAATTAAAACCACGGCATAATGTATGCAAGCTTGGCGCGCGCAGTATCGCGTAGTGGAATAGTGGAGTGTTAATTTTAGGTCTATTACCTTTGAATACAAAAGAACTTTATATAAATGATTAAGTTATGCTAGAAAATACTTTCTTCCTAGTGTAACCAACCAGCTATGTATTTGCTTAAAACCGTTTCAAAGGTTTATTCTTGTGTCAATACCTATCTCTTTGGATTTTACCGATAAAATCTTTTGTATCCTTCTTGCAAATCGTAGTCTAACTAGTTACAATATGAATAATATGAAACGACCATTTGGATCAGCGGTAGTAAACACTGCTTCTGAGCCATGGGTCGCGGGTTCGATCCCCGCACAGTACAAATATTTGTGTGCATGAACATGTCTGTTTGTACTGGTCTGGGTGTTTTCTATGTATTATAAGTATTTATTTACAAAAAAAAAGTATATAAGTAAATTTATCGGTTGTCTAGAACCCCATACGACAGGGTACTTAATAGTAGCTTAATTTGGGACTAGATGGCTCTGTGTGGCCCAGTGAGGCATGTCTGAAATATTTATTATTATTATTTTATTATTATTAATTAATAGTATTACTATGGAATATCCATATGATGTGACCATTTGATTTAATGTAGGTAACCCCTCGATTGTACTCGTATGTTTCCTGTAGGAGTTAATGTAATTTTACCAAAGAAAAGCGTGAAACCGTAAGCCACCAATTTTTATTCGGTGCATGACGACTGTCTTGTTTCGTAACGACTCAATATAAGTAGCTTATTTCGCTATAAGTTCACGGGACCGGCCTAAAGCTTCATGGACCAAAACTAAACTGTCTGTCTACCTGGTAAAACATAAGCTTGATAACAAATAAACTTAAAGCGTCGAATTTAAAACCTACTGTTTCCATTAGTTAAAAAGGCTATTAGAAGCTTTCATTCAAGTAAAATAAACCTCTGGATTACATATCAATTAATTAGGAGTAGCCCAAATGAATAGCAATAAAGAAATGAAACACTCCTTGTTTTATATCCAAAGCATACCGAAGGTAGACACACACAGCGTCTTAACAAAACTAAAACCCAAGTCCCAACAATCGACATGGCATCGTAACAGTACTCACGCGCATGGCACGGGGTGGTACGGACGGCAACACAGACCAAACACACAATCAAAAACCTACATTAAGCCCATCGTGTTGAGTTCAAATTGATGTAGCAGCAACACTAATGATATACACATTGACAGGCCTAACGTCAACGAAGTAACTGTACGGTAAAATAAACCTTACGAATGAATAGATAAGATGAATAATGATTCGGATAGTGATATGATAGCAAAATATTGTACTACACGTTGGAAGAATGTTAAACCTTATAACATAGTAAAATATACATTAAGCCCGTTAGGCTGCGCTGGAGTTGATAGCTTTTGTTGGCTGTGTAATCGATTGGCTTTTAACTGAAAATTAACAAATATTTTTTTTCTAAATCAAAGTTTTTTTCAATCTAAATCATAAGTTTAGTTAATATTAACATACAGGAAGATATTTTAACTACCTTTCAAATTTATAACAATCTACGAGACAAAAACCAAATCACGTTTTTTTTTTTTTTTTTTGTATAGCCCAGCACAAAAATCTAAAATTTTTGATACGGCCTCCTAGTAACACTTTTTTTACGTTACGCGCATCTCATTCATTCATTAAGATACTATTCATAAGTTTTTAATTTTCCCTTCATACCTTAACAGGCTTAGGACCATGAAAATTGAAAACTATCAGTATATAAACTTGAAAAATTTTTGTCTCAGGCGGGAATTTTTTTTTTTTTTTTTTTTTTAATTTTTCAAGTTTATATACTGATATTATAAGTGCAATTAAGTTGCTAAAATATCAAATAAAGTATAATTGAAAACTATGTTGTGAAAATATTTTAGGGTTAAAACTCGATTTCTTCAGATCTTCACATATTTTTTTATAGGCATCGAGTATCGTATTTTAGAGTCCATTTATGAAGTAAAAAAATGATTTTACTTCATAAATGCTAAAATACGATACTCAATGCCTATAAAAAAATGTGAAGATGATGAAAATTACACCTGTATAGGTATTTCTTCTGCAGTGTGTTTATCACCTGTGCCGAATTGGACCGATCTGGACCGATTAGAATGAAATTTAATGTGTACAATTCAATTGTTTCCTAGATATCAGTATATAAACTTGAAAAATTATGTCTCAGGCGGGACTCGAACCCGCATCTCCATAATTTTTCAAGTTTATATACTCATATTATAATTGCAATTAAGTTGCTAAAATATCAAATAAAGTGGTTCCTAGATGTTTTTAAATCATTTTTGGACACAATGTGTGGCGATTTACAAGCAGGAGCACCATTATTTTGAAGTAGACATTGCTAGTCTACTTCAAAATAATGGTGAGGAGAAAACTACAAAAATGTAACGACATTTAACATAGCGATAACGACCCCATCGGTCGAGTGTTTTGAGTAGGGCCAAGATCTCAGGGTCCTGGGTTCGCTTCCCGGTTCAAGCAACAACTTTAAAATTTTCGAACTTTGCTCAGGTTTGTTATCACCGATCCGCATTGGCATGCGTGGTGATAATGCCTGTACCCATCACTGCTGTGGTACTTGAATTCAATGATGGAGGCCTTTGCCATGCAGTGGAATGTTATTGTACTTTACTTTTACTAAATTACCTACAGATAATTAGCTACCCGTTCGGAGCAAATAATAGTTGATTTGCATACAAATTAGCGACGCCATTTTGTATGGCGAATCTAATCCGCTATTTATATACTGTCAGGATAGCGGTGTTTACATTGTTCGACTATTAATAAACTGGTAACTACTAACTAAAAGGTTGTAATTATGTTGAGCTAAAATTTGAGTCGATTCATCAAAGGTTTTGACCCAAAGCAAGCATCTAATACGGAGCCAAAACGTGGACACTGACGGTACGGCTAGTCCACAAGTTCAAAGTCGCTCAGCGGGCTATGGAAAGAGCTATGCTCGGAGTTTCTCTTAGGGATAAAATCAGAAATGAAGTGATCCAGCAGAGAACTAAAAGTACCGACCATAGCCCACCGGATTAGCAAGCTGAAGTGGCAGTGGGCTGGCCATATTAGCCGCAGAACCGACAAACGCTGGGGTAAACGAGTTCTTGAGTGGAGACCGCGTCTCGGCAAACGTAGTGTGGGACGCCCTCAGGCCAGGTGGAGTGATGATTTGCGCAAGATGGCTGGCAGGAGATGGTTGGGAGAGGATCGACATAAATGGCGTGCACTTGGAGAGGCCTATGTCCAGCAGTTGACTGCGATAGGCTCATGATGATGATGATAAAGCATCCAATATAGGAGGGAGGTAATGCTTGACCAAATTCTAATTATCAGGCAACATAGACCCTGACAAAAGGAGAATAAGTTATAAAATAATCGCACTGCTTGATAATGGGTCAAGTCGGCTATATCATTTTAGCCAATGTTGCAGTAAACTTACTGTATTTTTTTCGGATTTCTTTTTATTATAATATTTTAATTTACTAACTCTGCTCTTGAGCTGACGTTTCAACAAAAGAAAATTTAAAAAACAAAATTATTTAATGAATCCTAAACGATTCATTTCACGCCATGTAAACAGCATAACAATTTATTATTTTGAATGGGATGGCAATGCCATTATCATGGTAAGTACTCTACAATAATTCATTCTGAATGTATTCATCGAAAAAATGCGACTAACTATTCAAGTTTTGGTTCTTTTAACTTGCTAGGAGCGGAAGACAAGTAGTACGAACTAATTCTAAAATCCGACTACTGAGTTTAAGATTCCACGCCCTTGATAAGGAGTACTACTATCATTGGAACTACAAAGAAAAACACAGCCTTGTCTATTATAGTAAGGCCACAGATAATATAATACGTAAGGCTAATTTTAACAATGTCTCCATTCATTCCGTAATGTCTTTTATCATAAGTTTCGAATTGACCGTTTTTTATCAATCAGGGCGGCTTATATAGTTTTTTCCTTGTGTTTAGCTTTTTAAGCATATAGGATATTGCCAACGCATAACTAAGTACAAAAGGAAAAAAACATTACCTATATTTTGAAACATAAATCTAAATAGTGTAGATCACGCGGGCAGAGCTAGCAAATAAATATACAGCAAAAAGTACTGACTATAACATTTAACACTGTACGTACAATCGTGTGTTAATTAAAATAGCCGTGGGTAAGACTGGTCCTACAGCATAAAGGAAGAGAACCAAATTTGGTGTTTATTAATTTCAGGAAAGATAAAAGCTACTTAATAAGAAAATTGTTGGAGAAAATATATACCTACATATAACAGCAGCAGCTGACATTAAGAATGAAAATAAAATTTATCTATTATTTATTTTAATTTTTTTTATGCCAATTGTATGTAAAAAAAATCCTAAAATAAAATCTGTAATTTTTTGTAAAATTTTTATTTGTATCGTGCTGGACATGTTTACTAATATTTCATTTAATTTGACATTTTATTGTATTTTGATATTTAGTTATGATTGCTTTGTTTAAATATTTTGCATGCTAGGTATCTGTATATACTTGAAAAAGCTAAACTTTATTATAAAATAAGATCCATATTGTACCCTTTATCATACGCAAATAAATAAATTTCTTTTCATTTCATTTACCTACAATCAGAAATAAAACAAATTCTTCGACAAAAGCATACAATGCACCACAAACTCTTATAATTTAATTTTTTTTCGCAGAATAGAGGTTAGATTCTCTTGGCATTTACGTCGTTTTTCCGAACACCTGGCATGTAATTTTAAAAATCACGTCTTACGATTAATAGGCAACAGAAACAGCAGGTTATAAAGTAATGAATAAGTGAATGATCCTTACCGATAAAGTCTGACATTAATGTCACGACTGATTGAACAAACATATAAATCTAGCAAACGTCCGAATCGAAGGCCTCTCTATTGACCAGTCACGTCACGACGACTATTAATAAGTATTATATAAATAAGTAACTAGAAACTAGATTTCTTTAAGCAAATTGTAGCAAAGCGTTGGCCTAGTGGTAAAATACCGGACCAAGATCTCGGGGTCCCGGGTTCTATTCCTGGATCGGGTAACAGAAAGTTTCGAATTTTCGATCATTGCTCGGGTTTGTGATCTCCAACCCGCATTTGGCAAGCGTGGTGATTATGCCAGCACCCATCACTGCTGTGGTAACTTGAAGTCAATGATGGAGGCCTTTTCCTTGCAATGGGATGATTATAGGCTGTTAATTTTATTTTTTTATTTTAGTAGTAATATTACATTGCTAGTAGAGCTATAATATCAGTTAAGAAGATCACATGAGGCGAACCCTACTACTACTTTATCTTCACTCATAGGAACAATTAAAATTAATCCCCAACAACGCGATTGGCAGATAATTGTATGGAAAGCGCTGGAAATTAAGTTCAAACTACGTCTTTTTCAACATTCAGCCTAATACCATAACCTTATTTAATAAATAAGAAAAATAACTTTAATGATATTATGAAGTTTACGATACAGCTAGCAGTACCATATTGAACTTTATATTTAATTTTATGTTCGTATGTGCGTTTATTTTATTTATTTGCGTTTATAGAGTACGAAACATGTGATGTAAATTTTGTAAAATATTTTGACATGAGTGTAGATCAAGGCCTATATGACATTCAGATGTTTCTGAATACAGTGTAGGTACGTAAAGTAACCCGCTAAACATTTGGATGAGCACCTAGATCATGGCACCGTTGCGTTTCCCATTACCTCTGCTGGCACTCGGCTCAAACCAATTCTATCCCGACAATCCCGAATGCGTTTGGACACGCGTCCACAGTCTAGCCAGTCATGAAATAGCTTATCTAGCTTGTGAAAACACGTGTGAATATACCAAAGAAAGGCCAAGTGCGAGTCGGACGTGTGTTTGAATCCATAAAGTAAATTAACGGCTTAAATTTGCAAGGCAAAGGCCTCCATCATTGACTTAAAGTTTACATAGCAATGATGGGTACATGCATAATCAACACGCTTGCCAAATGCGGGTTGGTGATCACAAGCCCGAGCAAAGTTAGAAAATCGAACACAGGATCCTGAGCCCTTGGATCTGTATTTAAACCACTAGACCAACGGGGCGTTTGGATTCATAGTTGCTCATCACAAACGACGACTTTTAATTTGATAAACGATTTCTATAATTCAGCGAAAGGTTGTGACTTTGGGTCCACCTAAGCAGTCGCCATTTTGATTCAAGGAATCGTACTTTTAATACACTTGATTTTGTTGTTCTAGTATTATACAAAATGGTTTTTACATTTACATTTACGTTACCAACAACTTATCTTACATTTATTTATTTTTATTTATTAAAACGACACACAAGCAGCAAAATGTATTACAAACTTACTATACAATACTTACTAAAACATTTCTAATAATTATGTCATCATATCGGGCACAATTTGCAAATTTTATTGACAACAATTAACTTGTTAACTCTTTACTCTTTTCAAATTAAACGAGGCAAACACTTAGCAATATTCTGCCAAGCAGAAAACCAAAATCAAACACGTAAAAAGTTTTTTATATTTATGTTTGTCCATTCGAATATTGGCCGCAAAAAGCTTTGAAAGGCTCAATGAATTCGAACATACATTTTATGATTTTAAAGAGAACTACGCCCATTTTCCGGGTGTATTCCCCTTCTGTCATCCCTCCTTGCGGGTATTAAAATCTATCTACACTATCGTCAGAAAATGTGGATCAGATTCCGTACAAACGCTCTAATAAAATCTTTTTTTAGGTACTAATCTCACAAACATGTACATTTGTAATTTCGTGAATCGTGACAACAACACGAACACTATTAAAACAAGTGGGAAGAAATATTCCCATTAGTTCTGTTAAAAAGCCAAGCTAATTATTAACAGAACTAGTGGGAAAAAAATTCCCATTAGTTCGGTCATCAGAACTGTCCAACAGAACTAGTGGGAATAAAGGGGTAATTAAATTATCACAGTAATGGCATAGTAGGAACAACACCAATTTGTATGAAAATATCAAAGATCTTTAAACTTTGATCTTTTACCTTGTAACTTAGTAAATCTTTATGTGGTAGAGCCGGTATCGGGAAAAGATCGTGAGTTCAAATTCATTGCATCATTTTATATTAAAACAAACTACTTTTGTTTCAATCTAAGTATTGCAATCGGAACTTCGTTAATCAAAACATTATTAAAGATTATTTCAGTTAAAGAAGATCTATAAAAAAATTATAACGTCTAACTACAATGATAACAAAACCGGGAAAAAAACGTGGTAGTTTGCTAAACGCCTGATGTAGTCGCCTTGTTGCCTAGGACAAATACAAGACCATTTGATTTGCTTCAATCACTCGCGTGAATGGGCGAAGACAATTGTACCAAAACAATACACTAGCCGACATAAACAGAGCCTTCTGCGTATAGACATAAGAGCCATTTTTCAGTTGACCATGTGGTAAGACGCACGAAACCGTAAGGTTACGTTGCAAAAAAGCTGTACGAAATTATGTTCTATTGCTTGACAAATAAGGTTTATATGTTTCATAGTTTCCATAAAGAGGTGAAGGACCAGGTACCGTTGTTAGGTTATAAAGGCGCAGGTCGTTGACCCGTGCGCGTGCGCTGCCGTGGGAATATGATCTTTCGCGATATGTAGAACGTTCAAGAAGAATTGGGAAAAGGCTTCTGATTCTTACTCTGGGTCTTCTGTAAGTTGACCATGGAATTGTGTTCGCTGGATCAGTGAAATGTACAACGCTAGACGTGCAACAGCTAGGAACTAATGCGCGTACCCAAGTATGTTGTATATTATATGAATTATATATACGCATACTCTTAGGATTGTAAGATCAACAGCTCATTGCTATTTTTATGAGAAATTCTACTGATGTCCAATTTGGAACCAAAATTTAAACAACATTTCACCAATTTTCAGGTAACCTAAATACCTATATATTATGTATTGTTTTTTTTTAATTAAGATAGAATTAAGAGTATGACTTCATATTACAACACAATTTCCTTCAAACCTTGATCGTGCTTGAATAACTTCGTTAATACCTACTTGTAGAAGCGCCTCCAGGAGCCTATTTGCAGAAATTGACTTTATTGATTTGATCTACACTTACCTTATTTACCTTATATTATAAAGAGGAAAAATTTGATTGTCTGTTTCTTTTGAATAGGCTCCGAAACTACTGGACCGATTTGGAATATTCTTTAACCATTAGATTACCGACATTATCCCTGATGAATATAGGCTACTTTTTAACGCGGGACCCGGTAGGTGGCGCTATTCTGTCGGTATGTCAACTATTAAACGGCTTGACCGATTGGGTTGAAATTTTATATGTGTATTTCTATCATTTCACAGACACGAATGTATTAAGCCTACCTAATTTATCTTTCTATATGCCACCGCTAGGCACAGGTTTCCGACCACGCTATATGACGTGGAGATCACGCGGGCAGAGCCGCGGGCGAAGAGCTAGTAGGTATTTTATAAATGTGTAGTAGTGTTTTAGGAGTTGAATTTTAGTATTTTCTATTGTAAATAGGTACTTCGTTGCAAATAAATAATTCCTAATTATAAAAGTTTAGGACTAATTGGAAGATTACAAAAAAATCCCTTTTTAGAGGGACCACAGGCTTTACGAGTGTGCGTGCGCGCGCCATTGCGTTCGGTCGTGGTGTGCGATGTATGTATCGATTAAACCGTGAATTAATCATGTCTTCCAACGTAGTAAAATGTGTTAATTGCAACGTTGTTATAAACGAGCTTCTTGCTTTTGTGCATAACAAAATATCAGTGATGGATGATGAAAGTTTAAGTAGAATATGCTCGAGTGCCTTTTCGGAAAGTGACATTTTAACTGCGAAGAATTTGCTGTATGATTCTATGCCGACAACAAAGCGGAAAATAATACGGAAAAAGGAAGGGAAGGGACTTCGAGACCTAGATGACATCATTTGCCTGATCCGAGGTGCTCAAACCGAGGATATTCCTGTTTTTGTTGCAAGGGATCTTGAAAAGCTACCCCCAGTATTATTTGATCATGTTGACGTCACTAGACTCCTGAAAGATATAGTCAAGATGCGACAGGATCTTAACGTAATAGCACAAGACTATGCAAAGGTGGAACAGCTGGATACATTAAAATCTGAGATCGAGACATTAAAACGTCTGTCCTCTGTATATGATGGACGTAACGTAAACAAACGACGCGGCGCCTGTTTAATAAACAGCTTTGAATACCAGAGTGGTCCGATGGGCTTGCCCCCGTTAAACTGTAACAATAGCCCTATCCAACACAGTAGCCAACATGTTACATCGTCACCTGAATCAATTTACCGGGAGGTGGTACAAGAGCAATATCTTTCGCCAGTGGGTAAATCGACACAACCCGACAAATTCAAACAAGCTAGTAAAACGGTTACGATGACTCACCCGGCTCAGCTGAGCGGACCGTTATCGCCGCAGCCGTCTGCGTTGATGCCTACAGCTAGCGTAATACATACGAGCGCTCCGTGCGATAACAAACTTGCTAAACCTACAAATAAATCTATGGCGGACATTGTGCGAGAAGGAGAATGGAAATTGAAGACGCGCAATGAGGAATGGATACGAGTTGAACGAAAAAGGAGACGTAATCGGTTTATAGGAAATAAGGGGATAGCCATTTTGGAGCCTGGTAATAATTTTAAAGCAGCCGATACAAAGATTCCCGTTTACATATATAACGTGGCGAAGGGAGTATCCGTGTGTGATATCACTGGCTACATAAAGAAGAAAACAGAGATCGATGTTTGTGTAGAAAAAATAAACATGAAAATAGAAAAAGATTACGAATCTTTTAAGATATTCGTACCTAAACACAAATTAGGTATATTTATGTCAGATGATTTCTGGCCTGAAGGGGTGGCCTATCGTCGTTTTATAGACTTTAGGTATCGAGAAAAAGGGAATGCCTTTAAGGATGTTGTGTGACTAATAAACCACATAATGAATGATAAAGTCAAACTAGTGAGCTTCAATTGTAAGAGTGTTGGGAGGTCGGTGGAGTGTGTGAGGAGACTGTGTCGCTCAGCTGACATTGTTGCGCTGCAGGAGACCTGGCTGCTGCCACACGACCTTGCTTTTCTGAGGAGCATCGACGACAACTTCGCCTTCACGGGCACCTCTGCGGTCGACACATCGGCGGGTGTACTGCGCGGTAGACCATACGGTGGTGTGGCTATACTATGGAGAAAGACCAACTTCCCCACGGTGTCTGTAGTGAAGTGTAGTAGTGTAAGGCTTGCGGCAATAAAAATGACGTGTATAGATCGTTCTGTACTGTTTTTCTCAGTGTACATGCCCACTGATTGTAATGACAATTTAGTAGAATTTACGGAGTGCCTTAGTGAAATGACAGCTATCATCGAGAACCATGATGTGGAGTCGGTAATTATGATGGGAGACTTTAACGCGCACCCGGGTGAGTCATTTGCAACTGAACTCTTGTCCTTTTGTAGTGAACAATTGTGGTCCTGCGTAGACATGGACCTGCTTCCGCCAGATACCTACACGTTTGTGAGTGATGCACATGGCAGCCGACGGTGGCTCGATCATTGTATCGTAACAGGTGCAACGCGTCATTCTGTACTTTCTATGTCTGTGTTGTATGACACTTACTGGTCGGATCATTTTCCTATAGTAATGGAGTGTAATTTTAAAATATTAAATCCTAAGATATCTGTAAGTGTAAGTGGCGGAAATGAAGTGATATGGGGGGAACGTAACCTAACTCAAATTGAAAAATATCACACTGAATGTCACTCTAAGTTAAGAGAACTAGATTTTCCTGTAGATTTTTCTGAATGCTGTGACGGAATGTGTAATAATTCCCACCATAGAACTTTATTGGATAAAATGTATGATAATATTATATGTATTATGTCTAACGCAGCCGCATGTAGTTATAGTATGAGAAGGAAGCGAAACGGCAAGTGTGTAACCGGTTGGAACAGGCACGTTCGCGAGGCTCACGGTAGGGCTCGCCTTTGTTTTCAAACATGGTTGGTATATGGCAAACCGACTTCAGGCCAAGTCTATAGAGATATGTGCGAGACCAGACGTATTTTCAAATCAAAATTGAAATGGTGTCAGAACAATCAGAACCAAATAAAAATGGATATTATTGCTGAACACCATACAAACAAAAAATTTAGTCAATTCTGGAAAACTACTAATAGAATGAATCTTAAGCCTAGTCTTCCGGTGAGCGTTGCGGGCGTGCATGAACCTAAAGGTATAGCCAATCTATTCAGGCAGCATTTCAAGGTGGACTCACCACTAGGTTCTGCGTGGAGGGTTTTCGATGCTCAGGTGGATAGCCAAAAGCGTAGTGTCTACTTCACCAAAGAGGAGGTGAAGGCGGTTATTAAAGGTATGGTAAGAGGCAAGTCTCCGGGGTATGATAACCTTAGCATCGAACACCTGCGACATGCTGGAGTGCACCTGCCAAGAGTTCTATCTTTGTTTTTTAACCTATGTTTGGGGCATTCTTATTTGCCGGAAGGTCTTATGCATACTATTGTGGTACCAATCATAAAAAGCAAAACTAGTGATTCGTCCGACGTCAACAATTATAGGCCCATCTCTCTTGCTACAGTGGTTGCAAAAGTACTGGACGGTCTGCTCAGTCGCCGGTTGGATAAGCACATCTCACTCAACGATGCACAGTTTGGTTTTAGGGCAGGTCTTTCCACTGAAAGTGCTATCCTATGCCTGAAACAGACCGTCAGGTATTATACAATAAGAAAGACACCAGTGTACGCATGTTACCTTGATTTTTCCAAGGCTTTCGATATGGTGTCCTATGATATCCTTTGGTACAAGATGAAAGTGGAAACTGACTTGCCAAATGAAATTATAGAGCTCTTCAAGCATTGGTACGGCAATCAGAGGAACAATGTTAGATGGGCAGGTCTCCTTTCTGAGGGCTACAGGTTGGAGTGCGGAGTAAGGCAGGGGGGGCTGAGCTCGCCTACGCTCTTCAACCTGTACATGAACCGATTAATCGATGAGCTCAGCAGCACAGGTATCGGTTGTCATATAGACGGCATCTGTGTAAATAATATTAGTTACGCGGACGATATGGTGCTGCTGAGTCCATCGTGTGGTGCTTTGGAGACAATGCTTAGCGTTTGTGAGTCCTACGCTGCGGCCCAGGGGCTTAAATATAATACCACCAAAAGCGAGTTCATGGTATTCAAACCGGACAATAAGCGGTACAACAATATTCCAAATATAACACTCTGCGGTATTCCGTTAAAAAAAGTTGAACGTTTTAAGTATTTAGGCCACTGGATCGTGGAGGACATGAAAGATAGTGTTGACATTGAAAGGGAGCGTAGAGCTATTTCCGTTCGCTGTAATATGTTGGCTCGCAGATTTGCACGTTGTACTAAACATGTTAAGCTAACTCTTTTTAGGGCATTCTGTCAGTCCTTTTACACGTGCAGTCTGTGGGTTAGCTATACGCGGAGGGCCTACAGCGACCTGCGAGTGCAGTACAATAACGCGTTCCGGGTACTGATGGGGCTGCCGCGTTACTGCAGTGCCTCCACTATGTTCGCGGAGGCGCGTATAGACGGCTTTGCTGCCATCGTGCGCAAGCGCTGCGCCTCCTTGTGGCGCCGCGCGCGCGACAGCCCCAACACTATCCTGCGCGCGTTGATGGCCCGCTGGGACTCTCCGGTGCTGGCGCACTGGATAACACTGCATGCAGTTAGGTAGTCCTGGCGCCGGAGAAAACCCGAGGTGCTTGTACCTCGCCTTATAATTTAGTTGTTTTTATTATTTTTTCTCTTTTTGTTTAATATTTTGTATGTCTTTTATTGTGTACTAACACTAGCCTTAAGTTACTCTGTTACTAACAATTATGGATCTAGATGTCCGAAATAAATATATTTTATTTATTTATTTGACGAGGCTGCTGATGAAACTCCTAACAGAAAATAAAATTGACCCAGAATATTAGTGCGCAGATATCCGTTCCCTCACCTCGCACAACATTATACATCTTAACACTGTGCCAACCCCTTCAAGCCTTAGAAATCACTACAAAAACGATCCCCGACAATGGCTGCCGACTACCCAAAACTACCGCATAATACCATACATGTCATGTCAAACCTAATGCGGGGGTCAACTAATGATGTGGAAACCCATCCCAGACACAGTCCAGCGGTTTCTTATTAAGGATAATCTTATTTTAGACGTTACACTTGTAGTATGGAATCTATATCACCGTTTGTGATCAATCACACTTGAAGCTGGTCTGAATGATTAGGAAATATTTTAACAGAATAACATCACATACATTGTTTTGATCCCAATTTGAATAACTATTTAAATCACTCGTATTTTGGAAACCAGAAACAACGAAGGTACCACAAACACTCAGACCCGAGAAAATGTAGCAAAACAACTTTTTTCTACATTGATCCGTCCGGGAATCAAACCCGGGAGCTCGGAACAGGCGACACCTTTTAGACTGGTATGTACGCAAGGAAAAAACGCTAAAGTATCGGACATTATAATGGAAACATCGTACGAAAAGGATATCTGAAACATACCAAATGCCATCCGCAGACGAGCACAGGTAAACCTTAAAACAGTATTTGCCATAATGGCCACACCTGGCAGGCGGATTAGTGATCGCTGATAAGGCAATGATCTTGTCTTCTACCGAGAAATATAGCCTACGAACAGGTTATAGAGCAAGCCATTTTATGTGTAAAATTTAAAAAAAGTAGGTTAAAGTAATTGACGAGTATGATACGATCAATTTCAACAGTTCATTGCATTTGCATTGTGTCGTATGGTGCCGTCACGTTAATATATTAGCACCCCCCTTCTCTTCCTGTGCGTGTTGTAAGGAGCAACTAAAGGAGTACTGGATTGAAAAGGGTTGATGACGATGATTACATTTGTATGGCAAAGTATTATCGTGTTAATAAAAATATCGAAAGACTCAGAAATTACTGAACCAGCTCGACAGTCCTCTGACATAAAGATTCAATATGGCTTAGTGACTACATACAACTACGGGGAAAGGCTTTAATTTATACAAAGAATATCGGAAGTGTATGTTATTAGGGCGAGTGGCGACAACGCGTCCATTCAAGCCACGGAGGATGGCCCTCAATGGGCTTAGAGGCCGGGATAAGGACCGAGGGAGAGGCGAGAGCGGGTCAATTTAATTTTTATGTTATTTTATTTTATTTAATGGTATTTTTGTATTGAATATACCACTGGCTTTTGTTTCGTTGGCTAACAAAAACGGAACAACCAAAAAACACCGCTCTAGAATATTGTGGACTGGATTGAATCCACGCGGCGAAACAAGCACACCCAAGAGCCTAACCAGAGATCGTGTATGTATTCCGCCCGAGCCCCGAATGGACAACGGATGATATGTCTTGTGTTGGAGTTATGTTTCTTTAACTTTTGTGAATTTGTTAATGTTTTAAAATTTAAATATGCATCTATCATAAATGTAAATAGATGGTAAAGTTAGTAAATGTAATTAAATGAAATAAGGTTTGCATAATTGTTTGTTATCTATTTTTGCTATTATTTTTACACATTATTTTTGCATTATAAAAAGTTCACAAGATTTTAAGATAGCGGTCAAAAGCTGTGGTTCATCGTGACAATTGTAGCGGTGATACGAATTAATTAAAAGTTCTGTAACATGTCCCTGTCTAGGCAATGAAATTGGGTGCTTTGACGAATTATCCAGTGTCGAATTCGATAAACGACCTTCGACGCGTAAGATACCATTGCATAGAAATGGAAATAGTTTTATTAATTTAGTGGAACATGACTGACCATCAGAAATATTTTTAATATCCTGAGAGAAATATGCAGACTACACAACACGAAATATTTTCAATTCAGCGGTGTTTAAGTCATCAGCGGTAATGACATTATTTCGCGGTAGCTTCTTTATTAATCTGAGTACAAAAACAGTAACTCGAAGAAGTTTATTCCATGTGGAACAACGAGAAGCGAGAGTGAGAAGTTTTTCTTGCTATGTGCTTCGTGATATCAGCTGTCTTATTTTTCCATCGAATTTTCTCATTTGTGATCCTATGACGCAGGGTAATATACCAAGCATCGCTAGTCCCATTACTTGCCTTCTTAACAAGAGGAGAAACAACTAATTTTGTGGAAAAAATATGTTCACGTGTAACCTGTGACCAAGGTGTGTGTAAACCAGTCATAAAATGAGAAAATAAAACAGGATAATGTCTTTATCATTTTAAAATTGTTAAATAGCGCGACAGTTACAAAGTGCTTCAGTTCACAACTTGCACCAGCCCCGCCGTTCCATTCCTGCCTCTTTTGTAAGCCTCCGTCACTCTTTCAACCCTATTGCAAAGGAAGCGAAAAATAAATTATGTTTCGTGTATTGACATAAGTAATGAGGTTATTATACAACTCCGCCGCACTCGGATTGACATGCAAATTAGATCATTTATGTGAGATACCATTACGATTTTGTTGAAGTATAAAAATTGAATTTGACATAACTGAGTGTTGCGAGTTGTCGGAGTGTGGGATGTGCGGAACGGAACGCAAGGTATGTGACAGGATGGAATGAGAGACGTTTTTTATTTGAATTTCAGTGTGAAATTCTAGAGTGTTCTACGGCTTTTGGACCTGAACTCATTAAATTTCCAAAAAAAAAATTACTGTAATATACCTTATTAATTATGTTACTATTTGTGGGCACAATGTAAAAAAACGATTCATAAAAAGTTGTGATTCTATTTGTTTTTAAATGAACAGAGCATTTCGACAAATTTTGATGGAGGCGTACCACACCAGTTATCAAGGTGTCGCCTGCTAAGAGGTCCCGGGTTCGATTTCCGGGCGTGCCAATGTATAAAAAAGGCTTTTTAGGGTTCCGTACCCAAAGGGTAAAAACGGGACCCTATTACTAAGACTTCGCTGTCTACTTTATTTGATATTTTAGCAACTTAATTGCACTTATAATATCAGTATATAAACTTGAAAAATGACCCGCCTGAGACAAAATTTTTCAAGTTTATATACTGATATTACTTCGCTGTCTGTTCGTCTGTCCGTTTGCCTGTCACCAGGCTGTATCTCAAGAGCCGCGATAGCTAGACCGTTGACATTTTCATAAATTATGTATTTCTGTTGCCGCAATAACAACAAAATAATACTAAAACGGTTTTTTTTTTGCCTTTTTGGTATAGAACCCTTCGTGCGCGAGTCCTTCTTGGCCGGTTCTCTATATCTTCTCGGGTCTGGGTGTTTGTGCTACCTTCGTTGTTTCTGATTATGACATAATAAGTACTTTAAATAGATAGACGCTTGTAGACTTTTTGGAGGGAGTTGTCCCCATTTTAATTGTGTCTGGAAAAAAAATTACAAGCGGCTAGATAAGATAATATATTTATTTCGAACTAAAACACGTTACAGGTCAATAATGGGTGATTGCTTACGTCCGATATAGCATATAGTTTTTTAACAGAGTAGGTAGTTATTTAATTTGGAATCAGAGCAATGTCTGTGATATTGTTCGCCTGAATTATTTATTATTTAAAATACAAAGTATCTGTCTTTATTTTTACTACAAAATAACAACAAGCATACGTGACATACATTAATTCCTAAAAATGCATTTTTGTGCCCTTCTTTTACTCTCAAATACCCCATTTTCGCGAGCACAAAGCCTTGTATCTTTACTTAAGTCTATTGAGTATCGTGTAGAAGATATTCGTTTATTCGATTCAATAAGTTCTAATAGTGTTGTACGTCGCGGCGACGTGACTGATGCGAGTCGTCGGGGCTTACCGCTGATCGATTGCAAACACAAACACGGCGTGTGACTTCGAAGCGATCACGTCCGTGACACGGACGACACTACACGTCATTTATGCGTGTACTACAAGGGTTATTATCAAACATTGAGGACAAGGCGTGAGCTTAAGAGGGCGCTCACTTAAAAATACGTATAGTTTGCTAGAAGGATTTTTATCACCATCATCACCCTGTCGCGGTCCATAGCTAGACATAGGTCTCTCCAATTGCACGCCACTTAGGTCGATCCTTGGCTTCTCGCATCCAGCTCCTGCCAGCTATCTTGCTCAAATCATCACTCCACCTGACCTGAGGGCATCTAACACTACGTTTAGGTAGGTACTACAGAAAGATTTTATTGTATCTAGGTAAAATAGGTAGGTTGATACGCCTTTGTGTCAAATCAAAACAATTTCGAATTTTCGAACATTGAGTTTGTGATAACCAACCCGCATTTGGCAAGCGTGATGATTATGTCTGTACCCATCACCATCACTGCTGTGGTAACTAGAATTCCATGATGGCAGCCTTTGCCATGCACTAGGATGATTATAGGCTATTACTTTTTTTAACTTAAAGTTTTACAACACAATTTTTTGTTTGATTTTAAAAGTACTTCAAACTTATTTACGGTTGGTACTAAAGAAGTAGCACAGTCAAGTCTAAAAATTCTGCGAGACGACTGAAATACAAGTCATTTAATAATATCTTACTCCAAGACCACGTCAACTGTACGACTACCAGTACTAGCACTTACGGACCTCATAATATTTAGCTTCTGTGCCCAATAAGGCTTACAGGAATCGTGATTACATTGTTACAAACGCTGGCAACACTGGCTGATTATTTGTGCAAAACGAAAGTGAAATCAGGCTCACTTGTTTACTATTTGCCGAACGCCGATAAAGCCTCGACTCATTTCTTCGCATCGATCCACCCGGTGTTACACCAACAAATCCCATAGCACATCGAGCGGGGTTTACATAGTTCGTTTTTGTACCAATAACGTCTTATTTTTTGGATTTCTATTCAAAAATACATGTAAGTACTTTGAATATTGAAACGAAAATAATTTCATCGTATTTGGTTTCTTTACGAATTACCTATAACGAATTCACCGTTAACATGAGCCTCATAATCTTTTTTTTTTACATTTTAATGAAATTTACCTACCAGAAAGATCTTAGCAAACATATTAGTCAACGTATGACATCGTCAATGTATAAATCGAGTTGAGTACATACCGCGCTCGGGGTTATCAAAGTTTCAGAAAATATGTCAACATGTTACATGGTAACGCATTCGTTAACTTAATTTTGACGTCCGGTCCTGACCACCGTAAAAAGGAATTATGCGGATTAAGGTAACGGAGTGGCAGGGCCGGCGGCAAAAAAATGCCTTCCTAAAACAAGGATTTATCGAGACGATTGGAAGGCTTATGAAACTTATTGGCAGAGAAGGAGTGGTGCTATTCTTCTAACGTGCCAGAACTAAACGACACACACAACGCATTATCATCGTGTTTTTAATTATTTTAAGATATCTTTCAAAAAGTCTAGTCGTACGACGGTCGTATCTTCCCGTGTAAACGCGTCCACGTGGAAGCCAATTGGTCCTCTCATTCCCCGGGTTACAGCGTCAGATCGTGTGTAATCGCCTGCTCGGGGTGATCGCTGGAATTTTTGTTGTGCCGGGATACAGGATCGTCTGAGACTTGTGATACGGAAGTTTCCTACACGGCCGATTGACCGTATTGTTTGGTAGGAACTACTATGGATGATAATTGTATTGTGTACAGAGGAAAACAAGAAAACATAAGAATGATTGAGCAAGGCATTAGGAAAACAATCTTGTTATTTGGGTTGCTTTCAGGAAAAGATAGCATAATATACGGGCTATTCGACCTGAAGTATAATAACATCAACTCCCCTCGTTCCGAGTGTTGTAAGAGGCAATTGCTATCACAAGTGGATAAAAGATTTTAACTGATTTTAACTGATCATAATGAGGATACATCCATTCAAGAACACACAAGATTTGGTTGCCCAACCACCTGTATTCCTTCAGGACACCCTTAAAACGGCTCAAGCAGAGGTCCGACCGAACCCACATTCCTAAGACATTTGACTTATTTTGCCCAACAAAACTAACTTCGGCGTGTCTATTGAGATAGGTTTTCTCTAACAGTTTCCACTACCGTTATCCTTTCTGCAGTCGGCTGTTCACTTTAAAACGTTTCCCATTACTCCTATCCCCCACACTATCTATGGGGACCATTCTGTCAACGCTTAACTCCATTTGCCTTTTGTATCGCATCATGTGTCTCGGTGGACTTGAAGATGATTAACTATCTTACTTATTTATTAGCGTTCTACTTACTAAACTTCTGTTTAAAGATTATCACCAAATCATCTGCAAAACAAATAACTTGAACCTCCATCCTTGAGGTATCTCTCCCAGACAAGATCATTTTCATTACATAAAACCGAACGACGTCGGTGCTCGGTGGCGTGGCGCTTCGAACACCGCAATTTGCAATGCGATGTCCTTCCCTGCCCACCCTTCTCTGTCGCACTTAGACCGTCTTCGTATAGCACCGGCCTTGTCTGACATTGTTATTTTTTATGGCCGTCATTTGAACTGCATAGAAGCAGCTGGCAGGCATCATCGGATATTGGTTTGAAGTCGCATATCAGAAACTGGTAGGGCGTGCCAGGATGCTCTGATAAACGTATTTTAAAAGGTTGAAGCGAAATTTTTTATTTAAAAATTACCATAATTCACTAATAAACCGTATAACTTTGATTGAAACAAAAAGAGGAAGTATGGTACTCGATAACAGATAACGTATCTGGATAAAATTGGATGGACATAGTCTACAGACAGGTTTTTTTTTTTCATTCTGTAAAAAACTACTTTTCGGAAGACACAGCCAGATATGAATAGTTCAAGAATGAAATTTCGCAGTTTTTTCCAAGTTCCTACTAATGTTTGTTGTCCTAATGTATTTTTCTATGATTTAAACGAAAATTAACTATTTAGTAATCTGTGCCATTGGTTTAGTGAAGTAGTACCGGATTAAGATCTCAAGGTTCTGGGTTCGATTTGACACCATTCATCTAATCGCAATGAACGAGTTATTGTAATACAACGAGTTTGTCATGTAACTAAGAGAGTGATGAGTATGAATGTGGAAGGCTGGAAGGGAAGAAGCCAACCGAGAAAGAGATGGATGGACTGTGTGAAACAAGATAAGTATGAGTGTGAAAGGTGTGGATGATTCAGTGACGAGTGATAGAGTGGTGTGGAAGAGAAAAACGTACTGCACCGACCCCAGATAAACTGGGAAAATGGCCAAGAGAATGATGAATGATCGAGTTATTGTGCCTAGCGCACAAGAACAGAAGAACTCATTCATAAGTTTTACGTTTCAGTGAATTTCTAATGAAATTAACCATAAAAATTACCTGTTTTATGTCTACCCCCAAATAAAGCTTTTCAGCAGCTTTAAGCTATTAATACTGGAGCAGATAACTCCGCTACATCCAAAACGCTCAACGGATGCAATGGGGATGCGAACGGGAGCAGATAGGACGCCGGATATGATGCGGATGCTGCGGTAGTTTACAGCGAAGTTGCGTTTGGAAATATTTCCAAATTGTTTTAATCATTTTAGAGAACGGTTTTGGTTCATTCTATGTTACTGTTTTAGTGGGTTGGTGCTTTACACTCTTTGACAGCAATCTGGTGCGTGTTTTTGTTAAATAGCAAAACAGACATTTTATCTGTAACAAACCATTTAATTTTGACTAAAGTCAAAGTAACGACCTATCATCCCACTGCAGGACAAAGACCTCCATCATTGAATTCAAGTTACCACAGCAATGATGGGTACATACATAATCACCACGCATGCCCACCACGTACCTAGGACGCTAATTTGGACTAACCATTATATTTTTAGTCATTAAGCGACATTTCAATCATATAGGTACCTAATTAAAATTCGTTAATATTACATTCTCGACTAGTCGAATTTAAGTGACAACTTAGGTTTGGCTGTGTAAAAAACAATAGAAATGGAAACACTTATGTCTCTTAAGACAAATTATAACTTTCAGGATAGTATCACTGTATACAAAATAACAATAAAATTTTCCAAAACATTATAAAGTCATAACATAATTGGTACCGTCGGCAACGACACCTGATCTCGAATGATGGATTACTCTTTAACTGTCTGGTACAGTTTGCAAAAAAACCACACTAAACAAAGTCCTTTGACACGCTAACCGTACAAGGTAACAAAGGTGAAATCGGCAAAAAGGCGTCGTTGAAAAAAGACGGTAAATCCGCCATTAGCTTTTTGCGAGAGCTTTTTGCTACGCTACGTTCGGTAATTAGTAATGTAGAAGGCATTGTTAAGCCGTTTTAGTTGAACCTTTTGTAACTTTCCGAAAGATATGACGTCTACGTTATGTAAGATATTAGTCTATTGAAGCAGGACATAGAACATGCCAAAATAAATGCAAAGTTCTACACAGTAAGTGAGACATCAAAGTTTTTGTTATACTCTTTAAAAACCAAGCCTTTTCAGTTTTACAATTAGAACCTACAAAAAAATATTAGAAAAACAGTGGCATTAAAGTTGCGCTTTGTTAAAAGTTAAATTAAATTGATGTTGGAGATACGTGACCGAAAAAATTGATGAAATTCCGCTTACAGAGAAAAAAGTATTACATAAGACCGTCGAAAAAAATGACGAATTGTATTTTCAATTTACTTAATTTATTTGCTGTTAAAACACTTAAAAGCAGTCTCTGCAGTTAGTGAAAAGCAGAGACAATTTCTTTTTTTATTTACCATTAAATACCTTAGTTACGTCATGTTAGACAAACCATGTGCAGATTCACCGTAATTTACCTGAAAAAAAAAGAAAGAGCCATTAGAATATTTGTATGTTTTAAGTCACTTAAATATTAACTGTGAATCCAAACAATTCATCATTTAAATTCCAGTAGTAGTTGTAACATAATCCAGTCATCGGACTTGGAAATAAACGTGTTAATTAACTGCACACCGCCAGGCCTCGGGGGTGCAGGCAGCCCCGCCAGCAGGGTTGTCACACATTTCAATTTACCCTTTTATGAAGTTACAACATTCGCACATAAAAACCGTGAGCTTTTTGAAAGGCCTAGTAATGTCAGACCTAGCAATCCCCAAAGGCTCATACTTGACGTTGTCCCAAAGTCAAGAAAATATGGAAAAAGTTGCATCTGCATGTGTAAGCGTATTTATAACAGGATACCGAATGAAATTAGCGGTCTCAATGGGGACTACCGTTTCTTTGCTCACCAGTTGGCGCCACTGTAGACTGAGGTCCGGAGTTACAGCTGTCAAAGGCGATTGGCGCCGAAACAAAGTGTTATATCTTGAATCTAATTAAGGTTATATTGTTTATAAATAACTATCTTGATATCAACAAACTAACTTCTGAAATAATTGCTCTTGAGGCCGCTCATTTTTGCGCTTTTTCTTAATTCCGCTTTTAAAGCGTTCACATTAATCGCCCAATAATCCATATTTGCGATATTTTACGAAGGAGATCACTTTCCAGCAGGTAAATTAAAGAAATTATAATTTATGCAACAAATTCTGCTAAAACCAGTACAAAGTGAATGATATTGGACCTCACGCGACACTAGCGCCTCTAGTGGCAAATTCACTAGCGATAGCCCCCATTGAATTCAAGTTACCCCAGCAATGATAGGTACAGGATTAAGCACAACGCTTGCGAAATGTGGGTTGGTGATCACAAACCCGAGTAGTGTTCGAAAATGCAAAACTTTCTGTTGCCCGGGGATCGAAACTAGGCTCCCCGTGGTGTTTGCCCGATATTAAAACCACTATGTCAACAGGGGCGTCATTTCATTATCATCATCATCATCATCATCATCATCATCATCATCAGCCTATCACAGTCCGCTGCTGGACATAGGCCTCTCCAATTGCAAGCCAATTAGGTCGATTCTCGGCTTCTCGCATCCAGCTCCTGCCAGCCACCTTGCGCAAATCATCACTCCCCCTGCCTGAGGGCGTCCTACACTACGTTTGCCGAGACGCGGTCTCAACTCAAGAACTCGTTTACCCCAGCGGTTGTCGGTTCTGCGGCTAATATGGCCAGCCCACTGCCACTTTTCATTATATTATGGCAAAATATATTTGGACATTTAAAAGAAAATACTGTTGTTAAATTTGTGTCAGCCCTAACACAGGCGAGCAGCATTTGCAAACAACGCGACGTCTCAAATTGCTTAGATCGCATTGGACCGTTTATATTAGTATATTTATGTTTTATTCATCCCCACTGACAATATTATCACTTAGTTCAGAAATATATATATGACTTAGTTGTAGCATTTTATAGCCAATACAGATTTTTTTTCTAATTCAATCAGCATGTTCGAATTCCTACAGGACCAGTCTTTATTTTTAAATAATATTTTTTTAACGAATGATTCTACTTTATATCTATCAAGAGTAGTTTGGTGTCTAACGGCTGGTCCTAATATATCTTCAGTTTTGGCATATCGGAGATAGAAAACAACTTCTGTCTTTGTTTCTCTGGACTGAAAAATCAGAGATAGAAACTGTTTCCTATCTCCGAAATGTCAAAACTGGCGATAGATAGATTATTGGGACCGGCCGTTAGTTATCAAGCCGCTTATTTCAGGCTTCTGAGGTCATTTGTTTTTACGGCTTCAATTTTGTAACAAAAGCCGGGACCAAATGCTTAACGCACCTTCCAAAGTAGGACTCTAAACCAGGCCAGGATCACATCTCCAGGCCAAAGTCAAATTAAAAATATTTATACTCTTAATCGACCCAACCGGGAATCCAACCCTACGTAAGGGTATACAATAATAAAATAAATAAATGTGGACAACATCACATACATTGTTCTGATCCCAATTTGAACAACTATTTAAAGCATTCGTATTTTGGAAACCAGAAACAACGAAGGTACCACAAACATCCAGACCCGAGAAAATGTGGAAAAACGCATTTTTTCTACATTGACCCGTCCGGGAATCGAACCCGGTACCTCGGAGCAGGCGACACCTTGAAAACCGGTGTGTACGCCACTCCGCAACGGAGGTCGTCAAAATGGTATGAGGATGTATATGATCAAAATAATGAAGAAAAATAACCAGGCTAATAAAAAAAATGTGGACAACATTACATAATAATAATATTGTTCTGTGCCGAAATTAAGTAAATATTTCAAGCTCATGTCTTGGAGAAATCAGAAACAACGAAGGTACCCAAAACCCAGACCCAAGGAAATATAACAAAATACTGTTTTTCTACATTGACCCGTCCAGGAATCGAACACAGAAGCTTTGAGCAAGCGACACCTTCAAATCCGGCATCAAATACATCATCTCGCGATACATGCCGTACGTCTAGATAGATCGAGGTAATTTGTCGGGTAATTACCCCACTTAAACGGGTAAACTTGTAGTCGTTTGGGTACGTAGTATATCTCGTAAATTAGGAGTCTCGAGATGTGTGGCTGGGAAGGTTTTGATGAAGGAGTCTGTGGCTGTGTTTAGGATTTCAAGTGTGTGTTAATTGCGTCTCTTGTATTTTAACAAGTGCTTTGCACTACGGTTTTAATAATGACGAGTTTTTAGCATAAGACTATGTAATAGGATTCGAGTTTTTAAAGCAAAAGCAATTAAACTTTATTTTCAAGTAATTGTATTTATTGACCTTATTATGATGTATTTTTATCAACCGACGGAAAAAGAAGAGGTACCACCCTGTTCGAGGTCAACGAGGACGTCAGTAGGCGAGTTTGACTCGCCCTTCGCGGTTTTTTTAAAGCGAAAATTCTTACAGTTAATTTACTTTTGGCCGGTTTTTTTTTAGCCTTTATTTAATAGTCATAATAAGAGCCATCATGATTGGTTTGATTTTAGCTACAAAAAAATATTTTATTGCATGATATGATAAGTGTCGCAGAGTTCTGTGCTTGACAGACTCTTAAATTTTCTTCACTTCATCCTTCGGCAAATTATAAAAATCTGTCATACCTACAAATGGCTAGATACGAGTAATATAATAAAACGCCATGTTCCCCCAGGTCATCAAATTACGCATGTCAGTGTCATATCAAGTCAGAAAACACATTGTAGCTAATCTAATAAGCCATAACAATAATTCACGACTTTCCCCGCACGTCAGCTCGTCTCTCTCAACTCGCGCGAGAAATTGCCCTTCAGGTGATAAGCGATTACGGCGCGAATGAAAAACCTGCCACGACACTGATTTATATGCCTCCTTATTTCCATATGAATATTAGAATATGGCTGTTGACCTGGCAACGCTTGCCTGGTGAAGGAATTTCAAAAAGACGAATCTCAGCTTGAAAATTAAGGTAAAGACAATTTTCTAACATAGTGTTCTTTTACACAGACTAATTTTCTCAAGTTCTTAAAGTCAAAAAAATGTCCTCACCAAATGAGCACCTGATTTGGGTGCTGCTTTACCTTAGATGCATTCATCTTTAAATCAGGTATAGGTGAATGTGAACACAGTTGAGAAGGGAGGAATTAGGCAAACTGATCGACAACCATCCAAACGTGGCTACTGATTTAGGTTCATATCTTTGGATCTAACCCCCGTATTAATTATTAAAAAGTAATTACTTATTGCTTAAGAAAGTCATAACTTAAAGTGTTCATACCTAGTGCTTAAGTGAAAGAAATTGGTCTCCATTAATAGTCACATTATTTGCCTGAAAATGCTAACTTTTGGTAGTTATAACTTCTAGTAATTTCTTGATTAAGGCATACAAATTGTCTCTCAAGTAATTACTTTTACTTGTTTATAAATACGGGGGTAAGTACACCTGTGGACTAAGTAACAGCCTATAATCATCCCACTGCAGGGAAAAGCCCTCCATAATTGAATTCAAGTTACCACAACAATGATGGGAACTGGCATAATCACCACGCTTGCCAAATGCGGGTTGGTGATCACAAACCCGAGCAACGTTCGAAAATTCGAAACTATTTGTTGCCCGACCCGGGGATCGAACCAGGGACCGCGAGATCTTGGCCCGGTATTCAAACCACTAGACCAACGGGGCGTTGGACCTGCGGACTAAGGCTCAAAATAAAACTATAGCAAAAGTCATGCTGTCAGAAATAATATCAAACCGGCATATACAGTGTGAAATTTTAACCACTTTCCAAAATTTTTATAAGCGTTCAGTATCGTATTTAGAGGCCATTTATGAAGTTAAAAATGTAAATTAAGTTGTCATCCGAACATATTTTTCGCGGTATAGTTTTCAATTTTTACAGACCTGTTAAGGTATAAATTGAAAATCAAAAACATATGCATAGTATCGTAATGAATGAAGGAGATGCGCGACGCGTAAAAAAAGTGTTGCAAGGCCGCCGTATCAAAAATTTTAGATCTTTAGCGGACATTTTCTAAGTGCTTTATCTTGAAATTTTTGTACTGGACTATACCAAAAGAAAAAATACGTCATTTGTTTTTTGTCTCGTAGATTGATATATTAAAATTTGGAAGGTGGTTAAAATTTCATCCTGTATAGGGTGACGTTATCACATTAAAATAAATTGCGTTTGAATTTAATTTATCACCGCACGTGAGACTGGTAGTAACGACCTGCGAGATGCAATTAACTCAGCGATCTTGCGGTTTAGGGAAAAAACGTGGATCTTATTGAAAAGTACTTGGAACTTAACTGAATAAAGTTAGGTGGATTACTAAGTAACATAATGTTAATTGGCCAGGATTGTTTAAAATATTGGTAACTTTTTGCGCATAACTCTTTGTTTGATAACTTTGCCCCTAGCATGAAAATGTATGGATAAACCAAATAAAATGTTTCAACAATTAACGATAAATTTGTAGAGAATTAAATAAACGACAAAAAACATGGGCCATCCAGCACTCCCTGTATTTTCTCCAATAATTTCTTTAGCAAGTAAATTGTTTCATTAGTACACATCTTAACGTTAAGTTTGCAAGTGATTAAAATATATTTTGACAATAAACAAGAGAACTCGTAGTATTTACGGTTTCATTACAGAGATTTAAGTAAACGACGCTCTAATTCAGTTAACAGATACAAGGAAGATTTTCGAATTTAGTATATAAGACCTATTTTAGAATTATGAGCTAATGAAAGTTAATTGCTGTTACAATGCCTTCACATAAATAGAACCACCTTTAGAGGAGACCTTGGATAGTTCCCTATAGTGGAAGGTTGACTTACTGTCAATAATTTAAACTGATTCAGTGTTGCGTGATAAAAAAATAGGTATGAAAACTATGCGCGATTCCCCTCCCTCTCACAAGATGTGACCGGGAAAGTAAATCGCATACTATCTTTATAACCTCAACAGCATGAGAACTTAATAATACAAAATCGAGTAGAAACAAAATCTGGGTCAGTGCAAAACAGATAATTAATGACAATATCACATGCCATTTGCCAACTTCGAATATGTTTCTAAATTCATCCATTATAATCAATCATTAGTAAAACTCTTTAAAGTTTGAACACAACGAATTAAAACCAACCACAAACGCAAGTATTTGCCGTAGCCATTTGAAGAGCTGCTGGGTCGAAACCAAACTAACAGCGAAGCTTGTCAATTGCAGTCGAGTCAGTCAGGTGCCTGCGACGGGATTCCCAAACCTTACAGCCCAAACACGACAGCCAACACACTTCCGACGAACATAAGGAATCACAGGAGTCCATTGCTGAACACAGATATCTCCAAAAGCCAACGGGGTGGGATCTACCTCCTAGTGGTCCACCCTGGGCAAGGGCATCTTTGGTTTTCCAACCAATGATGACGGCTAACAGGTCCCTCTGCGGTGGCAGGCTTCGTTAGAGGCCGCCTGGATGCTCCACCCTCCTGCCGGAGTCCAGCGTCAAACCAGTACCTCTGGGTAAGCTCGCTCCACCTTAGGCTTCTTCTTAACCGTATAGTTAAATAAGTAGTCAAGAGCAAGCCCATTATTTATTTAAAAAAAAAGCCTGTATGTAGTCACGAGCAATAAATGTACACACAGTAGAACCGTATCACATTAAATCGTGATTATAACAAAGGGCCACTCTGTGTAAAAGTTTTTGAAATTGTAATGTGACAAAGTTCTATGACATTATTGCTTATGACTGTATGCAGCAGTGAATTGACATGGGCTGGTGATAATGATGTTAAATTAAATCATGTTTTTTACATAGTAACGGTCTATAATGATCCCATTGCCAGGCAATCCATCATTGAATTCAAGTTACCAAAGCAATGATGGTTCTAGATATAATCACAGCACTTGATCATGATCGAGGTGTAACTGAATGGTCTGTTCTGTATGTTCTGTGGTCGATAGTGATGAATATTCAGATGCATCGCGTGTTGGCGGCCTGAGCTAACATGTGGCATATTAAAAGTGAGGTTTTACACATACTTTCGATTTGTACTCGTTGTTAATTAATTTTATGCATAAGACAGTTCATCAAACTTTACGCTGTAGCAACTAGGTATGTGTCTATATTACTTTTTATAATCTCTAAAACAGAAAAATAAAAATGAGGTTTATGGTCGTCTGCTCCGCGACTATGATCCGTGAAATCAGATCGAAATGTGGGGATGGTAAAATATTATTTACCATTCTTACATAATTCCCATTTTCTATTCGGATACAGTAATTCCCATTGAGTGTTAAGTTTTCAATATTATCACAAGAAGACATAACAGCGTTCGTGGTCACAATTAGACTAAGAAACATTGATTTGTATTCTTTTACACCTTACGATGAATCTTAGTAACCGACCTCCTAAATACTGATATAAAATCTTCACTATCATTCGAGGTGTATCTAGAGAGAGGAGACAAACTTCTTAGCGTTCCATGGGTTCACCGTGCGGGCGTCGACGGGTCCATCGTGTGGCAGAAGGAGAAACTCTGAGTAGCTCCCGGGACTTGTGACATTAAGACTTACATCTATGCACATCCTCGTTTACCCGTGTTTCTCTCCCTGCCTAGCCAAATCTGGTATGAATCTTCTAACACAGCTTTAGATACTCGTTCTAGTATAGAACTTACTTCTATGTTTTACAAGTTTCCGATAATTCGGTACTGTTGCAAGCGCCATCATGTTCACTGAAGAGCTGTCAGTTATGCCATAATATCGGAAACTTTTCTGAAGAAAAGAGTAACACTAAACTATTCTTACTAATTATAAATGCGAAAGCGAAAATAATTCTGCCTGTTACCCACGCTTAAACTACTGAACCGACTTTGAGAGGTACAGATTAGGCCTCGAGAAAGCACATAGGCTATTTCGAATCCCACTGCTGGACAAGTTTCCGCCCTCGCTATCAGGATGACCTAGCTATACTGGATGAAATTTTAATCACCGTCCAAATTTTAATACAACAATCTAAGAGACAAAAAACAAATCACATATTTTTTCTTTTGGTATAGCCCAGTAAAAAAATGTCAAGCTTAGAAAATATCCGCAAAGAATCAAAAAATTTTGATACGGTCTCCTCGCAACACTTTTTTAACGCGATGCGCATCTCATTCATTCATTACGATACTATCACTGTGATACCTGTGGTGATACTATCCATAAGTTGTTGATTTCCCCTTCATACCTTCACGGACGGTAAAATTTGAAACTATGTCTCGAAATATTTTCGGGTGAAAATTTGACCTAAATTTTATACTGCATAAATGGGCTCTAAATACGACGGTAAAAAATTGTGACTGTGATGAAAAAGTCATGCTGTATAACATATAGTTGAAGCGGGCAGAGCCGAGAGCGTAAAGCTAGTTATACATATTTTTTCCTAGTGGAATATTCTGTTACTCAGTCAGACACAGACATTGCTGTGACGGGTTTTGCAGTGTGAATCTACGAATATGATTGATATTCAGAAGGAAGTCGAGGGCCATACAACTGATGGGAGACGTCCGGTGGGGAGGGATTATGGACATATCAGACTTAACTGACCATACTAGATAGCAGTACTAACAGCCTGCATAAATTTACGATAACCAGAGTATTGCAAGAGGGTTTTCCGGATTCCCACATTTATTCTAAGCCCAAATCAGTCCACAAATGGACAGTCCTCTTTTAAAAGAGGATTGACGGGTTAATGGTTAGCAACTTATTTGATTCTTAACAGCACTAGCCCAACACTTGTTAAAATTATTGTGACGTGTAAAGGAGATGTCCCATAATAGGCCCAGACATAGTACACCATTTTTAAAAATCAAGAAAAATTTACTGTTTTTGGGAAAAATACATATAAATTTATATAACGTATAATTTAGTGGTTCGAAAATAAATAAGATCGAATAATTTATCAAACTCCATTAGGCATTCCAAGATGGCGTCAATCTAAAAAAACTTTAAATGTCAGTAGCTGTCAGATACCCCTTGTCACTTTGGCATAATCATTCACTTCAAGTTTTTGTTCTGCTTGTCGCGTTTTAAATGTAGTTTATTATAACGACCTCTTTTCCGTTTTCTGGATTTGGTATTGATAGACACATTACTTTCATAATGTTTGTTGTTACTACAGCAAGCGGTGGCACTCAACTCCTAGATGCGCGATTTTGAAAATGCCAAAACTGACAGACGTCATCAAAATGTCATCTTCTGCCATGATGGTTTTGTTGTTTTGTATTGCTATTTTCTTACTTATCTCTTTATTTGAACCACTTAACGAAGCCATTTTAAAAGAATTGGATAATAAGAAAATCTTGTAGGTGAATTGGTCTATCTTTTGGTGGGGTGTACAGGTTCTGGGCCTGGCCTCCATACAATTTGGGACATCTCCTTTGCAGAAATAAAACTAATTTAGTTTTTTATTTTCGCATTACCATGATACATATAGAAATGGCAGATCTTGGGCCAGAAGCTGTCTATACTAGTGTTTTAATTAAAAGTCGTTTTGTGTGACTCTCATATGACAAGAAGAGATGTGATAATCTATTTTAGGCCACTAGCTGCCATTGATACTCGTACTCGTAAAAATGGATGATTTTACATTATTCAAAATAAGTAGGGCGTAATTTGAACCAATGTCAAGAAAATAAATATTAATATCTTGCGCTTTCTTTATATCACTTAATCATGTGTCGAAACAATTTTTAAACATAATGAGCTACTGCTCTAACCAATTATTAAACCGAAGGCTGTGAGTTTAAGTCCCACCTAATTTATTCAAGTAATTTTACTTTTCAATCACTAAATATTCCTTCCATAATATAGTTGTTTGAGTTGGCAATACAAAATTAATTTATTATTTTACTTATTCGCAACTCAAACAGAAAAGTACTATAAGGTTTCTTAAGTTAATACAGTAAGAAATCTTTTTACTCACGAGTCGGAGAAATCCGAGCAATTACTGAAGACAGGCAAATCGGGATCGCATTGACACAGGAATTTTATTAGCCCGGAGAGATTTATCGGGAACAATTTGCATTATAACAATAACAATTGAGGAATCTCCGGATTTTCGGGATTCGACAGGTCCCTCGCTGGAAATTTTAGGTACTTCTAGTTTTAGTGACATCTCTGTGAATACTTCAGTCTGTTTTGATTCTTTTTTTTAGATTGTTAATCAAACTTATTCCAAAAAAATGAAAAAGACCGCTTTGTGTGTCCATGCCGATAAAAGAATCATCGTAAAACCAGAATAATCTTGTTGATTTGCGATAGCCTCATGCAATCAAATGTTTTCCAAAAATCAAAAAGTCGTGCCAAAAAACGAAAAAAGAGGTCAACTTGTTTAGCTCAGCTCGTAATAAATATTTTTTATAAATTTTTTTCACCTCGCAATTTCGGAATTATCATCACAGCATTTTAAGAAAGCACAAGAAACCAGAGAGAACTTAGGTACGACACCAAAATCTCCATTCATCAATCGATTGTCAATCGATACTTACAAGGAATCAATTAGGTACAGTCTTAGCTATCGATTTCAACGGACAACGCCGGACAAGAATTAAAATGGAGTATTTCTAGCCATAGTACAGATACTAATAGCAGGATTTTGCCTTTTTGTGCACACAAATATGCTAAAGGTAACGCCATTGTATAATGACCCATAATTGGTGATCTCAATTTAAAGAAATGTATGTGTTACGTAATAAAAAAAATTACTAGTCTATCAGTTTACGCAACATTAACAATTTATCAGAAACAAACCAAAAAAATTAGTGAAAAATAAACATTCAGTTGAATGAAAGCATACTCGTACTATATCACATGTTCTAAAACAGTTTAAAAAAAATATCACTAATATATATTTCACTCTTCCTTAGCTACAATTTGATCTTAGGGTAGAGTTCACCAACAGACGATTAAGTTTTAAACAGCGTTTAAAATATTATTTGACATATTTTGTATGGGAATTGTGTCAAATTAATTGTCAACCTATGTTTAATATTGGTGAAGTCGGGTCTTAGTTTATCTGAGTAATAAAATAAATTAAAAAAACACTTTAAATCGTTTATCAGTTGTTTCTGAATTATAAGTAAGTACTTATCAGAAGTCACGGTTATAGCTCAAGTGCGTATTACTACTGAGGTAGGTTTTAGTTTCTTCGTTCATTCCAATTATGCGGAATTAAAAAACAAGATAAAGAAAACATCAATTAGTGTAAAATACATACACTAATTGACGTTTATTTTGTCTAACTATCACGGCCGATGCAACTCGATTGAAACGTCAGACAAATAAAATAAGGTATGTTCGCGTTAAATCCCGTTACACTTTAAATTATTTTATCTAGTTTAGCAAGTCAAGGGTCTTTTAAGTAGAGCGAATTTAAATAAATGCCTTCTACAAAATTTTTTATGATCATTTCACATAAGAATTGCCAGTGCGGACGTGTTATTTTAAATGTAATATATATTTTTAAACTAACTACGCCTTTCTCAAGATCTAATCCATCCTCATAGCAAATTACAGCTTTGGCGTGAAAACGCAAAAGATATACAGAGCTACTTTCGCATTTAGGTATATATTTTAATATTAGTCAATTATTTTCATTATTTAAACAGTTATATTACTGCCTCTTCCTTAACTGTGTGAGGTAGAGCATTGCACTGCGAATCGGGGCCGCCATGGGAGAGCGTCATAATTGAATTTTATGAAACCTGCAATCCACAATACCATAGTTTAATATCCCGGCAAATGGGTATCGGAAAACGTTAATTTTGAGTACAAATTTTAATAGGGTAGTTATTTATTAAAAGCATACACTTGTGCAGGTACTGGAATTATTAAATAAATAAATAATAATAAATAAATAAAAAAAGCTTTATTTCTTACCACAAAGTATACAAGTACATGGATACATAATCGTGTTAACAAAGGTAAAATGATACACTTTGTGGAAGACTGGTGCCTAAACTAAGCATATAAATGCCTGTTCATCAGGACACCAGGTTCCCACCTCTAGGAAAAACATAAAATGTTCATTTTTATTACACTGTTACAAGTGATAAGAAGTAAGTATATATATAAGTATGTGTATGTGTGTGTATGTGTGTGTGTGTGTGTGTGTGTGTGTGTGTGTGTGTGTGTGTGAGTGCGCGTGCGTGTGTGTGTATGTTTGTACGCGCGTGCGTGCGTGATAGTGTGAGTGTGTGTGTGTCTGTGTGCGGAATACATGTGTCGCAATCATATTCATTTATTTTTAAGTTTTAACTACCTACCTACAGCCCTACGCATTACTATACCTGGGATCAGTAAACACTACTGCAGAATAGTTAGTTAATAATTTTAAGTAGGTCTTCAGTATCTTTATATGAAATACTCGTAGAAAGGAGTCATTTTTTAAGGGCATTCTTGCAGGAGGAGTTACAGAGTTTATAAATACCAATAATTTTATTTATTTTATTATACAAAAATGGCCCCAAAAAAGCAAAGGACTTTTTGGCGAATGCTGTTTGAAATCGCCGTGACTGAAAACAGACTTTGAAATTTTTGCGTACAAATAAATGAAACTTAAACGATTACCATATTTGAAAGATTTGGCTGAGAACATAAAATTTTAATCATTTTTTTCCCCCGAAATCAACGTTTACGACTACAACGGGAAATTGCTTTTACTTCTTACGTTTGATTGAGGTATGTACACGGTGTCATATATTTATTTTGACTGAGGGAATAAAGAGGAGGTGAACAATTTCAATGATTTTTTTACACAATAAACACAAAGTTAATCACATTTAGATTGATAAAAAAGAATTAACCGAAGGGAAGAAAACAATAAAATAAGAAAAAAATCGGGCCATCAAATAATATTCGGAACAAGATATCGCCGACCGAAATTGGTCGCTTATTTTACGACTTTTAATAATATTAAGGAAAAAAACCATTTCGTTTATAAGTAAGTTGATCGAAACAATTGACACGCCGAATCAACGGAAAAATCAGTTTTTGTTACTTTATGTAAATTCGCTAACTAATACTCAAAATATGAAATTTTGTAGCTTTCATATTTCATTAAACATTTGATAAAGAGAGCTTTAGTAATAGTAAATACTCGTATCTCAAAGATCTTTGAGATACGTACACTGTTTGCTAGTTCATAATATTTGTGCTTCGTGGCTCCGAATGCTTAAAATGTATTTCCATTGCTTCCAAAATGTTGTCATGTGTCTTATGGAAACGAACCCACAGGATGTTATTTTAAACAGTAGCCAGGAACATTTGAGGAAACGAATGTGTTCATTACGAGTATTGCCTCAAAACCACTTTATATACCTATATATAATGTCAATATCATAATTGTTTTATTGCTGCTGATCTATACAAAATAGACACTAACTCTGTTTAGTCGCAAGATATCTAATTCGCAAAATGGCACTCGAATCTTGAAACGCCTAATTTGCGAATGGAGTTATTCTCAAAAAATTTTAATCAAAAAGATTAAATTCGCCAAATGGCCAACTGTTTCTGTGTGCCACCAATGCATCCCTTTAACATATCCTTCTACAAACCTAACTGAGTATCCTAAAATAGGCCAACTATAACAAGTAACCCCATCTAATTAATTTTTAAGTAACTATTTATTTTGCTATGACTATCAAAGTCAGGTAGACAAAATCAAATCACTTTATAGTACTTTCCTTATAGATTCTCCACACCTCAACCTATCTGTTGCAAGCAGCAACACTACGTATTACCGCACACGTTCATCGTACATGCGCCCGCGCATGTAATACTCGTACAATACTACACGGAACACGCACGCTTTTCTTCTTTTACAAATACAAACCCTCACAGATCTGTCTGTTTCCTTGCATGCGGAAATTACGCTATAAAATGAGTAGGTATTAAGAATTATACCAAATTGCGATCGCCAATACGTCTGCCGAGTGTGGCGATTATGCCAACGTCCATTCAACCTTTTTCCAACAGTGAACTCTGTGGGCCAGTGATGATGGTGATGATGAGTATCCAAGCAACAGTTATCGCGTAGCTTTTAGTTTCGTCATCAAGTTATTAACACCGCACGATGATTTAAGTATGAAATAGTGCAACGTTCTGTTTTTTAACGTGACGGTATAGTAATTGGTGAGTAGAAAAAAAGATAGGAAATGCTAGATTGTGCAAGGTCAGGTGCATTCTTAAAAAAACATAGAAAACCTGGTTGGTGTTCTGCAGCCGGGCAGCCCTCCGTGAGCCCTATTGGCTGGCCATGATGTAGGTATATTAAAGCAAGTACAGAATTCGGCTGTCTTGACAGCCGTCAAGTATATCGACTGAAGTTTGACCGCTTTAGATAGCTTTGCATTGGGAGCTTACAATATTATTATGAAGCGTGCTTTGCGTCTTAGTACGGTCGGCCAAGAAAGCCGTGTACCAGTTTTGACAAAAGGTGATGTCCCATAATAGGCCCAGACATAGTACACTCCAGTGTATAGAATGACTCTATGCACACACAAATTTTTATTTGAAGGTATGCGTAAGTTTTAGACCCACTTACCGAGAGTGCTTATTGATTGAGCCGCAATTAATAATTCCGTCTCCGTCACGAGAAAATGGTTTGAAGAAGTGGCGCTAGTGAAATAGGGTGTGAACCTACCTTTACACCCTATTTACCTTTACTATCGAAAAAAAGGAACCACATTTATAGCAATATAAATTCAGCCAATAAAGCCAAAATGGAATTATTCCAACAAAAATAAACCCCTAGTCGGTTTGCCTTGGAATAATCCACCTCATTCCGTCTCCAGATTCGGTCCCGTAATTTTATTAGAGCTCCCGCGGGAAGTCGAACGTCGCAAGCCCTGATTGATTTAATTTCCGCCCGGGAACGTTACACACGTATCTAGTTAACTCGCGCTAGGGTTGACACTTTCCAGTTTACAGTTGTCTTTGAGTTGTTGTTTAAGTTTGAAAGTAACTTGTTGATTATCAAAGTGCCAGCTCAAAGTAAAATAGTATCACCTTGTCTTGTCTTAATTGGTGTTGTAAGAGGTGACTAAAGGTGGGTTTTGGGCTTCTACCGAGGTTCCAAGGGTAAGGGGATTCGGCGTGCCTGGTGGGTTATGGGCCCTTATCGCGTCGCACGTGCCCGGCGTCGGGGTCCCGCTGAAAATCAGCGTCGCGATGGCTACGGCTGTCACGACTAATAATGAGCGGGGACCTTTTTGACAATTTTATTTTAAGCTAAGGTTTTAAACAATGTTCTGTGTTCCGTTCTTATATTAACTGTGCCAAATAAATAAATATTTCTTTAAAGGTACTGCCAGAAGCAAATGGTCAGTACCGTCCACTCTTTATCATTGGCGAAACTGCGATCGCCACAAGCCTTCGCCACCATATTATTTGATTTATAAGTTATGCAAAAAATCTGCATTTTTTACTTATTAATTAATTAAATTGACAAAAAAAGACTGATTTGACTTGACAATACACAAACCTTCAATACTATAATTAAATGATAGTGTCGTAAAATACTGATGCAGCTGCTTAAAGATTAACGGTAAAGCAACTTTTTAATTGCAACGTGATTCAGAAGATTCAGAAGATACTACTCTTGTAATTCCAATTTTTTCCATAAAATAAATTTTGATAAGAATAATCTAACTTATAACACGTAGGAAACTTTCTTATCAAATACAAGAAATTGTTTTTAGCTGAATTAAAATATCAAAGAGGCTTTTTTGGGAGGAGTGCCCCACAAAGGGACACTTAAACACGGAGGTTCATGTTTTGCCTTGGAAATTTTTGACATAAACAATCGCATTTCAAGGTAACTCCAAGTACCCTCCAACTCTCATTTTAGGCTAGAGCTTCGCCTTTGACTCCGTCTGCGGAATCGGTTACAGAGCGATTCTATATTCAATGATGTAAAGCAACTTTTTAATTGCAACGTGATTCAGAAGATTCAGAAGATACTACTCTTGTAATTCCAATTTTGATAAGAATTATCTAACTTATAACACGTAGGAAACTTTCTTATCCCGGAAAAAACAAAAGGTGCCGCAGTATAGTCTCAAATATAAAACTCCAACAAACAAAGTCGAGGGCAACAACTAGCTCGACTTATTAGTCTACTCGTATGTGGCAACCCTACCTCTATCTGTTGCAGTCGCGACTGTCGCCTGAATTAGTCTGTGCCTTATAAGTTTCCAACTCAAAATAAATAAATAAATAATAAATAAATGTGGACAACATCACATACATTGTTCTGATCCCAATTTGAATAACTATTAAAAGCATTCGTATTTTGGAAACCAGAAACCACGAAGGTACCACAAACACCTAGACCCGAGAAAATGTAGAAAAACCACTTTTTTTTTCTACATTGACCCGTCCGGGAATCGAACCCGGGACCTCGGAGCAGGCGACACCTTGAAAACCGGTTTGTGCGCCACTCCGCCACGCAGGTCGTCAAAATTATTACGCCTTATATATTTTAGGAGGATCTTAATTGTTATTGAGCGAATTCACAAATATGTCGAACCTGTCTTTCAATAGTTTGTCATGGTTAACTAACGTTATATCGTTGAAATTTAATGCTCAAATCCTTACTGAAACTATAATTAATGTCCCGTTGGTGTTGTGGTTTAAATAGTGGATCAACATCTCGGGGTCCTAGGTACTATTCCCAGATCGGGCAACAAGAGTTGAGATTTTTTGATCATTGCTCGGGTTTATGATTACCAATCCGCATTAGACGATGGTGTTTATGTCTGTACCCATCATTGCTGTGGTAGGTTGAATTCAATGATGGAGGCCTTTGCCCTGTCATGATTGTAGGTTATTATTTATAGAGCGAATGAGATGGCACATTACCGGCAAATATTAATTTAGTGAAGCAAAGAGTGATGCATTATTGAAGTGCACCGGCTGGGCGGCAAACTCGCCGAGCGCAACGAGCAAACATTTGATCTGTCCCGTTAACCGCTGGGACGCAAATAAGCAACAGGAGCGCCGCATTTACATGCTGTAGCGATTGAGCGAAGTCGCTACAGCTTGCTACAGGCGCAGCAGCTACAGGTGATATTTTTTCATGTTAAAATGCCGTTATTGATATGGAAAGGAGACTTTTTAAAGCTACTTTACTATAGACTTTTGAAGATTTTTTCCAGATTGTGTCGAGTTGGTGCCACATAAAAAGAATTGTACCACTCCACAGTGTCTTTGGTGTCGTAAGAGATTGCATGTTCAGTTTGAAAATGATAAATACCTACATGTATATATATGCCTAGCGATATCATTATTTCTTTTCGATATTCATTATGAATATGCATCTCACAAAATATCATCCGCGATTTAGAATTGATTGCATAATGACGTTAAATCGCTTCATCTTATGTCTTGTCAATCGAACACCTTTAATGATGACTGGTGCTACGCCGTTTGTGCCTGTGGGGGGGACGACAGAGTGGGGGAGGGGGCAAACATGCTAATTACACGGCTAATGCTGCGGACACCGCGGTCTCTTTTGATCTAGTCTCTCATTTGATTACTGAATTAAAAAAGGTTGACGATTTGAATTGGCAGAGATTCAAGTTAATAATGAAAATAGCTTGTAAACCAAAAGTTAGATTAATTGAATCTGCCTTAGGCGGATCTCGAATTCACGACCTCTCTAAAGAATGCTGTAGCCATTAAGCTGGCAAGACATTATTTATGTCGATGAATTTAATCAAGCAATGTACACCGCTGGAAATATTTTATTTAAATATATTTAACAGCCCCGGTCGGTTAAGATATTTAAAATAGTTTTTTTAGGATTTTTTAACAATTAAAATTAAAGTTTTTAGTTTAACACTTTAGTTAATTGATACGGGGTTTATACCATTTACCATAGGGAGAAAATCTCCCGTAATCATGGTACTTGCAATTACTTATTTACGTACAAATACTTTTTACGTACTTTTTACGTATAACAGTGCCGATATATCGGAAACTCATCAAAACTAAGGTACGTGGTATAAACCCCGTATCCTTAGCCCGTATCAATTTATTGACTCAAGTGATAGTGACCATGGAAGTTGAAATCAGTATGAAGACACTTTGTAATTCTAAATTAACAGCTTCTTACTATATGCATATGAAAGTATATTCGGTACTTATATCTACCAAAATAAACAATGTTTGAATTGTTTGTCTATCTGTCTATTTGATCTGGCCAATCCCTGAAACGCGTGGACCGACTTTGACGGGAACTTCATTAACATAGCTAATGATTTAAGTAGTACCTTAGGCAACATTTATTTTATTTTTAATTAATAAAAAACGAGGATAAGACTTGCTAAGCTTACTGTACCTAGTCCAAGCGAACAAAGTCACGGGCACATCTAGTAACTAAAAAACAACAACCACCCCCGTACAAAATACTTTGATGTCATGTTTCCAAGCAATATAAATACGAAATTTCAGTTGAAAACAAAAATATTTATTTAAATACAAGAAATTGTTTTTAGCTGAATTAAAATATCAAAGAGGCTTTTTTGGGAGGAGTGCCCCACAAAGGGACACTTAAACTCGGAGGTTCATGTTTTGCCTTGGAAATTTTTATCACAAACAATCGCATTTCAAGGTAACTCCAGGTACTCCAACTCTCATTTCAGGCTAGAGCTTCGCCTCTGACTCCGTCTGCGGAATCGGTTACAGAGCGATTTTATATTTAATGATGGATATCACTCCTTAGAACTGTTTCCATCATCGAATTCAAGTTACCACAGCAATGTTGGGTACATGCATAATCACCACGCTTGCCATATGCGTGTTGGTAATCACAAACCCGAGCACTGTTCAAATATTCCAAACTTTTGATGCCCGACCCGGGACTCGAACCCAGGACCCCGAGATCTAAGCCCGGTAATTAATCCACTTGACCAACGGGGCGTTACATAAATTACGTTTTAAATTGGCCAGTCTAGCAAAACGGAAACTTAAAAGGCAAATCATTATAAAATATTGTTTAAAAGCGTAACACATAATTCGTATTTTTAATATACAATATCTCGATCGCATCAAAGGCGTAAACTTTTAAAACATCCCTTCGGGAAGTTCAGCAATGTTTGATTGCCCGTAACAAAACCTTTTTATACGTTATTAAAAAAGTTGCAATCCTCAAAGGAAAATCGTAATTAAATGCAAATGTATGCAAATACACAGCGGGGACACTTTTCGTTAATTCGTCAGAGACAAAGACTTGGTGTTAAATAATTCATAAATTATTATGCATATTGTTCTTCCTGTGAAATTGGCTGGGAAAAGTTCGAAAAAAACTTTATGTAGGACACAGTCGGGGAAGGAATCAGTAACTAACTTTTGCAAACGAGACGCCTTTGAGGAATTCGATCGACGCAACAGAGAACTTCTTCCTTATTTGGTCGGTTAATTGCTCTGGACGCTACTTCATTGTTGTCAATTTAATTTGACAAAGTGATTTTCAAGTTAACATTGAAATGGAACTTCCTGAAACGAACGTCTTTTATCGTTTGCCGACAAAGCTGAAATAGCCGTTATTCATTCATGAAGATAGTCAGAAACAAACATAAGTTTTTTAATAAATTATTACGATTTCAAAGCAGGAAATATCTATGTTATAAGAAATTAGTGCCTTATTAGTTAAGTAAGGCCTTCTCCCAGGCTAGCACATCCAGCCAGACCAGTAATCACGCTAGAACTGCTAAACGGATCTTTAAAAAAATTTAGTTAATAAATAGATTATAAGCTGAAATAGCACATAGGCTAAGCACAAACAGCTAGTTTATTTATAAAACAATCTAGGACCCACGATAATGGATTCTCTTGTATCTGTAGTGATTTCCGTAAGCGCCTTGCAGAGTACTGTCTAGTCAAGAAAATAGTATTATCCTAAGGTTGAATATCGTTCGCCCGTCTTAGAACAACAGGGTTGATTTTTCCCATGAAAAAATATTCTGACAGCTGCTAATATTAATACGTCACAACTGTGCATCTATTTCATTGTTAAAAAAAGGGTAATAATGAGTTCGGTCTTATCGCTTTAATTACACATCAAAATTTGTCATAACTGGAAGACCACTTGGTCGACCGTACCTACTGGCTGCTGCCCTTTATGCACTGTACGAAAATCTTACCGAAACCAGATAATGGGTATTAGCTTGTAATGAAGGCACAATCTCTTTTCTTTATTCAAATGAAGGCCGACGCCTGAGGCCACTGGATTACCTGCAAAGGGAAATTCAAGATATAAAATTGCTAATAACTTAAAACAAGCCAGGGGAAATTAGAAACAGCTTTGAGATTAAAAGAAACGGTAATCTTAAAGAGGGTTAGACAATCAATGTTTTAGAAATTAACTAAGACGGTAATTTTTCTTTTAAAATTTCGGCTCCACTTAATAAAGCTTCATTCAAATTATTTTGTAGATTAGTATTGAGTGGCCTGCACATTAGCCTATACATTTTTGATGCGAACTTACACCTATGCCAACAAGGTTAAGAGGAAACACAAGGGCCGTTTTTCCATACAAACGTAGTCCCGTGTTTCCTCCCTGGATAATGCCAGTAGAGCAATAATTTTATTACAAAAATCTATAGCCACTATTTGGCATGTTTCTATGTTTTCCTTTTTTTTTCATAAATAAATTAATAAAAGAGATAGGTATGAACCCTCGAAAATCTCAAAAATTCGCCTGATTTTCCTCTGTGTTCAAACATCCAGAAAACAAATTTGGCTAAATTTTAGAAAAAAAGCAAAATATACGAACACGGCCAAAGCTTTTCATTAATTTTTAATGAAAAAAAGTATTTAAATCGGTCTAGTTTTGAAAAAGGAATCGGGGCACTATGAAACGTTGATTTTGTGTGCTTTTAGTAGGTATTTGCACGACAGCAATAGATTTTACAAATATCTAGTTTTCAATTCTTTTGTTTTTTTTTTTTTTTTTGTTTTTTTTTTTGTGGACGGACCTATCACTGAAACCCCATATGGGAGGCTTTAATCAGTTAAACCGGGCAGAGTGTGGCGAGCGCTGAAGGCGCTCAGCCTAGGTCCGCCACGCTAGCGGTACTCCGGTGTGGCCGAGGGTGAGGCTTCGCGAAGCGAAGCCTCAGGCTCGCTCGCACCGGGGCCTATACTAGCGGGCGTGATCGGGCCAGTGTGGGGTGCAAAGGGCACCCTACCAAATGGCGAACCCACCAGTGGTGGCGCCGCCGGAACCGGAGATGCCGTGGCATGCCGGATCACGGTCGGGCTCCATTCTGGCGGGCCCGATCTGGGAGGGGGGATCGGACAGCGACCTCAAGGGCGCCTCTGTAGGCTCGGACCTCGGCTTGGGTCGCCGTCCGAGGGGGGGGCAGGTGGGAAGCGGCCAGGCACATGATTGTGTCGGCCGAAATGAAAGGCGGGACCCGCCTCCGACGGGTGCGGTGTGGAGAACTACTGTGTTGTGCAGTAATTGAAGTGCTTAAGGCGGTGTTGGCTGTTGTGACATACGCGGTGATCGGATCGTCGGGGTCGTTCAGCACGTGCCTGGGCCGACGGCGTCGGAAGGCGACATCCCTCTGGGGGGTGTACGTGGCGGCTTCCGCTATGAGCGGATTGGGGTGATTCACTGCCTTATCGAAAAAGCGTTGAGAGGCTTCTTTCATATAGAGGGCAATGGATTGGATCTCGAGATCTCGGTGGATATTATTGTTGCGTACGAACCACGGGATACCCGCGGCCCGACGCAAAAAGAGATTTTGAAGTGTTTGAAACTTCTTAAGGAGGGATGGGGCAGCGTGAGCAAACACCGGACTGGCGTAAGTCATCACGGGGCGGATGCAAGTTTTGTAAATTGTCAACTTATTTCTAAGCGACATTTTACTCTTGCGGCCGACTAGGTGGTATAGTCGGTGCGTGTAGAACTTCGCTCGGTTACAGACGCGATTGATGTGCGATGCGAACGATAGTCGTCGGTCTAGGATGACACCTAAATATTTGACCTGCTTGACCCATGGGATCCGTTGGTCGAATAGGGTTCAATTCTTTTGCCCTTAGTGTTTCCTCTTAAGATGCCGTGTACCGTCTCTCGAACGGCACGTTGGTCATTTGATCACCAACCCGATTTTTTCAAGCGTGGTGATAATGCCTGTACCCATAATGGCTGTGGTAACTTGAATTCTATGATGGAGACCTTTGCTCTGCTGTGGGATGATTTACTGTCGTCTGTCTTGCAAATGTCATTAAGATTTGACAAACATCATCAACACAATCCAAAAATAAACTCAAACCATATTAAAACAAAGAAGTGAATTGAATAACATCCTCGGAAATAAACACATTGATGATCATAAATACCAAAACAAAAACCGCGGTCAAGGGCAAGCAAGCAGACGCAGGCAGGTGCGCGTGCGACTGAGACAGATAGAGAGCGTGGTTTCACGCGTGCGAGCGAGATGAATGTATGTTTGTGTGGTTAACTCGTGCGCATGGCACGGGCTGGCACGACACAAACGTGACGGGCAAGTGGTTTCGCTAATTGGAGTTTAATAAAATGATGTGTGCTTGATCGGGGTTGGAAGATAACATTACTATGCAGTTTTTAGTTGGATAATTTTTCAGCACATACTTAAGTAACGCCTTGTTGGTCTAGTGGTTTAAATATCCGGCCAAGATTTCGGGGTCCCAGGTTCGAATCCCGGGTCGGGCAACAAAAAGTTTCGAATTTTCGAACATCACTCTGGTTTGTGATCACCAACACGCATTTGGCAAGTGTGGTGATTATACCAGTACCCATCATTGCTGTGGTAACTTAAATTCAATGATGGAGGCCTTTTCCCTGCTGTGGGATGGTTATAACCTGTTACTTACTTAAGTACAAGCTTATTTACTAAAGATAGATAGGTATTATGCTAATGAATGGTCTTATAATTATTACTGAATGGCTTTTCCCCCGCGGCTCTACCCCCGTAAGCTACACTTGAAATTGCGTGGGCAGAAACCTGTGCCCAGCAGTGGGATGCAAAATAGTCCATGTCTTGATCAAGGTTTGATCTAATCTAATCTCTAGATAATCTGATCAGCAGTTGAAGCGTTAAGCTCAATGAAGATTGTTTTGCTTTAAGCCTATGGCTCGTATTGTTGCCAAATTCTATGTAGTTGTAATTGATCATATTTTTGACCAGGTGGTTGTTTCCAAAACACGATTCTAAAAACTTTTCTCGATAGAAAATATTCTCAAAGTAGCCTCTGAAAATACATAAATTACCATTTTTCTCAGCAGTCCGTATAACAATGACAATAAAATTTAGCTATATTGTATATTACATGTTGCTTAAGCAAATGGCTGATTTAGATTTTTAATAAAATGGCAATTTTAAATTGCACAACGAATTTTGTTGTTTGGCACTTAGGCCCTTCTATTCCATGCGCTTTTTCTCTGTCACTCCTACGGGAATCGACAGTGAGAGCTGCCGCGCGTTCCAAAGAAATTCAAAGACGACTAAATTTGTGGGCGTGTTTATCGGCTGCAGTCAGCGTCTTATAGCGTGACAGACAGACTTGGTGACTTTTGAATTTATAATAATAGTAAGGTTAATGAAATGTAACGACGACCCGATTGGTGTAGTGGCCTTATGTAGGTATCGTCTATTACGAAGGGTCCTGGGTTTGACACCATATCAACTTTGAAGAATAATTACATGCTTAAAAGGATGTAAAATAAGGTACCTGATGCGTTTAAACCATATTAGTTAAATGTTCAATAATTATTTGTGCACCGAAAGAAACATACGAAGTACTCAGAACACAACTTATTAATATATTAATAACGTTTTATTTGACAAGATTAAGAATATTGTTTTGGCCTTGAGAAAATCACCAAAAACATCACCTTCTACAATCAACAAGATGGATAAAGTCATTTAGTTAATTAAATTAAAAAACCCACATTACATGACTTGCATCCGTGATTACGATTAGTCACTTTGATCACGTTGACAATGGATGTTTATTCAAATGACATAAAATTTTGTTACCCATTAGCGACAACTTGCAAATTGCAAATTGACTTGTTTTGCTTGTATATTTCTTAGCTAGATTTTGCCCGCGACTTCATTCGCATGGACTTAGGTAAGTCTTGTATACCACCCAGTGTTTGCTTTAAGATAGTATGGTAACCAAACAGCAGCGCCATCTATCATCTGTGTTACACAAAATACAATGTTATGCTGTGTTCCAGCTTTTTTAAGCCCGCGGCACTTGTGGAAACTTGTGCCCAACAGTGGGATACCAAAAAACCTATGCTACTTATATTATCTGCTATATTGCGACGTGCAAAAGCGCCTTCTGGGGCCTATTTGCAAAAATAAAACTGATTTTACTGATTTCAATACCTCCCAAAATACGTGTAAAAAGTTTCATGATGGTAGGTTAAGTAGTGAAAGATTATATTCACATATTTATAATACCTGATAGTAAGGATCTCATTCTGATGTCTAAGCAGACATGTGCGTGGAAGCGAGACAAACATTCACACATACAAACTTTTGCGTTAATAATATATAAAAAGGATGTGTAGGAGCAATAAACAACATTTGTACAAAACAAACACATCAGAATACTCCAAGAGTGTATATTATAGTCAATCACATTAAAATATTTCATGTTCAAGGCTAAAATGACCTGTCTCCCAACACCAAAGTCTTTGATCTGTGTGTGTCGCCAGTGATGATTCATGAGACTGAAACGTGATTGCCTAAAATAGGTCTCATAAGAAGGCTCAAGGTCGCTCAGCGGGCAATGGAGAGAGCAATGCTTGGGATTTCCCTGCGTGATAAAATCAGAAAAGAGGAAATCCGTAGGAAAACTCGACCGGCATCGTTTGAAGAATTGCGGAGCTGAAGTCGCAGAGGGCGGGCCATAAGCCCTAACTATGATGACAATAGCGGCGGAAAGGCTCTTGTATGGCTACCGCGCACCGAAATATGATTTGCACGTAGGCCCCAGAGACTCTTAGGAGAGGCCTTTATGCTCAGGCGTCGTTCAGTAGTAGATAGTGACAATGATAATAACTCAATTTTGTAGTATAAATAAGCATATTATTTTACAGATAGCGATTGACGTGTAAACAACATTGTTTGATTTAACGACCTCCACGGCGGAGTGCCGGCCGTATGGATCGGTTTTATAGGTGTGGCGGCTTACTCAGAGGTCCGGGCTCGATTTCCGGACGGGTCAAAGTAGTAAAAAAATTTTAGTAGTAGTTTTTCTATATTTTTTCGAGTCTGGGAGTTTATGGCACTTTCGTTGTTCTAATTTCCATTAATCAAGACGCTTTAAATAGTTAATTAATTAGGGATCAGAGCCATGTATCCACTTTTATTAATAAATTATCTTGATTAATAAATGTGGACTTATTAATATGGTGTCTGACCGTATACATGGACATGGTCACCATAATTGTCATACTATGTAGGTACACCCGGTAACAAACTAATAAACAAACCTTATATACTACGAGTTCGCTCCGTGGAATGTTAAAATATCTTGTTTAGGATTCTCGTCATGCGTACGGTTGGGACTCGAACCTCGGGAATTCAAGCGATGCGAATATTTAAGACTGGGAGGGCGCCACTTGACCTTGCACTTGGTAAAGAAGCAAAAGGTATTTTGCGTAGTTTTCATAATAAATTCTTTGTTTGTTTTTAGGGTTCCGTACCCAAAGGGTAAAAACGGGACCCTATTACTAAGACTTCGCTGTCTGTCCGTCTGTCCGTCGCTCTGTCACCAGGCTGTATCTCAAGAACCGCTATAGCTGGAAAGTTGAATTTATCACAAATTATGTAGTTCTGTTACCGCTATAACAACAAATACTAAAAATAAAATAAAATAAATATTTGAGGGGGGCTCCCATACAACAAACGCGATTTTTTGCCCTTTTTTGCTCGAAATCTGTGTACCTTCTGTTCTTTACCTAGTCAATGGTACGGAACCCTTCCTGCGCGAGTCCGACTCGCACTTGGCCGGTTTTATTTATTTTATTGACAGAAAGGTGATATACTTTATATCGCAGTAAGCAGAAAAGTAGTTAGAACTAAGTACGTACTTATATTAGTATAGAGACTGAGTACAGAGTCTGGTTGTGGAATAAAATAGCACCACGTCTTCTCGTGTTATGGGTGTCGTTCGAGGCGACTTAAATAATACCGCTAGAAGAAATTCTAGTCTATCTTTGTATCAAATTTCATCACATAGGTTCAGTAATTTCTAGTGAAAGCATTGCTGACAAACAGACAGACAAAGTTTATTTTGTTTACAAAACTTATATTTATCAAATCAGTTCAGTAATACTTTATATGATATTTTAGCAATTTGATTGAAATTATAATATCAGTATTTCAACTTGAAAAATTATGTTTCAGGCGGAACTCGAACCCGCATCTCCATGCATGCGTGGAGCGGCGCTATAAATGGAGATGCGGGTTCGAGTCCCGCCTGTGACATATTTTTTTAATTTTGTAATTTATTCGTGAAAGCGTAACATAGGTAGAGACAGACAGTAGATTTATACTTTGGTTTGTGACACCCTGTTGGCTCCGCCTAGCGAATAGGAAACCGCAGCAACCCGTGTGGAAATAAATTCGCGATTGCCCGATGAAAAGCTCCGCGATAATTGACCATAAAGGAATAGGGTCACCATGACTTTACTCATATTTGGGACTCAACGGAGAAAGGATTAAAAAGATACAGAGAACTATAAAAAATAAAAAGTAACAGCTTTTAAACATCCCACAGCAATAATGGCAGTATGGCATAATCACCAGCTTTGCCAAATGCGTGTTGGTGATCAAAAACCCGAGCAGTATTCGAAAATTCGAATCTCTTGCTGTCTGACCTGAAGAACGAACCCAGGACTCCGAGGTCTTGGTCTGGTACTTAAACTAGACCAACGGAACATTAAAAAAAAATACGTTAATTTAAAGGCACCACCACCAAACGGAACACAGCACATCCCATGGGAACGGAATCACATCAGAAAAGAAACAGTGCTTTTTCTTCTGCTCATGTAATTTATCATCACTTACTGTCATACACTGTTTATTTTAAGGGTACCTTTATATAGACGTCACTATGACAAACTTAAATTTTTAACGATAAGAAAATAATTCTCTGTTAGAAAATTCTTATGCTGATACAATTAATCTGAATTTAGCTGAACAACAATGCTTAGACTTACTTACTGTCATACACTGTTTCCTTTCAGAGTATTAATAAGACTCACTATGGCAAACCACAATTAATTTACGAAAACAAAACAATTTCTCCTCGAAAAAGCGATTAAGATGAAAAGAACAATTTGAATTCCCGCAGTGGCTCCTTACTAACAAGTGGTAGTCAATGTAACACACAAAATACAGTAATTGAGTGTAACCAAACGCATGTTATGTACAAATAGTGTTGTATGCCGTATCGTATTGTTAAATGTAATTGATGTGTTTCTTGTCGATACTTTCTCCGTAATAGCAGTGAGGCTATCGGCAAGCTTTCCCAGATTTAGTTGTAAAGTAATTTTATGTGTGTACCTTTAGTTAAATTTTTATCGTCACACTATTGTATCGGTTCCTTTACTGTCTTTTGTCAAAACATTCGCAAACTTTAGTTTAACGAAATAATTTATCAATGTGCCGACCGTAACATTCTTACCCATAAAGAATTAGAGAGTGGATGTAAAATTTACGAAAGTTCGTTATAAACCAAAATATAATGTAAAACCCAAATAAACGCGCGTTTTAATGTATAAACAGAATAGAAAAAAAAATGTTTGTCATTTTGATTCGGATGAAATGTAGCTTTGAAATATAAATATGATTTCCAGATCAATACACACGGCATTACAAACTCAAGCAAAACAACAAACACTTAGTAAATAAACATAGAAATTGCCTTTACTTTTTCCTGTACTCGTCCTGCGATCTGTTCCTTTCTAATACCAAAAAGTAATACCAATGTTTGTAATCGTAATTAATTTTCTATTCTGGAAAAATACAACTCATAAAATAATCTTAAAATACGTTAAATATTTAAAATTTGAATTCTTTCGGAATAGAAAAGTAATTATGATAATAAAGAAATACTCTTGGTAGATTGGTACAATTGGTGGAGTTCATGGACTCGGGGTTTATACCATGTAACATATGACTTATGGGTTTCCGACATTTTCGCACTGTTGCAGGCGCCCTGATCACGGAAGAACTGAGTAACAGTTCTGCGATCATGCAGTTCTTCCGTGATTATGGCAACAGTACCGAAATACCAGAAACTCATAAAAAATAAGGTACCATTCGGATTAGTTTTTTTTTATATTAGAAAGGAATAGATCGGTCCAAACTATGTGGGATGACTATAAGGCGTTACTTTACTTTACTGGGATCTACCTCCTAGAGGTCCACCCTGGGCAACGGCATCTTTGGTTTTCTAACCAATGATGACGGCTAACAGATCCCTCTGTGGTGGTAGGCCGCCTGGATGCTACCGCCCTCCTGCCGAAGTCCAGCGCATAACAGTTTTTCTGAGTTCCGCTGGTGTGTGGGAGAACCAGTGCCACTTTCTGGGTAAGCTCGCTGCATCTTTGGCTTCTTCTTATCCTTAGAGTTAGGTATGCAGTCAAGAGCAAGCCCATTGAATATTTTAAAATAAACTTTTGGATCCGTCCTGCGTATTGCCCATCGATGGGCACCCTACCCGCGATCCCGATTTGCGAAAACCCAGTATTGGATCGCTCATATCCGATTGTCGCGTCCCGGGTGAAAAGTGGGCATTGAAGCGCCGGGAATATTCCCGGGCCGATAATTGGCGCACCTGATTGTGTACGGCAAATATGACGTCGAAGTTAAAGCACTAGGTTTAGGGCTTTTTATCTCGACAACCAGAGGGGCTAAATAATGGCAACAGATCTGAAATTACTTTGCATGAAGAGGATAAGGAAGCTCTTAAAGGTAAGGTAATTATTTTGAAACGTACGTGACGCGTCTTACGCATGGTACAAGGAAATTGCTCTTGATTGTGACATAATTAATTCATGGCTTTGCTATTAACGATGGTATTTCCTGTCATGTTCAACGCGATGGTGATCCAATAACTCGTTTTCATTCAACTATTTTAGGTAAAAGGCCGTTACAAATCCAAATTCAAACAAGTATTTCATATTAAGTTCATTCCTTCATTCCTGGGGTTAACGTAACGTTCAAAAGAAAGATTTTTATAGCATTGAAATGAAAAACATATTTACGGATTTAATTCGCGTTTATAAGGATATCAGAGAAAAGCGGGTAAATTACCCCAATAACGCTGTTAAGTGTTTGAAATATTGGGATGAATCAAAATCCGATCTAAAAGCCAAATAGAAACAAGTTAATCAAAGATAAATGACATACTAGGCATACATATTGAAAAAATAATAATTGAGATACTGATCATGATATATTTTTATATTTTTAAGACATGCCTCACTGGGCCACACAGAGCCATCTAGTCCCAAGTTAAGGTACTATTAAGTACCCTGTCGTATGGGGTACTAGACAACCGATAATCTTACTTATATACTTTTTTTTGTAAATATATACTTATAATACATAGAAAACACCCAGACCAGTACAAACAGACATGTTCATGCACACAAATATATGATGTTAAATGAGAAAGTATCAGTAGTCAATAGTCTTGTCTTATTCAAAATAAAGTTTGCCAACTTGCACCACCATGAATTTGGTATTATTACTGCCAAAAGAGGCATCTTTTGTAAGCCTTTTAGTAACATTTTCCATTGACAAAAACAAACTATCAAAAAAAAAGATGAAAGGTCTCTTCAGTAACCCTTGTCAACGAGTTACAACAGTAAAAAGACAAAATCTCAAGACGTTTTTATTAGTAAAAGCCTACACACATGATGTTGCGTGATGCGACAATTGTACAAACAGAATTGAGGGTAGCCCGGAAACATTTTGTTTTGCGTCCCAAGTTAGGAGATGAAGCGGTTTTATATTTTCGCCATGACTTCGGAACTACGCTAAAATGGGGATGTTAAGAGGAAACACTACGGGGAGAGAATTGAAAAATAGGTACCTATTTGTAACATCTTTGCTGTCGCGAAGTGCCAGCCGCCTTCACCGCAGAGTGTGATAGAGACAACTGCTTCTTGGACCGGAAAATACCTACTAAAAGCACACCAAATCAACGTTTCGTAGTCCCCCGATTACTTTTCCAAAACTAGACCGATTAAAATACTTTTTTCATTAAAAATTAAAGAAAGGCTTTGGCCGTGTTCGTATATTTTCCTTTTTTTCTAAAATTTAGCCACATTTGTTTTCTGGATGTTTGAACACAGCGGAAAATCTTTTTTATTAATTAATTTATGAAAAAACAGAAAACATAGAAACATGCTAATAGTGGCCATAGATTTTTGTAATAAAAATTATTACTCTTCTGGCTTTATCCAGGGAGGAAACAGGGGACTACGTTTGTATGGAAAAACGGCCCTTGTATTTCCTCTTAAGAGATAAATTCCCATTTTTCTGCAGTCATCTTCCTTCAAAGAATGCTGAGAAGGGATTTCCTATATCTAATATTTAAAAAAAAAATGTTCATAAGAAGAAGAAGAAGAACTTTACTTGGCACAAAACTAATTCAACAACTCAAGCCATTCATAGTTTTCCACAACACGTCCAATCAAGGAACCTTAAGGCAACTAAATTAGAGTTCGGAATTCAACGATAGCTATCATCGCTGTATGCGCAATCGCACCGTGGGAATACTTTCACTGCGCACGCTGGGAGCATCGCCACAGTGAAATTGGTACAGAGGGATCGCTCCTATTTAGTCTGGGAAAAGTTAACCTTGATTTTTAAGAGGAAGAAACGCTAGAATGTAAAGAAAATGTGGTTTGATTCCTAATATTTAATTAGTGGCTTCAAAACAATAAAAAAAAAATAAGCACACGCAAGATTAATGCTGAAATCAATTAGTCCTATCTCCAAGTACTAATCTGTTGTCAATTTATCATATCATATATCTATCTTTTGTAAGTTGCTAATTATGTACCCAACATAGAAAGTACTAGAAAATGAATATTAGGAGTATAAACCCTAGTTTAGGTTTTGTGAGTGGACAAACCTAAAACTATTAGAACCTAAAACTTTTCTGCATCACGCGGCTGTTTTTCTTTGCACTATAAAGTAATATAAGTGATTTGTAAATCACTTATTTTATTTTCGTTCGATCGTTAACTTCAAGCTTATATAAAATTAGTAAAATCATAATTTTTCTCCAGTGGGAAGACGCTTTTACACGTCCCTACATTTAAACTTACCATTGCTTCGAGACAAGTGTAGGCTAGTGCCGAGGAGAAGCAGCGCAAGAAACTCGGTCACCTGAGAATGAACGTAGGAATGAACCTGCTGTGTGTATATCTACTGCGGCATTACGAAGACGTGCTCTGCGGGATTGTTCACTGTACGACACTCGATTCAAGTAGGTTATGTAAGAATCTGTTAAATTATGGCAAATCAGTCAAATTACTGTTCACGTGATACCATGGTTCGAACCAGTTCGAACTTATTAACGCTAGTTATTATAATACCTAAACTTCTCCAGAAAGTGGATCCATACGTTTGGCCAAAGATGGAGAGCAAAGTCTACTGTCAGTCTTCTTCTGGCAATACTCCTTTAGTCAGCGCTTACTCTTACGCTGTTGCTTTTGTTTTATATACCGGGTGTACGGTTAGCAACCGCACATTGAACGTTGAACAATAAGCTAGCCTAATTAAAAATATGTAGAAGCAAATACGTGTGTCGCGAAATACCTAAAAGACCAACGAACAAGTTCTAAGAAGTTCTAAGGCCCACAATATTCGAAGACTTGAACTACTCGTATACATTTATTGCGCCAAATTTGATCTGACTAAGTACGAGTATATTGGGAGTCGTGTGGTGCCGTTACGATAGAGAACATCACCACCTTCTCTTTCTGTGGGTGTTTATCTTAAGAAGCAACTAAAGAAGTGCTGCAAGAAGAAAACGGGCAGCAGGGCCTTCCCTCTACCATTCACCAAACTGCAAACGCCCGCCATGCGTGGCGACTATGGCAAAATCGTCCTTATGGAGGGGCTTGTGTCTAGCAATGCGATTCTCTTAGCGCTATGTCATAACAGTTTTGGCTACACGTGCTGTAACAGCAATGACCGCAAGATTGGTTCTCTTTTAGCGCTGATCGACACTAGCGCCGCCTGGCTACCAAACAAAAAGCTGTACTGCCATGCACAGCCATACACAGCCACAAGCGCATACGAATCGTATTTAATCCCTCAACCCCCAGGAGGCACGCGCGTGCCGCGATAACAATTGATTTCAATTGTGTCTGGAATAACTCACGATCGAGGGATTAAGAGAATGCAAAGGCTGTAGTAGTGTTCTCGCTGGTGATCATCATGATGAAGTATATTGTATTATCCTTAAAACAGTTTTTATCAAATAATCATAGTGACCACAATAAATTATGTATCATACTTCGTCAGCATATTATGTTGTCAGTCTAATCACAGACAACTATTACTACGTCACCCCTAATTAGGTTGCTGGAAGTAAAACTAGATCTAAGACTCGACTGGGTGTCGTACAGTCGAACCAAACATTATATTTAAGAGCCAGTATCGGATAATGTTATGATTATTGGCATATTTTAAACTTTGGCAGTCTCATCATCATCAACTTATCAATCTAAGAGGATTGTATGGACAAACGGCGTCTTAGAGAGCCAAGACGCCGCTTGTACATACAATCCTCGTTGTGAATCAAGTTCACGACTCACGAGAGGATTGACGTATTCTGGGATAACCCGATTAATCTCGCAAAATTAATTGTGCTTTTTAAATTTTGTATTGATGTTTTGCCACCTCTATCGTATTGGATACTGGTATGTCTATCATGGTAGATGTTAGGGATGATGTTGTTAGATAAATATGAATATGATCCTGTACATCCTGATCCTTATAAATCAGTCTTCATGTAGTCACACGCGTTTACAAAGTCAAATTTTGCCATAATCGACCTTCTTGACAATCACAGTTTGGACAATGCCGGAGTGAAGACGATGCATAATACTTCTTACCAAATTTTATGATTCTAAGCAAATTCCCATAAAAAAGCTAGCGCGACACCTTATAATTGCGTCTTTAAAGCCTTATTTATAGTTCCCAGGTATAGCCAACATGGAAATTAAATATTCATTTCATTCGAAATAGCCACGGTTATGAAATAACCTTTCTTAAAAAAACAGAAAGGAGGCATTTTTATTCTAAAACTGATCTTATTTTCATAATTCTTTAGAATCCTATTAATACACCAATGCGATTTTTATTAAACTAAAATAAATAAAAGTGTCACGACACAGGCATTTCTGTGAGCGACTGTACACTAAATTCGTAGACCGATCGACCAACCAGTCGCGGGGTCGTCGACCGATGCGACCACCTCGCAAATGTCACATGGAGGTAATGTCTGTGAATGTCAAAGGTGTTTACTGTTAGTTCTTTAACGAGGGACTTGTCACATTTCGAAATGGACACATAAATTGTTTCAAATTAAAGGTAATAAATAACTATGACGTAGGAATGTGTAGCCGCCCTAAGTTAGAGCACCGCCTCTTCTCGATCTATGGGTGTAATTAGCAATGCAGCCAGCGGGACTTATGAAGAAGCTAAGGGGGTACTTGAATGTAGGAGCAAGTTGTCAAATGGAGTTTATTTTTCAAAATTGCATCAGTCATTCATACCATTTGCCATTAATGATTCAACAACTTGTAATCGATAAGAAAACTTATCGAATAACTTGTATCTCATTAAATATTATCAGTTATTATCGATTTCAAATACAATTTTTTTTGTTTATTTTTGCGTGAATAAATTATACATTATTCTGTGCACAAAGTCTGTGGAAATGTTGTGTTCTGTGGAAATCAGAAAACCACTGTACCACAAACACCAAAGCCCTAGCTAGACAATATTGCATTTTTTTTTACATTATCCTAATCCAGAACCTAGGAACAGGCGAAAATAAGAAATACCTTGACAATAGGAGTGTACGCCACTACACCACAGAGGTCGTGGATTATTACAAGGTATTTCCAAACCACAGATAATATAATACTACCTCTACCATCGACGCGCCCTATTATCCTTGCAACCCGTAAGTCCGACAAAAGAGGAGAGATCCTAGATAATAGACAAGACAAACGTTAATGGAACGTCAGGACCAGTCCAGCCTTCGGATACCCTCAATAGCTCTTAAGAAATTACTACAATGCGACTATTTAGGGCAACTTAATCACGGGGAACAATATACTATGTTCTATTTGAGCAACCCCGAACGGTCAGACAGGGCCGGATTAAGCCGTAAGCACATTAAGCAATTGCTTAGGGGGGTTTTATTGAGGGGCTAAGATATACCTAGCTGATATTTACAGTCTTGAAAGTTAATTCATTTAGACATAAGTTAGTTCTGACAAGTCTGAGACAACGGCAGGTCAACCTACGCAAAAAGTAGGTCATTAATTTGATTTTCAACTTTAAGTCCAACAAGTAGAGATCAATATCAATTGAGAAAATTCGACGTTTTGTGGTTGATAGTAGGTTGACGTGCTGTTGTCTGTACATTTACTTGATATTGTCATGTTTTTATTTTATCCAAAGAACAAATATGTATGTCAAGTGTTTTGTTTGAGTACTTATTTATTTATTAAGTAAACAATTTATCGCGAGTTTGATTTCCGCTGAATTTGGGAGTCTTATTATATCAAATAAAAAAACATTGGCTTCTTATAATATTACCTGCTACACCTTCTTTTAAACCGATACTAATTTTAAAAAGGACATACTAATAAGCACTGCCTTGCCATCCACTATAGCGCTAATTTTTTTGTGATGAATCTTTCTTTTTTATTGTTTAACTTAAATAGACTTTACCCAAAAATTTTGCACTGTCAAAACTCAAAAATAACAACTAGTTAATAGCTTAGGGTGTCCTGTAGTCTCAATACGGCACTGTTCATATACCCTCAGCAGAGGCAATAGTGTATTGTTAAAGTCGGAATGTAGGGGGTTCTAAACCTGCAAGGGACAATCCTTTTGTGGCGACATGCATGGGATTCTATAATGTGGTTTAGGTATGTCTAATCAGTTTTGAAAGGTTAATATCGATGGTTCTAGGGTGGTGACATAAACTTTTTTTTTATTCTTTTTTTTTGTGTGGGGCTTTTATCCACATGGATATGCCAGCTTAAAGATGTTATAAACACATTCAACGCTGTTTATAAAACTAATAAATTGATCCAAAAAACTCATAAATAAAACCGGGTTCGATACCCGGGTCAATGTAGCAAAAAAAGAAATGTTTTTCTTCATTTTCTAGGGTCTGGGTGACTGGTTCCTTCGTTATTTACTAATTTCCACATTACGAGTGCTTTTAATAGTTACTGACATTGGGATCAGAACAATGTACTTATGTGATGTTGTTTACATAAAATAACCAGCCAAGTGCGAGTCGGACTCGCGAACGAAGGGTTCCGTACCAAAAAGGCCAAAAAAACTGGTTTGTCGTATGGGAGCCCCCCTTAAATATTTATTTTATATTGTTTTTATTTGTTGTTATTGCGGCAACAGAAATACATAATTTGTGAAAATTTCAACTGTCTAGTAGAATTTCAAAATGAAAGATATGTTTACGGATTTGAGCGCTCGGCTGTAAAGGGTTCGAAACGTCGGGTCAAATCAAAAATAAACGCGTACTAAATCCGTCAACATATATTTTATTTCAATGTATAGTGATCGCGTAAACTCAAGAAAACAGTAATCTACCAATCTTTGTACGATGTAGGTAATTGTATGCATGCTTCTCTGTAAATATTGCACACCAAATGTTTGGTTAAATGTGAGATGCCATATGTATTTCCACAAGCTAATGTACCACATTTACTGCAATAAAGATTATTTATTATTTATTTATTTATAGCACATATTAACTACCGATCGTATTTTCAACTATACACCAGCAATTTATTCGCTTTAAAAACAGAACAGACCAAGTAGATCTTTAGATCTATCATTGAATACTTTACTCGATTTCCACAATTCGATTTGAACTCTTTGTCTGCGAAGAAAATACACCAGACATTCAAAAACTAGTACAGTCACAATTGAATTAAGCAAATTATATCAATAAATGGACAAGTTCGAACTGAAGCCGTTTTATTGGTAGCTAACCCGTTTCGCTAAAGCAAGGAAGAGAACAGACAGTCCACTTTGGGCCTATAAACTTTGTTACCAACTGTTTTGCCTAGAAGTTGACTTCATTGCGATAATTCTAGAACCAGGCGTACCAAGAAGTGGTCAAAAACAAAATTAGTCATATCTAAATAAATATTTAAGACATGCCTCACTGGGCCACACAGAGCCATCTAGTCCAAAATTAAGGTACTATTAAGTACCCTGTCGTATGGGGTACTAGACAACCAATAAACTTACTTATATACTTTTTTTTTGTAAATACATACTTATAATATCGTACATAGAAAACACCCAGACCAGTACAAACAGACATGTTCATGCACACAAATATTTGTACTGTGCGGGGATCGAACCCATCTAGAAAAGGACATTTTAAGAAGTTGTCACAGAGCGCCTCAAGGCAAAGTTTGTCTTATTAGACCACTTACAAAACATACTGGAGAAAAGCCTTTAGTAAAAAACAAATTGATACGGGACTGTAAAATGTAAATCACCGCTACGGGGCAAAACTGGGTTATCACAGCCTTTAAATTGTTTGCTCTGAATCAAAAAAACCCAAGGGAACTAACTGTACTTTTCAGGGTGCCCCACAAATCCCACACATGTATGCCTACAGACTAAAACATTTTTAGTCGCGCTGAAAAATCTGTCACGTAAGATGGTACAAGAGATGAGTATAAGGTCGTAATATGTTGGAAGATTATGAAAGTATTTCTTTAAGATAAAACTTAGAAGGTGATTTCGTTAGGCTACACTCTCGTCTTAGTTCGAGAGCCTCGCCCGTAGTGGATGGCTGAACAATGAATAGTCTAATTGGTCGATTGAGTTAGAAGCATTTACCAGAGAGATAGGATTAGCGAATCTTTAGTTTGTATTCTGTTGGCTTTCTCTGGGTTGCCATAAAAAACTACATTGTTACATTTAAATTCACACTTTGACTTATGATGAACATTACTTAACTATTAGTATATTTATGAAACCTGTGTAAACGAAATCCTGAGAATGTCATAAAGAGGTGAAAGTATTAGCACCAAAAAAATTTGTTCTCTCTACTATTGGATCGAAGCCCCAAGTTGTCAGGAGAAATGTATCGATCATGAAACTATCCTTATATTAGACGCTTAAGGCCAAGTTAAAATCATTAAAATAATCCAGTCACAAAAATTACACTTAACTTCAAAAGACGTCTTTACAAGGTTACGTCATTTTTCATAATCGCTAGTGATGAGGTAAAATCGACAAATCGAAATCGACAGACTAACAATATTTCAAAATCGAAGTAATGTAACACAAATGTTACAATTGATTTAATGAGCATTGGTTGATGCTTAGAACATCAAATTGCAATTATTAATAGTTGACGAAAAAATTTCAAAATTGATTCTATATGCGTTAAAAAAATTCTAATTTATTTTCATGATTGTTACAATTATTCTCATAATGATCACGACACTGACTTACAGTTAAATCTTAATATATCTGATTTTCTTTTTATTTTATATGCCTTATCTGTTTTTTTCGTTTGATCAGTCGAGTCAGTCCCATCACTAGTCACCTCAGTTTGACAGGTGTCATTCTAATCAAGCTATATTTTATGGACTATAATGTGAGCTAACAATGAATAAACATACTCAGGCCGACAGCACACTCGTCTAAATTACTGATCAACAAATAGGCCGAATATAATTTCGAATTGTTCTAAAGTGTCATTATAAAACCTTCCCTCAAGGGGACCCAGATAAGATAGACCCAGTATGTCCGGGTCGAAATGAAGAGTTAAAGAAAGTTTGATTTACGACCAACCCCCAAATAACTTTGGGACCGTTTACCGGCTGCGCAAATTGGCCGTGTTTGTCTTTTTATGGTGATAATACTTAGGGGTGGAGAGCGATTTTTAAACAAAAAAGGTATGTTGATAGATAGTTGGGGCAGATTTTCTTGCCCTGCCTTTTCTGAGCACTACCAATTGGTCCCATGAGCCGGCTTGATAATATAATAAATAATACGAGTAATAACAAATGACAAGAGCTTCAAATGTCTATTTACGAAAGTAAGTGCACGATCGTAGTTCCCTTTATGTTTTTAATAGTAAAATATTGAGCGATCAATTGTAACATTTACTTCAAATTATTGGCAAAATTATATGAACCCGCTAACCACAACAAACCTGACCAAGACTAATTCATCATAATCTTACCTGCCTTCGATCTAGGCAGAATAAAAATAGCAAAATATAGGGTTAAGAAAACATCTAAATGACAATTTAAGGTAAGTACATAAAATTGACATTTAGGTTAAAAAGATTAACCCTATATTTTACTTTTTTAAGACCTAAGTATGTCCTAGAAATTTCGGTAAATACTCCGGAACCAATAAGTACTATGTATATTAATTTACAGTCGTTTGACATTATGTGGCACTAAATAAAAAACAATAAGATAACAATAGTATTAATAATAATAATAATATTTCAAGACATGCCTCACTGGGCCACACAGAGCCATCTAGTCCCAAATTAAGCTACTATTAAGTACCCTGTCGTATGGGGTACTAGACAACCGATAAACTTACTAATATACTTTTTTTAGTAAATACATACTTATAATACTCGTACATAGAAAAGACCCATACCAGTACAAAGAGACATGTTCATGCACACAAATATTATTTTGTACTGTGCGAGGATCAAACCCTCAGAAGCAGCGTTTATTACCGCTGATCCAAATGGTCGTCAAAGTTGTTTTAGTATGGGAGCGTCCCTAAGCTCTGGTAGCTTTCGTTTAGCGCTTTTTTAAAAGTTTAAAAAAGTTGGATTCGCGATATGTCCCGCTTTTAAAACCACGCGATACTGTCAGCTGCGTACCACGCTGAAAAAGATAGTACAAATCCAATTTTATTTATGTGGCGGAAAAAAAGTGATATACAAGTAGGCTTGCACAAACCTATATTTCTAAGTCGGATTTTAATAAAATTCGTGTTTTATGAATTAGCTGTCTTTCTAATAATGAACAAGTTACCAAGTCACAATAACACGTACAACCAAACGTTTGGCATAACATTACATAACACCCACAGGAATTACCGCCAATAAGCAGGATCTAGTTACTGGGTCCCGGATCCAAACTGCACTGGTACCAGCAAGTAACTCGCCCACTTGACTCGCTTCGAGTTGTCTTGCATTATGCATGATGCAGCCCCAATGTGGTGTAATAACCTTTGACCGTTTATCTGGACGATCTTTGGTAGTAGTCAAAGACATTCAGATCATTACAATATACGGAATAATCCTTCAAGAGATACTGTGTTTTATGTTTTTGTAATTTATCAGAATTTTGGTATGAAATAAACAATAAGGGGTACAATCCATATTCACATGAATAAAATTGAAATACCGAAATGTATGTACACGCATAAATTCAGAATGTTCGTAACAATTTGTATAAGTAATGTTTTTTTGTCAGGAAAAGGTTTTATGTAAGAAAATGTTTGATAACCGTATGAAAAAAGTGTGTTAATAGTTAACCTAGTCATAACCAGACGATATGCTTGTATACTCTTGCAAAGTCAGGGAGGGGCAGCTTTAAAACAAAACCCTCAATAAAACAAAAAGGGTTATTAGAATTAAGTGTCATACAAAATGGTGTTGTACTAGAAATCATATTCTTCGCTGCTTACATTTAGAAAAAAAATTAGATTAATTGAATATTAGTCGGCTGCTGTTATTTATTTAATGCAAGAGTTTTTTTACCGGCTTACTGGTCATCAGTGACAGAGTTTCTTGAGCTGCTTCTTTCGGTACTAGCACAATCCCTGTCCCTGTCCCAAAGCAGTGGTAGGTTCAAATTTTGGGACATGTAAAAGCGCCTCCTGGGGTCTATTTGCAGAAATAAAACTGATTTTGTCTGCTCTTGATTAGTTTTTCTAAACTACAATAATCAATTAGAACTAGTAGTACGAAAGTAGATTTAAGCTGATTTTGATTGAATAATCTTGTCAAAATCGTGTTATAAACGCAAATTAACTATTCTGCGAGTGAAAATAATACAATCCTTGCCGTTAATCGCATTTGTAATCAAATGAAATATTAAAATTCAGGCTTGTCATATTTTACGACCTTTATAAAAATAAATAAAAATAAAATAAATTGTAGAAGCGTCGATGTAACAAACTCAGGCTCATACGTTGCGACCATAACCTAAAAGCAGGTCCCGCCTGGTCCCAAGTCAGAGGTACATTAGTAACATTACCCCCCATTTGGAGACTCAATCCATTAACCATTGTCCAGCAGAATAATATTTTTAAAACGTCCTCGCTCCATTACTTTAATGCATTTACTTCAACCGGATGTAGTTACTCGTACCATCTGCACACATGTCTTTTGGTCTCGTTGAAACATAGTAGCTACAACCATTCCTACTATAACGCTTCTTAAGTGCTTGCTATTCAAATTCCTAAACCGTCGAAATAATCGAAGGTTCTAAATTTGACACTTTTTTTGATGTACCTATGTACATGCCTTAACCATGGTTAGTTGATGGATGTCGTTATGTATTAGAACAGGAATATATCTTCAAAGACGCCATGCAGATAAGAATTCCTCAAAACGTAGTGGAGAGCAATATGAATAAGTAAAAGGTTGTTTCTAAGGCTACAAAGGTTTGCCAAGCCAGCACACGCACACCCCAAGGGGCTGGCGGGGATTGCCTACATTTGTGAACACAGTATTTTAAAACGTCCAAATCAAAGATCTATATTGCTGTAAAACACACTACAGTAGCTATTCAAATGAACATGCAAATGAAAATCAGGTAAGCAGTTTGAATATTACCAGCTATTGCTATTTTCGCAGTACCAGATGACCTAATAGACTTGCTTTTCACCGAAGAACGGAACTGGATAATGATAAAAGCATATTTTTCGTATCCAACCATCTTTTAGATAAGCTGCAAGTTAAATTTTGGGGATAGGCGTTGTATACCATGGCGAAACCAGGGTATTTGATTGGTGAATTTATGTAATGTTTGGAACCACCATGTTCTGTGATTGGAACCTTTAAGACCAAGAAGACTCAGACAAGATTCAGACGACTCAAAATATTATAGACTCAAACAAGAGCACTAAAACTTTCAAATCTAATATCAATAACTTTAGATACAAAGGCCAATAGCTGTACTATAGCAACAATCGGGCTTTAAGGCTGCTTAAAAAGCTCTCGACTCACTCAAGCATATTCCTTAATATTCCAAGTGCCTAGCTCTTCAATTCTGTTTCTGTTGTGCTATCAGTCGTAAATATAAAACATCCATAATCCGCTGACCCAGGGGTCGTAAAATATCAATATCAATAAGTTGAGCCGACAACATTCAGACATCACGATATGATTTGCTATGTATCTGTTTGCCTAAGCCTAATAAATTTCGTTTTTATTTTCTCAGCATACATACAACTTGATAGTTAAGTACTTTCATCATAAAACAGAAGAAAGCTGTAAGAACATAAAATATTTTTGCAAAGAAGAGTGAATCTTTCATTTTAATAAGCACACCTACACATACTTGTAAAATAGTAAGAACATAATTATAATATTACAATTGCAAATCTAACAAAATATGTTCCAATAACTAAAGTATATTATAATCGTTTCGGAATGTCTTCTGATTTGAGTAAATCTTCTAATTGCATTTGGTATATTCTGAACAATTGATATAATTGTGTTAAATTATAAAGACGATTCTCAATACAAATATCAAATGTTTTCATTAAACGAATGAACTATGCACAATAAAGTTACTTACCCAATTAAAATTGATGTTTAATGTCGTGCTTAAAGATCTTCTTCTTCTTTTAGATTATGGCGAAGCAAGTGTTTCATGACATAAGTCTTACACGATTCCGCCAATGTCACGAATGGGGCAAATACACGGTAGGATAATGAAAAAAAATATATATATATTATATACTAAGTCTACGAATTGAACTGATTTAGATTTGTGGTAGAATGAAGTGATGGTCACTGTACCTTGTATTTGATGATTATCATTCTATGTTCCGGCACTGATGCAAGCGTCATGATCACGGGAGAAATAAAAAAATATGTACCTGTAACAAAATATTAAATACGTTAGTAAAATAATTCAAATCATAAGTACGATAATTTATGAACTAACATTGCACACAATATTTCTACACGACTGGTACGGAACAACCTCAAGAAATTCCAAAGCCGTAGAAACAAGCTTTTAAAATCCACTCTACAAAACTTTTATTAATCAATTCACCCATTTGGCCTATTTCACAGTTCCTTTGAACAGTTTGATCGCACAGTTTCCCCAAATTGAACAGCAAAATGTTTAATTAATAACGAGGAAACATTCCAGCGCGCGCAATCAGCCCGCTCATTGGGCTAGAAAAAGCGGGGGTAGGTCAAACATGACGTTTGCATTGAAAACGTATAAATAACAGTAAGGTTAACTACTTCAAATTTAGAGAAGAAAAACTGACCCATGTATGAGCCTATTGGGACACTTATTTTATTTGCCATCCTAATTGCTGTTTGTCCACTTTAGGTGGGATTTTAATTCTTGATTGTTAGCTGACGAGGCAACTCCTCCAACGAAGATGCATGTGAGCCAGCGTAGTTTCATAAGTGTTCCGATATAACCCATTTGGGGTATATAGTAACACTTATGTACTAATGTGTAACCTACTAATATAGGCCTACCTAAATTTGGATATGCAAAAAATATATTGAGTACATTTACTTCTTACTGCAACGTTTTTTTATACTGACAACTATTATAACCTATCTGCGATCGTCACCTCAACTACATCCGTGGCGATAATAATAAAATCCTTATTTATCAGAAGCTCACGTCCAACCGTGGACTCATATAGGCTGATGATATTCCCCCACAAAACACAAAAACCGTTTTAAAACAATACTAAACTCCGCAACAATATCTTTTAAAATAAATTCGAACCAAATTCGAAGTTTGAATATAAATCTTTTCAGCAAAACGTTGGAATAAATAACGGTTTAATCCAAAATGACTCGGATAATAAACTCGTTAACATTCATCATTCAGTGACAGGTCGGTTAAACGGGTCACAACAGCCGGATATGTCACCGGTACAAACTGGTTACGAGACGTCAATTTACGGATTAAGTAGATTTAACTTGGCCTCTGTTAATGACGAAAATTTAAATTTAATATATTACGGTATATTTGCTCCGGTTAACGGATAATAACGATGTTAATAAACAGTTTTCATTCAATTTCAGTAGATTAACATCCAATTTAGGAGGTATACTTTATCAAATAAGGAAGAAAAGTGGAGGTTTTGAAATAAGAAGCGGATCTTTTAAGAATTTAATGTATCTGTTTTTACAAGCTAATTTAATAATGAAGAAATTTTGCAACATTTGATTTCAATAAAATAAATATTCTTTCCACCCATCATGACGTTCATTTGAATAAAAGGTGAAAAGTGTATAATACAGATAATCAACTCATCTGAAAACTAAACATTTGCAGATAGCCCGGTCTGAACCGGTTACGTAAACCGTGAACCAGTTCGAATGACGTCACTGTTTGAATTAATAGTTGATTTAGTTGACTGTCGATTCGAACGGTGTCGAATCAAGTTCGTTAGCAGAATCGGATTGGCATGCTCCGCTATTAGCAATTAAGTTTTTGAAATAGTTTTTATGAATATCAATATCATGTTTTTAACTCCTGCTGTGCACCAGTGACACTGAAGACTTGACCAGCTGATCGATGTCGTCAGCCTTTCGGGGGCAGTCGGAAATCCGGATATGCTAATTCTAGAAAGCTTATGACGTCTCAGAAAAATCTATTCATAATTAATAGATGTTTTAATAATTATTGATGACAGATAACTAACCTAAGCAGATTTAAAATCAAACACATCAAAATTGACAACACATCTTAACATTTTCTTAAGTACTTTTTAGGGTTCCGTACCCAAAGGGTAAAAACGGGACCCTATTACTAAGACTTCGCTGTCTGTCCGTCTGTCCGTCGCTCTGTCACCAGGCTGTATCTCAAGAACCGCGATAGCTAGACAGTTGAAATTTTCACAAATTGTGTTTTTCTGTTGCCGCAACAACAACAAATACCAAAAACAAAATAAAATAAATATTTAAGGGGGGCTCCCATACAACAAAACAAAAAAATTTTTTTGGCCTTTTTGGTACGGAACCCTTTGTGGGCGAGTCCGACTCGCACTTGGCCGGTTATTTTTTCGATTGCTTCTGGTAGGTTACGTTACTGGGACCAAGACTGAGTTAATGTGTCGCCGAATTTTTTTAAGTATATTGCTTTGCACCATACTTCTTTCATAATCATCCTCATTATTACTCTACATAGGAGAGAGATCATCCTCTAAATAGGAGGATGTTGCTTTACGGCCGGTCCTAATAACCTATCTATCTTCAGTTTTGGCAAATCGGAGATAGAAAACAACTTCTGTCTTTGTTTCTCTGGACGGCAAAAACAGAGACAGAAGATGTTTACTATATCCGATATGCCAAAACTGAAGATAGATAGATTATTGGGACCGGCCGTTAATCGGCAGGCGTGTTGGCAATCACAGGTGGACCTATGGTTAAGTGAAGAAACTGCTGTTCTTGTTGTCCTTAACATCCCATAGGCCAAAAGAGATTTGGGACCACACTGCACATTCTTAATATTCCAAAACTCTTACCAAAACCCGACGAACAATACTTGTAGATAAAAACGATCGTCTTTCTCAATCCTACCCGCATTTTGGGAACATAAAATATGTTTCAAAGACATTTTGTCCTAATGCGAATCCGATGTCCGCCGCGGGTTGCATTGGGAAATGCATTTTGTTACCCTCCATATATATTTGGGCTTACATTTCGCTGGGAATTATGCATGTATTCCCCTTTGGGTAAAGGTAGATGTTATCTAAAGACATGTAGATATGCTTTTAGTGATAAAACTGAATTGTACATCTTACCGTTGACTTAATATATTCAAATGTGTGTTATATTATATATTTTTTGTTCTTCCTTTTATTTTGTTTGTAAGGTAAGGCAATAGCGTCCTATAAATGTTTTACTTCCTTTCTGTAATTGATATGCACAAATACTTTTCTTCCTATGGGTGTCGTAAGAGCCGATTCAATGAGTAACTTCCTGGCAAAATCCTTCAAAAGGTTGTTTCCAGCATTGGGACTGATGTAGGCTGATGATGAGGTTGATGATGATATTATCATTTGTCAACAGCAATCGGGGTACGATCAAATATAAACGCGGAGAACATCACATACATTGTTCTGATTCTAAAGAAAGTAATTATTAAACCACATGTATCAGAAGATAGAAAAACACCCTGACCGGAGACAGTATAGAAAAATGAGCTTTTCTACATTGACCTGTCCGAGAAACTTGAAAACCGGTGTGTACGCCACTCCACCACAGGTTCACGAGCTAAAGGAATATCGAAATAGACCAACTCCCAAAGGGTTAACATTTAAAATGGGCCTCAAATCAAAAACCTGCAGTTTTCGTAGCTTGCAAATAGTCGGTTTTAATTATCATTGACCGATCAGCTATGCCTGTTACATGCCCGAAACCTAGCCGCTGGCGCTGGCAGAAAAGAGAAACAAAAAAGGAAGTTTTAATCGAACAAAGCTTCAGTTTCTCTAACGAATGCACAAATGGGATTCAGGGGCGAGGAGTTATAAGCGGCGATAATTGAAACCATCGATCGTCGCTTGCCCGCTTTGACCGGCAAAGCCCGAAGTCATATACTCGTAAAGCTAAACATTACCAGCTTTAACTGACCTCGTGATTTAAAGAAGTTGAATAGAATTGACCGGTCAGAATATGATGGAGTAAAACTTGATGCGCTGTTGATTTTACAATCATTTATCTTTTGCCTAGATTTGGTTTGTATGATTCATGACAACAATCTGAAACACACAACATCGAATTTATAAATTCATAACTGCTTCATCTTCATACAAATTGTAAGTATAGCCAGACCGGTTTGGTAAGAAGTTAAGTTAAAAGGGAGTTAAAGATGAGTTGAATTTTTTTTTACTTAATAATTAACACGAATCAAAATAATAATAAAGAAAACATTTTTGAAACCGTAGGATAAAACTATTCAATAATAACACTTTTAAAGGCACTAACAAAGCAGGAGCTTCGGAGTACTATAGACAAAGAGATTTACGTGACAAATTTTTAAGTTTTTTTTTAATAAGTTTCGTCTCTGCACGAAAAACCTCTCGATTTACCAGCTATCGCAATAATAAGTTCCTCACATGTATGTGTGCATATACATTCAACCTTTGAAATAAATTCTTGCGGTTATTTTCCCAGAGCACACATCTTTTGAGACAAATAGAACTATTTTGAAAGCATTAGAATTCCAATTCGCATACGAAATGCTAGTAGCATTCAAGTTTTCAAATGTAAATTCATTCTCTGTATGCTGCTACGTAGGACACCTATTACGAGTAGTATTAATTCAACTTTTACTGGTGAAACTACGTAGGAATGACAGTCGATTCGATATGTCAGAATTTAACTTTGGCACTGAAATAATTTCTACATTGGTTGACAAAGAAATTCAGTTCCCAGAAAATCAGCCTGTTTTTGCATCACAAAAATAGACTCAATATCTGCAGCTGAGCCTTATTGTAACGATATTGAATATGACATAATACTATGAAGTAGTATGAGTGTATTTTAAAAAGCCTCATATCGGATTTATGCCACATGAATACGACGTTTAAAATAATGTCGAACGTTTTCAAATTCGTTTCCATCGTCTTCAAGTTATTTGCATAGGGAGTACGATGACTTAAGTCAAACTTTGGCTTTGCTTATGGCGAATGAGGTAGATGTAAACATCAACGCACATAATGTTTTTATGGAAATTATGCTTTAAGTTTACTACTTCGAATTTTGTTTTTAATTATGTAGCTACTGGTTTTGGTATAGTTTTTTCTGTATACTGAAAAAGTAACAAGAAAAAAAAATTACTGTGGCGGTAAACGTTGCTACACTGCTAGTAAAAGTTGTACTTTTTATACTGACAACCATTTTACTTCAGCTTTTAGGCTGCCCTAGAACTCATCTTTAATTTCTAAGCTTCTAAAGATATGTGAACCAAATACAACAACACAAATACTTTTGTAACCCTAAAGTACCTACTTTGTGAGTTAAAAACCCCCACTCAGATCCGACGCAAGACGAGATCACGTCGCGTGAAACAACGGGGCAAAGTGCGGATTACCCGGAAAAAGTAGGTACACGCAAACGGAAAATGCTATTGGTATCTTAGGGTTCAATTTTACAATAATACGAGTATAACTTGTGTTACAGACACATACTAAAGTGAATATTTATATTTGTCATCACCACACACTAACTGAACTTAATGTCTGGTCAGTCATGATGATGAACACTTAAGAACCAAATAAAACAATGTTTACTCGTATGGAGCTTTTTTCTGTATCGAGATCAATAAAAAACTATTGCAAAAGATTATAGATAGGTAGTTGTTACACTATAGCACTGCAGTACAAAAAATCTTCTTTAAAAAAATCGCTCAGCAAAATACATCGCATTCGGCAAAGAAACGGAAAGAGTCAGCCCGCACGCTCGGATTACCCAGATTTATCCTGATTTAAATGTTTTCAAACAAACGCGGATCTCCTTCGTATATTTATTTAATGCACTGCGCATTAGGGGATTAAAATTGGTGAGGATTATGAAATACAGGGGATTTAGGTACTATTCTCGTTTCAAAACGAGGGTTGCAGTGGATTTTTAAATGTCTATATTTTTTGAGGTTTCAATTTTAGCGGTATGTGTAAGTATTCAGCAGAAAATATAGATTGATTATTTGTGTCTGATTCCTCACTAAAATCATCACCTAGCCCACATCAGTCCACTGCTGGACTGCCTTAGCGAAAGCCGGATTTCGCTATAATTGTTATTAATTTCCCACTAGTGCGGCTGCCAGAGTGGTCGAAGAGACGTCTTTTCTTTATCATTCGCCAAACTTCGATCATTTACCCAGAGACCCTTAGTGTCTGGGTTGCTACCCGTCTTCTTCTGGCTGTGCTCGTTTTAGTCGTCAATTTTAAGCTGTTTGATAGTTGTGTAGAAATAGTTTTTTTAAAAACCTAATAATTTAGTAGCTAAACACGTCTGTCAATCTGTCTGTCTGCCAATCACAAATAGAAAATTTATGGAAGAGGCTAAAGTTGTGACATTTGGTATCCGTATAGTACCGCCAGTTTTCGTCACTAACCACTGTCACAACGGTCACCCATCCTACTCATAACACGGTAGGGGTTGCTTAACTTTGTCAGTATTCATCTCTAAAACCATCTGTACAGTGGAACTAGATACGTGTGAAACTAAAATCTAACTCGGAATCGTCGGTCGCGTAAAATATTTATAACAAACGCTTTATCATTCGTGAAAAATCGCTTTTCCCACCAATGCTCGAAAAACTGGTGAAGAACCAATGTCTGTTTGGTTTAAGTGTTCCGTACTATACTTAAATGTAAATAACTTTAACTTCACTAATAATATCTTCTTGTTCCTGCCTGGGAGAGGTTCCAAAAACTGGCTGAAGCATCCTTTTCTACTATGGCCAGTTTCTTGGTAAAAGTTTCGTAGGTACCTGCCATTTAACGTTTTTGATAATGATAATTTTTTTATAATGTTTCGCAACTTTATTGTGGGTGTTAAATACATTTTTCACTACTTCAATTCTATCCATCTATAAGACTTCAAAAAATAGGTACAAACTAAGGCAATAACAATATATTTTATCCTTACATATAGCACAGTAATCTCTTATTCGAGAGCTAAAATCCTTACGCAACCAAATCGACTCAACACGTAAATTTACAAATTAAGGTTAAAATTCCAAAAAAATATTATTTTTATTTATATAATTATTATACCGCGATTGAAAGCTTAAAACCTTAGCTTTAAATTAATATTCATTTCGGAATCCAATTCATTGTATCTTATTTTTCCCAGAATTTAATTGGCCATAATGGAAAAATACTGCCTCCAATAGTCACTAACTGCGCTACTAACCTCTCTATAGAAACCACCCCCACAGGTTCACTCTTATTATTCGCTTATCAGAAGTTGACCTGTACACATCTCCACAAATTGCATCCATTGTTTCGTCGTTATCATTTACACCACGCCTGCAGAAACCGCTCAAGTTGTTGCTCTCTTGCAAGAAGGACTGAGCCAGAGTGCAGTGGCTGTATCCAGAGTCTACAGAAGATTTCTGGAAACAGGTGCCTTCAATAGAAGACCAAGAACCAGCCGCCAACAATGCACTTCAGACAGAGATGATCGATTCATTGCCTCGACTTTCTTGCGAAAGGTGTCGATGTACAGCAGGAATTGAGGCGTGTTCGAGGGATGATAGTCAGCAAGTGGACAGTCAGAAGACGTCTAAAAGAAGCCAACCTCACCCCAAAACGGCCGGCCACAGGCCCGAAATGGTCTGCAAGCCACCGCCTTCAATTTGCTCGGGAGCATCTTAATTGGACCATTGGCCAATGGCGGTCGGTATTGTTCACCGACGAGTGCCGAATGTGCTGCATGGCAGTGACAGGAGAGGCCGGGTCTACAGGCGTCCCAGGGAACGTTATGCGCAGTGATGTTTCGCTGGAACAGTTTCATATGGCGGCGGCTCCTGCATGATGTGGGCTGGCATTTCTTTAGAAGGAAAAATCGAGCTCGTTTTCGTGCCTGGGGGAGGCCGAGGGGGGCTGACAGCTGATAGGTACATCAACAATATCCTTACGGACCATGTCGTTCTCGGAGGCTTCATTGGCAAGAACTTCGTTTTTATGGATGGTAATGCCCGCTGTCATACGTCACGCAACACTCAGCAGTTCCTGTTCGTTGTGGTAATTGGGACGATGGACTGGCCTGCGCTCAGCCCGGACATGAATCCCAATTGCTCACACTTGAGCTCAAGGATGAGCTTATGGATGAACTCAAACGAAGAGTTCGGGCCAGAAATCCGCCCCCTTGGACCATAAATGAGTTGAAGGTAGCGTTACTTCAGGAGTGGGATGGAATTCGCCAAGTGACAGTGAAAAAACTTATAAGATCGTATTCAAGCTGTAATCAGGGCTAGGGGAGGGAACACAAAATATTAATATTAATACATTTTATTACTTTTCTTAAAATTTTTCGTTTCATTTTAAATTTACCGAAACCCATCCATTTTTCCTAAGTTTCCGTTTTCTATTTGCTTTCGTTTGAAGCTCATTATTTAATAAAAAAAAACACTCAATGACAATTGATAAAAGTGGTATTAATTTAAAGCTTAAATGTCAAGCTATTAAAAAATGTATAAAATGCATAATAAAATATTTCTTTCTTGGAAATAAATCTATACTTAATATTATAAAGCTAAAGAGTTTGTTTGTTTGTTTGTTTGTTTGAACGCGCTAATCTCAGGAATTACTGGTCCGAATTGAAAAATTCTTTTTGTGTTGGATAGTCCATTTATCGAGGAAGGCTTTAGGCTATATAACATCACGCTGCGACCAATAGGAGCGAAGCATCAGTGAAAAAACAGAAATTGACGCGATAGCAGTTTTTTTAGTGTTCCGCTTTCGAAGAAAAACGGTACATGTCTCTTCCTTCTTTTTAGACTAACAGTAGCGTATGACGTAACGTATAACGTAACAGTAGACTAACAGTCTTTGACAGTCAGTAGCGTATGTTTAATGCCTATGTTTTTTAACTCCTCACACAAAATACACTCGCGAGCAACCAAATCGACTCAACGTTAAGGCTAGCATATGAATGTACTAGCTGTTTGCCCGCGACTTCGTCTGCGTCAATTTCTGTTATTATGATCGCAATTATTTTTGCAACATTTTTCACTGATGCTTCGCTCATATTGGTCGCAGCGTGATGTTATATAGCCTTAAGCCTTCCTCGATAAATAGACTATCCAACACAAGAAGAATTTTTCAATTCGAACCAGTACTTCCTGAGATTAGCGCGTTCAAACAAACAAACAAACAAACTCTTCAGCTTTATAATATTATACTTTATTTGATATTTTAGCAACTTAATTGCACTTATAATATCAGTATATAAACTTGAAAAATTTTGTCTCAGGCGGGACTCGAACGAAGACTCGAGGAGATGCGGGTTCGAGTCCCGCCTGAGACAAAATTTTTCAAGTTTATATACTGATTTTATAATATTAGTAATAGATTTAAGATTTTGACATTGTTTTTTTTTTACATTTGTATGCTACATATTTTTAAATAATTGTAATTTATCTTAGTGTAATAATGATTCAAACAATGAATTTTGTTATTGAATAAATGAATTGAATTGATTTGATATAATAATCAACCGACGAAATAAAAGGTTTTTGTGTCATCGTTATGGTCATATCGAGTGGTGTCGTGTGGTGCCTGCTTAAAAAGTAAAACACCACCCCTTGTCTTGCTATGGGTGTCGTAACAGGCGACTAAAGTAGTACTGCTAGATAAAAACAGGCAGCACCGCCATTCATCTACCATGGGCCAAACTGCGAACGCCAACCCGTCTGCCAAGTGATGGAGATTATGGCAAAGACTTTGTTTATTTTAACGGAGTTGAGACAAGAGACAAAATAATGATATCACACCTATTGTTATAACTGCAACATACAAGTTTTTTACTAACGTTATACACATCTGGCCACTACAAATGCATAAGCTAGCATGGCTAAACCTTAACAAACCTTGGTAACAAAGATTACAACATTTAAGGTTAGTACCTACTTCATCTCTAGATCTATGCGATTTAGAAAAAATCGCAAAAAATCTTTATAGGGAAAACCGCGCGATAAAGTATTAAGTGTGCGTCACCTCTGAGATTTATATTTGTATGACGATGTATGAGAAATTTAATAGGAATTCGTCAGGAATCGGTGGATTATTGAATTTGCTGAAACAACAAAAACATTTTAAGGAGGCAGACTTTTGTGACGAATTCAGATCGAAATGTGTTATCAATTGAAAACGAAGAATCATGCAATGGTGAATTGATCTGTCAAATTGATATTGTTTTGCGGTTGCGGAGTTAAATCAGTTAAATAAATAATAATAATAAAATAATTAATTAGTATCAATTAATAATTTTTTCATTTAAAATCAGTTTTTTTTATGCAAATAGGCCCCAAAAGACACTTTTATTCGTCCCAATATTTAAACCTTAAAATAATTCTTATGGTTAATAAGTAGAAAATACAAAAAACACTACATGGCACCTATTTTATGTCGACGCTAAATAAGAAATTACAAATACAAATAATAATATATTACTTATTTAATAGGAGTACATTTGACAAATAGCAATTGTATCTTTTTTTTTTCTCTTTGTGCGTCTGTTATGTCACTCATATGGGTCCCACTAGAATACCAGCGCTGCAGCGGCCCTTGGCTCGTTGCAGCACATGCTGAGGCAAGACCTAATTGGCCATATTTTCTTGTCAATTTGTTTTGTTTTTATATTTTGTTTTGTCTCTTATGTTCTATTGTCTAGCTGTAATTTCGTCTATGTCTACTGTAATGTGCTTGTGGCCAATTAAACGTTTCTTTCTTTCTTTCTTTCTTGGACAGTTTATTTCTAATAGTGCCGTACTGCGAGTGAGAACGTTTCCATCCTATCTTTTAACATAGTGCCGTATCACATAACTGATAGTAAAGTACTGAGTAATCTTACTAAACAGCGGTATGTGTAATTAACTAGTATTCTTTGATTAAACCGAAATCCCTAACTAGAGCGGTGTATAATTATACTGAGTTAAATTCCATTCGTAGAACTTGACGGCCTTACGGCTAGTTCGGGAACACAGACTAACTGTAACACAGTGAAGAAATAAATATGTTTTAATCCCTCGATCGTGAGTTATTCCAGGCACAATTGAAATCAATTGTTATCGTGGCACCCGGGTGCCTCGTGGGGTTCAAAGCATTAAAGTAAACATGTTGTCGTCCTATGGTACCCCAGTGGTAATTAAAGTAAACATCTCAAGCATTAAAGTTAACAACAACAACAAACACTCAACACAATAACGCAAGAATTAAATCTATACTAATATTATAAAGCTGAAGAGTTTGTTTGTTTGTTTGTTTGAACGCGCTAATCTCAGGAAGTACTGGTCCGATTTCAAAAAAATCTTTTTGTGTTGGATAGACCATTTATCGAGGAAGGCTATATAACATCACGCTGTGACCAATAGGAGCGAAGCATGAGTTAAAAATGTTGCAAAAATAATCGCGATCATAATAACGGAAATTGACGCGGACGAAGTCGCGGGGAACAGCTATTAGAAATAAAAATAACAAAAAAAACTTTGGATGCTGAGGGAGGCCTCACCTTCACAATGATTGTGGTGATGATGAAGAGTATTCACGGATATTTCAGTATTCGCAAAGCTATAAAGATTTTCTATTTACAAAATATATCTCCTTCCTTAGAAACACTAATTTCAATCAGTGGCTTCAGTAATTTAAAAACCGGCCAAGTGCGAGTCGGACTCGCGCACGAAGGGTTCATCAAGGCAAAAAAAACGGGTTTGTTGTATGGGACCCCCCCTTAAATACTTATTTTATTTTGTTTTTAGTATTTGTTGTTAGAGCGGTAACAGAAATACATAATTTGTGAAAATTTCAACTGTTTAGCTATCGCGGTTCTTGAGATACAGTCTGGTGACAGAGCGACGGACAGACAAACATACGGACAAACAGCTAATTCTTAGTAATAGGGTCCCGTTGTTACCCTTTGGGTACAGAACCCTATAAATTACAATATCTGAGTGAGGCAATAATTATTTTGTCTGCCAAATTGAATTTATTTTCATTTTACATTGTTTAAAAAAATACAAAATAATACGGACACTTGAAACATTATTTGAGTCGTCATAACTTAAGGTCTGAAAAGTACGAAGGTACTGTATACTTAAATTAAAACTTCTTTTTACATTGGCACCTGCCTTACCTACACTGTGGCTTGGAGCTACACTAAGCAAAACAATGCTGGTGAATAAACTTTTCCGAGGCACTCCTCACACCACACTAGTTAAATTTATTCGCTAGTGTTAAATGCTGCACAGTCCAGGTAGATTCAGTAGGCTACCACGTATCCATAATAAACAAAATATACAAAAAATATCTACATTGTACCCATAAAAACACCAGCTAAACCCAACTCGTTTTTTTTATCGCATGACTTTCCTTCAAGGTTAAACTGATGTCAGAGTTCTCCAAGACACCTGTTGCAGGCCTCGGATGTGACTTGTTTTAGGGAATTGCATCTAGCTATAAAAGCCGGAACCAGCAGCTTTAAGTACTTTACAAAGATCGACTAAAACCATAGAACATGGAAAGAAGTTTTGTGGGCGGTGCGACAAAGTAACTACAAAATAAACCGGCCAAGTGCGAGTCGGACTCGCGCACGAAGGGTTCCGTACCAAAAAGGGGTTTGTTGTATGGGAGCCTTAAGAATTTATTTTATTTTGTTTTTAGTATTTGTTGTTATTGCGGTAACAGAAATAAATAATTCGAGATAATTTCAACTGTCTAGCTATCGCGGTTCTTGAGATACAGCCTGGTGACAGAGCGACGGACAGACGGACAGACGGACAGACAGCGAAGTCTTAGTAATAGGGTCCCGTTTTTACCCTTTGGGTACGGAACCCTAAAAAACTGATTTTAAGCACAGGAGTAACTCTATGAAATAAGATACGTCTAATAAACTACACATAATACCTACCAAGTATAAGTTTCTTGCACTGTATTTAACTACACTGTGGCTACCACGAAAAAAGGACAACGACGATTGGACGTTTTTAAGTGATTTATTTTTTAATTAAGCGTGTTAAGATTTAAAGCGAAAACATTTTATGAATTCTCGTTGGTGTGATTTAGTTTAATGTGACCATGATAATAATTATGATCTTATAATTTCCTTTGTTAATTGGCAAGTAAAGACAGTGTAGAATATAATCGAATAGATGAAACAATTATTCCCAAATGACAAAACTCAAATCCTCACTAACATAATAAATACGAAAATAACTGTCTGATACACTTCACGTCTAGACTACTGAACCGATTCGGATGGTATAATAATATGGTACCAATTTGGATTAGACCTTGAGAATATACAAAGTTTATTTGTGTATCTGCTTGGCGCAGGTTTTTGACAGCGCGATATAACGTGTAAAGCTAATGATCTTATTATTATCTATGTTAATTGTGTGAAAAGGATGATCGATTGAGTGAAACGAATCGTTCTAAATGAGGAAACTTTAATTGCTAATAAATACGAGTGAAAATATTCATAATTAATTACTTACTTTGCAGCAATATTTCAATCAAAGAATCTGTTCTGTGATTTCAATCGTATGTTAATGGTCCATACGACATACAAAAGAAAAGACGTGTAAAGCTAATGAGATTATTATTATCTATGTTAATTGTGTGAAAAGGATGATCGATTGAGTGAAACGAATCGTTCTAAATGAGGAAACTTTAATTGCTAATAAATACGAGTGAAAATATTCTTATTCGAATTACTTAGCAGCAATATTAGAATCAAAGAATCTGTTCTGTGATTTCAATCGTATGTTAATGGTTCATACGCCATCCTACACATAATGCAAAAAAAAAGAAATGTCTCATTTCGTAAGCTAAAAAGTAAAGTTAAAAATCCAATAATATTCCCTAAACTGGGTGGGTATGCCATAAAATATTCCCTGCGCCCTGCTAAGTCCACATTAAAGGTAGGGGCTACCTTCCAATTAACAAAACCATTATTAGGTACACATTCCATCCGAAGGTACCTTCGTCAGGTTAAGATTAATTAAGGGGGTTTGACGCGAGAAAAGCGCCGATCGAACACAAATTAAATCTGCCACTAAATTTAGTTATTGCACTCAGGACCGGATTTGGGACGATTGCCTTAATTTTATTTTTGCCAGCGGATGTTTTTAATAATAGGGGTTAAAGTATGAAATTGCCGATTATTTTCCCACTTTTTATTTTTATTATAGCTCTTAAGTATAGTCGTATTATTGCGTAATTCTTTTTCTATTGTATCAAAAACTAAATAAAGTAACTTTTGACTAAAAAAAAAATGCAATACTAGTGCCTATTACTTCAAAGGAAGTCGTTGAAAAGACCCCTTACAATGTGTCAGCTGACCTTCTTGCTTCAATTAAGTATATTTGTATTATATACTTTGATTTTCAGAAATTTAAATACTATAATGCGTAGCTTTATAACCATCTAACTTTCACCTTTAATTGCATCGAAAACGGTTTAGGCGTTTTTATAAAAACTTAAAAATTGTTAGTATGGAAAAATGACTTTTCTCGATTTCGTCCATACAAAACGGCAATTTCATACTTTAACCCCTAATATTAGGTATGATCATGACATTTCTTTACATGCACCTCAGTAAAGTAACAGCCTGTATATTTATCCTGCAGGGCAAAGGCCTGCCTCACTGAATTTAAGTCACAATGCCAGGAATAATCACTACGCTCGCCAAATGCAGGTTGGTGCACCTATGTATATAAGAAATTTAATCTCAAGAATAAGAAATTAGCCCCCAAGTGTATGCTTTACCATACTATTACATAGATACACAATCTGCACTAATTTTATTCCAGGAAACACACAACATTAAAAGATGTGATACTAATATGAAATTTCAATATCTTTGTACGAAATATCACGGGAAAACCAGTTTTTAGTTAACATTGATGAGTCATGTTAATCTATTAATTACGGTCACAGTTTTGGCGTGTTTACCGATGCATATCTAGCTCAATAGTTTCCGATTCCGCATATACCAATAGATAAATGCTAGGAACAAAATACAAGCCGAGCGTGCGTGTTGTGGCCAACATAAAGTCTGTGGCTTTATGAGCTCGCCTATTCGCAACGCAGTCTCTCTTGTAAGTTAACCGCTGCAATTTTAGTTAAAAGTATCAGTAACATTGATCTTTTTTATCTGCTTTCTGGTTGAACTGTTTTGAACTGACTTTTTGTTATCTATTGTTAATAGAGTTGTGTCTAGCATAAATTCAGTCATTTTTAATCGGTAGCAGCACTAGCAGCCTAAGGTTTGTAGCAGAATACAGTCAAGAACACGTCTTCCCGCATTAAATTTCCGCACTACTAAAATATCATTTTGACCTATACTTTTATACACGTCGCTAACTGATTTGGTTATTTCTATGAAAAATTTATTGGTAAATCTTTAGCCATGTCATATAAATTACTTGTCCAAATAAATTTTAGAGGCCAACTCATTAAGGTAAACTTAATTAGGGTAATCGTCAACCTTTGCTTGAAACTTTGACCACTAATCATCTTAGTCCCTGAGTCCGCCCCTGCAAGGTCAAGCGGTCCGACTTAGGGTCGAGTTGGGAACACCTGGTCCTAAGCGGGCCATCCCAACTTGGATTACGTCTTTAGTTCTAATTCAACCTGAGATTAGTACCTTCTTGATAGTTGTTTAAGTTGTGGCCGAGGTTGGTGTATGCCCGAAGTTTGCCTGATTCGAGTGTTTTTGCGGTTCCTACTATGAGGGTTTTAGAAAGGTCATTACTACAAAATGGCTGCAGTTTTGAAGGTCCCAAAGATTGTGGTTTTCGTTCTATTTATAAATTGCCGGTTAGTGACAATTCAGTTATCGACCTTTTTTGAGTAGGTACAATAAATGTAACTCTGGCAGCTCATAACAGATTTTTATTTAATTTTGAACATGATAATGGAGCGGTTATGGTTGTTTTTTTATGTTTTGTTTCATTTCTATTAGAACATTGTAGTTCTGGTTTTGCAATCACACAACAACAAGTTTGTTAAGTGATGTTCATCTTTTAAGAATTATATTTGTAATAATTAATTTTTAAATATACTTTTTAACATGTACAAAGTCACAAGAAACACTTTGGATGTAAAAAATGCACAAAATAGTCACTGAAAATAAATGATCGGGACACGTACTTATTGATGATTTAGTAGGCTTCCCCACAAAATGATGAGCGTTAACGCTGAATCCAGTTACGCATCCTACAAGAAATTACTACTAAACAATCAATCACAAGAAGCGCTGTAATACAGTTAAGAATCCTTAATTTACGATCTCAACTTTTGTATCGGTTTACAAAAACATGATCGAACTGAAAACCCGGGAATTCGAACAAAAACACTTATCAACAAATAGCTTCCAACTTAATAGTGGCTGGAGATTGTAACTTGAAGTTTAACCTAGTGTTGCCTTAATAGTCGATAGTCACATATCGATAAATTACATGAACACAATGATCAAGACATGAAAAGAGAGTTTTTTTTTATTTTTTTTTTTATTTAGACCAACCAACAACAGTTTACATAGATGCAGTACATAAAAATAAAATAACAATTAAAATAGCTTAATGTAACTGTTAATTACAGGTTAGTTCCACTTGCAAAAAGGGTTTTAGTACAGAAGCTTATGTATGTAATACAAGTAATCCTAAATTATTGATCCTACTACTTAATACTTAATTAACCAATATAATAATAAACTAATAACTAAGCTTTTACTTTATAAAACTAATAACTTTCGAGTAAAATTTACTATATGAATCAAAGTGAATATCAACGTAATGGCTAAGGGAATTAAAAGTTTTACACATCCTCGGTACAGGCGAGTTTGAACCTAAGACTGTTCTACGTAACGGTGGGCACAACGGCGTCATAACATTCCGTGGCATTCTTGCTGGAGCACGAAACTGAAAGGCTTGAAGCAATAAGGGATTATCTATTTTACCTCTTATCAAATTAAATAAAAACAGCATATTTATTAGCTCCCTTCGTTTAGTTAGTGGGCTTATTTTAAAGTGCTGCAACCTAGACCTGTATAAAGGTAACTGTTTGGCTTTACCTGTCGAGAATGAGAGGTGCCACAGAAAACGTTTTTGTACACGCTCGAGGCGTAAAGAATGTGCAGCATAATGCGGTCTCCAGACCACACTACAGTAGTCTAATATACTGCGCACAAGGCTATTGTAAACCAGTATTTTAGTCCGAGGTTGGCGAAAATCCCTCATGCTTCTGATCACAAAACCTAACATTTTAGATGCTTTATTGACTACATACTCAATGTGCGGTATAAAAGTAACTTTTTTATCAAACAAAACACCCAAATCCCACATTTGATCAACCTCTTGCACTTCATTATCATTTATGTTATAAATTGAGCCAATTAATTTTAATTTTCTAGAAAATTTTACATGACAACATTTTTTTGAATTAAGCGTCATTTCATTATTATTATTATTAGAGGAGTTGTTTTAACCTGCTACTCTTCCGTTAAATTCAAAAGCAAGCCTCTTATTTTGGCAACCATAACAATTATTGTGTTCATTTGATAAACGTTATTAATACTTATTTCTTTTATTCGCATCTTTGTGCGAGTTGAATTTTGCAATTAAAGCTTTTTCACAGGAACCGTAAATTTTTCGGGGTGAAAAAATACTATTCGTGTATGTTACTTATCTCTGTAAAATTCCATCCAAGCTTTCGCATTCATAATATTATTAAGTTAGAAAAATCTAAGAAAGAATTGGTAAGAAAATGTATTGGTAACCTGATTTAGGTAATATATCCCTAAATATATGTGGGGAACAAGGGTTGGAACCACAAATGAAAATCTTCTCGGGTAATTCGTTACGTTTATTTGTGAAAAACCTCGTAATTGCCTCGTCGTACCTACTTCACCGCCATTTCAAATCTAACTCTAGTGTCCAGTCATCCCTCCCACTCATACACCTCTCGCTCTCAATCACTCGTCTTGCGTTCAAAAACCGTACAGCCATCATTCATTCGTCCAATCACCTTTCTAATCATGTCGTTCAGAAATCAATCCCACATTCGGCCATCCTGCGCAATGTCTGTCCTCAGACATTCCTTTCATTAAGTATCCTCAATCATGTACATATCGTCACCTTTCTTACAACATACATCACCGTAACATACTCGTTATAATATAATATTAAACAATTTACTCTTATAACTATTTGAGTACATAAGAATCGAATTACACAGGTATTGAGTATTATAAACACGTATTGGCTTTTAACAATAGATTTAACCACACATAGAACTGACATATAAACACAATATAACTCAAACATTTTACTTTACAACTTCGAAGATAAAACACGTTTTAATCATTACAGTAACTCATGATCAAATAGCAGGTAATAAACAACTGTTTACTTATCACACAATTTACCCTATACATCCATTCCTCATCTGACGGCTTAATCCATACTGAACCTCCTTTCATTACTGTTACAACTTTGCAAAGAAACTCATTGCCCAATATTAAATCATAAGGTAAGTATACAGGTACAACATGAAACTGGATATCGTCATAATTATTACCATCTAGATTTATCTGAACGCTACACATTCCGAGTGACCTTACCTGCGCAAAACCTAAACCAGACATAGTTATTTTAACACTTTCGTCGTAATTAAGGGAATTTAGACCTTGGAAACACTTGATTGTCATCAGATTTAAGTCACTACCTGAATCTACTAACGTAGTTAACGTTTTGTTACATATTTTTACACTTTTAACCGGTCTTGAATAATTTACGTCTTGTTGATGCGGTTTGTTTACGTTTTTGATGTCGAATCTGTCACGATGACAGTTGAGTGAGTCTTTTTGTGATGTTTCATATGCGTCATACTTCGTGTCGGTCTCACATTCGTTCTTCATCATGGCGGATACGTCGTCGTCCATCTTCTCCGTCGGTAAAGCAGTAAGATTCGCATACAAACTGTCGCCACCTCGCGCCGAACTGAAGTAAACTTGTTTCGATCGTCGTTCACTCCGATCGTTGCTGCCAACATAAGCACTTTTACCGTCCTCCTCCTTGCCCAATGCGACGCCATCTTGAGCTTGAGCGCTGAAGTAAACTTGCTTCGACGGAAGTTCGCTCCGAGTACGGTTGCCAACATGATGCTCGCTGCCGTATCCTGTTCGAGTTTGTTGCATTTGAGATGTTTCCGCAGCCATCTTGAAACTTCGTGGTTTACTGCAATCCGCTGACAAATGCCCAAATTCGTTACAATTGAAGCATTTTCGGCCATGATCTTTAATGAGGGCACTCTGATGAAATATGACTACGCCCGCCACAGCTGTAACATCTTGTAGTAGGTCCTCTAGGGAAATTACTTGCTTTGGAATGAACGCTTGTTTTTGACTGCGCTTGCTTGTCGTGCGACTTCATCATCTCATATATTTTGAGTTTTTCTTTTAAATCTGCATATGTTGAGACGCCTAACAACATCATTTTATTTAACACGGTGTCGTCTATGCCTTGTACAATATACTTTATGGCGACGTAATCTGGGAGTTTACCGCGCTTTCCAAGGGCTTTCATTGTAAGCATGTAATCAAAGCAAGACTCACCATGTTTTTTGCGTCTAGAACTCATCATTTCGTGGATGGCTTTCGCATCCATGGTGTCCGCGAACTCTTTGGAGATTGCCGTCCGCAGCTCTTCCCATGTTTTGTATGCTTTTTCAGCCCGTAACCACAATGCCGCAGTGCCTGTAAGCGAACGCCTCGCCACCAGAAGCCGCTGAGTCTGAGACCAATCAAAAATCTCCCCATTATCCTCAATATCTTGGATCCACGATGATACTGTGTAAATACTGTCTGTCCCGCTGAATTTAGGTACCAGTTCCTCGGCAAGGTGCAACAAACCGCCGCCACGTCGTAGGCATTTTTCGTCGTCGTAATCATCGTTAAGATCTGGCTGCCTGCTGCCACGCCTGTCCTTGTCCTTGGGCATCGTTGTAGTACCTATCGTCGTCGTCGTCGTCGTCTTGTTGGTTGTCCTCGTCAACTCCTTAGTGCACGCCGTTGTCTACCACGTGCTTGCGTAAGACCACGCCGATCGATCCACCGCGATCCCCAAACCCTTGATCCCGGACGAGCCCCCAAAAGATGTGGGGAACAAGGGTTGGAACCACAAATGAAAATCTTCTCGGGTAATTCGTTACGTTTATTTGTGAAAAACCTCGTAATTGCCTCGTCGTACCTACTTCACCGCCATTTCAAATCTAACTCTAGTGTCCAGTCATCCCTCCCACTCATACACCTCTCGCTCTCAATCACTCGTCTTGCGTTCAAAAACCGTACAGCCATCATTCATTCGTCCAATCACCTTTCTAATCATGTCGTTCAGAAATCAATCCCACATATAATTCCTTGATTTAGTTTTGATGGGCAATTAAGCGTGAATTCAACATTAATTTAAGACAACATTCTAATATTGACACAATTTTCAAAATCACTCGTAGGTATTATGAGTTATATGAAACACTTAAAATAATTACACCCAAATTTTATGACATCATCTCTTCACTGCTATTTCATCAAGTATCTACCACCTAGGTATCGATAAGAAATTGACAACACTGGCCGGTCCAAGTTGGCAAAAAGCCCGGCAAAAGCTCTGGCGGACTTAACTACGCGTGACTTAACGGCCAGTCGAGTTAGCCGCGTCCGTTAAGCTCCGTTAAGGATATTGCTGAACTCCCTGTACATAAACTTAAATCGTATGTCAAAGTTATTTTAATGAAAAAGGGCTATTACACTGTTAATGATTATTTAAATGATAGAAATGTATGGCATTAAGTTGTCCCAGCTCGTACTTGCTTAAACCTTGTAAAAATTACCTTACCTTGTAAAAATGTATTTAAAAAGAGGCTGACAATAGTGACCGAGTTTCTTGCGCTGCTTCTTCTCGGCACTAGCCCAGACTTGTCCCGAAGCAGTGGTAGGTTTAAATTGGGACGTGTAAAAGCGCCTCCTGGGGCCTATTTGCAGAAATAAAACTGATTTTAACTGATTTTGATTTTTAACTGCGGCGGGCCGGTCAAGTTGAGGAGGTTCAACTTATACACTTACACAAAACGATTCTATTGGCTATTACTGTAAAAGTGTCAATGCCTTTCAGCTCAGACAAGGTAAACGTTATTAAGATTTTCAATAATCACGTATTTTATTAAGATGAGGGCTTTATCCATCAGTCAAAGTCAAACATTTATTTGCACAACTTTAACTTTAAGTATGCGCGGCTGAAATGCGGAGAGGTGCCGCCGGGGTGAGGCGGCGATGCTTATATCTCTTATTATATCTGATTACACTCATGCCCACAGCCTACGTTCAATATATACATATATATTAAAACACTAACTTTGTTTGTATCCACAGCTACAGACGTATTTATGTATTATAGTTATATAAGTGGGTACTATAGTATATTATATTATTATGTTAGTTTTTATTTATTTTTATAAATTACAATTGAGGTTACCAGGTAGACGTCCGTGTACTTTACTCACCAGGGCACACTGAAAACCAGGGCCATGGCCTACTCGGGCCATGGCACATGCTGAGTGAGGTCATTTTAAAGTGGACGTCACGGACACGTAGTGGCACTGTTCGATATTCTTGTTGTTCTATGTTTTTAATAAAAATAATTGTGTTAGTTTCATTATTATTTTTTACCGACTTAAAAAAAAGGAGGAGGTTCTGTGTTTGTCTGTTTAAATCTTTTTTGTGTGCTACTATCTGTGTGTGATGTCCAAATTTTAATAAATGTATTTTCTTTCTTTCTTCTTTCTAACTAACTAACTATTAGTATTACACCAGCGTCATCATGACATGTCAGTCAGTACGATAAGTTGGAGTCGCTTGGCTATGATAATGATGATGATGAAAGGGGTTTTTCCCTTAGGTCCTCATTTAGTAACAGACATAATGACAAGAGTAAAATTATTTTTCCGAGCCCAGAAATAAAAATATGATTCAAATGAAGAATTCCGCTATTTTCCAAAACTGTTTACAACCGACGGAAAAGTTAGTAGGTCCTAATCGCGATCCTTACGGATGTGTGTGTACATATTTTTGTATTTTTTTGTATGTACGCATACTTTTTACGGAGTTGACCGATGTAGATAGCTTAGAATGAGTTTTTTTTAACAGATAGAAAAAAGGTTTGTTAGACGATTTAAAGAAACAAATTAAGAAAAAAATACCGCCGAAAAGCAAGAAACAAACTATAAATGTTGAGGCTGAATTAAATAAAAAGAAATCACCGACGAACATCATGCATCGACTTGAAATGGGGACTACCGTTTCTTTGCTCACCAGTTGGCGCCACTGTAGACTGAGGTCCGGAGGTATAGCTATCAAAGGCGATTGGCGCCGAAACAAAGTGTTATATCTTGAATCTAATTAAGGTTATATTGTTTATAAATAACTATCTTAATATCAACAAACTAACTTCTGAAATAGTTGCTCTTGAGGCCGCCTATTTTTGCGTTTTTTCTTAATTCCGCTTTTAAAGCGTTCACATTAATCGCTAAAATAATCCATATTTGCGATATTTTCAAGATCAGATCACTTTCCAGCAGGTAAATTAAAGAAATTATAATTTATGCAACAAATTCCGCTAAAACCAGTACAAAGTGAATGATATTGGACCTCACGCGACACTAGCGCCTCTAGTAGCAAATTCACTAGCGATAGCCCCCATTGGTGGCTCCGTAGCTTCGGTTTTTAAGTTTATAAATAAACTCTGGCAGTTTACATTAAAAACGAAAAAGAACATATTAACTAAGAAAACTTTTTAAAATAAGCACTGGCAGTTGACATTAAAACTAGAGACCGTTTTCGAAAAAATTATTTGTTTTGAACACGGTCAGGTCAACACGTTCCGATACTCGCTGCTGCGACAGGCGTCAGCACGGCCCGCTTTGCTGGATTTAAACGGTGCCATCCATTGTCTTAGGGTAACCATGGTATTTAAAAGAACAAGCATTTTGAATGTTTGTAATTAATTTTTCAGGAAATCAGTAAGATCAGTTTTATTTCTACAAATAGGCCCTTGAAGGCGCTTTTCAATCTCAATGTTTTATTAACCTACCATATTTTTTTTGGGACCAGTGTGGGGTTAGTGCCTGAAGAAACAGCGCAGGGCTTTAACGGTCACTATAATTAGCCTCTTATTAAAAAACGAAAGATATGTGCCAGTGTGCGTTTTCCTTGATTGTACTTCATTCATCATCAGGTCAGACCCATATCAGTTCAGAACACAGCTAAACATGGGCACAGATTAGTAAATAGTTATGACATGGGTCCCTTCATAGGATTTTGTCAAAATTGCCACGCTTGTCGGGTATCGGTTGCCAATGGTGGTCATTTCTTGTAAATAAAAAAAACATTACGTTATGTGCGTATTTTCACTATGCATGAACACTTCTTAATTAATTTAATATATAAAATGAATATGAATAACTGTCATTTAAAATAAAAACTTAGAACGGAACTAATTTCAATGCAATGTGTGTCTTAAACCAAAGATTGTCGGCGGTTAGATAACGGAGTGAAATATGTATCTAATGAAATGCATTAAAAACCACTCGGGTGCAAATGCTTATGTTCGCCACCCAAACGCTATCTCCTGCAGACACTCAACAACCAGAAGAGAAACACGGGAATGACTAGACCAAACAGTCGTTATCAGATCACGTACAGTTTAGGTTTTTCACATACAAAATCCACGTTGAAGATGATTTTTTTGCTTTCAGAAACGAAATTGTATTTAAGTCTCATCTCCACCATTTGCGAAAGAGGTATTTTGCGAAATGTATGTTCTACCAAAGAGACATTTTAGCGACTGGTACTACCAGTCAGTAGACATTCAGAGAAGTAGACGTTTTGCAAACAAACCGTAATATTTTTTCATAGTCCTATTTTTTGTTAATAATACGGTCACCCTACCCGCGACTCGTTTATTGTTGCCGCGTCTCCCGGTGTGACGGGAAGCAATCGGCATGTGTCCGAATAGGAAAAACAGAAGTTCCGTGACATCGCTGGTATTGCCCTATGATTTTGATTTTAACTGATTTTAACTGATTTTACGCTAAAACTGTCAGATACGCCCTTAAGCTTCTATTTAGCAACGATATCTTTAACGCTTGCTCACAACATGTTCTACACGCTTCGTCAATGTAAGTACCTGTAACAAATAGACAGACCGTTAATAAATTCTCAATTATCCTGTTTAAATTAAATTTTACAAATGTACTCTTATCAATCGTGGGTTTTTTTTCTTTAATAAAAACAGACAGCAATAAAAACCAAGTACTTTTAATGCTTAAAACTACTAATTGGTGCAAAGCTTTAAAAAAGGTCTAAAAATAGACACGAACCAACTCTCAATGCTGAAAAGACTAAAAAAGGTTTTAAAAAGCTATAATACCTCGCAAATGCTTCGGAGGCCGCCCACAGAGCATCAAATGGCACGAAAAATACAAAAATGTCCGTTTAACGTTCACTGCAATTAAATTGAAATTTCTTTCAAATGAAATATTCCGCTAACCGCGTACTTAGGGAGGGCGCCACAGAGTTACGATGCGACTGTGTCGAAGGTATTAATAGGTTTATTTACGAGTATTAACAGAAATAAATTCAAAACTCTGCCGTAAATACATGTAATAAATTTTGAAATAAAAGTAAACACCATGCCGCCAATTTATAAGAATAGCACCACACTATCTTTTCCTATGGGTGTACTGTAAGAGGCGAATTATGAGTATTGCCAGAAAACGAGCAACACCGCCTTCCCTAAACCATTCGCCAAACTGCGACAGATGACTCGCCTGCTTAAGTCGATTATGAAAAAATCCTTCGTTTTGTGAGGCCTGTGTCCAGCGGTGGACTGAAATAGGTTGAGAAACATCATCACCAAATTATAGCAATAATTTATTATTAGGGCAAAGAATTACTATACCATGCGGTAGAGATGCAGTTCATGGAACACAAGCGAGCTGAGAGTTTAATTTTACTGATTTTACTTAGCTTGACTACCGTACACGCCACAATTATTGCAGAAATAAATAGTACGAGTAACTAATAAATCTTTATTTCCCATGACGACCATTTGGATCAGCGGTAGTTAACGCTGCTTCTGAGCCATGGGTCGCGGGTTCGATCCCCGCAGAGTACAAATATTTGTGTGCATGAACATGTTTGTTTGTACTGGTCTGGGTGTTTTCTATGTATTATAAGTATGTATTTACAAAAAAAAGTATATAAGTAAGTTTATCGGTTGTCTAGTACCCCATACGACAGGGTACTTAATAGTACCTTAATTTGGGACTAGATGGCTCAGTGTGGCCCAGTGAGGCATGTCTTAAATATTTATTTATTTATTTAATTCGATCTGTTTTCAGACAAAAAAATTGCTGGTGCGAATTAAAAATACAATTCCTTACATTTATTTTTTCGAAAGTCGTATGAGGGATTCGAATTTACAACCTTCCGCTCGCCGCAAACCGCCGCTTGTACAAGTATTTGTTACATTTGTATCATCTGCCAAACTGCTCAGCAGTTTGTCGGCAGTAGATCGCATCTAGTATGTAAGTGCATTCGAATCTCAAATTACAAGACGAATCATTCTATTTCTTATTGACATTTGACTAATATTGTAATACTGTAGCGCCTTACACTTTTGCCCACTCAGTAGGTAGTGTCGACACACGTACACAGTACACAGTAGGCAAAAGTGTAAGGCACCTACGCCACCAAGCTGTGCCACTCGAACTATCAAGACGTTGATTGTGTCGACGATTTTATTATTTCGATATTTTGACTTTTAAGTACGATTTTGCGTTTTGTTCTGTTTCTCTTGTGAACGATTTAGTCGCATCTATGTAGTGTTGTTTTGAAGGAAGCCGAATGCAATAGAGATGCAGCCGACAGACCATCCTCAAGATGGAAATCGTTGAGTTTTTCCTTGAAATATGAGCGAAATTAACCCAATTCAACGGACAATCTTGTTTCCAACAGATATTCTTTGAAATGATTAACGGTATAGCAGAAATTGTTTTAATTTTATGCAGCTTCGTGCTGTGGTGAACATTTTTCGTTCCTTTTCCTTTTAACATAGACAACGCGAGTAATACTTCCATTGGCATTGTCGCCATTATCAATTTAAGATCTATGTGTGTGTATGAACTATGTTTATTTTCTAATTTTGACTTTTGTAATTAAATTTTTCTGTTATTTCGGCAGATATGGTTACCATAGGCAACCATACAGTCAAAATCCTTATTTTCTTCTAAATTCTTTAAAATTTCGGAAATTCAAAATTGTTCGATCGTGCCTCGCCCCGAGTGTGTGGGTGTGGGTGTTAGGTTAGATTATTTTCGTTACGGAATTTCTGGATTCGGTCTCCACGCTCAAGGCCCGCGATAGAAGCTATGCAATAGCTTAAAAATACAGTCGAACTAAGAACCTCCTCCATTTTTTTGAGGTCGGTTGAAATTTAGTCAATTCAGTAGAAATTAAACATCCTTATACGGTTTAATCTCTGTAACCGTTTTAGACGTCAGTTATGCAAATAACTACTTTCATTATCGACATACGGACTGAGTTCTAGTTTACATTTCGATAACGAGTCTACATCACAATTTCACAGTGAAATTTCAACTTTACTTAGGCGTTTTTAGGTAGATTATAAATTGCAGAATGTTTAAAAACAAACGAAGCATGTATGTATACAAACATACAATAACGGTAGGTAACAGGGAACCGTGATATTAGGCGATTAAGATAATTATACTTAATTTTTTAATGTGCAGCTTGGGTACAGGTTACTAAAATAAACTTGCTTTGCGCAATATTAAAGATAGCGAAATAAGCATCTCAACACTTTTTCAATAAAGCCGGCAATCATACGAATCCTCTTATAGTTAAAGCTACTACTCAAAAAGATGTCAAATCCGTTTCCGCCCACCGAGGAACGTTCTCGATGATCCTAATGATAAAATCACAGCCTAGACAAGTTAAACAATTCACCCTTCAAAACAGTACACACCCGACAAGCACTAGATCGAACCAGCACACTCACCGGCGAGTGCGAGGATCCTTGCACCATTTCGGCAGGGACAGACATGTGGCCGCTTCTCACCAGTCCGCCCTTCGGACGACGGTTCAAGCTGAGGTCTGAGCCAAAAGAGGCGCCCTTGATGCCTAGTCTGCCCCTCTTGATTGGACCCGGCATAGATCGGTCTGCATGCACAGACCAGTCTGTGATGCAGCTCCGAGCTACGCGGTGCAACCACTAGTCGGGCTCACCTCTTGCCGAGTGCCCTCAGCACCCGGCACGATCCGATCGCGCCGCTAGCAGACCGAATTTTCACTGAGTCCCTTCCGCACTCACCTAAACCCGCCCGGTGAAGCTGTGACAGCATTCCGCTGACAGCGTGGGTCCTTCCAAAAGAATAAATTTAAAAAATTGGCAGTATAGTCGTCGGAGCACAGCAAAAGCGAAAACATCTCCTGAGGATGCCATGTGAAGTGGCAAAACGCGTCGAGGTTTCTCTTTGGGTACTAATAATTGCATTATCTGTACTGCATGCATTTTTATAGGGATGGCGTGCGGTTCCCTTGTATGAAATAGTGCTTGCTCATTCAGAGTTAGTGCGAGTAGTGTGGTGTAGGTACCTAGGCCGGTGTTAACGTGCGGAAATCATTGACAAAATAATTTTCAAAATCCATATTAACTTCCGGAAGCTGTGTTGTTTTAAGGGTATAAAAAGTTTATTACTCATTACATCCATATTCACAACCCACAACCTTTGCTGTGACTCATCGCTGAAATAGCCCAAGTTTCAATGTTCTCCACTGTTATCAATGCTAGTTAAAACATTAATTGGTAGTCGGCGGATAATTAATTGGCAAACGATAAGCGTCGCTTAGGACAACAACTTGGTACTGCCCATCTCTGCCGGGTAGGGTTTCCATATTATTCGGACATCGCCGGACAAAGTAAATTTACAAATCAAATGAAATCAGTTTTAATTTAATCAATTAAGTTTATATAAATGGTCTTACGCCTCATTGGTCTAGTGGTTTAAGTACCGAGCCAAGATCTCGAAGTTCTGGGTTCGATGTCCGGATCTGGCAACAACTTTTGAATTTTCAAATCTCGCTCGGGTTTGTGATCACCATTCCGCATTTGTCAAACAAGGTGATGATGCACAGGCATGGGCACTGACCCATCATTGCTGTAGTAACTTGAATTTAATGAGGAGGCCTTTGGCCTGCACTGGGTTGATTATAGACTCTCTCTTCGGAATTCGTGGTCACCATAGTTGTGTACGGTCGGCTCTTCTATTAATTGTGGCGGATGATAAACTAATATGTATACCGCTGGTTTGTTTGTCAAAGAGTTTGATACCCAATTCCTTGTCAGTGAGAAGCGTGGGTGATTTATTATTTACTAGCGGACCCGACAGACGTTATTGATTTCAAATTGGTATACTCGTAAGTAATTAATTAAAAAAATATTTCAAGTACTGCAAATGCTAACCGCACTGGAAATTGTAACCGTTCCAGCACGCATTCTGTCAGTGTTTTGTCAAACTGTTACATTTAAAAAGTTTGAATTGTCAAAAGCGCTAAGGTTAAATTATAAATAATTTACGAGTAGTATGGTGATTAAGTTTTCTTAAATTTTCTAATTTTCCGCGCAATTTATTTATTTTTTTCTTTTATAAGAACATTCTCCTGACAATAACAAACAAAAAAAAAAAAGAATGAGCGAAATCGGTCGCACCGTTCACGCGTGATGCGATGACCAAGGGAAATAGGGATTCATTTATATTAGATAGATAGATTTATGAGTGTTTTAAGCATCTTAATACCTTAGAGAGTTTACAAGCGTCATCGTCAACATCAACTTAAATCGTCTGGCCTCATAATCATGACATATGCCATGGGTAGGTACTAAAGACGACACACCATATGTCTGGGTAGCTCAATGGTTAGACCCACAGAACATGTAATAAGGTTAGAATCTGAAAGGCTGTCATGGGCTATATATGAGAACCGATGGCGCCGCTTGCGCCCCGCAACACATCAACGAAATCAAAGAACGCGCTCTCTGTGGTCGCTCCCTCATGACTGCATGAGGATCGTGGTCATCGATGGATTTGGATGTTCTACATCTAGTTTGCACTATCTGCCTCCACCGGCGCCTATCCATCGCATCTTTGACTATTGAGGAGAACTTGGTTGAGGATGAGCCTTTCACTTGATCGCTCCATCTAGCTGGAGACCGTCCACGGGTTCGTCTGCCCTCCGTGTTTCCAACTATGATCAGCTTTTCAAGCGAAGCCAATCAAGCGAATACTTTCGAATTCGAATAAGAAACCAATCACAGCGCTCACTTACAAGCATTTGCTCATAACCTCTGTGGCGCGCCTGCCCCGCCTAAGTATTAGGTGTTAAAGTATGAAATTGCCGTTTTGTATGGACGAAATCGAGAAAAGTCATTTTTCCATACTAACAATTTTTTAGTTTTTTAAAAACGCCTGAACCGTTTTCGATGCAATTAAAGCTGAAAGTTAGATGGTTATATAGCTACGCATAAAAGTATTTAAATTTCTGAAAATCAAAGTATATAATACAAATATACTTAATTGAAGCAAGAAGGTCAGCTGACACATTGTAAGGGGTCTTTTCAACGACTTCCTTTGAAGTAATAGGCACTAGTATTGCATTTTTTTTTACTCAAAAGTTACTTTATTTAGTTTTTGATACAATACAAAAAGAATTACGCAATAATATGACTATACTTAAGAGCTATAAACAAAATAAAAAGTGGGAAAATAATCGGCAATTTCATACTTTAACCCCTATCACATCGCTTTTCTAACCTTTTTCCATCTTCTGTGGTTAGACCAATAGCCCGGTGAGCGGTAGGTTGTGGGTTCGAGTCCCACCTCAGGCAATCGAAATTTTTATTAAAGGAATTGTATTTTCTGCTTATAAAAAAACTTACTTTCTTATATCATCCCTTCGTCGCGCCTCCGTCGTTCTTAATGTCATTTTCAATTCTCTTCCTGAATTTTAACGACGGAATAATTTAATAAGAACACACTTTTTATTAATAATAGGGGTTAAAGTATGAAATTGCCCATTATTTTCCAACTTTTTATTTTGTTTATAGCTCTTAAGTATAGTCATATTATTGCGTAATTCTTTTTGTATTGTATCAAAAACTAAATAAAATAACTTTTGACTAAAAAAAAATGCAATACTAGTGCCTATTACTTCAAAGGAAGTCGTTGAAAAGACCCCTTACAATGTGTCAGCTGACCTTCTTGCTTCAATTAAGTATATTTGTATTATATACTTTGATTTTCAGAAATTTAAATACTATAATGCGTAGCTTTATAACCATCTAACTTTCACCTTTAATTGCATCGAAAACGGTTCAGGCTTTTGTAAAAAAACTAAAAAATTGTTAGTATGGAAAAATGACTTTTCTCGATTTCGTCCATACAAAACGGCAATTTCATACTTTAACCCCTAATATTCGCTTTGCACGGGTTTATTCAATAACTAGGATACCTAATAGAAGTGTTTTTTTTTTTTTAAGATTCGAGTTAGGTACTGGAGTAACAGTTATTGAACAAAAAAAATTTTTTATTTATTTAACGAATGATATGGTAAGGAAAATAATGGCACATGTCTTAGAATATGGATGTTACAAGTGGCGACTAAACTAAATCCTTCTGTAGGAGAGGCCTATGCCTAGCGATCCTTGTGCTCTGATTAATTTCTAGGGTCTTAAAATAAGGAATTTACATATTAGCATAATAGCTTGACCTAAGACTATTGCTTACTAAAATAGATTTAATTGAAAAATAGTAGTGAACCTTTAATCCAGCAGTGGACAAATGCTGTGGACCCTCCACAGCATTTTGAATCTTACTAAATTGTCATAAAGTTAAAAAAGAAAAAAAGTTTCAACAGATATTTTCCGATTAAGAGTCGGGTTATAATAAAAAAAAGACGTGTGGCACTCGGAGACTGCCGCGGTAAAGCTATTGCACAGCATTTTTTATCAACTTATGCCGATACAACAAATGCCACCTAAAGGCGGGTTGCTGAACTAAAGAGACAAGCGTGATATTTCAAAAAGTCATTAAAAGTTCTGCTATTTATCGATAGATAGAAAAACTAAAAAGTATCACCGCTGTGCCGGTCGGAGTGGGGGGTGTTAGGTTATTTTTGTTACGGAATTTCTGGATTCGGTCTCCACGCTCAAGGCCCGCGATAGAAGCTTTGCAATAGCTTAACAATCGAGATGATCTTACCTATATAGTATAGGTAGTAGGAGGTACTATACCAATTCAGACAAGCCACCTCTGCCTTTAATATATTGAGTCTTAAGCTCACATTACGGCCACAAAGCTATCACACGGATGGGTGCGCGTCGATGTATTGTAGATCCTGCAAATGGGCTTACACATTGTACACTCGACAGCACATCAAGTTAAACAGTTGAACTGCGATAACAGCTGTTATTACGTAGGGCATAAAGGCGGTCTCACGGTCAACATGTATAGTCTGATGTGCCACCGTGTGTACAAAGCCATAAATATAACTGGCTAGTTGATACTTAATAGCCCCCTTATTCATAACTAGCTGTTGCCCGCGACTTCGTCCGCGTCAATTTCTGTTATTATGATCGCGATTATTTTTGCGACATTTTCACTGATGCTTCACTCCTATTGGTCGCAGCGTGATGTTATGTAGCCTAAAGCCTTCCTCGATAAATGGACTATCCAACACAAAAAGAATTTTTCAATTTAAACCAGTACTTCCTGAGATTAGCCCGTTCAAACAAACAAACAAACTCTCCAGCTTTATAATATTAGTATAGATATAGATAATGCAAACAGTCTAATATACCTATTTTAGCATTACATGTTTTGTCTCGTTCTTTCTTAGCGCTGTCATCATTTGAAAGAAAGTGGCAAAACAGAAAAAATATTTATATATTTATTATAGCTAAAATAATTATATTTATTAGACTGTTTGCATTATTATGAATAAGGAGGTAAGTCTATAATCAGATAATTAACCTTAAATATGTCATTTTGGTAAAAAAAAAAAGTTGTGCGTGTACTAGTGTACACACGTAAGAAGTGAAACTTCTTTATGGCCTTATTTTTCGAAAAATGATCTACATGCAACTTTCCAGAAATTGGTTAAATTAGTTAAATTGGTTAAATTGGTTAAATTGGTTAAATTGGTTTAATTGGTTAAATTGGTTAAATTGGTTAAATTGGTTAAATTGGTTAAATTGGTTACATTGGTTAAATTGGTTAAATTGGTTAAATTAGTTAAATTGGTTAAATTGGTTAAATTGGTTAAGTTGGTTAAGTTGGTTAAGTTGGTTAAGTTGGTTAAATTGGTTAAATTGGTTGTTGGTTAAGTTGGTTAAGTTGGTTAAATTGGTTAAATTGGTTAAATTGGTTAAATTGGTTAAATTGGTTAAATTGGTTAAATTGGTTAAGTTGGTTAAGTTGGTTAAGTTGGTTAAGTTGGTTAAGTTGGTTAAATTGATTAAGTTGGTTAAGTTGGTTAAGTTGGTTAAGTTGGTTAAGTTGGTTAAGTTGGTTAAGTTGGTTAAGTTGGTTAAATTGGTAAAATTGGTTAAATTGGTAAAATTGGTTAAATTGGTTAAATATTATTTCACTTTACCTTTTTGCTATCGTCTGAACCAACCGTGGTAGGGGCAAGAAAAAGATGGCGCGTAACCGAAAAATGTGACGAAAATTTGACGCAAAACGTGACGGTAAATTTTTTCCAACGCCGATAAAGAAGTTTCACTTCAAAAATAATAGAAAACAGCACACTCAGGCACGGTAGAAAGAGTGGGAGATACTAGTTCCTCTCCCTTCCCCTCGATCTTACGCTTTTTCGATCAGCATCACGTGACCCTGACGCGAGTTTGGAAGTTTTTACCCATCCAACAAAAAAGTGCTCAGCGCCGCTAAAGAAGTTTTCACTTCAAAAATATCATTATACGGATCATTTATCGTTAAGTCATGAGGTATGAAGCAAGTGGAAAGGTTGAGTGAATGTTAACATTTTACGCTCAGCACATTCCGATGCTGGACGAATTTGCTGGCGAGCAATGATAGCAAGCAATTTCGTGCTTTGTCAGGCATCGGCATCGGATCTTTGACAGTTTCAGTAAGTTGTTGAGCAATGTCAATATTAGAGTCTGTAACCGAAGTCGCCAGCCGACCTTCACGTACCCCGTCATGTAGATGGTCATGTCCACGTCGAAATTCTCCAAACCACGAAAACACAGAGATCTGCGACATGGTGCTTCATCATCAAATGCTGATTGAAGACTGGCAACTCTCTTGTTGAGTTGTACCACAACGAAAAACAATAATCCATTAAACAAAAATGCTAAGCAAAAATGTTTATAAAATTATCATTACACATTACACACTTACCCCTGTGTTTATAAACAAGTAAAAGTAATTAATTGACTACAAGTAATTACTTGAGAGACAATTTGTATGCCTTAATTAAGAAATTACTAGAAGTTATAACTACCAAAAGTTAGCATTTTCAGCCAAATAATATGAATATTAATGGTGACCAATTTCTTTCACTTAAGCACTAGGTATGAACACTTTAAGTTATGACTTTCTTTAGCAATAAGTAATTACTTCTTTATAAATACGGGGGTTAGAATAATAACGCTATTCTAAGATTACACATTTTTAAAATGACGTGGAAGTCACGATGAAAAACTTATGACATTCTGCCAAACGTAACATGTTTCCAAAGAGTTCGTTTTTCGAATTCTATTGTTTTTTGATTCATTGTAAGTGGCCAGATCCAGAACCTGTGACCTCGTAGCGCGCGATATCTTGAAAATCGGTATTAAGCCACTTCGCCACGGAGGTCATAGCTTATGAACAAATATATTAGCATTGCAAGTACAGTAAAAGAGAAATGTACGGATGAAAAAAATAGTGTTATATAGCGAAAGGTCGTGTGGTTTAGAATAATGATGCATATTTTCTTAGTAAAACACAATTAAAGAAAAGTTTATGGACCCTAAAAGCATCTTGTAACTGTACCCTAAGGTCGCCCTAATTAAGGTACGTAAAAATTGAGGGGACTCAAAAAGTTTAGACGCAGCGCAGGTGCTTTTAAACTTTCCGCTATTAATTATATGTTTACTTTATTTTGGGGAGAAAAGAAGTTAAAAATGTGCCATTAAACTCAAAGATCGTCTAGAAACTAACAGTGTCAAGTTACCTCACCATTATCTTTGTAATTAGGATTGTTAAAAATCATTAAAGGTAACCAACCCTAGGAATTTTATAAAAGACTCTGGCGTTACTTTGAGGGAATGCTCATTAGTACCTACCTAAATATAAATTGAAAATTATTTTGCTAGTAATTTCCACTTGTTAACACCGGCTTAGGTACCTACACCTCACTACCCGCACCGACAAAGTAAGCAAGCACTAGAACATGCAAAAAAGACGCCCGCCCGCCCTCAAAAATGCATGCAGTACAGTTAATGCAATTATAAGTACCCAATACCGGTATAAAATGTTATGATGTCGCCTTCGCTGCGCTTCAACGAATATTGGGTGGCGGCTTTATTTGCAACTAGCTGTTGCCCGCGACTTCGTACGCGTCAATTTCTGTTATTATGACCGCGATTATTTTTGTAACATTTTTCACTGATGCTTCACTCCTATTGGTCTCACCGCGATGTTATATAGCCTAAAGCCTTCCTCGATAAATGGACTATCCAACGCAAAAAGATTTTTTCAATTCGAACCAGTACTTTCTAAGATTAGCGCGTTCAAACAAACAAACAAACAAACTCTTCAGCTTTATAATATTAGTATAGATTAATACCTATAGTGATTTGTATATTGAGGTTTATTACCTTTCATAATGCTTAATATTGCTGTACTCCGGTGTTTCAATCGTATTTACCAAACCCTTAGTAGATCTAATCTGATCCGATCCTATATCAATTTGCCGAGGTGAACGGCCAGACACACGCTGCGTGTGCGCAGACTAAGGATGTTGCTCATACAAGGTGACAAGTCCGGAAAAGTTTAGTTTGTATGACACCAGACAAAAGGATACTGTCTTCAATCAAATCTATCAGCGTCTTCCAGAGGACGATGACAGGGGCTCTCTTCCAAGCAATACGCTGAGGTTTACTGGTATTCACAATATTTTTTTTTAAGATATAGTCGGGTTAAGTCCAACTTTCAAAATAAACAATATTTTGCGTGAACTTGCGATTTTAATGAATTTAAGTAATTCTATGTTGTTCTGTTGTTATCAAACCGATACGAGTATGAATGTAAAAAAAAACTGAGGTAGGAATATTAAGTCGTCTATTCTAGAGTGTGTATAAGCATGTTCATTGTTAATTTAACAAACATATACTTCAAAATGCATGTTTTTTAAAGCTTCCTCGTACCATTTATTACTACTGCTGCTATACAACACAATTGGTACTAAAAATACCTTTTAAAACAAAGGTTTATTTTGCACATTCTAAAAGTTACTGAGCTGACTTAGTGAGACTGAGTTTCCAATGTTCTTAAACTTGACACAGATCGATAAGCATCTACCACTCTGTATGTCCTACCATTTAATTTTATTCCCTATCTTATTCTAAGTCTTAAAGTTAGAACACTATCATCTATCCGCTCGGTCGCCGGGGAATCGAACTGGTATCTGCAGGACGTCTCCCGTATAATTTATTCCGTCCACGGCACTGCAATTTTTCCAACCACTCAGCTAATTTAGAAAAGCGACACCTACCGTGCAATTAAGTTAACTACGCTAGAACATAGTGGACTATTTTATTTACGGTTTTTAAAAGTAGTGAATTTATAATTTAATAAAAGTTCAGCAAAATATGATCTTGCATAAACACCGTGTGTTGTCGTATCTATACTAATATTATAAAGCTGAAGAGTTTGTTTGTTTAAACGCGCTAATCTCTGGAACTTCTGGTTCGAATTGAAAAAATATTTTTGTGTTGGATAGTCCATTTATCGAGGAAGGCTTTAGTATATTCTTTTGAAAACTTCTTAATCGCGATCATAATAACAGACATTGACGCGGACGAAGTCAGCTAGTTGGTACATAAAAAAGTGTACCTCTTCTCTTCCTATGGGTGTCGTAAGAGGCAATTAAGGAGTGCCGTAAGGAGTACGTCTTCTTTCCACTTTTGCCCAAACTGCCCGCCAGCCAAGCGTTGCAATGATCGATGTTGAATAAAATGGTTGGGCGTGTCATACGGATGATACAGAAATGCAGATAAATGCGACGATTTCAGCAGCAGAACTTCAAATCTAGCCAACATTTAAAAAAATTACGAAATAACCCTTGTTTCTTTTCGTTGACTTAAAAAAAATATAGTTAATAGCAACCAGATATCTGGAGACTAAACTACTACCAAATTTAACTGCACATTTCGGCTTATTTCAATAAGTTCTCAACACTAGCCACTTAACTGCCTTATTTGACTTGTACAATCCAACAAACTATGACTAACATATTACAAACAATACTAACCAAACTTACCACACACCCCACTCAAATTTCAACCCAAAACTGACGTGGTAAGACAACATTTCCCTTAACATTGTTCAAAGCAATGTGGGAAACTATACACTGCGCCGAGATGCAATTCGCAAAGTTACCGAGTTCGCAAGTGTATGCAAATTTTAAGTTTGTATGAAGTGGAAGGTGTGAAGGAATATTTAGACAAAGTTTTACTTAGTGCATAATGCCGTCAATGAATTTTAATTATTAATAGTTTGGCTCCGATTAAGCTTGAACTGTGCGTTGTGTGCCCTCCTATAGGTGTTACGACACCTACTGATACGACAAGGAAGTAGGTACAGCCAGAAGAACACGGGCAGCAGCGTTGTCTTCAGCATTTGTCAAATTTACTATTAAATGTCGTTCTGGCCTGGCCCTATAGCGAAGCTAAGTGCGGGCAAACCCAGCAAAAAAACAAAGTGTCGTAAGAAGCGACTTAAGGAGTGTTGCAAGAAGAAGACGGCAGCAGCATTTACTCTCGACTATTGGACAAATGCGAACTACTTACTTTTAAATCCTCACCTTGCATTATTATTAAACGTTAACAGGAATCAAAAAAAATCTATGTTAACATCTGAGGATAGATTCACATGAATCTACCTTCCACATCGCTGAGTGCATTGCACTGGCACTGGAGTGAGTGCATCGCTGTCTCCAGTCAGCCTGTGACGGTCGAGACGTCAGTCTTTTGACCTTAAAATAATATGTATGCAAGGAATATATCATTGTTTTAATAATGTATAGGCCAAAGCATATGCACTTTAACATTTGTGAGCGAAACCCTTAGATAGGTGATTTAAGAGTTAAGATAGTTCGAGCGTATTTTGACAGGTCGCTAAACATGGCAGGTTATCTTTACGATCATCTATCATTATCATCATCTCGTCATCATCAACATTTGGGGTGGTGGGATCTACCTCCTAGTGGTCCACCCTAGGCAAGGGCATCTATGGTTTTTCTAACCAATGATGACGGCTAACAGATCCCTATGCTATAGTAGGCTTCTTATGAGGCTGCCTGGATGCTGCCACCACACCTGCCGGAGTCCAGCGCTAAACAGTTTTTCTGTGTTCCGCTGGTGTGTGGGAGAACCAGTGCCACTTTCTGTGTAAGCTCGCTCCATCTTAGGTTTCTTCTTAACCGTAGAGTTAAGTACTGTTAAGTATGTAGTCCATTGTTTAAATAAAAATTGTTTAAAAATCGTATGGAAAACCGAGGTGATAGCTTATACAGCACACACACTGGTTCGTTTCGCGGATGGATTTCGGATTCGGATTACACATTAGAAAAAAAACGACATTATTTAGGCTCTCAATATTTTTGGTGCCTTCGTTGTTTCTTGATATTATAAAACAGATTCCATTATCTTACTTTGGGGTCAGAAGAAAGTCTACATTTATTACTATTTATTTGTACGTTTGGCAGTTTATATACCTTTTTAAGGCAGACCACCACCATTCACGGTACGTACATATCAGAAAGATACACTCAAACAACAATACTAACTTATATTTTCAAACAGCACAAAGCATTGTGAGTCCTTCGGCCACATTAAAAGGTTTAATGCATCAAAAAAGCGAAACTCTACGGAACAAAGCGGCCTTATAATAAACACACGTATTCTAAACCTCATTGTACTGCACACAATACGGAAAAAAGGTTAAGAATGAACCATTTATGAAACAAGTTCCGTATCATCTAGCCTTATCATAAAAATACTTAAAAATACATATATGAAAATCTTTATTCAAATAAGCCAATCTTGTTCATATTCATATCATGTTTAGATAAGGCTTTACAGCTTAAATCTATGGTTGTATTTGTAAAAACGTACTTAATAATAAAAAATACTATTTAAACAGTATCTTTGTACTTCTGTCATCAGTTCATCACTCATATATTCATAGAAGAATAGAAATAATACAAAATAGTAATCAAATCAAGGACATCAACATGATTACCCTTCGCCGTAATAGACCGCCGGTGTAATTTTGAATTGTGAAAGCTCTTTATTTATAATAACATTTAATTTAATTTAATAAAATAAATATTACCCTACCAGCTGTTTACAATTCATTTCAGATTTTTGAGTCCTGTGGTGATCACAGTCGCAAGAACAATCAAGCAACAATAATTATAGTCATCTATCTCTCATTATCTATAATTCTCTATTAATACGTGTAACAAAAACTTTGTATCCCCTTTTAAAGAAAATTGCGCGGACGGAGGAGTCTGAAGTTTCGCACACTTTTAATGGAGAAGGAGTGCAGAATAATAGTATTTTTTTTAGTTATTCATTATTTAAAATAACCACCTAAAGTACTCTAAACCGACGAGCATGCATGAAAAGATTGATGAATGTGGAAGAAGCGAAAGATGTATGCCAGGATCGTAGTAAGTGGAAATCCTTGGTCTTTGCCTACCCCGTTGGGAAGGAGGCGTAATAATATGTATGTATGTATGTACCTAAAGTATTTATAGATACAGAGCTTCAGAGGAGTGCAGAATGATAGTTTTTTTTAAGTATTCATAGTTTAAAGTAATCACCGATACTTTAGGTGATTATTTTATAGATGCAGAGCTTCAGGAACTAAAAGCAAATCAAATCCACCGTTTTCGAGCATTCACCGCGGATCCCTACGGCGTCACACATTGTGTGGAGAGCACTCGAGAGCCGGATACTTTACCGGTAAAAGGCCCATCATTTTCTAAATTACCGGTTGAAATAATGTCCGGATCCCACAACATTTTGCGTGCAGTGTATTCTAAGCTACAATTTAGTGGCTATTTAAGGCATAAAATCAAAAAGAACTAGACATATATCTATCTATCTATCTATTACAACAGACGGATTCAAAATGGTTCTCCAGCACTATAGATGGCCTGATAATTTTATCCTACTTGATTCTAGATAAAAAGGCTTACCCTTGATAATTTTACTTAGCGTATCAATATTTAAGTAGCGATTAAGTAAAATATATTATTTATTATCAAAAAAGAAATTAGATCACTAATGAATAAAACAGCGTTTAGGTACAAACAACAGCACGTCAACCTAACACAAAACGTCAAATTTATTCAACTGATATTGATCTCTACTGTGGACTGTTGGACTAAAAGTTGAAAATCAATTTTATGACCTTTAACTTTTTGGGTAGGTTGACCTGCCGTTGCCTTTACAAGATAAACTATGTAAGTTAAAATAATAACAATTAACATAACACACTTTAAATTAAATATGTTTTTCGACAAAGATAAGTTAAGTAAAGAATATTTGAAAGGTTTTCAAACTTACCAAAGTGTCAAACTTCATGTTTTGTCGTTAATTCCATCTTTATAATCGAAATAATGATCGTACCTGAAATAAAAACAAAAAGACGATTAACTCAATCTTCCACTTAATTCACTCTTAATTTAAATACACTTCATCTTAACACCGGTTAATCTGCCAATCCCGGATGAAGCAGGAACCGGTAAATCTCCGGATCCGATTAACCGGCGAAGTGGGCGTCAATAGTCGCTATTATCCGTCGATAGCCGTTAACACTAGTGCTATCCGGTTTAAGAATAGTGCACACGAATATTTTACTTGATTGATAAACAAATGAGTACGGTGGTCAGAAAATCCCTACTAATATTATAAATTCGATAATAACCCTGTCAGTTACGCGCTCACGTCTAAACTACGGAACTGATTCTGATGAAATATGGTTCAAAGATAGATTAGACCTTGTGTTTAGCTAACAATTAAAGTTCTCTGTGAATTAGTTCTGCTGGTCCACAATAGATGGCACTGTATGTACCGTGACTCGCGGTTCGTCTATATTTTTACCTTGCCATGTATAGCTGAACATCCGTTACCTACTTAAGTTTAATGTAAGTAAATAAATTAGTGAAATTTATAGTAAGTAATTGTTTCAATAACCCCAATACCTTGATAAAGGACATAGACTCTTTTAATTATTTTATATCCCTTAGGCACAGCTTTTCGCCAGCGCGATATAACGTGTAATTCATGCTAGTAGATACGCGAGCAAAAAGCTACATACTCCAAAATAGAACACAATTCACATGACATCGCTTTTAGAAGATAAGATTCCTAATCGTCCTTGTAATAAATATATTTCCAAAGCTAGTGCAAAAAAAGGTCGAATACGTCATTAGTTCTCCCGAGTGTAACAGTGTGCACAAAGCCTAATTACAGCTCACGGCCATCCCATCATCGGAATGTAGTGCATTTGCAGATTAATTGGTCGGAAAACGACGTATTGTTTATGAATTGGACGCGCTCATTATTATCATTGAAGTTATGGTATTTTGATCACCTCCGATAATATTGATACGCAATCAAAGAGGATTAAAATTGATTAATAGAATGTTAAACAATATTTACAGGATTTTTTTATGGGCGCTGGCTTATATTTAAAGGTAATTATTTGGCTTAACAGCATCCGTCGATAAGTCGTCATTTTATAGAAAGGAAAAGAAAGAAAGAAAAAATTATTTATTTGGCATCAGACAAAACAAAATACACGTATCAATAAAAATAAAAATAAATGTCAGATTAATAAATTTGAGTTTGAAAAGTCAATTCAATCAAAAGATAACATTTCACAAATCGCAGGATTTAGTGGTTATTTTATGGGCTTGTTTAGTTTCTCTTAGGTACATTTTATAGCAAGTTGTGATTAAGATTTCTTACAAAACCCCTTGGTCTTTTCGCGATATTATCGACAATTCGTTGTTAGGACACACATACTTATGGTACTATCAAATTCAAATTTCTGTTGTTCCACGCTCTGTTTCTATTTTACAAAGTTTACAAAAACCTACATAAAAAAAACTAATTTAGACATGGCGACCAGTGACAATTTTCTTGAAAGAATATTGTTAAACAATCAGAGAAGAAAACGGAACTCCAAAAATCAGAAATTTAACTTCAACGATATTGCTTTTATATGATAGGTACTAGAATTTGACCAATCAGCAATATTGATTGATAAATGTTTAAAACGGTCTACCTAAACCTACCCGGCCCATTCCTTTAACTAATACACATCGTACCCAACCTTATCCTTCCACTCCTTAAGTTTCATTAATAACAATTTGCACACGTAACCAGATATATTCTGCAACTCAACGTGAGCCATTAGTCCCAACGCACTTACTATAGGACTATTAGTAACACTAGAAGCTAGTATTTAGCGTTCGCATACCTCATTCCGTGCTCATATGTCCCGGTAATTTGCATATTATGTTGCGTGGCGTACGCTCAGTAAGTAATATTACTCTTCATTTTGTCATGTTAGGATAAGGACACATTGAAGAATTTTAACTTCTTAGTGCTTATACCGTGGGATACGGGAAAGCACTCGGCACCTTAGTGCTATATGCCAACATCAGCTGCTCGTGGTATATCTTGCTGACCAGGGAAGTAGGTTCTTGAGAGCTTTTAAGTAATGAATAATTCACCAGACGATAAGAAAGTGAAAACGATTTAAAATTAAGATTTACGGCCATTTTGTTTCCTTGAATTATGGAACTCTTTAACTAATACAGATCCAGTGTCAATTTTGACTAATCCGTCTATTTTTTGCCTGGCAAGTCAGTGCAATGTTATCATCATCATCTTCAGCTCACATTAGTCCGCAGCTAGTCATTGGAATCGATGCTTGGATCTTACTAGCAGTACTCCTTTAGTCTCCTTCTACGATACACATAGGACGATTTTTCCTTGGGCCGACACCTTTGACACCCTATAAGGCAATCATCACAAATGTGTATAGTGTATTAAAGGTTAAAATTACATTGCACGAGTGTGTTCCAAGCCTTACAGTTGTAATATCGCCCTAAGAACCTTCCCGCTTTGGATTGAGACAAACAACCTCCTCTGCCCCGTGTTATGATTTGTCGGCCGCCTACGGAACCGACGGCCTACCCAGGGTGGTACCATCAGGTAGAAATTACCTTCTGCATGGTATAAAGATGTATATACCTATAATTGGCGTATATATAAGAACATAACTATAATAATATCAATACTTAAACGTAAATTAGTATATACAGGATGAAATTTTAACCACTTTCCAAAATTTTTATATGCGTTCAGTATCGTATTTAGAGCCTATTTAGGAAGTAAAAAATGTAAATTAAGTTGTCACCCGAAAATATTTTTCGCGATATAGTTTTTAATTTTTATGGTCCCAACTTATGAATAGTATTGTAATGAATAATTGAGATGCACATCGCGTAAAAAAAGTGCTACTAGGATGCATTATCAAATTATTTTTGGCGGACATTTTCAAAGTTCACCTGTATACTTTATTTTATAAATTCCTCATATTTGATATTCTCCTCGCAGGAGATGCGGGTTCGAGTCCCGCCTGAGACAAAATTTTTCAAGTTTATATACTGATATTATAAGTGCAATCAAGTTGCTAAAATATCAAATAAAGTATATAAATAGCTGTTTCATCTTAACTGACTGTCAAACATCTGCAAAGATGTTTCTTTCGGGTGTTAAGGGTGCAAACTCCTAACATTTGATGAAACAACGCTGGCTTACAGCGTAAGAATATGCTTTAAAAATTCATCCTGTATATTGCTGTTGGTGTACCGTATATAAATAAATAAATAAATAATTACGCTGGCAACATTACACAAAAGGGGACTAAACACACCGTAAGTAAGTTCCGGCCTACAATCATCCCACTGCAGGGCAAAGGTCTCCGTCACTGAATTCAATTATCGATACAGACTTGATTACCACGCTTGCCAAGTGCTCACAAACCCTAGCATTGTTTGAGAATTCAAAACTCTTGCTGCCTGACCCAGGGATCGAACCAGGACCCCGAGACTTAAGCCCGGTATTTGAACAACTAGAGCGATGGGGCATTACCACCAACCCACCCGTAAGTTAGTGCATGACCATCGTTGCTTATGTCGTGATTTTCCTCGATACCATTTTTTCCTTCTGAATTTATTGACGATGTAGCAATTGTAGATCGACGGCATGGTAAAGGTCATGGGAAGTCACTGGATGTTTGTGACGAATTGATCGTCATGGAGATATTAAGTAGACGCCTATCATATGCCCAGGCAGTGAGCGTTATATGGATAAAATTATGATGATATAGAAGAACGCTTGAAACTAATTTAGCAGAACAGCTGTTATAATTTTCCACTCGTTTTAATAAACACCCAAGACCGTATACGAAGGTAGAGCCAGTCCTCATGTTAACATGTGAATTAACTCTTATTGTCCCAAGACAATGTGTTTGTTCCTGTGCAATTAGCCTCACTGCAAAACGGAGTAATGCAGGCCGATTCAGTGGGCTTGCTTTTGCACCCTTGTCTTAACTTTGAGAAGGGGCATGCAATTACCGTGAGTTTGTATTAGTAACTCATTCAGATGAGATGTGTCATAGTGCCACCTCAAATGAGGTGAGTAGAACTATGCCATGTTGATTTATGACGTACAGCCAAATCTGTACCAAATGGCTCTCTTACTCACTCATTTTTGAACTGCCATATGGCTGCATTTGTTACACAATACTTCAGACTGACCAGAAACTAGCAGAAACTACCAAAATTTAGTATAATTTTGTATATCATCAGTCTATATCAAACCACTATTGGAATCTAGCAGGTTGGCGACCGCAGTGTGGCCAACCAATAAAGTTCATTGATATTTTTAAATTTTCGCGAAAACTATACACTTTGCGGGTAGTCTAACCGTGACCACAGTCACCGTTAAGTGTTCGAAACGTCATGATTAACCAAAATATGTAAAACCCTTATAAAAGCAAATTTAATCCGTAAATACATCTTTCATTTCAGTTCATCAATCACCTTAAAACAACATTTAAAGTTATTTTTTGCTTTATAGGTTCTTATTATCGACCGCTTAACTGAGTCCTTTCTGACGTCACTTTTGTTGTCTTCCCCTCTTAATTTATGTACTCAATATTATTATTATGAATTCAATCGTATTCCTTTGGGTAATTAAAATATCTTTTTATTCATAAGAATGGTATGGAGTACATGAATTGGGAGAGAAATGAAAATAAAGTCGACAAAACTGACGTCAGATGGGACTCAGTTAAGCGGTCGATCTATAGTCAGGTACATTTTAAGCTGCCAAAGAAATCAATCCAAATGAATGATTTGGAAGGTAAATACCTTCAGTGAGCCTGCTGCTATCTGCGAGTACTGTGTATTTTTATCCTCGTACAATACAGTACAATGGAACGAAATGCTTTGTAGTGCGGTACTAATTCGCATAGTTATTTTGCGATACCTTTGACGGAGTCAGCGATTTGGTTTTAAGCAAGCACTATATTTGGTAGTTGGTTAGGCCGTTGTAATTTTTTGCCGGTAGCCATTCATTAGTATTTTTTGTATTGCAAAGCTTAGTTGACATGCATTTTTCATGTATTAAAAACATAGATAAATGACATCGGGTACATGAAATATGAATTTAAAACACATACCATTGCTGTGGTCACTTGCAATCAATGATTAGCCCTTAGCTCTGCAGTGGGATGATTATAGGCCGTTACTACTACCCATGACCGAACGCTGTAAAGAGAGCGTATATACCAAAATATTACATACAATAAACGAGGGTAAAACCCGTCAACAAATCTTTCATTTCAATACACGTAAATCAAACAATCGCGTAAATTCAAGAAATCAGTAAGTTCATTATTCCACCATGAACTAAGTTAGTACTAGGATGTATGCATAACTACCAGTTCATGTTTATCGAAAGTACTTAATATACCAGCGATAACTTGAGTAAGCATTAAGCGGGTCACTGTATGGTTGATTGTGTTAGAAATCTACGCCATACATGGAATTGTAAGGGAAATACAATACTGTTGTAAGAGAGTCGATTGCTATGACTGATCAAAATTTTAAAATTAGCAACGCAATCCTTTTAATATTATTTTTCTTTGATTCCTGTCACTTGTTCCAGTGCAGCCAACTTTTCATGCTGTATTCTTGAGTTAACGCTAACACTAATAAATAATAAATAAATAAAATAAATATTTTAAGACATGCCTCACTGGGCCACACAGAGCCATCTAGTCCCAAATTAAGGTAGTATTAAGTACCCTGTCGTATGGGGTACTAGACAACCGATAATCTTACTTATATACTTTTTTTTTGTAAATACATACTTATAATACATAGAAAACACCCAGACCAGTACAAACAGACATGTTCATGCACACAAATATTTGTACTGTGCGGGGATCGAACCCGCGACCCATGGCTCAGAAGCAGCGTTAACTACCGCTGATCCAAATGGTCGTCAAACACTATTCATTGAAATGTTTTTTTCTGTTTTTAGGTCTATGTTCAGTAATGCCTGCTAGTTCAACCCACTGGTCAACCCACCTATTATCGTTAGGTGCGCAGTCTCCATTCTAGAACCGCCCTGGTATATCAGTCATGATTCCCCTCATCATTGCAGAACCGCCCCAACCGTCATCGTTATATCGGTCTTAATTCATTTTACCTAGATGTCCATCCCGGCTTCGCTCGAGTTTTCTAATTAAATGGTCTTTTTAAGACAATGTGTACCTTTAACATCTTTTTCATGTACATATTTCTAAAACCGTTTCCTATTTCATTCAATCATCAAACATTTTCTTTCAAACAACTTTTCCTGACCATTACAAATAAAAAAAGAATTATCCAATTTGGTATAATCGATATATGCATTTTAGCGAGATTTAAGATAATAAAATAAACAGAATAGTACAAATATTTGAATGCCTTTTACATCTAAAGAAACAATACTAAAACAAATATCGTGCTACAATCTAAAATAAGCAAATTTAAATATGTACGAATCAAGTGCATTCACTCTTACAACAAAGCCAATGTAAACATTCCAGGTTATTTATTTTCTTGTGTTGCTTGATAGTGAGATCATCTTTTATAAAACCCGGTGACATTCCTCCGTCCTTTGATATTTATGTGTAACGTATAAACACCGCCATACATAATTAACTACGAGTATATTAACAAGGCTAAGGCATCCATTTGATGAAAAACAATTTGTATCAGTAATAACTTATTATGGTGTTTATTTCTAGTTAACGCCCCTTTGGTCTAGTAGTTTGAATACCGGGCCAAGATCTCAGGGTCCCAGGTTCGAATCCCGGGTCGGGCAACAAAAAAAGTTTCGAATTTTCGAACGTTGCCCGGGTTTGTGATCACCAACCCGCATTTGGCAAGCGTGGTGATTATGCCAGTACACCCATCATTGCTGTGGTAACTTGAATTCAATGATGGAGGCCTTTTTCCTGCAATGGGATGATTATAGGCTGTTACTTTTTACTTTTTTCTAGGTTATGGCTTGAAACCGGTCTACCTTATTATAAAAATCATTTTATGATAGATCAGAAAAATAAAATTTACCTGGCTTTCAAAAAAACTTTTATTGAAAAGTACACAAACAAAACATGGAAAAAGGTTAAAAAGGCTGTCATGCGCCATTTGTATGAGAACCGATGGCGGCGCTTGCTCCCCCCTCCTCACTTCACATAAACGAGTTCAAATAATTTTAGTTAAATTTGACGACCTCCGTGGCGGAGTGGCGTAAAAAACCGGTTTTCAAAGTTTCGCCTGCTTCGAGGTCCCGGGTTCGATCCCCGGACGGGGCAATTTAGAAAAAAAGTGCTTTTCTACATCTTCTCGGGTCTAGGTGTTTGTGGTACCTTCGTTGTCTCTGGTTTCTAAAATGCGAGTGCTTTAAATAGTTATTCAATTTGGGATCAGAACAATGTATGTGATGTTGTCCACATTATTACTAATGCCAATGAAGCCAATTCTTTTGACGTCGGGCATCCTGATTGGTCGCGCTACGTCAGAAACAGCGCTCACTTACAAGCATTTGCACATAACCTCAGTGGCGCGCCTGCCCCGCCTGCAACGCCTTTCGAACCTTTTTCCATGTCCTGTGGTTAAAACCGATTTTCAGTCATCATTATCGTTACCAATAGTCCCCAGTTGAACACGGACCTTACCAAAACCACAGATAATATTTAGCCGAAACCTATCTGTTTGGCAGAGTTGGCGATCGCAGCTTGGCCTCCACGATTAAGAGGAAACACTACGGGCGAGAGTAATAAAAAATTGGTATTTGTAAAATCTATTGCTGGCGCGCAGTGCCAAACGCCTTCACCGCAGAGTGTGATAGAGACAACTGCTTCTTGGACCAAAAATACCTACTAAAAGCACACCAAATCAACGTTTCGTAGTCACCCGATTACTTTTGCAAAACTAGACCGATTTAAATACTTTTTTTATTAAAAATTAAAGAAAGGCTTTGGCCGTGTATGTATGTGTTCCTTTTTTTCTAAAATTTAGCCAAATTTGTTTTCTGGATGTTTGAACACAGCGGAAAATTTGGCGAATTTTTTCGATTTTTGAGGGCTCATAGCTTTTTTATTAATTAATTTATGAAAAAACAGAAAACATAGAAACATGCTAATAGTGGCCATAAATTTTTAAAATAAAAATTATTGCTTTACTGGCTTTATCCAAGGAGGAAACAGGGGACTACGTTTGTATGGAAAAACGGCCCTTGTATTTCCTCTTAACCAAACTGCGATGCGTCTTTAGACGGCTTTACCACATACATAAAAAGATAATGGGTGATGCAATTGTTTAACCGATTTCAAAAAAGAAAGAGGATCTCAATTCGACAGTATTAAACAAATAATCTTCGTCCGCCAAATCTAAGTTGGTGTCATCAATTTTTTTTAAATCAAAATTAAGCTAATTTTACAATTAAAGTAAAAAATTTGTAAAAGTGAATAAAAGTAAACCAATTGTAAAAGCGCCTCCTGGGGCCTATTTGCAGAAATAAAACTGATTTCATCTGATTTATAATTTTTGATTTTAATTAGGCAATTGTCATTCATAGAGCTCAATACTAAAACTAAAAATAACTATCTAAACAAATTAATTAATAATACTAAGTCATAAACCACTGGACTATTTCTATGTCACTGACCTTCCAACTATAACAGGGCCTAGAATGACCTCCTTGACTGAAACCGTTAAAACCAGATTTTTAATGTTAGGAAATCCCCCAAAATACAATTAAAGTTAGCACATGTGTTAACTTGTACAATTAGCATAAAGGTCGATGACATTAATTTGTTTTAAAATCATTGATGTATTATAAAAAGGTTTTGCAAGACCTTTATAATATAACTAGCTGTTGTCCGCGACTTCGTACGCGTCAATTTCTGTTATTATGATCGCAAGTAATTTTTCTAACACTTTTCACTGATGCTTCGCTCCTATTGGACGCAGCGTGATAGCATATAGCCTAAAGCCTTCCTCGATAAATGGACTATCCAACACAAAAAGAATTTTTCAATTCGAACCAGTACTTCCTAAGATTAGCGCGTTCAAACAAACAAACAAACAAACTCTTCAGCTTTATAATATTAGTACAGATAATATATAATAAATAGATAAGTAGATATACAATCAGTGTCAAGTCTCCTTAACTAAATGTTCGCCCAATTTACATAAATATCAAGGCTGCTCAACCTTTTGAAGAGTCGGGCCAAACGGTAGAGTCAGTCGTTAACGACGGGCCACTTACATTTCCTGTTCCTTATTCCTAAAACTCAATAATTAAGAAAATAAAACTGTTTCATTGTTTATTAGGAACAAATATTCAACTCCATATCTTTTTCTATTAACCAGACCAGTGAAAAGTTTGAAAATAAAAAAAGTTTATTAATCATACTCTGGACTGATTTTTAGGCCATTTGTAATATATTTATTGGCATATTTAATTGAATAGAAAATACTTTTTATCTAATAACCAGCTCGGTGAAGGTCGTCGTCGAAGTCCTACGAGAGGTTAGTGGCCTACATATTTTTGTTAATTTGTTCAAACAAGGGTTGCTTTTGTAAGTAAACTCTATATATTTTGGTTTTAACACACACAGATTTTGTGGTAACCGAATCGTCATCAAAGCTCACAGGCACTTTTATAATTATGTAATTTGTACGACTTTTGGGGAATTAAGTGCTTTTATAAATTAAATTATAATCAGATTGCCAATGATATTTTTCTTTGTAATATCATTGCAGATTGCAAACGGCTTTGCAATGATATGAAAACTTGACGCAGTCAACATATTTCAATTACCTACGTAAAACAATGTATAGTTTGTACTTAAATGTAAGATTAAAGACACTTTTTATTTATAAGATGTAAATATTGTAGTTTTTTATATATGTTAAACCTGTGTTAATTATGTTAAAGTAAATTTCTGTGTTTTAAAAAAATATAAAGACAAAAGTACAACAATAAAAAAAGATAAAGATGAAATGTAACATTACCAATAAACTCGATAACAGAACCTATATATGACTAACGATTTTGTTTTTCATTCGCATCACCGTCTCTCAAGTCATTATCCCAAAACTGATCACACCAAAAATGGTGTAAAAGGCATAATCAATCCCTGACCCAGTGGCATCGGCCGGAATCGACCCGGTTACCCGACAAACAAACCAATGCGACGAGACATAACGGTATATATGGGCGACAAGGGATGAGCGGTAAGCGATGTGATTAGTTTTACTTTTGTTTTATTGATACCAATGAAAGGATCCGAATAAAATGAAGGCGTTATATCAGTACTAACTGTTGCCCGCGATTTCGTCCGCGTCAATTTCTGTTATTTTGAACGCGATTATTTTTGCATCATTTTTTACTGATGCTTCGCTCCTATTGGTCGCAGCGTGATGTTATATAGCCTAAAGCCTTCCTCAATAAATGGACTATCCAACACAAAAAGAATTTTTCAAATCGAACCCGTACTTCCGGAGATTAGCGCGTTCAAACAAACAAACTCTTCAGCTTTATAATATTAGTATAGGTTTAAACTTAAAAAAAAACACTACGCGGGTTAAAATATAATAATTTACCATCCGGTCGGGGTCGGAAAGTGTTATTCCTATTTTGAAAAAAAATTGTTCTCCCTTACTGCGTTAAAACATAATTAAGCGTAGCTTAAATGGACAAAGCACCGCGCGCGGTATGCATGGGGATGGGGCTTCGATTCCCGCCTGACACAAAATGAAATTATGATTGCAATTCAATTGCTGAAATATAATATTTTATAAACAAAAGTGATCTTTTTTTGGAAGCGATTAAAGAAGAAAGACTGGCAGCTTTGTCTTGTCTCTACTATTGACCAAACTGCGATGGCCAATCCGCCAGCCATAGGTATGATTATAGGTTACTCACTTACTTTATGTCTAGCATATATATATTGATTCGCATGCCTACAAAACATTGACTTAAAATAATGTTGCTCATCTCAATGAACTGCACAATGTTGTGAAAACAAATATTTGATTTTAACTACAGTTAACTATATACTACATATGGGGCTGATGATGATACAGACAAACAAAACGATTTGCCATCGATCATTACCTATGTTAGTCTTAGAGAAAAATGTAAATATAACGTATATTTTAATTCTGGAAAAATATATGTGAATGAGCACCTTACAAGCTGTGGCTATTTAAATATTATTGCACTTTATTAAAGAGTTTTCAAATTGAAGTGAATTTCGTATTCAGTCTTTTAGCAAAATTATTATTATATATCATTATAATTTTATTTTGTAGCAAATATTCTAAGTTCCATAAATTGTGAACTTCACAGTGAAAGAGAAAAGTAATGCAATCTAACAAATAAATATCAATATCAATTGATAAAATTTGATACCCATGCAGAAGGCCGATGATATATTGCTGTAATTTTCCTCAATAAGCGACCAGATATTAAAAAATAAGACCCGTTGAACACTTTTTTCCTGCAGCTGGCTTCATTAAATATATTGACAATATTAAAAATATATAAAAACCTAATTTAAGTTCATTGCGCATTCGAAATAATTTTATTAATGCATTACGAAAGTGAAATTGTATTTCTCTCGTTCCTAACTTACGCCAGCGCATTTCTGTAACGGTCCGACGCACGCGCACCGATGTGATTCACTGCAGCTGTCTCTTTCACTCGCATGGTTGAGTCTTACGTGTGAAAAGGATGAAAGAACAATTGCCATTGAAAAATCTGTGAGAGACAGCCGGTCTGGCCGTAATGCCAAAAGATAATATGATAATAGTGTTTGAATTGTGATTAATGTGGTGGGCCTTTACTGAATGTGTTGAGGACCTCGATGGCAAAGAGGCGTAAAGGTCTAGGGTTCCAATCCTACCTTTTGTAACTCATGGGTTTTGAAATCGACTTAAAATTGCGTCCAAACATTGACAAACTACCTAGTTTATCAGTAAGTTTTAACTGGTGGCAAATGGATGTTCTCATTAACGAATGATTAAGTAGGGACACAAGGGTTCTGTTCCGTTTAAACGAACACTCGAGAAGTATTTGATGTGTACTTTTAGTTAAAATACTCCTACAAGTATAATATGACTTATATTATAAACAAAAGAAATTACTTTGCGTACACTTATCTCAGAAAAAATGCACTTTACAAAGATAATTTTAAGACAATGCTTTTTCACTTATTTGCATTTCCTTTCTGATAAGATAGAAGGGAACTGTTTAAACATTCTTAGGAGTATAATTATGGAATGTAAATCTCTTCTCCAATTAGTCATACTCATAATTAAAATATTTTGTTTTTTTTTTCATTTCACAAACACTAAGGTTCTAGGCCTCCTTCGAAATGGATGATAAAACGGATTGCGCCGGTATTGCAATCAGTCTAGCCTTTCTAGTAATCCCAGTTCAAATCGAGGACTTTGCAGGCAGTCAGACGTTTACATCAACAGAGCGCAGGATAAACTATGCCCTCATTTGTATAATGCATGTCTCCAGGATCTGGCACTATGCCAATGCGTTGGCACCTACCTAGGGAGGGGCGCAGGTCACATTGATTATCGAATCGATAATTGGTATTCCTTTATGTTTTTTTAATTGTTTATCAAAATTTTCGACATATACAAATAAATGTCAAAATATGTATTTTTTTCTAATATTATGATAAAGGCCTATAGATGTGTCCATAGATTGCGAATTTAAATTGTTATTATTTTTATTACGACACAAATTAACAATATTCTTCACCAAACTGTTGGTATGCGTAAAGCATTGCAAATTGTTACTAGATTAAACCATCTTTTTGTAAAATAAAATACTCGGCCAAAAATAATCTTCAAGAACTATTTTCTCTTTAATGACAATACTTCCATATAGAAAAAGAAAAATAGAGTCATAGACGATCATTTCATTAACATCCAATACAATACAACAAACAAAATCGAACGTGTTACGTCTCACATAGCGATTATGGGAACTGGATTCTTGCAAACATTTCTATAGATCTATTGTATGTATCATACCTAAGTATGTGGGAGAAACCAAAGACAATAAATTGCCAGACAAGAATGCATAAAGAATATGTGCAATAAATCTTTATTAATTGAAGTACTATATTTATAAACCAGAATTCACGGGATATAAAAAGAAACTAAGATATCAAATTACCAATAACTGGACAATATAAATGTGTAACTGTAATTTTTTTTATTGGTTTCCTTTATTTTGCAACATTTTCCTACATATTGCCACTATGATTACGGTTTATTAACTACAGTTCTATACAGTTTTTAGAGGCAATCAATACAATACTTTACTAGCTTGTATGGTTGCCAAAATATCAGAAATTAATGATAACCAAAAATAAGTAATACGAGAAAAATACTATATTGTTATATAAATCTTTTATGATAGTGTTTAAACCAGTACAATATTAAAAAAAAGGGTTTATAAATTTGATTTCTTGAATAAATGGGTCGAGAGTCTTTCGTAAGATTTTAACTTACAATTTCTAGCTGACAAAGCGACTTTCCAGTCTAACAACTAAGACATTACTTGTGTCGACACCCATAAGAAGAACAGCAGTCAGGCTAGCGCAAGGCTGCTATTAAAATAAACGACTTTATAGATACAATTATTTTATTTAAAATTACGACTTTTTTTATTAAAGGTGTTGAATTATTTAAAAGATAGTTAAATAGCTTTCTCTTGATTGGTTGTCACCTCCCTAGTTTATAAGTACATCACTAAATGTTCTAGAGTTTATGCTACTAACTTCCGGTGCTCTGTGTCTGGTTCTTTGTCCAGGTTAAAATATAAAGCTTGATTAATAATTTTAGTGTTTAATTTCAATTAAAACAACAGGTTATGGGCCCAGGCCTCCTGTTTGTTTCTAAAATAAGTAAATTAGAAAAACAAAGTATAAATTGAAGTTAAAGTGAACAAACTTACAAGCTCAGTATACAGTTTAACCTCAAAGCACGTGTCAGCAAAAATCTTCATTAGCAAAAAATGTCTTCAAATAATACGATGGCACTGATTGAAAAGCTAACCGGAAGAGAGAATTATCCTACATGGAAATTTGCTGTGCAAACATATCTTGAACACGAGGAGTTATGGAGTTGTGTTACTTCTAGCAATTGTGACAGCAAAAGCGACATCAAAGCGAAATCGAAAATAATTCTGCTTGTAAACCCAATTAATTATGTACACATACAAGAGGCAAAATCGGCAAAAGAGGTTTGGGACAATTTAGCGAAAGCCTTTGACGATAAAGGGTTGGCAAGACGGGTTGGTCTGCTACGAGAACTAATAAACACAACTTTGGATAATTGCCAAAATGTTGAAGAATATGTCAAAAACATTATGTCGACGGCACATAAGCTGAGGAATATCGGATTTATTGTTGATGATGAGTGGCTAGGCACACTTTTACTTTCTGGTTTACCAGAAAAGTATGAACCAATGATTATGGCCCTTGAAAGCTCCGGTGTGGCAATTACAGCAGATTCAGTTAAGACTAAGCTTCTTCAAGATGTGAGGAACTCCGAGTCAGCTGCGCTGTATGTTAATAAATACAAAGGAAATCAAACACAGGTTGCCAAACAAGCTTTTAATAACAAAACAAGTAAAGGACCTAGATGCTATGTGTGTAATAGATATGGGCATATTAGTAAATACTGCCGGAATAAGAAGAAAGATCAAAAGTCAAATGAGGACACTGGTTATGTAGCGGTATTTTCTGCAACAACTTCAAATAGTAACAGTAGCTGGTTCGTTGATTCAGGCGCTTCAATGCATCTAACAATGCACCGTGAATGGCTATATGATGAAATAACACCACCTATTAATACCATAAAAGTGGCTAATAACAAGAAATTAATTGTAAAATCCTGTGGGAAGGTAGACTTGAATGTGATTAGTGAAAATGGAAAGGTTGTTCAAATAAAAGTTGAAAATGTTCTATATGTTCCAGAATTAGCCACCAATCTCCTTTCTGTCAGTCAGATTATAAAGAAGGGCTGTAATGTACAATTTGACAAAGAAGGCTCCAAGATATTTAACTCAAACAATCAGCTAATTACTTCAGCCAAATTAATTAATAATATGTACAGGCTAAACACACACAGTGTTCCAGCATACATATCTGCTATCAAAGATAATGATTTTTATTTATGGCATCAAAGAATGGCCCACTTGAACTTTGAAGATCTAAACAAATTATCAGAAGCTGCTGGTGTTAAATTGAAAAATGATGGTAAAATAATCTGCATAACTTGTCAAGAAGGGAAGCAGACAAGGAATCCTTTCTCTTCTGAAGGTTCTCGAGCCAAAGAGAAACTGGGACTGGTTCACTCGGATGTATGTGGACCAATGGAGGTACCATCATTTGGAGAAGCTCGTTACTTTGTAACATTCATCGACGACTTCACCAGGAAAGTATTTGTCTATTTATTAACTAATAAATCTGATGTTTTCAACAAGTTCAAGGAATTTAAAACTTATGCGGAGAATCAACTAAGTACCACTATAAAAATTCTTCGTACAGATAATGGTAAAGAATATCTAAGCAATGATTTTCAAACATTTCTTAAGAAATCTGGAATTATACATCAAAAGTCGGTCCCATACACTCCGCAACAGAATGGTTTGGCGGAGAGGATGAATCGTACCTTATTAGAGAGAGCAAGATGTATGATCATAAATGCTTCATTACAGAAACAATATTGGGCAGAAGCAGTGACAACTGCTGCATACATCACCAATCGCTGTCCAACAAGATCATTAGCTTATTCTACACCTGAAGAAATGTGGACAGGAAAAGCTCCCAATATTAGCCACATAAGAATTTTTGGATCTGAAGCAATGGTACACATTCCCAAGGAGAAAACTAAGAAATGGGACTCAAAGGCAAGTAAAATGATTCTTGTTGGATATAGTGAAGAAAGTAAAGGTTATAGATTACTGGATCCTAAAACAAGGAAAGTGGTAATTAGTAGAGATGTAACATTTTTAGAAAATACAATTAAAAGAGATGTTGCTACAGTACCATTGACAGAATTACCAACGAAACTTAACACAAATGAGACAGATTCTTTTAGTATTAGCGATGTGGATAATAGTTATACATCATTAGAAAATACATCAAAACAACATGAATCTAGTGATGATTATCAATCCGATGAAGGGTCTTCGTATGAGCCGGATGAAACAATTAATCTCAAAGGAATTCAATCCAATATAATTACAAGATCTAAATATAAAGCTCAAAATGTTGACACAAATACTTACATTTGTTCAAGTGAAAGTTCAGAGTTAGATATCCCAGAAACATACAGTGAAGCAATATCTTCCAAAAACACTGATGCATTTAAGTGGGAACAATCCATAAAAGATGAACTGCAATCACATGCTAACAACAATACTTGGTCTTTAGTTGAGAAACCACCAAAGGTACGACTAATTGGCTGTAAGTGGGTCTTTAGAATAAAAGAAGGAGAATTAGGTCCACTCTATAAGTCAAGACTGTGCGCTAAGGGCTGTGGACAAAAGCAAGGGTTGGACTATACTGAAACATTCTCTCCTACAGTCAGGTATGATTCGGTTCGAGTTCTGTTGTCAGAAGCTGCTCAACATAATTTCGAAATAATGCAGTTTGATGTCAAGACGGCATTTTTATATGGAGACATCCAAGAAGACATATATATGACACCACCAGAAGGTTTGGATGTTCCACCTGGCAAGGTATGTAAACTGAATCGCTCACTATATGGTCTTAAACAGGCACCACGGTGCTGGAATAATAAATTTGATTCTTCATTGAAGAAATTTGGCTTTGTGAATAGTCACGCAGATAAGTGTGTTTATATAGGAAATGTAAACAATAACAAAGTGTACTTATTGCTATATGTAGATGACGGTCTCTTAATGTCAGATTCAAAAGTTTCATTAGACACAGTTTTATCTGAATTAAAGAATAATTTTGAAATAAAAAGTTGTGTACCTAAAAATTTTGTTGGATTGCAAATTGAAAGGTCTGAGAGACATATTTACATTCATCAGTCCAAATATATAGAAAAATTACTAAACAAGTTTGATATGTATAATGCCAATCCTAATAGCATTCCAATTGATCCCCATACAGCATTAGAAAAGAGTATAGAGGCACCTGACAAGAACATCCCGTATAGAGAGGCTGTTGGATCACTCATGCATCTAGCAATAGTGAGCAGGCCTGATATTATGTTTGCAGTTAGCTTGGTGAGTAGATTTTTAAATTGCTTTGATCACACACATTGGAATGTTGTCAAAAAGATTATGAAGTATCTTAAGGAAACAATAAACTATGGCTTGCATTATACATCATCACAAGATGTTGTGCTTCATGCATACAGTGATGCAGATTATGCCAAAGACACGTGCACACGTCGTTCATTAACTGGGTATGTTTTCATTAAAAATGGAGCTGCTATAACGTGGGCTACACAACATCAACAAAGTGTTGCCTTATCAACGACTGAGGCCGAGTTTATGGCTGCTTGCTCAGCTACTAAGGAAGCCATTTGGTTGAAGCAATTATTAAGTGACATTAGTGCATTTAATCAAGATTCAGTGTGTGTTAATATAGACAATCAAAGTGCAATTTGCTTGATTAAAAATAAGGACTATCACAAACGGTGTAAGCACATAGATGTCAAATATAACTTTATTAAAGAAAAATTTGCAGAAAGGCTGATTGATTTAAAATATATCTGTAGTAAAGAACAATATGCTGATATATTTACTAAAGCTCTTCCTAAAGTTAGATTTCAGTATTTAAGAAATAAAATAGGTGTATTAAGCTCAAGTTAAATACATACAATTGACAATGATATTAGCTAAAAGTTATTTTTCAGAGTTTTCTTTGGGTGAGAGTAGGGTAATATTTATAGTAATCATTTTAGTCTTGTGTTATTTTGCCATCTGAAACTACTATGTTTTCTTTCAACTTAGATTTTCTTGTCAAGTTTGTATGAGAAATGCTATTTGGTGAGAGTGTTGAATTATTTAAAAGATAGTTAAATAGCTTTCTCTTGATTGGTTGTCACCTCCCTAGTTTATAAGTACATCACTAAATGTTCTAGAGTTTATGCTACTAACTTCCGGTGCTCTGTGTCTGGTTCTTTGTCCAGGTTAAAATATAAAGCTTGATTAATAATTTTAGTGTTTAATTTCAATTAAAACAACAAAAGGAAACGTTTTTTTTTCCAATTTACACGAGCAATCAATTGCTTACAACAATTGAAAAACCATTGGAAGAGAGTCTGAAAATAATATTTTCACTTTAACATTAAACTGAAATATTCGCGAGCTGATTGCAAGAAAATTAAATTACAAAATCAAGCTTTTTTCATCACCGGCACAGGATTAAAAAGCCAGTTGTGTTGTGGTAAACTTTGACAGGTCAATCGATTGCGCTAGACATCACTGGCGGGTAGAGTCGGGCAAAAAGTCACGATAACGGCGAACAAGGTACTATTTGTACGTTCCTTGAATCCTCAAGGAACTACCAGAGCACACCCATCGGTAGTTGATGCAAATCAAGTTGGTAAAGACTTTAATATTTAATGGAACTAGCGGGAGACCAATTTATACAGTAAAAAAAAACTGTTTTTTTTTGCATAATTTCATACTCATAAGTACGCACAATGTAAAAAGGAGTACTAAGTTTTTGCTTTTAGTATTAATATACTATAGATAAACATACTTCTAATTGGAAATGTAATTTTAATGACCAAGTCATAGAAATATTATAATTATTCTAGCATTATGTCAGAAGTTTACAGTAATTTTTGCTTCTGAATATTACTAATCCAAATCCTTACTAACATTACAAAAGCGAAAGTAACTCTGTCTGTCTGTTTGTATGTGTATGTGGGTTACGCTTGAGGCGTGATCCTGAACTACTGAACCGATTTTGATGGAATTTTGTCAAAACATAGATTCGATTTTGAAAAAACTCATGAGTCTTTCTGTATCCCATTGCTGAGCTCAGGTTTTCGATGGATTTCAGCCTAACGTGTAGTTCACACGAGCAGAGCGCAGGCAAAAAGCTAGTATGTTGTTTAATCACCTTAGAACGCATAATAATGAAATTCGGCCTGCAAACATGGCTGGAATACTCGTACTAGCAGGAGTAGTACATAGCCTGCATTAATCCCGAAAAATCAAGATGGTCTCCATGGAAGTTTCAAATTTAAAATTCCACGAAGCGACAGGCAGCTACTAGAAAAGTTATGAATCCAAAATTCCGATTAAACAAGACTTTCACACTTAAACCTAACTAACTACTTTTGTGTAGGATTGAGGCTACCTTATTTTTCCTTTGAAATAAAATATCACCTTTAAATAAGCGCAAAGTTAGCGTCATGTCTAAAATTCTTTGAACCTTTTCCGCTAACCGTACCAGCATACTCATAATTCAGTAAACGCGAGGCAAAAAGCGAAAATCACTGAAATCATATAACGAGCGACGGTTTCATCAACCTCCGATGTAAAAAGTTAAAATGTTACGCCAGAAATAGTTTACGTTTAGAACCAAAAATTGGGTTCATATACATATTTGGATGTAAACAAAGTTCGCTCGCGGCTATGCCTGTTATATCCCACAACAGTGTTTGCAGCTATATAGGATGGAGAATGCGTATGTCCTTTTTCTTGATCTTAGTAGCAAATCTTATCAAAATCGGTTCTGTAGTTTAGGTGTAAAAGCGTAACATACAGGCAGTTACTTTCAAATGTATAATCGTGTATTTAATAACAATATTTTAGGGAAGGCTATGAGCATCAGTGGGCATCATTTGGCAAAGATGATGCTGAAGTGGCATTCGATCCACTAATCCTAAGATATTATTCACAGCGGTCAATCATACAATCACGAGACTCGCAGAGATTTTAAATTCAATTCATTTATTAACATACTGTTTTCTTGAGTAACACTATACATTGAAATGGAAGATATTTCGGATTTAGTAAGACTCCGTCTACCCGTGACCATAAACTCTGTTAAGAGTTCGAAACGTCGGGATAAACGAAAAATAAATGCGTACTAAATCCGTAAACATATATAATGTATTAACAGTTTCAATTCAATACGATATTTGTCCGAGTAGCACACATTATTCTGAAGCTGTTCTAAGATAAAATACGTGTTTGGGACGTGTAAAAGCGCCTCCGCATTATTACCAGAAACAAAACTGATTATTCAGATTTTTTAACTACTCCCACCTATACAAACAACTTTCCCCGGTACACCCTACTATAGTGACGCTAAAGTAACAACCGATTTCGCTCACTAGAGAGGGATTAAGGCCTAAGTTCCACCACGCTGGCCTAGTGCGAGTTGGTGGACGGCAAGGATGACGCTGTGGCAACATCACACCTCCGTTGGACGTTTCTCAAGCCACCCGAAGGTCTCCAACAGGGCTTAACGACTGTTATCTTGTGACAACAGCCGGAGACGACACGGCTTAACGTGCCCTCCGAAGCACGGAAGCGCTCAAGATATGATGCCACAAACGGTCACCCATCCAACTAGTGACCGCTCCCAGTATTTGTTTAAAATTAGTGACAAAGACTGAACACTAAGAAGCACTGGGCTATGAGCGCCTGCTACTTCGTTTTTATAACCTTACTATTCTGTGGAATACAGATATTGGTATCCGATATTAAGCTATAATCAGCTAAAACCCAAACCTATTTCTATCCAATATCCGACAATCTAAGGGTCTAACCGTTTGGCGACGCATGCGTATAATGGCCGAAGGAACGGAGAAGCCTGCACAAATTATATCTTACTCACATTCGTAAGATTTATCCTCATTTTTGAAGGGCATAACCGCCATTGGTCGACTGGTTTAAGTACCGGAACAAGACTTTGGAGTTTCAGGCTTTGATCCCCGGATCGGGCAAAAAGAATTAGAAATTTTCAAACATTGCTTGGGGATGTGATCAAAAAGGTTTGGCAAGAGTTATAGTAACTGGAATTCAACGATCGAGGCCTTCGCCCTACAGTGGGTTTCTTACTATAAACTTAAGTAAAGATTTTTACTTTTACTAACAAAAGTAATAATGGATATTGTGCTAAATATATATAATACCTTAGCCTGCTCGTAACCTCTAACAATTTAAAATGTACGAAATATCGGGATAATCATATTACAATGAAAAATCATAACAAACGGGTGATATAATCTTTCATTTTAATGTTAATGGTACTGGATACCTCTGCGCGTTTCCGCGAAGGTAAATTCAAGAAACCTAAACATATTGTAGGCAATCAAAACATTTTACCCGTTCTATTCAAGGGTCACACAAAAAGTATGTCTGTTCGTGTGCCAAACGAAATTGTCGTACCCTTATCAGTCGAGGGTAGACACGTTACATTATGAATCTGAATATGTACTCATTAATTTGTAGCAAAAGGACTAATGTTTAAAATTACTAAACACGCCCCACTGGTCGTGTGGATTAAGTTACGGGCCAAGATCTCGGCGTCCTAGGTTAGATCCCCATGTCAGGCAATAAGAATTTTGCATTATCGAACATTGCTCGGGTTTGGGATCATGGGATCACCAAGGTTTGGCAAGCGTGGTGATTATGCCAGTACCCATCATTGCTGTGGTAACTTGAATTCTGATGGAGGCCTTGCCCTGCAGTGGGATGCTTATAAGCTGTTACTTTACGAAACGAATTCTATTTATTTTTTCGATGCATTTTGTAGTACATCTTAATATACTTTAAAAAATGTTTCTTACTATTGTTTGTCAAATAGCTAATCATAAACTTAGAACATCTCTAAGCTGGATTTTTTGTCAAACAATTGGAGCCGGTGACGCTGCTTTCCCGGGCTGGCTTTCGTCCGCGGGTTCTGTAAAAAATATTTAGAAATAACTATGTAGAGCTTAGTTATAGATATTAATGTCTTCGATCTTTATGTATCAGATTATAAAAATGAAAATCGAACGTTTAAATCTTACTTCATACTAAGAAGTTTACATGGATGTTTGGACTCATTAAGCCAAAACAGCTAAATGGATCTAGAACAAATTTCGAATAGAGATAGATAACAGTCTTTTTCTTTTTATCCTGAACTTATTATAATCGCAATTATTTTTGAAACATTTTTCACTGATGCTTCGCTCCTATTGATCACAACGTGATGTTATATAGCCTAAAGCCTTCTTCGATAAATGGACTATCCAACACAAAAAGAATTTTTCAATTCGAACCAGTACCTCCTGAGATTAGCGCGTTCAAACAAACAAACAAACAAATTCTTCAGCTTTATAATATAAGTGTAGAGTTCCCGTAGGAATACATTTGTTTGTGTATTTTTCACAGACTGAGAGAAGACAATTATTGGTTTTTGAAAAAGACACAATCACCATTCTACAATGTTTTATTTTCAGGTCTTACACTTAAAATAAAAAATTGAACGAAGTCTTGAGACACAGCTGGCTGGAGATACAGGTATTATGAAGTTCTGTACTTAAAATGTTGCTGACGAAACCACTTGCTACTTTAAACGTTGCGTGAATCATTATAATACTTTGACATCATAAAAATATTTACCAATCGGCTTGACATAATGCCATCACTTGCCCGAAGATTTACAAACAAACCCAGGTTATTGTTACTATGTAACAATTGTAATATTTGTTTGTTTTATACCTCGCTGTCATCGGTCCATATAGTTAATTGTTTTATAAGGTTACATCACCATTGCAGTCTATACTGTGTGTCAATTTAACATCATATTAATTAATAACACTGCCTTTGAAGTGCCGTTCCTCAGTAGAAACTAACGGAACCCTTGTTATAGAATAATTTTACTGACCGTCTGTCTATGAGGAAGAACATTCGGAAACGCGTGGAGGTATCAAGTTGAAATCAAAACTTTTAGTGGCGCGCATTTCGAGTACATTGCTAGCTTTATATTTGGATAGATCACTAGTGCCCAGTATCATCTATAAAATATAGCCTGCAATGTAGTGAAATGCGGACCCGTGACCGCGTGACAATAAAAAGGCCCTTAAGCTGTAAAAAAACAAATTTATAAAATTTACGTAAAATAATATGCCTTGAAATTTGAAAGGGAATCAAAATGTACAAGGTATTTTTTATTGACCTAGAACTATGAAATATGGCAAGTAATACCGACAATACCGTCTTATAAATTAGTTGATTTGAAATTTCTAACATGTATATTGCTTTTTATGAGTTTCCGATATTTCGGCACTGTTGCAAGCGCCACGATTACGGAATAACTGTTTCATGTTCTTCCGTTTTTATTTAATTGCTTAAAAAACAGTTACATAACATTTTTAAAGCTGTTTCATCTAAACGGATCGTAAAACACTCATAAAAATATTACCCTCGGATATTGGACATACATAATCAGAAACATTGAAACATCCACGGGCTTAAAAACGTAAAGCCTTGAATTAATTCGTCGCCACACACAAAAAAACACCAAGAGGTAGCTTATTTGGATAGACCAGTCGCCCGATAAGCGTAAAGTACTGGGTTCAAGTCAGACCGAAGGCAGTATTTATTCAATTGTATTGTCAGCCAAATAAAAGTTTTTAATTTTATTTTTAAACATGGTAGTTAACAATTATAAATTTACTAATAAATCTTACTCCTTCAAAGAGCGCTTACTTTTGACTATTTCAGGCTGTTGTGACGTCACTGAGGTCGACGACTGCACGCTGCGCGGGCGCACCACGCATGCTAAACGCTATGTCCACTCAATGTCAACTTGTGGAAAATACCATTCAATTTTATTTGAAGCCGGCTTAAATCATTTGATGGGTAGTATTGACTGATATGGAATCAGGTTTTAAATAGTATTTTATGGTGTGTTTGATTGAGGACCTTTAGTGCTATTCAGAATTGAGAACCTATTCCGCAAAAGTGTTTAGGGGGACTAAAATAAATTTTAATAAAAAAATGCCATCCCAAACATCTAATTATTCGTCATTCTTTGAACCAAAATTAGCAATTTTTACTGAACATTTTTTTTTTCTGTTTATACCTAGTTACTTACAATGTTCTACTTTGTATTTAAAGTTCTCCATATCTCAGGACTGTTGCAAGTTGCAGGGACCATGATCACGGAAGAATTCAATGTTATTCAACATTCAACGTTAGAGATAGTGGCTTTGAAAGTTTAAATTAGTACCTACTTCTCTTCTTTTTTAAATATATTTTGTTTCTATTATTCAAAGAAAACCCAATACCAGTGTATACATGTAGTTTTCTACAAACAGTACCTAAATTTTCGCCCAAGTACCGAAATACGTCTAGTGAAAATCAACCCTTAGTCGCCTTAATTCGCCTGCCACACACTGCAGTATCACAAGAACAGTTATCTTTTTAGACATTTTAAACGTACGACAAATTGCTGCATCGCTCATAACTCAATTACCATACAATACATACCTAAGGTTAGTGACCTGTGACGTCATTAAGCTATTGTTTCACAAGAGCCTTATAACCTGAATACTTTTGGGTTTAACATAGTTTATAAACCAGCCTTTATTTAATAAATACCATTAACACATTGAGCGCCATGGGGGTCACCGGTGACCTCCAAACAATAAAATTTTAATTGTGTCTACTTCGGCAGTTAAAGGCTTAATAAAATTAAAATCATTTTTGGGACTTTCAAAATTAATTCGTGCGCTGGAATGACTTTAAAGTCCTGGTCTGTATCACCATCATTATAAGCAACAGCCCATATCATTCCACTGCTGGACATACGCCACTCCAAGAGGTTTTTACTCGTGACATGCGTGTTGGCGATCAGGGGCCTTATTCAGCTATTTCAATTGCAGTTCGATCGTGATTGAATTGGTCGATTTTGATATTTAGACCATACTAGAACTGTCAAAAACCTGCTATTCAATTAAGATTGTGATACGACTTGGTTAGCTGAATTGGGGGCCTGAGTCTGGCAATCGGAGGAGAGAAGACGCTTCTGCCTGTCTTATCCTGAACGTTATACTTAAGGTGTCCTTACGCCACCAATAAGCAGAAAAAGAGGCTTTGTTTTTATGTCTAGGATAGCAGAGTTCCGAAATAAATGTTAAAACATAATACCATTTTAGTACTGATGTAGGAATACCAAAGGGAAGGTTTGAATTCCAATTCCATACTGATTCAGCAAAACAGTTTTTAAAATAGGACATTATGACATCAGGACTAGATCATAAAACCTAGCTCATAAAATCCCGCAAAACGAAAATGAATTTTGCTATAAACATACATTTGCTATAAACAAACATACCTATGATATGTAACTTGCCCACGAAAACTACGAGTAATTCTGATATTCAGGTAAGTTAAATTGCAATCAATTTGAGTTTTAATTAATTTTTATGCGATAATAATTTCAATGTAGCCGAAAGTATCACTGAATTTTCAGGACTCGTAACAGTGTTAATACTCTTTAAATTAACTACCTGGCAATGAAAATCGGATAATGGAGGTAATTTTAAAACGGCATGAAAATTAAAGATCTTATATTGTTTGCAAAGCCCCGTTGGTCTAGTAGTATAAATGCCGGACCAAGATCTGGGGGTCCCGGGTTCGATCCCCGGGTCGGGCAACAAATAGTTTCGAATTTTCGAACGTTGCTCGGGTTTGTGATCACCAACCCGCATTTGGCAAGCGTGGTGATTATGCCAGTACCCATCATTGCTGTGGTAACTTGAATTCAATATGGCGGCTTTTTCCCTGCAGTGGGATGATAGACTGTTATATACTGTTACTTTATTTAATTATTTTATAGAGTTATTTATTTCGGGATTTATACGATGTACCTTATTTATTATGAGTTTCCAATATTTCGGCACTGTTGCAAGCGCCATGATCACGGGAGAAATGTTGTATCTGCGGGTGGGTAGCTGTTAAGAGCAGACAAATCGATCTACCCTCCGCTCCGTCGTAGTCTTTTATTACACACGATACCGGTACCACTGTAGACAACCCACAATTTTTACAATTTTGTTCTCGACACACAACACTTACAGTATCCGATTGTTTAAATCAGTATATTATTTTTTTATGTTGTTTGTACTCCGGTGTAACAGTTTTTCGAGCCGCTGTTCAGGTCTCTGACGTGACAAGTTTTAATGACTTATATCTAAGCGACAGAAGCCCGTACCGAAGCCTTAAAGCTCATTTAAAAGCGCAGCTATAACCAACACCCCTTCCAGAGATAGCCAATTTAGAAAATGTCGTTTACTTAGACAAATAACTCAGGTCCTCAGGAAGTCAACATTTTTAATCATGAAAGAGTATTACTAGCAATTGTACAAGTTGTTGCCTACAAGTAAAGATAGTTTAAAAAAAATTAACCCGACTACGAAAATACAAAGATTAAGTCATCCATATTTGCTGTATTGTTCAAGCATTATCGCACTCAGAATTTTGACTTCCTATAGATAAATAAATAATAAATAAATGTGGACAAAATCACATTCATTGATCTAATCCCAATTTGAATAACTATTTGAAGCATTCGTATTTTGGAAACCAGAAACGACGAAGGTACCACAAACACCCAGACCCGAGAAAATGTAGAAAAACACATTTTTTCTACATTGACCCGTCCGGGAATCGAACCCGGGACCTCGGAGCAGGCGACACCTTGAAAACCGGTGTGTACGCTACTCCACCACGGAGGTCATCTTATATTTGATACCCCACTCGTTATGGCAGCAAACATTTTTTTTAAGTTCCCCAATATACTGTCGTAGAATTCAGCATGTAGCTTTTTTTAACAAAACGTAGCCTATGTTACCCGAACTGTAATAAGGAATGGATTGATATCTCATTCACCATAATCTGCTTAGTAGTTTAGCCGCAAATGTGGAATCCACATACATACGTATACATAGACTACTGAATTCATTACTCATAATACTGTTGGCTTTGCCGTAATCTGGTGAAATAGTATAAAAACATTTGATTCATAATATTCCCACAAGAGTCTACCCCACATTTAGGTAATTAGATGGTTGAGACTTCTCAAATATTGCAGAAGTAGAAGCGTAAAAAAAGTAAAGTAACAGCCTATAATCATCCCACTGCAGGGAAAAGGCCTCCATCATTGAATTCAAGTTGTGGCATGTAGATACCTCATCTCTCATAAACTTCTCATCCCATTTTCATTTTTACTAGTTTTACTCTCATTTTTTATAATTTGATGTATTTTCTTATTCTTTTAAATTTCTGTTAGAAACTTTTTGATTCACTCTCATTTTTATTCTCATTTTGAAATTCAAAATTGTTCGATCGTGCCTCGCCCATGTCGGGCGAGCACGTCAATCAGAAGTCAGTTGACATTCGGCTTTCGGATCACTACTTCTTATTCTATTGTTGTGAACTAAAGATTATTATTGAGAGAATTATCTTGGACACTCCTATTTATTTATTACTCCTGGACCCTGGTACGGTCACGTAGACCGCCGGGCCTTCTCCACCTAGTGCTGTTGGATCCTGGCGGTCACGTAGACCGCCGGGCCATCTCCATCATTTCGGCTTGATCAGGCAGATCGCCGGACTACCTCTCCTCAGCTGCGCAGTTGGATCCTGGCGTGGTCGACCGCCGGGCCACCTCTATTCATCAAACCACTAATAAATTGGACTTTCACGTGTAAATTTAAGTTACGTATATATTTTATCATACTTTTAACTCTAATATATTTACTTTATATCTTGTCTTGTATTTTATTTAGCTCTTAGGGAATAATTATAGGGAGGTAGGTTCCCATTAACTTCCCTCTTTCCAAATTTTCTTTTGTAGCGTAGCAGAACCTAGGTTTCTGAGGGTATTCCTCTTCAAGGGTATCCCAGATATTCTGCTACTTTATAAAGTTACCACTGCAATGATGGGATCTGGCATAATCACCACGCTTGCCAAATGCGGGTTGGTGATCACACACCCGAGCAACGTTCGAAAATTCGAAACTATTTGTTGCCCGACCCGGGGATCGAACCTGGGACCCCAAGATTTTGGCCCGGTATTTAAACCACCAGACCAACGGGGCGTACTTACAGAAGTAGAAGCGTGGTACTAATAAAATCCGGACTAACCGGATAAGTTAATAGCTCATTAAAATCAGTCAGCACAATCAGAATTAACGAAACCTTTTAACAAATATCTTGATAAAACTTTTGTTGCTTGCTTTAGTGAATTTTTTTTGCCACAAACTACCTCATGTATCTTCGCACCTACCGAAGGTCCGGAGACATAAATCACCTGCGTCCGACATCCACACAGCCCAATATTTACGAGCCAATAAAACACTTGCCACCATTGTCTGCTTGCTATCACTTTATCATGTAGATAGATCAAACACAATTTTTTCAGAAATATAAAAATGCCTACGACGATTGTAGCCTTTGTTTTTTGTTTGGTACCGATTCGAATATCGCGATTATTTCAAGCTTCTCATTTGTATTATTTTTTATTTTTTATTAAGTTCAGAAACTCAATATTTAATAGTCGAAAAAATTTTAGGTTATTAATTCACAGACATCATCTGAAAATGATAATGACTATAATTATCATCTGAACTAGCCTATATCAGTCCACTGCTGGGCAAGGAGCCTCTCCAAAAATAGTAATTACAAATTATTAGTTAATTAATAATCTAAAAAAAGCATAAGACGATTCTCTTTATCTTAATACCACTGAAGCTTATTTTAAAAATGCGCATGATGATCTTCTTTGTTTGTATGGTACCGGCTCTTAATTAGTAACCAATAAACCTTTAAGATGCTCAATCATTTTAAAATCCTCTTTCAACTTATCAAAGTTTGGATTCTGTTGCTAAACATATGTCTTAAAAACCAGTCGTGTCTGAGGCCTTAAATAGGCGGTTTGAAAAACACCCAACATACACATTGACACAAGACTTACCTAGAAGGATAATCATTTTAAAAAGAAAATAGGAAAACTAAATCCTAAATATACGCAGACTCAAAAGGGGTAAGCAAATGATTCTGAAATTAACGGATGAAGACAGCTGAAAACAACTAACTCGAAGAAAAGCCTTTAACAATTGTAAATTGACTGAAATTCGGTTAGATTATGTCGATAATTAAAAACAATGACTTTAGTATTCTCTGACCAGAGTCCAAAATGAACAGCTAGGTCATTTAAAAACACACTATGATGTTATTGTGATTATTTGTACTTACTCGAGTTTTTGTTAAGAACATTGACGGGTAAAAAGCCTCTAGCGCTATTTAAATTATTTCATCAGATACCTACCTGGTTGAACAAAAAACAACAGCTCGTCTAATGAAGGAGGGTCTGTAGCTTTATGTGTATTTTCAGATAATTATTAATTATTAATTATTAATTATAGTCATGTTTTGAAAAAGGCATAAGAGGTTTGTACAGGTTAAAGAGAGGTGAAAAAGATTCAGAATTACAAAATTGTGAGTTTCTTCTACAGATATGCTATCGGCTGTTATGCGTAATATAAAGTTCTGCTAAAAGGGAAGACCCAAATATTTGTTTGAAATGATCTGTTTGTTTATTCCCGTCTGTGTGCTGTCTGTCGGATAAGACGCGAATTTAAATAATGGATAAGTAAAGACAAGTCGGAGCTAATCATGGAGAAAGGATTCGTGGCTTTCAGACATTTTCATTTGCCTTCGGTCTAGTTGAAAAGCGATAAGGTATTTTAAAGTACTAATAAAAAATAAATACACATACATTGAATATAAAGCTGAGTGATTAAATAATAAAGCGCGGAGCCCGGTATGCGAGGAGATGCGGGTTCGAGTCCCGCCTGAGACATGATTTTTCAAGTTTATATACTGATATTGAAATTGCGGTTAAATTGCTAAAATATCATATAGGCTGATTTTAGCTTGTTATTTCATTTACTTAACGCCCTGTATAATAAATAGTGAGAAGTAAGATCTAAAACAAAATACTTGTAAATCTTCTTTCTCCTTCCTCATTTCATTGGATGAAAGCGACAGTTTTTATTGATTCTTTAATTTTACTGTGTTATTTGACCAACAAAACCTTCATGTCATGGCTTGGGTCTACGTCAGCCATCAGCGATGCCTCTCATTATGTTGAGTACTCGGAGGCTAATCTCTGAGGAACTTGCGAGGAACACTCGCGACCGCGTCGACATACACAACTCGACATATACGTATCTTTCCAGGCTTAAAACTTTTGATATAACATTTTAAGTAATGGCAATACAACAAGGCATGTAATATATAGCTGTTGCCCGCGACTTCGTCCGCGTCAATTTCTGTTATTATGATCGCGATTATTTTTGCAACATTTTTCACTGATGCTTCGCTCTGGTCGCAGCGTGATGTTATATAGCCTAAAGCCTTCCTCGATAAATAGACTATCCAAGTATCCAACACAAAAATAATTTTTCAATTCGAACCAGTATTTCCTGAGATTAGCGCGTTCAAACAAACAAACAAAAAAACAAACACTTCAGCTTTGTAATATTAGTATAGATTATAATGAGGGAATGCAGAACCTCTTCTCTGTAGGTATCGTAAGTGGATACTTTAAGAGTAATGCCAGAGGAGGAGGCAGACAGACAGACTGATAGGCTGGTGATGCTGCAGGGTTAGTGGAAGCGCTGTGACGCGCCACGCCCGGTATGCAAGGAGATGCGGGTTCAAGTCCCGTCTGAGACATAATTTTTTAAGTTTAAATACAGATATTGTAAGTGCTATTTTGTTTATTAAAATAAATAAGGATTATTTGTAATTATCGACATCGAAAAATTTGTGTTTTTGTATGCATTTTTGTCAGATGTTAATTAACACTTTATCTTATATCTAGCAACTCCATCGTTCTGACCTTCTTTCGTATCGTATAACGGCCGATCCTAATAACCTATCTATCCTCAGTTTTGGCATATCGGAGATAGAAAACAACTTCTGTCTTTGTTTCTCTGGATGGAAAATTCAGAGATAGAAACTGTATCCTATCTCCGAAATGATCAAAACTGGCGATAGATAGATTATTGGGACTTACTTACTTACTTAAATATTACCCGTCGAATTGAGAATACCGTATTTATGGGTTGATAAAAAATAGTTTCTCCTCCGTAATAAATAATCTTTGATGACGTCAAGAGGATCACAGCACCCTACTACTGTATCACTTAGTTGCAGTTCCCCAACTTGCTCCGCCGTCCAAGGCTATTTTCTGCAATAAATTGCACAGCTTCTTCTAGAGACACTCATAATATCAATAACCATCAATAAAGCCTACCGGACTAGGGTTGTCAACATTTCTTCGGCGAAATATAGTATTTTAAAATAAGCTATAAAATCGAAGTACACGTCTTCTTCAAAATAAAGTATTTTATCGAAATAAAAATAGACAATGACATATTTGTGACTTATTTTTTATAAAAAGTAAAAACTATATTATGTCAGCTATATTTTATGAGCTGGATGCGATAAGCCGAGGATCGATCTAAGTGGTGTGCAACTGGAGAGGCCTATGTCGAGCAGTGGACTACGATAGGCTGATGATGATGATGATATTATGTCAATTTGATATGTGACTTATTCGGAACCAAAGACAAATTATTATAGATACGTTCGGGTTTGGATATAAAAAATGAACAAGCGCAATGATTTTTTTAAAAGTAAATGTTTGTTGCAACATTTCATTTGTTCAACATATAGTATTGTTTCGTACTTTATATTACTTCAACAGTATATAGTACGCAAACCCGAAATATAGTACCATACTATATATTATAATATGGTTGGCAACCCTAAACCGGACATCCCAAAACGAAGTTACGGCCATAACCGCCAACTGTCCTGCGCCGTGTGCCTATAACGTTCTTCCAAAGTCCACTATCGCTTTCAATTTCAAATTAAAACTTTTGTTTTAAACTCTGAATATTATATTTCGTTTTGTTAGAAAGTGTTACGGGTAAGCGGTTACCTGATAAATCATAGTTGGATTTCTTCTTTAATGGTTCAGTTTTCAAACTTTGTTTGTTTGCTATTTGCAAATAAACTTGTTGAGTAAATAGTTGTTGTTGTACCTGAAACAAAATGACAATGTTATTGTTAATGTTTAGATTTATTATTTGAAACCATTAGGCGTACATTTGACACTCGATTTCATTGTTAAATGGATTGGAATTGAATTTTTTTGAATAATTTCAAAACAATCCACACACAATAGTCGCGTGCCTCGAGATAGCTTAAAGCACCACCTCTCTCGTCTGATAGGTGCCGTACGAGGCGACTAAAGGTGTAGAATTGTAAACAATAACAGAAGAATAGTATTCTTTCACCCTGCTTAAAAACAATAAAAAAATATGATACAGTTATGTATAGCAAAATTATTTCCTAAGTTTGATTTTAATTATATTCTTGTTTCTCTTGGAATTAACAACTTTATTTGAACGATTTTAATTGTGATTTATGACTGTGCAACTCTAAAACATGGCGATAAACACTCTGTTTACTCGTCCTTAAGTCTTGGCTCTTATTTACCAACGTACAACTGTAGGTAACAGAAATAAAGGCATTTACAGCGACAAAATGGAGACAGATTCATATTAGCTCAGGGTTACAATTTAGTTGATGTTTGCCCACGTAGACAAAAGCTGGCAGGTTCCATTATATGAGCAACGCTTTCAAGATAAAGCTCACTCGTAAAGCTGAGGGCACATGCGTGATGCACATATTATGGTGTAGACAAAAGAGGCACGGTCTCTTGTCTTTCATTAAGGCGGAAATATAAAAGATAAGACACACAATCCTAGTCTATCTAGGAATTTGAAAAAGAAATAATAAAAAAAAATACAGACTGGTCCGTCAGTTCTCACAAAGTGTAAGTGGATCTAGGACACGATTTCAAATTAATAGCTTTTATTGCATTGTATAATTTTACTAAATAGTTTGTAAAGCTTTTTCTTTAATTACTAGGTCAGGAGGATAATAATATAAACCGTAAGATTTATACTAGGATTCCTCAGTTAACACAAAACGAAAACATATTTAGTCAATATTGCTTTACTAGAAGACTACTAGAAGAGTGCAGCTGGCTTGGGCAGCGTTTGGGAAGTTGCGTCATATCTTCTCGTCGTCATTACCGCAATGCCTGAAGAGTAGGGTGTTCAATCAGTGCGTCCTACCTGTCATGACATACGGAGCCGAAACGTGGAACATGACGGTCAGGCTGGCCCACCGACTGCATGTCGCTCAGCGAGCTATGGAAAGATCTATGCTCGGTATTTCGCTGCGGGATAAAATCCGTAACGAGATTATCCGGCAGAGGACCAAAGTTATGGACATAATCCAAAAGTGTAGCAAGCTGAAGTGGCAGTGGGCTGGTCATATTTGTCGCAGAACCGATGAGCTTTGGAGTAGACGGGTTCTCGAATGGAGACCACGTCTCGGCAAACGTACTGCAGGACGCCCCTCTGCCAGATGGACCGATGACCTGAAGAAGGTCGCTGGTAGTGCCTGGATGAGGAAAGCGGGGGATCGTGCACTGTGGCGTGCCCTTGGGGAGTCCTACGTCCAGCAGTGGACTGCAATAGGCTGATTGATTGATTGATTGCTTTACTAAATCAATAAATCCATATGTCACCCAGGTAAGGCTTCAGTAGAACTCTTAAAAAGTCAAATACATTGGAGCAATTTTGATAACATGGTTTTGGAGGTTATAAAGCAGAACAATTACTGTAATCTTAATACTTGTGATATGACTTGCTCTCGATCAAAGTATAGTGTGTATGCATCCTTCTTGCATCCTTTGTTACAAGGTTATTGTGCTCACGCCAATATCTGAACGTCCCCCAGCTAAGGCCATACTTCAAACGTGATTAGTCATAAGATGAAAAGACTTCTTCTTCTCAGAGGTGGAGACAATGATGGAACACGACATTTATTCTGATGTAATGAGTGTTTCGATTACGCTTCTAGAATTAAATATTTAATTTCAATGTTTGAATGTGTAGTAACTATTTGAAGCACTCGTCCGAGGTCCCGAGAATCGAACCACGCGACACCTTGAAAACAATTGTCAATTGACTTGGCTTGGCGAAAGATGCAAGCAAAAAATAGATAGCACCGCTTCTTCTCGCTGTGTGGGAGTTGTAAGAGGCCTTTTAGGTAGTATACCTTCTTACTTACGTTCGTACAATCGAAAATCGTCGTATTAGCCTTCTTAGAAATATAAAAATAATATTATAGGATTTGCAAGTGTTGTTAAACTTTTATTTAATTGTTATTTCAAGACATTGTATTTCAAATTTGAAAGTGTCTTTATAATGATTATACACTTCAGACCGAACACTTCACCTAAAGAAGCGGGAGTTAAGCTAATAATGATGATGTAAATCTGCTTATAATGTAAACTAATAATGTCAGAGTTTTTTGCCAACTTATAACAGCAGTCTGACAATGTGTCGGTCACGAAAACTGCATTTTCTATATCACACTCCAAGCGAAACGGCCAGTTTACTCTGAGGCAACACTTCGCAGCGTCCGCGTTTACGGGTGGACAGAATATAAACTTATGTTATAATAAAAGCTAAATAAATTATTCCAATAATTGATTATCATCATTTAACACTTTAAGCGTGGGTTATTCCAGAAATTAAAATCAATTGTTACCGCGAAAGCCGGCTGTCGCGCGGGGTTCGAAGCGTTAAGCCAAACAACCATCAGTTGGACGAAGGACCTCTAAGGACCTACACAACTGGTCCTGTGCCACCCGTAATCAGCGGCTTTCCGTGGCCTTCACCAGATCACCGGTACACCTGGTTTATCAACATATTGTCGTTAAGTGTGGGAAAGGCGACCTTCCAGAGCCTTTCTACTCCAACGATCATCTTCTTACTATGTGTTCTGCTAACTGCTATTTCATATCCGTAACTTTTCGAGCTATATCAGATATCTTTCTTAGTTCTCTTACACAATTCTTTATTTATGATTCTTTCCCAGCGCGATAGGATCAGAAATGAGGCAACCGAGCATCGCTTGCTGTGCGACCTTGAGCCTTCTTACGAAAACCGTATTAAGCGGCTACGTTTCTGTTCTTGCACGAGCTTCGCCATTAGGAACGGTGGTAATTTGGATATGATTATTTTTCAGATTTTCAGTGCAGTGCATCTATACATTTGCCAGCTTAAAATGAATTCGTCAAATTGATCATATTAAATAAATAAATAAATAATTGTGGACAACATCGCATACATTGTTCTGATCCCAATTTGAATAACTATTTAAAGCATTCGTATTTTGGAAACCCTTTCTATAAAAAATAATTTCACCCAAAGGTTGTCTGGAAGAGATCGCTCATAAGCGATAAGACCGCCTATATTGTACATATTTCTGTGTAAAATCATCTGTTAATAACTGTTCTTTTTATTTGTGTACAATAAAGAGTATTCATTCATTCATTCATTCATTCATTCATTCATTCCTTCATTCAAACCAGAAACAACGAAGGTACCACAAACACCCAGACCCGAGAAAATGTAAAAAGTCCGGGAATCGAACCCGGAACCTCGGAGCAGGCGACACCATGAAAACCGATGTGTACGCCACTCCGCCACGGAGGTCGTCGAAACGTGTATACGTGTCCGTAAACTCCACAGCATACTCTGTAACAACTTTACCTAAGACCTAAGTGTTAACTTGAGTGTGTGCTGGCGTATATATTTATATTGTGTCAATTTCATTACTACGTGACGAATGCGACCGTTAGCAGCGTTGCACAAATAACATGACAATAGTCTTTGTTTTATTGCACTTGACAATCTCTGCGGACCTTCCCTTGCTTGGGCTGCCAACAAAAGAAACGAAATATTTCGTTTTTTTTAAAATTCTGAATTTATCAAGGTTGACCAATTCCGATATTTTCATTTTGTTAGGTTGAAGTACTTTAACTGGCATAATAATATGTATATTAAAATGATAAATGATTAAAGAAGTGATAAATTTTAAAAGCAAGATAAAATATTACTGACTGTTATTTTAGTAAAAAGATTTTTTGGTAGTCTGTTTACGTTGACAAGCACAAGTTGATCAAGACTAGATAGCTAGTGTGATTGTTAAACAATTTAACAGTTGAATGTCAACCAAACGAAATACCAAACCAATTAGTCAAGAAAGAAAAGTCTAATTAATAAAACAATTTGGCCAAGCGATGGCACAGCCCTGGCCTTGTCGAACTGCAGCAAAGGTCAACTTTAGTTGTTAAGTTAAGGAAACTTCAGGCTCTCAGTGCATTTTCCTCTAGTCTAGACAGCTACTTTGAACACGTGATTGACAACACGGAAAAAGAACAAGGAATAAGATGTCAGTGATGGATGCGATTAAAAGTGTTTTTATCATGTTGCACATCTTCCGAAATCATGCAATAATAAGGTCATTTTAAGGACTAACCTGAGGTCACACGGTTGTGGGTAAGGCAAAGTTTAAAAATGCAGCAGCCTAGTCTTAAAATAAATTACTATTTTAGAAAACCTTTCTTACACTCGCTACCTACTAATACTATTTGAATTCTTAGTACGTAACAGTACGCCAAGATCTTTTGCTATAGTCTTCCTATCTAAGATTTCCCCATTTAATTGGTACTTATGAGTGGTTATGTATCTTTTGTTCGTAAATGTTATAGTAAAACATTTTTTTACGTTTAGGTACATTTTGTTTCGCTGACACCACTCACAAATAGTATCAATATCACGCTGCAATCTCAAACAATCGCTATGATCACCAATCTCTCTATATATCTTTAAGTCATCAGCATAAAGAAGACAGGGACTCGACATTTTGCCAATCAGATCGTTGATAAAAACTATAAAAAATAATGGGCCAAGGTGAGATCCTTGAGGAACCCCGAATTTGATAAATACAGGTGACGACCTGAAGCCTTTAAGAGCAACGATCTGACTTCTGTTATCAAGGTACGACTGAATCCAACGTAGAAGATTCCCGTGAATACCAGAACTAGCTAATTTATTACAGAGGAGAAAATGATTGACCTTGTCGAATGCTTTTGTGAAGTCGGTATAAATAGAGTCCACTTGACCACCACGTGCAAACACACAAATAATTTTTATTTTTAATATTATTTTTTTTTGTTAATTAGTTTATTTTAAATTCATTGTCATCTTTTAATCTTTCTTTTAGATGTCGCCAAGTTTTTTGTGTAAGCTGTATTTACCTGTAAAGGCATATATTTTAATAATGTTTTTTTTCTATGTTTGTAAAATTGTATAATTATATGTCGTTGGTAAATCTGATTCAATAAAATAAATAAAAATAAAAATTATACTCAAGCAAGTTAGTGAAAAGTATGAAATATGAAACTAATTTAAAGAAGAGAAAAACTACAACAATAACATGGGGCTAACAAAAGCTGTTAAGCATTAAATTGATTTGTTATATTTTTGATAAATGCACGTAATTTTCTACTAAGTAATTTTGCCCTGTGGACCTGCCTAACATTACTTATTTAAATTTCGAAGCAGGCTATTAATAAAACCCCTTATTCCATTCAAATAAAACCAAGACTGAGGAGTAAACTAAAAATTAACACCACCGTAAAATGTCTTAAGCCTCCAAAATTCTAATACACACGATAATTTAACCCTTTCAAGCCTACACGGCCTAGTCGACCGCGTTACAACAAAATTGAATTAACAGTCAGCGCTTATCGCGGGCGCTTAAGACCGCACACTCAGGGCTGCCACCGCCTACTTTATAAACAAGTGAAAGGTTATTTAAAATAATGAAATGTTGAGTTTTGCTCTACATTTACGTAATCAAATCAGAGCGGGTAGTGATGAGCCAAGTGAGGTTTTCTTATGTTTGCGGTCACTGTTTGTTTTAGTTTTGGAAATGCTTATGAGGCGCTTTTATAAGTAACATGTGGCGATATTTCAGTTTATACTGCTTCAGGACAAACTATGGGCAACGTTGATCGTTTTTTTTTTACAAACAGGAGATTAAACGTCATGGATGTATAGTTATCTAAAGAACTGTTTCATATCAAAGTCAATCTAGCTGCATCTTTAATCTTTGTTAGGAGAATGCTGCTTAAATAACCGACTACATATCAAAGTCTTAACGTTATCTTTTTAGCACCTCGATTGTGGGTTTTTGAAATCAATTGTTATCGCGACGGTCTTATGATTATGATCCTGTAGGAGTTATCCTCTGAATATATTTGACACTAACTCATTAACACCTCACTTTTTATTGTATTAATATGTTTTAAATGTGCTAGGGCATTCAATTTTTTTTGCTTTTAATATAAATAATTATTAAAATCCAGTACATAATCTCAATTGTCAAATTAAATGTATTTAAAATTAACAGTTATACATTCGAAATTCAATCATAATCCTAATCCTTAAAATGGTTGTTGGTAACCTTATATCTAACCCTCCCGGGGTTTCACGGTCACGGAAGCCACGGCATTCGCGGGGTCAAATCAACCCGATCTTACGGGCCGGTTACGTCCCGGCAACCATTACACGATTTGGACTCGCCCGCGTGTGAAATGTGGCCCGATAGGCATTCGATGGGTTAAAATCGAGCGTAAATATTTGTAGGTAGATAATTAATGTGCTCCTTAATCAGGGTTTTACGATATTTATTCATACAGGCATCTTTACAAGAAGTACATATTTTGTCATTATCGGCACCAGCACTGACTCTCCCACTTGTTAGTCGATTACACCAGAACGGCTGAAGGGATATGTTTGAAATTTGACACAGAGCTAGATAAAACTTTTACCATTCTAAAAGTCTCGAATAGCACATAGCAAATCTATGCTGGAGAAGAGTAAAGTTCGGTAAAAAAAGTATAGTTTAAAATTGAATATTCCACGCGTACGATATCGCAGACTACAGCTTCAAAATATTACTTTTCATAATTTTAACAATAAACATGTACATATTGCATTCAACAATGGATGGCATTATAAATTTCGAACAATTTTATATGGCTAGACAAATTTCATTTTGCGCTGAAAATTGTTCTGTCAATTGACTTATTGCCCTCACCATCTGGCGCTTTTAGCGACGGCTCCTCTACCCCAAGGCTAGAGAAGATTTTCCCGCCTATTAAGCAAGTTGGTAATGGCTTAGCAAATGATAAAGAGAAGATACTGCTGCCGCTTCTTCTAGCGGTAATCTTGCGACACCCATAGGAACAGCAGGACTGGTGCTTTTCTACGTCCGTGCCGGCATCTCACGACACTTACCGATAGGTGTGTCAAAAATATTTAAATATACAGTAAAACCGAAGAAAAAAAAGTAATCCACGTAAGAAACATTCAGAATCAACATTGGCATAAGTTTCCCATGTTACCTAGTCCAGGATCGAACCAGTAAACCAATTTACCATTCCACAACGGACGTCGTGAACTCATACTGATGTTATTTGATCAATAACTGGATGATCGGGTTGTTCACCTCTTGGTTTACACCCAATCGTACTTGAGAATTATTTTCAATAGAATGGGCGTTCGTTTGATCACAATCCTGGAAAAGTTTCAATTGAAACTGAAAACCAATATTCGCCTCAGGTGGGTTAAGTATCGAGCCAAGATCTTGGGGTCCTGGGTTCCGGTTAGGGCAACAAAGATTTTCGAATTTTGGGGCTTGAGGGTTTGCGATCACCAACCTGCATTTGACAATCGCGTGATTATGTACCCATCATTGCTGTTGTTACTTGCTAATGATCTAATGATAGAGGTCTTTGCCCTGCAGTGGTAAGTAAGATTATAGGCAGTTACTTACCAATATTAGGTAGCTTTGTCGATTATGGGTACAAAAAACGACTGAACCAGATATTCTGGATTTACGAGCATTATTGTAAGGGATGAGATTACAGAACGTTTTGTTGCTTTTTAAACGAGTTGCTAAGTGCTTAGCTAAGAAAATGTTTTGGGTTGAGTCAATTTAGGAAATAACTCCTTGTAATTATTATCTGCTTGGAGATGCTACGAGTAGCATCAACTCATATTGCTATCAAGCATGTCTGACGCATAATTTATTGATATACATAATGTTCTGCACATTATTTTTAACTTTATGTTTAATAGAGTAAAGCTTGATTTATTGCTGACTTATGAGGACATGCAAAAGCGCGAGCAGTTTTTTGCCTAGCCGGGCAGTTAGTTTTGGGACGACAAGTGTTCGGGCGTCTTGGGTTAATACAATAATGTAACCAGCATGATTAAACCAAGTATTACCAGAGCATAGATACTATTCTTTTCTTCTCTCTGTGTCGTGTGGTCCTTTTGAGATAGGCTTCGCGACGCACATAGAGACACTGTTTACCATTATTTTTTTTTTATTGAACCCTTGCCTGAATTTTTTTTAAATAGTTTTTTTTTGTTTACATGTTTATGTTTAAAATTCTAATCGATTTAAAAAATCAAAAATTCTTTATTTTTTTAACAAAAACTTACTTATATCTAGTTTACGAAACCTCCTTTTAGGCATAAAAAATATGCCTGTATGAGGAGATAACGCTCTGAATATCTGCATATCTAAGTTGGTACATACATTAGTGTGTGTGTGATACATGTAGGTATAATTATTTTATCTCCTATAAACTATTCGGTACAGATTAATTGGTATTTTAGTGTGTTCTTTAGATGTCCTTTAGCATGAATGTTTCTTATTATCACAATAAAATCACCAGGTCAAATGAAGACAGCTCGATACATTACGCGGCTCACGCCTGCGCACGCGCCGGAAAAGGCTCCTCCGCGATACTTCGCGCCATTGAACTGTGAATACTCAACTACCTATTTTGTTGCATGGTATCTAATAAATACCTATATTTAGCCGACGCAAAAAAGACAAGCCTATGTGTTCATGATCACTGTTAAAAAGTCGAATTTAAATTTGAAAAAATCACTGTTTATGAAACCGGGGTTAACAGCCTTCAAAAATTAAAGAAAAATATTCTTCCACGTATGAAATGACCCGACATAAAATTTGAGTCGGTGCCAAGCACGTAATCGCCGACAATCATCATGTACCAAAAAAAATTGGTGGATTTTGAATTTTTGAAACTTTTCGACTGTAAATTATTTTTGTGATAAAAGTTTTACCAGAACTTAACCTTATATACGTACACTGCAGTTACTATAATTTCCAACACTGTTTCACATTACACGTAAAACATTCGAAATGATTTAACACGACGCAGTTACCAGATCATAGTAACAAATTGAGTTATGCCCTCCGCACAGCCGGCCATTGTAATAGTATACCCTGCCCGGGGTGGGAATTTTTAGAGGTCTCTTCGCTGAACACGAATCCCTAGGATAGGTAGAGGTGTGCAAAATGTTAAACTAAATACTACAAAAACAGAAACAATAACAGCCTACAATCATCCCACTGCAGGGAAAAGGCCTCCATCATTGAATTCAAGTTACCACTGCAATGATGGGAACTGGCATAATCACCACGCTTGCCAAATGCGGGTTGGTGATCACAAACCCGAGCAACGTTCGAAAATTCGAAACTATTTGTTGCCAGACCCGGGGATCGAACCTGGGACCCCGTGATCTTGGCCCGGTATTTAAACCACTAGAGCGACAAAAATAAAAAGAATATTTATAAAACAATTTCGTGGTTCTATAATAGCATGGTAAGTTTTGAACTGGACGTCAAGAGAGTAAGTAATTTTTTACACGCGAACCATCATAAATTGAAAGGATAATCTAGAGATTCATCATCATCATCATCATCTCAGTGAAATGACGTCTATGGACGTACTTTATTTTGATATTTTAGCAACTTAATTGCACTTATACTATCAGCGTCTTTCTCGCGCCACCTTTGCAATCAGTAAAATCAGCAAAATCAGTTTTATTTCTACAAATAGGCCCCTGGAGGCGCTTTTACACATCCTAAGATAAGAGGTAAAAAAATCAGTTACCAGTTTTACCAAGACTAGAGATAAGAGGTAAAAAAATCAGTTACCAGTTTTACCAACCATCGCAATTAGCCTTGTAGGTTCTTTCCATGATTTTCAATCTAGAATCAACCACAAGTCACAACAAAAATCATAAAAATACTAATCGAACTAAAAACCTATAAACAGTATTAATAAATAATAAGTTACTAACATTGAGTATCTAATCGGATTAACATAAGCTAATTACATTATTTTACTCAATTTAATACTCCCGGATCAGGAAAGAATAGTCCTTTGCTGCGCCTGCGCTTCCTTAGTATTGAACACTCAACAACCAACTTTAAAGATTTGATGCTAAGGTTTAAAATACGTTGACAGATGTAACCTTATAATCGTTATCGTGATTTTATGCTGATGGTCAGAACATGAATATGTGTTACTAAGTAAGACTCTCATTGAGATAAACAATAAATTATTAGTTAACTGACGATAATAATAATTGAAGGTAATTTTAATCATCACAATGCTAATTTATATGATATTTAATTTAATTGCATTTATAATATCAGTATTTATACTTGAAAAATTATGTCCCAGGCGGGACTCGAACCCGCATCTCCTCGCATACCAGGCGCAGCGCTATTTCTTTTAGAGCCCTATCAAACCAAAATACACCGAAATCGATCCGACAGTGTCCGTGGTGAAACATAAAAAAATCAAACCATCCCAGATGGCACTGCTAACGCTTTGCCGCGGGGCAAAAAGTAAATATCGAACTACCCTCGTCAAAGCCAGTTAGTTATTGGCAGCTTTCGTTTATTTACTGACCACCAAAAGAGGCGTCAAAGTTAACTAGGTGTCCGGTGCAGCCTTCCGACGTCCGGTCCGCGTCCGGATCGTCCGGGACCGGAAAATTTGTCCTACCAAAGCCGGAAATACAGCGAAACGTCGATTTTCTAGTTAAAAAATGTGTGTAGGATATTAATTAATGTTTAATTTTTATCTTAATCTTCTTTTTAATTTCTATGTCGATTTTGATGACGTATAGACGTAATTTTTCAAGTTTATACTGATATTATAATTGCAATTAAATTGCTAAAATATCATATAAAGTTTAATTTTTTTTATTAACCCATCCGGGAACCGAACCCGGGACCAAGGAGCAGAAGACTTGAAACCGGTGTATATGTCACTCCACCACGAGGTTGTCATTATCAGCCCGATGCGGGATGCAATTGCAAACCCGCAACCACATTGTTTCCTCGTGCACTAGCACACCAGACTCCTCAAATTCCAAAATTTTAGGGTGAAATTTGGACAAAACATGCAAATATGCAATTAAAAACCTCGCACAGCCGTTATGACGTCCGAACGGTTTGCGGGAGCTGTCCGGAACACTTCCGAGCTAAAATTAAAAGTCACATCCAATGTGTGGATTACCTAGAGTATTCTGTTTTACAATTGTACCTAAATAGATTTTATTTCATTTAATGTTTATTAGTTTTCGCACAAATTCCCAACAAAAATTTTAACTGGCATTGTTTTTTATGTGTAGCGAGCGCTCTTTAGCGCATAAATAAATATAAATCAAATTATAAGCTTCTAGGTACACATTTTAAATTCTTTGGATTATTGGTAGAGGAGAATGACTACACTTTACATTTCTGCCTAACTTAATGGTCGACTGGCAGAGAATTCCATACGGCATTAAGTCCGCCATTTGTATGTTGTTTTTTTGCAACAAAAAATTGATTAAATAAATAAATAAATGACAACGACCTCCATAAAATAGAGTTTCGTACACACTGGTCCTCAAAGTGTCTCCTGCTCCGAGGACCTTGGTTCGATTCCTGGACGGGTCAATGTAAAAAAAATACCATATTTTCTCCGGTTTTTCCGGCATCGCCTCATGCGATATACATACTTACACTCGGGTTTTAATAACCCTTCTCACATGAGACAGTCGCATAAACGACGCAATAACAACACTTCTACCAGAACACCTCTCCTGTTTTCGTCGGTTAAAAATAATGCAAAAGGAACATTATTTATTAGTTAAGCAAGTGAATTTGTAGGTCAAATTAATGTTCTAGCAATTTCTTAAAGACATAATATTATCGCGCTGTTTGTATGACGATTAGCAGAGCTGTTGTGACTGCTAGTATTTGCTTAGGTGTTAAATAATTTATGTACGCAAATAATGCACAGTGTTATTACTATATGAGTAACGATGTACATGTCACTCTATCATCAAATAATATCTATATTCGTCAATTATTTTTCAGAGTAAAATTAACTCCGAAACAGTTTCTCTCACTGATTTAAGCTTTCGTAGTCACTATATTACAATTACAAGTGAAAAATGACGACCTTCTGAGTGGCGTAAATACCATTTTTCAATATATAAACTTGAAAAATTTTGTCTCAGGTGGGACCCGCATCTCCTCGCACAAAATTTTTCAAGTTTATATACTGATATTATAAGTGCAATTAAGATGCTAAAATAAGTATCAAATAAAGTATACCATTTTTCAAGTTTCGCCATCTCCCAGTCCTGGGTTCGATTCTCTGACAGGTCATTACAAACATTTGTAGACGGATACCAACAACTAAATTTTTCTATGTTACCTAGTGTCTGAGTGTTAGTGGTACCTTCGTTGTTTCGGATCTCTATACAACAAGTGGTTTTATTAGTTAGTTACTTTGGAATCCAAACAATGTATGTGATGTCGACCTCATTTGTCGTTTGACTGAGATAATGATAATACTGTGGGAATAATTTTCTATAACGCGCAACGCGTTTGTTTTATTTACTAACAGCGATATATTACCGTTTTTAACAGACACCAATAAATTGAGGAGGTTCTATGTTCGTCTGCATATTTGCAAGGCAGCAACCAATCAGTGTTGACGCAACGCAAGCGCAGCGGCATTTACTTAACGCTGACTGGACAATGCCGCGACGTCGACGCTCGAGAGACGCTAGTGTGGGTAGGCCTTTATTTATAATATTGGGGGTTAAAATATGAAATTGCCGTTTTATTGTAATAGGTTCTTTGCATTGACATAGAATCTTCATAGTTTGAGGTTTTCGAATGAAACTTTTTTCTCATGGTTTCTATGATGTTCTTCTTTTAAAAAATGTGAAACATTTGAATATCGACTTTCAATTGTTTTTGTTATTTAACTTAGACAAGAAAAATGGATACTGCGAAAATTCGAGTGATTTTTGAATACGAGTTCCGACGCGGAAGTAACGCGGCAGAAACAGCCCGCAATATCAATGTTGCGTTTGGAGTTTGGAGAGGGATCTGCTGATGAACGCACCGTGCGATTTTGGTTTAAACGCTTTCGTGATGGAAACTTCGACTTGAAGAACGAGCTACGAGGAAGACCGCCCACACAGGTGATTAACGATGAATTAAGAGAGATGGTGGAAGCCGATCCTAGTCAAACTACCCAGGAATTAGCGGCATGGTTTAACGTAACATTACCCACAATATTGACTCATTTGCGTCAACTTACCAATAAAAAGGTAATGGTAACTGTTTGGTGGTCTCAGTATGGTGTTATTCACTATAGTTTTCTCCGATCTGGCCAATCAATAACGGCAGATGTCTATTGTGCCGAACTCCGAACAATGTTGGCAAAACTAGCAGTAAAACAGCCCCGACTCATGAATCGATCTTCACCATTATTGCTCCATGACAACGCGAGACCTCATACAGAACGAGAAACCGTTTTGACCCTTCAGGAACTGCAATTAGAAACCATTCGACATCCTCCGTATTCGCCAGACCTTGATCCAATTGACTACCATTTGTTTCGTGATTTGGACAATTCTCTACGTGACAAGAAGTTCTCTTCCCAGGAGGCAGTACAAAATGCTTTCACACATTTTGTGCAGTCTAAATCCTCAGAGTTCTATCACAAAGGCATAAATGACCTTCCTATTTGATGGCAGCAATGTATAGATAATAATGGTAACTATTTTGATTAATTCATACTTTAACCCCTATTATTAGTGCGGAGAACGGCAGTATTAACTTGTCTGTAAAAAACAAATATACAGACGAAAATAGACATACCTACATATAAAAGAAGAATCAAATAAAATTAAATATTAAAAATCAATAAAATCTATTCTTTTAAATAATTGCTACTATACAATTAATGAATACCTGAATGACAAAAATCTAATAAAATTAAAATAATAAAAAAATAAATACAATGGCCACAAATATTACCTACAATTCTCTTTAATTTTTTTCAAATTCAAACATTATAAAAATGTTTAATAATATAATCTAATAAAAATATGAGATTAGCTGTTATTTTGATATAAATTAATAACTATCACAAAATTAATCGATATCTATAAACTGAATATAAAGTCAATTTTAGAAAGTATGTATAGGTACACTTATTATTTGTTACTTTGTACTAAAATATTATGTAATTATGGCGTCATCCTCTCTGTCTACTACTAATTGTATTGTTGTGCCGAACAGGGTCTATAATGAACTGTTTATATCATATTTTATAACATCCTTGTAACATTATAGAACGCAATAAAATATTTGAATTGAATTGAATCTCCGCAATTTATTGGTGTCTGTTAAAAACGGTAATATAACGCTTTTAGTAAATAAAACAAACCCGTTAGGTACCGTAACGCGTTGCGCGTTATAGCAAATTAATCCCAAAGTATAGCTACAATTACCAAAGTAACACACAAACAAACAGACGCAATTATATTACACAAACACGTTGCATTATTAGCGGCTGCCGCGCGCAGATAACAGTGATTCGCTATTTTGAATAATTTTGACGCTCAAGCTTTAGGAGGCTTGATAAACTTAATACTGGGGCATTTTCCTTAACGGAATTTGAGGGACTCAACATAATGATCGATTATCTCATTGACAATGAAACCAGGACCTGAATCCGAGATTTTAAGCTCAGATTATGTTCGAATCAAAGTAAAACCCGTATTTAATTCAAATAATTTGTATGCTATTAATACAACCAACCAACAATTTGTTTGACTAATAAGCGAACGAATTAGGCTTAAATTTTTAGTTAGACTTACTTTACTGCTACTTAAATCTGATTTTTATGATATAAGTACTTTAACATGTTTATAATATTATTATATATATGGGATGGGAATATGGGATGTACAAGCGGGATTTAGGAAGGGAATGGGATGTACGGATCAGGTCTTTTCCCTACGATGCATTACGGAAAGATATTTGGCAACAAACCAAAAAGTCTTTTGTGCATTCGTAGATTTGGAAAAGGCCTATGATAAAGTGGTGAGGAATGAGTTGTGGTCGGCATTAGCTGTGCATGGGGTGAGCAGTAAGCTGATACGGGCATTGAATTCCCTCTATAATAAAGATTGAAAAGTTCATAATAAAAAAATGGTGAACGGTTTTGAAACAGGGGACTACCGTTTCTTTGCTCACCAGTTGGCGCCACTGTAGACTGAGGTCCGGAGTTATAGCTGTCAAAGGCGATTGGCGCCGAAACAAAGTGTTATATCTTGAATCTAATTAAGGTATATCTCTCTCTATAAGGATTCTAGTGCTTGTGTCAGGATAAACGGAGCGTAAACTGATTGGTTTAATATCCAAAAGGGTGTTAGACAGGGATGTGTAGCGTCTCCGTGGCTGTTCAACCTTTTCATGGATAATTGTCTGACAGATCTGAAAGAGAGTGATTTTGGTCTAAGAATGAATGAGTTACGCGTCAAATGTCTTCTTTACGCCGATGATCAAGTATTACTTGCATCGACGGCTAAGGATTTGCAAGCGATGGTGACTATTATGAATGAAGCTTTGGAAAGATAGGGAATGAAAGTGAACACAAAAAAGACGAAAATTATGGTGTTTGAAAAGGAAGAGAGCATGACAGAAGTATGTATTCGGATTGGTGGTAATGAACTGGAGCAAGTGAATGAGTTTGTATACTTGGGGTCGGTGTTTACTAGGGACGGAAAGTATGAAAGTGATATTGAAAGGAGAGTAACTATCAGTATATAAACTTGAAAATTTTTCAAGTTTATATACTGATATTATAAGTGCAATTAAGTTGCTAAAATATCAAATAAAGTAGTAGAGTAAATGCTGGTAACAGAGTGAATGGTGCGCTGCACGCCTTTGTGAATAGCCAGAAGATTTCTATGAAAGCTCGTCTGGCTGTGCATAGAGGGGTGTTGGTTCCAACACTCATGTACGGAAGTGAAAGTTGGGTATGGCAGAAAAAGCACGAAAGTAGAATAAATGCAGTAGAAATGAGAGCGCTAAGAAGTATGTTAGGAGTGAAATTGAGTGACAGGATAAGAAATAGTGAGATAAGAGAACGTTGTGGTGTGAAAGAAGATATTTTCACAAGGATTGAGAAAGGGATGCTTAGATGGTTTGGGCATGTAGAGAGGATGAATGAGAGAAGAATGACTAGACAGATCTACAAGACGAGTGTGAAAGGGAACGTTGGAAGAGGAAGGCCTAGACGAACGAAGGAGGCGTGATAATATTTATGTATGTAATATTATTATACGAACATTATATTAAGTAAAACGTAAGTGCGTGCGTTATGTACTCCAACATCCGACATTAAAATATTTCTTCCAAATCTGTCCAGCCGTTTAGGACAAACTTACAGAACAATATAATGTATTAGGATTATACAGTGAAAGTGTCAAAAATGTCCACTCCAACGTCAGTCAATTGTCTTATAATCGCAAGGCATATTCTGATGAACTACTAAATCTTTCCGACAGACTCAAATGACTGTATGTATGATAAATTAATTGTCTAAATAATGATTTGCAAGTAATATTGACCCCAATAAAGACAAACTATGCACACTCCACTTTTTACTATGCTAAGCAATATTATGAACAAACTTGACCCATAGAAAAAATGGTTGTTGCATTTTTAACCAAATCGGGTCATAATTACATCAATTTAAATGTAGGTAATGTGTAACACTTGTAGCGTTGTCATCAATGTATTCAGTAATTATAAAAACCGGTCAAGTTAGAGTCGTAATCGCCTGCAGAGTTATACATACTCGTATAAAACGTTATAGGAGCGTATTAGAAATGTTCAGAAATCGAGTCTAAGATTTGAACTCAAATCATCCATTCATTGAAAGAAAGAAAGAAAGAAAAATTTATTTGTCGAGACAAAGAGTTCTAAGGCCGATAAAGGTGTACAAAAATAGGTAGCTAAAAAAAAACAATAGGAATAAGATAAAAAAAAAAGAATTGCTTGAGTGAAGAATCAACACTCGAGTACGTTACTTATTCTAGAACGCATTTCCAACTACGAGTAGTATCAGTTGAATCGAGTTTCAAACTAGATTTAGGAAGAGATTCCGATTTGTCAATGATACAAGTCTGTTTACGTGTACGATTTATTCTTTCCGAAAATACGATCGTAATGATCAATACCTATCCTCGAATATATTCAATGGATCCATTGCAAAAGCAGTCAAATTTAAGTAAAATCTCTACTCAAGCGTGGTGAGGAGGTCTCTTGAGTAAACACAGATCAAATCTTAACTCAGCTCCGATTGGCGCTTGAGTGACGTTTTAGAATAAGCATAATCTGTGATCAGCGAATCTATGCTCAAGTACAATTTTAGAATAAAATCTCGTCTTAAATCTAGTTTTAAGTCATGATTTATGCTTGAGCGATGTTCTAGAATACGGGCCTAAGATGCCTATATTTTTTATAATTAAGTAATGCAGTAGTATGGCCGACATAATTTAGCCGGGTTATAAGGTTGACACTGACATAAAATCGACGTCAATCATTGAAATGAGGACACTTTCGGGTGACATTTTGTATCGCACTCTGTATTCTAGTTCTATATCGATGGTTAAGGTTCAACACGGCTTGAATGAACCAAAACACGCCACCCAATAGTACCTAGTGCATTGTAAGTGGTTCGTACACAATGCTGATCCGTGCCGGCCGGTGCCAGGCGCGCGCGCACTTAGTGACGCGTACTACGGTATTATGCGCGCTATTAATGTATACCAACTCAATGGAAGAAATAACGAATGATGTTTATTTTGTATCGCTTCATAATATTATGTAGGCTGCAATACTGCCGTAATGGAAAATTTAATAAGTAAATGCCTAAAAATAATTAGTACTTTAAAGATGGTTGACCCAAAGTACTATAAGTAGCAAATATCTATCATGATGAAGATGATACTCGGTTTTTCTTTGGGTATAGTGAGTATAAATTAAATAAATCCCACATAATTTGTAAAGAAAATGCAGCCACCAATCAATGTAATTACTTGAATTCATAATAAATAACACATGATTGTTTAAAATAGTATAAGTCAATGATTGAATTTGATAGATCTGTTATTTCACATTATCTGACACTTGTACTCTTGTTTTGGTTGACCAAACTATTTTTAAGTTTATTGAGTATACTTCGCGCATCACTAGCGACGCACGCGCAGAACCAGTTTGGCTTCGGTCCTTCCCGTTTGTAACTACGTTTGACTTAGCACAGTAAATATATAGTAAAGTATCTCCACTTCATAAGTCCTCGGTTCCATCCTCAAGGTCGTCAATCTAGTACTCAATCTCGAAAATTTTTAATACTTCAGATTTTATTTTTAGGGGTGGTAGGATCTACCTCCTAGTGGTCCACCCTGGGCAACGGCATCTTTGGTTTTCAATCCAATTATGACGGCTAATAGTTCCCTCTGCAGTGGTAGGCTTCGTAAGAGGCCGCCTGGATGCTACCTACCGCCCTCCTGCCGGAGTCCAGCGCCAAACAGTTTTTCTGTGTTCCGCTGGTGTGTGAGAGAACCAGTGCCTCTGGGTAAGCTCGCTCCATCTTAGGCTTCATCTTAAGCGTAAAGAGCAAACCCATTGTTTATAAAAAAATATATATATTAAAAGATATTTAATAAATTTCATAATAAGCCAATGATTTCAGCCAAACGATATCCGCCAATGAACATAAGGATCTATCGAGTCCTGATCGATCGGACGATCGCTCTTGCCGTTCGCGCCCAGCGGCTTCCGACCTTCACCAGATCGTTGGTCTACCGCATATAATCGATAGCATATAATCGTTTAGACGACCATTTGGATCAGCGGTAGTTAACGCTGCTTCTGAGCCATGGGTCGCGGGTTCGATCCCCGCACAGTACAAATATTTGTGTGCATGAACATGTCTGTTTGTACTGGTCTGGGTGTTTTCTATGTATTATAAGTATGTATTTACAAAAAAAAAAAGTATATAAGTAAGTTTATCGGTTGTCTAGTACCCCATACGACAGGGTACTTAATAGTACCTTAATTTGGGACTAGATGGCTCAGTGTGGCCCAGTGAGGCATGTCTAAAATATTTATTTATTTATTTATTTTATAATCTTCTGGACCGCGGTCGCTATCACAGAACTTTTCCGCCTCGTTTCCTCTTACTATATGTCTCTCTCTCCCACTGCCACTTCAGCTCCGCAATTCTTCGAACTATGTCGGTTATCCTAATTCAGATTCTACCACGTAGGGAAACACACATAAATCTTATATATAAAATTCTCGTGTCACAATTTTAGTTACCTTACTCCTCCGCAATGGCTATACTGGTTTTTACCAACGTTTATATGCATACTAGCTGTTCCCCGCGACTTCGTACGCGTCAATTTATGTTTCTATGACCGCCATTATTTTTCAACATTTTTCACTAATGCTTCGCTCCTATTGGTCACAGCGTGATGCTATATAGCCTATAGCCTTCCTCGATAAATGGACTATCCAACACAAAAATATTTTTTCAAATCGAACCAGTACTTCCGGAGATTAGCGGGTTCAAACAAACAAACAAACAAACTCTTCAGCTTTATAATATTAGTATAGATTCAGTAGGTCTGAGAATCGGCTACTATCTATTTTTCATGCCCTTTAGTGATAAGAGTTGTTTTTTTTTTATTTATGGACAAAATTTTTTGTTTTTATAATGTGGCAATAAAAAATACATACAACCCTAAATTTTTACCATTTTAATGTAATTTAATCATTTTATGGCAAAACAACGTTTACCGGGTCAGCTAGTAAATGTATAATAAACATAAATGTTATAATTTATCAGCATAGATAACTATGTTTTGGGGTATTCCGATGCGTTTAGTGATGATTAAGTTAAGCTATTATACTAGATAGTAATATTTACTGTGGGCCGTCAGTACCGAAGTATTCTAGCAATTACTGCATGTTACGCGTTACATACGAGTAGGTACATGAACTCGTTTCAGAAGGTATTTAAAACACTCGATTACAGTTACGTATCATCATTATACTAATTTAAGAAAATAAGTCAAATAACAACCAAGGCTTCCTGATTTATAAGATTTTATAAGGAACTTGTAGTAATTTGCGACTCAAATCTAAAGCAAAAGATTTGGGACTCATACCATGTACTTGTCTGTAATGAGTATCCGTTATATCGATCGACGCTGTAGCAAGTGCTATGATCACGGAAGAACTGAGTTTCGTTCTTTTGTGATCAGTAGGGCTAAGTAGCGAAACCATGATAAATTTGTGCACTTGTCTTATTTTATCATTTTTCCTAACATGGCAAACAAACGAATATAGCCATATTACATAATTATATGTATAGTTTTCTGTGTGGAAACATTGGTTCATATTATTATCATTCGTTCAATTTTACGTCCGATTTGGCTAAAACACTTTTTGCCTAAGATTATCGCATTTCGTATTTTGACAGTTAGGCCTGCCATGTTAGCAGCGGTAGACAAACGATATAACGCTGCCAAATTCGATAAAAGGCCGCTATAATATTATGTCGTGGGTCGCATCTCAGCCCTACAGGGTGTTTTATTTTTACTTTTACCTATATTTACGACAGTGGAATCGCGGACAAAGCCTAGTTCTGTACTATATAAGTAGATATAAAAACTTAACCTAGCCACTCGGTCCCAAATATAATACATATTTTTACAACTTTACATTCTTAAGTCTACACTTGGTTGCAAACTTAGTGACCAGTTTAATAACAAGCCAGAGGTAAATAACCATTCGGCTGGTAAACTCAAAAGTACAATAATATAATTTTTTATGATGTTTACGATTAAACTTAATGTTTGAACAAAGTTTAGAGTTGGTTTGTCGAAATGTATGTGGTTGGGAGTAAGTCAAGAAAGAAGATATTGTCACACGGATTGAGAAAGGGATGCTTAGATGGTTTGGGCATGTAGAGAGGATGAATGAGAGAAGAATGACTAGACAGATCTATAAGACGAGTGTGAAAGGGAACGTTGGAAGAGGAAGGCCTAGACGAACTTGACACGATCAAATCGGGGATGTTCTGAAGAAAGGTCAGGTCAAGAGTACTCTAAACCGACGAGCATGCATGAAGAGATTGATGAATGTGGAAGAAGCGAAAGTTGTATGCCAGGATCGTAGTAAGTGGAAGGCCTTGGTCTCTGCCTACCCCGTTGGGAAGGAGGCGTGATAATATGTATGTATGTATGTATGGGAGTAAGTCAGCAGTAAACGTAATAAAGATTTACTAGTACTATTAATACATTTTGTTTGATGACAAATTTTTCGTCGTTGCACGATGATTGTCGAAGATTTCTTGTTTGTGGCGCCAAGTCAAGATTGGTGGGTGGCTCACATCGCGCTTTTCGTTATTAAGTGTTTTGGTGTTTTTTTTAATTTTTGATGCTGTCACCCCAATAAATCCAATCTTCGGAGTGCTTTTTTTTCAAATTTTAATGTGACCAACTTTAAGTTATTATGACTTATCAAAATAAAATTGCCGATTATAAACGACGTTGACCTTAAAGACCAACACTACAAGGATTTAATTAAATCCATCCATTTATATTTTTATTTCATAGTGCAGTGTTATATCATAGTAATCGCATCATCTGTAATGTGCTCTCGACTGTATACTAAGCATCGACTTGAGTGACAAGATTTAATGTGATTTTGGATAGGAATCGGAAAGAAATCTTAATTTATCAACTGTTTATTTTTTGTCACTTGCAAAATCAATTTTGATAGAGTTCGGAAAGATTAAGACCAAAATTCATAGATTTTTTACTTTTAAGTTAAAAAGTTAAGTTAACTTAACGAACATCACAAATGTTGCGAAGCCCTGCTATTACCAGTCAGAGGTCGAAAACAAATGGTGCAACCGTTCAGTAATGCCGATTCGCTGACCACTGTTGCCGGCAATCAACTGTAATGACAAACGGACTAACCTACAGAAAATTGACAAAGACACTTTAGCATGAAGCTACATTGACACACATTGCAACAACAGTAGTCCAAACCCTTTCACTGGTTGTTCGACATCAATTTTCGTTTTCTGGGTCATATTTTCTGTACCCACAAATTTTGATCGGAAGTGTACATAATTTAAGAGTCATCATCGTTATCCCCAGCCTATGTCAGTCCATTGATAGGCACAGGCTCTCTTATAGGAGGCATTTGCCATAACTGCCACGCATGGAAGACGGTCGGTAATCTCAGTTTGGTCAATAGTGCAAAGATGACTCTTTACTCGCCTCTTAGACACCAGCATAAAGGTAAAGAGATGACACAATTTAAAAAAAAAATTTTGCTGAATGTATTTGAAAACAAGTCATCATTATGGCAGACCAAATTGCATGCGTCTTGCTACCGTCAGCATAATAAGAGCACTGAAGTTGAACAATTGACCTCATTTATGTTTTTTTTGTGGTGGCGCCAGCTTCAGTGCACGTGTATTCTTCGGTTTTAACTCTATATTTAAACAAAATAGACAAACCTAACGTTCTTGCTCGTATGGTCAAAGTCCTGGGACGTACTGGTTCCCAAGGACAACGTACCCAGGTTATGTTCGAGTTCATCTGGGAGACCAGTCGTCAAATCAACAGGAACGTGAAGGGGCCAGTGCGTGATGGAGACATCCTCACCTGCTCGAGTGTGCGCGTGAAGCTAGGAGACTGCGATAAACTATCGCTGCTTAGTTTACATCACGTTAAGGCGCACTATAATATACAATTTATCCAAACTATTATTATGCTAAACATCTCTTAAGAAAGCGTCAAAGATGACCATCTCAGTGTAACCAGCTCCTGAATAACCTAACCTATCCTAACCCGCCTGCCAAGTGTGGTGACTATGGGGCTGTGTCCTGACACTGATGTGGGATGATGACGATGTAATGTATTGTTTTTGGTTTATAGCTTTAAGAAGTAAACGCAAAATAATACCTATATTCAAATCGCATGCGTTGACTTCGTATTCACTATAATCAACTCTGTCACAAAGGCCTCTTCAAATGGTGGTCTATGGTGGAAGGAACCCTGCTGCCCGTCTCCTTCAAGTAATTGTCTTTCAGTCGCCTCTTACGACATCCATTGGAAGAAAAAGGGTGACTATTCTTTTAACGTGTCGGCATCACACGATATAAATTTCAAAAACATACAACTTGGTATTACATTTTCATATTTTGGTTTAATTGACTGAATAGTTTATCACGTCAACAAGTAAACTACAAACTTTCAACTATTTTAGCTCCTTTGATTCCACGACTAATTAATTACGGTAACACCAATTGAAACGCCAAATGAACAGTGACAAAACTTGCAAAATTCTGGTTTAAAACTTGGATGGCTTCGAATAGTTGGACAACTTTACTAGTTATATAGTTGAGATTTTTTCCCGCCAAGCGAGCCAAGTTAAATTAACCGCCGATCAGACGTCAAAGTTGTTTAAGTATGGAACGGTCTGAGACCTTGCATGTCAATAGGAAGGGTTAAGTGAATGAGTTTTGGATGTTTGAAAGTTTTTGACAGGTTATAATGAAAACGTGTATTGCGGGAAACTTTTATAAGATCGACCATGATGCATGATTATCAAGGCGATATATTGATATCACAAAAAAACGGAAGCTATTTGATATTCCATCCAGCTAACAATTTACCACTCTGTCAAATTTTATACAGATTCGTTCAACCAAGTACCAAACACACATTCAAATTTTCAACCAATTCATAGTACCTATTAGTAAATTATTATTGTTAACCATAAATCTGTGTCATCTCAATATTACTTTCTTTCGAACTTTTACACAGATTTCTTTTATTATATTAGATAGAGAAAGTAAGCCTCCCAATATTCATCTCACTTCATCTACATATTACATTATATTACCGGGACATTAATGGCATTAAATTAATAATTTATCTAACGTTAACAGGGTTCTTACATCATAATGAATTAACTAAATCTAATTATCAGTATAAATAGATTTAGGCAGCTTATACCGGGTTGCTACTCTAAAACCACATCACACCGAATCCCCATCAAGTTGCCTCCTGTTTCGCGATTCGACTAATTTAAATGTTAATTAAAAGATTAACTGGCGACAGAGTGACAGGGAAGCGTGGAGTGTCTATTAATTACATTATTTTGTAATTGCGCACATTTTCATTAATTGTTCAAAAGGCTTGGAGTATCTTTGAATGGGATGGGTATTTTGTGTATTTTAAAAACAGCGACCTTTACTTTTGATCTACAGTTTGATAAAAATAACCCCTTATGTCTATATCATCATTATATCTGCCCACATTCGTCCAAAGTTGGGCAAAGTCCTCCCTAAGGGATTCATCATCATCATCATCATCATCAGCCTATCACAGTTCACAGCTGGACATAGGCCTCTCCAATTGCACGCCACTTAGGTCGATCCTCGGCTTCTCGCATCCAGCTCCTGCCAGCCACCTTGCGCAAATCATCACTCCACCTAGCCTGAGGGCGTCCTACACTACGTTTGCCGAGACGCGGTCTCCACTCAAAAACTCGTTTACCCCAGCGGTTGTCGGTTCTGCGGCTAATATGGCCAGCCCACTGCCACTTCAGCTTGCTAATCCGGTGGGCTATGTCGGTAACTTTAGTTCTCTGCCGGATCACCTCATTTCTGATTTTATCCCTAAGAGAAACTCCGAGCATAGCTCTTTCCATAGCCCGTTGAGCGACTTTGAACTTGTGGACTAGCCGTACCGTCAGTGTCCACGTTTCGGCTCCAACCTCCAACCTCCTAAAAGATTCTACCATAGTAAAAATATACTTTTTTATAAAAGCCATGGTTTATGGTTAAAGCCAACTAGCGCACGAATATTTTAATCTGGCTTTACTGTACTTCTTTAGTCGCACTACGTCACCTATAGGATGAGAAGAAGTGTTGCTATTTTAGGTTTGAACCAGAATGTCTAGCCTACTAAAGCTCAATTCTGAACGTTGGTTCAATAGGACACATTTCTATAAACACACACATACAACATTGCACGATTCTATAAATTGGTAAATTTTACGACTTAAGAAAGAAAATCAAAGGTGATCAAACTACAACTTTTTTTTTAATTACTGTTGATCTTTTAATATTTTTGTATTTTTGATGTAATAAACAATGCAAAAAGATTCAAAAACAAATATCAACTTACTTAGCTAAACATATTTAATTATGTCGACAAAAGTATGTATATCAGTCAGTATCATCAGTGTACACATGGATCCTTACGCCCAAACAAAAAGGCATCAAAAGCCTTTATGCCTTTGCCACGCATTTAAAAAAACACAAAAACATGTAGCCAACGATATGTCTATCCACTTCACTCACGCGAAGCCGGTCATTAACCAACATACTATCGCTTTCGGCGCTAACCATTGCGGCACTTCTCCGAGGCTGCGTAACGGACATTCCTGCATACTCATCAATGTGAGTATGAAAAATGCGAAAGATGGTGTATTTTTAATGAGAATGCATAATTCATACATCAATGAGTTACTGGCTCAAATGTGATTTTGGCTGCCCGTTACAAATATAAAAAAATACACTGTCTTGAGAGATGCGGAAAAGCAGAAGGGATGCAGTTTGTATCCAAAACATAGACTTCACATAGCTAAAGCGGTATAACTAAAAAGCTTCAAATACTTTTTTATGTAACACCATTGCTGACTCCATCCAAGGCACCATAACTAACATTGCCGTCAACCTATCAATGTACATGATACTATTGAACGAGTGAAAGAGAGGTGTGACAGTGCACCTGCGTACACGCATTTCGAAATGGCGTCGCGTGACATTGACAGTGATAAGGAAGCTTGTATGCGGGTTCAGGTAATGGCTTTGGCCTTAAACTAGAAATAGCTATAAACTGTAATAGTTTATTTTTAGAAAACCTGAAATGGATGAATTTTTTTATGAGTAAAATATAATAATAAATGCAATGGAAAATAATAACTTAACGAAGCTGTTTTTTCATATTTAGTTTCGTTTGTTAGCAATAATCAACGTCGTCGTCAGGTTTTTTATGATATAAAACGCAAAAACTTTTGCAGTGTTGCCTGATTTTGACATATTAATTATTTTCGATTCAGCTGCAATTTTTTACTTCTAAAGTTCACCAGCAACCAGCGTTTGAATCGTTATAAAAAAAAACTTGTCTCCTTGTGGTCCTAAATATAAAAAAAACAATGTAATGTATAAAAAAATAAAATGATTATATTTTTAAAGGTCTAAAACACAGCAACTCAGATTGAACTTAAATGTAGTGTTATTTAGGATTTTATTATTTAAATGAATTCAATAGGCAGTTTATTTTCATTTTTGTATTTACTCATGTTGCCCTATTATCTGATTGGATTGTACTTCCCATTAATGACAGATTGACAGATATATTGGTTGTGTTTTAAAATATGTAAATAAATCTTTAGCTATGTACTTATTATAATATTAATTATTACATAAGCAGAAGCGCGTCCGCGTGCCAAAACTAGTGATTACCCGCGGTTTCTCTTGCATAACGCAGGAAGCGGCGCAACACTCCATCGGCGCAAAAACGACTCACGCGCACGCGACATGAGTGAAAACCGCTTACGAAATGAACGATGTTCAGGTAAAAAGTATTTACAACCAAAAATCTATTATGACGCCACGGAAATAATAAAACTCTGGCACTACTTAGAAATTTTAAATTATAATTTTCATATTAGTTTTAGTCATCATAAGCGAAAAACACAACATAATTATTGGTTTAATCTTTCGCGGACTAATGAAAGCAAAAAGCATGGGCTTCTGTGGATTTCGGCATAATTGCCACGCTTGGCAAACGGATTGGCGATCGCAGTTTGGCCAATTGTGAACAAAAGACGCCGCCTCGTACAATAATACGTCAATTGGATGATGATAAGTGATGGTCCCATAGCCACGCAGCGTTTCGCGCTTATGGAACTGAAACGTCGCTTAATACGGTTCTCATGACAAGGCTCAAGGTCGCACAGCGGGCAATGAATTAAGCTTTTTTTATGCTTGGTATTTATCTGCGCAATAGAATCAGAAATGAATAAATCCGTAGGAAAATTAACATAACCGACATCGCTCGAAGAACTGCACTTTAAAAGAATATTGTTTCATTGAAGTGAATTCAAAATGGCCGAAGTATTTTTTCTTATAATCACCTCGCTTCCTCAAACATTTAATTACACACTTGAATTTCACCTGAAATAAGTTTGAACAAGCCTGCCATAGTCTTGTTAATTGAAAAATTATAATTCAAAAGCAAATTTAATTAAAGACTTCAAGAAGGTTACGCGACACATAAATATGTATGCTGCAGACATTTTTGATCTTACTCTCGTAATTAAATTAATGCTTGTTAGAAACTGAGAGTAATTTTGGAGTGTTTCGAGAAAGTGAGGTTATGTTTCTACGGTTTAAAATTGTTAATTGGCACGGTTTGCGTGCGAGAGGAATAGTTTTATTTAGAATTTACAATATTATATTAATTATTTTGTATTGTATTTAAATTTAAATGTTTCTAGCGATCTCACACATTATCAAGTTTGGGCAAATGCAAATAGACATTGTAGAAGAAAAATGTTTTCTACAAAACAATATTATCAAGAGACCAGATAACATACCTACTTTTATTTTAATTTTTAAATTGTTTAAGGCTTGAGCTTGGTATAAGTAGATAGGTAGGATAGTATTTCCTAAATTCTTAATATTTAGAAGGAGTTGCCATGATTTGTTCAGAAATTGTTTTATTTGTACACGATGAAAGAATTTATCTGATTTCTGAACCTCCTAAATGGATACATTTTTGTCATCAGTAGGTACACCACAGCTTTTGCCAGACAGCCCAGACAGAAGACGCTGCTGGCCGTTTTCTTCTGGCAGTACTTTTCTAGCATCTTACGAGACTAGCTAGCTTGACTGTTTTTCTTGACCTTAAAAAAGCTTTCGATACTGTCTCTCTTCCTATCCTTCTATCGAAGCTGGAAAATATTGGAGTCAGAGGAACATCGTTGGACTTATTCCGAAGCTATCTGTGTGGAAGAGGGCATAGGGTGCTTGTCGAAAGATACATAAGTGAGGTCTCTGAAGTTACCTTTGGGGTCCCTCAGGGAAGTGTCTTGGGTCCTAAGTTGTTTCTCATTTACATAAATGAGCTAACTAACATGGATATTGAGGATGGCAGGGTAATTTCGTATGCCGATGACACTGCAATTGTTTTTAGTGGGTCTGACTGGGATTCGGTGTTTAAATTGGCTGAGAATGGCCTTCGCAGAGTAGCTACATATGGATGAAGTCAAACTTACTTACACTTAATTTGGGTAAAACTAACTACATATGCTTCTCAATTGATAAAAGAACTCAACCACGGAGCGATTCGGCTTCAATATTACATAAATGTGAAGAAAAGACCTTTCCTACCTGCAGTTGCATTGCTATTGACAAAGTTGCTTACACTAAGTATCTTGGGGTTATGGTGGACCAGAGACTCTCTTGGCACACACAGATCGAATATGTAAATAAAATAATAAGAAAACTTATATGGATCTTTAAAATTCTTAGACATATTACCACAGAAAAGTTGAGGAATCAAAGGACAAACCCGTTTCCCATACAATCTTGGGCCTGACGTTACAAGGCTGGGAATTGGCCATAAATTAAAACATATTGAAAATATTCATAAGCCCTATTTTCACAATTTTCTACAATGGGAAAGTTACTTGAATCAACCAATGAACTTGTTTTATTTTATAACCTACATCATGTATTATTTTACAAAAAAATACCATTTTGGTACTTTACCTGGATAAGATCTAGGTTCCTTTTCTATCTATAGGCAATATAGGTAGTAAACAGAGCACTTCAGCAGGGCAGTGAGAAAAATGCAAACCACATTAACTTGCGCACGAGTACGAAACATGTTTAAAATGTACTTTTAAGTACAAAACGAAATATGAGTGAATTGGAGTGAATGACAAATGACAATTAACTGTCATTGTCAGCTGATATTCTTAATAATAGTGCAACCTGTTACACCAGGAATTGAACTATTCAAAATGTTCCATTGTTTTATCAATGATTACTTATTGAACTGCAAAGCTCGTGGAAAAAAAAATAACATTCTCTAAGGTTTTTATATTTATATCAGGCTTTTAAAACGAACGGAGATAGTTAAGTTTTAATTAAATGTGTGTAAAACAGTTTACAGAGACTGTTTAAATATTAGAAAAACAATATGTATTTTATCCATTTTCTCCACTTGTCCATTGCCAATTAATTAACTATTTTTGGAGAAATAGGCAAGTATAATAAAAGGGATTTTTTGGCATAATTTTCATTGTTGTAACGTCGGGCCCAAAAATAGGGTTCTCTTTTATATTGCATTAGCACAGTCAGTAATAACCTATTGTATTTCCATATGGGGTGGGGCCTCAAAGTCAAAGATCTTGGAGGTTGAAAGAGCACAGCGATGTTTGATCAAAGTGATGTTTTTTAAACGACTTAGATTTCCAACGAATGAGCTTTACAATCTTAGTAACCTGTTGTTAGGAAACTTTATATACTAATAACAATTCTTGAAGTACATAAAACAGTCCAGGTTTACTCGGAGAAACCGTCAAGAAGAAGAAAGAAAGCTATTAGTGAACAACTAACTAGAACTGTATTTGCTAAACGTCAATTTTATGCACTCTCGGTACGTTATTATCTACAGCACACTAAATTCAAGATTTGATATAAAAATGTTTAATATATTTAATTGTAAGAAAAAAGTAGCAGAAATTTTGAAAACATAAATGGAGTACTACGCAATCTCTCGTTCTCTATCCAATGTAGAACCGTTCTAGAGTCCGTCCAGTATGTAACTCTATCGGGTTGCCATCTGTGCTCTCTCGTTATAATTGACGCAAGTCGTGCGCCGATCAGACACGCCTGTAGTTCCAGCCGTGGTATCGTCTGAGCCTTTATCGGCGCTACCTTCGCTTTAGCGGCGGCTAACATCACTCGTTTCGACCCATCTTCGTATTCCACGACCCAGTATGCGGCCGTAGCGTAAGCAGACTCGCTGGCGTCGCAGAATACGTGCAGCTGCTTTCTAGTCACTCCCCCCGTCTGAGAGTATAGACGGGGTAGACGCAAACTGCTTAGAGCGTCCACACCACTCAACCATGTCTGGAATTCATTGGCTATTTCCTCGGGTAGCGCTTCGTCCCAGCTTGTGTCTAGGCGCCACACCTTCTGTATTAGTATCTTCGCTCGGATGGTGTAATAACTCAGTAGTCCAAGTGGATCGAATATTGACATGACTGCGCTCAGTGCTTCTCGCTTCGTAGGCGTTCGTTTCAATGTCTTCACTTCTTGCGGCACTTTGACTAGCACCGTGTTAAAACTTAGTTCGTCGTTGTTAGCGTCCCACATAAGTCCCAGCGTTCGTCCATGTTGAGTCATAGCGGCACCGAGCTGTTTCGGTGTCGTGGCACGGCTATCAATTGGCAGCTCACGCAACACGTCCGGCCCGTTTGTATTAAAGGCTGTAAGCGTGAATCCCGCCTGCGCGTGTACATGACGAACTTCTTTGATGACGTCACTTGCTTCTTGTTGGGTATCGAAACAGTCGACCCAGTCGTCCATGTAATGGTTCTTCGTTATCGCTTCGTGTGCTCTTGGGTACGTACTGGCGTGTTTCTGAGCGTTGTAATCACGTACGCTATGTGCTAAAAACGGTGAACTCTTCGCTCCGAAGATCATTGAAGTCATTTTATAACGCTTTGGTGGTGACGTTCTGTCGTCGCCTCTCCATAAAAACATTTGCGCCGGCTGATCTCTTTCTAAGATTTTTATCTGTAGAAACATCTCACTGATATCCGCGGTCACTGCTATGGCTCGTTCTCGGAATCTAAAAAGCATTCCCGCCAAATCTCTCAGTAAATCGGGACCTTCTAGTAGTGCGTCGTTCAGGCACACTCCATTGCTTGTAGCGGCAGCGTCGAACACTAATCTCAGTTTACCGGGTTTGTTCACATTGGTTACTGCGAAGTGTGGTAGATACCAAAGCCGTGGGCTATCTATCTCGTTGTCTTGGCTCTCTTCGGCGTAACCTTTTTCAAACATATTATTCATCTGTTTCGTGTATGCTTCTTTGAACTCTTTCGATTTGTCTATCTTTTTCTCGATTGCCATGAGTCTGCGCCGTGCTAGATCGTAGCTCGGTGGCATAACATTCACATTTTCCTTCCATGGTAATCCGACTTCATACTGTCGTTTGACATATCTTACTGAAGTTTCAAAGGCTTCTTTGGCACGAATATCATCTGGATTTTCACGTTCTTTCTTTAAGGTACCCAATGAATCTATTTCAAAGTGTTCTTTCACCATATTGTGTAACTCGTCATCCATGGCACGCGTCGTGCACTGAGTTAAACTTTGCTTGCCGTTTACATATAGCACTGTATTTTTCTCCTTTATCACATGAGACGGCGCTATTCCATGAATCACCCACCCCAGAGTGGTAAGTGATGCTACTGGTTCATGACGTTTGCCTATTAGCAGCCTTCTGCTGACTATCAGGTGCCAATTATCCGCGCCGATCAGGATACGCGGCTTGGCGCTTACATAACATACGTCTTCATTGTTTAGTACACGCATGTGTTTATATCTCAAACAACTTTCATTTATCGTTTGTCTATGAAGTTGAAGATTCTCCATTGTTCTCGCTCTCACCGCGTGCTTCTTATTGCCTTTAGCGATGATTTGAATCTCCACTTCCGTACTTATAGGTGGCACGCTCTGTGCATTCACACTGCAAATATGTAAGTCTCGAACTGGCCCTTCTGCGCCGACGTAATCTGCTAACTCTTTATCGATCAGTGTAATTGTTGACCCCTCGTCAAGTAGAGCGTACGTACGTACTCTACCCATTGGTCCTTCTACAGTGATCGGACATACTTTTAACAATACCTTGGACGCGTCTATCGAATGATTGACAGATGCGACCACCTCTTGGTTTTGTTCTGGACTCTTGCTGTCCCTTTCTAATGTATTTTGTGGACTCTTGCTGTCACTCTCTGACATATGTAGCATTATGTGATGACGTCGACCACAACCATTCTCATTACATACTTGCGCTTTGCATTTGAGACGCCGATGTCTATCTGATAAACATAGAAAACATAATCTTTCTTCCTTTAACCAGTTCCATCTTTGGTTAACTGTCATAGCTATAAACTTTTTACACAGTGACATCTCATGGTCTCCACCGCAACACAAACAGGGTTTCTTTTGTGCCGTCCTCCTTTCTTCGGCTGTGACGTACACTCCCGTATTTTTCTTTCTTATGTTTGTGTTCGGTTTGACTGACACGACTTCTCTTTTTGTAGCGGAATAGTTCGACTGCGGCGTATATGCGTAGCGTAGCGCTTTGTTAGCCTCTCTATTAGGAAATGTGACAAAGTGATTATCTCTGGCTCCGAATAGCTTGAGTATTGTACTGCATAGTCGCACCATCGAGATTTCAAATGCGGGCTAAGTTTATCAATTATCTCCCGTGTTAGCATTGGATTTCTCAGGTATCCTCTGTTGTCTATGGAGTCCAGCGTGCAAACAATATTCTGTACTTTGATTGCAAATGTATTCAAGTCACTGGCAGTCGGTCCTAGGCGCGGCAGACTCTTCAATTCATTTAGCGTTCGATCAATTATTATCTCCGGCCTTCCGTAGCACTGTTCTAGAGTTTTCATAATTATGTCTGGATCGGATGCGTATGATAATAAAGCCGCTACTGCTTCTTTGGCTTCTCCTCTTAGACAGCTTCTTAATCTAGCCAGGTTCTCAGCTTTAGTGTATGCGCCTGTCATGGTTGATTCTTGCATTGCTGCCTTAAAAGAAAGCCAGTCTGTCGGTGCCCCGCTAAATATCGGCAATTCTATTGCTTGTCGTGGTGTCGGTCGTCTTGACATGATTTTCTCTAATGTCGCTGCGAGTACCTCCGCCCCGTCCATCTTCATTCGAGGCTCTTCCTCCTTTTTATTATCTTCCGGAGGTTGTGATGGATTCAAATGATGGTTTCTAACCATCTCTGTCATTTGAACATCTTTCTGTCTTTGTCGCTCTTGAGTAAGAATGTCGCAAGGCCCCTCTGTGGTGGGTAGCTGCGTTTCTTCGCGACGCCGGGACTGCGACTTGTCCAGCCAGTCGTCCACTCTGGCTTGACTGTCACCGGCGGGTATGCTCTCGTCGTCGGTTTCCATAATTGTAGCTATTTCATATTCTAATCGTTTTTGAATTAAGCTTTTCTCAAGTGCGGCGAGCTTCTCTGCGGCCAATAACTCCGCTTGTCTAATTCGTGCGGCAACGCTTGACCCCCTCGATGACGGTGCCTTTGTCCGTGGCACGTCTGTGTCGGCGTTGGCATCTTGACGCTTTTCTATCGGTGCTGGGTCCGTCTCCATAATATATCCGCCTTCTGCGGGTACTTGACTCCTTGATGTTTGCACCGATGGCGATGCAGGTGGCTCTTCAAAATCACATCGTCTTGAGTTTTCCATTGCTCGACTCCCGGCGGCCTCAGCTTGTCTTCGCGTTGTTGGCATCTTCTTTCTTGCAGCCCCTACTCCTAACAATCCCGGACAGGTACGCTACCGTGGGGAGCCTGTATGGGGATGGATGGTCGTGCAGGAGTGGAAAGGGAGGAACCACCCAGCAGAGAATGTACGCAGCCGTAGGGTGCTCTGTCCTGGCTGGAATCACCAGAACCCTCAGCAGTGCCTACAGTCCGGCCCCTACGCTTGCGCACACCGTACTGGCGTGGTCGGACTAGTTCGCAATCGTTTGCACTATATACGGCAGCTCGTCCGTTGACTGCACCGCCTGGGAACGGCGTTAACTCGGAACAAACACCGTTTGACACCGTTAGGTGGTGAATGCCCGAGCCGCGGTACATCCGCGTCTGGTTACACTTTCTTCTCTTCGTTACACGATGAACGGTTACGACGATGTTGCTTTACTGTTGCACTGATCTTCAGACTGATCTTGATATCTTGCTGGCTTCACTTATCCGGATCGCATGGACCAGACCTTGTTGGTTATAGGAACAAGCCGACCATGGACTTCCTGAGTGGACTGTATGCGGACGAAAACACTTGTTGATTTCTTCAGAGTTTATTTCTTTTCTTGATAGGTGACCGTGAGAGCAGGGACAATTTTCGCCTGATCACGTCCTATTCTTATTTACATTTCTTAAATCAGCCTAGTGACTATACAAAATTCGTGATTCTCCTTGGATAGACAAAGATAGAACACACATAGTCTCTTTTACTCTTTGGACACTTTCTCGATCCACCCACATAATAACTTCGGAGAAAAGAGAGGTCCGATATGTGTATTGCTATCTCTGTCTTACATATTCTAAACCTACCTACAGGCTTCTTAACATTTTTTCCACTTACAATCCTACCTACATGGGTTTTTTCTACCGACCTTCAGAATCTGTTAGGGGGACAGGGACAGCCTATAGGATACCTCCGCCGCGCGTGAGCGGGACGGCCTATAGTTATTTTCCTTCACCCCAGTACCTTTAAACAACCATACCAGATCCTACCTAATACTTTAGATATTGTAAGTGGAAATAAGAAACTGGTTTGCTATTTTATTGAAATAAAACAAGCCCTGCGCTAATACATTTCCTTATAAACTAAGGCCCTAAAAGAAATTACGTTTATTTGTGATAAAATATAAAGTCTTTACATACATACATATTCAAAGCTAAAATAATACAATAATAAGGTTAATTACATAAACTAAATATTAAATTAAACGAGATTGACGTGTGTCCGTAACAATAATGATAGAACGAAATAAATGAATTTGAATTTGAATTGAATAGCTCTATTTTATTTATGCCGTAAGTAGTTTTTACAAATTGTGACGTTTGTGTTTTTAAAACCATGGAGGCTTAACGCAAAAAAGGTTGGAAATATTAAAAACGACGCCAACGCAAAGCTGGCTCGCTGGCAACCATTAGACAAACAAGTCCTGTCCCTTTCACTTCGTATATGTCGGACAGAGACAGTCGTATCGGTTAGCTGAACTGGTTTTGCATCACCTTGAACTCTGCGAGGTGACGATTTACTACGTGGTCTAATGATTTTTAAAAGTATTGAAGACATGTGATAACAAATGTGTAAGAGGCAAGCATCGATCACAAGATTTAAAAAATCCACCATGAATATGCTTAGTGTCTTAGACATTTTCTTTTTTTAATTTCTATTAATTTTTATTCCTTACGACAAACAGATTCCTGTTTAGTAAGTAGCAAGTAATGATGATTGAGTGATTTGGTGTTGGTTTTTTAAATTATATGGTGTAGTACTTATCTCAAGTCTGACATTTCACAATATCAAGTTATATTTCGTAGGGTATTGAAAATGTTGTTTTTGATGTTCTGTCATGATTTCATGTCCAAGAGTGTCTTTGTAAAGATGAAGTTCAATTGATCCTATTAATAAAATAAACGTACTATACAGGGGGACTTTTTCATAATCTTTAAAACTTTTTTTACAGGCGTTCAGTGTCGTACTTAGAGCCCATTTATGAAGTAAAAAATGTAAATCAAGTTTATACCCGAAAATATTTTTGATTTTTCCCAACATAGTTTTAACTTTTTACGGTCCTAAAACTTAAAAAACTTATGAATAGTATCGTTATGAATGAATGAGATAGCGTACAAAAAGTGTTGCTAAAAGGCCGTATCAAAAATTTTAGATTTTTGGCGGACATTTCTAAGTGCTTTATCTTGACTTTTTTGTACTGGGCTTTACCAAAAGTAAAAATACGTCATTTGTTTTTTGTCTCGTAGATTGCTATATTAAAATTTCACCCTGTATTTGCAATATATTTAGGTAGTGCCGGCCTTAAATAATGCACCATCCTCGCCTTATGGGTAAGAGAAGGTCACTTACTGCCAGAAGAACACGGGCAGCCGCGTCTCCTGTCTACTTAGCCAAGCTACGATCGGCAACCCGCTACGCGTGGCGATTATGGCAAAACCCTCATTTTGGAAAATGGCGATTTAGATTGATGATGATGATTCATGAATAAAACAAAATGTGTACTAAATCCTAACAACAGGTTGGAACTCTTAAATAAAACAATAAAATGGATTCGCTTTCTCCGACGAACGAGTCTAACCGCAAAAAATAACGCTCCAGTTAAGTCCTAAGATTACTGTAAACTAGACTTTTTAGAAATCACACTGTTGCTAAACTATTTTAGCTTGACGATCAAGATCACTTTACGACTGACAATATTCAAGATTTGATGTTTTCGCTCTTTGTCTGGAATAGGTATGTTTTTTCATAAGATTAAATACGTAGGAAAAGGCACCTCTCAAATCACCGTGTAAGTTGACACTGTCTTAGAAATATGTATGCAAAAGACTGTTCGCATTAAAATTACAGATTTACAGACTGAATGAAAATTAATTTAATTTAAAGACACTTCTTACAATGTGTTGACAGCTTGTAGTTATTTCGTGATCATCATTTATAATAAGATATTTAAAAAAAAAACTAAAATTTAAAGTCTATGAAACTATGTATTTTTAAAAGCATAATGGCGATAGTCCTTGAAAGACGGTGTTTTCAAAGTCAAACTCTCTAAGATAGATTAAATAAAATATCAATAAAGATTTAAGATGATGCTACCTCACTCAAATCACTATGATATTCCACAACAATAACTTGTGAACACAAAAACTGATTTATTTCTCGAAACCATAACTTAAAATCACCCAATTTCACACCTTATCACGTTTCAATTATAGTTTCAAATCATTTGTGCTAATATATTTGATGGTGACCCGCAATCAAGTTTGATTTAGAACCGTAATACAATGGAGTAAGGTTGAATATTTAGTGTTCGGTGACCAGACATCGTGTGTAGGCGGAAATGACCTATTGTGGGGACATGCACGTCTCAATAGACTTCCGCTGGTCAATGTCGACAGGCATACTAGTCACGTGCTGTGGCGGTACTTGTAACACGAAAATTGAACTCTATTAGAACTACAAACAATATTCAGTACTTGTTGTTTAGAGGAAAATAATTGTTTTAATGATTATAGGTAGGGCAGATGCCTCCATCATTACATTCATGATACCATAGTTTTAACAAACAATATCCAGTAATTGTTCTTTAAAGGAAAAGAAAACGAACTGAGCATTTTTTTTATGATTAAGAAATTTTTATTACAGTATACATAAAACAGTAAATTCTAGGTTTACAACACTAGCCAATTAGAAAGTTCCGCTTCTGCATATCATAGATATTTTTTGCATTTTGTTGATAATGTTGCTGAATATCAAATTCAAAATAAGAAAACCATTCAAAAAGGTAACATTATGGTTATTTTCAATGCCCAATAGTAGGACTGCTATTGCAATTAAAAGTTTTTTTTTTATATTTACTCGAGGTAACAAACAAAAGAACCTCCCTAACAATATTAGAAGCTACAACCTTTTCATTGTTTATAAATAAGGATATATTTCAGTTTGAAACAATGAGTAATTAAATGACAAAGTTTTTAGCCATTGTTTCATCTACATACCTTGCCCTAGATAGAAAAGCAGATTTCGTCGAACGAAATTATTGAATGTTAATAATTTGCAAGTACATACTTATTTAATATATCAAATAAATACTCTATAAATAATTAAAAAAAACTTGTTTATTCTGATAAATAAATCATTTATTTCAGGATTCCTTAGTCCCATATTCACAAAAACATAGCCATCACACTAGGTAATGTCTACGATACATCAGTTATTTAACACCGTTCGTATTAATTAGTAGTTTTTAAGTAGGATTTAAATCAATCGTTCACTCAAATTGGATACCCATAATATCTTTTCTAAACTCGCGCTCGTTGATGTCTTTTGGACGCCACGTGTTCGCTCAAACGTGAATTAAAATACATACGAAGATAATGAAAATATACGTCCATTGTAACAGCGATATCGACTATTATTGAGCCTTGTTACGTTAAAGAGTACTACTCTTCAATGGTTTACATTCCGAAGCGATCGCAAACTTACAATAAACCGATTGGCTGTTCCCATTTGCGCCTTTGAATAATGGAATTGCGATATGATTATTAGTATACCTTATTGTTTTAATCGTGTATGTAAGTAGGTAGGTACTGTATTTTCGTTTAAATTTAATGGAAAGCAAATTTAAACGTCCTTAAGTAGTTTTTAATGTGTATTAAAATTAACCAATATCCGTAATACATGATTTGGTGAATCAGGAAATTCGAATGTGGCTAACCAAGCAAGTAATTTCGTTTAATTGAGGAAGATCGCGTAATGTTTAAGTTAATTCTAACACCATTTAGTGACGTGCAGTTAGTACAGTTACTATCGTAATTATTTTGTGAAAATACTTGTGGTATACAATTCAACGTCGAAACAAGTTACGTATGTTAGTAGATACAGTGAATATGTAAACTTATTTTCGCTATATTGACAAATTCATGTACCAAATTCAATTCTGTAGACAAATTCTATTTGATTTATATTTATTTTTGTGATCGTGATGGCGATGATTTATTCTGTGGTTTAGTCCAACATTACCACACCCACATTCTGACTATAAACTGCCTAGTTTGACATCTATACACATGTAGTTGTATTTAGGGAATATTTAGACCTGAACTGGTTCCACGACATACCTAGTTAGGTAGGTACTTTACATTTACTTGGTCAAGGTGATTTTCTCAATAAATAGTTAAGTACGTGACAAACGTACTATTTTATACAAACGAACGTGATTTTACAAACCTATTTATTTCAACACAATACCTAATTGTAATTTTAATTAGTACCTATTGATATTTTTATTACATTTTGTCACTAAATGGCTTTTTATTTGTTTAGGACAAGTACCTACTGCAATAACTATGATTAAATTCATTTTTTTGTGTACTGTTATACATTTACCTACCCATAAACGTAAAATTCTGGATAAAATCAAATTCAAATTCAAAATAGGATAAAATCATCATAATTAAATCATGTATTTATTTGAAATTCATTCTGGATTTAAAAAACTAAATTTCTAATTTTGATCATCACGGGAAAGGTAGTTTAATGGAGTCGAAGATATTATTTTCCTTCGTGAACACTAAAACTTTTCTCAAAAATCCGAATTTTCAAACAGTGGTTGGAGTTAAAGAGGTGCTTAGGTAGGTAGGTAGGTATTTGGATCGAAAATGGGGTAGAGACTCAAGGTAAAAACCCATAAATTGAGTTAATATTTTGATGTTTCTGGAAACTTCATACACATGACTTGCCCAACTCTACTCGTCAATGACTAGGTATTAAAGTATCTTTACATTCCATTAAATCTACACACATTATGTTGGTAAAAGACCTACGAAAAATAGCAATACTTTTAACAGTCGTATTATAACAGTTAAAAAAATTAAACATAATTAGTTACAGCACTTATCAATAACGTGTGATCAAAGTTTTAATATTTTAAAAGCAATGGTCTTGTAGTCCATCAGTTTCAGTTTTTTTTTTAGTTTTTTTCCATTAATTTACGCTTGTGTGTAATAAAACGAAGTAGGTAGGTAAAACTATTATTTTAGGTGTTTTTAATAATTGATATCTAATTAATTATGAGACTGCTTTTTTACTTAGTTGACGACAAATTAAATGACTAAGTTTGTACAACATTGCGAATAATATAAAATGTGTCATTAATTAATTACCGATATAAATTAAACGTTATTCGTAATGATATAATGTGTATCAGATTTCTGAGAAAGGACTACTTTTCACATATCCAATTGCGAAAAGAAATTTTTAGGTAGGAAGGTAGATAAGTAAATAAAATACACCAAGTTAACACGGCATCTTAGCGCGAAGCCGCGAGTCAAGTTACCAACAGTTAACGGTTCTTAGTTAGCTCCGTATTTCGGTCACAAATACATAACTTTAACAGTTTAACTTTTCTCTTTCACACAATACTAATTTATTTATATTTACCACAGATCTAATAATATAGCTACGAATCGAATAAGAAACAGATTTAAAACAAATTTCAAATGTGGAACGCCAAAAAAGGTGCGTTTCAACTTCGCGTTCGAAAAAATAATAATTTTTCTACCTAAAGTGGGTAGCGGCACAGAAAAGCCGCTTTCAAACCGTTCCATTTCCAAAACTCAACTTTCTCGACTGACCTGATAGATGCCTCGTGTCGACCTGGGCTGCGGCCACCGTAGCCACTAGTAGAAGACAGAACGCCTCACCGGCGCCCCGCATTTTCATACCACGATCCACCACATCAACAACACAACACAGAACAACAGGATTGGAACGCACTGGTATTCCTCGAGATAGGGGGATCGGAACGCGTTGAAAGTTGGGAAAGTTTGGTGACGTGTCTTAGTCGCGGGTGCGCTCACTAGCGAGCGATCAGTGTGGGCGCGTGAAGGCGACTGGCGGAGCCGGAGGAAGGAGTGGTGGCGGACGCCGGCCGGCGACCGCGCGGGGTGGCAAGCGTTAGAGAAAATTTTGCATGCATGCCGTCATAATAAACAAAACTAGCTAAGTACGTATCAGTAAATATTTAGTTTCGTAGTTTAAAATTATTATTTTGTACAGAATGAAGCATAATTTAGCCGATGAGTATTGCTTGCACATCAATTATGATTAATATAGACATTTCTTATGAAAAAAACGTTTTCCCTCACTTATAATGGTGTCTAAATTTTAGAAATGGGAAAGAAGTAGGTTCTTTTATCTATTACAGTTTTTTTTTTGTAGAATTCAGTAACAATGAGGGGACGAAATACGCCCAAAAATGTAAAAAAAGGTTTTTCTACTTAAATACAGGTTCGGATATATTTTGTTAACATGGTTTACTTAAAATCGACACACGACCATGAAGGTAGGTCTCGCAATTTGATGATTGTTACATAATATACTAAGTAAGTTCTAAATAATTACATTTTCCGTAACACGAACTTTGTAGTTACTTTTCTCTAAATCTCAAAACAGACGCATAATTATTTATTTTTATGTTAGTGTGTTTACGAAAAGTACAATTTTTAATTCATCAATTTTCGAAGCTATTAATTTACCCCATTTTTGGGTAATTCTCCCTGCGCTGGCAACCCTGCGCTCACACAGGTGGTCGCAGGTAGCGGGTAAACACTGCCTCAGCCTGACATGACACCTTGCATGGAAATTATAACTTTATCTTGTTCTATGATACACCTAATAATCGGGGGATTAAAATTATTCTTTTTTTACAGGACTAACTCTATGCAAAGGTTGAATTAACCTTGATTCGTTTGAGATTCGTCTGAATTAGGTATCTCAGTTAGCGGTTAGGTGTCTTACGGCCATTTCCAATAACCTATCTATCTCCAGTTTTGGCATATCGGAGATAGAAAACAACTTCTGTCTTTGTTTCTCTGGACGGCAAAAACAGAGATAAAAACGGTTTCCTATCTCCGATATGCCAAAACTGAAGATAGATAGGTTATTGGAAATGGCCGTTAGCATTCTCAATTTGGGTATTCTTAAAAATATGACATAAGTAGACGTTTCTGCAACTTTTTTAGCGTAGTCGCTATAGCCATACAGGAACGTGAAACAGTCCCTTAAGCATTTTTTAAAATAATTACTTTTTATAATTGATTCCTTAGCTATACAGGGCGATTGGTGAATGGTGTAGTTGAAATCATACTTTATTAACATAAAATGCGCATTGAATTAAATACCTACTAGTAAAGTCTAAAATTAGATGACATCATTTTGTTATTTTAATTCTATGATTAACTCAACTGCTACTACATAAACATGAGTACCTATATTTATTTATAAAATGCGATTTATGCATTTTTTTTTACTAGGCAACAATGATGTTTACCTAAATACTTTTTAAATATCATTGCTAGGCAACAGTTACGTTAACATTAGATTTTGCTCGTGACTTCAGTATAACGAATGTTTGTTTAAAAATAATAATATTATGGTAAACCAAGTACCTACCTAACCAACCAGCCATAGCCAGCGTCATCTATCGTCTGTGTCACGGGACTTCAAAATACAACTTTTATGCCGTGTTCCTGCATTAACTGCACATAATTGAAGCCCTAATATTATTCTGATGTCTAATTTATATTAAATAACGCCAAAACTACTGAACCGATTTTGATGAAATTTGCAATTAAATTTATTTGTTACTTGCAATTTAATTGCAATTATCAGTACTTAAACTTGAAAAATTATGTCTCAGACGGGACTCAAACCCGCATCTCCTCGCATGCGCGCGGGGCTTTACCATTTAGCAACCGAGACACTGCGTCATAGGCGTCCATTTTTCAAGCATATTCTTATCGCTGTAAGCAAAATGGTAAATCGCCGCGCCCGTCATGCGAGGAGATGCGGGTTCGGTCCCGCCTGAGATAATTTTTTTTCAAGTTCAAATACTGATACTTTTTGGTTAGCACGACACAGCATCAGTCAACGAATATAAATTAACAGTCGCCAAATGTTAAAGGTGCCCATAACCTCCATGGGAGTAGAATGCTTTTAGCATGAAGTCCGCCATTTGTACCGTTTCTGTACAATAAAGTGTAAATAAATTAATTTTAATCGTCGTCGGATAAATTATCGTACCTAGACAAAAAAAGAAATTGCCTTCTTGTTGATTGACTGGTGGACGCGGTTTACTACTCTTTAATATCAGCAAAGTAAAAAGAAAAGTAACGGTACGCCGATTTCGACGGTCGGCGCCGATGCCGCGATGTTCAGCGCGACTGTAAAACCAGCCTATTAGAATGCCAGCCATCCCACTGCTGGGAAAAGGCCTCCATCATTAAATTCAAGTTACAACAGCAACTTATTATGGTATCTCGTATCCCGTACCATTTGTTTAAAAGTGGAGGGATCGCAGTTCCCATTTCGTTTGTCACTGCGACATCGGTGAATTTTGGAAATCATGTAACTTTAAAAAAAATACATAATGGAGTGTTATTTTGGTTTGTATTGTTGGTCATCACTATACCCAGTGGCGGATCTGTTTGTGAGGCCTAGGGCTAATTAAGAAAGGCTGCAGGTTCGACTACCACCTAAGGCAGTAGTTTCTTTGATATGTTTTCTTCCTTGCAATATCGTCTCTCATTTTCAATGGAACCCATGCCATAGCGGAGTGGCGTACACACCGGTTTCGCAAGGTTTCACCTGCTCCGAGGACCTGGGTTCGATTTCCGGACTGGTCCATGTAGAAAAAATATATTTTCTACTTTATCTGGGGTCTGGATGTTTGTACCTTCGTTGTTTCTGATTTTAACAAGACTGGTCTGAGTGGAGGTCCTGAGGCTCCCTTTAAGGGCTCCGCTCTGTTCAGTAGGCATCGTTTGATTGCGAAATAAAAATATCGTAAAGGGAAATGAAATGATTTACAGTTATTGCAATAATGTAGAAACAATAGAGAAAGCTACATCAAAAATAAGACTAGCCTAGATAGCTAGAAATAAAATAAATACTATATTTTCAGTACGCAGTAAACACCCAGGAACATCCGAATACGACAGAAGATCGTAACAGAAATAACACACAACAACTTCTAGAGCCTTTTTTACAACTTATCTTAACCTTTTGGTTCAAAGGACAAGCTCCGAGAATTCCGATATTCATATAATACTTTTTGTTTTGCTAACCATTTCCTTGTTTAAATATTTATCTATACTATTATTATAAAGCTGAAGAGTTTGTTTGTTTGTTTAAACGCGCTAATCTCTGGAAGTACTGGTTCGAATTGAAAAATTATTTTTGTGCTAGATAGTCCATTTATTGAGGAAGGCTTTAGGCTATATAACATAGCACGCTGCGACCAATAGGAGCGAAGCATCAGTGAAAAAACAGAAATTGACTCGGATAAAGTCGCGGGCAACAGCTAGTTCAAAATAACGAAATCTGTGGTGTGTGAGTGTACTGTACCAGTTTTCTAGGCGACGCCAGGTCTAGGGTTCGATTCTCGGACAGGTTATGCAAAAAACTTTTTAAAATATTTTTTCAAATAAAATGTTTAATTAAATTAGTATAATCAGACGTTATTTTGTCGAAATAATAACATTAAAAATATATATTTGCCGTTCGTTGGCACCGCACCGCGGGCCTAGTGCCTTCATTACACTACCCTGCACCGACACAGACAGACATAGTGAACAAATCTTTGTTATTTGGTCACAAGTGTAGTTTGTAACAGATGGTTGAGTTATCTGTGGTTTCTGATTCAATAAAATAGTCAGAAAGAGCTACTTACTTTCCGATTATATCATTTACAGAAAAAAAGTGATCTTGACCTATCAAATTGTTACTAGCTGGTATTTCCCCTTCGACAGTAAAGCTACCTTTTTCCAAGGTTGTATTTCGTTAGTTTTCCTTGACAGTGTCGGCTTGCAAGGAACTCTATGAGGAAAACAACGCTTACTACTAACTTGGAAGATGCTAGAAAATACGTCCAATTAGATCGACTGTTACTTCTTTTGCTTCTAACAAGAAGTGTTGGCGCCGAATGCTTACTTTTTCATAACATAACAAGCAAAACGCCTCGTTGGTCTAGTGGTTTAAATACCGGGCCAAGATCACGGGGTCCCAGGTTCGATCCCCGGGTCGGGCAATAAATAGTTTCGAATATTCGAACGTTGCTCGGGTTTGTGATCACCAACCCGCATTTGGCAAGCGTGGTGATTATGCCAGTTCCCATCATTGCAGTTGTAACTTGAATTCAATGATGGAGGCCTTTTCGCTGCAGTGGGATGATTTAGGCTATTACTTAAAGCAAAAGTTGGTCATCGTAGGCTCACAGTAACAGCTGGTCTCTCCTAAAGGATCAGTATTTAAACTTGAAAAGTTATGTCTCAGGCGGGACTTGAACCCGCATCTCCACGCATACCGGGCGTGGCGCTTTACCAATTTAGCCACAGGGATACACCGCGTGAATTTTTATCGCTGTAAGCCAGCTTAATTTCATCGAATGTTAGGAGTTTTGCACTCTTAATACCTGAAAGAACATCTGCAAGGGTACGGTACAACATTCGGGTTCGAGTCCCGCCTGAGACATAATTTTTCAAGTTTAAATACTGATATTATTTGTAAATTGCATTGTAATGTGAATTAAGTTTGCATTGATGGAACTGAGTCTTCAGGGTCGGTCCTTATCATGGGTGTCCCTCAGGGATCAGTATTAGGACCCCTGCTATTTTTAATTTATTTATATGATCTTCCCTGTAATTTACATAATCTTTGTGAGATGGTATTGTTTGCAGATAACACATCAATGATTTTTAAAATAAAGAGGGGCAAATCTTCATTTGACGATGTTAACCATACCCTCTCTAAATTATTGCATTGGTTTGCTACGAATAATCTTTTGCTCAATGCAAAAAAAACACAATGTGTCAAAGGACATAATTTTTTTTGGTACTTATAATGAACTGACACAGTTTATATACAACTATAATCTAGAGACTAAAAGCTATCATCTGCATAACTTTAAGATTTTTAAAGACCTCCGTTTTAGTAAAAAAAATAATTATTAACCTAAGCTGTATACATTTCCGAACCAAATTTACGAGTTTTATTTGGCCTAATGACAACTATTTGACGGCTTTCAGCTGTCTGTCTGTCACGGTTTTCTACAGATTTCTGTATATTAGTTTAGAAACAGTTATAGGTACGGTTCCCGCACATATTTTCCGGTCTTGAATATATTTCTTGCAGTTTTTAAAGGTTTAAAATGCATTTTTGATAAATCGCCTAACGTAGTAACGGTCCGCGCGTCGGGTCAGTATAGTCTAGTTACATTTTCAAATTAATTAAGAGTATAATGAAGATTTGGCAAACATCTACTCAAGGGACACGCCGTTGCGTTTATTCATTGTTTTCTGCCTTGATCGATAAACAAACAACAACAAAAATAAGTACGAATCGTATAACTGATAGATTTGACAGAGTACTTGATGACGGACAACTGTCAGGTTTTTTTTTTAATCGCTACTATCTCTAATAATGTTGCTATAAATGAGCCTAAAACATATTTTTATTTTGAGTGAATAAATAAAAAACGGAGATCTTTAAATTAATAAATCAAGCATCGATGGGTTCGTAAAAATTTATTCTTTCACCTAGTTTAAATCAGTGCCTAGGTTAGTTTTAGTACCAAGCTCCATAGTAAAAAAAATATGTCCTTTACTTTGCCTAATGTAAGGTTTTCCGCCACAAATGTTATTGTAAAAGATGAGCCATTAGACACTGTAGAATCTTCTATCTTTTTAGGTATAACTGTAGACTCTCGACTGCAATGGGGTGCTCATATAAGGTCTCTGTCTGGAAGACTTAGTTCTGCTGCTTATGCTGTGCGAATGATAAGACAATCGACTGATGTTGGAACGGCAAGATAAGTATATTTTAGCTACTTTCACAGTATAATGTCATACAGAATTCTGGTATGGGACTCAGCGGCAGATATTGAGTCTATTTTTATACTGCAAAAACGTGCTGTGCGGGCTATTTATGGTCTTCGACCTAGTGACTATTTAAGGGAGCTATTCAAAGAGATCAACATACTTACAGTTGCATCCCAATACATTTTCGAAAACATTATGTACATCCGTAAGAACCTAGAGTTATTTGTCAAAAATAGTGACATACACAATTTCAATACCCGAAAGAAAAGATAAACTTGTCGTTCCAAGATTCAGACTGCGAAAAGTTGGTAATTCGTTCATGGGAAACTGTATTCGTATCATATATCAAAGTTATTTTAGTGAAAAAAGGCTAATATAGGTACTATTAATGTTTATATAAACGATAGGAACGAGTGGCTTTAAATTGTCCCAGCTCACACTGGCATATATATCTTATGTAAACATATTTATATTTTAAAAAGAGGCTGACTATAGTAACCGAGTTTTTTGCGCTGCTTCTTCTCGGCACTAGCCCACATATGTCCTGAAGCAGTAGTAGGTTTAAATATTCGTGTAAAACCGCCTCCAGGGGCCTATTTGCAGAAATAAAACTGATTTTACTAATTTACTGAATTACGAACTCCGTGGCGGAATGGCGTACAAACCGGTTTTCAGGATGTCGCCTGCTCCGAGGTCCCAGGTTCGGTTCTCGGACGGGTTAATGTAGAAAAAAGTCTTTTTGAGATCAACATACATACAAAAAGGTGTTTAGAAAAAAGTATTTTTTACATTTACGCGGGTCTGAGTGTTTGTACTGCCTTCGTTGTGTCTGATTTCCAAAATACGAGTGCTTTAAATAGTTATTCAAAATGGTATCAGAACAATGTATGTGATTTTGTCCACATTTAATTATTATTATTTTTATTAATTAACTTGCAAAAATATCATATTAAAGTAGGTACTCTCCAATGGTTAACTGAAGAAATGATTTATAATTTCATAGATAGTCTATATTATGATTTATTATGGGGTTTTTTTATTTTCAAATTTGTAAGAGATAGGTAGTTCTTATGAAGACAACAGACTAAAAGTCTTGACGTCTAGGTGGTGAGCTGGAGTTGAAACTGAATTTTAATATTTAGTTTTTTGCTAATATCTCAGAAATAGTGTGTCATAGGAAAAAAAAATTTCTATTGAATGGGAGCTTGTCAAATTATCTACCACAACTCTACCGTAAAATTAAAAACGGACTAAACCAACATACCCCTTTTTTCGTCAGGTTTCGTCCTGAAAAACGTCATTCGTAATTTCCAACCAGGTAGCAATTTTCGACGATTCAACTTCAAAACTGAGGGATTTGCATACAAACTTATGTGGTTAACTTATATTTTTACCCCCTTAAAGGGCGAATTTCCAAAAATCCTTTCTTAGTGTTCACCTATAGGTACTATACTTACACGGAGGATGGTGAAAATTTTCAGGTGTTTAATAACAGTACTTTGGGCTGTGGGTTGATATTTCAGTCAGTCAGTCAGTCAACCAGTCAGTCAAGAAATCAGTTTCATTTTTATAATTTAGATTGAATGATATGGCAGCATAATCTCATACATAAGCCGGTTTCGGAAGGAAAAAATAACAAATTAAAAAGGAAGAAAAAAAGAAAGAACTTGTCAATGTCAAAATTATTTTGACGTAAGAGAAAGGAGGCTTGCTTTGTTGCTTGCACTCGGAATATTATGAAAGATTAATTAAAGCATTTTCTTCTAAATTAGTAAATGCTAAAATTGAAAGTGAATGACAGAACTTAAATTCAAACATGAGTACTCCAGAACAACCTGATCTTTTGTTTTTCGATACATTTTCCCATGATACGAGTGAAGTATGTTTGTTATACATTTTTGGACATAATCAAGCGATTTTCGTGTTACAAACCAATAAAATGTGTTGCAGGAGCTCAACTTAGATCTCGTGCAGTTTCCAAAGTCGGTTTTCGTAAGAGAAATCCGTATAATACCGCTTGGGGCTCGTGTTGAAGGTGATTTCCCCGGTGGCGTTCGCCTGGGTGCAACGAACCCGACCAAATTCCATATTGACTTCTTCGTGAATGACTTGAGTAAGCCAGGCGCATCTACTTTTGAGGCTCTAGGCAGCCTGGACTACTGTCAGAATGGACAGATTCATATGGAATGTGGCATTGGGTTGGACCACCCTAGGATTCCCACAGATGGACTTGTTTTGCGAGGTTAGATCTGAATATAAATTATTTTAATAAGGCGACTACCAATACTAGAGGTAATTTTCTGAAATGATACTGTTCTAGTTTATTGAGAATTGATTTTGTTAAGAAGTAATAAAATTGAATCAATTGGGGTCAGCACTTAGCTCTAGTAGTTAATGTATATGTTCTTTCTGATCAATAGAACAAGTATTATGTAAATTAAAGTATTATATTTTGATTTGAAATGTGTTTACAATTTGTGTTTAAAATAACTAGTTAATTAATATTTAAATTAGAAGTTAATCAATTGAACTTCTTTCAGTAAAAGTCTCCTCCTGACTAGCCCAGTTTTTAAAATATTTTTTCTATTTCCATCCACAAACCTTTTTAATCTCATTATCCCACTTAATTAAAGGTCTATCCTGATAGGAAAGTACTAAGTACTTACATATTTATTTCAGAATTTTTACAGTGTCCTTTACGTACGTAAGAAAATTTCTTACCCACACTCACTACGTTGGTCATATGCTTGAACGGTTCTGAAAATAGAATAGGCTATGTGTGGTTTTTCATTTCAGTCAATAAATATGATTTAATTTTATCAATTTGCTGACTATACTCACAAATCTTATCAAAAATATTTTTCTTACATGTACTACCCCACACGCCTGGAAAAATTGTCGTTATTTAGTATTGCTCTTAATCTAAATATATTTTTATGAATTACATCACTTTAGTCTATGAGATAATCTGCGATTGCCGGGTCCATTACATTATTCTGTGTAACACTGTCACCACAGGCTTGCTTAGGATGTGTGGTCCAGAATATGCACTGGACCTTCTCATGCATGACCATCTCATCGAATACCAGCATTTTGGTTTAGTTATTATCATTTTGTCTGAAGTTTGTATACTTCTTGTCATATGACTTTCCTTTTTATCATAGTCTGGTGTTAAAGTTTTCTAAATCACAGATTATAAGTAGATTGTTTTTAATATTGAACCCACTTGGATTTAATCCCTCAACCCCCAGGAGGCACTCGGGTGCCACGATAACAATTGATTTCAATTGTGTCTGGAATAACTCACGATCGAGGGATTAAACCTTGTGCAATTTTTTTTAATTTTTTTTTCATGTTATTTTTAATTTACTACTTGTGTGCATTAATTTACCTGATGTACTGTGTGTCTTATTGCCATGCAAATAAAGATTTCTATCTATCTATCTATCAATGGGTGGACTTTGTAGTAGGTTGTCAATGTGTGTGAGGTATAAACAAAATTCTTATTTATTTTAAATGTAGGCCACATATGCCATCATATGTGTTGTAGCTTCATAAAGCACAAATCACAATTCTATTAGTACTAACACACTTTAAAGTTATGTTCTCTCTCAGTGTGAAAACTAAATGTTTATTAAAAGGCAAAAGTTTAATAGAAAACGAAACACACAACGTAGCTCAATAGATAAATTGGCCGGTAAGCGGCAGGTTTCGAGTACCGCATGAAGCATTTGAACTTTTATTTCAATTAATTTTATTTTCAATGAACACAGTCTATTAAATTGCCTGACAACAGTTTAAATAATATAATTTTTTAATTTTGTAACACATGTAATTCTTCAATGTAGCAGCTACGAGGGCGGGTCAATAAGTCCGTGACTTTTGGAATAAAACACAGATTATTTGATAAACAAATCATTTTATTTTTCAACGTAGTCTCCCTTGAGCTCTATACTTTTGTTTTGTCCTTTGTCTTTGTGTAACGCTTCTCCAATTTTTTTATCCCTTCCAAAAAATATGATTTGTCGAGGTCCTCAAAATAGGCCTTTGTTTGCGAGATGACTTCATCATTGGAGTCAAATCTTTTTCCACCAAGCCATTTCTTCAGGTTTGGGAACAAAAAGTAGTCACTCGGAGCCAAATCTGGAGAATAGGGTGGATGAAGGAGCAATTCATAGCCCAATTCATGGATTTTTGCCATGGCAACTGCACATGTTTGCACCCTTGCATTGTCTTGGTGGAAAAGAACTTTTTTCTTGGCCAAATGAGGTCGGTTTTTATTCAAATCGTCATTGAAGCGGTCCAATAAGTTGGCATAATATTCCCCATTGATTGTTCTTCCCTTTTGAAGGTAGTCAATGTGGATTATCCCACGTGCATCCCAAAAAACAGTCGCCATAACTTTATTGGCTGACAAACCCGCCTTGGCCTTCTTTGGCGCCGATTCACCCTTAGAAACCCACTGTTTTGACTGTTGTTTGGTCTCTGGTGTGTTGTGATGGATCCATGTTTCGTCCATGGTTACAAAACGGCGCAAAAACTCCTCCATATTGCAATTAAACAACGCCAAACCTTCCTGTGAAGTTGTTACACGATTGCGTTTGTGGTCGACTGTGAGCAAACGCGGCACCCATCTTGCGGAAAGCTTTCTCATGCCCAATTGATCTTTTAAAATTGAAACCACTGAGCCATGCGAGATCCCTACGGCTTCCACAATCTCTTACACTTTCAATCTTCGGTCGGCCAACACCATATCGTGAATTTTTTCGATTGTTTCGGGTGTAGAGACCTCAACTGGGCGTCCAGGACGTTCGGCATCTTCAGTGCTTTTACGGCCACAACGAAATTCAGTAAACCACTTTTTTACCATTGAAATCGATGGTGCAGAGTCCCCATAGTATTTATCAAGCTTAGCCTTAGTCTCGGTAATGGTTTTTTTTCGCAAAAAATAATGCTTAATAAGCACACGAAATTCACCTTTTTCCATTTTTTCCTCAAATTACTGGGTAGTCTGATAAAAATAGCTGTCAAACACAAACTAACTGACGCAGCAAGTTCAAATTTTGATAGGAATCAACTGACAGATACCTGTTGACAGGAGTAGTGTTGCTTTTTCAGTAAAGAGGTCAGAAATTCAAAAAGTCACGAACTTATTGACCCGCCCTCGTAACATCTAATTATTATTTTTTATTTTTTTATTAAGGACACCCAGACCCGAGAAAATGTAGAAAAACTCATTTTTTCTCATTGACTCGTCCGGGAATCGAACCCGGGACCTCTGAGCAGGCGACACCTTGAAAACCGGTGTGGACGCCACTCCGCCACGGAGGTCGTGTGCCGTGTAATTGTTGGTGAACTGATTGAATAGCCAGTCACATTATCTTTAAGTGACACAAGTTAAACATAGTACAAAAAGTCTCCTCTTTTGTATCTGTTTGCCAGTAATATAGTGTTTCCTTCTTTTAGTATAAGGCACTACCGATAATAAATGTGTGGTCTGGTATTAACTAATCATGATTTTTGTGCTACTTTATTGAGCAGGAAGCCAGTGTTTTCATTGCAACCATCAACTATTTTGTAATTGCTAATTACAGGCTGGTACACCACCATCACTCTGGCTGTGTATGGGAACCTGACGCAGGTCCTCAGCGATACGCCTGTAGGCGCAAACCCGCCTAGCATCCAGCGGCCACCCATACCGCGAGAGGTGGCTCCCGTGCCCTCCTCCAGCGCTCAACCACCCGACTGGAACCCTGAAACAGCCAACCCAATTCCTTCCTACACCGGCACCGTTGCCACTGCTAACCCCGAAACTTATGGACCTCCCAACTACCCTGAGAACTATGACAACCCGTACAGAGCCGAGTATTATGATAATGAGCCTCCAAAAGACCCGAGAACCTACCATCATATTGAAGATAATGAGTGGGAGAAGGACAGGAGAGACTTGAGCTGTGAAAGAGATGACAGGGTAAGACGCAGTCCGAGATCTCTCGAGCATGACAGAGACAGAAGAGACGGCAGAAGCAGGAGACGCTCCCTTGACAGAGGACGCAGTCGCGAGTCATCAAGACATCGTGATAGGAGTAGGGAGCTGGATAGGATTGACCGTTTGCATTCCAGATCGAGATCTCGGGATAGAGATTACTTGGTTAAAAACGAATATCGTCCGCTTAGTCGCTCTAGGTCCCGCAGTATTGACAGAGACCGGATTCGAGCTTTGTCTGGTGATCGTGATTGGGATAGAGCATCATACAAAAAAGACGAGTACCGGCGTCATCGCGATACGTCATACGAACGCTCACGCGGTGGTTCTTACGAGAAAGACGGGTCGTACGAAAGACGTTCTCCTTACGATAAGAGAGGGACCTCGTACGAGCGTAAGATGTCTTACGAAAAGCGCGGCTCCTCGTATGAAAAGCGCATGTCGCCTTACGATAAGCGAGGTTCGTCGTACGAAAGACGTGCTCCGTCATACGAAAAACAAGGGTCGTATGACAGAAAACGTCACTCCCCTTACGGTCGTATGAGAGGGTCGAGCTATGGCAGCCGGTCCCCTAGTAGAGATGATCCTCGAAAAAGGCCTAGGACGCCACCTGGAGAAAGCAGCCGAAGACCACTGTCTCCGAGAGAAGGAGACGTATCCAGCCCCATTAACTCGATCAGATCCGAAGAAGCTGGTGATTACGATAGAAGCGGGAAGCAGATACCTCGCGTTGATTTCTATCATCCAAGTTATAGGCACAAGAGCTCTATTCGCAGTCCTTCTCAGGAGGTTGATAATACTCCGTTTATCGAGCCGCAGCATTCAAGCCTCGTCACAGTACCAATTGTAGACAACGTAACAGCTGCCAAAGCTATCGAATCGCCCAATCGTAACACAGAAGAATCGATGGATGCTGAACAATTCGAACCTATCCTCTCTGACGAAGATATTTGTGATCTTGAAGAGACACCTTACATGGAGGTTGATTATGACCTGAATGAATATTGTGGTGTCGACGACATCATAAAGTATTACAATCCTTTCAAGTCTGAATGGCAGAAGTACGACTATGTGAACAAAATCCAATTCGTTGCAAACGGACCGAAAGATAGTGTCAAAGACGTTCTAAGTGCAAGTTATGACGAACTGTGTGTCGCCAGCCCGGATTTGTTTAAAATATCAGAGTTAACGAAGGCAGCAAAGAAAAGAGAACAGAAGTTTTTCGCTAACACTTTTACAGAAATTGATAATTCCGCTAGAGAAGAATGGGTGCACCAATGCGAGCAACTTTTCATTTCCCTGACAAACCTTTGCAAGAATAGTGATCTTATTTTGCGTATCTTTCGCAAGAATAATAACGACGACGAATTTATTGATATCTACAACTTTCTCGTGACTTTCTGTAAGATCGGTCTTCATTTTGAATTCGCATTGGCACAGCAGCAGCCGACATACAAGATTCGTCACATGAAATGCGGCATTCGGCTGGCTGAAGCACTAATGTGTCATCGCCACAACGGACAAGTGATGCAAATTTTACTTAGTACTGGAATAGACATCCCAATGCTACTTCTTGATATGTATTCTAAGGAATACATGGCGCTTAGTATTCGCCTTATGATATTGAGAGCGCTGAGTGCATGTCTGTCTTCGAAAGAGTCTGTGGACCATTTCATGCAAGAGACTATCTTTCCGAAATTTGACAAAAAGGATGTGAATGATCAGAAACCGAAGAACGGCTACCAGGCTTTAATTAGCATTATGCAGTCTAATCCTCTGACAAGGATAAAATTTTCTATCAGTGCTCTAATCAAGAAACTTAACATTTACGAATTGTTGGGAAAACTACACGATCTAGTGTTTAATTTCAACAAAGCAGCAGCTGAAAATACCCTAAACGAAGACACTGAGTTAACTGAGAGTGAAACTGAATTTATAATCAACGCGTTAGAAGAAATCTTATTCATGTATCGGACTCAATGCTTCCATCTTTCTCAGCCTAAGCGGTTTCTACCCGTATCTGCCCAGTTCGAAATTAATAAAGAATCTTCTAACGAAACTCTCTTAGAGTTTTTCAACATTCATCACATTCTTGAAGTGTGTCTTTATTTACTAACCTGTCCTACTACTTGCAACAACCTTGTAGTCACCAGCCCTATCCATGACCTTATTTACGAATTGGTGAATTCAGAAAATGGTCTCAATTTTCTATATCGGAACATGGATATGAGTGAACTACTTTTCAAAACCCTTATTCAGCCATACGGTCAACAGAATCATGATGAATTCATCTATCCTCAAGATTTAAGTACTTCGAGTGACTTACAGATCCTAGGACTGGAGTTGGCGTACAAATTAAAAGCGCTATACTACTTGAAGTCCATCTGCGATCTTCAGACTGGCAAGGTTGAAGAAAACGAATTGATAGATAGACTGCAGTCCTTATACTGCCTCAGTTTCGGAAGCATTGGCAAAATAGCCGTACCAGATGTCATTGTTATGGAAGACAACGCTGACTGTTTAATGGAAGTGTTTGAGAGTGATCTCAAAGGAAAAGGCAAGGCTGAATCGCCTGTAAAGCAGAAATCACCGGCTAAAGGATACGCTATCGAGTTAATTGTTTCTGCTGTGCGGTATTCTGCAAATGTGTCATTCTTAAAGAAATATGGACAAAGACTAATCTATGTTACCAATGAACACGACCGATTCGAACCCAGTGTGTCTAGTGTTCTACAGGAAGTCATACCTTATCTTAAACCAATAGAAAAGACCATACTACAACCCGGTGATGATTTGGCAGAATGCGTAGAAATATTAAAGTTGAGTTTAGAACATTCTGCTGATTTGCCAGGAGAACTGATGACTTGTCTGCGAATTTTGAGACACTTCTGTATTTCGGACTATGATAAAAACGTGACCATAGCTTGCGAATCAGCCACTGACGAATATATAGTTCTGAAATATAAATATAATGTCTTACAGTTATTTTCACTGGACGGTGTTGCCCTTTTAGTGGGTATTTTAGATCGCTTGGCCAATCATTTCGAGCAGCCGAGCATGCATACTGCATTTTTCGCTTCAGCCAAGGGATTACAACTAGCTCAAATGCTGCTCCCGTGTTTAAGATTACTTGATGAGATGTTGGCAAGAGTTGTCCGTTGTCGCGGCCCAAGATTCCGCGATTTAACTGCAGCTCCAGTTCTTCTGAAGACTTACGGCATTGCTAAAACTTTTCCCGTCGGATCCGTGGGATACCGAACTGCTGCAAAAGCCGCAGAAGCTTCTGTTAGGGCATTGCTAGCTTATGCTCAACCGATAGCCGACGACGCTAACGACGGAGACTCTATACGTCGCGGGCCTTGGACGTCCCTTTGCTCTGAAGTTATATCTTATACCATGACGGCACCTTACACTTTTGTGCCTGGTCTTCTTGTATTTTCCGAGTTGTTGCCTTTACCTCTGCCAATGCAGACGAAAACTGCTCCAACAGAAAGAGAGTTAGCAGACGCTTCCAACGAGAGGCGCTTATGGTCTGCACACTTACACGCTTTGACTAATGACTTGACAGATATGGTCCAAATAATATGCACATCGACCTACAGACCTGTCGTTCACATGTTGCGTCGCGTTTGCGTCCAGATCGCGGACTTAGCTCCGAACACTGCCGCTACGGTCGCTAGAGCAGCAGTTGGGGCTGTGCTTAAAGAATTGAAGCAAGGAGAGGCTGCCACAGCAAGTACTGCCAGGGTTCTAGGATTCTTTGCGTGCCTTGTATCTCATGCGTCTGTCAAATGTGCTGTACTACATGCTATGAATAGTGGAGGTCCTCGGTCAACTGAAGTTCAGACAGCTTTGTGTGCGGTTCTGAGTCTTGTTAATGGGTCAAACGAACACGCGGCAGCTCAGGAATTTGCAGCTCACGCTCTTGCAGCGTTTTGTGATATCGAAATCACTCTGACCCCTTTAACTGCGTCCACTGACGCGTTACTTGCTAACTCCTTGCCCAACAAAGAGGCTTTAGCAGCGTTCTTAGAAGCATCAGCAGATTGCTTGGAGTCTACAACAAAAACGTGTGCTGTAGCGTCATCTATTTTACGAACATACTTTGTGTTAACTGATCATGAGCACGGATTTCAACAGTTCAGGAAGTTTGTAACGAAGAAAAGAGAGTCTTTAGGAAAGTTCTTTAAATGGGCACTATTAGGTCCTGGGGAAGACAGGGCCGAGTGCCTTAGTATGTACATAGACTTGATCAGGATTTTGAAGGTGGAGGAGGGCGAGGGTCCCGTAGGAAGGAAATCGGTGTTGCAAGTGAGCGAGATGGCTGATATGGTGGGTTATTCGTTGACTGAAGAGGATCATCCTGTGTTGACATTGGACAAGACTTTGAAGGTAAGTTGCAGAGTTATTCATCTTGTTATGATGTTAGGTCATTACAATTGAATCCCCTTACCGCAATTAGTAGTTTTTATATTGCAGGTTTTAAAGAAATGAAATAAATGAATTTTTTTTTGTTTTACTTTATTGGTTTATCAACTGTGGTTACAATAATTCTTATCTAGCGGTACATAATATTATAGGATTTGAATAAATTGTACTACAGGTTTACAGATAAACACAGCTTGCATTGAAATACACACAAGTTAACAGATTTAAACTAGAATCACACATAAAATGAAAATTTGATCTATAATCTAGATAAAATTAGAAATTGCTTATATATTTAATTATCAGAAACACTTTTACGAAATTGGCGGATGGAGTCAAAGTGAGCATCCAAGTGGCCACTAAGTTTGTTATACAGTTTACAGAGACGTGAAACTGGTGACGAGGCACCCAAGACCGTTCTGCGTTGAGGAGCATTCAGTAAATTATTAATTTACTGATTTAGAAATATTATTTATGTGCAGTCAACTTCAGTCCACAAGAGCATGACATTGTTAGGTTTTTAATTAATTTACGCAATACTACAAATTGCCATAACATGATTTAAAACTGATTGAAGACTATTCCTTTTCCACCATCCCATGAATACAGGAGCGTAGCTTCGACGAAGACGCAATAGCAAACGCCACGTTCCTCTGCAATCACTTGCAAAAGCTGAAAGTGCCTGAGGATCCGGGCACCCCTCCCCTGGACCCTGAGCCCGCCACGGCGGCCCCGGAGACCCTCGTGGCCCAGTTTGCAGCGAGGGTCATTTACGCGATAGGAGAGGCGAGTGACGAACGGCTTACGTCAAGTTACTGGCTGAACGTGCCTTCGGCGAGTGGGGAGGACGATGTTAATGATAATGAGTTGGTGAGTTTTATTTGTTTATAGTGGTGACGGCATGTTAAAAAACCGGCCAAGTGCGAGTCGGACTCACGCACTGCGGGTTCCGTACCAACTTTAACTGAATTAGGGGTCCACATACTTCCACTAGCCAAAATACCACAATATTAAATTGACTGCAAAAATACCTTTGTTTTTCATAGTGTGTGTATGAAGGACAAAGTTATATTTGCGGTTGTTAAAAATGTGATATTCCTAAAAAACTACCTAAACTTTGATCTCGTTCAAACAAATTTTCGTTGTAAGTTTTTGTTAAGATCTACATTACGTTTTTTTATTTTAATTTTCAGTTGCTTAATTTAAAAGTTAGAGGGGAGACACCCATTTTAACACTTTGGAAGCGTCTATCTTTCAAACGTTAGACTTATGGAAAAAATGGTTTTAGATACCTCTGTGTCATTTTGAAAGAGCTATCCATAGATACACCATACGCGTAGGTTAGAGTAAAAACATTTTTTTTTGTTATAGTTCTATGTATGGGTAGCCCATCTTAAATGTCATATTTTTTATTTTTTTGTATGAGAACCGTAAAGCGGTCAACAGGATACAACTACCTACTAAGTTTCAACTGTGTAATGCTAATACTTTCAAAATAAAGTGGCTGTGACATACGGACGGACAGACAGACAGACTTGACGAATCTATAAGGGTTCCGTTTTTTGCCATTCGGCTACGTAACCCTAAAAATAGCATCACCCTTTCTCTACCTATGGTTGTCGTGAGAGGCGATTCAAAGAGAATTGCCAGAAAGAGACGAGCCGTCTTTCCTTCACCATTGCCGGAACTGCGATCGCCAACCCTACTGGTTGTTATGGTAAAATCGACATTTTAAAGAGGCTTATGTCCAGCAGTGGATTGGTGAAGATTTGTTTATCAACTATTTTTAACAAATTCAAATTCAAATTCTTTAGGGTACATAGATGTTTTTACAATAGTTAAGTAGCTTTCTGACCTATTTAGCCATAAAATATAGCATGCAATAATTATTAGAAATAGTAACAGACCGACCACTTGATGTAAATTTATCAGTAAATTGAACAATCACCCAATAATATATGAAACTTAATAAGTAATGTCGATAATTCAATTTGACAATTAATAACAATTAGGATTTAATAAACAATGTCAACAAAATCAATCAAACAACTATAAATAAAAAATACAATTCAATAAACAATGTCAATAAATATTTAGAATTACATCAACAAGAATTGATTGTTCAGATTAGCAGAAGGTTGGCATGACTGTGTAATTAATATAATGTGTCCTGGTCTGGTCCTGGAACGGAAAGAAGTAGTTTAAGGCAGTGGTCCTACCGGGCGAGGAAGAAAGGAAGAAACGTACAATAGATATACGGTCGGGGTCACTCGGGGTCTCTGCCGACTTACTACACAAAAACGAAAGTCACATAGAACAAGAGACGACGCGAGCTGCAAGCGATTTTTCTCTTTAAAGTGGTCAGGCGCTAAAGACCTCGATAGTACACCCGACAGCACATCAAGTTAAACAATTGAACTGCGATAACAGCTTTTATTACGTAGGGCATAAAGGCGGTCTCAAGGTCAACATGTATAGTCTGATGTGCCGCCGTGTGTACATTCCAATTATCTATCTATCTTTGTGTACTTTATTTGATATTTTAGCAATTAAATTGCAATTATAATATCAGTATATAAACTTGAAAAAATATGTCTCAGGCGGGACTCGAACCCGCATCTCCTCGCATGCCGGGCGGGCGCTATACCATTAAGCCACCGAGATACTGCGACTCAGCGCGAATTTTTCAAACATATTCTTAACGCTGTAAGCCAGCGTTGCTTCATCAAATGTTAGGAGTTTGCACCCTTAACACCTGAAAGAAACATTACCGCCCGGCATGCGAGGAAATGCAGGTTCGAGTCCCGCCTGAGACATAATTTTTAAGATAAGATAACAAAACGTTTATTTATTAACAATAAAAATTACATTGAAAATACTAATGAAATAAAAAACTTAATTAAGGCTGTACCAAATAGGTCCACGCTCAGCATATGTCGAGGCAAAGAGTGCCACAACGCCGGTTTTCTGCGGGCACCATAAGACATTATAACTATAGTAAAACATTGAGAAAATAAATGAAAATAAGGTAGTAATTTAATAAAAATATGAATAAAAAATATAACATACTTAGACACCTGGCTTTCTTAATTTAGACTTTTATTTAAGCAGTTTTTGAATGGAACTGAAAATGGTCAAACGGCCTTTTGAACTAATTTATTAATTCAAAAGGCCGTTTGACTGTCTAATTAAATGTCTTTTGTATTTAATTTTAAAAGCTGCAATACTGATACTACTCCTGATAGGTGGGGGGGTGTTATTCCAACACTTCGATGCCGAATATCTGAAACTATCACGAAACGCTGCACTATAATAGTGCAGCGATTCGTGTTGAACGTAGGACAGATTAGAATATCATTAATTCTTGATTGGCGTTGAGTAAACTTAAGTTTTTCAAATAAATATGGTGGACTCTTTCTTTTTATGACACCAAAAAGCAAAGTAGCAAAATGTAGTTGGCGTCGAGTTTCCATGTTCATCCAATCGTTGCTGTTTAAATACGGAGTAATGAGATCTAGGAGGTATGGGAAGGCAAAATCGAATGCAGGAATTTTGAAGACGTCGTATCACCCTTTTAGTGCGAGCTAATAGACATAAGCCAAGTTTATATACTGATAGCGCTATCTCTGGTTGGTCAGGTGCCCTGCGACATAATGGAGATCGCGAACGCCCAGCTGCCGGGCTGCGGGGCGGGCGGCGGCGCCGAGGCCTTAGCCAGCGCCGTGCGCCGCCTCGCCGGCTGCCTCGACGCGCGCCTCGAGCCGCTGCCCAGCGACGACAAGCGGCCCGCCGGTGAGCGCCGCCGCACTTGTGTCAGCTTCCGATGTTCCGCCTCTGTTATTGTAGATGGTCCGGGGTATATACCCGCGCCGCCTCGACGCGCGCCTCGAGCCGCTGCCCAGCGACGACAAGCGGCCCGCCGGTGAGCGCCGCCGCACTTGTGTCAGCTTCCGATGTTCCGCCTCTGTTATTGTAGATGGTCCGGGGTATATACCCGCGCCGCCTCGACGCGCGCCTCGAGCCGCTGCCCAGCGACGACAAGCGGCCCGCCGGTGAGCGCCGCCGCACTTGTGTCAGCTTCCGATGTTCCGCCTCTGTTATTGTAGATGGTCCGGGGTATATACCCGCGCCGCCTCGACGCGCGCCTCGAGCCGCTGCCCAGCGACGACAAGCGGCCCGCCGGTGAGCGCCGCCGCACTTGTGTCAGCTTCCGATGTTCCGCCTCTGTTATTGTAGATGGTCCGGGGTATATACCCGCGCCGCCTCGACGCGCGCCTCGAGCCGCTGCCCAGCGACGACAAGCGGCCCGCCGGTGAGCGCCGCCGCACTTGTGTCAGCTTCCGATGTTCCGCCTCTGTTATTGTAGATGGTCCGGGGTATATACCCGCGCCGCCTCGACGCGCGCCTCGAGCCGCTGCCCAGCGACGACAAGCGGCCCGCCGGTGAGCGCCGCCGCACTTGTGTCAGCTTCCGATGTTCCGCCTCTGTTATTGTAGATGGTCCGGGGTATATACCCGCGCCGCCTCGACGCGCGCCTCGAGCCGCTGCCCAGCGACGACAAGCGGCCCGCCGGTGAGCGCCGCCGCACTTGTGTCAGCTTCCGATGTTCCGCCTCTGTTATTGTAGATGGTCCGGGGTATATACCCGCGCCGCCTCGACGCGCGCCTCGAGCCGCTGCCCAGCGACGACAAGCGGCCCGCCGGTGAGCGCCGCCGCACTTGTGTCAGCTTCCGATGTTCCGCCTCTGTTATTGTAGATGGTCCGGGGTATATACCCGCGCCGCCTCGACGCGCGCCTCGAGCCGCTGCCCAGCGACGACAAGCGGCCCGCCGGTGAGCGCCGCCGCACTTGTGTCAGCTTCCGATGTTCCGCCTCTGTTATTGTAGATGGTCCGGGGTATATACCCGCGCCGCCTCGACGCGCGCCTCGAGCCGCTGCCCAGCGACGACAAGCGGCCCGCCGGTGAGCGCCGCCGCACTTGTGTCAGCTTCCGATGTTCCGCCTCTGTTATTGTAGATGGTCCGGGGTATATACCCGCGCCGCCTCGACGCGCGCCTCGAGCCGCTGCCCAGCGACGACAAGCGGCCCGCCGGTGAGCGCCGCCGCACTTGTGTCAGCTTCCGGTGTTCCGCCTCTGTTACTGTACAGACAATAGCAGGTTAACCTTCCCAAAAAGATCAAGGTCATTGAATTGATTTTCAACTTTAAGTCCAACAAGTAGAGATCAATATTAATTGAGAAAATTTGATGTTTTCTGGTAGGTTGACGTGCCGTTGTCTGTTCATTGACAAGCGGGCCGCCGGTGAGCGCAGCTGAAGTTTCACAAGCTAACGTGCCGGCCAGGGTATTGGGCCAGCACGCCCAATCCATCTTCTGGGGAAAGTTTGATTTAGGTGCTCTGCTACTTCTCTTGCTTAATGGCAAGGAGCACCGACATTTTGCGGAATCATTTCTTTTCTTAGCTGTAAAGGTTATTATTTGCACGTGTATCTTATACCTTACGATATCTGTCCGTCCGTCTGTACACAGTTAGCGTATCCCGAGCGCGCGCCGAGGGCGGCGACGCGTTCCGCTCGCGGCCGCCCAACACGTCCCGCCCGCCCTCGCTGCACGTCGACGACTTCACCGCCCTGCACGCGCCCTACGCGCCGCCCGCCCGGTGCGTACACACACACACTACACAACACACACCTATGTTAACAAATGCATATAAATACTATGGTGAATTCAGAATTTTGACATCATCTTTTTTGAAAAAAATATTTTCAAAAATCGGAATCTCAAAATTTTCTATACTTTATTTGATATTTTAGCAAATTAATTAATTTTTCAAGTTTATATACTGGTTTCAAAATTTTTGTTTGTATCATAAATATGATAATGAAAAACAAATAAAAAAAATGATATCAAATATCTGACTTCACCATTGTATTATATGCATTTGTTAACACAGGCTGGTCACTGCTTGTAATATCCTTTACCTAACACCCTGTATACTATAATAAGAAGTGTCATTTCACCGCATCTCTAGCGATTATGATAAATAAGGCAGTCTTTTCTTGTAAATAAGGTAAGATAAAAGAAATGGAAAAGAGTGATACTCCAAATTGTTCACATTGTAATGCAATTGAGGATTTACAACACTTGTTGATGGATTGTTCCCGAACTAGAGGAGAACGAGAGGCACTTATGAAGGAATTTAATTTAAATTTATTAGACGTAGGTTTAGTGCAAACTATTTTATCAAACCCTAAATCAAAATTGGCCATAAAACTGTCCAAATTAGCAAAAGATTATCAGAAGTAAGTCCCGCAATAATAATATTGTAATTTGAATATAAATGTAAATGTAGACTTTGAATATAAATGTAAAATGGATACGATGGGGTTGACTTAACCGTTGGGTAAAAACCCCTAAATAAAATATAGATTAAAAAAAAATAAGGTAAGAAGTCTGAACGACGACGCATTTGAAAAATTTTGCTATAAGAATATCCTTGATAAATTGACTTAAATATCATATAAAGTATTCTCAACTACCATTAATTTATGTACAGAGCAAAACATAGAAGTTGCAAAGAGTAAACAGTCAATGAAAGATAGTTTTCTTTAATTTTCGCTAACACTACACAGTTAAAATAAAATAAATAAATAAATATAAATATTTAGGACATGCCTCACTGGGCCACACAGAGCCATCTAGTCCCAAATTAAGCTACTATTAAGTACCCTGTCGTATGGGGTACTAGACAACCGATAAACTTACTTATACACTTTTTTTTTGTAAATACATACGTATAATTTATATAAAACACCCAGACCAGTACAAATAGACATGTTCATGCACACAAATATTTGTACTGTGCGGGGATCGAACCCGCGACCCATGGCTCAGAAGCAGCGTTTACTACCGCTGATCCAAACGGTCGTCACTAATAAATGATTTATTTACTTATTAACTCGCCTTTATGAATATTACCCGTCCTAATAAATAAATAGTAATGTTCCGTTTTCACAGAGGCGCTCGACGCGGCCCGGCGGGCGCGGACCGGGGCCGCTTCGCGTCGGCCGCGCCCGTGCACGCGCACGCGCACGCGCACCACCCGCACTACCGACACCTGTGAGTACACAACAGAACTAGCGTGTCGTCTCAATCACAGAACATGGAAAAAGGTTAGAAAGGCGATCTAAACAGCGCAGGCGCGCCACTGAGGTTATGAGCGAATGCTTGTAAGTGAGCGCTGTGATTGGTTACTTCTACGTCGCGCGACCCTATTGCACATGAGTAAATATTCCTACAGAGCACAAGCTTCTTAACTTTTAAACTATTCTGATAGGGCTGACACCTGTTGTAAAAATAAAATACGGTAAGTACCTACATAATAAAACGTGTTTTTCAAAATGTATAAAATATAAGATTTAGTGTAATTTGACAATACTAAAGTTAAATTAGTTTATAAATGGCTATCCCTAAATAATTATTTTTTCTTTAATTTTTTTTTTTTAACATGTGATACAGTCTGAATCTAATATACAGTTTCCTTAAATAACTGATCATTAATTAACTGAAAATTAAACATTCCGATTTCTTGCACTTGTATCGATCCAGACATTTCCTATACAGTTATCCGGCAACAAACCATAACAGAGCGTGACTGACCCTTTGTTTATTTATATTTAACAGCAATTTTCCTTAATCAATATTATATAAATAATTGAATCATAGAAATGGTAAAATCACAATTCGTCAGCCAAATCACTCAAATAAATGTCGTCTAATGCGCGCGACGTGCAAGCGGCAGCCCTGTCATTTATACCGCAACTGAGCCGGCGAAAACCAGTTCTTACCCCGGCGACGCGTCGGTGAACGCGTCGGTGAGATGTCACGCGCACATCGCCGCGCTATGTGTGAGTGGAACAACAGCGGGCCGCATATAGGCAGCTTGGATTCTGGTGGGAATATTTATTCATGTGCCTATTGGTCGCGCAACGTCAAAATAATTCGCTTGATTGGCGTTCTTGGAACACATATTATGTGTAGTGGGGAGCAAGCGGCGCCATTGGTTCTCATGCAAATGGCGTATGATAGCCTTTCTAACCTTATTTCATGTTCTGTGGTCTTTAATGCTACTTAATACACTATAATATATCTATACCAGTGGCGGATCCAGGGGTAGGGGACATACCACGGGTAGTATCGATAGTTGACCTCGGAAATCATCAATAGGCCCTAGTAGTATCGATAGCTAATTTGTGCAATAGTATCAATATAGTGAAATAATATCAATAGTATCGACTAATAGTATTGGTTATGACTATTGTAACTAGTTTCGATGCTATCGATAGTATTACACCTATAGCGACTTCAACTATCGATAGACAATTAATGGAGAACTATCGAGCGGTAACACTAATCACGAGTCATACTGAGCAGAAGCGTAGTCACATACAGACGTAGGTATATTTCCAAACGAAAAGTCCAGAATGGGAGTTAGCATCAAAATGGCTGGTCACCCCCTTATTTATTAATAACGCAAATAGTCTAATAAACCTATTTTAGCTATTACACTGTTTTGTCTAGTTCTTTCTTAGCGCTGTCATCATTTAAAAGAAAGTTACAAAACAGTGTAATAGCTAAAATAGGTTTATTAGACTGTTTGCGTTATCAATGATCGGATCAGTAGTGCAATTTTGCGGTATTTCATGACGAAATTTTAACATGGACACGCTTATCAGACGGGATTAAGTTTTGACAAAAGCTGGACACACTAAAGATTAATATCGTTAAAAATGTTATTGCACATTGTTATGCTATATTTACGAGGCTAAATCGGCCGCCTATATTTAGTATTTTAAACTCAACAGCCCCCTAATTTTATTTATTTGAACCCTAATAAAATATTTTTGTACAATGTATTATTTTTGCCTAATAAAGGCAACTACTGAAACACAAATGTTTTGTTATCAAAGAAATGGTTAAGAGTAAATTTATTTTATATAGAATATTTCCGAAATCCCACAATCCCGCGGGCGTATCCGTACTAATATAATGTATGAGGTCGTTCACCCTAAATTGCACTACCTAATCAAATCTAAAAAGATAAGTGTATGTGAACCACGCGTTATATCGTACACCTGTGCCCCCGTGAGCAATAGCCAATGTCCTTTCTCAAGATGTAATCTACCTCTTTGTACAATATTGCATCAAAATCGGATCACTAGTTTGGTTAGTGAAAGCGTACCTAACAGGCAGGCAGAGTTACTTTTACATCTATGTTAATATTATAAAGCTCAAGAGTTAGTTTGTTTGTTTGAACGCGCTAATCTCTGGAAACTGGGTTGAAACATTATTTTGTGTTGGATATAGTCTATTTATTGAGGAAGGCTTTAGGCTATATTCTTTTAAAAACTTCTTAATCGCAATCTAATAACAGAAATTGACGCCGACGAAATCGCGAGCAACAGCTAGTTTATGATAATAGTGTCGACTATTGGATATAGCTTTTCGGTGCAAGCAACTACCCATTCTAGCGGTAACGAATGGCAAACAATACTATCAAACTTCATATTCACGCCTAAGGATGTTGCCAACAAGAATTATCTCTGATATTGTACTATTTGTTTCCAGCCGCGGGCGTGGCGCTTGGGAGATGGGAGCTCAGCACTTCGGTCACTTCGCGCCCACTTCGCAGTACATGATGGGTCAGTGCCTATTTGTATACACAGTAAAGTAACAGCCTATAATCATCCCACAGCAGGGCAAAGGCCTCCATCATTGAATTCAAGTTACCACAGCAATGATGGGTACAGGTATAATCACAAACCCGAGCGATGATTGAAAATTCGAAGCTTTTGTTGTCCGACTCGGGGATCGAACCAAGGACCGAGACCTTAGCCTAATACTTACACTACTTGGCCAATAAATTATTTATTTTATTATTTATTTTAATATATTTCAGACTAAGTGTCCAGACTAAGCTATACTACGAACAATAATGAGTTAGCCTAGAGTAAAGAAAAGTAAATACATAATAAAAGTTATAAAATAAAAATATTATAAAACTTATATATATATACAGATCATTGCAGTGTAAGCCCATGTGAAATTGCACTGCAATGACTCAAATACGCACAGTCCATCCTGTCAGCAATCATGCTCAGGACGCTGTTGGGGCTGGTCCGCACTCTGCTCACCAGGGATGCGCATCTTTTGTGCATAGTGGCGTAAAAACAATCTATGCGCGCTTCTGCAAACATCCCTGAAGCACTACAGAATCGAGGCAGCCCCAACAGTATCCTGAAAGCATTATAAATAAATAAATAATAAATAAATATTTAGGACATGCCTCACTGGGCCACACAGAGCCATCTAGTCACAAATTAAGCTACTATTAAGTACCCTGTCGTATGGGGTACTAGACAACCGATAAACTTACTTATATACTTTTTTTTTTGTAAATACATACGTATATTTTATAGAAAACACCCAGACCAGTACAAATAGACATGTTCATGCACACAAATATTTGTACTGTGCGGGGATCGAACCCGCGACCCATGGCTCAGAAGCAGCGTTTACTACCGCTGATCCAAATGGTCGTCAAATTATTGTATTGCACTCGAAGAGCGCTGTAGCATCGTTGGGTATAGTCACCCCACAAGCTACACGTATAAAAAGAAGTGCAATATGCTCAAAACAAGGTAAGTTTCACCTGCCTAGAGCAACGTGTAAACCTGCGAGCTATCATGTTTGCCCTCGCCGACAGTGCTCTCCGCTCTCTTTCGATGTCATCATCGTCTTTGAGGTCAGTGGTTACTACGTGTCCCAAGTACTTAAACTTTACACCCTCTTCATAATTGTACCGTTTAATCTTATAGGCGGAAGCAATGATATTTAAAAAGCATAGATAGATTATGCCCTTACAAAACTATCGAAATATCTGTGCCGCTTGCGAACAGCTGCACACATGCGTAATTCTTATTTTGTCCTTGTCATACTCGTGAAAAGAACAATTACTTTCTCTTTCGCCTTGGCATCCATATTGTATGGTGGATTTTAAAAGACGTCACAATTGTGACGTTTTAGGGACGCATATTGAGAGCGCATGTAACATATCTATTACTTTTTAAATATCATTGGGCGGAAGGCTTTCTGTGTCCTTTCCTCTGACCTCAAATACAATGACTTCACTTTTATTAGCATTGTAGAGAAGACCATGATTTTTGGCATATGCTTCACATATTGCTACAAGCTTTCTTAAACCGCAGATTGATGCACTCAGCAGCGCCATGTCATCCGCGTAACTAATGTTATTAAGATTAACTCCATCTTTATGAGAACCGACTCGGTGCTGCTGAGCGCAACAATCAGCTCGTTGATGTACAGGTTAAATAGTGTCGGTGAGGACAAACCCCCCTGCCTCACCCCACACTCCAATCTATACGAATTCGACAACGTTCCCGCCCATCGCACATTGTTGATCTGGCTTTCATACCAATACTTACAAATATTTATAAGTTCTTTAGGTAGGTTAATCATTTCAAGCTTTTTTTTTATAATGTATACAGGATGAAATTTTAACCACCTTCCAAATTTTTATATAGCAATCTATGAGATAAAAATCAAATGACGTATTTCTTCTTTTGGTAATAGCCCAGTACAAAAATGTTAAGATAAAGTACCTAGAAAATGTCCGCCTAGCAAAAATTTTATTTACTCGATGCGCATCTCATTCATTTATTACGATCTATTTATAAGTTTTAGATTTTCCCTTCATACAGGTTTAGGACCGTAAAAATTGAAAACTATGTTGCGAAAAATATTTTCGGTCGAAAACTTGATTTACATATTTTACTTCATAAATGGGCTCTAAATACGATACTGAACGCCTATAAAATTTTTTGAAGATGATGAAAAATTCACCTGTATTGTTGTGTCTGTCTGTTGCAGGTGGCATGGGGTGGGGCGGGCGCATGCAACGCGGCCCGCTGCGCCGGAGATACTAACCACTACTCCTAAGGCAATTAGTATCGTCACGTGACTATGTACTATGACGTAACAAAATATTAGTTCTGCAAGTGACCACTTGGAGCGTTGTAAAAAAAACTTATTGTCAACTATAGATTCAAGTGAATTATAAAGAATTTTTACTACTAATGCCAAGTTAATTGACACGTACTTAATTGTATGTGTTAGTTATTTTTAATATAATTAATATATTCCGCCACTTTAGTTAGTATGGCATGACGTCACGTCTGGCTATCACTACAGCATTATGTGGCAAAACATTTGACAGTATATAAGTTTATGAACAGTGCGGTAGTGTCAACCATGAACAAAATGAACACAGACAGTTACGCTTTCGTCATTCAAAATAATATTTTTAAATATGTGTAGATTATAAGTGAAAAAAAAAACTTAATATAAATACATTTTTAATTCTGGTTTACATATTATTTCTTCATTTTACATACCTAACACGTGTTCAAATTATGACTATATTTTATATGAAACTGAAGATAATGTATGATCTGTCCATGTTCACCCTTTACTCACTAATCAGTATTTAACCCTTTGACGATCGGATATTCCAGGCACAAACGGTTGTCTCTTGGGGTACAAAGCGTTAAACTTGAAAAATTATGTCTCAGGCGGGACTCGAACCGACCTATAATAATTTTTTCTAGTTTAAATACTGATATTATAATTGCAGTTAAATTGCTTAAATATCTTATAAAGTAGGTACTTTACTCACTTTTCACGTGGATATTTCTGAATTTTTTTTTCAATTTACAATAATTTAAAAAAAAAACATACAAACCGTCACCTGGCTATTACAAACATAACAAAAAAAATATTATACAAATCGATGCGGCTATTCTGAAGTTATGCGGCTGTATATATTTTAGTTACTGATTTTCATTTACATAGAAAAAAAATTCTAGGTTATCTACACAATCAAAATCAAATTAGCTACCTCACAACCTTAAGGCCGCGGCCTAGACGAGCGGATGCAGTTACAGATTGCACATCCATTTGTATGCATTTGTCCTCGGCTAAATAAACGCTCCATGTATAACTTCCATCACATTTATTACATGGGACACTGAAGGTAATAAATAAAACAATCTTAGAAAATTTAGAAACAAATCAACTTTATTATCAAGATGAAAAAGATCAAATCATATATTATATAATTATAAGCTTACGAAAAGATATGTAAACCGCTTAGATCACAGTGGCTGCCAACATAACCCTCGTTCTCGACCGGATCCTACGTGTACGATACACATTATACATAAAACAAATTAGAAAAACAAAATCTATCAATTTTAATATTGCCTTCTAACTAAAGAGTAACGATGTAAAATTTACAATTAATAGTACAGTTAATACTCCACCGAGAATTTCCCATTAGCGATTTACTATAATGTCTTTGTTTTAATCATTTTAATCAATAAATGGTAAAATATCTCACTAGCATAAATATTTACACGCCCGCTCACGGGGCAAAGTTTGTCCTTGTATAAAACTATCACTCGCGGCGCGGCATGGCACGTTGAGGCCCGCGGGGACCGGACCCGGGCGGCCCCACTAGTCGCCGGGGGCCCCACTAGTCGCAGGGGGCCCCGCTTGTCGCCGGGGGCCCACTAGTCGCCGGGGTGCTCGGGGCACGATCTGTTCACTTCAAACCATTGGTCTATACATCTGAAAAGAAGAAAACAAGACATTTAAAACATGATTAGGTAAGTACTTACTTAGGAGTCTTTATCAACAAACGCATTTGGGGAAATCAGAAAAAGTATTTTATGGGTAGTTGCATTATATCCCGTGTCTTTATTTGCATTAATAGTGGTGACTTAGCATGGTCAATGCATCTTTATCCACAATTATAATAATTACATCACAGTTTTTCTCTTCAGTTCAGATATGCAAATTTTCGTACTAATGAACACAAGACATTTTTGAACATATTATTACCATAATTATTAGGATTAGAATGAATTTAAATTATTTGGAACAACATAACATGTCAATTACATTTCAAATTTATATTGTTTTATTAAATAACAAATACTTAATGTTACTCCAAAATAAAACATTATTGATAAGCATCAATGCTGTACATTCTTAAGCCAAGTGGATATTTTTCATCCGATACTTCCTGCAATCAAGAGGCCGTGCCTCGTCTTGTTGCCGGTCTCTCGACACGTCTCGATAGGTCAAAGAGTCCGCCCTACATGCAGCCCTTACGGGCACTTCTCGGGCCCTTTGATGGGCACCCCCGGGTAGGGTTGTCTGGTTTACGTCCTTGTTAAGGTACACATTACACAACAACAATAATACTATTTGCTAAACACACTCATTAAAGTAATGTCGTATTGTAATAAACAAAACTCATATCTACAAATAACATTTACTCTGTTTACAATTTATCTATAACAAAAACAACATACATCAACAACAACAACAACCAATATGTAAATGATATTTGGGAATTTAAGTTTTTCAATTTTATTATGGAGTATTTTTTTACAACGATGTTAAGTTAGATTATTGTGGTGTTGTCCTCGTCCTGTATAAGATTCGATTCTGTGATACCAATTAACTGCTCAAATACAGCATTTTTACTGTAAAATCAACATTAAAATATTAAAATAAGGTCCAAATTAACCACTAACTTGTGATTAACTTGTTGCTTAAGACTCCTATAACAAAATTTTGAAAGCTAAAGAGTGATTTCGCGAGGACTCTATTTGTCGAAATATATATATGAATCGAAAATTAGAGACTTTTATGTACTACAATGCATTTTTAACACAAGTTATTCCTTTTAACACAATCTATAGTGCTTAGTAAAACGTAAAACAGACACATAAAATATTTTAATGATAATTAGACAGCTCCTAATTATAATTACTTAAGTGATTATTATTTTTACCAAATAACCTGTATACATATATGATGACAAAAATGATAGTTGAATATTAATTAAAACTATCTAGCCAGCACCAATAAAAATATTATTAAACATTTTTTTAGCAAAACGGGCTATACCAGTGACTATGTTTCTTGAAATGCTTCTTCTCGTGATGATGACAATTCGGACAATAACATTCTGGGACACATTATTTAGATGGACGTTTGTTACTCAATCACGACTAGCGGCTGATCAGATCTGGATGAAATTTGGCACGGAGACAGATTTTGGCACGTTGCGTTTAGTACGTTTTACCCGTAGCGTGCGTGCGAAGTCGCGGGCAACAGCTAGTGAATAAATAAATGTAATATTACATAAGTACATTCTCATCCCAAAGTAAGTAACTGTTTGAAACGTTTGGGGAAAATCAAAAACAAAACGAAGTTACCACAACAAACTCCTAGACCCGAAAAAACATAGAAAAACAATTTTTCTCTTAATTTAATCCGTCTGGGAACTGAAGCCGGGACCTCGCAGCAAATGATACCCTTGGGGCCAAAATTAAATTGATACTGCAGTGTTTCCAAGATTTTCTGTTAGTAATAATACAGCATTAAAAGACTTGCACATAACGCAGCCCTATGCAAGCCTTTAAGACCGGCACTTGGCTATTGAATCTAGGGCGCCGGGCGCTTCGGGCGACACGGGAATATTCACACAGCGCTATCGAATTTTTAAAACATATTTTAGCTTCGTCGTGCAAAACTTAAAGTTTGGATTTCATGTTTCATAATTTTTCACCTTGGAAACTTGCAGATATTTTTCGTTAGTTTTCAGTCAGAATATCCATAACAGTTTTTCTAGGTTAATAATAATGTATGACTAGATAAAGAACACATTCTCCTTTTAGGCAATTCATCCTCAAAAAAACTAGGCAGCTAACAAAATATTTTCCTGACATTAAAAATACCTAATCTAATACAGCCTAATATTATCTCTGTCAAATTTTATTTAGATCTATTCAGTCACCTAAACTTTCGCATTATACATCTTGCTTATTTATTTTAGAAGAATAGATTTTTTATTTTTATTTGACACAATAATTACAATATACAAAAACATATATTGTGCCAAAAAGGCCCCAGTCAGCATTGGCTGCAGGTGCTGCAGCAGCCAAAGGCATGCTACGACGAAGATTTTATGCGCCCAGAAGTATGATGTCGATACTGACCCCTTGTGGTAGATGCAGAGGCAGGGCAGGCGAGCGATGGTGTCTCCCGCCGACAGCTCCTCGAGGCAGATCACGCACTCGCCCTTAGAATCACTCAGCACGTCCTCTGAAACGTCAGTTATTTTGTTATTATCATAGTTAATGTTTTTTTAAGTGTTGCTATTTGGATACAGATTAATTTATTGGTTCACCCGGTAGGCGTAGTAGTCCGGTGTTCCTCCTACTACGCAAAGGCTATTACAAACTCTATCTTGCGAAAGAAGGCCGACTATAGCCTCCCATCCCTTTTAGACCCAAAGCAATTAATTAAAGATCGTTTCCTGAACTGATCTGTCCGGGAATGGAACCCTTGCATATTTTGTGGAGGTCCACAAAAACCGAGTTCATCCTTGTAATGATAAGAAACCGTTCCAAAGTTTTGTACTTGAGAAAATATCAGAAACTCTGCAATAATAAATCAGTATCGTCAGGTCGCAAGAAAATACTTTTGATGCTGTCATGAACACTAGTTAATAGTTCTGGCAGTGAAGAGAAATTAATTGTTTGGCTACTTTAGGCCCGAGTTCACCAACAGACGTTTAAGTTTAAACAGCGTTTAAAATATTATTTGACATATTTTGTATGGGAATTGTGTCAAATTAATAGTCAATCTATGTTTACCGGCTGTTTAAATATTAGTGAACTCGTGTCTAAGAAGAAATAAACTTAATTGTTACAGGAGTAGGTACTCGTACTGTGTCAAATTTGTCTGCGCTATTTATCTACTTAGGAGTGTACTAGAACATTAGGATTTATTTTTTATTTTCTTTTATTCATTCTAGGATTGTCATCACTAGTCTATAACAGTTCACTGCTGAACACAGGCCTCTCAAAAGCAGGATTTAGCCATTATCGCCACGCTTGACAAGCGGGTCGATGGTCGCAGTTTGGCCAAAGTCAAACATTTATTTGCACAGCGATATACATTGAGATGGAAAACCAATGCAATCAAGATTCAATAAGGTTCTGCCTTATTTTGTAGGCATGCAAATATGAGAAGGTTAACATTATCAATAACGGAGAGAACACTACTGCCTGTATTCCGCCGGTAGGTACTCGTTTAGTCGCCTCTTATGACACCCATAGAAAGAGAAATGGGGGCACTATTATTTTATTGTGTCGACACCACTCGACAGATGTTGATTGTAATATTGCAAAATAACTATTTGCATGTAAATCTTATATAACACGAAATACGCATAACGAATCTTCCATTCCTGTTCAAAACTGTCTACCCTATGTCACAGATCACACATACGACATAGTTACGTGCGGCCGTATAGTACGAGTATGTACGCGATACGTATCCCGTATAGAGGTCACAACAACACAAATGAATTGGAAACTGCCCTATTTGAGCTTCAGATAGAGCAAACACGTTGGTGATGTAGGAAAATATGGAATATCGCATTCATACTGCTAATGGAGTCGACGCTTGTGAACGGTAATACCGTAGAAATACGAGTACTTGCGATAACACCCCGCGTTGGTCTAACTAGCAATAACAACGTGTTGGTCTAGTGGTTGACGCACCGGGCCAAGATCATATCGAATTTTCGAACATTGCTCGGGTAGAACTGTTTAACATTGCTCGGGTTTGTGATCACCAAACTTATTTGGCAAGCGTGGTGATTATGCCTGTACCCATCATTGCTGTAAAAATTTAATGATAAGGGCCTTTGCCCTGCAGTTGGATGATTATAGGCCGCTACTTTACTTGCAGTAAAATACTGACGGTATATTTTTAAGCAAAAATATAAAAAATACAACTCTTAATTAGCACTGTCCATTGCTTTGGGTGTACTTAGAGAAGTACCATATAAGATAACAGGTATCAACGTCGCGTCTCCGCCATGGCCAAACAGCAATTGCTAACTCGCCTGCCGATCAAAAAGGTTTAAAGTGCTGTAAATATTGCACTCACTGCCCGATTAGAAAGATCAGTCCTCAAGAAATAGCGAGAAATGACATCGTTTGATTAATACTAGTAACGAGTTCATAATTATTATGAACTCGTTACTTGTATTAACCTCCTAATTAGAAAAGCTAGTGTTGTCGCAATTGGACACAAAATTTATAACAAAATTAAAGTTTCATATGATTATATGAAGCGAATTGCTTGAAAATTTATAAGCCCAGTTGCCTCTACGTGTCCTATCGTTCACCACGTGTCGGTCTCAGGGATGAATTACTAAATGCAGCATCATAGCAGCGCATTTACATGTTTCATGGCGATACGAAAACATTATTCACTAAATAATGTCAACATTTTATACGTTTAAGGTAAAGCAAATATTCAGATGACATCATTCTCTTTCATATGATTACATAAAAAACAGGTAAATAACGGGAACCGTTTTTATTAAGTTTTATTTATCAAAAATATAGATTTGCAGGATATGAAATTCGTAATATAAATAATGGGAAATATCTAAGAGATGTTTTATCCTTCAAACATAAGCATTCTAACTAATTTCTCAGTTGTATCAACATTGATTTTACCATTATTTATAAGTATAATCGATGAAAACATCAAACCCAGGACCCCGTGATCTTGATCCAGTACTCAAATCACTAGACCAACGGGGCGTTACTATAATATACCCACGGGGCATTACTATACCAACGGGGCGTTATTATACCAAAAAACAGTTACTATACCAACGGGGCGTTACAAGACCAACGGGGAGTTACTATACCAACGGGGCGTTACTATATCAACGGGTCGTTACAAGACCAACGGGGAGTTACTATACCAACGGGGCGTTACTATATCAACGGGTCGTTACAAGACCAACGGGGAGTTACTATACCAACGGGGCGTTACTATACCAACTGGGCATTACTATACCAACTGGGCATTACTATACCAACGGGTCGTTACTATATCAACAAGGAGTTACTATATCAACGGGGAGTTACTATACCATCGGGGCGTTACTATATCAACGGGTCGTTACAAGACCAACGGGGAGTTACTATACCAACGGTGCGTTACTATACCACCTGGGCATTACTATACCAACGGGTCGTTACTATATCAACGGGCAGTTACTATACCATCGGGGCGTTACTATACCAACGGGGCGTTACCAGACCAAGTGGGCATTACTATACCAACGGGTCGTTACTATATCAACAAGAAGTTACTATATCAACGGGGAGTTACTATACCATCGGGGCGTTACTATATCAACGGGTCGTTACAAGACCAACGGGGAGTTACTATACCAACGGGGCGTTACTATACCACCTGGGCATTACTATACCAACGGGTCGTTACTATATCAACGGGCAGTTACTATACCATCGGGGCGTTACTATACCAACGGGGCGTTACCAGACCAAGTGGGCATTACTATACCAACGGGGCTTTACTATACCAACGGGGCGTTACTATACCAACGGGGAGTTACAATAACAACGGGGCGTTACTAGAGAAGGGGTAAGACACTGACCGTTGTAGGAGAGGCGAGGCCTGGTGAGGCACATGACGAGGTGGCACTCGATGTCGTCCGGCAACACGAACTTGCTGCATACCGGACACTTGATACCTGGGAACAATAAAAATTATACGTTAGACATCGTTTACGAAATATAACAATAAATAGATTAAAAAACTAACCCGACCACGAAAATACAATGATTTAATATTTTTTTTACTCAATATTTCTTCTACTTTCATTAGATACCTCACTCGTTGACTGCAAACTTTTTTCTTCAAAGTTTCCTAATATATTATTTTATAGCATTCGCCATGTAGCTTTTTTTTAACACTACGTAGCCTATGTTACCCGTACTATTATAAGGAATTGATTGATACCTCATTTACCAAATTCGGCTTATTGGTTTACGGCCGGTCCCAATAACCTATCTATCTTCAGTTTTGGCATATCGGAGATAGAAAACAACTTCTGTCTTTGTTGCTCTGGACAGCAAAATCGGAGACAGAAGATGTTTTCTATCTCCGATATGCCAAAACTGAAGATAGATAGATTATTGGGACCGGCCGTTATAGAAATGAATTTAAAGGTATTCTCTCTTTTAACTTTAGGTTGAAGCCAAGAGCAAACCAATTACCAATTAAGAAAAACTTAGAAAGTTGCGGGCAACAGCTAGTGCAGTAATTTACCATATGAATATCCTAAACCTAGAGATAAACAACTTTACAATACGTAACGTATCATGAAGTAGATTTGTACTTACAGTTGGGAAACGTAAGCAGAGTCGCCTTTTTAAAAATATACTACTTATACACCATTCGGTTTCTTATGGGGAAATCGGTTGAAAGATCTGTCCCTTTTCATTCGATACCCGTGTCAAACATGACAACTTTACTGGTATTATGAATATCTTTGTTCTTGTCAAAGTAGATATGTTTATAAATCTGTTACAGACATCTTTTGTACAATCCGGGTAAATACCGAACAGATATCTCGGAATTAAATCAAATTGGAATAACCTATGTTACTTGTTAAGGTAAGTGATTAGTTATTCAGTTGCGAGAGCTGGGAGTTACAACATACTGCCGTAATTACATGAAAATAATTGGACTAAGTAAGTTAATCCCTAGATCGAACCCTAAATCATTATTCGATTGATTCATGTGTAATGCTTGTCATGTTTCGTTGTTGTTCTATGATCAGAATTGGATCTAAATTAGTGTAATGTATGTGAATACTAAACATAGAGAAGAAACCAATCATTATTTTTTATGATTGTCTTAAATTTGGGTGTTTGTGGTTCTTTTCTTTGTTTCTGATTTCAACAAAACTAGTGCAATAGATAGTTGCTTACTTTGGGATCAGACGCCTTACTCACGTATTTACGGATATATCTGTCTCATTCAGATACTTTAAGACATCGGTATGATCAGATGGATTCGAATATACGGATATTGTGTTACAGAGTAAGGCGTGTGCGTTTCGCCAGCGGAAAAGTATCGAATTTCTTGATTTTAACCACACAAATAATTAGAGTGTCAGCTCGTGTAATTGTGCAAGAAATTTTGAATTTGTGCATGAAACCCCTATGGAGATATTCGCAAAAAACAGTAAGTATTGCGCGACCGCTCTTTGATAGTCGTGTAAACTTGGTCGGTTTACCTATCACGGTTTTGCGCGTCGTAATTGTTTCTTATTTTAACTTCATAATTAATAGGTATATTTTGCTGCAATTTTGCAGGTGGATGACTGAATGAACACTCTAATTGTTGGTATATCGGAATTTTTGGCAATCCATACCAAAATCGTTCAATCTAAGATCAAAAATTCGTCATAATTATGCATCTCTTAGTAGTTATTGGCTTACAGTAGGCTAACGAGACTTAACTATACGTTGCCGGCGATCAAGAGCTATGCATCACTTTCAATAATTCATCTCTATGACTCCTATTTACAGTGCTAGGGCCAATTATAGTTTTTTTTTATTTTATTATGTATTTTCTAACCAGTGCCTTTTTTAAAATTCTGTTTTTGCTCATATCACGCACTAATTCATCACATCGTGTGTAAAAAAAAAGTTTGTGTGTTTTACCGTTCTTGATATAGTATAGAAACTACACAAACGTTACTCCAGCGGCATTTTGAATAACTTCAAAACCTTGAGGCGCACAAATTTAAGATAAACACACACATTTACAGCACGTTGTACTCTAATTCCCTGGCTAATTTTTTTTCAGAAAAGTCTTTAGGAAAAAAAGGTGCCGCTGGGATAACGTTACTCCAGCGGAAAGTGTTTTTAGCGAATATCTCCATAGGGGTTGCATGCACAAATTCAAAATTTCGTGCACAATTACACGAGCTGACACTCTAATTATGTGTGTAGTTAAAGTCAAGAAATTCGATACTTTTCCGCTGGCGTAACGGACACGAATAAGGCCTCAGAACAATAGCAGTGATTGTCAACTTCCTTGCCCGTAAACAAAAATTCGGGATAATTTTAATTCTGTGCAGTTGTAATTTTATGTAACTAAATAAGACTATATTCCAAATTAAATCTTTTTCGGCCTAGTTACATAACAATACATTTACAAGTATATATCACGGTAGAACTGTATCAAGCTTGCAAGTCATGAATCCATTATAAAATAAAATAAAAACAACTGTGTCTTGAAGCTCAGTATGTCAAAAGTTGCGCAACGAGTCACTACAACGACCTATGTCACCTCAAGTCGCCCATCAAGAGTAATATAATAAGGTCTCAAAACAATAATAACTCCAAGATTGGTATCTAAGACATTTTGTTAGAGGTTGTATTTTTTTAAACATTCAAATTTTACTCTTATCCAAATCGAATAAGGTTCAAAAGAGTTTTATAAGTACAACATTACCAGGTTATCATTTCAGTGGCCACAGAACAGGCCATTTGTAAGCGCCAATGGGACTGTGGGTGCGTGATCCGACTGCAAACCGACGGTTAACTCGTTCGATTCCCGCGGTAAGGGAAAACTGCTCTATTGGCGTGTCGTGTAAATAGTCTAATTGATTGCTCTGTGCTCTATTCGTTAATGTATCAGCGACTTGGGTGAGGGAAGTTGTGGATAGTCACATGCAAGCAGATAAGTCGACAAATTGAGTAAATGACCAATCTATACTAATATTATAAAGCTGAAGAGTTTGTTTGTTTGTTTGTTTGTTTGTTTGAACGCGCTAATCTCCGGAAGTACTGGTTCGATTTGAAAAATTCTTTGTGTGTTGGATAGTCCATTTATAGAAGAAGGCTTTAGGCTATATAACATCACGCTGCGACCAAAAGGAGCGAAGTATGAGTGAAAAATGTTGCTAAAATAATCGTGTTCATAATAAAAGAAATTGCCGCGGACGAAGTCGCGGGCAATAGCTAGTCAGTTCTATTTGAGGTGACACGAAGACATTTGCATCAATCGTCATATTTTCTGATAGGGAACCGTGGTATTGGTCGAAGAATCAGAATATTACAGCTTTTACTGTCAGCCCGTTACTCGAAGTCTCTCCTGAAGGAGTACGAATTTTGACGTAAAAACACATTGATCAGCTACTGACTGACGCTCGTGTTATTGTCTTACAATCAGGATGTGCTTATAAAAACAAACAAGATAAAGCCGAAAAATGTAAATTGTTTCTGATCCAGTGAATCAACCCTGGAGTTAGTATAGGATTGGTGAAATGATTTTTCACACTTCAAGCCTAGTCGGCTAATCATTCGCGGAGCGGTGGACTGTTAATATAAACCACTGTTTATACCCACATAACCATAGTCAGATTTAATTTTGACTATTCATTTTAATTAATAAATTAAAAAATATTTAACTTCGTTGTGTTTATTTGCAAAACTAGTTCAAACCCGCAAACAACAACGAATAAATTCGAATTCGTTGGAAATCGTATTGGAAACGCGAAGTAGATTTCAATCCCATGGTTCATTGGTCGGGTGTCGGAGTGGGAAGTATACGCTCAAGTTTTCCACTGAGCGCGCTCAATAATTGACTGACACACGCTTAGGGTTGCCAGGAATACAAATAAAAGTCAAACTATAACTAAAACCAGTACCAAAGTTTTAAATTTTCAGGTAATAAATAAGCGCAGAAAAGTTTCTCGAGATTTTTTGATGAACTGCAATCTGATCCATTTCGGATTGTTAAAGATTGTGCTTCAAAGTCAACGTACGTAAATAATATTTCAAATAAAACTACACAAAGTAAATTACATCTAAAATTTACAATATTTGATGAATGTTAAAAGCACACCGCAGACCGCTTATATCTAATTCTTCGGGTCAATCATATTAGATGAGATGACTAATAAATTAGCTAAAAGTACCTACAGGGGTACTTAAATCTGAATGTGATAGTAAAACTACCGGGCTAGATCAATAGAACACTAGACAACCGATGCAAACAACTGAGCCACCGGTATCCGAGAAGAATTGATTTTCCATTATGTTGTGTCTGTTCGCCAGTCACAATACTTATTAGCCCTTGGTCTCGTAGCCTAATATAAAAAAAACAATGTATCATTCTTGTTCTATATATCCGTAAATAGACTGACGTAGTAAAATACTGTTTCTGTGCAATAAATGATTTTAAAGTTTCGCGATTTGAACACATTTTATTTATAGTGTACTATATAATAATAGGTATTTATACCTTTATAATATTTAAGGCGATAGCGACCCGTTAGTATACTATAAATAATATTTTTCTGTGCAATTTAGCGTTCAGGCCTGTAAGAAAAAGTAACTGCCTAATCATCCCGCTGCAGGGCAAAGGCCTTCATCACTGAATTCAAGTTACCACAGCACTGATGGGTACAGGCATAATCACCACGCCTGCCAAATGCAGTTTGGTGGTCACAAACCCGAGCAACGTTCGATAATTCGAAACTCTTGCTGCCCAACCGGGGATCGAAATCAGGACCCCGAGCTCAGGCCCCAACGACAGGTTTTTGACAGTTCTAGTATGGGCTAAATGTTAAAATCGTCCAATTCAATCACAATCGAACTGCGATTCGGTTACGCAAATTAGGCCCCTGGGCCCGAAAGTTAGACCACTAGTTCATGCCTGGCCCCGAGGTATTTATAAAACCCAGGTCATGTTTCATCCGAGTGTGTAACAACCCTATTCTCGAATTGTATATCAAACATTATAACTGGAAAAGGCATTGATGCTGCAAAATTGTTTTCGGACAAATACTACAGTAATCATTATACATAAAAGTCCGTGTATTTATAACGCTTCATCGAGTCTAGAAATTCCAGAATGGGTTTCATACGTCAATGATTGGTCAAGCATTCTTACCATTTTAAAAATGAATGTTGATGTAATAGTGAGAACTAACGTGCATCAAGAACGGAAGACGCTCCCTAAACCTATACCTGGATTGCAAATCCAAGATACACCAACCAATACATTCACTAAGTCATCTATACGCCAAGATACACTACCCGAGTATATTTCTAAACAATGCGATGAAACCAGCACCGGCTCGGTGAATCTAGGGTGCAGTTAATTCCACATGCTTGTAGGTGTATAAACACTGAATGTTCCTTCCCGACTCTTAATTCACGAAGGCTGATAAAAAGCTCAATTCTACAATACTTGCTGCAGAAAAGACCACCGTTGTCATACTCCGACAACGAATGAGACTTGTTAGATTCGCCATTAAATCTTATTGCATCTGCTATCAACTGCTGATTCTACACAAATTACAACTCTAAAGACACATTGCATTCCAATTCCACGCGTTGTAACATAACCGAAAACTTTATGCGGTGGTGGTAACAATATCTGAGTTATGGTGTGGTTTAATATGTCTCGCTGGCAACGGCACGGATCCGTCGTCACATCGACTCGATTGTCTGACGCCATTATGGTATTGGCCACATATTTGTGCTCGTATTGTTTGCGAGGTAACCATAATGGGCCGTCGTTCTCTGGTTCCTTAACGATAATGGTGATTGACTTATCGAATCAAATCAGCCAATCACACCTAGCCAGATATAGGTCTCGGGTCTGTGCTAAGTCGAGGTGGGGAATAATAATGTGCTTATTTACGACGAACAAGGCAACTTTACTAATGCGATTGTAACTCTGTCCGTCTGTGTGCTGTTACGCTTTCACACCTTAACTACAAAACTGAATCATTGAAATATACACAAAAATAGATTACACTTTGATAAAGGACATACACAGGCTATTCTGCATCTCACGGCTGGGCACAGGTTGCCGCCCACACGATGACGCAGCTACAAAATTCAATGCTGTGGAGGTAAAGTTAGTTCCGAAAATATTGGATACCTTGGTACGGTACGCGCTAGTTTCCAACGTCCCAAGAACTAGTCAGCATGACCTACCTCTCACAAGTACTGAATAAAAACTAAACTACTTAGTGCTATCGAACATTTTAATAACGTTATCAAATAATAACGCCCCGTTGGTCTAGTGGTTTAAATACCGGACCAAGATCCTCAGGGACCCAGGTTCGATTCCGGGGACGGGCAAAAAAAAGTTTCGAATTTTCGAACAATGCTCGGGTTTGTGATCACCAACCCGCATTTGGCAAGCGTGGTGATTATGCCAGTATCCACCATTGCTGTGGTAACTTGAATTCAATGATGGAGGCCTTTTCCCTGCAGTGGAATGATTGTAGGCTGTTACTTTACTTTACTTTTTTTATCAAATAAGTAATAAGTGGCTATAACCTGTTCAAAATAGTAGATTTTAAAGACCCATTTGTTCTACTCAATCATGTCGGCACCCGCCATGCTGGTTTTAGTAACAAGCAATTTCTTTGTTTGCACGCATCTTGGGTTTTACGCATTCAGACAAGCCTTGAACAGGTCATCTTAAATTTTACTATTCATGGCAATCTGGAGTTCAAATCATGCATTTGTATGTAATCGAGCTAATTTCAACAGCTCTGCCCCCGATAGTTGAAAAGCCGCATCTAACAAAAAGTCAAAACGGAGAAAAAATGTTTGAATAAATGAAATGGAAAATCGTCTGCTGTTTGTTCTTGAGTAAAGGAAAATAATTACATGTTGAAAATTTTGAATATTAGTTACGATATTTTTCATTGATTTCCATTTATAAAATATTATGTTTTTTTAATTATTTAATTAGAAATATTTTAAAAAACCTTTTATTTTAGTAAAAAAATTAGACAAAATTCTAAGTCTTTAATTGAATAGACGCAAATAGCCAGATGCGCCCTTTCAAGTTTATGCGGGCATTGTATTCCTAAGAAGAATAGGCGCATTTGGCTATATCCGCCTTTCTTCCTTATGTATCTAAAACCATACCGATAATTGTCGACTAAGATAAAAAGTACATAAAATTAAATATTTAAACCCCTTTTTATTAATGAAAAATAAACAAAATCACATCTAAAGATAAAATATTTCCGAACTTACACAAAAATATCAAACCAAAAGGGCATTTATACATAAATGTGGCTTTTCAATTAAGTTTAAGACAATTTCGTCTTTTCATCTTCAATCAGGTGCAAAAAATGTGCAGAAGCACCTTTTTTTTTGTTCTCGAAACTGCAATGGAACGAGATAGAAAAATATAAAAAATACTGGAAGAAGCACCTTTTTTTCCTGATTCCGGCAATGTATGTAACTCAATTTGGCAAAAAATGTTAGATACGTCTTTTCAACTAACGGGGGCAGAGCTATATATTATGTTTACAAACAAACGTGCAACGCCTATTCGTTGTCCGTTGCATGCAACTCGATTGAGTGATTGTGTTTGTGCAATCCAATTAGTTCGCGATAGATCGATGTATGTTTTGGCTTTGATTGGTAAGTTCTAAATAAAAAATCGCACCAACTATAGTTTTTTTCGACAATTTGCACTATAATATCATACTGTTGCCAGAGCTAAGACATAGACTGTTTCAAGGTCTAAACTTGGTCACAATAGCAAATACACAGGTTTTTAAGGACCATGGAGGAGTACTGAGATGGCCTCGAGTGATGACATTTTAATATTTTTTAAGACATGCCTCACTGGGCCACACAGAGCCATCTAGTCCCAAATTAAGCTACTATTAAGTACCCTGTCGTATGTGGTACTAGACAACCGATAAACTTACTTATAATATTTTTTTTTATGTAAATACATACTTATAATACATAGAAAACACCCAGACCAGTACAAACAGACATGTTCATGCACACAAATATTTGTACTGTGCGGGGATCGAACCCGCGACCCATGGCTCAGAAGCAGCGTTTACTACCGCTGATCCAAATGGTCGTCAAATTGTATTTGTGTCGATATACGAACGTAATCGTATATCTATAAACGACACACGATCTAATACGAATAAAATTGAAAATAAGTATGAAAAGTTTAATTACGAAAAAGAAAGTACGAGTATAGAATATAAAATTTATTAAAAACGAACGACTAAGTATACTCGTACAATTCATCAAATTAAATGTCACTAAAAATGTTTTAAAACAGTCGGGAATGAATAAAAGATGTTAAATTGGTTTTGGAATTGTATAAAAAACTAATCAACAAATGGAATGTAAGTACCTACTTAATTGATAAGTCTACCAACTCAAATTGAACTTGAAACTTAGTAGGTATTCCTTTTAGAATCGTAATTACCCGTCAAATGTAACAAGTTTAGACTAAAATTTATAAAATTATAGTCATCACCATCATCATGATCATCATTAGGCCATACAAGTCCAATATCTCACCAAAAGAGATATTTCGGAGAAATAATTGTCCACGCTTAGCTGGCGATCGCAGTTTGACCAATGGTGTGCAATAAATACACTGCTACCCACTTTTATTCGCTGCTGCTCGTTGCTATGAGTAAATTGGTTATAACCCGATAGACTATCATCATCATCATCACTTATAGCCTATATCAATTCACTGACGACGGTGCTTATCTTGGAGCCAGCACCACACTACACCATAAACCATAACAAAATTTTGCAACAAAACCATACAGGGTGTACTAGAGCATAGAACAGCTGAGGTTATGGGAGAAATATATTTACAACAAGTAAACAAAAGAACAATTTTAGGAAAACAACTTTGGATACAAAATTCTATAAGGTCAAAGTCAACGTCAAAGATTTGAAAATACATTTAAATTACGTCTCTTTAAATTATTCAGATATTAAAAGAGGTATAGGCCACGTGGACGATACGAATCAATTACTTGACCGACCAAACGTTAAGGGAAATCTACAATCTATACTAATGTTATAAAGCTGAAGAGTTTGTTTGTTTGTTTGTTCGTTTGTTTGAACGCGCTAATCTCAGGAAGTACTGGTCCGATTTGAAAAATTATTTTTGTTTTGAATAGTTCATTTATTGAGAAAGGCTTTAGGCTATATAACATCACGCTGTGACCAATAGGAGTGAAGCATGAGTGAAAAATGTTGCAAAAATAATCGCGATCATAATAATGGAAATTGACGCGGACGAAATCGCGGGGAACAGCTAGTTAAAAGAATAATTAGATAAGAGTCGAAACGAAATCATTAATATGCAACGTTTTCGATGTACAATATCCCGAAATAGCAGCTGTTCCATGTTCTTAAACACCCTGCATAACTCTTTATCTCAATCGTAAAAGTTTCAGTTTTATTATTACACAAGTATAGTTACAATAGGTAAGATATAGTTATATATAGTATAGTTGAACTAAAAGCGCCGGGCACCTTGCCCGTAATTAATATCAGAACAAAGTCGCCATAATTTCTCGAAGAGTATCGGTAACTTCTGTTCTTATTAATTAAATCTTTTGAGGGACGCTCGAGTTTGGTTTCGAAATATTTTCTGTGTTAGCTTTTGTTTTTTCTATTAAAAGCTATGTTTAAATTTAGGTAATATCGGTCATATTATTACGCGTATATTAGTAACGTTGTCTTAAAACTCATCATGTCATCTTCACTACCAGCATCAGTCCAGAGCTGAAAGAAGGCCTTTTCAAAAAGAGGTCTTGTCCGTAATCGCCACGCAACGGTGAAAAAAGGCCCTTCTTTAGCTGCATCTTCTTCTGGCAGTACTTCTTCTAGTCCTCCATCATCATCTCTTCTAGTCGTCTCTTACGACATCCACAGACAGATAAAGATTGTGCTCTTCTTTTCATTTGCCAGCACCACATTAAAATAATCTCAAGTGACATCAAATTTCTAGTGCTCCATGTATCCGCTACTCCTGATCGCGTTCCTTCCACAAATCTCCGCGTACGTGGACTGCAAGGTGGCCTGCTACCGCTGCAGGGAGAACAAGGAACATCCACTCGTGTTGGAGGTGCACTGCGCGATGTGCAACGAGTGCAAGCAGCGGCGAAGGGACCGCTTGAGCTCGCCGCCTCTGGACTCGACGACGAAGATCCCGATAAGAGAGGGGGATCATACAACAGGCCACTCGAAGGAGGTGTCAAAACATTCGAGGGAACACACAAAAGAACATCTTAAAGAGCATTCACACGAACACGAAGGTAACAATAAATAAAGAATGGTAACATTTATTTGAATTTAGAATAGCATGGAAACTTTAACAAGTGATTTGCCAAGCAAATAGAAAAAAATTAAATAACTTTTAATTGTTATGACCGTTGACTGTTTTTGCATAAACCTAATTATTATTTATGCAGCCTGTCATTCATCAAACCTAATTTTCGTTTAAATTTTTAATGGAATCAAGTTTAAGCTATACACAAACAAAACAGCGTTTATAGTGATATACTCAGCTGTCAAACGGAGTTTAAGATATGCTATTCTCCTGATCACAAAACGCATCCCGCCACGAGAAAGCTGATGTTGCTGATAATACTAAATTTAAAATGATTTCATATGTATTTATAAACAGTTAAAGGTAAACAAACTGCGGTCAAAATACAACAATATAAACCACAAAGAAATATAAGGAAAATATAACTAATTAATGTTAAATATATACTCGTAATAAGGACATCATAGATATTACGACCAACCTTCCTCGTGATTAATTAAATAGAGCAGGAAAAATAATGCAATTTACAACATATCTAACAAAATGTAGCATATACAACATTAAACAAAACTAGAGGTGTAGTTTTAAAAAAAAGTTAAACATTGCTATGGTAGGATTCTTACAACGCGAAATGATTTTCACAATATACTGTTCTACCTACATCTATTGAACAAAAGAGTATATATAGAAACTTTAATGCTATTACAGCTTCTCAAATATTTTTTTTGTTACCCCAAAACAAAAAGTATCTAAATAACAAAAACTTATACACTTCGCAAACTAGTGGAATAAATTCGTTAGCACAGGAATTATCACAGTAGCGCAGTTTTCAAAATGCAGTTTGATCAGCGAAATCTCAAATCCTGTGTGATTCACAATTCTCCTGGTAGACTTTGATAATAATAGGGCGCATTTTATAACCTATGGCTGAACATAGACAACCTTTGAACTGGTCGTCTGACCTACGAGCTGCTTAGCGTCCTAATTGAATGGTCCCTTAAATTCACAGATGCATCAAAGCATTCTGCGGAAGATTCGGATGAGTGTCCTACACCACCTCCGTGCGAGTCAGAAGAGATTCAAAAACTCAAGGCGACGGTCACAATACCAAGGACCACGGAAACTATGGCGACTACAACGAAGAAACAATGCCCTCCTGTGGTCACTTGCAGGTACAACATTTAAATAGTAGTAGTAGAACTGTCACATCTGTCAGTGACGTTGTCACTATCACTAACCTAGAGTTTGGTGAGGCGACTTTATAGTTGAGTCGAGAACTGTTAGCAGGACTTTCAAGGCTTGTTTCTTTTTTGATAAGGTCTTCAACTTTTTCTTTGATTCAACTTCTCAACTTTATGCATAGAGCTAAACATATAAGTTGCAAAAAGGAAACAGCCAATGAGATAATGGTTACTTGAATTTATGCGAACACATAACATACATAGCAAGGTTAGATTTTTTTAAAATAAAATACGAAACTAAACGAGTTAAATCTGCAAATAAATCTTTCATTGCAGTCATTCAGATGTTTAAGATAATGATCTAATAATTGAACAGTCGCTGATTGCAAAAAGCATGGTCAATAGTCAAATATCTATACATAATAGAACAAAAAAATTCGTTTCAGAAAGAAAAAACGTAAAAAATGTTCCACTTATCCATCATGCGTGCCATGCATGCCCATGTGCATGGCTCCATGCCCGCTGACAACCTTGGCTGCGACCATCACCCCTCAAACAGTTAAGACAACGGACTACTACTACGTTTACGTCGGCGTGCCTAAGGGGTTAATAAACAATAAGATTTAATGATTAAAAGGAAGATAGATACAAAGCCTTTCATGAAGACTCTTCTGAATATTCTGGTCACACTCGCTTTTAAATGAATCCATCTACAAAACGCCCTTAAGTCAGATTGTAAATATAAACCAACTAGCCTGAATTTTTTTATAATGCGCTTCATATTAACTTCAACACTAACAAAATATTTTACAAAATTAAAGCTCTTTTAATTGGTCCTGAGATTTTTCAGTCTTAGTAAGCGAGTTAATTTATTGGAAAGTTTTTTAAATTATGACACTGACACTGTAATTCTCGGTTGATTTTATAGTATTAATGTTTTCTTCTGCCCGTGTGTACTCCCATAGTGTTCTCTCACCACTCCCGAAAATAAGCGGAGGTGTTTTTCTTGTTTTATGTGCGGGCACAGCTTTTTGATTTTGAATGCGTTCTGTAACATTTCATTCATTGGGCATCATAACGAGAGCATCATAAATTTAAATTACAAATAGAACTAATATAAGATGCTTACAAAGAAAACTATCAAAAAAGGCAACAATACCTTCTACATGTTATTCTTACCCTTACTGTTGTTGTAGCCCCGGCAGGACTAATAGCTTTCCTCTAATATATCATAGTGAATGCCTACAGCCGTTATTTGGGAAATATCCATTAATTTAGATTATAATGGATTTTGTGTGCTCCGTGGCAATTTGTTTAGTGCTTGTTTTGTACAAAAACCAAGTTATACTCGTAACTATTCATAACAAAGTTGAGAAAAGAATGACATGAATTCGTTGGAATATTTCTGATGTTACTTTCAAAGCCAAACCGACTTGTCAAAATTGAAATGGCGGACGTTGTTGACAGTGATAGACAGACAGACTATCTTTGTACACAGTACAACTATTAACATAAATGTTACATACGAAAAGCATGACATAGGTAATGAAAAGGTAACTAATTATATGCAAGCACATTACAATAATAATTTGTTTGACACCGACAGCATATTGTTTCGATCTGTATTTTTTATAATAATGGTTTCTTTAATTGTTTGTAGTTTCTATAGCAAGAGTGAAACCGTGTACCACATCAGAGGCCTGGAAAGGGTCAATAATTATCCGAAAAGAAGAATTGTTTATTGCTTAAAGTCCTTCCTACTCTTTTTGCATTCGATCGTAAAAAACTTAAGTTTTCTTGTGTCTATTTTACACGCAAAGTTAAGAAAATATAAAGCATCCAAGATATTTAATAAGGGTTGTAGTAAGTAAGTGAATACCTACTTTATTACATTCCTTTGAATAAAATCTAGCGCATCTGGGTACTTCTAGATTAGAACCGTCTCGAAAAGACATTTTTCTCATTCATAATAATGTATGGTACAAAAAGAAAGGAGATTATTTTATAAAAAGATTAATCTAATTTAGCTAATCCAAAAAATAACCTTAATATTTATGTGGCCTTGAACCTAACACAATTTTTTGGTATGTTTTAGTCATAAGAATGCAAAGGAAACTAAGCCATGCAATAAGATTTTATGAAATGGAAAGTCTTTAAAACTATAGGCCTTTTTAAATAAAATTAAATAAACATAATTTTATGGTGAATTAAGTATGGCTTCATATCATAACAAATAGCTTTTTTCTTAATTAGAATCTTTGAAAAATCTGTCCTAGATGACCATGCCATGGGTACATCCATCATTTAGCGTACGAATGTGAAGATTGAGGACACACTATGGTATTTTGATCAGTTATCGAGTATACGCGAATTCACATTTGTAGATGTTGAATTAACTGTACAAGTTTGAAAACGTTAGGTTTCACGGAATCTGACACTCTTACCTAGTATTACACTCTTACTTAGTACGTTACATTCATGAAAAATAGATCGAAACTTGTGTTAGTTAAGACATAGATTTTTTTTTTTTTAGAATAGAATAATCATTTTTTTTGCCACTTACACATTTAGAACTTATTATATAAAAATAAAAATAAAATTAATGAGCCAAAAATGACCCCTCTCAGCATCAGCCGCAAGTCGCAACAGGCAAAAGCATGCGACGCTGATTTTCAGTGACATGATTATGTTTTAATGTTTCTTAATAAATTCGGTTAATAATACATTACGATAGAATTATTTTTCTTCCAGTTTACCTTTACAGGTTTTAGTAAATAAATCTTTACAGAACTTTTAAAACACTGCAACTGCTGTGAAGTGGGTCAGTAGCGATCTCGTCCCCGCGCGGGGCGAGAGTACCCCAAATCGGTTACTCGGATCCACAGCGAATCGATATCGTCAACAGGTGTCGAGTCGACACGCGTGACGTCACTAGCGTGATTGAAGTTCAACTGTTTAATTTAATTACTGTCTTTCGAATTTCGATTACGTCGGTGGATATTATTTGTACTTAGTATGTTTTGGTCGAGTATGAGTGAATCTTAAATTTATGAACCACGTAATAGTAGTCATTCTTTATTGAAAACTAGCAATCAACCCGCGACTCATGTGCTATATTGCACTCTCGGTTATTTCGCTTTTATTAGAAATCACTTAAAACATAACCAATACACCAAATTCAATAAAATATTGATTGCCCATAAACATTTCGGTCCCTCTTTCTACCTCTTTGAGGGATGATTTCAAAAACCAAAACTACCCAATGTTATTTTTAAGGCTCTAAACTTTATCTATATAAAATTTCATTTAAATCGATTCAGAACTATTTCTAAACGTTTACACACACATTGGTTTCTTGAATTTACGCCAACACTATACATTAAAATAATATTACGGATTTAACTCGGGTTTACATTATATTTTGGATTATTCCGACGTTTCGAGTTATTTACAGCGTTTGTGGTCACAGGTCGCAAAGTAAAAGTAAGTCTCGAATAGACTTAATTTCGGATTGTCACCCTTACCAACATCCCCCTTAATCTTATCAGCATCTTAAATGATGATCTCTGGGAAAAAACCTATTCCTAGTTCCTTCTCGGGATTTAAACTATCTAAAGATCTAAGACACCAGTGATCTAGTGGTTTGTGCTCTAGACTGCCAGACATTGCCAGCGATCGCGGGTTCAAACTTCGCAAGGGGGTTATTTTTGTGTGTGTTTTGACCACAACTTACAGAGGCATCAATACCTGAACAATGGAGCTCCGTTTCCGCTCGTATCTAAATCTAAATGATTTCTGCTAAGTTTAATCCCAGGAAATTAGTACGAGTAAGTTCGTAAATCATTTAGCCTTTTATTACAATTGAACCAAATAGGAATAATACTATTCGTACAATACGATTGTTACTAAGCCCCATTCAGAAAGCCCAGATCCTGGACCAATTTAGAAAATTGCGTCCAATTCATTCAAACAGGATTGACCCTTAGAAATCAGTTTTGCGCTGCGAACTCCGCGAGACCTTCCACTCTGTTGGTATAAGTTAAAAAAAGGGACAAGTGCGAATCCCCTCTCCCGCCGTGGATTCCGAAGGAATTTGTCGATACATATGTATTATAAAAGTTCAGGAATCTCACAGTTTTATCCAAGTTTTTTTCGAAAATTATTCTATGATTTAAATACAAATGTATGGTTTTCATATTTTTTACATAATATACATAGGTGCTACAAGTACAACAATATGTACTTTGTTATTTGCCAAATTTGATAATTCTAGGTATGTAAACGGGAAATACAAACAAAATATCAAATTTGATTCCCTTGACCGTCGGAAAATACGTTTTTGAAGTATAAACAATAAATTTTTTAGAAGATTAATTGTTTCATAGCTTCAATGGACTCTACAGTTCAAAGTAAATTATCCAGCCGTCGGAATCCGTCCGAAAACCGTTTATTACTTTTGAGGCACAGAACCCTAAAAATACAATGTTAAATACAATCCATGGATCTGCATTTTAATAGCAGTAGGTGAAGTTCGCGAGAGTTAGGTGTAGGTACACAGCTTGCATAATTTTATGAGCCCATTGCGTTCTAATGTTCGAAGTCACTATTCAACCGAAACCAGGATGAGGTCTTTATTAATTTTAAATGTTTTAAACAGTTCAAATTGCATTTATTTTATTAAATTAAACATTTATTATGGTAACAAGGTTAACGGTAGTTCAGTAAAGAAAGATAAATCATGGTTGGCTCAACTCACTTGGTCACTCAGTTCATATAATTTGTTTGTATGAGATCACACATCTAAGTCACTGTTTATCGTATTGATCCAATGTGCAATAGGTATTTGTTATTCGAAACGGTATCAAAAATCACTAAAATGCTAAAAGAATATGGATGACTAATTAAAAATTTTCGATCACTAAGAAAATAAAAACAATATGAAAAACAAACATTTTCTCGTCAATATATCGATGTCGCTTCGTAAGAAAAGTCCAGAACTTTCTGGTTCATTCAATATTTAATATACAAATAACGAGTTTCGATTCGCAGTCTCACCGTCTGACACTCGACAAGCCAAACAAACAATCCGTATAAAAAAAATCCTACCGTAAAGTATTCTCCTAGGAGGCCTCCTCAACTGGCTGCCATACGCCACGGCGTCTTGCTCGGCATCAGGCACACAAGTACCGATTATGATCCCCATGGTCACCATAACACTCACGTCCGACACACCATTAGAATTTTAACACTTACGATCACACTTAGTCGTTATTATATCACAGATACACTGTAAACAAAGGTATTTGACAAGTCTGTCACACAACAAAAAGGATTTAAGAATCCTTTTGTTTTAGAAATAAAAAAAGTTCGCAATCAAAAGAGTCCTCGCACTGAAATAACAACGCGCGGAATGCCGTTAGAATTAAAAACAAAAGACACGCCGGAAAAGTTTTTCGTATCCGATTTGAAAATGGAACGCGTGTTCGGCACGGGAGACCGAATGGGACTGGGCTTGTCGCTGAGGCCGACTGAACGGCGAATGGTTAGCTAAGGCAGCCGTCAGACCATAGACACGTTATTATGACGTACTAACGGTGTTTATAACGATTTCCTTGATTTATAATAATATGAAGCACGCACTAAACAAGTACATAACATTGAAGAAAACGTTACATTGAAGATTCGATATACTGACTCGTAAAGTCAAGTTATTTAAAGTTCAGAAAATTTACGATTTAATTTTGCAGATTATGAAACTAATGAGTAATTTCTGTCATTTGCTTGTCTTTAATTATAAGATCAATTATAGTCCGGCAAAATTGAATATTGGTAAATACGTTAAACAATTAACTTCTGTGACTCTACATATTCCAGTTTAAAAATCGATAAATCCATGACGTTGGAAATGACTAACACTTTTTCTTTTACGGTATGTATTTTATATGTTTTACTAAATAATTACGTTTCAAAGTTTAATGTTTTTCCGAATACTTCAAACAACTAAAAGGAAAATACAAAAACATTATGTCTCATAAATTATGTTTATCATACATCATTTGCCTCTTTGATTCAAACCACTCCGCTGGTTCGGCAACCGAATTGCAGTACCAGTGCTATACCAAACGGTGGTCATTCTAATAATAATGAAGTAAAGTAAAAAAAAATTAATTAAAAAAAACGGCCTAAATTATCCCACTGCAGGGCAACATCATTAAATTCAAGTTACCACAGCCTTAATATGTAAGTACATATGCATAATCACGACCACGTTTGCCGAATGCGGGTTGGTGATCACAAACCCAAGGAATAGTCGTAAATTCGAATTTCTTCGACCCGGGGATTGCACCTAGGGCTCATAGATCTTGGTCCGGTACTAAGCCACTCGAGAAACCGTTTGTCTAAAAATATAAAAATTTTCTTCACCTTACCCAACTCCGTAGTATGAATGCAAGCAATAAACAGTAGGCTAAGGCAACCAGCACGCGACCTATGACGTCACAAACCTCGCGTGCGTCACAGTTCGCACAGCACAGCAATCAGAGGGCATCGACTGTGGCCGTACTTGTGGGGATTCCGGTCGGCAGTCGACGGGCGAACTTCAGGAATGAGGGATTTCTTAATACGATTAATGTTTAGAGACCTTTCAAAACTTGTGCGGCTTGAGGAATCCGTTCATCTTTGACGAATGGTAATGGATGTCATTTATTCTTGATACGGAAAAGTACAAGCTAATAGAACTCTATTAAATGCAGAAAGTATAAGACATCATCTTTAGGTTCGTGTGGTGCTTAATAAAAACACCAACCTGTTCCTTTCGCAAGCCTTCAAGTCGACTAAGGACTACTGCTAGAAGAAATCGATCGAAGATATCGAACTGTGCATCGACTTCTCATTACATATCGATGAGTCTAGCAGATAATTAAACTTTAAAAAACCTAATTTTACCATGTTTCATAGCAATTAGCTACTCGTAACTTTCGCCGAGTGATACCTACATAATAGTAATGGCGTTAAAGTGGGACAAAACGCAACACCGCACGTAATAACAAATTAACTTTCATAGATTTACCATAGAATACCTAAACAGCTTTTATGGTAACTCAATATACATAATTCTATCCGATAAGGGCAACGGGCAAGTAACCGCCTTATTATGTGCATGTGTAATTACTTTTGCTAAGGCAATATACTTGATTAATCATCTTAATTATAGCTTTGTGCTCTTTAGAGGGAAAACAGAATGAATGACGGAAAAACAAAAGATAGAACCTTATAAATAAATAATATGTTTTTGCTTTATACAATATCAAATACGTTAAATGGGTTTATTACATTGCTTTTTGTTGGTCATTTAAAGCCACAATAAAAATTCTAGTCCATAAAGTCCCTAGTGAATTTTAAACTAGGTATTTCATAATCTAAAGTAAGTATTTAACTATAAAACTTGTGCCAATTAATCTATCTTTTGGAGGTAAGTATAGACATACTTAATAACATTTATGTTCTCCTACTTGATGGAAAGCATAATATCATAAATGCCGAGGCACGAGTTTTTTTGTATATTTAACTAACATTTAACATTACTATCATTGTTTAATAGTCCTAATAAAAACAGGTTTCATTAAACTCAAATGTGTCTCAACAAACACTATTGAACTGTCACCACTATGACATCTGTCAAAATTCTGACGTTCAAATGATGCGTCAGTCTACAGCCTAGACTCAGGCTTCTCCAGAAATACTTATTGCCATAATCGCCACGCTTGGCGGGCATGTTGAGGATCACAGTCTGGCCAATGGTGGAGAGAACACGCTGTTTCCCGTTTTCTCCTTGCAGTACTCCTTTGGTCGCCTCTTACGACAAAGGATGGCAAGGGATGGCGCTATTGTAATAATATCACTTGATTGACAGCTCTCATTCATAATATCAGTATATAAACTTGAAAAATTTTAGTAAATAAGTGCAATTAAGTTGCTAAAATATCAAATAAAGTATATAAATAGCTGTTTCATCTTAACTGACTGTCAAACATCTGCAAAGATGTTTCTTTCGGGTGTTAAGGGTGCAAACTCCTAACATTTGATGAAACAACGCTGGCTCACAGCGTAAGAATATGCTTGAAAAATTCGCGCCGTGTCGCAGTGTCTCGGTGGCCTAATGGTATGGCGCCCGCCCGGCATGCGAGGAGATGCGGTTTCGAGTCCCGCCTGAGACAAAATTTTTCAAGTTTATATACTGATATTATAAGTGCAATTAAGTTGCTATAATATTAAATAAAGATCTCATTCAGTTCTTTCCTATTCCCCAAATCAGGGTCGTCGACCACAACTTTCCTAGGCTGAAATCGATTGAATACCTACGTCACGCGGCACAGTTCCCATACTCTTTACACATCTTTGTCTCGAGCGACAGGTGCCAAGTCAATCGCCCACACGAGGCAAAGAAACACGCTATGACCCGATTACCATGAGCTAAACGGGCACAGAACCAGGGCATTACCCTTTTGTAACGGCAGCTATAATGTAACTTGGGTATCCTCAGTCATTCAAATTGATTTCGTAATTATAGACTACCTCCCGGTACTTTTGTGCATACCTATCCCAAAATACAGCGTTGCCATTTGCCAACCAGCTCTTTAATAACATTGTTATTGTTGATGACAAGAAACTGCCCAAGATATTCAGTAACGCAAATGTGATCGCAAAGAGTCCAGTCTCCTCTCAGAGAGATCTTCTTTCATTGACCATTTCCAACATCTTCTGATATTCGTCTTCTGTTCCTTCCAATATATACAGCCTTCAATCACAATCAAAAGCTCAATCATTATCCACGGCTCACAGCTGCATAAAGTAATGCTACAGATATATGATTGAATAAGTTTCTTTCATGCCTCATGCCTTTATACCTGAATGATCACTGACAATAAAGTACCCAATGAGTTACAGATCCTACTAAATATTATTTAATCAAAATTGGAAACACTATGAAACTTTACAGCGCAATTACAGGGCGAATGTGCATTTTACCGTTTCAATAATGTTACATTGTAACAACTATGTTCTCTTAATTTTCACAAACATTTGAAACTTAATAGCCTTCAGTTTTATAGTTTTACACCTTGACTCATAACGTAATCAAGTAGTATTTTAGTGCCTCCAAATATAGCTCGGTTTCCTTCTTGCATGTACTCGTATTTATGTGGCTTTGTAATGTAAAGGTCAAACCTGCGTGTCTGAAATGTCACACGTAACCTACTATTATAGCTCGACAAACTTACAATCATAGTGAAATATGTATCATAGTAAAACAAATTGATCGAGGTAAATATCAATTTTACCAACTGATAGTCCACGTTGATACATTGAGTTTGAATTATACCTTTGCCTTGGATCCCTTTGATCAGCTCCAGCTCTAAATTATCAAAATAAATAAAATAAAAACCTGTGTGTATAAATTTATTGAAAATTGAAGTCGAAAGGTGTTAGGCTCACTTTTAGCAATCATAGTAAGTGACTTCAGTCATTTGGGGCGGGAGGAAGAGTGATCTTCCCTCGCGTCCGAATACTTTTTGATGTATGGCTGTTTGAGAGTTTGCCATGTTACCGACAATCAGACCGGAAAACTTGATACAATGTTATAACGACATGTCTCGTTGGATGATTAGAAATGTTTTCCCAAGTTTTTTCTTTCGGTACCGTTGTTATATTTATAGAACATTTTAAATATATGAGATCATATATGTCTTACTACAGTTATATTGTTATGATACAGATGCATGGTCTAAATGCTTCCTAAATGGAAACAAGTTAATAAAATTGAAAATACCTAGTGTTTTTAATTTACTGAAATTAAAATCAACTTATATTTTTCATTTACTAAAAATTTATTTTATTGTTGTTTAAAAAGTTCCCAAAAATCAAATTTAAGGACCAGAAGGATAAAAGCAGTAAACGACAAAAGGATGACAATGGTGGACAATGTTGATGCCTGTCTAGATTATTGATGCAACAGAAACTCTATTGTGCGTTCCTTGCCTTTGGCAAAGGGCACACAGGATTCAACAAGTATCTTTACAGGAACGAAAAGCAAACAAAGTGATGTAAAATAGAAAGTGCTCTCTTTTGCCGACATTTTTCAGTTCTTCATGTGGAGTCTATTAGATATTAGTTCTTTGACGAATTTAAATTTAATTCTGTCATTTCATGCAAATCAGGTTAACAGTCGACTCGTGACCCATCAATATCATGATCCTAATTCTTTCACATTTAGGGGTAGAATTTTCCTAGCAAACTTAATGGATTTCATCTTTCCCCAACCAACTTTGAAATTTGACGAGTGTTAGAGTCCAAAAGTGAATACTCGTATATCCGCAAATCATGGCGTATGACGCGCGAGCGATTCAACGTTTAGTTATGGGTTCACTCGTTTACTCGTGATCGAACGAATTTAGTTCGATGGACAGAGCCTTTTTATGATGAATAAATATGTCCATCTCCGTGTAACTTGAGTGATAAATTATTCATGACGGACTCAATTTGGGGGCAATCTTTTAATACTCAATGAAACCGCACTTTCCCCGTCTGTTTGGATAAGGCATAACCTAAGTGGTTCTTGTGTGATTAAACACGTGCCTTTTCAATTTATTTTGGGATGCCGTATAAATAAACAAAGATCGCAGTTTCATTATTCCAAGAAAATATATTCTGGTTTGATCGTGATATTTCTTTGATCATTGTACAATAGCAAATTCATGGGTATTTTAGTTCAGAATATGATTCCTGTCAGCAACTTAATAAATCAGATTGATTATTCAATATTATGATGATATTATTCTACTAAAAATATTTTTGAGACGAAGTTCCTTATCGCGCGTTACGAAAGGGGGCTAGACGGGAAAATTAAGACCAAAAGTTGTAACGACACTTTTTGCTATAGTTGTAAGCCGTGCGGAGTGCGTGTGTCTCTTTTTTTTTTAATTTAAAAATAAAAAAATAAAAGAAAATTTTTATTACAATTCCTTCACTAAAAAGGAACTTCGTTCCATCCGGGTGTCTATTGACACCTCTCAAGTTTTTTACCGCTGTTGTTAACCAACGAAATGATTTTACTCGCATTACTTACACATAGTTATTAGAGTCCCCAATATTCCTTTGCGTCTTCTTATAAATACTTAGCTAGTAATGAAAGAGCGCAATCAAGTAAACCGGAACCAGCCTATTCATCCACCAACACAATAAAACATAATTTTGTAAGAAAAACATATCAATATCTACTTATTTATAAGTGTAATGACACACATGATACATAAGGTACAAACAACCTCTATGTCAAAGCTAACGAACGTAAATTGCAGGGTATTTACCCATTTCTTTATATAGGCCGTTCAAATTAGGTTAACATAGTAAGGGGACTTACTTTCTTCTACTATTTGACGACTTCCGAAACGCCAGTCTTAAAGATGTCGCCTGCTCCGATGTCATTGGTTTGATTCGGACGGGACAATGTATTAAAAGTTGTGGTCTTCTCAGTTTCCTTAGATCTGAGTGTAAGGCTATTTTGATTTCCACAAAATAAGAACAATTTATATATGTTGTCCACATCGTCGTGCTGTATGAGGTTGTCACGACTAATGTATACTTAACGAGACCTATTTTAACACTTAATATTGTTTTTTTTAATTTACTATGTGTTTTATAATTTGTGTCAAATAATTGTTATTTTCTTAGGCGGGGAAAAAATCAAAAATATTCAAAAAACACTGGAGCGATTCAGATGCAATAGATCGAGATAGTTTTAATCTTAGGAAAGAACAGGATAGTTTTCATCCCAGAAATCAATCTTTAAGGGGGTGAAATTACTTAGAGGATTCATATAAAATTTAATATTGATATAATTTGAGACCTCGAAAAAAGGATATTAATAATGTACCTAGTACCTAAGCAAGGCTTAATACTTCTCTGTTAGATCATAATATATTTTTACCTACTCTAACAAAAAAGAAAGTGATTCCCACTTCTCTTTTTCGATGAATTAATAAATAATTCATATTACACGAAAGCAAAAGCAATTTACGTTCAAGAAATTTTCTCATCTGTATTTTTCTTGGTGTTTTTAAAAAATACTTTTATTGTAATATAATTATAATAACATCACATACAGCGTTACTAAGTCAATCCTACCATTTATGTCGTTCCCCCATCGATTTCAACGTGAAGACCGACAAATAATTTATCAATACCGATGACTTGATTTAAAATAAAATACTTAAACTTTACAATATCTTGAGAATACGATTTCTTGAATGATTATCTTTTGAATGCCTGAGATGAAGACTCGAACCCACGACCATCAGCTTGCCGGGCGACTACTCTAACCATTGAGCTACCCAGACACTTGGTGTGTCGACGAATTAGTTGTTTTTAAAAACAATTCTAAGTACCTACTTATTATGGTCCTATTCATTCTGGTATTACGATAATGATTCTGGTATCAAGATATCGTAAGCGATATACTCATTGATATACAAATTTAATAATAAGACGTCATTCTCCATTTTAAAAGTCATAATTATGTTTTTAATTGATGTATAATGTACAGCATAAAGTGGAAATAAATTTCCAAAGACTTGGGAATATGATCTGAAAACCTGCGTGGACGACATGGTGGTTTATTAAAATGTCTCTAAATTATTACGTTTCGAGTATGACTAATTGAAGTTCTAAGATTGGTATGGTGCAGCCAAGTGTGAATGGTCTCGAGGGCAGACGTCTGGGGTGGGACTGGGAACACACTGCTTAGATCAAAGGTCTAATTAACATTCTCCGAACGAGTTAGATGTAGTTGTTTATTAGCCTGGACATAGAGCTTTACTTGTTTATTTAATATGGTACACAAACAGCATGTCTTACTAATTTATCTATACTATTATTATAAAGCTGTAGTTTGTTTGTTTGTTTGTTTGAGCGCGCTAATCTCAGGAAATTATGGTTCGAATTGAAAAAATATTTTTGTGTTGGATAGTCTATTTATCGAGAACGGCTTTAGGCTATTTAACATCACGCTGCGACCAATAGGAGCGAAGAATCAGTGAAAACCGTTGCAGAAATTGACGCGGACGAAGTCGCGGGCAACAGCTAGTGTATTATAAATGCAAAAGTTTGAATGGATATTGTTTAGTTATAGCAGAAATATTTTAATGCCTATGACATTCAAACTATTACTAGGATGAATGTCTGTCGCTTTGTCATTCAAATCATTATAGATCAAAAATACAATTGTAGGACCTAAGCTAATCCCCGTATTTATAAAGAAGTAATTACTTATTGCTTAAGAAAGTCATAACTTAAGATGTTACTACCTAGTGCTTACGTGAAGGAAATGGGTCATCATTAACAGACATATTCTCTGGCTGAGAATGCTAACTTGTCATAGTTCTAACTTCCAATAATTACTAGATTAAGGACTACAAATTGTCACCTAAGTAATTACTTCTAGTCAAGTAATTACTTCTATTCGTTTATAAATACGGGTGTAAGACCTAAGACCTCGAAATTTTAAATTTACAAGAGAGTAAAAAATTGTTAAAAGCCTTAGAAAATCATTAAAAGGAACTTAAATTTCACAGTCACCTTCAATTAGATTCAAATTGAATTTCGTTAGCAATTTGTTCATTCAATTAAATCGAAATAAGATTTTGTTAGACCTAGACACAATTGATGACTACTGAGGTACAGAATAATTATTCACATAAAAAAACGGTGTGAAACACGTCCATTCAAACTCATTAGCAACATCTAATGAGCCAAATTATTTTCAATTAGATCTGAATATATAGGGTTACCGAGACTTCTTCGTGATCGCGAAGTGATAGGAACTTCTGGAGAAGCAACTCTCTGTTGTGTTGTGGATCACTGTAACTTGCAACTAAAGTTGCCGTTAGTACATTGCAGTTATATAAAATTATATTTAACACTCCGTTGTTCTAATGGTTTAAATGGCAGACCAAGATCTCGGGGTCCCCGGTTCGATCCCAACAAATAGTTTCGAATTTTCGAACATTGCTCGGGTTTCTGAAGCCTTTCTCTGCAACACGAAGCTCGTATTTACGGATATATCTGTCTCTTTCAGATACTTTTAGACATCGGTATGAGTGATAGGGACAGATGGATTCGAATATACGGACATTGTGTTGCGGAGTAAGGACTCTGATCACCAATGCGTGGTAATTATGCCATTACCCATAACTGCTGTAGTAACTTGAATTCAATGCTGGAGGCCTTTTTCCTGCAGTTAGTTTACTTTTTTACTTTAGGTATATTTTTTCGAAGATCGAATTTGCTACGTCTGCGCAGCGACGGAGAGAGCATTTTTAAGATACTTCAAAAGAAGAAGGTTCTCAATTTGAGGATCAATTTTTTTTGTCATGCAAATATATCTGTAGAGTCTTTTGTATATCGTCCCAAAACTAGCTAATTTCGTAAGCGTGGAAATCTTAATTCAAAACTGTCCTAAAGGAACTGAACATTGTTTCAGTATAAATAATTCCCTTAACATAAACAAAAAAAAAACATAAGCGACTTCTATTTGACAGACAACATGACACGAGATTTTTTATCCGTCCGCGAAGCGTTAGTGATTGCCTCTGTCAGGAGGGTTTCCAACAACATCGTAGCTAATTGCTTAAGAAATTAAATATATAAACAACGCTCGAATGTAAAATGGTACAATTACTGAAAGCCAATGGGGTCTAAAATGTACTTACGCTTAGTGAAAGTCTTTTCCCTTTGGAACCTAGTAAGAAATTTATTATTATATAGTGTTACTTAGGCGCAGTGGCGTTACAATCACAAATTTCTGAATTACTATAGACAAACGTAAATGTAAATATTGAAGCTGTAAATCTTTCTAAAATAAATAACTACTTGACTAGTCGCGTAATATGACTAACTAAGCTGTCAAAATCTAGTTTTTACTACCCAAGTTTTCCCAAAACTTGTAAGTCGCTAGCCCACTCTAGTCCCGAAAGCGGTGGTACGTTAAAATATTGGGAGGAGTAAAAGCGCTTGCTGGGGCCTATTTTCAGAAACAAAACTGATTTTTTTAAAAGTTAAAAAAAAATCTCTGTCGCTATGTTAGCGCCGGCACATCGCAGTGGCAACCCTATTGCGTACAAAAAAAAGTGTGCGGTCTCGATTGAAACGTTTTAATTGGACCATTGACTCAACTACCCCCACTCGTTGGCCCTATGACAGCCCTCCCCCTACCCTCTCGCAATCGAACCAATGAATTCAAGAGTTCGACTATTAGTGGAATTCTGATTAATTTTCACTTTACGTAGAATATTAATAAAGGGTTAGGTAAACATTTAATTGATTGATATCAAACAGCGAAATTACGATTAAATTAAAATAAATTGCCTGACAACTCCTACTATCAATATAGATTTAAAGATAAAAGTGTACTCAATAAAATAATGGATGTTATGAAACGAACCGAGCACTAATTTAAAATAAATATCATTTTAACTGTGGAAAATCAATGTTGCGAAAACAGAAGGCAGAAACCTAAAAAAATATAAGGGCCACAAAAACATTTGACTCAATTTAAAAAAATGCTGCAGAATGTTACAAAACCTTGTAAATACGAGTACATCAAGATAAATATATTATTTCACGTATGTAATCTCAAAAATAAGTCCAGTTGGCTTTGTGTAAACATAAAAACATACAAACGCGTTTCGCCGCCTCGTCCCGCCGCAGGAACGTCTCGCCCGTGTTTACTTTGCGGCAAATGTGCGCGTGCGCATACACAAACAACGCTCGCATGTGAAATGCTTTAATTTGGAAAACCAAAACGGTTACCGTTAGCCGTACTGAATTTGAGGTTTGAACATAACTGACTGCAAAATACAAAGGGTGGAAAGAATCAGGCCAGGTGGGAGTGATGACGTGCGCAAGATGGCTGGCAGGAGCTGAATGCGAGTAGCCGAGGATTGACCTAAGTGGCGTGCAACTGGAGAGGCCTTTGTCCAGCAGTGGACTGCGATAGGCTGATGATGATGATGATGATGACTTGCAACATACAAAGGGTGGAAAAAATACCAGCTTAGTAGACAGAAATTGGCTAGTAAGAGAAAAGATATACAGGATGACTTAAAACTTTACAGGGTTTACTGTAATTAATTTATTTACTACTTTTAAACTATCGCGTTGCATAATTATTTAAAAAGTGACCACGGCCGATGCAGCTTGGTCGAAACGTCAGGCTAATAAAGTAAGGTACATATTATGTAACCCAATTAATTATTTAAAGGTAAATAGTATTTTACCTTCCCGAGACGTTTCGATCCGATTGCACGAATCATGGTAAAAAAATGCAACATGAAAGTTTACACTCCTAGTGGTCCAAAAAGCGATGTTTTAGATTTCGCTCAACTAGGTTTATCAAAAAATAATTTATGTACGTATAAATGTACTGTTAGCGAAACTTAATCGAATAGTCGCGTCTCAGCACTACTCAATCGATGACTAGGGCACGTCACTACTCAACTGTCTGCCCTCTTGACAACCGTTAATTCGCGCGCTATATAATAGAGTTTCAAGCATTGTAAAAGTCTTAATTGGTTCACAAAACTATTTCAATAAGATTTATGTTTAATATTATGTAAAATAGAGCATTTCTCTTGTCGGTAGAGCGATTACCAGCTATTACCAAACTAGAAATCATTAAAATCAACCAATCCCGTAAGAATAAATGCAAATAAAACATATTCGTCGATTGAATCCGCTCCTTTTGTCGGGAAAAGTATAAAAGCTTTACCCGATAGTAATAAACAGTATAAAAGGTCCCTGCTTCCAGTTTTAATATTTTTAAATCCCCACCCGAGCCACTAATTAAAGATCGAAGCAGAATCAGCTTCGTGTAGTCAGCGGATTATAACGGAGAAATATTAAAATATTCGGTGACGCAAGATATAAAAAGGACAAACTTTTAGCAGGGATTGACAACTTTCGGGTCCCATTTCAATTTAGTTTCTACATGAATAAACAATGAATGAGGTTATTAAAATGTGAACTTTATGACAGGGCCTGGGAAAGCTGATTTATATTAACCTAGCTGTTGCCCGCGACTTCGTACGCGTCAATTTCTGATCGCGATTATTTTTGTAACATTATTCAGTGATGCTTTGCTCCTATTAGTCGCAGCGTGATGTTATAGGTATAGCCTATAACATCACGCCTGCAATTATAAAGCCTTCCTCGATAAATGGACTATCCAACACAAAAATATTTTTTCACTTCGAACCAGTACTTCCAGAGATTAGCGCGTTCAAACAAACAAACAAACAAACTCTTCAGCTTATAATATTTAGTATTTAATAAGAGGGGTGCATTCTACATATCTGTAGAATGCACCCCGATAGGTGGGCTCAAATCGCAACACAATGAGTACCTGAGGATGGCTATCGCCGAAGAGGCAGACCCAAGAAATGATGGTGTGACGATTTGGTCCGGCTGACGGGGGAATGGGAGTCGTTGGCGATGGATAGAGACCAGTGGCGGAGTTTGGGGGAGAACTTTGCCCAGTGGGATGCTATAGGTTGATCAAAAACAAACATACATAAAAATAGATAATGCCCCGTGGTTTGTTGCCGGATAATTGTATAGGAAATGTCTGGATCGACACAAGTACAAGAAATCGGAATCCTATCGGAGAATGCCATAAATATAAGCAATGATTCCCTATTTATTCATCGTAAAGACTTTAATGTAGGTAACGTATCTACAGGCCGATTTCCTTAAAATACCGCCAGGCCCAGATAATTATGTTAATTTTATTGGTAAAATGGAAAAATAAACATAGGTACCTAGATTATTTTAATAATGATCCGAGAATTCAAATTGGAAATTAAATATAAAAATAAAATTATAAATTAATTATCTTTTGGCATGCCATGCGAATATTTTCCGATCAGTTATTTAAGGCATTTGTATATTATATTCAGAGTGTATGTTAAAAAGAAATAAAAAATATTTAAAGAAAAATAAATTATTTAGGGTTAGCCATTTATAAACTAATTCAACTTTATTATTGTCAAATTACACTAAACCTTATATTTTATACCTTTTGAAATACATGTTTTATTATGTAGGTAGGTACTTACCGTATTTTATTTTTACTCCCTATTCTTTTTGACTTGCAACAGGTGTCAGCCCTATCAGAATAGTTTAAAAGTTAAGAAGCTTGTACTCTGTAGGAATATTTACTCATGTGCCCCGGCGACGAGTCGGTGAACGCGTCGGTGAGATGTCACGCGTACATCGCCGCGCTATGTGTGAGTGGAACAACAGCGGGCCGTTTATAGGCAGCTTGGATTCTGGTGGGAATATTTATTCATGTGCTACCGGGCCATGATCCTCGGGGTCCTGGGTTAGATAACTTACCAGGGATCAATTCGGATCCGTTGCCAAACAAAAAATTCATTGCAATCATCTTGTATCCACTCGAAATAGGTGCACTATTGCACATTTAACGTCAGTTAAATTTTTGGTGAAAAAAATATACAGGGTGAAAGGAAACGGCCGAGGCTCCATACATTGTTTGCCCCAAAAGTTAAAATTCATGCGTCACGACCAAAATTAGATTTCTGGGTTTGTTTTTAAGTCTTATTTAAGAATATATAGTAATTCGAGCCGTAGATAGTGGGGTTTTAAAGTTAAATGATTTTATAAAGATTGATAAGTTAGTCAATGCCATAGATATTTTTATATAACTTATGCAAGTTTAAAACTAAAATCTTAACAAAACTAACTATTTTGAGTATCAAAGTAATACACAGATACTTAAGTATATCTAAGTGGTTGTTTTTGGTTATTATGAGCAATAATGTGCATAATAAATAATATTCCGCTCGATCGACTATCATCGTAACTTAATAAACAATTGAATAGGGATATAAAATAAAATGCCGTTTGACGAATTATCATTTATTTTATTAAATCATTGTCAATTAAAATGTCGTCAAGAAATAGACGCAGGTGGATTTAGTCCGTCTGAAATAAATCTTCGCCAAGACAAAAAATATAGATAACCATAACGTCTTAGCACCCAACAGTCCTGATACCCGATTTACAATTACAATAATGCTGTCTTCTGTGTGTTCCGTTCTTACTGAATTGTGACATATAATAATATAAAAAATAGACTTTACAGAAATGCCGAGAACCAATACGACCATGAATTAAAGGCCTAAATACGTCATCGCTATCAGGTACTTCCAATTCCTAATAATTTCAATGCTAAACAAACCACCTTCTCTAATGTAGGTACTCTCCTTAATACGATGGCGCCTGTTTTATTTGGAATGTTCCTAAAGCTACTCGTATCATCTCCAACAAACTTATTGACAAACGAGAAATGGTGTTTAGATGTAGTATATGGGCACTAATGATTCGAAAATTGACTCAATATCGGTGCAAGTTGTTTTAAATTACATAATTATTAATTACCCAAATTGAACTAACAAAATTCTTTATTATGACAGGCTAGACAGACCGGTCACAGAGAATACTTGACATGTTACCTTTCTGAAATAATATAGCAAAGGCATTTTTCTGTACGGCCGAGAGTAACGGTATTTTACGCGTTTTATTGGATATTTAAAGGCGAATACTGTTTATTGAGTGTGAGAAATATACATATTATCTGTAATTCAATCAAACTTTGGGGCGATTTTCGGCCGTCTCTTTTTAACCACTTTCCAAAAATTTTATAGGCGAATACGAACGATACCGAAGTATCGCATTTAGAACCCATTTATGAAGTAAAAAATGTAAATCAAGCTTTCACCCGAAAATATTTTTTGCAGGCCTATTTAATAAGGTATAAAGGGAAAATCAAAAACGTATGAATAGTATCGTAATGAATAAATGAGAGGCGAATCGCGTAAAAAAAGTGTTGCTAGGAGGCCGTATCAAAAATTTTAGATTTTTTGCGGACATTTTCTAAGTGTTTTATCTTGACATTTTTGTACTGGCCTATACCAAAAGAAAAAATACATCATTTGTTTTTTGTCTTGAAGATTGATATATTAAAGGATATAATTTGGAAGGTGGTTAAAATTTCATCCTGTATATTCTGTACATTTTCAGATAGACCAGACGGCATAAAAATAACGTATTGTTATCACCGCCTTTTTTTAAATATATAATTGAATCATGAAACATTATTCTGTACTTATTCAAATTTATCACAACGGTATTCTCGGCTCAGGCCGAGGTCAAGGGCGAGCCGGGTCGTGAAAGAAAAACAAATTACGACTGTTCCCGCATTAAAATTACCCTTATTTGTTTGTTCCGATGTTCATTCTGTTCGATTAAGAACTTTCAATAATTGATTTATAATTCTATGATGTACAACATTTATTTATAATGAACAACAAGTAATTTGTATATAAAAAAAAGAGGAGGTTCTCAATTCGAAGTGTATGAGTATCATTTCTTCGTTTAATTTTTTTGGTTTTAAATAGTGTTTAGCGACCATATAAATAAAGAAAAACTTTTACATTATAAAAATTGCAAATAAATGCAATGAACGAAATAAGCCACAAACAAGAAGTACCTAACCGACAGTCACTTATTTGAAAATGTTCATTTTCATACTAAAGTTTACAAATTACCCAGAAACTTTTTGTACAAAATATAAGATTTCAAAATTGCTAATGTATATTTGTTTATTTGACTTTTCCACGGTATTTATATGTGTTACCACAGGCTGGTTTCGGCTAACATCATTATCTGAATATCTTTACACTTTGTTTACTGTCTCAAACATATAAAAGATTTAAAATTGGTTTACTTTGTAGAAATCTCATAGAAAAATATCTGTAATCTCTAGATTCAACGCCTTTTTTTTTTTAATACCTCATTTTAACTCTTTACTTTTTGAAAGGTTTTTATCTTTCATATTAGTGTGTTTAACCTTTTCAATGTTAAACATGAATATTATTAATTTAGTATAACTCTAATTTATTCTCAGGACAAATAGTTTTTGACTTGCTTGTGATTTGGAGCTCTCTCTGTTAACATGCGTGTAAATTAAAAATTAACTATGTAGAATAGTTTGTAAAGGTGTACAACATACAGTATGTTCGTAAATCGATGGCGGCCATGACCGGGCTTTGTTATCAGATAACATCACGGAGTTAGTAGCTACTAGCTACGTGGCCATTACAATGCCTGGGAAGTATTCACGGGGCTTTATTTAAAAACCGGCCAAGTGCGAGTCGGATGAGCACGAAGGGTTCCATACTATTATCCATAAAAACGGCAGAAAAATCATGTCTGTTGTATGGGAAACTAGCCTTAACATATTTGTTTCATTTTTATTTAATTATTTTTTTCTGAAGTGAATACCTAACTATACCTAACTGAATATACTGTAAATATTTCAAACGTCTACCTGTTTGCATCCTATCCACCCATCGATATCGAGTAAAAACGAACAAAAAATAATAAATATTTATCTTATTCTGTTTTTTAGTACTTTTTGTTATAGCGGCAACATAAAATATACAGGGTGAAATTTTAACCACCTTCCAAATTTTAATATATCAATATACGAGACAAATAACAAATGACGTATTTTTTCTTTTAGTATATCCCTGTACAAAAATGTCAAGATAAAGCAATTAGAAAATGTCCGCCAAAAATCTAAAATTTTAGATACGGCCGCCTAGCAACACTTCTTACGCAATGCACATCACATTGATTCATTACGATACTAAACATAAGTTTTTGATTTTCCCTTTATACCTAAACAGGCCTAAAACTGTAAAACTATATTGCGAAAAATATTTCGGGTGAAAACTTGATATACATTTTTAACTTCATAAATGGGCTCTAAATACGATACCGGACGCCTACAAAAATTTTGGAAAGTGGTAAAAAATTTCATCCTGTATATTTGGCGGCAGATAAAAAACAATGCTCAAACAGGGACTACATAACCAAAAATACAGCCTTTTGGCAATAAATGCAAACCGATATGTAGGTATATTTTGTCTAACAAGAAATACCCCTAAATGTAATCCAAAGGTATTTTGACGTTTTGTTACTAGGAGAATGCCTTTATAAAACAGGATTAGGAGATACGTACGCCTTTATAGAAGGACTAGCTGATGCCCGCGGCTTCGCACGCGTGTGTTTTGATCTGTTACAAAGTTTTCGTCACGACTCACCCCCCTCTCCTCCACTCTTTTCCTCCACTTCCTTTGCCTACGGTGCCGAAGGTGCCCATCTCGGGCGAGGTGGTGGTGGGCACTTAGTGGGAGCCGATACGTCGTTGCCGACTTACCGGGGCCCGTTGATACAATAGTTGGATGAAAGAGGCCTATTTAAACTATTTAGGGATCCGGTGTTAGTTCTCCTAGCGAACCGTGGTCCAAGCGAGCTCGTACCATATCTGTTTGCATTTACATGAAATCTGAAGTACAATATCATTTGAAACTTTCAAAACTGTCAACGCTGTAGTACAACAAACCATTCAAAGCAGCTTGCAAGGCTTTATTCGAATATGATCAACACTGGCGTAGAGTCCTGGAAGAAGTGGCCCTGTGTAAAAAACCACATTCTTAATTTCCAACCAAGTAGGTTACCATTTTTCTCGATCCATAAGCGTTAAAAAGGCGATTTTACAAAGACAATTTGCTTGCATACTACGTTTGGATAGAAGACCGGTGTAGTACCAGCATCGGTGTAGAGCTCTGAAAAAGCCAGTCCTATGTCATTCTCCCTTCATGATCGATAAACGAAGTTTTAAGTACCTCAATATGATGTTAAACACAAATAATTAACCACAAAATTTTCAAGCGTTTTTCACCCCCTCAAATGTTTAATTATAAAAGAATCCTTATAAACAACATAACAAAATTTATACCAAAAAGCTGACGTAGTTTCACAAAACTTCCATGTGGGTGGGTTCGAGGCATGAATGGTAGAGGATGATCAAGAGGATAAAAAGTGTTCAGAAACTTGACAAGATAGACAACTGATTCGACTGTACTGACCACTGTGTCTATAAATTTTTATATTTCTTCAGCTTCAAATGATGTCAGCAAAACATCATTAATTACTGCGGCTTGGTCATTAGTGGGTGCGTGGTGGTAGCTATTTCTATGTTAAAAAACACGGAATTATGAAGTGATGTGTTTTTTTTTTCAACGTTTTATGTTCATGTTTTAAAAGTGTATTTTTTTAAATATGGATGATATTAAATAAAAAGATAATTTGGATGCGTTAGAAAGGCAGTTTCACTAAACAAACTTTGCCAGGCCCCCAAAAGCGGTGCGCCCTAGAAAAAATAAATCGTTACTAAATGGAAGTTTATCAAATTATCTTCTAAATGGAAGCTTGTCAAATGGTCTACCAGTCTATATTGATTTAATCCACCAGTCAGCTGCTTAGTGTTGTTGCAACACACCTGTTACCTTTTCCTGCCTGAGAAACGGGTCTATGCCCAGTTTAGGAATTATTTTTGAACTGCTTAATATAGTTGATAATGTCATAAAGTACAACAGAGTAATTCTATACACTTTTTTCGATTTTCCACCATTTGTTTCTACTGTATACCTAAACAAAAATCTTCCAAGTGCAAGTCGGACTCGCGCACGCACGCTCCGTACCATTGACTACGAAAACAACATTAGGTACCTACATTAATTTAGTTAATGTAGTGCCTACCTGTTACCATTTATTGATATCAAGCAAAAATAAGCAAAAAATAGATTTTTTTTGTGTGGGAACCTCCCATAAATATTATTTTAATTGTTGATTATTAAAGTTAGAAATATAACTGAGTGTTTTGTGAATATTTCAAGTGCCTACCTGTTGCCATTATTAATATCGAACAAAAAAAGACAAAAAAATTGTTTTTGTCCCTTCAATATTTGTTTTATTTTGTTTTTGTTGTTATTGCGGTAGCAAAAATACATAATTAGTGAAAGTTTCAACTGTCTAGCTATCGCGGCTCTTGAGATACAGCCTGCAGACGGACAGACGGACAGACAGCGAAGTCTTAGTAATAGGGTTCCGTTTTTACCCTTTGGTTACGGAACCCTAAAAATGATTAAGTTCTAAATAATACCATTCTTATGGTAAGTACCGATATTTATTTTCTGAATATGTACCAATATACATATAGATAAGACATCCAATAGGAATTTTCAAGTTTTGTCTTTTCGTTACATAGCCTCCTTATTTCTTCGTCAACTTTGTCCTTCAGGGCATATGGAATACGTCGCGGCTAGATGAAAATTGTTGTCACATTTTCTTGAAGCACTAATTGAGCTTTGTAGTTTGATATTCAAACAAGTGTTCCGTCAAACACCATTGTTAAATCTTCTAGTAATCTGTCCAATTTTGAGTTGTTGATAATTTACTAACTGAATTTTATCCAACTCTTCAAATTCTAACTCACAAGGATCCCGTGGAGCACAAAAATATAATATAATACGTTTTCTGATGTAATTCTGGGCTCAAAGATGTATGATTGACGTGTATTTCCTTGTATCGATATCATCACATCTGTTCAGTTTTAAGTAAGTATCAAACCGTTTAATGATGTTTTTGAATGTTTCGTCCCTGTCTAATGGTACTGAGTTCAATTTAGATGTCCTAAGATTTGTTTGTGACCGACCTTTGCTCCTCAGTACCTTCTGCATACATGGAATTGTTTCGTGCTATCGAATTCAAACTCTGCAGTTTTAGTTTAAGCTGTGTTGTAATACCCTGAAGGTTATTTTTTCTTCAATCTCAGCTTCCAACTGTGGGTCATCAGTAATATTATTTGTAGTCGTAGATATCTCTTCCAAATTATTATTGGTAAATTTGTTCATTTGTCACTTCACCAGCTGATCACTCACTAATTTTTAATCATAATCAGAAATTTCTCGTAGGTTTTGTATCTGGCTGCCGAATTTTGTAATGCAGTCTTTAATGAAAGTTCTACACGTTTTAATTCAGTTAATTCATCCATTTCGGCGCCAATTATTAAATTCTAAAATAATACCATTCTGTTTGTAAGAAATTGCCTATTTATTTTCTGATTGACACATTGAATGTCATAACAAACTAAGAAAAGTCAGAGAGTACAAATATCTAAAGAGTATGGATATGACGCGGAACCGAACAAACTTTGCCCCCATTTTTATCCCCTTAAAGATTAAATTTTCAAAAATCCTGAAAGACGTCATTCTTAATTTTTAATTAGGTAGCTGGATACCAATTTTCATCGACTTAGCTTCAAAACTGACGGAGTTTCATACAATCTTATGGGGCCCTTTTTACCCCCTTAGAGAAGGAATTTCCAAAATTCCTTTCTTAGTGCTCACCTGCACTATAAAAGGAAGCACGGTGAAAATTTTCAGATTTTAAATCCCAGTAGTTTGGGCTGTGCGTTGATATGTCTGTCAGTCAGTCAGTCAGTCAGTCAGTCAGTCATTAAATCAGTTTTCATTTTTATATATTTAGATTACATTGCTTTCAGATTCTCCCGATATATAAATAAAAAATGTGCTCTGTTCAGGTAAAATCTTAAAGGATTAAATGAAAATCGAATTGTGAGAAGATTAGGTTTTCAAGTAACATGTATATTTTTTTCATGTAGCCATGAAAAAAATAAACTTTACCAAACAGATTCTGTCATTATCATCAGTTCATAGGCAGTTAAACATAGGTTACTCTACAAACAGGACTTTTTCATAATCGCCTTATTTGGCAAACGGATTAGGCTGAGAAAGATTGACCACAAAAACAAAAATAAACAAATCAAATTTGGAATTCAAAAATCATGACGATCGTCGCCGAGTGTTTGTTTGAGACCGATTAATTTAGTTTTGATTTCAAGTTTTTTGATGCTAAAATTATTTGTTTGTCGGGGTTTTTTAACCAATGATGACGGCTAACAGATCCCTCTGCGGTGGTAGGCTTCGTAAGAGGCCGCCTGGATGCTACCTACCGCCCTCCTACCGGAGTCCAGCGTCAAACAGTTTTACTGTGTTCCGCTGGTGTGTGGGAGAACCAGTTCTTCTTGGTAAGCTCGCTCCATCTTAGGCTTCTTCTTAACCATATAGTTAAGTATCTAGTCAAGAGCAAGCCCATTACAAATATTTAAAAAAATATATCTTTTTTTATAAATTTAGAACAAATTTTGAACTGATTTCAACTTTCATTGTTACTATTCACAAGAGTAAATAATTGATTCTGGGTTTATACTATGAACCTTGTTTTTGCGGAAGTGCTTCTGTGACCATGGCGCTTGCAACAGTGCCGAAATATCGGAAACTCCTAAAAACAAGGGACATGGTAAGTATAAGCCCCGAATCAATCAAACAAACACTTAAAAAATTATGTCTCAGGCGGGACTTGAAACCGCACCCTCCATGCGCACCGGGCGCGGCGCTTTGGTTTTGCAACTTTTGACGTAAGTTGGTGAAGAACTAGAGAATGATCAACTTCCAATTGGAATGTTGCACGAAGAGGAAGACATAGACGGGCAATCATTGAAAAATACTGCAAAGACAGAAGCAAATCAATTGGCATAATAATCAATACGTAAATGAAAAGAAAACGCCGGACTGTGCGATTGGGTCTAGCGTTAACCCGCTGGGCTGTATCGATCGGTTAATTTGCTCACTACACACTGCTCGGCGCGGCGGCAGACTGCTTTAAAATTATCATTCACAACGATTAATTAGACGACCATTTGGATCAGTGGTAGTAAACGCTGCTTCTGAGCCATAGGTCGCGGGTTCGATCCCTGCACAGTACAAATATTTGTGTGCATGAACATGTCGGTTTGTATTGGTCTGGGTGTTTTCTATGTATTATAAGTATGTATTTACAAAAAAAAGTATATAAGTAAGCTTATCGGTTGTCTAGTACCCCATACGACAGGGTACTTAATAGTAGCTTAATTTGGGACTAGATGGCTCTGTGTGGCCCAGTGAGGCATGACTTAAATATTATTATTATTATATTAAGTGCTTGGTTTTTATCGATTATAGATAACTGGCTCTAGGCTCTAGCCCTCGAATTTGCTTGGTATATTGATGGGATGAACGCGAACTACAAGACTACGGCTGTTTTAGAGTCACGCTGTTAATGTTGAATCGCACCGCTGGTGAAGCGTGGAATTTGCCAAAATCGCCACGTTCGGCAAGCAGGTTGGTGATCACAGTTTGGCTGAGGGATGAAGCTGCTGCCCGACTTCTACTGGCAGTAGTTCTTTAGTCACCTCGTGATTAACCTACAGGAAAAAAAGAGGCGGTGCTGTTCTTTTAACGAGTCGCACCACATGACACAATTTCAAGTTCATCCTAAATGTGGCAGACAATCTGGGGTAACCTTTGAAGAGGAAAACCCTCAGAAACCTAGGTTCTTCCACGCTATAAAAGAGAGGGAAAGGGGGAAAGTTCAGGAAACCTACCAATAGGTATTTCCTAAAAATTAAAATAATACAGGATTGTAAGATAAAGATGTATTATGTGAAAATTCGTAAATAAAAAAAAAAAGATTACAAAACAATGGAAAATAAAAACGGAACGGAAAAGGTAAAAAGTAAGTTACCTACTTAGGTCATGTTTTGTTATTATTCATTAAAAAACATGTTAAATCCTTTATGAGTCACATCATATTATGATATGAAAGGATGTAATAGACGCTGAATCTGTATATATAAAAATGAATCTCTATTTCCCTTGGTTATCGCATCACGCGTGAACCGCTGGACCGATTTCGCTAATTCTTTTTTTTTTGTTTTGTTTGTTATTTATTGTCAGGAGAATGTTCTTATAAAAGAAAAAAATAAGAAAATTGTGCGGAAAATTAGAAAATTTAAGAAAACTTAATCACCATACTAAATTATTTGCTATATACTATATAACCTTATCACTTTTAACAATTTAAACTCTTTTTATTACTTTTTAATGTATGGCGTTTGACAAAACGTGCGCTGCTAATATACAGGGTGGTCCGTCCAATGACGTCAAGATTTTTTTTTTTAATTCCTCCCTCCTTGGGGTACCCAAACATACCCCATGTATGTTCCCCGATTTTTTTTAGTTTTCGAGATACGATTTTTTTTATGCTTTCATCGAAAATTTCGCTAGTGTTTACATAAAAAAATTACATAAAAAAAACTGATCGGTTTTTTTATGTTTTTTTTTTTGAAACCTAATTCTCGTGAAGTGTTCTTTTACATGCATAAAAATTAACTGCCTAACATTGCTGCATGTTGTAACAATTTTGATCCAAAGTTAATAAATTACGTTTCTGCGAGCTAGAGTTAAATTTTCAAATTCAAATTAAAAAAAAACAAGAAGGTTGCAAAGATTCTAATAAATTTTAAAAACTTTCCAAAAACTAAGCTTTCCAAAAAGTACAAAAAAGTGGTAGGTAAAGGTGCCATTATTTCCTGTAATCGGGCTTCAAACGTAGTGGGGTGAAAATTTGGCCAATTAAGTAACTTCAATTGAGGAACTTTAATTTCAAATGTTAATTGTCATATAACTCAATAATTACCAAGAATAGCAACGGTCTCTATCATTGAATCCAATTTACCACAGCAATGATGGGGACGGACTTAATCACCACCCTTGCCAAAATGCGGGTTGGTGATCACAAATCCAAGCAAAGTTTCGAGTTCTCGAACAAATGTTCGAAATTTCTAAAACTTGTTGCCCGTTCTAGGGCTCGAACCCAGGGCCCCAAAGATCTTGGCCTAGGACTTAAACAACTACGAGACCAATGGGGCATTAGACCAATGAATTGCACTGTGTAACTCAATTGGGTAAAGCAGTAAATTAAAAGGTAGTGTGTTCAGCTCCACCTTTAGGTTGATTTTTTATTAAAGGAATTGTTATTTCAGTTTTGGTTCTCCTTGCACAGTCAAGCTGGACAAACGATTCTAGAAACATAAGAGCGACAGTGTCAATCTCATTATAAAAATGAAAATTGAATAAAAATAATTATGCATTATTTTTAGGGTTCCGTACCCAAAGGGTAAAAACGGGACCCTATTACTAAGACTTCGCTGTCTGTCCGTCTGTCCGTCTGTCCGTCGCTCTGTCACCAGGCTGTATCTCAAAAGCCGCGATAGCTAGACTGTTGAAATTTTCACAAATTATGTATTTCTGTTACCGCAATAACAACAAATACTAAAAACAAAATAAAATAAATATTTAAAGGGGGCTCCCATACAACAAACCCGTTTTTTTAGCCTTTTTGGTACGAAACCCTTCGTGCGCGAGTCCGACTCGCACTTGGCCAGTTATTGTTACATACCGTAATCTCATGTTCAGTGTCTAAACCATAAACAAACACCCGAACATGTTCCAACCAAGTTCCAAACACTCTTAACACGGAACATCTAAGTCACCCAACATAACATCTCTGGAACTATCAGAAGCAACACCCCTCGCGCTGCCGGCGGCGAGCGTCGGGTCGAAACGGCAAGTTTCCGAACGGCATTAATTTCGGGCCGGCACAATGGCCGGCGGGAACCGGCGCCGCTTGCCGGATACCACGTGACCGCTGCAGGGTTGCCAGTCGCCTAACATTTAAATATACAGGATGAAATTTTAATCACCATCCTAATTTTAAAACAACAATCTACAAGAAAAAAAAACAAATGACGTATCTTTCTTTTCTTTTGGTATAGCCCAGTACAAAAATATCAAGATAAAGCATCTAGAAAATGTCCGCCAAAGATATCAAATTTTGGATACGGCCTCCTCGCAAGACACTTTTCACGCGATTTATTCCATACGATACTATTCATAAGTTGTTTATTTTCCCTTCATGCTTACATGTGAAGGAAGGCTTACGACCGTAAAAATTTAAAACTATGTTGCGAAAAATACTTTGGGTAAAAACTTGACCTACATTTTAAGCTATTGCATAGCTTCTATCGCAGGCCTTGAGCGTGGAGACCGAATCCAGAAATTCCGTAACGAAAATAACCTAACCTAACACTCGGGGCGAGGCACGATCGAATAATTTTGAATTTCCGAAATTTAAAAGAATTTAGAAGAAAATAAGGATTTTGACAGTATGGTTCCCTATGGTAACCATATCTGCCAAAATAACAGAAAAATTTAATTACAAAAGTAAAAATTAGAAAATAAATAAAATTATAAAATTAAGCTATTGCATAGCTTCTATCGCGGGCCTTGAGCGTGGAGACCGAATCCAGAAATTCCGTAACGAAAATAACCTAACACCCCCCACTCCGACCGGCACAGCGGTGATACTTTTTAGTTTTATAATTGCATAGGTTGATAAAAAATGCTATGCAATAGCTTTACCGCGGCAGTCACCGAGTGCCACACGTCTTTTTTTATTTCATAAATGGGCTCTAAATACGATACTTAACGCTTATAAACATTTTATAGGGTGATAAAACATCATACAGATATACATACAAATAAATTAAATTGTCATTACAAATAATAAACAGCTTTACACTAATACATTCCTAGTCTGTTCAATATAAAAACGAGTTTTTCTAAATTGTCTAGGGTCTAGAAGAGACGGGGTTTATATTCTTAATTCATCACACGATAGGAATAAGACGAAAGCGTTAAGCACAGGATTATTCTTAACATTCAATATTAAACTGGTTTTTTCGCAAGCTTTATTCATATTTTTCTGCTGTATGTGTACACCAAACAAACGGTGTTAGATGAACGTCGAATGGACAGGTCAGATAGTTTTTCGAATGGCTCATTGGGGCTTAGACATTGATATTTAAAAAGTAATAGATATGTCACATGCGCTCTCAATATGCGTCCCTAAAACGTCACAATTGTTGTTCTTTTCACGAGTATGACAAGGACAAAATAAGAATTACGCATGTGTGCAGTTGTTCGCAAGCGGCACATATATTTCGATAGTTTTGTAAGGGCATAACCTATCTATACTTTTTAAAGATCATTGGGCTTAGAATTTACGATCATTTACTACACAGGTGTCTGCTCTTTCAGCTGAGCTGTGGTGTCTCTATATGTTCCTGTGTTGACAAGTTTATTCGAATGTTTCGCGCTTTAAGCCAGCGTAGTTTCATCTAAGTTGTTAGCTATTTACTACAAACACCCAGAAATAATATTTTACATACATTGAATAGCCGATAAAGATGAAACAGGGTAACTAAGATTATTCCTTTTATAAATTCAAATATCTACGACCTTGCAATGAAACTTCTATTTTTTTTTTGTAAGAACCGATGATACCGCACCAGTCTTTTGTCTCTGTACGCAACTACGTAATACGTGCTTAGCAACAGCTAGAAAGAACTATGATAAACCTATTTAAACGAAACTGTGATCCAAACAAAATAGACCGTAACAAAGCGAATCAGAGTTCACAATTGACTGGCAATCTGAAATCGAGCATATCTTCCTTTGTCTCCTCGACTAATATATCTTTATGCAGAGATTAGTATGTGTCAACCCTAGGCACGAGCCACTGTTAATACAATTGAGATCTTAACGTTAGGAGTTAAAGTTCAGAATTGAATAGTGACCTGTATTGCCGTTAGCCGGGGCGGTCGAAGCAAAGAAGGGATCTTTGCTTTTGTTAAAACGTTGATAACAACTTCTGTTTGTCTGTAGGAGTAATAGCCGAGGTGATTAGTCTGACATTCAACATCCAATAAGCCTAAGGTGAAAACAGAATAATGGATGCGGATTGCGGTGATGTTGATTAATTGCAAAAAGTGTTTACAGCAGTCTAACTAATCCGACACGATATTTTGTCGTGTTCCACTATATTGGACAGCGTAACCTTGATTGCTATAGGAGTAGTATATAACACACCGATATGTCAAAAAGTGAGAGACTCAACGGATCATCTACTAAACTTAGTCCCACGGGTTGACGGCCCGGTTTGTGTAGTTGTGAGCTGGTCTTCCTACTGCGCCAGGTTCGATTCCCGGTCGGGTCAATTCAAAGAAACAATCTTTTCTAAATTAACTTGGGGCTATAGTGGTGCTTCGGAAGGCACATTAAGCAGTTGTTCCTGGCTTTAGTCTTAAGATGGTAGTCGAAAAACCAAGTAACGTCAAAGGCTTGCAATACGCACAGAGCATGGGAAAAGGTTAGAAAGGCTCTCATGCGCCATTTGTATGAGAACCGATATGTCGCCGCTTGCGCCCCACTACACACAAACGAGATCAAAGAACGCCAGTCAAGCGACCAATCACAGCGATCACGTTTGGGAAGTAAAAGCATTTGCTCGTAACCTCTGTGGCGCGCTCGCCCCGTCTACATCGCCTTTTTAACCTTTTTCCATGTTCTGTGGTAATAGGCGACCTGGAAAACTTTTACACCAGAACATCCTTAAATTATACTCATACAATAGACGAAATCCTAAGAGACTATTTGGGGTTACTTTTAACAAAAAAACTTTTTGAAAATAACGACCACACCGCAGGGATTTTCTCTAACAAGCATTTCCCGAGATAAGCAGCCATACGCCATTAGTTGAAGCACCAATTAAGCTAAGTGTCAACCACATGTTCTGTACGTTGGAATTCGTGTTGAATGAATGGATGAATGGATGAACATACGAATAAAATGTTTATTTTCCTCAATAATAGTTCAAAGAAAATAGTATCAAAAGGCCGGTTGACGTAGAACCAGATCGATTCTTGATTCCTAGCTTGTGACAATTCTTGACGTATGATGTATAAAATAGAAGAGCACTTGTCTCTTCTTCCTAAAGGTTTCGTAAAAGCCTACTAAAGGAGTACTGCCAGAAGAAGCTGGGGAAGCAGCGTCTTCTCTTAAGAGGAAACACAAGGGACGTTTTTCCATACAAACGTGGTCCCCTGTTCCTCCCTGGATAACGCCAGTAGAGCAATAATTTTTGTTACAAAAATCTATGGCCACTATTTCTATGTTTTCTCTTTTTTTATAAATTAATTAATAAAAGAGATATGAGCTACCAAAAACCGAAAAAATTCGCCAGATTTTCCGCTGTGTTCAAACATCCAGAAAACAAATTTGGCAAAATTTTAGGAAAAAAGCAAAACATACGAACACGGTCAAAGCCTTTCTTTAATGGAAAAAGTATTTAAATCGGTCTAGTTTTGGAAAAGTAATCGGGAGACTACGAAACGTTGATTTGGTGTGCTTTTTAGTAGGTATTTTCGGTCCAAGAAGCAGTTGTCTCTACCACGCTCTGCGATGGAGGCGTTAGGCACTGCGCGACAGCAATAGATTTTACAAATACCTATTTTTCAATTCTCTCGCCCGTAGTGTTTCCTCTTAACCATAGGCCTAATTGCGATCTCTAGCCCGCCTACAAAGCGTGGCCATATAGGAAAATTGTCTTTTTGGAGAAGCCCTGTCCAGCAGTGAGCTGATATAGGCTGGTTATAATGTAATGTAGTTAGTAGACTAGCCACAACTTGGATCATGTAGCGTACTTCGATTGGGACAAAGACACAATAAGGGGAGACAACAGACACAACAATTTTGTTGTGGATAAGACAATAATGAGCACAGTTACAACGAGCAATAAATATAATTTATTTCCAACGGATCTAAATTAAATTTAGAGAGGATAGATAGATAGATAGATAGATACACTTTATTGCACACCATAAAATTGAAAAATAACACATGAGTAAGATTTAAATTAGTACAATTTAGGCGGTCTTATCGCTTGCAGCGATCTCTACCAGACATGAGAGGAGATAGATCATAGGCTGAAAAAGCAAACACAGGCTTTTATTCCGGAAAATTGTAAGTTTCCCATGAAACAGTTTCAAATACAAAACTCCAGGCGTAAGAAGTCGCGAACAACATCAAGTTATTAAATAAGTGGTTAAAAGTAAAATTTACTACGAATAAATTAGTCTGTTGGATATTTTATTTACAGAAGATAATGAGCGATACAGAGAAATACATGTTTAAAATACATTTGAGAACAGAAATACGAGTCGGCGAATAATGCATCTAGTTCAGTACAAATCATAAATTGTATACGTATTCTGTTTTACTTAATAATAAACAAAGTAGATGATATTTGGTTAATCTTCACGTTTACTCTTTAAAAATTATTTTGTCTTCTCTTTCTCGATAAATTTCTTTTGATTTCTACCTGAATATTGTGCAAGAATTAGATCCTTCTTAGTGACGAGTAGAGTGTATATTAGACTGACGTAATTACATAGTACACAAATGTAGTTTTAATTGTGTACCTGAGTATTTTATGTTGTGTACGATTAGGTCATAGAAGCGTTAGTGTCGTGTGGTGCCGGCATTTAAATATAAATAGCACCAACCCTTCCTTCCTATGGGTGTCGTAAGAGGCGACTAAAAGAGTAAGTACTGCAAGAAGAACACGTCACGTTCTCTTTGCACCACCATTGGCCAAACCGCGATCGTCGTCTGGCGGGTGCCAGTCAAGCGTGGCGATAATGGCGAATTTCTCCTTTTTGGAAAAGGCCCATGTCCAGCAGTGAACTTAAATGGGCTGTCAATAATGATAATGATGACGATTAGGCATATTTATTTATCAGGGGACAGCAGCAGTAGCTTCAAGTTATGCCATTGATATGTTTTATGAATATCATAATATCAAATTGTGTACCAAAGCTGTGAATTTTATAACAATTAAAAAAAAATCGAATACAAAAAATATACAAAAATTGCGAGGAATAGTTACTATTAGGTAAATTTTAAAACAACCATATCATTGGCAAGAAATAAAGAAACAATCCATTTTAATTCCATTACAATTGCGCTATAGTTGCTACGAATAAGTAAAAGTAAATTATACTTATTAAGCCTTAATAAAACCGGAATGTTAAGGCCAATTTAACTTTCAATGTTAAATGGCTCATAAAAAAAATAACTCAACAACTACGTACGAGAATAGGTTTGTTTGCGAACTTTTTATACGAACCCAAATTAAAACACACTAAGCTTGAAAATCACTAGGAAAATGTGCAGTATCAAATACTAAAGAGCAACACAGTAAGAGAACAGTTGAACACAATGATCACATAGGTCGTGGGAATTTGTTTATCAGCGCGACGTAGAAATCGATGGGTGATCATAGAGCGTCACGCGACCGGCCGCGTGGGGCGCCCGCCGGCGACTGAAGCCCTGAAGCTTCAAGCTTGGTCCTGGATGGCGTTTACACGAGAAGGGTACAGACGAATCGTAGTGCGATTCGTGTAGCGGTGTTCATACGTGACGACTTCATAGCTGCAGCTTAAAACCAATGGAATTGTCAAAATTTAGAATTTATTAAACTAATATAATGGTGCTGGACTGTGTTACAGTACTGACGGGTTAGGCTGATTTTAGAGTCACGCTGATCGTACGCTGACTATCAGCGCCGAGCGTCGAAATGTATGGAAATCGCTGTCAGCGCTGACCGCCGTCGACGCTTAAGTTCCTACGTTTTGACGGTCAGCGCCGATGATCAGCGTACAATCAGCGTGACTCTAAAACCAGCCTAAAGGTCCGGGTGTCGTTTGCATCACTAGAAAAGAACCTACAAATGCGAGTCAGACTAGCCCACCGATGAATCCGTACAATTTTTACATAATATAATTATTTCAGGAGTCAAGTTTTGCAGTTATGTAATCGAGAGGCTTTGCCAAAATGATTTTATTGCAAATATATAGTTTTCAGATTGTTTCCTATATTTGTAGAGTACGCGGTGTTACTTCTCAAATTTCAAAGTTCTAGGTTCTACTAAGGCTTTGTTTTTTATTTCAGCTTTCAGGTAGGTACCTACTTCCACACGTTTCTGAGATAAACTGTCCTGTCATTTGTTTAGTCAAAAAAATCTTTCCCGGAAGGGGGTGAAAAGGGACGTAGAGCAATAATTCTTAATTTGGTATAGGGATAGCAAATTGCGAAAATTTGATGCGAGCTCGAGGGAGACCGAATGAATAAAAATGATATTTAAATCGAATATCACACGGGTAAAGGCGCGGGAGAAGCGCTAGGTCTCTCTAAGGTACACATTAGAACGATTAAATGCGCAACCTTTTCTATTGTAATATATAGTACTTTACAAAAACTGATTCATTTATGCCAAAAAAAGCCGACACCCATACGAATGAAATAAGTATACTCGTAACAATCATGACAAATGACAATGACATGTTAGTGTAGTAACGTACACACTGGTTTTCAAGATATCGCCTGCTCTGAAGTCTCGGGTTCGATTCCCGGAAGTGACAATGTAGATAAAAAGATATTTTTTCTATATAATATAGTTTCAGATGCTGGTGTTTGTGGTATCATAAATGTTTCTCATTTTCACAAAACAAGTGCAACAAATAGTTACTTATTTCGAGATCAGAATAATGTACATAATATTATGTAATTATGCTCATAATTATTTGGATCAAACGTTATTTTTAGTAATAGGGCGGTATATTAGAAATAAAAACATTCAAAGGTTGATAACTATAGTAGGTACTTAATAAATAAACTGAACCTTATAAATAAAAATGTTTTAGTGCTGTATCGTCCATAATTTAGTGTAGGCCTCTTGCCAAAGGGATTCATGAGACGGCACCTCAATATTTATGAGATATTACCGCCCTACTTACTGCTTCGGACAGACTTCTTCACTTAACAGTACCTAATTTAATGTGAGGCTATAAGATGTAAGCTTTTTAATATTGAAAGACAGGATAAAGGCTTCTTCCCACTACACCGTATCATACCATGACCGTGCTAGGAGCGTATCAGGCACGGAAAGCAACACGATACGCTCTACTATGCCCACTGAACGGATCGACGGCGTTCTGTGCCCGTATACATCCCGTATGATGCCAGTATGCAGTATAAAATATTCTCGTCGACATTTGTTGACGCTCCGTGCATGGCACGCGACGGTGTTTGTGGGTGACGGAACGGTTTTTTTTAAAATAAATAATGGGCTTGCTCTTGACTACATACTTAACTATACGGTTAAGAAGAAGCCTAAGATGAAGCGAGCTTACCCAGAGGTACTGGTTCTTCCACACACCAGCGGAACACAGAAAAACTGTTTGGCGCTAGACTCCGGCAGGAGGGTGGTAGCATCCAGGCGGCCTGTTACGAAGCCTACCACCGCAGAGGGATCTGTTAGCCGTCATCATTGGTTAAACAACCAAAGATGGCGTTGCCCAGGGTGGACCACTAGGAGGTAGATCCCACCACCCCAAAACTAGTGGGAACAGTGTCATACTTCTTAATACAAATAATATTTATTTGCCTGACACGTTCTTAGCACGGCATACGGTGTAGTGGGAAGATACCTTAAAAATAATTTAAAAAAAACATAATATTATAGTTTCTTCCAACGCCCCGTTAGTCTATTAAGTACCACGCCAAGATCTCGCGGTCCCGGGAACGATCCCCGGATCGGGCATCAAAGTTTCGAATTTTCGAACATTGCTCGGGTTTGTGGTCACCAACTCGTATTTGGCAAGGGTAGTGATTATGCCTGTACCAATCATTGCTGTGGTGACTTGAATTCAATGACGGAAGCCTGTGCACTCTAGTGGGATGATTATAGGCGTGGAGTCTTTTCAATGTTTGCCCCAACATAACGACTTAGCTTTGAGCATATACACCTTTCATTTTACATTTTTCTACAACTATTTTTGTCGATAAAATAAATAACACTGTCAAGATGTTATACATAATGGTCACATAACGTGAATTTCATTGGCAGGCGGTTTAAATTGCACGGTGTATAACCATGCATGTATTATCTTGGTATGTAAATAAATTAAAATTAAAAATAATTGTTATCAAGTACTTTGTCTGCCTATTGTTGCAGGGTAAGAGACCATGGCAACTATATAATATCGAATCAATACCACCCCTTGACTACTGTATTGATTTGCTATAATTACTTACAAAGAATTTAATAGTTTAGCATATTCAAGCCGCTTCAATTTTGCCGGGTAATGTTACGGGTTGAAAGTGTCTGTCATCAGTCGTATGATCTCTTATGACCCGGCAAAATTAAACTTTTGTTAATCTACTTATCAATATGAAGAATATTATTAAAAAAATCTCGTAATTTGGAAATAAGAAACAACGAAGGTACTACAAACACACAGACCCGAGAAAATGTAGAAAAACACTTTTTTGTCGGGGAATCAAACCCGGGACCACAGAGTAGGCGACAACTTGAAAACCGGTGTGTACGCCACTCCGCCACGGAGTTCGTCAAATTAATCTTAGTTTATTGTAATTAATAACTACACAGTAAAACGATTTGCATCCTCAGAAATTATACGTAAGTAAATTACAAGCCGGCAGTGTTCAAGCCAAGTTGAGTAACAAACGCTGACACGGGCGCGGGGCGGGTCCGTGGCCGACCAACTAAAAGCATTTGCTCTTAATTTTCCAATACATTAACCCATAACTCTCAAACTCAAACCTTGCCAAGTTTCCGAAACTAGATTGCTGAATAAATATGGGTAAGGGAAGTTGCTCAGTTACCAAATTAAGTAACAGTTGGGGAAATAATAAAAATGTAACAGTTACATTTTTAAGATTGAAAGACATCTAACCTGCGAGCGATTGGAATAATTCTTAAAAGTAATCCAATGATATTATCGTTTAGCAGTGAGGTTGGTCAACATTTCTGAAACAGTATTCTTTCAGCCCTTTTGACCATAAGACGACCTCGCTTCTGCTCCATACATTCGGCATTCTTTCTGCCTTCAATTTTCTGAATACCTGTTTTATTTCCGATGACTGTATACTTGTCTGTTCATGTCTTAAGTTACCAAGCGTAAAAATGATCATTTTAACGCGAACGAAGTCGGTGACAGCTAGTGAAATATAAATAGGGGTCACCTACACACGCAACAGCCACAAACGTCGCCATCTGAAGCTGGTAGTGGTCGCCAAGTTACAATGTAAGTCACGCAATTGTAGGTACGAGTAATAACACTTTTTTAGTTTAACAACTTTTAGTGTTGCCACTATGTTTGTAAACCAGTAAAAGTCCTAACGAAAGTTTGCATTCGTAATTAAGTCTAGTAACTGTCGAGAGGTTTGTTTACCAAATTAGTTCAAGTGGATGCGCTTCTAAAGCTACTGGGCATTATTTTAGTTGTTCAGAGTTCAGCTAGCTGATTGCTATACACTCGATTAAATTATTTGACTGGTCAAACTACTCGGACGTTGAAAAGGGAGCTTGGGTGGAGAATCTGCGCGATTTGTAGGTAGTCATTCTACACGTAACTAGTCGTGTTTTTAACTCGTGGCGACCGCTCTGGCTACACTGTGTTCGGCGCCCTTATGCTCAAGATTTATGCGTTTTGGGATACCGTTGTATGACCAAGTTTTTTAATAATTATATATTTATTTATTTATTTATTTATTTATTTATTTATTGGTCTACCAACAATTGTACAACATTACATGTTTGTTACATTATTAATAAATTGGATGGCTAATTGCACAATATTTTTTTTAGGTATACACAGCATGCACGAATTAATTAAATCTAAATACTAAATATTGTTCCATCCATCCATCCTCAACCGTCATGACAGTTTTTGCACATTTAGGAGTTATGTAACTAAACAGGTTTGAGAAGTAAATGGAAGCAACAACTTACAATATTTTGAGAAGTGAAAAAAATAAAATAAAAATAAAATAAACTACCTTAATTATTATTGTGTAAGCTTATTGCAACGATTAGCTGGACAATAAGTGGACTTGTTGCTTAAATTTTCTCAGTGAAGTGCCAAATATATCAATTTTAGTGCTATGACTATTGTAGATTTTACAGAATCTGGAGATTGGAGAGTTGGATCCTGACACAGTTTTACGAAAAGGGGGACTTAAAAGGTTGACGGGATATCTAGGATAATTACGGGGAACTTTAAAGTTAATTTTTGATAGAAGATTGGGACAGTCGACAACACAGTTCAGTACTTTAAACAAGAATATAAGATCGTGTGCAGTTCTACGTGTTTCCAAAGATTTCAGTTTGAACTTTTGAAGTCTTTTTGTGTAGCTAGGCATTTTTTTTGCTAAACCTGTGGAATAGGCTAAGTGGTTCATAAACCGTTTTTGAACACGTTCCAACTGTAAGCTGTGAGTCGCGTAGTGAGGACGCCAAACAACTCCACAGTACTCAAGAATGCTACGGACAAGAGAATTATATAGAATGCATTTCGTTTTGGGCTTACGAAAGCATCTTGCGTTCCTTAAAATGAAACCAAGTGTTTTAAAAGATTTCTTAATGACGTTATCAATATGAGGGACAAAAGTTAGTTTCCGATCAAGAAGTACGCCAAGATCCCTTACAACTTCAACTCTGTTTAGATGTGCACCCTGCATGTTGTAGTTATGTTCAATTGGGTTCAATTTGCGAGTAAAACTTATTTGGGAGCATTTTTTAACATTCAGTTGCATTTTGTTAATTTCGCACCAAGTTATAAGCCTGTCAATATCGGTCTGGAGCAACAGCGCATCCTCATGAGAACCTATAACTCGGGCTATCTTCAGATCATCGGCAAACATATACGGTGTAGAGTAGACGAAGCAGTCAGGCAGGTCATTAATGAATATATTAAAAAGAATAGGCCCCAAATGCGAACCCTGTGGAACGCCAGAAGAGATTTCAAAGGTATCCGACTTGTAACCATCAGCAACAACATAAAATGATCTATTAGTTAGGTATGATTTTATCCAGCTTAGAAAAGAACCAGTAAAACCATAAGCAGAAAGTTTTTGAATTAGTACGTCATGCGACACCTTGTCAAAGGCTTTACTAAAGTCGGTGTAAACTGCGTCGATTTGTTTATTTAAATCCATGGATTCAATGGTACTTTCGACAAAAGTTAGCAGATTACTTGTTGTGGACCTAGCTGGAGTGAATCCATGCTGGTGAGTAGACAGATATTTTTTGAAATAATTTTGAATTTTGAGACAAATTAACGCTTCAAACACTTTAGCCATAGTTGGTAAGATCGATATAGGTCTATAGTTTTCGACAACATCTATAGCTTCACCTTTGTGAGTAGGGACCACTTTAGCCAGTTTCCATTGCTGAGGAAATATTCCAGAAGAGAGAGATTTGTCGAAAACCATGGTAAGCGGGATGGCCAGTGCATCTGCACAATTTACGATAAAAGTTGCAGGAATATTGTCTGAACCTGGTCCCTTCGTCACGTCCAAACTCCTAAGATATCTGACAACAGTTTCAATATCAATGTCTACGTTTAAGAAACTATCTGAATTTGTCTTTAGGTTACTTAGATAAGAAGACATCTCAATCGTATCGCAAGAACTAACAACTGATGAATAGACAGACGAAAAGTATGAACCTAACATATTACACATATCAGTACCATCGGTCACCACACTGCTGCCATCGGACAAAGAAGACGGATAATTACTGCTATTTTTGCGTTTACTTTTAATGTAGGACCAGATATATTTAGGATTTGTCGTAATTTTTTGTTCTATATGGTCTAAATACGAGTCATAACATAGTTTAGATTGCTTTTCACAACGTTTGCTAAGCAACCTAAAGGAAATTTTGTCCATTGGGTTTTTATAAAGGTTATATCGTTTTCTATACTTATTTTTTTCGCGTAACATTTTTTCCAGTTGTTTACTAATCCATGGTGGTCTCGAAGTACCTTTAAATAAAGTGGAAGGAACAAACTTCCTTACTAATTCATCTATGATTTGATAGAGGACAGTAAGCATTACATTTGGGTCGTTTTTATCTAGAAAAATGTTATGCCAATCCATTTTAGCTAGTTCAGTGTTAATAGATTGATAATCAGTTTTATTAAAGTTTAATTTTGTAGTCTTATTTGGCTTCAAGTTATGCTGCGTGTTAGCTTGTAGTAGGATTTCGAGGGGGGGATGGTATGGATCAACCTTACATAGACTATTTACAGCTTCAGATACGTCACAATATGCCACATCAACCAAAACCAAATCCAGAACTTTGTTGGTACTATTAAGAACTCCATTACACTGTCTTAAGTTATTCATGTGTATAAAATCTAACAAGTCACGACATAGCTTAGAATATGAGTGCGAGTCCGCGGAACCGTGCGCCTGTCTCCAGTCAATAATGCTCATGTTGAAGTCTCCAACCAAGACCGTATGGTAATCACTATTACTATCGGCAACAGAATTGCAATTGTCCAAGAAATGGTTAACAACAGTTGCTTGCACTGGTGAAGGCAAATAGACCGCGCAAATTGCTATTTTAAGACTGGATCCAGTATCCACAGCTACCCACAAGTCCTCACACTCACTCTCCCAGATAGGCATTCTATTAGCAGTGAACTTTTTGGAAACAGCAACCAGAACGCCACCACCATCTTTTTTCTTATGAAACCCCGATGATTCTCTGTCTCTTCTAAATACAAAGTACCTGTTGTCAAAAAGCTCACCGCTGAGGACATTAGTATTAAGCCAAGTTTCTGTTAGTACTATTGCATCGTAATTAGAACAAGCCAGGTTACGATAAAAATCTTGTGTTTTGGAGCGTAAGCCCCGAGTATTTTGATAATAAATAGTGAATTTTACTGAATAAAAACTATGTACTAAGAGCTAAATTATTATGTCTTATATTAACAAAAGAAAAAAAAATTAAATAATTTTATTTAATGAGTCCATGTCTCTAATAAATATATACTCGGAGTCATCTGTTTTTCTTGCATAAATCCGACCTCCTCGGATCCAGACATGCTTGTAGCCTTTTGATTTGGCTTTAAGTCGTGTGGCCGCATGGAGTGCCCTGTTTGCGGGACTCAAGTGCTCAGCAATGAAGATTGGCGATTTCTCACCTCCGAACCCGAGGTGGGACGTGTTCAGCTTATCGGTCATGGGTTTAGATCTGTTGAAGCTAATGGCTGCCGCTAAGAACGTATCACGGAGTCGTGGTGTGTTGAACTGGACTATAATTGATTTCGGACGATTGTTGCCATTATTGATCTTCATTACCCGGGAGCAATTTGCAATATTTTCTTCCTTGACGTCGCATTTGATGACTTTACTAAGTTGGGTGACAGTGTAATTAGGTTTTCGTTATTTTTCTGAGGAACGCATTGAATTTCAACATTGTTTGATCGAGCGTGTTGCTCCAAGCTATTAATACGTACTGACATCTCTTTAACAGTTGCAGACAACTCGCCATTTTGTTCTTGTAATTCTTTGATTCTTTCTTTAGCTTCCTTGTTCTCTTTAAGAACATCCTCAAACTGACTATTCATGTAGTTTACTGAATTTGTAACATCTTTCATTTCCTCACGTATGGACTTTAATTCAGTATTGAACAATGCTCTCAATGATGAGGTAAAATGTTCAAGTTGTTGCTGCATCACTTCCTGGACGATGGTACGAACACCGTCCTCCGTCACCGGCTTATCAGATGAGCCTACTCCTGGAGGAGATTGCAGCGCCTGCCTTTTATTCGAGTGTACTGTGATGTTTGGGTTAAAACGTACTGGAGCGTTGTCATTGTTCTTTGTCTTGGGAAGTTTTGCGGCGCATAAAGGACAGGTCCACGAGGTCAGCTCGCATGTCAATTCAATGGCCAAGCAATCGAGATGAAATGACTTCTTGCAAGTATTGCAGCGTATAAAACTATTATTGTCACCCTCTAAGTCCTGATCACAGCATCCCCACTCTAAACTTAATTTGCTCATGATTTCCAAAAATTAAACTTTTATTGAAATATGGAAATTGCACACTAATAAAGGCGCGCATATAACACACCGTTCTCTTCACGTCGCTAAAATGCCTCGCTAATAAATGCTCTCGAACATACGGTTACGCTGAATGTCGCGACCAAAAGGTATTAAGTGCCGTGCAGGAGGCGTCGCTTACGCGTATGCGCCGAGCGCACTATGTTGTTATTGTTGTAGGGTATAAGAAGAAAGTCTCCAAAGTGATTAGGTTTTAGATTGATAAAAACAGACCTTTATAGCTTCACTAGAGATTTGCTTATAACTGCACTTGAAATACGTGAGTTTTAACGCACTTTTAGCAACAGCACTGCACAAATACTTAATGAAAACCAATTTTACAACTTTTTCGTTACGGGAGCTTAAAAATACACTTGTTACTTGCGGAGTATTATTAATATATTGTACAATCCTCAAATCACAAACTTTACTAAAATTGTTTATTTTTGTTTTTAAAATCAACACACTTATGGGTTCTGTGTTAAATAACGATTTTAATTCTGAGAGTTTTATCAAAAAAGATAGTTTTGAAAAGAAATAACCATGTAACTAAATGATTGTTTTACTTTACTCACTGTATTTGTGAATGGTGTCATATCATCAGTTCCTTACCTAAAAAAAAAACAGAAAAAAACAGTTAGTGAAACAGGTCCTCATTATCCTTATTATACGAATAAAAATACTATAACAGACACAAAAGAATAGCTAACATTAATCGGACCATAACACACAGAATTCATAACTGTTTTGCAGCGTTATTACAAATAAAATATAGCGAAAAGAAATGTTATAAAACTAATTTGGACACATTGCGGCGGTACGCAGAAACATTTCCTTTGATCTTCCAAGTAGGTAACGTTTTTATTTTAATTAACAACATGTCTAGACTCTGAACATTTATTTAAATGCGTAACTAAAACGAAACATAATTACTGTTCTACGAAATAAAATCCGGAGTAGGCAAGGAATAAAATAGGAACATCATGCAACCAATCATGTGCAAGCTTTGACCTTATGAGCACGTTTATTATTGCTTGTTATTAGTGTGTCTGGTGAACTTTCAAAAAAAAGAACCTCACGACAGAAAGTTTTCCTTTCCTTTTGCGAAGTGATTTTTTTAGATTTCATGTAAATTTTTTAATGTTCAAAGTTAGTTACAATATTTTAACCTTTTGTGTAACTTTAGAAATTCACGCAGCGCAGTACAGCGCACGCTACGAAAGCTTTTGAAGGTATTTTTTTAACAAACAATCAACCATATCTGTCCAGCCAAACGGCTGTCCTCCTAAACAGTAAGAGTTAGGTGACCAACACACGTATAGAGAAATATATAAATTAAAAATGTATCAGACAATAATAGTTTAAAAAAAAATATATAATACTCCCTGCACAAAATTGATTATTCCATGTTTATCGTGATGTGAATGCATCGTACAACAGTAGCAATGCAGCAATGGTTTATTATGAGTTATTAGTGAATTATTTAATTTCTTTCATATAAATATTGCAAATAACTACATGATGATTAAGCGTGCAGCGTCCTCGGCCTGCATTCAACAATCACATTGCAATCATCACCTTGGGTATAGTATTATTTAGAAATACACATTTGGGGGAGCGGACTCGGCAGTTCACTGTTGTTTTTGATATAGATTCTAACATAGGAAGGAACGTATGATATTAAATTGTACTATCTCGTACTTGCTTACACTTTTTGTGAACATTTATTTAAAAAGAGGCTGACAATAGTGACTGAGTTAATATTGGGACGTGTGAAAGCGCCTCCTGGGGTATATTAAGTCTAACGAGAATCAATCACAACCTTTTCTGTGTTTAATCATCATGACCAGCTTATTTTATACTTTATATTAGGGGTTAAAGTATGAAATTGCCGATTATTTTCCCACTTTTTATTTTTATTATAGCTCTTAAGTATAGTCGTATTATTGCGTACTTCTTCTTGTATTGTATCAAAAACTAAATAAAGTTACTTTTGACTAAAAAAAAAATGCAATACTAGTGCCTATTACTTCAAAGGAAATCGTTGAAAAGACCCCTTACAATGTGTCAGCTGACCTTCTTGCTTCAATTAAGTATATTTTGTATTATATACTTTGATTTTCAGAAATTTAAATACTATAATGCGTAGCTTTATAACCATCTAACTTTCACCTTTAATTGCATCAAAAACGGTTAAGGCGTTTTTAAAAAAACGAAAAAATTGTTAGTATGGAAAAATGACTTTTATCGATTTCGTCCATACAAAACGGCAATTTCATACTTATTATGATATTTTAGCAATTGAAAATAGTTCTGCCAAGTGTTATGGTTGACTAACAGATCTATTTGCTTAAGATGGTACTGAAATAACGAGTCTTTGCGTATGGTTAAATTAGTTATATTATAAAAATGGTACAATGGTTTTGAGCACGCGTCGCGTATGGTAGCTAATTACGTACTAAAGTGTAAACGATATTCTACTTAACATGTAATGACACAAAGTAGGCCAAATAAAATGCTGAGGTGTTCAGTTGCACACAGTGCACTGAACAGCAATTTAATTGAAATTATAATATCAGTATATAAACTTGATAAAAAATATGTCTCAGGCGGGACTCGAACCTGCATACCGCGCCCGGTATGCGAGGATATGCAGGTTCGAGTCTCGCCTGAGACATAATTTTTCAAGTTTTCATACTCAGTTTATTTTAGTGTAAAGTTCACAAGGCGTTGGCCGGCGGGTTGGCGATCGCAGTTTGGCCAATAGTGGAGGGAAGACACTGCTGCCCATCTCCTTCTGGCAGTACTCCCTTAGTCGCCTCTTACGACACCCAAACAAAGAGAAGCTATTTGGCTTAGCGATGTGCTAGTGTAAAGGTAAAAAAAAAGTTATATATTCCCTAAATATTTATAGAAAAAGATTAGTATCATCAAAAAGCGCCAAAGCAAAATCCAATTTCGTATGGATCGTGTTACGTATAACTGAAAAATTTGAAGTGAAACATTCCTATCACTTTGTGTATTTTTGTGAAAAAAGCTCAAATTGGTTAAAAGTGAACAGGGGTGGATTTGCGAGCACTTTTTTGGGAACTAACGTTATTACTCTGACGGGAATGTAGGGGGCGTAGTTACGAAAAATAGAGCGGAATTCGATTGAACATAGAACCACTTGGGTTTGTAACTGACGAAAAAGGAGGGGTATTTAATGGTTTTGAGATTCATAACGTGTTATAAGGGTCATAATTTTGGATGTTTTGAATCAAAAAAACATCCAATTTTTTTGTTTTTTTTATCAATGTTAATAAGACGTAATAATTACGAACCCCTATGGAAAACAGTTCTTTCAGTATCGATCACGATAAGAAAGACTTTTCCGAATCCGAATTAAACCAACAAAATTAGTAATTATTTTTTCATATTTTATCTACAGGTAAGCATACCCCATAAATTTCAAGCTGGCGCAATATGAACATCGCACCGAGAGACCGACCACAGAATAATCCGACCTTTAGTTAAGTACGCCGCCATAATAGTCGCTTCAAATTAAAAAAAAAGTTGCGTTTTTTATGCGCCCACAACGCGTACACCGAGCTGAGCATTGTTTACGCGCTGAATGCGGTGGCTGTAACCGCAAAATATACTCGAGCGAGTAATTAACGCAATTATTAAAACGATGTGATATTGTGCGATAGTTTTTTTTTTAATACAAAGAGGAGGGTTTCATGTATGAACATAACATTTTGCGTTAGTAGTGTTTTTTTTAATACTGATGTCTTAATAGTTGATCATCGTTTATATTAATTGTGTTAGGTGTCTGGGTAGAGTTCACCAACAGACGTTTAAGTTTTAAACAGCGTTTAAAATATTATTTGACATATTTTGTATGGAAATTGTGTCACATTAATCGTCAATCTATGTTTACCGACTGTTTAAGAATTGGTGAACTCGGGTCTAAAAATGGTTGAATACATTTCAAACAAAATTCTTGACAAGTTCCGTTTCAAAAGAATACAAGGTTCAAAGATGTTTGCCAACTAAATTCTGTGACGTATTCAAAATTCCAAAGCCGCATTAAAAGCTAGTTTAAAATATAGTCTCATTACAAAATTAATCCCAGCTTTTGTCTGGTTCACGTCCGTCACCGTTTCGGTTACATAGTGATGCAACGACATATCGAGTTGGGTGATATCGATAAATTAAAACATACAATATCGACATATTAAAAACATATTATTTTCATTACGATGTTGTTGAATGGAAACATGAGAAATGTATGAAGAAACATTCAAAAGATAAAATTCGGAAGCAGTTAGTTCATATAACAGGACGGCTAGGTAAATTTTGAATATGTTGTCAGTGAGTCAGTAAAAATCAGTGTTATTACTGCAAATAGGCATCAGGAGGCTCTTTTACGTGTCCCAATATTTTATACTTCGACTGCTTCAGAACAGGTATGGGCTAGTGCCGAGAAGAACCCACGCAAGAAGCCCAGTCACTATTAACGTATTTTTGTTTTCGCTATAAAGTTTTAAAGAAAAAGATAAACCGGAAGTGTAAGTAGGTTCGTATTATTCGGCTAAATTCTCAATTTCCTTAATATTTTAACAACTGTGAAAAGATTTTGAGTCCCATTTCAGGCAGTAGCAAATTTTATTCAAAAATTGGTATTTTCGACTTTGATAGGAACAAATACCTGAAGTCCTTTAAGAGCCTTCAGAAAAAAACTATCGACATCGATATTTCAATCCAATCGCAACCTTAACGTTACGTATATAGGTAGCGTATTTGTTATGCAATAGCACTAGCATAGTTCGCTCACCCGGCACCGGCTGCATCGATCGCGACCGCCGTGTGCTGGCTGCATATACGCCAGTTATGGTGCTTTGATACATTATGTTCAGAGGAACACATGTGGCTAGGTAACGATAGACGAATTAGGTGAAAATCTGCTTGTTTTTACCCAGTATGTAAGTTTTTCATGGAAAATTTAATTCGAACTTTTAGCAAATTAATCGGCATCATTCGCTTGCCTTGTTCCCGGGTTATCTGAGATCATCGAGGGCTTCCTTTTTTATGCAATCCTATCAGTCGTCATCGAGTCGTCCACCCCCTTCTCCATCTTTTTTACACAGTCCATCCATCTCTATTTAGGTCGCCCTTTGCTGTCCACCTATCACTATCATCATATTTATCACTCTTCTTGTTACGAGCCCTTATTATCTTCTCATCAATATCAAAATAGACAATTAAGAAATTATCTTTTCTAAAATTAACAATCTATTGCTGAAATATCTTAATTGTTAAATACACTAATTAATGATAGTTAAACGCTAGAAACTTATGGATTAAAAATGCTATAAGTCCTAAAATGGTGGTGTTATATAATAGAATATTATATGTAAGTGTATCAAATCGTAAAAGCACAAGCATTACAATTGCTTACTAAAATAAGTGGTTGGGACTGGATTGGTAGATTTAGAAATATGTACTTAGTCAGGCAGAGAATTTCATGACTAGCTAGAGCAGTGGTTCCTAAACTTTTTAATATCACCTCTGTAACTTGCCTGGGAAAATTATTTTATACCTATAAGTCATTTAGTAAATACCAATCGAGTTTTTTTCACCCAAAAATTTATCATCGTCATCATCATCAGTCTTCTGTCGCAGGCTGCTCTAAAATAAGGATTGTGCTGTAATAGCCACGTTTATCAGGCGGGTTGACGACTGCAGACTAGCCATATGTGGAGAGAAGAAGCTAATGTCGTGTGGTGCCATCCTAAAATATATTAAAGACGCTACTACTGATGTGTGTCTTCAATATAATAGCACCATCTTTTAATAATATGGAGGACTAAAGGACTGCCTACTACCATTAGAAGACGGGCAGCAGCGTCTGCCATCCATTATTGGCAAAATAGTGAACGCCAGCCTGCCAATCATCTCTATTATAGCAAAACGTTTCTCTCGGAAATGCCTGTCAACCTGTATCGCAATACGTATACGCTAATACGCTCTGATATCATAATATCTGAATATCATTTTTATCCCCCCATAGGTAATCAAACACCCTAATGTTGAGAACCGGTGGGCTAGACTCGGCGGAGAATGGTCGAACTCGGAAGTATTCTATGTATACTCTCACCGCTGTTGTTATGCAAGCCGGCAGGTATAGTCTAGCCGCCCGGCGTCGCTCGCGATCGATACGTCGAGACTGAGCGAGTTTAAATTTTAACTACCAACTGAAGTTTGATAGTACATAACAACTGTTATCCCTCAGGTATGTACTTTAACGGAAGATGCGCTCGCGGTCAGAATATTAATATTGAAATTATTTTTAATACCGAACTTACAAACTCTGTATTGTTTTAAGATGGATTTCATTTACAAGCTATTAAGTATTTAACTGAAAAATCATATTATGAAAAATCAATACAATTTTCTAATTCAGTGCAGATATTTTTAGAACATTGGTAAATAAAGTGCTCAGATGTGATTATTCTTTTGAGTGTCGTTTCTTTGCATCTTATCTTCCCAGTTTAGAGTTTAAGGTTAACAATTTTACCATAACAAAGTACGAGTATTAACAGCAGTGCGCATGCGTCAATGAATAATGTAATGGTGCATGACTGTCGATATACAATACGCTCGGATGTCATAATATTACAATGGGTGTGCTTTATTTTTAACCGAGAAAAAAAAAATAGGTGGTTCTGAAAATCTGGCTACAGTAAAATTAAACATCCTTATGGGTAGAAAAATGGGCATGACAACCTTTAAAAAAAACTATTTTCACATAATTTAGTACGTACATACAAATATCGTGAATTAAAACACCAATTTTGAGTCTGAGTCAAAGAAGAAATCAGCGTTAATCATCATTTTTTTTAAAGTTCGACAACGTCAACCCCATTTCCCTATCCAAGAATGTTAATTATAATCAAACGATGTTTTCTGAGATGAAAACTATCCTACGTCCTTTTTATTAAATTCGATTACAAGTATACCAATAATCTATACAAATATTATAAAGCTGAAGAGTTTGTTTGTTTGTTTGTTTGAACGCACTAATCTCAGGAAGTACTGGTTAGAATCGAAAAATTATTTTTTTGTTGGATAGTCCATTTATTGAGGAAGGCTTTAGGCTATATAACATCACGCTACGACCAATAGGAGCGAAGCATCAGTGAAAAATTTTGCAAAAATAATCGCGATCATAATAACAGAATATGACGCGATCGAAGTCGCGGGCAACAGCTAGTCAGTGTATAAAGTTCACGGACATACTAAACATTTACCCTGAGCGAGCAAAGGTGAAAACAGTAAAATATTACAATTCATGTCAAAGCCACAGCCTTCCGCTCAGTATTGAAAGTCAGCTTGAATCTAGATAAGATCTAACCAGTCAGCACTTATGGAGGACCGAGATGGTATCTCGCCGCCAAATCGCGCCACTGCGCTTGTGCCAATGCCAATGCGACTTGGCACACCACAGCGAGTGCACGGTTAAATTATGCACAACTAGATGGCGCTGTACGCATTTACATCGCGCTACTGTCGAGACACTTTACGAGAATGTAAGCGCTAACTTCAAGCGTCTCGTGATTTAAGACTTGGTTTTATACCGTCACAAATAGATCACAATCAATATGGCGAAATACGATTATTTAGCAGTTCAGCTCAACTGTATATTAAATCAGTCAAAACTGTATTCCATAATATCTTCTTTAAGTAAGATAGAGCTTTCTTCTCTTTATTGACTGACTGACAAGAATAAATGGCCCTCTAAAAAAATACGTTATGCGGCTTCTTTTACTTTACTCAAGCTGCAGCTAAACCATGCATTTGTTAAAGTTTTTCATCGACTTCTCCTTCGCAAAAACACGAAACGGCCATGTTTTTGTCTTTAGGGAAACCCTTTTCTTATCTTAGTGATGCACGACCATGAATTCGACCGTTGTTTACTTCTGCTTCCTGCAGCTAAGGATAAAAACTTGAAATTATAGTAGAGATTTTACCGTGCACTATAAGAGATACTTAATTTTGTATATGGATGTTAAAAAAGATAAATTATTTTCTACTGTACCTATCTATTAGCAAGCACATTGACATAGAAGGGGTCTAGGAGGTTCAAGCATTCAGAACACTAAATGCAATTAATAAACCGCATTTTAGACACAGTACATAGCCGTTCCCGAGTTCAAAACCCTCGAATGGTGTGTTAAACATGTTAAATGAGCACGGCTTTTGTACAGCCGATCACCAACAATCGATTTATAACCTTAAAGGCCAAAACTTCGAGTTCAATACCTATTGAGGAAATTAAACATATTGTGGTAGGTCGATGACCTGTTGACTCTACATGATTTAATATTCAATTTAAAAGTCAATAAGATACACTTTTTGCACATTACACTGGAAAAATACAGATATTACCTACAGAAACAAAAAAAAGGTACGTTAACCTCAACGAGAACCGCTTACGATATAAAAAACCGCCCTTAATTAGAGAAAGCACCACCCCAGCGGGGGTCGGGGCGCTATGATGAACGATTTAATGAATTCGCGGCCCACCACTGTAAATCACTAGCGAATTTAAAAACAGCTTAAATGGAAACACACCGGCGCGAAGTTGGGGCGTTAACGACGCGGCGAATAATAGCAGACATAAAATATGATAATCCTGCACCAGGAAGAAACAACGCTTGATATATTCGTCTATGTTGTAGTGAGAATACTATTTTATATTTATAAAATTACAAAGTAATACTAAGTTCATTTAATTATCAGATAAAAGAGAATCAACACATAATTCTGAAGATTTAAGAAGACCGCTTAGGTAGCGAAGTAATAATCTACTTAGAATACACAAACAAATTCTTGTGGCTGATGCTCAGACGAAAAGACAGTCTGTGTGCAAAAACAGAAATCACGATCCCTAAGATTAAGGTATTATTCGAATAAGTGTTAGACATTAAAATACATGAAAAGTTTTCATACTTAACAAATCATCACTACCTTTTTTTGTTTTCGGCAAATCATCATCGTCTTTCAAATTTTAAGTGCACATTTTAACTCTTATAATAAGTTTAACGATAGTAACGCTACCCATATAACGATTCGTCTGATGGCTACAATCTCAGAATTTATTCATTCATTCTCACCTTCATGCGCAATCAACGCAATAAATTATTTAAATCTGAATTCGAATTTAGTGTCTCATAAATAAGTCCTGAAAGTACCAGACAAAATATGTTGCGTCCCAAATATAATGTCCCATTACTTATTGTTAGTGTCGGTATCCGCAGTAAGTCAGACGGATCGGAAACGCGCATTTCATGCTCCCCCATGTTCCCGTCTCACTGGGAGCGAAATAAACAACTCTCAGTCATAAATTCCCGCCGTTATGGAAACAAATTCCCACGAATTCATCGGTTTGTAATACCAACTTATCATTTTCACGTTACATTTCGCAAGTTTCGACTCCCGAGTCATCCATTTCGCATCGAGTTTCCCGGTGCATCAATCATTCGGTTATGAGCAAGCGAACGAAGTTAGAATTTTAGAAGAGAATATATAAAAGCCATGTAAAATAATGTGTGAGTGATTAATGGAATCATTATTTTTCAACGCATTGCAACAAGTCTCAAAATTACCCTAATATACTTTATTTAAAATTTTAGCAATTAAATTGCAATTATAATATCAGTATATAAACTTGAAAAATTATGTCTCAGACGGGATACGAACCCGCATCTCCTCGCATGCCGGGCGGGCGCTATACCATTAAGCCACCGAGACCCTGCGACTCAGCGCGAATTTTTCAAGCATATTCTTAACGCTGTAAGCCATTACCCTAATAGTTTATAATTTCGCGAAAAACGGTAATCGTCAGAAAACCATGAGGTCTGTTGTAACTCATACTTTGACTACCTTTTTTGGATAACAAATATTATTATTACTGTAAAATCTTCCGACTAAACCATCTAAATAAATGATGGTATGCGTTTTTAAACTAACAACGATCCATGCGAATTTGCGCAAATTCCACCCTAAGGCTGAGGGTACAATTGTCGCATTAGCCGAACAATCAGCCAAACACAAAGACCCAGCGTCCCAGTAGTTCAGCAGTTAAGCGCAGCAACCGGATCGAACTGGCACTAACCGGTTCCGAACAAGGAAACGGTTCAGAGATAAACGCTAAGTAGAGATTAATTAAGGTTGTTGCTAAGGAAATTTAATAAATTTCGTTAGTAAAGAAGTTTAATGGATTATTATCCTGTTGCTACACTTTTGCTCAGATTTTAATTATTAATGTGATATTTTTTTTATCAAAACACTATTTTTTCAATATGTCTAATTATCTGTTCAAGTGACAACCCTATGCGAAGTAAGGAAATGTCAACTGCTTTAAGAACGGTCACACTTGAACGGCCAGTTTTTATTTATTTAAGGAAAATACAACTTCAACTTGATTGTTGGAAAGCCTTTGTCAAGTAAAGAACATAATCAAGTTAATATTAAGAATTAAGTAAATATTTAACAAAAAAATAACCTTCCAAATGGGTGAAGTTTTTAGGCGGTGCTTGACATAATAATAATCTGTCAAAATCTGTGATAATTTAAACTGTCTGCATCACGGTTCATGATACAGTCTGGTGATTAAAAAAAAAACATGTATATAAGTAAGATGATCGGTTGTCTAGTACCCCATACGACAGGGTACTTAATAGTACCTTAACTTGGGACTAGATGGCTCTGTGTGGCCCAGTGAGGCATGTCTTAAATTTAAACAGACAGACATACAGACGGACAGTGGGACCAGATTCAGAAATAGGGTCCCGTTTTTACCACTTGGGTATGAAGCTCTACAAAATCCTTCAGTCTACCTGATAAACAGTTACACGTGGTCATACGTAAATCGCCAGTGGTAGCCGATAAGTATTAATTATTTTTTAAACCACAACAGTAATAAGGTCGTCCCACCATTCCTAATTATCATTAACCATGGCGTTGTTTATCAAAGGGATTGTCCAATTAAAAGTTTCTCTTCACCGCTGGATAATTACATTTAAATGTGGTCTCATTCAATTAATGTATTGTACAGATAGCAGACAACAGCTTATTAGCATCTATGTAGTCGTAAGAAGTGCTACTTTGCACTAAAATGAACAGTCTCATGTGCAGGACATTCAATGTCCGACATTGTACTGACATGACAACAGCACGTCAACCTACCCCAAAACGTCAAACTTTCTTAATTGATATTGATCTTTACTTGTTGGACTTAAAGTTGAAAATCAATTTAATGACCTTTAACTTTTTTGGCTTTTTTGACCAACGCCCCATTGGTCTAGTGGTTTAAATACCAGGCCAAGATCTCGGGGTCCCAGGTTCGAATCCCGGGTCGGGCAACAAACAGTTTCGAATTTTCGAACGTTGCTCTGGTTTGTGATCACCAACCCGCATTTGGCAAGCGTGGTGATTATGCCAGTACACCAATCATTGCAGTGGTAACTTGAATTCAATGATGGAGGCCTTTTCCCTGCAGTGGGATGATTATAGGCTGTTATACTATACTACTACTAACTTTTTGGGTAGGTTGACCTGCCGTTGTATGTACTTAAATCTCCGTATGGCTTTTGATATTTGATCGTTATTCTTATGTTTCTTTTATCGGTTCGATTATACCGCGTTTGCGCAGCTTATTACAATAATAAAGAAAATATTCATATTCATTTAATCACCTTAAATTCGTAACAAAAGGTACAGTTATGTGTATGTTAGTAGTTTGTGGTCATAAAAAATGGTAAACAATTTACCATTGCTAGGCATTGTGAATTTTGATGTCTAATTGAAGACATGCCATCATTATTAATATGTCAGTACCTATTACTTAATACAATAATTCAATCATTTACAGTAATTTATAACATGTCAAAGAAAAAAAAAACTATTTATTGTCCATATACAATTCCACCTCCTTTTTGACCCTTTTGAGGTATAATTTTAAGGACGAAAACTATCAAATTCCTTAAATTTGGTTAAGTTTAGAAATTACTGATTCTTTATGTTTTATGATTCCCCTACGTTCTAATGGCGCTCGATTTGTGAAGATATTTTTCGGTAGCTAATTGTAATACAGTTTTTATTATGTATATGAAAAAAAAACATTCGATTAATACTCGTATTTCATTAAATAAAACATAAATGAGTCAACCAGGAAGCGTGTATAATATTAATGCGTGTTGCTGATTACTCACTTATCTCTCACCTATTTTGATAACAACCGATAACATCGAACGACAATATTAATATAATAAGTAAACATAAAATAGGTAATATACATATAAATAAAATGTGATCAACATCACATACATTGTTTTGATCCCAATTTGAGTAACTATTTAAAGCACTTGTATTTTGGAAACCAGAAACAACGAAGGTACCACAAGGCACAAGGGCGCTCATCATAACATATCTGCTTCGTTTTAATATAATATCATAGACCCTGCCACAATCGCCACTCTTGGCAGGCGGGTTGGAGATCGCAGTTTTGCTAATGGTGTAGGGAAGACGCTGCTGCCCGTCTTCTTCTGGCAGTACTCCTTTAGTCGCCTCTTACGACACCCAAAGGAAGAGAAGGTGTGGTGCTAGTCTTTTAACGTGCCAGCACCACACGACACTATATACTCACTAATAACCACCAATAAGAAGCAGTATATAAAACTTGAACGTACCTGAAAAAACAAAAAATATATTTATAGTTTTGAAATCATAGAGAAAAATCAGACTTAAAAGAGATTTGAGCCACACGGTAACATAGAGCCAAGTTTTCTGCAAGAAATATGAATCTCTTCAGTTCCCATAATAAAACGCTTTGATTATGCCTAATTTTTGTGTTTAAGAAAGTTAATCTGTTTAAATATTGTTAAGCCTTGCCAATATCTATTAAGTATTTTGTTAGCAGGTAGATAAAAAGTATTAAAAGCATAAGCTTGTGGATAACACTCAGATTATCAAATGAAATTAGACTTCATTGATTTACAACTCTTCAATTTATTAATCTTTTACTGATTGCTTGAATCACAGAGAGCAGTAACAGAGCGTATACGCAGTACCATGGATCTTATAAACATTATGTGCAAGGAATGGAAGGATGAATGTAACACCTCGATATATCTATCGAGGTGTTACATTCATCCTGCCATTAATCGTTTATTTGAACCTCATACAACACACACAAACAGTTCACGCTGCATATAAACAAAAAGAAGCTGCTTGCTGTTTATTTAACCCTTCGGTTTCGATGGGAATTATGAAACCTTTAAACGGATGACAACGGGTTTTCTTATATCGCAAGGAAATGTAGACAAAAATATTAAACGCAACAGCATTAAGTTAAAAGACAAACAAATGTTCGCTTGGAAATGATATGGTAACCAACCAGTAGCGGCAGCGACATCTATCATCATTATCACGTAACTTCACACCAAATAACTATTATGCCTTGTTCCCGAACAAACAATTTCAGGAAAAACTATATTCTGTATGTTGTTCCGATATCGAAGCTACATTTGTATATGTGTGATAGAGTACAAACGTCCACACATCCTCCCTCACATACAAAATATCACATTTATAATACAATCAGTATATAAACTTGAAAAATTTTTCCCACCTGAGACAAAATTTTTCAAGTTTATATACTGATATTATAAGTGCAATTAAGTTGCTAAAATATCAAATAAAGTTTATAATACAAGTACAGATGAACTTAGCTTGGCTACTGTCATACGCCTAGAAGCAGGTCCATTAGTTAAATAGTGAGAGCAAAGGAAAAAAATAAGGAAAAGAAAATAATGATGAACTGAGCTCGGCCACTGTCGTGCGCCCAGAAGCGGGTCCATTAGTTAGATAGTCCGAGCGAAGGCATCGTCCGGGCAAGTAACCCGCGGTAAGCCTATTCTGCTTTTAGTGATAAATGACTAAAGTTAGCACTAATTAAATGAGAGACGCGAAAACGATGAGCAAGTCAATTTCCAGTTTAACGATTCATTTAGTGTCTGAGTCTGAGACTTTACTAAGCAACGCGAAGCCCATTTATACGGATCTGTCTGTCTCTCTCAGATACTCTAAGAGATAGTTGTGAGAGAGAGACAGAAGGAGTTGGATATTCGGATAGTCTGTTACGGAGTAAGACATCTAAACGGTTACTCTTTTTTTAATTATGCCGACTGTCAAAGAAGATAAAACGTAATTTCAGTGATTTTTCGTATAGGTACGAAGCAAACCTTTTTCTTTATTATTCGCTGACCCTCAAGGGTTAATAATGACGACTTCCGTGGACGTATAAATAGCGTACACTTCTGATTTAAGGCTGATCCTAGGTCTCGGGTTCTATCCGCGGACGGGTCTATGTAGAAAAACACTTATCCATACTGCCTCGAGTCGGGTTGAATGTGGTATATTCGTTATTTCTAATTCCATAGTTACTTATGTACTTAAGGAAGATAAAATGTGGTACCTAACCTACAGATTTGTGAGAAACCCTCGCGATGTTTGGTGGGCGAGTCAGACTCGCATTTATCCTTTTATTATTATTTTTAAACCAAAGCCGAGTTAAGGCCAGGATGTTTGTAGTCCTGTATCAAAACTATCTTCTCGAGATACCTAAACAAAGATGGGTAATAAACTTGCACTTACCGCGTGTTAATTATCAAATATAATCGTCGAGAACAAAAACAATAACAGGCGAGTTGCACAACACGTAGCATAATCGCTTACTTAACACGCAGACAGATAACTATACTACATTATTATGCCTGGTCTACACGATAAATAACATTTACTGGGAGAATAAATTATATGTATAATACGAGTATATCAAGCCTATGTTAGCATATAAATATTATGAAGTATTTTTTTTTAAGTATTTAATTATTTCTTATATAAAATTGTTGCCAAGTTGTTAATTCATATTAGTCAAATCGGTATCTTATTTTTCTATTCTTATTTTACGTTTTTATAAGACTACATCTTTAAGTAAAATGGGTGCACTCTTGGTTGGGACAATATTATAACTTTGACTTTTTATCTAGTTTTTTTTTTATTACATTAAACGGTCGGCTGCTTAGTCAGTAGTCACTGATCCGAGCTATATGACAATTGATTTCTATTGTGTCTGGCTTTACCCATATACAAGGGGTTAATGACTGAAAAACGATTTGATTGTGTGATCCACGCCTAATTTCTGCACTGAAATCATACGTGATGATAAGTTGGTTCGCTTACGTACTTTTTAAAGATAAAAAACATATTACGTTACATTATTCAGTTAAGTCAAGTTAACTGGACCTTTTAACTGGCTGAAAATATCATAAAAATAAAAAGGACGTCGCTCAAAGCGAAACTAGAGAACTTGGCTAGATTGCAATAATTTGGGTGGTGTCAAACTTAATAATAAAAATATTGCATATAGAATATGACATGCCACATGCCACTCAGAGCCGTCGAGACCCAAATAGAGCTACTACTAAGCTTATACTATGGGGACTAGATAAACTTACTTTACTTATTTTGGTAAATATTATTATACAAAGAAAACATCCAGACCAATACAAATATTCCATGCACACGAATATTTGGACTGTGCGGGGACCAAACCCAAGACCCATGATTGAGAAATAGCGTTTACTACCACTGAACCAAACTAGTCTGTCTGTTGATAAACGGGCGAAATTATCCTAATCGATAAAAATGACGTAACGTAACGTTTGTAAAGTAAAACTATTAGCTATACTTAATCGCAATAATTGCATGCTGTTAAATGAAATTAGCATTTATTTGCATATAAAATAGGGTATATTACAGACATTAACTGCATTTTAAAGTGCTAGTTTTACAAATTGCATACAGATATTGAACCAAAATGATATTAACAAATTGGTTTAGGTATACCTAATAGAAGATTTTATTGTTATGAAGCCTAGGGATGGGGCAGTCTAAAATCAATTAATCGAAAAATCGATTTCTTGTCCAAAAAAAAACTATTGTTCGTGGATTTAGTAAATAGCACACGTTACATTTCATTAAAGCAATTAAAACAGTTCAGGACATTAAATATTCGTTACGCATTTCCGAAAGGTCAACTAGACAAACATATTGAATAAACTTAACTCCCGAGGCGGTGGATTTAGCTGTACTTGATTTTATTGATTCATTAGAAATGTTTAAAAAGAAACTAAAAACCTGGTTGATACGAGTACATAACTGTTTCTACTCAGTGGAGGAATATTTTAATTTTTTCAAAGAAATATGATGTTAAAATTAGTAATAATTGTATATAAAAAAAATTGTTTGCATGCCAGATTCTGGTAAATTGTGTGAAACACTGTTAAAATTTAAGATCTGTATGTACCACATTTTGAGCAAAATAAAATATATATTTGATTTGATTTAAATAGGCTATTTGTGTACGTCGTAGGTATAACAACGCCCTTCGCAAGTAAATGTATTAATTCGAACTACAAAGGCCACAAAACCGAGCAAATCACTATCAAATTACATAACAAAGGTCGCCACACAATAAGCGCTGACTGACGATCCATTGACGCCAAACAATTGCACGCTAATTTTATTGTATTAACAAAACATTCAATGTACTTAGACTGAGGTGTGATTCATAGAATACAGTGTGAACAAAGAAATGACTATAAGGACCACTTTAGCATTAGGCATTGACAGTTCTGTTGTAAAAAGGTTTAGTGATGCGGTGGTCCGCCTAATACGCAGGGGTGATAGGTTCGATTGCAATTTAGGAAATCTTTTCAAAATTGGTTTGGGTCTGAAAAGGGCCGGTTAAAGTTGAGCTTTGAAAAGCACGGTCTCCAAAACAATTCTTGTCAGAGGCTTGTGACAGGCAGCTTAACAACAAATCATTCTTTAAGGATTAAACAAAGTCATACAACAAAAATATATTCTAATAATAGTTAGTCAAAAACTATCCTCTGTATCTATCTACAATCTACATGATGGTTAGAGTTAGTTATTTCGAGATTTCTACCATTTACCTTGTTTTTTATGAGTTTCCGATATTTCGGCACTGTTGCAAGCGCCATGATCGCGGAAGAACTGACAGTTCGGAAACTCATAAAAAACAAGGTACATGGTAGAAATCTCGAAATAACTAACTCTTACGATAGTGACCATGAAAGTTTAAAAAAGTATATTACATGATGGTTGTTGAGTAATGAAAAATATCAACTGGCAACACTATTTTGAGACGTTATTTACGGTGACAATTTTAATAACAATTGAAGTATGCCAAAAATAACTTTAATACTGCCGTAATAAGTTCAAGGATTCTTTTGTTGGGGATTCATTATATTGGATGTTATTAATATTGCAATAAGACTTGACATTTGAGGCGGTTGAGCTAAAATTATGAGGTATCTTTTATTTACATGAGCCGTTTACTTACTGACTGAATGAGTTACAGACGATGTTGGTGTGATGATTTGGTGTTCAGCTTAATATACAAGGGCCCGAGGTTTGATTCCCGTTCGATTTAATTCAGGAAACAATCTGATCTTGGGGTGGTGGCATCTACCTCCTAGTGGTTCACCCTGGGCAATGGCATCTTTGATTTTCTAACCAATGATGACGGCTAACAGATCCCTCTGCGGTGGTAGGTTTCGTAAGAGGCTGCCTGGATGCTACCACCCTCCTGCCGGAGTCCTGCTCCAAACAGTTTTTCTGTGTTCCGCTGGTGTGTGGGAGAACCAGTGCCACTTTCTGGGTAGGCTAGCTACATCTAGGCTTCCTCTTAATCGTAGAGTTAAGTATGTAGTCACGAGCAAGCCCATTGATTATAAATTAAAAAAACTAAATTAAATAGGGCCTGGAACGGGCGAGGATTACAGTCATTCCGAAGAAGGCACATAATGACGTTAGTAAGGTTGTAAAAATCACATCAGATGGTTGTAATAGGTGGCTTGAAGACTCTGACATCAGATCATCTTTAAAGGATAACCACCAAAACATTTATGATTGAAAGCGATTAGTCTGTATGATTACTCACACTAGGACAAGAGACTTTCACCCGTATTTATAAACAAGTAAAAGTAATTAGTGTAGGACGCCCTCAGGCCAGGTGGAGTGATGATTTGCGCAAGATGGCTGGCAGGAGCTGGATGCGGGAAGCCGAGGCTCGACCTAAGTGGCGTGCAACTGGAGAGGCCTATGTCCAGCAGTGGACTGCGATAGGCTTATGATGATTATGATTAAAGTAATTACTTAAGTGACAATTAATAAGTATGTCTAAATCAAGTAATTATTAGTAGAAGTGAGAACTAACAAAAGTTTGCATTCTCAGCCAAATAATATGACTATTAATAGTGACCTGCTTTCTTCACTTAAGCACTAGATAGTAACACTTTAAATTATGACATAAGAAAGCATAGCATAACATATAGCAATAGGTAATACTTCTTTATAAATACGGGTGTTAAATCTTAAGAATGACAAAGTCTACTTTATTTGATATTTTAGCAACTTAATTGCACTTATAATATCAGTATATAAACTTGAAAAATTTTGTCTCAGGCGGGACTCGAACCCGCATCTCCTCGGCATGGGATGGATGGATCCGGCATGCGAGGAGATGCGGGTTCGAGTCCCGCCTGAGACAAAATTTTTCAAGTTTATATACTGATATGACAAAGTCTGCTTGCAAATGAGAACAAATAATGATCGAATAGATCGCAGCGACAGCGAGAAATGGGAGATTTTTATTAATGTACCAGATAAGTACTTTTATTATGAGATATTTGTCGCAAACTTAGTGAACAAATTATACACCGCAAATAATCACGTTTACATGTTAATTCAGACAACATTCAACAAAGTGTCTCCATCCTCACTCACTCACAAAGCGAGTCATGCTTTCCGAAAATAGCATAACAAACGCAAAACGAAATCGAAGAGTGACCGTAACAGAGGGCACATCACTCTTTTAAGGGTGCGTAACAACAACCAGTGTGCGTCGTGCGAGTATAGATTTTTATATATTCGTATGACACTAAACATGTTTCACAGTTTGCTACTAGATGCCGCTGCATCAGTGCCATACAATCTACGTATTCAACTATCGAAAAAAAAGGATGTTCACATTTTGAAGCGTTAATTTTATAGATTACTAGCTGTTGCCCGCGACTTCGTCCGTGTCAAATTCTGTTATTATGATCGCGATTATTTTTGTAACATTTTTCACTGATGCTTCGCTCCCATTGCTCGCAGCGTGATGTTCTATAGCCTAAAGCCTTCCTTGATAAATGGACTATCAAACACAAAAAGATTTTTTCAATTCGAACCAGTACTTCCTGAGATTAGCGCGTCAAACAAACAAACAAACAAACAAACTCTTCAGCTTTATAACATTATAGCTGTTGCCCGCGACTTCGTTCGCGTCAATTTCTATTACCTATGTATTATGATCGCAATTATTTATGCAACATTTTTCACTGATGCTTCGCTCCTATTGGTCGCAGCGTGATGTTATATAGCCTTAAGCTTTCCTTGATAAATGGACTATCCAACTCAAAAAGATTTTTTCAATTCGAACCAGTACTTCCTGAGCTTAGCGTGTTCAAAAAAACAAACAAACAAACTCTTCAGCTTTATGATATTAGTAAAATAAGAATAGATATAAAATAAAAATTAAACGTATATACCACCCAAGAAAACAAAAAGAAAAAAAAAGATATGAAATAAGTTAAGTAATCAGGGACCAAACAATCAATCAGCTCTCATTGTATTTTTGATGAAATCTATGTTCGTGCTGACTTAAGGAAATTAATAATTTGAACTAAAATTCTTCCTCAAAGAAACGTAGACTAGATACAAAACAGTTATAAATTGCAGCATTCAATAAAAAATTGCCGTGACAAAAACCCTGATAAAAGAATATGATATTTTGTTTTTCTTATACAGTATTAGGTAGGTACAACGTAAACGCACCCTTATGCTTACAATAAACCACTTAACCCCGTCGCGGCTGAAATTATTATTATCCGTACTTGGGATGAGCGCTTTAAGCGAATGGCGATGATTTCATTCGTCGTTCCAAAGGAAATGGTTTTATTGGTTGATTGGCGAACGAAATGCATTTGCTGATCGTTAAATTATTTTTATTTTTATATGTCTTGCTTGTGTTGTAAATCAACCGGTTTAAATAAATGTTGCAATCAATAAATCTATACTAATATTATAAAGCTGAAGGAAGAGTTTGTTTGTTTAAACGCGCTAATCTCTGGAACTAGTGGTTCGAATCGAAAAAATATTTTTGTGTTGCACAGTCCATTTATCGAAGAAGGCTTTAGGCTACTACAGAAAATGAGGCGGACGAAGTCGCGGGCAACAGCTAGTAATACCTATTACAGAGAAGAAGATATGTATTTTCGAATATTTGAAACAAAAAAGCTACCGGACCGATTGAAATGATATTTGGTACACACATAATTTGAGTCTTAGAAAAGGACAGAGGGTATTTTTTATTTCATAAATAACCCTATAAGGTGGTAAAAAGGGATGCAGAAGTTTTTATGGTAATTCAACAAATCTTTTACCGACATAAGTAAAACTTAGTATGAACATAGAGGGACTCAAACATTATAGCATACTATTTTTATCCTTATACTCGTATCATCCATTAAAGAGGTTGAAAGTGAAGTGGAAGAGTGTATGGGAATCATTTTTTTTTTCCTTTGGTATAACTAATAGAAAACAAAAAAATAATAATTTACCGAATACCTTTATTGGTTTTTTTATGAGCCTCCGATATCAAGAGACTGATTACCGAAAAATTAACTCAATTTTTTTACAGCGATTTAATCCCATGTGGAGATTGTTTAATATATTTATTTCCGAGCTTCGCAAGCCAAACACGTAAATTTTGGTCTCGTTTTAACTCCTAACTTTTTAATTAAAAGTTGTTGTGCCGTTTCTCAACCAACTACAGCTACCTGACTGATAAACGGGCATTAAAAAAAGATGAAGGTACTGTAAAACGGCATTTTTCAGTTTAATCTATTCTAATATTATAAAGCTGAAGAGTTTGTTTGTTTGTTTGAAAGCGCTAATCTCCGGAAGTACTGGTTCGATTTGAAAAATTATTTTTGTGTTGGATAGTCCATTTATCGAGGAAGGCTTTAGGCTATATAACATCACGCTGCGACCAATAGGAGCGAAAAATCAGTGAAAAATGTTGCAAGAATAATCGCGATTATAATAACAGAAATTGACGCGTACGAAGTCGCGGGCAACAGCTAGTATTGGAATATGTTTTAAAATCACAGACGAACTCATCAATTTTATTTAGTGTCATAAATATTATTTATATAGGTACTAGGTTTTCCCAACGACTTCGTCCGCAAGAGCTTCGGTATTGAGTTCAGGGAGAAAATAATGTTTAATTAAAAAATATTGGTAATCAACCGGCATCATCGCCATCTATCTGCGGCGTCTGTGTCACGTGACTTCACATAAAATACAACAGACTGTTAAAACGTGTTCCCGCAGTCTACTCAAAATTTTGAGATCAATTATAGCCTATAATTATGTTATAATTTATAAATAATTTATAAATGATGTTTATGCTACATTACTGGAAGGTTTTATCGAAACTTTATAAGCTTTCGCCTTCATAATATTAGTATGGATGTTAAATAAACAATTACTTTTTAGGCACCTATAGTCCATAAAATTTTGCTTGATTAGAATGACACCTGTCAAACTGAGGTGACTAGTGATGGGACTGACTCGACTGATCAAACGTAAAAAAACAGATAAGGCATTTAAAAAAAAATGATAATCAGATATATTAAGATTTAACAGTAAGTCAGTGTCGTGATCATTATGAGAATAATTGTAACAATCATGAAAATCAATAAGAAAATTTTCATCGCATAAAGAATCTAATAAATTTGAAATTTTTTCGTCAACTATTAATAATTGCAATTTGATGTTCTAAGCATCAACCAATGCTCATTACATCATTTGTAACATTTATGTTACATTACTTCGATTTTGAAATACTGTTAGTCTGTCTATTTCGATTTGTCGATATTACCTTATCACTAGCGATTATGAAAAATGACGTAACCTTGTAAAGACGTCTTTTCAAGTTAGGTGTAATTTTTGTGACTGGATTATTTTAATGATTTTAAGTTTAAATATCTATTTTATATAATTAAATTGATTAATATGTACAGCAATGCATAAAAAAATTTTCTTAACATGCCAGTTACCAATATTTTTTCGTGTGCAAATGTGTTTCACTTGTGTGACGCTGGTACAAAGTTACGTCGTCTCTTTCAGTGAGAACTGTCATTCTAATCAAGCTATATTTTAAGGACTATAAAGGCAGGTAAACCTTCTGGTGTATCTTCTTTTTCTTTGGAAATGGTATAACAAGCGAGACCACGCTATGTTAATGCATGTTATGCATATAAATCAGGGACCGGATACCGATATTTGCTGAATATCGATATTTTGAAGAAAATATCGATATTGGAATCGATAACTGAGATAAATACCGATATTTGTATCGCTAACATGAGTACTGGTATAAAAATATCGATAATGTTATCGATACCCAGTACTGATATATGCTAGGCTACGGCGCGACGTTGCCAGTTCGCACGTCACGTGTTGGCACGGCGGTACGGCAACGGCGCATTTGATCTTTCATAATTCTCAGAAGTTCTAGTTGTCGCAGAACCTTACCTAGTTTTGTTTGATATTAAAATTGTAACGTTTTAATCGATCATGTGACGGCAAAAACAGAACACTGTTTACAAATACTTTGAAGTTAACAAAAATTGCTCAAAGCAGGTCTAGTGTGCAATAAAGATTTAAATGTAAGTAGGGTCATTTAGTCAGATTGCGACCGATTAACGATGTTGTCAATTTTGGATAGCAATAATGGCAATATTTATATATCTAACAATAACTGAAACTTTTACGACGATACCTTATACGATCAAGATTATTTTAAAAATAAGATTTAGTGATATGTGGCTGTAGAGTAATTTACAGAAAATTTATTTTCTAAAAATAGATGAAATGTCACTTTTCGACCGCAAATTTTAATAATCGACCAATACCTATCTAGATTGCGGCCACTACTCCGGTGTGCCACGTTATTTAATGACAAACAAAAAATAAATAAATTGAAAATTCTCATTTATAATCATTAAATCATCATCATCATCATCATCATATCAGCCGAACGACGCCCACTACTGGGTAAAGAATCTTCACATCGATCGGTCCTGTGCTGTCCACATCCAGCGGCTTCCCGCGACCTTGACCAGATCGTCGGTCCACCTTGTAGGGGGCCTGCCCACGGAATGACGTCCGGTACGCGGTCACCATTCGAGAACCTTTCCGCCCCAACGGCCATCGGTTCTCCGCGCTATGTGTCCCGCCCACTGCCACTTCAACGATGCAATCCTTCGAGCGATGTCGGTTGTTTTAGTTCTCCTGCGGATCTCATCATTTCTGATTCGATCGAGTAGGGAAATACCAAGCATCGCTCTCTCCATTGCTCGCTGGGTGATCTTGAGCCTTCTTATGGGACCCATAGTAAACGACCACGTCTCACTCCCATATGTCATTACTGGCAACACACACTGGTCAAAGACTTTCGTCTTGAGATACTGAGATATTCCGGACGCGAATATATGCCGGAGCTTCCCGAACGCTGCCCATCCGACCTAGATTCGACGAGAGATCTCTTTCTCGAAGTTGGACTTACCTAATTGGACTATCTGTCCCAGGTAAACATAGTGGTCCACAACTTCGAGTGCAATGTTCCCAACGTTAACTGGAGCGGGTGCAACATGGGCCTTTAACATGATTTTCGTCTTGTCCATGTTCATCCTAAGGCCCACTCTTTGAGAAGCATTACCGAGATCTTCAAGCATAATTTTCAGTTCAGGTCTTCCACGGTCTCAGCCATAAGAACTACATCATCGGCAAATCGCAGGTGTGTTGTGTTAGGTATTCGCCATTAATGTTAATGCCGCGTCCATTCCAGTCCAGAAGCTTGAAAATATCCTCCAACGCAGCTGTGAACAGTTTCGGAGAAATAACGTCTCCCTGACTCACGCCTCGCTGTAGTTGGATCGGATTAGAGCTCTGGTTCTGTGATCGGACCGACATGGTGGCGTTTTTGGTATAAGTACTTTAGTACCTCGATATGCCTGTAGACTATTTGGTACCTTTGGAAAGACTGCAGCACTGTCCAAGTCTCAATCGAATCAAAGGCTTTCTCACAGTCCACGAACGCTAAGAAAAGGGGCAAGTTATACTCTTCGGTCTTCTGTATAACTTGCCGCAGCGTATGAATGTATGAATGTGGTCAATGGTACTATTAGCCTTTTCGGAAACCGGCTTCTTTGGGAGGTTAGAAGTCAACGAACCTGCGAGTGAGACGATTCGTGATGACTCTCGAAAACAATTTAGAGATATGGCTCAGAAGCGAGATGGATCTGAAGTTCTTCAAGAGAGTTTTGTCACCCTTCTTGAAAAACAGCATCACATCGCTTCTGCCTCATGCCTTTGGCGTTTTGCCCTCGAGGATGACAGAATTAAAAAGCCTTAAGTATCGGCTTACAGCCCGCACAAGGAGCTCTGTTGTGATTCCGTCATCACTCGCCGCCTTGTTGTTTTTAAGCTGCTTTTTAAGAGCCATTCTAATCTCGCACAGGCTGACGTCGGGTAAACTTAGCTCTAAGGTCTTTAGCCCTACTTTCAACATGTTTTTTCGTGGAATATAACTGTCCATAGAAACTCTCAATCTCCCTTAGGATTATAACAAAAATTATTAATTGTTTCGTAATTAATAATCATTTCATTGTTTCTTAATTTGCTTTTCTTGTTGTAAAAGGAATAATCATGACATCGTCCAACAAAACCATGCCCTGGTTTTGGTCTCCTTGTCCAATACTGCCTATGTGCTAAGTCGAGAGACACTTCCATTTTCATAGACTTTTACCGAATGGTCTTGCGAAGGTTTTGGTGATAACACCACAAACTCACTATCATCATGAAAACGGGTATTAGAGCAATGTGTAACATCTAAACCAGTCTTGAATATATTGTCTTGGTTTTTAGTAAGTCTCGTATAATGTTCATTCAGTGAAGAATATTTCACAGGCTTCCAAATGTCAGGATTACCCTCACTTACAACAGGTAACCCAGCTAGGTAGAAAGAACTTCGAGAAAGATTCCGATAGGAGGATTAAATTGGGCTGGGCCGCATTTGGGAAGCTTCTTCAAGTTTCTCCCACATAATAGAACTTAACATCAAATCCATATAAGACTTATATCCATCAACTAAAAGCAAAGATTCGCTCAAGAGTCCAGTCATACTGACAGAAGGCATACTGTAAGTGACTTCTTTCGGAGGGCGCAGATATGGATAAACCACTAAAGGTGGACACTTGCCCACAGGCCTTAAAAGTTCACCAATGCTTAGCACAGGTGTGTGCACCTAGGCAAAGCTATAGTAAAAGAAATACAATCAAACGTCAAAGTGAATTAGAAAAGATGCAACGTACAAGACAGTGGTCGTAAAAGCAATTAGTTTTTTGTACATCCAATTAACGGCCATGAATTTTCCATACATTTTGGAAGCGGCCGAAAGCTAGCACCGGCCCCGGTCGTAAACCAAAAGCGTTATTTTATGCGATCAAAATCACAGATTTAATAAGTATTTACCGGTCGCAAACTAACAGACACTCTCAGTTACTTAACAAAGTGAAGAACAAAAGTCACACGACTTAGAACCTTACATAAAATTAATAAGAAAAACAAAAGAAACTTCTTATCTGTAAGTCAGTTTTGCTACCACCTGGCCGTAAACGAATTTTTTTATAAAATTGACATGTTAGTATGCGACCACTCAATAATTACTTACTTTTTCTATATTTCACACCCAAACCTTTGCAAATTGTGTTGTAAAACTGTTTTTGTAGCAATTAAGCCATCAACAATCACTTATAAACAAATGAAACAATAAATACTCACTTCGAATGCAGCGATGGCTCGCTAATTTTTGGCAACTTTGGGCACGTGCGCAGGCAAGTGGTGTGGGGAGTGAAATGGCTGAGCGTTTTTTCACTACTAATGTAATAATGAGACAGACAATCTAAGAAGTCATAGATTGAGATTGTATATCTATCCTTTTTGCATACAGGACAATTTCGTTTGGAAAAATGTTTTAGAATTCTTGTTTTCTTAGTTTTTCTGTGGCAGGTCTCTCAAATGGTCGGAAACTAACGCATGGTCGCGAACTAGCGAAACGACCCTACCTTCTCATTTTTCTTTTATTACTTCCTAACATATAAGTAAACTTCGCCGCCGGGTGTCCTCCTTCCTGGTCCGGTCACAATCGTTTTTGCTATTGCGAGTAATGTAAAAGTTGTGTACTTCAGGTGTTTCTGTACCTAGAAGAGATTCTTAGTGTACCTCAAAAGATAAGGTAATTAATATACTTAACAAAGTGACCGGGCCAGAACGGAGGGCATGCTGCCGGGAGGCACGCTTGGTGGCATGAATTTTTAACCCCCGACCAAAAAGAGGGGTGTAAGTTTGACTGCTATGTGTGTGTGTCACATACACACATAATATGTCTGTGCTTCTTTATGTGGAATCGTAGCTTAAAAAATGACTGGACTTTGATTGCAGTTTTCTTTATTTGAAACTAGCTGTCTCCCTCCCGTAGCTTTTTGTTTTATCACACAGTCTATCCGTGCCCCGGCCCATGGACCCCGGGTTTCGAAGTATCTCGGGTGAGGTATTAATCGGAAACACGGTTATGGATAAAACACACACAAGAGGCGTAGGGTGAAGGCGCGGCACAGGCATCTATTATTTAAGTAGTTTTTATTTTTTCAAATCATTTATCACGTTTAAAATTTGTTATTATCAATCCAAAAGAAATTTGTTTAAATTTTTTTTGTGACAATATTGTCAATTTTTAATTTGTGTTATCGTGCTAAAAATTTAGGCCAGCGTTAATTATTTGTAATCAAAATTTTTATTCAGTTATGCGACTGTTATATTTTTCAATAAATATTAACTTACTTATACAACTAGATTTCTATAAAACGACGAACATAGACACAAACATGATTTTAAGTGAAAAATGAAATGTGTAATAAGAAATACTAACCATTCATTTCGGTTTAATACACCAAACACATAAAAGCCAAAATCACTCGTACGAAAGATGCGCACGATGCGCAGGTAGAGCGTTGGGAGACGGATACGCGAAAGGCGTTTTATCGGTATTATATCAGTATTTCAGTATCGGTATCAGTACTAATACTTTTCCATAATGTATCGGTATTCGTGTACTCAAATAAAATATCGGTATCGGTATCGATAAATCGATACCAAAATATCAGTATTTATATCGATATTCCGTATCGATATTAAAAAAATATCGGTATTCCGGTCCCTGATATAAATACTATGATGAAGTCAAAAATTTGATATCATCATGTTTGTAAATAATACTTTCACACAAAATGGAATTTAAAATCTTTAGTTTGAGTACGAAAATAATACCGTTTATCTCACACCCTGTATATGCATAAAATGTATACTCGTTCTCGTATCTGCGACTTTATAACAACAGAAACCTCAGTCAAAAAGTAGAATGTACACCATCAGGCTAATTAATGAGCCACATTTGGGCGGCTTGCTATTCTGTTTTACCGCGACCCCTCCAACCGCCATATTAGCATCGGAGTAATTAGGGTTTTTAGCCTCCGTTACATTTGATTCAATGCCAAATGCGAGACTCATTGATAACAGTGTTGCCAGGTGAAAGACATGATTGAATAGAGCAGGAGTGAAGTTATGTGTTTTGTTTGGTATCACTGAAAAAAGTTTCGAGTAATAAATAACCAACAATTGTGTAACCTATTACATAAAAATAGTGACTACATAAGTATAGCTCCTAGTAGACAAACTCGGTTTTGTTAAAATAGTTTAGCTATCAATAGCTCAACAAAAATTATTACTTACCAACAAATTTATAACTTAGGGGATACCAAAGTGTTCGATAAATTTATGTTATGAATTATATGATATTAGTGTTATGAAGAATAAAACAGTAGTGTAAAAATAGACCACTTGTTATGTTACTACGTAAAACTGTTTCGTTATAAATAACTACGGGTTTGGTATTTTTTACACATACTTTTTTAGTTATTATTTACAAAATGGTTTCTTCTGTATAGCATCACTATACTGTTATCGTAACGAAACTATTTTGTAATTGGTAACTGAATTATTAATTGAGTAACTGATTAATAATAGCTTTACTCTGAATTTAGTAGTAACAGTACTTTCTTGTAATCTGTAACTGAACTTTTCGGTTAACAGTTACATCGCTTTTCAGTTACTAAGAGTGTTTTTTTGTTTACAGGTTTTTAGCATGTAGCCAAAATAAATATATAAGAAGTTTTAGCAAGATTCATTGGCACGTGCAAATCTTGCTGAAACTCTTCATATATTAATTTTGACTACAAACTTATGACACTTATAAAAATAAAAACTTGATTTGTACTATTTTGTTATATATTTATTAATTAACAAACTGGTTAATAATATGTACCTCTACTTATATATTCATTAACATTAAACTTTAATACTTAAAATATAATAAATTATACTTAAAAGAAACATTCCTTTATTTATAAAAAGCAAAACTCCAATGATATTATAACACTTAAAAAAACGAGTTTAGTGGGATTCGAACCCACGTCTCTTTGCATGCCAGAAATTTTGCAAGTGTTTTTTTCTATCGAAGCCAGCGTTTTTTCTGATCATGATCAATATCAGAAAACGCTGGATTTGACAGCTAGAAACACTTGCATAAATTCGATTGAATGCGAAGAGACGTGAGTTAGAATCCTTCCTCAGGCGGTCGATTTGTTTTAAGTGTTATAATCTTAGATATAACAAGCATGTAATTTATATTTTATGTTATTTTCAAGCATTTAACATGCTTAGTTGTTTCTAATGAGAAATAAACACATGAAAAAGACGGGGGATCCAGTCCAGAGTTCCATTTCCATAAGCTTTTCCCTTTTTCTTGTTATCGCTGCGGCTATCTCAGCTGAACTTGGTACTTAACTGATAAAGCCTTCCAAAACCTCTTGTTTTGATGGTCTCCATTGCTTATTTTTGTAGTTTTCTTTGTCGACATTACATTTGCTGTGCTCATTAAGAAAGGTAGCGATGTTAATGCGACTAAATCAAGTTGCTCTTCGTGCGACTCTGTAAAATTAATATAAAAAAATTAACCGCTCCGGAAAATTTGCCACTAACTATGTGGGTATGAGCCATGGGTGGCTAATAATGTCATGGTAACGATATCTAGGGCCTTACGTACAGATAACTCACGCGACTTCAGTTTATTTATTTGTTTTTCTAATCTGATACAAAATTGGGCTACTTTTAGGAAAGAGATAGAGACTATAATGAGTACCTGAGCATTGAAGCTACAAGTTTCACCAAAGTTCAAATATTGGTTGAAGTTCAAAGTGGAATGCCTGACGGGGTTAATGCAACGAAACCCTCTAATTATATGTTATTGCCTAATTATGTTTTATAGTACTTACCCAAAAATGTTGTAATATACATTTCCAGACCCCACGACCGCAGATAATCAGAAATCGTTTTTTCTGCTGCCTCGTCTGCTGGCTCCATTGTTGCAAGCGGCTTTATAATATGACCGGTTAAATAATTAATTTACTCACCGCACAGGTGATTATCGTACACTATTTCGAAAAATATAGCGCAAACAGCACTTCGCCGCCATGACGCGCAACACGAAAAGAACAGGTTTATAAGTTTAGTTTGACACGACTGCGGGCGGGTAAATTCCAAAAACGTTTCGTTACGCGCAACATAACTTACATCACCTCTTACAAAATTGTTGAGATTTTTATTTTTATTCAATTATATTTCATTTGTTTGTAGTAACTTTCTTAAACAATCTTCAACAAAACTATACAATTGGAAACAATTTTTCACTAAGTTAATAAATAGCACTTTAGTTAAGTAAAAAAAATAATTGCTAGGCCAACTTTAGGTAAATTATCACCTTTAGTTTGTTTATTAGAGCAATACATTGTTATGTTACAAGGTGGCAAAACCGAGTTTGACAGTAAATGACAGAAACTTTAGTAGCTGAGAACCAAACTCAAATAACTGCAATGATTATGTAAAATGCAACAGTAGCAGTTGGTCTTGACGTAAACGAAATTTATTTGTAAGTTAACAAAGTTTGACTATTCCTCGGTTATCTCAACTAGTTTTGTTAATTAATTCTCTAGAATGAAGAAAAAGTGTTTAGTTATAACTAAACACTTTTTCTTCATTCTAGAGTATGATTTAGATAAAATGTAGGTACTCGACTTTATTCAAGTGCCATAAAGTAAAGTAAAGTAAAGTAACGGCCTATTATCATCCCACTGCAGGGCAAAGGCCTCCATCATTGAATTCAAGTTACCACAGCAATGATGGGTGCTGGCATAATCACCACGCTTGCTAAATGCGGTTTGGTGTTCACAAAACCCGAGCAATGTTCGAATATTCGAAACTTTTTGTTGCCCGACTCGGGAATCGAACCCGGGTCCCCGAGATCATGGCCTGGTATTTAAACCACTAGACCCACGGGGCGTCAAGTGACACAACATGAAATATAATCCTTACTAATATTTAGATGCGAATGTAACTCTGTATGTCTGTTTCTTACAGTTACACGCTTAAACTACAATACGATACACTTTTATTGCACAAAACAAGATACAAAGAAAAATAATAATATGAAAACAAAAAAATTGTTACAATAAGGCGGTCTTATCGCTGAATAGCGATCTCTACCAGACAACCTACTGAACCGATTTTGATGTTATTTGGTGCTATTACCTTTTGAGTAAGGATATAGGGTGTTTTGTAACCCACTGTTGGGCACAGGTTTTTGCTGGCTATAACTTGCAGTTCACGCAGGAAAAGCCGCAGGCGGAAAGCTTGGTAGGTAAAATTCATCAACTCAGATATTAATATCTGAGTTGATAAATTTACTATTTACATTATACCAGCTGGTATACCATTACAATGGGGGCTATCGCTAGTGAATTTGCCACTAGAGGCGCTTGTGTCGCGTGAGGTCCAATAACATTCACTTTTCACTGGTTTTAGCGGGCTTTGTTACATAAATTATAATTTCTTTAATTTACCTGCTGGAAAGTGATCTCCTTCGTAAAATTATCGCAAATATGGATTATTTCGTGATTAATGTGAACGCTTTGAAAGCGGAATTAAGAAAAAGCGCAAAAATAGGCGGCCTCAAAGAGCAACTATTTCAGAAGTTAGTTTGTTGATATCAAGATAATTATTTATAAACAATAAACTTTAGTTAGATTCAATATTTAACACTTTGTTTCGGCGCCGATCACCTTTGACAGATACCTCCGGACCTCAGTCTACAGTGGCGCCAACTGGTGAGCAAAGAAACGGTAGTATACCAGCTAGTATAATGTATTAAAATTGAACGATGAGTCAAGAGTTAATTTGCATCACAACCATCGTGAGTGCAACGCTACAAATTACACTCTGATAATGGCTTTGAGGCGGATACATACCGCATCGTATACTTAGTTTATGTCTAAGTGCGTGCATTAGGGTAAACACCTAATGTAGGGATGCCAACTGGACGCAAGCGGGCGCGGGCGCGGTGGCGATCGCGGAGCTCGTGCGAGTTTATACAAAGTTAGTTGGTTAGGCTTAGCTAGCTGATAATTTTATCTAGGTAAGTTTAATTTATAAGGATCATACTGCAAAAAAAAATCTCACATAACATAATAAAAAGAGGAGAAACCATTTTTTAAAACTGATTACACCGAAAATTCTGAAACTTTAAGAAAAAATGTATACCTCTGACTAAGAAAAATCGGGTAACATTTATAGGGTATATTTGGATAGCCCTGGACGTAAGAAATCCAAAAAAAAAATTTTAGACGTCACCGTTTGGACCACCCTGTATACAAGGTGTTCATGAAAATGCGCAAAATGTCAGACACACCAACTGATTTTTATAATAATATTATTTAAATTATTACATTTCATTATTGCGGTTTTTACCAAGATTTTAGATTTTTTCTCTTTTGTTTGTTGTAAAGTAAAAAGTCTATGATAATTACACGCGATCAAGTGCGACGTTGCCGGTTCGCGTCGCAGTTTGCATTTCAGTCAAATTCAGATTGCCACGCTGCCGCTTGGCGCCGTACGTAGGTAATCGTACAGCGGAGCACATCAAATGCTCATGACACTTTCACTCTTAATTTTTCACACGCGGCGATTAAAAGAATCCAAAGTAGGCAGGCACGTTTATTATTTTGTTCAGAATCGAGATTAGAATGGACTCCACTAATAGTAGCTGTAATGGAGTTAGGCCATAATTAAACACGGCGTAACTTTATTTTTATTTTTCCATTTATTTTTTATTAATGGAGTCGATTCTACTCTCGATTCTGAACAAAATAATTTAAAGATTTGCGCTTTTTCATTTACACGCTGAAGATGCTTGAGTTTTTATTAACCGTTCTGGACGGCTCGGTGCGGGCGCGGGCGACGAGTATGTCGATTGTCGCCCGCGCCCGCTTTTGCCCAGTTTGCAGCCTTACTGTGACGAGCAAACGTCTTGGCGGTCGCTTTGTCTAGTCCTCATTACTGAGGATGGCAATTGTTAGTCTTGATGATTAAATTTAACTACACACACATAAATCTTGGGTATACCATTCGTAAACGTATACATTTGCCGGGTAATCAATCATTACGTTAAAAAGATATTATCAGAATCTGCAAATTGTATGTTCCAGGAAATTAAAAGATAGAACTGTTAAATTTCAAATCACTCAAATTACCTACATCCCTTCCGTAAGAAATCCCATTAAAATCCATGTACATTCCCGCACTTACTTTATCAGACAAATTCCTAAAGCACTTTTAAATCGAAATAGGTCGATCGTCAAATACGCTGACAATAAAAGCAAATTGATCAAACTTTGAGATCCCTATAAATGGCAATGCTCCCGTTGGAGACTCAGGATAAAGTTTAGAAGGCCGTGGCGGTGGGCCAAGCGAATCAAATATTCATAACAACGGTAGGTTTATACTATTATCGGAACCAATTTGAACGAGTGACTCGTTGTTCCAATTCTTAGTAAGTGACAAATGTCTTGGTTTTTCAAGAACGAACGAGTTCAGAAACTAATAAAAACAACCAGTGTCTTATTCCAAATGGTAAGTGTTTGAATGTGAATCTAAATATGGATCAACCGAAGCCAAACCGCATGATACATAATAGAAAACTTGACTGTGATATCACAAAGGAATAAAGAGAGACCGACAAAAAACACTACAGACAGAGAGATACCAAGCTACGAAAATCAGGAGTGTTTTCTTGAATAACCTGTTTTCTTCTCAAGCCCTACAGAGTTTTCTATATCAACATGAAGTATCTGATCTCTCCCTGAAGGCCGTGGGACTACTTCTGTACATTGCTAGCAGTAGTAGTTATCAATTCTTAGTAAACCACTAATGGTTCCTTTCTTTCATATGAAGCCGTGAACACAAGCCTTGTTGGGATAGAACCCAGTACCCCGAGATCTTGGTCCTGGTACTTAAACCACTCGAAACTGAGAATAAGTAGAACCAACAGCTACAAGCTGATGGCTGAGATAATGCAAATTGCACAGCAGATAATGAACAAGTGACATCAGCGCTTACTCACTTAATAATTGCCGGTGATACATAATCGTATTGCGCAATGCAATCTGGACAACGCACGCGCACAATGTAAGTTATCATGTCGTGGATGTAATAGAACCACTATAAGAACCTAGACGCCCCGTTGGTTTAGTTTTTGTCCTCGGGACATGCAAAAAGAATTTCGAAATATCGAACATTACTCTGGTTGTGGAACATTGGGTTTGTGATCACCAACCCGCATTTGGAAAACCTGTTGATGATGAATTTAATGATGAAGGCCTTTGCCCTGCAGTGGGATAAATATAGGCTATTACTTATTACTTAAGAACCTAAATCACAATGGCGTCAATTATGGTGGGAAGTATTTGATAAAGATTGAGGGAAAGCCAGTTTGTCTGGGAAAATTGCTGGCTCAACTTAATTGCAGAGGATTCTTTTGTTCTAATTAGAACCTGGTTTGTCGAGTTTGTCCTGATTCATAGCCCACATTTGTCCCGAAGCAGTGGTAGGTTTAAATATTGGGACGTGTAAAAGCGCCTTCAGGGGCCTATTTGCAGAAATAAAACTGATATACTGTTTTAAACTTTCATAGTCACTATCGTAAGAGTTAGTTATTTCGAGGTTTCTACTATGTACCTTGTTTTTTATGAGTTTCCGATATTTCGGCACTGTTCTTCCGCGATCATGGCGCTTGCAACAGTGCCGAAATATCGGAAACTCATAAAAAACAAGGTACATGGTAGAAATCTCGAAATAACTAACTCTTATAATAAAACTGATTTTAACTGATTCTTTTAATATCTTTCACTTCAGATGCAAGTCAAACATTGGTGGTACTCTTACACCCTCTAGATGTAAGCGTAAATGCTGAACACGTCGGGCGCTGGATCAGCGATTTCGGTCAGGATCCGCTCGCCCGCTGCACGCACGGGCTCACCAGTCTATTCCTAACTAAAGCGCGTGACCGCTGCCTCTCCTTTAAAATTAATCAAGTATTTTTATTCATTTTTAGATTAATTACTATTTCCTGTTTTAAACACCCTCCTATGGGGCCCGGCTTAACAGTACCATGGAAATACGGTGACTAGGCACTGAAAGTAATCTATAATTGTGACCTCCTTCTTTCTGCGTAGGGTTCTATTCAATTAAATTCAATTCAAATATTTTATTGCGTTCTATAATGTTACAAGGATGTTATAAAGTATGATGTAGACAGTTCATTATAGACCCTGTTCGGGCACAACAATACAATTTGTAGTAGACGGACAAAGAGGATGACGCCATGATTACATAATATTTCAATACAAAAGAACAAATAAACACCTATTATTAAGTACTACATACATACTTTACTTACTTTCTAAAATTGACTTTATATTCAATTTATAGATATCGAATAATTTCTATTATTTTCACATTACTCTATTATATTTTTAAATAGTTTTGGTTCGGTAGAAGTTTATGAAAACATTCTCTGTACGCTCGCACAAAATGGCCACTGACGAATCTAGAGAAACTTAAGCTCCCCTTTTGGTAATCACATCGCAAATGCTGGCTTAGGGCTTACAAATACTTGGCTATGTGGCGAACTGGCGAGTATAACGGTGCTGACCGGATGAGCCGTTCCTAATTCATTAGAAAATTGCAATTCTAACCAAAACCATTAGCGGACGAGACCTCATAAGGTTTTAGAAATACACTCAGCCCCAACACGTTTGTCTAGTATGTTTTATGTACTTGATTATGTTTTATTAACACTAACTAGGTAGTTAAAGATAGCCCAATGTAGCCTGCCTGCGAAGGGTATCTTGGCTTGTATATGGACTGCCATCTATCTTGGAATGCTCATATAGATCATATAAAGTCAAAATTAATAAGTCTTCGCGGATTACTTCGAAATGGTATTCGATGCATTCTACCCAAACTTCGAATCACGATTTATAACTCCCTAGTAAAATCGCAACTTATGTACCTTATAGAAGTCTGGGGAAATGCATCGAAAACTAAATTGGCTCAACTTCAGATTTTACAAAATAAAATAATCAAAATGCTTTATAATTATGATTACCTAACAGAGACTAAAAAAATTTATCGCGAAACACAAATAATGAATATCAAAAAACTTTATATTTACAATAGTATCATTTTTATTCGGAAAAACCTTGACTCAAATATTCATTCAAATATAACTTTCATCAAACGTAAAAAGGTTCACAACCACTGCACAAGACGCGCTAGCTTCTTGGTTTTACCCAAACCACGAACAAATTACGGTAAGACGATGATAACTTTTGCAGGAGCACAACTTTATAATAATATACCCTCAGATATAAAAAATATCAAGTCGTTCAATGTATTCAAAACAAAATTAGCCGAGTATCTTATTGAAGATGAATCACTCATTTAATATTTTGTAATACCAACTAAGATTAATTTATTTATTTAAAAAATAGTAGGTAAGCTTCGTACCTAACAATACTATTTAAACGTGAATAAGTGTGTGTGTGTGATGATAGTTGTGTTTTCTTTGTGTACTGTGTGATTTCGACGGTGAATGCATATTTAACCTACATTTAAGCATTGTTCTCATGTAAGTGACCTAGTTACTAAGTCTTAGTGAGAATAAAGATCCTTAAACCCAACCCAATGTTTTTGTTTTTTATTTAATTTAATTAGCAACTTTAAGCAACAGCTTTTCAAATCAAAAAAAATTGGAACTTCATGACACATCACACATTAAAGATACGAGTAGAATGAGAAATGTTACTGGTATCGAAATTGGACATAAATAGACAAAAAACTATTTATTAATGCAGGCTTAAAAGAATATTACGTACAATACAGTTCTGTCTGTAAAAATAAAGATAGTCATAACTTCGTAAATTTTAGTCGCTTGTTAATTCTGATTACACTTTTCATTTTGTTTCATTGTGGATGTGGATGGTATCCAAAGGCTACATTTTCATCTCAAACTGATAATATTCTTCAGAGAGCATCAACATTTTTATTTCGTTGAAAATTTATGAATTTGTTGAAAGCTTTAAGTTATTTTTAAATTCAGTCAGTATCATCCAATTAAGTGTTTTAAATTAAACTACAATCCACTGACAATAAAGTAGACTAATTGTCAGCAGACCGTAGCGAGAGTCTATCGTGAACCATTACCTCGGACAATGGAGCAAATGTTACGCCCGCGCCGACTGTACGTACGTGATGGAATTTAATTTGTCGCTCCTGCCACCCCTGACTAGGGTTACCACTTAAGCGCATTTATTTTGGAAATACCCTGCATTATTAGGACTACTGATTGATGATTATTTCGATGTTATAAATTTAATAAACGTAGAATAACGTAGAAGTTAGATTAATGAATGATTGTTACTCTTTCACGCAAAAACTACTAAACGGATTTTGACGAAACTTTCCAACAATGAAACTTAGACATCAAAATAACATATAGGCTACAAATTATTTCGAAATAAATTCAATGTAGTTACGCAAAATCGACATATCTGTTGCATTTTATGTGAAGGTAAGTGATACAGATATAGTAGGCATAGAAGTCGTTAAATAAAAATAAAAAACAATCAAAGTGTTACTGTCGCAAGATGGAGGCCAAAAGAATAAGTCACGTCAGAGGCTAATGGGCGACTTGGAAAACCCTGACACCTGAAGATCATTCAAAAAGAAGAAGATCATGGAGTTTTTTAATTATATTTCGTTACTAACGTATCAAAATGTTCTAAAGCATCCTGCGTTTTTTTAGAACCTTTATCGAAATGGTTACCCTACCTTTCACCATTCAGGGGTAGGGTTACATTTGTTATTATTACAGAGAAGAGCCTGCCAGACCCTCCAGGGGTTGCCTAGACCGATTCGTGTCAGACCTGAACCTTTTCTGGCAAACCAGGACTTGATAGCACACCGTATTATTTGTTGCTTTGTGAAGAAATTATGCTTGTTTTAGGAAATTATGTTTCACTTTTGCAATATTTGTTAATTTTATTAATGCAATTTAAAAGATAAATCGAAATCGGATGCCGCTAGTAAAATTAAGATACTGAACGATAATGATTATTCATCATTGCATTACCTTTGAGTACAAATTGTTGCATTTTATACCTTAACAATTAACGAAATTATTTAAAGATTAGTTTAGATAAGAGAAGTTTTACCTTCCCGACGTTTCGATCCGATTGTAGGAATCATGTCACGGTTAGGTAAAATTTTAGGTTTTCCTTTATATTAATAACTAGCTGCTCCCCGCGACTTCGTCCGCGTCAATTTCCGTTATTATGATCGCGATTATTTTTGCAACATTTTTCACTCATGCTTCGCTCCTATTTGTCGCAGCGTGATGTTATATAGCCTAAAGCCTTCCTCGATAAACGGACTATCCAACACAAAAATATTTTTTCAAATCGGACCAGTACTTCCTGAGATTAGCGCGTTCAAACAAACAAACAAACAAACAAACTCTTCAGCTTTATAATTAGTAACTATACTAATATTATAAAGCTGAAGACTCTACTAAGATTACTACTAAATATATTTAACTGTTCTGATGTTGTAATATACTCACGCTAGTAAATCAAAATTTTCATAAAAGACATATCACGGTTTTAGAAAAGATTTAAAACAAAAATTGTTTCAATACTATTAAAGTCGCAAGTTCCTTTACAGTACTTAACTATTTGTGTATTCTTTCAATAGAATCGAGACAGTTTCACATCGTAAGGGTAACGATATTTATATCTGAAAGAAGCCAAGGGCAAACATTCGCGCCACATCCGAGTCTCTCCCCCCAGTGCACAGGCACACGCCTTGTCCTTTACATATGACGATTTTGTTATTCAAATCAGCCACTTGACGGAGTTCGTTCACCCTTTCAAAAAAACAGATCAATTGTAGAGTTGAGTTGGTTTGTTTAAATAAGAAATTTTTGCCCCCGTCCTAATTGCGGTTCTCACACACTCAATGAATAAATACTCACTCAAAATAAATAGCTTCTCGCCTTCTTGTCCTGATGGTGTATTAAGAGGATAGTAAAGGTTTACTGCCAGAAGACACCCGTCTTCTACCATCAGCGTCTTTCTACCACCGTCCAAGCTGCTGTCGCCAGCACGTTTATTAAGTGTGGCAATTGTGGCAATAGCGCCTTTTGGAGAAGCTTTTGACAAGCAATGAATTGATGACGGTTACAGCAGTCCACAGCTGGATATAAAACTCTCTTTAAGGAGGATGTTGCCATAATTGCTACACCCGCTTTCCAAGCGATTTGAAGATCGCAATATGGCAAACGGTAGCGTGAAAACACGACTTCTTCTTCTAGCGGTACACTTTTAGTAGCTTCTTATGACACCCAAAGAAAAAAGAAGGGTATTATTATGCTATTTGCTATTATGCTATGGGGTGGTAGGATCTACCTCCTAGTGGTCCACCCTGGGCAACGGCATCTTTGGTTTTCTAATCAATGATGACGGCTAACAGATCCCTCTGCGGTGGTAGGCTTCGTAAGAGGCTGCCTGGATGCTACCACCCTCCTGCCGGAGTCCAGCGCCAAACAGTTTTTCTGTGTTCCGCTGGTGTGTGGAAGAACTAGTTCCTATGGGTAAGCTCGCTCCATCTTAGGCTTCTTCTTAACCGTATAGTTAAGTATGTTGTAGAGAGCAAGCCCATTATTTATAAAAAAAATATAATTACACCACGAAGTAAGTATGTTGTAGAGAGCAAGACCATTATTTATAAAAAAATATATATATTTACACCACTGCCGTTTGTTTTCGAATGGAACACCATTCGAAAACAAACGGCATCAAAACAAAAATCGCTCCGTGTAAATCGCAAACACTGTGTTGACTATCCCGGTCGTCGATCCCGGTTATTTGCGCGGATGACGTCGCCGGAAACACCATTGCTCTGAGTACCAATTTCTCTGTTTACCCGCAGATCAACTTTGTTTCTGGGAATGTGAGACTAATCGCCGCTTTTATGTTGTGTTGAATGATACTTACTCATTTGTTTATTTAAAACTGTCATTTCAAATATTTTTGCTATCACAAGCATGCGTTAATAAGAAAGAATCCTTACTCATCGTCTGGTATGGTATCCGCACAAAATTGGAATAGCACAACCTCTTTTCTTCATTTTATTATGGGTGCATGTCGTTAGAGGCGAGAAAAGGAGTACCACCAAATCAATACAGACAGCAGCGACTTCTGTCCAGCATTTACTAGCTGTTGCCCGCGACTTCAAACACGTGGAATTTTGAATTTCCTGTTCTTATTTTTGAATTTTAATAAATAAATAAATAAATATTTTTAAGTCATTCCACACTGGGCCACACAAAGCCATCTAGTCCCAAATTAAGCTACTATTAAGTACCCTGTCGTATGGGGTACTAGACAACCGATAAACTTACTTAAATACTTTTTTTTGTAAATACATACATACATACTTATAATACATAGAAAACACCCAGACCAGTACAACAGACATGTTCATGCACACAAATATTTGTACTGTGCGGGGATCGAACCCGCGACCCATGGCTCAGAAGCAGCGTTTACTACCGCTGATCCAAATGGTCGTCAAACCATTTTGAATTTAGAGGTTCCCGTGGGAAAATTTTAATAATAGCTTTAGTATTAATATTATCCCACGGGATCGTACCTTCTCCTGAGATTTTCATCCCGGGAAAAGTAGCCTATGTGTTATTCGAGCCAATAAACTATCACCGCGACAAATTTCATCAGAATCCATTCAGTAGTTTTTGCGTGAAATCGTAACAAACAAACATCAATAACATCAAATCTAATAAACTTTCGCGTTTTAAATAACGTTAGTAGGATGTAATTTCATAATCAACACATAAATGACTAACGGTTTAAAAATCTGCCGATTTTTCTTGGTTTAGTCCATCGAAATATCTCTTGACATACAAGTACGTAACATTTTACAGAACTACGTTTCCTTTGATTTTCAGAATAACTTTTTTCTGTTGGCTTAAGTTCCTTTTGAATTTTTTTTTATTTACCAGATGGCTTATTTGCCAATTTGCCATACGTTCACTTTACCTAAATCACATTTTACCGAATATTAGGCCACAATTATACTATATTATATTTGTAGGTGCTACTCGATTTAATTAATTAAAAGAGCAAGTTTTATTAATGCATATATTTATTTAACGATAACAGGAATTAATTGCATCAGTTTAGAGCGGTTTGGTCTAGTGAAAAACTGGAAACGAAACAAAATCGGGACAATAGCCGTGATGATTATATTTTTTTACTTAATTACATTAGCTTAGAGAGCTTTTAATTTCAGTTAAGTTATATTAAATTTTTATAAAATTTTGAAGCTTTGTTTCTTTAAATTTAAAAGCGTCGTAAATATTACTTTATTTCATTTACTAGCTGTTCCCCGCGACTTCGTACCCGTCAATTTCGGTTTTTATGATCGCGATTATTTTTGCAACATTTTTCACTGATGCTTCGCTCCTATTAGTCACAGCGTGATGTTATATAGCCTAAAGCCTTCCTCGTTAAATGGACTATCCAACACAAAAATAAATTTTCAATTTAAACCAGCACTTCCAGAGATTAGCGAGTTCAAACAAACAAACTCTTCAGCTGTATAATATTAGTAAGTATAGATTACACCCGAATTCAACATTTCCTTACATCAAGGGCACATTGAGGACCATAATAATTCCCTACTAAAACTATAACTTTTTCAACATAACTTACTGACGTCAAGTTGAATGTACCACTTACGATAGTGCTGCCCTCTTTACGGCGACTGTAAAATTTATGGCCACTTAAATTATTATAGGTACCTATCTCAGCGCTTTGGTAAATGCATCCCACTTTACAGTTCTCAGATTGATTATATAATAAAACGTTCGTTCGTTTTGCTTAACTTATTAAAGTGTTACATTTTTATTGACATTTTAAAACTGCAACATTATTATTTGACTTTACTTTGTGTATGTCTTTAGTTGTCCTCTACTTAGAGGTTGTATGGAAGAGGTCGTTTATATCGTTGAGTAAATTATACATCTTTATACTTTATTTGATATTTTAGCAACTTAATTGCACTTATAATATCAGTATATAAACTTGAAAAATTTCCCGTCCCGCCTGAGACAAAATTTTTCAAGTTTATATACTTATACATCTTTGTTTAACGGGTAATTTGTATGGTGTAATCACAGTAATAGCAAGCAATTATAAAAAAAGAACTTAAATTAAACTCTATTACACTCTAATCAATGGTTTCCGAGGTTGATAATAATTGTCTTTAACATCGACTTATATTGACAGAGCTATAAAGGAGCTGATTTGATGAAATTAATAGACTCAGGCGTTACTTTGCGGAAATCCATAACTAATAATGGATTTGAAAATTATTTTTCTAATGATTTCCGCTTGTTAACACCGGCCTAGGTAGGTACCTAGGTAGAGTGGTACCCGCACTAACACTGATTCAACTGATTGAGCAAGCACTATTTCATGCAGGAAAACCGCCCGCCCTCCCTCAAAAATGCATGTAGTAGGTACAGTTAATGCAATTATTAGTACCACGCACCGATATAAGAAAAAGTTTTTCTTAAAATCCATAACTATAAAGGACTTTAAGACTTTAAAAAACTTTTTCTTTAAACTTTGACTTACTTCAGCTTTATTGTGATTCATAAGTTCTTACACCACCCCTTCTCTTTCTATGGGTGTCGTAAGAGACGACTAAAGGAGTACAGAAGAGAACGGGCAGAAGCGTATTATATCGCCTACATTGGTAATGGTCAGTGGCGGATCGTGTGCTTGTGAGACCCTGGGCTGATTAAGAAAGACTGAGGGTTCGTCTTCCGCCTAAGTCAGTTGTTGATTTTTATATCGTACTAGCTGTTGCCCGCGACTGCGTACGCGTCTATTTCGGTTATTATGATCGCGATTTTTTTTGGAACAGTTTTGACGTGATAACGTCTTTAAAATCGTTTTAGTCGGGTGACATGTTCAGAAACTTGTGTCACACCAAAACCTCACGAGCGCGATCGCAGGTATAACGAGAGAGAGACGGACCGATCTCCCGTCTCATCTCGAGCGCTGCCAGTCATTCCGTGAAACTTGTCACGCGGAATCCTCACGAGCGGAGGCTGGCATAGCGTTCGAGTGAGTGGACCGATCTTCCGTCTCTCTCACTCTAGCGGCATACAAACGAATGGAGATTTTCTCGTTATCACGTAAACATCTCGATCGTAAGTAAACCTACTTTACAAACAACCAATTTTTTACTATTGCTTCTCTCCTATTGATCGCAGCGTGATGTTATATAGCCTAAAGTCTTCCTTGATAAATGGACTATTCAACACAAACAAACAAACAAACTCTTTAGCTTTATAATATTATAAAGTAATAGAAAGATTTTCAATATTTTTTCCTTGCAATACTGTTTCAAGGTCATCACTTTCAAGGTATCGCCTGCTCCGAGGTCCCGGGTTCGATTCCCGGACGGGTTTATATAGAAAAAAGTGTTTTTTCTCGACTCTGGTTGTTCGTGATACCTCTGTTATTTCTGATTTCCTCAATACGAGTGCTTAACATAGTTACTTAGGTACCTTGGGGATCAGAACACAATCTATGTGATGTTGTCAACATTTTGATGGAGACTGGGGGCATTCAGTACCCACGCGGCCCTGGGCTGCAGCCCAAAAAGCCCTTAAGAGGAAACACAAGGGCCGTTTTTTCCATACAAACGTAGTCCCCTGTTTCCTCCCTGAATAATGCCAGTAGAGCAATAATTTTTATTATAAAAATCTATGGCCATTAGCATGTTTCTAAGTTTTTTTTCTGTTTTTTCATAATTTAATTAATAAAAAAGATATGAGAACTCAAAAATCGAAAAAAATCGCCGGATCTTCCGCTGTGTTCAAACATCCAGAAAACAAATTTGGCTAAATTTTATAAAAAAAGGAAAACATACAAAGACGGCCAAAGCCTTCCTTTAATTTTTAATGAAAAAAGTATTTAAATCGGTCTAGTTTTGGAAAAGTAATCGGGGGACTACGAAACGTTGATTTGGTGTGCTTTTAGTAGGTATTTTTGGTCCAAGAAGCAGTTGTCTCTATCACACTCTGCGGTGAATGCGTTAGGCACTGCGCGACAGCAATAGATTTTACAAATACCTATTTTTCAATTCTCTCGCCCGTAGTCATGGACGTATAAATTTTTGTACGTCCATGCCCGTAGTGTTTCCTCTTAATTAGATCCGCTCCTGGTAACATTTTGCAAATAAATGAATATGCAAAAATATATTTTAAAAGTTTTGAGCCGTGTCTAAAGCTAGACAGCCTTTTTGAAATGTGCGACATGTTGTGAGCAACATCATAGCGACATTGTTTTACAAATTAGCCGACTTTTATTTACGAGTGTAATTATGTTAATTAAACAAGGGTAACATTTCTTTTTATTGTTGTAACAATGTATGCGCCGTAAACCATTTTTTTTTTCAGTTTTTAATCTTTTTCTTTTTAAGCTCTTGCATAGCTTCTATCGCGGGCATTGAGCGTGGAGACCGAATCCAGAAATTCCGTAACGAAAATAACCTAACCTAACACTCGGGGCGAGGCACGATCGAACAATTTTGAATTTCCGAAATTTAAAAGAATTTAGAAGAAAATAAGGATTTTGACAGTTTGGTTGCCTATGGTAACCATATCTGCCAAAATAACAGAAAAATTTAATTATAAAAGTCAAAATTAGAAAATACATAAAATTATAAAATTAAGCTATTGCATAGCTTCTATCGCGGGCCTTGAGCGTGGAGACCGAATCCAGAAATTCCGTAACGAAAATAACCTAACACCCCCCACTCCGACCGGCACAGCGGTGATACTTTTTAGTTTTATAATTGCATAAGTTGATAAAAAATGCTATGCAATAGCTTTACCGCGGCAGTCTCCGAGTGCCACACGTCTTTTTTTTTTACCACGCTTTTATTAGCTTGGGTTGTATCTATCTATGTATCTATGTATGTAATGGAATCTTTGAGCATAAATTTGACCGATTTCCAGAAGTTTGATTAATTTGAAACTTTGCACACGTATCAAGGACCGATGACAATGCAATAATTTAATAACAGTTTTCCCAGTTTTCCTCTGTAAGAGGGAGTAAAAGAGATAGAGCTAGCGCGCGATCTGTATCAATTATGTTTCCTGCATAGGTTTGGACTTACAGTCGGTAAAGAAGGAATCAAATCTTATAAACTAAACTAAAAAGTAAAAAATAAATTATAGTTTAAAAAACTAAAAAACCACGCTTTTAAAACAGATTGAACTAAAAAATTAAAAATAAAACTGTAGTAATCAATTGAAAAATTCATATTATTGTACAAAAAGCGTGGGGGGCTTGATTTAGATTGTTGTAAATATTTTATCAATAATTTACTATATCTGTGGATATCATAACAAGCACCCCACGCTTTTTGTACAATAATATGAATTTTTCAATTGATTACTACAGTTTTATTTTTAATTTTTTAGTTCAATCTGTTTTAAAAGCGTGGTTTTTTATTTCTTTATATTTAAGACATGCCTCACTGGGCCACACAGAGCCATCTAGTCCCAAATTAAGCTAATATTAAGTACCGTGTCGTATGGGGCACTAGACAACCGATAAACTTACTTATATACTTTTTTTTGTAAATACATAGGTACTTATAATACATAGAAAACACCCAGACCAGTACAAACAGACATGTTCATGCACACAAATATTTGTACTGTGCGGAGATTGAACCCGCGACCCATGGCTCAGAAGCAGCGTTTACTACCGCTGATCCAAATGGTCGTCAACCAAATATTTTAATGTTTTATAAGTGGAGTGGATATAGTGTTTTATAACGCCCCGTTGGTCTAGTGGTTTAAATACCGGTTCGATCCCCGGATCGGGCAACAAATAGTTTTGAATTTTCGAACCTTGCTCGGGTTTGTGATCACCAACCCGCATTTGGCAAGCGTGGTGATTATGCCAGTACACCCATCATTGCTGTGGTAACTTGAATTCAATGATGGAGACCTTTTCCCTGCAGTGGGATGATTGTAGGCTGTTAGGTACATTACTTTTTACTTTTATCCGTAAACCATTTTTTTTTTCAGTTTTAATCTTTTTCCAACCAAATATTTTAATGTTTTATAACGGCCGTTTTCAATATCCTATCTATCGCTAGTTTTGACATATCGGAGATAGAAAACAGTTTCTATCTCTGATTTTTCCGTCCAGAGAAACAAAGAAAGAAGTTGTTTTCTATCTCGGATATGCCAAAACTGAAGATAGATAGGATATTGAAAACGGCCGTAAGTGGATACCTACCTAGTGTTTATTAATTGACAGATAACACTAACACATTAATTAATCTTACAAAGTAAGTTGACTGTTTTTCCAATCACTGTAATCAATTGAAGTGATGGACAAGGTCTGCGCAGGCGGTGCAATAAATCATCTAAACGATAATGGTCCATTCACACTAATAGAAATTATATATAGAAATAGAAATTTCTAGAAAATTCATCATAATCACTATAAGCCTAAATCAGCCCACGGCCACGGCTGGACATAGGCCTCTCTAAAAGGATTATGCCATAGTTAGGTACCACGCGACTGCATTATGGGCCTATGACAGAGAGTATTTTCTAGATTTTTTTTGTACAAATAACAATACAAAAACGTTAAAGATTTGAGTCGTTGCCAAACAAGCAAACATCGAGTACATGTACATTTAATATGCAAGTAAATGTTTTTTTCTGTATTTATTAATTACAGGTATTTATTACAAGACAAAAATTATGCATTATTGAAATTACAAGAACAAAGATAAGGACAAATAATAACAATAGACATCCAGTAGATTTTTAAACGACCACATGCGTCAATGATTCAAATTAAAAATTAATAATATGTATAGTTCGCCCCTTAATGTTTAGGTTTTTATTCATAAAGATTTTTCGTCGTAAGTATGTGTGTTAAATAAACATGCTTATCACGAAGAGGTCACCACTTACAGGTCAATAGCATTGATTTAGCACACATTAAACAATTTTATCATAAAAAAATACAAAATGAAACAGTACAACTGTATTTGCTTACTGATTAATGCCTAATTAACTATCAACCCCTTTTTGCAACGTAAATGCAAATGCAAATTTTCAACTTCAAATACCTACTACCTACAAAGATTACTTCCCAATGAGAAATTTCGTGGTAGGTGGGTGGATCCAGTGACAGGGAGATTTTTTTTACCATTTTACAATAAAACTAATCAACTATTAATAAAAAACACACTCACAAGTTAGTATTTGTATTTTTCCATGTTTTTTCGTGTACTCTTTCGTCGCCATCCAGATAATTGTTAAGTCTTTATTGTATTAATGTATGTTTGAGGTGGGCGCTAATAACTGCTAATAACGCGTGGAATATTAGATTTAATACTATGTAAGTAATATAAGTATGTAAATTATCCCACGGGAATCGTAGCCTTTTCCGGTATGCAAAGTGCCCTATATCAGCGGTCGGCAACCTTATGGCAGGCTAGGGCCATAAGGTCCCGCCCTTCACAGGGAAGGAGTTTTGGGTCTCCTACCGGGCGCGTCCCCAGGTGGCGGATAGGGGAACGCCCTCCAGACATGGAGGGTACCGGCCATTTGGCCGGCGCGGACCAAAACCCACACGGAAGAGGGAGACGCTTCCAGTGGGCTTGGGCAGTCCGCTGTTGAATGCGTCTCCAGACGGTGGTAGCGGGCTTCGGCCCGTGGCCTGTTGTGGCCGTTCGCGCTGGAGGGCGCGACGGCGGTGTTGCCGTTGGGGCGTCAGCCCCGCGGCGGACGGAAGTCGCTCGCTTCCCAGTATGGTTTGAGCCATGCTGGGCAGCGAGTGGGCGTGAGACGTTGGCGGCCCCTTGCAACGACATGGGCCACGGTTCGGGTCGGCGAGGTTGCTTGCGGACCCGACCCGAAGTCGTAGATGGGGGAAGACGAGAAGGCATACGCCGAACTCAACTTCCCCTCTCTAACAGGCTAGTGGGCGTTGGGCCGGGGGGCTCAACGCTCGCATTGCACAGCTTGCCAGACTGGGGGTGATTCCTGGTGTACAGGATCACCGATACTTTATGCCTGAGGCCCGGCATAGGCCGTACGTAGGCGGTGCATGGAGGGCATCCTAAGGGAAACCCATACACTGCCAACATACGTTGCAAGGTACACCGCAGGTCTTTTTAGTGGGTATGCTTGTCGGGCACCGACAAGAGAGTCCCACATAACCTACTGCTGCCCCTGAAGCAGTAGGTATGCGTAATGCATTTCTTCCAGCGTAAACAAAAAAAAAAAAAAAGGCTAGGGCCATAAGGTAGCAAAATAAACTAATGGCGGGCCGCATTTGTGGTATAAACGTATAATTGTATGCCACAGGAAAAAAAAGTAAAAAAATATAAAAATAATGTGATGTCTGAGATCCCAAATGCAAGCTATTTCTTGTTTGTTGGCTGTCATATTTGTAGTTGCAATTCGTAGAATGGCACTTAAGTTCTCATTATGATTCGTTCATGCATTTAATTTGATATTTACAACTCATGTAAAACATTTACGGGCCGCAAGTAAGACGTCCGCGGGCCGCGGTTTGGCGACCACTGCCCTATATACTGTTCCAGCCAATAAACTAACACCGTGCCAAACTTCTTTCAGATCCGTTGAGTCGTTTAAGCTTGAAAGAGCAACAAACATCCAGACAGCCAAACTTTCACGTTTAAAATATTAGTAGGATACACAGAACGGCCTATAATCCCACCCACTGCAGGGAAAAGGCCTCGCATTGGATTCAAGTTAGCACAGCAATGACGGGCGGCAGGCAAAGTAGATATAATAATTAGTTATTACATATTAATTAAAAAAAATCCAAAGGAGGTCACTCGTCTAGACCCGCTGGATTATAATTTATCAGATTGCCCGATAATTTCTATTATTTACCTACATACGTTCAGATAAGAGGTATAAGATAAAATTTTGCGGAATAACAACATTAATGTCAATATTTTTTATAACGTCATAAGTATTATCACTGTCTGTCTGTACCACAAGTAGATATTATGTTGATTGTTGCTTAGTACTTATCAACTTTGGAAATACGACGTTAACTGATCTGACACAATAATACGGCCATACATATAATTAAATGTTTCCCATTAGAATAAAACATATGTTTACGGATTTAATTCGCGTTCATTGGGATTTAAGATTGTATATTGTTATTCCGACGTTACGAACTGTGAAGTAAATCTATATAAATTAAAGAAGAAGTCAATACTGAGCCTTATTTGGACAATGGCTTGTTTTATTCAGATGTGAAGGCTTACGATGACTTCATTCACTGACAAATAGTTGAAATCCGTCCTGACTCCTGATATGGCACAAAAAAATATCTACTAAAGCCTAGCACGCATTAGGCCAGTATTAATGTTTTTAGTCGAGTGACTCGCTAACCTACTCAACAAAATTTTTGGTTTTCAGACGCCTTCAGCTACTAAATTGCACGTTATTCGACTAAAATACTGGCCTAATACGAACTAGGCTTAAGAGAATAAAGTAAGGCGATACTCCAACCAACTCCAACTCCAAGTTACGACTTATTACCAAAGTAACGGCTAATAATAATCATGCCACTGCAGAGCAAAAGGCCTAAATCATTGAATTTAAGTTACCAAAGCAATGATTGGTACAGCCATAATCACCACGCTTACCAAATGCAGTTTGGTGATCCTTACAAAACCGAACAAATTTCGAAAATTCCAAACTAGTTGCCCGAACCGGGATCTAAGCTAGGACCCCGAGATCTTGCACTGGTATTGGTACTAAAACTACTGGACCAATGGAGCGTTACTAACTAACTTATTACTAATTTATTTTATTTATAAGATAAGGAATATTTTGAAAAACAAATTACTAAGCCCTTAACTCGCGTAAATGTTTGTGCCCATCATACAAAGATAAATAAATAAATAATAATAAATAAATATTTTCAGACATGCCACACTGGGCCACACAGAGCCATCTAGTACAAAACTAAGCTACTACTAAGAAGCTTGTTGTATTGGTATAGAAACCGCTACCGTTAGCATCATTCGTCATTGTACCAAAACAACTGATAAAGTGTTCTACGAAAATTTATGATGACGACAACCTAATTCAATCTTAGGCCTTGGCAAACGTTTCTTTCCAGCTAACGTACAGTAAGTTAGATTACAAAGAAATCTTTTAGAGTACACAGCGACACTACTGTATTGTGATCAAAGTTAGCACTGTTTTACTGTATACATATAATTACAATAACATATTATTTGATGCGAAGCACAGACGAACTTAGACTATGAGGACAGCGACATAAAAACTACATGACAATAAAAGAAACTCAAGGACCCAGTTTTGATAGGTCATTAAATCCAAATCCCTACATCTGTACTAATTATTATAAATTATTTATATTTTTTCAGACATGCCACACTGGGCCACACAGAGCCATCTAGTCCCATATTAAGCTACCTACTACTTAGTAGTTTGGGTTCCTAGGCAACCGATACATACTTCTTTTTGTAAATATAGACGTTTTATACATATAAAACACCCAGACATGTTCATGCACACAAATATTTGTACTGTGCGGGGATCGAACCCGCTACCCATGGCTCGGAAGCAGCGTTTACCACTGATCCAACTAGTCGTCAAATCATTAACTATTTATTGTCGAAAGTAATTTTTCAGTGTGTGTTACGGTTTCTCGAAATTGGTACAAAGAGCAAAACATACGCTGGTTTGCATCCCACTGCTGACAGAGGTTTTCTTTGTATTGTGTAAACGCAACTTATTCTAGGTAAAGTTAAAATATACTTGTTATTATGAAAACACCAACTGGTAGGTACTGTTTTTGACAGCCGGCTCTTTTCTCTGTGTCCACTTCCTTGTCTTCTGTGTTTGCTAGCGGTTAGTTTACCAATAAATGTTATCTGGTAAAATCAGCGTGGTGCTTTTCATTTTCATCGATCAACTCCAACACACGCGGGCAGAGCCGCGGGCGACAAGCTAATTTAATAAAATTATTAAAGTAACGGCCTAAATCATCCCACTGCAGGGCAAAGGCCTAAATCATTGAATTCATGTTACCACAGCAATGATAGCTATAAAACTATTACCTACACCTAAACCTTGTAGTTACTAACTCCGAATTGACTGCGAATACTTTTAAATAATTCGCTAATTCATTAGTAGCTCAAGTAACTACACTATAATATCAGTATATAAACTTGAAAATTTTTTTGTCTCAGGCGGGACTCGAACCCGCATCTCCTCGCAGATGATGCGAGGAGATGCGGGTTAAGTGCAATTAAGTTGCTAAAATATCAAATAAAGTAACTACACTATAAAGTAAAAGTCACAAGTTCTACAATTGCTTTTGAATAAAAATAAAATAGCTACCCAAATGTCTTTTTCTAGATAATGTCCGAAATATTGGAATTACCTATAGACTATAGATACGCCAGTCTATTTCTGGTACAGCCATATCATCTGACTACATGTTGGTGATTATGGCTGTATCCATACAGTTGACAGCCTAGTGACAGCGCAGGACAGTACATAATCAGCAGTAACGTCACGACAACGTCGCAATATAGAGCATTCTTCTGAAACGTTTCCATATAATATGAAAACTAGCTTATCGCTCGCTACATTGGTACGCGCGGGCGGAAATCTGTGCCTGCCTTACTCTGCAAAACGAAGCTCGTATTTACGGATATATCTGTCTCTTTCAGGTACTTTAAGACATCGGTATGAGTGATAAGGACAGATGGATTCGAATATTATTACACGGACGTTGTGTTGCAGAGTAAGGCCTTAGGGACGAGAAACCTATCCTTATTTAAGATCTAATCAGTCTTTGCACCAAACTACATTCAATCGGTTCAGTAGTTTCAATGTGAAAGCGTAAAGCGATATTAAGAGGAAACACAAGGGCCGTTTTTCCATACAAACGTAGTCCCCTGTTTCCTGGATAAAGCCAGTAGAGCAATACTTTTAATTACAAAAATCTATGGCCCCTATTAGCATGTTTCTATGTTTTCTGTTTTTTCATAAATTACTTAATAAAAAAGATATGAGCCCTCAAAAATCGAAAAAATTCGCCAGATTTTCCGCTATGTTCAAACAACCAGAAAACAAATTTGGCTTATTTTTAGAAAAAAAATGAAATATACGAACACGGCCAAAGCCTTTCTTTAATTTTTGATGAAAAAAGTATTCAAAACGGTCTAGTTTTGGAAAGTAATCGGGGACTACGAAACGTTGATTTGGTGTGCTTTTAGTAGGTATTTTCGGTCCAAGAAGCAGTTGTCTCTATCACACTCTGCGGTGAAGGCGTTTGGCACTGCGCGACAGCAATAGATTTTACAAATACCTATTTTTCAATTCTCTCGTCCGTAGTGTTTCCTTTTAAGATGGGATCGAAGCAAAAATTTACTGTCCTGCTATTTAAATGAACCTCAATGACTGATTAATTGTTCCCATCCTACCTTCTACTGATATTAAAAATGTTGAAAGTTTGTGAGTACGGATTTTTGGATGTTTCTTGCTCTATCACAATAAAACGAGTTAACGATTTGAATGACATTTGGCACGGTGTTAGTTTATGGACTGGAATAACGTATAGGCTACGTTTTATCCCAGGAAAAGGTTCGGTTCCCGTTGGATAAATTTTAAACATAGTTTCAATTCAATATAGTTTTAATTTGAAGTCGCGGCCCACAGCGCGGGCCAACAGCTAGTGCTTAATACAGATTTTGAAAGCAATATGAATTCTTCTAGAAACAATGAAAACAGAGCACCAGATACCTTTGCACTTGAACTTAGCACGTGTTGAACACGCGGGGCTTCAGTCAAGGTGAAGGTCATTCTATAAGTGGATCCCACCCCAAATTGGATCATGGGTGAATTTGAGCCGACCCTCATCGGATTACAAGTCCAGATGGCGTGACGGGAATACTTTGTCAAATTCGGTAATTACGTTCAGAAATTTCGCTTAAGAGTTGCGATGCTGGAGTCGACCGCGAAACCCGAAGAAGGACTGGTTGTCAAACAACTTGGTGACATTCGAAACTCGAGTAAAACTTTTGGGCGAATAACTTTTAGTTGATGACAAATTGTCTTATGAATTGAATCTTGGGTTAAGTAAATATAATATAAATTAGCAGAGGTACACACGACGGCAGATCAAGATACAATAAAATGTAAAATTTTCTCAATTGAAACTGACCTTTTAACGTTGTTTTTTAAGTTTAAAAACTATTGAGGAAATTTGACATTTACGGGTAAGTTTGCTGGTCACTGTACAATGTAGGTACATGTTTAATTAAGCATAGAATCTTGGAATCTGACAAACTGCTATTAATATTACATTTACTTGAGACACTTTAACTGACCAGCTCCGTTGGTAATGTTAGTACGAGTATATTGTACTGCTACCAATTGTTTAGATATTTTAAACATAATGTCTTCTGGATAAAATATATTACAGAATGGTTAAATACATTTATAAACATTATTTTTTCTTATAATATAACTTAATTATTCGCGATACCTCGGTCGAACTGCGGCGTCACCAAATCTCAACACAATTTTCATAATGATTTCTTGTATTTAAGCAAACGCTATCAATTGAATCGAAATACTAAGTGGCAGATTTAAGTTGATTCAGGTTTTAACATTTTACTTATAGCATCTAAAATAAAAAATAGCATGGCTTAACAATTTTTAGCAAGTAAAATTACCCAACCATACTTAAAGAAGATATAATTTGATGTTTCATACACGCCGGAAATTACACATATCAGAAAGATACGTACATAATAATAACTCATATTAGAAGCCAACCTCTAGCAAAGTCAAACTTAGGAAAACCATTCGCGGATTTAATTAGAATAAATGCAAAGAGTAAAGATAAAACAGGTTCTTGTAGAAATAACCCATGACAAGATCCGTAAATTAGTTAAGCTGACGATTTATAAAATGTATATGTTCTAGTAATTATTAAGATTTATACACTAAGCAGCAACACTATTTCATGTATTCTTAGCAATAAATATCCAGACCCAAATAATAAAGGGCAAATATATCAACAGCTCCCTTAACATGCGTAAAAAAGATCAATTTTCCTAAACGCGAACCAAAGATTCCCAATCACCGAGCAAAATTGTCAAAAACAAACTAACTCTTTTAAAACTATCCTAGCATCCACCTCAAAAGCGACTTGTTGGAACGGATCGAATTGCGTCTGCGCAGTTTTCATCGCACGATGATGCAATACTGAACTAATTTATGCTCCACGACACTCCACGATGCGGAACACCTGATCACATACGGTTAGCGACAATACAAACATAGTACAATTTCTTCAATAGTACAAGAATAATATTATTACGGCCATAGAAGCACTTGCACGCTTCCTTCATGCATAAACATGGTTGAAAGATGATCTTTGTCTAATTTCACTTCTGGTGTTTTGTCTCACAATGATGTATTCACCTCTTTGGCTATTTTTTACCAAAAATGTGTGTTAGAAATATACAATTGCAAAAATGAGTCTCTATCAGAAGCTTACTATCAAGTCCTAATTGTATTGCTTGTTGTAAACTTCTACATTAAAATTTGAATCGCTGAATAATCCAGAAAGCGTTCAATTAGGTAGCCATTTGCAATCTGCTCCAAACCAGATCACAGCGTGATTCCGATTAAAGACCAATTGGTGTATGATTGAATAAACAGCCACCGGTACGTTGCGTGCTCGCACTTCACACATATAATAGCATAGTATAGATCAAACACTCTTTTCTGTCAGAAAATACAAAATATGTGGGCAGGGATGATTAGTTCCTCAGAATAATATGTTTATTGATGATTTGTACACCAAGGTTTGGCATGAACAGTTTTAAAAGTAATTCTGAGCCCGGAACCACACCAAAAGATCACATTTCTGTGATATCATGTGAATCGATACTATGGTGTAGTCATAGATAGGTAATAAGAGTAGTACGGCGACTATGAAGGCTTCAAAAAGCTTTTTCGAGTTTAATCATCCTCCTTGCAGGTATGCTGAATGTGTGACTTAAACACTTCATCTCTTACGGCCATTTCCAATAACCTATCTATCTTCAGTTTTGGCATATCGGAGATAGAAAACAACTTCTGTCTTTGTTTCTCTGGACGGCAAAAACAGAGATAGAAACTGTTTCCTATCTCCGATATGCCAAACCTGAAGATAGATAGGTTATTGGAACCGGCCGTTAGAGGACTGAAGCTACCTACTGTGTCCTCATTGTGTTGTGCAGTTATCAATATATCCAAATGAAATGTTAAAGTAAATACTCGACATGTTTATACGCGATCGCCGATGTAGACTGGAACCGCTTGTTGCAAAATTTCAAGCGCAACTTGCGTTATACTACTCGTATAAGGACATTCGAAATTAGGTGTCACTAAGCTTATTACGAGCTATCGTTCACATTTTAAACCTGATCTATGGTTTTAAGTGCTAAATTAGAACCATAGATCAGGTTTAAAATGTGGACGCAATTGCAGGAGAAAACGTAACTCAATATCAATCAGGTACTGAGTGATTCGATTTACTGTTTACCTATTTAATTTTACTAATGAAAAACATGGACTTAGGTATACAGGATCGTGAAGGTGGACTGAACAAAGGACTAGATGGAATAAAAAGCAGGAGAATTGGTTTTACACAATACAATATAATGTCAATGGATTCGATTAAACTGCTTCAACATGTAAATTGTACATACAGATTCATCAACATGCAACTGAATTACTGCATCAAGAAACCAGAGCAAGCACCAATGTCACCCGAGACCCCAGACCCGTGACATTGACCATATCTTAATATCATTCTAGTCAGGTGATCTCATTTATTGCGATTATGCGCATACAGATACGAGAGCGTTGACCTAAAAACTATAGGTCAACTTGACAATGCATATCTGATAGTGAGCGATGACAAGATACGAGTACATGCATTAATGATATAAACCCGCAAATAATTCAAAATAACATTGTACTTAGTAAATGTCAGGTTCTACTAGTTAAATATTAGCTTTGAAAGCCACTTAACAAAAAACTCATGAATTTTGTATAACGCCAATGCGTTGTTCAAGGTCTAAAAAGGTATAAAATTAAATTGCGGATACAGATTAATGCGATACAACAACTGTATCTTTAAAAAAACATTAACCTACTCTATCATTATCAGATATGATCATGTGACGAAATTGAACATTGATATTTATTTTATTTTTTTAAGTTGAACATTCACCATATTCACAATGGATCATCTTTAAAGTCAACACTTCAGAAGTACATGTCGCGAGTAAATAAACAGTCGACAAGTTCGCGGAGTCGGCTACTAGAATTGTCCGTCTCGCGCCAGCAGGTCGCCTTGAAGGCTGCGCGTGCGCCGCTTGCGCAGCGAACTCTACCGGCTCCACAGTATCAGCACAGTAAACAATTGGCTTTTCATAGAAATACCCAGTTCAATAACAACATCAGAATTGACTTGACTAGACAACCGGCGACAAGAGGCCAAGAATGTAAAGAATCTTGCCAGAAGTTAGGGGCTTTGGATGTATACATGTAACTAGCTATTTTCCGTGGCTTCGTTTGCGCCAATCTTAATTTTGATTAGTAAGTTTCTTGGATAGCCATAAAAGGTTAAATAAATAATCATGATTCAAACTTTGTAACTGACTTATTATCCTGAATATTTAATTTTACTATGGTAAGGACTGAATTTTCAAGAGGCAGAAACGTTTAAGTCATAATGGAAAAAAAAACTTTTCTTAGCAGAAGTTTACGTCATACTAGCAATTTGTATAGCATATTTCAGCCTGAACAGTTCAGTGGTTTGAGTTATACAACTAAATAGTGTGTTGATACATCAGTCAATCAAGTTCATTTATGTATTTATATTTACCAGTTCATTTATTGTGGAAAGCCATGGCTCAAACTCTGTAAGTAGCATACTGTTTTCCTCGAAATACTTAATTTATGACCGCAGCTAAAAGTTTATGTATGACGATTTGTAAAGCAATTGTCAAATCACTTAATTTAGCTACCGTGTAGCATATGTTTACTGTGGTGGCATCATCGTATTTTTATTTGTGCGTATGTCCAACTTGTATATTATTATTATGTTGCTATCTTATTTACAGACAAAGAGGTTTTTGTATTTGCATGTTATTTTAAATAGTTGTTTTTCCTTTATGTCAATTCTGTTTGACATACGTTCTGTTTTGTTTACAAGATATTCTGCTTTCAATTTAAATAATAAAGATTTACTTAATATACAGGGATACCGGAAGGTCATTTACAACCAAAGAACTTTATGTGATGATGAAACATAGGTAAATGTGAACTATTTCCGTGTAATTTGATATTTTATGATTTGATTATTAGTTTCTTTTGTCAAAACCCATAAAAATAAGACGAAAAGGGGTATTGTGCTGTCCTATTTATATGCCGGCACCACACAAACTGTGTCTAAGTTTACACAACATTAAAATAATTGGAAATATCTCCAACTAGCTGTTGCCCGCGACTTCGTCCGCGTCAATTTCTGTTATTATGATCGCGATTATTTTTGCAAACATTTTTCTCTGGTGCTTCGTTCTTATTGGTCGCAGCGTGATGTTATATAGCCTAAAGCCTTCCTCGATAATTGGACTATCTAACACAAAAAGAGTTTTTCAATTTGGACCAGTACTTCCTGAGATTAGCGCGTTCAAACAAACAAACAAACAAACAAACAAACAAACAGCTTTATAATATTAGTATAGATGAGAAGCGAAGTAGCGGTCGTGGCAAGTCAATAATAGGAGCACAACGAGATATACACGTTTGCAAGTAAAGTAAAACAGAATAGTCTTTCACCACAAGACACTCGGCTAAAGTACGAGTATACAGATTTCCCAAACACTAATTTGAAATTCAAATGTAATTTCTGCATACAAAACAGTAGCTACGTCACTTGAAACCATGTTTTTTGTGTTCATGAACAATTCGGATGCTCCAAGCCTATCTCTAAGTCATTTGATGTGAATTTTATTGTAATGTTACGAATTAGCTACACAATGAAAGATATTATCAATTAAAGTATTTTTATTTTTGGAATTTGAATTATTAACTTTAATTTAAAATAAAACATTGCCTTATGGTCCTTTCGAAAGAAGCAGAGAATGGTGCCCTTATGCTTGTTGCTTTGTTGTTGCTTTTCTTCTCAGCGCTAGTCTGCATTTTATAGTCTCCTCTTCAGTCTATGTAATATAAAAGTAAGAGGTAGTGGAAATACTAGAATGAAATTTCTATCAAGACACGTTAGACTTTTACAACCTGGACATTATGCAACCACTGGACATTTTGCAACTAGGACCTTCTGCACCTAAAGATTCTTGTGGTGCTTATGTGCCGGAGCACCACCCTTTTTTCTGTGCCTTAAAGAGGCGACTAAAGGAGGTCTTCTTTAGATTATTGGCCAAACTGCTATCGTTAAGCCTCAAATTTGATTACGTCAAAATCTTCCTTTTGGATAGGCCTAGGTCCGAAAGTGAACTGATGCAGATGATAATAACGATTATATACGTATATTTCCTATAGTACAGACCTAATTACAAATAACAGCAGACATTAAGTCCGTTTTCACCCAGAAATCCATGCCACAATCAGATGTATTCAAATCAATTCGGTATATAACTGGAATATTCACTGTACCAAGAAAAGCGTAGTATACAACAATCGCGCGTTACCAGAGAGCACAAGCTGCGCACGCGCAACTAAACAGAATGCGTCGACATCCGGCGTTGAGTCAGGACAAAGGACCGCCAATCTGGACCGTTTGGCTTAATTTCAAACATGGCATTATGCGCATTATGGCGAGACAACGACAATGATAAATTTAGATGCTGGTGGCAGTTATGCGTTATGGGAAACAAAGAAACACAGTTCCAAACCTTCACAATTTACTAATGTATTTATAATGCAAAAGCAGTATAATGGACTCTATTTGGGTCCGAAAATAGCACCAGTCAATGAAACTTTAACAAATGAGAGTGTTGTTTAAAAAAAAACATTCCATCATCTGATGCACTGATATAAGCCTACATGCAAGACATTGAGCTCGGTTCTGGAGTTCCAAACCTTCACAATTTACTAAGGTATTTATAATGCAAAATCATTATATTGGATTCCATTTGGGTCCGAAAATAGCACCAGACAATGAAACTTTTAAACAAATGAGAGTGTTGTTTAAAAACATTCCATCATCACATGGCATGTGTTGCACTGATATAAGCCGACATGCAAGGCATTGAGCTCGGTCCTGGAGTACTACGCACTACACCATAAAGGCTAAATCAGGACTCTTATTGACCACCCGGTTGATGTAGTGTTCCGCCAAATACGAGTTTGATTTCTAGACCAGTTTATGAAATCTACTATCATGTCTATAAACTTACAAAGGTGTGTTTAGCCTAGTAAGTGATGTTATTTCAAATGTGAGTATACATTTATGTTAGTTATTATGTATGTAATTGTATCTTGTGTTTATTATTTAATAAAGAATTTTGAAAATAAAATATATTAGGAAACGATCATTTCTAAATAAGCTTGGGTCCAACGGTGGGGGATTATAGTCGTGATTAGGAAGGCACTTTGGGCTGTTCGTCCCAGCTTCTATCGTAAGGTGGAAATCGTAATAAAAAGTCACTTCAGTGTCTTCAATAGGCTGCTTTAAAAACTTTAACACCAGATCATGATTGAAGGATTACTATAAGTAAGTAAGTAAGTAAGTAACAGCCTATAATCATCCCACTGCAGGGAAAAGGCCTCCATCATTGAATTCAAGTTACCACAGCAATGATGGGTGTACTGGCATAATCACCACGCTTGCCAAATACGGGTTGGTGATCACAAACCCGAGCAACGTTCGAAAATTCGAAACTTTTTTGTTGCCCGACCCGGGATTCGAACCTGGGACCCCGAGATTTTGGCCCAGTATTTAAACCACTAGACCAACGGGGCGATTCCTATAACAGGTAAAAGGAACTCTTTACAAAAAGTATAATCTACGGTTCTATGGCAAATGTGATGAGATCACTGCCAACAACTTCAGCTTTCTTAGCATTAGACTTAGTAGAATACAGGCTCAAGTAATTTCTATTCCCGATGATGTCATTCAATATTATTTCGATGAGACAACAGAAAACTTACATACAAACAACTAGTAAAATATATGAAAAATCATGCAAGAGTAATTTACAAAAAAAAATTCAAACCATTGTACATTACTGTAACGTCAGTAATTTAGATGGATTCTACTAGTATAATTTAACGAAAACCTGTTTTTAAAGATGACTACAGCCATGACAATCAAACCATACCTGAAACAAAATAAAAACATGTTTTAAATAATGCTTACAAATCCACCTGTAACTTGTAAAATAATAAGAGATACAAAATTCGCTGCAAGCAAACTGGTCGATACCAATTATGACTCATATAATAATTGGTCCTCTCAATCAATTCAATTCAATTCATTTATTTACAAGAATCTTAGCAGAAGTGATGATTGTATTGTCATAACAAAACATTTAATAAAACTGTAGACAAATACATTGGATTAAAAGGATTGGCTCTTAATAATAGTTAGTCAAGAGAAGATGCCATAGTTGATGTTGATTCTGATTCACTAGTATCCAAGTTTGCACTCTGCGTGTGTGATACTCGATAGTTTATTTATACAACCCACACAAACACAGATGTTATGACGCACATTCGCGTAGATCTGCTGTTTTGCATAATCATGTGTGTAACCTCAAAATCGTATCTGCCGGTTTGGATTGGCAAAATAAAGAATAGACACATTGGGACATATGTTATCGTTAATAGTTCATTTTGACCCTTTGTGTATTATTGTTCGATGATTTCTTAAGTAATTTTAACAGCTATTAGTAGTTTTCGATAAGTTTTTTTTAAGATAAATGATGCACTGGGAAATACATTTAGAGATGCACAATTTAGGCGGTCTTATCGCTACATGGAGAGGACAGTTGAATTAGACGACAAACCTGGTAGAATAATAATGATAGACCAGGAGACTAAAACGTCAGAAACACACTTAAGAAGACTACAATCAGACAGGAGCAAAAATTCGACGGAAAGAAGATAGGTGAAAGTGATTCAGCCAGCCGATTTAGCAACGGCATTCTGCCGTCAATAAATAAATAATCTATAATAATATGAACAGTTTCCTACACATCACCGTGATTTTCATACTCCAAGTGTGATAGCCACAATCAAATTATAAAACTGATAACTTTCGAAAACTCTTTCGGTAAAAAAATAATCTTGTAATTGTAATGAACATGATGATTATTGGCTATTATTAGATTAATCATCAATTTCACCACGTGACATTAGAGTTATAATGAAAAATAATATTAGAAAGTGCGCTTGTATAATAGAGTATAAAGCCTAGTCTTACTATAACCCGTTCCGAGTCTGCGGTAAAAAGTAAATCTCGGAGTTGCCTTGCAGACCGCCCACGGGTTGTTGACCAATGAACATGTTTTATGGCTTGCCTTTTAGATACGCGTTTGGTTTACTGGCCACATGTACTATCTGGTCACAAAAAAAAAATAGAAGTGTTCGTCAGTTAATTCAAATTAACAACTTATCACTAAATGCCTATGAAAGTATACGAGTACATATAAGGTATTTACATCTCTGAAACAGCTGGAGCGATTTTGACGGGACTTTCACTCCCACATTGCTACTGTTATTAGGGGTTAAAGTATGAAATTGCCGTTTTGTATGGACGAAATCGAGAAAAGTTATTTTTCCATACTAACAATTTTTTAGTTTTTTTAAAAACGCCTGAACCGTTTTCGATGCAATTAAATGTGAAAGTTAGATGGTTATAAAGCTACGCATTATAGTATCTAAATTCCTGAAAATCAAAGTATATAATACAGTAAATATACTTAATTGAAGCAAGAAGGTCAGCTGACACATTGTAAGGGGTCTTTTCAACGACTTCCTTTGAAGTAATAGGCACTAGTATTGCATTTTTCTTTTAGTCAAAAGTTACTTTATTTAGTTTTTGATACAATACAAAAAGAATTACGCAATAATATGACTATACTTAAGAGCTATAAACAAAATAAAAAGTGGGAAAATAATCGGCAATTTCATATTTTAACCCCTATTATAAAGAGTAACTTATGCTACTATTAATTAAGAAATTTTATTTATTTTAATTAATAAAACAAGGGCGCGACATGCCAAATATTGTGGCAAATTTCACGATTTAATGGAATCGATATGCCTATATGAGGTCTGTAATGGATGTAGGCCACGAAGCATGGGTTGGTCGCTGAGACGTCACCGTCAAAGAAACACAGTTATTTTTAGTTATTATTTGCAACTTTTTAATATGTGGTAGAAAGTTATGAATGGTCATACCTAAATAACCTATTAGGCTGTACGCAAGAATCCTCACTGTTTTATCCGGTTGACAAATTAATAAGTTACTTATATCGCATCGGTGCCAAACAAACACTTAAAGACCATCAAGTTCAGATTCAAAATTGGAGTCTTTTTTTTCATATTTTTAGCCAAATGGAGGAAAATATTATATTACTCGTATACAACCTAACAAGACAAGCAACAGTTTGCTACACAACAACTTTGACGTCATCAGATATTTTTAAACCAATTGAGATCCGTATCTCATTTCCGAATGGCGAAATATGTAGGTACTTAACTTATCTGGTTTTAAGATGACAGTATGTAGGTAACTACCAACCAAAATATCTTTGTATCAAACATAAAATAATAATAATTTAAATAGTGAATGGTTTTTAGATACAATTCCAGTGAGTAATTTAGTCATAAGATACTGTAGTGTTTTATAACAAAAAAAAAATAAAAAAATACCTAACGACCTATAATCAGATCATCCTACTACAGAACAAAGGCCTTATTGAATCAGAGTTACCAAAATCACTAAGCTTGCACAAATGCGGGTTGGTGATCACAAACCCGAGCAATGTCCGAAAATTCGAATCTCTTGTTGCCCGACCCGGGGATCGAACCCTGGACCCCGACATCTTGTTTCGGTACTTAAACCATTAGACCAACGAGGCGTTGCATCACACAATGTGCTATTTAAAATAAACGTTCTAGTCACTATTTTAAGTTCAATGTATTTGCTATCGTTCTAAGGAACCTTTTTAACTGTGACATTGGAAAACAATTGATTAGGATTGATTTATTACCTTGGTGCACCTATCTTGTTTTATTTTTTACTAATTTTTTGCCCCCGCCTCTACCCGCGTGGACTACACGTAGAGTTGTAAGAACTCGAGTCTTACCCCCGTATTTATAAAGAAGTAATTAATTATTCATAATTATTCGTAAGTCATAACTTAAAGTGTTCATACCTAGTGCTTCAGTGAAAGAAATTGGTCACCATTAATAGTCATATTATTTGGCTGAAAATGCTAACTTTTGGTAGTTATAACTTCTAGTAATTTCTTGATTAAGGCATACAAATTGTCTCTCAAGTAATTACTTTTACTTGTTTATAAATACGGGGGTTAGAGTCCTAAGTTATGAGCTCGGTTGACAAATTGCTGGACACAATACAACAAGGTTCCCAGACTTAAATAAATAATAAATAAATAAATGTGGACAATATCACATACATTGTTCTGATCCCAATTTGAATAACTATTTAAAGCACTCGTATTTAGGAAACCAGAAACAACGAAGGTACCACAAACACCCAGACCCAAGAAAATGTAGAAAAACACTTTTTTTCTACATTGGCCCGTCCGGGAATCGAACCCGGGACCTCGGAGCAGGCGACACCTTGAAAACCGGTGTGTACGCCACTCTACTTTGATCTCTATTTCTATGAAGGTTTTTTTAACGTCTATAGACATAGGGTGGGACTTCCATTACTTAGTATTTCACTTATTAGCTCGTAAATTATAATATATCAAACATCCAATTCAATAATGTTTACGTATGCCTCTCCATAAACATTGATAACAGACAAGACAATGCTCAAAGTGATTTGCCTTTGTTCGCTGACGCCATATTGTGTTTCAATGATTATATTTTGATTGTGTAATATCTGTACTGTTTACGGACAGAGGAGACATTCATTTCAGGCTTTAAAATATTATTTATTAAGGAACAGAAGTTATGAAGTAAATTCCTAAAAAAAAACCATTTGGTTTATTTGATGTGCATCCAATCAAATTACATATTTCATTCCCTGTATATGTTTTCATTCTCAGGGGCGAAATTTGAAAAATCTATATTTATGTTTCTTATTGTTTAATCTTATCAATATGAGAATGACCCAAAATAATGTATGCATAATTATACGAAATAATAAAATGAATTTATCAGTAATCAGATATCATTTTTCATATTTGGCAAAGATAATTATCACAATTTCACAAGATATGAAATATCGAATTGTATTGATAAAATCTTAGTTATTTGAAGGCGATTAAAAATAAGGTTAGTAAAGATATAAATAGAGTTTAATTTCAATTTCAAACAATTCATGTCGCGCCCGGCATGCGAGGAGATGCGGGTTCGAGTCCCGCCTGAGACAGTATTTCAACTTGAAAATTATTCAAGTTAAAATACTGATATTATAATTGCAATAAAATTACTAAAAATATCATATAAGCAATTCATTCTTATTGCACAAATTCGTACCAGGAATACATACGAGTACATATTCTAGCTGCATCATTGTTAGACGCTATTAATACTTTTTCCTTAATACATAGCGATTCCGTACGGGCTATATTTAAAAGTTTGGCCTTCGGTAGCTATTGCTTTAGAGACGAAACTATAAATAGTTGCATTTAGCAATTTACATTCATTTAAAATTAACAAGAAAACATCCAACACGACTTGCAATTTAGTCGATGCCGATTCCCGGTAGGGTCAATGTAGAAAAAAAAAAGGTTTTCCTACATTTTCTTGGGTCTGGATGTTTGTGGTACACACAGCCGCACGTCAGACTATCCCACTTTGACCTTGAGACCGCCTCTATTCCCTACGCAATAAAAGCTGTTTTTGTAGTTCACATGGGTAAACTAACGTGCTGCCAACTGTACCTTCGTTGTTGCCCATTTCCACAATACTAGTGCTTCAAATAGTTACTCACTCAAGGATCTGAACAATGTATGTGAAGTTGTCCACAATTAATTCATCATCATCATCATCATCAGCCTATCACAGTCCACGGCTAGACATAGGCCTCTCCAATGGGGGCTATCGCTAGTGAATTTGCCACTAGAGGCGCTAGTGTCGCGTGAGTTCCAATATCATTCACTTTTCACTGGTTTTAGCGGAATTTGTTGCATAAATTACAATTTCTTTAATTTATCTGCTGGAAAGTGATCTCCTTAGTAAAACATCGCAAATATGGATTATTTGGCGATTAATGTGAACGCTTTAAAAGCGGAATTAAGAAAAAGCGCAAAAATAGGCGGCCTCAAGAGCAACTATTTCAGAAGTTAGTTTGTTGATACCAAGATAGTTATTTATAAACAATATAACCTTAATTAGATTTAAGATATAACACTTTGTTTCGGCGCCAATCGCCTTTGACAGCTATACCTCCGGACCTCAGTCTACAGTGGCGCCAACTGGTGAGCAAAGAAACGGTAGTCCCCATTGCACGCAACTTAGGTCGATCCTCGGCTTAACCTTCAATGCAGACGCACAAAAAGCCACAATTATTTATTAATTTTTATTTAAAAGCAAAAGTTCGGATGAATGCTTGTTACGCAATCACGCCAGAACAGCTTTACGGATCAGAATGAAATTTGAAACGCAGATGGATCAAAGACTGGAATAAGTTCATAGGCTAAATTTTATCCAAATCGACCAAATAAGAACATCCTCCACATTCTACACGCTGCTAAAGGACGCGCTAAACAGAAACCAATGGAGGCAGACCATCCGCTCCAGATGCAACCCCGAAGCTGACCACGATCCTCAGACATGAGGGACCGACTAAAGAGAGAGACATTTTATCCCAAAAAAAAAACTGTTCCTATGAGATATTTTCTAATTCAAAAGTCCACGCATACAAAGTCGGGGGCAACAGCTAAATAGAAATTGGTCAAATAAATGAGCACCACAGAACACGGTAAAAGGTTGAGAAAGGCGTTGTAGGGGGGCAGGCGCACCACAGAGGCTAGAGCAAACACTCATACTTCTGCTCAAACATGAATGCACCTAAGTGAGCGCCTATGATAGCTTTTGACGTAGCGCAACCCTATTGGTCGCACGACGTCAAAAGAATTCGCTTGATTGGCGTTCTTTGAACTTGTTTACGTGTGCGAAAGCTTGTGTTTATTATTACAAAAGTAGCAATGGGGCGCAAGCGGCGACATCTTTATCGCACAAATGGCGCATGACAGCCTTTCGAACCTCTTTCCATGTTCTGTGATGAGCACTTTGTAGAAAAATACCGAAATACCCTAATCAAATTTGTTTTCAAACTGATCCTAAAAGCCGTTCGAAGAATTCAATCTAATCATCCATTATTAATTCCCGAAACGATTCGGATCCAATTTGAAAATCACATCCAAACTCTTCTCTTCTATGTAGTGGTGTAAACTTGGAATGTTCTTTGCCAGTTAATAGTTAGGAACTTGGCGAAAACAACTGAACGCGATGGAAAAGTTTAGGTGAGCCTTTTTATCATAGAATAAAAGGAAACTTAGAGAGGATTTAATGGAAAGAATAAAAAGTTAAATATTCAATAAGAAACTGCTGAGGAACAGTAGTCTTGATTAAAATACTTCATTAACTTCTTTGTTCTCTTTTGAAGATTGTTAACAGCCTAATTGAGTAATACAATAGATTTAAACAAGTGTGCATTGATTAATAACCGGCCAAGTGCGAGTCGGACTCGCACACGAAGGGTTCCGTACCAAAAAGGCCAAAAAAACGGGTTTGTTGTATCGGAGCCCCCCTTAAATATTTATTTTATTTTGTTTTTAGTATTTGTTGTTATTGCGGCAACAGAAATACACAATTTGTGAAAATTTCAACTGTCTAGCTATTGCGGCTCTTGAAATACAGCCTGGTGACAGAGCGACGGACAGACGGACAGACGGACAGACAGCGAAGTCTAAGTAATAGGGTCCCGTTTTTACCCTTTGGGTACGGAACCCTAAAAATCATACAAAAACATGTTCAGAAGAATAACTTTGTATTCTAAATATGTGCAAGGTAAACGGGAAAATGCTAGTTGAAAAACCACAACAATTGACAGGTTTTTTTTTTCAACACATGACTACTCCTTTATTTACATTTTTAAATACAATATTACGAACCACTATTACTTTCTGTACCTAAAAGTGGCACCTACAAAAAAAATAATATGCTTATAACTTTATCTTACTTCTGTCCATTTCTACTTATGGAAAGAGAGAGAGACATCCAAACTATACTGAGTAATTTATAAGGTGATTAATACAAGATTTAGCGCATATCAGTTTAGGTTAAGGTCAAATTAGGTTTTAAAGTAGGTACATATATAAAATCACTCAGTCTCTTTATCTTATTCATTATACTGACGCGACGATAAATGTCATTAATATTTGAACTCCACAACTTAGACCCAAGTTCACCAACATTTAAACAGCCGGTAAACAAAGAGTGACGATCAATTTGACACAATTCCCATACAAAATATGTCAAATAATAATTTTAAACGATGTTTAAACTTAAACGTCTGTTGGTGAACTCGGGCCTTATTGTATCACATTTACTGCAATAAAGATTATTTATTTATATAAGTATGTTAATAATTACACCTTCACATTTCACTGCTACATTTTATGAACAATGTACAGCGAGCGAACTCCTAATCGGTCAATCAAGGAAGTGATTATACAAGACATCATATTAATAGTATGCGAGATACATTATAAATTAGTCTCTAATCATTGCTTCTAGGGTTGGCTGAAATTAATAATACCTACCAAAATAGATATTCATTGTATATTTATTTGAAGACAGATGTTGATGTAGTAGTGCGGTCGCCTTCTACAAAAGGATCTCAGGTTAACTTTTCGGTCGGGAAAATTTAGGAAACGATCTTTTAGTTCAAAGGGAATAACCTCAGGTATCTAAATAAAAGACAAGCAAATATCCAAAAAAGTAAGCTGAGCTGAGCCGGATTTCGACAGATTATCTGGTAACCCTACGCAAGGAGATGTGATGTCAAGAAAACGACAAAGCCACTGAGTGCCCTGAGCAATATTAAGTAGGTGTAATAAGCCTTGATTAAGATAAATCGCAGCTAGATACACAAACCGATACAAATTTAAATACTTTTAAAATTCGTTGTATTATGTTGTGCCTTTGACAGAGTAGCATCACCGCTTCTAGTCCTATGGTTATTGAAGAGTCAAGAGTTACCTTCAGGAGAGTGTCGCGTGGTGCTGGCATATTTATAGAATAGGACCACCCTTTCTCTTCCTATTGGTGTTGTCAGAGACGACTAAAGGAGTGCCAAATGTACAGGACTTAGGAGGCTATTCTCCTACCCTGGATCTGCTACTGCTATAGGTTGAATCTGAATACGAATTGGTATATTTAGCCGATCCTATTGCCACAAAACAGAAACAATAGCACGTTTAGTAAAAATAAGAGCTGCGGTGACCCCTAACTATTGTCATGGATAGAATTTACATAACCAACAGCAAGGCAATGTATTGTTTATGTACAACAACAATGAAGTTATTTAATTCGGGATTTATACCAAGTACCTTATTAATTATGAGTTTCCGATATTTCGGCACTGCTGCAAGCGCCATGATCACGGAAAAACTGTTGTATCTGCGGGTGGGTAGCTGTTAAGAGCAGACAAATCGATCTACCCTCCGTCGTAGTCTTTTACTACACACGACACTGATACTATTGTTTGACAACTCACTTAACTTAACAGCTACCCACCCGCAGATACAACAGTTCTCCTGTGGTCATGGCGCTTGCAACAGTGCCGAAATATCGGAAACTCATAATAAATAAGGTACATGGTATAAACCCCGAATTAAATAGTTCTAGTGATAGTGACCATGAAAGTTTAAATCAGTAACAACAATGAAGTTAGGTTAGTTCACATATAAAACGTATTGGCATGCGAACAGTTGTTTCTTTTTACATTAATTATTTGGTATTGAGCAAATACATTTCGCCACGAAGACCTTGTAATTAAGGTACCCAGAAAAACAATCTAATGCTGAGGTACACTTGCTTGTTTGATCGTCATGGGAATTGAAATTTATTGTTGACGTTCCCATATAACAAGTGGGTTACGAAATCTTTTCTACCGTATAAACGCCCCGTTGGTCTAGTGGTTTAAATACCGGCCAAGATCTCAGGGTCCCAGGTTCGAATCCCGAGTCGGGCAACAAAAATTTCGAATTTTTCGAACGTTGCTCGGGTTTGTGATCACCAACGCGCATTTGGCAAGCGTGGTGATTATGCCAGTACACCCATCACTGCTGTGGTAACTTGAATTCAATGATGAAGGCCTTTTCCCTGCAGTGGGATGATTATAGGCTGTTACTTTTTACTTTACATATAAAACGTATTGGCATGCGAACAGTTGTTTCTTTTTACTTTAATTATGTGGTATTGAGCAAATACATTAAAATTTCGCCACGACGACCTTGTAATTAAGGTACTAGAAAAACAATCTAATGCTGAGTTACACTTGCTTGAAAAATTTTGTCTCAGGCGGGACTCGAACCCGCATCTCCTCGCGGAGATGCGGGTTTCGAGTCCCGCCTGAGACAAAATTTTTCAAGTTTATATACTGATATTATAAGTGCAATTAAGTTGCTAAAATATCAAATAAAGTACACTTGCTTGTTTCATCGTCATGGGAATTGAAATTTATTGTTGAAGTTCCCATATAACAAGTGGGTTAGAGCACTTCATTTTTGAAATCTTTTCTACCGTATAAACGTGGCCTGTCTTTCTCTCTTTCCGAAGACAATTACGAACACAACATAAAACAAAAAGCCAAATAGGTGCGATCATTTTAAAGTGATACCACAAACATTTAGCAATATTTTTTTTATTTAATTGCATTTCGTCGTTGTCATACAAAACCTGCTATGTAGGTTTTACAAACAAGTCCACAGTAGCGCCCAGTCTTCTTCGTGTTGTGTGATTATACTATAAGTATGATCAATTGTCATAGCTTTTTAGGCCGCCTTGTACAGACCTCTGACTTGTTTTACCACTTCCATCTTGCGACGGAACTCAGAAGCCAGGACGCTTAATAAATCGTAAAGTTACGACTTAATAATAGACTGCATAATCAATAAGTGGCGAGTGGCGCTTTTAAACTTCGCTTCGGGACAATTGAGAAAGAAAGAAAGAAAGAAAGAAAGAAAAATAATTTAATTGGCATCAGACAAAAAAAAATACACGTATCAATAAAAAAATAATACACAAAACCACAACATTTTAAAATAAAATAATAAAATGATGCCAAAAGGGTCCCCGCTCAGCATTAATTTTCTCGTGGCAGCTTAAGGCATGAGTCTTTCTCTATTAGAACAAAATAAATTGACACATATTATTTTGAAAACGCTGAAGGATTGCATGAAAATTTTGAAAATTGTTTTATGCAAATCATTTGTCTGTACAATGATTTTAATACTAAAATCGAATAATTTAAAGAATTTAATCAATTATACATAATCAATGCCCACCGTATCACATCATATTAGCGAAGTTGTTTTTTTTTTTTTTATTAAATCCAAATTAATACCAAAAATATCATAAAATAGGCCACCTATATGCACATCGTGACCTAAAATGCAGGTTGCGATTACCGTTATCATGGCTCAAACAAAAGCAACTGCGTATCACGATTCACGATACAAAGAGACTTGCGAAAACAAATTACGCGCCATGTTTTCTCATAAGATATCATGAGGGAAAACATTGTTTAGCAAAACACCGTCAGTCATCGCTGGTGATGACTTTACAAAATAACGAATCATTATGCAGTAAAACATTACATTCTTGTTCCTGTAACCTCAGAAATGATATTATGGTTTTATTATACATAACTTTTTTTAAACAGCATCAAGTAAAAAAAGCAATGAACTACTAACACTACCTGTCAGAGAAGCTTTACTTGGCACCGACTCGAAATTTGTAATGCTCGGTTCAGATATTGCAACATAATTTTGAATATTTGCTGGGCTGGGATACCATCAAACAAAATTAACCAATACAACTTTTAAACGAGGAAAACTTTATCGAATCAAACAGAAAGATAAGTGATTTATTAATTCAAACTCTTTATATAAATACAGTAACAATAGAAAAATAAAATAAAAAAAATATTAAATTTATAAATTAACATATTTTCTACATCTAAATTCACGTTTAGTGTGAATCATGAGTGTAAGTCATTCATAACATTTGCCTACGTCTCTAAAACAGTCTAGCTACAATCTCAGTTTTCTGTCTGCGCTCACGCATCTCTTGTCTTTTGTCTTTGGAAGCGACTAAAGGAAACGCACACCCATACATAGTTTTTATCCCGAGTGATCGAATATTATTGACTATTTTCAAAAAATAATTTAAAGGTTTATTAATAAAAAAAAAATTGAATCAAATATACCACAAGCACATAGATGCTTAAGTGCTTCCGGGAATCGAATCCAGGACCTTGGAGTAGGCGACACCTTGGAAACCGGTGTGCACGTCATGGAGGTCATCGAAATTTATTTAGATATCATTACATAAGTATTATGTACTGAGACAGAAGCCTATTCGATAGTTAGTTCAGGTATTAACTTAACAATAAAGAGGCCACTAACGATAATGATTTTGTTGATAAAGCCATACCTACCTAGTACCTAAATATTTGTTGTTTAACCGTGTCACTTTAGATATATCTGCCTTATAACAATCTTATCATAGTTATAATTGCCTATTGTATTTATGTTTATTATACATGCCGGTCCACAATAATAAGATTAAGTAATCTTTTCAACTTTCTACAGGCTGTTGCTTCGGTTTAAGGGGAAAGCGCATTATAAGGTAGGTACACGTTTAATACCAAGGCATATGCTTTGTTAGATAATGTAATATTTTGGTAACCAGTAATATTATATGTATATAACCATAGTGCATTAAAAACATCAGCGAAGACAGTGAAAATCAGTTAAAATCAGTTTTATTTCTGCAAATAGGCCCCAGGAGGCGCTTTCACAATTGTCATCATCATCATATCAGCCGAACGACGCCCTCAGCTGGGCAAAGGCCCCCACAAGTATCTCCACAACGATCGGTCCTGTGCCGTCCGCATCCAGCGGCTTCCCGCGACCTTGACCCGATCGTCGGTCCAACTCGTAGGGGTCCTGCCCACGGAACGTCGTCCGGTACGTGGTCGCCATTCGAGAACCTTTCCGCCCCAACGGCCATCGGTTCTCCGCGCTATGTGACCTGCCCACTGCCACTTCAACGATGCAATCCTTCGAGCGATGTCTGTTGTTTTAGTTCTCCTGCGAATCTCATCATTTCTGGTTCGCTCGAGTAGGGAATATATCAAGCATCTCTCTCTCCATTGCTCGCTGGGTGATCTTCAGCCTTCTTATGAGACCCATTGTAAACGACCACGTCTCACTCCCATAGGTCATTACTGGCAACACACACTGGACCAGAGAAATGTATAACATTTAAATTGCTTTTAAAACTTTACATTATTACCTACCTACTTTTTACGCATTAATAAATATAAAACTAGATAGACAATTTTTGACAGAAATACATCCACACCGAATAAGAAACCACTGAACATACAACAACTAACTTTACCTATGTTATATTCATCTTTAGTTCATATGTACGTAAGGTTGAATTTGCATTACAGTATGTATGATAGACAACATTAGCTACTTATATTTAAATCTGGACATTTTGAAGTGACATTTTGTATGGGACTTTAAGTTTGTTTATGTCACGCCTAAACTACGAAACAATTTTGGTTAAATTTGGTACAGACATTGATTAGACCTTGAGAACGAGCAAAGGCTATTTCGTATCCCACTGCTGGGCACAGGTTTCCGCCCGCGCGATATAACGTGTTGTTCACGAGGGCAGAACCTCGAGAAAGCTAGTTAGTTACTATATTTTATTAATATTTAACTATAATAATAGACTAATCACAAAGGCACATACATTTTCACGTTCTGTCATACAATGCTCAGCTACGTTTCCAATGTATTTTACGTAAATTACGACACACTTCCATATCTAGCATTACGTTACCACCTGTCCATCAATCAGTCCAAAACTCACCTATTTCCTTCCTCACTATATGCCTCTGTTCCCCACTGTGTGAGTTGGTTCCGAAAGCTTGGCCCATCTTGTTGGGACACTGCACTGATCACTCGACGATAATATGTATGACAGGGCACTTGAACACAAACAAATCAGCTGATCACTTCACGCGTTAGCATCGTACGTGCACGCCCCGGCGCGTCTCACTGTGTACTGACTGGGCCGGCTGAGGCGGGCTGCGCTCTGTGCTGACCGATAAGCTGATCTGACCTACTTAAACACTAGAGTGACTAGACAAATGCTATAGTCTGCCTAGGTGTGGATTAATTGAGACTGCATCCGTATACTCTAAACACTAACCACTAATTGAAAACACAATTACTTGAATAAAAATGTTGACTGGCAAATTAGGAGATTATGGCTGTACCCATCATTGCTGTGGTAACTTGAATTTAATGATGGAGGCCTTGCCCCTGCAGTGGGATGATTATAGGCCCTAACTTAACTTTAAACTAATAGGTAACTAATGAGATACCTAATACCTTTTCACACATTGTAGTAAAAAGTAACGGCTTTTAATCATCCCACTTCTGGGCAAAGGCCTCCATCATTGAACTCAAGTTACCAGATCAATGATGGGTAATGGCATAATCACCACGCTTGCTAGTCGTAATTTTTATTAAGAAATTGTGTTTTCAATTCGTGGTTAGTGTTAAAAGTATACGGATGCAGTTCTGCAGCATTTCTAAGTTCCAAAACTCATCCAGATTAGTTTTTTTCTGAATAAAACTTTTGTTATAAGAAGAGGAACATTTGATATCTACAAAGACTCGTACTCTGTTGCTGTAAACGTCGACGGTTTCCTGTATGTATAGATTTTTTCCTAGTTTCAGTACTGTTTTGACAAGGTACTTCCAGAATGTCAATAATTCGGAAAAACAGGACCTCAGGACTCAGGAGGTTAAAAGCATTAAAGTTACGCGTTCCATCCGGACGGAACGCGGAATCCATGTGATGCTTTTACCAGAGGGTTCCGCGGAACACCTTTTGGGAGAGGCTAATCTATCATAAGGTCCTACCACTGCGGGATAGTGTCAAAAGTAGGGCAAGAAACTCAGTCATTAGTGTTGACAACCTCCTTTCAAATAGTCATGTTTACAAGACTTTTATCTTTTGGGTTATTTGTTCTTGAAAACAGATATATGTTATGATTATGAGGAGTAAGTAGCGCTATCATCTATTTACTTTTATTTAAAAGTAAATAGGACAGAACCGCGATAAAGATGTCTAAGAAATTGGCTTAATTGCCGGAGTACCTTCAAACCCGGGTCGTTGGTCACGGAACCCGGATTCGAATCAATTTGACTACTTTCGACTATTTTGTTAAACTAACTGTTCCCTGCCACGCTTCGCTGTGGCACATTGTGATTGAATAGTTTTTGTTTTTTATTGTATTTAATTGTATTTTTTTCCGTTCGCGGATAAATAACATAACATAAAAACAATCCTTGATGCGGATTATATATCATGGTGAAATTTCAGCTCGATCGGTGCAGAACTTTTTGAGTTTTTGAAGCGTACACAAACCAACATAACATTGTTATATACACAGGATGAAATTTTAACCACTTTCAAAATTTTTATAGGCGTTCAGTATCGTATTTAGAGCCCATTTATGAAGTAAAAGATGTATATCATAATCAAGTTTTCACCCGAAAATATTTTTCGCGATATAGTTCTCAATCTTTACGGTCCTAGACCTGTTAAGGTACAAAGGGAATATCGAAAACTTATGAATAGTATCGTAATGAATAAATTAGATGCGCAACGCGTAAAAAATGTGTTGCTAGGCTGCCGTATCAAAAATTTTAGATTTTTGGCGGACATTTTCTAAGTGCTTTATCTTGAGATTTTTGTGCTGGGCTATACCAAAAGATAAAATACGTCATTAGTTTTTTGTCTCGTAGATTGATATATTAAAATTTGGAGGGTGGTTAAAATTTCATCCTGTATAGATAGACTAGTTGCAGAAGTAAAGTAAATTGTATTTGAATGTATGCCCTTTATGGAGAGTCCTATGGCCAGTTGTGGACTGTTGATGATAATGTCCTCCTAGACGTATCCGCCGACGGCGACACCCTTAGCTGGTGTTAGCCTGGGCTCTTGCATGGGCGCGAGCGTGGCTTTGAAAGTCCAATTGAAAGAGGCACAGTAGAGAGACCCAGATTCATTGTACGTGTACTCATTGGAGGGCTGAGGCCGAGTCTTGCGGATTTGACGTTTGGCGTCGATATCTTCGAGCTGGGCTCGCTCATAATCTTCCAAACTCGACTTGACAGCAGTTGGCCATTCAATCCTCTGTGTGGCTAGCCTCTCCCACGAGTCACACGGTATGTTGGCAGCAGTCAGGTGGCGCTTCAACATGTTTTTGTAACGCTAGTGCCTGCCCACCCGGTTTGCGTTTACCTGAGCTGACTTACTTGACTTGACTTAAAAGATGGGGCAGAGGGCGTCCACAGTAGTCCTCCATCACGTAACCTTTTACCTGAGCTGAGGTCAGAGTAAAATATTCGTTTTGGCAATGGTGGGCTATCATGGTGACAATGATGATGACATTTATAAGGGGTTAGCGGTTATTCGAGGTAATTGTGTTTATGTGTAGTACACATTCCACTGTGACGTCGTCATGTAATTAGCTCCTAATACCTATTAACGCTCTGTTGGACTAGTCATCTAGCTGTTTAAATGACGCCCCGTTGGTCTAGTGGTTTAAATATTGGACCAAGATTTCGGGGTACCGCGGGTTCGATCTCCGGGTCGGGCAACAAAAAGTTTAAAATTTTCGAAAATTGTTCGGGTTTGTACTTTTGGTGATTATGCCTGTACTGACCATTGCTCCAATGATGGAGCCTTTGCCCTGCAGTGGGATGATTATAAGCAGTTACTTTACTTTTTACTTTTACCTTTTCACATCCTTCTTTTTCTTATTCTTCATTCTATAGATAGAATCGAGTTCTATCACAAAATAATTATAATATTTCGAAATTGTTTCAAAAGCAAATTAATTGTTGGTGTGAATAGAAAATACAATTTCTTAAATAATAATTTCGATTTGATCAACTGAAAAAGTCTAAAAATTCTAGTATCGCCCAGTATACTTTTCAGGATAATTTAGTAGATCAGGATATTTTGACCTCAGTGAGGCCATGGACGTGGAGATCCTAAGGGGCCGTCCACAAAATACGTCACACATTATTAAGGAGTCTTACTTTTGGTGACATTGGGCAAAATAGTATGGGAATTTCCGTAAAAATGCGTGACAAGGAGGGAGGGTCTGAAAATCACAAAAATCGTGTGACGTAATTTATGTATGACCCCTAACCCCAGCAGTAGGCGTCATTTAGCTGAGATGATGATGAGGTCAATGATAATAGAGAGAACCACCTTTTGATGTATTTAGAGCATCCGGTTACTAACGGCCTATACGTTACTAAAGCCCTTAATTTACCTTAACACATAAGGAAACACTGATAAATACCTAAATGAATTAGGATTACATCTCATAATACACTGTCCTGATCCCAAAGAAAGGTTTTTCCGTTATGGTAACCAGACAGAATGATGGTACCTCAAACAATTCACCCTAACTGAACCAAATGCGAAAAGGACCAACTGCGAAGTGGACCAAATGCGACGAAACGATCCCAATGCAGGGCAAAGGCCTCCATCATTGAATACAAGTTACTACACCAATGATGGGGCATTATCCCGTTAACCAATCACAAATTTAGGAGACAGACATGACACGCATAGGTACAGCCTCTGACTAGTCGTAAAGTATGGTCATTATAAGTATTGTTTTCGTAAAAACCGTTAAATACTTACACCGTAGTGCTAATGATTGTAGCGGGGCGACACATTTCTTGAAAACATATTATCTAAACACAAAAACGATACGTAATAAGTGGAACTCCGGCAATACCAAAATAGTTCAACAAGCCGTTCACTTGAGTAGAGTACTCATAATAAGTTAACTAGCTATGCCCGCGACTTTGCCCGCTTGACTACACAATTCATAATTCATTTATTCACTTCAAATTTGTGATACAGAACAGGTTGATACCTTTGTAGAAGCAGTTGGTAGTGCTTGTCACAAATTTACCTTGTCACGTTGTGATTTCTGAGCTGCGCACTAATCTCTAAATACTCACGTTTAGTTAATACATTCATTGTTTCATTATTAAAACACATTTAATTTCACTTCAATAATAATCGAGTTTTGTTGTTTTGGTTATTGATCTGTCAATGACAAACAGCTGTCAGATGCGCATGCGACTGTCCGTATGCTCTGAATGACTAAAATAACGTTACGTTCGTTTGTCTACGTTTAGCAAACGCACGGAACCATATACTCATTTCACAAAGGTTGTGAATGAATTATTTCAAGAAACATCTTAATATTTGTTTTCTATATTTTTACGATTTGTATGTTAAAGTCATAACTTATTTAATGAAACTTCACGCAGCCGAAGTAAGTTTCATGAGCCTGGCAGAATGACGTTTGACCTTCGACAGATGTTTAAAAAAAGTTAATAAAAATAGTAGTGTTGCAGGTTTACAAACATTGGGAATTTATTTGGGAAAAATACTTGTCTTAAGGACTGGTTGGTAAAGAAAACAATCTAATTCAACGACCAGTCTGTAGTTTATAATTATAGTTAGAATATTAAAATAATGTAAATAATAACCCAAAAAGTTTGAATGTTTTCTTGTTTGTTTAATATGTGTGTTACAAAGAAATAGTTCCTTGTGATATTTCGATGGTTTTGGGGAGATTTGAGTTGGTGTGTTGAGCACTCAGAAATTCCTTCTTGACAATGATTTGCAAATTCGATTTCATTGGATTCGAGTTTCGACTTTTATTTGCAAGGATGTCGAGGAAGACACTTTCTTTCTTGCTGTTGAAGAGGTCGGCCAGGAAGCCGAAGGAGAAGACTGGCCGTTACCTCGCCTTTTTGATACCGGCTTATAGTCGCCGTGTATAATATTTATTATTTTGTTCCGGTTGAGTGCCATCTTTTGATGGCCGCTTGGTTTGGCTACCAGGCTTAGCACATTACCTTCCGTTTTATGCTGACTTTCCGCTGATCAAATGAAAGACGCAAGAAGCTTGATCTCGATGAGATTCGGGTTGGTACCACGCCACGTGGATGCATAAGGTTACCCTACCCTATCTTTGATGAAGTAAGTGGAAACATCTTCTTAATCCAGGTAGCAGTCTACAATTCCGGTTGCCGTTTATTAGTATTCCGTTCATAATTAAATTCAGATTATTCCGTTCAGTATAATTTACATGATAAGTTTGGTGGTACAACTCGCTCAGAAGTAGGGGTAATTCAGAGCCTTACAAAGGACTCACGCCTGAGATATCTGTGTAGCTTTTTAAGAGGTGGTAAGCTTGATCTCGATGAGATTCGGGTTGGTACCACGCCACGTGGATGCATAAGGTTACCCTACCCTATCTTTGATGAAGTAAGTAGAAACATCTTCTTAATCCAGTTAGCAGTCTACAATTCCGGTTGCCGTTTATTAGTATTCCGTTCATAATTAAATTCAGATTATTCCGTTCAGTATAATTTACATGATAAGTTTGGTGGTACAACTCGCTCAGAAGTAGGGGTAATTCAGAGCCTTACAAAGGACTCACGCCTGAGATATCTGTGTAGCTTTTTAAGAGGTGGTAAGCTTGGCCGGAGCAAATAAATATATTCTGTTAATTCATGCTCGTCTCTTTATTTACCACCTCATTCTGTTCATCCACATCACCCTCAACACCCTCGCTAAACCCAAAAACGTTGCAACCTTTTCAAGGCATCAGTGATACATTGTAATTACCTACTTTCTTTATAATACATTAATACATTATCCATTATCATAAATTACACTGTTAGATTTATTAAATTTTAAATAGTATTGTAATATTATAATATGTTAATATGTCTATCGCTCGCTACAATTTTTGGTACGTCTTGGTTGCATGCAATTAATATCATATAATGTAATTAATCCCTCGATCGTGAGTTATTCCAGACACAATTGAAATCAATTGTTATCGCGGCACGCGCGTGCCTCCTGGGGGTTGAGGTTTGTAGTTTGTGTCGTGTGGTACCGGACAGATACCCCGCCTCTTTTCTGATAATCTTTAGAGGCGACTAAAGGAGTTCTGCTAGAAGAATACGGGCACCGTTCTTTTGTCTACCATTAGCCAAACTGGCTAGCGTGGCAATTATGGCTAAATAAATCCTTTTATGAAATAGCCCATTTTCAGCAGTGGGCTGATAAAGACTGTTAGTAATAAATATTTTTACTACCACCATAGTGTAGAGGCGAACGCAAAGGTTTTTTTTTTTATTCTTGGTACACCAACAGGTTACATACAAACATTGACAAAACAAGAGAAATCAAACGTAGCATCTAGTATGCAACCCAATTACAGGTGAACACAACATTATAAATAGGTACAACAGACATAGGTAAATAAGTAATAGCTTAAAGTTTGATTCAAATATGTAGCGTGTGACAAGATGCAACAAGATTACATAAATGAATAATTAAAATTTTAAATAAAAACATAAAATAAACAATTTTAAATTAGCCATTCAATCACCTTGTTTGCAAGGTGTCTTTTGCTTATCGGAGTATTTTTCTACATTTTCTCGCGTGTTTTTGGTACCTTCGTAGTTTTTGTTTTAAATAGTTACCAACCTACTTCGGGATCAGAGGTGCGATTGTGTAAAGCAATCGTATTCATTTGACAGTTCATAACGTACGGTATAATCTGTCAAACGGCTAATTCTAATTGTGTACGGAGTTCATTTATCGTTAACGATTGGGTCGTTAATTTTAAACGATGAGTGAATGATGTACATGATTTTGACAGATAATTCGAATTGCGTAAGTCTTATGAGCTCATTGCTAATGTCAAATGATTGCGGTGACTCTTGACTCACGACAATCGTAAATTTTACCCTCTTATGTACGCAAATTTCTTCAAATTGTTACATTTTCTTTTAAAGAAAATGTTGTTTTATCTTTATTTAAATTAGGTACACTCTTTCTTGTTTGTTTTTGATAGAACGCCTTAATTTAATTTAATATTTTTTTTAATTACTTGTGTTTTTATTTAAACAAATGCAAAGTTTTGTTTCACTGTGACAGTTAACACTTGACATTCACAGAACATAAATAAAATAATATACTACGTCAGAGAACACTTTATGTAGTCCACTGGAGTTTTGCGCGTGAAACGAGAAGAGAAAGATGGATTTTGTTGCGAAATTTTGTGAACTTATCTTAAGCGGCATTTATTGTGATAAAGTGGTGGCATTGTTATAATAATGTGTCAGTGAGTAGGATAAAAAAATAAAACTGAGAAACAAGAAAAGGCGCTCCTATTTGACTTTGATCCACGTCCTCACGTAAAACTACCGTAATCATTGAAATGTATATAACACCCATACATTTCAATGAGTTAGGTTAGTTTAGGTTTAGGTTAGGTTAGGCTATTATGTTTATGCAAATTTAAATGATATTGTATGTATAAAAAAAATACATTATAACTAAAAAGACTAGGCTGTATGGACTCGTCCGAAGCCGTTAAACTTTTAGGAAATAAAAAACGTAGTCCTCTAACGCCACCTATTGTCGAGTAGCAGGAAACTCGTATTTCATTCGTTTTTTGCGTTTGGTTATATCAATTGCAAAGGTAAATTTTTAATTTAAATTCAATGTTTTTATGAAATAAAGTGTGTTTTTGGGTTGAAATAGTAAAATTTGATTAAAAACCTGCATTTATATTTGAATACAATTTAATATTATGTTAGAAAAAAATTAGTATTACCGAATGTTTTGCGATAATAAAACGCAAATCCATGAAACGTTTTTATACCACCGGTCACTTTTCGGTCTTCATGGAATGGACAAAATTACACAATTAGAATTTAATTATACGATCGATGATCAATTGTATTCATTGTCCATCCATGAAAAACCTTACACAATCGCACTACAGAGGTGCGATTGTGTAAAGCAATCGTATTCATTTGACAGTTCATAACGTACGGTATCTGTCAAACGGCTAATTCTAATTGTGTACGGAGTTCATTTATCGTTAACGATTGGGTCGTTAATTTTAAACGATGAGTGAATGATGTACATGATTTTGACAGATAATTCGAATTGCGTAAGTCTTATGAGCTCATTGCTAATGTCAAATGATTGCGGTGACTCTTGACTCATGACAATCGTAAATTTTACCCTGTTATGTACGCAAATTTCTTCAAATTGTTACATTTACTTTGAAAGAAAATGTTGTTTTATCTTTATTTAATTTAGGTAAACTTTTTCATGTTTGTTTTTGATAGAACGCTAGAATTTAATTTAATTTTTTTTTAATTACTTGTGTTTTTATTTAAAACAAATGCAAAGTTTTGTTTCACTGTGACAGTTAACACTTGACATTCACAGAACATAAATAAAATAATATACTACGTCAGAGAACACTTTACGTAGTCCACTGGAGTATTGCGCGGGAAACGATAAGAGAAAGATGGATTTTGTTGCGAATTTTGTGAATTTATCTTAAGCGGCATTTACTGTGATAAAGTGGTGGCATTGTTATAATAATGTGTCAGTGAGTAGGATAAATAAAATAAAACTGAGACACAAGAACAGGCGCTCCTATTTGACTTTGATCCACGTTCTCGCGTAAAACTCCCGTAATCATTGAAATGTATATACCACCCATACATTTCAATGAGTTAGGTTAGTTTAGGCTTAGGTTAGGTTAGGCTATTATGTTTAAGCAAGTTTAAATGATATTGTATGTATAAAAAAATTTACATTATAACTAAAAAGACTAGGCTGTATGGACTCGTCCGAAGCCGTTAAACTTTTAGGAAATAAAAAACATAGTCCACTAACGCCACCTATTGTCGAGTAGCAGGAAACTCGTATTTCATTCGTTCTTTGCGTTTGGTTATATCAATTGCAAAGGTAAATTTTTAATTTAAATTCAATGTTTTTATGAAATAAAGTTTGTTTTTGGGTTGAAATCGTAAAATTTGATTAAAAACCTGCATTTATATTTGAATACAATTTAATATTATGTTAGAAAAAAATGAGTTTTACCGAATGTTTTGCGATAATAAAACGCAAATCCATGAAACGTTTTTATACCACCGGTCACTTTTCGGTCTTCATGGAATGGACAAAATTACACAATTAGAATTTAATTATACGATCGATGATCAATTGTATTCATTGTCCATCCATTAACAACCTTACACAATCGCACTACAGAACAATGTAAGTATGCGATGTTGTCAACATTTATTATATACATATTTTACTTTAAGATATCATCAAACCATATAAATTTACTCGTATTATTTACAGCAAACCAAACCATTACCAGTTCGGGGTTGTTCGTCGCAGAAACCTTGCGGTTCGGTTGGCCCTTCGAAATGGTCAATAACGTTTTGCGGTCGCAAACCTAGAGCAAGTTCATTACAGAGATACGTACGTGTGGCTATTTTTAAACGACGATATTAAAAGGAGGTTTACAATGGGGACTACCGTTTCTTTGCTCACCAGTTGGCGCCACTGTAGACTGAGGTCCGGAGTTATAGCTGTCAAAAGCGATTGGCGCCGAAACAAAGTGTTATATCTTGAATCTAAGGTTATATTGTTTATAAATAACTATCTTGATATCAACAAACTAACTTCTGAAATAGTTGCTCTTGAGGCCGCCTATTTTTGCGCTTTTTCTTAATTCCGCTTTTAAAGCGTTCACACTTCACATTAATCGCCAAATAATCCATATTTGCGCTATTTTACGAAGGAGATCACTTTCCAGCAGGTAAATTAAATAAATTATAATTTATGCAACAAATTCCTCTAAAACCAGTACAAAGTGAATGATATTGGACCTCACGCGACACTAGCGCCTCTAGTGGCAAATTCACTAGCGATAGCCCCTATTCAACGCTTGCAACTGGACTTGGCCATTTAGAAAGTAGGTAGGTATTGCGACAAAAGTTTTCTTAATATAATGAGAGACTGGCCAGTTATAATCCATTTTGAAAATATAAAATAGTATAAGATCCCACCATACAACGACCTTCACCGAGCTGGTTATTGGTGGGATGTTGTATGGTGGGATCTTAGACCAAAACTAATCTTATAGAAAACAGCACATCAATCAGGCTTCACCATCTTAACTTCCTTGACATAGTTGCGTATTTGCAACAAAAAAGATATGTGCCTGATATTGTACAGGTCACTGTACTTTACAATATGAACAAAGGTGTTATTATTATTAAATTTAAAAAAGCCAATCCATCTCTTAGAATCTTTGAATAGATTTTAAATAACCAGTTCAAACTACAAGCGACCTCTACAGCGGTAATTGGCAAATCTTCAATACGAAAGCAGCCACACACACATGAAAGAAGTTTGTACCAAATGCAGATAGATGGCGCTATGTAGAATACAAACCTCATCCTATCGACATAGGCTAAAAAACTTCATACAAATTAACAGCGAAATAAAAATAAATGAAGAGCGATGAAAGCATAATTAAATACCTGCGTAACAAATAAACAAAGCAGAGCATGGCAATCGTAGTTCACGCCTTGATTTGCAACGACTCGAAGTAAATTACTTGATTTGTTTTTAGGTAAAATAAGTGAATTAAAAAAGTCTACTTTTCAACAGCCACAAAAAAAGAAGATTTTTAATTTTACGCGTATTTTTTCTAACATTTTATCAGGTGGACTTTTGATATTCTATAAGGGAATAGGGACGCACCACCACTTCTCGTACTTTGAGTGTCGTTAGATGCGACTAAAGGGAAAAGTATCCTGCCAGAAGAGATTGCCCGAGGGAATAATGAACACAAGCGTTAGTATAAATTACGTTAAATAAAATTAACGCCTCCGTAAGGAAGAATGACATCGTAATAGAAACAGTCTTCTAATACACGGTCGTAAATTATTTCATTTCGAAGACAATAATATTTGGTACGTTGTATGAATGTGTTAGAATGTTTGTTTCACTTATATCTGCCATCGCAATAAGATTTACGAGTGCGTCGTTTATTTATTAAAAGGCTGAACTTCGCCCTCTGCCACCGTTAGGGAGAAATAGTCAAGTAAGGAACTTTTCATTGGGAAGTAATTTTACTCGTTATTATAAGATAGTGAAAGTTCAGGGAGGCGATTCTCGCGCAATAGACATAATGTCGAATTAGAGATAATATGTCGAAATAAAATGGCGGATATCGATTGAAACAGAATTTTCGTATTCTCAAAATGTCACCTTAGAGATATGTCTATGCCTAGCGCTCGACTTGCAACGAGTGGTAAATGTCAGTCGAGATGAATGTCGCGCGCAAAGTCTATCGAAAATTTTCCCTGGCGCAGTTCTTCTTCAGCTTCTAGAAACTCCACCAACCTCGACTTTTGTATTGAAGTCGGGTACTGTTTTTTATTAGACATATTTTTAAAATTCCGTGATATTCTCGTAAAATAAAACCCTCTTCTTCTAAAACTCCTGTAATCATTTAAATATATAAACCACCCATACATTTCAATGAGTTAGGTTAGTTTAGGTTTAGGTTAGGTTAGGCTATTATGTTTATGTACCTAAGTATTTATAATATTGTATGTATTTTGAATTGTCATTTTAACTAAAGACTAGGCTGTATGGACTCGTCCGAAGCCGTAAAATTTTTATGAAAAAAAAAAGGAAAATTATGTTACATTTCATGCAAATTTATTTATAAAAAAAAGTTCCCTTACTTATGAACCCGTTTTATGAGATTTTTTTGTAAATACTATACTGCAGTATTAAATTGTTGATTTATGGAGTAGTTTCATATTTTAGAAACCATTAAAAATTGCGTATTCATTTATCCCGATTATGATTCAACACAATCGAGAAAACGGAACGCAGCCAGTGATAGGGATTCAAAAAATCTGCGACTTTTATCTCTATTGATCCCGAGAATACGATTATAGAAGTTTTGTGACATTTTTCGATAGACATTTAAAATTCGACATTATCTCGAATTAGACATATCTCGCAAGAACTGAGAATCGCCTTCCTGACAGTAGCACCCTACTTACCTACCTACCTCTCAAAACCTGGGTATGTACCCGATGGCACATTAAATGTACCAGATGGCAGGTTAAACAAATTAACACACGGGTCTGTTTCACAATCATTAAGTAAAGGCTTAAGTAGTTACTCAACGAGTTAATTACATAGAGGTTTTAAACGAACTTTCTTTGCATTTCACAATCATTATATAATTAGTACTTACAAGTTACGTTTCGTTTCAAGGTAAGAATAATTTATGTGTTTCTATAAAGTATAGTAATCACAGATTTATCATTAAAAATATTTTTGTTATGATTATAAGTAATAAAAACAATAAATTCGTACAAAAAATGTTTACACTGTAATGTAAATGAGTCATTTCACCTTTTCTAAAATCAATGTTTCTGTAAGAATGGAACGCAACGAGGTTTCAACAAAAAGTCTATGTCGAGTCAACGTCAGTTAGTCAGTAAATGACAAATGTCAAATTTGCCGACGTTTGGTACTTTTTGTGTGGTGATTTTGTTTGCATTGAATTTACCATTACGAACATTGTGTTATTTTACAATGACTGCAAAACTGTCCATTTAAATAATAAAATAACTTGTTGTTGATGAAAATTTGGAAATGACGTATTTGAGGTTATCTTTTTAAATTTACTTGTCAAGTAAAAGGCTACTTGGCAGTGCATCCGGTGATTAACTTAACGAGCAGATAAAGTGGTGAATTAACCCTACTCAGGGATTGTGAAACGTGAAAAATAGTTTACTGAGCAGATAGGGTCGAAGTAGCTTACCCAGAACTTTACTCAGCGATTGTGAAACAGGCCCTAATCCCTTTCTAAGAAACCTTACATCATAATCATTGAGTCATAGACAAGTATTACTAACATTATTTGTCTTAAAAACTCATCTTGTACCTCATCTAGTACAGTGTACAGTGTAGACTCACGAGGAAATGATGATTAATCAGCCATTATTACGTACCTGTAACGAAGAAAAATTATCAATCAATTTTATCTTTTGTCATTGCAGCTGTATAATATCTACTGTAGTCAACTTATAGTTAATAATGCACTTAATGGAGCATTATTAACTATCGAAAACATTATTTACTTAATCTCATTTCAAATGAAATCTTAATGTCCTTGATGAAAATTAAGTTTCTGAAATCTATCTACTCAGTATAACCACATTAATCCTATTGATGATTATATCAAAGATTATATCTCTTAGCTCTCATATTATCAGACTCGTAAAACGCCTGAAATTTTTAAATAGCAAAAGCACACATCGTGAGTTTGATAATACATTCTCTGCCAGGAGGCGTTTGAAGTTTGAACGAGCTTGTCAACTTCTCTAAAGATCGAGAAAAATATGAAACTGATAGGCACTACGAAGAAATGTCGTGGTTTCAGATCTCGCTTGAGCCATACATTTTTTTTTTGTCAGATAAGAGCATTTCAATTGCTAAAATAACATTTAAATTACCTGCATTAAGTAAGAAGTTAGCCGGTTAGCAGTCCAAAGCAAACAAATCTTAGGAATAAAAAATATAACTAGTAGCATCAGTCCTAGTAAGTAATCAACATTAGTCCACTGCTGAGCATAGGCTTCTCCAAAACGAGGATTCTGCCATAATCGCCAATTCGCCACGCTTGGCAGGCTGCTTGGCGATCGCAGTTTGGCAAATGGTGCCATGGTGAGAAAAAGCTGTTGCCCGTCTTTTTTTTAGTTATCCTATATTAATATATCACCAAAACATTTCTTTTATTTTTGTTTATATTTCTGGGATATAGAAATGTGTTTTTCAATTATTATGTTTAAACATTGAACCTGTCTACAACCATAAAGTAAAGGTGCCACCCTCCATTTAGGAGGGGAGGGGCAAACACCCCTCGGTAAGTGACGAGATGAGAGCTAGACGGTGAAAAAATAGTCTGGGAGAGACAATACAACATACGTACCCACATACTTATCACAAAGACTGCCACAGTATACTATAAGAGAAATGCAGAAGATGTTAAAGTTTCAACATTGACACCAATCAAACGCCCCATTGGACGAGTGGTTTAGCTACCCAAAATCTCATGGTCCTGAGTTCGATTCCCGGGTCGGACAGCAAGAGTTTTTCGAACATTGGTCGGGTTTGTGATCGATCATAAACCCGCATTTGGCAAGCCTAGTGATTAAGCCTGTACCAAATACGAATCATTGCTGCGGTAACTTGAATTTAATGAAGGAGGCCTTCGACCTGCATTAGGATAATTACAAGCTGTTACTTTTTTTTTAATTTAACTGATCTTTTTATTCTAATGTAATCGCTAAAGTGTGTATAGATTGAGTAACCATCACGCCAATTACTGAACTGAAATATACAAATAATCTAGTAGTATAAAATCAAAATCAGTTAAAATCAGTTTTATTTCTGCAAATAGGCCCCAGGAGGCGCTTTTACACGTCCCAATATTTAAACCTACCACTGCTTCGGGACAAGTCTGGGCTAGTGCCGAGAAGAAGCAGCGCAAGAAACTCGGTCACTATTGTCAGCCTCTTTTTAAATAAATTTTTACAAGGTAAGGTAATTTTTACAAGGTTTAAGCAAGTACGAGCTGGGACAACTTAATGCCATACATTTCTATCATTTAAATAATCATTAACAGTGTAATAGCCCTTTTTCATTAAAATAACTTTAACATACGATTTAAGTTTATGTACAGGGAGTTCAGCAATATCCTATAGGTAATGTTTAGAGTGCTTTATACCACGGAAGAAATATGGGAGTCATATTATGATAGCATAACAATTATTGTATTAGTCAGTTTTCGAAATTCTCGCGGATGAAACGGGTGCCCTTCGGTTCGCCTAAAATTTAAAGTCCTAATTTCATTTGGCCGAACCGTATTGGCCTAAACTTATAACGTATAATTATTGTCTAGTCTAACAGTTGTTTACGCACTATTATAGTTTGGTCTAAAAATTTAAATTTCAGAATGTCTAATAGCAATAAAGCATGCATGCTCACTTCTTTGCAAGCATGCATGCATGCATGGCTATTTCAAATATTGATATATTTTTTAACCTGCTGCGTATAAAAATTTGGAACTGTAAATGGTAGATGTCAGGATATATTCGGCTAATTGTCGCATTTGGGAAATTATAATACGGCGATATTCTATAAGGCGTAGTAAAAATTGGCTAAACGCGTTTAGGAAAAGTAAAAATGTGCGAAAATTTTTTAGGCTAATAGTTTGTGTGCCAATGACAATTAGGAGTACAAACAATTAGGCATTCCGATATATACCCGGATGAAACATAAGTTCCCGGGCAGGATTTAGTAATGTTGAATAGCTTAGTAAACCATGACCAAAACCCACAATACCAGGTTTTTATTTATAAGCCTAACTCAAAATGGCTCTATACACCTAATCATTACCAAACAAAACCAGAAAATTACGAGTATATACTAGATTTTTATTATTTTTATAATGAATAATTTAATAAAAAATTAAACAACTACCTTTAGTGCAACTGAACTGGATTAAATGTAAAATACTTCTTGAAAATAAATTACAACTTATAAGCCTTTCTGTACATTTTTCTTGGCGACTAAGCCTACCGTATCCCATTGTATACTGTGGTTAAATGCCTAGCTAAATACAAGAAGACTAGGCAAGGGTTACCTTCACAAATTGCGCCTTAAGCCTTTGATAATAAAACTTCAAACGCGTTAACTGGATGGTAGACGATATAAAAAGGAACTAGAAATCACAAACTAAGCGCGAGTCGTGAGGAAAAAGGATTTCCAAGAAGGGTTGCATCCTTTCAATCTTCCCTCTGGAATAACGAGAAATGGAAATGGTGGAATAATTTTTTGGAGAAGACATAATCCTTTAAAAAATTGCCATTCAAACAGAAACAAAATAACTATAAATAATCACCTAAGAAGACATTAATATGCATGCTCAGATTAACGCACATAAACGGCCAGTTCCATTAACCTATCTATCTTCAGTTTTGGCATATCAGAGATAGAAAACAACGTCTGTCTTTGTTTCTCTGGACGGCAAAATCAGAGATAGAAACTGTTTCCTATCTTCGAAATGTCAAAACTAGCGATAGATAGATTTTGTTGTTACGAGTTACGACTACGAGCGAGACTTTTTTTACCTACATAAATAAACGCACACAAACAATGAGATTATTGGCTGTTCATTCATCATAATGCAAATTGTGAAGGAAGTCAAGAATATCAACAACATTATGAAATCTTCAATGAACTATAACGCACAAGACGCAACTGCTACAAAAATTCAGAATTGATATTAGTAGACATACTTGACAATTAGTACACATTGTCACATTCAGACTTGGCATATGCCCACGATGAACTACTACTCCTGAAAAATCCAAAACAACGCGCGATTCATACGACAGACAACGCCATCTGTCCTCACCAATTTGAACTATTGTTTGAGAAAGGTATTATAAAACTGTACGTAGATTGCTTTGGTTTATTACAATTTTCATAAAACACATTATGTGAAGAAAGATAAGTATTGGAATAATTTTGTTTTAAATAAAAACATAGTAAACTTTTAATAGACTAGAATCATAGATAAATATTATAATTCTTAAAAGACCACATTCATAAAACACCACATTTGCTAAACATCATTTATTTATTTAATTTGCACAAATAAAAATAAGTACAAAAGGTGTACTTAATGCCAAATGGCATTCTCTACCACTATACCAGTGGCTAAGCAGAAATGTTTTGTGGGCAATGCGACAAAGTATTTTATTTTCTTTATTGGGTTTCCTTACAGTTATTATTACACAATACATTTACATAAGTAACAATTTCCAACATGTCTTATACTAGGTGCATAACTAATTACAAGGGAACACATCATGCATTATCTGTGTATGAAAAACAAAAACATACCTAAGTATATAATTATAATATTATCATTTAAATTTATTTGTAGCGAAATTCATAATCCGATCACGAAAGCCAGTAAAAGAGTCTGAACAAATGTCTATCGATGCGCTACACTCATACTTAATTTAGATACGGGAGAGTTTGAACCAAATTTCGTCCTACGCCTTGGTGGATTCATGGGTTGAAGAGGCCTTCTAGGAAGACAGACGTGTGGGTGTCCGAAAGCAGAAAGAACTAAGCAGAGGAGGGCAGTCTATTTTGTTTCTGAATAATTTGTAGAAGAACATAAGATCGGAAATCTCTCACCATGCTTCTAGAGACAACATTTTGATAACTACAAAATGACATAAAATTAATTTTCAGCATCAACATACTCATCATAACAACATATTCTCACAATATCATGATCTTAGAAAGACCACATTCGCAAAACACTAGTTCTTGGTATATCACATTCAAAGTACAGTCGCTGGAGTTAAAGTTTTTATTCAGACCCAATTATTAAGAAAAAAACAAAAAAGAAATAGAAATTTTCCTAAAATAATCCTATCCTCAAAAAATACATCTTAGTTCTTGTAATTAATTATGTTTTTATTTCTTGGTTCTTAATGTCGTGGCAATTTACATATCAAGAAAAACTGCACATAAGCGTTTCAAACAACTTGAATGCATATTATTTTTATTTACACAATCATTGACTGTACTTGTATTTATTTTCAACTACTAATCTATTTCGTTTTAAAAAAAAAGCTTATACCAATATAATTAGTAACACCGCCAATACGTCGTACCGCACTGATTTTAAAATATAAATAATAACCATATTCTCCATGTAGGTAGTTGTACTGGTTTATTTTTTTGAATGCTAATGAATTTAGACGTAAAGAAATAATATTTAACTTACTAAACAAGTAATCACTATGTTTAATTACAAGAAATTGCAATAAATTATAACTCGATGATGGCATTGTCATTCATTACTCATATAAGAGGGCTCAGATTTTGATTAAGACCCACGATTTTCGATCTACGAATCTTACCATTAGAAAGATAATATTTTTTTATACTTATACACAAAATATCAGATCTCGGAAAACCCTGTTTTTTTATAAATTAAATTTTAAAATTTAATAAATGTTAATTTATTTTGAGAGAATATATTTTTTTTATTGCTGTCATTGCCATGTGTTGCGTTTCGTTATTCGACTTTTAGAGCCAAGTAAGGTTAGGGTGTCGCAAAGACCTATTTCCAGCGCAATCGTTTCTGCCACTGAATGTATCATAGCCACCTGATTGGCCTTTAAACGCCTAGGGATAGTTTAGGACAATTTTGTGGCTAAATGGTAGTCACTTATGTAGTTATTTAAGCAATTTATCAACTTGCGGAGTATTGCGCCTTTTCATAAGATTTTGATTTTTCTATGAAGATTTTACATTTTGACAACCGATTTTCATTTTTTATTCTTATATGTCAAATGAAACGTGTTTTATGTATGGTGCTTATATTATTATCGAAAAAGAAACATTTAATAATACTTAATTGCTTACAAAGTCCAGTAGGTTAGGAAAGGTGTAGGTTAGGTTAGGTTAGATAGAACAGTGACAATGCAAAGTCGTGAAGGCGACAGAGCGTAGCGAACGTGCCGCGGCAGCGGCCGCCGAGCGCCTCAAAAATACAAAAAAAAACGAAACGATTGCGCTGGAAATAGGTTAGGTTAGGTTCAGGTTAGTACACACCCTTTGCGATACCCGAACCGAATCATTTTTCATACATTTGATGTTAGATTTCAATAATATTATAAAATTCATATCTCCTAAACGAAGCATTTCCGAAGGGGGGGGAGTGGTACCAAGGGGTAGCACCCTCCCCCCCTCCCCCCTCACCAACGCCCGTCGACTGAATCGTAGGTGCTTAATAAAAATTTTTTCCACTGTTACTTTCATACATGCCGTCGCATTTTTTTTGGAGCCCAATGTACTTTCCCACCTTTTCTTAAAATATTATGCTGAACGCTGCTCTACACGTAGAGAATGTTGTGTTTTGCGAGTATCTATACTAATATTATAAAACTGAAGAGTTTGTTTGTTAGTTTGAACGCGCTAATCTCAGGAAGTACTGGTTCGAATTGAAAAATTCTTTTTGTGTTGGATAGTCCATTTATCAAGGAAGGCTTAAGGCTATATTGCCTTAAGCCTTAAGCCTATAACATTACGCTGCGACCAATAGGAGCGAAGCATCAGTGAAAAATGTTGCAAAAACGGGGAAAATTATTTATATCATTTGACGCGGACGAAGTCGGGGGCAACGGCTATGGTCTTATAAGGTAAGATATTTGGATAAAAGTAACAGCCTATAATCATCCCACTGCAGGGAAAAGGCTTCTATCATTGAATTTAAGTTACCACAGCAATGATGGGTGTACTGGCATAATCACCACGCTTGCCAAATGCGGGTTGGTGATCACAAACCCAAGCAACGTTCGAAAATTCTAAACTTTTTGTTGCCCGACCCGGGATTCGAACCTGGGACCCCGTGATCTTGGCCCGGTATTTACCCACCCGACCACTAGACCACAGCACTAGACCAACAGGGGTTAGATATTTGGAGAATATGATGTTAAGAGACATAGATTTAATATTAAATCTATGTTAAGAGAGTATGATATTTTGAGAACGTGGTGTTATATGAATGTGCAATGGGGACTACCGTTTCTTTGCTCACCAGTTGGCGCCACTGTAGGTCCGGAGATATAGCTGTCAAAGGCGATTGGCGCCGAAACAAAGTGTTATATCTTGAATCTAATTAAGGTTATATTGTTTATAAATAACTATCTTGATATCAACAAACTAACTTCTGAAATATTTGCTCTTGAGGCCGCCTATTTTTGCGCTTTTTCTTAATTCCGCTTTTAAAGCGTTCACATTAATCGCCAAATAATCCATATTTGCGATATTTTACGAAGGAGATCACTTTCTAGCAGGTAAATTAAAGAAATTATAATTTATGCAACAAATTCCGCTAAAACCAGTACAAAGTGAATGATATTGGACCTCACGCGACACTAGCGCCTCTAGTGGCAAATTCACTAGCGTTAGCCGCCATTGTGCATGGTCTTTTTAAATAATGATATAATTTAGCGACGCGACGGAGGAAAGAAGAACTACAGGGTGTTAGGTAAATGGTATTTAAAAAGCCGAAACTAGCCTGTGTTAACATTATATATAAATATGTACTATGTAGTATTATATTATCTATGACTATGGTGAAGTTAGAATTTTGATATCATCATCTTGAAAAGAAAATTTCATACAATTCGGAATTTAAAAATTTTAGTTTGCAAGAAAAAAAAGGGTATAGGTATATCGGATTGGCGAATTATTTGTACTCCTAATTGTCACTGGCACACAAACTTTAAGCCTAAAATTATTTTGCACATTTTCACTCTTTATAAACGTGCTTAGCCTATATTTACTACGCCCTACTGTATATCGCCGTATTATAATTTGCCAAATGCGACATTTAGCCGAATATATCCTAATACCTACCATTTACAGTTACAAATTTTTATTCGCAAAAAGTTAAAACTTTGTCAATATTTTAAAGAAGCATGCATGCAAGCAAGCAAGCAAGCAATTTTTAGACCCAACTATGATAGTGCGAAAACAACTGTTAGGTTCGACAATAATATTATACGTTGTCAGTTTAGGCCAATACGGTTCGGCCAAATGAAATTAGGTCTTCAAATTTTAGGCGAACCGAAGGGCACCCAAAAAAATGATCTCAACAGATGGCGATACCTGTATAGCCAACGGATTAACTGTTAATTCAATTATTTTAAGATTTGAAGATTATTCCGAATATGTCTGTTCGAACGGCGCCCGCGCACGCCGCGGTTCAACGACCTTGCGACAAGTTCAGCTCATTAACGTTTAAAGGCGGGTCCTTGCGAAGGATAACACGACAAGTGGGCAGCGCGATGACCCGTGGAAGGGCGAGTGCGCACGCGCCACTGGCTCGGCCAGTACGTATGTATGTACCTACAGTCAATAGTTGGATTGGATACGCAAATATAAACTGAAAATTTCGGTACTAGGCTTAGATTAAAACAAAAAGATTTCTTATTTTAATATAAGGTAGGTAAAAAACATTTATGAAAATAGGTCATTTCAAGAATAGGTCCTTTTAAGAATAAAAAATAAGTATAAACGACTGCTGGTCCTTTTGCGAATAGATCTAATACTACTAAACCGGTACCTATCAAGGGGACCACTAGAACTAAGTGCTGCCATCAATTGATTTAACTTTATTGACGACCATTTGGATCAGCGGTAGTTAACGCTGCTTCTGAGCCATGGGTCGCGGGTTCGATCCCCGCACAGTACAAATATTTGTGTGCATGAACATGTCTGTTTGTACTGGTCAGGGTGTTTTCTATGTATTATAAGTATGTATTTACAAAAAAAATGTATATAAGTAAGTTTATCGGTTGTCTAGTACCCCATACGACAGGGTACTTAATAGTACCTTAATTTGGGACTAGATGGCTCTGTGTGGCCCAGTGAGGCGTGTCTTAAATATTTATAAAAATTACCTACAACTAAACGAAATTAATTCTCAAAAAACTAGAACACTATCATTTTAGCAAATTCCCTCTAGTATTTATTGAATCACTGTTAACTGCTTTTCATTCAGGCATCTTTCGTATTGTACGTTATTGCTTAAAGCGGCCGCTTTTGGCGTTAGCGACGAATTCGACTTTATAAACAACTAAATAAAAAGTTTACTTTGATTTAATAAATACTAGAAGTACTCGTAATTTGCTAAAATGATACTGTTCTAGTTTTTTGAGAATTGATTTTGTTTAGAAGTATAGAATTAAATCAGCGGGCAGCAACGTCTTCTCGTAGATCCTAAGAAAAAAACCGGCCAAGTGCGAGTCGGACTCGCGCACGGAACGGTTCCGTACCAACTTTAACTGAATTAACAATATTTAATTGACTGCAAAAATAACTCTGTTTTTCATAGTGTTTGTATTAAGGACAAGTTACATTTGCGGTTGTTGAAAATGTGCTATTTCTCAAAAACCACTGGTTCGATCTCGTTCAAACCAACTTTGTTTTTTATTAGGTTCTCCAACAGTTATAACACTAAAACAATTATGGTAAATACATTCAATATTTAAGAACTAAGTGCATAACCTCTTAAAGGAAAACACATCATGCAAAATAAAGAAATACTTAAAATAGGTTACAGGTATCCGATCCTAATGAGACAGCTATTAATGTTTATGTATAAAAGTAGGTTATTTTGTGAACAAGTCCTATTTATTTTAATTTACAAATATTTTTTGGAGAAAATGTCCTTGATCAGCCTGCGAAAGCGAAACGGAAAATCAGAATTAAGATCCACTGACGCGCCGCATTCATTATAGAGTCTAGCAATTCTGGGAACAGGAGAGAAACGACCTAGCTTAGTGCAGCGCATAGGTGGATTCATGGGTTGGATGGGCTTTCTTAGAATTCTATTAGGTACCCTGAAGCCAAAGGAACTGATCAGAGAGGGACAATCTATCTTATTTTGGAGTAGTTTATATAGAAACATTAGATCTGATATGTCCCTTCTAGCTTCCAACGGCAGCAGTTTAAAATGAAGAAGCCTACTTTTGTATGATTTTAACGAGTGAGCTTTGCCTACAGAATACGCTAAGTGCCATAAAAATCTTTTCTGAATCCTTTCTAAGCGCAGAGAATGTATTGAAAAATGTGGCCTCCAAACAACGCTGCAATATTCTAGAATACCTCGCACAAAACTATTGTAAAGAATCATCTTGGTTTTGATAGTCTTAAAAATCTTACCGTTACGAATAATGAAACCAAGCATTCCTGAAGCACTTTTTGCAATGCGGTCGAAGTGTGGGATAAAAGTGAGCTTGCTATCAAGTTGTACTCCCAAATCACGAACATGTCAACTTTGTGTAATATAACTCCATTGATTTGGTATGAAGAATTAATAATATTGTGTTTCCGTGTAAATTTTATATGTGTGCACTTATTGGCGTTAAGGCTCATTTTGTTTTCCAGACACCACTTGACCAAACCATCCAAATCCCTTTGGAGGAGTGTAACATCTTGAGCTGACTCGATTTCTCGGGCAATTTTTAGGTCATCAGCGTATAAATACGATTTGGCATAGTTTAAACTTTCGTTGAAAGTATTAGTTAAGATCTACACTATGTACTTTTTTCAAAATTTTCATTTGCTTAGTTTAAAAGTTAGAGGTGGGGGGGGACCCATTTTACCACTTCGGAATCGTCTATCTTCCAAATGTTAGACTTTTGGAAAAAATGGTTCTACTAAACATCTATGTCATTTTAAAAGACCTATTCATAGATACCCCATACGCATCGGTTTGAGTATATTTTTTTTGTTTTAGTTCTATGTATGGGAAGCCCCATTGAATATCATTTTTATTTTTTGTATAAAAATCGTAAAGCGGTCAACAGGATACACCGACCTACCAAGATTCAACTATGTAATGCTAATACCTAAGAATTAAATACTTTCAGAATAAAGTGTCTGTGACATACGGACGGACGAACACACAGACAGACTACAGACTTGACGAAACTATAAGGGTTCCGTTTTTGCCATTCGGCTACGGATCTCTAAATATATGCAAACATTACTGTCTACCTTCCTATCTAGATAACACTGGACAATGTTCAGCATCCATCTTATTTTTTCTACACTTTACCTATAATAATTAATATTCCACCCATTAGCGCAGTTGGTGCGCGTGAATCAATGCGCGACCTTGCCGAGTTTATTTTCAATCTCACTTCTTTGCTGACGCTCCAACAGTTTGTGTCCCGCTCGCAACATTACTACGGCTTTGCTTAATACTAGTACTACACAGAGAATGCTCGAGTGGTCCGCTAATCCTTTGCGTGACAGGGACCTTACAATGTCCATATTAGGGTATAATATGCCGTATCTAGCTAAGTTAAAATATGCATTTAAATATTCTGACGACCTCCGTGGCGGAGTGGCGTACACACCGGTTTTCAAGGTGTCGCCTGCTCCGAGGTCCCGGGTTCGATTCCCGGACGGGTCAATGTAGAAAAAAAAATGTGTTTTTCTACATTTTCTCGGGTCTGGGTGTTTGTGGTACCTTCGTTGTTTCTGGTTTCCAAAATACGAATGCTTTAAATAGTTATTCAAATTGGATCAGGGCAATGTATGTGATGTTGTCCACAATTATTTATTTATATAAATATTATAGTAAAGTTGGAAATTTTAAAAGAAAGTTTTGTTTACACCATTTATAAGTCGAGAACGGCTGGACCGATTTTTATGATATTTGTGTTTTTTTGGGTTTGTCTTCATCGGGAATAGGCTAAAGAGTATTAAAAATGTTGGAAAGTTAAGGTAATATTTGATGGCAATGACATTTAGGACGTCAAAATCAAATTATGTACATTATTTTAAGGCGATACGAAGTTCGATAATTCGATACTAGCTGAACCTAGGTAGTAAATGAATAAAGAGTAGAGAAGAATCTATACTAATACTATAAAGCTGAAGAGTTTGTTTGTTTGTTTGAACGCGCTAATCTCAGGAAGTACTGGTCCGATTTGAAAAAATATTTTTGTGTTGGATAGTCCATTTATCGAGGAAGGCTTTAGGCTATATAACGCTGCGACCAATAGCGAAGCATGAGTGAAAAATGTTGCAAAAATAAACGCGATCATAATAACGGAAATTGACGTGGACGAAATCGCTGGGGACAGCTAGTATATAATAAATAAGACAAATCGAAAATTGACCTAAGTTTAATACTGAAGTGTTTCAAGCCGGGATAAATAAATCAGAAACGTTATCTCAACGCGGTCGTCACAAGTGAGCAACAAAACGGCCAATATCGAAATGATCCAATTTCACTTTGAGATGGTTACACCGGTCTAGGGCTGGCCGCGCCGGCAAATTATTTTTACATTATTTGGTTAAAGTAAAAAAAAATATTTTTTTATAAATGAGCTATAACATTTTTCATAGCTCATTTCGAAGAGAAAACGAAAAGTCGTAAATTCAAATCCAATTGAATTCAATTATTTAAGTAAGTTTAATTTTTTTTTTATTGGTTCCCTATCATTTAAAAGATATGTTCAATATAAAAAAATCGCAGACAAAATTAACGAAAAAGCTTTACTGATTTGATTAAGATTACAAGGTACTTATTCACACTCGCACTATTAGCGTTCTCCGATCTATCTTATAAAATGCACTCATCACTACATTATAACTATAAAACTGTCATATCATGTGCCATTCCAGTCTACAAGCTATCTCCATGCTAAATTTCACCGGATAGGGGTGAAATTTAGCATGGAGATAGCTTGTAGACTGGCTCAGCCGCTTCGGCGTAAATTACTTACAACTTTCGTAAATTATTTAAACTTTCGCATTTAAACTGTTATTAGTAAGATTTATCTTAGAGTTTACAAATCAAACTAAAATAATGGGTCAGTTGTAAAAAATCCAGTGTCAACCCTACGCCGTAGTAAAACCTGTGATCTTTTGACATGAAAGTTTGTGTTAGGGTCACCTTTTGCGAATAACACCGCACATGAGAAATAGTAATGACATCTCTGGGAATCGTACCGGGATTGACAGGCCTGCAGTGCGACAAAAATAAAATGTTGTATCAACCTATGTTTGCACTTGGGAAAAGCTCTCTTTGGTGTGAGAGCATGCCCCAGTTTCGTATATACTATACTAATATTATAAAGCTGACGAGTTTGTTTGTTTGAACGCGCTAATCTCTGGAGTACTGGTTCGAATTGAAAAAATCTTTTGGTGTTGGATAGTCCATTTATCGAGGAAGGCTTTAGGGCTATATAACATCACGCTGCTGCGACCAATAGGAGCGAAGCATCAGTGAAAAATGTTGCAAAAATAATCGAGATCATAATAACAGAAATTGACGCGGACAAAGTCGCGGGCAACAGCTAGTGTATAATAAACAGGGCTACTGGCTCAATCCAATTTATGATCAACTAACATCTTGTACAAACATGGTGAAATATAGAATTTTGACTTTGACTTGACTTGACTTGGCTCTCATATTGTAGATGTTTGTTTGTTCTGGAATTCTGGATATAACAAGTCATGGTCAAGTTATACACCGTGCTATTTGAACCACCTGGAAAACGAAGCCCATGTTATTGGACTGGCAGTGTTATTTATTTATTGATTAAAAATATTTTTTGAAAAACATTAAATTTTGATTCAGAATTTTAATGTTATAATAACACGCTGTGACGCGCACAGACGTATTATGTACATACATATGTGAAAAAGATATTAAAATTATTGTAAAATTATGAAACTACTTTGGTGTAGTGGTTCCGTCGACCACTGCACCAATACCTACTACGCAAGGGCGGGTTCGATTCCCGGGTGAATTTAACACAAATTAAAAAAATCGGCCAAGTCGTTTTGAAGGAGTACAATAACAAAGCCTGTATCTGTAGCACAAAAAATTCGTGAGATTTTTGTATAATACATGTACACATATATTTAAGTGCGCTTAATCTGCTGCGTTACAAGATAAGCTTTATATACTTTGGGGCTAGGTAATCAGTGTAAATTGTTCGATAAATAATTATAATACAGTGTTGATATTATCATTATAGTCAGACCAAACAAGAAATACACGAGGCATTTATAGATTCATCAAAAAAACAGTTAACTTAATGCTAACATTTAACTACCACCGTATATTATTATAATTTTATAATAGTGGCAGATTGCGTTTATTTACAGTACCTACGCTATTCCACGGCTGAGGAGTAGGAGGAAACTTGTTCACTTATCCTAGTTTGATCAGAAGGCTCCTGGGTATACTACAATCGTTGCAATTTTGCAAAGATATTGAATTTAGGTGAAAGAGACCCAAATTTTCATTGGATGATCATTCGGTGAGGAAGTTTTTGTAAACAATTGTGTATTTAGTAGCTCAAAAACTAAAAACAATATCACTATCGCAGAGTAATTGTTTTGTTAATAATTTACTACTCACAAATACCTTGTGTAGTGTGTCCCGAATGTCTCAGTCAACATACCTCAGCGGAACTTGGCCACACTTGGCGCTGTTCGTCAATTCGTCAAGCAATCACGTAAGTTGCCTTTGTACAACTTTCTGATAGATCTACGAGTAGTTGTAGCTTGTTTAGTATTTTTTTAAATGTCACTACTTACAGATCGAGAATGTTAAGTTGTGTCCCGGATGTTTCATCCAACACACCTCAGCATAACTTGGCCAGACTTGGCGCTGTGTGGCGCGGGTGTAAGCAATCACGTAAGTTGCCTTTGTACAACTTTACGATAGGGATCTAGTTGCTTGTTTGTTACGGTTACGGGTGATATTGGAGGTGTTGTGTTTATTGTAAATAACTTTTTACGAAACCAATTTGACGAGTAGGTATGTAATAAAATAATAAAATAAATTGCGAAAATCTATATTGGGAGGACATCATCGATATTTGTAATTATTATTCGTAGCAAAGATCAAACAAGCATTTAAGGACAATATGCATTAATATTTGAAAAACGTTTTTTAAAGTTGTTTCGTCTTAATCTATCTATTGGGATCTACCTCCTAGTGGTCCACTGGGCAACGGCATCGTTGGTTTTCTAACCAATGTTGACGGCTAACTAACAGTTCCCTCTGCGGTGGTAGGGCACCACCTGCCGGAGTCCAGCGCCAAACAGTTTTTCTGTGTTCCGCTGGTGTGTGGGAGAACCAGTACCTCTGGGTAAGCTCGCTCCATCTTAGGCTTCTTCTTAACCGTATAATTAAGTATGTAGTCAAGAACAAGCCCATTAATTATTTATAAAAATATATTATATTTTAACAGAAACATTAACTTCGAATAAAGTCAATCACCTCACAGGTATCATTTATTAAAACCATAGAAATCCTACAATCCTTTCTGATATCTTTGTCTAAAACTGTTAATTTTTCGTATGATCCTGTTTTCAATTGTTTTCGTTTTTAGTTTAAATTTATGTTTGTTGGTCTATTCTGGTTGGTTGGTCTATATGCTATGACCATTAGTAATTAGACTTCCAGTAACTCGCACAACATCCCTTTGAGTATACCTACATAAGAGTGGTACCACTATATGAATACCAAGATTTAAACAAATAAATGTGGACAACATCAAATACCTACTTACATTGTTCTGATCGAGAAGTGAGTAACCATTTGAAGCACTCGTATTGTGAAAACAATAACATCGAAGGTACTACAAACACCCAGATCCAAGAAAATGTAGAAAAACACTCCGGGAATCGAACCCGGGACCGCGGAGCAGGCGACAGGCGGTGTGTACACCACTCCGCCACGGAAGTCGTCAGATTCAGATCCGTACAATAATACTAAAGCCAGAGAAACTCGATACATGTCACTGCGGTATTTTCGAATGCACTTGTGAGGCGGACAATGCGCCGAAATAGCGTGTGGTAACCCGAACGATGAAGGCCGGGAGCGGATAGCCTATTTAAAAACATATCTAGGTAAAGATAACATTCAGTAGTTCAGTTATATTAACGGCATCAATATTTTTGTATGTTTAAGAAAACAGCTAACGGAGTTCACCCGTCATTATACAAAGCCCACATTTGTTCACAGCTGAACTTGCTTTTCTAAAATATTTTTTTACCAATGGTGTTAGAGAAGACGCTGCTGTCCGTCTTCTTCTGTTAGTAGGTAATCATTTAGTCGCCTCCTACGACACCCTGTGGCGTGCACAAAACATGCCAATAAGCACTGCCTGCCCTGCCTACTACGCCTAACTAATTAAAATACTGATCCTTGCATTACTCCTATAAGGAGGACATGGTCCTTTTTAGGGTTCCCTAGCCGAATGGCAAAAAACAGAATCTGTCTGTCTGTCTGTTATTATTTAAGGGGGGCTTCCCATACATAGAACTAAAACTAAATCATTTTTTTTACTCAGACCTATGCGTATGGGGTATCTATGGATAGGTCTCTTAAAATGACATGGTTCCTGAAACCATTTTTTCCAAAAGTCTAACATTTGGAAGATAGACGCTTCCAAAGTGGTAATTAAAATGTGTGTCCAACTTTTAAACTAAGCAAGTTAAATTTTTGAAAAAAATACGTAATATAGATCATAACAAAAACTTTCAACGAAAATTGGTTTGAATGAAATCAAACTAGTAGTTTTTGAGAATTAGCACATTTTTAACAACCGCAAATATAACTTTGTCCTTCATACAAACACTATGAAAAACAAAGTTATTTTTGCAATCAATTAAATATTGTGGTATTTTGGCTAAGTGGAAGTAAGTGGACCCCTAATTCAGTTAGTTGGTACGGAACCCTCAGTGCGTGAGTCCGACTCGCACTTGGCCGGTTTTTTTTTATTGCACCAACACAACACGCACTTGGTGGTTATAAATTTGATTTTCGTTATGTATTTAATTTTGTCATAAATATCGGTAACTTATCTATCTATAATGCTAAACAAAGCAATCTATTATAATAATTTATCCATACAAATAAAAAAAATTCATTGAAATGCGCATAACTTGAGAATGTCTGCAACGTTTGTATAATTATTATAGACAGACGTAGGTTTGTTTAAATTATTATTAATAAATATTAAAACACTGTATTAGAAACAAACCATTTCCTTGCATTATCTCTATTGGAAAAAAATTACAGACATGTCCACTTGTCCAGTCTAGTTAGGTAGGTATCTAAATGTCCGGCTAAACTGGCTATACTCGTAGTCTGCTCGGCTATACACTGCCAAGACCTGCAACTCCAGCCCGAGAGGGTTGGCTGAGGACGTGTCAATGGTGTGAACTCTTCGAGCCTTTTGACCTTGGTCTCTCATTGATCGCGGCGCCCTTGAACCGAGGACCCTTATCCAGAATAGGTCGACTTTTGATTGCGCCGAAATACGACGTTCCTATACCGTAGATAAGCTAATAGCTCACCTTGATATCAATAACAAAGTAAACCCAATCTCCGTAGAAGAAAATTAAATACAACAGCTTTGCCAAATACTTGAATATAAGTAATCCTTCTGGGAACTAATATCGAAAAAAAAATTCGGACATATTAATCGACAAAAAGCATAAATTAAGTTACTTAGAGTTAGAGTTAGAGAGTCGATGCCAAAAAACAGTTACAACGATCGACATCAACAAATGAAAGAAATCAACTTTTACTTTAATTTTAAGTAAATTTTAAACTTCGCTGTTTTAATTTTTGCAATTTTCTTCAATACAAAGTCACCATTAGTAAAATGGCAACATTTAAGTCGACAATTAGAGTTTATTGTGGTATTCCTGTAGTTAACAGTTTAAAATACGCTCATACGTGCATGCTGGCTCGGAAATGCACGCAATTATACAACGAAATAGGGTCGAAATTAGCATAATTCAATCAAACGCCGGCTCTGATCACGCACACACAGCTCTTATTTAATCGACTTTGAAAAATTAAAATATAAATAAAAAAGTACCTTATTTAGCTACATTATTAAAGATTTTTTAACGTAAGGAACGTTGAAATTTTTTCTTCCTCAATTATAGAGTTACCGACATAGCCCACCGGATTAGCAAGCAGAAGTGGCCGCAGAACCGACAACCGCTGGGATAAACGAGTTCTTGAGTAGAGACTGCGTCACGGCAAACGTAATGTAGGACGCCCTCAGACCAGGTGGAGTTGAAGATTTGCGCAAGATGACTGGCAGGAGCTGGATGCAAGAAGCCGTGGATCGACTTAGGTAGCGTGCAACTGGAGAGGCATATGTCCAGCAGTGGACTGCGATATGCTGATGATAATGATGATGGAGAAGGGTCGGAGATTGCAGCATAAATACTGGAGAGAACTCCCTGCCACGTCTTCTATCCTATCATCGGCACACCGAGTTCTCTTCAAGATGCCTGCGAACGTCCCAAGAGACTTCTGTGCTTCTGGAAGGAGTTGGGATGGTTGGACTAACCACCTCAATCCCCCCAACGCATAATGGGCCAAGTGGAGCCTAAATGCGGAAAACCAATACCAATACCCAGCCACGTCTTCTTCTGGCAGTTCGCCTTAAGTGACCTCTTACGGCAACTGTAAGAGGTAAAGTAAAGGGGTGTTGATATTCTTTTGATGTGTTGGCACCTACCTTTTGAAGTGTGACTCAATCCAAGTACTTGTTTTGGATTCAATTAAATAACACTAGGTATCTATGTCTCTTGGTGTGTTTTAAAGCAGTGTGACGTGTTGGTATATCCATTCATAATATCCAGTTATCATTAACGGGATAGTTTGGGGACGTGCCAAATGATAATTTATTATTTGACGCAAAACCGCGGCTCCAGGAACACAAAATAAATATTGTTTTATGTAAAAATTATATAATATATGGGTTTATTTAATATAGACTGGCTAATATTGCATATTGATTATGAAGTTGTTTGATGTGGTATTTAAATCATATTATTACAGTGAGTGCCAAAAATGAATTTTTTTATTGTTCTCTATGGAATTGGATTTGCTGGTGTAAATTGAAAACATTATTTCTCGAATAGAAAAGTATTTTCTAATAATTTTACTGACGTACGTACGAGTATCTAAATACCTGCAATGACCTGCATAATAATAATAATAATATTTATTTAAGATATGCCTCACTGGGCCACACAGAGCCATCTAGTCCCAAATTAAGCTACTATTAAGTATTGTCTACCTGTCGTATGGGGTATTAGAACAACCGATAAACTTTATACTTATATCCTTTTTTTTTCTTTGCAAATACATACTTATAATACATACATACCAGAACAAACAGACATGTTCATGCACACAAATATTGGTACTGTGCGGGGATCGAACCCGCGACCCCTGGCTCAGAAGCAGCGTTTATTACCGCTGATCCAAATGGTCGTCAAATATACATGCATGTGACATAGTGTCGTGTGGTGCCACTACAGCACCACTTAGTAGTGGTTCCAGGAGGGGACGGGCAGCAGCGTCTCTCTTACGCCATTTTTTGAAAATGCGATCGCTAAGCCGGCTGCCAACCGTGGTAATTATGGCAAAATTGTACTTTTGAAGAAGCCTTCGTCCAGCTGTGAACTTATATGAGCTGACGATTATGATTACATAGCTGAAGATGATGTTCGGCTTTTAATTTGATCAGGTATCAGTTCACACTCAATTCATTTTGGGTGAGTATGGACGTAGTTCTTCTTATACACAGTCATAACAAGGTCAGGTGGTATAAACATTAAACACCTACTTACAGGATTTTTCCACGATATGTTATGTTTGTTTTGCGATAACTACCTACATACTCGGCAAATAATACACAACTGTTTTAGCACGTACGCCCTACAAAGATACATCAGTGTATTAAATGTAAAACTGTAATGTAACAACACCTCAACATCAACCTCCGAGGTGTAACAACACCTCAACATCAACCTCCGAGGTGTAACAACCCCTCAACATCAACCTCCGAGATGCACCAACACCTTAAAATCTACCAAATAGATGCCACAGTTGCGCATTTTATAATATTTTACTACGTAATTGTTCGGAATGTTTTGGATATAATAAATTTGAACTTAAACTTTTTTGATTATTTTCTCTCATGTGTGTGACATTGTTCTTTTTGCCAAACCTAAAATATATAATAATCTGTGGCTCATAAAGGAAGAGATTTTTTATGTATATCTTTGGTTTTCTAACCAATGATGATGGCTAACAGATCCCTCTGCGGTGGTAGGCTGCCTTGATGCTACCACCCTCCTGCCGGAGTCCAGCGCCAAACAGTTTTTCTGTGTTCCGCTGGTGTGTGGGAGAACCAGTGCCACTTTCTGGGTAAGATCGATCCATCTTAGGCTTCTTCTTAACCGTACAGTTAAGTATGTAGTCAAGAGCAAGCCCATTAATTATAAAAAAATATATAAAAATAACTTGAACAAAGAGTAAAGATTCTATAATGCGCCACTAAGCGTACCCTAACGATCCCTATCAGGATTCGCTTCCGATCGAAAGTTAAAAACGACCCTTTGTTCTGTAGTGTCCATGATAACAACAGAACGGCAATTTAAATTTAAATTGAGGATGAACATTTCGATGAATACTTTATAGAGCCATCAAGCCATAAATTTCCACGATCACATTTCTTTGTCTCGAGTACGGAGGGAATAACGGAGTCGTAGTACCTAAAAGGCAATATACCAAGTAGAGATGAGCGAACTGTGTCACTGTAAAGAAAAGAACTACTGATATAAGCACTCTTTCACATCAACAGCTAATTAAACTAAGTGATAAACGGCGAGATATAAATAGTTTAAAAAACTGTAACCTGACTACGAAACTGCAATGATTTAAAAGTCACCCTGTATATTTGCTGTATGTTTAAGCATTCTAGCACTCAGAATTGTGTCTTCTTTCATTTGATAACCCACTCGATAATATAACGATAATATTCTTACATCATTCATATTTTACTTTCAAAACCGCGAATAACATATTTCCACTGATTTTGGCAAATAAACAAAATAAAGTCTAATCCATTTCCAAAACTTACAAGTAAACGATTATACCTGGTTATTCGCAATCTAGGTTATTCACCTATTTCACTATTTCTCATATAAACTAACACGGCTAAATTATTCCGACTTACTCAGGCTATTGTTCGTTTCATTCGCTCGCTAGAAAATAAGTTGTATACTAGTACTTATTCTGTGGTTGTATGTAAATTCCATAAGGTGTTGATGTTGTTCCAGGTGAGTTAGCGAGTGATCAGCTCTTACATCACACATCATTTTTGTCTTTCACTCACGAGTGACACAAGTCAAATACCAGGGCACTATTAGTTATTCTGTGACCAGGGATCACCTAAGAAGAATGAAAGTTTAACCTGAACTTGGCCAAATAGTACATTTCACTGCAGTGTTAGAATGGAAAAAAAAAAGAAACGGTTCTGACCGAGCCGATACTTCCGCGAGCATTATATTTAGACTGTGTCGAGCAAAAAAAAACTATATTAATGCGACATTTACGAGATTATACCGCCGGCTCCGCTGCCATTGCCAAGGGGACAGTTCTTCAGAGATATTAATCTTTGCAGCAACCACTTCAGAAGTTTGGCAAACTCTACACGCCATATGTTTTAGCGCGTTACACGCAAAGTTTTGCTAAGAAATTCACAAAATTAATAATTAAAGATAATTATTGGTGACGTCCCGAATGCAAATGTGATATGTCAATGTTCTAGTGCCATTTAATCTTTAATTGAATACATACAGCTCTTTAAATACACAAACAGAAAGAAAACTGTTGTAAAGTAAAAGGATACCTTTGCATTTTGTTAGGTACATGAATTAAAGTTAAATTGTACAAAGTTGATAGAGTACCCAAATGTTCTGATGGGCGTTAATTGGTTGAGGACATTTTTTTGATACTGATTGTGTAATTGTGTACCTAGTTATTAATATATCTATGTTAGAATTACACAAATTCGTGCATTGGGTATTAGACCAATATTTATTTATGTTAACACATTAAAAACTACGTTGTACAAAAAAAAACTTTAAGATTGAGGAGAGTAGAAGATGTATGGCCATCTTCTAGTCAGGGTATACAAAATATCCTTGTTAGGCAGTGAGAGAATACGATAATTTTATCTAACTAGTTACTTCACACTTTTCGATTGAGGATCATGGGTTAGGGCCAAAACAGGAAAAACGCAAGGAAAAAAAAAATTTAGTTACTACCTATTTATGTATGTTTTTTTTTAATTATCGGTTTTGCTAATTGGATTATATGCATTATTTATACTGATTTAAATTTCATTCATGGTTACTATCGTAAGAGTACACACCTAAATATCGGAAACCCAGAAAAAAACAAGGTACATTGTAGAAATCTCGAAATAGCTAATTATTATATTATTAATGTTTCAATTCATTCTTTGTGTAGTTTTTTTTATTACTGTAAGTGTTGTATAGTGTTTCTATAAAGCTCCCGCAGAATACCAGCGTCGTGGCACGCCTTCAGCTGCCATGATAAATGCTCAGCGGGAGACATGTCTTTATTGTCATTGTTTATCTTTTTCTTTTACTGGTTTTTTTTACTTTGTATACATACTCTGTTATTCATTATAATGCCGAATAAAATTATTTCTATTCTATTCTATTTTAGACAGAAAATTATAACTACCTACTAAATTATCTACCTCTTTCCATTTATCTGGACGAAGTCATGAAAAATCAAAATAGTCAAGTTTACGCTAGGCCTTCGATCTGTAGCCTTTCAAAAACAAAAAATAATTATGTGACACTAACCTAACATACAGTGTCACTTTATTTATGGCATGTCCTCTCATCGCATGGGCAAGGGCCTTTTCGATTTCCTAATATTTATTGCGAAATGTGATCGAACAACATACGATAAATCTCCTCGAAGTTTCATTTACAGGCGATGACCTATCCCATTTGTCCTTTATAGACCAAAAATAATACCTAAGTCAACTAACTGAAAACCGAAAAGGCAGTCATGCCAAAATCTAATAAACACCAGCTCAGTATGCCTAGTATGAGTTTTGATAGTATTCTAACAGTTTGATCGTCTCGTTTTATTTCCATACATTTTACACCAGCGCCTCTAGTGGAAACTACTATAAACTAAAAATGGCAGTATGAGTTGCATCGATAAAAAGTTTTCGTTATATTTGTCAGTATTCGAGTAGTTTTTGAAAATTTGGTAGTATGAGTTACCGATTTGACATCTATCATTTAGTAAACGAAAACGAAAACCAAAAGTTTGATAGTTTTGTTTGTCACTGAAAATATTCTAGTGAGTTCATACCAAAAAATTGTTTTAAAGTGAATTTCGGTGTTGAAAATGTCTACCCGATGGTTTTTCGCGTGGCAAGCGACACAAGACGAAGTGGCAAATGAAGAGAGACGCTACAATATTGAACAACGGGAATTATTCTGCCCCAGCCGTATTTTGGATACTCACTTTGTGCAACGGTATCGTCTCTGAAAAGCTTTTTTTTAAAGAAAATGGATGTAAATGTTATTCCTAAATTGTATTTAAGTAACAATATTTTAACTTCAAAACAAACGACACAGACTGAAACAACACAAACTATCGGCAAAACGTCAAAGTGACTGAGTCTTTATCTATTTCATAGTGTAAAAGTGAGACAAAAATATTAAGAGTGAAGTTCGTTCTAACGTTTAGACGATGGTTGATAAAGTTTAAACTGTTATTGAAAAAAGGCCCTCATACTACCAATGATTATGAAAACTGACAGTTTGGCGTTCAAACGAAAACTGTGTCAGTTTACGTTTTGGGAAAACTCGTACTAGGCATACAGGTAGCGAAAGGAAAACAAGTAAGAAAATTTTTATGGTGTTGGTCGCTCTAGAAGCCATCGATCGGCTTGTTCCAGCCACACTGCCGCCAGCAACACTAAATATAGCCGCACGACAACACCGGTGGCCTTCGGGGAACTTTTATAATCCACTGCAGTTTGGGAAACAACCAAACTTCGCGAGCGATACCGAGAAAGCTTAAACGAGAGTAATTTGTAACGGACCGCAGTTCGGTGCTCTGTTTATGACTGATCTGATTTCTGCAAAGAACAGTGGCAGAATATCATGTTTTTTCAGTACGAAATCGTTTCTTCTTGTAATTATATAAAATTCAGTCCTCTAATTAAGTTTAATAAATTATTTAAACATATGGAGATCATTCATAACGTGATGATTAGTTGAATGTAATAGTTGAGATTTATGATTTGATATAAGAATTAATTCCAATTGACCTCCTGTCAATGAGCATGTTTTAATATTGTCGACATTACATTTTTTTTAAATTTTACAGCATCAATGCCTTTATTTACAAAATATTTAACTCAACGTTACCAAAACTATGAGATCGTTTACATTCTGCAAAAAGTGCATTAAATACAATACTTATTTTTAATATGATCTTAAAATGTTTAGAAATAATAGATTTGACGAAGTTATACCCAGTTTACCATTGACCTTTGTTGGATTCTTAAAATGTAAGACGGAAAAAGTAATGACACAAACACGAAGTGCAAAAAATGAGCCCATTTTGTTCTTTAGTTGTAAAGCTAACCAGGTAAACAGGGAGAAATGAAAGGGATAATAAGTAGGTACTCATAAATGCTTGTAAGAAGTTTTATTTAACAAAGGCAAAAGTGATGTTTTGAGTTACAGCCCGAAAATTGAGTCACATTTACCAAGTTGAGAGTTTATGTAACATTATGTTCTTCTTACGTAAAAGTAGCTTCGATGCCTTCACCTAACCTTAACACTGGCAGTCAGACTGCTATAAAGAGATCACGTGAATAATTATGTTTTTATAACGATGGCAAATAGCGTAAAACTGATAAAGCTAGAAAACTTTAATTTTTTAATATTCCCATTTACTATAAGTACAGAAAAAAGAACACATGGCCTTAGGGAAGGGAAGGGTAGTACAAAACCTCATTAAGCATAACCAGGGGAAGGTAGGGTCTAAAAAGTTGCTACAAAACATGGCGTGAATAATGGACAAACCCTATGGTAGTCCAGGAGTAAAAAAAGTACAGAAACGGCCTATAGATATTCTTCCCACTGCAGGGCAAAGGTTTATCATTGAATTCAAGTTACAGCTATGATGGGTACAGGCATAATCACCGGCCAACGCGCTTTCCAAATGCGGTATAGTGATCGCAGACCCGTGCAATGTTAGGAAAATCGAAAAGTTAGTTGGAGTTCCTCCCTAAAAATTGTCGGAAGGAACTCGGAAGTCCACTTGCACTAGCCACCCACGCGTGCAGTCTAAATGCAGACCTGGTGGTTGCCAGCCGAGTTCACAGACCGGCGGTGGTGTCGGTATAAACAGATCCCTGGCCGCCATCCAAGATGCGAACCCTCATGCTAATACACTCCCGAACTGCTTGCTTTGTTAATGGATCCAGAGACCACTCGATTGTTTCTTTTTGAAGTTCAATTGTTATTACAATAAATTAACATGGTCGACCGCTCGCACGTCAATCTGGGCGCTAGCTTTGTAAAAACAAGAAAAAAATTTGGTGGTTTTAGTAAGTGTTTGATGACCGGTAACAATTGTTTGTTTTGCATAAACTCAAACTCTTTATTTGTTGGATACATTATTTTTGTAGCCGTTTTTTTATTGCTTTTGGTGGTATTTTTATTAAGTTCATGTACAGACAAAGCCAACCTACCCAAAAAGTTAAAGATGAACTGATTTTCAACTTTAAGTCCAACAAGTGGAGTACAATCAATATCGATTGAGAAAATTTGACGTTTTGTAGTAGGTCGACGTGCCTGTTGTCTGTCTGTACTCTGTACATACATATATACGGAACTAACCTTGATATAGTCATGTCCTATAGAAATACTTTAATCACGTAAAAATTTGGCTCGCAAAAAAACTAACCAAATACAACAAACAGCGATGTAGTGTGAAAATCAAACAGCATTTTCTAGACTTATCGACCTATTTTTTATTTCAGTAAACATACCTAACAGCTGATCACATAGACAAGAGAGGTATCTAACTAAAGGTATGTTAAGACAGATATTTTTAAGTCATATCATTATTTATCCGATACAAGCGGGCTAAACGAGCAAGTTGTAATTTCACTCGTACAGCGGTTCAAATTCGACAGTTGCCAATATTAGTCTGCGCGCACGCAGTATTTAGAGCGGATATAGGTCGAGTCAGTGGGGCGCGCATACGGCATATCAGCCAGGTGGCAACGCGCAAGTCTGGACTATCTTTAGACAAGCGTTAGACTAGTTAATATTGACAGGATTATTCGTAGGGGAGGAGTCAATAATGTGCAGACAGTACACTTTAACATCATAATACCTACATCGGAAACTGATGTAGGTAAGTATTATGATGTCTAGAGAGTAGAGCAGTTGTGGTTCAATGGTCGAAGATACGCGTCACGAGAGAGGGTAGTGAGCCAGTGAGTTTACGTACCTATTTCACTCTTGGGCTATCTATAAACCGATTTGAAATGAAATGTTTGTACTTATACTAACCTCGACATCCCCTAAATTCTGATTGTTTTACTGTCCTTGATTGAATTTAAATATGAACTTTAATTTGGTCTACTGTTTATCGTAAAGTACCTACATAGTTACGTACATAATTAGTTATTAAACATGTTGTGTGAGCCTATTATTGGTGCATGTATGAATATATAACTCATGCCATAATTAGTTTGTTATCAATAGAATAGTTCACCGCTGGCTGGATTTACACCAATAAATGAGAGTAGAGTAAATCACCATATGGGCAACCTACACATTCAGAAATACTGGGTGCTTGTAATCCAAAAATGATCAGTACTAATCGACATCATAAGCCTACGTCAGTCTACTGCTGAACAAGGGTCTCCCCAAAATATGGATTTTATCATAATCGTCAGGCGGGTTGGTATTCTCAGTTTTCCGAATAATAATGAGAAGAAGCTTTTGCCAGACTTCTTTTTACACCACTTCTTTAACTTACGACACCCCTAGGTAGAATGAAAAAGGCTATTGCTATTTTTTATTATGCCGGCACCACACAGCATTTATTCATGTGTGTTCTAAATATACCCTCGCGTAAGAAGTCCACAGAGATCCATACGACGTGCGCTATTATTCATGGGTTTTGTATAAGAAGTAATCGATTCCAAACGAGTGTTTTTATTCGTGTCATAAAACCGTTGACGTGGTACTATTTATCATAAGAAAAAACATCTAACTTGATGGCCGAGGCCTTGGCTTTACTTTCGTTCAATACTTGTTCCAATGTTACTTAATAAGAAAAAGGTTTTATTGTCCCGTCGCGTGTCCAGGTTTTTCTGCAATAATTCCGATCGTTTCGAGTAACAGTTACCGCAGGGTGTCCTTTGGAAGGCGAAGCCTTTTATGTGCCCTAAATCACAGAATATAAGTACAAAATCAAACATAATATAAGCTTTAAGGGCGGTAATGACGTAGAGTTAATGTCACCCTCAACATTTGTTCAATCTCAAGGCTTTGTTGATCAAACTTACACATGCTTATCTGTCAGACAGTGATCTCCTAACATAACGGGGAACGTGATATTGTAAATTTTGAATAAGAAGATCGCAACTATCATTCATTGCACGAAGAATGTCTGAGCCGAATTGGCACATAGCAACAAGAACCGGCGGTCGACCGCACATCGGACGTAGAGCTGTGGGTTAACTAGCCCCCCAAGGGGTGAACCGGAGAAGCCGGCAATTTGGGACCAATTGTCGTGGAGATCCTTTAATTATTCGTAAGCTGTCCTGTCATCTCTATTAATTGATCACCCCAAAAAAGTACTATACATAAATGTCGAAATAGAAACTCATTTTCTTGAATTTTCAAGTTCGTGCCGGCATAAAATTGAATGTCACAGCCGTTTCTTACGGAAAACAAGGAAATGATTTATCCAAATACGTCATACGAAGACGGTAGAAGTATGAAAACGGTTAACGAACTGGCTCTTAATCTGTCAGAAAGTCAGATACTGTTCCGTTGTCACTACTAAAAATACTCGACTTCTAAAACTTACCCAAACATTTCCCAAGGGGATTGACAATAATAAATAACTGTTTGACGCAATATCCGGGGAAGACACGCATTTCCACTAAACCATAACCATTAAATTGATATCAACATTTAACTGACTGGGGGAGTGACGGGCTCTAAACTAATAATTTTACGACCGTTCTAGATCAACCAACAGTTAATGTCAAATGTACATGATAAATACAAACGGGACTATGAGGAATATTGTCGAAACAGCGGATGTTTTTAAATACTGTGCAGCTTGGGTTAAAGAAAGTTGATCAAGACTTGACAAGTTGCCAGAAAAATGTTAATATGGTTAGTCTGATGTCTGATCGACAATAATATGACAAACTAGTGACAACAAACGAATTTGACTTGAGCCCTTTTTGGGGAAGAGAGAAACGGTTACGTTGGAAATTGAAAAAAGGGCTTAAACTATGTTGTTAAAAGCATACTCTTTTGTGCCTTTAGGTGCCGGCACAAAACAATGATGCAATTCTTCTCGTATGGTTGTCAGAAGCGGTTAAATGATTGCCGCCAAAAGAAGACAGGCAGCAGGGTCTTCTCTTTACCATAGGCTAAATTGCAACTGCCAACTCGCCTGCCATGCGTGGCGATTATTGCCAAATACTGCTTTTACTGCTATTGAAAAGGCCTGCATCCAGCAGTGGACTAATAAAATCCAGTGATATTGGTGACATTTATCAAATCAACAAAAGCTCAAACATAGCAACAAAACTTGAGAGTTGAACCCATTCGCCACTCGGCTCCTCACACAAACAAAATTACCCTGAAAATATCAACGAAGTGTAAAGTGTAACACAAAAATAAAGGTAAGCGAGACGTGACACTCTCTCAACATGAGTGACAAGACAAGGATTCTCATTAAATTTTGCACACCTCACTTTTTTGGAAAGTGAGGAGTGCTATCGGATCGGAGTGAGAAGTCGATTTATTTTTAAAACGTATGTCCCAAATGCAGCAGCAATTAAAAATTCAACAAACAGTAAATTTCCCACGTTGAATTTGATTGAAGTTGTCGCCAAAAGACAACGGCTTTGTTCACCATTTAACAAAATAATGATCCGTCTTTTGAAGTCTCTAAAATCTCTTACGTACAGTCAAGTTGTCGGAATACAAGCAAACACTTAGGTAACACACAACAAAACAAAACAGAGGTCTAAAAGACGAACCCTGAGCTGTTCCGGCGTTTTCATATTTTGACTTCAGTTTGGCTGCTGTTGCTCTGGCATCAGACCTGACGGTGTCTGTCGCCGTCGTGGTGGTGCTTGTTCTGAATGAAAGAGTTGTAGAGAAACTCGAAGAAAATGACGATCCAAGGCCGAGGCCAAGAGTGGTGCGGTACCGGCGGCGATACATAGTTTAAAAAAAAATTAACACGTCCACACGCGAGGGATGCCGGGACACGACTGAAGGAAAGCTGCGTACGCGCAGCCCCAACCCGGAAAAGCGGCCACGATTTATTATAGCCCAATAAAGCTGCTAGACGAATGCGTTTGCGAATTTCGACTATCAAAAGTTCGGTCATTTATATTCAAGGCGATTGAACGCGATGGCCGTACGATCGCCGATTTATTTTTGGCTATGTTTCATTCAAACGGAAAGTGATCGATGGCTATATTCAATTTAATAATAAACTTGTTAGAGAACTAATACATTTTTCTGCAGTTTATTCCAATACTTAAAAAAAACGGGGAATCACCATGCAGAAGGTGCCGAGTCAATCGCGATGCCGAAAAAGGTACTCGGGGCAGTGCCAGGGACTTGCGATCCATGTGTAGGTTTAGTAGGACCCTATTTCCGGCGCACATCAGCGCTCGCTTTCACTGCTCAAGTAATCTTCCGTGCCTAACCACATTTTCGATCCTTTGCAAAACATAGCATTCGGAATGGATGCGGCAAGACGAAGACAAGGTTATACGGCGCGTGTTGGCGGCGAGCGTAATGTCCAGCATTGGACTGTAGGCCGATGAAGACCCAGAATATGATGTGATGTTTTAACCGCTGAACAAAGTTATGAGGTGATTCTTGGACCACTGAGCAACTGTTACTCATAAAGTAACTCTTCCTGTTTCTTATACCTTTTTACGCTTAAACTGCTGAACTGATTTAATGTAATTTGGTATTAAGATAAATAAGATCCTGGGAAGGAAACACCCCTTAAGTAGTAAGAGTTTGTGCGGATCTCAATAATCCGAATCACAAGTAAACGAAGTCACGGGGCGTTGCGCTAGAGCGCATGTTTTTGTTTATAAATGTAATTTACCATTGTGGCCATGAAATTCGTACTTTCCAACACCTTACTAAGTCAATTCAATTACTTTTTTTAAGTTTTTGTATGTACCTACTAACTACATTCAACGTCTTTTCAACCTGGCACAATAGACTCCAATATCAATAAAAAATCTGACAAGTGCAAGTCAGACTCCCCACTGAGGGTTCCTTACAAAGTTCGTAAATATTATAACCGACCTTCTACCTTTGTTTAACCTAGGTAATTGATAACAAATTCTCAATACAGACATTTTTTTTTATAATTTAGTAACAAATGTATTGTTTTCATATTCTTCCCCATACTAGTAACAAGAGACGGTATTAATAGCCAAATTTTGTAGTTCTAGGTCACAAGAAAGACACCTGTAAATTTTGATTCCCATAAAAGTCGAAGCATTGTATTTTTTGGCGGCAATGGCCACAATTTTTACTATATCACAGGACTGTAGACCTGAGTAGGTATATGGTTTTCATGTCAACTTGATTCCACAATACAATTCTGAAATAAACACTCTGGTTTTTCAGGAGATGAGACGGAAGGGAAAATAAAGTGACGTAAGAATTCCATTTTGTTCTTTTGAAGAACTGCGTACTAAAATTCAAGAAAAAAGTAGTTTTTAATTTAACTTTCGCATCGCATAATTACCAAAATATTAACAGGATTAACGACTCTAGCTTATTATTTTTGCTGATATTTGACAGACAGCCTGTGACAACAGCCAGTACTTTCATAACATGTGCTTATATTATGTGGTTCAAAAATACAGAAGGTATTAGTTAATATTAAGAAATAAATTTAAAAAATAACCAGCCAGGTGCGAGTCCGAATCGCGCACGAAGGGAACCGTACCAAAAAGGCCAAAAAAACAGGTTTGTTGTATGGGAGCCCCCCTTAAATATTTATTTTATTTTGTTTTTAGTACTTTTTTGTTATTGCGGCAACAGAAATACACAATTTGTGAAAATTTCAACTGTCTAGCTATTGCGGCTCTTGAGATACAGCCTGGTGACAGAGCGACGGACAGACGGACAGACGGACAGACGGACAGAGGGACAGACAGCGAAGTCTTAGTAATAGAGTCCCGTTTTTACCCTTTGGGTATTGAACCCTAAAAAAGACTAAAAAGGAAATTCCATTCCTGAACTAAGTACAGAACATTTCCTATTCTCTGGCCTGAGACATAATTTTTCAAGTTTAAATACTGATATATAATTGTAATTAAATTGTCAGTATATAAAATTAAAAAAATTTTTTTTTTGTCTCAGTCAGGACTCGAACCCGCATCTCCTCGCATGCCGGGCGGGCGCCATACCATTAAGCCACCGAGACACTGCGACACGGCGCGAATTTTTCAAGCATATTCTTACGCTGTAAGCCATCGTTGTTTCATCAAATGTTAGGAGTTTGCACCCTTAACACCCGAAAGAAACATCTTTGCAGATTTTACTTTATTTGATATTTTAGAAACTTAATTGCACTTATAATATCAGTATATAAACTTGAAAAATTTTGTCTCAGGCGGGACTCGAACCTGCATCTCCTCGCATGACGGGCGGGCGCCCGGAAATTTTTCAAGTTTATATACTGATATTATAAGTGCAATTAAGTTGCAAAAAAAATATCAAATAAAGTATATAAATAGCTGTTTCATCTTAACTGACTGTCAAACATCTGCAAAGATGTTTCTTTCGGGTGTTAAGGGTGCAAACTCCTAACATTTGATGAAACAACGCTGGCTTACAGCGTAAGAATATGCTTGAAAAATTCGTGCCGTGTCGCAGTGTCTCAGTGGCTTAATGGTATGGCGCCCGCCCGGCATGCGAGGAGATGCGGGTTCGAGTCCCGCCTGAGACAAAATTTTTCAAGTTTATATACTGATATTATAAGTGCAATTAAAATGCTAAAATATCAAATATAGTATGTAATTAAATTGCTTAAATATCATTTAAACCATTTCCTATTGTTTGAACAAATTAAACAATTCAATTTTGAATTACAAACATAGCTACAGAATGATAAGAATACTCAATAGAAAGTCCTCTGTCATGTTACCTTGATTATAATAACAAAACATCTCGCTCAAGGTCATCCCACTGATAAGCGTGTCACTTAGCACAAAGATATAACATGTGCTAGTAGAGGGCCTTTCAAAAAATGATTTACTTTGTTATTTTTTATCAGATTGCACTATACTGTTGATGAATTGTGTCAACAGTGATGTTGTAACTACATTCTAGCATGTAGATCTTTAGAGCATTAGAATTTAAGTATGGTTCATGTATTCCAATAATAAAAAATAATATAGTCTTACAGTTGAGTTAAGTATAGTTCGCCTTTTGTACAAGTACAGAGCAAAGGATTTTCTTCGTGTATTATCCATTACGACACTCATGAACATGTTTGATTAATTATTAAAGTACCCACAATAAGAATGTTTTATAATATGACAAACACATAATCCTCCATTGAGTATTAGGTAGTTATTAACAGGAATGAGTAAGACAGTTTAATAATCTTTTAACCTTTGTTCTTCAAAGGTTGTATTGATTTGATAAACAACAGATTCACAACACATCTGCTAGATTAAAATTTTAAAGCTGATAACTATTTTTTTCTTAGAAACAATCCGATATGTTTGTAATATATCAAGAATAACAAAAAAAACTTAAAACACTTATTCTAGAAATTAGCAAATTTATGATCTAGGTTTTTTCATTTAGTGCACCTTTAAACATTTAGTAGACTCACCGTTAATGGACCAAATATGCGAAGGCAGGGAGTGAGCTGCGTAGACCCTGCCCAGAGCCAGCGATGTGCCGGGCGCGGGACCCATCTCCTCATTTGAGCTGGAGTCGGTATCGGGGCTCGCGGCAGCCGACGCCTCATAACTCTGCGAATTCGCCGGGATAGCAATCGCCTCATGCGACGCATGCAGATCCGGTACCGAAGAAAGAGACCGTGCGCGCTGACGGTCACTCGTCACCTGGATTCCGGGAATCGCACGCAATAAACTAAAACCCGCGCCACCAGACACCACCTCCGAGCTCGAACTGGTAGAAAATGTCCTCGTACGCGGACTCTGCCCCCCATTCGCGGTGCTCGGCTTAGCACCCATTGCGACTTTAACGTTACGCAAAAATCACACCCGTCGTACACAACTCACAGTATCACGAACACGGCAGCGGCGCGGCACCCGCTGTGGTAGGAGGCATTGTACGCACCCCGGAGTCTACGCCCGTCACGACGAAAACAACACTGTTAGGACAACAAACAGAGATGTCCTATAGCACCCGAATTGTAAACAGCGCTTGCATGTGCCTTCCTGCAAATTTTTGACAGTTCACCCCCTTGTGAAGTGAGCAGTGTTGCCAATATGGAAATCCAAAATAATCGCAAATCACACATAAAATTATCGTAATTTATCGCGTACATTTATTCATGTAAGTAAATGAAAAAGTTAAGTTATTTATAGGATTACCAGGTACATACCTATTATTTTGAGTATGTTAAAAGAAAAAGAATGTAAAGAATAACTATATATAGCATGTCTAAAATTTTATTATAAAAAAAAAAAACTAAATTTGTATAACTAAATCTAATTTTTCATCCTCACATTCATTTTTTTTCTGAACCATATGTATTTATTTACAAGTGTCATGCAGCGGTCCAGCATGGCCTTTTTGGGCTTAAAATCAACATAGCATGTATTGCCAGATCGAATAGCTTCGTCTGCGAGTAAAACTCCATTTACATACAAAATATATGAGACTCATACACCAAGAATCGAGGTCCCTTTCATCCCCTTCCCTTCCCTCCTCCCATCCCTTCCCTTTTACGCTCACATTTTTGCACTTCGCATTAAGTTTTCAATAATATCGTAATCTTTCATAAATTATCGTATAAAACAGTACAATTATGGTGCGATACCCTGTTATTATTTCATATCGTATAAAGCATAGAACTATCGTATATTTACGATAATTATCGCATAGTTGGCAACACTGGAAGTGAGCAATAATTTGACAGTTCATAAAGTTTGCGCAAGTACATTCGTTCAAAAACCAAATGGTAAATATTAAGTTTGTTTCTAAATAAATATTCGATGCAAGGGTTTTGGTGTTTAGTGCGTGTACATACCTAATCACAGACAGATCGATGACACATGAATAAATTTTACTCATGTGTCGATGATGCAGTAAAGTGAGTAGCACAGAGAACATTGTGGTCAGTAGGTTACTTACAAGAAATTTCCCTATCTCGACCGGTTATAAATACGATCCTATAATTCAGTTGAAGGACCAAAACAAACATTTATTTATCAGAAGACTTGACTGATGCATTCCCATTCCAGTGATTAGTGACTCTATTAAGTATGAATACCGTAGCTGGGCATTAACTCGATAATCCGTTAATCGTTAATTAACGATGTTAACATTTTGATTAACGGATTAACTTTTAAAAATGTTAACGGACACACGTTAACTTCCGTTAATATGCAGAAGTCCGTTAATCGTTAAGGCGGTGTAGTTCCAAGATGCAGCGTTTTTGAGTTTTTAAAACCCATTTTAAAACTAGAAAACGACGTCTTAAAGTCTGGAAAAAAAATGTATTAGCTGAAAATCTATTCTAGTCGTTGTCGCTAACGGTTACACGATTTGATTAACTTGGCGTGATAGAAAAACATCACAAACCTACCTCTCTTCGAAATGTTTTTTCAATTTCACGACTCAACTACGTACATTTTAAATAAATATTTATAGACATATTCGCTGAGTTTGAATTCATTAAATGATATACTTAATTACTATGTTTAAATAACTACAAAATACGTGAGCGTGGCGGCTCGTCATGCCCGTACTGTTGCGCGCTGGCGCTTACGATGCGCATAGGCGCTCCGTAATAGGCGATCGATGGATATCGATCCATTAATCACGAACTACTGGGCCTTAATTCAATGCCTACTATTTATTAGGTGGCGCGTGGTAGCGAGTGAAACAAATACAAAACTAGATATATTTTGCCGGCGTGTGCGAGTGCGAAAATCTTTATTCATAAATCTATTTAATTTATTAAATACAATACTTTATTTGATATTTTAGCAACTTAATTGCACTTTTAATATCAGAAAATAAACTTGAAAAATTTTGTCTCAGGCGGGAATCGAACCCGCATCTCCTGCGAGGAGATGCGGGTTCGATTCCCGCCTGAGACAAAATTTTTCAAGTTTATATACTGATATTAAAAATACAATACTGCTATACCCTCAAGCGCTGCAGTTGAATGTATGTTTTCCACAGGTAAAGACATTTTAACACCAAAACGAGCCTCGCTTTCAGACGAGAACTTCAACATGTTAATGTTCCTGAAGGAATATGCCCTAAATATACCTTATGCCCGACGATTAAATTACACATTTGAATTATACAAGTACTTTGTTTTGTTCCTAACCTGTTAACTTCCAGAACCTAAACTAACAGGTTTTATAAATTCACTAACGCAACAATATAAAAATGCAATTTTACACATATTAACGGATTAACGATTAACGTTAACTTGCGTTAATTCTTCCGAAATGTAACGCGTCAAAGATAAACTATTTGATTAATGGTGCCCAGCTATGATGAATACTAGTTTTTTACCCATGGCTCTGCAGTCGTAAAATATACGAAATATTACGCGGGTGGAAGCCTGCGCCCAGCCGCAGGATACAAAACAGTCTATGTAATAGTATGTCCTTTCTCAAGTTCTGATCTATCTTTGTGAATGAAAGCGTACTTAACTAACAGACAGACACACAGAGAAATAGAGCCACTTTCGCATTTATGACATAGTCAAACTTGTGTGTAATTGTGTTTATATTTGTATTGTAATTAACGTTCTACAAATTGAATACTGATAGTTTTGCAAATTAAAACTTTGAGCATTAAATATTAGGTGTTAAAATATGAAATTGCCGTTTTGTATGGACGAAATCGAGAAAAGTCATTTTTCCATACTGTCGCGGTCATGCTAGAAGGTTCGAGATATTGCTAGAGGAATGTACATAACTACCTAAGTTCGGCCACAAAATAATAACAAGACCTTAGTGCAAGCGACATTGAACTTTAAGTTTACAGATTAAGGCACAAAATGGCATAACCTACTAGAGTTGTTTACGTTTAACGTCCTTGTAATTTATTCTAGAAAACGAACATTCTAGTATGTACGACCGGCGTCGATGTTGAGATATATAAATAACAGTACTTGAGACGCTGAGTCAGTTCATTCTGAGCTTTTGGTGCGATACCTGCGAAAAGTGATCTAGTGCGAAGTAACGACGACTTTAGCGATACCAACGGATCTAAGGACTACTCTACGGATTGGCTAAATAGTGTATTGGAACCAACGACCTCAGCGACCCACCGGACTACGATTCTTGTGATTTGGCTTTTGTGATAGTGTTTGCGACCTGTTCATCGCCTAATAAAATCTTCTTATAAGTCAACGGTGTTTTATCCAAATCCCAAACTCCACGTTCGTAACAATACTAACAATTTTTTTGTTTTTTTTTAAAGCGCCTGAACCGGTTTCGATGCAATTAAAGGTGAAGATGGTTATAAAGCTACGCATTATAGTATTTAAATTTCTGAAAATCAAAGTATATAATACAAATATACTTAATTGACGCAAGAAGGTCAGCTGACACATTGTAAGGGGTCTTTTTAACGACTTCCTTTGAAGTAATTGGCACTAGTATTGCATTTTTTTGTCAAAAGTTACTTTATTTAGTTTTTGATACAATACAAAAAGAATTACGCAATAATATGACTATACTTAAGAGCTATAAACAAAATAAAAAGTGGGAAAATAATCGGCAATTTCATACTTAATCCCCTATTATTCAAAGATTAAATACTCAAAAGAGATTTAATCCCTCGATCGTGAGTTATTCCAGACACAATTGAAATCAATTGTTATCGTTATTAATACTCAAATAATAAATAAATAATAATAATAATAAATGTGGACAATATCACATACATTGTTCTGATCCCAATTTGAATAACTATTTAAAGCATTCGTATTTTGGAAACCAGAAACAACAAAGGTACCACAAAAACCCAGACCCGAGAAAATGTAGAAAAACGCATTTTTTCTACATTGACCCGTCCGGGAATCGAACCCGGGACCTCGGAGCAGGCGACACCTTGAAAACCGGTGTGTACGCCACTCCGCCACGGAGGTCGTCATTATTAAAATCCTTCATGTCGCAATGGAGTTATGTAGCCACGGGCTCATAATGCGCAATTGGGAAATCTATTAACTAATCTTTCTGTTACTTACTAGTGGCACTCATTCTAGTCTTTTTGCCATCACTATCATCTAGAAAGATCATAAAAAACTACCGGCTGGAATATATCGGGCTGGTTCAACTAGATATGAACTTGATAAACGCACATAATCCAAAATAGTTTAGAGGTGAGTTTATCAAAGTATTTTATTATGAAAACCAACAAAGACATGTATAACATAATATATATATTTTTTTAGATAACATGCTTATTTTGATGCCTCAGGAAGGTTTAGATTTATTAGATTATATTATTATGATTAGAAGACCACGGAAAACATTCAACACAGATTTTTTTGCTCAATCAAGATTTTAGAATCCCATTTCATTTTGTTTTTTTACTTGTTCTTTTCTATTTCCTTAGTCTATTTCTATTTCATCCTGCAGTTTGTTATACATAGTCAGGTCATAAGTTCTGTCACACAATAAAAACTTTTGAATTTTGAATGCTTGCCACAAAAAAGTTTATTGAATTTGAATTTCGAATTTTTCATGAAAATAAAAACGTGTACTTTTTAGAATTTTCCTCATTTTTAAATATGGAGTGGACACTTAAAGAAGACCGTATCGCGGTTATTGCGTTGCATCGTTGCGGTTACGCGCCTATTCACATTTTCGACTTACTGAAAAATTTGAATATAACCAAAAGATTCGTTTATCGTACCATAAAACGATACAATGAAGACTCTAGTGTAGATGACAGGTCAAGAAGTGGTCGCCCTAGCTCTGTTAGGACTCCAGCAGTGATAAAAGCTGTGAAGGCGCGAATTCAAAGAAATCCCATACGTAAGCAGAAACTGTTGGCACTTCAGATGGGGTTGAGCAGAACCACGGTGAAACCCTCAACCCCCCAGGAGGCACTCGGGTGCCACGATAACAATTGATTTCAATTGTGTCTGGAATAACTCACGATCGAGGGATTAAATGAAGACTTAGGGCTTAGGGCATATCGAAGAAAAACAGGACATCGTTTGGACGCTCGTTTAATAGACCTGAGACTGAAGAGATGCCGCGCTTTGTTGAAGCAGTACGCGGGAAAAAAGCATCGGGAAATTCTTTTTTCGGATGAAAAAATTTTCACCATGGAAGAGAGCTACAACAAACAAAATGATGAAAAATGGTTTGGTTGGGAGTCTCTTATTGGGGCTTATCTGAGGTACATTTTTGTGAGAAAGGCGTAAAAACGAATGCAGTTGTGTATCAAAATACAGTCCTCAAGAACCTTGTAGAACCTGTTTCTCATACCAAGTTTAATAACAGGCACTGGGTATTCCAACAAGATTCTGCGCCAGCTCATAGAGCGAAAAGCACACAAGACTGACTGGCGGCGCGTGAAATCGACTTCGTCCGGCACGAAGACTGGCCCTCCTCCAGTCCAGATTTGAGTCCGTTAGATTACAAGATATGGCAACACTTGGAGGAAAAGGCCTGCTCAAAGCCTCATCCTGATTTGGAGTCACTCAAGGCATCCTTGATTAAGGCAGCCGCCTATATTGACATGGACCTCGTTCGTGCTGCGATAGACGACTGGCCGCGCAGATTGAAGGCCTGTATTCAAAATCACGGGGGTCATTTTGAATAAACTTTATAACCATATGAATCTATGTTTAATTAAGTTCATTTTGCTATATAAATGATTACATAAATAATAAACATGTCTAAATTATTTCATATTACCTAGACTAGGTACAATTATGTTTTTTTGTAACTTACATACCATAATACATGTTTATGGAATAATTTAATGAACTGAAATGTTGGTATATCAGTACTGAACACAACACCTTATAAAAAGCCTATTTGAGTGGTTGATCTGTTTACCACTAAGAAATAACTGATATATTTTTTGACAAAGTATTCCTCCCACATGGAGACTTACCGTGTAGGTGGAGAATTTAATAAGTTGGTGACTGTGATAAATAGTGACGGTATATGCGTATTATGAGGTAGTTATGTTTACCACAAACGCGATTGTTAGATTGTTTGTAATTCTTGAAATTAGAGTTCTATTAGTATTTATGAGCATGAAACAGTTTGTTCCAATACCTGGGCAGAAGGGAATGTTTTTGCGATGCTGGTCCAGCAAAGAAAATACTCTCTCAAAGTCTCAATTCATTACTTTGCACCATAGACATAGTATTACTACTTATTTATTACTATGTCCCATAAACGTAGATCCTATATCTATGCAATGTCCATGCTTTGCACCATAGATTTTTTGCACTCAGTTTTTATTTTATATTTTATTTGATTTGATTATTTGTGACCTTTTTTGTCTATTCTTATTTTTCCTTTTTAGCTTTTTTGAACGAAACTTCATACTTCTACGATGAATGTCATCCTGTTTGTGTTGGAGAGTTTTGCGCGGGAAAAGAGAAGAGAAAGATGGACTTTGTTTCGTAATTTTGTTGTGTGTTAAAAAAGTGGTGGCATTGTTATAGTAATGTGTCAGTGAGTAGGATAAATTAAATAAAAGTGAGAAACAAGGAAAGGCGCTCCTATTTGACTTTGATCCACGTTCTCGCGTAAAACTCCTGTAATCATTAAAATGTATAAACCACCCATACATTTCAATGACTTAGGTTACTTTAGGGTTAGGTTAGGTTAGGCTATTATGTTTATGTAAGTATATTAGATCACGAAATTCTATAAAAGACCAGGCAGTATGGCTCATGTCTTCGCCTGTCCCGAGAAACGGGACGATTCACTTCTCTCTCCTCGGACCTCTCTCTGTATTTGTTGTCATTTGTCAAATGTCAATTTTGTCATGACTGACTGATATTACTTTACTCTATGCTGACTGACCGACATTAAATTGAGGGAGGAAAGTTGAGGAAACGTCACCGTTTTGGTCAATATTTTAATAAATTATTAATCCGAATTCCGAATATTTTACGAGGTTTTCATAGAATATCCAATGTAATATTCAAAGTTTTTTAAATTAGCAGAAAATATCGCTTTTGTTCAAGACACTGGGTGACAATGAATAATCCAAATATGAATTCGGCTACCGTAAGTATTGTTCAGATCACTGGATTTGCAAATACACCAACAAGTAGGTACAACAACATTGCTTTAAAATAATTAATAACCAGCCTCGCGCTATAAGCAGTGCTGTTATCGGCGAAATCCTGTACCACGCAAGCGTTATTGAAACTAATTGAATTATGAATTGTGTTGCTCACAATCAGCCTGTCAGTCATCGTTTATCCAATTCTGTAAAGCTTTATAAAGTGTAATGAAAGATAATCTTGCAGCTTCATGCTTGAGTTTGTTGTCTATCTGTGACCAAAATGGTGCAAAGTGTTTGAATAGTCAGGATGAACCAAAATAAATCATGTTTAAAGGATTTTACATTCTATAAAATCTGCAAAATTATCTTTCATTTCAATTCATAGTGTTCGCTTCAGAAAATCTTGATATCAATTTATTGTTTTAAAAAAACATTATCTGTAGTATTACAAAGTTATTGGAATATTTTTTTAAATATCTAACTTAGTACCTATTCTACGACTAGCGATCAGTCACTGTTTTAGTACTTTTGATAGTTTAATACAGCTACTAAAGTGTCAGAGCTCATTTTAAATTAATCCCTCGATCGTGAGTTATTCCAGACACAATTGAAATCAATTGTTATCGTGGCACCCGAGTGCCTCGGGGGGGGGTTGAGGGATTAAATGTCAGGCAAGATTGTGTTAGTCCCGTTTACATTAAAATAATTGTTTAATGGGAAAGTTTAAAAATTACCTAGTTAAATTCCTATCAATAAAACTTTCATTTAGGTGAAGAATTAGGTTGGTATCATCCATATTTTTTATATAATAAATATTATATAGCATATAATAAAAACCCATTAAATTGATTACATTGCATTAAGCGGTCGGCTGACTAAGTCACGGATCCGAGCTATATGACAATTGATTTCTATTGTGTCTGGCTTTACCCACATACAAGGGGTTAATGGTTAATCAATGTTTTAGGCGCCATCATGTTTATTATTATCATTAAATTTAATATTAACAGATTGGTAGATTGTAATATTGAAATAATTGCATTAATTTAAAAAATTACATCTAAAAACCTTATTTATTTTTGACAGTCCTATATTTTCCTTTTTTTTTAAAACAAGTTCAGAAATGTGAAGTTAGCTTCTATTGCATGTTTGTTCATTACTTATTAACTTTTTCAATATATTACCCTGACTAATTAATTTGTCCAGTCATGATAATATAACACATTTTCTAAATAGATTTATACACTTGACTCAGTACTCCTAAATATTATAATTGGTCAGAAGATAGTTGAATAATTAAAAATGATAGTTGATTGCTAAATATATAACATATTTTCATTTCTACTTAAGCTTTAATTTCACTAATTTATCTTCTCTAGTCACTTATAGAGGCTATGTCACTATGCCAAAGGGCATAGATTGTTATTTAAAAGTATCCTCTAGTGAGTAAGTAACGGAGATTAGTCAAATTGAATTTTTTGTTGAGCATTTACACAGGTAAGTTTAAAATTAGATGTCCTATATTTATTGCTGGACTTAGATCACTAAACAGTATCACATTTGACATGATCGCATAAAATGGTAAATAAGTACAATACCCAATTCCTTTTTATAGATAACGAAAATATAATTTTACAAGTAGCAAAAAAAAGCTGTTAAACAACAATTTTGCTCATCTAATTTCAAGCTACCTTAAGCCGTGTCTTTTCTGACTTTATTCTTTGTACATTTTTTATTTTAACAAGATAATACATGAAGCACACTGTATGTTTAATTCTTGGATCAAACAACGGCCAAATAAACAGTCTGTTCTTAAAGTTATTATGACAGTGAAGATAAAAATTCAAGTAACTACGAAATAGGTATATGTATGAAATTTTGATAAAAAATAACTTTCGAAACTGAATTCCTACACTTATTCTTGGTTATCGCTGTATCAGATTTTTACCTAACTAACTAAAAACAATAATGACAGAAGCTATATTGTTTATAGAAAATTGAATATACCATGGAAATTTAAAATCTCCTTTTTGATATCAATGGAATATACTGTAGCGAACGTTTAAAAAAAATGTAACATAGACCATTTTATCATACCATGCAACCCTTTCAGTTTGTATACCTTAGTGACTTTACCTTAAGTTATGCTAATAAATAGTTATTAGCATAATTAAGTTTCTTAGCTTAGTCAATTATTAACAATTCATGTCTCAGTAGATTCAGTCCAACCTTGGCTTAGTAACATTGCGTGTAGTCTACAAACGTTAGCGTTTGATTAGCGTTACCGCTTTGCACGGCTTTTGCTGACGTAGATGCGCTACTTACAGCCAGGTGTGCCGCAGGTGCCGTTGCTGGACGACGACACCCTCGCGTTCGGGGAGGAGGACAACGCCACCAAGCAGTTCGTGTGAGTACCAGTACACTGTGTTGATTCTTTAGCGCGTTAGGTACATGAACGCTCTCGTACGTTGCTATACGTTTGAATTTAACGCTCAACCGTGTGATAGGTTCTAATCTCTGGAAATGTTGACAAAGTCGAAATTTTGAGACGAGATTTCCGCTATTCTATTAAAAAACCTGATTGTAACATAGTTATGTTATAAGTATAGGCTTTCCGCTCAGCATATGCTGACAGTGCCCTGAAACTTTATAAAAAGGGAGAGCTTCTAGATTTTTATTTTCAGACCAGTCTAATTCCTTCCCAACCGGGCTAACTAGAATAAGCCCAAAGGTGATCTGACCCTATCGGCGCTTTTACTAGCAGGTTCAGTTCGGAGTCAAACTAAAAAAAAAAGTTTAAAACATGTTGAGTTCAACGCATTGCAGCATAAGAAACTCGAGACTCCAATGCCCGGGCCCTAAGTAACTTTCACTTCCTACCCAGATTGTACCGATCCTATTAACGCCGCTTTCGACATTTGTTCTTAAAACCCTGGTTTTGGGTGGGAAAAAGTCTTTTAGTAGGACAAAAAGAGATTTCGGTGGTAATTTTCTCCTTACTTCTGTCGCATATAAATGAACAATCCCAGAAATACCATAACATCTTCGGCCGTCGGTTTCCAGCCACCCTTACATCGTGTTCTTCCACCTCGTGTTCCGCTGTTCCGCGGTGGTGGTGTACATGCTGTGCGGCTGGTTCTCTGAGTCCTTCATCGCCAGCTTCGTGCTGGTGGTGCTGCTGCTATCCGCTGACTTCTGGACAGTCAAGAACATCACAGGTGAGATTAGTTAGGCTAGAACGAATAAAAGTTATAAATTCAGTATTTAAACATGAAAAATTATGTCTCAGGCGGGACTCGAATCCGCATCTCCATGCTTGCCGGGCGCGGCGCTTTACCGATTTAGCCCCTGAGACACTACGTCACAGCGTCAATTTTTCAAGTATATCCTTATCGCCGTAAGCCAGCGTAGTTTCATCAAATGTTAGTTTTGCACTCTTAACACCCGAACGAAACATCTTTACAGATGTTTAACGGTCAGTTTAGGTGAAACAGCTATTTATATACTTTATATGATATTTTAGCAACTTAATTGCAATTGTAATATCAGTAAGTATTTTGTGTTGTAAGAAAAATTTTGTCTCAGTTGGCACTCAAACTCGCATCTCTATACTTACCTCTCCTGGTAAGTAGCTAAATTATCATATAAAGTAATAATATGTTAGTAACATAGCTCAGATAAGCTCAGCCCTTGTCCCAGTTACCCAGTCCGCTAGCACCCAAACTCATAGCCCAGTTGTTATTTCTATCCATTTTCTGCAATAGTCGTGCATTAACCGGACGTTGTTGTACTTGTATATTGCGCACAGGGATAATCGTCGGTTGGTGTCACATCAAATTAGATAAATGTAGTCTCACGGGCCTCTGCGAATTGGCTTCGGCCCCTAGTATGTTTTCAAACCCTGTAGTTCCGAGATGGGAAATTACATACCTACATAACAATACTGCAAAAAGATTTTTTCATACCACAAAAAGCATTACAAGTACATGGTTATATTACCACTAGGTGTTTCCCGCGGCTTCGTCCGTGTCAATTTCTGTTATTATGGTGGCGATGATTTTTGCAATTTACAATTTTTTAGTAATGCTTCGCAACTATTGGTCGCAGCGTCATGTTATATAGCCTAAAGCCTCGATAAATGGACTATCCAACACAAAAATATTTTTTCAATTCGAACCGGTACTTCCTGGGATTAGCGCGTTCAAACAAACAAACAAACTCTTCAGCTTTATAATATTAGTAGGTATATTCTTCTTTATAATATTAGTATACAGGGTGAAATTTTAACCACTTTCCAAAATTTTTATATGCGTTCAGTATCGTATATAGAGCCTATTTATGAAGAAAAAAATGTAAACCAAGTTGTAACCCGAAAATATTTTTCGTGATATAGTTTTCAATTTTTACAGTTTTAGACCTGTTAAGGTATAAAGGGAAATTCAAAAACTCATGAATAGTATTGTAATAAATGAATGAGACGCACATCGCGTAAAAAAAGTGTTACTAGGATGCCGTATCAATAATTTTAAATTTTTTGCGGACATATTCTAAGTGCTTTATCTTGACATTTTTGTACTGGGCTATACCAAAAGAAAAAATACGTCATTTGTTTTTTGCCTCGTAGATTGCTATATTAAATTTGGAAAGTGGTTAAAATTTCATCCTGTATAAGAAAGTCGTGTCAGTTACACCACTTATAACTCGAGAATGGCTGGACCGATTTTTATGATTTTGGTATTTTTGGATTTGTCTTGGTCGGGAATAGGATAATAAGTAATAAAAACGTTGGAAAATTAACGTTAAATAACTTACTAAGAAACTGTATTTCTTCATACAAATTCCAACTCCGCCATATTTGATGACCGTCACTGTCAGATGAGAGTCATTTAAGACGTTAAAATCAAAAACTACTCAGAGGCGATACGAAGCGGGGTCTAGTGGTCTAATGGAGTGGTAACTATTAAAAACGTTGGAAAGTTAACATTAAAAAAAATTAAGAAAATGTATTTTTTACTTAGAATAATAACACCTAGAAGCCGCGTGTGAACCAAAACGTAAGCGTAAACGCGTGCCATTTAATTATTCTTGTGTGCGTAAGCTGAATAAATCTACGCTCTTCTAACGCACACAAATATGGCTTCAGTGTTACCAGCATCGGGTGTTTACCCACAAAAAATGGGAAAACGTGTTGTTATGTTATACGACGATTTGCCATGTGTTTAGTATGATCTTTAAATACATAATATGATTACATTCATAAGTATATTACATATTTATTAATCTAATGACTAATGCCACCGTTCAATGTGCTTAAATTTAAATGCCTGTATGATTGCATAAATTCACATTAAGAATTAATAGATTTTGAATTTAAATTTTCATAGAATTAATAACACCAACATTTAGTCTAAACAGTATTAAATAGCTGTTATGGCAAATTCAATATTTTTCTTAATATTAAAAACCAACTAAACAAACTGTGTGCAATTTTTTTCCCAAAACTAGCAACACTGATGTTGATAGGTTTTGTGTTTCAAATTATTTGTTTTTAATTCGATTTACGTACAGAAAATGTATAAAATGTAAGTATATTGTACTTAATCACTTTCTTTTTGTTTCTCTAATATGCTAGAACACTTCTTCATAGTGCAAACAGTCATTTTAAATTATTTTTCGCGAGCTGTGTTTAACTTAGCGTGACGTTAAGCACTGACAGCTCGCGAAACGAAGTAAGCCAGATATGGCTTAGTTGCGCGTTTTTCGTGCTTATATTCGGTTTCTAGGTGTTATTATTCTAAGATTTTTTAATAGTTTTTCCAACCACGCCATATTTGATGACAATGACGAAGACAATGACAATGACAATGTTTAAGACGTCAACATCAAATTTATACTATTCAGAGGCGATAGGCGAATTATACAGGGTGAAATTTTAACCACCTTCCAAATTTTAATATATCAATGTACGAGACAAAAAACAAATGACGTATTTTTTCTTTTGGTAAAGTACCCAGTACAAAAATGTCAAGATATAGCACTTAGAAAATGTCCGACAAAAATCTAAAATTTTTGATACGGCCGCCTAGCAACACTTTTTTTTACGCAATGCACATCACATTCATTCATTACGATACTAATCATAAGTTTTTGATTTTTCCTTTATACCTAAACAGGTCTAAAACTGTAAAAATTTAAAACTATGTTGCGAAAAATATTTTCGGGTGAAAACTTGATTTACATTTTTTACTTCATAAATGGGCTCTAAATACTACACTGAACGACTACAAAAATTTTGGAGAGTGGTTAAAATTTCATTCTGTATTAATCTAATTTGTTTATTTCCAGGTCGTCTGCTAGTGGGCCTCCGGTGGTGGAACTACGTTGACGACGTTGGCAAGTCCCATTGGGTGTTCGAGTCCAAACAGGTTTAAGATGCTTCTAAAATGTTCTTTTACCGGATGCTTATGGGTTCGTGTCCCACCTCAGACAGTCAAAATATGTATGCTAGTAGTAATTGTATTTTGAGGTTTGGGATGCTATTTCACTGACTTCAAAAAAGGAGGGGTTTCTCAATTCTAATATTTTTTTAATGTTTGTTAACTCGATTAGATAAACCGATTTTGATGATCCTTTTTTATTTGAAAGCTGGTGCTTCCCTTGTGGTCTCATTTTACCAAACCCTATAAGTTTTAGATTTGCATTGAGTATTTGCAAGAGATCAAGCATCCCGTTGGTCTAGTGGTTTAAATACCGGGCCAAGATCTCGGGGTCCCGGGTTCGTTTCCCGGGTCGGGTAACAAAAAGTTTCGAATTTTCGAACATTGCTTGGGTTTGTGATCACCATCCCGCATTTGGCAAGCGTGGTGATAATGCCAGCACCCATCATTGCTGTCGTAACTTGAATTCAATGATGAAGGCCTTTTCCCTGCGGTGGGTTGATTATAGGCTGTTACTTTACTTTACTTTTATTTGCAAGACAAATTGACGAATAACAATATCACCCCAACAGATTTCAATAATTCTTTTTTCATTAGAAAAATGTCGTCAAAGGTGGTTTGATGAGAGTTTGGTTAAGTTCTGATTGTGGGACCCATGACAACGTAACGGAACTGTTCAATTCTTATAAGAAAATTAACTCGGCCGAATCATAGGAATACAACTATCTGTGGCAGCATTCAAGTATTACTTAACGCAATTTTTAAAGATTTTAGACCCTCCTTCCCCCCCCCCCCCCACGTAACGCACCGTAACGTTTTTCTGAAAACAAAATAAGATATTTCTATGCCATATGTTTTTATTTAGACAACACTGACAACAGCAATGTGCTCCTGTGTAAATTCTAATGAACACTGACATCGATGATAAAATAAAAATCACGTACATACAGTCGAGGGATTCCCCGATACATAAAAGAGAAGGTTGCCAACTTAAACAAAAGAAAAGTAACGTACATTATCATCCGGGGATTCCCCGTAAAACATAAACGAAACGTCTATTATGCACATCGGAACAGCTTCACTAATTACCTATGTGTTTAAATGGTAAATACCGTTCGATTATATTCAATCTAGAGATTGCAAACTGTCGAAAGACTGTGAACCGGCTAAGGCCAAGTCTGCGTTGCCGCCGCAATCAATCTCTGGTTGCATTACATTATGTAGAGGAAAATCGCACTTAATGACTGGTGAATTGGTTTCAGAGTCGCGTGAACGCTAATGAGAGCCGTCTGTTCTGGATGGGGCTAATCATGTGCCCGCTGTTGTGGTCGGGCTTCTTCCTCGTCTGCCTCTTCAGCCTCAAGTTTGAGTGGATGGTAAGAAAGCTACTTACCGGATAAGTAACGTACGATGTGACCGACGGAAATTATGAATAAACTACCAATTTTGAAGATACAATTCCGTAAAAACTACGAATTTTTAAAATACGCTTTTTCGACAATAAATGTCGACAATCTTCCGCTTGCCGGGTGACTGCTGGCTCACAGCGTGAAAACCTTAAAAAAAATCGACGAAACCAACTATGTTTTGCAGGTGAATTGGTTAGAGCAGTCGCCCGATGCGCGGTGGGTTGTGGGTTCAATTCCCACCCCAAGACAGTCGAATTGTTTCATCGAGTTTCGTGAGTCCTGATTTTTCCAGCGCGCACCCCACCGCACACCCAGTGGAACATGTCTGAAAATATTGTCAGCCTCTTTTAAATAAATATGTTTACTCAAGATATATGCAAGCTAGGGCCATTCAAAGTCACACGTTCCTATCATTTATGTACAGTGTTAACTCTTTATAACGAAACTCAAGGGACTGAGCATTTTTTGTCGTTATAGAGAGTTATCGTTATATGGAGTGAACAAAAAAACAACCAAATTAACAGTTTCAAAGTAGGTTTACGACTGATAATACGATAGGTACCCAGTATGCTTGGTCGAAGACCATCACTTCCGAGAAAACAATGCATAACGCATTGTTTTCTCGGAAGTGCACGTGTTCAAGGCAATTAAGGATAACAAAAGCTAGACCGACCTCGGATGTTTCGGAGCTTCAAAGTCTTTTGTTACCTGATAACATAACATAAACAATAATACCGATAATAAATATTTACTGTCTACAAATATGAACACATTTCTTCGTAATAGAGAATGGCGTATCGCTATAAAGAGTGTTTCAATATGTGGGTTTTAACGCAAACCAACCAAGTTGGGCTCACTTCAACGTTACAGGGAGTTTATTGTTAAAAGGATAACGTTATAAAGAGTTTACACTGTAATTATTAATATGTAGTATAATTAAATTGCCCTTGTTCATGTGCAGGGTGTTAAAAGATTGCACTGAGGTAATTTTTTGGAAATACGTATACAATTTCCCATGAATTACCCACTTTTCGCAGTCTCAATCTTGGAATGGCAAAGTTTATGTTGTTTTCTGGAATTGAAATTTTTCTTCTTATGGTCGTAAATACGATGTTTTCGAAAATGTGTTGAGAAGCAACTGTTAGTATGTTATTCTTTTTAAATAATTTTCTTACAGAGCCACAGGGTCGAAATCCGCACAGCACGTTTTTGCAGTATAAAAATAGACTCAATATTAAGATATTGAGTCTATTTTTGAGAAGAATCTAGGCATTTCACTATAATCCAGGTATTTCCATCTCCTTCCAGCTGCTAGTGTTAATAGCGCTAACGCTGAACGGTGCGAACCTGTACGGCTACATCAAATGCAAGTTCGGTGCCAAGGAGAACCTCCAGTCCGCCACCACGGACTTCGTGAAGTCGAAGCTTCTTCAGGGCGCCACCAGCTTCATGTTCACACCCGCCGCCCCCGCACCCGCCCCCAGCACCAGGGTCATATAAAGTGGTATAAACTTTTTTATACCACCCTTAAGATAATTATAGAAAATGTACGCTGCCGTTGTGAGAGTGATTTCTCCTTTTTATTTGTGTATAGGTACACGGTACATTTTAACCGCCTGACAAACGATTCCCACGTGATGTAAACATTTTGTATAACATCTTGGCAGTGTTTTTTTTAGATTATACACCGTGATTTTTGAACCACCTTCAAAACGAAGTTCACGTTATTGGACCATTACGTATAACATCATGGCAATATTATTTATTTTTTGTTAAAAATTTTTTTGAAAAATATTTAATTTTAATTCAGACATTTATTTTTGTAACACGCTATGACGCGCACAGACGAATTATTTTGGTACCGCGGGGTCTCTGTTGAATGGACCTTACACAGCTACATCTGTGCGCGTCACACCGTGTTTCAAAATAAGTAGCTAAACCACTATTTAATATTTTTATTAAAAAAAAATAACACTGCCAAGATGTTATACGTAATGGTAACATAATTTGAGCTACGTTTTACAGGTGGTTGAAAATGCACCGTGTATAAAAACTTTGAAAATATAAAATGTTGATTCAGACTATTCATTTTGAAAAACGCTGTGAGCCGTGCGCGACACAAATAAAAATAAACGTAAATAACAATGACAAGATGTAATAAAATAATGGCTTTTTTTTTCAGACTGTTAAAAAGGCACGGTGTATATGTTTGTCTGTAAAAGTAAAGTAGAAAGTAAAAGTAAGAAATTTGGTGTAAAGATAATTTTAGTCCGAGGTAGTGCATAGCTTTTTAAAAGGTTGAAAGGGAAATGTTTAGGGAGATTTAATAAGTTCAGGAATAAAGTATAACAATTTGCAAAAAGATTTAGTTATCTCTGAGAAGAGGATATAATTAGGTAGATGATATTTTTCAATCAATGGACATATCTGTCCGTTGTTACACCGGGAAAATTTTTGAGGATACCCTCAAAAATTTTCCTCGTGTAACAACGGAAAATTCTAAATTCTAAAATTTCTGGTCTCGAATTAAGAATACAGGTGTTTATTTTATTTATTTATTTATAGTATAGTATAGTCGAATCGAATGAATAATAATAATAATGGTGAAACTCAAGTGCGGGGTTCAGTCTTTGATGGGTTTTAATTTTCTCTGTAACATTGTTGGATGCATGGATTATTTACAGACATCGCTAGAATATATTTTTGTTTTATTTCGAGTTTAGATGAGTTAAATAAAATATTTTATTACGAGCCTACATAGTCTAGCAACTGGGGAATTGGAACCGAAAACAGGCCGAAGCGGTGTGATCGTCTTGCGGGGCAACATTCCTGGGCAATCTATTCTATGATTAAAAATTTTAGATATGTAACATAAATCCAATTAAATTCTACGATTAGACAAGGATGTGATTCGGAAGTATGTATTCTAAACGTTTAATATACGATGGGAGTTTCCTTTTTGGTATAATCTACGGAAACTATTTTTACGTTGGGTTAAATCTACTTTTACGCTGTGTTTATAACCACTGTGCTCTTTCTACTTAGTCTATAATATTGTATAGCCTCTTTTTTAGATTGTAAAGAAAAAATAATAATTTTAGAGAAACATTTCTTTTCCTGGTTCCGATATACACGGTGCATTTTCAACCACCTGTAAATCGAAGCCTACGTTATGTAAACATTTATGTGTAACATCTTGGCAGTGTTATTTTAATTTTTCTACCAAAAAATTTTTTTTATAAAAATATTTATTGGTTCAGAAATTTATTATATATCCGATATCCGACAGCAAAGCCATAAATATACCTACATTGGTGTGACACATGAAAAATAGTACAAAGCCAATAATAGGATATCACAGCATGAGTATTTTTTGTTAAAATAAAGACAAGTAAAGATGAATTTAAAATGTGCGTTGACTATAATAATTTGGCACTAAATACAATGAATTTTGAAACAGGATTTGACAAGATGTAGCTGTGTAAGGTCCATTCAACCGAGACCACACCGCAGCAAAGTAATACGTCTGCGCGCGTCACATTATGTTACGAAATTAAAAATCTGAATCAAAATAAAATATTTTTATACAAAAAATAAATAACACTGCCATGATGTTACACATAATGGTCCAATAACGTGGGCTTCGTTTTCCAGGTGGGTTAAAAAGCATAGGTTAAAAATCTATATCAAACAAATGTCTGTCTGTTCTTGTGTTTAAAAACAACTTTATTTGTGGCATTAGGGAGCCAGCTTAATTACAAAAAAGCTCTTGTAAAAAGAAAAATCTGGATTAAAAAAAAAACAGCAAAAGAATCAACAATTTAAAAAAAAAATTAAAATAGTGAGCGGATAATTGTACATTTAGAAGTAATGATAAGGCATAGACTAAATAGATAATTGTAACTTGCTAATTAAGATGTTTTATAACATACGGTTTAAAATATTTATAGTGGCAATTGTCTCCTCTGTAGTAGAAGGATATGCCGACATAATCTTATCATATTAGTGCTAAGACCGTATATAATGTTGTGTTTATGTATATTTGAATAACTAAGAGCACACAGCGTTACTAAAGTTTAAGAGTTTTAATTGACATAATATTTATTAACGCGCTTAGCCGTGGCGCTAATGTTTAAGGGATAGTCTAACATCTTTTGATTAGTTAAAAAACATTAAAAATTACATGTTAATAGCTTTACGGCCATTTCCAATAACCTATCTATCTTCAGTTTTGGCATATCGGAGATAGAAAACAACTTCTGTTTTGTTTCTCTGGACGGCAAAAACATTCCTGTCTCCGATATGCCAAAATTGAAGATAGATAGGTTATTGGAACCGACCGCAAGTCCATTGTCGCAGAGAGTGTCAGTTATTAAAAATATTAGCTGTTTATAAATTAAAGTTAACCCTAAGAAACTGTAAATCAATATTTTTATTTATTCATCTTTTCAATAACTTTGTTTCTGCCATCCCTGTATACGCTAATTTTAACTGATTATTATAGAAAATTTGTATTTTATTAACGGTATACAGGATGGGTTTTTTAAAGAAATGAGTTAGTGAGAGCGCCTATTTAGTTACTTGTAACGTAATATCAGCACGTTAATATGCACATAGAAGCTAGCTTTTACTGTTAAACATCATATATTTTAATCGAATTTAAGAATCATTTTAATTGGAGCTTCTGATATCTCCTACAGAATCATAATCGTGAAATAAATAAAATCGATTGTTATCGCGGGTGCGATAACAATTGATTTTAATTGTGTCTGGAATAACATACAATCGAGGGGATATTATGAGGACATTAGATTTTCATAGTATAGTAAAAAAATATTTGGTATAATATACATATAAAGTTATACACGTATTTAAATTATATAAATATTTAAGGCCACACAGAGCCATCTAGTCCCAAATTAAGCTACTATCAAGTACCCTGTCGTATGGGGTACTAGACAACCGATAAACTTACTTATATATGTATATTTTAAATACATACTTATAATTCATAGAAAACACCCATACCAGTACAAACAGACATGTTCATGCACACAAATATTTGTACTGTGCGGGGATCGAACCCGCGACCCATGGCTCAGAAGCAGCGTTTACTACCGATGATCCAAATGGTCGTCAATATGGCAAGTGACTAAATCGACCGCTGTATATTTAAATTGTAAAATAAATTGGTAAGATAATTGAATGTAAGTATTGTAGTCATAATCAATGTTATATACCAGATTCCTAATTTATACTTTAGAACCTAACCGTAAGCTTTGGTGTAGGTTCATTTAATTAATTAATAATATTATGATTAGATAACTTACTATTAATGTTCTTCGTTGCATCATTATTTAAACATATGATTGGAATTAAAAAAGATCAAACAGTATATTTTGGCCTGATGATTTGGGATATATTCATCTAAATCAAAAAGTAAACACCATCTGTGTAAAATAAGAATCAGTGACATAAAAACGCCTTCACCAAATCAGCACCCGCTGAACATCTGGGTGCTCTTTTAAGTTAGTTCCATTCATTTTTAATTTATAAGCTTTTTATATTTAAACTTGGATAGTTTGAAGTGACATTTTTGTATGGGACGGTGTAGGGTTCATATTATTATATTTAGAGTACCTAAATACCGTTATATGTTTAAATAATATTGTATTCTAATATTAGATTATATACTATTCTCTTATCGTATGCGATAACGCATTTATGTTTTAGTTTAGTTATTTACGTATATCGTATGTAACTGTGTCCGAGTCAGAATTTATTTGGTGTATTTCAAGTTTATAATATTTAAGATTGTAGGCTATAATTTAGATTTGTATGAAAGTGCGAGTGCGTCAATGTTAACATTTAAATTGTTAAATCGTTTTGATCGTGATAATTTTTAATATTTTGTTTATGGAATAGTTTTCTTTCTTGGGTTACTTAAAACCTTCTTTGTAAAAAGCTATCAATTCTAAACTAGTTAAATAACCAAGGTAACATTACGTCTAATAAGCCGTTCCTCCGATCCATTTGTCTAAATAAATTGTGTCTTATTTTCTCCAAATTTCTTTATAGAAATAATTAATTTTTGACTATAATGTCAAAGTTTTATTTTATAGTGTAGTATCTCTCAAGTAAGTTAATATTATTAATATTCCAATGATTCAAATATAACCTTAACCGCTCACTTTTACTGTATTAAATCTTTACTCCCTATTCTCGACTTATTTTAAGCAAAGCACAAGCCATTAGAAAACTCTCCAGAAAGAAATGTGTTTCACTGTTAAATTTTGCGTCCATAAATTACGTGAGGTATTTTTTTGAATTTTCTGAACCTCCCTCCTCCCCTGGTGAGATGTCGTGATATTTTATTCAACCTTCTCCCCCAATTTTGAAAACGTGAGATTTTTCAAAATGTGGGTTTCTTACGTAAACTTAAATGAAATTATTTTCTTTCGAACAAATTAGTGAATGATCTTAATCGTATTACGATTACGCTTAAGATTAAATCTTAAGCATGTGCAATCTGGATTAAATGGCCCAAAATAGTTTTTTTTTTGTTTCAATCAGAAAAAAAATTGCGTGATATTTACCGAGACCCCCTCCCCCCCTTAAACATCTCACGTAATTTATTGACGCCTTATGAATAATTAAATTTAATGATTGTCATCCTCAAGTGGCTGCTAGTAACTTTGTTATTTTTGTATGAATAATTTAAACCATAAAATAGATGTATTATAAACAGCTGATTAAACTAAGTATTGTAAATAAGTATAATTTCTATTGGTGTAATTTAAATGTTGGAATTAAAATATTATATACAAAGTCGTAGTATTTCATTTAATTATTATTGAGCAAACCTTATTTAAATGTATTATCTTAAATTTCGTTGGTGTTGTCAGACGTTTAATTGTTAAGAAGTATTTTTACCTCACCCTCATTAAATCATAAGAACTGATTATGCATTTACCAAATTCATTGATAAACTCCTAAAAGATGCAATTAATTTCGGGATTTCCTATCTCTTAGCTGTTATTCGTACAACGAGAAATAGAGTATTTTTATGCATCGTAAAAACTTCAGCTTATAACTATTGTATATTCTTAAAAAACAAAAATAAACTGCAAAAACCCCCTAATAATACGAGAAATTGTTTAGAGACGTTAGAATGTCTACTTCAAAAATATGCTCCAGGTGAGGCTCGAACTCACAACCCCGGCATTACTCACACGTACACTGTCTTATAAGTACCGTGCGCTAACCAATTGCGCCACTGGAGCTGTGAGTGGCGAGGCCGAAAATACCCGAATAGTTATGCCTCACGGCTGTAGTCAACTGACATTCTTTTTTGCGATAACAAACGTCAAAATCTTAAGTTTAATTTACACGAACGAAATTCCAGGAAAGTTATTTTAATTATTCTCACTCTTGTTGTAATTGATAACATTTCAAATAACCATTTTTACTTAAAAGTAAGTGATTCTATGTTGTTTGACAGCAGGACATAAAATTGAAAAATATAAACAAAATGGAAACGTCACCTGATTGATGTGCTGTGTTGTGAATCCAGTTTTTCTCATAACAACCGTGTTTTAGAGAATAAAGGGTTCTAGTAACTTGTTTTGTCTTGCTATAACTGTAGGATTTGTTTCTAATGTGACCTCAATATGAATTGGTTCGACACGTCAGGCCTGACCAGTTTGGCGAAGACAGCCTTGAAAGAGGCCCAAAAAACGATTGATAAGGCATTGGATATCCAGGATGAGAGCAGTGAGGAGCCGGACGATGAGTCCGCGACACAGAGTACAGCCAAGTCGTCTCCAAACAAGAGTGAGACTCCACAAAAAGATCCAGATTTCTTCTCTTCGTGGGGTTTGACTGTGAGCGCCGAAAGTGCTAAAGATGACCCCATCAAAGAACAGCCAGTGGTCACAGAAAGCCCATCAAAGTCCTCCTCGCAAAGTGTCTGGGGCTCGTTTGCTGGTTCATTCTTTGAACAACCTAAAAGTGAGCAAGATTCCACTATAGTACAGCCTCCTAAGGCTAAGTCAATGAATGTAATTTCTGATGCAAAATATGGCAGCCAAGATGATCTGTTCTCTAAAAGCCAGCTTGTAATGTCAGATGGTGGTGAAGGACTAGAATTTAAGATCACAAAGTCGTCTAACGATGAGTGTTCCAAAGTTGATGATAGAAGAAGTTCTACCCGTTCAAACAGATTATCACTTGTATCAAGCAGAAACAGTTCTGATTCTGTTGAAGTGTTATCATACAGTTTAAAGACCACTCCAGATTCGGAAGTGGCATCAGGTCAGTCCATGTCACACAGCAGCAGTGTAGGGCAAAAACTTAACTCTGAATCAGTAGAAATTTTGCCTGACAGTTTAGTTAGTCCGAGTTCGATTGAGTGCCTTGGCTTCGACAGCTATTCTAGTGATAAAAATAGTAGCTCTACATCGTCTCACTTGTCTCCAGGCGATGTAAGTGATAAAAAATCTACTCCGGTGGGGGAACGGACAGAAAGAGCTGATACAGCTGATAGTGTAAGCTTAGTTGCAGATGATGATGAGGATACCATGTCATATAACTCTATCTCAGAGTGCACTGCCCCAACTGTTTTAGACACTGATGACAAATCTGCAAGTCCCTTTCCAAAAATACTTCGAAGTGAAAGTAGAAAAATGGTAGAAAAAGATTTTATCAACTTAGAGCAACCAGTGTTGCCACATCGAATGCAGATTAGTGAAAACTCATCAAATGATGGATCATGGTCTGATAGAACACTAAATGCTGACAATGAAAGTATTAATTTAGAAAACACTATAGAAGAAACCAAGAAAGAAGTGGAGCAAGAAGATATTTTGATGGAAAAACTTAGTGATTCCTCTTCATTTTACAATGTGAATGTTTCTGGTGAAATGCTCCGATCTACTGAAAGTTCCGCATTTGTTAATGTTGAAAAACAGCAGTGCAGTGGGCCAGAGAGTGAGTTGTCTCAGAAGGAAGGAAGTGTGAAAGAGAGGACTTCTCCAGTAAGTTCTGAAAGCAAAAGTGATTTGGTCAAGATTGGCTCTGACAGGACGTCTGGCCACACATCTGGTGATGAGTTGGAAACAACCACATCCTCAGACATAGAAATAATTCCGAGTCCAAATGGGGATGTTCACGGATTTTGTCGGAGTAGTCCAGCGAAGTATGGATTTAAGCAGTCCAAATTTGATGGTACAACTTCACCCAATCTAGTTGACTTGGTCCTGGGTAAGTCACTGGCTTCAAAAATTCGAGGTCACAACCGTGAGTTGTCGGAGGCTTCTGTTCAGAGTAACACAAGTGATGAGAGTCAGGGCTCTGAGAATGAGCGGTTGATGAGGAGGCTATGTGAGATGGCTGAGATTTTGGAGGCAAGAGAAAACAGATTGATGGAGGTTAGTAGGAATAACGCAGAGCTAGCAGAGAGTAATGCAGACCTCAAGAGTCAGCTGGAGTCTATGGGAGCGAAGCACGAGGGAGGAGACATCAACATGATTACGGAAGATTATACACAGAGGATGTCAGCATTGGAAAAGAAATTTCAGCAAGCAATAAGGGAAAAGGTATAATGATTTAACTATAATGTTTAATTAATTTTAAGTTTTTATGATTTCTCTGAAACTGATAAAATAAACAACTAAACTTGTTGTATAATAATCAAACTTTAACCTATCTGTATGTGAAATTTCGTCTCCCTAAATTGGATAAGAAATTATTGATTTCCCATTCAAACTTCTTTTCCTGGGACTACATACCTTACCAAATTTATAATCTAAAGGTTCAGGGGTTTGACTTTAGACAGACAGATAGACAGACCAATTTTGAATTAGGGATTTAAAATTACAATGTACACTACAGCATTTCTTTAGTTTTGTGATGCTTATGTAATATGTCAAATTATTATAGGATTTACGTTATATAAACAAACATATTATTATAGGATCAACTAAGGAAACAACTGGATTCCCTAAAATCGGAATCATCCTCAAGAAAAACCTCCTCCGAACTTGAGAACTCGTTAAAAGAAAAAGACGAGGTCATCGAGCAACTGAAAGAGGAAGGAGAAAAGTTAGCTCGGCAGCAGCTGCAGCACTCCAACATTATAAAGAAGTTAAGAGCCAAAGAGAAGGACAATGAACAAGTTATCAAGAGTTTGAGGTAACTTACTGTACATTTTTAGCTCTGAATACTCAGTTGAGGTGATTGATTTGGATTCTGTATCCCCTGGATTGCTCCCAAGGACCTGCCTGTCCCTGTGTCTGTGTGAAAAGAAATGCAAATCTGTAAACTCTATGTTCTTTTATATTTTAGAGACAAGATAGCCGACCTGACGAGCGAACTGGAGCGGCTGAAGCGAGCGATGGCCGCCAAGGAGGAGCTGGAGGTCGGCCAGGTGGAGGCGGTGTACCGGCTCACCACGGCCAACAAGAAACTAGACGTGGAACTGGCAGAGGTGATTATTATATATACATCTTTACTGTGGTTGAGCATGGATATTAATGATACTCTATTTATATGTACCTACTGATTTTTTTTTATTAAAATAATTTTTAATATATGAATGAGTTAGAGCTAGTTCCAATTTTTTTTAAATACAATTGTTTGAATAAAACTTTACTTATATGAAATAAGTAATGCAGAAATGCATTTTCTGAACCCGACGCCTCAATGCTGTCGCCTATTGAGAGTCATTTCCAAAAACCCTCAATAGTAAGAACAGTCGTCCGTTAAACAGATGATTGCTGGAAAATTCATTGAATCCAGAGAGGATTCAATGAATTTTATTTTCAATTTAACTGCTTAACAAGGCATTTTCACAACTGTCTATGTTTCTACTTCTAATTATAGACAATAAGCGCCTTAGACGACGCTCACCATCGCTAAGAGTCCACCAGGCCCCTAATTCACTTTACCAAATCGTATCACAATCGTAATTGAATAGCAGGTTTTTGACAGTTCTAGTATGGGCTAAATGTCAAAATCAACGTGCAAAAAATCGAACTGCAATTGAAATAGCTGAATAAGGCCCCAATCCACAGGAATGTCATGAATGAATTGTATTTTCAATTTACACCATCAATTTCTTTCAATTGCTTAACAAGACAGTTTCTTCAAAGACGTCTATATCTGAAAGGGTCATGTTTCTATCTCAAATGCTTTTAATTATAGACAAAAAGTGCCCTAGACGACGCCAACCACCGCTTAGAATCCACCCGGGCCCCTAGAGGTCGCGCGGTGGGAGCTGGTGGTTTTACACCTACCGATAATTAAACCTGCCACTGCTTCGGGACAAAAATGGGTTAGTGCTGAGAAGAAAAAGGGTAGTTATCAGCATTCGGTCACTTTTGTCAGCAATTTAATTGCCAAACAAGACAGTTTCAAAAATGACTATACCTATAATATTTAAACTGTATAGTATGTTAGGTGAAGTGAAGGGTACAAGCCAAAACTATAAATACTATGTTGAAGTCTGAAAGAAAAATTTTGGGGTTCCGATTTGTATGAAAATATTTGTTTCAAAGATGATGATATGAATAATAAATTATATTTGCAATTAAATTTATAAATTATCATATAAAGTAAGATAATATCAATTTTCTGACTTTACCACTGTATTTATATATTATTATATAATATGTTAATATAGGCTTATATCAACTTGTCAAAAAATTTACCTAACATTCTGTATATAAAAAGCGCTCCTGAGATTTAGAAACGTCAATGTATCTATCTTTAATATTTTAACTGAAGACCCGAAGCGCTCTTGAGTTTCAAAAACGTCACAAATCTTGAATATTGTATTTATAGACAAAAAGCGCCCTGGACGACGCCAACCACCGCTTGGAGTCCACGCGGGCCTCCCTGGAAGTGGCGCGGAGGGAACTGGCCTCGCTGCGCGGCGGCGGCGACGAGCTGGCGCGGCGGCGCGCGGCGCAGGCGCGGCTGGAGGCCGAGGCGCGGCGCGCGCGGGAGGACGCCGAGAGGAAGGCGCAGGAGCTGCAGAGGCTGCGGGCCGAGATGGTCGCCGGTGAGTCCCTAGCGCAGAACATGGGAAAAGGTTGGAAAGGCTGTCATTTATTTATTTATAATAGGCCCACAAACAAAATACATTCATGGCATGATATACATGGAATAAAAAAAAAATAAGCTGGACGGTAACCTATGGATAGTGTACACGAACATGACTGATGAAACATTCTTAAATATTACGACAAAAACAAAACTTAAACAATTGTCAATTTAAAAAAATATATACATATACAGGGTGAAATTTTAACCACCTTCCAAATTCTAATACAACAATCTACGAGACAAAAACAAATGACGCATTTTTTCTTTTGGTATAGCGTATAGCCCATTACAAAAATGTCAAGAAAAGCACCTAGATAATGTCCGCCAAAAATCTGAAATTTTTGATGCGGCCTTCCAGCAACACTTTTTTTACGCGATGCGCATCTCATTCGTTCATTACGATACTATTCATAAGTTATTCATTCTCCCTTCATACCTTAACAGGCTTAGGACCGTAAAAATTGAAAACTATTTTGCGAAAAATATTTTCGGGTGAAAACTTGACCTACAGTTTTACTCCTATAAAAATATTTGGAGGGTGAGGTAAAGGTCACCCTGTATATAAATGTCATGCGCCATTTGTATGAGATGCCTTACTCTGCAACACGAAGCTCGTTTTTATGGATATATCTGTCTCTTTCAGATACTTACATCGGTATGAATGATAGGGACAGATGAATTCGAATATACGGACATTGTGTTGTGGAGTAAGGCCACTGAACCGCTGTCGCCGCTTGCGGCCCCGCTTCTTGTGCTCATAATAAACACAAGCTTTTGCGAGTTCAAAGAACGCCAATCGAGCGAATTCTTTGGTTAAGAGAAGCGAGCGAGTTAAGAGAAACCAATCACTGCGCTTACTCACATTCATGTTCGGGCGGGAGTATGAACATTTGCTCATAACCTCTGTGGCGCGACTGCTCCGCCTACATCGCCTTTCCAACCTTTTTTCCGTGTTCTGTGATCCCAAAGCTTCGAAAATGATAACAACTTTAAAAATAACTAGCAAGAACGCAGGCAATAAGAATGTTATCTAATTTCTGGAATTTATTTTATTACATAGATAAACGCTATTTAAACACTATGTTTACATAACTGTTATGTACTTTCTGCTCCGTAAGATGTCATACTGATTTGTGTTTGAAGCTGTCGAAAGAAGAATAGAATATAATATTATTTATTTGCATTAAAACATGGTACATTTATCAGGTCCTAACATTAAAAGTGAACATGCATGTTTCACCGATTTACCGATATGCAAACATTTCATCGTCATGCAATATTAACTATTAGGCAACGGAAATAATAAAATAATGGAAAAGTATTTGGTATACATAATATATTACAATCAATTTTATTACTACATTTTTGTTACAATATAAAATTTGTGTACAAACATTGAAAAAAAATTAAAGCAGATAAACACAGTACTTAAAGCTTTGAACCCCTTCGGCAGCCGGCTGTCGCGATAACAATTGATTTTTAATTGTGGCGGGAATAAGAATAAAATTTGTTTCTAATAACTAAATCATTAAAGGTGCGACACATCCTGACCATTGGATTGTAAAATGAGGTGTTATTATTATTAATTAATAAATAAATGTGGAAAACATCACATACATTGTTCTGATCCCAATTTGAATAACTATTTATAAGAGCTCGTATTTTGTAAACCAGAAACAACGAAGGTACCATAAACACCCAGACCCGAGGAAATATAGAAAAGCACTTTTTTTCTACATTGACTGACGCAACCTTGAAAACCGGTGTGTGTGCCACTCCGCCACGGCGGTCGTCATTATAAACTTGAAATGAAAATGGTCTGGGGTTGCGAACCTTTAAGTGATGTTAAAGTTTATTTAAGATAGCAACCACATTAAAATTGGTAAGCATTAATAATGTTTGATCGTCTCGCGCAGAGGAGCGCCGCTGGGCTCGCCGCGAGGAGGCGCTGCGGCGGGAGGTGCGGGAGGCTCGGGAGGCTCGGGAGGTGCCCGGGGACGCGACGCCTGAAGCCTGTGGCGCGCTACTGGCGCAGCTGGCCGCGCTACAGCGGGCCGCCTTGCAGAGAGACGCGGCGCACGCACAAGCCGCGCGCGCACACGCCGCAATGCGGGGTGAGTGTAGCGCCGTAGTACGCCGTAGCACTGTAGCGCGCTGTAGCACTGTAGTGCGCTGTAGCACTGTAGTAGGCCGTAGCACTGTAGCGCGCTGTAGTCGGCCGCGCTGTAAATCTGTTATGGAACGCACTTTTGTATGGAAGACATTTTCATCACCATCACAATTTTTTATGGGCGTTAAGTATCGTATTTAGAGTTTATTTATGAAATAGAAAATGTAGGTTAAGTTTTCACCCGAAAATATTTTTCGTAAAATAGTTTTCAAATTTTACGGTCCTTAGTCTGTGGAGGTATGAAGGGAAAGCAACAACTTAAGAATAGTATCGTAATAATTCATTGAAGATGCGCATCGCGTAAAAAGTGTGTTGCGGGGAGGTCGTATCCGAAATTTAAATTATAGATTTTTGGTGGACATTTTGTAGGTGCTTTATTTTGACATTATTGTACTGGGCAATACCAAAAAAAAGTAATTTGCATTATGGCTCGTAGATTGTTGTATTAAAATTTTGTTGGTGATTAAAATTTCATTCTGTATATTAGCGAACAACTTTAGGTAAATACGCATCCGATTATCCGATCTCTAATCATCGCCCACCAAAATATGAGTTACATTCAACGTTCCAGCGGAGGTCGAGGCGGCGTTAGCGAAGGCCCTGGAGGGGGAGCGCGTCGCGCGAGAAGAGGCGGCGGAGGCGCGCCTACTGGCGGCGGGGGCGGGGGCGGCGCGGGGGGAGGCGGCGGAGGCTCTACGGCGCGCGGGGGAGGCCGGCGCGAGGGCGGAGGCGCTGCAGGCCGAGCTGGCGAGGTGAGAGACAGTCTTAGATCATAATCTTGCATTACCTATTCACGCACACTCAAAACCCCATACACACAAACACACCGCCTCCCTGCTCAGTGGGTAACCCTCGATCCCAGGACTGAATGGAAGGTCACACAGAGATCTCATATACGCGTATACGTGCAACACTACATACACTTTTATACACACACACACTCACAACACAACACATACACTCACAACACATGTATAAAATTTCAATCTATGAAATAATTTTGTGAAGCTTGTTTTTCATGACATTTTCTAAGTCCTTTATCTTGACATTTTTGTACTGGGCTGTACCAAAAGAAAAAATACGTCATTTGTTTTTTGTCTCGTAGATTGATATATTAAAATTTGGAAGGTGGTTAAAATTTCATCCTGTATATAATTTATTATGCATGTTATACAGAAATGTTGCAATCAAAAGCCTTTGAACGGTCACGAAAGACAACACTTATAATTATTGAAAAACTATTCGTTCTCTGTTTCTGAAATACATGACGTCACGACGTCTGATTCAATAAGAACAAAATCTGCGTAATTAACTCTCTATGCTTTATCATTTGAATTGATTAAATTGTACTTAAGCTAAAAATATCTGATTAGATATTGATTCTATTATGTAGGTACTTATCACATGGCGATTACTACTGATATAATGATGTTGATTCTGATTATTGGTGTAAGAAGTAAAGAAACGGCCTATAACCATCCCACTGCAGGGAAAAGACCTCCATCATTATTGATGTTTGATTACTGATATGAATAATGTAAAGTCTTCGGTACTAACTTGAATTAAAAATAATTAAACTTACATTGACGCCCTGTTGGTATAGTGGTTTAAATACCGGGCCAAGATCTCGGGGTCCCAGGTTCGATCCCGGTTGGGCATCAAAATTTCGAATTTTTGAACGTTGCTCGGGTTTGTGATCACCAACCCGCATTTGGCGAGCGTGGTGATCATGCCAGCACCCACCTGTGGTAACTTGAATTCAATGATGGTGGCCTTTTCTCTGCAGTGGGATGATTATAGGCTGTTACTACATTGCCGTTTATTTTGTAGGAGAGTCTCCGAGTTAGAGAGGTTGCGGAGTGAGAAGGAAGAGGAAGTGTCAAACCTGTCGGCGCGGCTGGACGAAGCGCGGCAGCTGCTGCAGCAGGAGCGCGACGCGCTCGACACGGAGAGGAAGAGAAACGCCATACTGCAGGTAAGATTACACGAGATTCGAAACTAGATGGCGCTAGTTTGGCAAGAGGTCTTGCACTATTTTCTGCACAGTTCCACTCGGTTTTTGGCGGGAGTTCGTGGGATACGTTTGGAGTTTTTTTATTTTATCGAATTTTTATTGTTAATAGTGATTTTTGGGTCGTAAAAGTGGTGTTATTTTGCGAAACAAAGTGTCGTGCGAGTGAACAATATGCAGTTCGGTGAAATAACATGGTGTATGGATCGTAACCAAGAAAAGTGGACCGTTAACTTTGCGCGGGAACGCGAACAGTTCACCTCTTTCTTGGGGACTTCTCTACATTCCTTCAATCTTTCCACTGTCTCCAAAAACTTCATCGAAGCATTAAAACGTCTAACATCAACGTTTTAATGCAAAAATAAAGACAATATTACTAAAGAATTGGCTGTATGGACAAGTATCCGAGGCCGTTAAACATACTAAAGGAAAAAAAAAACAGTTCCACTCGTCTTTCAGTGTTTAATTTTGACCCTGTTTATTTGCTGTATTGTTTTAACATTAATGCACTCACAATTTTGTCTGACCCCGCTCGTTTTTGCTTTTTTTATTTCAAAGTACCCAAATATATCTAGAATTATTTGATTCGGGGTTTATACCATTTACCTTACTAGTTATTATGAGTTTCCGATATTTCGGAACTGTTTCAAGCGCCATGATCACTGCGAACTGTTGTATCTACGGGTGGGTAGATGTTAAGAGCAGACAAATCAATACACCCTCGTCTGCTCTCTCTGCTCGGATCAAATACCAAATAACTCTAGTAATAGTGACCATGAAAGTTTAAATCAGTATATTACCCCATTACATTGTTGTATTATTCACCATGTCGCTTTTTTTTCAACAAAATGTAGCCTATGTTACGCTGACTGTAATAACGAATCGATTGATACCTCATTCACCATAATCTGCTTAGTAGTTTAGCCGCAAATGTGGAACCCACATAAATACCCACATACATGGACCGCTAAATCATAACCCTTCCTATTTGCTTTGCCGTTGTCTGATAAAAAAAGGTTGCCAAGTTGAAGCTTAAAAGAACAGATTGGCTCATTACATGCTACAACCTCAGTTTGCATAGAAAATACACACTGACAGCACGGGAGCTGTTATCTGTCGCTCCGCAGATAACAGCTTCCGTGAACGTGCTGAGGGATAATCGCCTTAATGCACATATAACATAATACATACATATTATGTATATGTAATACTAGCTGTTGCCCGCGACTTCGTCCGCGTCAATTTCAAGAAGCCCTCAAATATGAATTATTTTCCCCTTTTTTCCAACATTTTTCACTGATGCTTCGCTCCTATTGGTCGCAGCGTGATGGCATATAGCCTAAAGTTTTCCTCGATAAATGGACTATCCAACACAAAAAGAATTTTTCAATTCGAAACAGTACTTCCTGAGATTAGCGCGTTCAAACAAACAAACAAACTCTTCAGCTTTATAATATTAGTATAGATGGCTTGTATTATGTGCGCAGGAGCAGCTGAGTTCGTCCCGCGGAGACGTGTCGCCGCCGCACTCGGTCGCTTCGGACACTTTCTCCGCTTCTATGTGGCCGGTGAGTTATACTTTATTTTATACCCTAAATCTTCTATTCTATTAATTTATTTAGGTATTTATTTATTAACACTTTAATGCACATACAAAGCTGTACAAATGGCGGAGTTAATGCTAAAAGCATTCTCTACCAGGCAACCATAAGGCCAAGCAGAGAGGTTACAGGTTACAATTTATATGATATTTCGGAAATTTAATTGCAATAGGCTACTCTACTCTTTTTTGAATGAATGAATGAATGAATACTCTTTATTGTACACAAATAAAAAGAACAGTTATTAACAGATGATTTTACACAGAAATATGTACAATATAGGCGGTCTTATCGCTTATGAGCGATCTCTTCCAGACAACCTTTGGGTGAAATTATTTTTTATAGAAAGGGGAAGGTATATACGATGATACAGTAAGAGAATAATTATACTATATATATATTCACCTATTATTTATTACATAAACCTAAATAAAAATATACCTACATAAATATCTATTATAACTATATATAAATACAATAAAAGGTTAGGTAATTATATATAAATACAATAAAAGGTTGCCTTATTAGACGAAAAAAAATATCCCTGTATTTTTAATACCTAGAAAATCGCAAAACTTTGTCTTAAAAGTCCAAATCTCGCACACCGACGAAAACGCTGTCGGCCATATTGTTCTATAGATTGTCTGTTCTGTGACGACACACGGGTCAAATCAGGTCTTATAAATTTGCATGCTTACTAAATAAGGCAGAACCTTGTCGAATCTAGAATGCATTGTTTTCTATCTCAATGTACCACACAACGTTGTGCAAATAAGTGTTTGACTCTGACTATGGTGTTTGTTTTTGATACAGAACATGGAACAAGGTAAAAAAGGCTGTCATGCGCCATTTGTATGAGAAAGATGTCGCCGCTTGCACCCAACTCCTACTTGTGCACATAGTAAACACAAGCTTTTGCGCACATAAACGAGTTCAAAGAACGCCAATCAAGCGAATTATTTTTAATTAAGAGAAACCAATCACAGCGCTCACTTACATTCATGTTTGAGCAGGAGTATGCCACCACTGTGGCGCGCCTGCCCCGCCTAAATCGTCTTTCTAACCTTTTTCCCGTGTTCTGTGGTATTTATATTCAGAAGTACCAAGGTTCTCTGGTCACATAGATGTGTCGATAAAAACAAAGTTAAGTAACGCAAAGCAAGCCTCGAAGTTTTGGTAAAGCGATTGCTTTTTGGCTCCAAAAATGTTCGAGGTTGGTTCCTGATTGGAATCCTTTTTTTTTTGGGAAATATTATTTTAATTTAATTTAATTTATTAAGGTTCACCAATAACTACTAAGAGTTAATAATAAAAAAAACTAAGCTGTAATGTTAATTTATTTATTTTATTTATTTTATTTATTTTATTTATTAAGAAAACCAACAGCGTTTTACATATATTACATTATGTTGTTTACATTTCCAAAGGTAAGGCCAATAACAGGTTTTCCATAATTAACTAATAGTACATGTTATGTTGTTTGTGAGAAAAGGCTAATTTTCTAAATAAAGCAACCGTTGTATATTAGGAAATGATATAATTTATATAATGCTTAATTAATCTGATTTGATTTATGTCACCCAACAATAATTTTGGCACATATTAATGTTTAAAAGGAAAAATAAATAAATAAATTAGTTTCTTAGATATGGTAATGATACATATAAAATAATAAAGGGAAAACAAAATAAACGTACACATTTAAACAATATGAGTATAATATGGTAATATACAGGATGAAATTGCAACCACTTTCCAAATTTTAATATATCAATCTACGAGACAAAAAACAAATGACGTATTTTTTCTTTTGGTATAGCCCAGTACAAAAATGTCAAGATAAAGCACTTAGAAAGTGTACGCAAAAAAAACACTTTTTTTACGTGATTCGCATCTCATTTATTCATTACGATACTATTCATACGTTTTTGATTATCCTTTTATACCTTATCAGGCCTAGGACCGTAAAAATTAAAAACTATATTGCGAAAAATATTTTCGGGTGAAAGCTTGATTTAAAGTTTTTACTTCATAAATGGACTATAAATAGGATACCGAACGCCTATAAAAATTTTGGGAAGTGGTTAAAAGAGACGAGATGAGTTAAATAATATATGTACAACAACAGCAGACCGACCCCACACAAGTTGCTTCATTGATCTTTTTAAATGTAAAGTCTTATACAGGCGAACACAGCTTGGCATAGTAATTACGGATAATTTTACAAACTGTTTAATGTTATCGGAACATATTATCACAAGTCACAAAAATTTCTTACAGGTTATAAAATAGCCGCTAAACACTTTCTGTATACCTATTTATTCGACTGTTGTTATGTTACATTATGTGAATAAATAAATATGATTAAGGGTCATCCATAAATTACGTCACACGATTTTTGAGATTTTCTAACCGACCCCCCCCCTCCCCCCTCGTCTCGCATTTTTACGAAAATTCCCATACTATTTTGCCCGATGTCACCAAAAGTAAGACCCTTCCCCCTCCTCAATGTGTGACGTATTTTGGGGACGGCCCCTTCTCGAGGTCTCCGCTCCGGAGTGGGGTGATGACAGACATACTCTCCCTCGTCCAGGAGGAGGGCGGCGCGGGGCCGGGCTGCGCGCTGGGCGTGGAGGACGCGCTCAGCGCCCTCTCGCGGCGGGAGGGCTCGGCGCGCGCGCTGCGGCTGCAGCTGCAGGACGCGCTGGAGCAGCGCCGCCGCGCCGCCGCCGCGCTGGCCGCCGCGCACGCGCAGCTCGACGACTACCAGGTGAGCCGGGCAGCGGTCGGTGGTGGCACTACTATAAATATTAGGTGACACGGCGGCGGCGGCGTGACTGATTAGTAGGTATCGTAATGAGACAACCGTTCGAGTCAACCGCAACCGCGAAAACAATAATTTAAGTTTAGAAATTAAAGCGCTCGTGTTAGTACCATTTGTCGTCAACAAACAATCAAGCCATTTACTGTAGGAGTCTATAACAACAAGATAAACTCTCTGATCTAACGTTAGGTAGTCGATGTGTATCCTCTGCCGCGGCGCCGTGGAGCGCGGCCAGGGCGCGCGTTGACGCAGGCCGTGCAAGCTCTGGCCCAAAGCTCGATGTCGCTATCGACTTCGGGCCACCACATGCGACTGCGCGCATTGCTTTTCATTTTATCAATATCTAAATGTATACAATGTAATTTTTTCAGCATCTGTTGTTTTAAGGACAAAGGAATAATTACCTTATGACCATGCAACAATACCCCATTTTCAAACTGTAAATCAGACTTACGTAAGAAGTAAGGAGAGACGTTCTTACACTTAATTTTTTTAGTATCATGTAATTGATAACTACTTTTAATGTGCTGTCTTTTTGAGTGGCATGTTGGATATCGGACCATTGGAGGGCCGGGGTACCTGATTCTAAAAATCTTAGTGAACAATAAGCATCATAATTAAAATCATCTTTCGTTACTAATTCATTCAATGGGCCTTGAGAAAAATAATCAGCAACTAAATTATTCGCGCTTGATATATATTGCACTGTGTAGTTATAGGCAGACAGAATTATAGCATATCTCTGTAACCGAAGAGCTGTTGTTATAGAAATGCCATTTTTGTTATTGAAAATAGAAATTAGCGGCCTGTGGTCAGTTCTTAAAATAAAAGGTTCATTGCGACCGTATAAGTACTCATGGAACCGTTTAACACCGAAAATTATGGCTGCAGCTTCCTTTTGGATTTGGCTATAATTCCGCTCACTAGCTGACAGTGATCTCGAACCAAAAGCTAAGGGTCTCTCGACACCGTTAGCGTCTCGCTGCGAAAGTGGCGCACCGAGTCCGCTGGGCCCGGCGCGGCGTCCGCTGCCGCTCGCCCCACTGCCACGGGACGCCGTTACCGAGCAACTCGTGGAGCGGGCTCATTAAGACGCTGACTGCAGCCGATGACCTTGAGCAATGAACACGCCCACAAATTTATTCGTCTTTGAATTTCTTTGGAACGCGCCACAGCTATCACTGTCGATTCTCGTAGGAGTGACAGAGAAAAAGCGCATGGAATAGAAGGGCCTAAGTGCCAAACAACAAAATTCGTTGTGCAATTTAAAATTGCCATTTTATTAAAAATCTAAATCAACCATTTGCTTAAGCAACATGTAATATACAATATAGCAAAATTTTATTATCATTGTTATACGGACTGCTGAGAAAAATGGTAATTTATGTATTTTCAGAGGCTACTTTGAGATTTTTTTTCTATCGAGAAAAGTTTTTAAAATCGTGTTTTGGAAACAGCCACCTGGTCGAAAACATGATCAATTACAACTACATAGAATTTGACAACAATACGAGCCATAGGCTTAAAGCAAAACAATCTTGAGCTCAATTTGGTTCATGTCAGCGTCTTAACGAGGACGCGTTGGGTATAAAGTTCCGATAATAGTTGACTACACCTAAAAATCTCTTTAATTCTGTCGTATTGCGAGGCTCAGGTGCGTTTAAAATAGCATTAACCTTTTCTGCACTTGTTTTTAGACCGTCTCTACTGATGACGTAGCCGAGGTAGGTAATCCTATCTTTTAAAAATTCACACTTTTCTTCTTGTAAACGTAAACCTACGTTGTTCAAACGACACAAAACCTCCTTTAACCTACTGAGATGGATCGCCTTATTCGGTCCAGTAATGCATATGTCATCATACCAGCAGTTCACACCGTCTATGCCACTGAGCAGCAATTCCATTGATTTTTGGAAAATTGCTGGCGCGTTAGCTAGTCCGTATACGAAACGCGTATATTTGTAGAGCCCTTTCATTGTATTCGTGGTAGTAAGCTCCTGGGATGCGCCACCTAGTAAAAATTGATTAAAAGCATTTTTCAAGTCAATTTTTAATTAATGCTCACCTCCTTCTATTATTGCAAAAACCTCTTCAATACGAAGCAAGGGATATTTTTCAACTATAAGGTCTTTATTCAATGTGGCTGAATAGTCTCCTGCTATTCTAACCTTACCGTTCTCCTTAAGAACCGGAACGATTGAGATTGCATACTGCGAGTGATCGACCGGAACTAAAATACCTGAACTGACTAACCTTCTTAATCCCTCTTCGACTTTAGACTTTAAGGCAAATGGCACTGGACGAGGCTTAAAAAATTTTGGGTACGCGTCTTTTTTTAGTTGCAAATGAATTTTTTAAATGTACCTAATTCGTCACGCCAAATATCTGGAAATAAATTAAGTATACATTGCAATTCATCACAGTCTTTGATTTTATTAATTTTAGATGTGAGCTCTAACTTAAATGCAGACATAAAATCTCGACCTAACAAGGCAGGCCCACCGTTACTGACTACATAAAATCTTAATAAATACTCCGAATTATTATATTTGACGTTAGTTTCAAAATACCCTAATGGAGATATCTTATGACCGTTATAAAGGCACATTTTAAGATTACAAGGCAACAACTCATAGTTTGAAAACGCTTCCCTATAAAGTTTCTCTGACATAACAGATGTGCCTGATCCAGAGTCTAGTTCCATTTTAATATGTTTGTTATTTATCTCTATGCTTAACAAAATGGGACCATTAGACACATACCTCAAGCTAAAGTTCTTACATTCGACGCATTCATCTGGTTCAGTCTCATTTCCTGTATCGTCACACTCGCAAATATTATTCACTTTAAAACTAATACTACTGCACATTTTTTTTAAATGACCCTTATTACCCACACTTTAAACACTTGTAATTTTTAAACCGACACTTTGCTTCTAAATGATTCTTCATTCCGCAAATGGAACAAATCGGATCGCGAAACCCTTGCTGATCACCGCAGCGAGCGGAGCCGCGGCCGCCTGCGCCACCGCTGCCGCCCCCGCTGCCGCTTCCGGCACTATAGCGATCACTATCGTTGCGGTATATCGGTTCCTCTTTCACGGTAAACCGATCTCCACCGCCTCTAGTGCTATCTACTGATTTTGCTTTCAAGGCACATTCAGCTTGTTCCGCCAGCTCCAACGCTCGGGATAAAGTAAGATCTGAGGCACTCTGTTCAAAAAGCCTGTCGCGTACTGGACCGCAAGGTAAGCCGAGGACAAATATATCCCTCAGATTCGATTCCAATGCGGATTCAAACTCGCAATGACTAGCGAGACCTTTCAATCGCGCCATCCACTCGCCTAAATCTTCACCTGACTTCCTTACTGCTCCAAAAAAATTTGCCTTATCCGCGAACGTGCAGCGTTTCGGTTTAAAATGTTCGTCGAGTAATAACACCAACTTCGAATAGCTTAAATCGTCGATCTCCTTTGGAAACGCTAAATTACGTATCAAACGAAATGTTTCATCCGTTAAATTAGTTATTAAAATACCAGCTTGATTTTCTTGTTTGACACTATTGACTTTTAAAAATTGTGACAACCGTGTTTTGAATATTGACCATTCATTATTTTTATGGTCAAAACAAGTTAAATTCCCAATAGAAGCCATATTTAAATAAATAATCAAACACTGATTTTCAACAACACACGTGGGTGATCTTGAATAATTCTAGTTCGCCAGTGATAAGTAGGTATCGTAATGAAACAACCGTTCGAGTCAACCGCTGGTTTATTACTGAAGTTTGACAGATCACGACGGCGACACACTACCGGGTATACCGATTACCGAGTAGCCCGCGGCATCAGCACACCTCCTACATAGCGAGACTATCAGGACATCCGTGGCATCAGCAAAAAACCAAGTAACTCGCGACGGCATCAGCCGTACTGCTACCTAGCAGTACGACTATTAGGTAGCACGAGACGACACGACCTTTAGGTAGCCCACGATGACGACTCGACGACTGCCAGGTAGGCGAAGCAGTAGTGAGACTTTTAGGTAGCACTAAGCGACACGACTATTAGGTAACACGCCCAGCTAAATGATTAACGAGTAGCATAAGGCAACAGCGGCTTCACACTACCAGAAGCACGACGACCAGGTAGTCCGCAGTGAAATGACTACCAAGTAGCAGGAGGTATAGTCCTTAATATATAGCTTGATTAGAGTGACAGTTCTCACTGAAAGAGACAACGTAACTTGCACACGACAAAATATTGATAACTCGCATGACAAGAATATTTTTTATACATTGTTTTCACATATTAATAAAAATATTTATGTAAAAAAGACATAAGAAGTCAAAAACGCCATAATAATCCACTCACAAAAATTAGACTTAACTTTAAAAGACGTCTTAACAAGGTTATGTAATTTTTCATAATCGCTAGTGATGACGTAAAATGGAAAAATCGAAATCGACAGACTTAAATGATAATTCAAAACCGAAGAAATGTAACATAAATGATTTAATAGGCATTGGTTGATGCTAAGAACATTAAATTACTTACAATTGTCATTAATTTACGAAAAAAAATCAAATGTATTATGTTCTATATGCGATAAAAAAAATCTAATTGACCTTCGTGATTGTCCCAATGATTCTGATGATGATCACGATACTGACTTACTGTTAAATCTTAATATACCTGATTTTCGTTTCATTTTATTCGTAACTGTTTTTTTTTTCGTATGATCAGTCGAGTCAGTCCCAGCACTAGCCTCCTCAGTTTGACAGACCGTGTCATTCTAATGAAGCTATATTTTATGGACTATAATAGGTAACCTGTCCAGTAAATAATAACCAAGTAGCACGAGGCGACAAAGGCTTCTTAGTACTATGTAAACCGAGGAAATATGATCATTAAGGCGATTACTAGTGCTAAATGCTGCCCCTCTTTAATTTTATTACTTCTAGACTAGAACAGTATCATTTTAACAAATTACCCCTAGTATTAACTTTAATTTAGCATCTGTATATAAACTTGAAAAATGATGTCTCAGACGGGACTCGAACCCGCATCTCCTCGCATGCCGGGCTGCTATACCATTAAGCCACCGAGACACTGCGACATAGCGCGAATTTTTCAAGCATATTCTTACGCTGTAAGCCAGCGTTGCAGGATGAATGAACCTTACACAGCTAAATCCGTGCGCGTCACCTTGTGAATAAATAGCTGAACCGATATTTAAAATGTTTTTTATTAAAAATTGATAAAAAAAAATGAAAATAACCCTGCCATGATGTTATACATAATGTTTAGATAACGTAGGCTTCGTTATACAGGTGGTTGATAATGCACCGTGTATACTTTATTTGAAATTTTAGCAACTTTATTGCAATTATAATATCAGTATATCAACTTGAAAAAATATGTCTCAGGCGGGACTCGAACCCGCATCTCTTCTCATGCCGGGCGGGACGCTAAACCATTAAGCCACCGAGATACTGCGACGCATGTGTGAATTACCTCCTTCTGAAAAGCGCTTCAGAAGGTCGTGCCACTTTGAGCTCAAAGTGGCAAAATCAGGGAGACCTTTATATATTCCTTTACCTTTAGAGGTACAAATGTCTTCGGAATATGAATATTTAGCATAAACATTTAAATGTGATAAATTACAAAATGGGGACTTGGTCCCGCCATATTGATTCACACAAATTAAAAGTTGTTGGTAGGAAAGTGATTTTTGTTTTATTGATTGATAGTTATTCCAGATACCTCATTGGATTACAATAACGAAATTAATGGATGTGTCAATAACATAATAAATTGGCTTGATGCAAATAACCTTAGAGTAAATATTAGTAAAACTAAATTTATTTAATTTTTAAATAGAGACGGTAGAAAAAAGGAGTTGCAAATGGCACATAACAATATAGAATTGACAGAACCATTTCTCTTGGAATTCTCACATTGATCACATTTGCAACAAAATAAATCGATTTAGGTATGCACTCTGGAGACTGACTAGGCTAACAAACATACAAACTGCCTTAAAAGCATATCACGGCTACGTGACCTCCAATCTCAGATACGGGATATTATTGTGGGGCAATTCTACAATGATACAAAAATCATTTATTGCACAAAAAAAGTATATTCGCGCAATCGCAAATGTACCTCCTTTAACAACATGCAAACCTTTATTTAAAGAACTAAATCTATTGTCACTTCCATGTATGTACATTTTCGAGGCGTGTATCTTTGTTAAACAGCATCAGTATTTATTTATAAAAAAGAGTCAAGTGTGTAATTTTCGAACCAGATACCCGAACAGATTAGTTTGGCCTCCTATCAAAACAGATGTATGTAAAAGAAACGGTTACTCAATGGTGGGTAGGATATATAACAATCTGCCACGGCATATTGTTGAACTTCCCTCCAATAAATTTAAAATTAAATTATTTAAATGGCCACTGGACAGGTGTTTTTATTCGGTCTCTGAGTACTTGTGTGTAAAAAATTGTTAAGTATTGATTGGAATGTTATGATGTACCTACATGGTTTAAAAAAGAAATGGTTTACTAGTGATTTATTTCTATAATTAATTATGTAGTATTTGACATTTTCATTATTTCCTTAATTAAATTTTATATCAAAAATTTGCATGCCAGTGATGGTAAATGTTTTTGTACTTTGCTCCATATCTGAAACCTTATTGTTACCACATTTTCGCAAATAAATAATTTGATTTGATTTGGTTTGATTTGATTTGATTTTATCATATTATTCTATACCGAACAAAGATAAATCCAAAAACAAAAAAAGCCGGTCTCGAGTTTTAAGTGGTGCAACTAACACGATTTTCTTTAATACATGCATATGTCATATTATAACCATTAATGACACTTTCAGAGCGTTCAAGAGCAGTACGACGCCCTACTTCAAATGTACGGCGAGAAGGAGGAGCAGCTGAGCGAGGCGCGGCTCGACCTCAGCGACGTCACGCAGCTCTACAAGGCGCAGCTCGACGAGCTCGTGCGCCTCAAGCAACAAGCCACGACGTCGCTTAGACGATAACAATCGTGGCTATTTATTTGAATAAAATAACAGCGGTAGCTTACGACGCCATTCGAACGATAACATAAAGATATTTATTGGAAAAAAGTTTGAAAAAATCGATTTACACCACATGATTCATACGCAAATCAAACAGGTCGATAACAACACTAGCAAATTTGCTGAATTTGCTGTTTAAAAAACAAAGAAACTGATTGACACCAGAAATATATTCATACTACTTTTCAGGAGTTGTCAAAACGCAATTCCACCATGTTATACGTGAACGACGCCATAATAGCCGGTCAACCGTCGTGTAACCACTGTGAAATTGTGTCTTAAAATTACTCTATGTTCCAGTGAACATATTGTAAATTACTTTATGTTCCTGTGAACATATTGTAAATTACTTTGTTCCTGTGAACATATTGTAAATTACTCTATGTTCCAGTGAACATATTGTAAATTACTCTATGTTCCAGTGAACATATTGTAAATTACTCTATGTTCCAGCGTACATATTGTAAATTACTCTATGTTCCAGCGAACATATTGTAAATTACTCTATGTTTCAGCGAACATATCGTAAATTACTCTATGTTCCAGCGAACATATCGTAAATTACTCTTATGTTCCAGCGAACATATTGTAAATTACTCTATGTTCCAGCGAACATATTGTATATTACTCTATGTTCCAGCGAACATATTGTAAATTACTCTATGTTCCAGCGAACATATTGTAAATTACTCTATGTTCCAGCGAACATATTGTAAATTACTCTATGTTCCAGCATACATATTGTAAATTACTCTATGTTCCAGCGAACATATTGTAAATTACTCTATGTTCCTGTGAACATAACAGTTAATGACCGGAAATTCTAATGTTCACTATTCAAATGAAAATGATAAATTATTTGTCACAAAACTCAACTGAATATTGCATTCGAAATAATAATGTTTTAAATAATTATTAAATATTTCAAGCGAAGTTTATTGTTAAACAAATGTTGCTTCATGAGATTATTTCTAAATAGTGTCAATATCTCACTTACTGCCAAACACAAATCTGTTAAAAATTACATAAAAACTCAAAATAACGTATAGTTCGTTCGCGTTAAGAATGCAGTGTGACATCAATTCAATTGCAGGGTAGAGGTGTGTTCACAGTATTACAGATTAAGTGTTATTATGAATTTATAAAAATACACTTATAAGTTTAAAATCAAATCAAAATTGTAATTCACTTTTAGTGGTATCCTCGTTAGTATTTATAATAAAATACTTTTTTTGCAGCAAGCCCATGATCAATGTTTACTATACTTTTTTTTTATTAAAAAAAACCTATTTAATTAATATTTAAATCGGTTAACACAAATACGTGACACTGATTTGTCATTTGACAGGACACAACCGTTGCGTTCGAACTATGCCTTCAACTAGTCACTGTGAACTTGACTTTGTAATTTGAAAAGATTTGATTGGTTAGGGGGCGGGGCTAGGCCGGTGGACAGTGACAACTCACTGCATTCTTAAACCGAACTATCATAGTGACTTTTACAGTGGAAATTGTTCAACCAAAAACTTAAGAGCGTTGTACAATGCTTTACTCGTTTAGTGAAAATATCCTTTATGTAACTCTACGTCCACATTTGGCATTCAGTATAAAACCACTGAATTGTTTATTAATATGAATTTATTAGATAAACGAAATATGAATCTGGCGACATGCATTCAGTTAGAGTAAAAATCTAAGTATCGAAAAATATATATAAGGTATAGCGATATACACCGTGAAATTTTTGTGGTTGTTTTCCCGCAACAGAACGATTTACCTTTAGTAGCACCATCGAATCGTGCGAGTTATTTTTTGAAAATAAACATATCGTTGTTCTCAATTAATCAAAAAAATAATCATCAACTCAAAAGCGTGAGATACGATAGTATCTTTACAAAATGTGACGTGTTTCGGTACTGCTTGCCGCACGAAATCAATGTTCAAAGCAAAAGAAGCTAAACATAAACTGCACCGCGCGAGGGGCAATGACCCCGGCCGGTGACCGGCTGCGGCGCGGCTAGTACAATTGGTTCGAGGTTGCTTTCGAGTTTCGTTTATCACAATCGTGAAACTGCTATTTTTTATTTGAATAAAAAAATAACTGCAAAAATCTATTGCACTACTAAGATAGAATCATTTTACTGCGGGAAAACAACCACTAAAATTTCACGGTGTATACGCACCTATACACTTCCAATGTAGTATGCTTATGCTGTGTATAAAGCCTGAATTAGCATTTTAATATATTGTGCAATATTGTGGATCTTCGAAATGATATCACAAAAAACTTAAAAGTTTATAACAAACGTGTAGTTGCCATGATAAAAATATCTATTTTGTAAAATTTAAGGTAACTTCGCAACGTAATTTTGCCAAAAAAGGTTACTTAAATATTTTCCATAGGTTCAGAATGTAAGACTTAACGAGTGATATTTTGAAACCGCTTGGAATCGTCAAATAAAAACTCCTTAAGTATGCACAAATAATGAATGATATTAATGAAGTTCGTTTTGTGGCTTAAGGTTTAAATATCCACATCATACTTTGAACCTAATGCAATTGACATTTGGCAAAAGGGCTAAATAAAAGTTAAATGACGTTTCCGAGTGCGTTTACCACTTTTTCAAAGCACTGCATTTTATGTACTTTCATTAATTACTCAAGTGTTTCACACATTATGTAATTAGATTTAAATAATTAGATTAAATTCTGGGAATGTGATGGACTATAGGCTGTTCGCTGCTTTGAGCGCTTTTAAGTAAAGTGGTTGCCATGTTTAAGAAGTCTCGTCATAGACGCTCAACGCACCGTATAGCCATATTAATCGGTTTTATCGTGTATATAGCTTTTATTGTGATAGCCTGTGGGGGCGGATTGCTGTGAGGTGCCGTGTCCTTAGTTCCTCAGAAGATAAAAGTATTAGTAAGGAATATATCGAGATGTGTTTTGTAACGAATCGCTTGTGAAACTCGTCACGTGTAATTATTGAGAGGTCGCTGAGGGCTGACCCGATACCCGATTATATTGGAAATGTAAAGTGAAAATGCTAGCTCGTATTATATTACGAGTTAATATATAGTGAATGGTAGAGTATAGACTTGCGATGCTATTAAGAGTGAAATAAAACGCTCGATGTTATATCTAGAGATCTAATGGCGGGTTTATAAGGTTTGCAAAGAGTTCTTGTTTCTGGGTTATGATATTATTGTTTGTTAGTTCTATTGTTATATGTATGGGTGACTAGTCTTTGATAGGGAATAGTTTGTGGGCATAATGTTCATACGTTGTCGAAGTGTTTTCCGAATGCCACATGATTTCGCTCGGCCAAATGGAACTACCCTCAGTTTTATAAAAACAAAAACAATTCGTCTGTTTATTGTCTATGCGCCAGTTTCCGCTGTTCTGATTGGTCATGGATATTTGTCAATGGTTTTAGGACCAATCACCGCAGCTAGTATGCAAACTAGTTTGTCAACTTGTCATATGTTTTTGCTTTTATGAAATGAGGGTAGAGAATACGGATTTCAGTCGTTGAAAGGATAGTATTTTTTACTTAGTATATTTATAAGTAGTTTAGTCACTGCGATATAATCAATTATTAATTATGTTTTATCTTCAGATTTTATTCTACAGATAAATGATAATGTAAATAAATAAATGACAAATTCAAACAGGTTTTTTATTTGGGAGTAGAAATAAAAGTCGATTTTACATACACCATTTATTACTATTGACAATAAGATGAAGCGATACATAACAATCATTCTCGGCGAGTGTACTGGTGGTATCAGCATGTCAATGCTTGTCGAGACAAGTGGAATTACTCTAATACAGTCGCCGTCACATTCTCGCGAAGCGAAGGGGTATAGACAGTTTTGCACATATACGCTGCGCACTAGAGGGTGCGGGTAAATATGAGATACATATTAATGATAATGAACTCGTTTCCTGCAAATTCTTTCTCGAAAAGAGGGGTCGCATCTTGACGTTATAATCTTGTAAGACACAAACTTGAAAGGTATACAAATTTCTAAAATATCGTGTCGAGTTTGGATGGTGACAAAAATTCACAGCGAACGAGTTCAAGCTAAAATATAATACGACTACTATGTAATATGTTTATGCGATTAAACTATCGTCTGAGATGTCGGGGGACGAGTAATAGCGGCGAAACGAACGATTCGTTCGGACGACGACGGTGGCAGTCGGTCGGGACCTAACCTGCGTGCCCGTCGGAGGCACTTACAGCTATCGATAAGTTATGGGGCCGGAACGTTGATCGTCCGGGACTCGGGGCGTCGCGAGGCCGAGTCGGTTACAAAACATGAAGTTACCGTTAACGTACTAAAGTCGACGTTAACTCGACTAAAACCGATGAATCTACTGAACCGATGCGTCGGCTCGGGTCGTCTACTAACATTAAGCGAGGGAGCCGCCGGCGAGACGGCCTCCCACTCGTAAACAAATAGTCTAACACTAGGCCGGCCTGCTGCGGGCGCGTTTCGTACGCGTTTATACCATCGGAGATTTAAACTTCTTTTTAACCAGCTTTTGGCAATGTTAAAAATCGAGCTAGTAAAATAAACGAATGAGCTGTGAATCCAATATATTTTTGAAGAGACTTAAATAAAAATATATATCAAACGAAAAACTAGTCTAAAACCGTCAGCAGGCCGAGCGGTCGACCGCAGTTGACCGATGTCGTATCGGGTGTTCCGTGAGCTCAGTCCCGGGGGACCCCCTGTCAGGCGCGCGGGCCGCGGGGCGCAGGCGGCTGACCGGGGCGCGTGCGGGGCGCGTGCGGGGCGCGGGCGGGGCGCGTGCGGGGCGCGGGCGGGCACGAGGCGGGCCGCGGCGCCGCTTCACACCCACGCCATCCAGCCCTCGTACATCAGGCACAGGTTCTCTGCGCTAGTCGCTTCCGATATTATGTAATCCACCTGTGGAATAAGAATTACCATCTTAGGTTTTGTACATGTCATTTTTACAATGTACATTTAAACATCGCTATATCTACTCTAGTGTATTGTAGTTGGTCTCCGAGGCATGGTAAGTCATTTCATACTGTTTAACCTACCGACATGCTACCGACGCACATTGAACATTTATTTTTTCGTGTTATGACATGACGCATTGTGAATTGACGTACCAGCATCTGGAGTAACTCGCAAAATAAACGCGAACGTGCAACGACCTATTCATTCCAAAAAGTTTAGTACACAATTGCATTGTGCGCACTATATTTCCAGATTTCGCCAAGGCTTTCGATAAAACATGTCACAACATACTTTTGGTAAAGGTAGCTTTGGGAGTTGGGTATTCGTGGTGATATTTTCCGATGGTTCAAATCGTACTTTCAAGGAAAAAGTCTATCTGTGGTTCTTAATGAATATGCGTCATGGAGTAAATTCATTAGTTCCGGCGTCCCTCAAGGGTCCCATTTAGGACCTCTTCTATTTATATTTTTTATCCACGATATTGTAAAGATATTTGCTCATTCCAATGTCCTACTTTATACCGATGGCACTCAAATATATACAGTTATACGTGATAATACTAACAAATATTTGTTACAGGAAGAACTAAATTCTTACTTAAAATTTCAAAAAATGTTTCGTTATAAGTTTCAAGGAAAAAAAACCGAACTTATTTATTTTTATTACTAGGTTCATCAACAATTGTAAAACTATACATGCAAGTTTTAACAATCATAAAAATAGAAACAAAGCTGTACAATCAATATAATTATAGACAAACACAACATTCACCTGGTAGGTCCAGCCCGTATCTATGAGAATATACTCACACAATTAATTATAATCTTTGTGATAAGAACTTAACACGTACACGCAAATTCGGAATCTTGGTGTACTCTAAGTTAACTTTTATCCCACCTACCTAGAATCAGTTCGACAAAAATCTTTTAAACAACTTGGTTTTATTTTAAGATTTGACAAATCTTTTAGGAATTCATTGACTTTTTTGTGATTGTTACGTGCAAAGTCCTCTTGCGTGTGCGGTCTGGAATGGACACTTATTTATCCGACTACGGCAAAGCCAACAGGAAGGATTATGATTTTAGCAGGCTTTGTATATATTATTAATGTATGTGGGTACCACATTTGCGGCTAAACTATCGATATTGGTGAATGAGGTATTATTTGATTCTTTATTACAGTCCGGGTAACATAGGCTACCTTTTGTAAAAAAAAACTACATTGCAAATGCTACAAAAATAGATAGGGGATTTTGAAAAAAAAAATTGCAGTCATAACAAGTAGTATCAAATGAGGGGTATTAAATGAAAGAAGACAAAATTCTGAGTACAAAAATGTTTAAATAATACAGCAAATATACAGAGTGACTTTGAAGTCATTGCATTTTCGTAGTCGGGTATAATTTTTTTTTACTCATACTAAAAGAAAGTGTCCAAAAAAGTTCATTCAATCTTAAAATAAAAGATAAATTTTCGGAATTAACTCGCGTTTATTTATTTTATTTTTATTTTATTTATTCATAGCACACAAAACAGATTACAATCAAAGTGAATATCTTATTATATCATGCATATAGTACAGATCTAGATCATAATCCAAAGATACAAATTGATTTTATTTGTTTATTTATGCGCTAAAGAGCGCTACACTTAAGAACCAATGCCAAACTTAGAAAAAATTACACAAGTTAAAATTTTTAAAATTTTGTTAAGAATTAGTGTGAAAACCAGATAAATAAAATGAGAGAACTAATTAATTAGATACTTATTTAAAAACAAATCTTACTTAAATGTGTGTTTAATTGTCTCCGAAACTGAGGCAGCGTGAGGTAGAATATATCTATTTCTCTGTTTATTGCAAGAATTTCATTGTATTGGCGGCACATCCGAACTATGGGGTTGTAGTAAGAGGTGTTATTAGAGAATTCAAGAGAGAAAATATTATAATTACGATTGCGGACTCTAAATCTGGTGTTGAAATTCAGCAAAGAAAGAAGATTAGAGGAGTCCATCCATGGTCCATTGTGCAGTATTTTATAGAGTTTATTAGTAGTTTAGTTTATCCGAACACTTAACAGTATTCGTGGTTACGGGTTGGCTACGTTTTATTCGTCTAGAAGGTAATTTGGAAATGTTTAAAACTATCGTCTCTGACTTTTATCATCAGTCAGTTATATTCCAATCAACGCAATATGAGCTAACTGTGTCCGGAACTCCGGAGTCTTTGCAGTGTTGCCATGGTTTGTGGACATCATTGATGGTATGACGGGGTCCAAAGCAGCTGGTGATTTCCAACCATCTCTTCAATTGAAATCAGGGTGTTTCTTAATTTCAACTAATCAACCTAGGTACACAGCTGTTCTTTGGCTTGAACTTGGTTTGTCGAATCTAATAAAATAGTTGGGCTTGTCAAACGCATAACCACAGACTGCAGATTTTGATATAACAGGCGTAAATTAGTTATGTGTGATGCAGGTATTTTCACTTAATTTTAGTTATTACTGCTGTTAATGTTTTTGGAATAAAGGAAAGTACAGGGCCCTAATTCTGCTAATTTACAAATGGCTCAATAGAATCGCAATAGCATCGCAATCGTATATTTTGATGATTACTACCATATTAAAAATATACAATTGCGATGCCATTGCGATTCTATTGAGCCATTTGTAAATTAGCGGAATTGGGTGCCAGGTCTAACAAAACGTTAATATAATATTTATTTCCTATATGTTTTGAAACCTGTACATGATCGTTTGTTTTTAAGTAAACAAAATAATATTGATTATTTTTTAAATTTATTAGCGACAAAAAAACAGTCTTACAATAATGTTTATTTGCACAATTATTAATTGTAAGACCAACAACAATGTTGACTAATAGGCTATTTGACTGGTTTTTGAAAGATTTTTTTTATTATTAAGTGGAGGTTAAAGAATTTTGACAGTATGGCGCTGCAATGGGGTAGGTGACATCACTTGCCTGTAACTAATTGGTCAAACAAATGGTATGCAGTTCCAATATGTACAAATACGTCTTCAAAAACTCCGGAAAGTATTTGCAAGTGTTTTAAAGAAAGTCTAAGTGTGCCGAAGGTGGTTGCAACTTTTTCGGACAAGTATTTTCTTCTGTGAGTTATACTTACATATATTTATAACATTTAATAAGTTATAATACATCTAATGCTTTTAACAGAATGTCTCTTGCAATTTACTTCGAATATTTCCACTGTTTTCCAAAATATTAGCTAATATTATAGCTACAGTCTTATGATTAAAATAAACATTACACTTAAAGATCCTGACTAACTAGTTTGTTTGTTACAGATTTAAAATGAATGGGCAGGGTACTGCTTTCTGCTTTTACAAAATGGTTGTCCATGGTAAAAGTTATTGACAGAATTTGTAAAATTTGACAGGCATTGTCGAGATGTAATTTTGAATCAAGCTATATACCCAAGTTTCGTATGCAACCAAACCTTTCTAGTAGATTGTTACCTAGTTTGTATGAAAAGATACTAACATTTTTTTTGTGAATGTAATCAATTTGCATTTATGTATACTCAGGCCTAATGTATTACTTTGACAGTACACACTTTGAAAGTACATAGCAAAACTTTTGCTATGTACTATCAGCACTGTGTTTGCTGCAAACGTATCCAAATCCTTTTGAAATCGTTAATAGTCTTCATAATTGTTAATAGTATGAAAAAGTTTCGAATCATCTGCATACAGGGTATAATTACAACAATAAAAATAAAATTACCGATATCATTAATAAGCAATACAAAGAAAAGCGGCTCCAAAATTGACCCTTGGGGCACTCCAGAAGTAAACACGATTACATCTGATTCAAAACCTTAAATAACTACTTTCTGGGTTCGATCACTAATGTAGGACTTAAACCAACGCCACAGATTTTCTTGAATGCCATTGAACGCGATCTTCTCCAACAGTATTTTGTGATCCACTCGATCAAAAGCTTTTTTGAAATTCGTATACAACAGTCCCAAAATTCAACGATAAGCTGGCGCCGCAGGGTGGACATGGTCATGACTACTTCAAGAAAATTAAGTAAAATAATCTATCAATTTTTTTTAATTACAAAATAAATTATGAAATACTTCGAAAATTGACACCCTTTATTATATTTTTTAATTATCACGACCACATTTTTAAATATATCTGTTTTTTTTGTATCAGTAACCTAAGTAGTACTTCTATCTACCACAACCCTTAAAACCACCAGAATGCATGCAGTTTTACACAAAAAAAATTTTTTACATTAAATTATTGGAAGTTTTTTTTCAGCACTCTTTCACTCATCGTTTTTTTTTTAAATATTGCAGCAAGTTTTTCCTAAAATTGATGCAACTAACCAAGATTCCAAAATGATATAATATTCTAAGAAAAGTAGCCCTAAAAAGGTGCACACGATTTATGAACAATAATAAAACTTCTTAATTGTTGATAGTAATCAACTATGTGCCGAAAATAGGTTTGCCGAATTACGAAAAAAAAGGTATTTATTTATTTCATGATTAACATTACGATAAATGTTCAAATTGTTTGCCACTAGGATTAATACACGCACGACACCGCCTATGATATATTTCTGATGTGACTAGTTTTTACGCCTTTCACCTTGCAACACAAGCCGGAACCAACCGATTTTCCTTCCGGATCCAAGCCAATTTAAAAAAGATCTTTTTTTTTAATTCAGATTGGGAATCAAACCCGGGATCCTTGAGTAGTAGGCGGAGCACCGAACCACTAATTAAGACCGGTCGTCATCAGTTTAGTTGACCGACAGATTACTTGGTCGTGCGACCGCGGCGATTAGCTGCCCAACTGCTTAACAGTCTGACTTCAATTCTAAGTAGAGATTGTAGTATCTAAGTTTTTTTATATGGGTAACTAACTGTTGTCCGCAACTTCATATGCGTGGATTATTGAATTTAAAACTGTGTATTAAAATTATCCCTCGGGAAACGTACCTTTTCCCGGGATAAAAAGTAGCCTGTATGTTATTCCAGCCAATAAAGTAGTCAAATTTCTTTATTCAGATCCGTTGAGTAGTTTTAGCGTGAAAGAGCAACAAACATCCAAACGTTCTTACAAAGGAGATGTCCCATAAAAGGCCCATACATAGTACACCATTTTCAAAAATCAAGACAAAAATACTGTTGTCTGGGAAAAATATATATAAATTTATTTAACGCATAATTTAGTGCTTGTCTTGCACAGTGCTACCCCTACTCTACTAAAACTAAATTTCCTCTACCCAAAGGTTGTCTGGTAGAGATTGCTTAAAGCGATAAGGCCGCCTATTTGTACATTTTCTCTTCTTTGTAATTTATTTGTTTTCTTTTATTTTGTGCAATAAAGTGTTATCTATCTATCTATCTTAGTGGTTCAAAAATAAATAAGATCGAATAATTTATCAAACTTCATTAGGCATTCCAAGATGGCGTCAATCTAAAAAAACTTTAAATGTCAGTAGCTGTCAGATATCCCTTGTCACTTTGGCATAATCATTCACTTCATGTTTTTGTTCTATTTGTCGCGTTTCAAATGTAGTTCATTATAACGACCACTTTTTCGTTTTCTGGATTTGGTATTGATCGACACATTACTTTCATAATGTTTGTTGTTACTACAGCAAGCGATGGCACTCGACTCCTAGATGCGCAATTTTGTAACTGTCAAAACTGACAGACGTCATCAAAATGTCATCTTCCGCCATGATGGTTTTGTTGTTTTGTATTGCTATTTTCTTACTTATCTCTTTATTTGAACCACTTAACGAAGCCATTTTAAAAGAATTGGATAATAACAAAATCTTGTAGGTGTATTGGTCTATCTTTTGGTGGGGTGTACAGGTTCTGGGCCTGACCTTCATACAATTTGGGACATCTCCTTTCGCGTTTATAATATTAATAGGATGCAGGGGTCGACATTTTATCTATACATAATAGATGCTTATCGGCACGTATGATGTGAACGCCACTTAATTAAGGACTGCCTAAAAGTAGTGTAAAAAACGGATAATTTCACAACCTAAATAATTTGGCACGTCGTCAGTATAAAGGCGACTACTAGAGCTATGCTGCCCCAAATTGATTCAAATTTATCATTAAACAAAATCAATTCTCAATAACCTAGAACAGAATCATTTTAGCAAATTACCTCTAGTATTTATTGAATTACAGTAAACTTTTCATTTAGTCGTTTATAAAGTCGAATTTGTCGCAAACGCCAAAAGCGACGACTTTTAGCAATAATGTACAGACAACTGGCAGGCAGATTATACAGAAGACCGAAAAGTATAATCAGCCCTTGTGTCTAGCATTCGTGGGCTATGAGAAAGCCTTCGACTCGATCGAGATCTGATCCATTTTGGAGTCCCTGCAGCGTTGACAAGTAGATTGGCGGTACGTCCAAGTGATGAGATGTCTCTACGAAGCTGCCACCATGTCCGTCCAAGTACAGAATCAGCAAACAAAACCTACACCGTTGCATCGTCCTGGACGTCATTTCTCCGAAATTGTTCACAAATGCAGTGGAGGATATGATCAAGACGCTGCACTGGAAAGGACGAGGCATCAACATCATTGGCGAATACATCTCTCACTTACGATTTGCAGACGACATCGTCATTATGGCAGAAACGCTGCAGGACCTACAATAGATGCTGAATGACCTGGCTGACTCTTCTATACGCATTCATGCGGATGAACCTGGATAAAACCAAGGTTATATTCAATGAACATGTACTACCGCAACCGGTTGCGGTGCACGGCGCCGTCCTCGAAGTTGTTCAAAAATACGTGTGCCTTGGGCAGACATTGCAGTTAGGTAGAAACTACTTTGAGGATAAGGTGAACAGAAGAATTCAGTTGGGTTGGGCAGCATTTGGGAAACTACGTCGAGTCTTCTCATCGTCATCCCACAATGCCTCAACACGAAAGTCTTCAATCAGTGCGTCCTACCCGTCATGACATACGGAGCCGAAACGTGGACACTAACGGTACGGCTAGTCCACAAGTTCAAAGTCGCTCAGCGGGCTATGGAAAGAGCTATGCTCGGAGTTTCTCTTAGGGGTAATCACGGAAATAAGGTGATCCGGCAGCGAACTAAAGTTACCGACATAGCCCACCGGATTAGCAAGCTGAAGTGGCAGTAGGCTGGCCATATTAGCCGCATAACCGACAACCGATGGGGTAAATGAGTTCTTGAGTGGAGACCGCGTCTCAGCAAACGTAATGTAGGACGCCCTCAGACCAGGTGGAGAGATGATTTGCGCAAGGTGGCTGGCAGTATCCGGATCTGAGAAGCCGAGGATCGACCTAAGTGGCGTGCATTTGGAGAGGCCTATGTCCAGCAGTGGACTGCAATAGGCTGATGATGATGATGATGATGATCAATTGAGAAAATTTGACGTTTTGTGGTAGGTTGACGTGCTATTGTCTGTACAATATGAAAGAATGGCAGAATAAAAAGCAGTTAACAGTGATTCAATAAATACTAGAGGTAATTAGCTGTTCTAGTTTTTTGATAAGTAATTTTGATAGTGAAAGTGATAAATTTAAATCAATCGGGGGCAGCACTTAGCTCTAGTAGTCTCCTGAAGGGGTAAAAGTTTGTATTGGAAATAAGTAATTTCTTAGACATAGATTTGGCCGACTACCTAACTGACTAGCCGCTTACCTGTTCGTGCGGCTGCGTGCGCCGGGGCTCTGCGTCGCGGCCCTCCAGCTTGAGGCGCACGCGGCGCCACACGCCCGCGCCCTGCCCCCCCGCCCCCCCAGCCCCACCAGCCTACCTGTTCGTGCGGCTGCGTGCGCCGGGGCTCTGCGTCGCGGCCCTCCAGCTTGAGGCGCACGCGGTGCCACACGCCCGCGCCCTGTCCCCCCGCCCCCCCAGCCCCCCCAGCCTACCTGTTCGTGCGGCTGCGTGCGCCGGGGCTCTGCGTCGCGGCCCTCCAGCTTGAGGCGCACGCGGCGCCACACGCCCGCGCCCTGCCCCCCCGCCCCCCCAGCCCCACCAGCCTACCTGTTCGTGCGGCTGCGTGCGCCGGGGCTCTGCGTCGCGGCCCTCCAGCTTGAGGCGCACGCGGTGCCACACGCCCGCGCCCTGTCCCCCCGCCCCCCCAGCCCCCCCAGCCTACCTGTTCGTGCGGCTGCGTGCGCCGGGGCTCTGCGTCGCGGCCCTCCAGCTTGAGGCGCACGCGGCGCCACACGCCCGCGCCCCAGCGCCCCGCGCCGCCGGATCCCCCAGCTCCACCAGCTGAGCTTGTTCCTGGAAGGAGGCGTTCAATTTTAATCAATCACAAAGGCCCAATTGAAGCCTTAGTATTTTCATTGGTTTAAACTTAATTCTTTTTCTCTCTTTCTTTATTTTGAGTCGGAGTCGCAAATAGCGTTAAAGAAAGCAGGATTTTTTCCCGTTTTTTTCGAATTCCTTCGTTTTAATCCAAGTTTTATTCGAAAGTTTCGAAAGGAAAATATGAAAGAAACGAAAAAGTGTTAATGGTTTTTAGTAGAATATTTATATTATGTGTTTGACTGATGTGATGACTTCTGCTTGATTTGTTGTCATGCGTTTATTTCGGTTCAAAAACAGTCCATGTCACGCATGCACTACTGTTGTTTATTATTGTTCATTAATTATCCATTATTGTTTTAAAATTTTATAATTAAAATTGTATTTTTCACTCGAATATTGAATCTGAACACCAGTATGGATTTAGATAAAAAAGCAACACCACAGCAGCTACAATAGATCTTATAACAAAAATCAAAGATAATATAGACAAAAAAATACTGTATTAGGAGTATTTATTGATTTAAAAAAAGCTTTTGACATCGTTAGCCACAAACTTCTTTTGAACAAGTTAAATAGAAAGCATCGGCGTCAAGGGCAGTGCTCTAGAATTACTCAAATCCTATCTTACAAATAGATCACAGGTAGTAAAGGTGGATAATTTTCAAAGTAGCGCCCTGCCTATTACTTTCGGTGTTCCCCAAGGATCCATTCTTGAACCACTGTTATTATCAGTCTATAAAAACAACATGGTAGATTTGAGACTTAGTGGCCGTATTACTTTGTATGCGGATGACACATGCCTTTTTACTTTGCACGAATATACACGATGTTATCCAGCAGGCTCAGGAAGATTTAAAAATCTTGTCTGAGTGGTTATAATATAATCTTCTAACAGTTAATGTATCAAAAACCTACTACATTATATTTAAATCAAGAAATAAAAGTATTCCTATACATGAACCGTTAACAATCTACAATATCCCCCTAGAACAGAAAACTTGTGAAAGATACCTTGGATTGAGAATGGATAGTTGTCTTACGTGGAACAAGCAAATCGACAATATTAAAGGCAAACTATCGTCACTTGTTGGCTCACTTCGCAACATTAGTAAATGCATCCCAAGAAAATTACGGTTTCATATTTATAATTCCCTTGTTAAATCACAACTACTTTACCTTATTGAAGTTTGGGGGACTGCCGGCAAGACAAGGCTACAGGAGCTTCAAAGAATGCAAAATAAAGTAATCAAAACACTTTTTCATTACCCCTATCGAACATCTACACATACAATTTTCAGTGAAACCAAATTGATGAACATTAAGCAACTTTACATTTATAGCTCTTGCATTTTAATTAGAAAAATAATGGATAAAAATATTTACAGTAACATAAATTTCACAAAAAAATCTCATATTAGCAAACGCAGTCTTCGTCAGCCAAGTCTACTTGTTCTGCCAAGGACACGTACAAATTATGCTAAAAAAAGTACCACTTTTGAGGGAGCACAACTTTTTAATAATCTACCATCATATAGGTATAAAAGATTCAAAAGTATTTAACAGCTTTAAGACCTAACTGTCTTATTATATAATTGAAAATTACGATCTTAATACTTAAAGGAGAACCCCATTTTTGGGCCCGACGTTACAACAATGAAAATTATGCCAAAAAATCCCTTTTATTTTACTTGGATATTTCTCCAAAAAAAATTACGCTCAAAGATTCCATTACATACATACATACTTAGATACATACAACCCAAGCTAATAAAAGCGTAGTAAAAAAATAGTTTAATTGGAAATGGACAAGTGGAGAAAATTAATAAAATACATATTGTTTGTTTGATACTTAAACAGTCTCTGTAAACCGTTTAACAAAGATTTAATTAAAACGTGACTATCTCCGTAAACGCTCTGTCACTTCATTAACGTTTTAATCGATTTGGAATAAATCGATTCATAGTAATACTTCTTTACAATTGCATTTTTTAAGGAATAAGCTAAATAATTCGTTTTAAAAGCCTGATATAAATATAAAAAACTTAGAGAATGTAATTAACATTTTTTCCCACGAGCTTTGCAGTTCAATAAGTAATCATTGATAAAACAATTGAACATGTTGAATAGTTCAATTCCTGATGTAACAGGCTGCACTATTATTAAGAATATCAGCTGACAATGACAGTGAATTGTCATTTGTCATTCACTCCAATTCACTCACATTTCGTTTCGTACATTTTAACATGTTTTGTACTCGTGCGCAAGTTATTGTGGTTTGCATTTTTATCACTGCCCTGCTGAAGTGCTCTGTTTACTACCTGTATTGCCTATAGATAGAAAAGGAACCTAGATATTATCCAGGTAAAGTACAAAAATGGTATTTTTTTGTAAAACAATACATGATATATACTGTTTTCTTGAGTTTACGCGAACACTATACATTGATATGACCCTTTACAGCGTTCGAAACGTCGGGTTAAATCAAAAATAAACGCGTTCTAAATCCGTAAACTATCTTTCATTTCAAAATACATGATATAGGTTATAAAATAAGTTCATTGGTTGATTTAAGTAACTTTCCCATTGTAGAAAGTTGTGAAAATATGGCTTGTGAATCTTTTCAATATGCCTTAATTTATAGCCAATTCCCAGTCTTGTAACGTCAGGCCCAAGATTGTATGGGAAACGGGTTTGTCCTTTCTATACTTCACAAACATGCAAACAAATGTAAACATGTTTGCGTTATTGTTGGACCCTTCCCTTCTTTCCTTTATTTCCCCTTAATCCATTTAGAAGCTAGAAGCTTAGCTAAAGAAAACAAACGCATTTTTTTTAAATTTCATAAATCCTCATCCAAATAAAACAATAATAATATTATTGTTTTACTATATCGTCCAGGAATGGGGACTACCGTTTCCTTGCTCACCAGTTGGCGCCACTGTTGACTGAGGTCCAGAGGTATAGCTGTCAAAGGCGACTTTATGATATCGGCACCGAAACAAAGTTTTAAATCTTGACTCTAATTAAGTTTATTATTTATAAATTACTATCTTCATAATCAACAAACTAACTTCTGAAATAGTTGCTCTTTGAGGCCGCCTATTTTTGCGCTTTTTCTTAATTCCGCTTTCAAAGCGTTCGCATTCTTCGCCAAATAATCCATATTTGCGATAATTTTACAAAGGAGATCACTTTCCAGCAGGTAAATTAAAAAATATATGTAATTTATGTCACGAAGCCCGCTAAAACCAGTGAAAAGTGAATGTTATTGGACCTCACGCGACACAAGCGCCTCTAGTGGCAAATTCACTAGCGATAGCCCCCATTGTGCAGGAGGCATACACGGTGCAATTTCAACCACCTGTATAACGAAGCCCACGGTATAATGTGACCATTATGTATAACATCTTGGCAGTGCAGCAGCAGACTTGTCCCGAAGCAGTGGTAGGTTTAAATTGGGACGTGTAAAAGCGCCTCTTGGAGCCTATTTGCAGAAATAAAACTGATTTTAACTGATTTTGAGTGTTATTTTAATTTTTTTATCGAAATTTTTTTTATTGAAATATATAATATTGGTTTATCTATTTATTTTGAAACACGATGTGATGCACACGGATGTAGCTGTGTACGGTTAATTTATCCGGGACCCCGCTGCAGCAAAATAATACATCTGTGCGCGTCACAGCGTGTTAAAAAATTGAAAGTCTGAATAAATAATTAATATTTTTCAATAAATATTTTTATTGATACATAAAATAAGACTGTCGGGATGTGATATATAATGGTCACATAACGTGGGCTTTGTTTTCCAGGTGGTTTAAAATGCACCGTGTATTATCTTGGTACCTGGCCCAACCGAGATATCATAATTTATTATGCTCATAGTATGGGCACAACAACCTACTGTCCTCTTTCCTACAATACAATTACAGCAATATTGAATTATAGAATTCCTTCCACTCAGTAACTTGTATGACGAGAGCAGTGGTCTAGAGATATAATTAATAAACATAGCAGTAAGAAAAAAACCAAAACATTCACATGCGCACGAGTACGAGAAGTGAATGACAAATGACCATTAACTGTTATGCTTAATAATAGTGCAGCAGGTGCAGGTTACATTCAGAAATTGAACTATTAAAAAATGTTCAATTGTTTTATCAATGACTACGTATCGAACTGTAACTGGTTCAAAGCTCATGGAAAGAAATGGTAATTGGATTCTCTAAGTTTTTATATTTATTTCAGGTTTTCAAAACTAACTATTCATCTAATTTCTTAAATTTATTGGAAATCGATTATAACGTTAAAAAGCGTCATTCTAATGACATGACAGAGCGTTTACGGAGATAGTCACGTTTTAATTGAATAGGTGTATAACAGTTTACAGAGTCTGTTTAAGTATCAAACAAACAATATGTATTTTATTAATTTTCTCCACTTGTCCATTGACAATTAAACTATTTTTCAGAGGAACAGGCAAGTAAAATAAAAGGTATTTTTTGGCATAATTTTTATTGTTGTAAGTAGTTGTAACGTCGGGCCCAAAAATGGGGTTCTCCTTTGCATGTCCGAAGAGACAATCAGTTAAAATCAGTTTTATTTCTGCAAATAGGCTCCTGGAGGCGCTTTTACGCGTCCCAATATTTAAACCTACCACTGCTTCGGGACAAATGTGGGCTAGTGCCGAGAAGAAGCAGCGCAAGAAACTCGGTCACTATTGTCAGCCTCTTTTTAAATAAAGATGTTAACATAAGATATATGCCAGTGCGAGCTGGGACAATTTAAAACCATACGTTCCTATCATTTATATGATATTCTACAATGCACAAAACCATCCTTATGTCACCACTTTTAACGCAAATAAATAAATATTCTATTCTTTTGCTTAGACCCCGTCCAAGACCTTCCGTGGTAATTGGATTTATGATGATTATGTTTATGCATATCACCACGCTCGACGAATGCGGGTCGGTGATCACAAACCCGGGCTATGTTCGAAAATTCGAAACTCTGGTTGGCCGGGTATCAAGCCCAGGGAACTGAGATCATAGTATGGAGTGCTCACCTATCTTGTGTCGCGCGGACACCGCGGCCTGTCGCGTCAGCCGCGCGCCCTCCGCCCCGCGGTGAACTCTGCCGACAAAACTATATTATGAAGAGGGTTGCCAGACGATAAATAGGATAAAGAGGGCACCGATGAGTCAGAAAGTAAAAAATTAACTTTAAAAATAAAACGATTATAGAAAATACAATTTCTTGAATTTTGTATTCAGTCGCAGTTTTTATCCATTTAATAGTATTTTCCATTAACACTTGCAATTTATTTACCTACACAACAATTTAAAACAAAAGTAAGGGTTTTAAATTTTATTTTACTTTTTTAAATCTTAATTGTCCGAGTACCCAATGGTCTTGGTCTTAAAACAAATAATGATGAAATCTTCAAATGGCAGGTTTTTGTAGTTGTATTGTGTTAAAATAAAAGATTCAACTGACTGCACAGTTAGTCTGTTCGTCTTTTAGCTCCACTATTATTGTTTACTCATTAAACGTAATAGAGGTCACCCCCAAACAATAGAAGACAACGCCTCGACTGTATGTTATTCCAGACACAATTAAAATCAATTGTTATTGCGACGCGTAGGATGTATACAGCTGTCCAGAAAAACGTTGAACATACACGGTGGTCTGTTAACTAGCATTTTTTTTTAAATTTCTGGAAATTTTCGCTTTTGTACCTTCAAACCCGTCTCACTTTTTTTTATGGCTAGATATATATTTTTCTTTTTTATAAACTTAGTGGTTGGTAAAGCCTTTTAAAATTAAAAGTTGCACATTGACAAAAAAAGTTTAAACAAAAAAAAAATAGATCTTGCCTTGAAAAACAATTATTGGCTGGTTTAAAGGCACAAATCGAAAAATTCGAATATTAAAAAAAATTATAATAAAAAAAATACAAATTGTCAAAGTAATTACTTTTAGTCAAGTAATCATTATTGTTTACTCGTATAAATACGGGTGTTAAAGTTGACGGTACACTTACTCTAGCAGCATCTCATTCAGCGCCGGCAGGTCGGTGGCCAGCTGCCCGCAGGCGGCGGCGACGGCGGCCACCACCTCGCGCGGGAGCTCGCCCGCACCCGCACCCGCATCCGCGCCCGCACCCGCACCCGCACCCGCGCCCGCATCCGCGGCTACGGCCTGCAGGCTCGCCGCTAGCGCGTCCGCCGACCGCTCGGCCGACAAGTACGCTGATGCTGCGTTCGCGCCCTGGGAAATGAAATAATCTCTTAAGGGGTTTGCTTTTCAAGGGTGATCTGTTGTCAGACTTTTCCAAGTTTCCGCACGCGTGATATAAAGTGTAGTAGTAGTACACGCGGGGAGAACCACGAGCGAAAACTTAGTAAAAAATTGGTTGTTTGTAAAGTAGGTTTACGATCGAGATGTTTACGTGATAACACACACGTGTCTTTTTTCCATCTTTCATTACTTTTACAAGTTTATTCAAGAATGTTAATTGTTAGTAAGTAGGCTATTTTATTCACCTTTTTTTGTTGCAATTGTTGTAACACTTCACTTGCACTTCACATTTTGTTTCACTGTTAAACATTCAACGAAAACTTAACCGCACGAGAAAATCTCCATTCGTTTGTATGCCGCTAGAGTGAGAGAGACGGAAGATCGGTCCACTCACTCGAACGCTATGCCAGCCTCCGCTCGTGAGGATTCCGCGTGACAAGTTTCACGGAATGACTGGCAGCGCTCGAGATGAGACGGGAGATCGGTTCGTCTCTCTCTCGTTATAACTGCGATCGCGCTCGTGAGGTTTTGGTGTGACACAAGTTTCTGAACATGTCACCCGACTAAAACGATTTTAAAGACGTTATCACGTCAATAAATAAATGTGGCCAACAAAAAAAAAATATTGAACTGATCCCATAGCTACTAACTATTTAAAGTACTCGTATTGTGGAAATCAGACTCAACGAAGGTACCGGTACACCGAAATAAAAGCTTTTGAGTAAGTATGGTCGGTCCGCCCTGCCCGGTACGCTCCGGTGGTCGGGCCAAGATCTCCGGGTCGCATTTGTGAAGCTGTGCCCGATGCCCGTACCCGTCGTTGCTGTGGTACCTTGAATTCAACGACGGAGGCCTTGCCCTGCTGGTGGTTGATGATAGGCCTTTACTTTACTTTAAGTAATTGTTGTACGTTACCTTGTTCGCTCGAGCCAGTACGTCGAGCGGCGCGTGCGTGTCCGCCAGCAGCGAGCGGCGGGCGACGAGCGGCGCGTGCGCCCCGGCCGCCGCCGCCTGCAGCCGCGCCGTCGCACGCGCCCGCCGTGAACGCGCCGCCGCCGCTTCCGTGGCGCGAGTACCGGTCAGGTCGCGAACCAGAGCGCTTACGTTGCCCACCTGACAAACACGAGAACGGCATACGTTGGGGTGATTTCGGACTAGTTCTTTTCTCCGCGTATACGATCGTTTTGAACATACGTGGCTTATCCGCGACCACATTGAAATTTTTGAAAAACCACATCTCTATTTTTGCTTTTTATTTGCAAATGTAATACAATAGTTTTCCTTTACGATGACAGAATAAAACCTAGATACGAATTCATCGACTGAAAATGTCCTCACCGAATAATTCCTCATCAATAAGCATGCTGTAATTTTCTTTTAAAATTGCAACAATGATAATTTTTTTTTTTCGATAAGTTTTTTTTATTGTTACATAATCTTTTTGTTGTGATAATTGATATACCATATCTACCACATTCTGATGGAGCTTGTACGGGGTGAACGTCACATAAGGCAAATACTGCACGGCATCTAATGGTAGGAGAAGTAGGTGTTTGCAACAGCAAGTTCTATACAACCGCATAGCACTGTATATAATGTATTCGATTAAATAGCCATTTAAATATGTACATAAAGTTAAATTATAAAGAAAGAATAACTATAAAGTATGGCTATTACGGAGCGACCTAGTCAATTGTGTCAAAGATCCTTAAATTGAGAAATAAAAATATATATAAAAGTATAGCCTAATTACAGCTTTGTAGTAGTCCTCTGAAATAAGCTACAAGGATTCTTTGTTGACTACGAAACCCCTTAAAATTAGGTTTATAATCTGCTTTTAGAACTTGCAAATCATTCTGGCTGCCGAACGACTTACCCACTGAGCGTCGATGTTCCCCTCAGGGTGCAGCATCTCCATCAATGATTCCTCTAGAGGCGACACCTGCAGCGAGTACTTCTGCGCAAGAGTGCATGCCTAGAACAACACATTAGTATTTATTGGCTATAGAACTATTCAATAATGTTGCATGCTACATCAATAGCCTATGTTAGTGCATTACAGGAAACAGGTCTCTCAAAAAGATATTTTTTGCCATAATCGCCACGCTTGACGTGTGGGTTGGCGAACGCCAATTGCACAGTGGTTGAAAGAAGACACTGTTGCCAGTCTCCTTCTAAAGATAGCCCCACCCCTCCTGCTCCTGTGGGTGTCTTAAGAGGCGACTTAAATAGTACTCTCAGAGGAAGACGAGCAACAGCGTCTTCTCTGCACCTTTGACAAAACTATGTTTTGGGACGTCTAAAAACGCCTTCTGGTGCTTATTTGCAGTAATCAAACTGATTTTACGATCGAACGAATGACGAATAACTCCTTTTGTAGAGGCCTTTGGAAAGCAGTGTCTTAACAGGCTAGTGACCATGCAAACACAACAAAATGCTTGGACATGACATTTTTGACTACCGTTCCGTTTAGTCTTTCACATAATCTTGTGACAGTTGATAATTTAGGTAAGTAGTCCAGTAACCGCCATCATGCGGATAATATATTCATAACCTTCTCGGGGCAGAATATCTCGATCAAGGCCTCGCTCATTGTCTATCTGTACGTCACTTATCGATAATTGTTATGATTTCCTTCATTTTGTACACACATTAGCGATAAGTTCGACTAAAATTAAGGCGAAAAGAATTACTTTTTTAGTAGGTTGAGTATATTATTTTGACGACACGCAATACCAAGCCTAATCGAGGTACTTATGTACTAAACCATTATGTTAGATGTAGTAGTTTGGAATACATCTGGTCATAAACAGGGTGTAAAAACAGTACAAGCTAAATTGCAAAAAACTAAAACCAGTATAACTGTCGGGCGCAGTCTCACCACAATAAAATGATAACTTTACTGACTGGGTTTCTTTTTGATTATGATATTTTTTGTATGAGTGGTACTAAATGTCCATTTTTTTAACCAATCGCGCTAAATCTTCTATAGATTTCGAAACATTCATATTTACGTGTTAAGATTGAAACTCAAGACTAAAAGAAACTAGACTTCCAACACTACGCTGAACGCATTTCTCTCACAACTGCAATAAGAAAGTAGAAAATTGCAATAAAAAAAGACCTACTTTCAGTTGCAGTAAAATGATTTGAGTTCAGTAAAAAGTGGAACAACCCCCATTTCATTTTTACGATTTTTAGTGCAAAATTCGTACATATAATTTAAATTACAGTTTTTACAGGTTAGATTTAAGCGAACTGATGTAGATAAGTTAGTGTACATAACATGTCAATTTAACTTTATCTGAAACTGTATTTCAACTTCTACCGGCGATGACAGAGCTATGTGGGTGATACAGTATTCAAGACCTCCTGCTATATAGCGTACGGAGGGCATTCCTTACCTCACTCACGTGTGTGATACCACTGAAGGCTTTTAGTTTTAGTCATACATCATGAACGGGTTTTGGATGATACTCGTATTGGTCGGCGTTTGGCGTGCGAGCTATGGATTTGGTGAGTGCAGTGAATAAACTGGACAGAATTGTATAAGCGTGGTGATTATGCAAATACCCATCATTGCTGCGGTCCCTTCAATTCAATGATGGAAGCCTTTATCCTGAAGAGGGATGATAATAGGACGTTACTTATTGTATATTTAGTTGTTGTCCTGTCTAGTGCAAAGAAGAACAGCACCACCTCTTCTCGGCCTATGGGTGTCGTGAAAGACGAATAAAGGAGTACAGAGGAATTACGATCGCCTATCTGCCCGTCAAGCGCGACGGTTATGACTTCTAATGACTACAATTCAATTTATGTTCCTATTATATGATGCAATAAATATATTTTTGGTTCAATAGAATTAAGTAATTTTTACTGTAGCAAATAATCAAATCATAGCAGTTTCTATAAGCGTCATCCAAAAGATAAAATTCGCGGAAAACAGTTAGTTATTAATCAATATAAATGGTTGCACTTAATTTTATGAAAGCCTTTAGATAGAGAGATACTCTTTATTGTACAGCTTTAAAAAAAACACTAGAAATAAAATTACGACGGAACAATTTAGGCGGTTGCCAGATATCCTTCAAGTGTAAGATTTAGATCAAATTAAATTTTAATAAATCAGTTTAAAATAAACAAAAAAAGAAGTCTACTTAACAGTTTAACTTGCTTCCGAAGGAGGAGTAAAACTCGCCCACCCATACCATACTCAAACGTATTTAGAAAGTACGTTTACTAAATTAACCCAACCGGTTGTAGAACCCGGGATCCTTGCATGCCCAAATCACTATCCTAACCAAATTTTTTCCTACACTTATACCATTTCTATGTTATCTCTTCAATACACAGCTGAAGATAACAGCGACATAGAGTCGATAATTCTCTCGGAGAAAGTTCCGGTCCCGGCGGAAGATGAAGAGGGGCCCCCCGTTCTCCACGACGAGCCCCCCAGCGTGGCCGACCGCATAGTGGGTGGACAGGAGACCACCATCGAAGAACACCCATACCAGGTATGGTCAGGCGAATGATCGAGAGGTGTGGCGGGCAATAGAATAATTGTGTCAATTTAGTGATTTTTCAAGTGTCTACTTGTAGTTGACACTATAGCTGGGCAAGTGCGAGTCGGACTCGAGCACTCACCATTGTTGTACCACTATGCTTAAAGATTCACCAGGTTTGTCCAGGTAGCCCACATTTGTCCCGAAGCAGTGGTAGGTTTAAATATTGGGACGTGTAAAAGCGCCTCCAGGAGCCTATTTGCAGAAATAAAACTGATTTTACTGATTTTTACTGGTTATTGGAATGGTATTATTGATATGGAAATCCGTGCGCATAAACAGACATATTACCTGGGTATATATCGGATTGCCGAATTATTTGTACTCCTAATTGTCACTGGCACACAAACTTTAAGCCTAACATTTTTTCGCACATTTTCACTCTTCCTAAACGTGCTTAGCCTATATTTACTACGCCTTACTGTATATCGCCGTATTATAATTTGCCAAATGCGATATTTAGCTGAATATATCCTAATACCTACTATTTACAGTTCCAAATTTTTATTCGCAATAAGTTAAAACTATCAATATTTTAAAGAAGTAAGCATGCATGCATGCAAGCAAGCAAGCACGCAAGCAAGCAAGCAAGTTTGCAAACAAACAAGCGTGCATGCAAGCAAGCAAACATGCATGCAAAAAAGCAATCATGCATGCATCCAAACAATCAGACTTCCGTGACGGCTTCGGTGCTGCGGGGCTCCGGCGGTCCCACGCGTGCTAATCGTCGCAGATGGCTTACACTCAGCACCGCAGCTTCGGCTTTCTGGCCGCGCCTACGGGCTTTTAAATTACACTCTAGGGGTAGGGCAGACAAGACTGCTCGTGGTCGGTTTGTGAGCGATTCGTTTTTTTAACTTTTTCGGTTTTAAAAAAAAGGCTTTCATTACTTAGCGTTATGCCAAAAGAAAGATGCGAATATATTTTAGTGCATTCGATATTAGACATACTAAAATTAAATTAATTTAAATTTTTAGACCCAACTATGATAGTGCGAAAACAACTGTTAGGCTAGACAATAATTATACGTTATAAGTTTAGGCCAATACGGTTCGCCCAAATGAAATTAGGACTTCAAATTTTAGGCGAACCGAAGGGCACCCATATTACCTATTTGATTGCGTAGACTTCTGTGGTTTGTAAAACTCCAAGAGTTCGCAAACCTCAGTATGTTATGTTATTAATTTCAACTTAAACCATTTTTCTTGAGGAAAAGGATAAAAGTGCTAAATTTTTTTTTCATGTACGGAATTTATCAAAAGCAATTTTAAATATGAAAATTGTTCAAAAGTCCGTCAAACCTCCCTGGATATAACTTTATCTGTTCCATTCGCTTCCTTGACAATATTTTTCCTATTTCCTAGTATGGTTCCTGAGTAAGTTACATTCCTTTCCCTCTTTCAGGTTTCATTCATCGTCAACAACTCCTACTTCTGCGGAGGGTTCATCGTCAGCGAAGACTACATCCTAACGGCTGGGCACTGCGCCCAGAAGTATGTGTGACAAATCGAACATCTATTTTATATATACTTTTTTTAACCCTATCTCAAAAACAAAATGTAAGTCGGTCAAAAGCATATCGGGTCACGCGCAGTCTAAGGTTCCATAGTCGCAATCACGGTTCGTTTTTATATTTTCTACTTGTTTCTGCAGAATCTCACTTTTCGCAGCTAATATTCAATGTAATTTGACCTTACTTATTCTTCTCCAAATAAATGTTATAATACTGTTTTCTTGAGTTTACGCGAACGCTATACATTGAAATGAAAGATACGAGTATGTTTACGGATTTAGTAAGCTTTTATTTTTGATTTTGCTCGACGTTTCGAACCCTTTACAGCGTTCATGGTCACGGGCAGACGGGCAGAACACTGTAAAGGTTAAATCATCGTTTCCTTAAGTTTTAATAGGTAATTTACGATTGTAGAAATTGCTATCAGAAAAATTTCTTTGACTAACAAAAAGCACAGACTAAAACATTCTAAAAATAAGTTCTCTTATATTGTTTTTACAGTGTAGACCCTACAACGGTGGTCCTCCGCGCGGGGAGCACGTGGCGTCGCAACGGCACCGTCATCCCCATCGCCTCCGTCACCCCCCACCCATCGTACGACAGCCCGCGGTTCGACAAAGACGTGGCAGTGATGAAGACGGTCGACAAAATCAACTTCACTGACGCGATCCAGCCGATACCGCTGGCGCCGCTGGGCCGGCCCATGAGGGGCGGTAGCGAGATAGTCGTCAGCGGGTGGGGGAGGACTCAGGTAATGTTCACTAGTTCGCTAAAGTGTTCGGTAGAGGCGCTCTGTTCATTGCTATAAAGATACCCGGACCGTCACATCAGCCTTAGCCAAGTTGCTTTTTAATAGCGTATACACTTGACGAATAGATAAAAAAATTATGAATATGACATTAGCTTACGATCGATCGTATCGCTAATGTTGTTGTTGAGGCAAATATGAATGATGTTCACGAATTGGCACCACACGTTTTCTATAGTCTTTGCTGTATAGAATTGATATTTGCTTGATGCCACCGTCTGATTCTCAATCCTGAAAGGTTGAAAGAAAGTGTAATCTTATGTTTACACTTACTTAGATTTTTTTATTTTTGTTTTCTTGTTCCTTTCGGAACCGGCTAGGGTCTGAGACCGTGCTATCGTGTCTTTAGTGCGAATTTAATTAGTTGTCCCGTCATAAACAAGTGCTCACATGCACATAACTTGTGTTGAGTTGTGTCTCTTCTATTGACGTAAAAACAGTTAAGTTTTCGTCTATATCACCGTAAAATTGTAAACTTCGTCAGTTCATAATTGAACTTCGATGAATGACAATCTAACCAAACCCAACCCACTGTTGTTTATAACCTCAAGCGTTGTTTTGTAAACTGACAGATCTTACAATTTTATTTAACCGTCTCGTTCGCTCTCTAGTTCGGCGCGCCCACCATCCCCGAGCGGCTGATGGATGTGCAGATCCCGGTGGTGTACCAGCTGCAGTGCTACTTAGTTTACTCCTCAGTGCTCACGGACAATGAGTTCTGCGCCGGGAACTTCTTCCTGGGCGGCCAGGGCACTTGCCAGGTAACACAATAAGCTGACTTCAAGTCAATTTATAGGTGAATGTTTGGAGTTCATTCAATGAAGTTTGGATTTAAAGACTCGAGTTTAACACAGTCACTATTAGAGTTTTTTCGGAAGAAGTTTTACGCCCTAGTAAGTTTTTTGTTCGATTGAACTATCGTAACAACGTTATTTTAACGGGCTTCTACTTTCACTAATCGTGCAAGTAATTATTGAGTAGGTAATATTGATAAAAAATAAGAATTTGATACACACACATACAATAATAACACTTCGAATGGTCTGATTAAATGTACGTAGCTATTGTCATGTGTACCTTCTTTAATGGAAATTCAAGTTTAGGCACATGATATTAAAATTGAAAGAGCTACCAAATGTTTTTGAAGGCGTTCATTAGGTATGAACGTTTTACTGTGTAATTCATATGTTATATCTATGGTAGGCACCCAATCATTGATTGATTGTATAAGCCAGAGAGTAGTCTCTGGCTTAGCTAGCAATTATTGATCACCAAATAACTCGATTACGATTCTCATTAGATTTATATTTTCCCACCACCATTAAACACTCTTTATCTTTCATAAGAGATAAATTACAATCTAATCATCATAACTGCGATATGTGGGATTCCCTTTCTTGCAATTATTTAAGAATAGTTTGTACAGCATTGTTGTGCCACACAGGGCGACTCCGGCGGCGCTGCGATCCAGGACGGCATGGCGGTGGGCATCGTGTCCTACGGCCGCGGCTGCGGGCAGCCATTATCGCCTAGTGTGTTCGCGGACATCGCTTCTCGACCCATTAGGGAGTTCATTCAGGAGCAGACCGGACTTTGAAAATGATATACGTCTCTAATAAATTTTAGTTCAATGCTGCAAGTCTATCGAAATCGTGCGAAAGAGATCCTAAGCTGAAGTTTATGTCTGATAAGATCAAAATTAATGGAATAAATGTTTTGTTTGTATGTCGTTTGTATGATTTAGATGTTTATAAACTATGTGTCTTTCCAACACAAGTTTAGTCCTATCCGTTTTACGAGTAAGTATCGACGTGATGATCTTTAAGACAGGCAACTTTTAGTTAATGAAATATTTTTTAAAACTTTTAATTGTTCTTTGCCTTTTCTTCAAGAACGATTCATGACCCCATCCTTAAAAGGATATGAGAAAAAGAATTTAAAATGTTATTGGGTTTGTCAAGTCTGCAGCAAAATCTATATTAATTATTAATGTTGTGTCATCTGCAAATAAAATACTTTTATGTTTTAATACTTTGGGCATATCATTATCTATACTAATATTATAAAGCTGAAGAGTTTGTTTGTTTGTTTGTTTGTTTGAACGCGCTAATCTCAGGAATTACTGGTTTGAATTGAAAAATTATTTTTATGTTGGATAGTCCATTTATCAAGGAAGGCTTTAGGCTATATAACATCACTGTGACTAATAGGAGCGAAGCATCAGTGAAAAATGTTGCAAAAATAATCGCGATCATAATAACAGAAATTGACGCGAACGAAGTCGCGGGCAACAGCTAGTTATACAATAAGAAAAGTAGGGGCCCAGTATACTGCCCTGAGGAACACCTTAGGTTTTGATTTTAGTGTTCGATTGGGTAATTATCTTCTGACCATTAGTAATTTTGTATATTTCGGTCATTTGGTTACGTTTGGGTAAGTAGTTCTGTACCTATTCGTAGGCTTTGCCTTTGATGCCATATTTGTGCAGTTTATGAAGAAGTTGGGAGTGACAAACATAATCAAAGGCCATACTCATATTGGGGAATATACCCATCACTGTTTCTTTATTGTTTAAAGAATCAGTGATCTCATTTACTAAAGAGAAACAAGCTTGAGTGATAGATCTGCCCCTTCTAAATCCAAATTGATTTGATACTAGGGTATCGTTTTTGGCTAGAAAACTATCTATTCTCTCAAACATGGCTTTTTAAAATATTTTTGATGTTATAGGTATTAGCGTAATTGGTCTGTAGTTTCTCATTTAAGTTAGGTCACCTTTTTTAAAAATGGGTTTGTCTACCGATAATTAGCCGGATAGGTAAAATGCCTTGTTCAAATGACTTATTAATTATATGACTTAAAGGTGAGGCTATAAATTCAGAGCACAGTTTAATTATTTTTGTATTTATTTCATCATAGCCCGCAGCATTGGTATTATTCAGTGATTTTATAAGTTTATTTAACTTATAAAATCAGGTTAATAAAATAGTTATTAGATAATTCGGATGTCTTTCGGTTCATTGTTAATAATATCATCATTTTTTATTTTATTTATGTTATGTTTGTCATTAGTCAAATTAAAATTATTCTTAATAACGTTGAAGCCCTACATTTTGATATGGATTTAACAATATATTATTACAGGTTTTTGGTGATTTTTGAACACACTTTTTCAGTATCTACCTAAGTGTATTTTTTGTAGTTTTTAAGGTTAATTTTTTTTGTCTAAAACAGCACCTTTTTAGGTCCCTTGCCGTAGATGTAAATATAGGCCAATTAAATTACTAAATTTTAGAAAATAATCTTTGTCTATATAGGTACGGTTTGGTCAGGGAAGTGGTCTATTACTCTAAGGTTGAAAACCAGTCGGCCCTCATAGAATAATAGGGTTGATTTTCAAATTTCTTAAATAATCTGATATTTGGCGTACTCACGCGAGGTATTAAGATAACAATTATATAAGATAACAATCATAATAGTTAAAAAGGTAATAATTTTACGTGTAGTACAATCTTATCGCTATTAACTTGTCACGTTGTGATTTCTGAGCTGCGCACTAATCTCTAAATACTCACGTTTAGTTAATACATTCATTGTTTCATTATTAAAACACATTTAATTTCACTTCAACAATAATCGAGTTTTGTTGTTTTGGTTATTGATCTGTCCGTATGCTCCGAATGACTATACGAGTAATAACGTTACGTTCGTTTGTCTACGTTTAGCAAACGCACGGAACACTGGGTGCGTCTCATGTTATATACAATCATTTGATATAATCAAACTTCAATAACGATCACTTTACATAATAATCATTTGTTACAACAACACATGATATAATTTTGTTTGACATAACGATTACTTTACATAACATACAGTTTATTTAATACTATTTAGTATAACATTCATAACAAATAAAACCGTTTGAAATAAAACTCATTTTATATATCGTTCATTTGATATAAATAATGTTTGTTATACGCATCATTTCATATACCTATAATTTGAGATAAAAACGTTTTAAATATTTATTAAAAGAAAGAACCGTACTGACATACATTGGTAAAATTAAGAATTTGGTTGAATCCCGACTCGCCGTGGTCTTTCCGCCGTGGTACTTGTCTGCCCTACACTAGAGTGCAATTTAAAAGCCGGAGGCGCGGAGGGCGTGCAGTCCTCGCTCGCAATAACGAAGCTCGGGCGCCCGGGCGAGCTGTAGCGGCTGAGGCCGAAGCCGAAGGCGATCAGCAAGCCGAAGCTGCGGAAGCGAGTGTGGGTGCCCGAGATTTGTTACGCAAGGGCGGAAGGACTGCACTTCCCGCAGCGCCGGAGAAGAGCAAAACAAATGCATGCATGCTTGCCTGCTTGCCTATCAGCATGCTTGCTTGCCTGCATGAATGCATGCATGCTGCTTGCCTGCGCATGCATGATTGCATGCATGCTGCTTGCCTGCATGGATGCTTGCTTGCCTGCTTACGTGCATGCATACCTCCTTGTCTGCGTATTTATGGCATTTAGTACTATTATAGATTAGGAATTTACACTATTTGGTATCTTTAAATTCTGCATTCTGACGATTTTGTATCAAGTAATAATTATCTGTTTTAAATTTTATAAAAAAGGAGTGTTATCATTAATGAACGTTATACCAAATGTTATTATACTAAATAAAATGTATTTGTTTTTAGCTTTATATCATGTGAATGTTATAATAAAAGCTAGTTATACAGAATGATTTTATCCCAGTTTTTACTTATACGTTTTAAAATTATGTCATATAAAATTATATCTTTTCATCATTATATTAAAAAAGTGTTATATTAAACAAAATTATATCATTTGATTGTATATGTATTGATCATTATACGATATGTTGTTATACTATATATTACTAACCCCGGAACTCTTACTCATTTCACAAATGTCGTGAATGATTTATTTTAATAAATATAACAATATTTTGTTTTCTATATTTTTAAGATTGTGTGTTGACATTAAATTAGTTTATGAAACTTCACGCAGCCGATGTAATTTTCATGAGCCTGGCAGAATGACGTTTTTGACCTGAGACAGATGTTTAAAAAAGTTAATAAACAATAGTAGTATGGCAGGTTTATAAACATTGGGAATTTATTAGGGAAAAATACGTTGTCTTGAGGACTGGTTGGTAAAGAAAACAATTTTAATAAACGACCAGCCTTTAGTTAATAATAGTAATTGGAATATTAAAATAATGTAAATTAATAACCTAAAAAGTTTAAATGTTTTCTTGTTAGTATTAATATGTGTTTTACAAAGAAATAGTTCTTTGTGTTATTTCGATTGTTTTGGGGAGATATGAGTTAGTGAACTGAGCACTCGGAAATTCCTTCGTGACAATGATTCGTGCTTTCGTGCAAGTAAGTGTTCCGTGCGTTTGCTAAACATAGACAAACGAACGTAACGTTATTATAGTCATTCGGAGCATACGGACAGTCGCATGCGCATCTGACAGCTTCTTGTCATTGACAGATCAATAACCAAAACAACAAAACTCGATTATTGTTGAAGTGAAATTAAATGTGTTTTAATAATGAAACAATGAATGTATTAACTAAACGTGAGTATTTAGAGATTAGTGCGCAGCTCAGAAATCACAACGTGACAAACTACTGTTGAACTATCGCGTTGCATAGTTATTTAAGACAAAACGGGATTTAAACACTCTTTTGTCAAATAAAATAAGGTATGTTCGCGTTTGAATCCCATTACACCTTATCCCTATTTTATTTACAAATGAAATTTTATCAAAACTGGAAACCTATTTCCTTGGCCAATTTTACCGGTACTACATTCCCTCTAGGTGGACCATTTCGACATCGCCCATACTTATATCACGTTCGCGCACTAACTATCGTCGGAACGCTTTCTTCTATAGGGTTAGCAAAAGGTTCAACGAGGCAATGAACGCCTACCCACATTTAGATTTATTTTGCACCAACCCCACCGTGCACCGTGGCTAGACGCCAGCTCACTAATAATTTTATGCATCCACCTCACTAACTGTCACTTATAAGTGTGATAATATTATTATAATTTTTTACTTATACACCGTGAAATTTTAGTGGTTGTTTTCCCGCAGTAAAATGATTCTATCTTAGTAATACAATAGATTTGTGCAGTTTTTTTTTATTCAAATAAAATATAGTAGTGTCACGATTGTGATAAACGAAACTCGAAAGCAACCTCGAACCAATTGTACTAGCCGCGCCGCAGCCGGTCACCGGCCGGGGTCATTGCCCCTCGCGCGGTGCAGTTTATGCTGTATTACTTAGTGCGTAGAGCTTCTTTTGCTTTGAACATTGATTTCGTGCGGCAAGCAGTACCCAAACACGTCACATTTTGTAAAGATACTATTGTATCTCACGCTTTTGAGTTGATGATTATTTTTTTGATTAATTGAGAACAACGATATCTTTATTTTCAATAAATAACTTGCACGATTCGATTGTGCTACTAAAGGTAAAGGCTAGGCTAAGGCGGGGGGGCGGGCGGGGCTAGTGCTACACTAGGGCACGTACCTTCTCCCAGTGCGCGAGCGCGGTGCGCGTGGTGCGCGCGGGGCGGGCGTGCTGCGCGCGGGGCGGGCGGGGGGGCGGGCGGGGCTAGTGCTACACTAGGGCACGTACCTTCTCCCAGTGCGCGAGCGCGGTGCGCGTGGTGCGCGCGGGGCGGGCGTGCTGCGCGCGGGGCGGGCGGGGGGGCGGGCGGGCGGCGCGGCGCGCGTGTGTGCCCAGCGCGGCGCCCCCGCTGCGCAGCGCCGTCGCGCGCGCCCCTCGCGCCGCCCACGCGCGCTCGAGGGACACCACGACCGAAGACAGGGCTGGGTTCGCGCCCGCACCCCACTTCACTCTGGAATGTACTCGCTAATCAGTAACGTCGCCGAAACAGAATCGCGATTGCGGTTGAAACCTCGAGATGTTTAGTTTGCTGGCTGTGGTAACCGAGAGAGCCGCCCACGCGCGTTCGAGAGATACCACGACCGATGACAGGGCTAGGTTTGCCCCCGCTCCCCACTTCACTCTGGTAATGTCACTCTGCCATATACTCAGTAATGCCTAGTTCGCATAGGCAAGTATATTATTCGACAGTAACGAGTGATTTAGTAGCTAAATGTGTCTGAACACCAAAAAATAGTCCAATAGTCGAGGTCTCTCACCCTCAGAAAACTTCTCAGTAACAGTATCAAAAATGGTTTTTTGTACCGTTACTGCGGTAATGATCTACCTTCCCTTAAACTGTACGTTAAGTAGCATCTCCTTTCCAACATTTGCCAAATTACGATCGATGAGAGAACAAAATCCGTCTTAAAAAAGATTTGGATAAACTTGTAGCTAGCGGTGGAATGAAATGGACTCAAGATGTTGATGATTATGGTAAAAACATACTTATACACATACTCATTTTGAATACATGTCTGTATTTGTGTGCGAGTGTTCGTATGTGAGTATTTGCGTAATGTATTAATCTACTATCTGGCTTAATTTTACACGAATCTACCTTCCACTCGAAGAGTGTACCGCTGTTCCAGTCTGTAACTACAGCCGGTGTAATTCGGCCGAAATAAAATAAGGTATCGGTTATTCGCGGTATAGGTATTCGCTATGAAATACCTACTGTTATACATTTTAAATAATCATGAATTGTGAAAGTTCAAAAGTAGTCATTTATGCGTGTTTGTGTGTGTATGAACGCCACTTAGTCTAGTGGTTTAAATACCGGGCCGAGATCTCGGGGTCCCGGGTTCGATCCCCGGGTCGGGCAACAAAAAAAAAGACGTGTGGCACTCGGAGACTGCCGCAGTAAAGCTATTGCATAGCATTTTTTATCAACTTATGCAATTATAAAACTAAAAAGTTAGGTTATTTTCGTTACGGAATTTCTGGATTCGGTCTCCACGCTCAAGGCTCGCGATAGAAGCTATGCAATAGCTTAAAAGTTTCGAATTTTCGAACGTTGCTCGGGTTTGTGATCACCAACCCGCATTTGGCAAGCGTGGTGATTATGCCAGTTCCCATCATTGCAGTGGTAACTTGAATTCAATGATGGAGGCCTTTTCCCTGCAGTGGAATGATTATAGATAGGCTGTTACTTTACTTTTGTGTGTGTATGTGTATTTCCCTCTCCCTCTTGTGTCTCTCTGTGTGCGGCCTACCTCTGGTGCGCGGCGGTGACTAATGCGTGGGTACGTTGCGCGGCGACGCCCAGCTTCTCGGCCGCGGCGCCCAGCTCGCGCGCACGGCGCCACAGCAACGAGCCCGCCTCTTGAGCGCCGCCCACAACCTGAGTAGCGGGGTGAGTGAGGAAAATCAAAAACTTATGAATAGTATCTTAATGAATTAATGAGATGCGCATCGCGTAAAAAAGTGTTGCTTGGAGATTTTATCAAAAATTTTTGATTTTTGGAGGACATTTTCTAAGTGCTTTATCTTGACATTGTTTTACTAGGCGATACCAAAAGAAAAAAATACGTCATTTGTTTTTTGTCTCGTAGGTTGCTATAATTTGGAAGGTGGTTAAAATTGCATTCTGTATAAAGCACGCTAAAAAACAATCTTATTATTATTATTACGAAAATGAGTGTTTGTTACTTAATCACGCCCAAACGATTTAATATATCTGAATGATATTTTATAGGCAGGTGGCAGGATCAGCAATAGTATATAGGTAAATTTCAATTTCGGAAAAATTTACGGTTCCTGTAAGATTGTGTTCTTGTTGTTTGATTTACATACTTAAAGGGATCGTCGTGATGTTTTGTGCTGTGGTTGTCTAGAAGTTACAAAATAACATTTTCAACTTTTCATTCTTCAAAAATGGTTTCCGTTATGTATATAGATAAAAATTTTTCATCGGAGGAATTTAACGCGAACGAAATCGCAGGTAAAAACTAGTACTATAACTCAATAAATGTGGACAACATCACGTACATTGCTCCGATCCTGAAGTGAGTGACTACTTAAAGCGAGCTACAGTACAGTACCTCGTGGTGCAGCTGCGCGTGCGCGAGAGCACGCAGGCGCGCGTGGTGCGCGGCGGCGGCGGCGCGCGCGTGCGAGCGGGACGCGGCGAGCGCGCGCTGGCGACGTGCGCGCGCGGCGGCGGCGGCGGCGGCGAGGCTGCGCGCGCGCTCCAGCTGGAAGGCGCTCGCGCCGCGCCAGCCGAGGCGCGCCTTCTCGCACAGCGACTCGAGCGAGACGCTCCACGACGCCCCTGCCGATGTATCGATTCGTAAGCGCGGCCACCCCATAAACTGGCACATCCATCCACAATTAATTATAAGGGCTCGTACACATAAACACATTACGCCACGGCGCCGTTACAAATTGAACGCTTCAGACGTTTTCTCTTTCTGCTTATTTTAAATAAAACACATAAAGAAGAGACCCATGGACACACCCATTTCTTTCAATTATGAATAATGGGAGTCATTATGAAATGTGACGCCTTAAAAACTGATCACAAGAAGGAATGCTTCATGAGTTTCTACGATACAGCGTTGAACCGTGCGTCATTGCACGTTGCCATCGTGTCGAGAAACGATGAAATGTCACATCGTTGTACCAAGCACGACACGTAGTCAACGCTGTTTAAAAACTGTTCAAAGAATCCCCTGGTAGGATTCGGCTACTATCTCAAACTGGCAAATTTAAAGGAACAAGCGCGCATTGCAGACCGACGGTAAGCTAACAGAGTTAGAAGAACCTGTCAGCAAATTACATCAATCCAAAAAGAGGGTGAGGAGTCCATATTCTTGTATCCCGTAAACTTACTATACTACTGAGACCAACAAGTCCCTCGGCGTTGTATGGGTTTATCGTCCAAAAGTCCATCATCAACAACGTGATCACCATCGGAAGTGTGTTAGCCGGGGTAACATAGCCTCACCTGCTCCACGAGTTGGTACGATCGGCCAAGAAACTGATCTATCACCTTAAGGTTGAAAGTCGTTCCCGCGTCATAGAACAACAGTGTGGATTTCTCACATGCAAATATATTATGACAGCTATTAATACGAGTACAAAATGGTCCACGAGTTAAACTTTATCGCTATTTCACTTACACATGAAATTCTGTCAAAACTGGTAGATCATTTTCTTGGCCGACCTACACTCTGTATACATACACCGATACATTTTAACAATCTGGTAAACGAAGCCCACGTTATGTAAAAATATAAAACAAAAGCTTGAGAGATGTCAAGGGACACCCGGATGGAACGAGGTTCATTTTTAGTGAAGGAATTGTAATAAAATTTTATTTTATTTTAAATTTATTTTAAAGTCTCTCTCTCTCTCTCTCTCTCTCTCGCCGCACGGCTTACAACTATAGCAAAAAGTATCGGTCAAAAAGTGTCGTTACATTTTTTTCCGTCTAGCCCCCTTTCGCAACGCGCGATAAAGAACTCCGTTCCAATAATTCTGACTATTCATTTTGAAATCAGTTTTATTTTTGCAAATAAGTGCAAAATATTTAAATCTATCATTGTGACGCGCACCTGTGTAAGGATGATTCACACCTCACACATCACAGCGTGTTTCAAAATGTTTTTTTTTTATATTATATTTATTGATCAAATAGAAAAACATCTGCCAACATATTATACATAATGGTTATACAAGTTGGAATTTAATTTGATTTACCTTTATACCTTAACAGGTCTAAGACCGTAAACATTGAAAACTATATCGCGATAAATATTTTCGGGTGACAACTTGTTTTACATTTTTTACTTCATAATTTTTAAACCTTAATACGATACTGAACACCTATAAATATTTTGGAAAGTGGTTAAAATTTCATCCTGTATAACGTCGGCTTATTTTATCAGGCGGTTAAAAATGCACTTTGCATATCGACGCTCATACTGTTAAACATGAAAATTTCATACCATTTCTGTCAAAATTTAATTTTGTCAGAACTGGTAGACCATTTCTTCGGTCGACCTACACCCTATATAAATAGAAGTATGAACTCCCTTACCGATCTCCTTCTGCTCGACCTCAGCGTGCAGGTCGAGGCTGGCGCGCCGCAGCATCAGGCATAGCGCGCTCGCGAGCGCGCGCGAATGCACGCCGAGCACGCAGCGCGACACGTACTCCGCGGTGAACCTGACGACGTTCATAAAGATAAAGATTTATTTATTTACAGATACATGTGTGAAATAAATTTCATTGTAAAATATTATTGGTGTTTTTTTTTTTCAAGGCATTTTAATCAAGAAATTTTTATCTTTATAGGAGTTAATGTTCAGCATTAGACTAATTGTAATTCTTATACAGGATAAAATTTTAACCACCTTCCAAATTTTAATATAGCAATCTACCAGACAAAATATAAATGACGTATTTTTTCTTTTTGTATAGCCCAGTACTAAAATGTCAAGATAAAGCACTTAGATAATGTCCTACAAGAATAAAAAAAAATTGATACGGCCTCCTAGCAACACTTTTTTTACGCGATGGGGATCTGAGCATCTCATTCATTTATTACGATACTATTTATAAGTTTTTGATTTTTCCTTAATACCTTAACAGGCTTAGGACCGTAACAATTGAAAACTATGTTGCGAAAATATTTTCGGGTGACAACTTGATTTAGATTTTATACTTCAAAAATGGGTTCTAAATACGATACCGAAGGCCTATACATTTTTTGAAGATGATGCAAAATGCATCCTGTATGATAACATGTCATACCTATGTATGTGACCTACATTTTGAGAACACTCACGCGTTTAACCGCCCTGCTGCTCGGAATGATTTTAAGTACCCACAAGTTTTTTATAAAAATATACTTTAAAAATATTTCAAATTAAGACATAAAAAAAAACATTCGATTTCGAACTGCCAAAATTCTTTAACGAACTTTTCGGTCACCGAAAACAGCTAAATGTTGTGTTCTATGGTAAAATCTTTATAAATACATATTATTGTTTATTTGCCTCGTTAAATTAAGAAGAATCCAGCAAAATACACACACAACCAACTTCCTGTCCCCAAATTGTTCAAGCACTGTTTTTGTGACTCGCCGCGCCTAAAAAACTGTAACTTGTAACTATTTTTTCTCATTGTTTTCTCACTGAGGCTATGGTGTTTTTTCAGTCTTACGGTTGGCAAATTTAACAGAGAATCGAGATAAATGCATAGAAATGTGCCTGAGTGGAAGAGTGATAGATATATTTCGATCGATCCCCCGGGACCCCCTGATGATTGCCCATGTCAAACACTACTTGACACGGGCAATCTTGCCATTTTCTGAGGTCAAGTACTACTTGACTCGGGGCATTACGGCGGTAACAGTGCACTGCACTACATCGAATGCCTTATATTTTAGGATTAAATTAGTGGTAACCGGGGTACTTGCAATTTATTTCCGTGCAACCAATTTGTGATACTCATCTTAGCTGCATTTGCATTGCAATACTGAATTTCAAATATTTTATATAGTAGGTACTCACCTTCTGACCGGCTTGCAGAGGGCAGCGTCATCATACAAGGTCAGTGGTCCCACGCCGTTGAAGGCGCGCGCCATGTTGACGCACATAGCGAACACTTCGGCGATGGTCTGAACGCGCCTCACCAGGAATATGTCCTCGAGGATGGAACGGAGTACCGGGCTTTGGAGGGCAGCCTGAAAAACATGATTCAAATTTAAAATTCAAATTCATGATTAAAATTAAAATGCAACCTGCATTTGAATTTTAATCATGAAAATGCCCAAACACTGTAAAGGCCTGAGCTGAGACTCGACAAGTGGACAAATTGCTCACAAAAGTAGTTTTATGAAAGTTAACCGATTAGTTGTCTGGATTTCATTTAACTGAAAACTGTTGACCGACGTCTTTTACATAGTTTGCCTTAATTTTACACCATTTCATTAAGAGGAAACACTAAGGACGAGAGAATTGAAAAATAGGTATTTGTAAAATCTATTGCTGTCGCGCAGTCCCGAACGCCTCCCCGAAGAGCGTGATGAGACAACTGCATCTTGGACCGAAAATACCTACTAAAAGCACTCAAAATCAACGTTTCGTAGTCCCCCGATTCCTTTTCCAAAACTAGACCGATTTAAATACTTTTTTTATTAAAAATTAAAGAAAGGCTTTGGCCGTGTTCGTATATTTTGTTTTTTTTTTCAAACATTTTGCCAAATTTTTATTTCTGGGTGTTTGAACACAGCGGAAACTCTGGCGAACTTTTTAGATTTTTAAAGGCTCATATCTCTTTTATTTATTAATTAATGAAAAAAAGGAAAACATAGAAACATGCCAATAGTGGCCATAGATTTTTGTAATAAAAATTATAGCTCTACTAGCATTATCCAGGGAGGAAACAGAGGACTACGTTTGTATGGAGAAACGGCCCTTTAAACGAGTATCATTTTGCAGAACTTTGTTTCACAGATAATAGAATAGAATAGAATATAATTTATTGTTCCAAAATAACTTGTTTCGAAGACAATAATATGTCTTCGAAACTTTTTTCCCACATGATTTAATGATTTAATTGGGAAAGGTTGGGTTTCAGTTAAACAAAATTCGACCTATAGGTAGGTTACCATAAAACTCGTAAATAGCAGCTATGGTCTATGGTTACCATTAACAACAAATTTTAAAACCAAAAAGGTTCTACTAACCGACATGTGCATAGCGTCGCTGATATGGTCGATCTTCCTCCATGCAGGCGGGATGGGCACGGCCAGGTGGTCAGCCAGCTCGCGGGCTCGCAGCTCTACGGCCGCGAAGAGACCGTTGAAGCCCATGAGCAGCATGCGGCCGGCGGACTGGCCTTCCGCCTCCGGTGCCGTCGACAGCAACGCCTCGTAGTGGGTGCGGAGTTCCGCTGCCAACATCAGGGAACTGCTTGCTGGGGACTGGGGGGTGTATATTTTTAAGTGTCTCGCTAATTTTCGTATTCAGATGAAGACTAAAGACAGGAGGATGATATTTGTGTCTGTTTATTGGCAACTAACATCTTGTAACAACATGATGCAATATAAAACTTTGACTTGTTTGCATGCATGAGAATATCTGTTAACTATAGTGTCAATAACAATGTCGAACATATTATCAGTAACATAAAAAGTTCAAGAACACAAACGGGAGGTAACATATTTAAAATAAGTAAGATTTAAAAATGTATTGCTCTTACGAGCAAAAATATTATAATGAATTATAATGCTCACCTCCATGTCCATAACAAGATATCTCAAATGTAGTTCTAATTGAGTCAACAAATCATTCAACGGTACCGGACTGTTCATGATTACTGTGTTCAGTTCTGTTATCATCAGCAAAACTGAAGGATCCTCAGAGTGTACTTTCTTTAGCGCTTCAGGGAGAATAATGGTGCTAAAATTGTAATTAAGTTGTACTAAATCTGCTAACAGCAGATTCGCATTTCGGACGCATTCCACTGCCACTGGCATTGCAGCCTCTTCAGCAGACGCAGACTGCAAGGGCAGAAGGGAAAGCAACTCCACAGCTTGCATAGACAAAGCACTCATGTCATCTAAGAACCATTCTCCTTCCCTTGACGTCAAATCGACGAGGCAGTCCCCGGCGCTTTGGGCTCCATTCTCCAGCATTAGATATCTTCTATTCAAGTTACATAGCATTCCAATGACAACACACTCAAGTGCAGACGCTGCCCCTTCCTCAGCCCGCACCCAATTACTGATATTCGCTTTCGCTTCATTGTACGCTTCTTGAGCTAAGGTCACAGCGTCAGGCCCACCTTCTATTTGCAACTTTTCGATCGCTTTATTTAGAGCCACATTAGCTTCTGCACTGATCGCTTGTAAGCGGTAGTTGTAAGCGACAATTTGAGGCGAATCATTGTTGTTATTCTCAGATAGTATTAAAGCGTTGACTTGGTTGGATACTTCGCGGCACACTTCAGGTGATCTGCTTTCCAATGCCGTGGCTAAGAATTTTCGGAACATCATAACTCGGTGATACTCGGTGTGGCTCTGTGGGTAGTACTGGGAGACTGCTACGTATTGAGATAGGAGCTCCAAGCACGACCTAACTAGGTGACCTGTCTGTTGCATGCATTGATTCAGCTCGGTCTCTGCCTGCTCACACTGGGAAATCATCGAGCTCTGTCCTGCGTTCGTAAGGAAATCTTTGATATGTTCAAATATTGGTATCTCATCATCGTCGTTTGTTCCGGAAAATTCCTGGACCCACGACATTAGCTGCGGACCATTTATTGCTTCATTAGTTTCAGCAAATGCCTCGATTTGTGCGTCGAAATCTTTAACTATCTTTACGAGCGCTTTCATAGAGTCTTCTACTGCGTTCTTGGCTTGTTTGTAAGAGCTGTACTTTTGAGAAATGGCGTACAGTGGATGACTGCTAAGATTTGGTCCGTATGCTTCAATTTCTTTGATAAGCGCCATTTGCTGATGGCACTCTTGAAGCTTCGTTTCTATGGAAGTTAGTTCTTCATCTTCTTTTAGCCAGTTGTCTGCGGCTTGTTTGACTTCCGGCAGCAGAGCGGTGAACTGCTCTCTGAAATGAAATCAATCATCATGAATGCATGATTCTGCGAACCTTTTGAATGTTTGAGAGCGGACGTGAACGCGAATCACTCAATAATTCATGTGGTTACTCACGGAAGCATCAAAGCCATGTTTAATTGACAAGGATTTTAGTAGTACATTTATAATGACGGTAAGACCGCTGAAATTGAAATTATTAATCACGCACAGATAGCTATGAGAAATCACTAGGGCTTAAATAATACATGTTTAAATAATTATGTCAGCGTATCTTCCGATTACATATTAATGAATTTATTGGTACGTGTATAATTGATCCGAAAATTTAAGGCAGATAAAATGAATAACGTCAATAACGTGGGCGTGAAAATGGGTATCTGTTCGTCAAATTCGTTGTATTTTCATCAGCAGTCTGTGTTTCTGGTATTAAAGCGATACTATTCATTTTTATTGCCGCCCTCGCCGCACTATCTGTACACACAGCTGTGCAAAGTTTGCTAAATACTCGTTTTTGTGCCAAAACAAAGCGAGTCACTGTTTGCAAGTCGTAAAAAAGCTTTATTGCGTTTACTTAAAGTTCATAATGTCTTGCCATGCCTTATTCATTGTCAAGGGTATATTATGCATTGTTGCCAGATTTAATTTGAGATATCCAAGGATAAAAATATACCTCTGAGATCAGTTGTTCATTAAGTACACGGAAGCAGCACAGAGATAACTGAAACCTTATTCATCCTTTAATAAAACGTGGTGGTCACTATCTAACAAATATTTACGCTAAAATAAATTACGAGTAGCACTCTTTTAAGCTTTTTGCTTATGCTACGTGTGGCTACTCGTACATTCAAAGGATAAAATGAGTTGAATAGACGGACTTTTTGCTGACAATCTAAATCACGAAAAAAAATAGTATAATAATACCAAGATAGCAAAAGTATTCTTGAAGCACAAACGAAATAGTGATCGGAAGCGACAGAGGGTGCGGAAGCGATAAATATTTCACTGTCGTCTCTCTTAAAGACGAAAGAGGTCAGTCGTTACTTTTTTATGGCCAAACGAGTAACGATTAGTTACTTATGATGTTTATTTATGTAAGAGTTTTATTTTTACTAAGTATTTAGAGGTAAACAATATATTGTATAAAAATATGTATTAACCAATAGTAGGTCGTTTTTTATGTTACATCGGGATAAGGATCGGGATTCATTGCAATTATACCAACGAACTCTTCCACTTGGCTATAATTCTGTATTGTATGTCCCACTCACACCAGATGCGATATAGCCTTATCTCAAAGTCTAGTCTAGTAGAATATCCAGCATGATTTTCTATTTAAAGAAAACACTTTACTTGACTCATATTTTAATTAACCAATAGAAGAACAACAGTCTAAAAAATAAATGCGTTAAACACTTGAACACCTACAATGCGCGCTATCTACATATTATGCTTACGCGTATGCGTGGCTGCGATATGGAGTGCTCATGTGGGGCCACAGTACAGGTGCAAATGATCTGTTCATTTTGCAAAAAAAATGTATACGCATCCTTTTTAATCTACAGCCCAGAGACTCTTGTAAACCGTTCTTCATAAATGAGAAAATCTTGACTCTGCCATTTATCTACATATTAGAAACCGCAATGTTCGTAAGGAAACATATACATCTCTTTAGTTTCGTTAAGAGTGACCGTCGTAACACTAAGTTAATTTTGCCAACACCTAGAATAAAAATGTTCAGAGATAGGCCATTTTATAGAAGCGTTCTGATTTATAATAAGCTTCCAGATTCCCTAAAACTACTAGACTCAGACAAAACCTTTCAAGGCAAACTAAAAAACTTATTAATTAGAAAGAGTTACTATAAGGCAGAAGAATTTTTGACAGAGAATTTAAAATAACTTTGTATTTCTATGATATTCTTACATTGCTGTACCCTAATAGGGTTTGTACTTTAGCTCTGTGTATGTACATAGTTCTAAGTATATTTTTGCAATAAAAAAAAAAAAAAAAATGTTACTGCAATACTATAAGAGAGCCACGAAAACTCGTAGCATTTGTACTATCTCGTAGCAAGCAAGTAATCGTGTGGTAGACTGTACTACGAAATTACGTATGTGATACCATTCGTAGCAGGTACTGTAGCTTGTAGCACTAATTAAATAGACGCTGTATAAAGTTTTCGTAGTACATACTATGAAACTACGAGTATAGTGCGATTTAATGGTATTTCGAAGTTCGACAATGTTGTATTTATAGGCTATTTTAAGTCTCCTTCGTTATGCTGATTTTAATATAGTTTCTCAACTAGATACCACGCAAACTTTTTTTAAATTAGGTTTACTGTTTCCAACGACTTTTTTAGTCTGAGAGATGTAAACACATTTTCTCATAAAAGCTGGTGTCTGTCTTATTTCACGCTGTTCTTTGATTAATTTTTTTCAAATTTAAATGATTACACCCCATCCAACAAAACCAAATTGAAATCGGGCAACCTTGTATAAATTAATTTCGTACATAAAATAAAAATGTATACTTACGCCTCAAATTAGGGCCTTCGACTAAACTACCAAATACAAAAAACGGTCGATCATAATATACCTTGCAAAATTGATTACCTACATAGTAGCACAACTTACGTGATCTCAGCTAAATCGTGCGCAAGTTCGACCGCGCGCACGGCTAGCAGCGCCCGTGCAGACCGCACGTCCCGCTGGCTGCGCCGGCGCTTGCCCCCACCCCCCGAGCCCGCGCCCCACTCCACCAGCGGGTCGTACACGAACGCCTCGAGCAGGGTCAGTAGCGTTTCGCGACCACGGCGCATCGTACGCAGAACATGCTCGCATGCCAGACGGAATATGCCCTGTGAACAAGAAAACATGCTTATGAGACTTGAGAAAACATCTTTAAAATATGTGACAGGTTAACGATTATTACGGTTTTGAAGGAATTAATTATTTTCGAAATACTGAAAATTGAACCTGGGACTCTTTGATTTAAGATAAATACAAATATTTTGAGACTGGTTTAAACCTAATTAAAATTTAATTAAGGTGAGACTTGGTCTTAGGTGGGACTTGCACCGACAACCTTTCAACTCCACAAGCAAATTCAAGGATTTGTATTTTCAAAAATACAAAAGATTTAAAATAAAAAAAGTTTTCCTTGGCAAGTAGTGCCATTTGGCAGTCATTACCGATCCAAACTGTAACAACACGATGACGGATCACAATAATATGTTGATTAAGAATTTTGGAGAGTGCATTTGACTCTGACAAAATTAGCACTTAAACTGCGTCCAACATGACGCCTAATCGAAATAAGGTAAGTGACCTATCTATCGACATCCCCCACTGTGGGATAGGCAAGAACAAAAACAACAAAAAACTTATTTTACATTTGGGGTAATTGCCCAGATAAACTATTTTCCAACATTTTATTTTAGCATTTTGTCGGTGTGATCAATTTAGATTACGTCTTTGACATTGATTGAAAATCTAATTGAAAATTGATTTGGAAATTTTCATATTTAAAGAAAGGCTTTCGTCTTTTGCTTGTAGGTTCAATATTTTTGTAAATGATAACTTTGTTTTTAGCAATCTTATGAAAGTCTGCAACTAAAATATCAAGAGACATGAATCAGATTAGGAAAGTTTTCTGAAGCTTGGCGAGGGAAGAATCAAATTGCAAGCTACTCGAGATAAAGTTTTTATTAACAAACATGTGGGCGAAGCCGGGGGCGGACGCTGGCGAATTTCTAAACCATCTTGGGGGTAGTGCACTTAAATATACAACTAAAATGACAAAGAGTGATTAACTACTAGGTTATTACAGTGCGCTCTGTAACATTTTCCATCGTCTATAATTAATTGTTGTCTGTCAGTTTGTCAAGCAAAATATATTAATTTCAGTAGCTTTAGCGTCAACTTGCATACGTTGCATATATGAATATAATTTTTGGTAATAATAGTTATTTATATTCCGTCATTAACTTTTGAATAAAAACTGGATATACAATCAGTGACAAAAAAACGAGTAAATCATGCATATCATATATTACATAGACAAGGAAATAATTACATTTTTTTACCAAAACTCTAACCGACCTACAGAAATATCTGATCTTGATCTGGTGCCATACAAACAATCAACTAAACTTAACCTACGTATAGAAAAATGCGTATGTACACCGGAAGGCTAACTGGATCTCAATGGAATATAATTGAAGGTCGCACGGGCAAGACGCAAGACTCGTGTGTCCGCTTCCCGGGGGCGTGCAAACTTCGTTCTTTATAGAACCACCGGCCGGTCAAGGGCTTTCACACTCCAGGGAAGACAAATTTGGGTTATTTATTTGCGGTTTAGTGTTGTCAGATAAAAATAAACACATTAGTGTATCTCTGACCGTGACGACCCAATTATGTATCTTATTTGAGTGTTTACGGAGCGACTACAGAAAATTCTTGCTGTGAACTTTAATAGTTAACTACAGATATTATGTATGTTTAAAATAAGTTTTCAAGTTTCTCAGCTTAAACTAGTATATAGATTTCATTGATGCCTTTTCACGTAAATAAGCGACAATAAGGAAGGCTTCTGACCTTATATTAGCAGCTGTCGTAAGCTGATGATGATAGTTAAGTACGTAATAACCAATTAACATTATGTGAAGTAATGAACCTCCATGTGTTGCATTATTCAAAACTGCCTCCATTATTGATCAAACCTGCACGCTGCACCACAGAACTGAATCATAGAACAGCGCAGCGTAACCCCTAACCAATGTACAAACCAATACATACAACGTTATATCTGTATGATTTAACCACAGCATAAGTTAGGATAGTAGGTTTGCTTCCAATACAGATACAAATAAATCATAGTTTCCGTCTTTTATACGCTTGACTACCTTTTACCGCTCGATGAATAATTAGTAAAGGAAATAGGCAGACTTGGGCCTGACTGTTACAGGAACCAGATAATAACTAAAATTCATAATGTATTTTTTTGGAGCTCGTCGTAAAATATCAATTATCTGTTCTATGGGATAAAGAATGTAAAAATTATGATTAAGCATGAAACTGATACCACAATATCCTTATTCCAAATCCATTATCCACTATGCAAGGTTGCCAGTAACAAAAATAGCTGATTTAAATTCGATTCGATTCCATTCTGACAGTTCGATTTTAATTAGTTGATTAAATGATAATCTCTTTATATAAGCTATTTTAAATAGGTAATGGTCTTGCGGCTGTAGCAAGCTTTTTTTTACTGAAAAACATTGAAGAATTATGGGATTTATGAAGATTAAAATGTTTTGTGACCTGGTATAAATTGCTAGTAAAATACAATTCCTTAAATGATATTTTTAACTGTCTAAGTTGCGACAACTCCCATATAATATCCCAAATATTTGTAAGATATTTATACAAATATTTTACCAATAGGTTAAGATGAAACAGCTTTTTAAATGTTTTTAAAACTGTTCTCTAAGCAAATAAATAGCTACTGTGAATTGAAAATACAATTTCTTGCATAGAAAAGCGGAAGATTGTAGGTATAAGTAGGTAGAAAATGTATATATCATCTCCGATAGTGTTATTATTTTTTAGTGAAAATCGATTGCAATTAAGTGATTGCATCGATTCGATTATTTATCCTTTTTATGTGGCAACAATGAAATGTCACAGTGACGAGACTGACATTCGTTCGATTTGCGTTTTGTTTTTTCTATTCGTTTATAGTTTTGTGTTTTTGTATGATTTTCTGTTATCTACACGACCCTGGCTACGATCACTTCAGTTGTATCACCTTACAATAATTAGTAACTAAAATCATTTAGCACTCGTCTGGAGGATGCCACACTCTTTATTGCTTTAGTATTGTAGGCGATTTAAAAATAATGAAGTTATGGAACTATGGAATCGGCTTAAGTCTCATGATTCAATGTATTTCATGAAATACTATTATATATTGAAATAATATGAAATCCCGAAATAAATGATTTATTTACTTATAAATTGATAAAATGTATGTTATTTATAATATCTGTAGACTTTCTTATGTAAATGAACATACCTCACATAACCTAACTTTCGACAACAAAACATTCAATATTTCTATTACCCCATTGAATAACTGTGAAATTTAAACACATATGAAATTAAGATCCAAGAACCTAGTAAAGTGCTAAATATTATCCATGTAACAGTCAGGCCCAAGGTCCTATGAAAGACTACCCATCTCCTTTGCTTAAATAATAAATAGCGTGATTCTTATATCTATTTTATCCCGAAGAGTAACATTTTAAAATTATATGGATATTGCAGTTATATTACATTGTAATTTCGTTAAATAAGCCCAATAAATGAAATATTTTTGTAGGTCGACCTTTATTCAGTATGTTCAGTGGCTTGAGCTGTGAGTTTATAGATTAGTCGGTCGGAGACATGTTTTACTTTTGTAAATTTAAATATATACAGGTCATCTCAGATACCAGCACATGGAGTTCTTTTTTATTATCAACAGCTCTTAGTGGAATCAGTAGATAGAAATGTAGTAGTAAAACTGCTTAGTTTTCATGATTTCATAGACGAGAGCGAGTGCCATCTAGTCCCACTTCTTTTATCTTTCGTGTATAAGCCTCGATGCGGCTGCGTATGAAAACGCGGCGTAGATCTCTTTCATTTTAATAAAACATCATATTGATTGCTGCCGCTATTTAACTTTAATCAATAGGCATCGCGATGTGCTAGGGCTGGAAAAAGCAACATTGTGTGAGATAATTCTATGAAAAAAAACTGTGTTAGCAACAAGTCCACTGCTAGACATAGGCATAGATAAAGGGTAAATATGGTCATAAACAAACGAATGAAATAGAATTCAACAAATTACCCGCTTCATCTTCTTGGCACTAGCCCACTCTTGTGCCGACCCAAGCAGTGGTTGTTACTGTATTGAACGTGTAAAAGCGCCTCAAAAAATTAAGTTGAATTCACTGATAATATGACAACATTCAGGCGACCAAGACAATATTATAATATTCTTGACCTATAAACTTTGATCACTTATTTGGTGAAGTAAAAGTGATTTTAAGATTTCAGCTTATCAGTATTTTAACTTGAAAAATTATGTCTCATGCGGGACTCGAACCCGCATCTCCATGCGTTATTTGCTTGAAAAGTTGACGGTAGTGTCTCGGTGGATGAATTGGTAAAGCGCCGCGCCCGGTATGCATAGAGATGTGGGTTCGAGTCCCACCTAGGACATATTTTTTCAATTATAATTGCAATCATGTGGCTAAAATGTCATATTATAATGTATTTATTCCAGTTTATCTTATCGCAGCAGCCCTAGCCGGCACGTGCATCGGCGGATATTGGACATCGGGCTGTCGAGCGGCGGCAATGAAGCTTCGTTCGGCTGCAGTCTGTTTGTCGCCCGGCGTCGTCTAATTGTTTCAGCCGTTTGTAAATCCATCTCTACCTTCATTTCCTCCATTGTTTAATCGAGTCAATAAAGACTATAATTAGATTATTAATGAAAGAGTTTGTTCTGGCTATAATGGTATAGCCAGATCAGCACAGATTTAAAAGCTTTGTTAGAGGCAAATGAATGATCGTAAAATAAAATAAATAAATAAATATTTAAGACATGCCTCACTGGGCCACACAGAGTCATCTAGTCCTAAATCAAGGTACTATTAAGTACCCTGTCGTATGGGGTACTAGACAACGGATAATCTTACTTATATCCTTTTTTTTTGTAAATACATACTTATAATAGATAGAAAACACTCAGACCAGTACAAACAGACATGTTCATGCACACAAATATTTGTACTGTGCGGGGATCGAACCCACGACCCATGGCTCAGAAGCAGCGTTTACTAACGCTGATCCAAATGGTTGTTGTAAGTGTCGGAAACATGGAAAAAGGACCACCTATTCTCTTAATATGGATGTCTCAAGAGGTGATTAAAGTACTACTGTCAGAAGAACACGTGCAGTAGCGTCTTCTCTCCACTATGAGCTGAACTGCGATCGCCAATTAATCTACCGACGTGGCTACTATGGCATAATCCAGAGGCTCATGGCCAGCAGTGGGCTGATATAAGCTAGTGGTGATGATGAAGATGAGTGATCGTATTTATTTGCGCTGTGCGGTGCTCGTTTATAATAGAATAGCAACCTATTACCAGAAGAATAAAGGCATCAACGTCTTTTCTTTTGGAAATCAAAAGTGGAATTTCGCAGTATTTCGTTAGTACTGTTATGTATGTATTTATTGATAATACAGTACGACCCTTAGGTCACATACTTACCAAATATAATTAGAAAATTTAAATTTAAGTTTATTTATTCTAGATTTTTGCCCTTTTTTTCCTCTATACTACATAACTGGTTACTTTAACAAAGTCCTACATTGTAGAAACTACATAGCTTCAGCCTCGCAGGTCAGCCCCAATACACAAGCTAATCCGGTTAATGTGGACATTAGCTTCCACTCTGGACTTGGCAAATGGATTCCACACAAGTGGTACCTTTTAGTTGCTAGTCGATAGAAGCGTGTATATACCCTTGTAGATTCTAAGTGTAGACTCATCTAGATTGTGAGGCAATTTAGCTCAGATGTCAAGTTTTGATTTGATGTATACGCTACTTTGTACGCAAGGAATCTGATTATATCTTACGGAAACCGTAATTTTTCTGGAATAGTAAATTGTTTACGACCTGTTCTCAGAAGACCTACCGAATTTAATTGTTTTTTATTGGCAGATTGAACATTTAGTTTTCATTTTATTTATTTATTTATTTATTTTAAGGACTGGCCAACAAAGCATACACTTTACATTTACATCAGTTACATTTCTATCAACATAATTTACCTACAGTGCTGCCTTAATTAAAGTCTGTCACGACATGCACAGAAAACGTTGGAAACAAAGTGTAAACTGTCAGACTTTTAGATATGGTCGCTGTATAGTTTTTGTTTAATCGATTCGAACGCATCGTCATCATCATCACCATCATCATCATCATCATCATTATCGTCAGCTTATCGCCGTCCACTGCTGGACATAGGTCTCTCCAAATGCACGCCACTTAGGTCGATTGCCTTCTCGCATGCAGCTCCTGCCAGCCACCTTGCGCAAATCATCACTCCACCTGGCCAGAGGACATCCTACATTACGTATGCCGAGACGCGGTCTCCACTCAAGAACTCGTTTCGAACTCATGACCGGTATAAATACCGGGCCAAAATCACGGGGTCCTGGGGTCAATCCTCAGGTGGGGCGATAAGAGTTTCGAATTTTCGAATATTGCTCTGGTTTATGAAGCGTGGTGTAAATGCATGTCCCCATCGGTGATTATGCCTGTCCACTGATCCTTGCTGTGTTAGCTAAAACTCAATGATGGAGGCCTTTGTCCTGCAGTGGGTCGATAATAGGCTGTAACTTTACTTTACTATCTTATTTAAGAACAAAGCATCGAAATCATACACCAATAATTCTTGCTGTCGGACTAAAAAAGATCTTTCGAAGAGAAAGTATAGTACTGGAAAAAGTCACACGTTACATAAAAATAGGGAAATACAAATCCAACTGAGAACCTACTCATTTTTCGTTGGTTAAAAACTAAAATAACCACACAACAACTAATAAGCAAGTTGCACAAGTGTTAAGGTTAATCCGGGTAATGTGGGCATTAGCGATATCGCTGTCGCTTATGAGCTCGGTAATCGAGTTTTACTTCAGCCTGCGAAGTGTGCCCTGGATCACGGGGTTAGTGGTAGGATACAAAATATTACGGAGAAAGTTGTTTATGACCGCTTCAACAACTTTATTAGAACAAATTTCGGTCTTATTTATGATAAAAGTTTATATCTCCGTCAAATCCAAAGAAAATCATTGCAAGCTGTGGTTAATTCCAGATCTAAGAATAGGTAGATAAATAGGCTAGACAAGGAAAAATCTTAACTTATAAATAAACTAGGAAAAGCATACCGATTTCGAGTTGGTGCAAAGACTATTAATAATCGGCGCTAAATTGGTAGCTTATTTTATACTATGAGCCAGTTATTTTTCCTTTTTTATGTAACTAAAAATTTGTTAGGGTTAAATGAAACCAAAGATAGAACTTAAAGATTCAAAATGGTAAGTTATAAGTTAAGTAAGAGTTAAGACGTGTGAAACACTGGACATTTGACCTAAACACAGCAAAGTGCGATGCATACAGTGCAACATAGCCGCATTCGAAATTGAAAAATTCTTGAATATAAGTAAATACTCTTGTATTTACTAAGCGTCACAGTCGGGATGTTGTTGCTTGTTTGTTACAAAATACGCTGAACAGTTTGCAGATGCAAGATATCTACTAAAAGAAAAATAGCGTCTCCTGATGTCATAATATTTATATTTTACAAAAATTACTACCGTAAAATGTGTAACATACGTAACAAATATTACAGCGTAGTTCTACTCTAAATCGGAACAGGCAACCCACGCTTAATTTAACCATATACCAAGATCCGACTTAAAATAATTACATAACTAGAAAAGGAGAGACAGATCTTTATAGCTGTAAGTGATGCAAGTATTTTTTAGTATAGTGAAGTACAATACGCCGTTTTTATTAAGATCATTAACCTATTGAAAGTGTCTACATTTACGAGTTCATCATCATATCATAGGCCCTATATAAAAATCCTTAAAATATTTTCGTAGCCGAAAATCACTTGTGCCAAATATACTTCTGCTTTAAAAGTTCTTACTATAAGTACATAGCGCTATAATTATAGCGCTATGTAACTTCGTTAAGGTTAAGGTAGGTGCTGTGCTGCTGGTCTGAATGTTTGAGGGGCTCGCCGCCGGGGGCCTGCGATTGTTCGAACGTGCTACTGGCTCAATAATATATGAACCCTCAACGAGGTTCCGAGAGAATTGGTTTTGAATCTTAAAGGAATTTGAAGTTAGTTGCTTAATGATATTTATGAGTTTAGCTTTCGTACTATTTGCAAACACGTGGCTTAGCATAGTGACACATTTAGATGTAGTACCTTTACCTCCTGGTATGAGAAAATATGGAAAAATTGCGAGGAAGATAGCAAAAACAACAATTTAGTTTTCCCTTATAAACTGTTCTTCATCATAATGGTTTACACATTTAGCGTAAGGAAAGTTTTAAATTCGTTAAGATAGACCGATACGAAGTACATCGGTTCCGGTCATCTAGTTTTAGAATAAAACGTAGCAAACATTCTCATAAACTTTTGCATCTCACACGTTTACAAAAGTATTAAAACCTACAACCCTACAATAAAAATGTATATGGCGTACGTGCCTTGATACGTCGAAGGGTTGCAAAACAAATTCGAACGACACGCGACATCCACTTTCGGCTTCGTAGCAGCTAAGTGCTACATGACATGAATGCTCGTAGCGTTCGTAGTCCGCTAAAAGCAGTACTACGAGTCGCGCTCCGTAGCTAGCGTCTACGACGTTTCAATATAATACGTAGTTAGTACTCTTATTCGTAAAGAAAATAGCTGATATATCCAGCGGACGATACATAAAAGCGAAATTTTTGTAAGTCTTTTTTAAGCTTATTCAGAGTTTTTATGATGTAGAGCCCAAATCAACGTCGGGTAGTCGACTGAGCGAAATGATTTTACTTTGATCTTCAATTCGCAATAACACTGAGTCTGTGACAAAGAGAATGCCGAGATAAGGAAGGTGGATACTTCTATCTAGACCAGACTAAACCGGCTCGTTAGATAACAAAGGATAACAAAGACTAAGAAAATACGTTTGTGTGTTTTGTGAAAAATAAAAGGATCTTTAACAGAGCATGATTCTGTAATAACATTTATTGAGATATACAGGATGAAATTTTAACCACCTTCCAAATTTTAATATATTAATCTACGAGACAAAAAACAAATGACGTATTAATTTTTTTGGTATAGCTCAGTACAAATATATCTAAGATAAAGCACTTAGAAAATGTCCGCCAAAAATCTAAAATTTTTGATACGGCCGCCTAGCAACACTTTTTTTACGCTATCTCATTCATTCATTAGGATACTATTCATAAGTTTTTGATTTTCCCTTTATACCTTAACAGGTCTAGGACCGTAAAAATTGAAAAATATATTGCGAAAAATATTATCAGGTGACAACTTAATTTACATTTTTTACTTCATAAATAGGCTCTAAATACGATACTGAACGCCTATAAAAATTTTGGAAAGTGGTTATAATTTCATCCTGTATATCTGATCTGATAACGCTTGATCTAAGTCTATAGTGTAATACAATATTATCAGACTGTATTAAATTTATCAACCCACGAAAAAAGGCGTATCTTATTTTAGGTAACTCAAAGACAGTGTCATTTTAATTTGTTATGAAAGCTGCACATTAGAAGGATCTATACATAAAGGATACATAAAAAAATCCTATCCGTCTCAAATAAAAAAAAGAGAACATTGAGACAAAGTTAGTCGTGTGCTTTTGAATTTCATTACTGTATCAGAAATAATAGTACCAACCAAGCACTAGTGATATATTATTAGTATTATTTTTTTTCCTTATCTAGATACTTAAATATGCACAAAACTAACAGATCTGAAGATCAAAACACTGGCAACACCGAATTGTTGAGACATCAACAACAGACGACAAGCAGAAGATTTGTTTCTGACGCGGGTTTATCAGCCATTTACACCGCACCAAATCAATAAAGAATAGATAGATACAATAACTCTTTATTGCAAATCAAACAAGGTAATTAAAAGTAAGGGTAAGGTGGAGCAGATAACTTTAGGCTTCACTGGTGCGACATTATTCTTGCCGATAGTCATTTCGTAAATTAAAGCTAATATGACTTCCGGTGATTGCTTACCAAATATACTATTCTATTTGGATATAGTTATAGTTAAAGATTTTAGTTTCTACCTTGCCTGAATAATATCTAATTACTGATTTTAAAAACCGGGTTTGATCCGATAAAGAAAAGATTTTGATGAAGAAAACCACGTTTTAATATTTATAGGGGTTCTGGTTGGAGTTTCAATTAAATAAAATAAGCTCTACTTTCTTTGAATCACAATAATGTATGTGACACTATACACATTTATTTATTAATTAAATTACATAACGGTGTGAATGTCTCCCCGTTTGAGTTCTAACTAGGAAACCCCACTTTGTCCTGTGAATGTTTATTCATATAATTATGAAGCTCTAATTAGACTTCAAAGTGTCAGCACTGAGGCTGTGTTAAATATTTAAAGCGCTAAATTACGCCGTTTCTGTTCGCACGCTCGTTTTATGTTAATTTCCAAACTATGTTAAAATAATCAACTTACAAATAAAGCTCTTGTGCTTGTGATTTCTAAAGCTCGCAATCGAGCTTATGGTCATGTGCCGAGGGTTTGGAAATAACTAAGTGAATATAAATGGTCAGATTATCGTCAGTCTACTTAGGAAATAATAGTTAAGGGAATGTAAGGGAATATGTATTCGAATAACTACAACAAAACAAGTATTAACGGAACCTTAAGTACGAATAAGTAAGGTGTGGAGAAGTGATATAATTATTAAACTTCTGAGGTAAGTATCGAAACATTAAAGCTTATAAAAAGCAAGGCATTTTGTTGAAACCTCAAATAAAATAACTCTTTAAGATGTACTCACATATTAAGCGTTGAGTTATTTTTAATTGATTATCTAATCGAGAGGAATATCTATTAGTTCATTATGATTGCCTGAGGCGGTATTTTATACTCGTAGTTGTAAAGATTGCACTGATTCTCGATTTGTTGAGGCGGTGCATCGCCAGTGATTTTTCAGCAGGCTCCGTCACCGATGGGAAAGTTTTAATGAAGTGTCGCTGCAGGCGCGTTTGCCAATCTTTGAACCGCGCTCGTTTTAACCAACTTTGGGTGTGTTGATGACTTGCATATTGCATCTTGGTCGGTAGTTTGAAGGGAGTAATTGTTATTCTAATGGATGGCCACAGACTAAATATAATATTAGTTTGACTTAGAATAACTTTTAAATTATTTATAATAAATATTACTGTGAGAAGGTATGTGTAGTTTGGTGACAGCAAACTATAAGAACATTAGAAGCGATAAGAAGAATGGTATCAGATGAAGATAGATAGCAGCTTCTCTACATCATTGACCACACTGCGACCGCCAGCCCACCGCCTGCCAAGCGTGGTAATCATTTCTAAATCATACTTTTAAAAAGGCCTTTGGGGTGGTGGGATCTACCTCCTAGTGGTCCACCCTGGGCAATGGCATCTTTAGTTTTCTAACCAATGATGACGGCTAACAGATCCCTCTGCGGTGTGGTAGGCTTCGTGAGAGGCTGCCTTGATGCTACCACCCTCCTACCGGAGTCCAGCGCCAAACAGTTTTTCTATGTTCCGCTGGTGTGTGGGAGAACCAGTACCTCTGGGTAAGCTCGCTCCATCTTAGGCATCTTCTTAACCGTATACCTAGTTAAGTATGTAGTCAAGAGCAAGCCCATTATTTATAAAAAAAGGCCTGACTTCAGCAGTATGTTATTTTATTAGGATTAAATAGTAATGAAACGTTTCCTCCTTCCAACAGCTCTGGTTCGATTGAGTCACCAACATTCATCCAAATTTTTACATTTACAGTTTTAAAAACACAAAAAAACAATACAAATAGACTTTCCCGAAAGTCAGCCGAGTCTGGGGCCATAAATAAGAACGACCCACGAACTTGGGCTGGAAGGGTGTGGAGGGGGGAGAGTAACTATAATATTAAAGTAGTAAGAGAAACTTCAAGTTGCATTGGTAATACGTTTGATTCATAAAGCCGCAACACGAAGTATTGCCAGAAGAAGGCAGCAAGGTTTTCTCTCAATGAACTCTCAAAGAACAAAAAGGCTCATCGACTTTCATATAAAAAAAATACAATGGACGACCTCCGTGGCGGAGTGGCGTACACACCGGTTTTCAAGGTGTCGCCTGCTCCGAGGTACCGGGTTCCATTCCCGGACGGGTCAATGTAGAAAAATGTGTTTTTCGGTCTGGGTGTTTGTGGTACCTTCGTTGTTTCTGGTTTCCAAAATACGAATGCTTTAAATAGTCATTAAAATTGGGATCAGAACAATGTACCTATGTGATGTTGTCCACATTTATTTTATTTTTTATAATTAATATTTTCGATATGTTGCAGCAAGCTTCTGCCATCTACCGGGGACAAAATAAAAAGTGTTTCAACTCCAAGTCCCACAATAACGAGGCTTCAGGAGCAGCTAACACTAAAAAACATTTATAATGAGCTGTCGACGTGTTACTAAAAGCAAAAGGTTAATTTCACACCAAATTAACATGGTGAACATTTGTCGAATATAACTTAAACCCATAACCATAACATGAAACGTAGGGGCAGGTAACAATTTCCATGCCACATACACTTGCCTAAGTGTTGATCAACACGCAACATCACTCAGAGGCTTTGAAAGGCATTTTGACATAAGAATGAATCAAACATATATGACATTTTGTCGATATAGATGCAATTATATAGTAAATTATATAGTAGTAATAGTAGTTAATATAAACATTTAATTTTTCAAGTTTATATACTGATATATATATGGTAAATATAAGAAAAATTGTGGATTGTGTAAACAAATAAAATTAAAGCATACTAATAATAAATAGGCTACAAAATTGTACGTAGTGTTAAAAGTAAAGCAAGCTATTTTATTATTTTTATTTTATTTTATTCGGAACACCAACTGCACTGATACAAAACATAAGAACTAATTTTCTTATAAACTTAGCCATTTAAAGTTAATCGCACATAGAAAATAGCTCTGATAACAGTTTCAAGCTAAGGAGACGACTTTATGAAATTTATATTAATTTTATTGCTTGTCTTTATGTAGAGTTTTCAAATCTATCGAGTTCGAACAATGTTTAGTTAAATGAGATTTTTTTTAAAGACTATGTTTTTGGACAAACTTGACGGAGTTATTTAATAATGTCGCTTTTCTATCCTAAAACTCGAAACCTCTCGATCACACCCAGTATGTAACACTATACAATAAATCACAAATCCTTGAAGGTTATTTGTTGGCGTCGTGTCTATAGAGCACAGACAGACGGCGGCTGAGGGACAAGTTCAGACAGGCACCAAGGTCAGGAAGCTCTCGATGACAAACTCATTGCTGTATTGGTTCAGGCCGCTATTTTTAGGTTCTACTCAAAATACAACCCCTAAAATACTCGCAATAGAACTGCTATAAACTTTAGTTATTTCAGAAACAAAATAAAATACTTATCCAACTTTATTTTTGGATAATAAGACCCGTATGAAAAAACGTTACCTATTCGTGAATTTTAGTTTTAAATTGATTTTAAATAATTGTAAAATAGTAATAGGAAACAGATCTTTGCATTAAGGCAGTATTGAATGTAAATGTCAGTAGCAATCAACAGATCAGGTTTTTTTAAGCTATTGCATAGCTTCTACCGCGGGCCTTGAGCGTGGAGACCGAATCCAGGAATTCCGTAACGAAAATAACCTAACCTAACACTCGGGGCGAGGCACGATCGAACAATTTAGAATTTCCGAAATTTAAAAGAATTTAGTAGAAAATAAGGATTTTGACAGTATGGTTGCCTATGGTAACCATATCTGCCAAAATAACAGAAAAATTTAATTACAAAAGTCAAAATTAGAAAATACATAAAATTATAAAATTTTTAGTTTTATAATTGCATAAGTTGATGAAAAATGCTATGCAATAGCTTTACCGCGGCAGTCTCCGAGTGCCACACGTCTTTTTTTTATAAGTATATTTACAAAATTTCCTTTATATATCTTACTAGCTTTTACCAGCAACTTCGTAGGCATAGAATTTTGAATTTGAAACTATTTAAAGTTAATATTATCCCACAGGAACCTTTTCCCGGGATAAAAAGCGGGATAGCCTATATGTTATTTTAGCTCATAAACTAAAACCGTGCCAAATTTCATTTAGATCCGTTGAGTCATTTTAGCGTGAAAGAGTAACATACATTCATACATCCTCACAAACTATCATATATATATAATATTAGTTGCAGGGTTTAAGGGCAGCTTAAAAGAGTTAAATAGTCCAAAAATTAATCAACAAACTGAATTAGGACTTTCATGTTTTGTTAGGGATTAAAGTATGAAATTGCCGTTTTGTATGGACGAAATCGAGAAAAGTCATTTTACCATACTAAAAATTTTTTAAGTTTTTCAAAAACGCCTGAACCGTTTTCGATGCAATTAAAGGTGAAAGTTAGATGGTTATAAAGCTACGCATTATAGTATTTAAATTTCTGAAAATCAAAGTATATAATACAAATATACTTAATTGAAGCAAGAAGGTCAGCTGACACATTGTAAGGGGTCTTTTCAACGACTTCCTTTGAAGTAATAGGCACTAGTATTGCATTTTTTTTTAGTCAGAAGTTACTTTATTTAGTTTTTGATACAATACAAAAAGAATTACGCAATAATATGACTATAATTAAGAGCTATAAACAAAATCAAAAGTGGGAAAATAATCGGCAATTTCATACTTTAACCCCTATTATTAATCTTTAAAATCTCCCATGCATACCTTGTTTTCATTTCCCACACTCGTTAGTTATCGCTATCTGAAACTTGTAAGTATAAATACCCCGATACGGTTGTTGTGTAAGGGCTCGCGTGGCGAAGGGCAAGGCCGTCTATACTGTGACGGGTTCGATGCACGCTATCGACTTTTTAATAAAATTTTTGTTACAAGGCTAGGTTTCGATCTTACTTCGTCAAATTTATTGTAACAAACTTAGAGGTTGTATATCTATTAAATAACAATAATATTTGTCTGTAAATATACATAAATAAATATTTTATCTATATTCTCATTTATGAAGATCCTTAGGGAAGGCCTATCTCCAGTAGTGGGTGTTGTTTGGCTGAGTTTATGATGATGATGGTAATAATTCTCGTATTTAGTACCTTACTTCCTACCATTCCGATCCTTTCATTATATCCGTAATCTTTTTCATTCTAATACAATTAATTCCCTACCTTTTACTCTGTTATGGCAATGCACAAGCCATGTGTAGAAAAATAAAAACAAAACCCAGTTTCCATGTTAAACTTTAATTAAATAGAAACATACGTCAGTTTATAGAAGCCCTTAGCAGCGATATGTATCAGCGCTCCGCGATAATCGGCGCGAAGGCCGCGGCTCGTCTAATTACCGTGTTACCCACCCTGACCGGACGCGGTTGCCTCCTTTATGCAACAGCTGCAAGACTTACTGTTTCCAATATACCTGTTGGCTATGGTAATTAATTTTGCTATATTTAAACTAATATATACCCATCGCTTCTGTGGTAACTTGCATTCAATGATGGAGGCCTTTGCCCTGTAGGTGGATGATAATAGGCCGCTTCTTAACTTATATTTGTGTCGAGTGGTGCCGGGACATTAAAAGAATAGCCTATAGATATAGGTGTCGTAATGGGCAACTAGCCATCTGTGGACTAACATTAGATTTATATTATCTATACTTAATTATAAAATGAGGAGTTACTAATTGAAAAACTGTATTCAAAATTAAAAAAAATACGCGGCCAAAGTCGCGGGCAGCACCTATATATCTCGTATAACTGACTATATTGACCTTGTCTGTATTGAAGCCACGGTCAGAATACAAAAATAAATCGAGATACGATCATTCACGCACGAGTATTTTCGTAGCTTTGTACGGCTACAACTCGTAGGCGTTCGTAGCATCGTAGCTCGTGACGAGAAAAACACTTTTACTTCTTTACGCTTTTCAGACTTTTTCGATACGAACACAAGTAACACTTGAGTAGACACCTTAAATTAAACATTTCTCCATCCACTAGAAGCTTTGACAAATAGTTTCGTAGTATGTGGCTCGTAGCAATTATTCGTAGCGGCGTAGCAGTCTCAAATCGTGTCACATCACCACGTCAGTTTTTGGAGCTTTTTGAATAGTAAAGCGGAATATGCGATGAGCACAGCCTTCGGATGCTCTGGTTTTACTCGGTAAAGCTTTTTACCCCATGAGCGCTTTAACTGCAGCAATGCTTGTAGATTAGTGGCTATTTTAGCGTACGTACTCGTAGTAATCTAATTGTTGAATTTTTTTTTTCTTTATTGATAACATACAACCTTTTTTTCTTGAAATATACATACAAAGGTCATATTAGATATTAAACAAACATTATTTACGTTAACAGTTAATCGTATTAATGTAAAATGTGACAATGTCTACTACATTATATCTATTTATTCTATCTATTCATTATATCTATCTAAAAGTCAAGGTCACATCTCTGACGAACAAATATGCAAATCAAAATTTGAGATTAATAACGTGTACAATTAAGACAAGCAACAGCTGTGTGCTACGATTCGTGTCTGAGGCCTAACTCTGCATCAAAACGTCTGTATATTCGATACCGTCTCTCTTACCCATATCGATGTCTTAGAGTATCTGAAAAAGACGGACAGATACGTATATGCGGGCCTCGCGTAGCATAGCAGGGTCTCTGTTTCGTAGCATCTGCTCATAGTACAAGTAGATTCCCGTCAGCACGTCCCGATCTTACTGAATGGCTAATGCGGAATACACGATGAGCACATCCGCAAATCCGCTACATTTTGCTAAGGCAAGCTTTGCACCTCATACTTTAAAATGTTGCACTGTGGATAAACAAACTAATGTATATTTAAATTCGGTATTCTACGTGCCGTATCAAACAATTCATAGTTTTGTTAAATTTTCTAAAAGAATGCTAAGCGGCTTAGTAAATTTATGCCAACAAGTATGAATAGTTTCAAAAAGTGTAACCGGACTACTGAAATGAAATGATTTCAAAGTCATATATTTGCTGCATTGTTTCAACATTTTGTGCTTAGAATTTTGTCTTCTTTTATTTGATACTCGTTATGCCTGCATTTTTTTTTCAAAGCAGCCAAATATATTGTAATAGCATTCGCCATGTTTTTTTTTATTACAAAAGGTAGCCTATGCTACCAGGACTTTAATAAGGAATTGATTGACATCTCATTCACCAAAATCGCCTAAGTACTCGTAGTTTATTATTTAAAATTAATTAATTTATTAATTTATTTATTAGACAAACAGCGTTTTACAGTTAAGTATACAGTTGTCCCACAAAACTATTTACATAGTTTGTCTGTGGGATCACGAGTCTCTAACATACCAAAAGCCGCAAATGTGGAACCCACATAAATACCTACATACATTTATATGTAGATTGCTAAAATCATAACCCTTCCTGTTGGCTTTGCCGTATTCGGATAATATTAGACTCTAATAAGTTCTTTTAATGATTCTACAAGGATAGTCAGAGTTTTCCAAGCCTGCCTTTTACTGGCCTCTGACGTAATTTGTTTTTGCAACAGAAGCCGAGACCGGTGGCTTGACGTGAGTCCGAAGCAACGACTATTATAGCCCCTTTTAATACGCGAATCTAACTATAAAAGATCTTTTTCTGAATTATCACGCCCGGAAATCAAACATGAGGGTGCTGAATAAGTTAAAAAATAAATTACGTTTTTATCTACCTCAGACAAAATTAAGTAATAATTATAATAAGCGTATTTACAATCGTATACAAGCTGATTGACAATTAAAACACCTGACTAACTGTTTGGTGATTACTTGACAAATAGTAGGTTAATCATTCTGAATTGTATTTAACAACGTACGAGTAACTAGGTATTCAAAGTAGCGTAAGAAATTTAATGTCCTTTGACAATAGCTCACCGTATAAATTTGCGGCATAACTTGAACTCAGGTTAATCTCTCCCGAGATATTTATCTCGGCACTGACAAACGACTGACGAGCTTTGTGCGACCACAAAGCTCTGCCCAGTGTACCGCTTAAAAGCTCCCGGTTGTAATCCTAGTTATGAACAATCGTGTTACGTCATAAAACTATTACTTGTTAATTTGTTTTACATAGCAACAATCATTACGGCATGTATCGTAAGAGGGCAATTTTAGTAAAAGTTTTCTTTCACCAAACATCATATAGAGATTTTTTAACTGTACTTTTTTAGAAATGTAATATTTAGTGACAATATCCGACACGTTTTAACGACCTTAGAGGTGGAGCGCCGAGATCAGAATAAAGTATGTTACGTTGTGCTACTTGTCCTATTTATTTATAACATTTTTGATGCTGAAATAAAAACAAAATAAGAAATCCAAACTAAAGAAATAATCACGAGTAGCGGACGTGGCCAACGCTATGTAGATGAGATGTTATCGGAGCATATGAATATTTCATACAGGTGATAATTCACCTTCCACTTGACTTGAGAGTCAAGTACAGTGCGTAAATTGTTCTGTCAGTTACGAACAAACTGCGTAATACACATTTTCAAATCATAGTTTTGTGCCACAGTTTTCTTGCCTAAATATCGTATAACCATCGATATACAAAAAGAACAACCTAAAACTGTCCTCGATCAAATGATTGACATTGACTTTATGTCAGTGTCAAATTTATAACACAACAAAATTATGTCGACATGCAATAGTATGGATATTTGTCATGTTGTATATTCTATTAGATTTATACACCGTGCTTTTTGAACCACCTGGAAAACGAAGTCTACGTTATTGGACCGTTATTGCGTTATGTATAACATCATGGCATTGTTATTTATTGCTTGTTTTTTTTTTTAAATATCAAATTTTGATTCAGATTTTTAATTTTAACACGTTATGACGCACACAAACGAATTATTTTGCTGTGGTGGGGTCTCGGTTGAATGGACCTTACACAGTTATATCTGTGCGCGCCACAGCGTGTTTTAAAATAAATAGCTAAACCAATATTAAATATTTTTATTTTAAAAAATGTGGTAAAATAATTAAAATAACACTGCTATGATGTTATACATAATGATTACATAACGTGGCCTTCGTTTTACAGTTGGTTGAAAATGCACCGCGTATATTCTATTAGTTTTATATAGATTGTAATCTATACTAATATTATAAAGCTGAAGAGTTTGTTTGTTTGTTTGTTTGAACGCCCTAATCTCAGGAAGTACTGGTCCGATTTGAAAAAATATGTTTGTGTTGGATAGTCCATTTATCGAGGAAGGCTTTAGGCTATATATCATCACGCTGCGACCAATAGGAGCAAAGCATCAGTGAAAAATGTTGCAAAAATAATCGCGATCATAATAACGGAAATTGACGCGGACGAAGTCGCGGGCAACAGCTAGTAGTTAACAAATTGGGACACTTCTTAAACGCTGATTGTGTATCTTTTTTTATATTACTTACGAGTACATCAACGGTTTTTACTAAAGTTTTGACTGAACCTACGCGTTGAGAACTCGAGTCATTATCTTATTTTTTAAAACAGAAAAACAATGCTGTTCGCACATTACATTACCCGCGGAAAATCCGACGCCATCTTGCGGCGGCTAATGAATCAAATAGAGACATTGTGGGTTTGCTGAGAATAATAAGGAATAGCTTGGCAAAGAGGGAAAATACATTTTTACATTTAAAATAAAAGCGAGGTTGGCACAACGTACGAAAATATTTTTAGCGCAGCCAAGGTCTGCGAAACTTGAATAGGCACGAGGAAAGTAAGAAAGTGCTGTCTAATATTCATACAGTATAGACATCTAAAGGAGACGAACAAGGAGCCAAGGCTTATGAGTGATGAGTCGACGCACTCACAAGTACCATTCACGATACCAAAATTTACACCAACATAAACTAAACTATGCAATTTTTAAAAGTTATATAAAGAACTAACTAGCTGTCTGGCGAAAGCTGATCGAGCTTGATGTGCTGTTCCTACCACCTACTTCTACCCAATCTCGACTTCTACTCTATCCTACTCATATACCAAAGCCCTATCATAAACCTACTCAACATTACCCCTACCATTTACAGTTTTCCTAAACAAACCCTACCCACTTCTCTGTTTTATTTCAGAAAAATAAACCGATTTTAGCGCCACTTACAGGGTCCAATTATAGTTAAGAACCTCCCTTGAACTTAAATAACATTCATAAAAGAAAATTTATAATCAATCGAGCCGTACATGCATGATGCGATGACCAAGGGAAATAGAGCATTCTCCCGGTGAGCGGAAGGTCGTGGGTTCAAGTCCTACTTCAGGCAGTCGAAAGTTTTATTCAACTAATTGTATTTTCAATGTATACTAGCACCTTATTTGCTTAAAGATAGAGATCATTTTGAAAATAGTTATATTTTTATACACATAGATCAATGTTTACCCAGTACCGTTAGAAATATTCACGTATTCCTACACTAGAATTAGGTCAAGCTTGTTGTCTAAATTACATTTTGAATCATCTCCATGTTCTCCCTTGAGTCTATTATGTCGTAATTGGCTTGTTCTTTAAAGACGACAACTCTATTTAGATATCCCGCCCGCAGATTGCTTCCGTATGTACGCCGAGTTCGTTTTTTGTTGGAAATACATTTGTGAACCTAAAGATCTACGAGTAAGATTTCTTTCGTATTACACATATAGGTAGATAAAAAAAAACCAATAAATAAAACATGACGTCGCGCCGTAGAAGTTTCTCAACTAACAATTGGAAGGCACATATTGCTTGGATTACCTTGTTTCTTTTTAATTTTGTTTATTATAAGCTATCAATTCACAGCTAGACAAAGGTATTTCTAAAATGGCGATTTTCCCTAATCACCATATTTGGTGGGCGATTGCAGCTGGTCAATATTGGAGAGATGAGGCAGCTGTCTTTTTCTGGCAAAACCCTTTCAGTCGCCTTTTTATGAATTTCAACAGGATGAAGACATGTGGTGTGATTCTATTTTAGAGCCACCATTACGTATCGAATTATTACGAATCGTGTATCGTCGCTTTGTGAATATTGGTATAAAAAGAAAGAAAAGCGAGATTGTATCGTTGCTTGATAGTATGACTTAACTTTTCAAATGCATTAGATCTAAGAAACCTGTTTTTTTAAAATTAATTATGGATATTGTTATCTGATATTATGAATTATATTTACAAATATGATTACAATTAAATTCTAAGGCTTTTATGGCTTGAAAGTACAATCTGTTGAAAATGGAAACATTTGATAATTCCAAATAAACTGTGATTTATAGTTTTGATGAAAGTGTGTAATGTGGTTTAGCTTCACTCATATTCAACAAACATCGATTCTATTGAATTTCTAATTTATAATCACGCAAAAATATAATATACTAAGTAGCGTGCAAACTAATAGTAACGAGTTTATTAAATTTCAAATAAAAATTTCAAATATTTTTTTATTATAGAAACTTATCAACAAAAAAATTACGAAGATAAATATTACTTTATAAATTAAATTATTACAAAACAAAGTGCCAAAGCACTGAGGAGTTTAAAACTTCAGAAACTAAAAACTTGGACCAACAAGTCCTGTGTAAGGAAAAAAAACGTCAATACTAACTAAAATGGAAGGTGAAGTGAATTTAATTGGTCGTCTCTGTTTGAGACCCGAGCCCCGCACCGTAATGATAGAAGGCCCGAGTAATTAAAACTTTTCAGTTAGTATAAGGCGATAACTTTTTAGGATAATGTTTCCAGTTGCTGTAGTTTGATTGTTTAGTGAAGTTTCCCACAGGTCGTTAGAGGCGCCGCGAGTAACGAGTGCCGAGATTAAATTTAGATTTAAATGGGATTTCATTATTTGTTAGAATCATTTTTTTTATTATATTTAATAATGGTCAAGTCGGAAGACCGTAATTGAAAGGTTTCCTTTTTATTCGTCAGGGTAATGTGCAATTACAGAGCTTGGACTTAGTTCGAGTAGATTTCAAGATTGATAATTAATATCATTAGTTGACCGTCGCGACAAGAACGGTTGTAATGACCTTTTTTTTTAAATGCGACCAACTTTAGTTTTTACCTGGACTAAACAAATATAAGCAACTTCCGTCAAATAAGATTTAAAGATTATTTTTACAAGAATTATAAACTTTTTCTATTTTAAAGCCACTGAAAGCATGTTAAAAAGTAGGTGCTCAATTCGGTGCATAAACATATTGTTATTTTTTTGTTTATTACACGAACTTAAATTTATTTTACTAGGTTGACCAATTTCATTGGATAGCGCATAGGTCAATGTTTATCCCATTAAACTACTTGAAAGGGTAAAAAAACAAGGTTGACTCCTTTACTTACAGTCATCAGATCAAAATTAGTGGCTACTATCACGCATTCGTCTGTAATTTTTTGTGTAAAAAGTTTTTACTATAAAACAAAAAGCGTAAAAGAACGAAGCGATGCTCGAGCCACTGGAACAACGCATAAATAAACGGTTAAATGTTTGTATGTAAATTCTGTTATCACTGCCCACTCGCGCCGCGATGCGGGCGTGAACGAACATACATCGCCACACCACCAAATTGATTTCAATATTTCATTTCCGAATGGTCTGTTGTAAAGAAGACAGACAGTCAACCCTAATCACGTCATCATCAAAATATGTCTCAGGCGTCTTCTTTTGATTGTTTTTTTCTAATTATAAGTATCAGTGGATTGACGATCACGTACAAGTACTAGTTTTGTCAAAATTTAATATTTACTAACTAATGTATAAGCTTTAAAATAGCAGCAGAATCATAGCACATGAGTAAGGGTGATCACCCTTACTCATGTGCTATGATTCTGCAGAATACATTGTTTCCTCATATCTCGTACCTAAAGGATTTTAATTTTGATCTTAGAGACGATGACAGTTCACCTTCTTCCTTTTTTATTGAACTTTTGTTGATGCACTATTCTGCCAGTACGTGTGCAGCTGTTATAAAGAACCTTTCATAAGTGGCATATCCAGAGACAAAAGAAATTCAATTGTGTCTAGGGCGGATCCTAAACATACATATACGAGGGTTTAATATCTTTAGAATGTATAACTGAACTAACTTACCAATTTAAAAACAAATTGCGTAATAACTAAGGTCCATTTCACTGGCGCATATTAATATGATTATCTAAAAAAAAATTACCAAATTCTAATAAAAAAGTCTAAAAGTACAATACTATCTACTTTTATAAAGAAGTGACGCACACTAAACGAGCGTACTGAGCGCGAAGTAAGTGCGAGGTCGAGAGTGCCACACGGAGGACGCGAGTGACACTAGCCCGCTCGCGCCTAACGACTGTGTCACAAAATATAGATAGGTGCAGAAGTCAAATCTCCCCTTCTTTATGCATGTACTTCACTTTCATACCTACAATCGGCGGTCGCATCAGGGTCGTCACCTTTGAATTATGCACACAAACTATTGTGGTAGTGAAAAACCAATAGTATGGTAAACCATGGCAATAGTGTGGTAAACCAATGTATAAGTACAATATTACGATTTTCTCACGGAAAATATTTTGCGATGATTTCGACATTGACGAAATTCACGTCACGATTGTTATATTTCAAAGTGTAATTCCTATTCTATGTACTAATTATTCACAGTAAGCTACCGACCAAAAAGCTACAAACGCGTAATCTAAGCAGATGACAATGATGGCACTCACGCTAGCAGTAGTGGTCCGAAATGGTCCGAAATTTCGTGTCCATGGGCAGTGTCTATGTGTGCTCGAGCGCATATTGTATTTATATTGACTTATATCTACTTATACCTATCTGACTTTTGAGACTGTGGCTTGCACTACGATGAGAAAATCAATCTTTTGAGAAAATTTTTGAGCAAATAGCTGGTGTAAATGTGACTTCAACTCCCATTTAAGACAGTCGAAATACTTAATTTTATTTTAGGATTCCTATTTTCCATTTATCTATACTAATAATAGGGGTTAAAGTATGAAATTGCCGATTATTTTCCCACTTTTTATTTTGTTTATAGCTCTTAAGTATAGTCATATTATTGCGTAATTCTTTTTGTATTGTATCAAAAACTAAATAAAGTAACTTTTGACTAAAAAAAAATGCAATACTAGTGCCTATTACTTCAAAGGAAGTCGTTGAAAAGACCCCATACAATGTGTCAGCTGACCTTCTTGCTTCAATTAAGTATATTTGTATTATATACTTTGATTTTCAGAAATTTAAATACTATAATGCGTAGCTTTATAACCATCTAACTTTCACCTTTAATTGCATCGAAAACGGTTCAGGCGTTTTTAAAAAAACTAAAAAATTGTTAGAATGGAAAAATGACTTTTCTCGATTTCGTCCATACAAAACGGCAATTTCATACTTTAACCCCTAATATTATAAAGCTGAAGAGTTTGTTTGTTTGTTTGTTTGAACGCGCTAATCTCAGGAAGTACTGGTCCGATTCGAAAAATTATTTTTGTGTTGGATAGTCCATTTATCGAGGAAGGCTTTAGGCATATATACATATATTTTATATTATAGTGAAATAAATGAATATGAATATGAATATATATAAAATCACGCCGCGACCAATAGCAACGAAGCATCAGAGAAAAATGTTGCAAAAATAATCACGATCATAATAACAGAACTTGACGCGTACGAAGTCGCGGGCAACAGCTAGTATAATAATAAAGCAACAATTTGCCCTTCAAGTCGCAAGTGCCACGGACGATGCAAGTGGCACTTGCCCTCTTGCTAACGACAGTGTCTTACGAGATTCTTTTTTCAAGTTTTAGGGCTGCCAACAGTTGGCAACAGCACTACGATAAGAAAATTAGACTGCAATTGCAAATAAATTGCTGATGTAAATATTGGTTCATGTCCGACCTAAAATAGATGAAAAAATATATATTCCAGGATTGCTCGCTTCTGTCAAACGACTGGGATTTACAAACAATATATGTTTGGCAGAATGTTAAGTTGAACGTTTGACGTCGTTCATTTTTTATTTCCTTATTTACCTATTTCATTTATTTTTCAACAAACAGCATTTTATATACATCTGAATAAACTGGAACAATATACATTAATTAAGGCTAATAACAGGTTTTCCTTAATTAAACTTGAGTGCAAGCTAACAAAAACACAATTAAGAGGCAGATCGTTGCTAATTTATTACATATTTTATTAATAAACAATTTATAATAAATTATAATGTACTCCTCAGATACGACAGACAGTCACAATATCTTAGACGAATTTGAAATAAGACTTGAGTGTAAAAAACTGCTCGACGCACTTGTTAGAGATAAACAACATATCCTAACAAAGATTTGAAAAGTAAGGCACAGAGGAATAGTGTAAGAGTAATAGGCCCGCGAACAACATAACCAAATGTTTAATAAGACCACAGAAGAATATTAAAGGTATATGAGCAAGTGTATTATCGAGACAAAAATTGGTTTAGTGGAACCCCTAGATCGTTCCATTTGTGAAATAAAGTTTTTTTGTTCCGAGCTACACTCGCGCAACACATCCTTACGGATGTCCGGCGAGCTGCAGGGCTGAAGCCTTGCAATTATTGTATTTCATAACTCCTCAGCTGTTGTTTTTCTTCGACTCTGTTTAGAAATCCGGGTGCATGAGTTCATTCCTAACATACGTAAGGACGTTACAATCTTCAGTTTTTAATAAACGTCAAGCCTCAAGACCCTAGTACTTAATATTTTTTAAATTCTTAACTTAAGCATAACTAACATACTATAGAGATCGTGTGCTATGATTTTTCCATCTGATAAAATTAAACATTACCAAGAAATCAATTAAAAATATGTTCTCGCCAGACCAAAGACCAAAGGGGGGTATGATTGCCAGGTTGGACAACAAAAAACTTCGAATTTTCGAATTCTTCCTCTGTTTTGTTTTGTTTTTTTTTTAATTTTTTTTTTATTATTATTTAAGACATGCCACACTGGGCCACACAGAGCCATCTAGTCCCAAATTAAGGTACTATTAAGTACCCTGTCGTATGGGGTACTAGACAACCGGTAAACTTACTTATATAATTTTTTTTTTTTGTAAATACATACTTATAATACATAGAAAACACCCAGACCAGTACAAACAGACATGTTCATGCACACAAATATTTGTACTGTGCGGGGATCGAACCCGCGACCCATGGCTCAGAAGCAGCGTTAACTACCGCTGATCCAAATAGTTATTAAATAAATGTTTATTTTTTAACACCGTTTTTATTTAAAATCTTAACAAAAGAAACAGACTGGTGCGGAGGTCTATACGTAGCATATTGCACTTTAACTATGATATAGATTAGATACACAACTATAAACAATTTCAGTCAAACGTACAAATTCGATCCAATAATCAGATATGTCTGCTTACTCCGAAGCCTATTAGGATGACAAAGATGACAAAATCCGACGTACCTGACATGACCAAGACGAAGCAAGGTGTGCAATATCATATCGGCGCGATGTATCACGCCTGATTGCTGTACACTGCCAGCATACTCGTAGTACGGTCATTCTTAAGTCCGAGCAGGTACGTCTAAAATTGAATGTAGCAATAAAGTTTCTTCAACCCGACACTGTACAGAGCGCCGCGTTGAATAATGCAAGCGCATATGTGAATGCACGTGTTGCGTTCGATTGACGAGTCCCGCTCAATCGGATCATTGTTGTTAGGAGGCGGGTTGTTTGCAGATGCAAATACTTTTATGATTGTAATGATCATCGCAAATTGGACGAACCTAGGTGTAGAAGTACGGTGGTCAATATACTAAGCAATGCTCCCGGGTTGAATTATTTTCAGATTGGAAGGGACTGCCCCATTGGTATAACGCACCATAGATGTAACGGTTTAAGTATCGGGCTATGATTTCTGAGTCTGGGTTGGATCCCCAGGTCGGGCAACGAGAGTTTCGAATTTTCAAACATTGCTCGGGTAGACAGTTTTGCCAATGATAGAAAGAAGTCGCTACTGTCCGTTCTTTTAAGGCGTAACTCCTTTAGAGGATTCATACGACACCCACAGGAGGAGAAGGCATCGACATACAAGTAATAAAAACATATTTTTATTGATGCTAGCCTTTGCGGAGAGACGCTGAATAAAAGATGGCGGCGGCCGCACGTGGACGTGATGCATCATACATGCGCCCCGCCTTTGTGGATGTCAGTTTTCATTATGAGTAAAGGATGCATGGAAGCAAGAAATTCATCATCACTAACAGCCTATATATCAGTCCACTGCTGGACACAGACCTCTTCATAAGGAGGACTATGCTATAATCGCCACGCTAGGCAAGCGGGTTGGCGATCGCAGTTTGGCAAATGGTGGAGAGATTACGCTGCTGCCCGTTTTCTTCTGGCAGTACTCCTTTAGTCGCCTCTTACGAGTTACGACACCTAGAGCAAGAGAATGGTCCTGCTTTTCTTTTTACAAATAAGAAATTACACCAATTTAGCGGAATAACCTTAGAAAATAGCTTTATTTTGATTGAAGTTTGCTACTATGACTATAAGCCGGAATTAAAAGCGTCTATTACATTTGGAGTTATGGCGTATATTACACAACTCCATCCACGTGTATAGGCTTAAGGGGTGTGGGGAACGGGAAGGCTTTATGCAATCGTCGGCAGGTACGGCTTGGGCAATTACGTCACGATTAGTGATGGTATGTAAAAAACCAACGTATTTTGAAACAGTCGAAGTCTTATACGGATAATTATCTAAGGATATCAAATTCGACTGTGTTCTGTAAGACAATTTTGTAGAGAACACAATGTTTGTAAGAGGTGGCAACATAGGTACTTTCGATTTTTCTTCCAGGAGAAACTATATTCAACAATAGGATCTGAGGTGAGTAGCTAATCAGGCAAAAATTGAAAGAAATCGCCAAAATGACATTAAAAGAATACCACGCAAATTATATTACTAGGTTAAGAATGAATATGATACTTTTATGCGAAGTATCGTAGCCTAAAAATGATCCGACTGTTAGTATTACTAAATAGATGTGAGACTACTTAAACGGAACAACCACTATGGACCAAACTGTGATCGCCGACCAACTAACCGTACCTCCAAACGTAGTGGTTTAATAACCCAAATTTATTTAATAAGTCCAAAGCCTCATAGAACCAAAACAAGTAAGAGTAAAAAAAGAAATGCCTTCAGATAAAATGTGGAAAAAAAAATTCGTTAATTAGTTATTGTACCTACTCAAATCCGATGACATTGCATCACTACGCGAGTCCCACAGGAGCCGGCTCATAATTGGACCTCAAATATGTAGGGGGAATGGCGCTCGCTGGCTCGATCGCGAGTTTGGGCGGCGTTTATGATAATCACCTTACACAATGTAAAAGTTATTGAAAATGGCCGCAGGAAATTTTTATTCAGCCTATTGTATTTTCAATGAACAGTAGCATATTTATTGTTTGTATAAAGAACAGATTCCATACACAAAAGATTGTTGTTACAGTAGCCTCACGTACGCCGAACTAGCACTAAAATACAAGTTATTTGATAAGCACTTGATTGACGTCGTCATGAGTAACACAGAAATTTGGCCGTCATTTCACTTTAATTATTAGTACTTTCATTTAAATATTTATATGTATTTTAACCCAAATTTAGGCTTGCAAACAGCATGTCTACAATTTATAATAAATTTTTTTGTCCACGATATTCGGACCCAGTAAAAAAATCGTCTTAGTAATTCGGTACATGATTTATCTAAATTACTTAATTTTTTAGGAAAGATGTTAGGCTGTGCGCTAACAAGCCGAATGCAACAGAGTCATAAATGGCACGCAATGGCAAAAATCTATATGAAACATAAATAGCGGAAAGAACGATAAGAAAAAAAAATATTTATATCCACGCATAACGATTGTTGATTATTTGCTTGGCTTGGAATCGGACATCTTCCTAAGTAAAAAGTACACAAAAATCAATATCACATGACATAACGTTTTATCGCACTGAAAAATAATACTTATTTTAGGTAATCATATATATACAGGAGTAATCCTACTGTACACCTCGCTATTGTAACCCAGGGCTGCCTCTAAATTGGTCAACGTGTTAAATTAAGGTTGGTTCGAATTAAAATGGCACACAATTGTTGTGTGCGACTGCAAAAAGACCCTAAAAGATTCCCGCTTACATGTCCGAAAATTATTTTGCTTTATATCCTACAGGCTAACTTATTGCAATAATCAATTATGCCCACACCATTTAAATTTTAAATGTAGTATCCAGCAACAGTCCGTCTGTCTGTCCGTCACATATCACAAAAGGACAGCTGCATCCATGCACTTCCTAATTTATGATGACCTACGTGGTAGAACGGCGGGCATACAGCGGTTTAAAAGGTGTTTCCTGATCTGAGATCTGCGAGACTATAAGAATCTTAAGCATTAGAACTAAAATTATTCAAGAGAGAATTGTTTAATGCCGATGTGTTTACATGCTTCATAAGAAATATTTCGTTGTTTGTTCTAATTTAATTAAAAGTAACAATTCTGGCTCTGAGGCAAAAAAAGGGTAGATTTAGGCACCTGAAAAATAATAAAAACGAAAACATGGAAGCGTCGAAAAGCTTGAAGTAAGCCACCAATTTCGAGTCAGGGCCAAACAAACAATCAAGAGCCTGGGGGACACGCAAATTGATGGCTTATTTCATTGGATTTCGGTGTGTTTGGTTTTGAATTAAATTACATAATTTTCGGAACGTCAAAATATACCGTTATCAATAAAAAAAATGTGCAAAATGAATTAGAAAAGCGGCTGTCTTGGGCTTCAGGGACACGATTAGTGCAGTGTGACGTATGTAAAGTTCAAATAATAAAAAAACTTGAGAGGTGTCAAGGGACACCCGGGTGGAACGAAGTTCATTTTTAGTGAAGGAATTGTAATATAATTTTATTTTATTTTTAATTATCTCTCTCTCTCTCGCGCTCTCTCGCTCTCTCTCTAACTCTCTCTGTCGCTCTCTCTCTCGCTCTTTCTCTAGCTATCTCTCTTGCTCTCTCTCTCGTCGCACGGCTTACAACTATAGCAAAAAGTGTCGGTCAAAAAATGTCGTTACAATTTTTTCCGTCTAGCCCCCTTTCGCAACGCGCGAAAAGGAACTTCGTTCCAATAACATTAAGCATTGTTATGAGTCCACAACAGTTTTGTTCGTTAGTGTTCCACAAAAGAAGTGGTTCACCATAATCGTCACGCTTGCGGCGGGCCATTTGGCAATGAAACATTTTAATAATGGTGGAGAAAAGACGCCTTTGACAGTTTTATTCTGGTCGTTTCTATCGACACCCATAGATCGAAAAGGGTGGTGCTATTCTTTTTTAAGTTTTAGCACCAGCAAACTAAAAGAGTAAATATTTATTTCACCAAACATAATGCTGACAAATTAAGGTGTCAAGAAAAATAATAGTATTGTTCTTACTTTAATAAACTGAGAAAGTCTACAAAAGCAAATTGAGACAAAGTGCTAGTAATATTATTGTTAAATAAGGGAATTTGTCGCCCGCAACACTTTGTCTCCTAAGATAGTTTCATAGAAGTTGGGCGTCATTTATAACAATATACGAGCGATGTTTTAATTTAAACTTCCGTCTCGCTGGCAGCGCAGCCTTTTAGGGGAGGCATTAAACTTTGGGAGTCACGTTCGTTGTCACTGGTTTTACACGTGACAACATTTCGGAGTGGCGCTGATGTACAGGTGACTTCTGCTAATGAATGTTTTCAGTAAGTAAAACAAAAACTCAGTGGAAACATTTTTCAATTACAAAATTCCACTCTTAATTGTTTTTTTCTTGCTTTTTATTGTTCGTCAAATTGTATTTTAATGAAATTGTAATTGTTTTTATCATTTTAATCTTAATGTTGTGTTAAATAGATAATATGTGTTATACTTATAATTAATTAATTTCAATTTATTATTATTATTTTTATTGTTATTTTGATTAGTGACATTTTATCTTATTATAATATTAGGTATTTAAAATTTTTTGTATTGTTTACTATTATGGGGTCATGTCCTGAAATAAATGAAATTGAATTGAATTGAATTGAAAATATCTTAGGTTACTATTACTGTGTTGGGTAACTTATAACGTAACAGACTATCTGGGGTACCCTTGAAGAGGAATACCCTCAGAAACCTAGGTTCTGCTGCGCGACAAAAGAAATATGCCCTTTTATAGGCAAACCGATATTTGCTTTTAAACATTTCAAAATTATAAACTATATTTTTACAAGCAGCTTATAAAAAATACATAAAAATGTGAGTTTAATCTAAAATTGGGGAAAATACAGTGTCTCCTAACCGAAATTTATATGAATTTACACAATTTAAGAAAAATATAACGTTTGACAAGGTGGTTGCCAGCGGTAACGATGTCTGCCAAAATAACAAAAAAAATTTAATATTAGTGTCAAAATTAGTAAATAGATAAAAATAAAAGGTATCTACATATCACATAATTATGTAGTATGTAGATACCAAATATGTGGTACCTTACCTTTCATTCCTTTTACATCTCATCATCATTTTGTCTAGTTTAGTTTATAATTTCTTGTATTATTTTGTGTTTTGTTTAATTCTTAGGGAATAGTGATAGAGAGGTAGGTTCCCTTAACTTTCCCCCTTTATTTTTTTCTTTTGTAGCATAGCAGAACCTAGGTTTCTGAGGGTATGCCTCTTCAAGGGTACCCCAGATAGTCTGTTACGTTATAAACTCAATGAGCTAATTTTATTTCACACAATTATGTCTCAGTATTATTTAAAAAGTTTCTTATTCTCAAAGATTACTCGGCTTTGTGATCACCAAGATGTTTTGTCTTTTGAGAGGTTGAGGTGAGTTATTCGCCACACATTGGTTTTATGAAAACACTTTCGTTCGAATATCTTTTGAATGTTATTTAACTAGACTTTACAACTATAAATAAACAATACATTGAATTCGTTTTCTATATAAAGCTCCAGAAAGCGTGTAAACGACAAACTGTCGCCAGCTTTGCTCGCACTCGACTCGAAAAATAACTTTTGACAGCTTGGCCTGCACTCAGGGCCTACTTACAAGTTGAGTTCTGCGTGTCTTTAACAAGTAATAGGGGTGGGGTTAAAGTATGAAATTGCCGATTATTTTCCCACTTTTTATTTTGTTTATAGCTCTTAGTATAGTCATATTATTGCGTAATTCTTTTTGTATTGTATCAAAAACTAAATAAAGTAACTTTTGACTAAAAAAAATGCAATACTAGTGCCTATTACTTTAAAGGAAGTCGTTGAAAAGACCCCTTACAATGTGTCAGCTGACCTTCTTGCTTCAATTAAGTATATTTGTATTATATACTTTGATTTTCAGAAATTTAAATACTATAATGCGTAGCTTTATAACCATCTAACTTTCACCTTTAATTGCATCGAAAACGGTTCAGGCGTTTATAAAAAAAACTAAAAAATTGTTAGTATGGAAAAATGACTTTTTTCGATTTCGTCCATACAAAACGGCAAATTCATACTTTAACCCTTAATACAACTTGACTTGACTTGACAGGTACAACAAGAAACATCTTGACTTTATTTTATAAACAGATATTTTCGGGCGCATTAATAGGCATCACCGATAATGTAATAGAGCTCATTGCCATTTCCCAATTCCCTCACTCAATTACCACAGAGCAGTCGGTCTGTCACAGGCAGATTTGAATAATGCACGCCTATATCACAAAACAGATTGGTGCTGATGTCAATCTCATGTATGTACTTCACTTTTCATACCTACACTCGGTGGTCGTACTAGGGCCGTCAGCTTTTTTAGCTCTTTCCCCCAAAGTGACGGGTATGCGTATGCATTTCCAAAAAAAATATCATCTAGTTGTTGAATTTATTGTTCAGAATGAAACAGAAAAAAGCATAAATATAAATAAACTTGCTCAATATTTGCAAAAAACCTTTACAAACGCGTGTCTGAAGTGGATGGCACTCATGCTTGTAATGGTCCAAACTGGTCCGAGATATCACGTCTTTGAGCTGTGTCTATGTGTGAGGTGCACGATCGCACTTTGTTTGTGAATTGACTTCTCTGTACCTATCTGCCTTTTGTGCCTATATTCCGGCCAGATACGCGACATTGGCTAGACATTCCTTTATCTAATAATCTGAGAGGCCTTGGCTGTCTAAGTACCATGTCGGCGTTAAGGCAGAAAAAGAAAACTTGCGCTAGGTCTAGCTAGCAGTGTTGGAACTAAAGTTTAGAATAAGAAATTTTTGTATTTGTTCGATAGGGTGACAAAACAATTAAAAATAAAATATTACACGCAAAAATAAATTAGTTTTTATGCTAAAGAGGTCAAGTGTTTTAAGGTAACCATACAGTGCCTGTATGTGAAAAAATTATAATTACTATTCAGATTTTAAGAAGTCTTTCGCAGTCGAAACATTACTAACATTTAAATAAAAAATATTCTTTCATAAACCTTCCCGCTTACCGGCCGACTAGACTGTGCTAACCATTGAGCAACTAAACATTGTTTCCACTACGACAAAGCCAACAGGAAGGGTTATGATTTTAGCAATCTATGTATATATGTGGGTTCAACATTTGCGGCTAAACTACTGAGTCGAGTTCGCTGAATGAGGTATAAATCGATTCCTTATTACAGTTGAACCCGGGTAACATAGGCTACCTTTTGTTAAAAAATGCTACATGGCGAAAGCCTCAACAATATATTGGGGTACTTTAAAAAAAAAAGCTTCCAGTCATAAAGAGTGGTACCCCACTCTTTATGACTGCAAGCTTTTTTTTTTGAGCAACTGAAAGAAGTCAAAATTCTGAGTACAAAAATGTTTGAACAATACAGCAAATATACAGGATGACTTTGAATTGTGTACTATATTTTCAGTTTACACTAGCTGTTCAAGTGCTTAAAAAGTTTAAACGTATTAACGTACAGACCTAGAAGTTTTTCGGAATAAGTTCACCATATATTTGTCAGTAATCAAAATATACTAAAAAGTTCCTATGGTAAACTTATTCCGAAAAACTTCTAGGGCAAAATCTTTAATGCATAACACCCACAAAAGTCTCATAAACGCGTACAATCGATAGAAACCGTATCCTAGTGAGATTCCCAGATATTAGTATTCTTTAGTGTCCAGGCATGATGACACTGATTTGAATACCGCCTGAAGACGCCCGCAGCGGCATGCAGAATTCTAGGCTACTGGACTCAGGCATATTTGGGTCACGCAAATTTACCACCATTCACATAATGGGCTGGATGGAGTGATTTATTTCACTTTATGCTCCTTTTACAGGATAGACGTTATATAACAGTATAGTAACCTAGTTTAGTGCTGTAATAACAATTTTTTTCTGAACGAAATATGTTTATAAATAAACAAACAAAATGCTTATCACGCTAATGAGTCCAGTTACTGGATTATAAATGATGAAATGAGGACCAAATAAAATACATTGTTCTGGCCCCAAAGTATGTAACTATCTAAAGTCTTGTGAAAATTAGTATTTTTCGACGATTTTCATCATGTGTAAAAATAATATATCTTTTGAAAAAAATTAATTGACAAATGGGACCTTAGCTAGTGACATTATAGGAGTTATTTTACACGTATTAGCGGTATGTACTAGTAATTATTTTTAGAATTAGGGTAAGTAAATCTTGATAATATACAGGGTATTCGATAGCTTCATCTAAGAGGGTGATGGAGGAGTATCTATTACAATAATAACAATAACTCTTATAAGTAAGTATAAATAAGTCCATGGATTCGGGTTTTGATGCCATGCACCTTGTTTTCTTTCACAATTATTTGATATAATGGCACTGTTGCTAGCGCCATAATCACGGAAGAAGTATACCGGAAGTAGTAATAAGTTCTAGATTAAAGCATCTTTAATTAAAATTTAAGATAGTCTCTTGTTTCGTGTAAGTATATAAACTTCATCATCATCATCATCATTAGCCTATCGCAGTCCACTGCTGGACGTAGCCCTCTCCAGTTCCAAGCCGCTTAGGTCGATCCTCGGCTTCTCGCATTCAGCTCTTGCCAGCCATCTTGCGCAAATCTTCACTCCACATAATATATAAACTTGCTTCTTTTAAATTTTCTTGCTTGAAAATAATACTGATACCGCGCAGTAATTTGACCTAACCTTTTTTTCCGACTTCAACAACATTAAAACTAACTTCTTCAGAACTTGTATATGCCATTTCTATTTTCATTTTACAAAAGTTCTAGAAGAATGAACCTGACTCATTTTTCATGCGAGTATTACGTTTCCTTGTTACAATAAACTTGGACTTAATATTAATATACTTTATTTAATATTTTAGCAATTAAATAAGTACTTATATAAACTTGAAAAAAATTTGTTTCAGGCGGGACTCGAACCCGCATCTCCTCGCATGCCGGGCGGACGCTATACCATTAAGCCACCGAGACACTGCGACTCATCGCGAATTTTTCAAGCATATTCTTAACGCTATAAGCCAGCGTTGCCTCATCAAATGTTAGGAGTTTATCTTAATATTAATTTTAAATAAGTATACAATTCAACGGAAAAGCATTTATTAAGATAAATACTTTCATTATTTATAGTTACAATCTTTTTTCTTTTCGGATTGAATAACAGTACATGCGGGTATAATGTGGAATAATAAGATATTAACAAACAATTTATAATTTGGAAAATCACGAATTCGGAAATTCAGAACATGGAAATCATCGGAATTAGTAAAAACTCGAAATTTAAACTATAGCCGGACCGATAGGCCATATCATAAAGTTAATAAAAAAAATAATATAAACATATTTGACATAACATTAGCCTGTTGAAAAGCATGTATGATCCACCATTTTGAATTTGAGCTAAACAAACGATCCACAACCGTCTTGCGTCGACTACCTTTGTCACGTTAAAGATTGCTGTGAATTTGAATTGACATGGCATCCTACATTATTGTGCATAAAGTTTAAGTAGAGATAACCTACATGTTCTAGCCCTATCAGCACGTGAATGCAATGCTGCACGTCTCCTCATCCGCGAGTGCTCTCGGCACGCGGAGGTCGCATCGATTGCCGACGGGACGCCCTTGTCACAAGCTCGTTCGGGCGCCCGCAAATACTCACGAAACTGTGCCGATTATTGTTTCACTGAGATTCAAAGTATTCGACGCGAACTATTGTATGTTCTAACCCAATTAGCAAGTGAATGCAATGCTGCACGTCTCCTCATCCGCGAGTGCTCTCGGCGCGCGGAGGGGGCATCGATTGCCGGCGGGACTCCCTTGACACAAGCTCGTGAAGGTAATGGTTTAACTGAGATTTAGGGGGATGTACGAAGGGGAAAGCCCCTTGGTCTAGTGGTTTAAATACCGGGCCAAGATCTCGGGGTCCCAGGTTCGATCCCCGGGTCGGGCAACAAAAAGTTTCGAATTTTCGAACGTTGCTCGGGTTTGTGATCACCAACCCTCATTTGGCAAGCGTGGTGATTATGCCAGTTCCCATCATTGCAGTGGTAACTTGAATTCAATGATGGAGGCCTTTTCCCTGCAGTGGGATGATTATAGGCTGTTACTTTACTTTAGGGGGATGTTATCGATTTGACGAGTAATTTTTTTAAACTTTTTAACGGGTTGACTGATTTTAATATTTTTTTTCATTTGGCACTCAAGTATGTTCCTAATAACAACATGTTTTTAAGCCAAATAAAGAAACCTTTGATTCCCAATGCAAAATTCTGCCCCACTTTCAAACCCTTCAAGGGATGATTCCTAGAACAAAAACTCTGCTATTTAATTAAAACTATCGCCGTGTCAAATCCTGTCCTCCTTACTAATACTATACATGTGAAAGTAACCATCACTGTCCGTCTATCTGTTACACTTTTACGCCTAAACTACTGTAAGTAACTATTTTAATAAAATTTGGTACAATGATAGACTAGATCTTTAGAAAGGACATAGGTTATTTCGTATTCCGATTCCGTGTAGTTCACGAGGGTAGAGCCGCGGACGAAAAGCTAGTATAATTTTAAAAGGAAATTAAAAAGGCCATTTCTGGCATGAACAAACACGAATGGTATCCTCAATGTCCTGACAACTCCCAGCCGGTATGGCCCTACACTGAGCTAACTGATTTAATACCATGTTTCTAAAATATTCTCGTACATAAGCTATTTCTATTTCCTAAACATCTAAACCAGATAACAAATCAAAATCGTACATCATAAAATCTCGAAAACACATGAGGAGTGCTTTGAAAAAAAAGGTCTCACCGAATGGCTCGTACAGTGTCCTGCACATGAGACTTCACTTTTTTGTTGCAAAATCGCTTCTGTTTCAGCTTTATAAGATGCCCCAGTGTTCATCTTGATGAGTCTTTACAGTCCCAGCAAAACCCATGATCGTTTGCATGTTTCGAGGGATTGTTTCAAACTTAAAGTCATGTTTGGTTAAATACAAGTCTCAAATAAACAGTAGCCATTGTCTCGTCTCAAAACTTGAGAGAGTTGAACAAGTTTATTGTGAAGTTGGTAGCCATCAGTTACAAAACCAACTGTTCAACTTTGAATTATTTGTTATTGATCAACAAACAACATGACTAATTAACGAGTAATACTCGTAATTTACATCATAATTAGACAAAGATATTGTTTGTTGCAAAATACACTGTACCCTTTTGTTTTGCTTAGAAATATCTTAATTGTTAAGTTTACAAAGGCTTAGGTAACCTACTTTACAGGGCGAATTTAAAAAGTGTTATTCAAATAATTCCCAGTTTGACAAAATACTTATTTTAAAATATCGACCCTTCCCATTTTCATTACTTTCAAACAAATGTTTGTTTATCATTTATGGAAATAAACCTTAAAGTTTATAGATTGTTTTCAAAATCAATCGAATTAAATCTAAGTATGACTTGTCAACGATGGTATAAGTTGCTCATATAATCGAATCACCTTCATTGGGTCTGTAACTTAGACGAGTTCCGTCGAAATGAGCGGGCTTCTCGGCACCCATCATATTTTTAGGTTGACAAAAATAAACTTACGCAAGGTGTACTAGGAAAAAGAAGCAATAACAAATAACGTTGTCCTTGGGCAGACAAACATGCGTGGGGGAGAGAGGGGTTAGTTGTATAACTTACAATAAAATTGTGTTTATATTTGAATTCCATGATTCCGAATCATTGTGTTCGTAGAGCAAATATGAAAGTTCGTATTGAGTTCATGTTTGGGAAAAAGTTATAACGGGCTTTCGGGCAAGCTAAACATTAACTTAATCTTAGAGGTTTCGAAGTTCGTACAGAGTTTTAACATGAAGACATAACGTTTAAATTATGTTGTTATAGCGTATACTAGCAGCTGTTTTGTAAAAATTTTCAAAAACTAATTTAAGAATGCATATTTTTAATGTGCATTCAAATCGAGTGTTGCTTCTAATCTCTGCTATAAGCCCCTGCTGCTTTGAAATAACACGGAAACTACACTCCTAAATTATTCGGAATGTGTATTAACCCGCGCTAATATTTGTATTGACTGCGTAATCATAACACTATTAATATTATAATAATTACACAGGTACATGGCATGTGTTATTTTTGTCAGTAGTTAATATTGAAAGGTCTCCCATCCCATCCTATTTCGTCATTGATACGAATAACATGTACTATGGGGTCGATATCATTATCGTATAAAAATATTTATACAATATCAATGGAAGGAAATATCTTATCAACGGTATTTTTAACCATTTTATATGGAAATACATTACTTTAGATATTCAGTTAATAAAAAAAAATGTGTTCATAAATATAAGAATGATAATAAAAAAAAATGCACTAACTCACCAATACTGCGATCATTGTTGCAATATTTTTCAGTTGCCATTTAACTTACCTGAAATATAAAAAAAAATGTTAGTTCGTTTTTACTGTAACGCAAAAACAAATACAAGTACTGCATGCTTCATTTGTTTTCGATTCAACGCCAAAGCATTTTGCAACACCCCAGAAAAAAATACGATTTAAAAAAGTTTCCGGGAAAAATACCCTACATGTTTGTAACATAGTACAATAGCCTCCTAAAATTGATAATGCTGAATGTCTTAAAAAGTTAACATAAATTGATAACTAGGAAAACAATAGAAATATTTTACAGCATGTTTAACACGTTCGCGGAAGGAACCAGGGTTCCGGGAGGGAGGAGTTACAAGTTTAAGCAAGCGTGCCGCACTCTGTTTGTTAATTCAACAAAGTTGCTTCGTACGGATATGGCACAGCTCGTCAACAACAACCATAACAACACACTACCCGTTGTTTGTAACAACATAAGTATACGATTTACAGTTGCTACTGATGCGAAACTTTTGTTGCAAAATCGACCTTATTTCAAAGACATAAGATGCCCCAGTGTTAAGCCTGATGTGCTGATGTCTGTACATGGTAGAAATTTTAAAGCAATGAACTCTCATGTCAATTAACATGAAAGTTTAAATCAGAACTTATATATATATTTTTTATTTTAGCTAGCACACATGATTAACAATCGTAATATAACGAAAGCCACTAAAACCCGACTTGTAAGAACCCTCATTTTACCCATCTTTCTCTACGCTGCAGAGACCTGGACGCTTAGAGAAGCCGAGAAAAAGAAAGTGGAGGCGCTAGAGATGTGGTGCTGGAGACGAATGCTCGGAGTATCGTGGACCGAGTTTCGGACCCATGTCTCAATACTCAAAGAGCTTGGTACTCGTATTAAACAGCGCCTGCTTTCCACGGTGCAATCTCGGATCCTCAGTTTCTTCGGACATGTGTCAAGGCGAGATGGAACGTCCATTGAGCGTCTTGTTGTACAAGGCAGAGTGGAGGGCACCAGAGCCAGAGGAAGATCCCCAATGAGATGGACCGATCAGATCAAGGCTAGTTGTTCGGCAACCATCAGCGAATGCTCCCGCAAAGCGGCTCTTCGGGAAGAGTGGCGGCGTGTGGTGAAGTATGTCACTCAAAAATCTCCGTGATGACCACGACCCCTCTGTCAAGAGCGGAACGATGAAGAAGAAGAAATGATTTTGTGTGATAGCACAACGTACAATATAAATATGTGTATGGAAATTGTCACTGGGCCTTTCTTTTCTCATTTTTGTTCTTTATATTAACAACACAACCATTAACAGCAGCAAAAACAAGCAGTTGAAGTGAGATAGCAGCCGGTGGTGTACCTGAATTGTAGAGACAATGGGGGCTATCGCTAGTGAAATTACCACTAGAGGCGCTTGTGTCACGTGAGGTCCAATATCATTCACTTTTCACTGGTTTTAGCGGGCTTTGTTACATAAATTATAATTTCTTTAATTTACCCACTGGAAAGTAATCTCCTTCGTAAAATATCGCAAATATGGATAATTTGGCGATTAATGTGAACGCTTTGAAAGCGGAATTAAGAAAAAGCGCAAAAATAGGCGGCCTCAAGAGCAACTATTTCAGAAGTTAGTTTGTTGATATCAAGATAGATAGATAGATAGATACACTTTATTGCACACCATAAAATTGAAAAATAACACATGAATAAGATTTATAGTACAATTTAGGCGGTCTTATCGCTTGCAGCGATCTCTACCAGACAGATAGTTATTTATAAATAATAAACCTTAATTAGATTTAAGATATAACACTTTGTTTTGGCGCCAATCGCCTTTGACAGCTATACCTCCGGACCTCAGTTTACAGTGGCGCCAACTGGTGAGCAAAGAAACGGTAGTCCCCATTACCACAAGTGGCAGCTAGGAGCAGAAGCGTTGCAAGGAACATAATTACTGCCAAATATCATTAGGGAGCAAAAAGCGTATCGTCGAAGTACATAGTCGTAGGTATGTGTACCACCGAATTTCATCAATCGATTTTCAACTTTAAGTCCGACTTCTAAAGAGCAATTATGAATCTTGATGTTCCTGCGGTATAAGCTGTTAACTATACGTTATTGAATTACGTAGCTGCTGGAGTGACCTGTTAATTCTCTCTGTGGTGTGCATCTCAGTTATTATTCCGTGGAAGTGCAGTGTACCGCCGGTGTCAAGTTAAAAACGCATTACGGTACTTGACCAGATGTTTGGATTAACTTACAAACTTCGCTCTAGCCTAGGAGACTTGTTTTGCAAACTTACAAAGAATTTTAAATCAACATCCATTATAAGTCTAACAACAACGAAGCAAGCTGTCATAAAGTGCATTTTCTTTTATTTTATCATCAGTTTTATTTATGGTTGTAAAAATTTATTAATTAACTAGAATTTGTTATGAATTACTTGATATACCGTCGAGCATACTTTTGTCGTACAGCAACCTAAAAACGCTGAGATACAATAACGTTCAAAACTTTGATCGGTAATAACAAACCGCTTTAAGGGAATGTCCGGCACTAAGCGCAAGATCGAGTTTGCCAAGAACAAAGTGAAGACAGGCCGTAATCCAATCTGCCTGTTGAAACTTTCAGAGGAAGCTGCAACATTCCCCTCACGTCGGGTTTAGTGTCATTGTCGCGCCAGGAGTTATAATTCAAATCAACTAAGTGCCACGGGCCGTAAACCGAACAGAAAACTCCAAATCGTCTCTCCGAGTCACCCAGGACAATAGAAAGGAGAACTACATAGACTTGTGTGACATGACATTTATTTAATGAAAATCTAATAAGAACTTGTAAGGACGCAAAATCTACGCAAGCCATTTTTTTGCAGCTTTAATAACATTTGTAATTGATTGGGTTTTTCGAACGCCTAGCGACATCTATTGATGGTTCTTGATTTCGTCGCTACGGCGCCGTATTGTGATTTAGGTCATATTGTTCCTTTTTTCCCAATTTCAAGTTTGGAATATCTATTTAATATAATAATTTTCTTTCTGGTTCGTTTCTAATAAAGGAAATAAGGGCTATTTCTTAATTTATTAAGATTCCTTCCATTTAAGTGTCATTTGTATGATCGATTACTTTAGTGAATCGAAACGCGTAACGGAACGTCATAACAGGAAGGATTAGGTTATTTTTGGGACACTTGACCTGGGATCGCCGACCCAAATGGCGGATATATTTTTATAGTGGTTGTTAATAACAATCCAAAGATGTCAAGGGCATCTAATACAACTTACGAGGGCGGGTCAATAAGTCCGTGACTTTTTGAATTTCTGACCTCTTTACCGAAAAAGCAACACTACTCCTGGCAACAGGTATCTGTCAGTTGACTCCTACCAAAATTTGAACTTGCTGCGTCAGTTAGTTTGTGTCTGACAGCTATCTTTATCAGACTACCCAGTAATATGAGGAATAAATGGAAAAAAGTGAATTTCGTGTGCTTATTAAGCATTATTTTTTGAGAAAAAAAAACCATTACCGAGACCAAGGCTAAGCTTGATAAATACTATGGGGACTCTGCACCATCGATTTCAATGGTAAAAAAGTGGTTTACTGAATTTCATTGTGGCCGTACAAGCACTGAAGATGCCGAACGTCCTGGACGCCCAGTTGAGGTCTCTACACCCGAAACAATCGAAAAAATTCACGATATGGTGTTGGCCGACCGAAGATTGAAAGTGCAAGAGATTGTGGAAGCCGTAGGGATCTCGCATGGCTCAGTGGTTTCAATTTTGAAAGATCACTTGGGTATGAGAAAGCTTTCCGCAAGATGGGTGCCGCGTTTGCTCACAGTCGACCACAAACGCAATCGTGTAACAACTTCACAGGAAGGTTTGGCGTTGTTTAGTCGCAATATGGAGGAGTTTTTGCGCCGTTTTGTAACCGTGGACGAAACATGGATCCATCACAACACACCAGAGACCAAACAACAGTCAAAACAGTGGGTTTCTAAGGGTGAATCGGCGCCAAAGAAGGCCAAGGCGGGTTTGTCAGCCAATAAAGTTATGGCGACTGTTTTTTGGGATGCACGTGGGATAATCTACATTGACTACCTTCAGAAGGGAAGAACAATCAATGGGGAATATTATGCCAACTTATTGGACCGCTTCAATGACGATTTGAAAAAAAAACCGACCTCATTTGGCCAAGAAAAAAGTTCTTTTCCACCAAGACAATGCAAGGGTGCACACATGTGCAGTTGCCATGGCAAAAATCCATGAATTGGGCTATGAATTGCTCTCTCATCCGCCCTATTCTCCAGATCTGGCTCCGAGTGACTACTTCTTGTTCCCAAACCTGAAGAAATGGCTTGGTGGAAAAAGATTTGACTCCAATGATAAAGTCATCTCGCAAACAAAGGTCTATTTTGAGGACCTCGACAAATCATATTTTTTGGAAGGGATAAAAAAATTGGAGAAGCGTTGGACAAAGTGTATAGAGCTCAAGGGAGACTACGTTGAAAAATAAAATGATTTATTTATCAAAAAATCTGTGTTTTATTCCAAAAGTCACGGACTTATTGACCCGCCCTCGTATATTTAAAAGTCTTATAGCAAAGCAACATGAGGTAAAATATATTGAAATATTGATTTATTTTTCACCGGTTGACAAATTTCTCGTATTGCGTGGTTGTAAAATCGTATATATTTTGTTACAGAGGTATTAAATAAATTATAAGTTGGTGGACGAGGGATATGTTTTCTGAATCTGATATTCTTCAGTAAACGTAAGTATTTCCTTGGAAAAGTGTGTTTCCATGCCTCATGTTTGGTATCAAAAGATAGGTTACTAATTTGATGTTATTCTTTTCAGATGGGTTTTTTATATTCTGGTTTTAATATTAATTTTTATATTCATACTTATTTTTTATATTTCATTTGAATTTCTAATTTTCATATTCTTCTAATTCTATCTGGATTAGATTGTTATTCGTTATCAACATTTAACTTGAGGTTCTGTTCCTGATGATGAACATAATATTTGTATGGAACGACTTGTGAAGTCGACATAGTTTTGGGTTTTCAACGTTGGGTTGTTCTTGGGAACTGACATGGACTTCCATCCGGGAGCTTAGTAGCCACAAGAAGGCTCAGGTCCTAACCAGGGATTCCAAGGGATGCTCTGAAGCGAAGCACTGACCTGACTGACGGATGAGTATTCAACGTCTAAAGGTACCATCTTCTTTCTTTTCCTGTGAGGGCAGCTACTTGAAACCATAGTTCTATTTTAATGTTAATATATTGTAAAGTCGAGTCTTTATATCTGAGCTATTTAGATTATGCAGAACGGATAGCACTATTTTCAATCCCGAACCATTACACAAGCCCTGAATTAATTATGTTGAGAGTCATATCTCTAGTACTAATTGGTTAAAATATTATATCTTTAGCTATGTGGATTGTCTAGTTAATAGTAGTATATCTATTAAGATTAATTACTCATAATGTAAAAACAGTTGGCCATCAACTTAATAAATATATTTAGTAAATACTACTGATTGTTACTGTTCAACATCCCGTAGCCAGTCAACTTGGTTCTTTATAAATTTCTGCAAGCCGGGCAGAGACTAACTTACCTTTTAGTCTTGTACTATGTGTTCTACAACACCTAAAGAGCACCCACCAAACCATCAACCTTGCAAACTGACATGGCGCCCTTCTTGTGTTAACTTTAATAAATGAATCAATCAACAGCCATTGTTTGTCCACTGCTGGACGTAGCCCTCCTTGAATACATGAATAGAAAAAGAAAATATCGAAACAGCATCAATAACAATTCTGAAACAGACGAAAAAAATTGAAAGTAAATCATCTCGGTCATTGTGATGGCATGAGAACAGATAGTTTTCGAATAAGCCACTCGATCCATAAAAGTCTCTATGAGAAAACTGAAACATATTAAAAATAAAATCCAGTTGATCCCGATTTTCTTAATTCACCAAACTTCAGACAGAGACGTTTTGAAAAACGAGTCAACCGAGCAAATGGAAAGTACGAGAAGCAATAGCAATTTGTTTGGCGCCCGACGCGGGGCGAACGCAAATGAAACCACTACTACGAGTACGTGCGTGTGAAGGTGCATACGCTGAATAGTGATGAACGGTACGGGTAAACAAATCTACATACAGTTTAACATACGGGTGGAGATATTTCAGAACGTTCCTATCTTGAATAAGCAATGTCTGTATCTTTCTTGAAACATTAATCACTTGACGATTTGTTTATATTTGTCAAATAAAAAAGATATACATGAAGTCTCAGTTTGAAATTGAGATAATTTTGGTATACTTGCAGTTAGCCGCAAGACGGATGAAAAACTCTGTAGTCAAAACTATATAAAGCGACTTAACAATCACCTTATGCAAGTAAATATAGACCGTATCGGATTCCTTAAAGTTACAATTTAAATCTTCTACTTATCAGTGAATCACTGTATTAATTTCATTACAGTGAATTAATAGTACAACGAATACAGCTTATAACAGCAAGGACAATTGGTGGCAATTTACGGTGGCCGCAAAGGTGCAATAACGTATAAGAAATCCACAATGTACAGGTGTTGTCACAATATAAAAAATCTAACTCTCTTACCTTGACGATAATTTCTAAAGCTTAAAAATTATTTTCACTATTGACTAAAACAACGATCTGCATATTTTTATACACTATCCATAACGCAAACCACATGAATAGTATTTTTTTCTATATTTGCCAATGTTTGTATTTGACTAAACATAATTACATAATAGTAGTAATTTTGTAAAGTAACATTCCAGTAACTACATGCCTAGACTGGTTTTATTAGTTTAAATAAACTTACTCTGTAGAGTCAACCATGCAATGAACAGCTCATAGACAAAAAAGGTTTCTACAACAAACTTTTACAAGTAAATAGACTAATCCAATTTATTGTGAAAATACGTTCCACTAGCAGTTATAATCAAGAAATATTCCCTAAGTGTAAAACGCTATTTGCACGACAACTCCCGATAAATCGTGTACACAACCCAGACCCCAGACAGGAGCTTAGGGTTACAGCAGGACAACGATCCGCTTCCTTTATAGCCATTTGTTGAGTAGATACTAAATGTTCTAAGCCAAATTGCACAATCTGTCCTTATGACTGCATTAAGATCATTATGTTTAAACAATTATGAGCATCTACTTAGTAATTTTACAAATAATTTCAGTTAGTATTGCAGCCGGTGACATAAATAGTGTTTCAAAATGAAAACATAATTACTCAGAACGCGATGAATATCCATTTTCATGCATTATATTGACGATTACATCACGACCAGCGGCACGAAGGATCGATTACTTTTTAATGACAGCGAAGTCGAAATGCAGAGAAGTTAATACGTCCGATACAATGCGACAATAAAATAAAAGTATAGCACAAGGCCGTGTAATTTGTCAGAATCCAGTGAATTACCGGCGCGAACTGACCGCACGGTCACATTACTGCAATACAATTTACGAGCGATTCCGTTGCGTAATGGCGCCCAACGTGGGGCAACGCATTGGCGACGAGGAATAATAAAATCGAGTATGTATAAAGTACTCTATTGGAAAACCATTTAATATCTACTTTTATGTACGAATAAAAGTTCGAAGAAGATAAAGTCCGGTTAAAGATATTTATAAAAAACTAAAACTAAAATTTCTTATTGAAAGTGCACAGCCTTCGCGTCGTGTGCAACAACTATCTCTGATGCTTGCCACGTGTATATCATTAAGGGTTTAAAAACTTATTAATGTAGCGAGCTATTTGAAACTGGCACGACATGTGACTGTTTGAAGAGATGTTAAAGCGAGATAGAAGTAAGTACTTAGCGACATTAATCTTAGAGTTCGTGGGAATAAAATATTAAATAGTAGCTTTTGTTTGCAACTGAAATTGAGATTATTAAATATCTCTCGGTCATATACATACGAGTATATGTACTAAACCATCAGAATTTAATTTATTTGCATTAAATTAATATCCACATGATGTTAAAAATTTGCTTATCTATCTGCTCACGAACATAGTATAGTAAAATTTAAAATCTATTTTATTATATTTCTTTATATCTGTCTTGCCAAAACTCGATAACGGATAAATCGATTTTGCTAATTTTAGTTTTGAACCTATTAAAAGAAGTTTAGAGAATTGGTAAGGAAATTGTAAAAAATGCGAGGAATATAGTATTAACTTTGTTTTTCCATACAAATCTTCCTACTTTTCAAACATGCCCGGTCGATATTGTATATTGTATAAACAAAAATATAAAATTTTGTGTTCTACTCGTTGTATTTTGGTTTTAATAGTTCATCGAGCTATCTAATTTATTGTGTATTTTTGTTAGCGAGTTCGGTTTTATACGCATACGTGAATCTCTCACGGAACCATCTAGTTTTATAAAGTTAAATAGGAGCAGAAATTACTGCCTTTTTAGATAAATGTACTGTCATGTCACATAAATATTTATAACCGATTTCACAACAAATTAAGTGACTGTTTCTGTACTCATGACTTTATTCAGTAAATTTAAATAAACATTAGATTAATGTTTTATCTTACACAATACGCACTAGAGCATATTTATTTTCGTTTTATAAGCAACCTTACACTTGATAGGAGGTTTAATTGTGGAGTATATAATTTCACAAAGAACTCTGGGCTCCGGTATTTTTCCAGTGATAAAAACAAAATTAACGTTGGCAGTTGCCGCGACCTAACGAGATTACTCCCGTAATCTTCTCAACTAAATATAACTACAACTGGGTACTGCTTCCTGATACGCCAGGATAGATTGCTTCTAAGAATAACGAAGATATCACTTACAATGAAGGTGAGGAGTGAAGATTATACAATAATGAAATCTTATTATTACTAGAATGTTTTTTTTTATATAAGATGGTCGTCAAATATAAATACCAAACAATCAATAACTAACCAATGCTACTCTATATTGCAAAAATTTTGATTGCCATCAAAAGAAAATATCTGATCTGTATCTGAGGAAGATTCAACGACACCTACGCGACTGTGTTCTTCTTCGCGTCGCAATGACGTATTTTTTCTTTTGGTATAGCCCAGTTCAAAAATGTAAAGATACGAGTAAAGCACTTAGAAAATGTCCGTCAAAAATCTAAAATTTTTGATACGGCTTCCTAGTAACACTTTTTTACGCGATGCGCATCTCATTCATTCACTACGATACTATTCATAGGTTTTTATTTTCCCTTCATATCTTAACAGGCTTACGACCGTAAAAATTGAAAACAATATTGCGAAAAATATTTTCGGGTGATAAGTTGAACTAAATTTTTTACTCCATGGGCTCTAAATACGATAATGAACGCCTATAAAAATTTTGAAGGTGATGACAAAGTCATCCTGTATACATTAATTTGATAACTTTCGTGACATCAGACATAAGAGTATCTATAATCATTTGGCGGAATCAAGTAAGTAGACCTACCGTGATAAAACAAACGGACAGTTTAGGAAATTACCTATATGAGTCAAATGTCAAAATAGTTCATCAAATGTCTATCTGTCTTAATACTACAGCAAAATTTTAATGATTTTTTAAACTGTCATCTGACAAGTCCCTTCTACACATTAAAAAAAAACTCATTTAACGCTTTTAACGTTCGTTTGTATGCTTTTGCTGTCGCGTTTTAATTAAAATGTTGCGCTCGTAGCGGAATTGAAAATTAGGGTACAGCGCTAATGTTATTGGCTTCGTTAATTTAATATTCGATTTCTGTGTTATTGTATGCGTTAATTACGTGCGCTGTTCTCAATATTCTCTTTACATATTGCTTAATTGCGAGAACTTCAAACTAATATGCGTCAGGTTTTTTACGTCATGTTTAATTTTGTACACAGGATATTTTTGTGCACATTAAAAGATATACACTCAGCACTGGGTGATTGAGGAAGAAGATGATGAATAGTAATAGAGTTGACAAACAACGAAATGTAAAGCAATCAGTTGCATTGCACCGTTAATAGTTATCAACGGTGCAATGCAACGGTAATCATCTACATTCCCCGATTGTATTGTAATTTGTTGTTAATTTTTTTTCAGTTTTGTAAATGTTGTTCGTATTCAAGGACTGTAAAATCTCTATCTCCGAACGAAGGATTTAGCGAGAAACGCCTTTGGGTTGGCGATCGCAGTTTGGGCAATGGTGTAGAGAAGTCGCTGCTGCCTGTGTTCTTCTGGCAGTACTACTTTAGTCGCCTCATGTGACACTCGTAGGACGATAAGAGGTGATGATGGCATTTTTTATAAAGTCCATTCGGCTCTAAGTTAATGTTTCTAACATGTTTATGATTACGCGTTACATTATACCGTTATTTGATTAAGGGTTAAAGACACACATACTGCACTTAAGGTTGTAATCTTTTGATCTCATCCGTCTTCATCCACATGAATTATTCGTCAGCGACAGTGTCGCCACCTCGTGGAAGCGGGCGCTCGATTTGCATTTTAATTGAACGTCGCGTGATGAAACATAACTGATATTAAGACAACCGTTCTGCGTCACCGTCTGTTGGCAATCATTTGTGCAATTAACAATGATTTGAGTGAATAATCTGAACATGAGTGTTCTTATGTAAGTAATTAAACAAGCGTCCTTCGGAGGTAGTGTTACCATTTAGCGCACAAATAGAAGGTCGAAACGTGTAGTTAAGTAATATTAGGGGTTAAAATATGAAATTGCCGTTTTGTATGGACGAAATCGAGAAAAGTCATTTTTCCATACTACCTTTTTTTTAGTTTTTTTAAAAACGCCTAAACCGTTTTCGATGCAATTAAAGGTGAAAGTTAGATGGTGATAAAGCTACTCATTATAGTATTTAAATTTCTGAAAATCAAAGTATATAATACAAATACACTTAATTGAAGCAAGAAGGTCAGCTGACACATTGTAAGGGGTCTTTTCAACGACTTCCTTTGAAGTAATAGGCACTAGTATTGCATTTTTTTTTAGTCAAAAGTTACTTTATTTAGTTTTTGATACAATACAAAAAGAATTACGCAATAATATGACTATACTTAAGAGCTATAAACAAAATAAAAAGTGGGAAAATAATCGGCAATTTCATACTTTAACCCCTATTACATTGCGAAGTAAACATTGTTTTTTTTTTGTAGTAATTATAGTTATAGAAAGAACTGTTTTTTTATAGTGTGATTATCATTTAGAGATGCTCTGGTGTCAGAGCTTTCCAAGCTGCCTATGATGCAGCTCCGGCAAGACTAGTATTTACGACAGTAGGCGGGACGCATTGCTTAACGTGCCCTCCCAGGCACGACTATAACCCCCTACCTTTTCCAAACTCAAGCCATTTTAGAAAATATCGTTTCCAAAATCGACCCGTCTGGGTATCGGACCCGGACTCTTGCGTAGTAGGTGGAACACCGGAACACTACAATAACCGGGTCAACAGGTATAATATTGCAGTGCTATCAAAAGATATACGAGGGCGGGTCAATAAGTCCGTGACTTTTGGAATAAAACACAGATTTTTTGATAAACAAATCATTTTATTTTTCAACGTAGTCTCCCTTGAGCTCTATACACTTTGTCCAACGCTTCTCCAATTTTTTTATCCCTTCCAAAAATATGATTTGTCGAGGTCCTCAAAATAGGCCATTGTTTGCGAGATGACTTCATCATTGGAGTCAAATCTTTTTCCACCAAGCCATTTCTTCAGGTTTGGGAACAAAAAGTAGTCACTCGGAGCCAAATCTGGAGAATAGGGTGGATGAGGGAGCAATTCATAGCCCAATTCATGGATTTTTGCCATGGCAACTGCACATGTGTGCACCCTTGCATTGTCTTGGTGGAAAAGAACTTTTTTCTTGGCCAAATGAGGTCGGTTTTTATTCAAATCGTCATTGAAGCGGTCCAATAAGTTGGCATAATATTCCCCATTGATTGTTCTTCCCTTTTGAAGGTAGTCAATGTGGATTATCCCACGTGCATCCCAAAAAACAGTCGCCATAACTTTATTGGCTGACAAACCCACCTTGGCCTTCTTTGGCGCCGATTCACCCTTAGAAACCCACTGTTTTGACTGTTGTTTGGTCTCTGGTGTGTTGTGATAGATCCATGTTTCGTCCACGGTTACAAAACGGCGCAAAAACTCCTCCATATTGCGATTAAACAACGCCAAACCTTCCTGTGAAGTTGTTACACGATTGCGTTTGTGGTCGACTGTGAGCAAACGCGGCACCCATCTTGCGGAAAGCTTTCTCATGCCCAATTGATCTTTTAAAATTGAAACCACTGAGCCATGCGAGATCCCTACGGCTTCCACAATCTCTTGCACTTTCAATCTTCGGTCGGCCGACACCAAATCGTGAACTTTTTCGATTGTTTCGGGTGTAGAGACCTCAACTGGGCGTCCAGGACGTTCGGCATCTTCAGTGCTTTTACGGCCACAACGAAGATCAGTAAACCACTTTTTTACCATTGAAATCGATGGTGCAGAGTCCCCATAGTATTTATCAAGCTTAGCCTTGGTCTCGGTAATGGTTTTTTTTCGCAAAAAATAATGCTTAATAAGCACACGAAATTCACCTTTTTCCATTTTTTCCTCAAATTACTGGGTAGTCTGATAAAAATAGCTGTCAAACACAAACTAACTAACGCAGCAAGTTCAAATTTTGATAGGAATCAACTGACAGATACCTGTTGACAGGAGTAGTGTTGCTTTTTCAGTAAAGAGGTCAGAAATTCAAAAAGTCACGGACTTATTGACCCGCCCTCGTACTTATGGACTACATACGCCAGTTAAGAACATTTATTCCTGATAATCTCCATGAGACACCGAAAAAAGGAGGTTTTTGACATAATCGCCACGCTTACTAGGCGAGTTGGCAATCGCAGTTTGGCCAACAGTTGAGAGTAAAATGCTGCTGCCCTTACACTCCTGGCTGTACACTTTTAGACGTCTCTTACGACACCAGTCGATTGATAAAGAATAGTGTTATTCTATTTTGTGACGAAACGATTAAAGCTGAGTAGAAGAACTTTTAAGCTCCTCTGTCATCTCTGCGTCATCAATATCTCTATTTATTGTATTTCATAATTACGTAAAATTTTTCAGGTAACGGTCGCGGCAATAATCATACGCTAACCATCCATACTGCAGTCCGGGTAAAACCTCGATTATCGGCTCGATGGAACCAGCACAAGTCAACCGTGAGGAGCACAAGCCACCGCCCCTAACCGATCCCCTCGGACGCACCACTGCATTCCAATTTAAAGTCGATTCCATAACCCAAGAGTTCATGCGGCTGAATGGATCCTATGAAATCTAATAATTCAGTAAAGTACTATCTTTATTACTGTGTCATGTGACGCCGGGGCGAAAGTTGAATAGCACGACCTTTTCTTTTCTTATGGACATCGAAAGAGGAGATCAAGGTAATATTGCTAAAAAAAAGACGGGAAGCAGCGTCCCATCTCCAACGTGTCAACAAAGCATAGTAAAGTAGTAACAGCCTATAATCATCCTACTGCCTGCCGTCATTCATTACCACGCTTGCCAAATGCGGGTTGGTCATCACAAACCCGAGCAACGTTCGAAAATTCGAAACTTTTTGTTGCCCGACCCGGGCCTGGTATTTAAAACACTAGACTAACGGGGCGTAGGATTATACATAGGATTATGGTTAAACCTTCTAGACAAATCATGATTATCTACTTACTTGAAGAACCAACCACCCTTAAAGCGACAATCCGGATCTGCAAACTCATACGTTCATTGGCAAAGTACTGGGTGCGAACATATTGGGGATACAAGGATCGCATACATTATTAATTACCTATATTATTATCCATTTGTAGAAACATGCCTCTCCAAAAGAAACATTTTGCCACAATCTCTATGTTAAGCCCGTGATTGCAGTTTGGCCTGGCTCTTCTGACAGTATACCTCTTAAGAAACCCAGACACCCGTAGAAAGAGAAGAGGCACCATCCTACTTTTTGTGGCGTCACCCCACGACACCAGTTTATTGAAACCCAGTTTTTTTTTTTCTACGAATACTCCCTGAAATACATGATTGCGACATAACCCTCTTTCCCCCCTTTTACTCGTAGGTAGCTCGTACGATCGACCCGCGGTTCGGAACACTTCACACGGGTCACTGAATTTCGATTTCATAACCCCTCTAGAGGCTCATTACTGCAATTGAGTTTTTATTTACTTGATGCAGCCGCAGTGGGCCGATGATATTAATTATCCGCGATCATCATATCATCATATCAGCCGAACGACGCCCACTGCTGGGCATAGGCCTCCCCTAAGGATCTCCACAACGATCGGTCCTGTGCTGTCCGCATCCAGCGGCTTCCCGCGACCTTGATCAGATCGTCGGTCCACCTTGTAGGGGGCCTGCCCACGGAACGTCGTCCGGTACGCGGTCGCCATTCGAGAACCTTTCCGCCCCAAACGGCCATCGATTCTCCGCGCTATGTGTCCCGCCCACTGCCACTTCAACGATGCAATCCTTCGAGCGATGTCGGTTGTTTTAGTTCTCCTGCGGATCTCATCATTTCTGATTCGATCGAGTAGGGAAATACCAAGCATCGCTCTCTCCATTGCTCGCTGGGTGATCTTGAGCCTTCTTATGAGACCCATAGTAAACGACCACGTCTCACTCCCATAGGTCATTACTGGCAACACACACTGCTCAAAGACTTTCGTCTTGAGACACTGAGGTATTTCGGACTCGAATATATGCCGGAGCTTCCCGAACGCTGCCCATCCGAGCTGGATTCGACGAGAGATCTCTTTCTCGAAGTTGGACTTACCTAACTGGACTATCTGTCCCAGGTAAACATAGTGGTCAACAACTTCGAGTGCAATGTTCCCAACGTTAACTGGAGCGGGTGCAACATGGGCATTTAACATGATTTTCGTCTTGTCCATGTTCATCCTAAGACCCACTCTTTGAGAAGCATTACCGAGATCTTCGAGCATAATGTTCAGGTCTTCCAAGGTCTCAGCCATAAGAACTACATCATCGGCAAATCGCAGGTGTGTTAAGTATTCGCCATTGATGTTGATGCCGCGTCCTTTCCAGTCCAGAAGCTTGAAAATATCCTCCAACGCAGCTGTGAACAGTTTCGGAGAAATAACGTCTCCCTGTCTCACACCTCGCTGTAGTTGGATCGGATTAGAGCTCTGGTTCTGTAATCGGACCGACATGGTGGCGTTTTGGTATAAGTACTTTAGCACCTCGATGTACCTGTAGTCTATTTGGCACCTTTGGAGAGACTGCAGCACTGCCCAGGTCTCAATCGAATCAAAGGCTTTCTCATAGTCCACGAACGCTAAGCAAAGTGGCAAGTTATACTCTTCGGTCTTCTGTATAACTTGCCGCAGCGTATGAATGTGGTCTATGGTACTATAGCCTTTTCGGAACCCGGCTTGTTCGGGAGGTTGGAAGTCGTCGAACCTGCGAGTGAGACGATTCGTAACGACTCTCGAAAACAACTTATAGATATCCGCGATAGTATAAATAAATTGAATAAATGTGGACAACATCACGTACGCTCTGTAACCAAAGCAAGTAACTTTTGAGGTCGTCAAAATTCATATATATGTATCATACATAAAAGCGTAATATGGAAACCGTTTTAAGTGCAAAGATGAAATTTAGCAGGAAGGTAGTTTACAGTTAGTAGACAACTGCTAAGGACAAATCTTACGACAGGGCCTGATTAAGAAGGCAAAGTCAATGTAGTCGTGTTACTCAAAATTCACAGATGACTAATGATTGACTCACAACGCACAAACTTAACTAGTTGATACTGGGATAAGATAATTTATAGAGATGAATTACCATAGTGTACATAGGATTTTTAAATCACAATTATTTTTATTTTTGGGGTATAAGTATTATACTAAAAAAGCAAAACATAGAAATAAAAATTATTCTAAAATGTTAATGTATTGATGGCAATGAGACTCTAGATCTATTAAAATATTATTCTTTTTTGTGTGATTATCAATCAAGCATAGTTTTGATTAAGAGTTTTTCAAGTCTCCTTTTAGTCCTTGGACATAGTACCTGCTTGCCGATGCACGATGATAATCTAACCATCCCTTCCAGACGAAAGCCAATGAAGAAAAGATTGTGTCCTAAATCGACTTACCGAAAAACGCATTCGGGACCCTCGTGTAGTAGACGGTAACTAAGACACCAGAAGTCTTTAAATAAATAAATAAATGTGGACAACATCACATACATTGTTCTGATACTGAAGTGAGTGACTACGAGTCAATGATATTTTAAAAGTAATAGATATGTTACATGCGCTCTCAATATGCGTCCCTAAAACGTCACAACTGTGCCGTCTTTTCAAACCCATGAAAGAGAAAGTAATTGTTCTTTTCACGAGTATGACAAGGACAAAATAAGAATTACGCATGTGTGCATTTGTTCGCAAGTGGCACATATATTTCGATAGTTTTGTAAGGGCATAACCTATCTATACTTTTTAAATATCATTGCTACGAGTATTTAAAGCACGTCTTGTTTTGTTGAAATCAGAAATAAGGAAGGCCATGCTCCCAGGCCCGAGAAAATGTATAGAAAAATCACTTTTTCTACATTGACCCGTCCGGGAATCGAACCCGGGACCTCGGAGCAGGCAACACCTTCAAAACCGGTGTACACGCCAATCAGCCACGGAGGTCGTAATTTCGCATTCGAGTCAGAGGCTTTAGTACTTTCCGACCGATCAATCATCTGTCACCTTGGACGAATAAAGTCTGTCACTTCGTCACACTGTCTCGTATGAAGGTTTACCGATAGGGTTCTAAACCACAAGTTCAAACGGAAAATCTAAATTTTTATCAATAACTTCGCGAGTATCTAAAAGGCATAATATGATAAAATAAATTCAACCAATGAAAAAAAGAGTAGGTACCTACTACCTTCTTGTGCACATAATAAACACGAGCTTTCGCACACATAACATAAAAAAAAACAATCATACGCTTACTAACATTAATGTTTAGGCAGAAGTATGAGCATTTTCTCATAACCTATGTGGCGCACCTAACCCACTTGTATCGCCTTTCTAACATTTTTCCGTGTTCTGTACAGACTATGGCGCATAAATTTATAAGGGCTTAATAAGCGGCTTACATTTTTTGTTTAAACATTTCAATAAACTAAAAAGGTTAGATGTACTTTCACTGATATTAACATAGAAAGAAAGAAAGAAAGAAACGTTTAATTGGCCACAAGCACATTACAGTAGGCATAGACGAAATTACAGCTAGACAATAGAGCATAAGAGACAAAACAATATATAAAAAAACAAATTGACAAGAAAATATGGCCAATTTGGTCCCACCTCAGCATGTGCTGCAACGAGCCAAGGGCCGCTGCAGCGCTGGTATTCTGGTGGGACCCATATGAGTGACATAACAGACGCACAAAGAGAAAAAAAAAAGATACAATTGCTATTTGTATTCGTAACGTTATAATTACATAAAAAATTAAAAATAACGTTACTATATGTGAGGCAATTTTTTTTGGGAAAAGTAAAATGGATGATAGAATAAAAAGAAATAAAAACTATCAGTAAAATATACTTACTGTGATCATCAGTCCCAAATATCGAAAGTTCATACTTACTCTTAACAAGAATATTTACGACATTGATTAGTACCTAAAACTTTAAATGTGTTAACTGCTTATCAGGTTAATTTGAACAGTGTTTTCCTGGACAATTCAAACGCCATACTTAGTTTTCAATATAGTCAATGCAGTCATACTCTTTAATCAGAGATCTTTGAGCTGAAAATGGCATCCGGCCAAACGACTCACCTGTTGGTATGGTCAGCGTCTCGTACTACAATCACTTGGTATACACCAGAGGGGTATACTTGGCAGCCTCTCCTAATGTAATAGCTTTTATTCAATATTCAATGAAAGATATTAACAGCCTTTTTAATGTTGAAATGATAGATTTTTAACGGATTTAATTAACTATTCTGATTTTACATTTTATTTTTATTTACCTCAACGTTCTACCTGATAAAACTGGAAGGTAAAATGCAATTTTCAAAACATTGATAGTAATATATTTGTAATATCACAAAATAATTGGTAATTGCATATGTAAGCACCAATACAAGTATTGATGATTCCCCAAAGGTGTATGATAAATATTATTAGGGGTTAAAGTATGAAATTGCCGTTTTGTATGGACGAAATCGAGAAGTCATTTTTCCATACTAACAATTATTTAGTTTTTTTAAAAACGCCTGAACCGTTTTCGATGCAATTAAAGGTAAAAGTTAGATGGTTACAAAGCTACGCATTATCGTATTTAAATTTCTGAAAATCAAAGTATATAATACAAATATACTTAATTGAAGCAAGAAGGTCAGCTGACACATTGTAAGGGGTCTTTTCAACGACTTCCTTTGAAGTAATAGGCACTAGTATTGCGTTTTTTTTTAGTCAAAAGTTACTTTATTTAGTTTTTGATACAACACAAAAAGAATTACGCAATAATATGACTATACTTAAGAGCTATAAACAAAATAAAAAGTGGGAAAAAATCGGCAATTTCATACTTTAACCCCTATTATTTAACCATAGTTGAGCTTCACAACAAAATAATATTAAAATATGACGTAGTGTTGTTCTCATCTTAAAACTTTGTTTTCAAACATTTCTTCCAGAGCCCTCTTGAAACTCCAGCACTCTCGACAACGTTCCTCCAGTCACAATTACTGAGGAGTAGGAAAAAGTCCAGTAATTATGAAAATCCTTTATCGGATTTTGCTGATTATATTTAAAATGGGGAAAGGTACTTGAAAACAATACCTTTTCGGCCGTTCGGAACAAAGAGAGAATGACGAAGACCATTAATCAGGTAGCTGCTTTCCATATAAAAGAGCAGAGTTTTTTTTAGATAAAAGCTCTAAAGCGCTCATGAAAATCACTTTGAGATTTAACGACTATTTATTGGAAAATTAAAGCTCAGAACTGTACTTTATCATTAAAAATTCTTCTGTCTTGAAACAGTCCTACACCCAAGTTAAGTCTGATAAAAGTGAAAATTTGAAAACAGATGACGGAACTAACACACTCCGTAAATTTGTAAGGTTGCCTACATATATCCTATTTAATGGTAAGCCAAGGCTGGTACGAATCGCCAATCTGAACTAAATCGAAAGAGTGTTCTAATTCTAGTTTGGTAGTAGAACATATCGATCAAATCAGATGTAGACACGCAGTTGTATGTAAATATTTTCTTCTATTTCATTTACTAAAAAAAAAATCTATTTATGTGGCTCAAGAATACAATATACGAGTAATAGCAAAAACTCTTTTCTTCATACTTTACTATTGTCTAACTACGATGGTCAACCTGCTTGCCAAGCATGGCGATTTCGGCAATGTTTTCTTTTGGAGAGGCTTGTGTTTAGCGGTGGACTGATCAAGGATGATAATGATGATATCCCTTCAACCTACAATCTTAAAAATGTAAATTATATCATGACATGTCGAATATCATGTATACAGATGCAGTGGCATATTCAGATCGCATCTGTCGCCGATGCATCACTCGAGGTGTTGCAATCTCGAAGCTTCACTCGGTACTTTGTTTAGCATATTCCCTAGTACCCAGAAATATTGAGAACAAAAGCAACTAAGAAAATTGACAGTTTTAATGTTAGAGAACGATAAATCATACTTATACCTACAGGATGAAATTTTAACCACTTTCCAAAAATTTTATAGGCGTTCAGTATCCTATTTGTATATATTTTATTTGTATTTAAAAATGTAAATAAAGTTTTCACCCGAAAATTTTTTCGCAACACAGTTTTAAATTTTTACAGTTTTAGGGCTTAGTTATTCAGGGAAAATCAAAAACTTATGATTAGTATCGTAATGAATGAATGTGATGTGCATTGCGTAAAAAAAGTGTTGCTAGGCGGCCGTATCAAAAATTTTAGATTTTTGGCGGACTATTTCTAAGTGCCTTATCTTGATATTTTTGTACTGGGCTATACCAAAAGAAAAAATACGTCATTTGTTTTTTGTCTCGTAGATTGATATATTAAAATTTGGAAGTTGGTTAAAATTTCACGTATTATTTAGGGTATAGAAGCTGTTCTACCCGTTAAATAGTAAAGATAAACAACTAGTAAAATTAAAATCGAGGGAGTTAATTCTACATTTTATATAACACCTTCTAATAAAATAAAAAAATAAATTTACAGTTTTATCTGAATGTCCAGGATACTTTACAAAATGTCCTTTCATTGCCAGGAACGCCAATCTACAACTACAAATTGCAAATTGCGACTAATGATATTAGCTATCACCGCATCATTACATACAACCTTTACATTTTTGTGACAAAAAAACGTTACTCAGCCGAAACGGCTTACTTACGCACAATATAAATCATATTAATAATTGAGGTTCCGTATCCTTCAATGGTAACAATCAATAGGCACACGCACTGATGAATAGTTGATGTAACCTCCAGGGTCAGGCCTTGACCAGGGTTCTGCTGGCAACGAGCCAGCAAGGTCGCCCTTCGCCCCAATCGATGGAAGCATCTCCCGGAATAAGCGCGGTTACAGTATTAATGCAATGTCGGTTTGGTCCAACAAAAAATGTTTACAAAACCTTTTTCACTAAATAAAATGGAACATCTCATATGTTATGTGTCTTTGCTTTCTGCTTTGACACGGATTTCTATCATTTTTAAAATAAAGAATAGGCCTGTCAGTGTTTTAATGTACGAGTATGCAAATAAAGAAGGTCCCTACAAGTAGTAACTTTACATATTACTGCATACAAGTTGTCCATGTCGCTAGAAGAATTAGTGTAATTTTTGTTCTTTTCACAATATGAATTCATGATATACTATTAAAATGCAATAATTTTAAGGAAAGATAGTAGACTTAATTTTATTATTCGTGACTAAATAAGAGAAGGGATTACTTCAGGGCATATTGGACATATTTTTTAATTTCCCAGACATAAACCCGTCTTTAACATAAGTTAACGCCGTGCTGGGTATATTTTAAAAGTCCGGTAAATCCATCTCTACACGTGACTGAAAATTATGTACCATCTGCTTTTTTTTTTTAAGAATTGCACTTCTCATTTCAAACAATTATTTTATAATTCTGCTTACACTTTGAACACTCGACACTATACACTCTACAGCAGAATTTCTACATGACAGATAACTTACGGTTATAAAATAATCAAAGCAGAAGTACCGTCTTCCAACAAGACAGTGGTGCAATTCCCTTAACCTGTCAGAAGATTCTCTTTGTTAACGAAAGCGCAAGTTCGTGCTGGCGCGAGCTGCGCAAAGCGAGCACGCCGCAATTAATCGCAATCAAAAGTTGCTCAGCTTTCTAAATCGATGTGCTCTACGTTGATTAAGAATTGTACAACTATAAATCTGCTGGAAAATCAAATGTTTTACATGATGTTATTTCAAAACGTTTTGGCCAAAATACGTGGGTGTGACGGATTCTATGTAGATACAAAGAGCCAATTTCAGAGTTTCATCATTAAAACTTACAATATAAATTTGTAAGACAACAAAATATATCTAAATTTACTTCCACATAAAACTTTATCATGACCATACCAAACAAAACAAAAAAAGAATCAACCAATTCGATCGGAAGTACTACATTTTGGTAATTCATTTTTATTTATAGAGCTTTGGTACGAATATAGTTTGAGACACATAAGTCGCATTGCCCCTGACTCCACGTTATTAGGTAAGCCTTTATCGTGTGTGCATAAAAAGCTCGCGGCATATATTACGCACGTTTTTCTCACCCCAATTTACATAACATTAATAATTACCTTTACCAGCCACATCTTATACGTTTCGCGAGTTCCCCAGGGGGCGCTACTGCTGACTCTTTTCAAACGCAATAAAGGGTTTATTGAGCTTTCTTTGCTCCTTCCGTTAAGTTCCTTTACACAACGAATTCGACGTTTCGTATCTCTAAATTTATGGCGGGAATAAAAACTGAATCGAACTTAGAAATGATAATAACTCAAAACTGTTCAATGAAGAGCTTACCGTTACGGAATACCGTTATATCTAAAAAATTTGTTTTTGTGTAACGGGGTAGAAAATATCGCAAAAAGTTGATTACGTTAACATTAATATTACCAGTATTTTTATCATTACGATTGAGGCCTTTGCAGTTTTCTTGGTCAAATCTAAATAGATGAGCTTATCAAGATGTACACATTTATTTTAACAGATCTTCTCTTGACGGAAGTTATACAGTTCTGCTTCAATAAACTGCTCAAATAAGTCGCATAATAATATAAGTACTCATTTATTACCAACATGTTTAACGTTTATAACTCTGTAACGATAATAAATAAAGCTATCTTTATGAAAATACCGTTAAGTTTCTTCTTATGGTTTGATTATTCTTCCAGGCACAGTCAGGTGGTGACGAAGCACGACAATCAAGCCCTTCTACTTATGGAAGTACTACTTGTGTCCAGCAACAAGCAATTTAGAAATTATCGTTTCCTTGACAAACCCGACCGGGAATCGACCCACCCTTGGTTCTATTGTCATCTAGTCTTAGTAATTTAGTACTAATGTAGTGCTTAACAGTAATTGTTGGTGCCAAATAAATATTTTTTCTTTCTTTCCTTGCGAAGTAGGCGGATCACCACACTACTACATCAAACGGGCTTGATGCCCGCTGTTTTAATTTTGAATTGTCCTTTATATAAATAGATCTTTCTAAATCTTTTATTTAATAAAAACAGTGTCTTTCGTCTAACACTATTTTTAATATTTTTATTACGCGTTGTTTCCACACTGGAGCGGTTAGGTCAAACTATGCTGCTTACTCCGTCATACACAGAATCGTGAACACTTTTGAAAAGGCATTTAGTGATACTGGTATTTTTTCTTGAAACGAACCCATTTCATCTCATATGTATTGGAAAAACTACCTCAGATTCGTGAGCCACCCTAGTAAACAGAGCATCCCACACTCAACTCACATTCACACTTACAATTACTCACACACATCACTCACACTTACCGGTCATATTCTCGCGCATTTCATTCTTTTGTTACTAAGTAGTAGATATTTTCTTCGTGTAGCCTGCACTGTTAGCACATGAGTAAACTGTTAGACCGTCCTTTATATAAATTTTAATGTGACAAACTTTTTAATTGGCTATTTAAGAATTTTATTTTTAGTATTTTATGTAAAATAATAAAAGCTGTAAAGTTTGCATTTAAACAAATAAAAAAAATGACGTTGTGTGTGTGTGTATGTGTGTGTGTGTGTATGTGTATGTGTGTGAGTGTATGTGTATGTGTGTGTCTGTATGTGTATATTTCTTTTAAAATGCTCTGTGATAATTATACTATACAAGATAGTACATGTTAACGGCCTATAATCATCCCACAATACCAAGTTACCATAGCAATTCTAGGCATTGTATAAATATATAGGCATAATCACCACGCTTGCCAAATGCGTGTTGGTATTTAAAACACTAGACCAACGGGGCGTTATAAAGGCAAGATAGTACATATTTCGGGTTAAACTAAAACCATCCCCTTGCTACGAGCGACCGGTTAGGAGCTAGATTATTCATGTAAGAAGCCGTCTTTGATATGATGCTGATTAAAAACTTCTACTTACAAAACTTCACGGACTGCACAGCTTCTGGCACGAGTCTTTTAACGGAGTTTAATTAAAACTAATTACCTACTTAAATATTGAAGACAAAAGTTTATATCGACGGCGAAGTACCAATACCTCCTAACTAACATTTTTCGAGAAATGCACTTTTTTATCGTTTTAAATTTAAAGGCGTTATTCGCATGTTTTAGTAAAATCTCCTATGCGTATACTGATATGCAACCGCATCAAATTAAAATGTGGAAATATCTCTAAACTTAATTTACGTGTTTTTTTACGACATTACCTCCTAACTGTTGTAAGACACGTCTATACGTATTCGTCGTTTGCTTCTGACTGGCTTTGGCGGCGACATGGCGCGATGTCCGTTTGGGCGGGGGTGCGAAGAGGCCGGAGGGAGGGTACCATAACATTGAATCGTCAGTTGCGGAGAAATCGTGTTTAAACGTGTTTGTTGTGTAAGTACGGGGTGAAAATAATTGTGTTTTTGGTGTTATTTACGAGTTGACAAGCTGTAAAAGATCACAGGTAATAAATACAAGTTATTTCATATGATATGAGTAGTATTTTGTTTATTTTGTGATTATAATTAAACATTTCGAGTCTCCTTTGTATAGATAGGATGTATTTCTTCTATGTTTTAATTTGTTTGATGTATTTAGGAGGTATTGTCTTGTCTTTCTTTTAGTAAAATGTCTCGAATGGCAAGGCGTTATCAGGGAGTACGAGCTGGACAGATGCTTAACATGCTGAAAGTCCATGAGAAGATTACACAGCCTCAAGCTATTATTTCTCCTAATCCAGGTAAATTTCCAATAACATGTTTTATTTCTTACCAATCTAGAGATTTATGACTGGTGTTTGTAAAAAAATGCTAGAATTAAAATGTTTTGACATCTTTTCAGATACCCTTGATCAAGTTTCACCAGAAATAAGGTCATTTAAATGCATTAATGAATTTCAAGTAACAAAGAGGTACAAGATTTCTAGATCGAATTCACTTTCAAGCATTCCAAAGCATCATCATTTTATAAGTCAACGACGACGTTGTTCTTCACTGCCACCTACAATTACAGTACACTACGGTAAACGAACCAATATTGATAATTATTTGTCTGATTTGCGTTTTGTTGATAGAGGACGTAGTTTATCATTATCGGCTCTCACTTCCGATGATAACAAAGACTACGGTAAAAAACGATGGTGCTCAGTTCCAAATTCTTTTTTTTTCAATTACGAGTATTCTCCGATATTCGAATCTGAATCTAACTTAATAGAAGAAACGTATTCTTATGATGGCGATTATTCAGGCAATGATAGTGATGTAACTTACTGTCCTGATCATAATCAGGACTCGGACACTTCTGATCCAGATTCAAACAGTTCAAGTCAAAGTTTACTTTTAAATCAGCCATCCACGTCATCGGGTATTTACCACGGTAATCCAAACGAAGGAAAGAAACGTAAAAACGAACGTGACCCGGATAGCTGGAAGAAATTAAAAAATAAGAAACTTCGTATGTTAGGCGAGGAATATTTGGGATACACAAAGCCAAAAAATAGAAAACTAAAACAAGATAAAGTACGACCTGCTAGAAAATTAGGAGATAGGTGCAATTCGGAGTTTTGTAGGAAGAGTAAGTTGCGACATTGTGAGAAATTTGATGATGAAAAACGTCAGGAATTGCATAATAGTTTTTGGAAAAATATGAACTGGGACCAGCGCAAAGTCTACGTAGCTGGTCTTGTAAACCGAAAAGTTACAACACGTAAAACCAGTGATCTGACATCGAGACGTGAAGGTACGTTCGATTACTTTTTACCAATGAACGAAGGTCAAAATTTACAGATTTGCAGGATAACATTTTTAAATACTTTATGCCTAGGGTCATACACAGTTCAATCTTGGATCAAAAAGTCGCATGCTAGAGTAATTCCATGTCAAGAAATACAAAATTGTAGCAGGACTAGAACGCAACGGTCTGATTCACAACGCAAGCTTCTAACCGTACGCAACTTTCTAGATAATATACCGAAGTTACCATCACACTATGCAAGAAAGGAAACTACAAAATTATATTTGGAACCTATTTACCGTTCTCTGAGCGATCTATACAGACAGTACAAAAAATATTGCACTGAGAACGAAGAGCCTGTAGTTTCGCGCTTTACTTTCGAGAAACTGTTTCACGAGAAAAATCTTTCTCTATACACCTTAAAAAAGGACATGTGCGATACCTGCTGTGGCCATGCTGTTGGGAATGTTAGCACTTCTGATTATGAACAACACATTAGGCGTAAAAATAGAGCGAGGCAAGAGAAGGAAACAGATAAAAGGAAGGCTATATCTGGCGAATTCATTTTGCTATCTATGGATTTGGAGTCTGTAAAAGTGTGCCCTTATCTAACAGCTAGCGAACTATACTTTAAAACGAAGCTTACATGTCATAATTTTACAATGTATGACCTAGTTACCCACCAAGCTTCCTGTTATTGGTTTGACGAAACAAGCGCTGATCTTAGTGCTAGTACGTTCACATCTTTTGTGTCCGATTACATCCTCAGATATTGTTTGCCTAAAGGGTTACCTATAGTCATTTATTCAGATGGATGTACCTATCAAAATAGAAATAAAGTAATGGCAAATGCTTTGTTGAATATTAGTGTTGAGCATAATCTGACTATCACACAAAAATATTTAGAGCGAGGGCATACACAAATGGAATGCGACGCAGTCCATGCTGCAATCGAAAGAAAGCTGAAAAATAGGGAGGTACATCTACCCAGTGATTATATAACTATCACGAAGGAGGCACGCATAAATCCTTTTCCTTATGAAGCTATCGAAGTAAATTATGACTTTATAAAGGATTTCAATAACAAAGGACATTGGAGGTACAACACAATAAGACCAGGTCGTAAAGCTGGCGATCCTGTGGTGGTTGACTTAAGAGTTATCCAATACAGGCCAAATGGAAACATTTATTACAAAATAAACTATGAAGACGAATGGTCCGAATTACCTATAAGACCAAAAAAGCTAAATTCTATAGCTTATTCTAGTTTAAATGTTGCGCCAATTCCCATAGCTTCAGTTAAATTTAATCACCTGCAACAATTAAAAGAAGTATTGCCAAGAGATTGTCATGCATTTTATGACAGTTTACCTCATGAGTAACTTTGGCAGAAATGATGTTCTTTTATCTGATTTGATAGAATTTTGATATCTTTTTATTTTCTTTTGAATAGTTCTGTTCAATTCTAATATTCAGCCATAATTAAGCCAAAGGTATTCCCTTTAATGATTAGGATGATTATTAAATGTTTAATTGTTTTTTTTCCGTAGTAATAATTGTAATTACTTAGTTACATTTAGTTTATTAGATTTAATAATTAAATCTCTTGACAATACCTTTTGTTCATAGTGATTAATTATTTTCTGTCTAATTTGATTCATTATTAATAACCTTTTTATTTTGCTCTGAATTATTTTATTCAGTGGTAATATTCAGCTATAAATTACTAAAAATAGTTGAATTGTTTTTTCTTTAATCAAAGTAATTATGGCTCAGTTACTTTGTTTGTATTTTTTTAATTTAATTAAAGGTTTTTATTCAAAATATCGGTATTTGTTATTTCCATTACCTCCTAAATATCGTATCATTATCACACGAAGACGATAATCACAAAATAAATACCTCCTATCTAACCGAAAACACACTATATTATCATAAAATATATGAATACAGCGTAATATATATTGCATACATTATTCTTATTCCTAATAAATAAATATACTATTAAAATTTACACTTAACAAAAAATTAAACGTTTTTTTTAGTTTCTGTAAACTTATGAATTTACTAGTTAGGAGTTATTGGCACTTCGCCGTCGATATGATAAATATTTAATAACTTGACTCTAACGGCTTCCGTGGCGGAGTGGCGCACAAACCGGTTTTCAAGGTGTCACCTGCTCCGTGATGGTCCTAGGTTCGATTCCCGGACGGGTCAATGTAGAGAAAAAGTATTTTTCCTGGTCTGGATGTTTTTGTTACCTCCGTTATGACTGTTTTCCACAATATACCAGTGCTTTCAATAGGTACTTACTTTGGCAACAAAACAATGTATGTGACATCCACATTTATATTAGGGGTTAAAGTATGAAATTGCCGTTTTGTATGGACGAAATCGAGAAAAGTCATTTTTCCATACTAACAATTTTTTAGTTTTTTTAAAAACGCCTGAACCGTTTTCGATGCAATTAAATGTGAAAGTTAGATGGTTATAAAGCTACGCATTATAGTATTTAAATTTCTGAAAATCAAAGTATATAATACAAATATACTTAATTGAAGCAAGACGGTCAGCTGACACATTGTAAGGGGTCTTTTCAACGACTTCCTTTGAAGTAATAGGCACTAGTATTGCCATAGATTTAATATACTACTGATAGATTGGCAATGAAAAGAGACAGAATACAATGCAGCTATACGATAGAACGAGATAGATCACAAGGCCGTTCACGTACACGCTAAGAACCCGTAGCGTTTTTCTGAGTTCTGACGTCTGTCACGCGCAACACAATATTCCCTTTAGTTTTACTAGTTTCATTTTTATTATTGTAAAAAAGTGTCGAGTTGATGTATTTTCATTAAGGTTACATGTTCAGTACCTGGAAGTAACTCATCTAAAAAAGGGAACCAACATAATTGTACATTTCACACGTCAACACACAATCGCGATTATCAGCAGCAAAATGCAATGTTTCAGAGCTTTGACTAAAATTGTGTATACTAATTGATAGGGCATTTCACCAGGACAAGGATTTAAATTCATATGAATTCAATTAAAAATAATATCAAATACGTGAATTTCAACAATTACTAACGTCACTTTTGTATTTTAGTGATTGACGTTGTCGATGATATCTTATCGACATTTCATTAGCTGACATATTTCACATTGTAAACCGCATACAGCCTAAATTGTTAAAATACGTTAGAAAAGGTTGAAATTGCCTAATAGAAAAGAATGTTCGCCCAATAAATATTCAAGCATTTGCAGTTTACATTTGGACCCTAAGTGTTTTTAACACAGAGGCGATCAGCCTGTAATATTACGCTCTGGATCAATGTCCATATTGTTCAAGCTCCCATCAATCCCCATTAGTTAAACATTAAATATATGTATATTTAGTGTACGTTTGTAATGTGTAATTGAAAAATAAATATCAGTTTTATTTCAACTTAGGCGATCGCGATCGCAAAATGAGGCAAAATTGTTAAATACTGGCAAGTAAAGCCTACGATATTTTTAACAATAAATTGATTTTGTTCGGGGATAAGTAATTATAAAATAAAAAACATATCTAGGTATTTACTTGCAGTTTTTTGGCGTTCTTTTAATAATACTATAAAATAAGTCACCTGCGTCAACGTAAACTGTGTCGATGGAATCGATATCGAAAGCAAGCAGACAATGCAGTACCTGCACTATTTATCTCACGCACATGCTCACTTTATGCACACTAGCGTAACCTAGTTTTGGTCTCGTTTTCAGGATTCAATTGCCAATCTATCATCTATATTAAATCTATGAGTATTGCATTTTTTTTTAGTCAAAAGTTACTTTATTTAGTTTTTGATACAATACAAAAAGAATTACGCAATAATACGACTATACTTAAGAGCTATAAACAAAATAAAAAGTGGGAAAATAATCGGCAATTTCATACTTTAACCCATAGGGGTTATAGTTATAGTATAGTTATAGTTATTTAGTCATATAATAGTTATAGTTATTTGTTTCTAGTTAGTTTCCGATATTTTGGCATCAAAAACTAAATATATGATACTCATATGCTTTAACTGCCATGGCTCGGTACAACATAAACTACTACCGCGGAAAAAAAAACACACCGATATCGATCAACTTTATCTTTGAGGCCTCTGCCTCGAATTTTGCGGGCAGCGGTGCGGGAGCGGCGCGGCATTGCAATTAATGTATGCGCCCGAGCGAGTTTTGTCCCGCGGGCGAGCGGCGGGAGTATACATTTGCCGCACCCGCGCCGCTGCTCGCAAAATTCAAGGCAGAGGCCTTATTGTAATTTATGAAGTACTAACAAACGAAAGACAACACGTCTGCCTATCCCCCAGGACGGCCGGAGCACGTCTGTTCAAACATGGCTACGTGGGGTCGCGAGCGGGACCGGCAGCCGCTGTGGTGTCCACATTCAGGACAAAGAAACCATCTTATTTTACTTTATACATACCATACAAGCTCTTTCGCGTGACTATCATCCTTATTTTTTATTGTGATTATTACGTTCCGACGAACGTTAAAAGAATAGCACCATCTCTTCTCTTGTGGGTAACGAAAGAGGCGACTAAAGGAGTAGGAGTGCCCGAAGAAACGGGGCAGCAGCATCTTTCCTCTACCATTAGGAGAGTTAATTGCCATCAGTAAATATTAGGTCTAACTACTTTGGAATATTATGGCCGATTTAATTAGATCGGTCCAAGGATTTAAGGAGTGCGATGCGTAGATGATTTTGAACTAGCCATCACATTTTCCTTTTATTTATTTAGATTGTTAAGACGTTTACAATGAAATACAGTCAAGCAGTAAAGCGTTCTCTACGCCGCGGAGCGCGGTCATAAAAAAATAAATTAGTATCGATCCCATTTTGTTCCTGAACGTAATAAAAGCCATTTAATCTAGAGACAATACAATTTCAAAGGTACTAGTAGCCGCTTATTGGATAGTTTCAAATTCGTTTGTCAATTAATAAACATTTATTTGATTACCCGACCGACCGTATTTGGGTGTCTTAAATCATAGCGTAAAGCGACTAGCGAGGCGGGTGATGATTCAGAAACGACTACAGAGTTTTTAATATTACAAATATTTTTTATTACATCTCAAACGGTTATATATATAACCGTTTTAACCGTTTGAGATAACCGTTTCAAACGACCGTTGCTATATAGACGTTTTGATGATACTTTCATAGAAACCAAAAAACATTTTATTTTCTTGACAGTGAAAAAACTGAAATGACATCGAAGAAAACTTTTTATTAAAATTCGAGTATTGTTCTCTGGATTTTCAACGAAACTCTATGATCTTATTCAACTCAAACTTTCAGACTGACAGACAAAAATTATACAGTATTACATAACATATTTCAATTACAAGTACAAAGGTATTGTTTTGACTTCGTAGAGGTACTATAAATAGAAGCCCATATTTGAATTACAAGACGACCTCTCGTTCACGCGCTCACTCCATTAAACGCGGCGCGTGAGTACACACCAATTGTATGCATACCCACAACGAAGAAGGTAAATAACCCCTGATGGCTGGACGTGACCACAGCCGAAAACAAACCCACCTGTATAACATTTTTTCACCTTTTTTGATACGTTTATACAACTAAAAAAAGAACGTTTGCACACGATTCATAGAAACAAAGGTAAAGGTATGAATTAGTAATAAATTAATAGAAAATCTTTTAAAACAAGCCTTCAGTTGCTTGTAATTTAATTTAGATACAAAGAAAAATGAATGATTTTTTCTCATCAAATAAATCTGTATGAATAAAAATTTTTCGTCAAAAAGCGCCAGCGTAATACTCGACCGGCTCTGAGTTCTGACTATATTATGACTTACATTTTATGCGGAGTACAAAAAAAACAAAAATTGCGAGAATAATACTAAAAAGTTAAAAACAACACTTTTCTTTTCCAATACAAAACTAGAAAGTGGAATGCCAATAACATACGAGTATTTTGTCAGGATGAATTCCGTCGGGGCAATTATAAAACCTTTAAGAATAGTAATGAATAAAAATTTAAATAATCTATGCAAGTAACTCTTCTTGAGTCCATGCTACACAAACAATAAACATTAAATATTGAAGTTTTTAATATTAAGTTTTATCTGATAACACTAGGAAACTATACGTTGCAAAATCCAATTGCAGTGAGGTTTTACTATAAAGATTTCTTTATTGTTAAGGTCAAATTTACCTTTCTACCTTCAATTATACCTACAAACCATCCACTATGATAGCTACTATACTACACAAATGCTCAGCTCTGCCACAAAGCGGTAAGTCAGCAAGGCCGCGTGCCGACGCCGTGGCGCGCTGGAAGCATTCCATCCAGCCGTGTGTTCCTTACATTATTGCTGTAAGGCCCGTCGGCCAGGAGTTGACGGAAATCTTATTAGGTAGCTTGCCTAAATACATTTTACTGACAATTCTTCGGCGCATGTGCGCATTTCTTAAATACACAGCCAAGCACATCAAATGTTGATGTCAAAACAACCTTATGCATGGTTCGTAGCTGTTATTCATAATTTTAAGCAATTGTGTCGTGTGCAGGCTGCCGGCATCAAAAGAATAGCACCAGCCCTTTCCTTACTATGCGTGTAGAAAGAGGCGGCTAAAGGAGTACTGCGAGGAAAAGGCGGGCCTGCTGTCCGTTTTCACGTCGCAGTACTCCTTTCTTCTTTCTACCATTGGCCAAACTACGATGGCAAAAATCCTACGTTTGGAGATGCTAAAATAGGCTTTTTATGATGATTATGTACTTGGTTGAGCAAAGACTTTCGTATCTCTAAAGTTCCACTCGCATTTTAATTGGCATTCAATCTCGAGCATACGTTAGAATTAAACTATGCACCCAATTTCTAATCTTATCGAATTAGAAGATCATTCCTAAATAAGCAAAAGAAAATGCACGGGTTTATATTCCAACGAAGACTTATTATGCATTCGCCAGTGAACCCAAATTAAATTAGGTACAACATAGTACATACATACATACATATTATCACGCCTCCTTCCCAGCGGGGTAGGCAGAGACCAAGACCTTCCACTTACTACGATCCTGGCATACATCTTTCGCTTCTTCAACATTCATCAATCTTTTCATGCATGCTCGTCGGTTTAGAGTACTCTTAGGTACAACGATTTAACATAACAAGAAAATTTCTAGTTTTGTTATTTGGATGATTTAATTGTTTTTTCTCGTAGCGGCGACCATCTTACCAGTTACAGATACCTACCTAAGGTTCAAAATCACTTAAAAGTCGACTATTGCAACTTATTAGCTGAGCGCATGCATGCGGCAGTATGATAACAGGCCCGCCCTGAGGAAGCATCGGGAGACGGGACAATGCAATTAACTGTCGGCATAATCCGAGCGACTCGTGAGCTTTGACCGCTAGTAAGTGTGTCAAGTAGATCGAGGACTGTTTCCATTATTGCGTAAATTACTATATTGCACAAGCGTGAAAAAACCGGCCGTAAATCACTAAGCGACTCTCTTGTGTAGTTTAATGTTGTTCGCATTGGAATTGTTACCAAGAGAGCTATTTTAGCCAATCTACGCTAACTAGTTACCCTGTCTCTGGCAATGGTTTACATATAGATTTAAAATAAATGTAAAATTTTATTTGAAAGTATTGGGCTAGCGAGAATCACAAGAACTAATCTGAGGATAATGGGCTGTGGGCTTCACAACAACCAAAACTGGCTGTTTCATTACTTTTACAATTTAAGCTTCATTGTGATTGCTGTTTGTTATTTATATATATATTTATAAAAATGGATCCCTATTTCCCTTGGTCATCGCATCACGCGTGAACGGCAGGACCGATTTCGCTAATTCTTTTTTTGTTTTTTGTTTGTTATTGTCAGGAGAATGTTCTTATGAAAGAAAAAAATAAGCAAATTGTGCGGAAAATTAGAAAATTTAAGAAATCATCATCATCATACAAATTTTTTTGTTATGTAACCTTATCGCTTTTGACAATTAAAACTTTTTTAATGCATGGCGTTTGACATAACATTGACTGAGAGATTACTGTTTCATTAATCCAATAACTAGCAACATTTATCATTTAAAAAAAGACAGGAACAGAAACGGTGTGCAGTAACTTTATTTATTTTATTTTTATTTTCTTTTTTTAGGGATTACAAACAAATGCGTTACATAGTTAACTTATTGCTAAACTTAAGTAATAAAATTAGTAACACATCCCACTACGTAATCCACGTGTAGGTGTATGGATTTAAAAAGCGTAAACATAAAACAGCAATGATTTTTTTTTTAATTTTTTTTTTTTTAGCTCAACATTGATACTACAATTATTGCAACACAAGTACAGTTTTGATACAGCTTTGAAAATGAGATAAAGAAAGAAACATAAAAGAAACATAAAATTTTGCAATTCTGTGTTAATTTAGGATATCTATAATAAGTTTTTTTAAATTTTGAAGGACTCTGGGAAAAATCGAGTTCATTGAAGTTCTCGTTGAAATCGGACATCAATCTATGTAGTGGGGCTCGTTTGCCCGCATTGGTTTTACAGCAGTTTACATGAAAGGTCTTCGTGCTTCTTAGCATGGCACATCTAGGGACGCAATAATTGATCAAGTTACGGAGGCTTATGCAATCAAATTTGCTCATAAGTGACCCGAGAGCTACAACACATAAAATTGACTCTGCGCAAAAAATTTACGCTGGACCCCTTCAATGGACTCGGTGTACTTTTTGTAAAATGGGTTCCAAACTGGTACCGCGTACTCCAGCTGGGACCTAACAAGGGAACGGTATAGGGAGAAAAAAGTTTTTTGTTTGGATGGAGTAACGGCAAATTAATGATCTTTCTAGTCTTCCTAAAATTGCATATGTGAGCTAACGATCAAACCCGAACGAAATGACCGAGGCAATCTTCACGAACGAACTAGTACGGAAGAGCGCATCGTCAGACGAGCTACGCGAAATTGTTTCCCGGTCTCTCTCTCGTAGCTCAATTTCTTTGTTCATCCGTTTCTTTTCAAAACACCGACTCGTAATATATAAAAGCGAATATTATCAAAAAACTACCACAACAGGCAACAAAGCCTTGGCAGTAACAGTATGAAGTGAAGCTCTGTCTAGTCTTTCTAGAATTCGAGATAGGAGTTAACAGACTAAAAGAGCGACCTGGTTCACTCTGGCGTGCAAGGTAGCTCTTTTTAGTTATCTATTACAGCGAACTAAACGAAACGCAGGCTGAACTACGCTGATTCGGCCGCCCCTTTCACTTTGCGCTGTAGAGAGAATACTAAAAGCGCCTATTTTCATTAGTGGACTAAAACTAAATATTTATTTACTGCTTCTGGAATTATTTCCAACGAGGGACGTATTCGTTAGACGCGAACGCGGCGTTAATCAAAATTCGGCTATGTAACAATTTTCAAGCTTACCCGAGCGAACTATATGAGGTAGGGTTACCAGACGTCAATACAAATTTTAAATTCTTCTTTTAAATTTAGTGTATCTGTTTCGCTTATCAACTCTCACTAAGCCAAAAGTCTCCTACTGTTGAGCAAAGGCTCTTAAGGATCTTCAGGACGATCGATGCTCCGCTTCTGGCATATAAAAGCTTTCTGGACCTTTACTGGATCGTAAGTTCTATTGGTGGTGTCTTCGCTGCGCGATTACAATTCCAGAACTTTTCCGCCCAACCGCCATCGTTTCTTCTCGCTATGTGCCCCATTCACTTTTGCTGTGCAATTCTCCAGTGTATTTTCTCTTTTCTGATTTTATTACGCAGTTAAAAACCAAGCACAGCTTTCTCTATTGTCCACTGTGTATGACTTTCTGCCTCCTTAATAAAACGTATCACTCAACTCACTACTAATGCATAAATAAAAGTAAAATTTTTTGACTTGTATTTATGTATATTAAAGTACTGTAAAAACATCCACACATATGGTAACTTTTCTTTACGAGATTCGTGCACGAATTTGAGAGGGCTAATTTGAGACAATGAGGAACCTTTCAACAGCCGGAAGTGAAGAGATTACGCGTCGGAGCCTTCTAAGCGACCAAGGGTTTGCACCCTAAGCATATTTATTGTTGCAAGAATTTGTATGAAAAATGTGCGCTTTTAACACATATAATCCTACCTATACATATGTAAACATATGTATCATTTAACAAACTTTACAGCATTCGTGGTCACGAGTATTGTGATCTGGGCAGGCTCTTAATTGCATCTTGCGACGACGAAGACTAGGACGATAAAGAGTAGTACTATAATATTATGTTTTTAGGTACCACACGGTATATATATTATAACATTTACCGATACTACGTTATTCCCATCAATAAGACACGAATGAAGTTCTGAACTAGTAGTACTCGTGACTGAGCCTGTCCCTCCTGAATTAATGAGCACTGCTCCCATCTGATAATGTCCGATAGCAACAATCGATACCAGACTGATAACGGGCCAGCCCAAGGGGAGCCTATTGAGTGATCAATGCGTCGAGTCAGCGATACTTTCATTATTTATCTTTGAGCAAATCTTAGTTACAGCCTATGAATTTGATTGATTGACAGATTTACGAAAATTTAATTTTCTCGTGTTATAAGAGAACATGCAACAGATGAGTATTGTGACAAGCAAATGATACGAATTAAGAGACTCGGTCGTTACTTTGCGGAAATGCATGAATAAATCCCAGTTCAAAGTTTCAACTAATTTAAGTTTAATTTAAAATACGAGTATCCACCTAAAGAGACAAAATTGCGTTTACAGCCTTTAAAGATAAAAAGTTGATAACTTCTACCATCATGCACCGATTTAAATTAAGTGGTTTATTTCACTTTTCGTCGGTTAAATAATTTTGCCAAAATTTAGTATAAAACACAATATATTTCGACAGAATCATTTAATATAAATCAAAATGTGTAATTTTTAACAACACAACTTTGTTGAGTGCTATATAAACAGTGAATAATGTTGAATCACAGATTCCACGCACGACCCTAAACGCGTGGCGCCATTGTCGGACGATAGACCGGGCACACACTGAACGTAGCGCGTTAAAATAGGCTTTATAATTAAAAATAGGTTTTTTTCCTTCTTTCTAATGATGGCGCTTTACTAAAAATAAATGTATGAGTACGAAAAGTATAGCAAAATATGGCGTGTTGAAAATTAATGTGATATCAGTATATAAACTTAAAAAATTTTGTCTCAGGCGGGACTCGAACCCGAATCTCCTCGCATGCCGGGCGGGCGTCATACCATTAGTCCCGCCTGAGACAAAATTTTTCAAGTTTAGTGATAATTTAGCCGAACCCTATTGATTGTAAACTACTCATATTTACTATCTTACAATAATTGTAATGTGCCAGACAAAACGACAATTGATATACGATTAGTCTCAAATAATATTTATTTTGCATTGCATCTGCAGTACGTGCACATCCGTTATTGATGTATCAGCCTTTAATCATCCCACTGCTGGGAAAAGCCTCCATCATTGAATTCAAGTTACCACAGCAGTGATGGGTGCTGGCATAATTACCACGCTTGCCAAATGCGGGTTGGTGATCACAAACCCGAGCAATGTTCGAAAATGCGGAACTTTTTGTTGCCCGACCTGGGGATTGAACCTGGGACCCCGAGATCTTGGCCCGGTATTAAAACCACTAGACCAACAGGCGTCATCCATTATTTATTTAGCATTATGTACATGTGCAGTACACCCTTATGCAAGTCAATTAAAACAGGTCCATTCTATTTGAAACATTTTTCATAGCATCCAATTGTTGGTGTAAATAGAAAATAGAAGTCCTTGAATAAAAATGTCGATTGCCTTAGGTGGCCTCCGACATTTTCACAGTTTTTTTTTTAAATTTAATTGACCATTAAGCTTGAAGTCCTAGTTAAAGCTACTAATTTAGCCAAACAAACTTCAAGTAACGAATAGAATGGGGCAAGGAAAGCATCTCAAAAATCTGAACAATACACTTTTGACACATTAAAAAGTAGTTATTAAGAGAACAAAAAAAAAATGAAATGAAAATTCCATTTACGAATTTAACAGGAACGATGAACGCTGTAAAATATAAAAATTTTCTTAGAATAAATTATAGTGTTCGCGTAAATTTAAGAAACCTAGATGTGGTTTCGTTTGAAACTAACATGAAAATCACAAAGCGTTATATAATTCCTCAAAAAAAAAGACGTGTGGCACTCGGAGACTGCCGCGGTAAAGCTATTGCATAGCATTTTTTATCAACTTATGCAATTATAAAACTAAAAAGTATCACCACTGTGCCGGTCGGAGTGGGGGGTGTTAGGAATTTCTGGATTCGGTCTCTACGCTCAAGGCCCGCGATAGAAGCTATGCAATAGCTTAATTTTATAATTTTATGTATTTTCTAATTTTGACTTTTGTAATTACATTTTTCTGTTATTTGGCAGATATGGTTACCATAGGCAACCTTAGAATAATAACGCTTATTCTAAGTAGGTAACCATACTGTCAAAATTCTTATTTTCATCTAAATTATTTTAAATTTCGGAAATTCAAAATTGTTCGATCGTGCCTCGCCCCGAGTGTTAGGTTAAGTTATTTTCGTTACGGAATTTCTGGATTCGGTCTCCACGCTCAAGGCCCGCGATAGAAGCTATGCAATAGCTTAAAAAATGTTTGAATCGACAGAAATACGACTTATGTACCCGTTCTCCAGCGTTGTTATACAAAGTTACGTGATTTCCCGGACCCGCTCATGTGTTCTACGTGTAACATCGCGTCGCTACTCGATGTAAACGAGTGAGGCATGTTTGCGATTCTGTGTCCGAGCTATTTGGCGGCATCGCTCGTGCGATAGACAACTTGCGGCCATCGTCACGTACCGTATACTTATGTCATACTTCTTCAACGTATCGCCCTGACCCGGTATCAAGTTAACATATCCATTTGAATCTTTATTCGATAAACATTAGACCTTTGAGGCAAATGGCTACATTAAAAAAAAACGAATATGGGCCACCATTACGTTTATTTTCGTTTTAATTATCTTATACATCTGATCCGTAATTCATTTGTATGCTATAGACGCTAATTGACAATTTGGCTCCCTTGCTGCGGTCAGTTAGTCGCTACATTTGCTTTAACAGTCCACATCACATCACTTTTTATGTCTTATGGCTATGGTGGTAAGACCCAAGATGTCCTTTTCTGATGTTGAGAGCTGTACGGAATAGTACTCTGTCTCAGATTTTGGTTTTATTACCCGTAACCAAGTTGTTGATGAAGTAAGTAGTAAATATAGCAGTATGTTGTGATTGCGATCATTTTTAGGGTTCCGTACCCAAAGGGTAAAAACGGGACACTATTACTAAGACTTCGCTGTCTGTCCGTCTGTCCGTGTGTCCGTCTGTCCGTTTCTCCGTCACCAGGCTGTATCTCAAGAACCGCGATAACTAGACAGTTGAAATTTTCACAAATTATGTATTTCTGTTGCCACAATAACAACCAATACTAAAAACAAAATAAAATAAATATTTAAGGGGGGCTCCCATACAACAAACCCGTTTTTTTGGCCTTTTTGGTACAGAACCCTTCGTGCGCGAGTCCGACTCTCACTTGGCCGGTTATTAACACTTGCGTAAGAACGATTTATTAAACATGTTTAATTTATCTGTGTAACTTTTTACTAAAAGTTTGAAATATGCCAGCAAGTATAAAATAATTTTTATCGTAGTAACTATAGCGTCACAACTAATATAATCTTTCAAAAGTGACGAATAAGAGAGATGAGATGAGTGAAGTTATGCCTTTTAATAGTAGCCTAGTAAAAATTGTGACGGGCGGCGTCCCAATTTTTTCTGGAAATATCCCCGGTAATTAGATACTTCATTGAGAGTATCGTATCTATCTCCCGTGTAATGCAAAATAAACTGTCTATCACGGGAAGTTTTAATCAAACGGCTTAGGTACATAGGGAGGAACGCGAATGAGCTACATGAGCAAAAATAAAGGCTTTATCGGTCGAAATCGCTCCGGTATTTAATCAAAGCTTGCATTCACGTTTGAAATATCTATTCAGCTTGCCCACCGCCCGATAAAGGCATACAATGGCTTTTTAATCTCGTATCATGGTCTAAATATAGGTAGGCCGCGTTCTAAATATCGATGCTAGAATGAAGTACACTAACTCGAAATTTAATCTTGTTATAGGAATTAGGCATAAGATTTATGTACCTTTCAATTGTTAATTTTTGGGTTGTTGAATACTAGATCACTAATAAACTGCATCATCATCATCTCAGCCAACGTCGCCCACTGCTGGGATTAGGCCTTCCATAAGATATCGGTCCCGCGCCATCTGCATTACATTTTTGAAGCACTAGAATCCTTTATGCCGTGTAATGCCGGCAATGCCGTGTAGTGCCGGCACATAAAAAGAATAGCACTACCCCCTCTCTTCCCGTGGGTGTCGTAAGAGCCGACAGAGGGAAAACTGCCACCAGGAGATGGGCAGCAGCGTCTCCTAACAACAGCAGGCTATACTGCGATCGCCAACCCGCCTGCCAAGCGTGGCGATTATGGCAATCCCCCCCCCCCAATATGTGACCGAACGTTGTGGAGTTCCTTGGGGGAGGCCTATGCCCAGCAGTGGGCGTCGTTCGGCTGATATGATGATGATGAGAATCCTTTATAGTAACTGTTACATGCTCTTGTACACCGTGTATATAAATACGTCAAAAATAACACAGATTCAGCACAACGCAGAACTACCTTGATTTACCATTGAATCTATAACTTTTATATTGCATTCCAGTAGTTAAATAGATACCTAATTAACACAAATGAGCTGGTAGATTCTACAGAACCGTGGTTAGCTGGTAGCAGTGCTTTGAGCACAGCTCGAGTTACATTTAATTAGTGCCGGCGTTCAGTCTCACTGCTTGGTCAGCGAGTCGTCGTCGGAACTTCATTGCGCGTCCATTTGCACTGCGTTTAACTTGATTATATCAACCGACGGAAAAAAGGGGAGGTTCTAAATTCGACGGATATAAGTTTTTTTTATTGAATGACCAAGCATTATTATTTAAACTAGGGTGTGTAAAGGTCAAAGTTGGACCCTTGGTTAAAATAAGACGATCCTATTTTGATAAAATAGAACCGGCGAGAAGTTCCAAATTTCCACCAAATTTTGAGTAAGAACCAAATTAAAAATTACTGAAAATTAAACAACCTGAATTAACGCCTCATTAGACTAGTGGTTTAAGTACCGGTTCTTGGGTTCGATCACCGGGTCGGGCAAGAAGAGTTTAGCAAGAATAGACCATACCGTGTAGCTTAATCTTACATCTTAAGAGGAAACACAAGGGCCGTTTTTCCATACAAACGTAGTCCCCTGTTTCCTCCCTGGAAAAAGCCAGTAGAGCAATAATTTTAATTACAAAAATCTATGGCTACTATTAGCATGTTTCTATTTTTTCTGTTTTTTCATAAATAATTTAATAAAAAAGATATGAGCCCTCAAAAATCGAAAAAAATTGCCAGATTTTCCGTTGTGTTCAAACATCCAGAAAACAAATTTGGCAAAATATTAGAAAAAAAGGAGAACATACGAACACGGCCAAAGCCTTTGGCCATAGATTTTTGTAATAAAAATTATTGCTCTACTGGCTTTATCTAGGGAGGAAACAGGGGACTACGTTTGTATGGAAAAACGGCCCTTGTGTTTCCTCTTAAGCGTACATATTAAATGAAGCATCCTTTCTTAAGATACGAAGCGCTTTCTATTCGTGAGGTTGTTAAAAACTCATAAGACTAAGCTCCCCTTTGAATATGAACTCTATTCAACCAGGTTATGCATCTGCATACACATGCACAAGACTTAAGTATAAAGTACCTTATATGAAGATTTTTATTAGGTATTTCATAGGTAATACACATTGAAGTAAAAAAAAAACAAGATACACCATCAGTGTCATAAAAATATTCTTACTGGATGAGCAATGATAATTAAAAAAAAACTCGATACTAACGTAAAATCTTTTGGGCTGATTAGTTAACAGACCACCCCACCTGCCCCCTATTTTCGTATGGTCAATGTTCTTCTGAACATCCTGTATAATAGGCACTTGGCACCTCAACAAAAATAACGCCCCACCAAAGGCAGTCAACATTTTTATTCAAGGCATTGTGTTTTCAATAGAAATAAGAACTGTGATAAATGTTTGTTTAGTGTCTAGCGTATTATAACACCTCTAGCTTAAACTTAATAGAGCTTATAGTTCAGGTAGTTGTCAATTAGGAACAGTGTTAATAGACAATCTGTCCCCGCTGCCGGCGCCTCCAGTTGTTGAAGGCTCTAATGAATCGTGACCCCGTGACCTTTGTTGCTATGAGGTAGACTAGGACATTTAGATTACTCTTGCTTTATATGGAACTGAAACGTGGTCGCTTGATATGGGTCTGATAAGCAGAGTCAAGGTCACACAGCGGGCAATGGGATGAGCAATGCATGGCATTTTGCTGTGTGATAAAATCAAAAATTATAAAAAATCTTGGGAAACTACTAAAATAAAAGACATCGCTCGTAAGGAGAACCGGTTCTCGTTGGAGAGCAAACGCTCTGCGTGTGGGACCGCACACCGGACTATGATTTACAGCCTCGGGAAGTGGGAGTGGTATGACACAATATTAGTACAGTTGCTGCTTACATGACAGCTCTTAGGTGTATAATCGCTAAAGCAGTACTGATTTATTTGAATTACGATTAATCTTAAGCTTTAAACGAAATTATTCAGCTTATAAAACTTAAAGATAAATATATAACATAATTAGAGATGACGCTAAACAAGCAATCAACGCCTTAACATTTGTCTAGTCAATTTAGTGTCATCCTTCTCATCTGTATTTTTCTTGTTAGATTTATTAACCGTTATCAACACAAGGCAAAGATTGACCCTTACCCGCACCCCTATCGCAAATGTAGCATCGTAAAAGGAGTAACAAAATCACAACTAAATTCCTCAGAAATGTATATTCACATAAAAATCATGAACATGGTAGCCAGGCTGACCTACTTTTGCAGCTGCTCTGGAGTTGCTTAAGCCCGCCTGACCCTCACTATAAGCCCTTAAGGACTCACAACTTTATCGGAGGGCAGAGTGCTGACAATTGGCGCATTACACACTACAGCTGTACAAAAGTATATTCTTTTATTTATCGATAGCTTTGCCTAATCACACTAAATATGTAGTCGTATGTAGTCAAAACATACATATATTCATACTAATACATACAGAAATACCTCATACTGAAAACTTTTACAGGTTTGCTGGTGTTAATTTTTAGAATAGAGCCATTTCAGCCAAACCCACTCATTTAATTTAAAGATTTTTTGATTTAGTCCTTAAATATAGATAGATAGATCATAACACAAGAGAGATTTGGAATTTTACGATTTAGGCGCCCTTTTCTAATGGCAATCGCTTTAAGACAACCTTTAACTAAGACTTTAATATTAATCCAATAAAAAGACCCTCAAAATACCGCTGCAATTAAGTTTCTCCAACAAAACAGCTGTTTTTAAAGTATTTTATTTGTAAAACGTTGTCAGAACTTAGTATAATTGTCGTTAACCATTAACTTTATTCCAACATTCCCACGGCGACCGCAAATTTAAATTCATATGACTCGCGTTTTTTTTTCCGTATAAGCAGACAACGAGCAATTAAAATGCAAATGGAGAGGAATTACCAGGAGGACGGGGTCGGAAGCCCTGGCTCAGGGGCGGGAGACGCCCACAGCATAAAGGTCACAGCACACATAGCAACTTACTCGGAAAAGAATCGTCAGCGCATCGCCTTTCGTCTCGCCGTCAACGAGACGTCAACCTGACGTTTGCACGTTACCAAAGCGGATCAGCAGCTGACTCCGCTACGGCTAAGCTACTACGCAAAGCACCGCGCTTTTTGAGCTTGATAACGTTGTGATCCCGATTTTTGTGCAGGGAGTTAAATGCAAAGAATACTAAACGGCTCGAGCTTATACGGTTAAAATCAGTTAAAATCAGTTTTATTTCTGCAAATAGGCCCAAGAGGCGTCCCAATATTTAAACCTACCACTGCTTCGGGACAAGTCTGGGCTAGTGCCGAGAAGAAGCAGCGCAAGAAACTCGGTCACTATTGTCAGATAGCCAAGCCAAGGTGACGATACCATTCCGAATTGATATGTGTGTTGTCAGCGGCGTGCACACTATATATGCTAATAAGCACTGCCTGCCCTGGCTCCTACGTCTAAGTACACAAAATACCGATCCCTGCATTACTCCTATAGTTAAGGTATCTTAAACTTAGGTACTGCATACCCTACCCAGGATTGCTGTGTACGCCCCTGTGTGTTGTGTCCTTAATACTGTACAGTCTAGTAACTGAAGGGGTACTCAGTTCGACGTGTTCTTATTAATGTTTTTTTTTTAAAACAGTTCTAATCGATTTGTTGAGCTCTATCGCAGCAATAATAAAAAATGTCTACCACAGTCAATTCTACCATTCCTCTGTTAATAAACACGTGAAACGAAACTATTATCTTCAGACATTGAATACTATCGATTCATTTTAACACGAATGTTAGTACCTACGAGTACGCTATAACTGCGCACGCGACGCGATCACGCGATATCAACGCCTTTATTTTTCTTGTAAAAGTATTGTATGTAGTCGCTGAAAGTAGAGCTTATTGTATAGTATCGTTATGCCAGCGGCTCTGCCCGCGAGATCTACACATTATATACCTGTGTCTAGCAGTAGGAGACGAAATAGCCTATGTCCCTTTTCCAAGGTAATAATCTATCTTTGTACAAAATTACATCAAAACCGGATCAGTAGTTTAAGTGTGAAAGCGTAACATACAGACAAAGTTACTTTTGTATTTATAATATTAGTAAGAAAGTATTTAATTTCTTACTAATACGATACTGATTATAATGTGGATATTTTGATATTAAGCTCAGGTAATATAGTATACTAGGTGGGAACCCAGTCACCAAGAGATGGCGCTACTTACATCTTACATTGCAGTGATGAAACGCATAATACCATTATGAAATCCAACAGCCTACTTTGTTTGCATATTAATCTCCATAAGTAACTTTAGAATATAAAGTATCACAACAAAGGTGCTTGACTAGTTAAACATGAAAACGCTATTATTCCTGCAGAAGTTTGCTAAGCTCGCCCTAGGCGCGAGGTCTAGGCTCGCCCAAACTCGCGTGAAACGAACTCAGCGGTTACTTTGATGTTTTCGGACATTCAAAGCACTTCAGTTGTAAGTCATAATTACAGAGCTGTCAAGTGCAGGCAATTATGTTGTAGCACTCTACTTATGTACTTTGGTCTGTGTAGCCCTGATTGTTAGACATTAACAGAGTCTTTACTGCAAATGCGAGTAAGTGACTTCGAAATGTTTTTCTGTTAACATCATTTAAAAAAAAATATTTCAACACACAAATATTTGCACTATGCGGGGATCGAAGACAGGGCTCAGAAATCAGTCGTCTAAATCATTATTTTATCATGATTTAGACATCATCATCATTATATGTATTGGCGCCAATCGATTACACTGATAACTAACGAATCTACTATTTTATTTCTGAAAATCTTATTACGAGCCATAATAGAAACATTCCATTAATGGCGAGGTTTAACCCTTTACACACTTTTCAACTAGATATTTCTAAAACAGTTTTTTTTTTCATGCCATTATCAAACTAACCTTGTCCTGACCATTACAAACATAACCAAAAGTGTAGTGTAGTATACTAAACCTATGCTACGTAATGAGGTGAGGTGCGTCACACACTACAAATATTGTAGTTGAATTCAAACAAAAAAAATATTTGTTTTTTTTTTTTTTTTTAAAGTACGGGGGAGGTGTAGTGTGTGACGCACCTCACCTCATTACGTAGCATAGGTTTAGTATATAAGATAGACATAAGGTTTATATTGGGGATTATTAATACATCAATCAACAGAGTAACATCTTTTATTCGCACTCCCTGGTCCCAACATTACAAAAGAAGAAATATCTAATTTGTTGCAGTCAATCAGAATTGCATAAGTTTTAGATACATTTTAAGGATTAATTTTTATTTATTAAATAGATGATAAATCTACTTATTAATAAACAAATAATGTCACTTATTACACTGCTTTTTCGCCTTGTGTGCCGTTAAGAATAAAGATGCAGAAAAGCAATACAATTCAAGCTGCTCTAATAGCAGAACAATGTTATTATCTTTATTTGATATTTTAGCAACTTAATTGCACTTATAATATCAGTATATAAACTTGAAAAATTTTGTCTCAGGCGGGACTCGAACCCGCATCTCCTCGCATGCCGGGCGGGCGCCATACCATTAGGCCACCGAGACACTGCGACACGGCGCGAATTTTTCAAGCATATTCTTACGCTGTGAGCCAGCGTTGCTTCATCAAATGTTAGGAGTTTGCACCCTTAACACCCGAAAGAAACATCTTTGCAGATGTTTGACAGTCAGTTAAGATGAAACAGCTATTTATATACTTTATTTGATATTTTAGCAACTTAATTGCACTTATAATATCAGTATATAAACTTGAAAAATTTTGTCTCAGGCGGGACTCGAACCCGCATCTCCTCGCATGCCGGGCGGGCGCGGAGATGCGGGTTCGAGTCCCGCCTGAGACAAAATTTTTCAAGTTTATATACTGATATTATAAGTGCAATTAAGTTGCTAAAATATCAAATAAAGTATATAAATAGCTGTTTCATCTTAACTGACTGTCAAACATCTGCAAAGATGTTTCTTTCGGGTGTTAAGGGTGCAAACTCCTAACATTTGATGAAGCAACGCTGGCTCACAGCGTAAGAATATGCTTGAAAAATTCGCGCCGTGTCGCAGTGTCTCGGTGGCCTAATGGTATGGCGCCCGCCCGGCATGCGAGGAGATGCGGGTTCGAGTCCCGCCTGAGACAAAATTTTTCAAGTTTATATACTGATATTATAAGTGCAATTAAGTTGCTAAAATATCAAATAAAGTATATAAATAGCTGTTTCATCTTAACTGACTGTCAAACATCTGCAAAGATGTTTCTTTCGGGTGTTAAGGGTGCAAACTCCTAACATTTGATGAAGCAACGCTGGCTCACAGCGTAAGAATATGCTTGAAAAATTCGCGCCGTGTCGCAGTGTCTCGGTGGCCTAATGGTATGGCGCCCGCCCGGCATGCGAGGAGATGCGGGTTCGAGTCCCGCCTGAGACAAAATTTTTCAAGTTTATATAATGTTATTATCGATCAGACTGACCATTCATGTATAACAAAATGTTCCCGGTGAACAAACAATTTGCGCGCAATTTGTCCACGATAGCCGGTGCCAGTGGAGTATAAATAAACGTTAATTAAAAACAAATAGCGAGCCGTTATCGCGCTATATAAAAATATATACGAGTTTGTCACCGTTTCCGAGCACAGTTAGTTTATTATCTATCTCTCGAGATTATAAACAAACGACAAATTGTGAACTGTTATATTACATGTTATGATGTAATCTACAAATGCCAAAATTAGTTTTTTTTAAATTACGAGACAACTATTTATTTAAATGAAAAATATAAATACAATTCTTTGAATACATTGTTCTCCTGGCTTAAGTGGAACTTGTACCCACAACCCTTCGGCTACCGGGTGACTGCTCTACCCCACAAATAAATTATTAACTACCAATGTTATCTATCAATTATAGGTGGGACTGTAGACTTATGTAGCACAACGGTGCTAGCTCAGTGGGATTAATGCTTTGTTATATATTTAAAAATACAGAAATCCACTGTACGGTCTGGTAAATAGGTGAGTATTCCAACTGTTAAGAGACTATAACTAAGAAGTATTATGTCGAGTGGCTTGATTACATCTCACAGTGCCAGACATTTGCCCTTAACGAATGGCCAAGGAATGTCTGGAAAATGAACTGAAAACTATTTTGTCATTTGTATTAAAGCATCAACCTTATAGCGCCCATCTTAGCGTCCATTTCATAATTCAGTTCCAGTAACACGTACATTACATACTTAGTGACGTAATAATTATATCAAATCGTTTGTTGCTTTGTTTGTGCATAGGTAAGCTCCAAACGTTGCAGGTGCGAGTTGGTAGTAGTGGACACTAAGCGAAAGCTTTTTAAACATATAGCTGTCTGGTGGAGACAGTACCGGCGGCAGGACCTCGCTCCCTGTGGGTAAGATGCCCATAAAGGGGTCTGTAGCGACAACTATAAAACATTTCAGCATAACGCGGACACTGACCCGGGCTTATGTCATCATAGCATACGTAAAGAAAGTAGGGTCACAACTTTTTATAATTTAATAGTTGACCCAGTTTTACACGAGTTTACCAATGAAGATTATGCAATCAAATAGTATAACTACTTTTAAACTTTCGCGTTGCATAATTATTTTAACGATTACGGGAAATTAAACGCGATCATACCTTATTATTTTGCCGGACTTTTCGATCGGGTTGCATCGACCATGGTCAGCTGACTGGAGACGACAGCGATGCACTCACTCCGTGGGGAAACCTAGATTCATATAAATCTACCTTCTAAATATTTATTTCTCCAAGCACCGTCACACACTACACTAACCGTGTCCTTATTTCGCGAGACAGCTGCCGCTTCAGGCAAAATAATAAGGTATGATCGCGTTTAAGTTCCCGTTATCGTTCAAATAATCAAATAGTATGTTTATAAATGAGAGCGCTAAGAAGTATGTTAGGAGAGAAATTGAGTGACAGGGTAAGAAATAGTGTGATAAGAGAACGTTGTGGTGTGAAAGAAGATATTGTCACACGGATTGAGAAAGGGATGCTTAGATGGTTTGGGCATGTAGAGAGGATGAATGAGAGAAGAATGACTAGACAGATCTATAAGACGAGTGTGAAAGGGAACGTTGGAAGAGGAAGGCCTAGACGAACTTACCACGATCAAATCGGGGATGTTCTGAAGAAAGGTCAGGTCAAGAGTACTCTAAACCGACGAGCATGCATGAAAAGATTGATGAATGTGGAAGAAGCGAAAGATGTATGCCAGGATCGTAGTAAGTGGAAGGCCTTGGTCTCTGCCTACCCCGTTAGGAAGGAGGCGTGATAATATGTATGTATACTGATTTAAACTTTCATGGTCACTATCACTAGAGTTATTTAATTCGGGTTCAATTCTCCCGTGATCATGGCGCTTGCAACAGTGTCGAAATATCGGAAACTCATAATAAATAAGGTACATGGTATAAACCCCGAATTAAATAACTCAATATGTATGTATGTATGTATGTATGTTTATAACTATACTAGCTGTTGCCCGCGATTACGTCCGCGTCAATTTCTGTTCCTATGATCGCGATTAAGTCGTTTTTAAAAGAATATAGCCTAAAGCCTTCCTCGATAAATGGACTATCCAACACAAAAATATTTTTTCAATTCGAACCAGTAGTTCCAGAGATTAGCGCGTTCAAACAAACAAACAAGATAAGGTAAGATATTATTTATTTGCTATTAACATGGTAATTTAAAGCTGTTACAATGTCAAAATGAGTCCTCATGTTTAACCTACAGGTCATGCAAATATCATGATATAAAAATTAAATAAGAAATGTCTCACACACAACAAACTCTTCAACGTTAATCTGTAAACTTTTCATGTGGACATTTCTAAACAGTTTTTATCTATCTATATATATAAATCAATTTCTTGTTCGTCAGTCTCGCTATAACTCGAGAACAGCTGGTCCGATTTAGCTGATTTTAGTTTTGGAATGTTTGTCGTAGTCTAGGGAAGGTTTAAGCGATGAGAAAATATGAAAAAAGAATTTGCCATTTTAGCGAAGGGTCAGTTTCAATGTTGTTAGGCTAGGTGATACGAAGTACACCGGGTCATCTAGTCTCCATATAATTATCAAATATTTTCTTCCATACAAACCTTTTCCTGACCATTACGATCATAACAAAATAATAATTATTCAATTTAGTGCATTCGATCGAAAGTTATGCTCGTTATGAAGTAGTAAAAACCAAAGAAAAAAAATTGCTGTATTTACAATTACGCATTGTATTACAAAATTGTAAGTAATTGTACAACTTCAAAATTGACGAGTCTTTGTCATCAGCGAAGCATTTAAATAATACTATAGATAAAATTCTCGTGTCACAATGTTAGTTACCTTACTCCTCCGAAACGGCTTTACTGATTTTTTCAGTAGGTTTGAGAATCGGCTACTATCTATTTTTCATACCCCTAAGTGATAAGGGTTGTTCACCCTTAACATTTTTATTTTTATTTTTGGACAAAGTTTTTTGTTTTTATTGTTCTATAATGTGGCAATAAAAAATACACACAACCCTACATTTTTACCCTTTTATCACCAATCCCTATTTTTTAATAGCCATTTTAGTAATTTAATAATTTTTATGGCAAAACAACGTTTGCCGGGTCAGCTAGTAATACTATAGATAATTGTGGTCGTCGGTAGTTCAGTGTCACTACATGGGTGCGATTTTAATTGCCTTGTTCTGAGTTTCCGATACTTCGGCAAATCGGCACTGTTCCACAAAACGTTAACGTAACATGGAAAATGGTAAAAACAACGCATGAAGCACGTTTTAAGAGGGTGCATGAAGGGAAGTGATCCTGCTCCACTAACTTTATTGTGGGCTGATTTCACGTTACTAAGCTGGTGCCTGGTAATACAGGATCAGCGTTCTACCAGGCTATTATAATGTTTATCCTGCGATGAAGCCTTACCTCGCAGAATAAAATAAAAGACATCAGTAAAATATTTTTTTCTACTTAGAGTAGGTTTTATTTGAGGAACTATCTTTTTACCAGAGGATTTGCTTGCGTTGAAATTTGTTTTAATACAAATAATTCCGCAGCAAACCTTAAAATAATTAACACCTTAGGCTGGCCTACGTTTATAAAAAATTAAACCCCTATTTTAAGATAATCGGCATAGAACAAAGAATTACGGAGCTTAAGTGGCAGTGGGCGGGATACATAGTTAGAAAAACCGATGGCCCTTAGGGCTGAAAGTTCTGGAATGGCAATGACGCAAAAGATCACGATCTGTGCTTAGGCCACCCACTCAGTGGACTGACGATCCAGCAAAGACCGCGAAAAGCCGCTGGATCCGGGTGACGCGGGAACGATAATTGTGAAGACACTTAGGGGAGGCTATGTCCAGCAGTGGGCGACCTTTTTTCTGAGATGATGATGATGGTTTTACCACAAGGTAGGGTAGTATTTAAAAAAATCCTTTCTGCTCAAGCTCCTTAGCTCAATGAATTTCAATGTATTGAGCTAAGTTTTCAGCAATAAATGATGGCCCGTAAAAAATATTTATTGTCGTATAAAGTTAATTTTATGTTCAATCAAACATGTGAAAAGTAATTACAATAATGACATTTCTATAGAACTCCGCGTTATTAAAACTTCGGTAGTAATTACACCGTCCATTGAATGAAGCCATAATTAAAACACATTTAACAAATTACAGCGAATCCGCGTTATGAATGGGTTTTTGAGCGCTACACAAAGTGCAATCTATTGAAGTTTCGTAGCCGTAGCGAAACTACGTGCTACGAGACTACGGACTATGAGTACGTAGCATAGCGTAGTATAATTTTATTTGCAAACAAACTCAGTGCCGGCTTTAAGCCCACTTGAATGAATACAGAAGGGACTCGCTCATTTTTGTATAATTTAATTTGTAAAATATTTCGTCTGGCATTTATAACTTTACCTCCGCAATATTTTCCATTTTAGTTTCAAAATTACACGGTGATAATCAGGGATTACAAAGCCGCCTTTTTGCATATTTTAAATTTGTCGCATAGCTTGAGCTTCGTATTTGACGTAAACTTTGGGATCTCTTCTCTTTCCTCTTCCCTAGGGAGCATGATAACTTGGTAGGGACACTTTGATTTTCCTACGATCTGTTTTCAGTTAATGCAAAGTAAATATATCCTTGAATTTACTGGAGCGTGTAATTCAAAAACCTCAACTAATTTTTATTTGATAGAAAATAGGAAGGTTTTTCGTTTTGAGTAATCCCAAGCCGCCTTTTTCAGACTAAAGCCAATTCATAAGAGATCTTTTTCTAAAAACGCCGCGTTGGTCTTGTGGTTTAAGTACCGGGTCAAGATCTCGGGGTCCTAAGTTCGATTCCCGGCCACAAGAATTTCAGATTTTCGAACATTGCTTGCGATCACCAACATAACTCAATCACCAAACTCCGTATTTTGCAAGCGTGGTGATTATGCCTGTACCCATAATTGGTGTGGTAACTTGGATATTCATGGATGAAGGTCTTTGCGCTGCAATGGGATTTTCCTAAATTGACTCGACCGGGAATAAAGTCCTTGTATAGTAGGTGGATCGCCGCTACACTACACCATTCAATTCGTCATTAAAAGCTTTTATAGAGCTTTTTACTTAAAACCCTGTTATACCTTATGTAACTATAGTTTGATTGATAGTACACTTGACGAGCATCCCTAAAAGCCAACGAATATCAATCACGCGTAATTCAACTAGCCGCATTAGGAATAGATCCCGGGATTGATTTTGTAAGGTTTTATCTAGCGGTCAATATTAGTCGAGTCTAATGTGATTGGGTTGAATCACAGCGATACGTATTAGCCCTTCTTGGGGAAGATATAGTTGTACTTAGCCGAGTTGATTACCTTCAATCATTAATAGTAGCGCCCGAATTTCGTATCGCCTCGGAATAGTATTTGATTTTAACGTCTGAAATGTTATTGTCATCAAATATGGCGTGAATGGAAGAAAACAACACAGCGCAATTACTGTGTTTTGATGTTAAATCAGCACCAACCCTACCAGGGACTATTTATAAATTTAAAAGGTGCTACTCTCCCGAAAATATAAAAAAGTTTCAGGAGTACCTTTATAGTCTATCATTTTCTGATGTGTACTCTGAGACTGACGCCAATACGGCATTTAATAGGTTTTATGATTGGTTTTGTTTACTATATCGACTTTGCTTTCCTACTATTAGGGTAAAAATCAACACAAAATCACACCTAACATGGATATCTAAGGGTATAAAAAAAAGTTGTGCAACAAATAGAAGATTACGACTTAAATACTACGCTAAAAAAAACCGTGATGATAGGAAAATTTTTTGCAATTACTCTAAACTGTTAAAAAAGTGTATTTTTGAAGCAAAGAAAAAAACAAATAATAAATTTGTACTAAGAAGCAACAACATTTGTAAGGCAGCATGGAGAGTGATACAGAGTGAAACACACAGTACTGCAGAAATTAATAATCATATTGACACAATTAAATTAAATAACAATATCATTAATGACCCCTCAAAAATAGCTAATGCATTCAATGACTTTTTCATTAATATGACATACAACCTAAATAATAATATTGACATCAATTCTAATAATAAAACAAAGACATTAAACAATTCAATTTTTCTAACACCCACTGACAAAGAATATGTACAGAAAATAATTATGACATTAAATAGCACAAACTCTGAAGGATATGATGAAGTATGCACTAAAGTCTTGAAAGCTTGCAGGGAACAGTTAGGCATGGTACTGGCATTTTTGATAAATCTGTCAATCGAAACAGGTATTTTTCCTGATAGACTGAAAAAATCTATCGTGAAACCATTATTTAAAAAAAAAGGTGAAAAGACTGATTTAAACAATTACCGACCGATCACACTGATACCCATTTTGTCGAAAGTATATGAAAAGGTTATTCATAGTAAGTTTGTGGCCTTTTTCGATAAGTATGACGTCCTAAATAAAAATCAGTATGGATTCCAAAAAAATAAATCCACAACCCTTGCAGCTTATGATTTAGTTAATAATACACTACAAGGTATTAATAATGGGAACTACACAACAGTGCTTTTTTTCGATATGTCGAAGGCATTTGACTTTGTCTCTCATAGACAACTTAAGGTAAAATTAGAAAATAGCGGCATCAGAGGTAAAGCCTTAAGCTGGATCATGACCTATCTTTATAGCAGAATGCAGTCGGTAGAAATAAGTCAGCTTGACAATAAAACTGTTAAAGTTCACAAGTCTGAATTTAAAATCAACGGATTTGGAGTTCCACAAGGCAGCATACTGGGTCCTCTGCTGTTTCTTGTTTATGTTAATGACCTTCCAAATCACATTGAGCACAAAAGTATACTTTTTGCTGACGACATATCAGTCATAGTGACAACGAGTAATAGAAAAAATATACTTGAACACGAAAATGAGGTAAATAAGACACTAATGACAATTGTTAACTGGCTAAATTCTAATAATTTAATAACAAATATTGACAAGACATGTTATATAAACTTTAGTAACTCAATACAAACCTTAAACATAAATTATGAAGGTCAAGTTCTCAAACATGAAAATAGCGCAAGATTCCTAGGAATAGAAATAGATCATAAAATGGATTGGAAACAACATGTGGATAATGTTTGTAATAAGATAAATAGATTTTCATTTGTCCTATATAAATTAAAGAAATCGACAACAAAGGCTACAGCTCTCACAGCCTATTTTGCTTATGTGGAGTCAGTACTGCGTTATGGACTAATCATTTGGGGAAACAGCACGGACAAGCAAAGGGCATTCATAGCTCAAAAGAAATGTGTAAGGGCAATCTGTGGCATAGCACCGGATGAATCATGTAAACCACTGTTCAAATCTCTAAACATATTACCGTTACCGTGTCTTTATATATTTGAAGTCGCAAAGTTTGTTAAACAGAACCCAAACCTCTTCAAACAAGCGAAAGACGTGTATCCAAGGAATACGAGAAATTGCTATAGACTAGTCCTTGATTTTGTTCCAAAAAGTGCTCGTATAAAAAATAACTGTTTTTGCATGTGTGTAGTAATTTATAATAAGATTCCTGAACTAATGAAAAACTTGTCCTTTAATCAATTTAAAAAGACGTTACACAAGTGGCTTGTCTCGCGTGCATTTTACTCTCTTCACGAATTCCTAAATAACAAGGAGGATCAGCAAACAGTAATGTTATAAATGTGAATGTAATGATAATGTAATGTAATGCCTATTTATTTATTTTTTATTTTTTTTTTGAACTGCTAAACCTGACTTGTTGATTTGCATGCTAATTTTAATGGCTGGATAGGTGATCATATTTTATTATTGTCGATCTTCTGTATACCCTGTTCAATGGCAAATAAATATTTCTTATTTCTTCTTATTTCTTAAAATAACAAGAAAAACATTTTCTTAATAATTTTAACGTTAACTTTCCAACGTTTTAATTGTTATTATCCTATTCCTGCCGAAGGCTAATCCAAAAACACAAAAATCATGAAAATTGGTTCAGCCGATCTCGACTTATAAATAAGTGTAACTGAACACGACTTTCCTTTGTATTAGGGGTTAAAGTATGAAATTGCCGTTTTGTATGGACGAAATCGAGAAAAGTCATTCTTCCATACTAACAATTTTTTAGTTTTTTTTAACAACTCCTGAACCGTTTTCGATGCAATTAAAGGTGAAAGTTAGATGGTTATAAAGGTACGCATTGTAGTATTAAAATTTCTGAAAATCAAAGTATATAATACAAATATACTTAATTGAAGCAAGAAGGTCAGCTGACACATTGTAAGGGGTCTTTTCAACGACTTCCTTTGAAGTAATAGGCACTAGCATTGTATTTTTTTTTTAGTCAAAAGTGACTTTATTTAGTTTTTGATACAATACAAAAAGAATTACGCAATAATACGACTATACTTAAGAGCTATAAACAAAATAAAAAGTGGGAAAATAATCGGCCATTTCATACTTTAACCCCTATTATGTCTACACCCAGCGGGATGTCTGTGAGACTTATCAGTGGTACAGAGAATGAGATCTGAATATTTTCTACTGAATTATGTTGAAAACAGTATTTGTTCCGTATAAACAACCGAAATATAAACTTTTCTAAACCAGCCAGCGGGATATTCACCAAAGTAACGCCTGATGAAAGTAAAAGTAAGTAAGTAACAGCCTATAATCATCCCACTGCAGGGAAAAGGCCTCCATCATTGAATTCAAGTTACCACTGCAACGATGGGAACTGGCATAATCACCACGCTTGCCAAATGCGGGTTGGTGATCACAAACCCGAGCAACGTTCGAAAATTCGAAACTTTTTGTTGCCCGACCCGGGGATCGAACCTGGGACCCCGAGATCTTGGCCCGGTATTCAAACCACTAGACCAACGGGGCGGCCTGATGAACTGAACATAATCGGACGTTTTAGAAATCACACAGTTGTAGACGGTCTGCGGTTTTTGTCAATATGTTTGTATCACTTTCGGCTTTATTAAACGCAAATAAATAAGGGATAATTAAGTTTTCACATAGTGCCATAGTATTCATATCCTACTGTTAAGCATAACTTAAACGCCCCGCGTTTCTACTCTAAGACTCAAGAACGAGCTGTCTGATTCTGACATCAATAACTTTAGCACCAAAAACTACAGCCACTTCACATAACAACACAGGTCCTTATATATCTTGCTAAGAGAACAAGAAGCGGTGCAAAAAACATAAAAAGCTCGTAGTGCACACTTAGTACGTTGTAGAACAAGTCGTAATACCTAAGTACAATTAAATTAGAGTGCTGTACTGAAACAAAGTGTGACAATAAAATATTCATTGCGTTGAACAACATCGGGATCTCTGAATAATTCCCGCGCTCAAATAAAAGTATCGCGTCCCCCCTTCTGAATAAGGATGCGGTGTAGCGCCGTCATCAGCGGGAGATATCAAAAGATTTCGTTACCGTTATTTCCAAGGATCACAGTTTTTGTGACTTACCTGAAAAAGAGAAAGCATATTAGAATGTTTCTTTCGGTCTATTATGATACGATAAAAACCAAAGCATTTTTTTTTTATAAAAATGGTATTTGCTACATAATCAGTCACTATATTTTGTCAAAACAATTGAGATATTTAGACTTTTGTAAAAAAAAAAAACAACAACAAAACAATCAAATAAAGTAGGTCTCATAGGGTGAATTTGAAAACAGTCACTAAACTTATTATACATATAGTAATAACACTAAATAAACATTTACCCGCCATCGGCATGGCCGTACCAAATGATATATTAAAGTATAATGAATAAACTCTCAACACGTTACCTCAGGGCTCTCAAAGAGTTATAATGTGACGCGATTTGCGCGCTAATGATTTTAATGAACACATTATGCACGCACTCGTTCCGCCGCCGAGTGAAAAGTTCGCTCGTATTGCCTTGCTGACTTCGCATATGAATGAACCAGCTCACTGTTTGCGATTTCTTTCGAACAGCCTTTTAAGCGTGAAGAGATAACAAGAGAAAGACACACTTTAGCAGTTACCATATTACTAGGGCATTAGTCATGGCAAGAGTCCTAGAAACTAGAAATGAGATAATTATGACTTTAGAATTTAGTTTTTAACTAACGTAAATGATTGCATTACGTATCGAATGACCAGTCTGGCTTCAGATGACGTGCCTATGCCATACTGGATTCATACAGTTTTATCATTCGCCTGACTATCGCAGAGTATACCTTTTCACGGTAAAAAGGAGAGGGCATCGTGTTCACAATCTCCATCCATTAACACTCTTGCTCATCACATGTGGTCGGCCCGAGTCCATACCAAAACTGTCAGGATCTCCTTTGATCGCCATCGAACATTTGTTCCCTATCTAACCATTAACACTTAAACACGCCAATGTTCAAGTTATGTGCCTGAAACACTACTCTTATCTCATTTGGTGGATCTGTACCCATACAAAAGACTGTAGGACATCTGCAAAACTACACATAATTACCAGTAATTTATTGAGTATTGATGTCAAGTTGTGAAAAGGTATTCAGTAGGTGAGCTGTAGCTTTTTAATATCTCCATGTAGACTAATTACGTAATATACATTAATTGGATAAATGGCAAAGGTTTCTGAGAAGAATCACCAATTACCCAAATAGGAGTACTCCTGTTCTGGTTAAAGAAAATATTTCACTCGATTAGTAGTAATGTGCCACTGAGAAAACGAGACGGTTAAATGCAACCGTATAATTGTTATCTACAACCGAGTAAATTGATTACGATACAGCTTACAGTATAATTTGCTAATAGCAACCGTGCTAACTCTGTTACGCTGATACGGTTAGTTTTAACAGAGATTCTGCTATCATTATAATAATAATAATAAATAATAATAAAATGTTTATTGTCTTTAACAAGATTTTTATCTTAAACTAATGGTGACCAGTATCTCCTTTTAAACTTAATAACTAAAGCCTGTGCCAGGTGATAGTACTCTTCCTTAAAAAGATAGTATTAACAGAGCTTAACGGTTGTTTGCAGCATATTTACTTTAATGTTAGCATGCTTACACTGTTAATATTAAACGAATGCACGGTTGATTCTAACAGAAACGGTTGGTAGATATTAACAGAGTATTTTAAGTAGTTGAAATCGACAGTTTTTACTGCTAGATTAGCAGAGTGTTATGATATTTTTTACAGTTTCATAATAACCGTATCGACTGAGTTGTTACCAGCTGAGCAATTTTGGTAATTTTAAACGAGTATTCGATAGGAAATAACAGTTTTGCCACTAGCAGAGTAAAAATCGCATTTTTTATTGTGGTATGAAAGAATTATATTGTATACTCGTATAACGTGCGAGTCTTTTCTAGCTGCTAAAATTTATTGAAACGAGGTCAAACCATCGATATACAAGAAGAACTAGATGGATTCAGTCTAGACACAGTTCAATACAAAATTACGCCTTAAACTGTCCTCGAATGAATTATTGACGTTGATTTTATGTTAGAGTCAACTTTATTACCCGGCCAAATCATACCGACACGCAATAGTACGAACATTTATGTAATGTTGTATTTATTCGATTGATATAGGTTGTAAGTACTAAATGTGCACCCTTATATGAAACGCCCCGCTGGTCTAGTGATTTAAATACCGGGCCAAGATCTCGGGGTCACGGGTTCGATCCTCGGGTCGGGCAACTAAAAAGTTTCGAATTTTCGAATATTGCTCGGGTTTGTGATCACCAAGTGGCAACCGTGGTGATTATGCCAGTACCCATCATTGCTGTGGTAACTTGAATCCAATGATGGAGGCCTTTGCCCTGCAGGGGGATGATTATAGGCTGTTACTATATGAAATAGGTGCACATTTAGTTGGGACACATTTTTGACACGCTGATTGTGTACGCTATTGAGTATTTTTTTTATATTGCGTCAATAGTTCAAAAACAAAAATTAAAGTACATCGTAATAAAAATTAACGTTAACCGATAACCGATAGGTGATAACAGAAAATCAATGAAAGCTACGACAATGACAGGCGTCGACGACAATCGAGAACAACATCACGACTCGTGTTTACGTCAAGTCCCACAGATGGCTGTAACACATAATTAAATGCCGTTATCAGGCGTTATCTGTCGATTACTGCGCAAACACTCCACTATCGGGTAATGTCGATGCATTTTCAATCCAACCGGAATTTTGCCATGTGACTAATTTTTCCATGTGACCGTGGCCTCAATAGCGATCCGCCAAAATAAACTGACTCTGAGTAACTATAATAATACTTATTAATAACAGTATGACGATATACAAGTTGTGCCCTTATCAAAGTGAAATCTTACACTCCAATTTCACAGGTTATTTTAGTTTATGTTTGAAAATTTATCAAATTCATAAAACACAGGTGTATATTATGTTTAAAAAACTTAGTATCCTATCCCAAACATAATCCAAAAACACAAAAATCACAATACAAGTTATAACTAAGACGACTTTCTTTTAAATTTAAAGAAGATTAAATCATTGGTGTACTCCTTTTTCCGGCACTAGCCAACGAACAGTTAATCAGAACCAGAAACAGTCGCAATGTTTAATAATGGATCGTGTAAAAGGGGTCAATTTGCAAAACGAAAATGTTATTAACATGTTTTAATAATAAATGAATGAACAAGTCCGTCACACTGACGGAAAGTAAGTAGGTCTGACATAAAAACAAATTTCGTTCAACAAAGGGTCTCGACGACTTCACGAATCCCCCATTATTATTAAATCCTTTTTAAATGAGTTCAGCCATTGTTGGAATATCAGAGGGATTTATTTCACACCTGATTTCTTTTGAGGAGCATTTTAAATGAGTTATTTTTACTGATTTGTAATTGATGAGAGTCGTAATTTATCCTGATGAAATTACATTTTGATATCATTATGGAGACGATTTTTTACCAAGATTATTTAAAATTGTACGCGACACAATTGCGGTGGCTATTGAGTTTTTTGTGAAAGATTTTTTTTTTGTTTCCTTCTTTGTAATTGTTCTACGCGCTCATGTAGATTTATAGTTGCAAATTATACCAGGACAAACTTTTTGCTACATCAGAAAGAAAATTGAATTACAGGAACGATGTGTTATTATAACAAACTGTGGATCCAACTGATGCTGAACGTATGGTTATTACAAAATGGTCATATGAACGTAAAACATTTAAGTCATTGGTGTCAACATAAAAAGCAATGTATCGAGAACCTGCGTACCTGTTCCATTGATTCAAAATACGGTAACATTTCAATTAAAATAGGCCTCTGACTAACTAGAAATAAAAGAGAGTTAGATCCAAATTGAAAAAAGTCATCAAACTTGCATTATATGGGAAAAATGAAGTGTAAGAACACCAATCCAATAAGTAATCAGCCACAAAGTTTGGAGGTTCCCGGGCCTGTCATTTCGACGGCCCGTCAACTGTGCGCTAATTGACGGGAGCCATATTGCCGGCATTAGGTGTCCGTAGCACACAGAACGCTTACAGCGCAGTGAGACCGGCCAATAAACGACAATAGATACAAAACAATTGTTATAAATATTAAACTGACGAAATAAATTAAATATGCCACCATATTTGCACCAGTTCTTTTCGTGTTGAAATCTTGGAAAATAAAACCAAATTTGAGCTAAAAAGTAACGATTTAAAAATCAGCAATATTGTTTGTTAATTGTAAAATATATGCAAAAGAGAAAGTTAACAAAAATTGTTACGATGACATGGCATCCTTTTAAATTCGATAGAAGTAGTCATCGTCAGTAAATGAAATGAAATGAAATGAAATATGAAATGAAATGAAATGAAATATTTTTTTTTATTTGTCCTTGAAGAAGGTACATTTTAGTTGTTACATAGAGTTGCGAACCTCTTCCTCAGCAAACCAATGTTGCATACAAATATATTAAATTTAGCTACAGTACATAATTCTTTAATTAATTCAATCCTTTCTTAAAACACATGCATTATTTATATTAAATTTCAATTTAGATTCTTTATGTAAATCAATGTCAATCTTATAAAATCAATCAATTATACTTAATGTCAATATTAAAGAAAAACAAATGTCAAAGCTAGTGTTAAAAAAAAAGAAAACAAATTCAAGCCTTACAAGGTACATGCATTATTATAACAATCGTGCTTTAAATATTCGTCTACAGTGTAAAAGACATGTGTAATTAGCCATTTAAACAAATGTGTTTGGAACCTTTTACCAGTCAGTTCTTTAATTGTTTCAGGCAATTTATTATAAATGACCATACACATCCAGGCGACATTTTTTTTAAACGAGCACTTTTTGGGACAAATGCTGACACCAACCTATTTCCATTCCTTGTGTTTCGTGGATAAATATCACGTGCCTGTTTGAAGTAATGTAGATTTTGTTTTACAAACTTGGCTATTTCATATATGTACAGGCATGGGACCGGCAAGATGTTTAATGATTTAAACAGAGGGGTACACGGTTCGTCTGGTGGAGCACCGCAGATTGCTCTGATGCACTTTTTTTGTGCAAGAAATACCTTTTTGATGTCCGTGCTATTGCCCCATATGATGAGACCATATCGTAGGATTGACTCCACATAGGCAAAGTATGCCGTAAGAGCTGTATTTTGTGATGCAACTTTAGTTAGTTTATAAAGTGCGAATGAAAACCTATTTATTTTACTACATATTTTTATAATTTGTTGTTTCCAGTCTAATTTATGGTCAATCTCTATACCTAAAAACGTAGTCGCATTTGTCTCTTTTATATGTTTTCCCTGATAGTTAATATTTAATTGTTCATGAGTTACATTATTGAAATTTATATAGTAAGTTTTGTCAAAGTTTATTTTTAGATTGTTACCTTTAAGCCAATTTGTTATTGTATTAATCGTATTGTTTATGTCCTTAATATGTTCATTTAATGTCGAATTTTTGTCAGTAGTCACTATTATAGCAATATCGTCAGCAAATAGGATGCAGCGGTGCTTTGTCAAATTTGGCAGTTTGTTGATATAAACAAGGAAGAGGAGAGGGCCTAATACACTCCCTTGGGGTACTCCAAATCTATTTTCTTTAAACTCTGACTGATAACTTTGTATTACATTTTTTGTATCAGGTTTCACTATTTCCACAGCTTGCATTCTACTGCTGAGATAGCTTTTTATCCAACTTAAGGCCAGACCTCTGATTCCAAAATTTTCCAGCTTTTTTAATAACTGATTGTGCGAGCAATAATCAAACGCTTTTGACATGTCTAGGAAGACAGCTGTTGCATATTTATTTTCATTAAGTCTATTCAGTACTTCATTTACTAAATTGAATACTGCATGGGATGTTGATTTTTTTTTTTGAAATCCGTATTGGTCTTGGTGTAGTATGTCATATTTTTCAAAGAATAGCGTAAGTTTAGTAAGTAGAACTTTTTCAAAGATCTTTGATATAATGGATATTAGTGTGATTGGTCTATAATTGTCTATAGTTGTTTTATTGTCTTTTTTATGTAACGGCTTGACCAATGATAGCTTTAACTTATCTGGAAAGGTTCCCGAGGACATGGAGAGATTTATCAGATATGCCAAAATGGGGGCTATTTGTTCCTTACATGACTTGAGAATTTTTGTACTTATCTGATCAAATCCTTCAGAATTTGTATTATTCAGGGAATTAATTACTTTCCTTACATAGTGTTCGTCAACAGGGGTCAGATAAATTGAATTGCTTAAAATATCGTTTGATAAGTCATTAATTAAATTATCATTGGAATTATTAGTCAAATTAATAAAATATTCATTGAAGGCATTTGCAATTTTTTTTGGGCTACTAACCAATTGGTTGTTGTATATAACAGATTCAATATAATTGTTCGATGTTGATGTGGTGTTTGTTTCTTCCTTTATTATTTTAGTAACATAAGCTATTTAAGAAATACCCAACCTAAATAAGTGAACCAAATCAAAATCAAACAAAATTACAAAGCAGATTCGAGTGCAATGGTCAAATGTCAACCAGATATATTCCACGGCACTTGAGCAAAAATTACTTATCATCAGCACAAGTCAACCTAATCAAAATGTAAATCGATATTCAATAATCGATGATTTGATTTGTTAACTTATAAAAATACTACATATTACGTGTGCTTCGATGGGTGACCGTTTGTGGCATCATACCTTGAGCGCCTCTGTGCTTCGGAGAACAAGTTAAGCCGTCGGTCCCGGCTGTTATCATGAGATAACAGTCGTTAAGCCCTGTTGGAGGACTTCGGGCGGCTTAAGAAACGTCCAACGTCGGGGTGATGTTGCCACAGCCCCCGCGTCCACCAACCCGCACTAGGCCAGCGTGGTGGTACTAAGGCCTTAAGCCCTCTCCTTAAAAAGGAGAGAGACCCGTGCTCAGCAGTGATCGAAAATGGGTTGTTACTTTTACGTGTGCTTCTGTGTTCTATATTGTAAAGACCTGTTTGTAATTAAATAAATTTACAAATATAGACAACATCACGTACAATTTTCGGATCCCAAAGAGAGTAACTATTGAAAGCACTTGTTTTGTGGAAATCAGATGCCTTACTCTGCAACATGAAGCTGGTATTTACTATATATATCTGTCTCTTTCGGATATTTTAAGACATCGGATAGGGACTACGTCACAGAACACTTTACGCAGTCCACTAACGCCCCCTATTGTCGAGTAGCAGAAAACTCGCATTTCATTCGTTCTTTGCGTTCGGTTATTTGAATTGCAGAAATAATTTTTTAGTTTGAATTAAATGTTTTCATGAATAAAAGTTTGTTTTAGGGGTGAAATCATAAAATTTGATTAAAAAACTGCATTTATATTTGAATACAATTTAATAGTTGTTAAAAAAAATTGAGTTTTACCGAATGTTTTGCAATAATAAAACGCCAATCCATGAAACGTTTTTATACCACCGGTCACTTTTCGGTCTTCATGGAATGGTCAAAATTACACAATTAGAATTTACATTATAAGATCGATAATCAATGGTATTCATTCTCCATCCATGAACAACCTTACACAATCGCACTACTGATTCCCAAACTAGACGAATGTCTATCTTAGGAATCAGTCCCCCCCCCCCAGAAAAATGAACTGTTATCTGTTATGATAAGTAAATATTTACTTTTGAATAATTCAAAATATAAACTACCACAAACTACTACCTTCAGCTTAGCTCGAGACGTAACTTTCATATCGTATCATATCGCCGTCTATGCTGCTGAGGTTGGCCGTTTTTTGTTATCTGTGGCATCTGACAGCCGGCCGACGGATTCAATCATATTAATAGCGGCTCATTCCGGTCGGCGCGCCGCCATGATGGAACTTCATGATTGCTCAATAGATGCATTCAGGGCAATTTGTGGGGCAAGTGGCCGTCTCAATCCAGATAGCGCCTGGTATTTTGGATTCAAGCTTTTGTAATCGCATAAATTGTTACTTTTTGATACAGGCTGGAAATTGGCCAGATTTAGCCAACAAACGTTATGCGTGTTCGAAAAAATTAAGATTTTTCAGTGTAAAAGGATAGTGTCAAAACATATTTAAAAATTGATTTTAAAAGTATTGTTTTTTTGACGTGACAACGTCTTAAATTAGGTTGCGGCTGGGAGTCACTTATGAAAAAGTGTAACGCTCGGTAACGTTACGATGAGTCACCGAACGAGAGAGAGGCCCGCCGAATGCCTTGCGTCTCTCTCCCACTCAACTATGATCGGTCTGCCGCGCGCGCAGCACTAGAGAATTAGGCGCATTGAATCGGCGCATGCTTGTGTCTCTGTCTTTGTCTTTCTCGAACGTTCTTGGCGTTGGAAAAACAAGAAAGCGTCATAATACAAGTTCACACGTGTGGTTAAAGTATCGTCAGCTGTGTCTGTAGTGAAAAGACGTTGTCACGTAAAATCTTCGCCCGTAAAACCGACTTTGCAGGCAACCATTTTTTTTTGTTTTATAAATTTTTTGACACTCGTCGGTCTGTTTGTTTTTATCGATTTGCTTGATCCTACTATAACAATGTATAGAATAACACTTTTTAGATGACAAGAGCTAAGACATTTACAACATTTACTGACACTCCATAGTGTAGAAAGAAGAACAGTAGGCAGGGAAAGAACGAATAGCAAATTCGGGTTCACTGCAAGTGTCCGACCCAGGAATCGATCCGGCTAAAACAGCTGAATAAACGCAAGCCGCAGTGCGGAATGGCGTTTGGCTTGCCCAAACACATACTTTGGTAGCTTTCAATTCAATTCCAACAGAGTAGGGTTCCCATGCATAAAGGCAGAAATGGTAGACTTACAAAAATTGATTGCGAGCCGTAATCTTACTAAATACTAATATTATAATTGCGAAAGTTTAAATGAATGCTTGTCACTTAATCACGGAAAAACGCATCTAAATTAAATTAGGCATGCAAATAGATTACAGGCTAGAGTAGGTACCACTTAGACTTATATTCCCTTTAAGTCCCGTGGGATTGTTTCCTAAATTTGACGCGTATGAAATCAAGAGCAGTAACTAGTTAAAAAAAAGTTTCCTTTCGAACTATTTGCTAAGTAGGTAACTAATATTATAGACAGGAAGGGGGTAAATATTACCCTCCTACAGAAATCTTATTTATTATATTATGATACAAGTCATCCTAATTGTTTTTTTACTTAGGGATAAATAAATCTCTTTCGGTTTATTTGGATCAACTTTAAGATGTTAACCAAGCATAAAAAGTATGATCAAGTGGAACTTATCAGTTAAAAGTTATGCATAGTCTTGAAAAAAAAAATCAAATTAATTTTTTTTTTTCATCAGTTGTATATCCTTGAGAGACAAATCTCTTGGTTGACGTAGCGCGGCGCGCGAGTAGGGCCACATTTGCATGCGACACTTTTAATTTACAAAACGATACTAATTTACAATAGTAACAATTTCTATCTCGTTACAAAAATAACTCTTATAAATAGCTTATGAAACGTCAGGTCTAATTACAATAAGAGTTAATAAAAGTAATACCAAAAACAGTTTTTAGCTGGTGACTACACAATATTTTATAGCTGGACGTAAGCCTTTCCAAAAAAAATTTTCACCATAATCGCCAAGCTATGCAGGCAGGTGGGCGATCGGTTTGATCATTGGTGAATGTACGAGTAATGATGCTGCCAGTCTTCTTAAAGAGGCACTCCTTTTGTCACCAATGGAAAGAGAATTTTTGATACATTTTTTAAGTGATGGCAACACACAACTTATTTTTAAGGGGCTATACGCTACTCGAGTTATTTATTAACTCTAAACAAAACCAATTTCAAAAAACTAGAACAGTATTACCTTAGAAAATTATCTCTAGTATTTATTAAATCACTTATAAATCTGTTACTTAACGTTATAAAACAAAATAACATGTATACATTTGTAGACAGCGCTACATTCGTAGCCGTTCGTAACTCTTCGTAGCAGCGTATACAAAACTACACAGGTGTAGCTTTGCTACGATAACTAATGCTTCTTCGCCTGACCGTCCGTAGCATCTGCTACGACCTTAACATATTTGAATGTCATGTAGTGCTTCTAACTTACTAATATGCATTACAATTTTTACAATTCTACCGCCTTATAGCCAAATGTACAATAGGTTATTATTTGTTTGATCAATATAGCTACATACTATTCGTAACTTGAACCTTTACACTTCAAACAACTGAAATTCTAAATCATATCCGGGTTTTCACAACTAGAATACTATTTGTCCCGAGTCATCTTACGAGATATGTTATTGTTAACAGGAGTTGCCACAGTTGACCCACATAATCACAGATTTACTGTCTTGAGAAACTATTGAGTAAAGGTAGAGTATCTCATTGCCATAACGCAATACTAACAAATAAAACTTAGATGACCTAAGGCTTAGATCATACAGACGACTTAAATTTTAGGACATTGGCAACGGGTTTTGATGAGGATTTCTCGTATATATCGCACTTTTAGCCATTAGTTGTAGAGGCTATCGCAAGTGAATTTTCCACTAGAGGCGCTTGTGTGGCGTGAGGTCCAATATCATTCACTTTGTACTGGTTTGAGCGGAATTTGTTGCATAAATTACAATTTCTTTAATTTACCTGCTGGAAAGTGATCTCTTTCGTAATATATCGCAAATATGGATTATTTGGCTATTAATGTGAACGCTTTAAAAGCGGAATTAAGAAAAAGCTCGAAAATAGGCGGCCTCAAGAGCAACTATTTCAGAAGTTAGTTTGTTGATATCAAGTTAGTTATTTATAAATAATAAACGTTAATTAGATTTAAGATATAACACTTTGTTTTGGCGCCAATCGCATTTGACAGCTATACCTCCGGACCTCAGTCTACAGTGGCGCCAAATGGTGAGCAAAGAAATGGTAATTACATAGCATCGATTGCGTCACTACTGACGTGTGACTGTTTACATACGAGTAGCTTTAGCTGCTAATGTTCATACCCAGCCTTTATTTGTTTACAGCTGGACACTGGCACCTGCAAAAGGAAAACTTAACCCTAATCGCTACGCTTGGCAGGAGGGTTGGCGATCGCAGTTTGGCCAATGGTGAAAAGGCTCTGCTGCCCGTTTTCCGGAATACTCGTATTATCGTCGCCTCTTACGACACCCGTAGCAAGAGAAGGGGTAGTGCTATTCTTTAAATGTGGCTATACTACACAACACAGTGGAAATAAAAAAACAATGTTTAGGACATGCCTCACTGGGCCACACAGAGTCATCTAGTCCCAAATTAAGCTACTATTAAGTACCCTGTCGTATGGGGTACTAGACAACCGATAAACTTACTTATATACTTTTTTTTGTAAATATATACTTATAATATATAGAGTTACACCCAGACCAGTACAAATAGACATGTTCATACACACAAATATTTGTACAGTGCGGGGATCAAACCCGCGACCCATGGCTCAGAAGCAGCGTTTACACCCAAATGGTCTTCAGTGTCCATGTCTACATAAAGTAACAGCCTATAATCATCCCACTGCAGGGCATATCATTGAGTTCAAGTTATTATAGTAATGATGGGTACAGGCATAACCACACTTGCCTAATACGGGTCGGTGATCACTGATCACAAACCCAAACAATGTTTGAAAATGTGAAACTTTTGTTGCTAGGCCCGGGGATCGAACCCAGGACCACGAAATCATGGCCCGGAGCTTAAAATACTAGACCAACGGGGCGATATGTCTATTTCATCGTCGTGTCCACAAGTGGATTAATATCCACTGTGGATCAAAACTAGGCAGTTTTTATCTTAATGTAGACACGTGGTGGGATCTACCTCCTAGTGGTCCACCCTGGGCAATTGCATCTTTGGTTTTCTAACCACTGATGACGGCTAACAGATCTCTCTACGGTGGTAGGCTTCGTAAGAGGCCGCTTGGATGCTACTCGTACCACCCTTCTGTCGGAGTCCAGCGCCAAACAGTTTTTCTGTGTTCCGCTGGTGTGTGGGAGAACCAGTGCCACTTTCTGGGTAAGCTCACTCCATCTTAGGCTTCTTCATAACCTTAGAGTTAAGTATGTAGTCAAAAGCAAGCCCATTTATTATTAAAAAAACATTAATGTGACCTAAGCTTAGCTCCCCGGGAAGCAAAACCTCAGAGCCAGTGCACAATGACTGGAACAAGACTTCTGCGGCGGACGCGATACAATTGTGAGACGTAGATTTTATTTACAGCGTCGGGTGAAATGAATGATAAATATTTAATTTTTAGTAAGACAAATAGTGAGAAGCTCGAAAAGCTATTTTTAATACAGGAAAGTATAACATTAATATCATGATATTAATGCTCTATTTCAAACATTATGAAAAATTGTTACAATTGAAAAGTTATTGATGTTTTTCATATAATTATATCTATGAAAAACATTATTAGTTAATAATAAGATGTTTTTTACTATAGTGATAAATTAAGTGTGTATAAAATGTAATAAGTAATTTGATGATAAATAATGTTGCGTATAATAGCGGATCTTTTACACACACTACCGTTACAAGCCTGTATGAGCTGCTGAACTCTCTTTAATATATTTATATTTTATTCCACTTTAGTTTCGAGTCAGTTATAAATAGCTGGTCCATGAGTGGCGCATGTAATAATCTATATATATAATAACCGGCCAAGTGCGAGTCGGACTCGCGCACGAAGGGTTCCGTACCAAAAAGGCCAAAAAATCGGGTTTGTTGTATGGGAGCCCCCTTTAAATATTTATTTTATTTTGTTTTTAGTATTTGTTGTTATTGCGGCAACATAAATACATAATTTGTGAAAATTTCAACAGTCTAGTTATCGCGGCTCTTGAGATACAGCCTGGTGACAGAGCGACGGACAGCCGGACAGACGGACAGACAGCGAAGTCTTAGTAATAGGGTCCCGTTTTTACCCTTTGGGTACGGAACCCTAAAAATGAATCCCTATTTCCCTTGGTCACGACATCACGCGTGAATGGCTGGACCGAATACGCTAATTATTTTTTTGTTTTATTTTTCATTGACAGGAGAAGGTTGTTATAAAATAAAAATAAATAAGGAAATTACGCGGAAAATTAGAAAATTTAAGAAAATTAAATCACCATACCAAATTTTTTTTAATGTAACCTTATCGCTTTCGTTCCAACAAAAATCGGTATTCATCAGAAAATTCTCGATTTAGCTGACGCGGTGGTTTAAACGTTTTAATATTGATCCAGACTTTCAAACACGATACAACATTAACATGTTTCTCCATACGCTCAAATCAGTCAAATTCACTAAAAAGAATTTACTGAAATAACATCTATTGCAATTTGATTTATTCTATGTATCTATAAAAAATGGATAAACAAAGTTCCGAAAAATTAACCAGTGGTTCACCTCGTTTTCCGGTCGCACAAAACTATACTTATCTTCTTAGATATTAAATTCAGGTTGCTATTTTTAGCTTTCAACATTCGTATGTCCCACTTCTGACTTCTAATCGATACTTATACTAAATTCGGGTCTACTGTCTTCACGTTTTAATAGTGAACCGCCTGTTTTTTTTTGTTCTGGCTCGTTATCTCTATCTTTATTAAGGGCCGGATATTCCGCTACGGATCCGTCTGATGAGCGGATTAAAAATATTTTCGGAAGGACCTTTGGGAGGATTACTGAGGAGTGCTCAGTCATGTGTGATCATAGTTGCTTTGAGGATAGCGAGGGAAAATCTATCGCATGCGGAAGACGGGATGTAACAGGTAAATGAATAATACGATGCCGGGCACCAGTTGAAGAGTAAATAAAATAAAACCGGCCAAGTACGAGTCGGACTCGCGCACGAAGGGTTCCGTAGAAAAAAGGCCAAAAAAACGGGTTTGTTGTATTTTATTTTGTTTTTAGTATTTGTTGTTATTGCGGTAACAGAAATACATAATTGTGAAAATTTCATCTGTCTAGCTATCGCGGCTCTTGAGATACAGCCTGGTTACAGAGCGACGGACAGACGGACAGACAGCGAAGTCTTAGTGATAGGGTCCCGTTTTTACCCTTTGGGTACGGAACCCTAAAAACTAACTGAAATGTATGTCATGATGAATATACTAGTAACGAACGAACGAACGTAGACAACATCACATACATTGTTCTGATCTTAAAGAGAGTAACTACTTAAAGCACTCGTATCGTGGAAATCAGAAACAACGAAGGTACCACAAACACCCAGACCCGAGAAAATGTAGAGAAACACTTTTTTTTTCTACCTTGACCCGTCCGGTAATCGAATCCAGGACCTTGGAACAGACGCCACCTTAAAAACCGGTGTGTACGCCACTCCACCACGGAGGTCGACACTAGTTCAAGCACGGAAATATAATAAATGATTTAAAAAAAAACAACTTATTATTGTGGCTATAATTACAGGAGTACAATACAATAATTTCCAATGTTGAAAGATCATTTGATCGAACATGACCTAAAGGTAAACTTTGGACTTTCGGAGTTTCTAATAATACCCTTCATTTAAAACCCTCTGACTTCCTCAAGCGTTACAACCCCATTACTGTTTTCCCCGCACCCAGTTACACAAATATCTAATCCTTAATGATTTCCTAACAAAAACAAACTGTATCGTCGCACACTCCAATTCCACAATTCAAGCCTTGTCACATGTGCACATTCATTATCTGTATAGCATTCACGGCTAAACGCGAATGCACAGTGTCAGCACAACCTGAACAACGCTGAAAACAAAAACCAGTCGCGGACAACGGGACAATGGGGAAGTATTTATGCGCTTGCAGTTAGGGGTAGGTATAGTATACATGGATAAATACTGCTTAGTGAGAGAGTGCTGTAGTTACAAATAACTGAGGAATTGTAAATCGAAATAATCGAGTTTATTGGTACAATGTGAATTTGACTTGGCGTTGTTTGTTCATAATAATACACATTTTCCTTAGATCGTGTTGTTATCACAATGGAAAACTGATAGTCTAGAGAATCGGTGACAGACATTCGACGTTACGAAGTGAAGGATCACTTGAACGTTAGGGTGCTCTTTTAAATCTCTAAAAATTCCTAAATCTAACTTCAAGTCATTTAGGTTACTTTTAACATGAACGTATTACCTGCTAAACATATTGTAATGTTACTAACATTAAAAGTGTAATTTTTAGGGTTCCGTAACGGGACCGTATTACTAAGACTTCACTGTCTTTCCGTCTGTGCGTCGCTCTGTCACCAGGCTGTATCTCAAGAGCCGTGATAGCTAGACAGTTGAAATTTTGACAAATTATGTACCTATTTCTGTTGCCGCAATAACAACAAATACTAAAAACAAAATAAAATATATATTTAAGGGGGGCTCCCATACAACAAACCCGTTTTATTTTTTGCCTTTTTGGTACGGAACCCTTCTTGCGTGAGTCCGACTCGCACTTGGCCGGTTATTGTATTGAACTATGTATCCAGTTTTTTTTTAAATTTTTGTTTATGCTTCTCAATATGCCCTCTGTAATTTTAGTTATGAGAACTAGACAATGCATATCTATAAATTAGAATTCATCTCAATAAACAACTTTTTTGAACACATCAAGATATATATCTATAACTACGACATTTATTCATGTGCTACGACTAAGCAAACTGTGCTACTAGCGCTTATCGTCAGTTGTACAATAAATGTTGTTAAATTCAATTTCATACGGGTAACATTGTGAGCGCTATCGGCTTTGGTACCATCCCAGAGTTCCTTTATATTTTGTCGAAACATGTGTTTAGGATTGAGCCGGATCAAGGCACTAGCTGAGGTAGTTGTGGATAAAGCAACAACCTGTTTATTTGTTACATTGTCGCTTTACTAAGTTCTATAAGAAAACTTATAAAAGGAACTGACACTGTTATCATACTTTACAAAAATAACCAAACAGTAAACAATAGGCAATATTGGTATTGGTAATAAAGAATATCCGTAAAAAAAATCAAAAGAGACAAACTTTATAATATTGACGATAGTTATCGTCAAACAAAAGTTCGGTTCTCACAAAACATAGCAACAACAAAACAAAGCCTTCCCGGTTCTGAGACTGGTAGCGGCCATGAATTTGTTGACCTTCTAACATCGACTAAATTGCCTAATCGATACAAGTGTATCTAAAAACTAATGTTTTTACTTTTCACTATTTAGGTACTTATATAAAATACCCACCCGGTTAGAATCGATTTAAAAAAGATTTTATAGGCGTCTTTTCTTGAACGCTTAAACAATGGCAACTAAAACACGAAGCTTCAAGAAACTAGATCTGAGAACATGATTTTAATTTCAACACAATACCTTTACGCGATCCCGACGGCCTTGACTGACAGATATAGGGACGGACGGATGGACAATAAATTGATTCTATACAGGCTCCGAAAGAGCACTTAATATAGTACGACTATCTAATTAGATACGAATAATATCACACCCATAACTAACAATATTCTGCACTTATTTTGACGACCATTTGGATCAGCGGTAGTTAACGCTGCTTCTGAGCCATGGGTCGCGGGTTCGATCCCCGCACAGTACAAATATTTGTGTGCATGAACATGTCTGTTTGTACTGGTCTGGGTGTTTTCTATGTATTATAAGTATGTATTTACAAAAAAAAGGTTATAAGTAAGTTTATCGGTTGTCTAGTACCCCATACGACAGGGTACTTAATAGTACCTTAATTTGGGACTAGATGGCTCTGTGTGGACCAGTGTGGCATGTCTTAAATATTTATTTATTTATACTCGTATATCACGTATAGATCTAGATCTATACGTGATATACGAGTGTTTCCCAAACATTGTTCTGCCATGGCCCGGTAATTTTCACACTGCCCCTTTATGACCCACTTAATAACACCAAAGTACTTTTAAAACCAAACTGGTTCCATTAGGTGAAATAATACATATTTATTAATAGCAAAAGTGTTTCATTATTACTAGTATTTAGTCACTAAATTTCAGTGCGAATACTTCGCACGCTGCCTATGTTTTGCTAGAATTCAAGATCCCCGAAAATGACGAAAGTTTCTGAAGAATATTTACCATACCTCGATCGATTGTTGGTTTTTTTTTTTAATTTTGATGGCCCGGTACCGGGTCCCAACCCGACAAATGGGAAACGCTGATCGAGAAGCAAAGTTAATGCCAATATCCAAAACTGATTTCATGCAAGCGGTTCAGCATTTTGCGCGGTTGGCTAACAACGCAGGTAGCCGGCGCATTTTAATGGCGCAATTAGATACTTGATTAATGAGTATTGTGCTTGCTACATGTACAGTACGTGGTCGCAGGTGGGATGGATAGATTAGGCTTACATAAACGTTATCTTACTAACTCAGACAAGAATATCTGTTAGTTACGTGAATTGACATATCTGTAAGTTAAAAAAACCCGTATAATATTTATTTTACAAACGGATACGGGCCAGATATTGTAGCAAGAATAAATCATTAAGTATGGCCTATGTGGCTTGCTTCAGGCCCCGGCTTTGAATCCCAAACAGGTTAATATAAAAATAACATATTTTCTTGGGTCTTAGCTTTTAAGGTACTTTGGAATCAGGAGGAATAAATCAAGAGTTCAACACGATTGAAATCAATAATAATAAATAATAAATGTGGACAACATCACATACGTTGTTCTGATCCTAATTTGAATAACTATTTAAAGCATTCGTATTTTGGAAACCAGAAACAACGAAGGTACCACAAACACTCAGACCCGAGAAAATGTAGAAAAACACATTTTTTCTACATTGACCCGTCCGGGAATCGAACCCGGGACCTCGGAGCAGACGACACCTTGAAAACCGGTGTGTACGCCACTCCGCCACGGAGGTCGTCTAAAATATGAAAATAAATCGTCAGTTATATGAACCAACCCGTTTTTATAATTAACATATTAATGCAACGCAGAAGTCTAAAATCCTACAATTGTCATAGTCCCCGTGTTGGTCAAGTGGTTTAAATACCTGCCTACCTGTAACATGAATCTAATGATGGAGGCCCTGCAGTGGAATTGTTATAGGCCATTACTTTACATTGCTTTTAGTTTCAGGCTTACCATTCAAACAAAACTCATCAGAACTAGTTGTTAGCTTTCAATAATACCGAAGGCCATCTATTCCCATCTCAAAAACTGGCCCTGAATGTTTAAACCGAATATAATCCCTGTTACCAGTGAAGGTCATTTTAACGAACGGGCATGTTGTAGTGGAAACGTGGAAAATAAGTTAATCCGGTTAATCTATTCTCAGTAGTTTTACCTTTGTTTCAATGCTGTGGTTTACAATTGTATGGACCTCAACTTTTCACTAACGAAGTAGGTATTCAAATACCTTTTGTGTCAAAATATAGCAGCCTCGTAAACAAGTTTGTAAGCGGTGGCGATTCCGAAATAATTAACTCATAGCACAATGAGCAAAACACTTTTAATCAGTGCGTTATACATCATCCTTAGATTTGTTTTTCACAGCCAATTTAAATTGTTTGCGAATGAAAAAAACATCAATAACTTCTTTATTTAACAACTCATTGCACAATAAAGCAAATAAGTTAAGTCCTATTAAGCAAATTCCCGTAGGCAAAGTGAGGCCATTGCGGGAACAGATAAATTCGTTTCAATTACCAAAAGTAAAAAGTTTGAAGTTTGCTGAAACAGTACAGACCGCAAAAGGCACGAGTTGAGCCTCGTAAACTCTTAGACTTGAGGCCGTAGCTGAATCAATATTTCTAAGTATTGCCTAGCTTTTTTCAACAGCTGTCAGCGACACAATAAGCTCTAGGCCATTGATCTTACTAATTTTACTCATATTATAAACGCGAAAGTTTGGATTGATGATTGTTACACAATCTCGCAACAACGGATAAACTGTTATGAATGAAATCACGCAGATATAACTTATAGGTTGCTTTTTATCCCGGAAAATTGTTTCTACACGCGTACAAAGTCGTTATTTCAATTGATAGTTATTACCAAACTGGGTTAATACACATGAACCTATTTAAATGTATTGTGAAATAGGAGTTCTAGTCAACAAGAAAGATTTTATTAGTGTTGTGACATTATTAAAAAAACTTTTTTGAAGTAGGTTATATTCCACAAATTTAAAATTTTAAGCTCACACCATATTTGGGTTGTATCATAGCCATCAAGTAAGACCTTCTAATTTGAGACAAAAGACAACTTCTTTAGTCAACAAAAAAAAAACACGTTTATCAAATCTTTTGTCTCTATAACATCAGATAAAACTAAGGTCTCTCGAAGGTGTAAATGATAATAGCGACCGGAGAGGTCTGTTTGTTCGAGGTAAATTAGATAGAACTCTCTACTCGCCCCTTTTCGTGTTCTCGTCAACGTAGCTCAAAGGCTGGTTATTTTTCAATTTTCAAATATTAGCCACGTGCCTCCCGAACAATTTACTTTGTTGGACCATAAAGAGTAAACGTCATTTGTCGGAAGTAAAGCCGCTCGCCGCGATTAAAGCGGCGTCCGCTAAGCCGCAGGCATAGCGCGTGCAAGACAGCCAGACAATTATAAGATTACTAGCGGACCCGACAGACGTTGTCCTGTCATAACTATGAATTTTGATTTCAAACTGGTTAATTAAAAAAAAATTTCTGATACAAATTTATGTATCAACATTGCAAATGCTAACCAAAATGTAAAACGTAGTGATTACTTGCTCAGTGCTGCTAACCGCACTGGAAATTGTAACCGTTTGCAGCACGCATTCTGTCAATGTTATGTCAAACACCATAATGTTACATTAAAAAAGTTTAAATTGTCAAAAGCGCTAAGGTTACATTACAAATAATTAAGTATAGTGATTAAGTTTTCTTAAATTTTCAATTGCTCTACGCAATATCCTAAATTTTTTCTTTCATAAGAACATTCTCCTGACAATAACAAACTAAATAAAAAAGGAATTAGCGAAATCGGTCCAGCCGTTTACGCGTGATGCGATGACCAAGGGAAACATGAATTAACTAGTAGTTAATAACCTTATGACACTGTCTGACATAGGGATGGCGATCTCATATCGATTAATCGAAGAATCGATTTTTTGGGCCCAAAGATCGAAGTTTTTAAATCGATATGCTGTACTGAGTCGATTCAGTGGATCGATCTTTTACCCTAGAGAATCGCCATTCGATTTTTTTGTGTTGGTAAAAACTAAAAACCATAAATTGATTTGTCAGTTAAAGACTTTGGCTGTAATGTATGCCTAGTTTTGTTTGCTTTTATTTTTTTAAATGTTGCTTAAAACAGATAAATAACATTAAAGTGTCTGTTTGTACGTATTTAGTTGATATTTAACCAGGGACTAAAAATAACTGATAAGAAATGGTTTGTTAAGGGTTTTTTTTTCTTCATAAAACAGATATATCGTATTTACATTATAAATAAAATTTGAAAAAAAATCGATTTATCGGAAATCGATCTTTCTAGCCTCGATTTTTTGTGAATCGATTTTTTAAGTCTCGATTCAGTTCGATTCAAAAATCGATATTTTTTGGAAAGAATCGCCATCCCTAGCCTGACACTGTTTCTTACTCTTTAACCTTCTTTACAGATATGATAAGTAGGTAACAGAAATATGTCTTAATCCCGCAATTTATCCTGCCGTGCGCAAATGGACATAAATTAAAAAACATGGCTTTTAATAGCTGCATCGCATGAATAGTTAATTGCATTTTTTTAGTTAATTCAAATGAATGTCATAATTACAACACTTGCTTTATGAAACAAGTATGGTACCATGAACACTCAGACCCGAGACAATTTAGAAATATTTTTATCCTACATTGGCCTTTTCGGAAGTCGCATGGGGACCTTTGTGATAGCTTCTAAACCGGTGTCTAAGCTACTCGACCATGCAGAACATCAAATATCAAGGTTTACATCATATACAGGTATGACAATGTTACTTTATACATACCCAGCAAAACCATGCACTGAACAAGAAGTTGCAATCTTATTAATAACTGGCGATAGTTGAAATAATGATTCTGAATGTTGATACTGTTCAACGTGAACTGTGTCTTTTGTGTAAAAAACGACTTATCCGGTTTACGGTGGAATGAAACGGACGCCAAATTAAATCTGCCGGTGAAAATTTACATAAGGCCCGGATCTGAACCGGAGCCGGATCGGAAATATCCACCTTCGGTGGACGCAATCAATGCAACTTTTCAATACGCTTTAAATTATTCATCTAAACTCTGCATTTCTTTACAAACCGAGTAGTTTTTTTTTTGTTTCAACAGACGGCTTGTTTGATGGAAATTAAGATCTAATGGGTATTGGAAAACGGTTGCCGGAACACTTACATGTCGCAATAAAAAAGTGTTATAAAGTATCAAGCAAGAACAATATAATGCTTGTCTAAGGAAAAATGATGATAATGCGCCGTGTGGTGTGCCAGTCTACAATAGAATAGCACCATTTATTCTCGTTTTTTGGGTGCCTTAATAGAGGTAATTTGCTAAGGTAATAGTGTTCTAGTTTTTTGAGAATTGGCTTTGTTTAGAAGTAATAAAATTAAATCATTAGGGGGCAGCGCTAGGAGTCCCCTTAACTAAAAGAGTATAGCCCAACCAAGAAAGGTGAGCAGCATCTGCCTTTTACCATTGGCCAAACTGTGATCAACGACCAGCCTGCAAAGCATGGCAATTATAGCATTGTTTTTGAAAGACCTATTACGGCTTATGATGATGATTAAATTTGGTTCCTATTTTCTCTTTGATATGACATCTATTCCCAGGCCTATGTTCAGCAGATGATATTCGTTTAGCTCAGATGATGATGAATTATCATCTCAGACAAACGATGACTGTCATGGTGATGACGTCCACTACATTACAAATCACGAACCTGTGTTCATTCAAAATTTTTCAGAAATCGCAACCAAAGATATATCTTAGAGCGAATACGAGTTAGCAATGAAACAAGACTTGATGTGACGAACATACGTAATACGTTACGGCTATAAATAATCTGCAGAAAGTAAACTAAACATAATTAAAATTAATAAACTCATGGAAATCAGCATGCATTTTTGAGGAAGGGCGGGCGTCTTTGTTGCCTGAACTAGTGCTTGCTCACTCGATGTCGGTGCGGGTAGTGTGTTAACGAGCAAAAATACTTAGATAAATATTTTTTAATTCATATTAATACATAATTATCGTTGAAAGATGTAACATAGATACAACAAAACATGTTCAGATATTAAAAAGATATAACACTTGATGAAAATTACCCATGTCGACAATACACCGTGAGTCCCGTGACCTTTAGATCCACTATCGGGCAAGGGGACAGTAAAAAATTTGTGAAGTCATCGTAAAAGCAACTAACAACAAAGATAGCGACCCATAACTCTCGCTTCGACCCACCATCCATGGTGATCGATACGCCATAATAAACTAAGAGCCATGTCGCACTCGGGTGCTGTGGGAACGTAGCCACGTTGACGAAAGTGCTTCCGTGTTTGTTCCAGCCAAAAATAATAAAGCTAAATCGCTAGCAGTATGGCTAAGATGCGACACCACGATAAATTTGTCGCACGACATGATAAAATTTGTCTACTTGTGTTATTTTATCATTTTCCCTAACATGGCAACCACCCGCGATAAAAATTCTTCGCTCGACAAACGTTTATCTACACGACAAACGAATGTAGCCATATTACATAATTATATAGTTTTTCGGTGTGGAAACATTGGTTAATATTATAATCATTCGTTCAATTTTACGTCAGACTTGGCTAAAACACTTCTTGCCAGAGACGTCATCTGCGTTGACACATCTTTGGGTGACAGTCACTGTCAGACAGTGACACCTGGCAAACAGCATTCGCGGCATATTTTTCGGTTTGAACTTTGATTGAAGTGTGAAAAGTTTTAAAATTTGAAATGGCCTCAACGATGTGAGTAAAACTTGTAATAAACTGAAATAAATTCTTATCATGGAAAGTACTAATGGTTTTTAGGTTCTTTTAGAAAACTTAGAGGCAATAAGGCACAGATCCAGTATCTGTGCCAATACATGGCTGGAAGACCTCCATTTTTTGGTTCCAAGTCCTCTTTCAGCCTATCTATCAAATAAAAATCCATGGGCTTGGATATACGCCACAGAGCCTGGAACTCCATATCCGGAAGGTCATACGGGTTGCACACGTCGCGGATACGCTTGCGCTGAATTTTACGCGCCTCCCGTTCTTCATAAGTGGTCAAAATGTAATTAAAATATGGCACGGCAATTTTTTATAAAGGGTTTATGCCTTGTCGTGAGCTATAAGCGACCACGATAATTTGTCATGCGCAAGTGTCAAAAATCGATTAAAATAGACAAATATAAGAGGCTCATGTTAGAGTTTGTAGACAATTTTATCGTTTATCGTATTTTGACAGTTAGAGATGACATAAATAGTCTGCCATGTTAGCAGCGATAGACAAACGATATAACGCTGTCAAAATGCGATATAAGGCCGCGATAAAATTATGTCGTGGGTCGCATTTTAGCCCTACAGGAAAGATAATGTGCAAGTTAACATCAAACATAAATTCTACTTAATTTTGCGTATGGAAGGAAAACCTCATCTAAAACAAACACTCAAAATAAAACAACAAACCGTTAGAGCCAACTAACACGACACCGCACCGCGAGAATTTTGTATGGCGAGAGGCTCCGGAGTGGTGCCGCTGTAATATTTTGCATACGAATATTTTGCGAATAAAGAGTCGAATATTAAATAGTGTGGTAACAAAGTGCACGAACAATCACATTTTACTTATCTAGTGAACTTTACAAGGTATTTATTTGAGTACTTACAAAAACAGAAAACCACTCCGCGATATATAGATAATGACAAGACGAATTGAATAACAGAATAATATTAAAACAGTAGAGACATTTAAAAACATACAATTCTAACATAAAGGAGTATTGTAACAGTATTGACATAAAATCCGGTCCGATGACCGATTCGTAACAGTAGTTCTATTCTCAAAGAAAAAAAAGGCACTGAACTGAATCAACTGGAGTTAGTAGGCATACCATATCGTTCAAAATAACTTGAGCAAAAAAAATAACATTCGCATCGCCAGAAGTCAACATTGCCATTAAAATTGTAAGAGCAATAAGTTGCTTAAGTCTATTCGACAACATTAACACTATTTTTAGACAATAATAAATATGATCGATGACTACGAGTATTAGATACTATTTGAAAATACAGTAGTAGTATAGTCGCCACACAATCATTTTGTGTCACCGTCGCCACGGCATCTCAGTGAGACCGCCTAAACTGACACGTATAGCCGTATAACATACTATTATCGTGTTTTACGGCACCCTTCGATCACACTGTAAAGATATCGCATTGTAATAATATTTGTTTACAACTCACCACGGCTCCCAATTCACTTATTGATTCGCTGTGAAGTGTTTGCGAATAAATATATCAACTTGCTGACCTGATATGTACCCGGATAGAAATATGGCACCGCGTTAACGAGCGGAATAAAATTTATAACTCAAATAACGTTTCTGGTAGCTTGGTGACAATGTTTTCGCTTAAATATTTAAGTCGATATTAACATTGATTTCGAAGGAGATTATATTAAAGTCTTTATACTTCGAAAATATGAATCGCAAAGTCGACAGTACCGAAGTAGGCACCTTCTCATAACTGGAAAATTCCCCTAATTGATTTTTAATTAAAGTAACTCATGAAATATAAGTTTCAAATGAGAATATTTGACATTGTGCCAGGTTGCTGCCCTGATAATTCAGATAGTTCAGAGCGCCATACGCATCTTTTTTCGATAAAGGAAAAAAGTGAAGCAAAGACAAAAAAACGGCCAATGTTTTACGAATAATCAAAATACAAAGCTTTTAAATTCTACACAGATCTAAATTTCCATATTACACTACGGTACCTACCATAAAAGTAAACGATCTCGACTTTAAACTCTCCTTATAATGGTTTATTACTCTATTTTTCAGCTTAAAGGCCTTTCCTTCCAGCTCACCGCTGTCTGAACATTAAAGCTGCTGACAAGTTGACACTCAGCACAGCTAAAAGCCGAGGCAAGATTTTGCCAACACATGCACTGCAGCCTGCAGGCCTTGCTCTCGGGTTGCACAGCATATTAACTTGGCAGGCTTCATCCTCGGAAAGTTTATTAATTTGGTCATTACTGTTGACATGATGGCGTTTAGCGAGTGAACCATATTCTGACTTAATGGACATGCAAATGCTAATTACTTGCTCGAGGTGACTACTATTTGGAATATTAACAGAAACTGATAATTCAGACGTAATAGATTCTTCTTTGCAAAATCATCAACAAAACATTTCTTACCAGCTCAATGCTCGACTGGCAAAGAATAGTACATAGAGTGAAGTTAGTTCAATGGGGACTACCGTTTCTTTGCACACCAGTTGGCGCCACTGTAGACTGAGGTCCGGAGGTATAGCTGTTAAAGGCGATTGGCGCCGAAACAAAGTGTTATATCTTGAATCTAATTAAGGTTTATTATTTATAAATAACTATCTTGATATCCACAAACAAACTAACTTCTGAAATAGTTGCTCTTAAGGTCGCCTATATTTGCGCTTTTTCTTAATTCCGCTTTTAAAGCGTTCACATTAATCGCCAAATAATCCATATTTGCGATATTTTATGAAGGAGATCACTATCAAGCAGGTAAATTAAAGAAATTATAATTTATGCAACAAATTCCGCTAAAACCAGTGAAAAGTGAATGATATTGGACCTCACGCGACACAAGCGCCTCTAGTGGCAAATTCACTAGCGATAGCCCCCATTGTCATAAGAAATTCAACACACGGTTCTTAATGTGAGAAAGTGAGATGGTCTGGTGTCCAAATGTAATTTCAATGATTATACAAAGATCAAGAACTAAAACATGAGATAAAAGGCAAAAGCAAGAGCATAAAATTCTCAACTGTTTCTTTAAATTTATGTACTTTATGTACTCTGTGTACTTTGTGACGTCAAAAATAAAAAAAAATTGGAAAATGTCCTAAAACTAACTGAATATTATATTTAAAGTGCAGACTGCAGTTATTTACTAAACAAAACCGTAAAAATTTACTTACTACACGATATTTCAGGTGATATGAAACTTAACGATAACTTAACTAAGTAACAAAAAGTAAATTTTAACTGGATAACTTATAACGAGAACAAATAGCACGAAAATAAGCAATCAACTTATAAATACGAGTACGAGTGAAGAGGTAATAAAATGTTAGCATAAAACGTAATAAAATATTTCAATGGATTTTGTGTAGAGTTTCCACATGCAAAGTCTGTGTTAACAGTAGAAAGTGTTATGTAGAAATAATATTTAAAAGGAACCTTGAAACCAAGGCATTACTATGACTTTCAAAGATGTACTTTTTTTACAAATTTTCGTTTTATGACCTCTTACCTAGTCCTCTCTTCTTCTAATTTCCGTATCCTACAGGGCCCACTATGTTCTTATATTACTTTGTTCGGGAAGGGGCGCCTTAAACCCTTCTCTTTCTGCCACACGATGGACTCGGCACCTGCACGGTGAATCCATGGAACGCTAATAACGTTTGTCTCCTTCTCTTTAAGACCAGCACCACACGGCGCTGAACTTAATATACCTAGCCGAGAAGATCTACACATGTTGCGATAATCATCCTGAACTAAAATGCTTCACAATAAAAACGCTACTATCGGAATATGTAAAGGAAATAGGCAGACTTGGGCCTGACTTTAACAAGAACCAAAAAAATAACTAAAATTCATGATGTATTTTTTGGAGTTTGTCGTAAAATATTAATTATCTGTTCTATGGGACAAGAAATGTAAAAATTATCATTTAAGCATGAACTGATATTATTCCAAATCCATTATCCACTATGCAAGGTTGCCAGTCACAAAAATAGTTGATTTAAATTCAATTCGATTCAATTCTGAAAAACATTGAAGAATTATGGGATTGATGAAGATTAAAATGTTTTGTGACCTGTTTTTTGCGTAAATAAATTACTAGTATAATTTAAAAAGTACAACTCCGTTAATTAGTTGCAACAACTCTCATATAATAACCCAAATAAGTATTTGTAAAATATTCAGATAAAATAGTTGGAAAATAAAAAAATTTGGATTTTTGATAATCGATTGCATTGATTTGATTATTTTTCGTTATTTATCTGGCAACAATGAAAGTTCACAGTGACAAGACTGACATTCGTTCGATTTGCGTTTTGTTTTTTCGAGTCGTTTGTAGTTTTAATGTGTTTTTGTATAATTTTCTGTTATCTCCACGACCCTCGCTACGGTTACTTTAGTTGTATCACCTTACAATAATTAGTAACTAAAATCATTTGCCACTCGTCTGGAGGATGCCATAACTCTTTATTGCTTTCGTATAGTAGGCGATTAAAAAAAAAGAAATTTATTTAATGTATTTGATGAAATACTATGATTTGAAACTCGGAATCCATAAATAAATGATTTATTTATTGATGTACATGCATGTTATTTATCATATCTGTAGACTGTCTTAGTAAATGAACATACCTCTCATAACCTAACTTTCGACTACAAAACATTCAATATTTCTATTACCCTATTGAATAACTGTAAAATTTAAACACATGAAATTATGATCCTAGAAGTCCTAGAACCTACTACAGTGCTTAATATTATCTATGTCACAGTTAGGCCCAAGGTCCTATGAGAGACTACCCATCTCCTTTCTCATGCCAGGTATGATGACATGCTCACCTAAGCTATGATGACAGACGGACAAACAAAAACTGAAACATATAACAAGCCTTTTATTGCATTAGATATTTAAAGCATGCACAATTGCATAATCATGGGATTATATTATTAATACATTTTGAGATTTAGTACAATATGTTCAAAACTAGGAACAGATTACTCTGTTCTGTGTTGCCAAGAATTCTTGGTCAATAAATCAACGTATACCGCTAGCACGAGGCGACGATATATATATTTTTTAACTATTTTTCCTTCTTGCAAAGGGCAAACGTGTCGTCTATAAAGATTTTTCTCATGAAAGCACGACAGAAAGATAAACTCCGATTATACTTCGCGCCAAACATATTCACTTTTCAGCATGTTCTTATCACTGTAAGTCAGGAAATTTGATATTTTTTAAAGTTTAAATATTGAAATTATAATTGCAATTAGGCTGCTAAAATATCATATAAATAAAATATTCATTTTTCTTAAGTCACCACCGCAGATCTGATGGGAGTTCTACTGGCATTTCCATAACAAAGGAAAACTCATCATTTGCAAACTGTCACCTAATATTTGCTACTTTGTCTGTGCAAATTTAATACTACTTTAGTCCTCTTTGAGTACCTAAAAAAATAGTCATATCAGTCCTTCAATTAGAATTACATCTTTTACTTAACCTTGATTAGTCAAAAATATATACGAGTACTTGTAACTCAAGTGTTTATTGACTATTTTATTCTCTTCAACTTTTTGCTTAAGCGGCAATATGACATACATCATGGCAGCAACATTTTATGATAAAAAAATTGTTCAGCGGCTTAGGCGTGTAAACTTAACAGAATAGTTACTTACACCATACTTTGAATGTATAAAAACACCACGCGATAAGTTCAAAAAGCGGTAGATTCGATTGTAGAAAAGTTTCTTCAAATACATATGGTACAGTTTCGGTTTTTGACACAAAAGGCTCGACCTATAATATTCAGCACACGAGAAATCCTTAGAATCCCGAAATCCAAGATGGCGGTTATGCAGTTTCACGTGACATTGACCCGCGCGCCCCGAATCCATATTTATGCGAAATGCAACAATGTTCGACTGCGCCGCCCTTGGTAATAACAGAGCGCTGAAATACGCTGCATTTGCATTGGTGCTTCACATTACACGGGTCGATGAAAGATCGAAGGTGAAGGTCTGAATGCTGTCGACGACTTTGAAGGAAAATTTGAAGACCGAATTTAGATTTAGAAGAATACGTTAGAACAATGAGGATTAAATTTAATTTTAGATTGACCACTGACTTCAATCCAAATCAAGACACTCACGACAAGTCAGCGGGACAAGATATGAAATGAATTATAAGCTTGGTTAATATTTTTATTCTATTACATTAATCTCTATAATTAATAGATCCGTCATTTTTTTCTCATGTGTCTTTTCATAGACTTCCGCAATATCAGTCAAGTCGAAACTAAAGAACAGCATTTAATTTGTACATACGAGTATACCTACAGATTCATAATTGTAATTTATCGAAATGGAGCATAAACAAAAATGCAAATAAAAAATCCTGTACAGTAAAGTATTAAGTCATTTCTAAGTTACATAGAGACGACTTACAGATGGACAAATATTCGAAAAACAGGTTTCGATAAAAAAACACCATCAGATTTTGTTTTAATTGTACACGGACAAACTTTTATTATTTTAATAGTCATGCTAGAAAAAATACTACTACGTAAGTGTTCCATTTTACTCGGGCGGAGAGGGATTGCTCATATAATTATACTAAATTAATCATATAGCAACCAGTCATGAAGAAAAAATAATACGCTGATGGAATATAAAAAAAATATATAGCGATATCCACTATTAGTAGATTGACGGCAACTATTTAGGTTCAATAACCTAACCGACCAAATTAACGTAAGTAATGCACATCAAAATCAATTCCAACGTCCAAAAAACCTGCCTAGCTATCAACAGAGCTCGAGGAGGCTATAAAAGAGGCAAAGACCTCAACAGATTTGTTCCCGAAAGACAAAGTCTGATACCCAAATGTTACCGACCCACATTATCTCAACAACCACGATCCCCTCCCCGGAACGAAAGTGAACCTGACATTTGGCACATGCCATTGACATTGAGTGTAACATTTGGCTGGTTGCCAAGGGCGGCAAACACCATAGCATTGCGAGGTCGCTGCCTCCACCCGAAACTTTCTTTGGCTCGGTAAGCACGCGAAAATATCCCTTAAGCAATACCAACCGCAAACAGTAACGATGCAAAGTCGTAAAGCGTGGATTCCACAATAAAAAGGAGTTACGGCTTAGTAGGCTACTTTTTAATGGGCCCTGTCGACATACGGGGTTTACAGCTTACTGCTCCATTAGGGGTTTAAGACACAGACTGACCTAATCGGACATTTGATAGGAAACGTGGAATCCTCTTAGTGCTAGAACTATTGTACTGCAGTAAACAACAGTTAGGGAGCAAGTTGGCTAAGTGACGAGGATCATTAAGTGCTCCGTTTAAGTACCATGTACTGGCAATGGCACTACCAACAGACGTCAAACACCGCAAGTTGATCCATAAGAAAAGGATGGCAGGTAGTCGTCGTCAAAGTTACAAAATTAACGTTGTTCACGAAAAATAATACCAATGAAGAATGAAACAAAAAAACATAAAATAAACCACCAAGTAGTTTTGAGTCGTTGTCAAACAAACAACAACGACTGTCATGCGACAGCATAATATGAGTTATTCGGTCATTTACGCGGGTAACTCCCATCTCAAAAACACGCTCTGTATATCGTCCTCGATTGCTCGTAAGTTATCTCGGTAACCCAAGGATGTTCGTCCTCATTTAGTTTTTGCAGAGTCAGGCGGAAAAGTCGTACATTTCGCTTTGCGTGCTCGTATATTTTTCTTGATTACGCTTGTAATATGTTATTTCGCGATAGCTACAGTTGGCCTGTGCGGTATAGTTAATGAAAAGACAATAAATATAACTATAACTAAACGCGTAGGTACAGACAACAGCACGTCAACCTACCACAAAACGTCAAATTTTCTCAATTGATATTGATCTCTACTTGTTGGACTTAAAGTTGAAAATCAATTCAATGACCTTTAACTTTTTGGGTAGGTTGACCTGCAGTTGTCTGTACACTAGGTTATTTTAGTTAAGCAAGATTGTGTAACTTTTGGGCATATGTGTTGATACTGTCATCTCTGGCGTTTAGCAATCAAAGGACTATGGTTGTGTGCTTGTCGAACCATCTAGCTACATACATAGTACCAAGTGGCAGGCTACATAGCTCTGAAGGAAGATCTCAACTGACAATCACAAGCTGGAATTCGCAAAAAAGTTATATCCGGTGTACTGGTGACATTAAATGGAGTAGGTATATTTTCAGTAGTGGACAAATAACTCCCGAAAGGTCCTTATCGTATTATACTTCCTGCAAAGACTGATGATGGTTGCTCTGCGGTATCTGTTTCAAAGCAATTAACGGCTTTGTAACGCATTGCAGCATCAATCAATTGTTAAACGCAGCGATAGTTCCTAACGGTCATCAAAACGTCACACAAACCGATAGAGGCAAGCACTAAAACTTGCGTTTGTGATGTTTATCTGCGTTAATCGAAACGAAAAAACATCCTGTATGCCAGGGCTTTAAAGGAATCGCAACGATGTGGAAACGTTTATGGAAATTATGGAATAATGCAAAAACAATAAAACGTCCGACATACCTCTAATAATCCTTTATGGCTTCTGAATAGGTAATAGGGCACTTACCTGCAAAAAAGAAAAGGTTTTAGTAAAAATAGCGTTGAATATTTAGTTCCTAAAAGGGAACACCCAACTATTATAGTTTCTAAGCTATTGTAAGTACGCAAATACATACTACTGATTATTCATATTCAAATAATTTATTTCAGACAAAAATCCATACAAGTTAAAATAAGATTATAAAAATAAAATACAATAAGACTGATTTATAACTGGCCGTGCGATCCTCTAACTAAAATGGACTGCAAACTTCTAAGTCGAGTGTAAGATCTTAATTATTTTAGTAGATTATAACAAGAGTAGGTATCCCATCATTGGTTTCATAATGAATATCTTCAGTGATGTCTGATCAAAAAATAAATTATCTTTTTCACAGTTGCTAGATTGTGATATTGATTGACTATAAATATTATATGAATACACATTTGTTCTGAACTCTTTATCCAAAACTTACATAAAGTATATATTTTCGTAACTCGTAATACAAACAGACTTAAATTATACTTTGTACCAGTGTTTGACGACCATTTGGATCAGCGGTAGTAAACACTGCTTCTGAGCCATGGGTCGCGGGTTCGATCCCCGCACAGTACAAATATTTGTGTGCATGAACATGTCTGTTTGTACTGGTCTGGGGTGTTTTCTATATATTATAAGTATATATTTACAAAAAAATTATATAAGTAAGTTTATCGGTTGTCTAGTACCCCATACGACAGGGTACTTAATAGTAGCTTAATTTGGGACTAGATGGCTCTGTGTGGCCCAGTGAGGCATGTCTTAAATATTTATTTATTTATTTATTTACCTTTGGTCCGCGGACCCCTGTGGAAACCCAACTACGTGTATGAAATGTCAGCGAATCTAGTAATATCTTGTAATAATTACGCTTACTTAGCACAGCTAGCGGCGGGATCTAACCGAAAATACAGCTAAGTATAAACACCAACCCAAATATATTATAAATAAATAAATGTGGACAACATCACATACATTGTTCTGATCCCAATTTGAAGCATTCGTGTTTTGGAAACCAGAAACAACGAAGGTACCACAAACACCCAAACCCGAGAAAATGTAGACAAACGAATTTTTTCTACATTGACCCGTCCGGGAATCGAACCCGGGACCTCGGAGCAGGCGACACCTTGAAAACCGGTGTGTACGCCACTCCATCACGGAGGTCGTCAATATATTATAATTTAGTAGCAAAAAAGAAGCAATAAATTTAACATAAATACAGAAGGTACTATATTATTAATATATATAAAAATATTTTTTTTGTCCTAAATATATTAATGTGTTTTTCATTTGAAGTTTTATCGATTTTTTAGGGGTCCTCGTACTGAAATAAGTTAAGAAACGCTGCTTTATACGAGTATCCACTTTTGCGTCGAGAACGTATTTCCCACTGGTGTTCTAGACTCGTAGACAAACGTCAACCTTGGTCCGAACACTTCACGTCCGCTTGGGAGCAAATACATAACATCGAATGGGTACGGTCGGTTAACAAAGTGGTCTATCACACTAAGGTTAAAAATCATTCGCGCCTCAACAACAGGGTTTGTTTTTCACATGCAACAATTTTATGACAGCTACTAATACTCTTAAGAGGAAACACTACGGGTGAGAGAATTGAAAAATAGGTATTTGTAAAATCTATTGCTGTCGCGCAGTGCCAAACGCATTCACCGCAGAGTGTGATAGAGACAACTGCTTCTTGGACCGAAAATACCTACTAAAAGCACACCAAATCAACGTTTCGTAGTCACTCGATTACTTTTCCAAAACTATACAGATTTAAATACTTTTTTCATTAAAAATTATTGCTCTACTGGCATTATCCAGGGAGGAAACAGGGGACTACGTTTGTATGGAAAAACGGCCGTTGTATTTCCTCTTAATTGTGTGCACTTTTTAAAAGTTTAATAGGTTGCGGTGAGCTCCTATCCTTATCGATATTATGAACACATGAAGCCTTGTCAAAACTGGTACACTACAAGCTTGGCCGACCGTACTGTTAAAAATTCATCAGTCCGTCTGCGGGCACGAGTATCGGAGTGCACTTGACATTAACATGGGGCACTTGGCAGCCAGCCAGGGAGGAATGGCCAAGAACGATCCCGCCAAGTGTCTATTATAGCCTTAACCCTCGTTCGGAGGCTTTCTTCCTTTCTACTAATCTTTGCCAAGTAGTGTTTTCTCGTTAACCATTAGGGACAATTTGTCCTTGGCCTTGTCGCCGACTGCAAGACGACCATAGCAAATAAGTTAATCCGTTTACATTATTAATGTACCGAACAGTCAGTGTTTTGGTGCAACGAACCAAGTCAGTATTTTGCTTTGTATTATAGGCTAAATCAAAATTGTTTATTTTTTAATTTTTAACAAATTTATTTAATCAAAATAGTTACCATTATTATCTATACATTGCTGCCATCTAATAGGAAGGTCATTTATGCCTTTGTGATAGAACTCTGAGGATCTAGACTGCACAAACTGTGTGAAAGCATTTTGTACTGCCTCATGGGAAGAAAACTTCTTGTCACGTAGATAATTGTCCAAATCACGAAAAAAATGGTAGTCCGTTGGAGCAAGGTCTGGCGAATACGGAGGATGTCGAATGGTTTCTAATTGCAGTTCCTGAAGGGTCAAAACGGTTTCTCGTGCTGTATAAGGTCTCGCGTTGTCATGGAGCAATAATGGTGAAGATCGATTCATGAGTCGGGGCTGTTTTACTGCTAGTTTTGCCAACATTGTTCGGAGTTCGGCACAATAGACATCTGCCGTTATTGATTGACCAGATCGGAGAAAACTATAGTGAATAACACCATGCTGAGACCACCAAACAGTTTACCATTACCTTTTTATTGGTAAGTTTTGCTTTGGGACACTGTTGTGGCGTTTGACCTGGGGTCAGCCATTGCATTTTTCTTTTACGGTTATCATAAAGAATCCACTTTTTATCACATGTCACAATTCGATTTAATATTCCTTCATTTCTGTACCGATTCAACAAGGCAACACAAGTATCAACACGCGTTTCTTTCGTACTCGTATTGAAAAATCACTCGAATTTTCGCAGTATCCATCTTTCTTGTCTAAGTTAAATAACAAAAACAATTGAAAGTCGATATTCAAATGTTTCACATTTTTTAAAAGAAGAACATCATAGAAACCATGTGAAAAAAGTTTCATTCAAAAACCTCAAACCATGAAGATATGTCAATTTAAAGAACCTATTACAATAAAACGGCAATTTTATATTTTAACCCCTAATATTTAGAATATTCATCATCCATGACGGCGTATGTTCTTTTTTTTTCTTTACGATAAACTATTTATTTAACCAAAATATTTGCTCTCAATCTCAATGTCTATACATTCATCGTCATCATAACCTCAGCCAAATGACGCCTACTGATGGACAAAGACCTTTCCTAAAAATCTCCATAACGATCGGTCTCGCGCAACTGACATCTAGCGACTTCACCAGATCGTCGCGTCGGTCCACCTATTTGGGGGGGGGGGGGGGGGGCATCTATACATTGCTGCCATCTGATCGAAGTTCATTTATGCCTTTGTTTGTCACGCAGAAATCGTCTTCATGACAAAAAAAGGCGTATCTGTTTGAGTAAGGACAATGATGTATGGTGGTGTCTCAACTGCAAGGTCCGTAGAGTTACAACAGTTTCCAGTGCAGTGTGAGGTCTTGCGTTATCGTGGAGCACTAATATTGAATATCATCAGACGTCTCAAGACGAATGTCTTTGACCAGTGTGTGTTGCCAGTAATGACATATGGGAGTGAGACGTGGTCGTTTACTATGGGTCTCATAAGAAGGCTTAAGATCACCCAGCGAGCAATGGAGAGAGCGATGCTTGGTATTTCCCTAATCGATCGAATCAGATCAATGATGAGATCCGCAGGAGAAGTAAAACAACCGACATCGCTCGAAGGATTGCATCGTTGAAGTGGCAGTGGGCGGGACACATAGCGCGGAGAACCGATGGCCGTTGGGGCGGAAAGGGTCACGAATTGCGACCGCGTACCGGACGACGTTCGTGGGCAGGCCCCCTACAAGGTGGACCGACGATCTGGTCAAGGTCGCGGGAAGCCGCTGGATGTTGACAGCACAGGACCGATCGATGTGGAGATCCTTGGGGGAGGTCTTTACCCAGCAGTGGGCGTCGTTCGGCTGATATGATGAATACTGAATATTGATTCACGAGTCGGGCTCGGGCTGTTTTAGTGCCGATTTAATTATCATTGTTCGAAATTCAAGTACAAATAAAAATTCCTTAATCTAATGCCCAAACAGTTTTAGCAGTTTTTGTTTAATGTTGATCCATGAAATTCCAGCAAAGGCATTTTTTTTTCGCATATTCATCAGTTTTGAATCCAACTAAGATTTCGGCAGAGGTTTAGTGTAACAGGGTGAGTGCACTTGACACTACTGAACGGCTTGGATGTGCGCCAAGCTGGCCAAACCAATACCAACAGCTAAGCATATAAATGGGAAAGTTTCTGTTTGTTGCTCGGTCACGTCCACAAGGTTGTAGACGGACAAGATAGTGACGGGCTCTCTACATTATTAATTTATTGGAATCTTTGTGTCGACATAATTTTACTTGCAAAAATTTTACTCTCAACATCATTAATTTATGAAGACCTTTGTATGGACGTTATTTATTACACTTGCGAAAGTAGATCGCTTAGCAATAAGATTGCATTTGCGTTGCCGGTACGTTATATACGTTTTGTCCTCCTGATGTTCATAAGATAAAATTGCTTAACACATTAACGAAAATTCAATTTTGCATGTTATTATAACAGATCATATGTCAAATGACAAGAAATTAAATTTTTTGACGGTACAGTCAGCACAATTAAAACTACCCTCAATAGTAAACTTGCTTTCTTATAGTTGGCCAAGACTGCGATGGCTAACCCAGGTTTCAAGCAAGGCTACGAGGGCGGGTCAATAAGTCCGTGACTTTTTGAATTTCTGACCTCTTTACTGAAAAAGCAACACAACTCCTGTCAACAGGTATCTGTCAGTTGATTCCTATCAAAATTTGAACTTGCTTCGTCAGTTAGTTTGTGTATGACAGCTATTTTTATCAGACTGATAGACCAGTAATTTGAGGAAAAAATGGAAAAAGGTGAATTTCGTGTGCTTATTAAGCATTATTTTTTGCGAAAAAAAACCATTACCGAGACCAAGGCTAAGCTTGATAAATACTATGGGGACTCTGCACCATCGATTTCAATGGTAAAAAAGTGGTTTACTGAATTTCGTTGTGGCCGTAAAAGCACTGAAGATGCCGAACGTCCTGGACGCCCAGTTGAGGTCTCTACACCCGAAACAATCGAAAAAATTCACGTTATGGTGTTGGCCGACCGAAGATTGAAAGTGCAAGAGATTGTGGAAGCCGTAGGGACCTCGCATGGCTCAGTGGTTTCAATTTTAAAAGATCAATTGGGCATGAGAAAGCTTTCCGCAAGATGGGTGCCGCGTTTGCTCACAGTCGACCACAAACGCAATCGTGTAACAACTTCACAGGAAGGTTTGGCGTTGTTTAATCGCAATAAGGAGGAGTTTTTGCGCCGTTTTGTAACCGTGGACGAAACATGGATCCATCACAACACACCAGAGACCAAACAACAGTCAAAACAGTGGGTTTCTAAGGGTGAATCGGCGCCAAAGAAGGCCAAGGTGGGTTTGTCAGCCAATAAAGTTATGGCGACTGTTTTTTGGGATGCACGTGGGATAATCCACATTGACTACCTTCAAAAGGGAAGAACAATCAATGGGGAATATTATGCCAACTTATTGGACTGCTTCAATGACGATTTGAAAAAAAACCGACCTCATTTGGCCAAGAAAAAAGTTCTTTTCCACCAAGACAATGCAAGGGTGCACACATGTGCAGTTGCCATGGCAAAAATCCATGAATTGGGCTATGAATTGCTCCCTCATCCACCCTATTCTCCAGATTTGGCTCCGAGTGACTACTTTTTGTTCCCAAACCTGAAGAAATGGCTTGGTGGAAAAAGATTTGACTCCAATGATGAAGTCATCTCGCAAACAAAGGCCTATTTTGAGGACCTCGACAAATCATATTTTTTGGAAGGGATAAAAAAATTGGAGAAGCGTTGGACAGAGCTCAAGGGAGACTACGTTGAAAAATAAAATGATTTGTTTATCAAAAAATCTGTGTTTTATTCCAAAAGTCACGGACTTATTGACCCGCCCTCGTATTATGGCCATTTCTTCCTTTTGCAGAGGCAGTTGACTGATGGTGATGACAGTCGATAATCTATCTGTATATATATATAAGCTATCTGTATATGTCGCAGCCATCTAGTTAAATTAGCCAGCAAATTCGACGCCTAGGCCGTTCAATAAACGTCGGCATTCAATTAAATCACTAGGCTGATGTTAATTTAATTTGAATCACTCAACGTTTAACAACTTGACTGACCAAGACTCAGCCAAGTGATTCAAATTTAGTTCGGTTTTTTACTGTAGCATAGCAAAGCGTATTATTTTGCGTTTGCGCTGCATTTTTAGATGAAAATTTACGTAATATATTGTGAAATTCATATAGAACATGGAGGTGGAAAATAATACGAGTTTTTACCAACAATTTAAGTCGAAATTAACGGAATATGATCTTAAACGTCAATATTCCTGTGTCGCCAATCCGATAGGCAAGAAATACAGTAAAATTTTGTCAAATTTTTACTCGCGTTACTGTACCAATTCATTACTTACGTTGAAAAAGAGGATGAAAGAACTATATCCGATTTAAGGTTAAACATTTCAGTGTGCTCTGGCCACACGCCAAGCCATCCAGCCACAGACGCCAAGCAAACGGAAACGCCAAACCGTAATAAAAGCACAACACTACTTATTTTGTTTTCGTACATCTGTAGGGCTAAGATGCGACCCACGACATAATTTTATCGCGGCCTTATATCGCATTTTGACAGCGTTATATCGTTTGTCTATCGCTGCTAACATGGCAGACTATTTATGTCATCTCTAACTGTCAAAATACGATAAACGATAAAATTGTCTACAAACTCTAACATGAGCCTCTTATATTTGTCTATTTTAATCGATTTTTGACACTTGCGCATGACAAATTATCGTGGTCGCTTGTAGCTCACGACAAGGCATAAACCCTTTATAAAAAATGGCCGTGCCATATTTTAATTACATTTTGACCACTTATGAAGAACGGGAGGCGCGTAAAATTCAGCGCAAGCGTATCCGCGACGTGTGCAACCCGTTTGACCTTCCGGATATGGAGTTCCAGGCTCTGTGGCGTATATCCAAGCCCATGGCTTTTTATTTGATAGATAGGCTGAAAGAGGACTTGGAGCCGAAAAATGGAGGTCTTCCAGCCATGTATTGGCACATTAGTACTTTCCATGATAAGAATTTATTTCAGTTTATTACAAGTTTTACTCACATCTTTGAGGCCATTTCAAATTTTAAAACTTTTCACACTTCAATCAAAGTTCAAACCGAAAAATATGCCGTGAATGCTGTTTGACAGGTGTCACTGTCTGACAGTGACTGTCACCTAAAGATGTGTCAACGCAGATGACGTCTCTGGCAAGAAGTGTTTTAGCCAAGTCTGACGTAAAATTGAACGAATGATTATAATATTAACCAATGTTTCCACACCGAAAAACTATATAATTATGTAATATGGCTACATCCGTTTGTCGTGTAGATAAACGTTTGTCGAGCGAAGAATTTTTATCGCGGGTGGTTGCCATGTTAGGAAAAATGATAAAATAACACAAGTAGACAAATTTTATCATGTCGTGCGACAAATTTATCGTGGTGTCGCATCTTAGCCATACAGGTAAATACGAATTCTATCAATTAAATAACATGACTTTTGTTTTTCGCTTTTGTTTCTATTTGTTTTTTCTAACCCGTATCTATAATCGGATGCGAGCTAGGAAATCAAGTTAACATTATGTTCTTTATTCTTAAGTATTGTAGCTTATACAATACTACTGTTACTAACTGGCCAGCCGGTTAAGCCAGGTTTTTGGTAAAATATATAGGTACTTTTTATTTTGTTAACCGAATAAAAAATACATAACTTTTCGGGAATTGGCAAATTTTGATGTCAGTCTTTTCGAAATGCTAGAACCAAATTAAACTGCCTAATTCTCACAAAGTACCTGATTTTACTGTTCCATATTTATTCGTGGTTGAATCAATTGTTTTACGAAAATTATTTCTTGAAGTAAGTATAACGAATGGAACGTGACACGCATGGTTGAGTTTAATTAAGATTGTTGTTTACTGGATAATAAACATGCTTATTTGGTTTTTGGGATTTGGACAAGTATCAGTCACGCCAACTGATATCCTTGTCAAAAAAAATTTAAACTCAGAAATAAGAATCGTGAAATCTAGTCAGTGTAAACAAAGATGATGAAATCCTTATTCCTAGTGAGCCATTAAGCAAAACCTAGACAGGATACCGACAGGATATTAAGGAGTGCGATCGGGAAGCAATTTTAAAACGAGGCGACACGACACCCGACACGGGAGGAAGACGTATTGCTTTAATATGAACCCGCCGGGAGGACAATATCCACACGACGGCCTCTCGGGCCCGTGTGGATTATTAACTAACTAAACTAGCAGGTTTATTTAGTTTAGGTTGTCATATTAGTTTTACAAACGAATGTAGGTTTGCATTGTTTATTTCATTTTTTAATAGTATGTATTCATTGCCACGAGATGCCGGATTGTACTATATTTCATAATTTACACTGGTTTTTTGTAAGTGCCAAACAATCAACTGATGATCATATCCAGCACATGCATACAATCTTATAATCTTGATTGCCTTTACCAACGAATTAACTTATGACAAAAAAATTTTTTTTTTTTTAAAACCATTTCCATAAGGATGAATGCGCATCTCTGCGCAAAGATTCATCCAAATTCGTTAGGATGTAAACAATATTTAGTGAATACTATTCCTCACATTTTTATCAATAGAACAACTCTGTTCAAGGCAAATCTATTCAAATCAACGGATTGAAGATAATTTATGATTTCGTATAGCAATTAAATGAAGTCAATAACTCTGTATTCGACAACATCGAAGATGGAATAAACTAACAAAAATAGAAATTGTTTAATACCCATTATTTCCCAAAAGAATAACTCCGAGGTCGTGAATACCCGAAAATACGAGTAGGTCTTAAGGTCTCAGACGGGATGGATTATAATAACGGAAAATTTCTCTACTGAATACAACGGCTAATGAAAAGACAATATTTACTAAAGTTCCAAGTTTTAAGGAGCTCGTGCGTTACTGATAATATACTTATAAATTATTGATATTAAGTTTTGGATATTGAATATACATGGGAATTATATGGATATAGATGGAGCCATAATCGCTACTCATGGGAGACTGGTTAACGTTCGCAATTTGTTGTCCGTTATTACCGGCAGTGCTTTAGCTAGTTGTAGGTACTTAGTAGCCGGATGACGAAAATGGGAGGTGCTGTTCTATTTTAGCCAGCATAGCCTTGTGTATGTTTGTGTTAATAGTGCTTTTTGACACCACATACACACACACACACACACAAGGCAGATCTCCTGGCTGTAATCCATTAAAAGGAAGTTAACAAAAATCAGACACAGTACCATTACCTTCAGCCTACACTCAATCTAATCTGTTGGGATCCTGAATAGTTAACGAGGCAGATTAATAGTCAAGCGCTGCCAAAATGGCAGCCAAGAATCTACATCTAACGGTAGCACGAAAGTTTGAGAGTTTACAGGAACAAAACGAAAGAATTTAATATCACTCTTGTCAATTATTTACTGAGAATATGACAGAGAATGGTGTAGTAGGCTCAGTGCCTGTTGGAACTTAATTTTGAGCCAGGGATAAACAAGTAACCAAAGGCGATTCATGCGTCATGAATGCATGACGATCGCCTTTAGTTACGCTTACCATCATTTCAAAAAAAATATTGTTTTTGTCAGCAGTCAATTTCGGCGTAGCGAAGAGACCTTGGCAAATGTTATATCGGAAACTCAAAAAAACTAATATTTAACCACGAATCGATTAACTCTAGAAAAATACTTATTTTGATGTGTATGAAGAGGAGGTAGAGATAGTAGAGACAGTAAGATGATTGGGCTCTGGCCCAATTATGTTACTACATCCCACGAAAGGAATGTCGCGTTCAAACACCAAAGATATTACGCGAACAATTTTCTATAAGTCTTACCTACTTTGCCTACATTATGAGCAGATGCCGAATGAAGAACAAACAACATGAAACATTCTTAAGTCGAGAGCTGAAATGCGAGCACGGTTCGAGTTCTTCAATTTTGCTGTATTGTCTTACGTCTGATTGTATTTTTATGTCGGAATAACACAGCTTTTCGGAAAACTGAAAGTTTCTGTTTGGATAAGGACTACAATTGAGCAAGTTAAGATTTATAAAAACATGGCGTGGCATTAATTTGTATCTTGTGTCGTGTGGTTTCAGCTCGTTCAAAGAATAGCACCACCCCTTCTCTTCTTGTGGTTTGACACCCACTCAAGCTAACTATCTCGTATCAGTCTATTTTGTGTCTAGTACGTTTTTCTCGCCATAATATCTAGCTTCAAGCTAGTTAATTTCGTCAGAAGCCATATTTCAAAACATTACCTCTCTGATACATCAGTGCACAATACTTCATCATCATTATCATCGACCCATTTCAGTCCACTACTGGACACAGGCCTCTCCAAAGGCCTCTTTATGGGGTGGTGGGATCTACCTCCTAGTGGTCCACCCTGGGCAACGACATCTTTGGTTTTCTAACCAATGATGGTGCATCAGTTTTATATCGAAATAGGCAATAAGAAGTAGTACTTACAATATGAAACCACTGATTTCTTAAAAAAAACAACTTTTTAAAGATTTATCGTTAAAAAATGAAAAAAAAACTTCATTTATTCGTTAAAAAAATATTTAAAAAGAAACAATAATTGCCATATGTATAAAATCGAAGAACACCACATAGTAAACACACTTTTTTATAAAAATCTAATTAATATTCTCCTTTTTTTTCGTCGGATAAAAAGGTACCTCCAATGACCAGCCGATACTAACAAGTGTTTACCTGAAACCGTTTGGTAATAGAAAAATAATCTGAGATAGAGGGAGATAGTGGCGATAAGAATAACCGATGACGGTCAAAGCGGTAATACAAACTTTTCTCGTCAGGAGATTATGATGGAAAACTTAGATTGAAAAGTGGAAAGCTCGGGAATTATACCGTTCCATTCCATTAATCACTTCAACGTCTAGCATTCAAAAAAAGTTTGCATAAATTTTAAGGGTTTTCGAGCACTTACACTTACTAATCAGAACAAGCAAAAACTTTTTTCTTTTAGATTGATCAGAAGAAAGTCATGTAATAAAACGACGATTTTGAGTTAGGCACTGACACAAAATTCGTGGTTCATTTCGTGTTTTTCATCGGATTTTTTTTTAAAAAGCTTTTATTTGTCAACCATATGTTTCGGCTGTACGGGGCAGACTTTTTTTTTAAATATTGAATAGGATCACAAGAATGTTTTATGTTTTTTTTATTTTTTTTAATGCTGCTAAAACAAGTTTATGTGACAGACAAACACAAGTCTGTCGAACAAAGAAATAAGGATTAAAATTGGTCAACCCAGGGTTACTGGGTTGACCAATTTAATATTATATTTTAAATTTCAAAATCTGATGCATAGTTTTTTTTTATATTAAGAGTTGTTCAATAGGAAATAAAGTTCAACCTAAACCTTTTATCAAACAGCACCGTTTCGAGTGCCAGTAAACTCGGAAGTTAGTAGCAATCCAGTTCATGTGGAAAGTAACGAGATAACTTGAAAGCGGGACAGACTGCACTGTGGCCCAGCATCCAATAGTGCACCTGCCGAAGATTTGTGGCCGGCTATTTCACGGACGAACAAAAGTGCAATATTACCGAGACTCTGTCCCGCGGGAGGAGAAGAATAATGGATTCCCATTCCTGCGACTGTCTATATTATACTGATGGCGAAGTTCGAATGCAGCGTGTACACCTGTTTCTGCTAGTGAGAACAAACTCAAGCGATTTAAACTACCGCAAAATGCAATTGACGAACCCATCGGAATACTGACGTGGCGATTCATCTAAAAGAGTGTTTCTTAGATCTTTTCTTAGATCGTGTCTAGCTGTGCTAGGAGTTAGGCGATGCTGGTGGCAAAATTGTTGGCCATTGCAAAGTAAGTATGCATTTGTTGGAACGAAGTTCCTTATCGCGCGTTGCGAAAGGGGGCTAGACGGAAAAAATTGTAACGACACTTTTTGCTATATTATTAGTTGTAAGCCGTGCGGCGAGCGCGTGAGAGAGAGGGAGAGGGAGAGGAAGAGGGAGAGGAAGAGGGAGAGGGAGAAGGAGAGGGAAAAGGAGAGGGAGAGAGAGAGAGAGAGAGAGAGAGCGAGTGAGGGAGAGGGAGAGGGTGGGTGAGGGAGAGGGAGAGGGAATTATAAATAAATTTAAATTAAAATAAAATTTTATTACAATTTCTTCACTAAAAATGAACTTCATTCCATCCGGGTGTCCCTTGACACCTCTCAAGTTTTTTTTATATCGTATATCGGATACATCATCATCATCACCAGCCTCTATCAGTTAACTGCTGGATTAAGGCCTCTCCAAAAATCAGTTCGAAAAAGTTTTATTTCTACAAATGGGCCCCCAGGCGCTTTTACACGTCCGAATATTTAAACCTACCACTGCTTCAGGAAAAGTCTGGGCTAGTGCCGAGAAGAAGCAGCGCAAGAATCTCGTTCACTATTAATAGACTCAGGCTTTACTTTGCGGAAATGCATAACTAAAAGATGTCGTCGCCAACATCTCCTGAGGAAATATAAATTTGAAAAATTTTGTCTCAGGCGGGAAATTTTTCAAGTTTATATACTGATATTATAAGTGCAATTAAGTTGCTAAAATATCAAATAAAGTATCTCCTGAGGATGCTACGTGAAGTGGCGAAACGCGTCGAGGTTTTCCTTATATCGGTGTTGGGTACTACTAATAATTGCATTAACTGTACTGCATGCAATTTTGAGGGAGGGCGGGTTTTCCTGCATGAAATAGTGCTTGCTCAATCAGTGTTAGTGCGGGTAGTGTGGTGAAGGTACCTAGGCCGGTGTTAACAAGCGGAAAACATTAGCAAAATAATTTTCAAAAACCATATTTCGATCACTATTGTCAGCCTCTTATTAAATAAATGTTTACAGAAGGTTTAAGCAAGTATGAACTAAGAAAATTTAATGCCATACATTCCTATCATTTAAATAATCATTAACAGTAGCTCTTTTTCATTTAAATTACTTTGGCATACGATTTAAGTTTATGTAGGGAGTTTAGTAATACCCTGTGGTAATTTGCTTGCAAATACGAATACAATTTCGCATTAACAAATTTCCTACTTTTCGCAGTCTGAAGCCTGGAACGGCAAGTTTATCTTTATTTATGGTATTAAAATTGTGTACGTTACATTTCTTAAGAAATAAATGTAGGGTCTTAGTAAATAATATTCCAAAAAAAATTTTGCCAATGAAGAAAGGAAGACTCCTTCGAGCAGTTCTTCTATAGTTGCCTCTCAAGACAGTTATAAAAAGGGGTGATACTATCTTTAAATGTGCCGGTACCACACAACACAGAGCGGCATATAGGACAAAACTGAGCAAAAACAAAAAAGGATGACAATAATTAAACACATACTATTTACTTATTGTTTATACGTGCATCTACGGTTACATCCTTAAAAGTTTGCGTTGTTTATCTTTCGTGCTCAGTAGTTCAGCATCTCCAAGGCTAGCTGAAAGCTTTAAGTACCTTGGAATTGCAATTAAAACTTATCTAACTGTTGAAAAACAAAGTAGTAAAATCGCCGGCGAGTCGGGCGACTCTATTGTTCCGCCCAAAGTTTGTTCGTCTGGGCGTGAACATTATCTTAAATGCTGGATATTACTCTCCATCCGAAGCTTATCAGGGAGTTTCGCTTGAACCTTTACTCACTTGGAATTTTAATATTTACTTTTAAGTGTCATCGTTATTATTTAATGATTCATCTGTTGTAAGATTAATGAGATAATATAATACTTGCTTTTGCCTAAGACATCGTAAGCGTGGAATTGAGAATTTGAACCAGTCCCATGGGAGCCGTAATTTTTTTCGGGGAATTCTAATCTTATGCAATTTTTTTGTGTTTTTGCTTAAGAATATTTGCGACTTGGATCGGGTTATATCACAGTATTTTTAGGAACATCAATTCAATGATACGATTTCGCTGATATTTAATTTTGTACATGTAATTTTCTTTTGCTACAAGCTAACAAAAACAAATTACTATATTAGTTTAGCGTCAATAACATATATATCATGTCCACGGTATGCGAATGAAAGACGTTTTAACCTAACTCTGGAATTCAGATCTAAAAATGTGAAAGTATTTTCAAGTTTTCTGAAAGGAATAGGGTTTTGAAAAAGATTTTTCGTTGGCAGAATTCTCTAGACGCACCGTTACGCTGCATAAATGAAAGACAAATACCTGTATTAGTGCTGCTCCAAGCACTCATCTCTATGCAGAATAATCAGTATTTGTGAAACTATGTGTTTAACTAAAAAGCTAAAAATAGTTTTTAGAGCTGCCTGTTTCGAGGTTTCTGCAATTATTTTTTTGTATACTGTGATCATGCCGCAACAGTGACGAAATATCGGAAACTCAAAAAAAAAAAAGTACTCTTACAAAATGGTTTGGGAATGATGGGAATGAAAGTTTGGGAAAAAATAAACAGTCTTAGTGAATCTACATGGAAGTAACAGTACGTAGCCTAATGTTGGAAACATTTGTAGTGTAGCTGAACTTAAAACAAAGGATAATGGAAAGTATCTCAATGGTATCTTGTTACCAAAAGCTCATTATTTGAGCTACATAATATTATTTGTAACGGTGTATACAATCGTTATTATTACAGTCACGTATTATCAATACGAATTGCAAGACATTATCGGAGCCAGTTTCGTAAGCTTTTTATTATTCAGTGCTTCACGACAGAAACATTGGATGTTTGTGTTTAACTGAAGTTTCAATACAGCTTTTATGTTTTAAAAAACTTATCTGATTTTGTAATTGAATAACTTTGAAATAAATAAAAAAAATTGACACCAGATCCTCCTCGATGGATGATCACACAATAAGAAAAAGTTAAAAAATCGTGACTAATAGTTTTTGTAGTCTATTGATTAATTAATAGCCTGTTAATAAAATAGTATGTTTTAAAACATATTAACCCCTCGATTTTATGTTATTCCAGACACAATTAAAAATCAATTGTTATCGCGATCGACGGCAGTCTTATAATTCTGTAGGAGTTAAACGGTAACTTTAATGACTCTAACCCTCGAAAAAATTTAAGTGATTTGACTAAAATAAAATTTAGTTTTTCTACATAGCAAAAACTTGGTCACTCAATTAAAAGGTTCCCCGCTAAGCATCACTAGCAATAAACCAACAGGCTACAGCGGTGCAGTTGCAATGAATAGCATAATTGTTTAATAATAGAAATGGCCGAGCGATGGCGCCTCGTTTGCTTTGCTAATGAACCGGCAGATCCGTCGCGCTGAGTGAACCATCTAAGGTTGGGTTCACACGGAACCGTCAACGGCATACTTCCTTTACGCCATCGTCATCATCCCGCATAAGTCCGTAACCTGACGAAGATGGAAGAAGAAGGATGTGGACCGTGGCAAACTTCGTATGCTTTTTGCTGACCATGTCTAAACGTCCTAAACTTCGTTCGTTACTAAACCATTATCAGCGATGCGATACATAAATAAGCAAACGCGACACCTTTACAAACTCTCGCATTTAAATTGTTAGTAGTATGGGTAGGAAACCTTAAAAGTAATTTATTGATAAAAATCAGAAGTGATATCCAATGTAATCGGTAGTACCGATCGCGGTAATAAATACTAATGTTCGCTACTCCGCAGACCGCAATACAATCATATATTTTTTTTTTTTTTTTTTTTAACGACTACCTCCAACATGTGTGATCGGAGCCTGTTTTTTCTGATTATATTTTATATCATTTTTTATCTGACTTAAGGTCAAACCTTCTACTATGATGTTCTTTACTGTATTCTATTGCATCAATTATTCAGTTAATTTTATATATAATCTATCAATCTATACTTTAGGGTTTCTTATACTTTATTCTACTCTATTCCATATTCTAATCTATCTACTTCAATTTTATTTATATTCCATATTCCTTTCCATTCCAACTCATGATCTTAAGCCTTCTTCTATAATTTGCAACATTAATAAATCTATAACATATTTACTACTGTTGCAACTGACTTTTCTTTATTTCCGTCAGATCCTACTGGGTCAGTGAGCTTACTTTTCCATATTTATCTTCCTATTTTCTTAAATATTGTATCTATTTATATCTATTGTAATTTAATTATATTTTCTCTTTTATTAGACTTATGATAATATTGTTAACATTTTTATATTTAAGTATTTGCGATACAATCATATATTCGACTTCATCAGTCTCTCTTACTCACAGCAATGTCTTGGAGTATGTAACAGAGACAGATAGGTCTGTATGTGCTGTCATTAACTTGCATAGTAAAGCCTATGAACCAGATGCTCAGTAAATGCACTAGACATTGATGCATCATCGCTGTTAAATTGAAGTTGTTGTTCTTACCGTAACAATAATAACAAAGTAACAAGTTAATGCAAGCAGCTCGGATAAATCATGCCCGTAATATACGAAGTTGGACGCTGCTCATGCAATTTACAAGACCACAGAAAGCTATAGTTCGACCTATTAAGGAATTAATTCCAAGCGATATTGAGCAGCCAGCGCCAGAGGCAAAATAGAGAACTATATAGAAATATCGGCGACCTCTGTGACGGAGTAGCATACACGCCGGTCTTTAAGTGTTGCTTGCTCCAAGATCACGGTTTCGATTCCCGGATGGTAGGAAAAAAGCATTGTTCCATATGTTTTAGGGTCTGGGGGATTGTGGTACTTCGTTGTTCCTCAATTCCAAAAACCTAGTGCTTTAAATGTTTCCTTACTATGGAATCAGAACAATGTATGTAAAAGTAGTTAATGTTGTTCACATTTAATTATTCGACGACCTCCGTGGCGGAGTGGCGTACACACCGGTTTTCAAGGTGTCGTCTGCTCCGAGGTCCCGGGTTCGATTCCCGGACGGGTCAATGTAGAAAAAAAGTGTTTTTCTACATTTTCTCGGGTCTGGGTGTTTGTGGTACCTTCGTTGTTTCTGGTTTCCAACATACGAATGCTTTGAATAGTTATTCAAATTGGGATCAGAACAATGTATGTGATGTTGACCACATTTTTTTTTTATTTGTTTTAATTATATTTATATTATTAATTGTGGACAACATCACAACATTTGTTTTAATCCCATAGTGAGTAACTATTTAAAGCACTCGTATGGTCGAAATCAGAAACAACGAAGGTACCATAACACCCATACCCGAGAAAATGTAGGAAAACACTTATTTCTACATTCTAATCTTTTTTACAAATACTTAACAGAACTTGACTATTAGTATGAAATAAACCGTGGTGGTTTATTTCATACGTGGGTAACACTGAAAATGTTTAGAACTGGCCAGTTAGAAACATTGCTAATGAAAACTTTTTTTGAATTTCAATTTTAGAACTCTTTGGTAACCTAATGTAGTATATTGCATTCATTTGTCATTTGTTATTGTGAATTGGCGGCAAATCTTAAACTTTTGTTACACGTGAAAATGAACCTAACGCGAGAAAATGTTCGGTCAATGATTTATTATGACTTTCGTTGTAGGCTTACTAAACAACAAAGCTATGATAGGCTGCGATTAGCATTTCTTAATGAAGCCCCATCTTGTGCCACTATTTACAATTGATTTAACGAGTTTAAGCGTGGACGTAGCAATCTCAATGATGATCAGCGTGAGGGACGTCCTTTAACAGCGACTACTAAAGATAACATCAGTGCTGTGCGATGCATGATAGAGCAAGATAAGAGAGTGACCTATCAGCAGATACGGGCAAGCCTAGGCATTGGTATGAGTGAAGTTCAAAAAATATTACACGAACATTTAGGCGTCAGGAAGCTTTGTACCAGATGGATTCCTCATACTTTAACCGATGACCAGAAACACCTTCGCATGGACTGGTGTCGCCAAATGTTAGATAAGTTCAACGGCGACCACTCAAATGCTGTATTTGACATCGTCACAGATGAAAGCTGGATATATTGCTACGAACCCGAAACCAAAAGTCATTCTTTGGTTGGAAAGGTCATTTCGCGACAGTTGTACTAGAAGATGGAAAGACAGTTACTGCAGAATGGTATGTCAATTGCTGTTTGCCTGTTGTCTTGGAAAAAATTCGACAGCAGCGCCCTCGAAGCAGGATCCTCCTTCACCACGACAATGCTTCAGCGCACTCCGCAAAACGGACTGTTGAATATATGTCACGTTGTGATTTCTGAACTGCGCACTAATCTCTAAATACTCACGTTTAGTTAATACATTCATTGTTTCATTATTAAAACACATTTAATTTCACTGCAATAATAATCGAGTTTTGTTGTTTTGGTTATTGATCTGTCAATGACAAAGAGCTGTCAGATGCGCATGTGACTGTCCCTATGCTCTGAATGACTAAAATAACGTTACGTTCGTTTGTCTACGTTTAGCAAACGCACGGAACACATACTCATTTCACAAAGGTCGTGAATGATTTATTCCAATAAATATTACAATATTGTGATTTCTGTAATTTTAAGATTGTGTGTTGACATTAAATTCGTTTATGAAACTTCACGCAGCCGAAGTAAGTTTCATGAGCCTGGCAGAATGACGTTTGACCTTCGACAGATGTTTAAAAAAGTAAATAAACAATAGTAGTGTTGCAGGTTTACAAACATTGGGAATTTATTTGGGAAAAATACTTGTCTTGAGGACTGGTTGGTAAAGAAAACAAATTAATTCAACGACCAGTCTGTAGTTTATAATTAGAGTTAAAAAATTAAAATAATGTAAATTAATAACCTAAAAAGTTTGAGTGTTTTCTTGTTAGATTTGTTTGTTTTACAAAGAAATAGTTCTTTGTGATGTTTCGATTGTTTTGGGCAGATTTGAGTTAGTGAACTGAACACTCGGAAATTCCTTCGTGACAATGATTTGCATTTTTGCAATTTGGGGGTTTCGTTCGAGGATTTCATTTTGATTGATTTCATTTCGGCTTGGGGTCGTAAAGATGTCGAGGAGGACACCTTTGCTCTGGCTGTCGGCCAGGAAGCCGAAGGAGAAGATGGAGGCCGACACCTCCAATGTGTCACCGGCTAATAATAAATATTTATTATGTTGTTCCGGTTAAGTGCCGTAAGTATATTTGCCGATTTCGAAGGATTTTGTTCATTTGGTTGCTTCATGCAGTTCTATAACATAAGTGGTTTCTTTCAGATCTTTTGATGGCCGTTTTGCTTGGTTTGGCTACCAGGCTTAGCATATTACCTTCCGTTTTACGCTGACTTTCCGCTGATCAAATGAAAGACGCAAGAAGCTTGTCTCGATGAGATTCGGGTTGGTAGGACGCCACGTAGACGCATAAGGTTACCCTACCCTATCTTTGATAAAGTAAGTGGAAATACCTTCTTAATCCAGTTAGCAGTCTACAATTCCGGTTGCCGTTTATTAGTATTCCGTTCATAATTAAATTCAGATTATTCAGCTTAGTATAATTTACATGATAAGTTTGGTGGTACAACTCGCTCAGAAGTAGGGGTATTCAGAGCCTTACAAAGGACTCACGCCTGAGATTTCTGTGTAGTTTTTAAGAGGTGGTAAGCTTAGCCGGAGAAAATAAATATTCTCTTAATGCATGCTCGTCTCTCTATTTACCACCTCATTCCGTTATCTTCATCACCCGAACACCCTCCCAAACCCCTAAACGTTGCAGGCAGGTGTCGAGATAATGAGTCATCCGCCATACAGTCCTGACCTGGCGCCCTGCGACTTTCGTTTATTCCCAAGAACTAAAGATAAAATTCGAGGTATTCGCTTTACGAGCCCTGAAGATGCAGTGAAAGCGTACGAAAATGCCATAGAAGAGACCCCTAAGGAAGAATGGGCCCACTGCTTTTCTCAGTGGTTCCATCGAATGCGACGATGTGTAGAGAGAAACGGAGAATACTTCGAAAAACAATAAAAGTATTGGCAACTTTCTACATTAAGCCGTTTTTCATTTTCTAAACATTTTCAGTGTTATGTACTTGAGTATGTCATTTAAGCAATATAAGTCATATGGTCATAACAATTAAGCTATTATATTTTTTAACAACAGAAAAAGAGAAAATTTGAAACGACCCTTTTTTAGCATCTTTTTAACAGGGAAACCGATTTTGATTACTTTTTTGTTTGATTCCGATAACTCTTTCGCTGTCGAGCTTCAAATATAACTAAAAACAAATATCAAAATTTTGACAAAAAAACCATTAGGAAGTGTGTTGACGAGCCGGTTTCTACCCGATCCGGCATTGAGTCGGTGCGGTTACGTGTATGGACGAGCACGGATCATGAACACCTTCACAGTCTATCGTAGCCAACTGATGATGACCGGAACCGGACCGGACATTAGCCCGGTTTATGACCGTCTATACATACTATAATAGGCCCGGCAAAAAACCGGCTCGTCAAAACACGCCCTTACAGATAACTGTGCATCTATTTCAGTCAAACCGTTCTGAAAATAAATAGCTACTGCAGCGCCCCTGGCGGATTAATACTAATCATTGATTAGGCATCAGCTTAACTAAGAACCATCGCCGATAAATTACAAATCCACTGCAGAAAACTACACGTCAATCGGTCAAGCCGTTCGATTCCGGAGATAAATGTGAACATTCGAAACGCCTTATTATACCTTCATCGTTTCATCGTGGGTAGAAATTGTTGCGAGGTAAGATGGCTCATTGATGATCTCGCTTATTTCGCGGTCAAGGCACGGCTTCAGTAGAACTTTTACAATACAATACACTTTTATTGCACAAGAACAAGATACAAAAATAATAATAATATAAAAGCAGAAAATTGGTACAAGGCGGTCTTCTCGCTGAATAGCGATCTCTACATGTTTTTTTTTATTATAATCTTTTATTTGTAGCAAACGAAAAAATAAATCCCTCAGCACTTATGCCAAAAAGGAGTCGTTTCTTAGTTTCCGTTAATAAGTAAAGTAGCCAGTTATATACAAAACACAAAAATTACTTGCTAAATAAACAACTCTTGTAAAACATAAATAATAAAGAATATTCTACAAAGCAAAGAATATTTTTATTGTTTTTACATAGAAATGGGATGGCATTGCAAAAATTAACATTTTCCTTATCTGAAAAGCTTTTAACAAAGCTACTACATAACTTTGTTATACACTTACTAGCGCACTGCACACCCAGCTTGCATATTAAAATACTTTCTTGGCCCTTGGGTTAAGTGTTTTTAAGTAAGGATTATGTAAATGAATTTAATATGTAGTCCCACTATGTAGTCTAATTGAGTTAGGTTCCGACGTATTTATAGCATGCTTTGCAAATATCCAGAGACACGCGCATTTTCTTACGGCCTGCAATTCCAGCTTACGGCAAAACAAATAACAACTCATACAGAATTTAACCCAAGTCTATAATTTTAATTCAAATGTAGTTTTTAATACAAAAAAATATGAGCCAGACCAGACAACAACTTGTCGCCGAAATAGTAAACTTAAATTTCTTAGTTGTGAGAAATCGTAATGAGTTCATAATATACCAAATTCGTTTCCTGAAATGACGCGGCCCGGAATTGTAGTCTATGATCATCGGATTTATCTATATCATCATAATCGGACACCATCCACTGGTGTCAATAGAGTCGTCAAAACTAGAACAAAATCAAATAGTTTTACCAAAACGCTCTACCAAAAAAACTGCTTACCTCATTTGACTTGCAAATGCCTGCAAAAACACAACGAAAAAGTTCGCATTCGAAACGAATCGATAAATAATCGAATAATCTCCATTCCCATTCCAACATAAACGAGATTACCACCATGCATGTTTATCCAAGCGAGCGAAACCATGACCTTTGTCACCGCTTAGTCCGCTAATGCCCAATGAGACCTCGAATTTCGAGTACGAAGCCGGCACCGACCGGCGGTAGTCGCGATCTGTCCGCCGCCGCGGCCTCACGTACCACCACGCAACCCCCAGCCATCGGAAAAGTTCTGTTCCCGCAGTGAACGTTGCCGTGCTTGTGTGTATGATGTAGCGTGTGACCCCCGTTGTTATGGTGAGGACGCGCTAGCGCCAATCGCAGCGTGCCCGAGGTAAATATTTACTGTACGAACCCCGACGGAATCCCCGACGTCCACAGAGTGTTTGCCAGCCCGATGTGCATATTTACACAACCATCGCGAGTCTGATTCCATTGCATTTTCAACGACTCGAACGATTCGAGCGGTCGACGCGAAGCCGGCGTTATTAGGAAAACTCTACGCTACTTTGTCGGCGCAAATTGGAACTTATTAAAATTTCAACGTGCGGCGAAAATAATTAAGAACTCATTTGCAACGAGCTTTGAGAAATTTAAGAGTGAGTTGTCGTTGTGTACAACGAAATATAAGTTAGTTTTAGTGTTATATACCTTCGCCTCCAGACGCCCTTACGTAAGCGAGGCTGTTCCCCGCCTCCACTTATGTAACTGCCCGATTTGCCGGAACTTTATCTTCGGGATTCAATTTTAGGGTATATTGAATTCACTATCTGTACCTGTTTGGGACGGGACAATACTTTGCTTGCTAGAATTATTAAAATTTGGGACTGTCTATTATCTAATCTAGTCATTTACCGCGGTAGTGGTCGCATATTTGTTTAGCGCGGTCCTTGTTGCCCGGAGCATTAAAGGGAATTGAATCGGGGAAAGAATGAGAGGTTTTCTGACCGTTCACGAAAATGTACTTAACATTTTCGTAAACAGCTCGTGTGAAACTTTTATTGCTTTTAGGAAATAAAACATGTAGGTGTGTTGTGCACTCTCGAGTCGGCGTTATCTGTTGCAGCACTTGCAGCGGGCTAATGGATGGTAATGCAGGCGCGCCCTTGATTGCTTTCTCACTGGCATCATCAATGAAGTTACACGCAATATATTCAAATCACGAGCTCTATTTGAGGTGAAGAATATTTAAGACTAGATACGTCGGATGTTTCGCAAGTCGTAGTCAGAGAAACATTTCAAAGTTTACTTTTCCTAACGCTAGTTTTATCTATTGATATTATTGTTCCAAAATCGGATGACGTCTTCAGAATGAATTTAGACGGAACATATTGTGTTAAATATTGTCTCGTAATGACTGGAAAAATAAAAATACCGAACATTACGTGGCTGCTATTCCTATCTTAATCCATAAATTTAAAAGTAAATTTTGAGGTGAATGGCTTTGAACATTACTTTTGATTTTTTAGTAAAATTGTATATAAAACCAACATTTTAGAAAAATGTTTGATAGGAAATTTGAAGTTCACACAACAAAAAAACCGATAGGTATTTTTTACATCTCCAGCTATCGACTGTGTAGGGTTAAGCTTGTTATAAGCAGAAACATTAGTAGCGCTATTTCTGTCACAAAAAAAAACCGCGAAACCACAGATAACGTTACTATTCAATAAGAAACATCGTCTTATCAATCGAGCTTTAGTAGTTCGTGGCCCGGGAGGTCAGTCAATAGCCCATTCTCTTCATACCCAATTCCAAGCGTCCTAAGAGCAATATCGATCGGCACTTAATTCAAAGATTTCTGCATATAGAATAATGATATAATCGTAAATCTGTTGCTGGTCAGTAAACTGTTTCACCTCTCGTTAAGATTAGGACATCCCGGCAGCCAAGGACACAGGCGCTTTACAGGCCATAAACCACGATCACTGCCAATTTTCGTGCTAATAAAAACTCGATAGTACACCGCCATTAGAGTTAGTGACAGACGTGTGACTCCCACATATCCCGTCAATATGTGACGCTAGTACTTGTTATGAAGTAGGTCAACTTACAATTATTTGATACTCGTCATGCGAATGGAAAAATGCCGTTTCTTTATCTTTACATTAATACGCGACCGTGTACGACTGGTTTGGGAGATATTACAATATAATTTCGCATTTTCGTAATGTTTAGCGTTCCGCTAGCAAACTTGTCTCATTTAAAAATTCTCATGTCTCGCTTGTGATTTCTCATGACAAAATAGGGTTCAACAAGGATTGTTTGTTTATGTGATACCTCTCTAAAACAACATCTGGTTAAAAAGAAAACGACTAATATAAATAAATAATAAATGTGGACAACATCACATACATTGTTCTGATCCCAATTTGAATAACTACTTAAAGCATTCGTATTTTGGAAACCAGAAACAACGAAGGTACCACAAACACCCAGACCCGAGAAAATGTAGAAAAACTCATTTTTTCTACATTGACCCGTCCGGGAATCGAACCCGGGACCTCGGAGCAGGCGACACCTTGAAAACCGGTGCGTACGCCACTCCGCCACGGAGGTCGTAATATGCATTGTTTTAAAGCGACTTAAAAATGGTGGCGTACTTATATTATGTAATAATACACGTATTTTATTTTTGAAGCTTATCAACCGTTATATAACAAAAATAGTAACGTATAAAAGTCTCATGCTTAACTGAATCATATAATATTCAATTTGATCAAACTCGTAAAAACTTAGAAACCTTTGTCATACTTACGACCAAAATAAATAACTATCGAAATAACTACCTCTTTTTTTTATCAGTAAAAATGGGAAAGCTAAGCGCTTTGACAGGTTTAATATGGATTGTTAGCATTACCCAAAACGTCAAACTATAGGTAAATGGTTGCTTTTATAATTAGGCAACATCCACAAATGGGATTCATCTCACGCACCCGACACATATCACCAGGAAGGGGGTTTAACTAACTGTAATTTATCAATGGAGCATCATCAACTCCGTAATTAAACCATTAATTGAATTTGACACTGCTAATGAATAGAGCACAACAGATGACAACAATCCGTTTACTGGATTGATTAATAAAACAGAAACAAGTAACAAATTACTATGTACATTATTTTGAATACCTTAGACTGTCTAATAGGTACTAAGACATTTAACTAAGTAATTGCTAATTTGTTAGCCAGTCTGCGTGCAACACAACTTCAGCGAACTAGACAACACAATTTGCAATCATTGCCATGCAAAACATAGTCCTTTCTCCAGACAGATAACAAATTACCTTTTGAATTATTTTATTCTGCCTTCTTCGTACAATATTTCTGTTAGGAGTAATAACATAGCCAGACTTCATAAACTAGTAAATCACAGCTGCGATTCGGATATAAAAAGTAGAAAAATACGTACGCTTTTAGGTAAACAAGTCTTATGAATTAATCATAATAAAAAACAACTAAAGAATTAGGTATCTATTCTTGAAACCAAAAAAGAATATTACCTACAACATCAATATATTTCTACGAGACGAATACGATCTTAATGAAAACAATCTTATTATGCATCTTACGAAAAACCTAAACTGTGGGTCTAGCACAAAGAACTATCGACTTCGAATCGTTTGCGTATCGAAAGCGAACGACACAAAGTTCGTGCTTTGTTTTGTAGTACTCGTTTTGACGGCGCGAGCGCTGTACCCTTTGACGATCGGATATTCCAGACACAATTAAAATCAATTGTTATCGTACCAACCGGTTGTCTCTTGGGGTTCAAAGCGTTAAGTTTTCATACTAAATATTTCGATGGCGATACGAACACGCAAACGATTCGAATTCGATAGTTTTTCGAGCTAGACCCACGGTATAGAGCTTGCACAAAACGATTAACAGAAATTCGTCGAGTTTAAACAAATTAAAACAGTCATGAAACAACAGAAATCAACCGTATGCAAACATCCCCAGGAGCTGAAACTGTCGCGGTAATTACAAACTTGTGTGCTCTACATTAAGTAAACTCAACACGCTGTTGATAATAGAATATACGTGTATATACTGATATATGCTGATTTAGACAGTGATGCTTCTTTAAAAGACTATAAACAATATCCACTCTCCATAATTAGATAAGAAATGCGCAACATAAGAATGTGTATGGATTTTCATACAATATGACAATCTATCTATGAGCGGTTTTATATCAATGCACGGTCAATGTACATAAAAAGCATCTTAAGTATAAGTTTCCTGAGGCACACCTGTACAAAATACGCTTACATTTTCCATCTCAACAATATCCCTGAGATTTATTTGAACAGTAAACACAAACACGGAGGCATAAAACAAATAATCTGCATTATTCACGAAGCGTGCTGTCTATACGAAAAAGATAACAATCCAAATAAAGGTTTCATTGTAAGTGCGCAGTCCTAGTGGGTACTCATTTTACCATGTACTTCTGCAAACGAACTGAGACTTTGAGGGCACGTTACAACCGGGAGAAGGTTACGGATAAGAATAAAAAGTCAACGGTTTACGGCATTCCTTTTCAAGGACCACAAGGGGAAAGTTCTATTACCTTAACATGTATTAGCTATAAAAAAAAGTACTTATTTCAACTCGGCTTAGAATAACAAGGAAAGATTTTTGAATAACCCATAAAAGATTGGAATAACACAAGAATATTTTTTCGTTCGTAGTTAAATTCTCCCGGAACATACCATAACTTTAAATATAATTTGTTTGTGATATGTGAATATTCGATCTTGCTATTGATCAGTTATGTTACTGGGTCAGTAATAAATTGGTCCTTTTACTTATATTTTTGGATATATTACAACCGCGTATCGTCTTAACGCAATTCCCCCTATCTCCCTCGAGATCAGAGCCTAAAGCCTCTTCCCGACTACAAAATTGCTTTAATCGAGCCCGCCGAAATAGAGGAAAACTTATAATAACACGAACCATTGGCACACTTTTACTTTCATTGAGTTATTTTGATATTATAGATAATAAATTCACACTGTGAGGAGCTCTCACTTTAATTAAAATCTATAAACACCGAAAATAGCTATTGAAATTAGATTGAGTTAGATATTATTATAGGCCTCTACAAAAAAACGAAGAAATATCTCAACAAACTTGTACGTTTCATCTCCATGTTCTGTGGTTTCATCATTCTAATTAATTAAGTATTGTGTTCATACAGTTTTTAAACACATAGTTTAACGAGCTCGTTGACATCTTTAACCTAAACGAATTAGAACGATTCCCACAAATCTTAAACTACTATAGCAAATAATCATAGCAAACGTTTTAGATTAGCGGCACTTTTAGGAACAATTGCGGGAAATAAATAAAGAGGCCCGACATAGAACTGCACACCCTGGTGAGATCACGCGATTAAGACACGAGTCGTAAACTCAACTTGTTAAAATCCAAACGCTAATTGGTGGCTATACTAATGGGATAACAAAACTTCAAAAAACCTAAACTGTCTGATAATACCAAATTCATAAAACTTAATGACTAACACCCTGTTGGTCTAGTATGAGCCAAAATCTACAAGAATTTCAAATTTTAGAATATTGCTCGGGATTTTGTCCATCATTGCTGTGGTAACTTGAATTCAATGATTGAAGCCTTTGCTCCGCAGTGGGATGATTATAGGCCGTTACTTTTACATACTTTTAATGACTGAATGGACTACCTCTTTTTTCCGTTTTGATTCTAAATAAAAATAGAAAAAATACACCAATTTCCACAACGGTCCACGAAAATGAGTTATGTCTTGCGTATGCCTCGCTCTAAAAGGACACCAACTTTTATAGTTGAATTGAACCAAAGGGTCCGAACCCTTAAACTAAATTGCTTCCAGCAAATGTTATGGCCGGATAAACAAAATTGGGCAACTGTTAGGTGAATTACAAAGTTGAACGCATGCTTGCCATGATTACACCAGGGAGGCGGCCAATAAAAAGTTGTGTACCTCGGACCACCCCCTGAGTTACAACCCGCTTCGCACTGCTCCCCGGGACACAATACTTAACACAAGGTTTAGTGTTGAAATCTATGACAGGGTTTAACAGTAGCTTTAGATTATTTTCTTTAAATAAAATTCGATAAGGAACATGAAAAGTTCATCTCTACATTCATAGACATTACAGTATTTTTATGTATTTATACGTAATATATGGTAATATGCATGTACACAGTATATTAAGAGAGATTTCTGAGAAAGAGAAGAGAGTAAATCAATGAAATAAAAATTTGATAAACAGCCTATTGCAGAGCCATACTGTCTCAGATGTCAGAGTGAATGAGTAGATAAACCCAGAAGTACGTCGGGGAGTGTGTTTGTCTTATCGCCCAAGTTCATCAATCAATTATGTGTATAGTATTGTTTCCTCCAACTCTTGAATGACTTCGGACGAAAGTTGTTCGACACCGCTAGCCTCTTCAAATATTTACTTGTACCGACCAAACAAACATTGCTGGGAAATTCATGATTGTTTTATTACATAGCTCTGTTTGTTTCAAACGCTTTTCGAGAGCTGGATAAATGATATAGTCAAATGAAATAATCAGTTCTTTAATGGGTTTTCAGAAGTCGTTTAGATGGCGCAAGTTGATACCCTTACAAGTTTGAGTCCATAATATTCAGTGTTACTTGAAAGCGTACAACTTTTTTCCCCGTTTTGCGATCTTATCTTACGAGCAGATTCTCTCGAGCCATCCTAACACGGTGGCATTGACAGACGTTTCATGACGCATACCTAGATGATCCTTACTAATATTATAAATGCGAAAATAACTGTCTGTCTGTTACTCATTCACGCCTAAACTACTGCACCAATTTTGATGATATTTGATACGAAGATAGATCAGACTTCGAGAAAGGACATAGGCTATTTTGTATCCCAATGGTGGGCAGTTGGGCACAGGATTCCGATTGCGCGTTATAACATGTTGTTCACGCAGACAGAGTCAAGGGCGAAAAGCTATTGATCTATAATCATCATTCCAATTGATGTCCTACTTATTTGTGTAGACCGAAGAACGTTTTGGGGTTTGACCGATTTCGATATTTTTAGTAGGTATGTAGGTAGTGGGCTAAGACTAGTTTAGTCCAGACAAAGAAAAACACTATAAGGGTATTAAATAAGGTAGACAAACAACAATATATATTTTTTAAATTACGACGTAGTGCACCATATAAGTTACCAATTGGAGTTTTACGGCGTTGAGTGCTTTTTGTCGTTTATTTTTATTTACTAAAATGCGTTCGTGAGCAAGAGTTAATCGGTTCGACGTTTCTACTGTATACCTTTTCTTTATGAATTTCCGATAATTTCAAGCGCCATGATTACAAAAGAAGGATTTCAGTTTTTTTGGAAGCTCATAAAAAACAAAGTAACATGGTAGACTAAAAATTAAGTCTTGACCATGAAAGTTTAAATAAGTATCCTTTTGTAGTCTTCTGTGTAGACGTCGTCTGTGCAGGGTTGTCAGCTGTAAGACTAATTAGCTATTTACTATTCTTTTAGATCTCCTCTGTCCCTTGGTTACTCTTTGTGAGGATCACTGAGCAACTTATGTATTCGTATGACGAAAACGTATTTACTTAAAGCTGATTAACTTGCCTTAATATCTACTTGTTCTGCTTTTGGGGTTTGAGGTCGACAAGTTTGCATTCAACCGTCAGGGAGGTCTACGTTATTTTAAAATACTTATTACAAAACGTCATGAAAATGTATGTTTTACAAAAAAAAAACACAAAATAAGCTACCGTTTATAAGTCGGTGCGTGACGATTGTCGGTGATTTCTGGTTGGGCACTAATTTTTTGTGTTTAAAGTTACCTTTTTGTATTCTTTGTACTATGTAAAACCTATGTTGTTTTTTGTTTAAAGACATTTTTTAAATTAAATTTAGATGTGACCAAGTTTGATAATTACAGAAAATTCTGTAGATGTATTAAAATCATATTCTCCTTGTTTTAAGACTGTTTTTTAAACTAAAAATATAGGCTTAAATTAAATTCTTAAGATTTGTGACTGTCGAAAAAAAAATTATTCAAGGAATTGCATTTTATGTTCTCCTTGATAAATTGCTTCGTAATCTCAGTTTCAAAGTATTTTGTAGTTATTTAGTTTAAATGGCTAATAACAAGTTCCAACTCTCAAGTTTGTTCCAGTTTTCTGAATAATTTAAACAGATTTTGATAATTTAGGACAACGTCCAAGACAACCGTAAGTTGGTTAAAGTTTTTAATGTCCCTTCCTGGAACTTCAGAAAAGCGAAAACAACAAGACATGTTTTAATTGCAATTAATATTTGTTTCGCAGTACTTTTGGTACAAAGATATATTTGGTGCAATAAATCACCGTATAATAATATGACACATTTGGTTCCAGTTAACTTTAAAAGACAGAGAGAAAAATTTTAAAATTAGTAATCTATATCAATATACATATATAAAAATGAATCCCTATTTCCCTTGGTCATCGCATCACGCGTGAACGGCTGGACCGATTTGGCTAATTCTTTTTTGTTTTGTTTCTTATTGTCAGGAGAATGTTCTTAAGAAAGAAAAAATAAGAAAACTGCGCAGAAAATTAGAAAATTCAAGAAAACTTAATTATTTGTAATGTAACCTTATCGCTTTTGTCAATTTAAACTTTTTTAATGTATGGCGTTTGACTTTGACATAACATTGACAGATTTCGTACTGCAAATATCGTCAAATAGGGGGTAAAAACTAAATTTTGCACATGGCCAGTAATGTCGCCTGTTCCCATGTCGTAATACCAACAAAACTATTCTATTTAATAATAATATAACTATTTAATATACCCACCAGAAAAAACAAACAAAGAATGTTGTGTATCATAAAGCATGATAATAATAAACAATTAGTATTTTTTTTATCAAACCATTTCGTAATCTATATTCATAGTTAAGACAGGATAACGTCTGTCGGGTCCGCTAGTTGTATATAAAAATGAATCCCTATTTCCCTTGGTCATCGCATAACGCGTGAACGGATGGACCGATTTCGCCAATTTTTTTTTTGTTTTGTTTTTTATTGTCAGGAGAATGTTCTTATAAAAGAATATTGCGCAAAAAAATAGAAAATTTAAGAAAACTTAATAACCATATTAAATTATTTGTAGTGTAACCTTAGGGCTTTTGACAATTTAAACTTTTTTAATGTAACATTATGGTGTTTGACATAACATTGACAGAATGCGTGCTGCATTTGCAATGTCGAAAAATTTGTATCTAAAATATTTTTTTAATTAATAATACCAATTCGAAATCAATATTTATAGTTAAGACAAAACAACGTCTGTCGACGAGCCCGCTAGTTACTAATAAAACATCAACACATGATGAATATCTATTACTTTTTAAAAGTATATCATCATTATACATTAATCGAATCGACCATCGCAGATGAACGAGTACGTTGGTACAGTGACACGTAATTACACAATCGTAATTCTGTGCGGGTCCTTCAATGGATCGATTGCAATGTAACTGAATATAATGCACGAATATAAGGTGTATTGCATGTGATGTGATGTCGCAAATAGATAGTAAACAAACGACTGCAGGATAAAACCGGCTAAGTGCGAGTCGGACTCGCGCACAAAGGGTTCCGTACCAAAACGGCCATAAAAATGAGTTTGTTGTATGGGAGCCCCCTTAAATATTTATTTTAATTTGTTTTTAGTATTTGTTGTTATTGCGGTAACAGAAATACATAATTTGTGAAAATTTCAACGGTCTAGCTATCGCGGCTCTTGAGATACAGCCTGGTGACAGAGCGACGGACAGACGGACAGACGGACAGACAGCGAAGTCTTAGTAATAGGGTCCCGTTTTTACCCTTTGGGTACGGAACCATAAAAATGAAGATGCTCTTGTTTGACTCTAAAGTGTCCATTCACTGTATTGAAATTTCTTGGACATTTGCAATAAAAAAACTCTTCGCACTTATAACCAAATTTAACCCGAAATATTACCAGTGCTTAGATAATGGCTTTCTTTACCAATTGATGAGCACGTAACAAATTGTGTTTTTTGCATCATATTTGAAACATTTCCCAATGTGATACTCGTACTTGTACGGACTTCTATAACGGATTGCCGACTGTTCATTCGATTTTAAACGAATACCGTTCTGATTGCATGGCTGCGATAGCAAAACAGTTTTTACATTTGCAGAATATCAAACCAACGGGCAATATAAAACGGTTTTGTGTGTGCCAAAACGCCTACATCACAAACATTGCAGAGGTTAATTTAACCTGTAAACCACTAAGTCAATTGAAGTAAAGACAAATGGTGGAGTCGGTCGGTAATTTGCTTGTCCGCTAGCATATCCATTATAACATTACTGCACCAAACTTTTAGTGAAAGTTAAGCTTATTGTATAGACAACAGCACGTCAACCTACTACAAAACGTCAAATTATCTCAATTGATATTGCTCTCTACTTGTTGGACTTAAAGTCGAAAATCAATTCCATGACCTTTAACTTTTTTAGTAAGCCGTTGCCTGTACTTAACTGAACTTTTCAGCTCTCCAAAAGCGAATGCATCGTAATTATCATCACCAGCCCTATTAGATTTTCCCATAATCGCCACGCTTGGCAGGTGGGTTGGCGATCGCAGTTTGGTCAAAGGTGGAAGGGAGACGCTGCTGCCCGTCTCCTTCTAGCAGTTCTTCTTTAGTCACCTCAAAACCGATAGAAGGAGAAGGGTTGGCGCTTACAATGTTCTGGCATCACACGACACAGCAAATCCGGACAAATATTATAAATGTGAAAGTGTTTCGTCTCTCTGTGTCTTTCCGATCTCGTTATTTTGATAATAATAATTATCAAAATTAATTTACCCAAAATTATTACACATAATATGCGAATAATATAGTTGTAAACAGTCTAACAAGCGATTAAGGTCCCTTATGACCATAAAGGTTGTCTTAACCTCGATAAGAATATACCTATTCGTCTCTACTACAGTTTGAACCTCTGCTGTGCTTATCATATCGCTTATAATTGATTAAGGTCCGCTGCCTCCGCAAAAGCTCAACTTCCATAGTGCAGCCATCCCACAGAACACTTAAGCTATTACTCGGAGCTGCCCAGAGGCAGGTCTAATGGTTGATTAAGGACGAATCTCTCACAAAGTGCGGAGACCATCCCGCAAATGCAACACTAAAATTATTACAACTGGCCCTAGCGGGACCAGTTAGTAAAAGCCCGTGGCCATTCGCTGAGCAGTTTGATTAAGGCCGCTTGTCTGCTAAACCCCGGTACATTCGTCCGATTCACTAAACCGACACTATACCACTTCGCGATTCTGCTTGCATGTACCAAATAGTTCTTCAACTGGCTCTTAATACCAGTATCTTTCATTTAAGAAAGTCTACCTAGCGTAAGCACCATTCTCGGTTAAGTTTAGATAAGTTTTTATATTTTTTTTCTTTATGTAACGGGTCAATAAAATGTAACTCCTTTTTTAATTTTGATAGGATGAGTAATTATTTAAGCTTATAACAAAATAGCCGTAATACATACTCTTAAAGTAACAACAATTACTCAGTCGCATTGTGGATTTGTTACTAATTGTTATGAAAACTAAAAATATGGCTGTGTGGAACACGCTACGTTACCTAATACCTATTAGGTAATATATCAAGCCAAAGCCAATCAGTTATAGTGCCTATTTCTAGTTAATTTGAAAGTAAGACTTATTCATTTGAACACTATGATGAAATGAAATATTTTTTACGGATTTCAATAGCGTTTACTTAAACATTATATTGTTTTCTACAGCATTCAAAGTCACGAGTAGACTAAGGTGTCTTTAGAAGGAAATATAAAAAATACTATCACCTCAAATTATTATGTGTAATAAATACGAGTTAAATCCGTTAATGTACTTTTCATTTCAATGTTTAGTGTCCGCGTCAAGAAACCAAGAAAACAAACCAGAAACTTAGTAATACTTCTAACTATAAATAAATAAATAAATAAATAAATATTTTAGACATGCCTCACTGGGCCACACTGAGCCATCTAGTCCCAAATTAAGCTACTATTAAGTACCCTGTCGTATGGGGTACTAGACAACCGATAAACTTACTTATATACTTTTTTTTTGTAAATACATACTTATAATACATAGAAAACACCCAGACCAGTACAAACAGACATGTTCATGCACACAAATATTTGTACTGTGCGGGGATCGAACCCGCGACCCATGGCTCAGAAGCAGCGTTAACTACCGCTGATCCAAATGGATCAGCGGAATGAAAACTATAGACTTCTATCACGTTTATTGTAAGGTATTTGCATCTTTTGCGTATATTTAAATATATAAGTTCACAGAAAATGTGCATGCCATGATGTACAACACGTTTATTCTATTATTATCATCGAGTCCGCGCAGATTTGCCTATATTTATCAAGTGGCATGAGTCAGCTCATCGATTCCACCGTTCAGATTTACATGATCACATGCAGATCCATTCGGGTCAAAAAGCAGCTTTTACTACTGTCGTTATCCGCAAATAACTTGGGAATAGCGTAAAATTGCACCAGAATTGTATGGTCTTCATACAGTTTCATTTAATACTTACATATTTTGCATATCAACTTGAATGACATCTTTTAATCTTACCAGTTATCATCATTTACAATTTCCTTGAAAACTAAAGTGTTTTTTTTCGAATATATCTATCTGTAGCTTTTTATACCATTATCATCTTTTCTTAATTCAGTTTTATTTAAAATAATGTATTTTTATTATTAGCAAAATTCAATGTACGGCATTTCCAGTAATTTTCCACAGACTGTTTTTGAGCAAACCGGTAGCCTACTTCGCTAAAGAGGTCATATCATAATTGCGTGGGAGTCGATCAAGGGACGTCAAATAAGATTATCGATTCTGTCAAAACCAGCGCAGCATGATAATGAGTTGTCATTGGGTATTGTTTGCGTGCTAAGGGCAACCGACTGTGACAAGAATACTGCATTCTGTAGCAACATTTCATTTATATTCTCTGTCTCGAACACTAGCTTAGAATCTATTTCTATTCCTCGGCCCTATCTCGTTTCGTTAAAACAATTACAACACTCTAATTCCATACATAAGCCTTTATCGAAAACACTCGAGAAACGACGCGATATCAACAACGAGCAACAGATAACCCATAAATAATTTAACACGAGAAACTAATCCAATATGAAGGTATAGTCGAAATTACATTTGAATTCATCCAAAACAAAGACGCTCACCAGACAGAATAAACAACTAATGGTATAAACTGTAGCAGGTGCTATTTTCCTGTCATAGTTACATTGTAAACAGAAGATTAATAATAAATACACATTGACATTTCATCCATCAAATTCGCGTTTATGCTATGCCTGATGATTATACTCGTATCGTCGGTTCATTCATCAGTGTTGTGGGAAACGACGAAACAATCCAGGCTCCACCGAACGTCCGACAGAAATCGATTTTCCGACAGATTTAATTTCCGGCAAACATTTTTGCTTCGGTCGTGGACGATCAACTGTCAACAACAAAATATTTTAGATTGCACTGGACAGTGTCAGGCGGCTTGGAGAACTTGCAATAATCGTAAATAGGATATGGAACCTGCTCCGAGGGAGGTCTACCGCTCACTAGCAAGCTCTTGTACTATGCAACTATCAAATATTTGAACGTCATTTACATCTCTGATTGTTCTTACACAGTTTCGATTTAGCCTTCATAATTATTTTAATGGACTTGAGCAATTTTAACTTAAATGGCGAAAACAGATATCTTTTATTTTACTCATTAACCTAGTTATAACATCCAAATTGTATTTCCTCATTTCGGAATAACCCCAATTTCGGCGTCCATTCATATAACTGTGAAATATTAAAAACAGACGGCTAAGTGGTGTTAATAAATTAAAATTAATGAAGTTTGTTAAGTCTTTGATCTGTACTCATTTGAATTACAAATGCGAGTCGTCAGATGGTCCGAGATCAGTCGGATATAATTGACTTTGTCAGCCCTAACTGGCTTAAATATTTCATCGACAAACAATACGCCTCACGAATACATTAACAGCAGCCCGAGATTTATTTTGTCCACATACAGAAAATTCTTAACCTACGCGATATTACCGGCAGAAGTTTCCCGCTCACACGTAATCCTCGGGGAAAGCCATTTGTGAATTATGTAGAGGGTTATATTTCCTCTCCTTTATTGACGTATCAAACGATAAATTCTCGACTGTATTAGATCAGTAGCAAACGGTAGTGCTGACATGTCAAACTAAATGGTAATAAAACTTAAAGATTTAAAAAGTAAACTGTGGCCTCAACTGTTCATAACAGAAGATAATAGTAATAAATAACGAACTAAAATCCAACAAACCTCGTCGGACATTAAATATTACTTGGCTCCGTAGAGTAACTTTATGAACTGCCGGTTGACCTTGGATGTCTGAAAATAATTCATTTGTAGCAGCAGAGCAATCGATTAGCCTGCAGAGACACGAAGCTCCTCTCATATTGCTGGGCATAAATAATTCATAGACAGTAGCGGGGTCGCAAGAGCGACCAAACAGTCGCAGATCCCTTAGAAAAGTTCATAACGTAATTTAGAGAAGCGGAGCGAGTTCGCACTCTTGCTGCGAAGGAATTTGTGGAAGAAACGCGCTCCTGCATATTGAGCGCAAGTTACGTCTCTCGTGCACGTCGTCATGCATTTTCAATACACCCCTATCTTCGACAGTAATGGTAAATTTTTATTTTCAGGTGGAACTTCAACCAGAATACCTATCAAGAAAAAAAATGTGCGAACTCGAGTGGCATACTATATATGTGCGTGCGGACATATCGCGAGTGACAAGTGACGTTAACAGTTAGGCGATGTGTGCGTGAAGTTCGACCACGACGTCGAACTATTCGGAGTGGGGGACGCTGGCGAGCGCGGCCAGCGATGGTATGGACTTTGTACTCGGTAACGGCAGCGAGGAGGGATGGAACGCGAACGCGACCGAGGAGCGGGCTCGGGCGGCGGCCGCAGACCTGTACAACTACTGGGCCTGGAGCATCATCGACGGTGCGCTGATGCTGCTCATCGTGAGCGGCAACACGCTCACTATCCTCGCCGTCACGCTGAGCCGGCGCCTGTCCTCGCTCGTCTCCAACCAGTTCGTGCTCAACCTCGCCATCTCCGACCTCATGGTCGGCCTCACGCTGCCGTACCATCTGGTTTTCTACCTGGACTCTAATGTCGGCAAAATTAAGTGGTCGTGCTTGATGAGATTCATTCTCATTATACTAGCGTGTCTCGCGTCTATTTACAACATCATCGCGATAGCTGTAGACAGGTGAGTTGTAACTTGCAATCGTAAGTTGTCGACCATAATTCATAATATTTTATACAAGTTCCTATGCTGCATACAGAGAGCCAAAATTATTGTCCCGTGATAGTTTATAAATACAAACTGAGATCACGCTATATGGACATGAAAATGATTGCATAGCGTGGAGTAAAGTGCTACTATTTCGGTACATACAAGTAAAACGTCGGTAGCGCCATAACTAAGGTCGTTAAAACAATCTGGCAGGCTGTTCGCGACACCTGCGGATATGGTAACAAAGATCTTTAAGTGCTTAGATAAACCATAGCTAAAGGAACCGCTAAAAGTTATATATCTTCACTCTCTTTCAAATATGGCGAGTTTATAAGATTGATTATAAGAGAATGCACAGTTTATGTCAAAGCGGGCTCTATTAAAAATGTGTTTTTACAGGTACATCGCTATCGTGCACCCTTTGCACTACAGCCGGTACATGACAAAGGTGGTGACGCGGTTGCTCATGAGCGCCACCTGGTCGATTGCGCTGTGCATCAGCTGCATCCCCATGTTCTGGAACGACTGGCACGAAGGAGTCGCTTGCGAGATGAACATGGTAAGATTTACTAAACGTAAAACTTCACACGCTCTCTTACATAAGTTATAGTTTTTATGGATAGAACGCTATATCATTTTTAATAGAATTTGGATATGGAAACCACTTCAGCTCAGGAGACTTATCTCAGGAAAAATAACAGTTGCCGATGGATACACGATAAGCCTGCGGCATATTTCTGTGACACACGCCTCAGGCAAGAGCTGTAACTTATTTTCAACTACAAAAGTAAGCAAATGTTGGTATAAGTAAAATACGCTTGAAGAATTCTGATTTCGTTATATATTTATCATGTTTTAGATCGCAAATATTTGTTTTATCGGTTTTCCTTAGGAGTTGAAATAATACAACGATTCGCGAAACAATAAGTGTGTTTGCTTGTCCACCGGGTAGTTGTAAAACATTTTGAGGTCAACTTACTCGAGACTACGTTAGCCTAAGAACTTTCAACGACTCAGTACGGAACCATTTAAGTGAGTTATTTCGATGACCGAATTATACTGAACGTGACTGCTTGGCTTATAAGTTGAAATTTTAAATATAAAACTTGAACTTTACATAAATAACTATTATTTTGGAAAGTGTGGTGATTAGGCCTATACCCATCATTGCTGTGGTAACTTGAATTTAATGATAGAGGCCATTTCCCTGCAGTGGGATGATTATAGGCCGTTACTTGGAAACGTTACAGCGTACTGTAATTAATAATTTTTATATTCATTTATTGCTTTATTTGGTTGTCTAGTTATTAAATAATAAAAAGTTACACTTAACTCGTTTAAACTAAATAATGAGAAAAATTTTGGACTCTATTTGTCACGAATAAGAGAAACACAGATTATGGTTTATTTATATGATACTAGCGGACCCGACAGACGTTGTCCTGTTTTAACTATGAATATTGATTTCAAATTGGTATAATTAATTTAAAAAATATTTCAGATACAAAATTTATTTATCAACATTGCAAATGTAAACCGTTTGTAGCACGCAATCTGTCATGCTATGTCAAACGCCATAATAATGTTGTTACATAAAAAAAGTTTAAAGTGTCAAAAGCGCTAAGGTTACATTACAAATAATTGAGTATGGTGATTAAGTTTTCTGAATTTCTCAAATTTTCCAATTTTCTTATTTTTTTCTTTCATAAGAACATTCTCCTAACAATAACAAACAAAACAAAAAAGGAATTAGAAAAATCGGTCTAGCCGTTCACGCGTGATGCGATGACCAAGGGAAATAGGGATTAATTTTTATATATATAGATAATGTGCAGCGAACTTGGGTATGTAGAATTATAATATCAGAAATAAACAAAAAACTATGTCTCAGCTGGGACTCGAACTTGCATCTCCTCGCATACCGTGAGATAATTGCAATTAAATTGCTAAAATATCGTATAAAGTATCATTTAGTACTTTTTTACTACTACTTTGGCAATATTCAAATTAATGTCATTGCATCTGCCTCTGATAAAAAAGTGAGAATTTTTTTAAATTGTTAATCCATCAAATTTCTAGGTGGTGCCGAAGAGGTACACGACTTTGGTCCTGGCACCGATGTTCTCTCTTATCTGGATGGTGATGTTCATCCTGTACTGGCGGATATGGCGCGAGGCGACGTGCCACGCCAGGCGCATGAGGGCCAACACCTGCTGCCCCACCGGGGCCAACGATTGGAAGAGCATACAGGTATACTTAACAATATTATATACTTACAGATCATACACATAAATAGCCTCTGCTGGAATCCGATCCCTAGTGAGATCAGTTTATGGCTCGTCAGACTATCGTGTAGGTGGTTTCTCATTGTTTGGTGATTGGGCCTTTCTGCGTTCGTGAACTACTCTACTGGCCATTGACTCTTAATATGATATGACATGACGGTGACATTCACTCTATATAGGATCCTCATAAAAAGGCTAACATAAAATAAATAACAAATTTGAAGAACTCTACTAGTTATCTGAGTTTTTATAATTATTTATATTTATTTATTTATGTGAAATAATAATTATTATTATTGTTATCTACCAACTACATAGAGATTAGCTGAACTGCAAGCTTTTAATTATTTAATAAGTAAACAACCACAAATATTACATCAAAATAATGTCATGTAAGTACACGGGTACAACCACCGTTTAACTACTTGCTATTTAGTAACACTATTTGTTTCCAAAATAAATGAAAAAAAAAAAAAACATTGGTAAAAAGTAAAATTGGTGGTTCTTATATCTTACTTATATGGAATGATTTTAATAGTAAATCTGTAGTTGGTAGATAACAGTAATAATAATTATTATTTCACATAAATAAATACGAGTAGTAACTGTCGTCTTAAAGGTTAACAATACGGAGAAGGCAATTTTCTAACAATGCAATCTGAAGTAACCTATCCATTCCGTTTCTCCATTTCAGGTCGTGTTGCTGGTGCTAGGTTCGTTCTCGATATGCTGGATGCCGTTCGTGGTCGTGGCATGCGCGCAGACGCTGCCGATCAGGCCGCTACACAACCCCATAGCGTACCGGCTGACGTCATCGCTCGCCATGTCCAACTCGGGCATCAACCCGCTAATCTACGCGTGGAAGAACGCCGGCTTCCGGGCGGCTTTCGCTAAACTTTTGCGGTGCAAGCGGCCAGACACGTCGGAGTACCGAGGCTCGCCTGCACCGGAGAGGAAAAGGGGTTCCGTGGCGCTGCGGGAGGGTTCCATCACGCGGTCGAGCGCACCCAGCGGACTGTCCAGCCTCGGAGGGCGACCGGCCCGGCATTTGTACGTGGAGAGGGAGTCCGACACGTCCAGATGCCGCATCATCGAGAACGCCGGCTACGTGGAGGCCGAGCACGGCGACACCAACCCATCGTACGCGCCCGACCCCACGCCCGTCCACCGGCCGACCCAGCGACCCCCAGATGAAGTGTAGTGCTATTTTTTCTAAACGAACGAACGTTTGTGGGAAGTGAAACGCTTTTAGCATATAAAGTTGTTAGTGATTCGTAGGTACCCCCCCCCCCCCCCCCCACTTGCGTTTAGGTACCTGTTGAAATATACGCTCAAATTTTTAATAGCTTTATTGTTGAATTTCTATTGACGGATTTTAATTAGTTTCCAGCATAATAAAGATTTTAATGTAAAGAGATCCTTTGTCAAATAAATTGAGATGTTTAAACGATATAATATAACTGAAATGTTCGATGTAATATAAAATGTCTAACTAATTGGTACTTTTTTTTTCTGGAACCCTTAAACAATAATTGTAGTAGACATTAACTCTTTTTAATTCTTACTAATCTTAAAAATCTCACCAACATTGTAAAAAAAAAATTATGGACGTTTGTTACTTAAAACGTCATAACGGTTGAACAGATCTGGTTGTTAATAATACAGTGCATAGCAAATAATCTAGAATGACTCATAGGCCTTTTTTTATCCCAATAATACTGCGTTTTCGTGGGATTAACAAGTTTGTTGTGAAATTCAAAGAGATTGAGATGATTAATTGCATTTGCAGGTGTCTGGGTTTAACATAGGGTATATTCCATCCGCGATTGAAGTCACGGGCAACAACTAGAATTAAATATATTAGGGGTTAAAGTATGAAATTGCCATTTTGTATGGACGAAATCGAGAAAAGTCATTTTTCCTATCTAACAATTTTTTCGTTTTTTTAAAAACGCCTGAACCGTTTTCGATGTAATTAAAGGTGAAAGTTAGATGGTTATAAAGCTACGCATTATAGTATTTAAATTTCTGAAAATCAAAGTATATAATACAAATATACTTAATTGAAGTAAGAAGGTCAGCTGACACATTGTAAGGGGTCTTTTCAACGACTTCCTTTGAAGTAATAGGCACTAGCATTGCATTTTTTTTTTAGTCAAAAGTTACTTTATTTAGTTTTTGATACAATACAAAAAGAATTACGCAATAATATGACTATACTTAAGAGCTATAAACAAAATAAAAAGTGGGAAAATAATCGGCAATTTCATACTTTAACCCCTATTATTGATCAGTGTTATCGCCACTGATTACACTATAATAAAAACATTGTAAGTACATAAATTGCGTTGTGTACAGTAGCGTTTAACTAGTCATCATAAAAATATGGGCTTTTTAGAAGCAAAAGATCATTAAGTACTAATGTTATAAACGCGAAAGTTTCAAAAATATTTTAACGTTAAAATACTGAACGGATTTTAATGAAAATGTCAAGTTGCCTAAGACAACAGTACAACAGTAGCTTAGACATCAGTATAACATTTAGTTAGTTACTTAATTAACCGCTATATCAAATGAATCCTTAGAATCAAATAAAATCCAAGTTCAATTCTTTGGTTTGGTTCAGTTTATCCAAGTTAGCTCAATTCTTCTAATTTAATGGGACTAGAGCAATTATTTATAGACTATCAAACAAAAAAAAACAGTTGAATCAGTGAAACCCGTAAAGGTGAGCGACTCAAATAAATTAAAAAACGTAGGAATAATATCCCTGTTTAGAAAAGTTTTGTCGTCTATATCTTATTGAATATCACTAACTAGACAAAAAAATATCTTTCATCTCATCAAAAAATCATTTGACTACAGCAGATTTTGCTAAAATGTATAATTATAAAATGCGAAATAAATATGCCACACAAAACCCAAATTACAAGAACACGCGGCCAATATCATTTTTCTATTCGTTAATAGGATAGCGCCATCTAAGAATCGTTTCAGCAACTACGACACATCTGTAAGCAGGGCTCAAAAAAGTGGACACGTCGGCAGAGGGCGTGTCGTACGCAAAGCTAACAACAGGTGTCTTAATATTGCACAATAGAAGTCATTGCAATAACGTAATTATCTTGTTTACTGAAATGATATGATATCCGAATTTTTGTATTTATCGAAAAAAAAAAACTTTTGCATACATTAATAAGTTTGCAGAATATTACAAAAACAATAATAACATATAAGGTAAACTTTTCTTGAACATATGACAATTTTTTATTCTGCTTTAAAAAACCAAAAAGACACAGCTCATAGATACCATCAGATCAATAAAGCAGTAAAAACACTTACCTCAACACCAGTCACGCCTAGAGCAGTCACCAAATTGGGAGTCATCCGAAACGGCACCTTCTCGGGGACACGCAGCGTCTTGCCTTTCTCGAAGCACACGTTATAGTCTATATGCACCACCTCACCAGAGGTCAAGTCCACCAGCACGTTGTCTAAGTGCCGGTCACCCAGCCCGATAATATAACCGATCGTACTCATAACTGCGACCGAATAACTGTACCGGCGCGTCATTTGCCACCACTGCTCAGGGGTCACGCTACTGCACCACAACTCCCTCCATAGCAAATCCCGCGGGGTCTCCGCCGACAACTCTTGCAACACCTGCTTCAGTATCGACACCGGCCACTCCTTCCTATTCTCTGTCGATATACCCGCCTCCTTCAACAGCGGATTCAATTTGTTATAAAACAACTCAGAAGGACGCAACACGTTTACCGTCTTATTAGTTTTGGCTGACAATATAGCAGCCTCACGATTCTGCCAGCGCTTGTACAGTGCAAACAGAGGAGTCACGTTATCGACCCAGCTGATCAAACCGGACCGAGGGCCCAGCGGAATCACTGAATAGTGACGCGCTCTATAAGTCTGGTTGTCATTGTTTTCAGAATCACGAGCCATCATCGTATTTGTTATAGACAGCAACTGCATTATTCTCTCATCTAAATGCAAATCTTCCAAACCTTTGAACAGGTATGTATAAGCTTTACCGTCGGAACCGTAAAATATCAGCTTTTTTGGTCTCGTTTTAGTCGGTAATATAGAAACATTGTTTTCTACAGATTTGATCGTCACTCTTACAGTTCTCTGGTTCGTGTGTAAGCCTGGCATTGTTATAACCGTGTTCTTCATCTCAGCTAGCACAGGACTAATGTCTGACATTTTCAAAATATAAGACGTTCTTCTGTTTACTTTTTGCTGCAATTTAATTTGCAATTGCTTCAAAGGAGCCCAAGACTCTTGTGGTTTCTCAGGGCAAGTAGGGTTTTTCAATTTGTCAATGACATCTGTAATAACGTCTTGGAATTTATTTTGGAAAGAGATCTCATGTGGTGTTTCAGGTTTAGCAGATACTATGTGATGCAGTTGTTCCAAAACATACACTACGGGCTCAAATATTATACGGTGTTTCTCTTTTATCAATCGGTCTTTATCTTCAGACGACAAGTTCGCGTTGTTTTTAACCTTTGCCACTTCGACTTCTAGCTGAGACAATCTTTTGTTAAAGTCTGAATGATGTTGCACTAACGTGCCAAGACACAACTCATCCCAGAGTAAATTAATTCTCTGTAATTCTTTTACGAGCAGTTTTACTTGTTGAATGGTCTTAGGAGCTTGCTTGGCTAAAGTCTCAACCATATCCAAGAAACAGGAATTTAATTCGTTATTAACGCCTTTGTCACTAGCCGAGTCATCTAAATCGAAGTTGTCTTCGCCACTATCAGCATCATTAGATAGATAATTTTTCGTAACGTTAAGCTCTGCTATGTCATTTTGTTCGTTTTCCACAGCCCCAACAACAGCAGGAAATGTAATAAGATGCGGAGTATCTTCAGCGAGCCTGCACAATAAATCCGAAACACGTTTTTTTACGTATGTCTCAGGATGATTCAAACGCGAAAAAAGTTGGGGGATGATGACTTTCCACGGTTGAGTGGGAGTGTTTGCCAGGCCAGATTCAAGAACTGTTTGCAATTCCATGGCGTGCTTAACAATAAGTCGAAGAAGTCGTAGAGTCGCATTAACAACTGCGTTTTCTCCACTGTGGTTGATGTAATCAGAAGCACAGATTAGCTGTAAAAACTTAAAATATGCATCAGCAGATAGCTCAAAATATGAAAACACTCTCTTCTGAGCTTGGCGCCAAATGTCCACTAGCAAAGCGAGGTGTTCTGGAAAAGCATTACTTAATGATGGAACAGTGCGTAGTTGACTTTCGATCATCTCTGATGTGTTTATTTCATTCCAATCTATATCTTCGTCATCACATGTGGCTTTAGTTTTGGATAATATTTCACAAACAGCCTCAAAATCTTGTGGTGAACATCCGATCATAACACTTTCTATCTGCAATTTGTCATTTTCTGTTAACTGCTCTCCAGTTTTTGCACTAAACTCGACCATTTTCCGACCCCATCGGAAGCACCAAGCAGCAAAACTAGCCCAGGCTTTAGCGAGTCCGGGGCATTGGTTGACGCCAAACTGTAATAGCTTTCCAACGGCAGAATCCGACAGTGGAATCACGTTCTCCGAAATATTATTGTCAACTAAACCAATTTCGGGCAACGCTGATATTAATTTCATCAGAGGCGTATCAGCTTCCAAAACATTTTCGTTGTCGTTTTGCACCCATTTTGATAGAGTCAAGAGCATCCTTGTACCCTTTTCTCTTAGTTCGTAACTTTGTTCACCCATTGCTAACCTTTGCGAAAATCCTAATGACACACTGGCGCACAAATTAATTGCACGCATTTTAGTTTCTTCTTTTGCATACGTCAGCTTGCAAAGTTCTCCTAAAGCTGTGGCGTTATTCAATGTCCAGATATCTAAATCATATGTGTTAGGTGACATTAATAATATGTCACTCAGTTCATCCAAATCAGTGACAGAACCTAAGCACATCTGGTATGCCGAATTTTGTTTGAAATGTTTTGAAAGCTCCCTTCTAGCCATCCTAACATTTTGGTTTTTCCTGGCGCTCTTAATAACATCCAATCTCAAGCATTCAGAATAAAAAATATTTTCTTCAGTTGCATTGAGCTTAGTAAAATATTGATTCCACCACAGGAGGCGACTCAAGTTGTTAAATTCAGCTCCGTATTTATGATCTTTTATAGCAGAAGGTATAAAAGGATTCGATGACCCTTTTCCATTCTTGATAACGTTGACCAATCCATGATTAGCCAGTTGCAAAACAGCTATTTCTTTCATGTAATGTATGGCATTTGTTCTTGCAAATTCTTCGACACTTGAATTGAGTAGTTTTTCGCAATTTTTCAACACAGTCTCCATATTCTCAGAATAATCATTGTAGAAAATATTTACTGCTGTACATAATAATGTTGACTCAACTTTGTGTAATATCCCCTGATAAGAACACGATTTCTTCGTAATATCATCAGCATCAATATCCAGAATATCCCAATTAGTCAATCTATCAGGCATCTCACTACCTTCCTCAAACAATTTCAATGCAGTGTAAGTGGCTTCTTGAGGAGTGACTTGAATTTGATTATCACTATCTTTCCACTTCTGCATGTCTTCCCAGCTTTCAATTTGTTTATAGCTTTCTTTAATCTGCTCGTTAATAAACTTAATCGACCTAGAGTCCACTGCACCACTAGTGCCTGATTCTTTATCATCTTCTTGCGAATGGATATCCCTTAACTTTTTATAAAAGTCTAAAGCTAGTTCATGTCTGGAATTTGCTTGCTCTGCAGCACCTTTTAACCAAACAAGTTTTTTGTTAAATTTTTGTTTTATCCATACATAGAGACCATGCAGAACCTCGGGTTCTTCAATTTTTATGAGTCCTCTAGCTATACTCATGGTTATGGCTTCAACGTCAATATTCGTGTTGGAATTTGCAGCTGTTTGTAATATGAGCGACGCGTGATAAATGGCTGCACCGATGCTTCCAGCATACAAGCTCACGGCCAGGGCCGCGGGTCTAACTCTGGTCAGCCACTCGCGACACGTCGACCAGTTAGTGTGAAAAAATGTTCTCACGGGCTTTCCCACTGCAGGAAGAACCAAGGCTGTCCCTTCTGCCGCGTTGTAGATATATTTCTCTAGGAACATCATGAATTCAGTAATCCAACGTGTCCTTATCTGTTCCGCCATCACTACATCTATTAACTTGTGTTGATCTGTAGAAGTATATTTCGTCTCATGTGACGAGATCTCTCTAGCTATTCCTTTTAATACTCCTTCAATCTTCATGAAGGTCTCTAAAGGTTTCCCCAATATAGTCCTCAGTTTTTGTGAAACACATGTCTGAGCTAATTCTGAAAGTGCCCATCCCACACAGATTGAAGAAAAGTTAGTTGCACACTGCCGAAAAAAGAGTAGATTATTTTCTTCTAATATATCTTGACTTTGCAGGGGCCATGACAGTAAAAAGGCATTTAGCAGAAAGTCTTTGTCTTCAAAGGTTACTTGCAATAGACAATTCATTATAGCCTTAAAATGTTGATTTGATAATGTAGAAAAAGAACCTCTCATGAGGTACTCTTTAAAAGAATTCATTTTTGAGTCATTATTTAGTATAGTAAGGTTAACTTTTCGACTGGCAAATACCTTTACTATTAATTTATCCATTTCTAACTGTACAATATCCCATGGCAGTTCAAATAACACTTCCTTGCATGCATTAGAGAGTAACTTATTTTGATTGTCAATGTGCAGCAAAGTTATTGTGCAGATAGTTTTCAAGATCATAATATTCCATGTCAGGGTTTTATTTTTCAGTAAAAACTGGCAATTTTTAATTACTAACATAACAACATCATCATCAAAACTGTATGCCAATGTTAACATGTTCGTTATAAGAACAAGAAATCCTTTAGACATGCTTACAATTGGCAAATATTTATCTAATTGACAGAATATATCTGATATCCAATTTAACACAAGTAATAAGGTCTCTTTTGGTACTTCTTCATCTAGTATCATGCTTAGAGTATTGAGGATGACAGCAAGATGTCCTGAAGTAGGGCTAGAGCTGGACGCTTCACCCAAATTTAAGCCAAAAAGATCACCAGTCCTCTGCTGGGTATTGGTCACAAGGTCACTGGAGGCGATAAAATGATTGTTTTTCTTACAGTGAGAATACAGCAGATACAATACACAATACTGCAGTGCTGGTTTCTTCTTAACCAAATTTATATCATGAGGACACATTTTGATGGCAAGCAATTCAAGTATGCTTGGTTGTAATGCCCACATACCTATAATAGAGTTGCTAGCATTTGCAAGCTCAGACAAACATTGTAAATAGAATATTACATTTTTTTCTGCATCATCTACATTTAATTCTTCGGTGTATTCTGGTTGTACAATCTCTACTGATGGGATAATCAAACTATATGCATTTTGTATGTCTGTCAATACAAACTTGTAAGTGTCTTGTAAGAGTGGAATGTTTTTTAAGTTTAGAAGGTTACTGTACACAGATAATACACTGCGTAATATTTGAGGACTATTCGAATAACGCAGGGGTCTCAAAAGGGACTCGGGTCCTATTGTTCGAGCAATGAACTCAATGGGTAGATTTGATGCAATCTCCTTTATTGTTGTAGATATTAAGTTGATGATGCTGAGGCATACACTCTCATCGCCTTGTAAATAATTTTTCATTTCCATAGCAATCAAGCCAAACAATACTTGGGAACATGGCACAGATTTTGCTTGCAAGGGTTTTAGCAACAATGTTATACTCTCATTTCCAGCGAGTATCAAGTCAGTGTCTGCTTCTTCATTCAGCGTTTTTGTCATAACTTGAAGAATTTTAGTTAACGCCTCAGTTAAAAATGACCACGTAACTGTTTGAGACATTGCAGGACTTAGCATAGGGCCCAAACTCTTGACGACAGTGTTGAAAACATTCAGAAATGATGTAATTTTTTGCATAGAGTCTTCAAGTGAAGTTGGGTTGGATTCTTTATCACTTTTTGAATCCATGTCACCAGAGTATACAACCATATCTTCCACAAACTGGTAGAGCAAGTTGACTGAAAATCCCACATCAGCTTGCCAGTGACGGCATAATTTCAACAGTGATTGAAGAGCAAAGTCCTTTATTTTTTTTGGCTGTGCACTATCAACATGCCAACCTACTAATATATCCACAGTGTCCACAAAATGAGCAGCAAAATGTTCTGGATATGAATTAGATATCACAATCATAGCATTTATTGCAGCCATAAACACATCTGCAGAGTCTGTGCCTTCTATTATTCCCTGCAATCTTTCTAAAGTCATTTCAGCAAAATCTGTCAAGTTCGAAGTCTGGTAGTCTAATTGGAATGTCTCAGTGAATGAGAGAGTCAAAAGATGTTTAATAGATGTGTTATGCACTGAGTAGGTGGTTGTAAACCAATCCAGGTGTTTCCTGAAATCAGGACCCATGACATAGCCGATCCGGCCAAGAACAGTGGCCGCACCCTCCTTGGTCTCTGGTCCAGGAGCGTCATAGAGGACATCAAGAAGTGACTCGACAAGAATGTCGTAAGCCCTACGAATATAGCGCGCGTTTTCTGGCAGCATAACGGCGTCCTGAAGTTTGCTGCATATAACGAGGGACTTTTCCACACCTACTTCGGCACACAGGCGTCGCAGCAACTTAGATATACGCGGATCCTCCGGCAAGTTCACGACAAGCTCCGACCTTTCATATAACTTATTACTGTTGTTTTCTTGAGGCCAGGAATCATTGTTTGTATGTCCTGACGATTCGTTGTACTTATAGGAACTGTCAAGTGGCTCCCGATCGCCGCGGAGCGGGAAAGCGCCACGACCTCTCCCACCCCCGCGGCCGCCGCCACGGGAGTGCCGAAACTCGGTGACTCTACCCCGAGGGCGAAACCTGCCGTCTCTAGGCGGTCCCCCGAAAGACGAAGATGCATCGTACGAGCCAACATAACCTCTGACCTTATCGTCCGTTGTGTTTTCATGTCCAATTTCATCGCGGTCCTGGGTGTCAGAAACATCCGTTCCCTTGGGATTTTTCACTTTATTGTTTGCAGTGGTGGAAAGCATCACTAGAACTATTGTTTACAACGTAAATAAAACCACACATGGCCACAAAATTCACTGTAAAATACGGAAAAACATACGTTTCTACCCAACAGTCAACTGTAAGTGTCAAAAGTCAAAACTTTGTAGTTTTTTATTTATTTAGGTAGGCAAAAGAATAAATGATTATAAGCTTACGTTGTATTACTTGTTCAGTGATAAACTCTGCCACAAAAGCCAATATTTTAGTTGTACCCTGCGTATTTTTTGGTTGATTTCATGTTTTGTTAACACGAAACTTACGATTTTTTTCGATAAGAAAGAGTTAAATGCAAAATAACGTAAGGTCTTTACTGAAACTTACATAATTATACTTGTCAATGGAAACATTGTGAATTATAGACCTTTATTCAAGTCATTGCGATAAAGTTATGATTGCGACTTATTCAGTGAAACAAAGGAGAGATAGATAAATGTAACCCTTACCTACTGAACAAGTAAAAATTATGTCTCAGGCAACTCGAACCCGCATCTCCTCGCATGCTGTTTCATCATTCATTTTCATCTTAACTGACTGTCAAACATCTGCAAAGATGTTTCTTTCGGGTGTTTAGGGTGCAAACTCCTAATATTTGATAAAACAACGCTGGCTTACAGCGATATGCTTAAAAATTGACACCTATGACGTAGTGTCTCGGTGGCTAAATAGAAAAGCGCCGCGCCCGGTATGCAAGGAGATGCGAAACATAATTTTTTCAAGTTTAAATACTGATATTATAATTGTAATTTAATTGCTTAAAATATCAAGTTATAATAAACAATAATCAACAATATTTCACAGAAAATTTTACAAAGAATAGAAGAAAGAGAAGTAATAATAATAAAAATATAAATATTTACATAACAAAGCCTATACTACTTACATATAATTAAACAGATAATCTATTTAAAGGTAATAACCTATAAATAGAATATCTATTTAAGATCACTATCTTGTGGAAAAGTGTCCATCAAGCTAGCCACATTACCGCACTGAATAGCCAAGCCAAGCAGCTGAACCTGCCCTGTTGCCAGTCGATGAAAGATAAGATGGCGCTAGCGTGTCGACACATGTAGCATCCCACACTAGAAGCCTACCCATCTTCCAAGGAACGAGAGTCATACCATCAGGACGCTTGCCACCGCTACGAACGAGACCGTTTGGTTCCTAAACGACCGGTATACGCGTGCTGACAAGAGCCCGACGAATGATGGGGGATTCTGCCAGCACTTCTGCAGCAAGAGAGACCGTCGTGAGCAAGCTGATCTACAACCTTTCCACAAGTACAGAGATGTGGAACAGAATTGAATGCTCCTAATCGAAGGCTTAAGGCTACTTTAAAAGAAACATTTATCTATTAATGTGCCTAGGGCAGGAGAAGGGAGGGACTTTAACCAAAAGCTTGATTCCCATTCAGCAACAGCTAAAAGACGAGCACGGTCTGCAGAGTTGATTGTCGTTTGTAATAAATCATCACGCACAACTCTACAAAGCGGCTCGTCCCACAGCCACTGAGCTGACTGGTTGCAAGGTAGCTTATCTGAGGTTTGGGTTTTCCACGCGCCAAGTCAATAGCATCGGCCAAAAAAGGAATATTAATGGAGTTTTACTGATGGAAATTTCTGCGAATTTTGCTGATTAGGTAAAAATTACGATGAGTTGAAGACAGATAGGCTGGAAGACTGACTCTGGATATTAATCTGATTCCTAGGCCTCCATGCCGAATAGGTAAAGAAGCTTGTGACCAAGTCCGGCCTTCCAGCTTAATGTTCAATGTTGATGAAAGAGTATGTTTAATGATATTGTCCAATTTAGATAGTAAATCCGTATGCCTCCAAAAATGTGATGCACAAAGAGCGTACATGAATAATTTTGGTACAAAGAGACAGTGCCGAATGATGGTGTAGACGATGTGGCTATTAATTTTCAGTAACCGATCAGTAACTGAGTTAAATTTTGTTATATTTTCAAAAGTATAACCCAAAAAGGTTTAATTAAAGATTGGAGAACCGAGAAGACGAAGTGAAGATTTACTTATAATTTTTATGTTTAGAGCCAAATGTCTGAAACGGTTTATTATATCCTCACGCCGCGTGCAATTTAGAGGAATAATAAGGTTCGCATTTAAAAAAAAAATGTTCTAAACCGCAAATTTGAAAAGCTCGTATTAAGGTCTCAAAGTCTTCTAAAACTACTGAAGGATCACCACAAAGGGTTCCGTCGTCATTGCTTTCATATGAAGAATTGCAATTACAAAATTGCTTAAATAACATGTCGTCGCTGCGCGTGCAACACCGCCGAAGAGCAGTTTGTAAATACCGCGTATTTGCGTTTATACAATTTTACAAAATATGGTTAAGAAAACTGGAAATCTTAGTCATTTGACAATATTTTATGGGCCGAACTAACTAGTAACTTTCTTATACAGTAAGTCTCAAAAAAGTAACTACTTGGTTTGGTCCGTAAAATATAGCCAAATGACTATTTCCAATTTTCATAACCTCTTGTAAAATTGTATAGAAGCAGATGTACGCGGTACATAGAGTATAGTAAATATACCAAAAGGAACGCGGTATTTACAAACTGCTCTTCCGCGGTGTTGCACGCGCAACGACATAAAGTAAAATAATAATTAATTTAGTGCAGTCGATCGAAAGTTATGCGCGTGATGAAGTAGTAAAAAACAAAGTACAAAAATTGCTGTATTTGCAATTACGCATTCTAATACAAAATTGTAAGTAAATGTAGGGCTTAAAAATTAATAAGTCAACAGCGAAGCATATAAATAATAATAAAGATACAATTGTAATTGTGGTCGTCGGTAGTACGTTATCACTACATGGGTGCGTTCTCTCGTAAAACTCCTGTGATCATTGAAATGTATAAACAGCTTATAAATTTCAATGAGTTAGATTAGTTTAAATTATGTTAAATTATTATGTGTGAGTAAGTATTTATGATATTTTATGTATTAAGAACGTAGAATTCCTACTAATGACATAGCAGCATGGTCTCAGACTTTAGCCGGTTACGAAAGGAACAAAAAAACCGTTTACTGTACGTACTGTCATGTCACATTGCTGTCATAATAACAAATAACCTTAAATTGATTCGTCCAGTTTTCCCGTGGTGCTTTTTCTTCCTTGGTACCAAGCACAACATAATTTATACCATGAAAGCTACCAAACGTGTACATGATTTTAAAGGTAAGGCATAACAAACAAGTAATTTTTTTTTCTACATAACCATACAATTATTATTGATGATCTATTAATGTCTTGTTTATTTTAGCACTTGAGCTCAGAGTTACAGAGGATTCTGTATCCCCACACACTGTTTACATCAAAGAACATGCGGTTAGAGAACACACACCTGACAAGCCTTCAGGACGAACGTTATTTGTTGTGAACTTGCCCCCTTACGTAGATAAAAAAGGCATCACAAATGCTTTCAAAGATGCTGGCACCATCCAGTCTGTACAGCTGGCTGCTAAACCTAACGATCTCGACATTAAATCAAACAGATTCATACCAGAAGAAGAAAGAACTACATTCAAAGTTGCATATATAGTATTTGCAAAAGTTTCACACCTTGACAAAGCATTGAAGTTGAGCGAGCTACGTCCTCTGAATTCTGAAGAACACAAAATAAAACTTGGTATGAGTAAATGGATTGAGGAACACAATAACTCAGTTGTTATTCCAAAAGTGTTAAAAGACAGAGTTGAGCGCTTTATGAAGTCACACGATGAGGCTGCTACAAAATCAGAAAAGAAAGAGAAGGCATTGGAAGAAGAAGATGATGAGGGATGGGTGACAGTTACTAAGAGGGGCAAAGTCCAAAGTTTTGCTAGGTCAGAAAAAGTAGAAAACAAAATCTTGGCAAAAGAAGAAAAAAATAAAAAGAGGAAAGAACTGAAGAACTTCTACACTTTCCAAATCAGAGAATCTAAGATGAAACACATTGTTGCTCTCAGGCAGAAATTTGAAGAAGACAAAAAGAAGATCGCACAGATTAAACAAAGCCGGAGATTTAAACCTTTTTAAAATAAAAAATATTTCAAGCTTATCACAGTTTTATTTTTACTATATTATACAATATAATACATTTAAATCTAAAATACTTTAGCCTTAGTTCATACATTTTTAATATTCCTAAACTTCATTAAATTTAATTTTTAGGAATAATATCTTAAAATATACACCATATTTTTGTGGTCAAACCAAAAACTGGTACAGTGTGGACTATATGGACTTCTCTGCCGCAGTTAAGCAGGTTTTGGTTGGACAACGACGATATAATTTATTATTTAAAACCTATTTAATTAAACATTTATAGCCGATTTCACCTATTCTTACGCAAAGGCTGTAGACAGTTTCTGTGCCCACCCACACAGAGGTCTTAGCAATCAGCTAAACACACCAAAAAGAAGGGAAGAGAAGGTCTACTACTAGTGATGGACATCGCGGGACTATCGCGTAACTGGAGCAACAAAATAAGTTGTCTATTATGTGTCATTTCTGTCTTCAGCAAAAAATCTGTTTGAGTTTTGCTTCACATTTGCAATGACCAAGAGAGATGCATAACTAGCATTTCAAAAACAAACAAAATTTAACATACCAGTTTTTTTGCTAATTGATGACATAATAGAAATGTTTCTTTCTTTCTTTCTTATTGTCTTCTTTCTTCTTGTAATCTTTCTTATTGTAATGTTTTTTGGAAATATATCTACTTCAGGAATTAATTATAGGTCTGCGTTTGAACCTATATTCAATTATCTTATTAGTTCCCAGTATTCCAGACAATGGACTAAGGTGTTGTAATAAGGTGCATTTTAAGGACCAGGCAGCTCGTATGAGCACTAGTGTGCTATGACCCGTCAAATAGTTTGCTGGTGAGTCTTAATGATGATCCTTAGCAGGCGGTTCTCTGGTAGCGTATCCAAGGCGGTCAGAAGGTTGCTAACGTTGCCATACACGCAGCCATTTGCCAGTGCCACTTGCACTGCCTGACCTATCCTGTCAAGGCATTCCTGAAAAAATGAATAATATTAGATGAAATTTTTAGTTACGAATTTATCTCGCTTTTCAGTTTCGAAACATATTTATTGTGGCTGTCGTTATGAAAGGATCAGTTAGTTGGCATTCAATGGTTAAGGAGAAATGTATAACATTCCCTCAATTAACACTACTAGAAACATAGAGTGATCATTGCCCTTGCAACAGAGCCGAAATATCGGAAACTCATAATAAATAAGGTACATGGTATAAACCCCGAATCAAATAACTCTAGTGATAGTGACCATAAAAGTTTAAATCAGTATATTACAAACATGTTAAGAAATGGGCTCGGTTAGGTACTTACTACCTAATTGAAAGCAGTATTCAGAACTAGTCACATAATGCTAGAATATTTTTGGCAGTAATACTGAAAGAAAGCCATGACCAACTCATGCCTTTATAGTTACTTACTAAGTTAAAAAGTTATTTTTTTAGGGTTCCGTACCCAAAGGGTAAAAACGGGACCCTAATACTAAGACTTCGCTGTCTGTCCGTCGCTCTGTCACCAGGCTGTATCTCAAGAGCCGCGCTAGACAGTTAAAATTTTCACAAATTGTGTATTTCTGTTACCGCAATAACAACAAATACTAAAAACAAAATAAAATAAATATTTTAGAGGGGCTCCCATACAACAAACCCGTTTTTTTGACCTTTTTAGTACGGAACCCTTCGTGCGCGAGTCCGACTCGCACTTGGCCGGTTATTAATATCTTTGCCACACTAAGGAATGCAAGAAATTGATTTGAAGTTATCTACACTATTATTATAAAGAGGAAAGATTTGTATTAAGTTTGTAATGAATACTGTGCCAATTTCAAAAATTATTTTACCATTTGGAAAGCTACATTCACCCTGTGAGTGACATAGGCTATATAGAAAAGATTAGGAATCCTTATAAAAAAATCTTATATCCACCCGTGTTAAGCCGGGACGGGCCGCTAGTATCTATGTAGAAGGTAATAAAAATTTAAATGAAACGGATGTCGAAAATCGTGTTAATTAGGGTTATACATTTTATTTTGACTTGTCTGTTACGGCATTTAACTTGAGAGAGAAAGTGAAGCTATTTAAATGTATGTAAATATTTCACTTTCTCTCAAGTTAGTGTAAATTCAAGAAACTAACCTGTAGTTTCTCATCGTTCTGTAGTTTAACGCCTCTCTTGAGCAGACTATGCGCGTACGCTTGCACATGCGGAGTGAGACCGACCAAGTTCTGCGCGTTGACCGCGGTGGGGGGCCCGTGCGGCCTCCGCCCCGCCCGCAGGCTGTGCAGCACGCCCAGGTGAAGCTTTGTATACAACTCCGCTTCGGTCACCGTCTTCTGGGGTACACCTTGCTTCGGTATATGGTCGCTTTCAATCTTTATCCTCTTCATCGGCACTTGTATGTCTGTCAAATCGACATCTGGAAAATATTAGATAGACTTTGATTAGCCACGAAGTTTGATAATACAATTTTGACGACCTCTGTGGCGGAGTGGCGTACACAGCGGTCTTCAAGGTGTCGCCTGTTCCAAGGTTCCGGGTTCGATTCTCGGACAATGTATAAAAAAAGAGTTTTTCAACATTTTCTCGGGTCTGGGTGTTTGTGGTACCTTCGTTGTTTCCGGTTCCTAAAATACGAATGCATTAAATAGTTATTCAAATTGGGATCAGAACAATGTATGTGATGTTTTCCACATTTATTTATTTATTTTTATTGCTACACATCGACAATGCCTGGAATTTAAAAAAAAATTAATGCCTGCCGAAAAAAAAAAGCTTTTTGTCAGAGCAAATTGAATATGCAATTCCTTGAATAAATACAGCTCAGGTAACAGTTTTAAAAATATTACACATTAATCTTTCATGAACAAAAAATTTATTAGTTGGTCTTACTTTGTTTTTCCGTGAATCCAAGTTTGGGTGCTTGAAAGAGGAAACCATAATTATTAGAAATATTAAATCAGCAACTAAACTCTTGTTACTTGTTACGCTATCACACCCACACCACTGAACTGTTTTGATAGCGATAAAGATAGAATAGACATTAAGATGACAGTTCTCCCGAAATAACTATTCCACAAAAGCTTACACCAGCTTGATTCAAGAGGGTAAAACTGAACTCGTCACTAGGTTGACTGCAACTGAATTAGTTGTTTAGAGGTATGAGGTGTGTTCTGAAGATGGTGAGGTTCCGTCGCAGACAAGGGTCAAGAGAAAGACATGTGTCCAGCTTGAACGTCGAACATTTATTAACTCAAATAAACTCTAGTACATAACTTCATAGCACAGTCAAATCATATCTGCTAACTTAACATAAATTTGACACCATGTCGCAGACACTTATTAAAATATTCATGTTACGGTACAACTTACAAATCACTATATTTCACCTCCCCCGAAAAGTTCACCATTACACCCCCCGCTTTTCGAGAGCAAAAAAAAAAAAGGTACATTTTTTTTTTCTAAAGCATTTTTGTTCAAGTGTAAAACATTTTAGTATTATTTTTATGAGTTACAAATTCCTTATCATTTTTCAAAATTATTACATTAGGTGAAATGTCGTTGATTACAACATATGGACCACTATAAATGTTATCAAGCTTATTTCCTACTTGATTTCTTAACAATATTAGATCTCCTTCCTTATAACTAACAGAGTTACAATTCTTGTCATAATTAACTTTTCTAATTTCCTTACTTGCTAAAAGATTTTCCTTGGCTTCAAATTGTGCTTTTTGTAAACGGTATTTCATTTGTAATGGGTAATCATCATAGTTATACAATGGTTCAATCGGTACGTTAAAGTTACTTGGCAATGTGCATAATTTTCCAAACACTAACTCATATGGGGTGTATCTAGTTTCAGTGTGTACGGTCGTATTAAAAGCAAAACACCAGTAGGGTAACCATGAACTCCAATCTTGTTTATTAGAGTCGCATTGAATTCTGAGAAAAGCTCCTAAATTTTTATGAGTGTTTTCTAACGCACCTATTGTTTCGTGATGGTATGCAGTTGATTGTAGTTTATTAATTTTTAGCAATTTGCAAATATTGGTCATTATTGATGAAGTGAATTCTGTTAATAGAGCGTGGCAAGCCAAATCTTAAAATAAAATTTTCTACGAAACTTTTAGCTACACTTTCTGCGTCTTTTCGGCGTAATGGGTAAGCTTCGACGAATTTCGATAAATTACATTGAAGTGTCAATGCATACTTAAAATCAAAATTATCTACATCTAGAGGTCCTACTAAATCTAAACTAACTACTTCAAATGCACTATTTGTCGTTGTCGTAATGACCATAGGCTCTTTAACTTGTCTATTTGTAAACTTATTTATTTGACATTGTTTACATTTTTTTACAAAGTTCGTGACGTCACTAGTTAAACCTGTCCAAAAATAATATTTCTTTATATTATTTATCATCCTATTTATACCTGCGTGACCGCTTGTGGGTAATAGGTGAAAGTCATTTAATATTAAAGTCTTATCATCTTTATTGGTCACACGAATAACATCTTTAATCACAAGAATACGCGGTGTCCGATTACTATCAATTTCCTTTAAAAGTAATTCAATATCATTTTCATTGACTTTATTTTTTACAATAACAAGCTCCTCGATTTTAAATTGTTTGCACAATAACTCTATTTCTCTCATCAGCACTTCGAAAGTAGATGACGATCGAGATAATAGGTAAATAATACTTCTTGAGGGCACAAAAATACAGTTGCCTGATTGGCTATAAATAACATCATCATTTTTAAATTTATTCAAACTCAAATCGTTATGTGACTTAAATATAACAAGTTCTATTCCTTCAGAAGGTTTTTTCAGAATCTCTACAACTTTAGGTTGATCAGGCCTTAAGGTTGCAGAATCCTGGTTTGTCAAATCCGTACTTTTATTATTTTCTAATGCTTTATCAAGTTTTCGCTGTTGTGCTCTAGTAATGACCGATACAACTTTTTCATTTAGTTGCTTTAATTCTGTACACGTAATCGGTAAACGGCTTAATGCGTCTGCAGCTGCATTATCCTTTCCCGAGACGTGTTCAATAATGAAATCATATTCTTCCAAATATAATCGAAACTTAGTTAATCTACTAGATGGATCGGTCATACTGAACAGGTAAATAAGTGGTTTATGGTCGGTTAAAATTTTAAACTTTTTACCATATAAATAAGGCCTAAAATGTCTAATAGCCCATACAATCGCTAGTAATTCTAATTCAATGATTGGGTATCTAATTTCTGCGGGCTTAAGGCTACGGCTAGCGTAAGAAATTACTGTTCCATTTTTATTTGATAAAACTGCGCCTAGACCTTGTTTTGATGCGTCAGTTTGTAATACGAATGTGTTATCGTCAGAAAAATCGGGATATTGTAATATAGGTGGCTTAATGAGCGCCTGTTTTAATGTATGAAAAGCTGTTTCACACTCGGGTGACCAAATAAATGGTGTATTTTTCTTACAAAGACTGTTTAATGGACGTGCTATACAAGCGAAACGTGGGATAAATCTCCTGTAGTAATTTGCGAATGCAACAAATCGTTTTACGTCATCTGTATGTAAGGGTACGGGGTAGTTTTTTAAAACTTCAGTTTTTGATGGGTCGGGAAATATACCATTTGAGGTTATTTTGTGGCCTAAATACATTATTTCTTTACGTAAAAATTCGCATTTTAGTGGGTTAAGTTTTAAATTTACTTTACGAAATCGTTCCAAAACACTTATTAAATTCTTGTTATGATTTTCAAGGGAATTTCCTATAACAATACAGTCATCTAAATAAACAAATGCCTGTTTATAGTTTAATCCAGACATTGCTATTGTCATAAGCCGAGAAAATACGCTGGGACTGGTTTTCAATCCCATAGGACATCTTTTCATTTGATACGTCTTATCTGTTGTAAATGCTGTCATATTACGTGAATCTTTATTCAATGAAAGTTGATACATTTTATCGACCTGAAATGCTGTGTATTTCCTGCTGTTTTCATGTAATGATAATTGATAGTAAGATTGCGATAAGTCTAATTTCGAAAAATAAATACTACCCGAAAGTGAATCTAGGATTTCAGTAATATTCGGTAATGGAAATTTGTCGTCTTGAATAACATTATTTAACTGTCTATAATCAATTACTAGTCTCCATTTTTTCTCACCATTTTTATCAGATTTTTTCGGAACAAGAAGGACTGGGCTGGACCATTCAGATGTCGTCTCTTCAATGACGTCATTATCTAACATTTCCTTAATTTGTTTTTGAATTTCTGGCTTTAATGCATGTGGTATTCTATAAGGTTTTCTATAAATAGGAGTGGTGTTATCCTTTAATTGAATAGAATGTTCCATAAGGTTGGTAACTGATAACTTATCTCCTGGTAATTGAAAAACATCGGCATATTTAGCACATATGTTTTCAATATTAATTTGTTCCTCTTCATTTAAGTATGAACTTAAATCGAGTAAGTCAAACAAGGTTTTAACTCGTTGAACAGATACTTGATTCTCACTAAAGTTACACATTTCAAAATAGTTTAGACTGTGAACTTCTAAATAAGAAAAATCTATAACTCGTTCTTCATCAGTTGTATTTAAAATACGTACTGCGACATGACCATTTTGTGGTCTAGAAATCATTCCTGCTACAAATATTCCTGGATGAGAAGGGATTTCGTTGGCTAACACAACACAATCACTACAGTAGTTAGTAGGAATGTACTTAATAACCTCGCATCGTGGTGGAATTGCATGAATATACTTATTCTTACCGACTATTTCGGTTGTGATTAAACACCCTTTATTTGATAAAGTTAGAGTGCAATCTTTATAGTTAACAATAGCGTTATACTTTGAGAATAAATCTTGGCCTAAAATACCGTCGGCCGAACATGAAATATTTTCAAAAATATAAAATTTTTGAGTAAACGCATTGTTATTAAAATATAAATCTAGATATACGTATCCTATTGAAACTAAATTTCCGCTTATACCTTTTATGGTAATTCTATCACTAACTATTTGACTTATTATATCCGGATAATTCCTAACTAAATCATACTTAATTACACAAAGACTGGCGCCAGTATCTACTAGTAATTTAACTTCTATATCTCTATCTATAAAACATGAAATTACGCTATTATTATTATAGCTTAAAATGAAATTATTTATTTCATTAGTCACGAAAAAACTGGTTGTTATTTGAAACGGTTTCCTGTTCATTTCTATGTGTAAACTGTTGAGCTACATAAACACGCGGCGCGGCCTGCGATCGTGTTCCCGTCGGCGTCGCCTGCGCATCAAAGCGAGCGCGTTGGCCGTTAGTACCTTGGTTCATGTTACCTGACGTATTCCGCGCGTTGTTATTGCTGAATTGTCGTCGCCAGTTATTTGACCGGTTGAAATTATTATACGTGTTAGGTACATTATTATTGCGAAACTGTAAATTATTCGAGTTGTTATTTCGCGAACTAAAATTTGAGGAATGATTATTCGTATGATAATTATTTTGTCGATTTGATTGAATAGGATATCGACGATTTTCACGATTTCCGCGATTTGAATTTTGAAAATGCCTAACTTTCATGACCTCGTGCTCTGTTGTTGACATAGAGTTTTCGTCGATAGCAGTAGTAATGGCTTCGGAAAGTGACGGAAACTGACGAGATGCAATAATGGTACTAAGTCGAGGGTCTGACAGTCCGTCCGAAAATCTTTTTATAGCGATTTTTTCATTGAGTGGACGTAAAATTTCATAATTACTGTCATCACCGTCGGCTTGTGCCAATGTTAACTTCACAAATAAATTTTCTAACTCTCTACCAAATGACTCGATCGATCTACGACCTTGCTGCGAGCGTTGCAATTGACTCTGAATAGCGACTGATGAAAGTTTTGGTAATAATTTAGCTTTAATGTCTTTGATTAGATTGGGAACATTATCGTAACTAGTGTTCAGGCGTAATTTGGCACTTTCAGACAATCTAGTTTTCAGGACAAATGTTATTAATTGCGCCTGCGATTCTGTTTTAATCATAGAGCTGTATAGTTCAATGCCATCTATTAATTGTTTAGTGACTGTTTCCTGTCCAGTCATAACTGGTAACAGTGATATGGCAGTTTTAATATCAAAAGAAGGCAGTTCAGAGGCCATTTTTATGGTTGATGAGTCCACTACACTGACCAATGATTGAATTTTATAGTATAAAGTATTAATTTCTTCTACTAAATGATTAACTAAAATAGCGTCTTTTGAACTTATCTCTGACTTTTCTAGCTGTTCGTACACATGAGACAAAATAAACCCCAATTTACTATATTCTATCTTTGCTTCCGCTAACTTTTTAAATGCTAGGTCTGATTTCCTTCTTTCGGGACCTAGTTTCGTTAAATACCCTTTGTAATATTTTAATAAATCACGCAAATTAATTAACTCATCTGTCATAATAATTATAAAATAAGCACAAAGTTAACTACTCATTACAACTAAAGCCAAGCAAAAATTACTTACATAATAACCGTTTGAGTGCGATTCGCGAACGTCTTATTCATCGTAGAGGTCGGTTGATGCGGCAGAAGACTGGGCTCGCTGCGGCTGCATGCGGAAGGCTGATGCTCGAAGACACGAAGGTGCTCGTCGACTGCAATGATGGGTGGGCCGGGCTATACCCTGGACTCCGTGGGCCGGGATTTCCCTGGACTCCGCTCGTTCAATTTCTTCTTATGGTGTTGCCGTTAGCCCCAAAGTTGACGTGGCGTTGCTTGCCAAATTGAAACGGGTCAACTCACGGCGTAAGGCTTTCATAGCTTGTTGACGGCACTTCTTGTAGAGAAAATAAATGCTAGTGCGAGTACCAAAATGACAGTACTACGACCACCAGTATTTCGGCAAGGTTCATGTCTGTAGATTTTTCTGTTTTCGCATCACCGCTGGCAGTCTGGCCGATGACTACTTGTTCTTTACTTTGCTGTTTCCCCATACTCGATGATAATTAATTTGATGATAACTTGATGCTGATCTTGATATTGTGTAGAATTTGAGTTTCTTGCTTTGTTTTCAATTAATTTCTTAAATCTTATTGTTTTCCATATTTCTTAATGATTTCCTTTCTTTATTCTTCTAACTTCCATTGAGTTCTGTGGCAGGGTCGCCATGAGGTGTGTTCTGAAGATGGTGAGGTTCCGTCGCAGACAAGGGTCAAGAGAAAGACATGTGTCCAGCTTGAACGTCGAACATTTATTAACTCAAATAAACTCTAGTACATAACTTCATAGCACAGTCAAATCATATCTGCTAACTTAACATAAATTTGACACCATGTCGCAGACACTTATTAAAATATTCATGTTACGGTACAACTTACAAATCACTATATTTCAGGTAAACAGGCAAGGGGTAAATTTACTTTTACGATGGCAGACGTGCAATTTGATCGAAACGTCGGGACGGTAAATTACTATTTACCTTTAAAAAACCAATTGGCTCAAGACTGACAACAATGGAAAGCGTTGGAGGAAGCTTTTGCCAACAGGCACGCCGAACTGAGAGACATCCATAGCTATGTATTTCTTTAAAAAATTTTTTTTTTTTATATCTCATTCGGAATAAAAAGGCTTTATTATTATTATTAACCAATTTGGTCGCAGTTAACCCCGTGAAGTGTTAGGTTTTAAGTGTAAAAAGTTCAACAAGAAAGTTTATAATCGTATGGGTTAAATTACCCGTGGCGCCCTCGCTGTAGAGCGGCGCGAGCGCGCACCAGTGCACGAGGCCGGCGAGCGGCGTGAGCGCAGCCATGGGGATGGCCCCGCTGGGCAGCGCGGCCGGGTTCAGCTGGGCCGACATACACAGCGACGGGTTGGAGTACACCTAACAAGACGAACTTGCTTATTAAATCAAATCAAAAACATTTATTTCTCAAAAAGTGGTGGTACAATAGATCTTACTTTATTACATGTTCTGCACTTTCTGCCACTAGTGGCGTAGAAATATTTAAGGTAATTTATTTTTAGGCACTTTATTATTAGTTACACACGCAATGAATATGAATTATCCTATTTGACATATCATTAAAATATTATAATACACAATTTATCAAATAAAGTCATAATATTATTTAATCAAATTATAACATTATTGAATCAAACACATATCATTACTCAATTAAATCATTGCATTATTTAATAAAATTATAAAAACAAAATCGTAACATTATTTCAGCTCCTTAGTCGTCAAATATTATATTATTATATATATTTATACTCATTTTTTATAGTCATGCTTAAAAATTCATTAATTCTAATGTCTTAGTAGCCATTAGATAGAAAACTACTATATCACCACAAGGTTGAATATCGCTAAGCATATTTATCTTTAACGCTTTGAACCCCAAGAGACAACCGCTTGGTATGATAACAATGGGGGCTATCGCTAGTGAATTTGCCACTAGAGGCGCTAGTATCGCGTGAGGTCCAATATCATTCACTTTGTACTGGTTTTAGCGGAATTTGTTGCATAAATTATAAAATCTTTAATTTACCTGCTGGAAAGTGATCTCCTTCGTAAAATATCGCAAATATGGATTAAATGGCGATTAATGTGAACGCTTTAAAAGCGGAATTAAGAAAAAGTGCAAAAATAGGCGGCCTCAAGAGCAACTATTTCAGAAGTTAGTTTGTTGATATCAAGATAGTTATTTATAAACAATATAACCTTAATTAGATTCGAGATATAACACTTTGTTTCGGCGCCAATCGCCTTTGACAGCTATACCTCCGGACCTCAGTCTACAGTGGTGCCAACTGGTGAGCAAAGAAACGGTAGTCCCCATTGATTTTAACTGTGTCTGGAATATCCTGATCGTCAAGGGTTAAAGTAAATTTTCACTCTGTTAACTTAAACTACTTTCAGTATTGCTTACCTACTACTTGATAAAGTGCAATTCAGTAATGTATTTCTACAATGTACAACCTTTCTCTCTTAGCATAGTAGGCTTTGTTTTCAAGTTTAGTCTAATAAACAAAGGGTTCTTAATTATCAATGTAAGGCCTCGGTGTTACAGTCAGCGAACGCGGGACGGCGCGTTTCATTAAATAGATTCAAAAAGACACAACCTTGATGGCAGCAGGGGGGGGGAAACAACGCAGACCCGCTGTCGCCGCCCCGCGCCCGCTGACTTCGAGACCTACGCCTAAGGCTGGAAATAAAACATCAGAAGCTATTTCTTAATGGCGGCGATTTAAAAACAAAAAGCGGCGCCTGACCTCGACAACTTGAATCAACGATTGGCAATTTGGCAGGACTCACTCTCGCAGATACAAAATTTTGAAAAAAAGAAATAGTCTAGGCATTGTACTTTAAATTCACACTTGCAATTTAATTGCTTTAAGAGCAGTTAAAAACCAAAAAAAGTATTATGATGTAATTGTTTTTTTAATGACAGCAAAACATTGCAACACTTATTTACAAACAAAATAAGCCCAGAGATTTGTTTACGCTTGTGCATTTTGTATTGGATGGATTCCCCAGCATAAACCCATCTCTGGTTATTATTTACTAACCCAACACGTGATGACTTCTAACAGATTTCTCGGTGGCATTTTCTTCGTGCCCTGCACATCGTGCATATACAGCTCCGTTACAGCGGTGATGAAATTAGAAACAAACTGTGGTGCTGAGTTCGCTAGGGACTTCAGCATCATCTGATTAGATGTGTTCAAGAAGAAGTGGTCTCTGATGATGTTCTCTACTAGTTGGAGGGACTGGGAGGAGGAGCATCCCATCTGCTGTAGCCACACACCTACTGCTAACAGCACCTGGAAAATTTAAATACAATATTTTTTAATAAATCAATATGAATGCAAGTACTTTAATAAATGAAGTAAGTAACGAGTTGTATATTGAATACAGAAACATAGACTTAGGTATAACTGTTGTACAGAAAGGTATATTTTTCCAACTGTCTTCTTGATGTTTGTAAGTCTTATTGAAACTTTATACATCATCACTAAAGCCTCTCCTAAGGATCTCTATAACAATTGGTGATCTCAACCTCAACAAAAATACTAACAGTTATCACTCCTAATCTTTTACTCTTAGGGGCACCTACCCCAGTAACTTTGAATTTAGATATAAAATCTTACTGGTGTACTGGAAGCAGAAACAGCCATGCTAGCGAGTATGCTCAAAACCTTGAGCCGTCTCTGGCTCTCCATACCGCCGAACAAGGACAAGAATATCGTGTTCTTAGTGGTCTCGCTCGCACACGCAGACAAATACTCGCAGATGACATCGATGAGCTGCAATTCTTGAAGGGGACTGATGCCGACACTCCGCCGACCGCCGCGTCTATCCGTCTCGCAAAACACGAACTCGGCTATAATATCCATAGCTATGTCCATCTGCTTGGTTGATGGTACAGCACGACCCACCAGCAATTGCTCTAGAAACATTTAATAATAACAACAAACATATTGAACACTAAGTTCTTTCTTCTTCTTCTTTTATAATATGGCGAAGGCAGTGTTTCGGCCAAAGCCACACGATTCCGCCAATGTCACGAAATGGGAAAATACAGTGTTTTTATTTTATTTTAAATACTATAGAAAAAAACTAAGCAGCAATAAATAATACAGCACAATTTTTTAGAACGCCACAAAAAAATTATTAGTATATGTACAGTTAATAATAAAACAAAGGTATTAGGAGCAGGGATATGAATTGAGAGAAAAAGTTAGGGTGACAAATAAAAATAAATAAAATAAAATTTATAATTATTTGCCACCGAGCTACTTACGAACTATAAACGAATTTTATTAGTGGTTATAAATTTTGACAGGATTTTCAAAAGCGAAGGGTTAGTTAAACTTAATACACATTTGATATTAGTCGGGCGAGGAATATTTTTGGGAAGAACATCGAACAGGGAGGAACCAATTTTACCAACCAAGAATATGTGGTTTACTGTGCCTTCGTCCATACCACATTCACACAAGGAGTTATCTCGAATTCTCATCTTCGCTAGGTGAACTGGTGTACATGCATGACCAATACGAAGTCGACATATGGTTGATAGTACAGTCTTTGGTATAAATTTGTGGCTAAAGAACCACGGACGAGAAGGGATGTTTTGCTGGATGTCTGCATAGTACTTTCCACCTGATCTTTTAGAGTTATTCCAGTGGATATTCCATGACTTTAATAAGTAGGAGTTTGAAAGGGATGTTGCATCATGGAAGAGTAGTTTAGGATGTGCAAGCGAACCAGTGGAAACTGCATTTTTAGCGCATGAATCAGCGGTTTCATTGCCAGGAATTCCGATATGACTGGGAATCCAAGCTAATACAATACTTAACCCCATTGATTTACATTCATATAGAGCTTCCCGGATTTTCAGAATGAGAGGAAATTTGGTTTTACATTTAAAGGAATTTGATAAGATAGACTGAAGACAGCTTAAGGAATCAGAAAGAATTAAAACATTACTTAAGGAGTGCGATTTTGCATAAAGTACTGCTTCTAATATAGCGAGTGATTCACCAGTAAACACAGTTGTTACTGGAGGGCATTGAAAGTTTAGTATAATTTTGTATTCTGGGAACCACACAGCCACGCCGACACAACCGTCATTGGTTAATTTTGACGCATCAGTGTACATCGTGAGCCAACCTTGCCAATGTTCGGAGACAATTTTAAGAAATTCTTGAGGAGCTGAACAGGAATTCTTAGATATACCGAAATCCAAAATTACTTGCGGGCTAAATATTAATGATTCGAAACTGTTAAGAAAGAGGGGGTTCCGCGGATAATTTTCGATACGGTTGTGAAGATTATTAAATTTTCTATAACTAAGCAGAATGCATGGAATTTTGGATGGAGGGTCCGACGATCGACTAGCTAATGAGAGGAGTTTTAATTTTTCTAAAAGGGGGTGGAAGGCATGTTGAGAGGTTTTGACATAGAAACGATCGCTAAGGTATTGTCTACGCAAGAAGAGGGGAGGATCGACACACTCAATTTGTAAAGCATTAATGGGTGAGGATTTCATAGCTCCCAATATAATGCGCAGACATTTGGATTGTGTTTTGGTCATTTTGTCAAGAACTGATTTATTACATGGATCTAAAAGAAATGAAGCGTAGTCAAAGTGACTGCGAACTATGGCATTGTAGAGTAATTTTTGTGAATAGGGATGAGCGCCCCACCAGGTGCCTGAAAGAGCGCGTAGGACATTGACCCCTTTCTCTGCCTTTCCGATGGTGTATTTAAAGTGAGGGATACCTGTTAGCCTAGTATCTAGAATCATGCCTAAAAATTTAACTTGATCGCTACATGGGATATGTTCTCCTCCGACGGTCACGACAAGATCTGGAACTTCGCGCTTTCGAGTAAAAGTTACACAGCAGCACTTTTGAGCGGAAATGGACAGGCCGTGATTTATCAGCCAATCGTTTAAATATTCAAGAGCAGAATTCAATCGAGACGTTGCATGTAGTAGAGACTTGGAGGACAGGTAAATAGCTATGTCATCGGCGTACTGAAGGATATTGCAAAAAGGGACGACAGTTTGATCTAGATCGTGTGTGTATAAGCTGTAGAGAAGAGGGCTAAGCACTGAACACTAAGTTACACTGTTACAATATGCATAGGTTGACATACCAATTCGAATAAGCGCTTCTTTAGCGCATGCTGGGAAATCAAACTTTCTAAGAGCATATTTTAAATCGGATATAGACATCACAAAAGTAGCTTCTATTAGACTTAATTTTAGGCGCAAGCTAATAATGAAAATACCCAACTAAGTTAAAATGGTATCACGATTCTTAGAAAATACAAAATGAGAAGGACCTTTCTCATTATTCATTCTTATAAATCCGAATTTACGGGTTTCGACGCAGTTGGCTCTGCTGTGCATTATAAACCGATAAAATGTAATCTCATACATTTAACATACTTGCTCAGGGCTCGTGGTGGATTTTAGATTTATTAGTATAATAATGTCTATAGTGTTGCCATCAAACAGCTTCGTATTTAACAAAGTAGAAAACGAAAGCATATTAATTGATAAACAAAATTGCAATTTTCTTACGAAATAATATGTTCCTAAATTATTGCAGCATAATCATCAAAAAATAGCATTCAGAACTAAGAAAATACTCTTGTTTTCGTTTTAAACTTATAAAGAGTAGTTTTATAAATTATTATTATAGCAACATTTAGGCTTTAGCTATCCTTCAATTTATTCGATCAAAACAAAAACAAAAATGGCCACTACTGTTCCACTTGAGTTTCGAGATCTACTGTTCTTGTTGTTCTCAAGTTTCTGTCAGTGTTTAAGTGGTGTTATATTTATTTCTTGCCAAGTACGTTGAGTTGAGTAATCCTCCGGCTTGTCGGATACATTTACACTAACTTAAGTTGTTGTTCTGTGCGAGACAGGACTCATTTTAGTGTTAGTTTTATTCTATTAAATTGACTATTTTGTGTTGTTTGTGAGAAAGGACTCTTTAGTGTTAGTTATACTGATTATTTTCATAATGTCAAAGAAATATTGCTGTGTTCCTGGCTGTGCCGACAGTGGAGGTTGGTAATTTGTAAAATTTTTTTTCCAACTAAATCATAAGTAAATTATAATTTAATTTAATTCATTTATTCTGTAACAAAATAGATATACATAATAATAATATGTACTTTTAGATCGGTGTCAATCCTTTGTAAGTAGGTAACTATCTTAATTTGTATTTCTAGATTCACATCCTGTATTGCATATGTTCCCCAACCCTGAGATGCACCCAGATCGTTTCCGATCATGGGTACATGCCATTGGGGGTGACATTTTGGGTTTAGACGACAAATGGATTTATAAAAACCGAAGAGTTTGCCGTCAACATTTTGAAGAACGTCACTGCAACTTCCCTAATAGACTTAATCAACTAGCAATACCAACAAAGAAATTACCAGGTTTGTTTTCAAAATCGCTAATAGTTAATATTTTATATTGAGAATTTTATATTGTTATTCTGCATTTATATTGTGATGTTATTCTGGAGATTTTTGTATTGCAGGACCATCAACAATACATAAGTTCTCTTTTAGTGGACAGAGATACTTAAGGGACATTCAAAACATTGATGAAATGGATAAGCCTTCTACATCCAAAGGTAATTTTAGTGCTCATTGGTTTATACATGTATGTTTTGTTATGGAAATGTATAATTTTTATTCTATTCCTTGTTTATTGCTAAAAGAGAAATGCAGAAATAGAAAGCAAATCATACCTAGATGTCATTGTTTGTTTGCTTTTCTATCACATTGATTTAAATGTACCAATTGTATTAACATCTTAATCTCACCCCCTCTTTTCTTAATTGGCATCCGCAATATACCAGTTGTTATGACGACTCTAGTTGTCGCGACCGTACACTGAGCGGATACCATTTTGGTACTTGCAACCTCTTTTATGTAGATATTACTTGTAATAATTTTCTCATGTGTGTACCAAATAAACCTTTTTTCTTTCTTTCTTTCAATCTTTTCTTTGAGGTAGTTTGAAGGAGATAAAGTGACATTATCTATATTTTTGCTATAATTTTTATCTACATGGTCAGAGCTGCAGAGAGAAATCTTTTTGCAATCTATTATATTTTATATTTAGATGTACTATTCAATAAAATGTTATAAATGTTTCAGCTCCGTTTGGATTATTTGGTATGAATATTAATGTCGAAAACCAGGAGGGTGCTCCAAAAACTTTAACAATTACTGAAAAATTTGATAAAGAGAACATTAGTAAGTTGCACGATTTTAATCTTTAATTATTACATAAATCTTATTCATAGGTTTTTGTTTATATGAATTTATTCGTTTTTGCAGGGCACATTGAAGACTTCTCTTGTGAGAGGAAAGTTTCTGATGTACCTTTTCCAAGACCTACTAGTGTTTTACTTCCAGGTATTTTTTTTGTTAATAATTTAAATGATAAAGTGAAATATAATTTTGCAATAATGTTATAAGAAATTTTTGTGACTACATTGTGGAAAAAAAGGAGTCTGCTTAAGTCCCACCTTTCTCAGGCAGTTGAAAAAAATATACAAGAAATAATACATACTTATTTTATTATTTCAGAATCTGTTTTAGAAAAATGCAATATCACTATTTCAAATTTATCTTCGGGAGGTCCTTCAACAGCAATACAACATTCTTTAGAAAAAACAGGTAATGTCACTTAAGATTTTGGATTTGTTGCACTATGACTAATTTGTAAAAGGAATATGTTTTATAAAACAAGTTTTTCATTGATGGCACAATACAAATTGTTGTTCTTACCAAATAAAAGAATCCATAAAGTGAAAAGTGTCATATAAATACTCTCCCATATGGATGTAAAGTAAAATTATTACTGTCCAAAATATACAATTTTTATATATATTAATAAACAATTTAATGAAAAATATTAATTATTGAAGGGCCTCTCTTTTCCAAGCTCCGTAGCTCTGTAGTGCGGTTGGAATAGACCGGCATAATAATAATATATATTTTTTGTTTATAGAAATTGACAAGAAGACAATTGCTACACCTCGAGCTTATATTAAAAAAAGAGGGTGCAGATTAACTAAAAATGAACATAACTTGTATTTAAAACTGCTTCGAGTGAGAAATAAATTATCGAAAGTACAAAATAAGAAAAAACAACAAGCTGCGAGTATCAAGGCAGCCAGAAAGCTTACAAGCAACACAGCATTTTTGTCCGTGCTTGAATCTTTTTCAAGTAGTGCTAAAATACTGACAATGATGCAGTTTAGGGAGTATAAGAAAAAAAACAAAGGCCGGAGATTCACCCTGCAAGAAAAGATATTGGCCTTAACAATATTTAAACAGACACCAAAAGGATATAGATATTTAAGAAAAATATATATCCTTCCAGCTCCCCAAACACTTACAAAATTAATATCGGATGCCAATTTAAAGCCTGGTATTAATAAAAGTATTGTTTTACAATTAAAGAAAGTAGCAGGCAAAATGAAAATGGAAGACAGACTATGTGTACTCATGTTTGATGAAATGTATTTGAAAGCAAATATTGCATATAATGAAAGGAAGGATCGACTCTCAGGGTTTGTGTGTGATGGGATGCACAGCACAAATGACTTTGCAGATCATGCACAAGTATTTATGATTAGAGGCCTTATGAAAAATTACAAACAGCCAGTGAGTTACACTTTTTCTGCAACTTCAACAAAAGCGCAAGAGCTAGCTGTGCAAATAAAAGATACTTCAAAAACATTATTAGAAGCTGGATTTGTTGTAGTGGCCATGATCTGTGACCAAGGTTCCAATAACCGATCAGCAATAAGAATGCTTTTGCAAGAAACACGGGCATACTATCTCCGGAAAGGCCTGGAGCCGAACGACAGAGTTATCGTTATTAATGATCATGAAATCATACCTCTCTATGACCCTCCACATTTATTAAAATGTCTCAGAAATAATCTTTTGACTAAAGACTTAAAATACACCCAAAATAATAAAGAAAAAACGGCCAAATGGGAACATATAAAATTATTACATAGAGAAAATCCAGGATATAAAGGAGTCAGACTCATACCAAAAATAACAGATTGCCATGTTTTAACGCAAAAAATATCTAAAATGAAGGTAAAATATGCTAGCCAGATTTTTAGCAGAACTGTGGCATCAAATATGGGATATCTAGCAGGTAATAAAAATTTAAAAACATCTCACATCTAACTCATGTCATTAGTGACCTGTTGATAATCTATAGGGAAGGCCCATGTTCAGCGGTAGACCACAATCTGTGACTATGATAATGAATCTATTCATACACATCTCCATATTCCTATGTCTTCCTATTAAAATTTAATTACAAATTTGACTTGACGACCACTTGAAACAGTGGTAGTATACACTGCTTATGAGCCATGGGTCGCGGGTTCGATCCCCGCACAGTACAAATATTTGTGTGCATGAACATGTCTGTTTGTACTGGTCTGGCTGTTTTTCTATGTACAATAAGTACATATTTACAAAAAAAAAAAGTATATAAGGAAGTTTATCGGTTCTCCGGTACGCCATACGCCAAGCTACTTAGTAGTAGCTTAATTTGGGATAAAATGGCTCAGTTTGGCTCAGCGTGGCATTATTAAATGGACTTAATCTGTAAGTGTATGTATGAGAGTAAAACATACTAAAGGCCACATTTAATGAAATTCTATGGCTACATTTTTTAGGTACCGACTATAGAACTCAAAAAAAGACCAGAGGTTATTAGTTCCTTGTGACATCAGAAATATTTTATGGTATCTATAGGTAGTTTCCCTGTTAAATTAAACGATAATTATGGTTGATTCTAACTATCACCTAATAACAACAAAATCTATTTCAGCCAAAGGAATTCTGCCTAAGGAATGTCAAGAAACTGCTGACTTGATCATATTTCTCGACGAAATGTTTGATTCCTGTAATGGAAGTTATCAAAAGAGGGATAAATCATATGGGAAGCCCCTTCTCGGCCCAGTAACTACAAAATCCATTCATCATAAAGTGTGGTTAGAAGGAAAAAAAATGTTTAAAAACATGAAATTTGTACACCCTTCAACAAGCAAGGTGGAAAATGTTCCATCACTCCATAATTGGGCATGGACACTAGATGGTTTCGAAATTTTATTTAATAAAATTAGTATTGACTATGGCATTACGTCTTTATGGATGCGGCACCTAAATCAAGACCCCATCGAAAATTTTTTTGGAGCGATAAGGAGCCACGGATGCCGCAATACCAACCCTACTTGTGATAGGTTTGAAGGTGCTTTCGCGACATTATTAATTAATAATATGTCTAGTGTCCATGCCCCAGGAAACAATTGTGAAAACGATTTTTGTGAGAACTTAAATATTTTATTATTAAACGAAGATAAAGACTGCAAACCTGCAACCACTGTCAACCTTTCGACTATTGAAATAAGAGACTTTAGTCAAAAAACTGACACTAAAATAGTAGCCGTTTTACAATATGTGTCAGGTTATTTTGTTAAAAACTGTAAACGGAAAATTTTTAAAAATTGTGAGATTTGCAAAACTAATTTAATATCTGAACAGGGCGCAGAATATATTCAATATAGAGAATACAAAGGTCGACAGTGGCTTTGCAGTCCCACTAAGTCTGTTGTAGAAATGGTTTCAGATATCCAAGAAATATCTAACTTTGTTTTAAAAAATCACATTAATGAAAATCACGTTAAGGAACTAATTAAAACCTACATTTTCATGTTTTTAACATTTGATTTTATAAACTGTCCTCAACATAAAGACATGGTTATAGATTTCTTAATAAAGACTACTACTAGATTTTTCATTAGCAGTTATTGTAAAGATATAAATAGAATCTTAAGTGGAAAACGTGAAATTTACGATGACGAAGATGTAATACAAATAAAAGCACAAAAATATTTCAAAAAATGTTCGAAACGACCTATTAAATAAAAATTGTAGCTATAAAATTTGTAAAATAAAATGTATACTATTTTATTTTCATAAATGGTTTGTTTAATTTCAAACGAGACTACCTACCTACCTAATAGAAAATATTTAAATACCACTATTTATGGCGGTGCTAGCGCCGTGCGGCGTTACAGTAAACGATAGTATTTTTGTGGCAGTCCCCTAGATGGCGTTACTTACAGAGTGCATGTTTTGGCCATAGAGATAGAGCTCTATTTATAAATATACAAATGTACTCTGTGCAGGCAACAGCGAACAGCCCACTTTGACAGACTTACATTGACACACAAATGTCAATGTCATAGCAGTCAATTTTTTTCTTTTTCAGGGGATCAGAGATATGGAGACTAGAAAACCATCTTGGGGGACAAGTTGAAAGAGTGTCCACCTGTAAACAGCAAATTACAGGTGGCGCTAGTTTATTTAGTGGAAACGATATGAACTTTGAGTATTAAACCATCCATACAAATAATTCTACCACTTTCGGCGCGGGGGTCGAAGAACACAGACTAACAGCGATTACAAACAAAATAATGGATTTTCGATCATGTCGTTACGCACGCATACGAAGAAATTGTCAAACACAAACACAGACTACACGCACACATGTGTAAACACACGCATGAACAGCCTATCAGTGTACCAGATGACGTCTTTTTCGTGTAAGGAATGCCAGTGTAAGACACTATCGATATGTCACTATCGATGAGTTTAGCCAATAATTAATAGGCTACTTGACTCGCAACCATTTCTGTCATATCAATATAAAAAGAAAACCAATATTTATTGAATTCGGTTAAGAAAAGCTACATTTTCAATTTTAAAATCATCATTTTATTTAACTGCGAAAACGCTATCGGCCATGTTTTGATGTAAGAATCACTGGAGCGCTTTTCGTTTTTGATTGTATGACTGCATAATTGAAAAATATTTTTTAAAAATTAGTTTAAATTAGATACGATTACTATTTAGTGGCAACACTTAACCTATTGATTGGGAATTTTTCGTGTTTTTTTGGTAATTTATTGTATTATTTGTTAATATTAAGTCAAAATAATACTTAAAAATGGAAAGTAACGTTATCCTATTGTAAACTAGAGGATTCCGACCTCTTTATACACGCAAAAACGCTGCAATTCGGCATTTTTAGCTCAGGTCCGTTGTGCGCTACTGACATTTGCTGAATGACGTGGAACGTGCGGCAACTAGTTTTATATAACTGGTATGACCGGCGGTCTCGTACCTTTGGGCTTTAACAGCGGGGTACGTCTGTCAATGGCCACTCCGGTAGGTTTAATATTTAAAAGATATGAATGTTGCGGTTTTTTTTGACCCACAGTATGTATGTCGCAGCCATTTATTTTAGTTAAATTAGCCAGCCAATTTGACGCCAAGGCCGTTTATTAAACGTCGGTAGTCAATCAAGTCACTGATGGTTAATTGAACTTGAATCACTCAACGTTTAACAAATTGACGTATCGAAACTTAGCTTTTTTTTTGGAAATGACCTCAGCCAAGTGATTTAAAAAGTGGATTTTTTTCGTATAAGCTGTATTTTAAAATGAATTAGAATATAATGAGAAGATCCAATTTTAGTCCATTTGTTGGGAAATTCATGACACACAAATGGAACTGCATACTACCAAAAGGATAGTAGAAATATGTGTTCGGTGAATGGAACTGTCTTTCGGCCTTAGACAAGTGGCTTTCGAATATCGTTTACGCTAGTCTAATAGGCGTCAAATGTATAAAAATTATTATAAGATAACGATACATTTGTAACTATTTGTCTGGCGTAAACGATATATGAAAGCCACTTGTCTAAGGCCGCGGGCATTGTCCAAAAAAATTATGCAGCAGTTTTTTTTATTTTTTTTTAGCAAAAATAGAGTATTTTGAGAAATCAATTTGAATATTTTGTCAAATTGATGCTTAATTATTTTTTAATATTATTTTGAAAATTTTGAGCTTATGACGTCATCACTGGCGCGATATGAATAATACATTGCTTCTAATGGGAAGCATAATGTTGCTGAAATAAGAGTAGCTAAAATGCTTATGTAAGTACAAAGCACTATTTAGGTTATGATATTGTAAAAAACACAAACTCAATTTTGGCACGTTAAACTTCTGATAACCAAAGTATCCAAGTAATAATAAAATATATATTTAGGTTAGGGTTCTTAAAGGTTTAATAACTTAAATTTTGAATTGTTAATATTAACACAAGCTAGAAATAGATGTTTCATGTAATGTAACCCGAGTTACTAAATGGTTGTCTTATTTCAGGTCTTCTCGAGATTCTTACTTGAATACTGCCATTGGATATATTGAAGTAAAGAGGACTGGCAGTGAATGTACAGTTAAGGCAAAAGTTGTTCCTGATCATAGAGTCAGTAATAAGTTGTACACTGTCACCTATAATATTAACGAAAAAGAACACTATCATTGATTCTGTTTGTGAGGATTGTAGTTTGTGTTATTAAATATGGTATTAAATATTAATAAGACATTATCTAATTTGTGTTTTTACTTACAGGTGGTTGTAAGCACTTGCTGCTGCTTCTTTTTTGGCTAGTAAAAAAGAGCTCTGAACCATCATCAACGGCAGTTACATGCTATTGGAGTAAACCTACACTTTTCGCTGCTCGTACACTACATGTTTTAAGCAAAGACATATTTCCTAATGAAAAAAAACGTAAGCTAGAACCCAAAGACCATTCTGTTCTATTAAAGTTTCAAGAAGTGTGCAAGAAGACAAAAAAAAAATTCACTAATAGTGAAGTTTGATCAAAAAGCAAGAAACACTTCCAAAAACATTTTAGACCTCATGCTCACATTTTTTGAAGAAAACAGTGTACAAAGTCCTGCCTGCAAACTTCCAATCACATATAAAATCAATTTTTAGCCAGGAAGTAATAGAAAATATATCCAAAATAACTGAAGGTCAATCAAACAGCAAATCGTCGATTAAGTTCTAACACCGCGGAAGTCATATTTTGACCAAATAAAGTTACGCATATCAAATACATCAAATTTCTAAATAGGATTAGTTCCTATTTTGAAATTTGATGTGTTTGCGTGAATGACACAGTACTTTTATTCGTATATTAAATAAAATTAACTCTATAAGGTTATTATATCCAAAATAAATTATTATGTTTGCTTTCCTGAAAAGTTGTGAATTTTGACATCTGCGGCGTTAGAACTTAAGCGACGAAATACTGGCAAAATAAACGTCAGGGAAGATTAACAGCTTCTAATTTGTATGAAGCTGCAAACTGTAAGACTGATGGCTCTTTGGTGGAACAAATATTAGGAGGATATAAAATTCCAGAAACCATACAACGTGGGAGAAGGCTGGAAGACAGAGTTTTGAAAGAGTTTGCACAAAAGTTAAATTTGGATATTAAGAAATCTGGGTTTGTGCTAATCAATGGCATATTAGGAGCATCTCCAGGTGGCATAGGTGATGATTTTGTGGTGGAGATCAAATGTCCAGCTTCTGAGAAGTCTGTGTCAACATATAAAAAACAATATCATACAAGAAAAATTTAAAGCACTAATACAATGCCAAATACTTGCTTGCAGAAAAAGCAAAACCATATTTTGTGTTGCAGATCCCTATTTTGAAACCACAAAAAATGTACCTACACATTTTGTGGTAAGATTTTGATGAAAACTATGTTAAAATTGACATTGAAAAGGCAGAAGGTTTTTGGAAGAATTATATATTTCCCAAATTGTTAGAAAGTGCAAAATCAAAATAAACCTTTTAATTTTAAAATTTTTTTATTATTTCTTCTTGCAAATTAATAAGTCCACAAGATATAATAACAATTTCATCTAAAAATGGAACATACTTGTAGTTAACAACTGCAACTGGGATGTAGAGGGGCGAACCACCATCTTTCACCCCAAGCCAACCTCACCTGCACGCGGTGCATCCTGCTGGACGACAAACGAGGCTCTGGCGATCGACCGACCGATGGCGGTATAGCCATCCAAATTCAAGGCGTACTTAAATATGGCAGGCCAGTGACGGGCAGCAGCGTCACCGGTGCGAGAAGCTACGCCCTGCGATCGCCAACCCGTCTGCCCAGCGTGGCGATTATGGGCAATACCTCTCATGCAGACGCAAAATGAGCCACGGCCCCCAGTTCCCGGCGGTCCCGCTATTCCTGGTCATGGTGGCGACCACGGTCACGGCGGGACGGGGGGTGCGAAGAATCTCCGGGTTACGGGAGGTCACCAAAAACCATTGACCCTGGCGACGTACAACGGACGCACGTTACGGCTAGACTCGCATCTGGCCCAACTTGAGGTGGAACTTGGGAAGATTAGGTGGCATATCCTAGGGCTATGTGAAGTCCGAAGAGAGGGAGAGGACACTATAACCCTCGAATCGGGTCACCTAATGTACTTCCGTGAGGGAGACCAACAATCCCAAGGTGGCGTTGGGTTTCTGGTAAATAAGTCCCTTTCTGACAACGTTGTGGAAGTGTCCAGTGTATCGAACAGGGTAGCGTACCTTATTATTAAGCTCACCGAGAGGTATAGCCTCAAGGTGGTGCAAGCGTACGCGCCGACCTCGAAACACTCGGACGAAGAGGTGGAGGATATGTTTGATGACATATCAAAGGCCCTCCACTTCACCACTAAGACGCACTACAGCGTTGTTATGGGGGACTTCAACGCTAAAGTGGGAGTACAGAATTGCAACGAATCGGTAGTAGGATCCCATGGATTTGGATGCAGAAACCATAGGGGGCAAATGCTTGTCAACTTCCTCGAACGCGAGGGGCTTTTTTTGATGAACTCCTTCTTCAAAAAACAGCCCCAAAGGAAGTGGACGTGGCAGAGCCCCGACACTATGACGAAAAATGAGATTGACTTCATCATGACCAACAAAAAGCATATATTCAGAGACGTCTCCGTGATTAACAGGTTTAATACCGGAAGCGATCACCGACTCGTTCGAGGCTCTCTGAATATCGATTTTAAAGCTGAACGTGTCCGTCTGATGAAGTCTAGGCTCCGACCTACCTTGCTCCAAACCATGATAGGATCTGAAACGTTCCAGTCAAACCTGGAAAACCGACTCGCTGCCGTGGAAACCACAACAGACGTAAACCAGAACCTCGAAAATGTGGTTCGGATCCTCAGGGAAGAAGGTACGAGATTATGTGAAATGCAGCGTAAGGGCAGGAAGTCAAAGCTTTCGGAAGGGACTTTAGGGCTAATGAAGGAACGACGTGAAAACCCACCCGTCACTTCGTCGGGAAAGCGGGCTCTAAACCAAGAGATCAGAAAGCTCGTACGACACGACCTCCGTTGCTCCAATACTCTTGCAATTGAAAGAGCGATCGAGCAAAATCGGGGGTCGAAAGTGTTCGTACAATCTCTTGGAAGAAGCCACCTGACGAAACTGACCACAGCAAGTGGAGAACTCGTTGCTTCGAGGCCAGCAGTCCTTTCCGAAGTGGAACGCTTCTATGGCCGGTTATACGCTTCGCATGCATCTCGACCTGATCCCGAAAATGAGGACCCTAGAGCCGCGTTAACACGCCACTACACTCAAGACCTGCCAGAAGTCAGCATTGGCGAAATCGAGATGGCTCTTAAACAGCTGAAAAATGGAAAAGCCCCTGGAGAGGATGGCGTTACAACAGAGTTGCTAAAGGCTGGAGGTAAACTCGTACTGAGGGAGCTTCAAAAGCTTTTTAACGCCGTCCTGTTTGAAGGGAGAACTCCGGAGGCGTGGAGTAGAAGTGTGGTCGTCCTGTTCTTCAAAAAAGGAGATAAGACCCTGCTGAAGAACTATCGACCCATTTCCCTTCTAAGCCACGTCTATAAGCTGTTTTCAAGAGTCATCACGAACCGCCTTGCGCGGAGACTCGACGAATTCCAACCACCGGAACAGGCTGGATTTCGGAGCGGATACGGCACCATAGACCACATCCACACAGTGCGGCAGATTATACAGAAGACCGAAGAGTATAATCAGCCCCTGTGTCTAGCATTCGTGGACTATGAGAAAGCCTTCGACTCGATCGAGATCTGGTCCGTTTTGGAGTCCCTGCAGCGTTGCCAAGTAGATTGGCGGTACGTCCAAGTGATGAGATGTCTCTACGAAGCCGCCACCATGTCCGTCCAAGTACAGAATCAGCAAACAAAACCTATACCGTTGCATCGAGGAGTGAGACAAGGGGACGTCATTTCCCCGAAATTGTTCACAAATGCAATGGAGGATATGTTCAAGACGCTGCACTGGAAAGCACGAGGCATCAACATCAATGGCGAATACATCTCTCACTTGCGATTTGCAGACGACATCGTCATTATGGCAGAAACGCTGCAGGACCTACAACAGATGCTGAATGACCTGGCTGACTCTTCTGTACGCATCGGCTTGCGGATGAACCTGGATAAAACCAAGGTTATGTTCAATAAACACGTACTACCGCAACCGATTGCGATCCACGGTGCCGTCCTCGAAGTTGTTCAGAAATATGTGTACCTTGGGCAGATACTGCAGTTAGGTAAAAACAACTTTGAGGATGAGGTGAACAGAAGAATTCAGTTGGGTTGGGCAGCATTTGGGAAACTACGTCGAGTCTTCTCATCGTCGATCCCACAATGCCTCAAGACGAAAGTCTTCAATCAGTGCGTCCTACCCGTCATGACTTACGGAGCCGAAACGTGGACACTGACGGTACGGCTAGTCCACAAGTTCAAAGTCGCTCAGCGGGCTATGGAAAGAGCTATGCTCGGAGTTTCTCTTAGGGATAAAATCAGAAATGAGGTGATCCGGCAGAGAACTAGAGTTACCGATATAGCCCACCGGATTAGCAAGCTGAAGTGGCAGTGGGCTGGCCATATTACCCGCAGAACCGACAACCGATGGGGTAAACGAGTTCTTGAGTGGAGACCGCGTCTCGGCAAACGTAATGTAGGACGCCCTCAGGCCAGATGGAGTGATGATTTGCGCAGGGTGGCTGGCAGGAGCTGGATGCGAGAAGCCGAGGATCGATCTAAGTGGCGTGCATTTGGAGAGGCCTATGTCCAGCAGTGGACTGCAATAGGCTGATGATGATGATGATGAACAACTGCATGTGGTTTCAGTAGTGCAAATTCGCTTACCCGTCTGATTACTCTTTCGACGTAAACTCTTAAACTAGCTATTACCTTGCTCTTAATAGTTTCTCCTAGTGATGGCCTAATTTCTGCATATACACATGGTGGTCTCAAAAGTGTTATACCATGTGAATTCAAAAGTGATTCTATTTCTTTTAAACCCCTATCAGCCAAAATCACAGCATTTGGTTGTAGAACATCCAATAAAGAACTCTTCTCTAAAATAGCTTTATCAGATATTCTTCCTCCAAAACCTTTAGAAACAAAACTAATTAAGCCGTTTGGAGTGCAGCCTATTAAAAATTTTACAGTATTGCAATTTTTATACTGTGACCAGGTCTGAGCTTGTTTTAAGGGATCTGAAGGTTTAGCAATTTGTATTTCAAAGCAGTCTATAATCATTTGCACATTTGAGTACCTTATTTTAAACACTAAAGGCAAATTGCTTTTAATTTGCTTTGGATGTGGACAAAATATGATATTTTGAAAAAAACTCGCCAATACCTCAATCCCTGTAAAGATTATTGATGATAATTTAGTTCTGGATAGCTCAAGTTGATCACTTATTCTTTCAAGAGAATCATTTTGTTTTATTTTAAATAAAGCAGCAATTATACAAATAGAGTCTATCTATCTTTTTCTCTTTTTCCCATATAATTTAGTGTTTTCTATTGGAGATTGTAATAATAGCTTGCTTAATTCCATATCCTCTGATGCTGGAATCTAAAACAAAAGAAAATGAGTAAGTTACAGAAAATTTTATTTATGAAGAGATAGAAAGATATACTTACATTAGAAATACATACATTTCCTGGTACTGTAGCTATTGTTGCAATGTTACGCAGTATTGCAGTGGGTTTAAGCATAGGCTCCTGTTTCATTAACTTATACTTATGGTAGTTTTTCAAATCCTCATATGGCTAGAAATAAATTTATAAAAATCAGGTTTTTGATCAAATAAGGACCTTTTTTGTGCTCAAAACAGTCGTACAATACACATCTATCCCTTGTGATACTTACATGAATGTGATCTTCACGACAATACATTGTATGAACTTTAAAATACTCTACATTTACTTCCCGACACCACTTCTCCCTTAAGTCTTCTCTGATGCGAACAAAAATTTTATTTGGACAATTGGTGGAATTATTTTTACAGCTAGGAACAAAGCAATATCTGTTATCCATTTTTTTTATACATAAAATGTTTAGGTAAAGTCTTCTGTTTGAAATAAGTACTGGGAAATTAATGTAAGAACTAAGAATCGTATTTTGTTGGAGGTTATATTTTGATATCTTATGTCATTAGCAGTGACAATTGGTTGTATTTTTTTATATCTTAGAGATGCAAAGGAATCTTTTCTATGATGCCTTTGATGACGTCACATGAGGTCAAATGAAGGTCAAATAAACTTTTGCAGAAATATAGCGTAATATCAAGCATTTTTGAATTTCATCCAGACAAACAGAGTCTATAAGCCTATTTCTCAAAATGGTTTTTGAATTACAATGTTTTTTGAAATTTGGACAATGCCCATTTTGCTTGATTCAAGGAATTTTTATATAAAGTGGATTGGGATAACTTTTTTATTTACTTTTTTCCTTCCGGAGCCGGCTAGGGTCTGAGACATGCTGCCATTTGTCCTTAGTGAGATTTCAATCATTTTTAGTAATTACCTACGCAATATATAAATACTTACATATATATAATAACAACCTTACTTTACCCTAACCTTTTTTTTAAATATAAATACTTACATATATATAATAACAACCTTACCTTACCCTAACCTTTTTTTTTTGTTTACGCAGGAAAAAATGCATTACGCATACCTACTACTCTTGTCGGTGCCCGACCCACTAGGAAGACCTGCGGTGTACCTTGCAACGCATGTTGACAGTGTATGGGCTTCCCTTAGGATGCCTTCCATGCACCGCCTACGTACGGCCTATGCCGGGCCTCAGGCATAAAATAAGGGTGATCCTGTACACCAGGAAACACCCCCAGTCTGGCAAGCTGTGCAATGCGAGCGTTGAGCCCCCCGGCCCAACGCCCACTAGCCTGCTAGAGCGGGGAAGTTGAGTTCGGCTTATGCCTTCTCGTCCTCCCCCATCTACGACTTCGGGTCGGGTCCGCAAGCAACCTCGCCGACGACCCGATCCGTGGCCACCCTTTGCAACAAAATTGCATGTCGTTGCAAGGGGCCGCCAACGTCTCACGCCTACTCACCGCCCAGCATAGCTCAAACCATACTGAAAAGCGAGCGACTTCCGTCCGCGCCGCGGGGCTGACGCTCCAACGGCAACACCGCCGTCGTGCCCTCCAGCGCGAACGGCCACAACAGGCCACGGGCTGAAGCCCGCTACCACCGTCTAGAGACACATTCAACAGCGGACTGCCCAAGCCCACTGAAAGGGTCTCCCGTGTGGGTTTTGGTCCGCGCTGGCCAAATGGCCGGTACCCTCCATGTCTGGAGGGCGTTCCCCAATCCGCCACCTGGGGACACGCCCGGTAGGAGACCCAAAACTCCCACGGGTACCTTACCCTAACCTAACCCAACTCATTGAACGTAGCTCAGAGTCAAATGCGTCTTTCTTTGATTCTCACTTTTGTTTTTTTTATCCTTCTTACTGATATATTATTACAACTATGCCACCATATTATCACAATAAATGCTATCAGTATATAAACTTGAAAAATTATGTCTCAGGCGGGACTCGAACCCGCATCTGGATACCATTAAGCCACCGAGACACTGCGACACAGCGCGAATTTTTCAAGCATATTCTTATCGCTGTAAGCCAGCGATGTTTCATCAAATGTTTGGAGTTTGCACCCTTAACACCCGAAAGAAACATCTTTGCAGATGTTTGACAGTCAGTTAAGATGAATCAGCTATTTATATACTTTATTTAATACTTTAATTGCAATTATAATATTAGTATATAAACTTGAAAAATGAGGAAATGCGGGTTCGAGTCCCGCCTGAGTTGTAATTTTTCAAGTTTATATACTGATATTATAATTGCAATTAAGTTGCTAAAATATCAAATAAAGTATACAATAAATGCTGCTAAAGATAATTTCACAAAATTACGAATCTATTAAGTCAATCTTTCTCTTTTGTTTCCCGCGCAAAAATCCAGGAGTTAGGACTCCCTACCTTACTCAGGATTTGTCTATGAAAGACTATCACTGTCACTGTCAAAACAGTGCCAAGCAGAGCAGACTGGAGCAGTTTAATTTCTAGTACTAATTTTCAATAATTGCTATTTACTTCGTATTTATTGAGTTAATGTGTCTATAATAATTTTGAAATATTTATTCATACACCAGTGAGTGACTACGTCAACTATGGAAGTGCTGGTTGCAAACGTTGATCACATAAAGTTTGATATTGACTACGCGTTGGAAGAACAATATGGAGCTCTCCCACTGCCTTTCCCTGGAATGGATAGTATGTTAATCATTTATGAAAGAATGAAGATACCGCAATAATAACCTTAGACTTGTACCAAAATTTCGCGGTAACATTAACATAACCTCTTTACTGGGGATGGAAATGTTCAATACATTCCTGGTTCACTTTAGAAATAAATAAAGCTAAGCAGAGAAAATATCTTAGTTCTTGAGTACCATATATCACTTAACAAACCATCAATTTGTCTCAAATTTCAGAGTCAACTGCAGCTGTATGCGAGTTCTTTAGTCAAGCAGGAGGCTGTGGCAACGGGCCGCAATGTCCGTACCGGCACGTTCGCGGCGATCGCACCGTAGTCTGTAAGCATTGGCTTCGGGGCCTCTGTAAGAAGGGTGACCAATGCGAATTTCTTCATGAATATGACATGTCCAAGATGCCCGAGTGTTATTTCTATGCGAGATTTAATGCATGTCACAATAAAGAGTGTCCGTTTCTTCACATCGATCCTGAAAGCAAGATCAAAGATTGCCCTTGGTATACACATTAATTATTGATATAATGCCTAAATTTCTAACTATCTCAAGCTTTACTTTAATTAGTTAGCAATTTTATTAACCTCTTGTTTTTGCCTAAATTGTTAGATCCTGATCATTCTTACGTCGTTCTGATTTCAGGTAGACTGTTCTAACTATTGAGTCAAATGTAATTAAAGCTTGGTTCTGTACCTTCCTTAGGCATTAAACATTTTTATTTAAGAAATTGTATTTTCAATTTGCACTAGCTGTTTGATTGTTAAGGAACAGACCAAAATGGCATTAAGGTAAAAAAACGTTAATATCTGTTTTTAGGTATGACCGAGGTTTCTGCAGACACGGCCCCCACTGTCGTCATCGACATGTGCGTCGAGTGCTCTGCATGAATTATCTCGCTGGTTTCTGTCCGGACGGTCCTAACTGTAAATTCATGCATCCACGGTTTGAGCTTCCTGCACCTCCTGAACAAACAAAGGATGCTAAGAGACTACCAATTTGTCATTACTGTTCTGAAGTGGGACACAAAGCTTCTAGTTGCAATAAAATACCACCAGAGGTAAGCTATGAAGAATAAAATTGCATAACACTCACATTACTCCATTGTTTTAGAATACCAGCCATAAAACTTGCCAGTGAACAAAGATTAAACATTAAACAATTCAAATCCCTAACATCCTTCATAATTATTACTTTATTTAATTTTTTCAGCAAAGAGAAGCAGCTCAAAGACAAGAGGAAGCGAGATACAGAGCTCTTGGTTATGTTAAACCAGCCAATGAGAATGAAGAGGTGAACACCCAACGGATGCAGCGCTCAGTTCACAAACCGCTGGAAGAGGTTACATGCTTCAAGTGCGGCACTAAAGGACATTATGCCAATAAGTGTCCTAAAGGCCACTTGGCGTTCCTTTCCAGCCAAAACCAAAATAACCAAGGTCAAATATTCAAAAAGCCTAACTAGTATAAATATGTGAAGCCTACATAATATAGGCTTCATCGTGGACTAAATTGAAGTTGTATGGACTCAAAAAAAAAACCATGGACAATTGATTTTATGTTTCTTCATGAAGTCTTAGTTTTTTATAAGCGGAGAAGATTGTAATAATAAGTTTATTGACAGTGAAATAGTGTTGGAATCTTATTTAACTTCTAAATGTTCTGTGTGTAGTGAAAATGTCTGGAACTATAGATAGATACATTATCATTTCATTGGACTGCATGGAAATGGTGACTTAGAAAGTGGCGAAAATATTGTCACCACCAATGCCTTAATTTGTACTGGTAAAGCCATTATCAGTTCTAGAACTAGAAGTCTAGTAATCACCTTGGTTGTACAGCTGTTATCATTTTGTATGGTGTGCACAGTGCCAGATTTGGAAAATTGACAGAAAATAAGAGAAAAGTTTAAAAAAAACACACCAAATTGGTTTTAATACTGGACCAACATCTCGGTGTCCCAGGTTTGATCCCTGGCAGCAAAAAGTTTCGAATTTTCTAACATTGCTCGGGTTTGTGATTTGGTAAGCGTGGTGATTATTCCAGTACCCATCATTGCTGTGGTAACTTGAATTCAATGATGAAAGCCTTTCCCTGCAGTGGGATGATTTTAGGCAGTTTACTTTTTTTATTAAAAACAAAACTTGTTTCTGAGAATTTAATAATTATGTGTCTATAGTCAAATCACAGATAGGAAAAAGGAGAACAGATTGATCAACAATTCAACTAGTTACCTTCAATGGGGGCTATCGCTAGTGAATTGGCCACTAGAGGCGCTTGTGTCGCGTGAGGTCCAATAACATTCACTTTTTAGCGGGCTTCGTGACATAAATTATATTTTTTATGATTACCTGCTAGAAAGAGATCTCCTTCGTAAAATTATCGCAAATATGGATTTTTTGAACGCTTTGAAAGCGGAATTAAGAAAAAGCGCAAAAATAGGTGGCCTCTAAGAGCAACTATTTCAGAAGTTAGTTTGTTGATATGAAGATAGTTATTTTTAAATAATAAACTTTAATTAGATTCAAGATTTAAAACTTTGCTTCGGCGCCGATCTAATAAAGTCGCCTTTGACAGCTATACCTCTGGACCTCGGTCAACAGTGGCGCCAACTAGTGAGCAAAGAAACGGTAGTCCCCATTCAACTATTAACCTTCAATTAGCTATACTCTTTTGTTGAATAATTACGCCTGCAGCATCTGTCCGTTATACACAATTTCAACCACCTGTAAAACGAAGCCCACGCGGTAGTATTATCTGTGTAGTAGTAGTAGTCCACCACGTAGTATTATATTATCTGTGCCCACGCTATGTAATCATTATGTATAACATCTTGGCAGTATTTTTTTTTACAATTTTTTTTTTATAAAAATATTAAATATTGCTTCAGCTAATTATTTTGAAACACGCTGTGACGCGCGCGGATGTAGCTGTGTAAGGTTCATTCATTAGGGACCCAGCCGCAGCAAAATAAAACGTGTGTGCGCGTCACAGAGTGTAACTAAATTAAAAGTTTGAATAAATGTTTTATATTTTTCAAAAAATAGTTTCATTGATAGATAAAATAACACAGTCATGATGGTATACATAATGGTCACATAATGTGGGCTTCGGTTAAAAATGCACCGTGTATAACGGACAGATGCTGCAAGCGTCATTTTTCAACAAAAGAGTGTGATATCGATACAAACAGAACTAAGCCTTATTAGAGTCCATTTTACTAATTAGGATATTTGTAACGGTGCCGTATTTGAGTAGGTACTGCTTTAGTTCGCGATGTGTTATCTAGTTGTACTGTTGTATTGTTGATCAAAGGTGGGACAATTATTCTGTAATAGCGTGAATTACATAGGACATCAAGCAGTCTTAGTCCCGCACTAGGTGTGCTTAAACTGTATCAAATTAACTTATCATTAGAGTAGAGTATTTCTTTTTTCATAAATGCATGCAGGTTGTTTAAAAAAAGTACGAGCCTATTTTGATGGTTCAAAAGAATCCGAATATTGGAAATGGGCACTTTGGAATATGGAAAAATATTATTAAATTGGATAATTTTATGGATTTGGATTATTTAAGCCTGTGACTGCCGCAGTACTAGACACAATTAAAATTTTATTGTTTGGAGGTCACCGGTGACCCCCATGGCGCTCAATGTGTTAAAAGGAGATTTTCATTTTTTTTCGTATAATTGGAATTTTAATCTAATTAAAAAATATTGTATCATAATGATACATTTAAAAAAAATATTCTTTTGTATTTTGAAGATGCATTCGGTACTACACTACCATCCTAAATTTGGCTCAAGTATAATAAACAATGTCTTTGTTATCATCAGTGTGTAAAATTTACCAACGCTGTTTGGTTGTTGTAATGTACAGTGACTGTTAAGATTATAATCTAATTTACATCTAAAATAGACGTTTAAATTGGTATAATAAACATATTGAAAAAACACGCACTGTAGTATGGGCGGTTTCAGCTATTAGTTTTTTTCTGCTCGTAGGTATACGCTTGTTTTTAGTATACACGCTTACTCGAGCGCTACATTCATCCGAGAGCATAATGTGAATTCCGGCTTATTCGCTCGAAACATGAATTAAGGCCTCGCTCGCTGGAAAAAAAACAAAACTGCATCGACACGTGTACGCGTCCTTACAAAACCGAGCTATTATAGGCGTTTAACCCCTAACCCCCAGGAGGCACTTGGGTGCCACGATAACAATTGATTTCAATTGTGTCTGGAATAACTCACGATCGAGGGATTAAAAGGTACCGGCACGTGTTTTTGACACCACACTATCGGTACTGACACGTGTTATTGATACGGTCACTGCACCGGGATAATGTTCGTTAAAATGACAAGTGTGGATCCACCTTTTGGTTCGTGAGCGAACATCAACCGCACCCAGAGTTTGCGTTAATGTAAAACCTCGCTCCCCTAAGCCGCGAACCTACATAAAATAATGCGATTCTATTGGTATATCTTCAAGCGATTCTATAATATGCGAACACATCTCTGCATCTAGTGGCATCACAGCCTTGGGCTGCTTTTTTTCCAGATCACCAAATTTTATTCAGATCTGTTAAATTAAAATTATGTTTTATAATTATCCCACGGGAACCGCACCTATTCGCGAAATAAAAATAGCCTATAATATGTTATAACAGCCAATAAACTAACATCATGCCAAATTTCATGCAGATCCGTCGAGTCGTTTTAGCGTGAAAGAGCAATAAACATGCAGACATCCATACCCACTAACTTTTTTATTTATTTATTTAAAACTTTATTGCACACAATTAACAAATGTACAGAAGGTGGACTTAATGACGTGCGGCATTCTCTGCCAGTCGACCATTGGGCTAAACAGAAACGTCTTGTGGGCGGTGCAACAGATATGAAATAAACAAATTATTAAAAAAAAACAATACTAATGCAAATTTATATACAATAAATAAATATAATAATATAAATAAATACAATAATATAAATAAATAGATACAATATATTAATAAATACAAAAAATGACGAAAATAGTAGAAGTAAGGTCTATGATGACTATTCCAACTTACATAGAAAATGAGATCGCACATGTATATATACTCTCGGGCAGTGAATTCCAAAGCCGTGTGGACTGAAGGAGAAACGAATTAGAGACGAAACCAGTACGGTGAAAAGGGATAGTAAGTGTAAGTTTATCGGAAGAACGCAACTGGCACGAATGTGTCGAACTGATAAGAGCAAATCGGGATTTAAGATAAGTGGGAGATTTAGGATTGGTTAGTACCTATAGAAAAAAAGAGAACATAAGATTCTGACTTCGCGTCGAGAGGAGAGTGGAAGCCATTGGAGCTGTAAGCGGCGCATGGAGATATGGTCGAATTTACGTAAACAGAAGATAAAACGAACACAGTTATTTATCAAACGATCCATTTTGTTAATAAGGCATTTGTTATGGTTAGTGTAGCACACATCAGCATAATCTATGAGAGGAAAGACAAGTGATTGAACAAGTGAAATTTTGGTTTTAATGGGAAGAAAATGTTTAAGCCTGTAGAGAGAGCGTAATGTGGCATTGACCCCTCGACTAACTTCAGCCACGTGAACTGTCCAGCTAAGTGTGGAATCTAGGTATGTGAAGGTTTTTGACACTCGAACAAAATGGAATGACTACAATATTGAAGCTAACTGGAGGAACACTGGATACATCAATGCGGCAAATTTGTCGCTGACTTCCAATGATAATCGCTTGGCGTTTGTCAGGGTTTACCACAATGCCATAGCGATCCGACCACAAAGATATACGCCTAAGGTCATCGTTAAGTTGCCGCACAGCAAAATGTAAATTATCATAGCGACACTGTCGGTACAGTTGGAGGTCATCTGCATACAAATGGTGAGAAGAGCAAATGTCGAGAGTAATAGAGTTAATGAAAATAGAGAACAGCAATGGTGATAGGATACCACCCTGAGGTACACCAGTGAGCAGGTTACGCCAGTGGGAAAGAGTTGTCAACGCGAAATGCCTGCTGGCGATCCCGAAGGTAGGAGGCAAACCACTCCAGAGCGTCTGAAGAGAAATTGAAGTGAGCTAATAATGATAAAAGGACATCGTGGTCAACAGTATTGAAAGCATTAGAAAAGTCAATAAGAACAAGTACAGTAACCATCCCATGCTCCATACCATCCCTGATGTCCTCGGTGACTTTAAGCAAAGCGGTGCTGGTGCTGTGGCCAGGACGGAAGCCTGATTGATAAGCACTTCATAAATTGTTGGCTAAGACTGAAATTTGGGAGTGGACAACAGCTTCAAGAACTTTGGATAGGAATGTGATGATGGAAATAGGTCTGAAGTTATTGAGAGAGCTAGGGTTCGATATTTTAGGAAGTGGAATAACCACCAGGGCTTTGCCCCACATTTTGGGATACGACCCAGATCTGAGAGAAAAGTTAATTAAATGTGTTAAGAAGGGCAGCACCTCGTCGAGAATCATTAGGATCATAGGGCGACTAATTTCGTCAAAGCCAACAGCGCTAGGCTTTAAAGACAAAACAGTTTTCCTAACCACATCAGCAGACACCACAGAGAAGGAAAAGGACTCAGACGTAAGAGGAGGCTTGGAAGCAATAGTAGAGGTTGTGAGAGATTTAATACCTTGATCTAAAGCTGTGGTAGAAGAAAAATGTACATTAAAATCATCCGGCGAAAAAGATGTGGAAAAGGGGGGTTTATTAATATTGTTGCCTATACCCAAAGTATTGAGAAACTTCCACACGTTAGCAGAAGAGGAGTCGGCAACGTTATCGTGGATGTATCGCCGTTTGGCCGATCTCACCGTCTGATTGCAGCGATTCCTGGCCCACTTAAAGTTGCTCCAGTTAGCATCTGAGCGGTCACGCTTAAACCTTCGAAATGCATGATCACGATGGGTCATTGCCATCCGCACCCCTCTGGTAATCCAGGGAGCAGGAGGACGTTTTAACTTTACTGGACGAAGTGGGGCATGAGTATTAAAAAGCGAAAGCAAGTTGGAATTTAAATCGGTAACTTTAGTGTCAATTGAGGCTGCCGCAAGAAATGGCTCCCAGTCTAAAGCGACAGCGTCCTTCCTCAAAGCAACCACATCGACCCTGGCAAAGTTGCGCATGAGCACAGTAGCAGGTTTGTATTTAGTTGTGTGAAGTTTATAGGAAGCGAAAATTAAATCATGGCGCGAAAAGCCAGGTGCGGCAAGTTCAAAGTTCAAAGTTCTTTATTGCATCATGTTGTTTACAAGATGTTACGAGTAGTTACAGATTTAGACTCAAACATGAAGTTGCCCATGGGAAACTATATTCGTGGGTGATGATGTTAAAATTAAATCTAACCATGTATCGGGAGAGTCAGTGTTGTGATGCGTGGGTTGTAGAGACAGATTTTCAAGATCAAGAGACTTAATTAAGGAAAGCAACTTAGAAGAAGTTTGGGACTGAACCTGTAAATTAGTGTTAAAATCACCCATGATCAGCTGATGTGCGTAATCGGAACTAATTGACTCAAGGACAGACTCAAGATCCACTAAATAATTGACCCCAGGAGGGCAATAAACCACACCAAGGATAACCAAAGTACCCCTTACGTTGATCTCGATAAAGATGTATTCAGCTGACGCATTGTAAGGGGCTGGTGACATTTTAATCACTTTAAAAGGTAAGTTTGAGCGAAGGTAGATGGCAACGCCACTACCACCCGATCGGTACCGATTGCGAATTAAAACATATCCAGGGAGAGTGTACATTGCTGAATCTAAACCAGGTTTTAGCCAACTTTCGGATATAAGAACAGCGTCAAGGTAGTCGCAAGAGAAAGAGTCAATTAGTTCCGAGTAATGGGAGGGAATACTCTGCGCATTACTATGGCAAACGTTGAAAAATCGCTTGGAAGTACTAAAAATTTGTTTAATTTGGTCACTGAGAGTAAAAGTATCGCAAAAAGAACCATCATCACAAAGAAATATCTAGTGCAGAGTAAAATGAATCGTCATCAATATACTAGGTATAAATAAACAATAAATAAATATAAATAAACTAGCGAGATAAATTACACTTAAAAACAAAAGAAAAAGACATTTCAGTGGGTCTAGCACAAAGAACTATCGACTTCGTATCGTTTGCGTATCGAAAGCAAACGACACAAAGTTCGTGCTTTGTTTTGTAGTTCTCGTTTTGACCGCGCGAGCGCTGTTTAAGTTTTCATACTAAATATTTCGATGGCGATACGAACACGCAAACGATTCGAATTCGATAGTTTTTCGTGCTAGACCCACTGACCTTTCTTTCACGTTAGTAATATTATTAAGTAGTATAGAATTGTAGAAATGTAGGATCACATCATAGTGCACTCATAGTGCGCCGATGCCCTTATTTCGTAATGTCAGAATCGCGATCGAACTGCCTGACTAGTCTAAGTGAGTTTGCCAACCTTGGATGAATTAACTATTCGTCCAAGTTGCCAACATTTCAGTAAACTATGACGCAGCACGACTTGTATATCCCTAAATATTAGTAAACTGTAAGCTAAATGCTTCGTAGACTTTAGCTTGGGTGTCGCACGCACGCTTTATGTACATAAACGCCCTTATGCATTAAAATATGTATGTGAAACATCCATTAGCCATTTCGTTAGCTTACCTGTGTTTGTATTTCTGACTAATATTCTGATACATTTTCATAAAAGATCATTCGGATCAATATTCCAAATTAAAATTCCCTCCTTACACATCGGTCTTGTGTCCATGATTCACTCCGCGTTACATTTGTGTAGTAGTAAGCATTTGTGTTTTTTCTTTTTTTAAAACAAATTTGGCTCTATAGTTTTTAGCCCTTGCTAATTTCCAAAGGTAAAAAAACTTGACATGGCACTGACTAGGGATGCAAAGTTTTTAAAGATATCGATATATATCGAACTAAGTCGATATTTTAGGAACTAAGTCGATATTTTAGCGATATTTCAAATTTTTTAGAGGCTTATTTAAATTAATGTAGTTTGAATTAATGAACATGCCTGTTTGCACTGGTCTGGGTGTTTTCTATGTAAGTAAGTAAGTAACAGCCTATCATCATCCCACCGCAGGGAAAAGGCCTCCATCATTGAATTCAAGTTACCACTGCAATGATGGGAACTGGCATAATCACCACGCTTGCCAAATGCGGGTTGGTGATCACAAACCCAAGCAACGTTCGGAAATAGGAAACTAAATGTTGCCCGACCCGGGGATCGAACCTGGGACCCCGAGATCTTGGCCCGGTATTTAAACCACTAGACCAACGGGGCGTTTTTCTATGTATTGTAAGTATATATTTACAAAAAAAAATGTTATAGCTATAAGTAAGTTTATCGGTTGTTTAGTAGCCAATACAACAAGCTTCGTAATAGTAGCTTAGTTTGGTACTAGATAGCTCTGTGTGTCCATCAAAAACCAAACAAAGTCCATCTTTCTCTTATCGTTTCCCGCGCAAAACTTACAATAGATTAGAGTCCAGAACAGTGAATTTATTTTATTTCAGTGTTATTTTAATGGCATTTTACCCGATTTTGTGGGTATTTTAAATTGGTTGGAGAATTACTTAAAATTACTGTTGCTAGTATGCCACATCCAGAATGCAAGTACGCTCTGTGCGCTTTACGTCCGTGGTTGCTCGGTTTGTTAACAGTAGTCGAGCAAGCAATGGAGGCAGATATTTGCGAAATCTACCCGACATATTTATTTTTATTTTATTTTTACCTTTGTTTGTATACGCTCACTGTCGCGCCTGTAATTTACCTATTATGTTATTGTTTAAGTTATTCTCAGTAAGTGAATTGTTATATTCTTTATGAGATAATAATAAAGTTCATAAACCGGTTGGATTTTCGATATTTCATTACGATATTGATATATCGATATCGGCGTATCATCGATATCGATATTTATCGGTTTTTGATATATCGTTGCATCCCTAGCACAGACATTTGTTTGTCGTCACGTACGTCATTTAAGTCATTTTACTTACTTGCGTGCGCGTGGGGATTTGGGGAAGCTTACCGGAACGTGCTAGTGCTACTACAGTCGATTTCGAATTCTAATATTTACCTACTATTACTGTTTATTTACATACAGTTTCCTCAGTGAAGCGAGTGATCGCCGAGAGGTTGAAATCCTATCAACACTCGGATCCCCAAATTAAACGCAGAAAAACACTTCCAAACAGAGTGTAAATATGGTTAGTATCGCGTGTTTTAATGATTTTATGTTTATCATCTGTAATTCATTAAACTTATCAATTATAACTTTAAATTGGGCTAGTTTTCATTGCAATAACAACTAGTTTCTATCTACTTTCTTAATTATTGGTAAAACAAATACCACATTTTATTTTTAGGTTATGTTCAGACAATGCGAATCGCCAACTTAATTTGTACCACACAATGTGCATCGCCATTATTAATTTGTACCTTTTCTCACCAGGCCGAAACTGAAGCAGCTGTCAACCCGAAAGCGTACCCGCTGGCGGATGCGGCGCTTACCGCCAAAATACTTAACCTGGTGCAGCAGGCGGCTAACTACAAGCAACTGCGTAAGGGTGCCAACGAAGCCACCAAGACTCTGAACAGAGGTCTTTCCGAGTTCATTATCATGGCAGCTGATACTGAGCCATTAGAAATCGTGTTGCATATCCCTATTCTGTGTGAGGACAAAAATGTGCCGTATGTGTTTGTTAGGTCGAAGCAAGCGTTAGGGCGCGCGTGCGGCGTCTCCCGGCCCATCATCGCGTGCTCCATCACAATCAACGAAGGCTCACAACTCAAGCCTCAGATACAGAGCATTCAACAAGAAATTGAAAGACTATTAGTGTAAGAAAAATGTGTGTATCAAAGCAGATATTTTTGTTATTTGAGTACAATGTACTTCTGCATTTATATTAAGAAAAATAAAATATTTTAAATAGCCAATTGATTTATTTGTAAAATAATTTTATTATTTCTAAACTTTCATAAATAACATTCATTTATATACATAAAAGTATTCATTAAATAACGATTCTTAATTCTACATAGTCCCACAAAGAACCTATCATGATTCAAAAAACTTTTTCACTCGTAAGTTCCAATTGTCTTCCCATCTTGATTCCTGAAATTTACTTAGCTCCATCCTCATGGCTTCAGCCAGCTTATTCTGAGATACATTGTCGGGGAATCCTTTAAACCATTTGACTATTTGCTTGGATAGCTCATCACTTGTCTTAAAGGTATAACCATTGACACCATTCTCCATCAATTCATTAAGACTGAAATGAATTATTGGAATGATAAATAACAAGTACTTTAGTAAAGAAATGCTTGCTAAATAAATTAATAGTTTTAATCCTTCGATAATGAGTTATTCCAGACACAATTGAAATCAATTGTTATCGTGGCACCCGAGTGCCTCCTGGGAGTTGAGGGATTAAGAGATATTTAGAAAGCTGAATCAAAAGATTACAACTGCAAACTTTGAAAACACAGAACAATGACTATCGCTTACAGGCTGATAATAATTAATCTGTGCATATACATGTGTCTATGAGGGTAATCTTAGCTGACAAAAATTTGATAGAATTGAAATATAAAAAGTTTACAACAAAAACAATGCTATCTTACCATTTGAAATCATATGCACATACAGGTAATCCAGCTCCAAACATGTCTACGACTTTCATAGGTAAATCTAGCCCTGATGAGCTAGTATGAAGACACACACCCAAGTCAGCGCTGGCAACCATCTTAGGGTAGTCTGAGGCTTCCAGCCACGGTGTGACCACCCTCACATGCTGCCAGTCTTTAGATTTAAGCAGCTCTGTGTAATGCTGCTTCATGGGACCTTTGCCAGTAATTACGCAAATAAGCTTTGGCAATTTCTTAGTAAGGCTGTAAGAGGTTTCATATACTGTAAAGAAAACAATTTTATTATTACTTGTATTTGCCAATATTTCTAATACTTTCTTCTTCAGCACACATTAAGAGTCAGTAGTTTTCCTGAAGTAAATGGTTGACCATCTTGTTTTTACCCAGAGTGGATGCAGGAATAAATCTTATAAGATGCAATGCATATGCATAGCATAGATATGTTAAAGTAACATAAGAAATTTCCTTTTTGTTAAAATTTCCTATATCTACTAGTTGTCTACTGTACACACATTTTACTATTTGTGTAATAAGTGTACATAACATTAAGTTTATCCTTTATACCCTGTAAAGCCTCCATAAGAACGCTAAAGTCTTCATCCGGAGTCCAGCTAGTGCTGCTGAACAGTAGTCCTGGTCGGTCTCTTCTCAGCACCACATTGCTGCCGACAAGCTGGGTGAATGCTGTCTTACTATCGTCCCTCTCAGCAGACTGGTGCCCTGGAAACCCAAATTCAGGGTACTGTTGGCTGATTTTTATGAACCAGTTATGTTTTTCTTCTAAGGATATAGGACGGAAGATCTTTGGAGGTCTGTCGTAAAGCACCTTAGCTCTGAAATGTAAGGAAAGATGAACTTTAATAAAAATCAGTTAAAAATCCAATCTTATTGCTGCTGCTCATCATCATCAACTCAGCCAACAACTACTAAAGACTTGTAAATAAAGTTATTCAAAACAAACAAATATCTGTTTAAATAAATTATACTTACAATACATTCCAGTTCTGCAACAGATCATCCTTCATGGCCTCAGTCACACACAGGTTATGATCTGAAGACTGTCCGAAATATCTCTCAAGAAATCTCGATAATTTCAATAACAAATGATCAGAAGACAGACTCAGAGCCATGATTGAGTATGCATAGTTGTGCCAATCGATTATCAACTTGGTTCTAGTTACAAGACAATAAAATCGACAAACTGGTAATGTGGGTATGGCAGGAGGATTTTGACAGAGTAAGTAATCACATTTCCCAGTAACGAACAGCGAAAGGAGCAAACTTATAGTCTGCCATATCGCTTTCATGGCATACTGGAGAATCTTTGGCCCTTTATCAAAGACCATAGGGTTTAGCTTTGTGATGGTAATGTCAGGGTTTTCTAAGATGTCTTGCAGTGGCTTTGTATCAGTATAGCCAATAATATTCACTTCTAGCCCATTGTTTGCAAGTGATAAAGCATGATACTGCATACGTGGACTTCTGCCTATATCTCCAAGCACAACTACTTTGGCAATTTTCTTTGTTAACTCTTCTGCCATAGCTGTGATGAATTTAAAAACTAAAAACACTTGATACGACTTATTAAATTCTTATTCTATCCAATATCCTTTCTACAGTATTGTATGAATTGTAATAAAATAAATAAATAACTGGTGTTTTGACCATAAAAAACTGATAGAAAACAATGTTTTGACATTAATAAAAAACACCGGTGAATGACAGTGGTGATTGAGCCAGTCAAATTTTTTACTTTAATTTTAACGGTTTTTGATGCGTACATACAACCAATTCTTAATATTAATTTAATATGATACTTTGTGTACATATTTTTAAGAATGAGTAACATACCAATAACCTTCTATCCAACGATTTAAAATAATATTGGACCGGAAACGAAAAGAAAAAGATGGACTTGGTTTCTTACTTTTCTTATCTATACTAATATTATAAAGCTGAAGAGTTTGTTTGTTTGATTGTTTATTTAATAAACCATTCGAACAATTACTGGTTCGAATTGAAAAATTAAAGCGGGTAATAAATAGAAGTTTTAACGTAAAATTTCCTTGATATTTGAAATGTATGGACCATTCATACAATTCTTGGGTTGGTTCAGGAATATGTTATGTTATTATTGTTAGACTTGGACGGAAGAGCCCCATTTAGGTAGATATATCTGATACTATACCTTATAATATCAGTATATAAACTTGAAAAATTTTGTCTCAGGCGGGACTCGAACCCGCATCTCCTCGCAAGCCGGGCGGGCGCCATACCATTAGGCCACCGAGACACTGCGACACGGCCCGCCTTCCCTTCCGCCTTCGAGTCCCGCCTGAGACAAAATTTTTCAAGTTTATATACTGATATTATAAGTGCAATTAAGTTGCTAAAATATCAAATAAAGTGATACTATACCTATTTGTTGAGATGACTAACTACATTCACCAACGATTTGAGCTTGGCGGCATAGTCTATAACTTCTTGGCCGGTTCGGAAAAGAACAAATAAAAAAAGGAAACAAGAAAAAAAGAAGTGCCAAAATAAATACGAAAAATCAAACAAAACAAAACATCGAAGATCGAAAGACGAAAGGAGATAATGTAATATTGTAGAATGTCTAAGGTATTGATAATTCGACATTTGCCATCAGCACTATCTATTCAGGATAAGGAACAATTGTTGAGACATTTTGGTGCCGTAAAAGTGTGGGAAACAGCTAAAAAACGGAATTATGTGTTTGCTTCGTTCCCTTCCATAGAAACAGCAAAAGCTTCGTTGATACGTCTTCATCAACTCGAAATAGCTCAGAGGCGGTTAGTAGTGGAATATTCATTTGAAAAAGAACCGGTATGCACAGATAAAAACGACGATGAATTGAGCTCATCAATAACGAAGCAGGTAAAAGAATTCCTGAGGTTACTAAACGCCTGGAATCCATCAGTAGATTTTTACCAGCCCCCACCTGCACAGTTGAAGTACAAATATCCGGATGCAGACCCAAATGTCATCATTAACATTACCCAAGCATTGCTATCCCACAAACCATTTTATGTTCAAACTCTACACTTAATGAATAAAATGTCTTTAGGTACACCATTTAAAGAGAATGTCACTGCTGTATCTCGTTTTAAACACTTGTTCAGATACTTGTTTCTCGAGGAGATTGCTGCAATACCTACACCTGATAGTGAAGAGGAGTCAGAATTGTCCAGCGATGGGGAAAAAGAGAAACAACTGGTACCAAAGTCTATTAAAAGGTTACACACCCTTCCTGTTACTAGAAAACGTCCTGCTGCCATCATATCCATGGCTAAACTGCCCAAAGTGAAAAGAGTGCCAATGATTCAGCAAGAAGTGTTTGAAAGCGCACCAGCCATCCAGGAACCAAAAAAGATTGCTTTAGTTGTCCATCAGGATGCTTTGCAAAAAGCAGCGGAGGAAGTACAAGTTGTGGGTGAGCTTGGCAAATTTCAGAAGGAGGAACTGCCAGCTCCAGTTGATGAAGCCCCAGTAGAATCTGAACAGCCTAGTATAAGTCGAAAAGAGCTGTTGGATAATAGAATATCCCATAGTGACATGAAGCTATTACCTGTATTCAAAAACTATCATCCTGGTGAACCATCAATGAGGCTTTATATCAAAAATCTGGCTAAATCAGTTACTGAACAAGATGTAAAGAGAATATACAAGCATTATGTGGAGAGGCTAAGTGAAGAAGAGTTGGTAGGGTTTGATGTGAGGGTGATGCAAGAAGGGAAGATGAAAGGGCAGGCGTTCGTAACTTTCCCATCAGCACAGATAGCTGAAACTGCACTACACGAAACAAATGGTTTTATGTTGAAGGAGAAACCTATGGTTGTACAGTTTGCTAGAGCTGCTAATAAAAAGACTATTTCCTGATTACTTGTGTTAATTTTATTTCACTTTTTAGGGTGGAGTAACAGTACTATGAGTTGCATTTTGAATTATGCTCTCATTTTTAGTGTCTTCTATCTAAAACTTAAAAGGCAGGAATTAAAACTACTTGATTATGAACATAATTATATTTGCATCAATTCAATAGCGTATGACAGAGTATCTTCATTTTCGTCTGGCTTATATCTTCTAGTAACAAACTTGTTCAACAAAGGCAGAAGTTCATCTATTTTTTCCAATTGATTAACTAAACATGAAACTACTTGCAATGTGTTGGCTAGCACATGAGTCACTTTGTCATCTTTGGTCATCAGAAACTGTTGATAAAAAGCATCTGTGAGAAGTATACACCAATCACACAGCTTGCTTTCATAATCTGTATCAAAATCATTATCAGGATCCATAAGTATATGTGTTATGTAAGACAGAAGGAATAGAGTATCATTAAGCGTCAAAGACTCTCTCAAATAAGGTATCAATAGGGCATCACTGAAAGATATTTCAAATGCATAATTTAACAATTCTTCTACATTCCTTGAGTTTTCATAGAAATCTGCATACCATTCACCAAATTTTTCAGAACTGGATAAATGTGCATCTGTATAATTCACTAACTTAAGAATGTAATTCAGTAACTGAACAAGAACAGACTCTGGGATGTCTTTGAAGTCTCTCAACACATTCTTCACACTCTTGCTATCAGATTTCTCAAAGTATGTTTGTAAAACTTGTGAACAAATTACTCGTTCCGTTAATCCAAGATTAAGAAGCTCTTTTATTTCATCACTAACTGAATATAGAGGTTTTGTAGGTGTACCCCAATCAGCAATTTCTGTACATTCGTTCTGTACGATTTCATGTGAACCGAGCAAGCTGGATAAGTTTCTCTTGGTCTCAAGTACGTAAGGTAACATGCCAATATGATTTGAAGCTTCTAAGATGATGCGGTCATTGAAGCAATACATTCTGGCACCTTCTGTGTACATTTTCATTGGGTATCTGTATGAGCCTACTCCTAGAAGAGTGTTGTAAGCTACAATGATGGCTCCATCTTGTTCCGTGTTGCTTCCAAAGACTATAAGGTGCTTTTTGCCCATCCATGCAAGAGAGACGCTAGATGATGTTGAAACCCAGGGAACAGAACCAATTGTTTTCCAAGATTTTTTAGTAAGGTCATATGTAGTCATTTTTGCATCACTCCCTGAAATGGAAACAGATTATACGAATAAAAATATAATTTCATAAATAAAGCTATAAGCTGCCTAAGGTCGGACTTGAATATACAACCTTCTGCTCTAGCCATGGTGATACTAAGAAATGATTTTTGTAGCCAGTGTTTCATCAATGATTTTGGTTATGTGGACAACTATATTGAGTAACTATTAAAAGCATTCATATTTTGGAAATCAGAAACAACCAAGGTACAGACAGAGATAATATAGAAAAATATTTTAGTGTCCGGGAATCGAACCTGGAGCAGGCGACACCTTAATAACCGGTATTTACGCCACTTTGGATCTCACTGACGGCAGTAAATCTTTTGATTTGAGTATTTTCTAATAACACCTAGCAGCATAAATTCTTATACAGTTTAAAACCAGTTATATTGTACAATTAGAAGGTAATGAAATTTCATAAAATGTATAATCTGTTGATACTTACATAAAATATAAACAGTAGGCTTGTCCTTACTATCAATGAGTTCCCCGACCACATAAACATCATCTCGTCTAGTTATTTTAATTTTGTTCAGTTTCGATTTCTCTAAATCACCCAATTCCTCTCTTACAGGGCTAGTTATTATTTCATATTTATCCTTGTTGTCCTTAGTGATGTAGCAGACATGGCTAATCTTATTCAATGCATATGTAGCAACATCAACAATTGTCTCCGTGTCTTTCAGTGAACCTTTGCTTTCATATGCTTTTCGGTTTTCAAGAGCGTAAGGGAGAGAAGCACAGTTGCCATTTTCAAATATCACAAGTGACGGTTGACCTTGTCTTGGAACTAATCTCAGAATGTTGATAGGAAACTGAAAGTTTAATGTTGATTTAGAATCATTTCTACTATCACACCTACCAAATGTTTTAAGGGACAAGTTTTAATCCAAATAAATTTATCATACTAATACTTGATGATTCCTTTTTTTCCTACTGTGTAATAGATAAATAAATAAATGTGGACACACGTCACATTCATTCTTCAGAACTCTGTAACTATGAACTTAATTTGTTCACCACAAACATTTTTAGTATTTCAGTTAGGTACATAGATATATTATTTTTAACCTAAACAGTAAATGGACAAAAATGAAATAGTAAATGAACAAAATAAAAAAATCCACTCTTAAACAATCTCAGATTTAGTGTCTACCTTGTATTTTTTTATTTTATCCAAATTATCCGAGTCGTCTTTCCACATCTTGACCGTGTTCTTATTGAACACGCCCACATAGGCGTCCTGATCCTTGTCGCATATCACCGCAGCTGTAATGTGGTCTTTGGAAGTCCATCCTCCTACTTGTTTTTGATCTGAAAGCTGATGTGCAAAATAGAGCATGAACTCATACCTTCATAACCTTAAAAATTAACAACCAATACTACTGTTGGAAAACTAGGATAATGTATGAACTAAATACTTTAACAGTAGACCCCCAACTGTGCTTACGTAGTTTTAAGTAAATTATGGTTTAATAAGAGCATATTTACCCTATATTTGTTAACAACATTGCGGCCTAATGTAACGATCACATATTCTGCATCTTTGTCCTTAGATACACCAAGGAAACTCTTCTGATCGATCAGTGGACAAAGTACGAAATAGCTATGAAGTTTTGCCATTTGTAACAGGGAATTTACACATGGATTGATAACACACTATTCACAACACAATACATACAAATTACCACGAGAAGTAGTAAGTACCGAACTTTTTGTTGTTGTGAACTTGTGACAGACAGACAGGTGACAGTTGACCAGTGTTGTTATCGTAAAAATCTGGGTTGCCGTATGTCACATTCTAATTTGCCGTATTTTTAGGGAAAATAATACTAAAATGCCGTTTATATAAAAATGTTTATCCCTCATTATCCCTGTTTCTTCTGCATAAAGGTTTCTTAACGTTTCTTTAAATTCAGATGCCCTTAATTCTTATTTTGTCAGTAGACATGTCGCGCGACACCTTAGTACAGTTCCCTTGATTTTGAATAAGTTGTCTTGTTAATTTTATTTTATTTACAGTCGATGTCATTATCTTAATTTGTATCTTGGTCTTCATATTGTTCACTTGGCTGAAAATATTTTCGCAATCTGCATTACTGTGAGAAAGACATAGAACGTCCAGAGTAAACATTTATTTACAAATTTAATTCACAAATAAACACCTATTCAGAAATTATTTCTCTCAAAACCGTAACAAATGTTACATTTCACTTACAACCATTTGCCGTATTTTTTGATACGGCATTGAAAGGCCTGCCGTATACCGTATTATGAGAAAAAAAAACGTGGATTACCGTATTTTACGGCAATTGCCGTATCAATAACAACACTGCAGTTGACAGAAGATTCTTTTTATTTTGTGATTATTTTAAGGGCTTAAAGCGAGTCCATACAGCCAACTCTTGTTGTGCTGTTTTAATTGCAATTTGCAATATACAGGGTGCAGATTTCAATACGAGCGGAATTTATAAAAACAGCTCATGATCGCATATAGAACGAGCACCAAGAATCAAATAATTAAAAAAAAAAACTGAAATTTTAAGCGAATATTTTGTGTTAAACCCTTACTGCACTGTGGCGCGTTAGATACTGCAAACTGCACTGTACGCAAAGCACGGGGCGAATCGCGTAGACAAGCGGTAGGTAGGTACCACAGAGTACCTTTTTGTAGGTACCTACCTACTAACTTGTCGTCATTGCTAGCTTAACTATTGGTTTAGGGTGTAGGACAAGCACAGTAAAACACTTGTTAACTGTTCAATGGTCTATAATGAAGTAAAGGTAGGAGAATGATGTTCGAGTGAACAATTGATTGAACAAATGAGCGATTTTATTAACTGAAGTAGAACTTGGATTTTTGTAATATACCAACATTAACTCTCTTTATCTGCCATCTGCGTTATTCCCGAATGTGTAAATAGCTATTTGTAAAGGAACCGATTTCACGTGCTTGGTTTAGTTAATTACAAATTTCCTTTCCTACTTCAATCGGGATAAGGACTGACAAACATACCTAAGTACCAAAGGGCGATCAATCGGGAACCGATATACGAACCTCAAACTTACACTAGGTACCTATCTGTGTATCTTAATCCCTCGATCGTGAGTTATTCCAGACACAATTGAAATCAATTGTTATCGCGGCAGGCGCCTGCCGCCTGGGCGTTGAGGGATTAATCTAGGTCAACCTAAAAATTAAGTGTTTTTATTGCTTAATGACCAGGTCATCTGGTCGATCACGATTTGAGCCTTCAGTCGGGAATCGAACCTGAATCTATTTGGATCTTAAAAATTTTTTAAATTAATATTAGTTTTAATTGTTTGATGAGCAAAAGTCGTCGTGCAGGAAATCGAACCCTGAGCTTTCATGTTAATTTAGCCTAACCCTTTTTAAAAATTAAAAATACTAGATTATTAAATGACGTGAGTGTGCAGTACTTTCGACGTAGTTAAAATTTTGGAATCAACTTATTGACAACGATGTACCTATACCTAGTTTAATACCTAGCTATAATGATACCTAGAAATACCTAGTTTTTTGGACACTTATATTTACACTAACCTCAAAAAAGCATTGTCATCATCATCATCACATCAGCCGAACGACGCCCACTGCTGGGCATAGGCCTCCCCCAAGGATCTCCACAACGATCGGTCCTGTGCTGTCCGCATCCAGCGGCTTCCCGCGACCTTGATCAGATCGTCGGTCCACCTTGTAGGGGGCCTGCCCACGGAACGTCGTCCGGCACGCGGTCGCCATTCGAGAACCTTTCCGCCCCAACGGCCATCGGTTCTCCGCGCTATGTGTCCCGCCCACTGCCACTTCAGCGATGCAATCCTTCGAGCGATGTCGGTTGTTTTAGTTCTCCTGCGGATCTCATCATTTCTGATTCGATCGAGTAGGGAAATACCAAGCATCGCTCTCTCCATTGCTCGCTGGGTGATCTTGAGCCTTCTTATGAGACCCATAGTAAACGACCACGTCTCACTCCCATAGGTCATTACTGGCAACACACACTGGTCAAAGACTTTCGTCTTGAGACACTGAGTGAGAGACATGCCGTGTAGTGCCGGCACATAAAAAGAATAGCACTACCCCCTCTCTTCCCGTGGGTGTCGTAAGAGCCGACAGAGAGAAAACTGCCATCAGGAGATGGGCAGCAGCGTCTCCTAGAAGCAGCAGGCCATACTGAGATCGCCAACCCGCCTGCCAAGCGTGGCGATTATGGCAAACCCCCCCCAAATATGAATACACCACAAAAAATTCGGCCCCCAGTCCCTGGCGGCCCCGCTAGTCCTAGCTATGGCAGCGGCTATGGTAACGGCGGGGCAGGGGGTGCTAAGAATCCCCGGGTAAGATCCGGCTGCCAACAACGACGACTCGACCTGGCAACATATAACACGCGCACACTGAGGCTTGACGCGAAGCTCGTAGAGTTGGAAGAAGCAATTGGTAAGTTACATTGGGATATCATTGGGCTATCTGAAGTCCGAAGAGAGGGAGAGGACTCGATAACCCTGCAATCCGGTAACTTACTATATTACCGGGAGGGCGACCAACAGTCCCTAGGTGGTGTCGGGTTCATCGTCCACAAGTCCCTTGTCAACAACGTGATTACTATCGGAAGTGTTTCGAGCAGGGTAGCGTACCTGATACTCAGAATATCGAAACGATATTCGCTGAATGTCATTCAGGTTTACGCTCCGACCTCGAAACACGACGATGTCGAAGTGGAGGCTATGTATGAGGAGATCTCTAAAGCCATGCATAGCTTTAAAACCCACTACACGGTTGTGATGGGGGATTTCAACGCGAAGTTGGGGCAACGTTGCGGTAATGAGTTGAGAATGGGGAAATTTGGATTTGGGCAACGGAACAAAAGGGGTCAGATGCTGGCAGACTTCATGGAGAGGGAGAACCTCTTTATGATGAACTCTTTCTTCAAGAAGCCCGTAAGCCGCAAATGGACCTGGATCAGCCCGGACGGTAAAGTCAAAAATGAGATCGATTTTATCATGTCAACGAAGAAGCACATATTCGATGATGTCGCTGTGATCAACGCTGTTAAGACAGGAAGCGATCACCGCATGGTCAGAGGCACATTGAATATCGACGTAAAGCTTGAAAGAGCGCGACTGATAAAATCCACGCTCCGACCAATACCGGCTCAAATTCAAAACCCCGAGTGTTTTCAGCTCGAGCTTCAAAACCGTTTCGAAGCCCTTGAGACCAGCATCGATGTGGACGATCTATACAACATGGTGGTGGATACTGTCCGTACGGTAGGGTCTAAGTACTTTAAAACCCGCCGTCCCAAATCAAAGAAACTCTCCAGTCAGACTCTCCTACTCATGGATCAGAGAAACGAAATGAGGCTACAGAACTCAGCGGATGCCCATCGCTATCGGCAACTCAATAGACAGATATCGAAGTCTTTGAAGAGCGACCTTCGTCAATTTAATACCCGACGTATTAAAGAGGCCATTGAGCGGAACAAAGGCTCCAAAGTGTTCGCCAGAGATCTGTCTATTGGGCAAAGCCAATTGACGAGGCTGAAAACTGAGACAGGTAGCATCATTACGTCAACACCTGAAATCCTGAGGGAGATTGAGAGTTTCTATGGACAGTTATACTCCACGAAAACACCTGTTGAAAGCAAGGCTAAAGACCCTAGAGCCAAGCTTACCCGACACTATTCTGAAGATATCCCGGACGTCAGCCTGTGCGAGATTAGAATGGCTCTCAAGCAGCTTAAAAACAACAAGGCGGCGGGTGATGACGGAATCACAACAGAGCTCCTTAGAGCGGGCGGGAGACGCTATTTCTCCGAAACTGTTCACAGCTGCGTTGGAGGATATTTTCAAGCTTCTGGACTGGAAAGGACGCGGCATCAACATCAATGGCGAATACCTAACACACCTGCGATTTGCCGATGATGTAGTTCTTATGGCTGAGACCTTGGAAGACCTGAACATTATGCTCGAAGATCTCGGTAATGCTTCTCAAAGAGTGGGTCTTAGGATGAACATGGACAAGACAAAAATCATGTTAAATGCCCATGTTGCACCCGCTCCAGTTAACGTTGGGAACATTGCACTCGAAGTTGTTGACCACTATGTTTACCTGGGACAGATAGTCCAGTTAGGTAAGTCCAACTTCGAGAAAGAGATCTCTCGTCGAATCCAGCTCGGATGGGCAGCGTTCGGGAAGCTCCGGCATATAATCGCGTCCGAAATACCTCAGTGTCTCAAGACAAAAACATTGTAGTGTCAACTTATTTATTTTCAACGATTTATCTTAATAGGTACCTAGATTTTGTACACTTTTATTTTCACTAACCTTAATTAATCTTTAAAGTGGCCACCAGACTGAGCAATACATAGTCTAGTACGGCACGGCGTTTGGTGGTCCTTTTCAAACTGTTCAACACAACACAATTTTGTTTCACTGTCTAGAATGCACTCACTATTGTTTGTTTTAAGTCGTCAACACTTGTCGATTCTTCAGTGTACGCTAATCGTTTTAGATCACCTCACAAATAAAAGTCCGAGGGCGTAAAGTCTGGGGACCGTGGTGGCCAATGCACCGGTCCACCGCGCCCGATCAACTGATTTCCAAATTCACGATTTAAATAGTCTAGCACTTTAAAACCATAATGAGGCGGTGCTCCATCGTGCTGGTAAATTAAGTTGGAATGGAAATACAAAGGCATCTCTTCCAACATCTCGTCTTTATTACAACGTTTTCAAACAGTTCCTAGGTAGTATGTAGCATTGGTGAGGCGGCCTTCGATGAAGTAAGGTCCCAACAGCTGATCCCCTACTATCCCAGCCCACAAACTGACACTAAAAGCCGGCGCTCTGGTGCTCGCTCTCGGTTTCCTCTCAACTCTCAAAGTAGTCCAAGATATCTTCTTGCAGTCTTACATCAAGAAGACCGATACGGCCTTCCCGACTTTGAGCGTTCATGGAACTGTTCATGATCATAAAGTCTCTGCGTTGCCGGGAGCATGACTGTTCTCGAGGGTCGTGGACGATTTGGGAATGACTCACTAAACATCCTAAATAGCTTCACTCAAATTAACATTTCAACTAGCTTAACGTTGGAATAATATTGCGTCATTTTCGCAAAAACACGGACGGACAACTCCGGACAAGTTGCTTACGTGATGATTTCGTCACAACTGACCGCGTGAACGAGAGTAACTAGGGCGGGCGGCACGGCACAAAGAGATGCCGCCGCTTGTCGGCTTCTTTCGGCGCGGCTACTGGTCGGCGCGTACGCGCTAAACACAAAGAATGCGGTACCTTTGTACTTTGAAGGTATCGTTTGTTCGCACGCTTGGCGCCGCGCAAGCGGCGTTAATGTTAGTGACGGGGTCCTACTACGCAAATCGAAGGGTCTCCTTTGAAAACCATGATTATTTATTAAATAAAAAAAAAAAATTCGAACTCATTTTTTTATTGATTTATGATCAGTACAAGGTACATAATCACCTCTGAAAATACCGCTCGTATTGAAAACCACACCCTGTATACATACATTGTCTTAATTATTTACAAAAAGTTGTTATATTGTACGTTATTGCTATTGTAGTTGATCTTGTAAGTTACAACGTTATCATCCTTGACCTTAACCTTACTTTTTAGGATTATTACAAGTAAGACTTATGTCAAAACACTTGCTTCGCCATAATATAAAAGAAGAAGAAGAGTTAGTCGTTGACATTTAGGTCGAATGAATGGACTATGTCTAAAGCCTTGAAACATTAAAAAAAGTCACCAAAAGTCACTGACTGACAGTGACATTTATACTATTGACAATTTGACACACAATATTCACGACTTTACGTTCAAGGCTCAAGGTCAGTTAAATTATTACAGTGCTCAGTGCTGTTACATCATCGATTTGATAGCCTTATAGCTATCGCCAGAACAGTTCGCTTAACATTTCCCGTTCGATTTAGGTTTTCATTCAGTTGCCCATCGGAGTCTCTACTTAGCAGACGGCTAGTGAACTTAGCACGATGTCAACAGCCGGTAAAGTGATAAAATGCCAAGCCGCCGTCGCCTGGGAAGCCGGCAAGCCTTTATCAATCGAAGAGATCGAAGTAGACCCGCCGAAAGCGGGCGAAGTTCGTGTTAAGATTACTGCCACTGGCGTGTGCCATACCGACTCGTACACTCTGTCTGGAAAGGATCCGGAAGGTGTCTTTCCTGTAATTCTCGGTCACGAAGGCGGCGGCATCGTCGAGAGCATCGGTGAAGGCGTGACTTCAGTAAAGCCAGGCGATCACGTTGTTCCATTGTACGTACCCCAGTGTAAGACATGTAAATTCTGCCTTAACCCGAAAACCAACCTTTGTCAGAAAGTGCGTGTGACGCAGGGGCAAGGATTCATGCCAGATGGTACTAGGCGATTCCGTTGCAAGGGAAAGGAACTATTTCACTTTATGGGATGTTCAACATTCAGCGAATACACTGTCGTTCTAGAAATTTCTCTATGCAAAGTGGCAGACACAGCTCCATTAGATAAGGTGTGCCTGCTGGGTTGCGGAATCCCAACTGGATACGGAGCAGCCCTAAACACTGCCAAAGTGGAGCCAGGCTCTAACTGTGCCATCTTTGGGCTTGGAGCAGTAGGTTTAGCAGTTGCATTAGGATGCAAGGCAGCTGGAGCCAAGAGAATCATTGGAGTAGACATCAATCCTGACAAGTTTGAGGTAGCCAAAAAGTTTGGAGTCAATGAGTTTGTTAACCCGAAAGATTATGATAAACCAATTCAGGAGGTGCTGGTCGGTCTTACTGATGGTGGGCTGGACTATACATTTGAGTGCATTGGTAATGTAAACACGATGAGAGCAGCGCTAGAGGCCTGCCACAAGGGCTGGGGTGTGTCGGTCATCATTGGAGTGGCTGCTGCTGGTGAAGAGATCTCGACTCGTCCATTCCAGCTGGTCACTGGGCGGACATGGAAAGGAACGGCTTTTGGAGGGTACAAGAGCCGTGACAGTGTGCCTAAACTTGTTGATGAGTACCTGTCCAAAAAACTACCTATTGACAGCTTTGTGACCCACAATGTCCCACTAAAGGAGATCAATGAAGCGTTCCATTTGATGCACACGGGTCAGTCCATCAGGGCTGTGGTCCATTTCTAACTTTTTGTTTATGTTTCAATATTTTATATAATTTAATAAGCATTTATGTAAGTATCAATGTTCAAATTTGTATTTCTGGATAGTTTTAAATGCAACTGCATTTAAAAGATGTTCCAATTATATATATTTTTAAAATTTTGCTCTTTATTTTAACTGGCAACCTGGTTAGCAAAAGGTGAAGAAGCTAAAATTCACTTTAGAAGATAACAAGTAAATTTTTAATACTTGGACACTATGCAAAGACACAAAATTGTATGTATATAAATGCATAATTATTTGTTTAAAATAAGGTTTTTTTTTTCTTAAAAAAATAACAGTATTTTATAGATAATCACTTGTAGACTTTTGTCCAGACACAATTAAAATGGGGACAACTCCCCCCAAAAAGTCTACAAGTGTTTATACAAGCTTTTCGCCCGCAACTCTACACTAAACGCGTGAACTACACTTTATATAGCGCGCGCGGAGACTTGGGCCCAAAAGTGGGATACCAAATGGCCTAAAATACTTCTAATTCCGCCAAGAATATGTGTACAAACTTTCATGATGATCGGTTTCGTAGATTTCGCGTGAAAGTGTAACAAGCAAACACATTCATATTCAGGCCCGCCGCAACGCCGGGCGTGCAACGCGTGCACCGCACGCGGGCGGCACGTCCAGGAGGGCGGCAAATCGAGCGACTCATCACGTAATTCAAGTCATAATATCCACCCCATCTGAAGTATAGGGAAAAGGGAACGTGCAGGAACTATAGGTGGCAGCATGGTGGCAGCCAATGATATTACATAAAATATCATTGGTGGCAGCACTAAACGACGAAAGAGACAATTTGTGTGGATAGTAAAGGAAACTTGCCAAATCTGTCATTATGTATGTTGTCAACAAAATAATCTCTTGAAATATAATTATTTTTGAATTTAATATCCCTAAGTGTTAAAATATGGGTTTTGGTCAGTGTAGGAATCACACATTTGCCACCCCTACTGACCTCTAAAATTAGATACACTGTTTACTATAGCATAAATTCCTTTTTTTTACAACTTTTTCGGTTCATTATTAAGGTAACAAAAAATAAAATTTTGTTTTTACTGCTCTAATTAAAATTTTTTGGGCCCTTTTTGCCGCTCCCCTAATTGTGCCGCCCTAAGCTTCAGCATTTTCAGCTTCTATGGTAAATCCAGCACTGGTTCGAACTTAATAACGTTTACTGATTTCTTGACCTCTGGTATGGATGCAGGAGGGGAAGTTCATGCTGTTTTCACCGACTACTGCAAAGCTTTTGATCTGATAGACCACTCAATACTCCTAAATAAGCTACTGTCAGCCGGAATACACGGTAATCTTTTCAGGTGGTTCACCTCCTACATAGAGAACCGAAGTCAAGCAGTAGCTACCAATGGTTACTGCTCCAAGTGGAATTTCGTCCCTTCTGGTGTCCCTCAAGGTTCGCTTTTAGGACCCTTACTGTTTAATATTTTCATCAACGACGTGTCTAGCTGTTTTCTCAATTCAAAATTTTTATTATACGCAGATGACATGAAAATATATAAACAGATAAACAGTGTCAATGATTGTAATTTACTTCAGCTTGATCTTGATAGATTTGAAGAGTATTGTAATAAGAATAAATTAGATTTAAATATTTCAAAGTGTTTTAGTATATGTTTCAGTCGTAAACTCAATACAACAGAATATACATACTCGCTCAAAAGGACGGGATTAAAAAATGTTGACGAAATTCGGGACTTGGGCGTGACTCACGACTCTAAATTAACTTACGAGACTCACGTTGAGCAAATAGTCAAGAAAGCTACCAGGTTACTAGGTTTCATAATGCGTTCTTGCTCTCAATTTCAAAATCTGAAAGTTGCTAAGCTCTTATATTGCACATATGTGCGCAGCATCCTCGAGTATAGCTCACAGGTTTGGAACCCACAGTATGATGTCTACATTGATAAAATAGAATGTATACAGCGTAAGTTCATGAGATTTTTGCAGTACAAGAGCAGAACCTACATGGAAAACTATGAACACAGGTGCAATAAACATCACACTCTACCGCTGCTCGAGAGAAGAAATATTGCAGATTTAGTACTGCTTTTTAAAATAGCTCAATCAAAAATAGATTCTCCACACCTCCTTTCTTTAATAAATCTCAGAGTACCGCACCGAACCCTGAGGAGGCCTGCGGCTCTTTTCATCCCACACAGTGCTACGAAATATAGGCAGAACTCTTTTTTTATTAGGGCTCCTAACGTGTTGAATGCTATGGCCGATGACCTCGAACTAGACTTATTTAACACTAGTGTCTGTTCACTCAAAAAGCGTTTGTCAAAGAGATGGTTTGAAGCGGTGCACTGACTGGATAGTTCCTACGACTTCTTTTTTACTTGGTTGATTTTTGTCCCATGTCGTTTGTTATTCCTAAGTTACTTTAATATGTACAAGCCATACTTAGAATTTATATGTGAAAACACGTGAATGGTTTTTAGATACAATTCTAGTGAGTAATTTAGTCATAAGATACTGTAGTGTTTTCCAAATAAAATAAAATAAAAATAAAATTAAGTCGTCTATACGTCAGCGTGGTCAAAATATATCGTAACTTCTTGTAAAATTTTGTAAATGACAATAGATAGATCCGAATTGGCGACACAGTTGGCAGCATCTTCGTTCACACTGCCATCTATAATTATTGGAACCCGTTAAAACAAAGATGAATTTTGCAGGAAACCATAATCTACAAACCCTTTTACAATATCTTTTTACCAATGATTTAATTTCTACATTTCCGAACACAGCAATAGCACTAAAAATACTTCTTACACTAGTACCGGTTTCAGTTGCAGCCGGCAAAAGAACATTTTCAAAATTAAAAATTTGTTTAAATACAAGAATTTTAATAGAAGATTTCGCAAGTGTAAAGCAAGAAAACTTAAAATGATTTTTTTTTATGGTTACTTTTCAACGTTTCTAATACTTATTATTCTATTCCTGACCAAGCCAAATCCAAGAACACCAAAATTATAAAAATCTGTCCAGCCGTTCTCGACTTCTAAGTGGTGTAACTAACACGACTTTCTTTTATATATGTATAGATTTGGTTCATTTCAAACTTTTTGGCGAATCACGGTAGATAGAGCGGTGCCAAGTCAAGTACCAACGCCACACCCGTATGCTCCATAGACTTGAGAGAAAAGCGCCCTTAACAATTTTTTCTCGTTTCCTCAAAGGATTAGTTAAAGCATAAGCCGCTCCCACAGCGTTCAGGCTGCAAAGTGTGCCAAACATTTGAATTTGGCGCTAAAATCCGCAAATAATTAATACATACTCTCAATAAAGTTCAAAAAACATAGCCCTCTTTGATTAAAATAAATGTTTTATTTTCGTTAAGCTGTTTTCTTTTTTTCCACCACTAGGAGAAATCTTCATTAATTATCCATTTTTTGATAAAACTTCGATTAACTAAGAAGTCATAGGGCGGCATAATCGGTATTGCACGCGGGCGACAAAACAGCTAGCGGCGGGCCTGTTCACATTTATAATATTAAGTAAGGATGTCAGTATTTAAACTTAAAACATTGTCTCAGGCAGGACTCGAACCCGCATCTCCTCGCATCCTCGCATGCTGGGTGCGGCGCTTTACTATTTAGCCACCGAGACACTACGTCATAGGCGTACATTTTTCAAGCATATTCTTATCACTGTAAGCCAGCGTTGTTTCATCAAATGTTAGGAGTTTGCACCTTTAACACCCGAAAGAAATATCTTTGCAGATGTTGACAGTAGCTTAAGATGAAACAACTATTTAAATCTATACTTATATTATAAAGCTGAAGAGTTTGTTTGTTTGTTTGTTTGAACGCGCTAATCTCTGGAAGTACTGGTTCGAATTGAAAAAATCTTTTTGTGTTGGATAGTCCATGTATCGAGGAAGGCTTTAGGATATATCACATCACGCTGCGACCAATAGGAGCGAAGCATTAGGAAAAAATGTTGCAAAAATAATCGCGATCATAAAAACAGAAATTGACGCGTACGAAGTTGCGGGGAACAGCTAGTACTTTCTAAGATATTTAAGCAATTTAATTGCAATTTTTACAGGGTGAAATTTTAACCACTTTCCAAATTTTGATATAGCAATCTACGAGGCAAAAAACAAATGACGTATTTTTTCTTTTGGAATAGCCCAGTACAATAATGTGAAGATAAAGCACTTTGAAAACGTCCGCCAAAAATTAAAAAAAATTGATAATACATCCTTGTAGCACTTTTTTTACGCGATGTGCATCTCATTTATTCATTACAATACTATTCATAAGTTTTTGTGTTTCCCTTTATACCATAACAGGTCTGGGACCGTAAACATTGGGAACTATATCGCGAAAAATATTTTCGGGTGACAACTTGATTTACATTTTTTACTTCATAAATAGGCTTTAAATACGATACTAAACGCATATAAAAATTTTGGAAAGTGGTTAAAATTTTATCCTGTATATTATCGAACCCGCACACTAAGTCACAGGCAACAGCTAGTAATGAATTCTTAAATAGCTAGTCCAAATAAGATGTTTTAATGCTAGTAATTGGTGGAATTATAACAATAATTTATGTTCATTTTATCACAGTCATTGTGACCCATGATATCAAATGAAAGAACAATTCGACGATAAATTATCAAATAACAAGATAACCGCTTGGAATATCTTAATTCCACCATAGTTACCTACCTACTGTTCGATAAAGCTAAAAGTTACTACGAGATTTCGTCCATGTTAATTTCCGATTTGAAGCTAGTAACCACTGAGCAAGTAATCAGTACGTTTTACTAGTAACCTTAGTAAAAAGTAGCCTTTAAGTTATTCCAGCTTGTAAACAAGCTTCTCGTAAAAGACGTTTTGTTGGCGTGATTAAGTAAAACATCCACACTATCACATATTTTATGATATATATTTTTTTTATTTATTTATTTATTAGACAAACAGTGTTTTACATTTAAATATACAGTGTCCCACTAAACTATTTAGATTCATCATCCTCGTCATCATCTCAGCCAAAGTAAGATTAGTAAATTTAAAATAAATGGCTAGGAGAGCACACACGAGCGACAGTATTTCGGCGACTGATTGCGAGTTGCGACATATGACGATCGATCGGCAACAGTCGCTGATGATCGCCGATGACATGCTTTCAAACGAAACTTGTGCTTGTCTCCGAGTTGAGGACTATGCCCTATAAGAGGATGGCGGGAATTGTAGTTGATGAAGAGTAATGTATGTTATCTAAAGGCACTACGGTTGAATTTGCGATGGTAGTGGTTTTAGTATGCTGCTATTTTAGGGACCAATGTCATTGCAATTTCAGCCGTAGTGTGAACAGATATAAAATACATTTATATTCGTCATTTAAAAATCTTTACACTTACAGTGAATGCGCGTATTTTAGGGTCGCTAATTATGCGTCTGGAAACTCGTTAGCAATTTTTAATGGCGTCGGTAGTTATGATGACCGTTCGCCTACGTATGTCGCAAGGAGGCGCTGTGAACTCTTCGACAAAGGTGAAAATCACTTGATGCATAGGATGACTGCCACGGTGTAAGCATCAGGAATAAGCTCTATCGTTGTTACACCGGTAGCTCTACTATTGTTAGTTACACTGCGAATGGTAGATCTTGATAATCATCATCGTCAAAAACCATCATCATAGCTGGAGAAAGGCCTCCTCTTCAAAATGATAATTTCGACATAATAATAGGGGTTAAAGTATGAAATTGCCGATTATTATCCCACTTTTTATTTTGTTTATAGCTCTTAAGTATAGTCATATTATTGCGTAATTCTTTTTGTATTGTATCATAAACTAAATAAAGTAACTTTTGACAAAAAAAAAAGGCACTAGCCTATTACTTCAAAGGAAGTCGTTGAAAAGACCCCTTACAATGTGTCAGCTGACCTTCTTGCTTCAATTAAGTATATTTGTATTATGTACTTTGATTTTCAGAAATTTAAATACTATAATGCGTAGCTTTATAACAATCTAACTTTCACCTTTAATTGCATCGAAAAAGGTTCAGGCGTTTTTAAAAAAACTAAAAAATTGTTAGTATGGATAATGACTTTTCTCGATTTCGTCCATACAAAACGGCAATTTCATACTTTAACCCCTAATATTGGCAGACGGGTTCAGACAGAAGTGTAAACTAAACTGTTTGTACCGAACCGAATAGTGGTTCAAAATATATTAAATAAATATTACGTCATCCTACCCAATAGTGTATCACTAAATAGTGCTAATGAATTGTCTACAATGGAATAATATTTAAATTACATTTATGTGCCTACCTACTTACATAATGTACTTGTTTATTACAAGTAAATCGAACTTGTCACAAATATTACACAGGTACATGTTCATGTCAAAGTATAATACTTACGGGTGTACGAATGGCTTATTTTACTACCTTCTAAGAAAATAAAAGTTTACTACGAAGAGAGACACAATCTAAAATAGATTTCAATGCATGTGGCATTGAAATCAAATAACTATAACTAAAAAACTAATAACTTAATTATGATTTATAAATAGTGTAATCCATGTACAGACAACGGCAGATCATCCTACCCAAAAAGTTAAAGTTTACGTCCATAGTAATTCGCGTATTAAATCTGTTCCGAGCAATCCAAAACTGCATACGTTGACAAGTTTCACTGATAAGCAAAACAAAAGATGCGAAATAGCACGCAAATGAAAGAGACGGTTATAATTTTTAACTATTACCGCTCGTGATTACGCTCGTCGTAGACTCTGCATAACGTCCTAATTAGGACGCATTTGAGTCTTGCTTATAACATGTCTGCTTCGTTTTAATGTAATATCATTGGATATAAATGATACACTACAGTTCATAAAACTAACTACAAAACGCGAAATATCTCAGATATCGATTTTATCAATTAACTTCAAGTTGAACATCGACTGGGGAAATGACATTCACTGTAAGTACTAATAAAAATCTGGCTAAAATATCATCAAATTTATTTCCATAACAAAATATACATTCAATTCATTTACTTACATATTTAATAATATCACAAAATATTTTACAATAACAATATAGTTTTATAATGAGAATAAAATTATTATTGCATACTCACTCGGATGTGATTTGTTTGTAATATTCGACGTAGCTGTCGCATTGTTCTCCTGAAACAAAGATTTTACTTTAATAATATATACGGATTTTACTTAGCGCTTATTTTGGTTGAAACCCGGCGTTTCGAAAACTTTACAGCGTTCATGGTCACGGTCAATATCCGTAAACTCAAGAAAACAGTACATTGTTAGACTTCAGTTATTGTGTCCAACAGTTTTGCTAAAGCTTGGAGTGTTTCGGACTTTACCGTGACATTTATATCTACGAGTTAGCACATACGTGTTTCTTTTTTTTTTTTTTTTTTTTTAATTGGCTTACACGGCTTGTGCATCGCCACAACAGGTGAAAGGTAGGGAATCATTTATTAAAAAGGAAAACAAACCGGGAATCTATAAAGGATCAGGAAGGAAGAAAAGGTTACTGGATAGAAAAATATATAATTGTCTACATAAACACTATAATATATACATAAGTAGCAATTTTAAATTTTAATCTTATTTTTTGTTAAGAAATTAGATAAACATTGATAAACAGAATAATCGTTAGATGATAATAAACATGATACATTAGTTGGAAAAGGAACACTGAGAGATACAAGAGAGATGATAAAGGAGGAGCGGTCATATTTAGGACAGAAAAACAATAGATGATTTAAATCGCCCACTTCATCCCCGCAACCACATTTGTCACTGTCTACAATTTTAAGTTTTGCCAAATGGAATGGTAGGCAGACATGACCCAATCTCATACGAATGATACAACTAGTACTGACCTTGTCTAGCTTGGACTTGAAAAACCAGGGTTTGGTAGGAATAACAGGTTGGATGTTTCTATAATATTTCCCTTTGGTTAGATCTTTATCATTCCAGATTATTTCCCAGGATTTATTTAGATAAAGTTTGGGAAGAGACAGTAGATCGTGACAATAGTTTTTGTAAGGGAAACAATCACCGTCGATTATTGCATCAGAAGCTAGAACATCAGCCTTTTCATTTCCTGGAATACCACTGTGACCAGGAATCCATCCAAAAGATATTTTAAGACCATTTAGTGAGCAATTATATAGTAATCTTCTACAATCCATGATTATAGGATAAAAGGTGTTGGATTTGAAAGGAAATTTAGCAAGACATTGAAGAGCGCTTTTAGAGTCCGTGAAAATAATAGTTTTTTGTAATTTCATAATAAAAATGTATTCAAGGGATTTAAAAAGACCAAAACATTCAGCTGTAAAGACAGAGGTTTCGGGGGGTAATTTTATTTTTTGAATAATATACTGTTTATGGTAAACTCCTATGCCTACATCAGAATTAGTTGAACGTTTGGAGGCATCCGAATACACATGATGCCAATCAAACCAATCTTTGTTGATTATGTAATTAAAACTCGATTGGGCATTACTGTCTCCGCTACAAATACCTAAATCAAAATGAATATCTGGAGAGTATAGTAACTCTTCATACTCTACACTAAATAATGGAAGATAAGAAGATTTATGAGTAGGAGCTTCAAGAGATATAAATTTACGATAGCTGACAATAAGACATGGACAAGATTTATAACGCCAATATGGAGCAGAATCTACATATTCCGATAATTTATGGAGCTTGAATCGGAGTGGGTGATGTGCAAATTGAAGAGCACGGAATAAAAATCTATCTGACAGGTATTGCCGCCGAAGTTTCAGTGGAGGGTCTACACATTCAACTTGAAGAGCATTGACGGGGCTTGATTTCATAGCACCCGTTATCAATCTGAGGCTCTTACTTTGGACTAAATCTAATTTACGAGTGCCAATAACGTTACTAGGCTCCAGAAAGTATGTCCCATAATCAAGAATGCTTCTAACTAGAGCATTATATAAAAGTTTCAAACAAAATGGATGGGCACCCCACCACACTCCGGATAAGCATCTAAGAATATTGAGATTTTTTTCACATTTATCACTGATATAGTAAAAATGGGGAATGCCTGTCATTTTAGAATCTAAGATTACTCTCAAGAATTTGGCCTGGTTTTTAACAGGGAGTTGAATATTATTGAAATAAACGCTGATTGGAGGAAGTAATCGCAATCTGGAAAATAATACTACTGAGCTTTTAGATGGAGATAAGCTAAGTCCATTATTATCTAACCATGACTTCAACATAGTAAGTGAGGAAGATAGAGATTTACATAAAGATTGTATATTACTACCAGAAATATAAATCAACAAGTCATCAGCATACTGCAATATGTTAGCTGTATTATTTATAGAAGATTCTAGATCGAAGCTGTAAATGTTAAACAATAATGGACTTAAGACAGAACCTTGAGGAATACCTTTATATAATATTCTAGATGTAGTTATGTTGTCTTGAATTACATTTATAGAACGTTCGTTAAGAATATTTATGATGAAATTAACTAACATATTAGGAACATGAAGCTGATAGAGTTTATTTCGAAGAACTGATATTAAAACGTTTATGCTGCTGATATATCTATAAATGCCGAAAGAACAGACTCATTACATGAAAAGGCAAGCCGAATATCTGTACAAAAAATACCTATACTATCTGAACAACTTTTTCCTTTTCTGAACCCGTACTGACTGTTACTCAGTAGACCTTTACTTTCAATGAACCACTCTAAACGGTTTTTTACCAGATGTTCAGCTAGTTTCATAAGAACAGATGAAAGTGCAATTGGTCTATAGGAATTAGGGTCATTGGAAGGATTATGTGGTTTTAATAGTGGAATCACTTCTTGTGATTTCCATGAGTGGGGCACACAACCTGAAGTCATGATAGAATTAATTAGATTTAGGTAATATACCAAACTGGATTTACTTAGGTTGCTGAAAAATGAGTAAGGGATTCCATCACTGTCAGGAGCAGAGTCTTTGACATACGATAAAATTCCTTCCAGCTCGGGTAGGGAAAAAGGAGCACTAAGGTCTGTATGGTCAATGTCAGTAAAATACACTGCATCATTTATAAAACCAATATCTTCAGGAACATAAGGAGGTGCTAATTTATCTAAAAATTGGTCAAGTAATGGAGTATGAAGAGTAGGAGGATGTGATTTTTTAAAAGCTGATCTGAATTGTTTAATCTTTGACCAAACAACAGACGGGGAAATATCAGGTGAGATGGAAACACAAAAGTTTTTCCACCCTTCCCATTTCTTGCATTTTAATAATTTTCTGGTGCTGGTAATAATTTCAGACAAAGAATTAAAATTTTCTTCAGTCGAGAGAGAATTATATTTCATCTCAGCTTCTTTTCTTTTTCTAACAGCATCTGAACACTCACTGTCCCACCAAGGCGGTGATGGAATTTTGTTAGTATTGCCTCTTTTGATAGGAAAAACTTGGTTAGCAGTATTAATTAAAAGTGAGGCCAGAGCTTCTGCACATTCAGACTGGTTGTCTTCATTAATAACAGGTAGTGATGGGATACCCTGCTCTACCTTTTCTTTAAATAAACACCAATCAGCGTTATCAAGTTTATACTTCATGCGGGGTGTACGTATATTCTGATGCTTATTGTTATCCGGAAAATCAATAATTATCGGAAAATGGTCACTACCAAAAGTTATTGGGAACGTTGACCATGATAACAAGGATGCTAGATTAGGAGAACAGAGAGACAAGTCAGGAACACTTTTTCCTTCATGAGGAGGAGTCCTACGGGTGGCAGCACCAGTGTTTAATATACACAATGGAACGTTGTCTATGATATCCAAAACTCTATTGCCATAACAATTAGAACTGTCACTACCCCAAGACTGATGTTGAGCATTAAAATCTCCTAATATTAGAACAGGCTTAGGGAGATCATTAATAATTCTTTCTATATCATCATAAACCTGTGAGTAGGGGTGAGGTATATAAATTGACACAAAGGTAATATTTTTTAATTTAACTGCAATGATAGAAAAACCGGCGCTATGTTGAGGGATTGGTATATGAGAATATGGTACAGTATGACTTATAAGTAAAGCTACACCACTATATCCATCACTACGGTCCTCTCTAACACAAGAATAATTTGGAACTTTAAAATTGGAAACTGGCTGAAGCCATGTTTCCTGGAGGGCAACAATAAATGGATTAAATTTATTAATTAAATATAAAAGATCACTTTTTCTAATTTGTATGCTGCGGCAATTCCACTGAATTGCTGAGGCTCTCTGTTTCGTTCTGTAAATGTCTTGTCAATAAACTATCTGTGATAGTGGCTGCGTTGGACGGTAGAGAAACAAAGTTAGACTGAGAAAGAGAGTTTATAAGGGCAATTATCAATTCCTTTACAGATAGATTGGTTAAGTCTTGTCTTTCATTGCTATTAATTAAAATACTTTTACTTGGTGATATAGGGGAGTTGTACCCCTTGACAAGGTCATTATGAGTAGAACGGTCATAACCTTTTTCTAATCTAGGTGGTGTCCTCGGTTTAAGGAAGACAGTTTTCTTATATGACGTTTTGTCAGGATTGTAGTTGTTTGACATAATATCTAAAGAAAAATTAGAATTTTTAGAAGGTGCTGAAACTAATACATCTGCATATGATTTGCTACTGGGGGGTGTAATTTGAGAGCTTCAGCATATGTTATGCAACTTTTTGCCATAGATTCTTTAATATTCCTTTGCCTCAAAAATTCAGGGCATGCCTTACTATTAGCCATATGGAGACCAGAACACAAGCAACATCTTATGCTCTCCTCATCTACTGAACAGGTTTCTCCTGAATGGCCCAAACCGCACTTGAAACATCTGGGTGTAGAACGACATTGAACTTATCATGTCCATATCGGCAGCAATGGAAACATTGTATCGTTGGGTAGATGTAAAGATCAACAGGCAATGAATTAAAACACATAAAAACTCTTTTAGGAAGAACCTGCCCATCAAATGTTAGTACAACTGTTTCTATGGGAATAAACTGAGAACTACCATTACTTGTTATTTTCCTTTTGAGTCGTCTCACTTTTAAAATAGAACCGCATCCTGTTGGTACTGATATATTACTGAGAATATCTTCATCAGACCAATCTGTTGGGACACCCCGAACCACACCCATACGAGTGACATTAAATGAGGGAATGAAGGCTTTATAATTTTTAATCTTTAAAGACCCGCTATCAAGAAAGTAATTAGCATCTTCAAATTTAGAGAAGGAAATGGATAGTCGGTTTCTGCCTATCTTTTTTAAACTTCCATCAATTATATTTCTAATATTATTCCTTTTCAGGAAAAAGCCAAATGATACAGGGTGCACAGTACAATTCTCATTAGGCTCAGATGGAACTTTTTGGACATGGACTACATAAGGAGCCAAATCCGAAGCTACATAACAAGGTCTAGCAACTGGGTTAGAAGAAGGATTAGCAGTTGTAGACATCGACAAATTGGCTGTTGAGGTTGAAGTGGAAGTGATTGGTTTGTGAAGTTCTGGTTCTTCGCTGACAAAATTTTCTACACACTTGCAATCAGAATCGTTTAATAAAGAAGTTTTATGGCGCCTTCTTTTCTTGTTGCAATGTTTGCAAATCTTTCTTACAGATGATCTCTTGCGTTTAGCATTATTAACGTTCGAATTAGAATCAGATACATCTGTAACTGATCCTTCAGTGTCCATATTGGAAGAAATAGTAACATAGTTAGATGCCGGTGGGACTGTCCCACCGGGATCGTGCGGCTCATCGTCCATTATACAAATACAAAGTTAAGACTTACCCAAATGAAGATAACTACACTACTATGATGATAAATATATATAGAATACACAATTTAAAACAATACTTCACTGCCCTGATCCTTTTTATACGTTTTAAAGTTAAAAACTGAAAAACCGAAAAAAAGACGTGCACCGAGACCGCTGATTCCCGCGCTTTTTTTCATACGCGTTTCTGTTAAATAAGATTATTATTTAAAAAAAAAACCCCTAAAGGCCATAGAATCAAACAAAAAGAGGTCGGTTCTTGTTTTGTCCTCCTTTTGTTTTAATGTGAGCTATTAAAATAAATATAAAACGTAGATCACTTATCACTCAGATGATTATCTTTGTAGGTACTTAATAAAATGCATTGAGATATTTAAATAAAAATTGATCTATTATTTCGTACTCAGTAGTTACGCAATCCGAAAATAAGCAAACACCTTCCATAATGTATTAATAAACATTTTCGACTTCAAGATAAATAATATTTTATCTTTTACTAGCCATCGCCCGCGACACCGTCTAAGTAAAACCAATTATTTCTTTTGACCAATCAATACATTACTACAAATAATAATCCAAATGCGAAAGTAACTGTCTGTCTGTTAAGTTAAATGAATAGGTCATACGCGATTCTGTATACTACTGCTGGGAACAGGATTCCATCGTGAATGTATAGAACGTGGACAGAGCCATGGACGAAAAGCTAGTTCTCTATAAGAAGAACCACAGATTTTTTATGATATTTTAGCAACTTAATTGCAATTATAATACCAATATTTAAACTTGTAAAAATATGCCTCAGGCGAGACTTAAACCAACATCTCAATGCATATAATTTAGCCCGCGAGACACTACGTCACATGTGTCATTTTGTTTTCTTATCACAAACTTAACATTTTACAGAGTTTACTGCAACCGAATCAATGATTTAAGTAAAGGTAAATCCGTTCAGATCAAAACATCAGGACGATAAATAAAAATTACATTTAAACTAGCTGACCCAGCAATTAATGTTGTTTTGCCATAAAAATGATTAAATTACTAAAATGGCTATTAAAAAATAGGATTAGGTGATAAAAGGGTAAAAATTTAGGGTTGTATGTATTTTTAATGCCACATTATAGAAAAATAAAAACTAAAAATCTTGTCCAAAAATTAATAAAAATTGTTAAGGGTGAACAACACTTATCACTTTATCACTTAGGGGTATGAAAAATAGATAGTAGCCGATTCTTTGACCTACTGAATATGCATATAAAATTTGGTAAAAATCAGTAAAGCCGTTTCGGAGGAGTAAGGTACGAGTAACTAACATTGCGACACGAGAATTTTATATATAAGATATTAATAGGTTTTTTCTGTGGTAACACTGATTTTTTAAATCAAAACCTGAATTCATCCAAATCCTCTTACGTATTAATTATCCATAATCCCGATTCGTTCAGGTTCCGTGATGCCAAACAAACACACAAATATGTTTACCCCTCACCATACTTCTATAGATAATGCGTCGAGTATACTTAGTTATAGATAATTCGACCGGCATTTTTCGATAAGATAAACTGACCAACATACTTATTACAACGGTAATAAAGTAACATTTAAAGAATATTACACGTGTACATAGTGATATTTTATTTAATTATCGAAATATGAAAGTACCTGGGCCTAATTCGATTTATAGTTTTTTTTTTACTATGTTTTTTACGCACAACTCTTTATGCGGTTATTACACCAAGACGTTTTTATGTGTGCCCAGAGTTGGTATCTTTTATAATACAGGATGAAATTTTAACCACTTTACAAAATTTTTATAGGCGTTCAGTATCGTATTTAGAACCTAATTATGAAGTAAAAAATGTAAATCAAGTTGTCACCCAAAAATATTTTTCGCGATTTAGTTTTCAATTTTTACGGTCCTAGACCTGTTAAGGTATAAAGGGACAGTCAAAAACTTATGAATAGTATCTTAATAAATGATTGAGATGCGAATCGCGTAAAAAAAGTGTTGTTAGGCGGCTGATCTAAAATTTTAGATTTTTGGCGGACATTTTCTAAGTGCATTATCTTGACATTTTTGTACTGGGCTATACCAAAAGAAAAAATACGTCATTTGTTTTTTGTCTCATAGATTGATATATTAAAATTTGGAAGGTGGTTAAAATTTCAGCCTGTATATTGTAAATAGTACAACTATTAACAATTAATAATGAGGTAATAAGCAGAGGTAGCTGGTTTGATCAATCTCTTAGCTTCAATACACGAGTCAAACTGACTATCTCACCATTTTTATGTTAATGCTACGTGGGCTATACCTAGGTCGGTGCATGAGAAATTATTATCAAATTAATTTTTAATTCATATATTTTCCTCATTGCGTTTCCATCAATCATCCATCAATTTATACTAATAATATAAAGCTGAAGAGTTTGTTTGTTTGTTTGAACGCGCTAATCTCTGGAAGTACTGGTTCGAATTGAAAAAATCTTTTTGTGTTGGATAGTCCATTTATCGAGGAAGGCTTTAGGATATATCACATCACGCTGCGACCAATAGGAGCGAAGCATCAGTGAAAAATGTTGCAAAAATAATCGCGATCATAATAACAGAAATTGACGCGTACGAAGTCGCGGGGAACAGCTAGTATAATAAGAACTGTCCGATACAAAGTGACACCTAAATCCTCATTATTTGATTGATTGACGTTGATTTTATGTCACTGTCAACTTTATAACCAGGCCAAATTATGTCGGCTATAGTATGGATATTGATGTCCTGTTGTCACTGTTCGAAAAGGTTGTACTAAAAGTGTGCACTTAAATTTGGGAAACCTTTATGACACCGATTCTGAATTTTATTTTTTTACTAGCTGATCCGGCAAACGTTGTTTTGCCATAAAAATGATTAAATTACTAAAATGGCTATTAAAAAATAGGGGTTGGTGATAAAAGGGTAAAAATTTTGGATTGTATGTATTTTTAAATGCCACATTATAGAAAAATAAAAACAAAAATGTTGTCCAAAAATTGGTTTATACATTTCAATGATCACAGGTGATTTACGCGAGAACGTGGATCCTAGTCAAATGGGAGCGCCTTTTCTTGTTCCTCACTTTTATTTGGATTATTCCACTGACATATTATTATCAGATCATAAAAAGTATCAACTTACCTTCCAAGAAGTTCGTAGTCCCCCTGCTACGTAGGTTGCGGGCTTGTAGCGCGTGGTAGACGGCTACGAAGGCGGCGGGGTCGGGGCGGGCGGCCTGCAGTAGCTTGCGGGCGGAGGCCGCCCCCCACACTGCCCCTCCTACACCCCCCGCTTGGCGGGCAGCCCCCACCGCGGTAACCGGCTCATTCCAACTTAGCAGGATTTCTACTATATCCTGGTGGAGACGTGTGAAAGGTTAAGAGAGGTTATGATTATTTTTATGGGACTGATGTAAGAAAAAGTATTTGGCGTAATAAGTAATCCAGCAGTTGTTACGGTTTAGATACAAAACAATTAGATATATTATATTGACGACGACTTCTGTTGCGGAGAGGCATACACACCGGATTTTAAGGTGGATTCCCGGACGGGTCAATGTAGAAAAAAGATTTTTTCTACATTTTCACGGGTCTGGGTGTGGTAGTACCTTCGTTGTTTTTGATTTCTAAAATACGAGTGTTTTAAGTAGTTACTCAAATTGTGATTAAAACAATGTATGTGATAACTACTTTTAAACTTTGCGTTGCATAGTTATTTGAAACGATAACGGGAATTAAACGCGATCATACCTTATTATTTTGCCTGATACCTTATTATCTACCTTCCCCTCGGAGTGAGTGCATCGCTGTCCCCAGTCAGCCTGTGACCATGATCGGTGCAACCCGATCGAAACGTCAGGCAAAATAATAAGGTATGATCGCGTTTAATTCCCGTTATTGTTTCAAATAATGTATGTGATGTTTTCCACTTTTATTTATTTATTATTATATCGAGCACAGAGATTAAAAATTGCAAAAAATGGTGAAAATCAGTATTATTTCTGCACATAGGCCCTAGGACGCGCTTTTCCATGTTTCAATTTTGTATCAATCAATCCAATACAAATTCACAAGCTAAATCTTTACTTAATAGCTATTATAACTACGAAAGTAACTCAGTCTGTTTCTTACGCTTTCACGCTTTAACTACTGAACCTATTTTAATGAAATTCCGTGCAATGATGGGTACCTTGTTTCCTACTGCTTGGCACAAATTGCCCGCAAGCTGAGCTCTCACCTCGTGCCCCTTGAGCCGCCACATCATGTCGAGCGCGAGCTGCGCGGCGGCGGGGTCGAGGTGCCCCAGCGACAGCAGCTGGCGGGCGTCGGTAGGCAGCCGCAGCGCTCACCTCGTGCCCCTTGAGCCGCCACATCATGTCGAGCGCGAGCTGCGCGGCGGCGGGGTCGAGGTGCCCCAGCGACAGCAGCTGGCGGGCGTCGGTAGGCAGCCGCAGCGCTCACCTCGTGCCCCTTGAGCCGCCACATCATGTCGAGCGCGAGCTGCGCGGCGGCGGGGTCGAGGTGCCCCAGCGACAGCAGCTGGCGGGCGTCGGTAGGCAGCCGCAGCGCTCACCTCGTGCCCCTTGAGCCGCCACATCATGTCGAGCGCGAGCTGCGCGGCGGCGGGGTCGAGGTGCCCCAGCGACAGCAGCTGGCGGGCGTCGGTAGGCAGCCGCAGCGCTCACCTCGTGCCCCTTGAGCCGCCACATCATGTCGAGCGCGAGCTGCGCGGCGGCGGGGTCGAGGTGCCCCAGCGACAGCAGCTGGCAGGCCAGCGGGCGCGAGTCGGCGAGGCAGCCGCGCCGCACGAGGGCCCGCAGGCGGCCGCTGGCCCCGCGCGTCACCAGCGCCCGCACGCACAGCTCGGCCGCCGGCTGCTGCACCACCATGTCGTGGCGGCAGAGAGAAGCTAGATACGACGTTACCACCTAAGGGTACAACAGCCTTAATCAGTGGCTTTATATAGTTCGTCCGCGTTAAGAATTCAGTGAGTCATCGATGCTACTTCAGTTAGGTGTATTCACAGTATTGTTAAGATTGAAACAAATTCTATTTTTGACGATTATTTAAGATAATGTTCCCTAAAATGGGGGGTGGAAGTTTGTATTGTGCATTTCGCAATTTTCAAGGTAGAAAGCTGAAAATTTATATGCGTACTATTTGTGAAAAATCGTGCACCATTTTTTTTGGAAATCCGCCCTCAACCCCTTAAAAGAGGGAGTGAAATTATATTGCTACTTCGAATTTAACGCGAGCGAAGCCGTGGGCAAAAGTTAATTTATAAAAATACACCCAAAACAATCAAATCAAAATCATAATCAATACAAACAAACAAAAACAATCAAATCTTTAGTCTTTACAATATTAGTGCAGACGACTACATCCTTACCTGCACCAAGCAGGTTATATGCGCGTGCGCCTGCAGTACGTGCGCGCATATGTCGGCCTGCGTCACGACCGTTCCGCCCGCCCCCGCCCCGCCCGCCGCCCCCGCCCCGCCAGCCGTGTTGCGGGCTATCTCATGGTCAGCCCACTTCCTGATAAAATACCAGGTAGGTTGATAGAGACCTTGGGTACGGTCGGGACGAAAAATGTATTGGAGACCAATTCTACTATCGTAAATTATCAAAACGTAAACGCAACAGTTGACACAACGCAACTAAATTTCAAGTTTTCGTATTCTATTATCAATATCGGTAGCGTTTCAGCTCACCTTATCGATCGATCGAAACTAAGTTGAACACCTATATTCATAATCCACTAGTGATTTGACGTCGCTGTCAGTCGTGCGCGCGCAACCGAAAACCAACATGTCAACTATCAAAATAACCGGTCGAGTATAAGCTGCTAAAAGGCTACTTTTGTTGGATCGATAGCTAGCGGTTCAGCTTACGTTTAGTAAAAATGGTTAGTAGAATACAGTCTTGTGTGACAACCGAAGTTAACATTTAGTTGCGTTTCGTCAATTGTTGCGGTTACGTTTTGATAATTTACGTTACTAGAATTGGTCTCTAGGCCCCCAATTCCGCTTTTTTACAAATGGCTCAATAGAATCGTAATGGGGACTACCGTTTCTTTGCTAACCAGTTGGCGCCACTGTTGACTGAGGTCCAGAGGTTAATAGCTGTCAAAGGCGACTTTATAAGATCGGCGCCGAAACAAAGTTTTAAATCTTTAATCTTAATATGTTTATTATTTATAAATAATTATCTTCATATCAACAAACTAACTTCTGAAATATGTATTTGCTCTTTGAGGCCCCCTTTTTTGCGCTTTTTCTTAATTCCGCTTTCAAAGCGTTCACATTCATCGCCAAATAATCCATATTTGCGATAATTTTACGAAGGAGATCACTTTCCAGCAGGTAAATTAAAGAAATTATAATTTATGTAACAAAGCCCGCTAAAACCAGTGAAAAGTGGATGTTATTGGACCTCACGCGATACAAGCACCTCTAGTGACAAATTCACTAGCGATAGGCCTCATTGCATCGCAATTGTATATTTTGACACATTTATTAAGGTAGTAATGTCAAAATATACGATTGAGATGCAATTACGATTATATTGAGGCATTTGTAAATTAGCGGATTTGGGGCCCAGGCAGAGACCGGAACCGCTTACCTTTAAAGGGGTATTTGTTCGGGTTTATTATAGGCTTGTTTTTAAAAACCCTATCCGAAAGGTAAGCTTATCAACGTGCTTACCCCAACGATATGCTAAACCAAACAATAGGATTAATCCAGGCAAGCGCTTACCAATACTGAATACCCCTTAATAGGCTTACACTCTAAAGTGTTTTGGAATGCTGTTAGGCTATTTTAATTTCTATGGGCAACCTATAATTTGTGGTAAGAGGTTAATCATTATTTAAAAGGTTATCAAACTAATAAGCTAACACAATCAAAGGTAACCCTATCACATGGGTAACCCTATCAAATGGGTAACCCTATCGCATGGGTAACCCTATAACATGGGTAATCTTTTCAATAGGCTTTCCTTTTTAATAGGGTTACTCTTAAAAAGAGGTTTTCCAGTCCCTAGGCCCAGGTAGGTTGATAGAAGTCCTGAGTTCGGTCAGGACGAAAAATTTACTATTCTGTGACAAATGGACGAAAACACTTTTACAAATTTTATATAGCACATGCAACTAACTTTGAAGTATAACTGTGTAGCAATTGAACAAATTGGAAATGTTTTTTGCAATGCGTAAATCTTTCTCACCCTATGGGTTTTGTAAGAGGCGACTAATAGAGTACTGACACAAGAAGACGGGCAGCAGTAAAATCAGTTTTATTTCTACAAAAAGGTCCCAGGTGGCGCTTTTACACGTCCCATTATTTAGACCTACCACTGCTTCGGGACAAGTCTGGGCTGGTGCCGAGAAGAAGCAACGCAAGAAACTCGGTCACTTTGCCAGTCATTTTAAAAAAAAATGTTGTAGTGTTCAAAATATCAGGCCAAACAAAATTTAAAATGTAAAATATACGTTAAAATTCGTAAACCTATCTTTCATTTCAGTTATTTAATACCTTTTAAATCAAATCAAAAGTGTTTTTCTGCATTTTCTCGGGTCTGGGTGTTTGTGGTACCTTCGTTGTTTCTGGTTTCCGACTGTTTTAATTGGGATCAGAACAATGTATGTGATGCTGTCCACATTTATTTGAATAAAAAAACAATTCAACGGCCATTGTCCGTCCTTTGCAATATGAATAATAAAGGTTTTCTTACCTGTAAACTCGATTGATTTCATCGAACACTTTAGACAGCTCGACTAGGTAAGCGGGCGCGTCGACGACTAGCTGGTTGAGTATCCTGTAAATGGTGCTCCTGCCGTTCGTCCTTCGCAGGAGTACCGCTACGATCTTTGGTATTGATTCCTTTGTTATCTGTAGACGAAAATATGAGGAACAATACGATTTTTAAACGACTAAAATTCATGAAAATGTTGACTGCCTTGAAAATGTGGTACTTGTAGGCTTTTTCTTAGCACTAGATTTAGTTCGGGATTTGGATTGGAATCGAAATCTTTCGTCTAATTCTTAGGTTTTTTTTATAGTCAATGGGCTTGCTCTTGACTACATACTTAACTCTACGGTTAAGAACAAGCTTAAAATGGAGCGAGCTTACTCAGAAAGTGGCACTGGTTCTCCCACACATCAGCGGAAAACAGAAAAACTGTTGGTAGCATCCAAGCAGCCTTTTACGGAGCCTACTACTGCAGAGGGATCTGTTAGCTGTCATCATTGGTTAGAAAACCAAAGATGCCGTTGCCCAGGTAGATACCACCACCCCAAAAAATTACTAGCGCCATACTACATATATGCCAATAAGCACTGCATACCTTGCCTACTACGTCTAACTAAATAAAATACCGATTCCTGCATTACTTCTATAGTTGAGGATTTTAATAATTAGGTACTGCATATACCCTACCCACAATGGGGACTACCGTTTCTTTGCTCACCAGTTGGCGCCACTGTAGACTGAGGTCCGGAGTTATAGCTGTTAAAGGCGATTAACGCCGAAACAAAGTGATATATCTTGAATCTAATTAAGGATATATTGTTTATAAATAACTATCTTGATATCAACAAACTAACTTCTGAAATAGTTGCTCTTGAGGCCGCCTATTTTTGCGCTTTTTTTTAATTCCGCTTTTAAAGCGTTCACATTAATCGCCAAATAATCCATATTTGCGATATTTTACGAAGGAGATCACTTTTCAGCAGGTAAATTAAAGAAATTATAATTTATGCAACAAATTCCGCTAAAACCAGTACAAAGTGAATGATATTGGACCTCACGCGACACTAGCGCCTCTAGTGGCAAATTCACTAGCGATAGCCCCCATTGCTGTGAACTGAATGAATTCTACACTGAAAATGACTACCAAGACATTTTTTGTGTCGACGAATTTATTCAAGGATTTTAGCGAGCGTGAGAAGGCCGCAATTTTATCGCGTTCACGAGTATATCGCTCTCCTTGAAGATCACTATCTCTTAATCTCTATACCAAATTAAGAAATCAATAATACCCTATCCCGTTTTAAGAACAAGAATGTCAGAAGGAGAAAAATTATGGATTTTCCATACAAATATTCCATATTCCACCCCTTTAGAGAATGTTTTTTGGGAAAAAAAGCTATTCCATATCATTACCTTGGACACAATCAAATTTAATGGAAATCGGTCCCCGTAGTTTATGCGTATATTCTTTTTAAAAAGACATACCTTCTTAATCCCTCAACCCCCAGGAGGCACTCGGGTGCCACGATAACAATTGATTTCAATTGTGTCTGGAACTCTGGAATAGCTCACGATCGAGGGATTATTTATAACATAAGTGTAGCAATATTTACAGCATGAGCCAATCCTGACAGTTCGAGTCCCACCCTCCACAGGCAGCCCAGCCTTGCATCGATGATGTAGTCCGGTTGGAACACAACCCAATTGCTCGAGTCTGGTTTTATGGTCAGGAAAGTATTTCAATAAATTAGTCTGCTGTCTTGCATGTACCACCATGTTGGATTTAGAATGACGTCACACACATTTTGGATTTCGAATGACGTCACACACACAGTTAACCATACATGTCATTCAAACTGAGCTTCAAAATTTTAGCTCAATCGGTTGAGGATATCTGCTTTAAAATTGAGTTGCAAGATTCCACTTAACAAACAAATTACATCAATTGCTAATTAAGTAAAAGCTTATCTATAATTTAGTCCGTAATCTTGCATGTGCCGCCATGTTGGATTTACAATGAAGGCAAACAGTTTAATTAAAATCAGTTTAAAAGATTAGGTGTGTAAGCTTATAAGATTGACTGACAAAGTCATTTTTGCATCTATATAAAAATTAATCATCGACACGTAAGTACATACATACATACATATTATCACGCCTCCTTCCTAACGGGGTAGGCAGAGACCAAGGCCTTCCACTTACTACGATCCTGGCATACAACTTTCGCTTCTTCCACATTCATCAATCTTTTCATGCATGCTCGTCGGTTTAGAGTACTCTTGACCTGACCTTTCTTCAGAACATCCCCGTACAACACGTAAGTAGATGCATTACTTTCGATCGACTGCACCAAATTGGTTTTTTCTATCATGTTTGTTGTGGTCAGCAGAAGGTTTATACAGAAGAAAACGTTTCAGAATAGTATAGGGGAAAAAGCCTGTTTCAGAAATATCTACATAAAAATTGTGTAAAGGGATAACTTTCAGCTGCATGATCTTTTACTTTCAAAGCCGGGGCGGAGAGCTGGTTTACAATATTACTAACAGTCCGAACGAAAAAACAATGTTTCATTCCTATAAGTAAAGGATACACATAGGACATTCGGTGTTCCCAAGCATGGCGGGCCTCATGGCGCACCCCTGGACTACCGGCAGGTGGACGACGGTGTTGTTCTCGACTTTTCCGTCTTCCATTATGTCGAAGAGTAGCGAAGTGTGACTGAACTGGAAAATCAAGCAACAGTTTTTATCATAACTATGTACTTTAAAACTATCACGTTGCATAACTACCTAAAAGGTATAAGGGGATACAAACGCGAACATACCTTATTTTATTTGCTTGACGTTTCGACCGAATTGCATCGGCCGTGGTCACAGGTTGACTGGTACAGCAGTCTCTCCATGTGGAAGGTAGATTCGTATAAACGCGGCATTCCTATATAACGTGAACACGCGGCGGCGACCTCTCTGAATAGGCACACGGTCAGCGTAGTGTGACAGTGCTTGGCGTAATAAACATTTGGGGGTATTTTTGGACTAATATACCGCCAACAGAATCAATATTCTGGGGTAGTTTTATACGAATACCTTCCACACGGCGAGAGTGCATTGCTGTTCCAGTCAGCATGTGACCACCGTCCACCACAGAACATGGAAATCAAATCAAATGCTTATATTTTTTCCCATACGTGAGCGCTGTGATTGGTTGATTGGCGTTCTTTAAACTAGTTTATGTGTAGTGGGGCGCAAGCGGCGGCATTGGTTCTAAAAAATGGCGCATGACAGCCTTTCTAACCTTTTTAGGGTTCCGTACTTTGGGTACGAAACCCTAAAAAGGTAAAAACGGGACCCTATTACTAAGACTTCGCTGTCTGTCCGTCTGTCCGTTGCTCTGTCACCAGGCTGTATCTCAAGAGCCGCAATAGCTAGACAGTTGAAATTTTCACAAATTATGTATTTCTGTTGCCGCAATAACAACAAAAACTAAAAACAAAAAAAAGAAATTTAAGGGGGGCTCCCATACAACAAACCCGTTTTTTTGGCCTTTTTGGTACGGAACCTTTCGTGCGCGAGTCCGACTCGCACTTCCATGTCTTGTGGTGACCACGGCCGATGCAACATGGCCGAAACATCAGGCAAACAAAATAAGTTATGTTCGCGTTTAAATCCCGTTATACCTTTTAAACAGTTGTTATCATGACCATATTATTACGAAAATTCCCATACTATTTTGCCCAATGTCACAAACAGTAAGACCCCCCCCCCCCACCCTTAATGTGTGAAGTAATATATGAATTTTTTCTTTTAATAAATTAAAAATTATGAGATTACCTAAAAAACTGAATTTTACTTTTGGCCCCATAATATGTTAAGTGAAGACAGCCTCAAGTATTCTGACCTGATGATGGACGGCGACTAGATCGTCGACCACATTGACAGCGAACCGGCCGACCAGCATCGTCTTCAGCACGTGCGTGTGGACACCCGACCCTGACACTGGCATCAGCCACACCTGAAACATATAACCTGATTACAAAAAAAATATATGAAGATCTGATGTAGTGTTTTTTTTAGATTTTGGCTTGGTTAGTACCAAAAACGGTCATTTTTAGGTGTGCAGCACGAGGGGGCCAGGTGCGAAACCAGTCAGAAAATTGACTAGGGTCTGTAAATTATAGTTCTGCTTCCAAAATTGATGAATATAAATTTCTGACATCACCACAATATTTATATGCATAATTATGTTAACGTAGGCAGGTTTCCGCTTGAACCTTTTACCTATATATAAAACTAGCTGTTTCCCGCGACTTCGTTCGCGTCAATTTGTGTTATTATGATCGTGACTATTTTTGCAACATTTTTCACTCATGCTTCGCTCCTATTGGTCGCAGCGTGATGTTCTATAGCCTAAAGCCTTCCTTGATAAATGGACTATCCAACACAAAAAGAATTTTTCCAATCGGACCAGTACTTCATGAGATTAGCGCGTTCAAACAAACAAACAAACAAACAAACAAACTCTTCAGCTTTATATATTAGTATAGATTAGTATAGATATGTACTTCCTGTATATAAAACATATACTTCAACCCCTCTTATAGAATGTTTATTTATTTATTTAATCCCTTGATCGTGAGTTATTCTAGACACAATTGAAATCAATTGTTATCGGGGGGTTGAGGGATTAAAACTTTATTACACAAATACTAAAATGATGTCAGTTAGTGTAGTTTGTCGAACTGATTGTACGAGCGACAAAATTGTTGAAGAAATTGCGGGTAGAAAAAAACATTTCTTCTGAACCGGCAAGACGACGCAGAGCGCCTCCTACTTAGTGATGTACAAACCTCGAGGCGTCGAGTTCCACTTTTGAAGCCTCGAGGCGGATTGGCAGGACTCAGTGAGCTTGGTAGGCTCGTAGTCCCGAGCCTAGCCGAGGCGCGAGTTCTCTGAGCCATGCTTCGAGGCTTTAAAAGAGTTCGAGCCTTCAAAAGAGCTTAAACCTATCAAAAGAGCTTGAGCCTTCAAAAGAGCTCGAGACTTTAAAAGAGCTCGAGTCTTGAAATGAACGCAAGCCTTCACAATAAAAATTAAAATTTATGTTTTTGACTTTAATTTTACGTAAATAAAAAATAAAATAAAACAGTGGTGTACATAATTCAAATTACAAGTTACAGAGCTCAAATCTTTTGACGGATTGATCGACGACTGCGAGTTTACGAGACCTTTTTAGCGTAATATTGGAGTTCGAGTCTATTTTTGAAAAAGGCTCGAGTTCTGAAAAGTTTCGAGATCGATCGAGCTCTCAAAAAGGCTCGAGCTTTCAAAAAGGCACGAGCCCTGAAAAAGACTGCCGAGTCGTCGAGCGTTATAAAAATGAGGCGAGCCCTGTAAACGGCACCGAGCTCTAGCCAAAAGGACTCGGAGGCCTCGAGCCTTGTACATCACTACTCCTACTGCCCGCGACCATGATTTGTGCAATCGGATCGAAACGTCGGGTAGGTAAATACGAGTTTACCTTAAATTATAATACCTAACATTGCATTGAAAATCCCGGTTCAGTGATAAATAAAGGATTAGAATTTGTCTTCTTGTCCGTCCGTACCTCGGTGGGCGCCGGCACGGCGGCGGCGGCGGCGGCGGCGGCGGGCGCGTGCCGGAACACGGCGCACCACGTGGCGCCGCGCAGCCGCAGCAGGAACACGTCCCGCTCGGCCACCGGCCGCGCCGCCTCCACTGTCACAACGCGGATACTAAGAATGGTACGAGTGAATTGGAACCTTTTTCCGGAACGGCCAATGGACTTTTCCAGGCTATAGACGAGATTTAAAAAACTATACAAAGACTTTAAAAATAAAAATGCGAGTTCTGTGCGGGAAACGAAAAGAGAAGTATGGACTTTGTTTTCTTTTAGTTTTTTTGTAATTATCTTACGCAGCATTTATTTTGATAAAGTGGTGGCATTGTTATAATAAGGTTTCAGTAAGTAGAATAAATCCAAAAAAAGCGAGAAACAAGGATAGGCGATCCTATCTGACTCGGATCTACGTTCTCGAGTAAAACTCCTGTGATCTTTAAAATGTATTTAACCACCCATAGATTTCAATGAGTAAGGTTAATTTAGGTCAAGTTATTATGTGTAAATAAGTATTTATGATATATTACGTATTTGTTAAGATTGATTGTATTCACAATAACGACATGGCAGCATGATGTCAGATCTTAGACGGTTCCGAAAGAGTAAAACCACAAAAAAAAAAATGCGCGATAAACGACAAGTCACACATGTTCTAGTTTTGTTTTTAATTATTTTTTGGTTAATTAGTCGTACCATAATTATAGTGATTGTAGCCAGATAACTGGAGCAAAGTCTTATTTGACTCTGATTGATATACCAATAATAAGAAAACATTGTAAGTTACAATGTTTCCTTTATTTTTTGTATATCAATCAGAGTCAAATTGTAAGTTGTGCCTAGTAAGTACTTACCTAATTTCTTATTCTGTAGAAAATTGGCCACTAAAATATTATCGGTTATCTAGTACCCCATACGACAGGGTACTTAATAGTAGCTTAATTTGGGACTAGATGGCTCTGTGTGGCCCAGTGAGGCATGTCTTAAATATTAAAATATATATATATATATATATATATATATATATATATAATATATATATACATATATACAATATGTTATAAAAACCCTGTCCGATCCATTAAGGTGTTATTAGGAATCTATATAAGATTCTATTTGTGTAATAATTTTCATGAAACATTAGAAAGAAATTACCCCATGAAAAAAAAAAACAAAATTCGCTACATTAAAAAAGCTTACATGGTAATCCCAAGAGGCGGTGACCGGACACGCGGAAGGCGCGGAGATGCGCCAGCGCTCGCACTCGCAGGTAGCGAAGTCATGACCCCAGTTGACCCCGGTACTTATTAGTCAGATAATAATGTGTCATTTGTACGAAACTGAGACTTCTTGGTAGCTCTGCAAGTAGCTTTTTTATTTGGTAGTATGAGGTCACTCAATAAGGACACTGATTTGATGGTTGTGGCGAAGATGTTGTTCCATATTTCTGCCACCGTCAGAAATACAGGCTTCACAGCGTCGCACTAGGTTGTCCCGCACCGATTGTAACACACTCGTATCCGCTTTAAGCGCAACAATCCGCACACGCATTTTTGCTTCACTGTCACATAATTTTATGAAAACTATTTGTAGAATACGACATTTCGCGGAGCAGAACGGTACGACCACTCGGAAGTAATGTCTTCGCGAAACTGACCTGTCGTAATAATAAATAATAATGCATGATCAGGATATATCCACCGACACATGCCGCGCGGCGAGTTGAATCAAAGCGGGCGGCTACCTTTACGCTATGTCAAAGGCACCGCCTATGTTTATTGCGGTGCCGAAAAGCGAGTAGTTTGCTTGCGTCAATGCCGACAATAGAGCCGCGCGACGGGGAGTGTTAACACACTTTGAAAATTTCCCCGTTGTAGGGTAAAGCCAATTGACGAGGCTGAAAACTGAGACAGGTAGCATCATTACGTCAACACCTGAAATTCTGAGGGAGATTGAGAGTTTCTATGGACAGTTATACTCCACGAAAACACCTGTTGAAAGCAAGGCTAAAGACCCTAGAGCCAAGCTTACCCGACACTATTCTGAAGATATCCCGGACGTCAGCCTGTGCGAGATTAGAATGGCTCTCAAGCAGCTTAAAAACAACAAGGCGGCGGGTGATGACGGAATCACAACAGAGCTCCTTAGAGCGGGCGGTAAGCCGGTACTTAAGGTCCTCCAGAAGCTCTTTAATTCTGTCATACTCGAGGGCAAAACGCCAAAGGCATGGGGCAGAGGCGATGTGATGCTGTTCTTCAAGAAGGGTGACAAAACTCTCTTGAAGAACTACAGACCCATCTCGCTTCTGAGCCATATCTATAAGTTGTTTTCGAGAGTCGTTACGAATCGTCTCACTCGCAGGTTCGACGACTTCCAACCTCCCGAACAAGCCGGGTTCCGAAAAGGCTATAGTACCATAGACCACATTCATACGCTGCGGCAAGTTATACAGAAGACCGAAGAGTATAACTTGCCACTTTGCTTAGCGTTCGCAGGAGAACTAAAACAACCGACATCGGTCGAAGGATTGCATCGTTGAAGTGGCAGTGGGCGGGACACATAGCGCGGAGAACCGATGGCCGTTGGGGCGGAAAGGTTCTCGAATGGCGACCGCGTACCGGACGACGTTCCGTGGGCAGGCCCCCTACAAGGTGGACCGACGATCTAATCAAGGTCGCGGGAAGCCGCTGGATGCGGACAGCACAGGACCGATCGTTGTGGAGATCCTTGGGGGAGGCCTATGCCCAGCAGTGGGCGTCGTTCGGCTGATATGATGATGATGATGATGATGAGGGTAAATGGGTGATAAACCTGTTGACTTTAAAAATCGATAAAAAAGTTGTATTCATGAATTACGTAATTTTGATACTTATTTTGGTTATGTTAATATAGCAACTTTATGACCCTTTCGGATCTGACAGGGTTTTTATAACATATTGTATAATTATATATATGAATATATTGTGCATTTGTGACCACCTAACAAATGAAGCCCACGTTATGTAACAATTATGTATAAAATTCTGGCATTGTTATTTTAAAATTCAAAATGCAGTGTATATTTCCTTGTGTAAGTTTATACTTACACTCTAGCTTCTGCAACTTGGTGATTGTCGAGTTGTTCAGTGAGAAAGGTTGTAGTAGGGCTCCGTTATTGCCAGCCAGCAGTACCGTGTTGCTGGGAGCACACCACGAGAACCATGCACCACTGAAACATCAACCATTATGTGTTCTTTGAAACATCAACCAATCGAAATAATACCTAATGACCTCCATGGCAGTGTGGCAAACACACAGGCTTTTGAGTTGTTGCCTGCTCTGAGGTTGTTTATATTCGAATGGGTCAATGTAGGGTCAGAGGTTATATTACCTTCATTGTTTCTAGAGTGCTTTGTATAGTTACTTACTCGTACTTTGGGATCAGAACAAACTATGTGATGTTGTCCACATTTATCTATTTTTACCTTGATTATTATAATCTCTTTGAAATTGTACTACTTTAAAGTAAGCTATGATTAGTGACTTTTTTTTTATTGATTAGGTTTGTGAGAGGTCCAGTACCTCTGGGTAAGCTCGCGCCATCTTAGGCTTCTTCTTAACAGCAGAGTTAAGTATGTAGTCAAGAGCAAACCCATAGTTTATAAAAGAAAAAAAAGTGTTTTTTTATTAAGGTTGTGAGAGGAAGTCATTGTTCTTATGTAAGTATAATGAAAAAAAACTTGGTGCTATACCAATTCCCTTTCCAAAAACATTTCTTTTAAAAACTGCTTAAGTCTCATTTCCACAAATTGCTATTGTCATCATCAACATAGCTTTAGTCTCATAATTCATTATATTTAAAATTTTTTATGTAGGTATATGTAAGTATAGTTTGTATTTTATAACATTACTAGCTGTTGTCTGCGACTTCGTCCGTGTCAATTTCTATTATTATAATCGCAACTATTTTTGCAACATATTTCACTCATGCTTCGCTCCTATTGGTCGCAGCGTGATGTTCTATAGCCTAAAGCCTTCCCCGATAAATGGACTATCCAACACAAAAAAAAAATTTCAAATCAAACCAGTATTTCCTGAGCTTAGCGCGTTCAAACAAACAACATACATACATATTATCACGCCTCCTTCCCAACGGGGTAGGTAGAGACCAAGGCCTTCCACTTACTACGATCCTGGCATACATCTTTCGCTTCTTCCACATTCATCAATCTTTTTATGCATGCTCGTCGGTTTAGAGTACTCTTGACCTGACCTTTCTTCAGAACATCCCCGATTTGATCGTGATAGGTTCGTCTAGGCCTTCCTCTTCCAACGTTCCCTTTCACACTCGTCTTGTAGATCTGTCTAGTCATTCTTCTCTCATTCATCCTCTCTACATGCCCAAACCATCTAAGCATCCCTTTCTCAATCCTTGTGACAATATCTTCTTTCACACCACAACGTTCTCTTATCACACTATTTCTTATCCTGTCACTCAATTTCACTCCTAACATACTTCTTAGCACTCTCATTTCTACTGCATTTATTCTACTTTCATGCTTTTTTTTCAAACAAACAAACAAACAAAAAAACTCTTCAGCTTTATAATATTAGTATAGATGTAGAGAATGCCATAGCATTAAGTGCATCATTTGTACTTTGATTTATATGTATTACAATAAAGTTTAAAGTAGCAGCCTATAATCAGCCTGCAGCATGAAGAATTGAATTCCTGAAAAATCATATACTACTACTACTAATCATATACTATAATATAGTGGGGTAGGGGAAAGCTCTTTTGCCTCCATTACAAAGCACCATATCCTATGAACCAGCAAAACATAGAAACATATTTTTTTTTATAGTAAAGATAAGATTTCAGTATTGTTAAAGTACCTGAATGATATACTTTTTAAGCTTTTCAACTGTTTTTTATCTGCAAATACTTGTAATAACTCAATGCCGTGATCTGTTACAAATGCTATCTCATTTGCTTTCGGCCATACAAAACCGAGAATCTTAGCATTCTTCCATTTACAAGTGTGAGAGTACTCCACCTCTGTCGGGGATAGGTGTTCAAAATTTACAAATTCTATTGTAGCACTTTGATTTTCATAGTTGCGCTGAATAGCCAAAACTTTATGGTCTGGTGAAAATTTAATTGAAATTATCGGGCCTCTGTCCTCCATCCTAAATGAGGTGCATTTAGAATCGTCCATTCCATTCACGGTGACGCCTGTTACTCCTCCAGATCTAACAGTGAACACCTAAAACAACATATTTTAGATCAACTTACTTACGTCAACACAAAATGTTTGTTTTTCCATTTTTAAACGAAATTATGTAGTAAATTTTATTAATACGGCGTGCTAGTCTGCAGTGTTTATATTTAAGACTAAAATAATTGATTTGTAAACGTAAATAAATATTGACCATACCTGACCATTAGTGTCGTCGAAAAACACATTTGTAACAGGGCTATCCGCATCAAATCTTTTTGGCTGATCAGAAAGACATAAATAAAACTCTTCGCTATCTTTAAGGCTAAACATTTTGATGATTTTAAAGGAAAAATCCAGTTATAAAGAACCTACACTTAGCTTAGATAAACATCAAGCTCTGTTTTGATGATTGATGATGAAATTTGACAGAAGTCATTGTTTTTTTTTTTTTTTTTTTAGTATGTTTATCGGCCTCGGATACTTGTCCATACAGCCAATTCTTTAGTATTATTGTCTTTATTTCTGCATTAAAACGGTGATGTTAGACGTTTTAATGCTTCGATGAAGTTTTTGGAGACAGTCGAAAGATTGAAGGAATGTAGATTAGTCCCCAAGAAAGAGGTGAACTGTTCGCGTTCCCGCGCAAAATCACTTTAAACAATAAAAATTCGATAAAATAAACGGATTCCAAACGTATACTCAAGAACTCCCGCCAAAAAACTCAGAAGTCATTGTCATTGTAACACAGACTATTAAGAGGCATTGCCATTGTAACAACGGCGCCATAGAAGATACAAGCATTGGTGCATCCGCATGTGCATATTTTTTTAGTCGCTTCGATCGATTGTCGATTGATTAAAAAGTTATTTACTTATAAATGTAGCTGATTCCATTTAATATGACCAAAATATTGTGTTAGCAAGTTTGGACTACATGTTTTCTTATTCATCGCTTTTTTAACCTGTAGTTATTTTTTTTAAACTAGACACATTGCGAACCATAGATATAATATTCAACGTTTATGTTGCGAACGCACCCCTAATTGCCATGGTAACTTTTGGCGGGAGTCCGGACACAACAAAAATTGGCAATATTAGTGTTTACCATTAGTTTATTAAACGATTACTTCATAAGAGGTCTTATTTTTCAAAGAACTTTAATAATGAGTGAAAATATCGAGCTACATTCAGTTTCAAAAAAAGGCCATAATAGTGATATAGAAGAATATCACGAAATAAATGAAGAAATCGTTCGAGATACAACTTTTTCTCAAGAACAACTTAGTCCAGTGGCGGAGTATGATTTTTTTACTCATTATGACGTGACTCCCACTAAAAAAGTAAATCAAAAGAAGAAGTCCAAGCAAAAAAGAGCAAAAGAGTCGAACTTAATGGATATTATAAATCCAGAATTGGCTTCAGTTGCTGTACCTATATCTGAAAATATAATTACAAAGACTGATGATGAAGAAAGAAAACGACACTATGATTATTTGGTTAGAATGCCTACTACACAAATTTTGCAAAGTAAATCGCGACGCTTTCGTTTAGATTCTGAGTATGGGTAAGTAAGATTTATTGTCGAAACTATTCCAACTATATGGTCTGGTTAGAATTGCCGTTCATGTAATAGTACCCAAATCCTTTACTCTGTAATAATTGTAACCATATAGCATAGAGTACAATAAAGTTGGCCAAAGTAAAGTTACTTTCTGCAAGCTAGCCTAATCCCATATGTAACCCATCAAATGCTTTACTTACCAAGATCAACTAACCTTTTATGCAGATGGGGCTCCAAGCTGAATTCAGTTAATCTTAGTCCGATATTCCCAACAGTCCTCGAAAACGCAGTTACTGAAGAACGCTCTATTCCTGTTCAATACGTCGATCCAGTTAAATTTCTTGATCTTGCTCCAATAGAACATAACGTTGATGAATTGAGTGATAAGTTCTTAGATATTACCATAAAGGATATTAGTTTCACACATCATCACTTATTTCCATTAGAGACAATGCTATGTTCCAAACTTGTTGAAAGTTATAATGAATACTATGAATCACAAAGAAAGTTAAAAGAACTTTTTAAAGATATGAGAGTTTGCAGAGAAACTAGGGATAAACTTAAGCAAGATTTTATTAGAATAAGTCCTAACAAAGAAGAAGATATTCGATTTGATAAAACTCTAAGGAGGTACACTGGTAAACTTTTGGAGTTAAAGGAAGAGTATATAAATACCCTCAGAACACAGAGGAAAACTATACATAAAACAGTATCACTTTGGTCTGACATAGAAATGATTAGAGAAAAAAATCACACTGAAACCCCATATATTCTGGACATAATTAATCAAGACATGGATGAAAAGAAGTTTGACGAAGAATGGACAGACGCCTATAATGTTGAATTTAGTGATATGCTTGATAAAATAGAATATGAATACGTCACTAAATATATTGAATACAAAGAGATGCAAAGTAATGAAAACAGTTATGAAAGAAACAAGATTAGTAAACCAAAACTGCAAATTGATGAAGATATGTTAAAAGAAGAAGTAGAAGACAAAGTAAATAATATAGTGACACGTGACAAAATTGATTTGGTCTTGAATAAAGATTTGAGTATTTTATCTGATAAAGCTGGGAAGGACACATCGAAATTCAATTACCATTTCGATATTTACGTAGACGAAGTATTTGTTTGTAGATCAGAAACATACACCTTGATTAAGGATTCTTTGTTTGAAGCACAGTTTACTGAATCTTTTTCGGTTCAAATACTTCCTAAGAACGAAACTTTAACGGTAGTTTTGTCAGAGAATAATGAAGAGGTCTCAACTAGGAACATTTTTTTGGATGAAATTAAGCAGAACAATAGCAATTCAGAATTTATGAATTTAATTTTTGTTTATAAGAACATGATAATACAACCAAATCACAAATATGTTGGAAGTGGCCACAACATAAAAGAAATAGCGAAAGGAAGTAAAGTCAGGCTTAAAAGTAGTAACATTTTTGAAGTTACTTTACAAACAACGTGTAAAGTGAGTTTAAAAATGGGATGGAATGTAAAACTAAGTCAAAACAAAAGTGAACTTTTAAAGGATTCAATGGATATTGGTAAAAAATTAAAACGACTATTGCACGGCATCGATCGGCCAAATGTTGATATAGTAAGAGATATTATAGGTAAAATATATGGAAAAGATATCGGTAATAACGATAAAGTCATAACAATTCTCAAAAATCTCTGTAAAACCAAACTTAAAGCTAATTACGAATTTCCTGTTGATGAAAACGATTCGGAATTCTTAAGATTAAAGTTACTTCATTTAAGAAACATTGGAGGGTTTACAAATGTTGATAATAAACTGGTTCCTCTTTATGCAAGCCAGATTTCTACAGAACAACTAAACTGTCTGCAGAGAAGTAATGATAAAGATATAGACGTAGAATATATCAGCGATAAATATGGGCAAATGGACCCAATTGAGTTGCAAAGGTACATTGGCATCAAATACGTTGAGAAGTTAAACCAAAATATGTTAAAGAATTTGCACGAGCATCTCATGAAAAAGACACAAAAAGACGTTGTTAAGGATTACAGAGAGTTATCTTTGAGGTTTGTAAATTTTAATAAAATAAATAAACGGATGCTCCCATTAAAGAAAAAATAAAGAAATCATTTCTTTTTACAGAAGTATCTTCAGTAACCAAACTAGCATCGGAACCATAGCAGCGTTATCAAGAAGTACTAAGCAACAATATGTTAACGTTTCTATAGGTAAAGAACAAGAAATTCAGCTTACGGTTCTCAGAGCTTTTAATCTTATGGATAGAAGTTCTATAATCTTATCGGAAGACAACGAGAACGATGAATGCACGATAGCAGGTGAGATTTAATTTCTAGATACATTCGAAAAATCTACGAAGTAGGAAACTCTGTCAAAAGGAATGAATGAAACACAATAACACGAAATACAACACAAAAGCATCGTAAACAACAATGGAATCATAATTTTGCTTCTGCCTACAATCGCATTTTTCTACGCTCTAAAAATATCAATGACTGAATTTATTTTTTCGTAGGTTTTAAAGTGAGGCCTTTGCGACCATTCGTTAGGCTTAGTTATCATGGAGTGTCAGTTAATACAGCCACTGCTATCGGATGCCACCCAACCTGGAACCAGACTGTTAAGATTAAAACTAAGTAAGTAATAAGATCCAAAATAACTTGAAATAATCATTCATTTCCCAGGAAGTTATTTTGGATTTGAACTTAATTGAAGTATGAACTTAATGTAAAAAAAGTCAAGATTGTGGTTCAAGTGATGATCCTTGGGCATACATTAATTAAACGATTTTTTACAGGCTACAGCCTCTCTCATCGCTGCATATAAATATATTCGATGAATACAAAGCTAATATAAACGAAGTCAACTCAGACGATGATAACACTTCACACGGCAAGACTGTCCACTACCGCTACAGCAATCGATGGCTAGGGGCTGTGCAAGTACCAATACATGCCGTTTTAACTTTAGGGGTGGTAAGTTAGTATGAATGAAGAAACGAGGGATAGAAATTGTATGCAGATTGTCGTATCCTGAAAAAGTAATTGAATTTATACATTTCAGCTACGCGGCACTTTTAAAATATCTACGCCACCACTGCTTTTTGGGTACGAAGCCTTACAAAACAAAGAGACCTCACATTCTTTGATACCACAGGTGACCCAATTACTTCGAAAGGAGACCTCTTTCATATCCCTTCAAATATCCACCAGCCTGTCTCATTTAGGAGGGTTGCAGGGCTACAACCAGCCTGTACCGAGCACGGTAGACGACGACAATTTGATCAAACATTTGAACTCAACGGTGACAGATTACACCAACGACTTTCCTACGCGGAACATAAAATTAACATTCATTGACAGTTCTGGAAGAAACAAATGCGTGACTCAGTATCTCCAACCGATAGTGTTACCGAATTACGAAAACTTCCCTAAAAATCCTAAGAGTTTGAGAGCAGGTTCCGCTTTATCTAAAAGTTCTGGGGTTTCGAAGAGTTCGTCATCTAAAAGTAGCGGGGGAAGGAAAGATGATTCAGAAAAAGGTTTAAGTCCCGGACGAGAGGAATCATTGTACAGTGGTCAAGAAGGCAGTTGGAAGGGAGATAGCCAGATGACAAAGATGATGAACGCAAGCTTGCGGTTTGTCTCGCTGATTCCGATGTATGAGGAGACGGAATCTCACGTGGTGACTTTAATGGGTGTGGTAAGATCACAGAGTTCTGAAATAACACTAATCAAATAATGGGTTTTAACAGAGAACATAGAAAAAGGTAAAAAAGGCGATGTAGGCGGGGCAGGAGCGCTACAGAGGTTATGAGAAAATGCTTATTCTTCTGCCCAAACTTGAGCGCTGTGATTGGTGACAATCAGGGTCGCGGGGCGTCATAAGAATTCGCTTGATTGGCGTTCTTTAAACTCGTTGTTCTCATACAAATGGCGCATGACAGCCTTTCTGACCTTTTTCCATGATCTGTAAGTATTACCATGCTAAAAAATATTTTAACATTTACAGGAGCTCCTTAAAGTCCTTATTGGCTCGCCGCTCGACCACACCATTCTGCTTGCTAGCTATTTCCTGTACCTCGGTATTAAATGCTGGGTAGTTATTGGTCAGGGCTTACCTAGGGGCCAAAGCAGCTATGTCTTAACGCAATACGACTTGACTACTCGCAGAGATGTTCTGGTGACTGACCAGATATTCAAAAGGGGTGGATTTCTGAACAAAACCGATGGTTATTTATGGAATGTGTATGATGCGACTACAGGAGAGAGATTTGAGCTAAGAGATGTTAGTTGTCCTTTGAAGACGGTGGATTACATGTTCGATAATGAAAATGTAAGGTTTTGATTTTTAATAGAAAATAGGACTTCTCAACGACAGACGACATTAGAGCTGCTTGTTTGTTTCAGATATGGCTAAACGTTCAGTCTACACAAGACTGTGCGGGCGTTTCGTTCGATTTCACAAAATCATCGCATTGGTTGCCGGTAAGTTAGAAAAAGGAGTTGTTGGCAGAAAATCAGGGCATCAAACAAAATTCAAAATAATCGTGTATATAAAATATTATTCCGATGCATCTGCTTACACGTGAACAAAAATTATGACAAGTTTCTAAAAGGTGTCGCAAAATTAAGGGCAATCATCAGGCTTTTAAATAATTAGAATTGCTTCTCAGGTATTTGACCGGACAATATTCGTGATGAAACAGCCTCTGGTCAACGAGGCGAGCTTATACAGTGCGCCAGCAGACGTAAGCAAACTTAGGGAATCACTGGAAGCGAAGATCAAGGCTAAAGTGCAGAAGTGGCGCCCTCAATTAAAAACTATTTGGAATAGGTATTTTTTTAAATCATTTTTAAAATTTAGGTGCGGCCCTGGTAGGCATGATTCGCCGAAAAATAATATCCATCTTAAAATTAATAACACAATATTATTTTCATACATGTAGAAGAACTTTAAAGTATCTATTTACAGATACTGCAGCAGTTTACTGCGAGAAGTGCTACCTCATTGGGAATATTGGACTTTCAATCCTTCAGAACCCAGGCCAGGATTCAGTCAACGACTAAAACAGCTGATGGTCACGTACAAAGTAAGAAAGTTAAGGGATTTTTTTATTTGGAAAAAATAAATAACAGAAGCCTGTAAACATTACGTCCAGGATATGTTTTGTCTATCCGCACCACGGGGCTTGATGCCTTGTTCTTGTTGATCAAATTATAATTTACCAACAATGTTCTAAAATATTTTCAAGCTTAAAACTAAGAGTAATTGCTTATTTCTTAAATCATCATGCCATAAGCGACTGAAAAATATTGGATGGACAGAAAATAGACCATGGCTTTTATCAGAACATAACATTTCTGTTAACACGTGGCTTATAGTTCACACATTAATTTGTACAGTGGCTAGCGCATTATATTATCTACATATAAATGACAAATTTTCCTAATCGATTTTAGACTTTAAACTCAAGAAGAAAAAGTTCAGTTTCAATTGTGTAGTAGGTTGATCTCCTGTCTTATAAAAAACTTCCTAAACTAATCTTTGGCTACTAAAAATATTTATTACAGATGTTCGGTTTCCCTCTGAATACGTCCTTCGCGCGTACTTCATCAGTGACGTCAGCGGTGAAGGCGACCGCGTTGCACACGAACGACGATCCCAACGCCGAATTCGCGCTCGCCGTCGAAGTGTACGCTTACCCTAACAATGTGCTTAGTGTTTGGGTATTTTTGGCTACTATTAGCAGGATATGAATTTAATATGTTTAAATAGTTTAGTTATTAAGATGAACTGTGTTAGACTTTGTACGTTTTTATAGTCATACAAATAAAGTACTAATATAAAATACTAAGAAATTAACCGTTGATTTAACTTGATTGTGCCAACTAAAGAAGGTTAACCCCACCTCGTCCAAGGGATGTCGTAAAATAAATATAAATAAATAAATATTTAAGACATGCCTCACTGGGCCACACAGAGCCATCTAGTCCCAAATTAAGGTACTATTAAGTACCCTGTCGTATGGGGTACTAGACAACCGATAACCTTACTTATATACTTTTTTTTTATAAATACGTACTTATAATACATAGAAAACACCCAGACAAACAGATATGTTCATGCACACAAATATTTGTACTGTGCGGGGATCGAAGCCGCGACCCATGGCTCAGAAGCAGCGTTTACTACCGCTGATCCAAATAGTCGTCAAAAAGGCTACTTAAAGAAAGCAGGCAGCGGTAACTATCGTCTTCTCTTCAACATAGGCTAAGTTGCGACAATTGAGGGGACTACTAGAGCTAAGTGCTGCCTCCAATTGTTTAATTTTATTACTTCTAAACAAAATCAATTCTTAAAAAAACAAACAGTATTATTTTGGCAAATTACCTCTAGTATTTATTGAATCACTGTTAACTGCTTTTCATTCTGGCATTCTTTCGTATTGTACATTATTGCTAACCGCGGCCGCTTTTCGCGTTCGCGACAAATGCGACTTTATAAAGTTTACTGTGATTCAATAAATACTAGTCCCCTTAGCACGCCTGCCTAGCGTGCCGATTATGAAAGAATCCTATTTTTGGAGCGATGGACTGGGTGAAGAGGACAAAACCCGACAAGTGCGAGTTTAACTAGTGAACCTAGTGTTCCGTACAATTATAGTCCATAAAATATAGCTTGATTAGAATGACACCAGTCAAACTGAGTTGACTAGTGATGGGACTGACTCGACTGATCAAACGAAAATAACAGTTATGGCGTATAAAATAAAATAAAAATATAAGATTTTACAGTAAGTCAGTATCGTGATCATTATCAGAATAATGGGAATAATCATGAAAATCAATTAGAAATTTTTTATCGCATATAGAATCCAATAAATTTGAAAATTTTTCGTAAACTATGAATAATTTCAATTTGATGTTCTTAGCATCAAGCAATGCCTCATTAAATCATTTGTAACATTTATGTCACATTATTTCGATTTTGAAATATTGTGAGTCTGTTGATTTCGATTTGTCCATTTTACGTCATCATAAGCGATTATGAAAAATGACGTAACCTTGTAAAGACGTCTTATAAAGTTAGGTGTAATTTTTGTGACTGAATTATTTTAATGTTTTTAAATTTAAATATCTATTTTATATAATTAAATTGATTAATATGTACAGCAATGTATGAATAAATATTCTTAACATGCCAGTTACCAATATTTTTTCGGGTGCAAATGTGTTTCACTTGTGTGACGCTGGTACAATGTTACGTCGTCTCTTTCAGTGAGAACTGTCATTCTAATCTAGCTATATTTTAAGGACTATAATGACATAACATCAAAACAGTCATACTATATTTTTTGCTAAAACATGGTTTATCAAAAAATATGGTATGACTTGGTGATTACTACATATTTACAAATCCAAAATAAATTGTGAAACATTAACAAAATTACATGATTACATACTAAGGATCTCACCAATCATCAAACAAAAACCCTTTAAAGAAGAGCAATATAAAATTTATTTTAAAACTCATCCAGGAATATTAATAAACGTTAATCATTAAATAAAAAATATAGCTCGTATGTCTTTTTGTTTTAATGCTAACAAAATAAAATTAACATTTATTCCATTGTAGTATAAAAATATACGTAAAAGTAGAAAAAAAGAGATGTTACGGTACGCTTTAGCGAAGGCAGATCCTGCGTGGGCGGGGAGATTGTGGGGACAGGGCCGTAGTAGGGCGTCGGGCCCCGACTTTTGTTGTGCTACTCACCTGTCAATGTAATATGATTTGAAAGGAATCGAAACGATTTGCACTGGCTAAGACAGCCAGATGGCCTGGATTATCCGACTTCTGATTATCATCCAATAATATACCTACACGAATACTTGTTTTAATATTCAAATAATCATAGTATTAACTCCGATTGTTCCATAACTAGAACTATTTCGGCCTCATGAGAATACTGTCCATTTTACTGTCCCAGAAAAGTATTACTAGCCAACCTTAACTAGCGGTCACTGCATGACCAAAACTAAGGCCAGCTCTCGCCCTACGCCCTGGGCCCGCGTCCCTTGGTACGGCCCTGTCGTGCGGTGAGTTTAGCTGCCAGGGTCGTCAGGTTTGTTCTGTTTGGAGCGTCGCAGCTGTTGCAGGTAGTGACGTTGTATCGGCTTGTGGAGCGCCAGCTGCGCGAGCGCATCGTCGATCGAGAACCACTGCCGCTTGCGGCCCATGAGCCGGGAGTCCTCCCATTCGGCCAACTCCTGCGTCACCGTCATCACGTACACTTCTGTCCTGTGTTTGTGCTCGCGATTCTGGAAATTTAAACGATTTATTCAAATTGGGCTGTTGAATAAAAATTTTAGTCATGGCTAATAGTAAAAAAAGAGCTAGACAAATAATCCTCTAGTCTTAACTTGTAAAAATAGATATAAGCTTTAAATAAATAAATAAAAAAGATACATAAATAAAACTTCAAACTGTCCGCGATTGAATTTGAGAAGCTTTTGTATTGTTGCATTGTCATGTTATATATTTGCCTTAATGGGAAATCATCCTATCCTTAGATCTTTCCTTTCCATCCTCACATCAACCTTACATACACCACAAAGTTGAATGATACTATGTTGAAAGAGCTCCCAAATCTTCTTATAGGAATTTACTTATTGAGGTTCGAGGACGATTTTCAGTTGCCGATTGCAGATCGGAGTCTAGTTTTTTTTAAAATATATCTTTGCTTTTTTACTAAAAATGGAACCGACAATCGACAAGAACCGACTTGGAATTGGTGTTTCATTTCTTGCTTTTTGACGGACCCATTATTTGTAAAAAAACATATTTGTATGAAAATAGACTAGCTCTAAAATATGTATATCTAATATATAAAATTCTCGTGTCACGGTGTTCGAACTTGAACTCCTCCGAAACGGCTTGACCGATTTTGATGAAATTTTTTGTGCTTATCCGATATCTATGAGAATCGGCCAACATCTATTTTTCATCCCCCTAAATGTTAGGGGTAGTCCACCCCTAAATTTTTATTTTTATTTTTTAGACAAAATTTTTAATTTCTATTTTTTTATGATACAACATACAAAAATACATACAATCCTTAATTTTTACCCTTTTATCACCAACCCCTATTTTTTAATAGCCATTTTAGTAATTTAATCATTTTTCATCCCGCTCGATAACTGATCAATTATCGTCTTTTTTGTAAGGGTAGGGTAGGGGTAGGGAAGGGTTTAGGGTAGGGGTGGGGGTAGGGTAGGGGTAGGGTATGTGTAGGGTAGGGTAGGGGTAGGGTAGGTTAGGGGTAGGGTAGGGTAGGGGTAGTGTAGGGTAGGGTAGTGGTAGGGTAGGGTAGGGGTAGGGTAGTAAAAGATTAAAATTGTATATAGTTTTCCAGCTACGCCATATTTGATGGCAATGACATATAAGACGTCAAAATCAAACACTTAGGCGATACGAAGTTCGCGGGGTCCGCTAGTAATTATATGTAATTGTGTATTCAAATAGCTGCAAATGGGATATTACTGAAGAGTATTGTCGAACATTTTACATAAATTTGTTTCAGTTTAAGTGGCCATTAATCTAAATGCCTATGCTGTATACATTATGAGTATGTTAAATATTTCAGTAAACACAATCGTGATTGATTTCAATTTGCTTTCAATACAAAGTGTTATTTCAAACAGTACAACGTCAGTGGAAATAATACATTTCTTAGAACCATTAAACCAACAAATGGAAGGTTTGAAGCATTCAAAGGAGTTTTTTGGTTAAAACAATATTTATCTTGGCAATACTCATTGCCAAGTGACGTAAATCTGCATTGTATTGATGAATAATATCAATGGGAAACATTTTACTAAAGCAGTGATGACATAATATGTTTGGACATGTATGTGAATAGCTTTATGTTACAATACTATCCAAAAGAAAGCTGGATTGATACATATGAGTTTATCCGCTCATTAACACGAACTACCCACACTAGTACAAAGTGAGTAATCATTATGTCCCGATGGTCTAGTGGGTTCAATACCGAGTCAAGATCCCGGGGTCCATCGATCCATTCACAGACTAAAATTTGTGTTAGGTAGGTACCCTAATTTATTTAATCTAAAATTATGTATCTGTAAAGAAAGGGTATGACAGAATAACAGGGTTAGTGGACTATCTCCGCAATCACTGAGTCATACACCGTTTATGTCTTTTAATACTTTTCTGTTATAATATGATGTATGTATAATAATATGTTGTGAAAAGGCAAAATAAATAAATTTATTATTATTACTAAACAACTAGTTTTCAGGAGCAGCAAAAAAGGCCCTTTTTATTTCAATTGACAATCATTCTCATAAAAATGGCATTGGTTGAAACGCTCTCGAAATGCTTAAGCAAGCCCAACATTGCATTTACAGTATTTCGGATAAGTGATAAGAAAATTGAAACTTTTTTGGCGCTAATTGTTTATTTAGTTTTTTTATATTACACTAGTAATATCAGTATAGCACTAATGCAGCGCCATCTAGTGGTAACCTAGCAAACCATACTGAAACTCCATTCACGTGTATCCGGCGTGCATGAGTGATTGCAACACGCACTTTACACGTTGAAGGAACGTGCACGCTGGGGATGTATGTACATGATAGTGTGGGGGCCAAAGATGGATTGTATTGCCGGCTTAAATAACAATCGAAAGATATGGTCGCCGACAATTGGTGTCATGTTCACTTTTATCTAACTAATCCTTATTGGAACTCAGTCTGTCGGTCTGCTACGTATACGTATATATAGCACAAAATAATTTTCTCCGATAGGATAAGATAGGGTTTCCGATAGGGGGAAAGCGTAAATCAAAACTCCGATATGCCGATGACACTGTCCATTTAGCGACGTCAGTTGAAGACATGCAGGAGCTGTTTCAGAGGCTCGAGACCGAGAGCAACCGCATGGGTCGCGCAGTAAACAGGAGCAAGACGAAACTAATGATTGTGGATCGTGCCGAGAAACTGCCCAGCAAAGTTAGCATCACCCCGGGGGTTGATATCGTGGATCACTACGTTTATTTGGCCGCACTGATTCAAGACGATGGAGATAAGGAGGCGTATTGGTATGGCAAGATGCGGTGACTCGCTAGAATGTCATTAGGAAGAAGTATAACCATCACCACCAAGACCCGGCTAGTGCGCGCTCTAGTATTCCCCATATTCCAGTATGGCGTGGAAACATGGACCATACGAGCCCGAGAGCGGCAAAGGATCGATGCGTTCGAGATATGGTGCTGAAGGCGTATGTTGAGGATACCCTGGACCACCATGCGCACCAATGTATTAATCGTTCACAGCTTCGTGTAAATCGTGTACGAACCCGTCTATACAGTTTGTCAAGAGCGCATATTATACTATTTCGGCCACATAATGAGGAGGGGAGATGAGTCTTGCAAAACTGATCATAGTTGGAAACACGGACGACAGACGAACCCGGGGACGGTCTGCAGCTAGATGGAGCGATCAAGTGAAAGGCTCATACTCAACCAAGTTTTTCTCAGTAGTGAAAGATGCCGGTGGAAGATATTACAAACTAGATGTAGAACATTCAAATCTATCGATGTAAACAATCCTCAGTCATGAGGGAGGGACCACAGAGAGAGCACATAATAATATGATTTATCGTGCAACAATTACATACTAATGAATACCATTAATCAGTTGCAGCAACATTGTTACAACTTATTAGAGGAACAAGATTACAAACAATAAGCTTCTACTTTGTCTATTTTGGTTGCAATAAGGAAATATTAATGTCCGATAGGTAAATAATACACTGTAATGGTAAATGAATAAACATTATTAAATAATGGTGGTTTTGTTCAACAGGAAATATGACTAAAATTATAAATATGTTAAGTGTTTAGCTGGAAGAGGTTGAAATGATCTCACCATACTTTGAACCTTATTGGATTGACACTTTGACACTGATATGAGTCAAAGATCAAAGAAAAAACTTATACAATTATTATGCCTGCAAAAGTTAACACTAAATAAGTTTTTTACGAACCTAAAATAGTTAATTGTTATATTTTATTTGCATTATTTTTAAACAATAATATGATATTTTCTTGTTCTATTTTCATCGGGAAATATTAATTTAAATTTAATTTGTATTTAGTAAAAGACAATCACACAGAATTAGGCTGAATAGGATGTATACAACGTGTTCCTTTTGATATCCCATAACTCTAAGCTTATGTTCTATAGGTAAAAATAATATAAAACGCCCTAGAACATGTGGTTCAAAAATCAATAGAATATAAATAAATAAATGTGTACAACATCACATACATTGTTCTGATTCCAATTTGAATAACTATTCAAAGCATTCGTATTTTAGAAACCAGAAACAACGAAGGTACCACAAACACCCAGACCGGAGAAAAACATTTTTTTTCTACATTGACCCGTCCGGGAATCGAACCCGGGACCTCGGAGCAGACGACACCTTGAAAACCGGTGTGTACGCCACTCCGCCAAGGAGGTCGTCAATATAACATCAATTTTAGTTAAATTTGTAAAAAAATTTAACCAGTATGGCGAATCCTTAGTCTTGCGAGATGTTGGCAAACTTACACTAAAAGTGTAGTGGTAAAGTAGCGGGAGAGCGTAACTTGTAAAAAACATTGACGTGTGCGGGTGTTTCATTGATAAGTAGGTACAAGTAAATCGTTTTCATTCAAAAGTTCATTCATAACAAGGTAAGGGTGTTTTACATAAACAGTTGTGACTTTTTAAGATCATTTATGTATGAAAAGATTAAACAATAAAAAGTTAATAATTGAAAAATAATTCATATGCAATTTGATTCTTTACCATGGTCTGTTTAATATCCTAGAGTTATGGGATATCAAAAGGAACATGCTGTATAAGAAAAACATTTTAAACAAATAAACTTTTTTATTCTGTTGGTGTTATGACAAAAAATTATAACAATAAAATGCTTCAGTTATTTTTAATGAATTCACGTATTCCTTTTATTGCTAATACGTGCTAAGCTCGGACGGATAGCTAGTCCCGCTGGTTAGAGCAGCCCCCCAAGTTATTGGATGGTTTTGGTTCAAATCTGGCCTAATACAGACTAAATTTTTAATCAAAAAAACACCATAATCTACACTAGAGATAATAGAAAATAATAATTAAAGTGTAGTGAAGTAATAATACTAGGTCAGCCAGATGTTTAAGATTGATAATAAATTTTTATTTAATGCTTACAATATCTTTTTGTTTTACTTTATGGACATTGACCTAAGTCACTTTGATGAGAATGAAAGATCTTTCACGTAAAAATGCATCAAACATCTTGTTCACTAATACGTGTATGAGGGAGGATCAGCCAGTAAAAATTTTTACTCAAGGAATAGTTTCATTTAACACTTACAACTTATTTGCTTAAAAAACAGTTTTCCTAAAATAGTTTTTAGCTAAAATAGTCACAATGTTATAATTTTATATGTAGGTGTACCTATTTAGGTCAAATGTCTACTCGACTTACTTGTTTCAATATAATAGAACTAACATAAAACAATATGTCCAAATAATTGTTTACCCATCTAAGCAATTTAGCCTAATCTAGAAGGTAACATTAATTTACAATCTATTCTATACATTAAGTAAATTTCAACAAGCTAATCGCCCGTCAAATATTTGTTACATTAGCTAATTTGATGGATATTGCTTTTTAATTGCACCTATTACCTAAATAAAAAGCTGCATTATCAAAACATTGCACGTTGACCTAAAGAAAACCACAATAAAAAAAAACATTTGTATCATTTTATTTTGCAATGAACTATTCCTACACAGATTTGAATTACCAACACAATTGAATACCATGTATTCAAGTGTAGCTGTTTTAAACTTTAACTTATTAATATGATGAATGTTTGTATGTTTTAATGGTAGATAGATTACCTCAAATACGCCGAGACACCTTCCCAGCTTGCCGATGACCCCGGCCTCTTCCAGTACCTCTCGCATAGCCGTCACCGACGGCTCTTCCTCAGGCTCCACGCCACCGCCCGGCACGATCCAGTTATCCGGCCGCCGGGACGATGTCACCAACAAAACCTACGCACAAACAACTCATCACACCCGTCGCACGACTCGAACAGCATCCTCAGTCTGCATCAAGCTACTAACCTCCGATTCGGCGTCCGAACGTACACATATGCATGCCGCGCGGCGTCTGAACCCCTCGTCGTCGTAAATCCGAATTGAATTAGGCTTCTCCTTCACCATCTTAACAATACACGTAAACACGAACGAAACAGACGATCACAAATCAAAAGCTGACATCAATTACAAAGAAAACTATGAACCGAACCAAATTTTTTAATGATCAACAAACGCCATAGCTGAGGTATCCTACGATAAACGTATCCATTTTCAACTAATAAAGTTACACAACGTACATGTAAAAAGAAACTATAATAACAATAACACTACAATTAGAGCAATATTTCAGCTACAACTAGCTTTTGATCGCGTATTTCAAGCCCATGTTGAATGGTGCCTGACGTTTTCTTTAGCGAAAATCGAAATAGTTTTAGGAAAGCAATGGGAGTTTATCAGCTGACAACCGGAAGTACAAAACCGTGTTGCCATGTGAACATGTCACTTTCAGTTCCTCATTGATTATTTCCATAGACAATTACTATGGAGCGAAGCTGACAAAGTGAATGTAGCTCATAGCTCAACTTTTTTGCAGCATCCTGTCGATTTGTGTATCCGAATGTTCCTATTTTTTTCTGTCGTTCTCTATGGTGTTGTGTTGTTGGCATTTTTGACAGTTTGTATTCAAAAATTCTGTTGTTCAATTTGTTTGTTGTAATTTTTTAGTGTTTTTCGTTTTCAGGTGTAATGGGTAAGATATTAATAAGATTAAATGATCAGGGATCCAAAATGTAGTTATGTATATTCTTTCTTATTCATAAATCTACTCATGTAACGTTAATTTCCATTTGGATTTCATTTATGTATGCCTTGCCTTAACTTTCAGAGAAGAGCTTTGACTTCGGCCGTCTTCTGAAGAACCACGAGAAGAAACACAAGAACAAACCTGCGCAGTTTATAAGCGTGGCAGGCGGGGTACTGTCAACAGTTCAAATTTAATTATTTTGTAGACTTCATATTTGCTAATATAACCATGCATGCGGTAGGTCATATTTATTAATCGACTGCATTGCCGCTGCTTGGGGATAGTGTAACAAAATTACCATCGCAAGTCATAGTGTGATTTCGATTTTCAGGTCCAAAAACGGCTAGGAGATAATTTAAAGCACAGAAAAAGTAGTCGATTGACTGTGTTTGATCGAATCCGGAACTTGCCCCGATGTGAGAGTCCTGCGCCGGTAGTGGATAAGAAATCCAAAGTAGAGCATCGAAGACAACAGCTGGAGAAATGGAAGGAAGAAAAGGAAAAGCGGAAAAAGCAAGATGCAGCCCAAAAGAAGAAGCCATTTGTTGCTGGAGTGCCCCATGCTCCGTTGAAGTTTGTGCCACCTCCGCCACCACCAAAACCAGTGCCCAGCACTTCAGGCAGGGTAACAAGGTCACAGTCAGCAAAGCAATCTGCTTCCAGTCTAAAAGTTAATAGTAAACAGAGTAATCGGCCCAAGTCTTTTGCCCCTGTAAATGCTTCTTTTCAACCTCCGAAAAACTTGACCAAAGTACCATCGTTAGCTCCTGTGACAAAGAATAAAAAGAAAGATAAAATTAATTACACATTTAATCCAGTGTTACCAAATGATACAGAAAAGAACACAAAAATTACAAAAGCTAAAACACAAGTGAATACAAAACAACCTGGTAAGAAATCATCCGTAGTTGAAACTCGTAGTACTCGAAATAATAATCTTAAAGATACAACAGATGCCAAGAATACAAAAACTATTAGTACAACAAATCCAACCAAAGTAAACCCAAGAGTTAAAAAAATATCAAACAACTTGCAAAGTTCATCCAGCAGTGAAGTTGGCACAGCTTCATCCACTGAAAAGTCACCTATTCTTAAAGTTCGAACTCCTAGGAAGTCTATTGGTAAACTGAAGCAAGTCACACCTAAAAACCGTGTGCCCAAGAGTGAATCTAGCTCTGAAGAGAAATTGAGGTCACCCAAATCTCAGATTGACGCAGTAGAGATACCGATGACCCCAGAGTCAGTAGAAGAAGAGTCTAAGAAGGTCAGTCCATGTGTGACCATGTCAAGGGGAAAAGATAATGCTAGAAGAGAAATGAAAAAGAAGATGAATGAAGGTAAGTCAGCCTGAATGTTTTACAATTTAACACGTGCTTTAAAAAAAGTAACAACTCTGACTAAATGTTACTAATTTTAATCCCTCGAACGTGAGTTATTCCAGACACAATTGAAATCAATTGTTATCCAGACACAATTGAAATCAATTGTTATCCAGACACAATTGAAATCAATTGTTATCGTGGCACCTGAGTGCCTCCGGGGGGTTGAGGGATTAAGTGCTTTGATGATATTTGTTTTTAAGAAATTCAAGTTACTGTAGCAATCTTAATTGAAATATTATTTTTACTGCAATTAAGCTCCACCTGATGGTGAATAACAAAACCTGATTGTGCAGGGTCTTTATGAGCATGGTTTACATGCTCAACCCAACATGGGTCTATAACAGCTGTTGTTTTATAGGGTAAGAGCGAGTGCTAACGAGTTGGTTTCTACCCGATCTAGCACCAGATTTGAACAGACAAATTAGATAATGATTTTTTGAAATGCAGATAATACAGAGATTGTTATTAAAAATAGTATAATGTTTTCTGATTCTCTGTATAATCTGCGAAGATGTTCCATCCAGTTGATGTGTTATTATTTCTGATTTGGGGTGTTGTTTGCTTCAGGGTTGCTGGACGATGACACAAGTGATATGGAAAACATCAGCCATTTCAGACGACAGCTCCAGTCGGAGATCAAACGCATGACTGAGGTGTGTGAAGTGTGGGACAAGATACAAGAGCAGACACCACTTTCAGAGAGTATACAGGTAATAAAAGATGCTTATTTTTGATAATAACTATTGTATGTTTGGTATGCAGATAGTTTTAGGTTCTGTCAAGGACTTCCCAGTGCGAAACTTCATTAAACTCTGTTAGGAAATGCATGATCCCTAAAAATGTCACCATCATCTTTCACCTTTTGAAGGGGTTAATGGTCAACCAGGTCTGAAAGTTTGTGGGTATAAGTCTACAGTATAAAAAAGCGACAAAAAGCAATCAGCAGACAAAAACACCTTAATTAAATAAATAAATAATGACTATGTAAAAAGATTTCCCATTTATTCAAGATTAAATCTAACATACATTATGTAAAGTAGTAGCATTTAACTTTACATAATGTATGTAAGATTGAATTTTGTATTTACAGGAGATCCTTTTACATTGAGTAGGGTATTGGAGTAGGAGGTACCTAAGTTTTAAAAATCTTAACTATAAGAGTAATGCAGGTATCGGCATTTTATTTAGTCAGACATAGTAGGCAGGGTAGGCAGTGCTTATTGGCAGGTGTGGTCTGTGCCACTGATATTTAGCCACTGGCCCGATCACGCCCGCTTGAATGGGCGCCGGCGCGAGCGTGCCTGAAGGTGGCGGTTCGCGCCCGCGACAGAGACAAGCGAACGAGACAGGAGTCAGAGACTGGAGACCGCGACCATTACTTGACGCTATGTAATGTATGCGCGTCAGTTCGCGAGCGAGACAGAGACAGAAGACAGGGAGCATACATAAGTGATGGTCGCGGTCTCCAGTCTCGGTCTCCAGTCTCGGTCTCCTGTCTCGGTCGCCTGTCTCTGTCGCGGTGCGGGCCGCCACCTTGAGGCTGCACCGGGAGACGCTAGGCTGAGTGAGCGCCCTCAGCGCTCGCCAAATTTCCGCCCGGTTCAACTGAATAAAGCCCTCCATATAAGGTTTCAGCGATAGGTCCGTCGGTAAAAAAAAAGATCTTTAGCAATTCTGTCTCAAGTTCTTATCCTAGTTGACAAATCCCCTGGGTTCTCTCCCAGGAGCTGGTGCTGGGCGCGGTGGGCCAGGCCCGGCTGCTGATGTCGCAGAAGCTGCAGCAGTTCGCGTCGCTGGTGGAGCGCTGCGCGAAGCCCGAGCCCGGCCAGGCGCTCGTCACGCCCGCCGACCTGCAGGGCTTCTGGGACATGGTGTTCATGCAGGTGGGTGACGGTTGTCTTAGTGGTTTAAATGAGTTTGTAGTTATGATATTTATGTAATCTTTTAAAATGTTAAATTGTGGCGATTTATGTTCTGGCAAAAGCCTTACTAACACGATGCCGCATTCCGCCAAAGTTGCAATTGGGGCAAATACACGGTAAATACTTACTAAGAGGATTGGAATATAACTTCTAAAACTTAATCAGAATTAAAGTATTGAATAAGAAAACATAAACTAGTTGAAAGAACAACAAAAAAAAAAAAATAACTACAATAAATTGGAATGTATCAATTTCAGAAGTAAACATAAAAACGATGGTGAAAATATTACAAGTTAATATTATCAACTGAATTTTGTTAAGGTTTTCTAATGATACCTTCACAGGCTTAGGACCTTAATGGTATAGTAATATGTGAATGAGATGCGCATCGCGTAAAAAAATTGTTGCGAGGAGGCCATATCAGACATTTTATAGGTGCTTTATCTTGACATTTTTGTACTGGGCTGTACCAAAAGAAAAATTACGTCATTTTTTTTTTGTCTCGCAGGTTGTTGTATTAAATATCAGTATATAAACTTGAAAAATTTTGTCTCAGGCGGGACTCGAACCCGCATCTCCTCGCATGCCGCGCCGTGTCGCAGTGTCTCGGTGGCCTAATGGTATGGCGCCCGCCCGAGGCGAGGAGATGCGGGTTCGAGTCCCGCCTGAGACAAAATTTTTCAAGTTTATATACTGATATTATAAGTGCAATTAAGTTGCTAAAAATATCAAATAAAGTATATAAATAGCTGTTTCATCTTAACTGACTGTCAAACATCTGCAAAGATGTTTCTTTCGGGTGTTAAGGGTGCAAACTCCTAACATTTGATGAAGCAACGCTGGCTCACAGCGTAAGAATATGCTTGAAAAATTCGCGCCGTGTCGCAGTGTCTCGGTGGCCTAATGGTATGGCGCCCGCCCGGCATGCGAGGAGATGCGGGTTCGAGTCCCACCTGAGACAAAATTTTTCAAGTTTATATACTGATATTATAAGTGCAATTAAGTTGCTAAAAATATCAAATAAAGTTGTTGTATTAAAATTTCATCTGTATACCGGTATAATCTTTTAATTTAATAGTTCAATATTCAGTAAAGTTGCAATCACAATAACGTTTACATTGGTGAATTAAGCTAATATCTTATTTTAGGTGGAAAACATAGACATGCGTTTTAAGAAGCTGGACGAGCTGCGCGCGCGCGGCTGGGTGGAGGAGGCGCCGGCGGCGGCCGAGCGTCGGCAGGTGAAGCCCGTCGCGAAGAAGCACAAGCCCAGCGGTGGGCCCAGCCGGCTCAGGGAGATGATTGCCGGTGAGTACTTTTGATATTGATGTCCCGTTCGGCCGATCTGCCGTTATTGAGTTACGAACAATTATCTTAAATTTAGCATTTTTATTATAATAATTACAATAATAACCCCGCAGGGCAGCTTGTGGCGAGCTGTTGGGCAGTAGCGACCCCACGAACCTGATTAAAATCAGTTAAAATCAGTCAGTTTTATTTCTGCAAATAGGCCCCTGGAGGCGATTTTACACGTCCCAATATTTAACCTACCACTGCTTCGGGACAAATTGCTCCCGGGAGTATCCCTGTTCCTCACCTCTGGCTTGCCTTCATTGGTTGGTCGAAGTGAACACTGACGAGGAACATATCTCCCACCTCTTGCTTGCCTTCATTGGCCGGCTTGAGTGGAAAGTCGCTAGAGCAGAAATGCTCAGAGGAAGGAAGTATTGCAGTAAGATGCTTGTAGGGATCTTGAACGGATTACCGGGATTGTCCTGAGAGCCGTGTGATACCTCTCCACTCCTCAAGCACCTCAAGCTATGTTGCCCCCTTGTCGCTACGTCACTATGTGCTAGCGGCCGTTTTCGGGGGCCTATTAAACGAGTGTGCGAGCCACCCCCTGCCATTTTATCCGTGTGAGTAACATAGGTCAGGCAGGGGCCATAGTCCTTCCATAGTCCCAGTTACCCAGTCCACTAGCACCCAAAACCATAGCCCAGTATCCTTTGTATCCACTTTCTGCAATAGTCCTGCACTAACCAGGGGTTGTATCCTTGGGTGTACTTGTATAGTGCGCACAGGGATAATCGTCGGCTGGTGTCACATTACATCATTTAGATCAATGTTGTCTAACGGGCCTCTGCGAGTTGGCTTTGGCCCCTCGTATGCCTTCCAAAGGTCCGGGACTACATAGTCCCGTGATAGGAAATGACAAACATAATAATAATAATAATCATTTATTTCAACAAAAAGGTCATATTACATGCATTACATTTATATCATCAAAAGTATTATTTATTAATCATTCATATCATTAAATAACATACAAAATAAGAATAGCATTACACAATTAACAATGGATAAATAAATTTACAGGTTCTTTTTCATACTTATTATTTGTTGATTAGTCATTACATGAACCATAGAACAATGATTCATGTAACGACAGTCAAACCTATGCGAAAACATATTTAGGATAATGTTTGGGCTGCCCCCGACCCTGCGTGCCAGGGATGAGCACCGCTTTCTCAGCGTTGTATAAAAACAGTCGACGTTGTACTCAGCAAACATCCCCGAAGCACTGCAGTACCGAGGCAGCCCCATCAGCATCCTGAACGCATCGTTATATTGCACGCGAAGGGCGTTAAAATGCTTCTGCGTGTACGACACCCACGCGCTGCACGCGTAGAACGACGTGCAAAAAGCCTTAAACAAGGTTATTTTAACTTCATCAGAACAACGAGCAAACCTGCGGGCTATCATATTGGCCCTGATTTTTTTGATTTTGGTTTTTATCATATTGGTCATTATTTTCGAGAATTAATCTATACTAATATTATAAAGCTGAAGAGTTTGTTTGTTTTTGTTTGAACGCACTAATCTCAGGAAGTACTGGTTCAAATTGAAAAAATATTTTTTTGGATAGTCCATTTTATGGATGCATCCGATACCGATACCGATATAGCGGCGATACTTCGGGTTTGCCGATATATCGTTATCGGCGATAATTTTATGGCAGATTCAACGATACTTTTCAAATTTCGCGCTTTAAAAATGTTATGTAGAATGTAAACGCGCGTGTTGTCCCATCTATTTCGTTGCAAACGAGGCACGAACTAACTATGCTCGGGGAAACCACGCGCTTTGTTCAGTGTTTTGTTTCGCCCGCCCGCTTTGGCCTCGCACTCGGACATAAATAAATAAAATAAATAAATAAATATTTCAGACATGCCACACTGGGCCACACAGAGCCATCTAGTCCCAAATTAAGCTACTATTAAGTACCCTGTCGTATGGGGTACTAGACAACCGATAAACTTACTTATATACTTTTTTTTTGTAAATACATACTTATAATACATAGAAAACACCCAGACCAGTACAAACAGATTCATTCACAGTTCATGCACACAAATATTTGTACTGTGCGGGGATCGAACCCGCGACCCATGGCTCAGAAGCAGCGTTTACTACCGCTGATCCAAATGGTCGCCACATCTATCTCATTTCACTAGGTTAAATGTTGTTGCGAAAACATAAGAAAACTTTGTTTTTTAAATAAAAATCTTATAAATGTTAATTTTGATTACTAAAACTATTAATTAATTGTGTTTTATTTATTCTACTTCCTTTTTGAATTCAATAAGCGTATCGGTATCTTTATCAGTATCGCCGATATTCTTATAAGAGTATCGCTAAAAATGCGTATAGAGAGTTTCTTGCGCTGCTTCTTCTCGGCACTAGCCCACATTTGTCCCGAAGCAGTGGTAGGTTAAATATTGGGACGTGTAAAAGCGCCTCCAGGGGCCTATTTGCAGAAATAAAACTGATTTTAACTGATTTTAACTGATTTTCTAGTCCATTTATCGAGGAAGGCTTTAGGCTATATAACATCACCATCGCTGCGACCAATAGGAGCGAAACATCAGTGAAAAATGTTGCAAAAACGGGGAATATTATTCATATTTGAATGCTTCCGTTGCGTGCACTGCGTAAGGTTCAAGTTACCCAAAAAATTAATACCTAAGTTATAACAGGAATTGACGCGGACGAAGTCGGGGGCAACAGCTAGTAATAAATAATTTGGAATTTAGCATATGTGACATTGTCCGTGCGAAGACAAAGTAGGATCAGGATTAATAATAAGATTTAATATAAGACTACCTTCGTGGCGGGGTGTCGTACACGCCGATTTCTCCCATTGATTCCATTCATCCATTGACGTTAAATTAGCAGTATTTTTATCTTTATTTCTGTAGCCGCAAGAAAAGCAAAGAAGGAACAAGAGGAATCCACAACTACAACAGTCTCCGCTCCATCAGAAGACAGTAAGACGTTCGAGGCGGGTTTCTTCTGCGTGAAATCACCGGTTCGATCCCCGGCGCCGGCCACGCCGAACACCAAACATAACTTGCTGAAGGCCGTGCTGTCTAGTGAAGCCAAGAAAGCATCTGCGTCTAAGGTAATTAATTAATTATCAATTGTTTGTTCATCAGACATCGCCCAATTTCTTGCTAATATTATGAACGCGAAACTTTGTATGGATGGATTGGTTTTATTGTTTTCTTGGTAAACCATAAAAACTTACCCTAGACTTTCAAACGTAGTGTAGGACGCCCTCAGGCCAGGTGGAGTGATGATTTGCGCAAGGTGGCTGGCAGGAGCTGGATGCGAGAAGCCAACTATCGGCCTAAGTGGCGTGTAACTGGAGAGGCCTATGTCCAGCAGTGGACTGCGATAGGCTGATGATGATGATGATGATGATGATGATGACGATAAACGCCCCGTCGGTCTACTGGTTTAAATACCGAGCCAAGATCACGGGGTCCAGGTTTCGATCCCCGAGTCGGGCAACAAAAAGTTTCGAATTTTCGAATATTGCTTTGTTTTTCAATCACCGACCCGCATTTGGCAAGCGTGGTGATTATGCCTGTAATATCCATCATTGATATGGTAACTTGAATTAAATTATGGAGGCCTTTGCCCTGCAGTGGGTTGATTATAGACAGTTACTTTACTTTATGACAATAGACAGCCTTAATGGAAATGTAGTAATAAAATGTACAGACATAATAAAATTTTCTCAATTGATATTGATCTCTACTCGTTGGACTTAAAGTTGAAAATCAATTCAATGACCTTAAACTTTTTGGGTAGGTTGACGTGCCGTTGTCTGTGCAAGATATGATATTCTTTATTTCTTTTTCTTCAGAATACAGCGTCGTTCGCCATGCTGCGGGCTTCGATACTGAGCAGAAATGTCGAAGATGGAATAGCGCCGCTACCAGTAAGTTTAATGTTATCAAATATTATCATTAATAACTAGGGTATCATCGTGTTGCAATTTTAATTCCTGAGTTAACATTTTGCTACAATGATTAAAACTTTATAAATTTGGTTAGAGGTTAAAGAAAAAAAGGGAAGAGCACCCTTTACATTAAAATAACTGAATTTGTAGTCAAAAACCCAAAACACTTTAGTTCTACAGTCCAATGATTTTCCCATCTTACATCATGGTTAGGCATATCAAAACTAAGAAAACCACATAACTCTGATAGGTCGAGTCGGCTCCTACTGAACATCTCAGGGAACTTAACCTTCAAAAGTTTATTCGTGAACTTCCCATCGCTCATCAAGTTACTTTTACTCTTACAGCCTTCCCCAATGACCCCAGTCAACTTGTACGCGACACCAGCGCGTAGCATACTCAAATCTGCAAACGTAGCATCAGAGAAGAAACAAGGCAAGAAGTCTATCAAAGTGGTCCTATTCGACGAAGATACAGAAATCGAACAGAACAAATCAGAGGAAATACAAGCCAATAACGTGCTACAGCTGCACGAAGACAGCGGACTGTCTTCTATGGATGTAGAGAAGGACACAGAACAGAAGGAGAACAGAGGTAACACCAGAAGAAGAGGACGGCTGGTCAGGCAGGACGCGACAACGGAAGACAAGTGCCAAGTGATGACAAGAAGCCGGAGGAAGAGTATAAACAAAGAGTTGGATGTTACGAATGAGGATCTAGAGGAGAAGACGCCGAGACGGTCGTCAAGAAAGAAGGCGTTGCAAGAAACAGAAAACATTATGGAAGATAGAATGGAAACTCCCAAAAGATCAGTCAGGTCCAGGAAAAGTATAATACAGAGTGTCATGGCGTAATTATTATAAATACACTTGCATAGCAAAAAATCGACCTATCTTGGTTCGATATTTAATCATGTGAAAACGAGAAGTAAAATACGTAACTTAGTTAACACTTTGTACTTTCAGTTTAACCAATGGAAGTTCAAGATTACATTAAGATTCACATTTACTGTGACTGATTATTGTTTCTAATAGTTTTCGCTTGTCTAAACAAAATGTTCATAAATTGGACTCCGAAGCGAAAAGTAGTTCGAATTTAATGTACGCAAGTGTAGATTACTAGTTAAAATTCAAACTTATCAAGGTTTTACTGCTGACGCATGTTTTTGAAATGAACACCTATGTCATTTCTGACAGATATTCTTTTGATCAAATGCCATTTTGACTTTTCTACTTATCAGTATGTGTTAGTTTCAAAAAGATCCGTTAATTGTCTATGCCTGTGCGAAGGTTTCAGATTCTAGAATACTTTTGTATTATTTCATAATGTGGACCATGTAAAGGCTAGAGTTTGATTTCATCATATCCTTCTATTCTAAAAATACATTATTCTGACAAACTAAATGGTGAATTACATAGACAATGCTCTATGAAATCGATCATAAACCATAGATAATTATAGTAGTGAGCAAAGTTAAATGTGGCAAAGGATATATCTGCTAAAGCAGATATGATCATTTTGTTAATCCCATTTTTTAAAGAGATATGTTATTAATGCTTATTATTAACTATTATCTTGCATGTAACATAAATACGGACCAATGTATCTTTAGTCTTCGACTTAGTTCTGTAGAGATTATCATTGAGGCATTGTTTTAATTTTTTGATTTGTTTGCAAAATTAGAGTTAGATAATCCAATGTAGATTTACGTTTGACGTTTTTTAATGTGTTAAATTATGTTAAAACAAAAGTTATTGTTAATAAATCGTATTTTTCGTAGATCTGTTCATGATTTTGACATTTTATTTTAGTACAGTCTTAAAGTTGCTCATCACAATTACGTTTGTATGTTTGCATACCAAATAAGTAATTTATAACAGTGTCTAAATGAATTATAATGATATTTAACGTTGGATAGATGCCATACCATCAGTAGTGAGACCATGTGCCTATAAATTTTAACTTAGGTCTAATCGGAAGAGTTAGGTTGTGTGAATTAAGATAGATTGTTATGCGTATCCTTATGGCTGGGTCAACTGACATGGATCCGAGTAAGAAATACAATTTAAGGCTGATGAAGCGAAAGTTCCTGCGGAGACGCCGCTCATACTGCACAGCGACTGAATACCGCCCAATTGTAAAAAATTATATACTTTTGTTTCAAGACATTTTATGTGTTGGTTGGTGACATTTACAATAACTATTTTCTGTTGGTAAAATTTCGAGTGATGGCCGCAGTTGAATCTCAAGACAGGAGCAGAGTCCAATTCAATTAGACCTGTCCTCATACGCGTCCTAAATACATTTTATTCTGACGGCAATAGCAATACGTTGTATAAGTCACCTTAAAAATGTGAGCTCCTCCAGTTTACAATAGCGTTAGATTATAATAACGATAGGTTAGGATGGTTAGATTGTAATCCATCGACATTATAAACTGATGAAGTCCACAACAGTAAAAATCGGACGAATCGCCAAAAAAGAACTTAATATTTTTAAACTGTTTTAAAAAGTAATATTCATGCTGTTCTAAATTGAAAATAGAACGCCTTGAAAAAAAAATTGGTGTTGTGGGTAGTGTTGCCGAACTATCGATAGTATCGATACTATCGATAGCACAGGACAAGGCAATATTATCGAATGAGTACAATACTATCGATACTATCGCTAGTGTTGTAATTCGTTACTAACAAACTATCGAAAGTATTGATACTGTCGATTTTGTCTGCAACGATACTATCGATTGCTTTGAACTATTGATAGTTTAACAATTTGCAATAGTATTAGGTATGTTTTAACAGTAATGGTAGTGGTGGACCATTTAAACCGTTATACATATATTAAGGCAATATCAAATAATACTACCGCAAGAAAAACTATTTGATATTATTTATTCCTATATCTGCATAGTTGATTGTGTTTGACTATTATACCTAAAAATTTTAAACAATACTACCTATTGCAAATTATTAAACTATCGGTAGTCCAATACAATCGATAGTATCGTGTCAACTAAGACCGATACTATCGATATTTTCTATAGTTAGTTAATAACGAAATACAATACTGTCGATAGTATCGATAGTATTGAACTCATTCGATAGTATTGCCTTGTCCTGTGCTATCGATAGTATCGATACTACCGATAGGCCAATCGATAGTCTTACGATTGTTTGGCTATCGATAGAATATCGATTAATAATCGATAGTCGACTATCGATCGGCAACACTAGTTGTGGGCTTCACCTAAGGTAGTCGAAATATGTTTTAAAGGAATTATATAAACTTTGAAAAAAAAATACTGCGATTGTAGCAAAGGCGTTTGGCTAAGGCGATGTAAAACAATTCCTGCTTTTTTAAAAAGTGTTTCTATATACAGTAAAGCTAATTTATGATAATAACGGGGTGTGTAAGACAGATCCATGCGGCGATGGCGGCGGTCTCAGTGGTACGGTCCTATGAATCAATTATATTGTGACACGAATAATGTTAATTGATAATTAAGTTTGTTAATTACTAGTTTTACTATTATATACTACGGATATTGTAAGACGGTGTTAAATTAGGTGTAATAAATAAATTTAAAGTATTTTCGTGTCTAATTGAAACGCCTTTTAGGTCCTTAATTCAGGAGTTTTTCCAAATTCTTCAAATGGTAAATTTAATGGACACAACGACTGACAGAAAAACGTTATCACGAAATGAGCATCCACGGACGCTTTGGTCCGCGGCCCAGATAACACGCCGTAGAATCAGTATTGAAAAAGTCGCCCGAATGCGTGGGCCACAGGTAAAAAGTAATATGGACATGATACACATTTTTTTACATGAAATGAAAAAAACGGTGCGAAATAAAATGTAAAAATCAAATATTTTGTTCTGGTATTAAAGTAATAATTAAGAAAAAAAAACAACTACTTAAATCCAGTTCAACAAAAGAAACAAAAAAAGAATTTAAATAAAAGTTAACAATCCTGAGTGTGTGTATTTCTGAGTGTGTATATGAGAGAGAACACACATCCTGTGTGTGTGTGTGATTAATGCCAAAATATTAACAACATTGCATATAGTTCATCGTGTTTACTAATATTAGCAACCTTGTTTATGTTTTAGCGTTCATCTTACGCACTCTCTCCCTCGCACACAGCCAGAAAGACACACACAGAAAGATAATCTTTCTCTTACAAAAACACACAGACACATTATCTCTCTCTTTCTCTCATACATACACATATTCATACAAACATGCACTCAGAATTGATAACTTTTGTTTTTTTTACGTTTCTTCAGATGATCTGTTTTAATTTTTAATTTTTGCTAATTTAAGAATAATTTATGAGAACTAGAACACAATATTTGATTGCCACATGTTATTTTGCACCTTTTTTTCATGTAATAAAATGTGTAGGTGTGTGTGTGTGTGGGTCCATTTTAACTTTTTACCTGTGGTATTCTGGCCCACGCATTCGGGCGACTTTTCCACTACTGATTCTACTGCCTGTTATCTGGCCTTTTCTCCTAAGCCGGTTCTCTTTCTACTTAGTTGCATGATTTTGAGATTGAATTTGCATTACAGTAGGCATGGCACATTACATTAGCTGCTTTATTAAAACGCTTTTATTAACTAGATTTGTATCAGAAATAAGATAATACCCTGTATGTATGTCTAGTGGCGTAGCGTGCCTTGGGCCTTGGCGGGGCCCGTATAAATATTTGCTTGGGGGTAAAGGTTATGAAGGGTAAAGATTTCTCACAAAAGAAAAAAAATGTATGCAGAACATTAAAATAAATATTCATTCACCATAATCAATTTTTCACAAACAATACAAATTAAATATACACTCTCCTTGCCTTTTTTTCGGCAAACTGATTAAATCAGTTAGATATAGCTGTAAGCTGATTGATGATGATAAAACGTAGTGATTACTTGCTCAGTGGATGATGACTTTGTTTTTCTGAAGTTTCTGCCTCTATATGGTTTAACGCTTGGGAGAGTGTAAGCTGGATGCCTTAGGTGTATTTTGTGACCTTTCAAAGGCCTTCGATTGTGTAGAGTCTACACTGTAGACCATGAAATATTACTTAAAAGCTTAAACATTATGGTGCTAATAAGTTCTTACCTTAAAGGCAGAAATCAAAAGGTTTGCATAAATGAAGCTGAGTCTTCAGGGTCGGCCCTTGTTATGGGTGTCCCACAGGGATCAGTATTAGGGCCCCCGCTATTTTAAATTTATATAAATGACCTTCCCTGTTATTTACATAATCTTTGTGAGATGGTACTGTTTGCAGATGATACATCAATGATTTTTAAAACTAAGAGGGGCAAATCTTCATTTGACGATGTTAACAATACCCTCTCTAAATAATTGCATTGCTTTACAACAAACAATCTTTTACTAAATGCAAATAAAACAAAATTTGTTAAATTTACGATGCTTAACGTAAGGTTTGCTGCCACTCATATAATTGTTAAAGATGAACTACTAAACTCTGTAGATTCTACTATCTTTTTAGGTATAACTGTAGACTCTCATTTACAATGGGGTGCTCATATAAGGGGGCTGTCTGGAAGACTTAGTTCTGCTGCTTATGCTGTGAGAAAGATAAGGCTATTGACTGATGTTGGAACGGCAAGATTAGTATATTTTAGCTACTTTCATAGCATAATGTCATACGGAATTCTGTTGTGTGGCTCAGCGGCAGATATTGAGTAAATTTTTATATTGCAAAAACGTGCTGTACGGGCTATTTACGGCCTTCGACCCCGTGACTCGCTGAAAGAGCTCTTCAAAGAGGTTAATATACTTACAGTGTCTTCTCAATACATTCTCGAGAATATTATTTACGTTCGTAAGAACATACATTTATTTCTTTAAAAAAGTAACGTGTCACAATTTTAATACGAGAAATAAAGATAAACTCGCCGTTCCAGGCTTCAGACTGCGAAAAGTAGGAAAATCGTTCATGGGAAATTGTATTCGTATTTTCAACAAATTACCACAGGGTATTGCTGAACTCCCTGTACATAAACTTAAATCGTATGTTAAAGTACCTAATCTTAGTGAAAAGGGATATTACACAGTTAATGATTATTTAAATGATAGAAATGTAGGTATGGCATTAAATTGTCCCAGCTCGTACTTGCTTAAACTTTGTAAAAATTACCTTACCTTGTAAAAAAATATTTAATAAGAGGCTGACAATAGTCACCGAGTTTCTTGCACTGCTTCTTCTCGGCACTAGCCCAGACTTGTCCCTAAGCAGTGGTAGGTTTAAATATTGGGACGTGTAAAAGCGCCTCCTGGGGCCTATTTGCAGAAATAAAATAAAAAAAACTGAATAGCGACAGGTAGGTATGACCTGACAGGCGTTCGTTCATACTTCATGTCGAATTTGGGAAGTTTTAATTAATTTTTGCTTACGTTTAATTGATACGGCAGATACGGCGGTAGCTACGCCCCTGTCTATGTCTATGTCACGGAATCTATCTGTCTATATTTTTCCGTCATGATTTTGTTTTTAGGTAAGTACCTACTTAAACCTAAAAATATTATTCACTATTCAGTAAGATTTTTTATACTGGAAACTGGTCTGTTTCAACTTATGAGCAATCTTTCGAGCGAGGTCGGTGCGATTTGCCATTGAGATGGTAAGGGATAACAAATCGTTTCACTTTTTAAGTCGTTCGTGGAATGATAAACTAAGTATAACATAAACTTACATACACTTGATAGATAAGACGTCTTTAATTTTTTAAATTCGGAAGAAAAAAAGAGGAAGTTTTTTTAAATAAAAAGAGCCACCCAAAGCCTAGCCGAGTACGTAATTGCACAGATTTACGTGTTACTTAGTCTCCAGCTTCTGTCGCGCCAACTCTGGCAAAATCAAACGAGACGCGTGTTTTCGAAACCCTATCACTATGAGGATAAATTGTAATTTATGTAAGTAAGTAGGATAGTGTTGTTTGTTTTTTATAATGGATTAAGTTAGTAGGTAACTCGTCATTGGGGATTTTTTCAATAGAGTATCTACCAGTTTTTTTCTTTAAATTTCAGGGGCTCATGAACCTTTTAATCTGCCTAGCTTGCACTTATTGTCATTACATATCGTTTCGATGACCATTTGGATCAGCGGTAGTTAACGCTGCTTCTGACCCATGGGTCGCGGGTTCGATCCCCGCTCAGTACAAATATTTGTGTGCATGAACATGTCTGTTTGTACTGGTCTGGGTGTATTCTATGTATTATAAGTATGTATTTACAAAAAAAAAAAAAGTATATAAGTAAGTTTATCGGTTGTCTAGTACCCCATACGACAGGGTACTTAATAGTAGCTTAATTTGGGGCTAGATGGCTTTGTGTGGCCCAGTGAGGCATGTCTTAAAATATTTTTTTATATTTTTTTTTGTTATGATTAGGTATATACCCTGTTGTTAAGTAAGTTTACAAACTTACCGCGCTCATTGTCTCATTCTTAAAATACCTACTTAAATACCGAAGTGTAAAACAATGTTTTGCACCTTATTATTGACATAGTCAGAACATGCAATTTGACCGGTTTTCATAAATGATTCCCTACCTTTCACCTGTTGTGGCGATGCACAAGCCGTGTAAGCCAATAAAAAAAAAAAAAAAAAAAAAAAAAAAAAAATATAGTATCCATCATAGACTGCTACCGTAAAACCTAAGTCTATGGTTATGACTTTTAATAAATAGTTTGAGAAGAGTATGTATCCTAAGTTTATGGATAGCACGGATGGTTGCTCAGCAACGGATAAAGTGTATTAATTTGGTTAGCACTGAGCAAGTAATCACTATGTTGGTTAGCTTTATTTATTTTATATCTTGAATTAGTAGTCGAATTAGTAACTAATGTGCTTTAACGATCGAAAGTTTGGTAAAAGGAAAAACATTTAAAAATCCATTTATCCGTTTTTAACACATAAACCTTTACAATTTCGCGACGAAGATATAATAATGCAACCGGTCTAGGAAGGAGCAAGGAGCTTTAAAAATGTGGGTTGCCATCCTTTTCAGTGGATTATAAAAGGAAATATTATTTTTGTGAATGAATTTGGGGTGGTGAATGCTTTGAATTCTCGAAAGTATAATAATAATAACTAAATGGCGCCTTTGTTTTTCAAAAAAATATGTATTTATACGATTATTTCCTGATAACTGTAAATTTTAAAAATATAATTCATCAAATTGGAGTTTTAGATTACATTACACGCTGTCTAGAATGATCGAAGTTTTAAATATCTAAGTTTTGGGATTTGTTGTGCTGGGTCAAAACATATATCATAAATTTATTTCATCCTTCGGATCGTAAAACGCGACTAAAGGATTATGCACCGCTTAAATAGAATAGGCAGCAGTGTTTTTTTCTGGAAGCGATCGCCAACCTCCCTACCATGAGTGTCGATAATAGAAACCTCAGAGAAGGTCTATGTTTGTCCTCTAACTAAAATGAGTGATGATAATGTATGCAAATGTTTTTCAAGTGTTTTTTTTTTATCCTGTCTCCTCTAGGATTTGCAAACATGCCTCTGGTCCTGGCACGCGTCGCGGCCTACTTTCTGTGCCAAATGGGCTCGCGATAACCGACGCGATAGCGTTGGTATACGACAGGCAGAACTGCACTGTGTTGGTAAGTAAAATTTGGCTAATAAACTTCCTTCTATTGTCTTTTTGTCCTGTGCTCTTGCTCTCTGCTGCAACAAATTGGGATAGGTTAGGATTAAAGTTGGCGCAAGAATTGAATCTTTAGCACTAAATTGGTCGAGCGCCCCGGGCCAAAATTTCGGGGCTTTGGGTTCGATCTCCGGGTCAGGCAGAAAGAGACTCGAATTTTTGAAAATTACCGGGTCGGGTTTGTGATGATCACCAACCCGCATTTGGAATGAACTGTGGTATATTCAATGTAAGTACAAAAGGATGATTCTATTCTGTTATTTTTTTAAATTTCTATGGCGTATGTCTGAAGTTATGTGCGGCTATCTTGAAGACTGAAGCAATTCATAATATTTTGTAGAACCGAGCAAGCATAGATAAAACTACGTCTATCACTCATGAGCTGCTTTAGGTCCAGGCTTTAGTATCATAACATCAACGAAAAATAAACGTTTAAACTTTAAATAATCACATAACACCTTTTAGGAAATAACGATTGGTAAAAGTAGCCAAAATAAGTTAAAATGTCATATATTCTGAAATTACCAATTAAAAACGCTAGGCTGTAGGCGACCTCAGTATAACGTGTCCTTTTGAAACAAATTAATGGATTCTTTTATGTATAAGTGATTTTATGAATGACTGTAGGAAGTGTGCTGAACTCTTCACATAGTTTCTTTGATCACAATGGTTATAACATTTATTTATCAATAAAAATAACGTGTTGAGAAAGAAAAATTAGATGCACCCTTATTTTATTAGCCATGTTATCATCACCAACAGCCCCAACAGTCCACTGCTAGATACAGCCTCTTCAAAGAGAGGACTTTGCCATAATCGCCACGCATGGCAGGCGGGTTCTTGCAGTTTAGCTACTGTTGGAGAGAAGAGGCTGCTGTCCGTCTTTTTTGGCACTACTTTAGTTACTTCTTACGAAACCTATAGGTACTAAGAGAAAAGGTGATGCTATTTTTATGTGCTAGCACCACATGACACAGCACTACATATATATGTCTTGGTAAACTGAACTAGGGCTAACAACAAACCAAATGTTCTAGTAAGTAATGTATGGTAAGGATACTTGAACAACTCATCCACCGTTTAATTACTTTGTCCGACGCTCAATTAGCAATTCCCCCAAAATGATTTAGCTTTTTATCTCTCCTCTCAGCTCAGGGAAATTTATTCATAGTTATTACCATACTTTTGACGCTTCAAGAGGCCTGTAATCAAAGGGGCATCAGAAAAAGACTGCGGAGGTTGTAATAATAATAACAATTAACCCGACTTGGCGTTGTAATGGCGGGCGGGTATGACACGGGGTCAGATTACGTAAATCTATGCAAAGGTAAGTAGAGCGAGCCAGTCCGTAATAGTGTAATTCGGAATGCGGTGGCTTCCCCAAAATGGCGCGCGGCGAATTTGGCGCCATAAACAAAACGCTTAGCTTGGCAAACCTGCGGCGCAACAATTAAGATTCCTCTAATTAGGTTAAGCCCGAAGCCGTCTAGTTTGTTGTGGGACGCCATTGTTTATCTCAATGTTATAATCTTAGAATAATTACGCTTATTCTAAGGTTATAATGATATAATAAAAAAATGCAACAAGAAAGTTTAAAATCCTAAGTATCCTCTTCTTTTACATCAGTTGAAAAACCTACCTATTTATCTAGTACAGGTTTCTTTCCGTATGCTGAAGTAGGGAATGTCGTGGCCAGGAATCGGGACTATCGGTTTTATTGTTCCAGGATTCCTGTGTTTATCGCCCGGTTGGAATGTACCTACTAGGTTCCAAGTACGTAACTAGGAAGGAATTTAGTCTTACCTGTTTGTTGTGTTTGCAATTTTACTTCCAATCAATGATAACAATAAAAGCACAGTGTGTTTTTCGAGACGAAAACGCCTGTGAAATTTTTTGTCGTTCCATTCCGACATATTATCGGGTCGCTCTCTTACAACTCTTCATCTTCTGTATGAGGAGTTTCAAAAACTTAGTTCAACCGATGAACATTTTTCATAAAGTCCATTCATGGACTTAAAACCCGAGTTCACCAACACCTAAACAGCCGGTAAACAAAGAGTGACGATTAATTTGACACAATAAAATTCCCATACAAAATATGTCAAATAATATTTTAAACGCTGTTTAAACGCGTCTGTTGGTGAACTCGGGCCTTAGAAGTTTAACCGTGTATTAGTCTTGTTTGATCACTACATCTTCCATTGAATCGAAGAGATCCATGTTTACGAATTATAAACAAACACTTTGCATAGACAAAATTATTAATAACCTATAAATTACGCGCGAATGATGACAGTTTAATGATTACAGGGTTATCTGCAGAGTTTATCCATCCGTTAGCGCTTATTTAGCAATTGAAAAATTGAGAGTCTTGTTAACTGTAGAATAAACCGTATCTAACTGTTTATCTGGCTATTGAAAAACCGGCCGTTTATAATATGTCTGTACTCTGTAACACAAAAGTTGCACACGTATTGAAGACGGATGGAATTGGTATAAAAACTGATATCTGGCCTCGGCATAGTCTACCGATTGCAATTTTTAAATATTTTTTTCTATCATAGTCATAGCTTTACCCACTTGTTTTAATTATGCCACCTTACAATTAAGCCATCAAACTGGTCATAGTTATTTAAATATGTAGTAGGGAATCATGTCGTCGGTTCCGTAACACTATTTTCCCTCGTCCACAAAATAGCTAGACGCGACAATAATATAAAAATAACACTCATAATACAAGCTCGTGCCCCGGCTGCGATCCGCTCTTAATGTAAACAATATCTCTACTTTGGATGGGGGAAAACTATAGGGGGACCATTATTTCTGTGGCCGTTGAGACTAAGAGACTTTTCTTTAATATAATACAGGATTTCTCATGCACGTATGCAAACAGAAAATGTTATTTAAGACATGCCTCACTGGGCCACACAGAGCCATCTAGTCCCAAATTAAGCTACTATTAAGTACCCTGTCGTATGGGATACTAAACAACCGATAAACTTACTTATATACTTTTTTTTTGTAAACACATAGGTACTTATAATACATAGAAAACACCCAGACCAGTACAAACAGACATGTTCATGCACACAATAATTGTACTGTGCGGGGATAGAACCCGCGACCCATCGCTCAGAAGCAGCGTTTGCTACCGCTGATCCAAATGGTCGTCTGGTATATATATTGATGCAAAGTGATTGTAGTAGAAATCATTGGGTGTGCGAGCGCGACATCCACTTGAGACAAGCGACGGTTAACGTTTTTGTGCTAAAATAGATCATTAAAATTGAAATACTTTATTTATTATTTGTTTATACTCGTACCTCCGTTCTACCTATTTCATTGTAAACAATAAATCAAACAAGTGCCACTACCACTCTAGTTTTTTGATGCATAACCTAAGTTCACAACCGCTAAACGTGAGTAGATACTTAAGAAGAGCGTAAGTAACTACTTGAATATAGGAGTACTAAACCGAAAAATAATCTTACTAATTTACTAGTATTATAAATGAGAATGTTTGGATGGATGTTTGTTATTCAATCACGCTAGAACGGCTAAAATGATCTGGATGAAGCACGGAGGTAGGTTACAGGCTGGAATAGCATTTAGGCTACCTTTTATCCAGAAAAAAACCTATAAAATGTTGGGTTATACTTACTACAGCCGTTTCGTAAAAACGGGTACAACAGTTTTTCAAATGAATAATTCCAAAACAACAAAGTCCAAAAAAAAAGATGTGTGGCACTCGGAGACTGCCGCGGTAAAGCTATTGCATAGCATTTTTTATCAACTTATCTAAATATATAAAAATGAAAGCTGATTTAATGACTGACTGACTGACTGACTGACAGACATATCAACGCACAGCCCAAACTACTGGGATTTAAAATCTGAAAATTTTCACCGTGCTTCCTTTTATAGTGTAGGTGAGCACTAAGAAAGGAATTTTGGAAATTCCACCTCTAAGGGGGTAAAAAGGGCCCCATAAGTTTGTATGAAACTCCCTCAGTTTTGAAGCTAAGTCGATGAAAATTAGTATGCAGCTACCTGATTAAAAATTAAGAATGACGTCTTTCAGGATTTTTGAAAATTTAATTTTTAAGGGGATAAAAAATGGGGGCAAAGTTTGTTCGGTTCCGTGTCATATCCATACTCTTTACATATTTGTACTCTCTGACTTTACTTAGTTTGTTATGACATTCAATGTGTCAATCAGAAAATAAATAGGTATTTTCTTATAAACAGAATGTTATTATTTTAGAATTTAATAATTGGCGCCGAAATGGATGAATTAACTGAATTAAAACGTGTAGAATTTTAATTAAAGGCTGCATTACAAAATTCGGCAGCCAGATACAAAACCTACGAGAAATTTCTGATTATGAATTAAAATTAGTGAGTGATCAGCTGGTGAAGTGACAAATGAACAAATTTACCAAGAATAATTTGGAAGAGATACGACTACAAATAATATTACTGATGACCCACAGTTGGGAACTGAGATTGAAGAAAAAAATTACCTTCAGGGTATTACAACACAGCTTAAACTAAAACTGCAGAGTTTGAATTCGATAGTACGAAACAATTCCATGTATGCAGAAGGTACTGAGGAGCAAAGGTCGGTCACAAACAAATCTTAGGACATCTAAATTGAACTCAGTACCATTAGACAAGGCCGAAACATTCAAAAACATCATTAAACGGTTGGATACGTACTTAAAACTGAACAGATGTGATGATATCGATACAAGGAAATACACGTCAATCATACATCTTTGAGCCCAGAATTACATCAGAAAACGTATTATATTATATTTTTGTGCTCCACGGGATCCTTGTGAGTTAGAATTTGAAGAGTTGGATAAAATTCAGTTAGTAAATTATCAACAACTCAAAATCGGAAAGATTACTAGAAGATTTAACAATGGTGTTTGACGGAACTCTTGTTTGAATATCAAACTAATAAAGCTCAATTAGTGCTTCAATAAAATGTGACACCAATTTTCATCTAGCCGCGACGTATTCCATATGTCCTGAAGAAATAAGGAGGCTATGTAACGAAAAGACAATTGAAAATTCCTATTGGATGTCTTATCTATACGTATATTGGTACATATTCAGAAAATAAATATCGGTACTTACCATAAGAATGGTATTATTTAGAACTTAATCATTTTTAGGGTTCCGTACCCAAAGGGTAAAAACGGAACCATATTACTAAGACTTCGCTGTCTGTCCGTCTGTCCGTCTGCCTGTCACCAGGCTGTATCTCAAAAGCCGCGATAGCTAGACAGTTGAAACTTTCACAAATTATGTATTTTTGCTACCGCAATAACAACAAATACTAAAAACAAAATAAAAACAATATTGAAGGGACAAAAAATTCGCGATTTTTTTGTCCTTTTTTGTTCGATATTAATAATGGCAACAGGTAGGCACTTGAAATATTCACAAAACACTCAGTTATATTTCTAACTTTAATAATCAATAATTAAATTAATATTTACACACAAAAAAATCAATTTTTTGCTTATTTTTGCTTGATATCAATAAATGGTAACAAGTAGGCACTACATTAACTAAATTAATGTAGGTACTTACTGTTGTTTTCGTAGTCAATGGTACGGAACCCTTCATGCGCGTGTCCGACTTGCACTTGGCCGATTTTTGTTTATACGGTAGAGACAAATGTTGGGAAATCGAAAAAAGTGTATAGAATTACACTGTTGTACCTTATGACATTATCAACTATATTAAGCAGTACAAAAATAATTCCTAAACTGCGCATAGACCCGTATCTCAGGTAAGAAAAGGTAACAGGTGTCTTGCAACAACACTAAACAGCTGACTGGTGGATTAAATCAATATAGACTGGTAGACCATTTGACAAGCTTCCATTTAGAAGATAATTTGATAAACTTCCATTTAGTAACGATTTATTTTTTCTAAGACGCACCGCTTTTGGGGGCCTGGCAAAGTTTGTTTAGTAAAACTGCCTTTCTAACGCATCCAAATTATCTTTTTATTTAATATCCTCCATATTTCAAAAAACATGAAAATAAAACATTGAAAAAAAAATCACCTCACTTCATAATTCCGTGTTGTTTAACTTAGGAATAGCTACCACCACGCACCCACTAATGACCAAGCAGCAGCAATTAATGATGTTTTGCTGACATCATTTGAAGCTGAAGAAATATAAAAATTTGTAGACACAGTGGTCAGTACAGTCGAATCAGTTCTCTATCCTGTCAAGTTTCTGAACACTTTTTATCCTACTGATCATCCTCTACCATTCATGCCTCGAACCCACATCCCACATGAAAGTTTTGTGAAACTACGTCAGCTTTTTGGTATAAATTTTGTTATGTTGTTTAAAAGGATTTTTTTATAATTAAATATTTGAGGGGGTGAAAAACGGTTGAAAATTTTGTGGTTAATTATTTGTGTTTAACATCATATTGAGGTACTTGAAACTTCGTTAATTGATCATGAAGGGAGAATGACATAGGACTGGCTTTTTCAGAGCTCTACACCGATGCTGGTACTACAACGGTCTTCTATCCAAACGTAGTATGCAAGCAAATTGTCTTTGTAAAATCGCCTTTTTAACGCTAATGGATCGAGAAAAATGGTAACCTACTTTGTTGGAAATTAAGAATGTGTTTTTTTACACAGGGCCACTTCTTCCAGGGCTCTACGCCAGTGTTGATCATATTCGAAAAAAGCCTTGCAAGCTGCTTTGAATGGTTTGTTGTACTACAGCGTTGACAGTTTTGAAAGTTTCAAAGGATATTGTACTTCAGATTTCATGTTAATGCAAACAGATGTGGTGCGAGCTCGCTTGGACCACGGTTCGCTAGGAGAACTAACACCGGATCCCTAAATAGTTTAAATCGGCCCCTTTCATCCAACAATTGTATCAACGGGCCCCGGTAAGTCGGCAACGACGTATCGGCTCCCACTAAGTGCCCACCACCACCTCGCCCGAGATGGGCACCCTCGGCACCGTAGGCAAAGGAAGTGGAGGAGAGGGGGGTGAATCGTGACGAAAACTTTGTAACAGATCAAAACCAACGCGTGCGAAGCCGCGGGCATCAGCTAGTGCAAATATAAAACTAAAAAGTATCACCACTGTGCCGGTCGGAGTGGGGGGGGGGGGGTGTTAGGTTATTTTCGTTACGGAATTTCTGGATTCGGTCTCCACGCTAAAGGCCCGCGATAGAAGCTATGCAATAGCTTAATTTTATAATTTTATGTATTTTCTAATTTTGACTTTTGTAATTACATTTTTCTGTTATTTTGGCAGATATGGTTACCATAGGCAACCATACTGTCAAAATCCTTATTTTCTTCTAAATTCTTTTAAATTTCGGAAATTCAAAATTGTTCGATCGCGCCTCGCCCCGAGTGTTAGGTTAGGTTATTTTCGTTACGGAATTTCTGGATTCGGTCTCCACGCTCAAGGCCCGCGATAGAAGCTACGCAATAGCTTAAAAAAATAATTATTTTTTTTGTAATTTGTCCATTTTGTGATAGATGGGAACACTTGACTGTTTTTAATCTTTGGACGTGTGTAGAAAGAATATTAGATTCTCGACTTTTTTTAGTTATGTCCTATGTGCATTCCAACAGCATAGCCACCCCAATCGTAGTACAGTGAGTATATTAAAAATTGGATTTAGTCGACATGACGGTCGGTACGTCACGTGCCATTATATTATTTTATGCCACGAGGGGGAGGAAGTGGAAAAATATGGTGTATCCAACCCCTGGGGGCCCACTTCGTTCTTATATCAAGGGGATAAGGTGTACAATGTACAATTGATTAGGTGCCGTGGGTTGACTGTACTTGAGGGATTTAATAGAGGGAGGATAAACAAATAAATTGATTTGGTCGGTTATTTTCTGTAGCTTTAAGGATTTCTTTAGTTTTCCTTTGACTTAATTTATTAGCGCTTTTTATGACGCCATTGTTTTTATCATACTTTATTAGCTTTTCCAATAAAACGAAAATGTAGGTAATTTATACCGATTGTTTTTTGGTTATTTTAAACAAAACTAGGAAATAATGTGTCTTAAATACTTGTACCAGCCTATATAATAGTAAGGTAAGTAGGTAGGTACCTACCTATTTTGTTCTTGGAACAGAATTTTTCGTGAAATTACTTTTATTTTTCTCCGTTCTTCTAGACACATTTATAAATAATGTTATACTTTAGTGTCTAAAGCAAATTTATTTGTAACTAAATGAGAAATTATTAAGAAAATAAACTTTTGCAATCATGGCGCTTGCAACATTGCCGAAATATCGAAAACTCACAAAAACAAGATATATACTTTTAACACTGCCCCTTTGTGACCCACTTAATACTTTTAAAACCAAACTGGTTCCATTAGGTAAAATGATGCACATTTATTAATAGCTAGAATGTTTTATTATGACGACCTCCGTGGCGGAGTGGCGTATACACCGGTTTTCAAGGTGTCGCCTGCTCCGAGGTCCCGGGTTCGATTCCCGGACGGTTCAATGTAGAAAAAATGTGTGTTTCTACATTTTCTCGGGTCTGGGTGTTTGTGGTACCTTCGTTGTTTCTGGTTTCCAAAATACGAATGCTTTAAATAGTTATTCAAATTGGGATTAGGACAATGTATGTGATGTTGTCCACATTTATTTATTTTATTTATTTATTTATTTATTAATACTTCTATTCAATCACCAAATTTCAGTGCGAATACTTCGCACCCTGCCTGTGTCTTACTGAATCAAGTTCCCGAAAATGACGAAAGTTATTTATGCGTCGATCGATAGTATGTATTATTTTATAAACAAGGCGGGAAAGGCGTTGCGACCCAGTATTTTATTTTGATGGCCCGGTAGGCGGTACCGGGTCGCGACCCGGCAAATGGGAAACGCTGCACTAGACTAAATTAGTCCACTGTAGGACACAGGCCTCTTCAAATGGAGAATTTAGCCATAATTAAGTTAATGAAACAGTTGAAATGCGATAACAGCTTTTATTACGTAGGGCATAAAGGCGGTCTCAAGGTCAACATGTATAGTCTGATGTGCCGCCGTGTGTACATAAATGTAATGTTTTATAATTCTAAGATAATTTAAAACATATTGCGTTTTGTACATTGTATTGTTTACGTTATAAATTAGCACTGATCGCTTCAATCCATCAGTCGCGCCTAAGTGTGCGAGACAAGGAAAAGTGCATTAGATGCCGAAAATAAACTTTCAAGTCTACTGTATACAGTGCCGGCCAGGGCATTTGAAACATTTATTCGTTACTACCTGTCCGTCACGGCTTTGGATGGGTTTACGTATGAAGGTAATGCAAGCAAATGGTCTTTTAGTAATAATATGATTCCTTGAATATAAAGTTTCATGTGCTTGCACTTTTTGGTAAAAAAATTGTATTTTCAAGTTTTGCTAGCAATTAAATTGCTTGATGTCTCTAATAAATATTACTAATCGTCATCAGCAACAGCCTTTTTCTGCCGACTGCTGGACACAGGCCTCACCGTAAGGAGAATTTTGCCATAATCACGACATATACGAGTATCTCTGACTAGCTGTTGCCCGCGATTTCGTACGCAACATTTTTCACTGATGCTTCACTCCTATTGGTCGCAGCGTGATGTTATATAGCCTTAAGCCTTCCTCGATAAATGGACAATCCAACACAAAAATATTTTTTCAATTCGAATCAGTACCTACTTCCTGAGATTGGATAGATTCGCAACTGGACAGATTTTCAGGTGGACGGATTGGAACTAGACAGAGCACAGTCGTCAACATTAAAATATAGGTAATACTTACCATCAAAATATTTATTTAAGGAAGTACAAATTACAAAACTCAACTACAAGTTTCATCGTTCTAGCTTCAAAAATGACGAATTTCCAAACAAACTTTCATCCCCTATTTTTATTTTACCCCCTTAGCCATAATTTTTTTATCAAAATGTAAACAAACAAATTCTTCAGCTTTATAATATTAGCATAAATAAATATTGTTGCTTACGCGTTAAAAATATTGCTAGTAATACAAGTACACTAAATAACTGTCATACTGACATCTTATTTGTAGTGTTACCGGACAATAGATTTTAACCCAACGCATCCCCAAATGGGAGGAGAAATTGTCACTGTGCCATTAATCTTGTCCCCGAGTGCAGAGTCGTGTTTGCAAATTAGATCACAACTTGGCATAATCCAGTGCTCCCTCAGGCTGTCGCGCTAAAATATGGCGGACATTTTTCAGGGATTTACTTACCGGGAGCATCGGGATAGTTGTAACGGCGCGTTTGTTTGTCCGGGGACCGTAATTTAGTTAAAAACTTGACTGATGTGTTTTGGGAGTTGTTTGCGATGGTATTTGCTTGGAGGGAGGTTGTGCCATCCATGTGTTCCGCAGAAAACCAGCATGGCTACTTTTACCGTACAAATATCGCTGAGTGGAAACCATTTTGGTTTAATATCGCAGAAATTCTGTTTGTTTACTTTTATTTGTGTGATGATATAGTAAAATATACCTACCAGTAAAATGATTTTCGATCTTTCTTTCTATCATGCCTTGGGTGTCGGACTGACTTAGAAAAGGACATAATACTCCATCTCTACGTATAGGTGTCGTTAAAGGCGACTAAAGTAATGCCAGAAGGAGACGGGAAGTCTCTATCTGCAAAATCTTAACTACCAGGTTGGGTGTGGCGATTCTGGAGTTCGCTTTCTTCCAAAATCCTCTTTCTGGAGTGCTATAGCTGTGCTCTCCTAGGCAGTGTGTAGTGATAAGGGCATTCCTCATCATCATCATTTTTTGATAATAATGATTAGATATTGTAATTATACTGAATGCATAATTTTCTAAGGAGGCGGCTTTATGAGTATTGCCACAACAAGACTGGCAGCAGCGTCTTCACTCCACCAAACTAACTGCAAAGCGCTGTGATTTGATTGACGACCTTCGTGGCGAAGTGGCGAAGACTTCGGTTTTCAAGGTGTCGCCTGCTCCGAGGTCCCGGGTTCGATTCCCGGACGAGTCAATGTACAAAAAAAGGGTTTTTCTATATTTTCTCGGGTCTGGGTGTTTGTGGTAGGTACCTTCGTTATTTCTGATTTCCAAAATACGAATGCTTAAAATAGTTACTCATGATCAGAACAATGTATGTGATGTTGTCCACATTTATTTTATTTAATATTAATTTATTTTGGTTATATCCTGATATTGGCGAGGCCTATGACCAGTGGTGGACTTATGGCTGACGATAATGATTATCTACTAATGCTGTGTTTTTTTGGTGGGAGACTTGACATTAGCTTTGGATGATCAAAACTAGGAAATACTTCGATACCGAGGCCGCGGGGTAAATCCTAGAAGTTTGTCACGATTTATTCGGTCTGACCTTTAATTGTTCACGCTAAATTATGGGAAGTTAAAGAAAGTTTCTGGTTTTAAATTAAGTGAGCTGCAATAAAACAGAATGGTTCTGGCGATAACTTGTGTTCTATCCTTAGAAATTATTAAAAACTGGATCATGTAAACAGTTTAAAACTAAGAAGTTGCGTTGTTTTCATTTAATTAGTAATCAAGTAATTTTATTGAGCGCTTATTGTTGGTCCAAACCAGCAATTACTTATTACAAAAAAATACTTATTAAAACAAATGTTAAGACGGTATTGGTACCGTCTTAACATTTGTTTGATAGATAGGTAAATTATAATAAGTAATTTTTTTTGGTCCATTTTGTTATTTATTTTCTTTCATACATTATTCCCTAATTTTGTATCAAACAATTTATATCTTTATAGTTTGGTTTATACACAATCGATTTTAAATTACTACAAAAAGTTCATTATACATATAGGATTAAAAGCACCCATACTTAAATTCGTAAAGATTATCTGTAATAGATATGACAATAATTTAATCTTTAGATCATGTGACTAATTTATTTATGATGACCACGGAACCCTAAATAAAGCTCAAAGCATGACCAGTCGACGCGATCACAAATCGATCGGCGCGGGCGTGGCGGTGGTCCCGAAACGCCTGTCATCGTCTGCGCCTGCGCATTCTCTAACCATCCTGGGCTGTGATCAAGTAGGGAATTCTGTGATGACTGTATCCATGTATGTATAAAGTACATAAATGTCTTTATAGCGAATAAGAATTTAATAACAACATTGCCTCAACCCTGTTGACATTGTCAATTATGTTATTTATGTTAGTAATATTATTCACAAATAATTCTAAGAAACCATGCCTTTTAGACCATATTAAAATTAAAGGTTTGGAATTCCAGACAATTTTAAACTATTTGTTTAATAAGATTTGCATTTGAAATTAATAATTATTATATCCAACCCGGAAGCTACGAAAAACATTCGCGTCCAAATTACCTTATTGTCCAAGACAAGTCTTTGAAGTTTGACCAGCGTGTTGTCAGTGACGACTTATGCAATTGAAACGTGGTCGCTTAATATGGGTCTCATATAAAGGCCGATGGAGAGAGCAATGTTTAGTATTTATACCTGCGTGATATAATCAGAAATAAGGAAATCTGATAACCCGCTCTAGGAATTGCGGAGCTGAAGTGGCAGTGGCTGGGACACATATTAAGAAGAACCTATGGCCGTTGGGGCTCAAAGGTTCTGGAATGGTGACCGCACACCGTTCGACAATCTGATTGTAGGCCCCCACCTGGTGGACCGATCGTTGTGGAGAGCCTCAGTGGGGGCTATCTGCACCAGCGAGCGTCGTTTGGCTGAGGTGATGATAAAATCGATTTAATGGTAAAAAGGTAACAAATAAATACACTCATGCATTTTAAATACTATTGGCATGGATTATTCAGCTATAGTATGCAAATACGCGTCCACGAACCGTATCCAATCGTTTACGTTACGCGGCGGGTACACCCGGGCGGTATTTGTTACACATTTCAACAATTGCTTCATTGAACTCTTCATTGTGTAGTGTAGATGGTATTAGTGATGGGAGCTGTTAACGATTAATATACTAGGCAGTCTAAATCGATTGTTATTTTCATAATAAATAACTGAAGAATGAACCCCATTGTACAGATGGTTCTGAGGCCTTACTCAGCAACAAAATGTCCGTATATTCGAATCAATCTGTACCTATCATGTCTTAAAGTTTCTGAAAGACATGGGCGTTGCCAGCCATAGGCTCAGGGTAGGGCAGCAGTCAAAACAAAAATGTAACTATCAAAATATACCCACGGTCTTACCCTGGTTAATTTTTTCATACAAAAAGATTACACTCTACATTGTACCCTGTATCTGTATGTACGAGTATACTTACTTGCTTTGAATTATCCAAAACGCTTTCTTATTGCTCAACTATACAACACAGGAAATCTTCCATCCAAGAATGTGTCTCCAATTTAAGCCATTTGGGCATTAGGCGTAGATATGCCGATTTTTTAATCAGTCGATGTGAATTTTCTTACGGATATAAAGTATTGTAATTAGCACCTAGATAATTAGTTTTTTTAGGTTTGGGTACCTCACAGGTAAGAGCCAGGGCCATAAGCGTCCCACCCTGCCCCACCATGGCCCATGCTGAAAGATACAGATATATCCGTAAATACGAGCTTTGTGCTTCAGAGTAAGGCATCTGATCCCAATGTCCTAAAGTAATGGCCTACAATCATCCCGCTGCAAGACAATGGTGTCCATCATTGAATTCAAGTTACCACACCAGTTATGGGTACAGGCATAATCACCGCCCTTCCTAATGCATATTGGTAATCAGTGATCACAGTGTAAGTAGCTACGAAATGTTTCGCATGTGGAATCAGAAGCAAGAAAGGTAACCCCAGACCAGAGGAACTTCTAAAAGTACCAGTCTGGCGATCAAACCCGGGACTGAATCCCTGGAGCTGTCGTTACAATTAATATTGGTGTGTCGTTCAAACTGGATATCAATTATACAAGGTCCTATATTATAACTTACTTCCTTATATGGATACTCAAATACAATGAATTAAATAACAATTTTCAATTCTGTCACGTGCCATAAAGTTGTACTATCAAGTCAACACTCTTTGGCTGTTGATATGCAGCAATGAGAGTGATATGACATAGCAGAATTTTATATTGTTACACTTTGATTGTATTTGTTTTTAATTGAGTTGCCTCTGTGGGTGGTTAGGGCAATCGCCTCTTTGAGAAGCTAAGAAGGAAAAATTATTAATTTACTTCTTTGTCACTGCAAAATAAATCAAATAGCCATTTTTAATAATTGAAGGAAGATGGTAGGTAAATTGCACAAAAATACCCCGTAATTTATTGCCATAAATTGACAAATCACGAACACTGATACCTCCTTGAAGAACTCAATTACAAAATACAAAATCGGCATTTTCAGAACAACCTCGAAAAGATATTGCCACTGTAAAATCTATGGGCTTAAGGTACGTAGTTGCTAAAATCTTTTGTGATAGACTGTACAGATAAAAACCCCTTTAAATTTAAAAAAGATCCCGCTGTCGATTCCGTTTGAGAAATCCTGTTATCTTCAAACGTCGGCCCTCTTCCAGGTATTCCTAAACTGAATTCTTTTCTATATTCTTTATAGTCAGCGACCAGAAACGACAAAGGAGTCTTCACGGGTGGCGTCACATTTTGTTGCAGTTATGAGTGTAACAGTGGATTTATTGTTATTAATTATTTATTATAATATTTGTGTATTTCAATCAAAAATAGTTTTAACATTTTCTTTGGATATGAATACTCATTTGACATAGATGGGATATGCCAGACCGATATGACGAGTAAAACCGTTCCCTTCCCTGTAGCAGTCTTTCACATCAATAAAGTAAAAAAAAACTACATACATAATGAACGATTAAAAAATGTCCTCACTGAATGAGCGCTCAGTAAGACTCTTTGGTTCTCTGTCAACTTTATTTATGTCATGTTATGTTACACTAGCTGTTGCCCGCGACTTCGTCCGCGTCAATTTCTGTTATTATGAGCGCGTTTACTTTTGCAACATTTTTCTCTGATGCTTCGTCCCTATTGGTCACAGGCGTGATGTTATATAGCCTAAAGCCTTCCTCAATAAATGGACTATCCAACACAAAAATAATTTTTCAAATCGGAATAAGTAGTACTTCCTGAGATTAGCGCGTTCAAACAAACAAACAGACAAACAAACTCTTCAGCTTTGTAATATTAGTATAGATAAGGCTAAATGCATTGCCATTTTAGTTAGCGTTTAATAAAAAGGACTCGAAACGATAGCGTTGTTGCTTCTAATCTTGTCTTAGGGCTTCCCTTCGGGAGGGAATAACTTCCGGATTCCCTCACATTTGACGTATTTACGGCCTACTCACCCCGGTTGGACGTTTATCGCTTTTTTTACGCGCTTTTTACGCTTTTCAATTTGATGTCGCTCGTTTGAGAATCATTTGAGTGATTTATTGATTATTGAATATGAATGGAAATTGAAATATACGCCCTTATTATGGAATTTTGGGGATCTATTGAATATTGACGTTTTAGATGGCAAATTCGAATTATAGTTCGGTACCTTACCTTAGATAAATAGTTGTAATGTAGATGTCATTGTATTTAATATGGGTAATATCATGGATACTTAGATGTATTTAATATACACCTGTAAATAGTTTTTAAATATGTTATTCTTAAAGGTGTATATGTATAATAGTGAAGGTCTAAACTTAAAAGTAAGTAAGTAAGCCTATAATCATCCCACTGCAGGGAAAATGCCTCCATTATTGAATTCAAGTTACCACTGCAATGATGGGAACTGGCATAATCACCACGCTTGCCAAATGCGGGTTGGTGATCAGGAACCCGAGCAACGTTCGAAAATTCGAAACTTTTTGTTGCCCGACCCCGGGATCGAACCTGGGACCCCGAGATCTTGACCCGGTATTTAAACCACTAGACCAACAGGGCGTTAAATCAAACTTAATTAATATATTAAAGCAACATTGTTTTTTTATTGTTATAATCAGAAACAATGTCCTACCTAGCTCAATACTAGAATACCTTTTCAGGGATACCTTTGTAATCTAAATATATAAAAATCTATGCCACTTTTCGTTGTAATTCTATAACTCAAGAACGGGCTCACCTATCCAAACCAAATGTTTAGGCTTTGTTTGGACAATTTAGTAGATGATTTATGTGAAGTTTGCACAAAATCGGTGGAGCGGTTCTTTATTTATTTATTTTTTATTATTTCACTTTATACGTAGCGAAGCACGTAATAGGCCGCTAGTTGAATATATTAACAAATTTTTTTTTGCGTGTTTCAGCTGTCGGTCATTTGGTGCGTCAGTTAAGAGCGTGGCCGAATGGTAAATATTTAATATCCGGAAATATTCAATATGCAATAGATATACGTCAATATCACTATTCGTGTCATTTCTTGTATAAACGTACCTTTTCAAGGTATGTAAGTAAGTGCATTGCAAAATAACTTGAAATCGTCGAGTTTACTTAACTCGTGACCCATCTTAAGCGTAACTTAATCCGTGCATAAATATTTGGAGGACTCTTCGGTAGTTCGATGTACTTTATTTATTTACAGATTCGAAACCTTTTAGTGAGAAATTGCGAATAAGCATTTCAATAAAGGTCATTTCAAAGATTTGTTTTAATAGAAGACAAACTTGTATTTTTATTACGATGATTGTAGAGTTCGGTCAGCGAGAGAATAGTAAGAAATAAAACAAAGGGTTTTATTAGGGATTTTGATATTTAGGTAACTGTTCAATTCTAAGTTTGTTGGCAAGACCAAGCTAAGTAAAATTATACTTATGAAAAGCATGTATATTAGTTACTAGCGGCTTGTCCCGGCTTCGAACGGGTGGACATAAGTTTTTTTATAGCTAATCCCTAAACTTTTCTAGCAATAAATTAGCTTATGTCACTCAGGATGAATGTAGTTTTTCTGTGGTGAATTTAGTGAAAGCATTTTTGAAATCGGCGCAGTAGTTTTTTGAGTTTATTCATTACAAACATACACACACACAAAAATGCAAATATTTCCTCTTCATAATATTAGTGTAGATGTAGATTTAACTAATATTACTTTCATAACAATTCCAATTTAATTCCCGTAAATACTTAATTGCAGTTATGAAAAGTAATCAACTAAACTGAAAAGTAAAAAATAAATTATAGTTTAAAAAACTAAAAAACCACGCTTTTATAACAGATTGAACTAAAAAATTACAAATAAAACTGTAGTAATCAATTGAAAAATTCATATTTTTGTACAAAAAGCGTGGGGTGCTTGTTATGATATCCACAGATATAGTAAATTATTGATAACATATTAACAACAATCTAGATCAAGCCCCCCACGCTTTTTGTACAATAATATGAATTTTTCAATTGATTACTACAGTTTTATTTTTAATTTTTTAATTCAATCTTGTTTAAAAGAGTGGTTTTTTAGTTTTTTAAACTATAATTTATTTTTTATTTTTTAGTTTAGTTTATGAGATTTGATTCCTTCTTTATCGACTGTAAGTCTAAAGCTATGCAGGAATCGTAATTGATACAGATCGCGCGCTAGCTCTATCTCTTTTACTCCCTCTTACAGAGGAAAACTGGGAAACTGTTATTAAATTATTGCATTGTCATCGGTCCTTGATACGTGTGCAAAGTTTAAAATTAATCAAACTTCTGGAAATTGGTGAAAATTATGCTCAAAGATTCCATTACATACATACATAGATAGATACAACCCAAGCTAATAAAAAAGTAAAGTAACAGCCTATAATCATCCCACTGCAGGGAAATGGCCTCCATCATTGAATTCAAGTTACCACTGCAATGATGGGAACTGGCATAATCACCACGCTTGCCAAATGCGGGTTGGTGATCACAAACCCGAGCAATGTTCGATAATTCGAAACTATTTGTTGCCCGACCCGGGGATCGAACCCGGGACCCCGAGATCTTGGCCCAGTATTTAAACCACTAGACCAACGGAGCGTTATCTAATAAAAGCGAAAGCTAATAAAAGCGTGGTAAAAAAACAAACCCTAAAAATTGAAAATTCTAAATATACAATTCAGTTTCTATTATATTCAGATAAGCTTTAAACGCCTCATTGGTCTAGTGGTTTGAGTACCTGGCTAGGATCACAGGGTCCTAGGTTCGATCCCCGGGTCGGGCAACAAGAGATTCGAATTTTCGAACATTGTTCAGGTTTGTGATTACGAACCTGCATTTGCGAAACGTGGTGATTATGCCCGTACCCATCATCATCAACTTAAGTGGTAACTTAAACTCAATGATGAAGGTTTTTGCTCTGCAGTGGGATGACTGCAAACCGTTTTTTTCCTCTACTTTTACTAGCTTTTTTCCTGTGGCTCTGCCTGTATAAACTATACGTTATAGAGTGAGCATAAACCTGTGCCCACCACTGGGCAAAAGAATTATATCTTTTCTAATTTTCTTTCTCTTTCCTAATCTATTTTTGTACCAAATTTCATCGAAATTATTTAGGCGTAAAAGTGTAACAGGCTTACAGTTTCTTTTGCATTAATAATATTAGTAATGATAAGGATTTATCCCTCTTTTAATAATTATTGTGAAATATACAAACAAGAAACTTTAAAATCCTGAATCTCATACATTTCCATCGAAATTATTTTAACGAGCACTCGCCATTGACGGGGCTTGTGTATTCCTGTCAATTAATATTTAATATGCAGTTCGCTCGCCATAACTCGGCTTTGTAGTTTATCCCAAGCAATTAGCGCATGTTTGTTTATTGCGTGTCGACGAATGTTTACTGAGGATAAGACGAGATCGGATTACTTCGGTGGAACAGGTTGGATCAATTTATCAGGGTTCCGTACCCAAAGGGTAAAAGCGACCATGTAACTAAGAATCCACTGTTCGTCCGTCTGTCCCAGGCTACAGACAAGCATATACATGCCGAGAACCATGACAGTCAGACAGTAAAACAACAGAATCCCTCGATCGTGAGTTATTCCAGACACAATTGAAATCAATTGTTATCGTGGCACCCGAGTGCCTCCTGGGGGTTGAGGGATTAAAACACAGAATGAAATAATGTTTCAAGGGGCTCCCATGCCGTGCCCTTCGTGCTCGAGACCGACTCGCACTTGGCCGACAAGACAACCCTTAAAGTGTTTTATATAAGGTTTTATATTAATAAGTTGGGTAAAAAGTTTCTTCGCATTTTATATGAAAATTGAAAACGTTTTTTAACAAAGTTGTATGATCATCATTACATATAATAATATCATCATTAGCCTACAGCTGGACATGCTTTTCAGGCGGGTTGAAAAGAAGAAGCGCCACCCGTTTTAATTACTTGGTGCGACTTTAAATGACCACAAAATAAATAAATTCGAATCTATACCTACTAATATTATAAAGCTGAAGAGTTGTTTGTTTGTTTGTTTGAACGCGCTAATCTCAGGAAGTACTGTTTCGAACAGAAAAAATATTTTTGTATTGGATAGCCCATTGATTGAGGAAGGCTTTGGGCTAGATAACATCACGGTGCAACTAATAGGAGCGAAGCAACAGTGAAAAATGTTTCAAAAACGGGGAAAATTATTCATATTTAAAGGCTGTCGTTGCGTGCGCTGCGTAAATGGTTCAAGTTACCCAAAAATATGTATGAAAGAATGATTCCTCTTTAAAAGATTTTAAAAAATTTACGCGACAGTATATGTCTACCTTTTAAAAACTTCCTAATCGCGCTCATAATCACAGAAATTGCAGCGGACGAAGTCGCGGGCAACAGCTAGTTTGAATAAAAATAGGACGGGAAGAGGTGGTTCTTTTCTATTTGAAGCTGGTACAAATATTAAACATATTTTATGTACAATCAATGAATTTTATGGCTTAGGTAATGCCAGAACTTGGTTTTGCTGGGTTACAAGACATCATACGACTGATTGATGACAAGCAACAGTCACAAATGCCTTATTCCATAACCCGGCAAATATAAAGATACATAGGTATCTACTACTAATTTCAAGTAAATGCCTTGACTTCACCTACATGTAATTGATGGTAAAATGCATCTGCCTAGACGGTAATGTAATAGTGGGCTAAGTGCATCGCGGTACAGACACTCCACCTGGCGGTAGATGTTGGCAGCCGTGTCTTTGATTTGATTCTATCTAGATTTTATGTTACTTATCTTAGGGTGTGAACATCGATACACGGTGCATTTTCAGCTACCTGTAAAACGAAGCCCTCCTTATAAAAAATATATATATCATCTTGGTAGTGTCATTTCCATTTTTTAATATTTTTTTTATAAAATTAAAAAAAAAATGGTTCACCCCGGGGGGCAGGGGAGGGCAGCTGTTGGAAATCTAGCAGAACACGTATGAACTCGCCTAATTACTAATTAAAATGCATGCATAGTCAAATTTATTTTTATTTAGTTAACTACCTATAAAACAGGATCATTTGCGGCTATTTGCCCTACAAACTAGGTGTGTTTGTGTAGTGTGTATGACAAAACAGCCGCGGATGATCTGACCTAAAAATCTGACTTGCCCCCTCCTACGCCAGAAGCTGGGTACGCCCATGTTTATGTCAAATGAATATCACTTTCAGTTAAGACACTTTTTTGACATGGATTTTGTATATTGTTTTTTATTTTACATCAATGCGTGAAGTATGTTCCTATTACTTAATTTCGATTTAGGATAGGATTCGACAGTTTCCATACAACAAGATTATCTATGAGATAGACTTGGCTTTTTGGTGATTTTTTCGTAACCTGAAATGTAATGTAGAGTAGGAGGATAATATAATTACAACGCCTTATTATACCTAAATTAATGTGTTATTTGTTTTATCTTATTGCCTTGTATTTTGCAATAAAGTGTTTATCTATCTCTGCCCTGATATGTATGAAGGCTCAGCCACAAAAGTGAATTTCGAGAAAACAGAGAAAAACGATTGAAATCTGTTTGAAAAAGTGTTACTTAGCCGCTTAAACCCTTACGCTATCTCAGTAACTAATAGACGGAAAAATATAATTCCAAGATTGGTCGATAGAGCATCGTCTGCTTAGTTCAGCGGTAACGAAAACAAAGCCGCTAAAGTCACTTAGCCGCCTTCTTTTATATCGGGGCAGATCTAGGGATTAATACTTTTATAGACAAAAACTTTGGTATTTAATTATTTGGTTTGGTTTTTCAAAATCTGCTAATTAAGTATTTAAATTTCTAAAGAGATTATTTAGGCCGTTAGTTTACATACTTTTATGTAAAAAATACGCTGGAACCGTTTCAACCTCGCAAAAAGGACATAAAATATACTGTCGAACTAGGAACTATCTGCATCTAATCACCCTACTGCAGGGCAAAAGCCTCCATCATTGAATTCAAGCTACCATAGCAATTAAGTGTACTATTTTTTATTATTTTAAGTAGACTACTTCATCATATCAGCCGAACGACGCCCACTGCTGGGCATAGGCCTCCCCCAAGGATCTCCACAACGATCGGTCCTATGCTGTCCGCATCCAGCGGCTTCCCGCGACCTTGATCAGATCGTCGGTCCACCTTGTAGGGGGCCTGCCCACGGAACGTCGTCCGGTACGCGGTCGCCATTCGAGAACCTTTCCGCCCCAACGGCCATCGGTTCTCCGCGCTATGTGTCCCGCCCACTGCCACTTCAACGATGCAATCCTTCGAGCGATGTCGGTTGTTTTACTTCTCCTGCGGATCTCATCATTTCTGATTCGATCGAGTAGGGAAATACCAAGCATCGCTCTCTCCATTGTAGACTACTTGCCTAAAGTAAAACATTTACCAGTCAGACTGTACACTGTTGTTGTAAAATGGCAACCCAAAGTGGCAGTCGCAAATCATACAAACAATGTGTGAGTCGCGCAGTAAATTCACGATGTGCACTCTATAAATTCATTACGAACTGCCCAGCTTATTCATGAAGCGGACATCTCATATGACGAATATGTAGAACAAACTGTTTCCATGCTCTTTGTACAATTTACTTTGTTTATGCAATGGAGATTATTTTTAACCAATAAAAAAGGAGCTTCCCGAATCATGGCGTGTAATGACCACGAATAACTAAATTCTTAAATTCTTTTTTTGTCCTACCATTTTGAATTGAATGGTTTCAATTTTGAGCTATAGCTCATAGTATATGGTCATAGGCTTTCAAACTTTAAAAACAAAAATTAATTCGAAGGAAAGAAAATTAAGGGTGCCTTTCAAAATAAAAAAATGAAAATTTCGCTAAATTTTTAACCAATTCACAGTCGTGATGTCACAAATTGTTGAGAATGCAACCCAAAAAGCAAAAAGGACGATTTTAAAGATGTATCTCTAAGATTTCTATTGTCAGTGGCTCGATTTATCGGATTTAAGTTTTATTTAACAATCTATTATTATTACTTATAGTAAGCTACCATTTATTAGTAAGATGTCAAAACTATTAATAGTCATTCATTCATTAATACATTGTTTTACCCAAGATGGACGTTTCCTGACATTATTTTCTTGTCATATCAAAATTCAACCCCCACACCTCGTTCACTAGTCGAACGAAACGAATCTACGCAAAACAAATGCGAATCAGATCTACCCAACTCCGGGCACGTATCTTCAAATCACTCGACTCGGCATCCGCATGCATAATTCAAAGATCGACATCGCTCGAGAGTGCGCGAAGCGAGCGCCAACACCAATTTGTATTGTTTGTCAATGCGTGCGGTTCTTGTGAAATTATATACGGCGTATCTAGTTCAGAATACTCCTATGATACAGTGGAAATGATGATTTCAATATGTTTGTATGTACAATTTGTACAGTATGTTCTATCTAGTCGTACTTAAGTAAGTGTGCATAAGAGCATGTGTTATCACCTAGCTAAAAAGGATATAAACATTTAAAAAAACATTTCCATGATAAAATTAATGAGGTACCTAAGTACTCAATGGACCATTTTTAAGGTTCCAAACCTAAAAAAGGAAATAAAACAAATAAATAAAACTAAAAAAATGGGAAGAAATCGGAAATAAGTGTGAGACTGAACTACCTATTTATCAAAATCGTTTTTCCTGACTCTCTAATAAAGCAAACACACTATTCCTGCAGCTAGTTACATCCCATTAAAAAAAAAATCTCGAAAAGATGTTGGATTTCGCAGTGTGTGGATTTCCAAACGTTTCAAAATTAGCTAAAGGCTTATCCGGCATTGCATTCATAGAAGCTATTTAATTTTAGGCAGGCACAGATCCAGCCGTTAAAAAAAGGTCACCACCACGCGAAAACGGCCAGGCATAATAGGATATAACCACTCGAACCTATCAATCTCGAAAGAACGTAAAACTGTGACGTCATAATTCTGTCAGAGTTGTAGGGCATATGCCCATCATGAAGATGCCCAAAAGTAGAAGAATAAAAAAGTGACAGTCACCCAGGTACCTATTTTAGCCAGTTACACAGGTACCTATAGTATAGGAACTTTTCATTTTAAACCTTATTCACTGGTCATACGCTGCATGCTATTTTGTATATGTAGAGTAGGTACTTTGCGGTATAATATCATAAGGAAATTAGATTCAATAGACTACTAGGCGTGCTGTAGGCGTGTTGCTTGTAACATCATAACATGCCTGTGATCGCACACGAGCGCCGTAACGGCATTATTATGAACTAATTGCCGAGGGCTTCAATTTCCGGCCGTCGCTCAAGCGCCCTCTACCGCAAATTGCGGATATGTTTTGAACATGTTTAAGCCGGTACAAAGTATCCTAATCTTATATGATAGATTAGTACCTACTTAAACGACATTTTTAGTTTTTTGCACACACATATCAAGAATTATTTGAAAGCAAACCAAGCTTATTTAATATACTTAGAAGATTTGTACATTAAAAATGAATTTTTGCTTGTTTTTTTGTGTTTACCAGCACTTAAACTTAATGTACCTACTTTAAGTGCTGCCAGTAGGGAATTGTAAAATAACTGCCTATAATCGACTCAATACTGCCTCCATTATTGAATTCAATGACCACATCAATGATGGATGAGCAATGGCTGAAAATTCAAAACTCTTGTTGCCCGAACTGGGGGTCGAACCCAGGACCCCTTGATCTTGGCCCCTAGACCAACCGGGCATTAATACAGAACTAGAAAAAAAAAATGCTTAAAAAAAAATATATTTTAAGCTATTTCAGTAACTTTTATATTTCAGCCTCTGGAACGCTATAAGGCAGTAGATTTTGAAAAAAATCAACACAAATTTGAAAGTTTAATAATTATGCACAGGGTGTGATAAAACCTTCCTTATAGTGTTTTGCCACATTCTGTACATATGTTTTTGCAATAAATTGTCTATCCAGTTTTTATAATTAACAATCATAGAGCAACGCGAAATTCTAACATTTTGTTTTTTGTTGTGACAATTAGGACTACTACTTGCATATCCTCTCGCGTCTTCAACCTAAGTTTGCAAACATACTCACATTTCAACAACTTATTTCAATTTGTAAATAAGTTATTTCAATCCACCCTATTGCTTTACAAGGCATGTATTAAGTGTCAGAATTCAAATCCAATGCGTTAAGACCCTGAGCCACAGATAACTTAGACCAATAGAGTTCGCATTAGAGTTAGCTGTCGAAGTTTCAGAAGTAATTAACGTTTATTTTTTTTTGAGACGCGACTTTTTTATCAGCCGTGGATTTACCGGGTTGAACCGAAAAAAAAACTCAAGATGCAGGTGTAGGTTTAGGAAGGGACCTTCTTCTGACCCGCGTCACCTCTCCGCCCAAGTTACCTTCCATCCTTTTAGTTCAATCCCACTAATGCAGCTTTAAGTTAAAAGACTAAGCTTCTAAGTCAAAGAGAGATTCCATTACGTAATTGTTGGTTTACTCGATAGCCTTTCATGTTTTAATTAAAATACAAAATAACTTAGAATAATGTTAAGGCATTGAAGTTTTTACAATAGGGTGATGTACATACATATAAAAAAGTTAGATATAAAATATAAAAATATATAAATAGAGAAATTGTAAGTGCACGAAGAAGAAAATCAATGGAATAGAGTCACGGAATTACAAGTCTTTTCCTTTTTCTGATTTCAAGTTTGCTAATTTGTATCATGTCCTACATATTAATCTACTAACATTAGCTATCGGTTGACGTTTATGGTTATTTGGACATGGTTAGTAACAAAAAGGATCCCAATTTTGAGGTCCTTTTTTTTTGATTTGTTGTAATAGGGGTTAAAGTATGAAATTGCCGATTATTTTCCCACTTTTTATTTTGTTTATAGCTCTTAAGTATAGTCGTATTATAGCATAATTCTTTTTGTATTGTATTAAAAACTAAATAAAGAAACTTTTGACTAAAAAAAAAAAGTGCAATACTAGTGCCTATTACTTCAAAGGAAATCGTTGAAAAGACCCCTTACAATGTGTCAGCTGACCTTCTTGCTTTGTATTATTTGTATTATATACTTTGATTTTCAGAAATTTAAATACTATAATGCGTAGCTTTATAACCATCTAACTTTCACCTTTAATTGCATCGAAAACGGTTCAGGCGTATTTAAAAAAACTAAAAAATTGTTAGTATGGAAAAATTACTTTACTCGATTTCGTCCATACAAAACGGCAATTTCATACTTTAACCCCTAATATTTTTAACTGTAGGAAAACTGTCTACTGCACGAATTGGTCTTCGTGCTAAGCCCTCCCGCCCTCCAGTTAATAACAGATACGTATTCAAAACATTTAATTAACATGAGGGTGGTCCCTCTGCTATTTTACACCATTGCAAATTGCACATTCTTTGTTGTCTATGCGCATTCGTCGCGGAAAACTGCGAAATAAAACACTTTAACATGGCTAGTTTATGGTTTAAGTTCGGTTTAACTCGCGGTTCCGACTGCGTGAATTCAATTTTGTCACAGATAAATGTTGTAGTGTACCTCTCTGGAACTGTGTACTTGTGTTAAAAATAAGCTTGTGAACTTGCAGAGACATGTCCGTAATGTAAGTCGCTAGTAATATTAGTAACTTACATTAGTATATTCTTTTGGAAGATATGACATCTTCCAATAGTCATCTAGATAGCAAAAGTTTATAGGTTCAAATTCCTTAAAAAATTTAAAATAACTTATTGCAGGAGAAATATCTTTGAAAACTTAGATCCCTCAACCCCCAGGAGGCACTCGGGTGCCACGATAACAATTGATTTCAATTGTGTCTAGAATAACTCACGATCGAGGGATTAAAATGCTATTCTTAGGTTAAACAACAACAGCATATGAATTGATAATAACCTTTTTTTAAAATAAGTCAGTAAGGTAGAACAGGTAAAAAAACGAAGATATTGAGATTTTAATTCCTTTAATACAAATTTCCACTGCGTTAGGTGGGGCTTGAACTGAAAACTTTCGCGAACCGGCGACTGAAAAACAATAAAAAAAAAAGAAAATTTATTAAAAAGAAACGGTGTCAGACTGACGAATTACTGGTTGAGAGAGTGAATGTAACCGCCCATTCCACTGTATCACTCAAACGCCCCGGATATAGACTGATGATTATGTTTTGAATTAAAGAAGGTTATTTTTTATTTAATATTTCAGCACCTAGAAACACCAGTTATTTCGCCAGCGGAGAAGGCGTTCAGCAAAGGTTGTAAAATAGAGGAGGCTTTTCCCCAAATTGTCTGAAAGGCCATTGTTTCGGTAATTTCAAAGGAAATGAAATAACGACACAATTAACAATGCAAGACGACAATGCAAAAACCCTTGCCACAGTTGGATCTTATACAGTAGATTTAGGCCATTTGTATCTATTCACAACCGGAAAATAAGAAGTTTCCACTTTTAATGCGTTTTTTTGTTTTAGGTTATTTTGTTTCATAGGTTTTATGTCTTGACTTATTTTTAAATTTCAAAAATTAAAAACAAAGTGTCAAAATTGTATAAATAAGATTTTAATTGATTTTAACTGATTTTAACAAAAAAACCTTGATAACGAAATTTAACTAAACTTAAACTATTTGTTGCCTGACCCGGAGATCAAACCCGGGACCCCGAGATCTTGGCCTGGTATTTAAACCACTAGACCAACGGGACGTTCACTTACTAAGTAAAACTTTGAGACTAAAGCTATATTTACATGTCTAACTCTCGATTCTTTGCGAGTGCGAGTGCACTATCCGTGACCATGATCGCTGGAAAGTGTTCAAAAATTTAGAAAAACAAGCTAACGTCCTAATAAGAATTCGGTGTACCTCAGGGCTCTATACTGGGCCCTCTGTTGTTTCTAGTTTATATAAATGACGTTTCTATAGTATGTAATGATGTGGACATTGTCTTGTTTGCTGACGACACTACATAAATAATAAAAGATAAAAATAATAATATATTATCTCAGAAAATTAGGGCCCAATTAGCCGCAATAACAGATTGGTTTTCAATAAATAATCTGCTTATGAATGTTGATAAGACACAATTAATACATTTCAGACTTGGTAATCAAGTTACACCTCTATGTGTGAGTAATACTATTGACGATCTTGATTTAAGTAAACAAAATAAAGTAAAATTTCTCGGAATTGAATTAGACAATAAGTTAATTTGGGCATCTCATATACAGCAACTTTCACAGAAACTTGGTGCAGCAACATATGCGATCAGGAAAATCAAAGAATTAGGAGGTATAAGAGCAGCTAAAAACGTTTATTTCGCGTATTTCCATTCATTGATGTCGTATGGAGTGATGTTTTGGGGCATAGCAGCAGATGCTCATAAAATCTTTGTCTTGCAAAAAAGAGCTGTTAGATATATTTTAGGATTAAAATACAATGACACTTGCAGGGATAAATTTAGACAATTAGGAATTATGACGGTAACTGGTGAATTTATATATCAAAGCATTTTATATATAAAAGAGAATATTAATAATATGCCTAAAAAGGGTGACAAACACAAATATGCAACACGATACAGGAATCAGATAGCACTTCCCAAACATCGTCTGGTTAAATATAGAAAGAGTTTTCTGTTTATGGGCATCAAGTTTTTAAATAAAATATCATCTGAAGTAAGATATCTAAAAGGTAATGAATTTTGTAACAAAATTAAAATAATACTTATTCTTAAAAGTTATTATAGTATTAATGAAGCTCTTTCGGATAATGACATTTTTAAATTCTAATTTTTAAATTAATTAATTTTTAATTTTTCATATCGTTTATTATTAGTTTCTTCTAAAATTATTACATTATGGATTGCTGATTCGTATATTTTATGGACATTTTATTATTCTATTTAATAATAAAATTGTGACGATTAAGTATTTTAATTTAAGTATTAATCTTATAATGTAATCTGTATTAATACATTAATAAAATTACGTTAAACTTGACATTTAAATTATAACAAAAATATGTGTGTCTATTTGAAATTGTAAATTGACGTATCTAAGTGTAATGTTAATACCAAAAGATGAAATAAATGAATATGAAAAAAAAAATTATGAATAAGGGTGACTTAAATCAGTTAATATATCTTTCGTCTAGTGTTCATCTAAATTTAAGAAGTGAAACATCTTACGTTTTTCGGTAGCAAGAGTCGAACTAGCGACCGTTACGATACGACACTGTTGTCTGCTCTGCGCAACGCTGAACCAGGCGGAGACAGAGACCTTACTTCCCAACACAATGCCCTTAAATTCGAGTCTATCTGTCTTTCTCACTCACTCTCACTTGTATTCGGACTTTTTGCGTAGTAGTGCTTTCGTACCGTTAGGCTGGCCACATAATATTCCTCACCTAATTCTACCGCTTGAACTTGCACTGTGAAACAGTAGGGTTGTCTCTGATTACTCGTTATCAAGGGGCAACTTATCTGAAGGAATATTTACGACTGTGTTTAGAGTTGACGCGTGCCACGAATAAGAACGTAATTTAAGAAAGGGTGATTTGGTGATGGGCCCTGGAACGTTTGGGAAGATAAGTTAGGTGGTAGATAACATTGTTATAAATATTTAACTTACTCTCTTCATTGGCGCGTATATCTTTTCGCCCTCAACTTTACGTAGGAATCGTTCTCCTTGATCACTTACATATTTTGTAATTGATGTTGTACACTGTACCCATGAAAATATTTATTCTCATGGGAACTGGTCCGTAATACTAAATATCCGATGTGCTATTCCATCGTGTAGTCTATCTCAGTGCCAAAATGTTATCCAGATTTGTTGAGCCTTTTTTGATGATTTAGTAACATACCTACCTCCATCTAAACTTTTTTAATAACATTAGTAAGATTAGTATGGATAAGTAGATTAGTAGTTTCACACGTTACACAATACAAGATGAACTGGTATGGTTTTTCTTCTTCTTTGTAATTGCAAACAGAATACAATTGTGACATTGGTCAATAATTGGTGACCATTGAAATTAATGTTTTGTGTTGGAACAAAATGGTCACTCAGAGTAATTGTCGCACAGGGATTTTCCATAGATTTAATTCATCTATATTAAATCTATGGCATTTTCTTATCAATAATTATAAGAAAAATTTAAGAGGTTGCAGATTTTCAACGCATAAAGAGATGAAAGACGTTATGATTGACTTCTTTTACTTCCAATACAAAACCGAAAACCATAGATGAGGTGACAACAGCGGTTTGAAAAAAAAAGTCTTTTACTAAAGTAAGCCTGCTTTCCAATTTAATACATTTAAAGCAGCAAACAGTTCAATTAGATTCTCTTATAGAAACGTTGCGTTGCGACGGAAACTTTTGAAATACAGCCTCCGGCTGCGGACCGTTACTCGATTTATTCGACCACATTATGCCCGACGGTTTTAGGGCCAATAAAATTTACAGCCACGATAAGAGTATGCAGCCAGACAGACAAACAAACCTTGTTTGTTGTCGTTAAATTTATCATCTCATAAATAAATATAACACGTTGTATTTCATTAGTTTTGGTATAAGCGAAACTTCATTTGCCGGTCGTTTGGAAGTAAAATGGGTTATACATTCGAAAGTTATTGCTAAACGATAAATAAATCATAGTTTAACATATAGGTATATTTATAGAGCATTTACTTTGTTAGCGTACTTGTAAATTAGATGATTTGAAAGTGAGATGTTAGATTTTCCTTAAGTGGTATACACAACAGCAATATTAGCAGTCGGTATAAATTTTTGTCTAATATTACTATATTCTAAATGAAAAACTTTAAATTTATATAAATTTAAAGTCACACCAGAAAAGCTAAACGGATCTAGATGAAATTTGACACGGACATATATAGTGACTTTTTTCTACGACGAGCTTTTAAAATCACGCCTAAAACCCATTTTGTAAAAACCCGTTTTCTAGATCGATATTGTATTTTTCCAAGTACAGTACAGCCTGTACAGTGTACATCATGTATTTTTTTCTACAAATTAGCAACTATGTAAACCACTAGATGCTCCAATGTATAAAGCCTGATATAGTATTGTCGTCCAAAGCCTCCCAATTTAAAAAAATGATCGGCTAAAGAGTATCGTCGGCAGAAATGGATACGGATAGCACTTAACTGTTTTGTGTTTTAAAACAACCCTTGTTATCTCGTTGCGTATCTTATCTACCCTCAAATTCTTAGGGCACGCCAGGCGTGCGTCATTTTGTTTATATTTTAATGGGCGAACACACAGGCATTCGGGATGACAGTTAGTTTTACATTCGGCCTTAAGACTGTGCTTTGCTCGCTGACTCATAAATTCATCATGATTGGGTAAATTACACTTCAATCACTTGACGTCCTTTATGATCTATCAAAACTTAATTTTGACACAGATTCTTCTTCTTCCTCCTCGCCATGTCCCGTTACTCGGGGTCGGCTTTCCTAATCATAAGGCGCCATTTACTCTGTTGGTAACCATCGTCAGTAGATAGGCCAACTCCTTCAAATCTCTTTGGACATTCTTCATCCAGGTAGTCTGAGGACTTTCTCTCCCTCTTTTCTGTGTAGCCATGGAAAACCACTTGTTTACCACCTGGTCATGTAACATGTCCGTACCACCTTAGCCTAGACTCTTTAATACTACTTCTACTCCTCCCGCCTAATGCAGCATACGCATTTCCGTAGTATGTAATTTTTGTTCGTGTATGCTTTTCGTAGGCTACGTCTCGCTACCGTAGAGTCGTCTGGTCGTACTGCTGTTCTGTAGACCTTTCCTTTAGTTCTTACAGGCATCTTCAGGTCACAGAGGACTTCTGTTAGTTAGTTCGCCACTTGTTCCAACCCGCTGTTGTTCTATACATACATACATACATACATACACTCACTCCTTTTTCCCGGAGGGGTAGGCAGAGACCACATCTTGCCACTTGCTACGATCCTTAGAGACTAATTTCGCTTCATCCACATTCATTAATCTTTTCATACACGCTCGCCGGTTTAGGGTACTCTTGACCTGATACTTGGTTGTTCTATCGGCAGTTATAGAGCCATCTTATGCAATGACAAATCCAAGATATTTATTAAATACTAGCTTTTTCCCACGGCTTCACTCGCGTTAAATTCGGGCAAACAATAAAAATTTACCCCCTCTTTTGCGGGGTTGGGGGCGGATTAAAAAAATATGATGCACTATTTTTTTGGTTAGTCACAAATAGTCCGCATACCAATTTTTAACTTTCTACCTTGAAAATTGCGGAAACCTCCATACAAACTTCCACTTTAGGGAAGTGGGGAGTTAGAAAGAGACAAAAAGTAGCTTATATCACTCTCCATCTCTTCAACTATCTCGAAATACGTTCGTCGTCTTGCCGTAAAATACGGACAAACAGACATACACACTTCCCCTTTATAATATTAGTATGATTGTTCACTCTAGGTAGGACTTGACCGTCAATTTTGCCATTGTTTAAATCAGTTTTTTTTTTTTTGCACACGGACGACCGGTCGTTTCCTATTGAAACGATCGCTTGAACGGCAACCCTCCCACGGGGGAAGGAGGTGGTGAATCCTCATGGATACCTCACAGCCGGCTGTGAGGTTATGTGAGACTTCTACTCACTAAACACCACCTTTATTCGCTACCACCAAAGGTGCCGTAGCGTATCTGAAGCGACCACACCCCATGGGGGGAGTGTGGCGCAGGGCGTCACTCGCCTAGGCGGGGTGCGCACTGAAGGAGGCTGGCATTCGGGAGGAATGTGAGCCTAGAATAAATGAATTTAAGGAGCCGTTGTTCGTAATGAACGTAGGCCTGAATTAATTATTTACTTATCGACTGACTCCCAGAAGGGGTGGCAGCCGATTTAGAGGGCTGGGGGCGACCTGAAGGGTCTTATCCCCATAAGACCCTTCAGGTCGCCCCCAGCCCTCTAAATAATTAACCTTAATTAACCTGGGGCTTAAGACTTTTTATGACTCTTAGACACCTTTCGTGGTGACTGAGTGTCATAATAATGTCTCGGGTGAAACGGGCATTTCGCAATTTGTTTGCGATTATATTTACTTCGTCGATATCGATATTATCGATAAAGTCGGACACCAAGGTGAAATCGTCGTCACTATTGTGTGAACGCGATTTTTGTGGCGGAATTAGGACCCTCTCATGCGGGGTGAAGGGGGGAGGTTTTGAGTTGAGGGGTTTCCTCCAGCTCCCTGCCGGCTTAGTGGCCGGGGCTGCCTCCCTGCCGTCCGATTTCGGGAGAGCAGGGAAGTTGGTGAATGTGTGGGTAGGGGGGCCAACCTGCGACGTCATGGGAGGTTGGGGTTTCGGGCGCGGCGCGCGTGCACAACCCCGCCAGTTGGCGGGGTGGCCAATAAGGCCGCAGTTTACACACGCCGGTTCCCCAGGGGTGTCGCGCGTGCGTTCGCACTCCCTGGTGGAGTGGGAGCCAAGGCACTTAACGCACCTTGGTGGGGCTGTACAGTTAGCCGCTGCGTGCCCATAGAGCTGGCAGCGGTGACATTGGCCTGGGACCCCACGGCTGCGCGGGGGTTCTACCCTGATATTGGACAGGCCGCAGACTACAATCTCTTTGTGCCTGAACAAATCACGGGCGCGGGGACAGTTGGTCATGACGACCAACATCAGGGGGAATCGGCGTTTGCCCTGGCCGTACATTGGATGTACAGCTTCGACAGGGAAACCTTGTTTTGTGAGGTCGGCTTTGACCTCATCCATGTGGAGCTCTACCGGGACTCCGCGGAGGACCGCGCGTACTTTGCGCTCTTCAGGAAGAGCGTAAGTGTGATAAGGGAGTTTGTTTTTTGTTAGTAGCTCGATAAGGCTACGGAGGTCTGAGATGCTCGGCACCTCTATTTTAATGGCTTCACCCGTGTTGGATGCACGGGTGTATTTAATTTTGCCCTCGATGCAAAGCCGGGACACTTCAGTCCACTTTTCTTTGCATCTTAGGAAAATTGGTGGGGGCGCCTTTTGTTTGGCGGATGTGACCTTAGACCGCGAGTCTAGGCGAGCAGTGGGAGCAGGGGACACCGTTGGTGCAGTCCCTGCTCGATGCAGAGGGATTGGGACAGCGGGGGTGGCCGGGGATGGAACGGGGGAAGGGGACGCTGGCGACTCAAGTACCGGAGAGCCCCGGTCCTTGGCGCATTTCCCGCGCTTCCCCTTTCTCGTGACAGGCTGGAATGCCTCATCAGAAGGGAGAGACGTGGAGGACTCCTGAGACAGAGTCGGGGAGGCGGACCTGTCAGACAGGGTGCGCTTCGTAGTAGGTGGGGCTGAACAGACATCCATTTCGTCTGTGGACTGGACGTCCTCGGGAGTAGTTAAGCCAGACGGTGCCTGGTCGGGTTCTTCTTTGGCATTTATGTAGAGGAATTGAGGCACGAGCGCCATGACAAACTATGCGAAATCTGGTGATTTCCGGAGGAGGTCCATGGCTTCTTTCAAAGCAGCCTTAAATCAGTTTTATTTCTGAAAATATTTAAACCTACCACTGCTTCGGCAAAAGTCTGGGCTAGTGAAGAGAAGAAGCAGCGCAAGAAACTAGGTCACAATTCTCAGCTACTTTATAAATATATTTTTACAAAAGGTTTATGCAGTTACTGACGTCACGATTACCGTTCTCAAATAACTACTTTTAATTGTTTGCCGATTTGAAAGCAATTAAAGGCAAAATCCTCTTTTTCGAGAGACCAATGTGTGAGGTGATGATTATAATGAAATGCGAAAAACATTTAGGTATTTATAACATATATCGCCCAACTGCATCATGTTTCCTTGACTTGCATTTCCTACATCTGGTTTGGTGATAATGATTCAATGCTTTTGATTTAAGTAAAGGTATGGTCAGTAACGCCCCGTTGGTCTTGTGGATTAAATACCGGACCAAGTATTGGGGGTTCGATCCCAGGGTCGAGCAACAAAAAGTTTTGAATTTTTAATATTGCTCGGGTTTGTGATGATTAACCCACATTTGGCAAGCGTGGTGATGATGCCAGTACCCATCATTAATGTGGTAACTTGAATTCAATGATGGAGGCCTTTTCACTGCAGGTGTCAGCAGTCAACTTGCTCTTTTGGCTAACTCTCCCTAACCTCCCCTATTTTATGGCCTGATATCTTTAAAGTAAAATTATTTGTTTATTCTGTTTCTTCGTCGCATATTAGCGATAAATTTAGCGCTTTGCCATGCGCGTGCGCACTTAATCCGCACTTCCGACGCGACATTCCACAAAACTAAAAGAGCAAAAGAGCAATCTATAAGTTCAATTACTGTGACTAATTTAGATAGTAAGAATTTTATTGGTAATATAATTCCATGATGATGATGCTGGGTTGCGAATCCACGACCTTAAGCAGTCGCTATGATCTAACCAATTGAGTTACCTAGACATTGTATGTATCGACGAATTTATTTAAGTGGACTACTAGAGCTAAGTGTTGCCTCCAATTGATTTAATTTTATTACTTCTAAACAAAAAAAATTCCCAAAAAACTAGAACAGTAGGTATTTTTTTAGCAAATTACCTCTAGTATTTATTAAAACACTGTTAACTGCTTTTCATTCTGGCATTCTTTCGTATCGTAGATTATTGCTAAAAGCGGCCGCTTTTGGTTTATTCTAATTCTTATTGTTTAGAAGTAATAAAATTAAATCAATTAAGATCCCACAATGCCTCAAGACGAAAGTCTTCAATCAGTGCGTCCTACCTGTCATGACATACGGAGCCGAGACGTGGACATTGACGGTACGGCTAGTCCACAGGTTCAAAGCTATGCTCGGAGTTTTTTTAGGGATAAAATTTAAAAATGAGGTTATCCGGCAGAGAACTGAAGTTACCGACATAGCCCACCGGATTAGCAAGCTGAAGTGGCAGTGGGCTGGCCATATTAGCCGCAGAACCGACAACCGCTGGGGTAAACGAGTTCTTGAGTGGAGACCGCGTCTCGGCAAACGTAATGTAGGACCTCAGGCCAGGTGCAGTGATGATTTGCGCAAGGTGGCTGGCAGGAGCTGGATGCGAGAAGCCGAGGATCGTCCTAAGTGGCGTGCAATTGGAGAGGCCTACGTCCAGCAGTGGACCGCGATAGGCTGATGATGATGATGATGATGACATAGCTCTAGTAGTCCTCTTAAGGCATCTACGCTGTAATCCAGCGGACGCAATTAATTAATTGAATTTAAAACATTTATACAAATATAATCGGTTAAGATGAAATAGCTACTCGTATATAAAAGATTTGAAACTTTTTTTAAGAAAATAAACTTAAGGTGTAAAATGAAAATGAAATTCCTAGAAAAGTTTCTCGACTGTCTTAGATGGGACTTGAATCCAAAACCTTCCGCATATTGCTTTAACCAATTAATTTATTTGCTTAAAATCAGTTTTAAAACAGTTGTAAAAATGTAATCGGTAAAGTGAGCGTGTACAATTTTTATATGTAGCCTAGCCTAGAGACAGAAGTTAAAACTGAAAAATTGCAATGTTTATGCTTTAGTAGTACAAATATCGCCAATTATACAACTCGTATCATAACACCTACCATTTACAGTTCCAAATTTTTATTCGTAGAAAGTTAAAAACTTTATCAATATTTGAAATAGCCATGCATGCATGCAAAGAAGTAAGCATGCAAGCATGTAAGCAAGCAAGCATGAATGCATGCAAACAAAGCATGCATGCAAGCAAGCAAACACATATGCAAACAAGCAAACATGCATGCAAACAAGCAATCATGCATGCAATCAAGCAAACATGCATGCAAACAAGCAATCATGCATGCAAACAAGCAATCATGCATGCAATCAAGCAAACATGCATGCAAACAATCATGCATGCATCCAAACAATCAGACTTCCGTGACGACTTCGGCGCTGCGGGGCTCCGGCGGTGCCACGCGTGCTTATCGTCGCAGATGGCTTACGCTCACCACCGCAGCTTCGGCTTTCTGGCCGGCTGCGCCGGCCAGCCTCAGCCGCGGCGCCTCGCTTACAGCCTCCTGCTCCTTAGCTCGCGGGCCGCCTCGCCCCTCCGCGCCTACGCGCTTTTGAATTACACTCTAGGGGTAGGGCAGACAAGACTGCTTGGGGTCGGTTTGTGAGCGATTTGTTTCTTAAACTTTTTCGGTTTAACATAAAAATAGAGCGTAATGGCAAAAAAAAAAGATGCTAATACATTTTAGTGCTTTCGATATTAGACATACTGAAATTAGGGTTTTCAATTTTTAGACTATCTATAATAGTTCGAAAACAACTGTTAGACTAGACAATAATTATACGTTACAAGTTTAGGCCAATACGGTTCGGCCAAATGAAATTAGGACTTTAAATTTTAGGCGAACCGAAGGGCACCCCGAAATGTGGTATGCAAATAAATTATTATGGTTACTAAAGTTAACCCGAATAAAACGTCATAAAACATAACACAGAATTATTTGTACTTTGTTTGGTCGTGTATTATTTCTTTCTTATTTTATTTTATTTTATTTATTGGGGGGCTAGCTCTTGGACTCTAGAGTTGAGAGGAAGCCTACGATGGAGTGAGTTTACCCAGAAATAGCCTATTCACTTTAGCTTTAAAAAGGTTGGGGTTGAGTTAATTGGGGAAAACAAATGCAGGTATGGCGTTCCAAATAATATTTGGAAAGTAGGTACCTAAAATAATCCAGGATACTAGTTTAAAATATTCGGTGGGCGAAAGCTGACATCTAGTGACCCTACAAGCGAGTACTCGACTTGAAGCAAACGTATAAATCTCAGAGGGTCATCGAGTCAAGATACTCCGTACTCGAGTGATCACTGATTTGAAACCACTCTATCACTGACAGACCAGCTCACGTTCACCTAATAAATCAGCTGGTAAGCGACTTTGAACTGTATTTTAAGGTGGTAAGTCGTTTTAAGGGGAAAGAAGGGATAATCTAAGTTTGTGTAGGGCTATGGTCGGCGTCTTTGCTCGCGAATGATAGAACTCAAGATGGGATTGATATGACGTCGATCGCTTTTTTCGGATCGGATTGAAGATTGTCTTATGCGATATTATAATCATTATTATATGCATATGTGAAAGGAAAATGTGCCAAGTACTTACATTATATACTCTACTACTAAATATTACCGTTATGAGCTTAGATTGTTGGTATTGTTGCAAGCATGGCGCTCGGCTCGCATGATGCTTACGTCACTGTATAAAATAAATCTTACACTATTTATATGACTAACTATCGTTTCATTTAGTTACTTTGAAGTTGTGAAACATAGAAAAAACATACTACAAAATACAAATACAAATACAAATACAAAATATTTATTGGTAAATACATGTTACATTTACAAATATGTGTCGGGCTTATCCTATTAAGTTTATATATTAAACCTGTCCTAGGATACAGCCGCTCATCCTAAGTATCAACTAGATAGAACATGTACAAATTACAAGTGAGATTTTGTCAGCCACCGTCATACAAGAAGTATCCAGCACAATAGTTTAGTTTACAATCTAGTATTCATATACCAACACTTATAGTCTTCAAGAAAATATTATATTATAGTAAATTTTCAGTTTTAACATAATCTAATTGTTTCAACCAAGCAATTAACGTTTTTTTACAATCTAAAAATGTCATGTTGTATATGTGTAGTATTCTATTTATTTTATTATATAGGCTTATGCATTTTGAATAATACTGGTTACGTGAAAATTTCGTTTTAGATATATTTTTTTTAATTACAGTATATGGATTTCGTTTAGCATTAATATTATAATCAGGAATGTTTTTTTTGTGAGTTTTTAGTATACACAGTAAGATGTAAAGTTGTCTAATGGTCAGAACATTGCAGTCTTCATATACCTTTACAGTTCTATATGTTATTTTCTTCATTAATATTACCTTAAGTATTGATCTTTGAGCTCGTTCAAGTTGAATTAGTTTTGTTTTGTGGGTTCCCCCCCAAATCGGTAGACAATAACTAATAATTGACTGCACCAGAGTTTTATAAACATGTATCAAGAGTTGTCTGTCAGCAACATGCCTGAGATATTTAAACAACCATATCAGTTTTTTAACTCGGGTAGTGCAATTCTCGACTTGTTTATGCCAATTTAACTGTTGATCAATGTATACACCGAGGTACTTAACAGAAGAAACTTTTTTTAAAACTTTACAGTCACAGTTAGAAATGTGAGGAATATAATTGCAACAAGTGTGGGCCGTTAGGTGAAATTGCGAATGTGGTTGAAGTGAGTTAAGAATGGAGAATGTAATATAATTTGTTTTATTAGTATTTAAGGATAATAAATTGTTTTTTAACCATTTTGTTACCAATCGAAGACCAATATCTGCATCGCTATGTACCTCCTCCCAGCTATCGCCATAAAAGAGAATGGCCGTATCATCAGCGTACGAGATTACAGTGCCCCTATTAAGTTTTAATGCGCAGAGGTCATTTATATATACAAGAAACAAGGTAGGTCCAAGGACACTACCTTGTGGGACACCATACAAAGATGTAATCACTGTACTATAGATGTGCTCATTCAGTTTTACCTGTTGGCCTCTGTTAGTTAGGTAATCGGTGAGAAGGGTATGAAAAGAGCCACGAATTCCAATTCTGCTTAGTTTTTTTACAAGGATGGGGATAGAGACAGTATCAAACGCTTTTTTTAAGTCTAGAAATACACATAGAGTTTTCTTTTTGGTATTAATGTAATCCACAATTTTACTAGTCAGAGATAAGACAGCATCCTCCGTGTTTTTTCCTTCACGGAAGCCATATTGCGAGTCCGAGATAATATTATATTTATTTAGGAAATTTGTCAGTCGTTTATTAATGAGTTTTTCTAAAATTTTGGAGAGAACACTAAGCACTGATATGGGTCTGTAATTATCTAAATTGTCTCTATCCCCACTCTTATATACAGGATGAATTATAGCACGTTTGAAAACTTGAGGAAAAACTCCTTTACTAAAACATAGTGAGAACAGATGATGTAAGACTGGGATGAGTTCATGTTTTGCCATTTTTAAGAATTTTGCTGGTATTTTATCCCAGCCACAGGCGGAGTCTGATTTTAAATTCATGATTATAATTTCAATCTCTGAGGGATCTGGTTCAATAATACCAATAGAGTTGGATAAATAATTAATAGAGTTGAGTGATTCGCTATATTTGTCTGTGGAAGTGTTCGGTGATGATTCCTCAGCAAGTGTTTTACCTACATTTATAAAATGTTTGTTAATTACGTTAGCAGACTCTATTTCTGTACTTTCAATATTAAGCAACTCTTGGTTTACGGATTTAGTCTTATTTAAGTTTGTTATAGTTTTAATTGTGTTCCATAATTGTTTGTTATTATTCTTTGATTTTTCTAATTGTTCCCGCTCATATTGTCTTTTCAGTTTTTTTAGTAAATTATTACAATAATTACGATATCTTCTATACGTGATTTGTAATATTGAGTTTGTTGGATCAATTTGTAGTTGTTTTAGAAGTTTATTTCTGTTGTATATACATTTCAACATACCGAATGAGATCCAGGGCTTTAATAGTCTTTTGCTATGTGGTACTTTTATTGTTTTTGTATTTTCTACAAGCGATACAGATATGGTATTAACTAGTTCCTCAGCCAAGCGTTCGGGTTCAACTATTGACAAGAGATTGGAGGTGTTAAGTTCTCGTAATGAAGCAAGTGCACCTGAATAGTCAGTAACGGTTTTAATGGATTTTCTATGAATCGGTGAAGTGTTAGAATATATATTTATTAATGTCAATAGATGGTCTGTAATGGTAGTTTCTAATACGCCTATTGTAGCTGAAAGTTTAGTAGGATTTAAATTTGTAATAACGTGGTCTAAACATGCATTAATTCTTGTGTTGTATCTATGCCCAGGCAATAGGCCATGATTTGAAAGCATCTCCAAGTAATTGTTACCACGATAGTCTATTTGATTTTCCATAATATTAATATTAATGTCTCCCAAAATAATAACATTCTTTTCATATCTAGCATCATTAAGAAGGGCATCCAAAGAGTTTAAAAAGTTATTAATATTTTTATTTGACGGCGATCTATATATACATAATAGTATACAATCAGTTAGTGTGACTTCAAGACAAGTTGCCTCAGTAATTAATATTTCTTTTACTTTATGTCGTAGAGAGTTGTTTATGTACACAACCACACCGTCATTTTGGGTGACTTTAAATGTAGTGTTATAGGCTAAATAACCTGGCCTGATTGGTAGTGGTATATCAGGGTTTAATCTACATTCCGTAAGTATCATAATGTCTTGTGACAATAAACTCAAGTTTGCACTTAGATCGTCCGAATTCTTGTTGATGCTTCTAATATTTTGATTAATTATCGAGTATAATGGTTTCAAAGCCGGTAAATGCTCGCGTAAATCGACTATGGAACAAGAAAAACTGTTTATGTTTGTTACGTGGTCTAATTCATGCATTATTATACCGTTGTTATTTTTATCCATTATTTGAGAATAATAAGAAATGAAATGTGTAACTGGAGAGATATATCTGTTAAGTGTGTTTTAGAAGGGGTAAGATTGGTTCTGTTTGGGTTATTATTTAATTTAGTATTTAAATGCAATGTTTTAATGTAGTTAGACTTGAATGAAATATGAGTGTTTGTGTTACAATAACTTAGAATATAATATGAGACCCCGTCGTACAGTTTTAATAGAATACTTTGTTTATAATGAAAACATATTGGTGGGTGTTTTTTTGTGAGAATATGGACTAGATGACATATAACAAAGATTATTATTTTTTGGCTGTGTAAAGTTTGTGAAGTTTTTTTTTTAATTAAGTTTATAACAATAATAGAACTAACAAATGAAAATATAGAACTGCAGAAGTGTAGTTCACGATACATAAGTATATTAATATTAACGACTAGTCACCCATTTAGAAGTTGTTGGATTTGAGATTCACTATGAACTTGTATAATCGGAGACTTTTCATCCTTTCTTAATAATACTCGTCCATAAGAGGTCCAACAAAATGTATATCCTTTTGATCTTTTGAGGTCCCTAGCAAGAAAGAATAATCGAGAAGCTTTTTGTGTCAGATTTTCACTAATGAAAATCGGAGTATCGGCATATTTATTAATGCCCAAATGTTTTGCAGCTAACTTATTGGTTTTATTACGTAGGTTGTATGCTTTAGCAGTCTTGAGGATTTCATCTTTACAAATAGTTGAGTTGAGTTCAACTATAATCGATTTTCTTTCTGTGGATCCTTTGGACTTGTAGATGTCTTTGATGTCACTTTTTGTAATATTTGTGTCTAAAGTCTGAGCAAGATTATTTACTAGCCCGATTAGTCCTTCCTTTGTAACATGTGAGTCAATAGGTACATTTTTAATTTCTATACAAGTTTTCCTTGAGTTTCTTGCCAAATCCTCCAGCCGGTCCTCAATAATTGTAATATATTCGTTCTTTTTCTTAAATTGCAACTCTAATTCCTGAATTTTGTTTTTGAAATCCGCATTTTGCTCTGTAAGAAACGTGATGGAGTTTTCAATGCTCGTATTAGCTATTTGTATATTATTTAGTATTGGGAACAATTTTTGTAATTGTTTGTTTTGCTTTTCCGACCAGGTTGTAAATAACTCTTTCATTTCGTCACGAAACTCAGACAAATCGTCACACCTTTTCCGTTTTGGTCGAGTAGATATATAGCTTCTTGGGGATTCGTCGTCAGCTACATTTAGATTAGGTTCAAATACTAGAAAAAGACTAGACCTTTTTGGACTCTACACAGAATGTATTTTAAGAGCCTAATAAAAAACTATATTTATTTGTAGCTATCTAAAATGTTAGTGCCAAGGGGATTTTTAAAAGTCATGTCTTCATAAGATATATTGTATTTTTTCGATTAAAAAGTTCTAATACCATAAAAATCTTAAGACGAAATGAAATCTGTGTAAAGTGATCACAGACTACGATGGTCGAAGTCATACTTAAGTATTTATCACTTAATCATTCTCCCTGTTCGCTACTTCAATATTTCACTCTTACACCCGTATTAAGAAACAAGTATGATAATTTGTATTTAATCTAGTAATTAGGTACTAGAAGTTAGAACTATCAAAAGCTAGCATTCTCACCCATATAATATAACTATTAATGATGATCCATTTCCTTCACTTAGGCACTAGGTAGTAACGCCTTAAGTTATGAATTTATTAAGCAATAAGTTATTACGTCTTTATAAATACGAGTGTTATTCTTCAAGTCATCTTTCTAACTCATTGATCAGTAATCCGTTGTGTTTGCAATCATATTTCCCCTTACTGCTTTTACTTGTCTTTCTCACTGATTCATTCGGTAACTTCATACAACAACAATGTTGTTGGTAGCCAAAATGTAGATTTTTCCAAAATACCAATATTTTAATCGCAAAAGTATTTATGTCAGCAGAACCAATCAACCTATTTTTAAACGGTTTTATTTAGCTCACCCCGTTTGTTTTATTTATTATTCTTGGGTCAAATTTAGTAATTCAAATTTCACCCTCTTCCTGTCAACCGATTAATGTGAAATTTTGTATACACTTTGGATTTTGGTGACAATACAATTATGTTTATTCATTATCATTATAAATTCAAGATGGCCGCCGCTACAAAATGGCGGATAATTTATGTTTAATTAATCCCATCAATATGGGTATCAAATGAAAGGGCTCAACAAGCAGAATACAATATACTATGAAAAATTGAAATCCAAGATGGCGGCCGCTACAAAATGGCGGATAACGTAGGTTTTATCAATCCCATCAATATGGGTATCAAATGAAAGGGCTCAACAAGCAGAATACAATATACTATAAAAAATTAAAATACAAGATGGCGGCCGCTACAAAATGGCGGATAACGTAGGTTTTATCGATCCCATCAATATGGGTATCAAATGAAAGTGCTCAACCAGTATAATACAATGTACTATATAAAATTAAAATCCAAGATGGCGGCCTCTACAAAATGGCGGATAACTTAGGTTTTATCAATCTCATCAACATGGGTATCAAATGAAAGGTCTCAACAAGTAGAATACAATTTACTATGCAAAATTGAAATCTAAGATGGCCGCCGCTACCAAATGGCTGATAACAATTTTATATATAAACAGAATGCGAAATAAAAACTAAAAACTAGAAAATAAAAATAGGTAAAAAAACTTTTTAAGTTAAACGGTTTTATGTTAAACATACTCGTACATTGCAATGTTTAAGATAAATGTACTAAAAACCAAAAAATAATAAAATAGATACAGTCGTGGGAATTATAAACATATGCATAGACTAGACTAAAATAAAACCGTGGGGATAATTTGTAGACAATTGACGTGCCTCACGGTTTTTTTACCTATTTTTATTTGATATGATCACGGAAGAACTTAAATTAGTATATTTTGTATGTAAGCATTGAGGGATCACTTTAAAAATAAAGTAGGTACTTAGTAACTATAACCATTGTATAATTGCGTTCTTAAATATGTAATCACTGAACTTTCTCTCATAGCACCTCTACATTGGTAAAATCTATACCAATATTATGAAGCTAAAGAGTTTGTTTGTTTGTTTGTTTGTTTAAACGCGCTAATCTCAGGAAGTACTGGTTCGAATTGAAAAAATATTTTTGTGTTTGATAGTCCATTTATCGAAGAAGGCTTTAGGCTATTTAACATCACGCTGCGACCAATATGAGCGAAGCATCATTGAAAAATGTTGCAAAAACGGAAAAAAATATATTTATATTTGAAGGCTTCCGTTGCGTGCGCTGCGTATCTTTATAGAAATAAATGTGTTGTTGATTAAGAGTATTCAATTGTGAACTTCTTAATCACAATAATATAATCATAATAACAGAAATTGACGCGGACGAAGTCCCGGGCAACAGCTAGTATAAAATAAAAACAAGATATCTGCTTATGGATATTTAGTAGAACTTTAATAACGATTCAGTATATAAACTTGAAAAATTTTGTCTCAGGCGGGACTCGAACCCGCATCTCCTCGCATGCCGGGCGGGCGCCATACCATTAGGCCACCGAGACACTGCGACACGGCGCGAATTTTTCAAGCATATTCTTACGCTATAAGCCAGCGTTGTTTCATCAAATGTTTAGGAGTTTGCACCCTTAACACCCGAAAGAAACATCTTTACAGATGTTTGACAGTCAGTTAAGATGAAACAGCTATTTATATACTTTATTTGATATTTTAGCAACTTAATTGCACTTATAATATCAGTATATAAACTTGAAAAATTTTGTCTCAGGCGGGACTCGAACCCGCATCTCCTCGCATGCCGGGCGGGCGCCATACCATTAGGCCACCGAGACACTGCGACACGGCGCGAATTTTTCAAGCATATTCTTACGCTATAAGCCAGCGTTGTTTCATCAAATGTTTAGGAGTTTGCACCCTTAACACCCGAAAGAAACATCTTTACAGATGTTTGACAGTCAGTTAAGATGAAACAGCTATTTATATACTTTATTTGATATTTTAGCAACTTAATTGCACTTATAATATCAGTATATAAACTTGAAAAATTTTGTCTCAGGCGGGACTCGAACCCGCCCGGCATGCGAGGAGATGCGGGTTCGAGTCCCGCCTGAGACAAAATTTTTCAAGTTTATATACTGATATTATAAGTGCAATTAAGTTGCTAAAATATCAAATAAAGTATTTAATAACGATTAATTAATCCACTACAAAACATGTTAAACACCTTCGTGTATTAAATAATACAATATATCTTCATTAGTCTCTTTCTGATTCTTGACTATTTTAATCTTAAAGTGAAATATGTTTTTTCGCTTTACTAGCTCTGTTTATTATTTTGTCAATAAATCATGCATTGAAGTTATTTCATGAATTATCAAAACATGTTTTGTGCAAATCACAGTTGCTTGTTAAGAGCCATTGTGACGGCGTCAAAGGCGCATTCGAATCGATTGCCGAGTACGATGCAACACATTCGCAGTATGCATTTTGTGAGGCCACTTAAATTCAATTACTTGCCATTCTTGCGTCTCCATCAAAGGCCGGACTAAAGGATGTCGGTAAGAAAAGAAACTGGAACAAATGTCCGGAACAAAGCTAGATCGTTTTAAATGCAGAATTAATACTGATCGGGCTGGTGTAGTGGTGCGGTGGTCTCGGGTTCTATTCTTGGTCGAATTAGTTTAGGATGGAATCTTTTCTAAATTGGCTAGGGGTTGAATTGGCAAGTATCAAGTTTTATATTGCCAATTTTTGTTCGAGTCAAGTGTCAGTTGAGTGTCTGCCACATAAGTGTGTGCTACAAGAACGGTTGTCTATGGAAACATAAACAAAACGCTACTGCAGCCTATAATCCAGATCTGTTAAGCCGTTTGGCGTGATTGTGGTTTAGTTGACCACCTGATCCTGAAAAACTGATCGAAATTGTGGAGAGGGAAGGATCGAAAAACATGGGTTATTTGACAAAAAATATTTCGGAAATCACATATCTTAGAGTCGATATCAAACAAACAACTTCCGACGCTCTTGATGCGCCGTATCATTATTTATTGTGCCTTCCTATAAAAGTTATGTTATAAAAGCTTCTTTAAAAGGGCATGCTATTTAATAAATCACAATATTTTAGTAATAATGGATATGTGCTTGATATGATATGATACGTGCTAGGTGCTAAAGTACTTATACCAAAATGCCACCATATCAGTCCGATTACAGAACCAGAGCTCTAATCCGATCCAACTACAGCGAGGCGTGAGACAGGGAGACGTTATTTCTCCGAAACTGTTCACAGCTGCGTTGGAGGATATTTTCAAGCTTCTGGACTGGAAAGGACGCGGCATCAACATCAATGGCGAATACTTAACACACCTGCGATTTGCCGATGATGTAGTTCTTATGGCTGAGACCTTGGAAGACCTGAACATTATGCTCGAAGATCTCGGTAATGCTTCTCAAAGAGTGGGTCATATGATGAACATGGACAAGACGAAAATCATGTTAAATGCCCATGTTGGACGCGCTCCAGTTAACTTTGGGAACATTGTACTCGAAGTTGTTGACCACTATGTTTACCTGGGACAGATAGTCCAGTTAGGTAAGTCCAACTTCGAGATCTCTCGTCGAATCCAGCTCGGATGCGCAGCGTTCGGGAAGCTCCGGCATGTGTTCGCGTCCGAAATACCTCAGTGTCTCGAGACGAAAGTCTTTGATCAGTGTGTGTTGCCAGTAATGACATAATGGGAGTGAGACGTGGTCGTTTACTATGGGTCTCATAAGAAGGCTCAAGGTCACCCAGCGAGCAATGGAGAGAGCGATGCTTGGTATTTCCCTACTCGATCGAATCAGAAATGATGAGATCCGCAGGAGAAGTAAAACAACCGACATCGCTCGAAGGATTGCATCGTTGAAGTGGCAGTGGGCGGGACACATAGCGCGGAGAACCGATGGCCGTTGGGGCCGAAAGGTTCTCGAATGGCGACCGCGTACCGGACGACGTTTCGTAGGCAGGCCCCCTACAAGCTAGACCATCGATCTGGTCAAGGTCGCGGGAAGCCGTTGGATGCAGACAGCACAGGACCGATCGTTGTGGAGATCCTTAGGGGGGGCCTATGTCCAGCAGTGGGAGTCGTTCGGCTGATATGATGATGATGATGGATATGTGCTCTGAATGCTATAGTTTCATATGGATCGAGTATGATTCTAAAGATAATAGGATTCTAACAATACAACAAAAGTGCATTTATGATTGGTTTTTTTAAGTCGCGCCGGCTAGGCTGAGGCGAGCTCAGCCGGCGCACCTGTCATTTGGCTGTGGTCCAGGTCAGTCCTCTGGATATGCGATGCGCCGTGCTGTAACTGTAACGAGATTAAAAAACAAAAAATAGAAACGTATTGTGGGTTGTGATTACTTGGTTAGTGACTGGGAGATGACCACAGATAGACTGTCACTTGGTGAACTTCGCTGAATATGAATACTTACGAAATAAAAGCGACTTTAACAAAATTTTAAACTGTAATACATACTAGGGGAATGCCCGCGATTTTATACGCGTGGAATTTTTGGCTTTGAAACTACATATCTATATGTTATGTACTATTCCATCTATCATATCATATTGCCAAGTTTCATAAAGATCCGTTTCGTTTACACGTCTAAATTGTTTAACATACCGCTGCAGTATCAAACTACCTGCTTTCTAACTCATAAAACGCTTTAGGTGGGTTGGCGATCTTGGCAATGACATTGGTAATTGTTGGAGAGGATGGAGAGATACACCTTTTATCATAATCCATGTATTCTTCCGTATCCGTATATCCAAAGCCGTTACGTTTAGGATAAATTAAAGAAAAAACAATCTCAAATACTACTCGTATGTTATATTTAATCCCTAAAAAATTTAATCCTGAAAAAAAAATTCTTTATAAGTCGGTATCAAAGTAGCAATTTGGTAGCGTTTGATGTATAAAAATCCGTTTAGGTACTAGCGTCACTCCAGCGCTCATGGCAGGGCTGCAGAGTGATCTTATGCCGATGTTAACACCATACCCACTGATTACATTCGCAAGTTATACCTGAGATGTGTGGGTCTCATTCAATTCTCCCCTCGCAAACACGATAATTATGAAGTTACACAACAGGCGAGTTCGTCTGTCTGCTGCCGCTGTAATGAGCACAAAGGCGCGGTAACGAGGAGCCTAGGCCATAGTACGTAAACTAGCACGGATAGGAACTGTCAAAGTTGACTTTTGATCTGTCAAAACGTATAGATTCGGGGAATAGTGAATTATAACGTCATGAACTCATGATTAACCGTATTGAAATGGCGAACTACTTATGGATTAGGAAGCAAGAAAAATATTTTTTTGATAACCGATTGGAATTGATCTATAATTATTTTTAGAGGAATCTGAATTTTTGGAACGTACTTTTATGATCTAAAACAGTAGTATACAAACATATTACCATAATTACAATGTTTTCTCACCACTGGAACATTCGCTTAACTTCCACAAATATTTTAAAATAAAATTAGCAAAATCAGTCATATTTCAAATTTCCTACTGTGACATTTTATACATCAAAAAAGTTAAAATAAAAAGACACACAGATATAAAATCAAATTAGGTAAGTAGGACTTCGCGGTACATAAAAAAACTACCTTTCTTCACTGAACCCGTTCACCGTAACGTCCTATGGCCACAAGTCAACTCATCCGCGCAAGCAATGGTGGTCAGAATGCGCAGTGACTTGTGACGTTAGCCCAGGTCAGGTCAGCTGAATATACCTAATTAGGTTATTATTAGTTGCACTCATCGATTGTGCCGACTTGCCAATTAAACCTACTTTGTCATTGGTAGGTACCAACGTTTTGTACGAGGTTTTAAACTTTAATGTAGAATTTTTTACACTATCACTTTCCCGTCGATTCGATTTCACGAATCATGGTCGCGGGCAGATAGCGGAAAAACAAAATGAACACTTTTACAAAAGAAATTAGTTTTTTATTTTGTGACGTTTCATAAACACTTTTTGTGAAGATTCTTGCACATTTGAAGAATTTATTACATTTTCTAAATACATATTCATGAGCCTAGATCTCCACAATTTAAGTTAATCTTACTGATTAAGATCAGTATGCTAGTGAGAGGTAAGTCTCTTACTAACATTATAAATGCGAATGTTTGGATGGATGTTTGTTATTCAATCACGTTAGAACGGCTGAACGGATCTGGATGAAAGGAGATGTCCCAAATTGTACGGAGGCCAGGCCCAGAACATGTACACACTACCAAAAGATAGACCAGTACACCTACAAGATTTTGTTATTATCCAATTCTTTTAAAATTGCTTCGTTAAGTGGTTCAAATAAAGAGATAACTAAGGAAATAGCAATACAATACAAAAAACCATCGTGACGGAAAATGACATTTTGATGTCGTCTGTCAGTTTCGGCAGTTACAAAATCGCAAAAGGAGTCGAGAGCCATCGCTTGCTGTAGTAACAACAAACATTATGAAAGTTATGTGTGTAAAACGAATAAACGTCGTTATAATGAACTACGTGAACTACATTTGAAGTGAATGATTATACCAAAGTAACAAGGGGTATCTGACAGCTACTGACATTTCAAGTTTTTTTAGATTGACGCCATTTTGAAATGCCTAATGGAGTTTGATAAATTATTCGATCTTATTTATTTTTGAACCACTAAATTTTACGATAAATATATTTATCTGTATTTTTCCCAGAAACAGCATTTTTTTCTTGATTTTTTAAAATGGTGTACTATATCTGGGCCTATTATGGGACATCTCCTTTGGCACAGAGATAGATAATAAGCTAGAATGGCATGGTTACCTTTTAACTTGGAAAAATGTACGATCTCCGTGGAATAGTTTTAATTTTTCTAAACTCTACGCGTGCAAAGTCGCGGGCAACAGCTAGTAATGAAATAGATGAGGAGTTCACTTGACATTGACAGTCACATTCTGAAAGTGAAAGGAAGTTTATATACGGACGTTAATTTTTAAACAGACGTTCACCAACAGACGTTTAAGTTTTAAACAGCGTTTAAAATATTATTTGACATATTTTGTATGGGAATTGTGTCAAATTAATCGTCAATCTATGTTTACCTGCTGTTTATGAATTGGTGAACTCGGGTCTTAACGACTCCGGATACCAATGGACATCAATACATTTGACAAAAAAAAATGGAACATAATTTTTACTGTAAAAACCATAATGGTAAGAAGCTCACAAATTAGCAGAAAACACTAGAGTTTAATTCTACAGAACGAAAAAAAAATTGATAAGATATCCTAATTCATTCAGTTTCAGTATGGATCCAGGGATTCGCCCTTGAATCCTAAGCAGGCAGAACCGGGCGCTGCTATTTACAATTGCAAGATCGTATCAATGCTTATTAAATTATTGATAGCTCATCCAGCTCACAGCACAAAAACCTGTCGTCAATATCCGCGCGTCCGCATGCCTCACTGAGGCTCTACTACGCAACGCTAACCCTTGTATACGGATCTCTCTGTCTCTTTCACATACTTTATGACATAGTATGAGTGAGAGAGAGGCAGATTAAGTCGAAAGTGCGGAATGCGTTTCGAAATAAAGCCTCTGTTTTTGCCCGCGTGCCTAGCCGTGTCCGACTGCTTATCTGTCAAATACGAAAAAGATGCCTTTTTAACCTAAGGTATAAAGAAGAGGTTCCGATTTGTCGCGTTCTTTTAGGACATGACTACGCATAATTTTTTTGCGAGGTCCGATATTGATTTCTATGTTTTTTTTTCAATTGAATGGCTTTAGGCAAACTTAAAGCTATTTTGTAAAGTGCATCTCAATCGAAAAAACTATAATTAATGTTATGTAGGTAATTGCTTTAAGAGCATACCTCAATTTAACATATCAGCTACATGTTTCGATTCATTTTTCTCCTTACATGGCACCTAAACGCACACACATCCATCACAATGAGTGTTATATTATCTGTGACAATGATAAGCTGAGACAAAAAAAAAATTTTTTTTTCAAGTTTATATACTGATATTATAAGTGCAATTAAGTTGCTAAAATATCAAATAAAGTATATATAATGATAAGCTATTTATATTATGCTAAAAGCCTTATTAAACCAAACGCTACCTGTGTACACTGCCAAAAATGTAATACCTACTCGATTTTTAAATGATAATAAATAATTAAGAATTAGTTAGTCAGGTCAAAATGTTCGCCATTTTTGACTTCATAGTATGAATGTATGAGTCACATTAAGAAAGTTTTTTTGTTTTCTTTTTAGCATGTCCGCGACAATATCAAAGAATTACTTACCATCGCATTGCATTATCGATAAAACAACGAAATAAACGATCCGTTTACGACTAGCGCTTCGCATTTTATTTGGCAATTAACTCGTATAAATACTAATGACTCTCAAGTAAGTAATTTGTACTTTTAAACATACTAATAATACCAAACCACCTTCGCTGTACCGGCTTTTCATTCCTTAGAAGCCAGTCATAATCGTTACACGATTTCCAAATTCCACGAAACAGCTGGTAAAGGACATGTAAGACTATGTTATTGGCTTGTCGAGCTGAGCGAGCTAAAAAAGCGGCGCTGTGTGAGCAATAAAGCTAGAATCGGGCGGTAAGTAATTGCGCGCTAAACTGGGCAAGGCGAAGCGTTTTTGCGTGCCGACATTGGGACCATAAATGCAAGGATTACAAAGATTAGTTAGAAACAGATGGTGCTCGGCGATCAGCAGATTGAGTTATCTAGAAAATAATGTAGGCTGAAGCCGTGGTACGGGCGAGATGGATCTTTTGTAATAGTGTACAGAGTGTTAGGTAGAAATAGGGTCTAAATGATATTTTTATCCTGAATATAAACCGTTTTTATCATGGAAATATAATAGACATGCAGAAATTGGTAATTATAAAATTTGGAAAAACAGTCTTCTGCATTTTTACATCCATCTTCCCACATCTACCTATGTAACACTTTGTCCCTCGATCGTGAGTTATTCCAGACACAATTGAAATCAATTGTTATCGTGGCACCCGAGTGCCTCCTGGGGGTTGAGGGATTAAAATCTTAGCACTATGTTCCTAAACAATGGCTGCCCTCATTTGCAAACGTAACCTTCTCCTTTCACCTCCTATATTTTTTGACGTGACAACGTCTTAAATTAGGTTGCGGCTGGGAGTCACTTATGAAAAAGTGTAACGCTCGGTAACGTTACGATGAGTCACCGAACGAGAGAGAGGCCCGCCGAATGCCTTGCGTCTCTCTCCCACTCAACTATGATCGGTCTGCCGCGCGCGCAGCACTAGAGAATTAGGCGCATTGAATCGGCGCATGCTTGTGTCTCTGTCTTTGTCTTTCTCGAACGTTCTTGGCGTTGGAAAAACAAGAAAGCGTCATAATACAAGTTCACACGTGTGGTTAAAGTATCGTCAGCTGTGTCTGTAGTGAAAATGTGGAGTGCTTAGATTTTCTATAGTTAAAATTTGTGCAATTCTTATTTTCATTCAATTCCTTGTTCCTATTGTGCAATTTAATTATATTCATATCAATAAATATTCTACCGAGAAAAAGACGTTGTCACGTAAAATCTTCGCCCGTAAAACCGACTTTACAGGCAACCATTTTTTCCTTCTGAAGTTTCTAAAAGCACGCTTAAAGAAAAAAAAATACCATAATTTACATTTAACATTTAAAAACTAACATGGAAAAACATAGAAACAGACGGAAAAGCTTTTGTTTTCAAATTAATTATGTGGAAGGTACAATGTCAGGACAGAGGGCCTTTGCGCATTAGTGTTACCACGTCTTTCTAGTTACTCTATGCACATAGTAGTAATAGGTGCGATTAGTCGCCCTCGCGGCTAGTTTTTGTCGCTCACAATTTGTTGGGTAGTCTGACGACTATCCTTACCCAGTATGGATGAGATTCGTTGGGAACCACTCTTCCTTGTACCTTTTGGGAGAGGACTTGCAATAAGATTAGTAGTTTTGGGAATGAACCACCTCAGTCAAAACAGCTGTTACGAGTTACGACTGCCACGAAACATTAAGTTTTAAATGTAGACTCTATGGATTTAAAGATACATTTGGATTGTCATTCAACTTTACTAGGCCCGGGGCCCGGCAGACTTCGTTCTGTCAAAATTTATTGGCCTATCGTTTTGTTGTTATTTTTACTATTGTAATCATGATAAAATATAAAAAACAATATACACAACCAGCGTAAAAAAATGTATCAACTGAAAGTGCAGCCATTTGACATATAGGTGCACTTCTAGTACCTACAACCTATATCAATCGAATAGATACAACATGACATAAGTATCCATACTATTGGATGTCGACATAATTTGGCCGGGTTATAAACTGACATAACATTTATACGCTAATCATTCAATTGATAACAGTTAAGTGATGTTTTTGTATCGGACTTAACGATGACTATAATTAAAAAATTGTTACATTGGTGAAGCCGTCCGCGTTCTCGTGTTTCGCACTTAGCAATTACATTTGGCGATAAATTTTTATTTGTAAAACTACAAAACTGATTTGTATTTTATGCTTTTCGTATGTATTTTTCTACTGCAGTTTTACATTCCGGTACTGTATGCTTTGACAAAGGTCGTCGACCTGTCATCTGAGCGGCTGAGACAATGGTCTCTGTAAATATGTGTCATTTGTTGCTCATTACGCAAATGCGCCAGGGCTGCGGCACAAAGCACAAGGGCTGCATACAAAGTCAACTATAGGGTTCGCAACCATAAATAAATGAAAAAATTAATGTTTTGCTATCAGTAAGCATAATAATATATAAGTTAGTTATTCCAAGTTAACTCCTTTGGTAAATTAGTTTGCAATAATATTTCTTTTCAGTAAAAAATTTTGCAGCGTTCAAACCTATAATCACAGTAACCTTTTCATTTAGTTGTTTATAAAGTCGAATTTGTCGCTAACGCCAAAAGCGGCCGCTTTTAGCAATAATGTACATTGTACAATACAAAAGAATGCCAGAATGAAAAGCAGTAAGGTAACAGCATAGATTTAATATAGATCTATGGGTAACAGTGATTCCATAAATACTAGATGAAATTTGTAAAATGATACTGTTCTAGTTTTTTGAGAATTTTTTTGTTTCGAAGTAAGTAATAAAATTAAATCAATTTATAGTCCATAAAATTTAGATTGATTAGAATGACACCTGTCAAACTGAGGTGACTAGTGATTGGACTGACTCGACTGATCAAACGAAAAAAAACAGATAAGGAATATAAAATAAAATGATAATCAGATATATTAAGATTAAACAGTAAGTCAGTGTCGTGATCATTATGAGAATAATTGTAACAATCGTGAAAATCAATTAGAAAACTTTTATCGCCTAAAGAATCTAATAAATTTGAAATTTTTTCGTCAACTATTAATAATAGGGGTTAAAGTATGAAATTGCCGATTATTTTCCCACTTTTTATTTTGTTTATAGCTCTTAAGTATAGTCATATTATTGCGTAATTCTTTTTGTATTGTATCAAAAACTAAATAAAGTAACTTTTGACTAAAAAAAAATGCAATACTAGTGCCTATTACTTCAAAGGAAGTCGTTGAAAAGACCCCTTACAATGTGTCAGCTGACCTTCTTACTTTAATTAAGTATATTTGTATTATATACTTTGCTTTTCAGAAATTTAAATACTATAATGCGTAGCTTTATAACCATCTAACTTTCACCTTTAATTGCATAGAAAACAGTTTAGGCGTTTTTAAAAAAACTAAAAAATTTTTAGTATGGAAAAATGACTTTTCTCGATTTCGTCCATACAAAACGGCAATTTCATACTTTAACCCCTAATAATTGCAATTTGATGTTCTAAGCATCAACCAATGCTCATTAAATTATTTGTAACATTTATGTTACATTACTTCGATTTTGAAATACTGTTAGTCTGTCGATTTCGATTGGTCGATTTTACCTTATCACTAGCGATTATGAAAAATGACGTAACCTTGTAAAGACGTCTTTTCAGGTTACGTGTAATTTTTGTGACTGGATTATTTTAATGATTTTAACTTTAAATATCAATTTCATATAATTAAATTGATTAATATGTACAGCAATGTATATAAAAAAATTCTTAACATGCCAGTTACCAATATTTTTTCGTGTGCAAATGTGTTTCACTTGTGTGACGCTGGTACAAAGTTATGTCGTCTCTTTCAGTGAGAACTGTCATTCTAATCAAGCTATATTTTAAGGACTATAGGGCAGCACATAACTCTAGTAGTCCCCCTAGATTAATACTACCAGAAGAAGACGGGCAACGTCTTTTCTCTAACGTAGATCAAAATACAACTTTGGTCGACTCTTGAGACACCAATAAGAACAGAAGGAGTGGTGCCATTCTGTTTTTGTGCTGTCACCATACGACACAGTTATGTCCTGTATTATAAGATTTTTCATGGCGAGCAATATTTATCTTAAATTATAAACAAAATCTTTCTGTATGAACTACAGATAAGATAATACTAAATTAGACCTCTTTCGCGTGGAGATTCTAATTTAATTCTTTATATGAAATAAAACGATAAAAATAAATCCGGTAACAAAATCATCTAAAAAGAAAACTACGCAGTTTTTTTGATATTATTTTATTTATAACAGATGTTCTGAAAAATAAAAATAAAACTCAAATACATCACATGAAATTTAAAAAGTATTGAAAATTAAGTTATTTTTTCGATTTCGGTTGAAAAGAAAGTTGTTTTTTCGTACTCAGTAAAAAAAATACTTAAAACAATTACGATACTGCTACTTTGGTTTTCAATAAATTGATAACACTTCTAAAGGGCGTGTAATGCCGTTAAGAAGCGAGTCCAAGCTAGTTTTTAATAGCACAAAAACCACTTTCTTGACAACCCTATACGGCAGGAGGTTCCCCGGAATGCCCTGTGGGAACTGCGGTTTATGTGATGCTCTTTTTGTTCTGGAATCTGGAATTGTCTTCGTTCAAGGTGGTTGGTTGTTTGCTACATCACAGTCATATTAAATACGAGATTTTTTTTTTTTTTTTTTTTTTTTAATCTTTGTTTTTATGGAGGGTTTTTTCTCATAGAAAATGACACCCTCATAGATACACATCACAAAATATGTCACCGACGCTTGATTGCACATTGAACCAACTTATAAAGTAATTTCGCCTCCCCCGACAAAGGGTCTGATAGGATACTATTGCAAATACCAATTTGTCCCTTAAAGTTAATAGCTTGAAAAAACTGTATTCTATCCGCTTCATTCCGGACACACTCCATGATAATATGATAAACATCCTCAATTTTATCACACTCAGTACATTTATTAGTGTTACTCTTTTTCATGAGAAATTCAAAACTGTTTAATGGAATGTGTCCAGAGCGAAGTCTTAGAGCTGTGACAATGTCATTCCGGCCCAAGTCTGCACCCTCAAACCAAGGGCATCTGCACAGGACGGGTTGAATTGTTCTATACCAGATGCCCTTGCAAAGTGACCTTTCATCGAAATATTCTTGCCATTGGCTTTTACAGCGTCTTTTTGCCACATACAGCAGGTCCGAAAACACGGGTAGGCACTTATAGCAGATGCCGTTTTCTGTTGCTTCCCTGGCTAATGTGTCAACACGTTCATTACCAACTATGCCAGAATGAGCCGGAACCCACTGAAGCACAACTCTTTTCCCTATTCGTAACAGACCAAGGATGGACTCAATAATAGAATAAGCTATCGGTGTTCCTCGAAAATTCGAGGAACAACGAGCTACATGTTGTAATGCACTTTTGGAGTCAGACAGTATAACAAAACTGTCTCCATCAATAGACTTAATATACGATAGTGCCTCCGCTATAGCTATTAGCTCCGAGTACATCACAGATACATTTGAGTCCATTCTTAGTCTACAGCAAATATTACTCTGAGGGTCAAAAAAAGCAGCGCCCACGCTGTCTTTGTCTTTTGATCCATCAGTGTATATTTTGTACGACAATGCGTAATCGCGTAACAAAATTTGATCACACAAGTTTTTTAAATCTGTCTTAGCGTACTTATTTTTATTTTTTACAATTGAATTCAAATTGCATTGTATACAAACCGAAAGATCCACACCGCTCACCCATGTATTTAACGAAAACATTTCCAAGCTTCTGCTCTGGTGCATAGGCAACCCATTGAGATATCTATGAACGCTTATTAATAAAGGTAACTTTTTATGTTGCCAGTAGCGGCTTTTGCATGATAAATCAAGATTGTTCAATATCCCAATGAGTGGACCATCCATTATTGACTTACACTTAAGCCAATATTTAGCTGCTAAATAATGCCTTCTTACAAATAAAGGGGGTATGCAAAGATCGTTCTCCATGACATGGATAGGGGTGGACTTAATATAGCCACCAATCAATCTCAGACATTGGTTCTGTAGTACATCCATTTGGTCTAACAAGGATTTGCAACTATTGTCATAGAGGGTACAACCATAATCCAGTCTACTACGAATCAAGGAAAAATATAAGCGTCTAAGATGTGTTTGATGTATACCCCATCCAGGACCTCTCAGAATTTTAAGAATGTTCAACAATTTCGAAACTCTTATTTTTAGTTCTTTTAAATGCTTTGACCATCTCAGTGTACGATCCAGCCATAAGCCCAGGTATTTAACATTATCAACAACTATAAGAGAACTGTCTTTAACTTTTAGTTCTATTAATTCTTTTCTGTATCTTCTACTAAAAATACACGTTTTAGATTTAGATGATGAAATATCTAAGCCTATCCCTGACAGAATTTTTGAAATGGTATCTAATGCAGTCTGAAGGTCCATGCTAACTGACGATAGGTTATCACCCGTCTTGTAAATAACAAAGTCATCGGCGTATTGAGAAATGAAAACATTGTCTATATTTAACCTACATATTTTTTGAGTTACGATGTTAAACAGCAAAGGAGACAATGGATCACCCTGTGCCAGACCAAGGCTAGTGTATCTGGAAATTTCCTTGTTGGTTATTTGTATTTTGAGGGTTCTTTCACTGAGGAAGTTCCATATATATGTACAAATTTTGGAGCCTACACCTATTTCATCTAAACTTATAAGCAGTGATGTTATATCTATGTTATTATAGGCGTTGTTTACATCGAGAAAACAGGCAACCGTAAGTTTTTTCTTTGAAAAACCGTCTAGAGCTCTGTACACAAGGTTGGTCAAGTTATCATAGCAAGAATAACCCTTTCTGAATCCCGAAGTATTGACAGAAAATAACGTATTCTTTTCGCAGAACCATTCTAGCCTTTTGTTCAAAATATTGTGAAAGACCTTACACAAACAAGACATTAAAGAAATAGGACGAAGACATGAGACACTCCCGAAATCACGTCCAGCCTTTTGAATTGGAATTATCATAATTTCTTTCCACTGACTTGGCACTTGGCCAGACTCAAAAATCCTATTAAACAATTCCGTTAGCTTACGCTTGCCATTAGCTGGAAGGTTTTTAATCATTAAAAAAGTTATACCATCCGCGCCTGGTGAGGTATTTTTATTTGGAATACTATGTTCCACTTCAATACAAGTAATACCACCGCATAATTGATAATTACGGGACTTAAAATTTGGAATGGGTGAACGCACAGAGTCTGGAGTTAAACTGTCTAGCAATTCTCCTGCCAAAGCATCGTCAATATGTTGATTTAGAGATGTTCTAGAATTTTTTATCCATTTCAACTTTGCCCAGAGATCACCAGCATTAGTACAGTGGTCCATAGATGAGCAAAAACTTTGGAAATGCTTGTTTCTAGCTTCGCGGATAAGCTTTTGTGCAACATGTACTTTATCTTTGAATACGTTTAAGTTGTGGGGTGTAGGGTTACGGCGAAAAACTGCAAGTGCCAAACGACGTTGAGCTACGGCTTTTGATAAAGTAGGGTCCCAGTAACTTTTAGGAGTAAACTTACTAGTAGGATTCTGATTACAATTAATAGATGGAATATGCAAATCTGCGGCAATATTAATATAATCTATAAATGTATCATAGGATTTCTGAAGGTCATGGGATATTACGAAATTTTCAAATAGCTTTTCTAATATTTCTCTGTAAGCCGCGAAATTGGCTTTTTTGAAGTTTCTTTTTCTCTTGCACAAATTTGACGTAGCTACGGATGTTGATAATTTAATCATTCTGTGGTCGCTACCCAAAGTCTCATTTAGGACTAAATAGTCAAAATTAAGTGCAATATCAGATGATGCTGCCGATATATCTGGTGAAGACTGCTGCAAGATACCATTTACTAGTCTTATCCTAGTTGGAGTTTCATTATTTAGAGTGACAAAACAATTATTCTGTAAGGCACCGTGTATTTGATTTCCTCTTTGATCAATTTTGCTCGACCAGACGGAATGATGGCCATTAAAGTCACCTACGATTATAGTTTTCTTACCAGCCAAGGAGAAGATTGCATCCCAATCACAAACTGATGTACGTACATTAGAAGGGCAGTACACTGCTACAATATTTTCAACATAAAAACAATTGTACACTTTCACATGCAGAAGTTGGATATTTGGGTTAGCATGGCTAACTCCGATTAGTTTAGACTTTACTGATCTGTGAATCAATACTGCCACTCCACCGTATCCATCGTCCCGATCAGAACGGTAAATATTGTAACTATTTATCTTTAAACTACTATCAGGATCCAACCACGTCTCACAAACGGCAGCGATGTGGATACTTTCTTGGACTAATATATTTTCAAAACTTAATAACTTTGGCCTTAAACTTTGGCTATTCCAGTTCAGTATATTAATTTTAATGGCATTGTTGGCTAATAAATCCATATTCAATAATTGATTTTAAAAATGGCCATTCAGAAATACTTTCTACTGTCATCAATATTAACCATTCAGCACAACATTTAAATACATTCACTATCTTCTCTCGTAAAGAAAAGTTCTTAACAAATACAATATCCTTTAGTCTGGATAGCAGCTCTCCAAAAGTTACATCTCTCTTCTTGTCACATTCTTCCTTTGGGGCTCCTTGAGAATGTTCTGTTTCATTGAAGGCAGAAAAATTGTCCTCGTTCCATGCTAGGGATTCTTTAGGGTAGCGCTGGTCGCGAGAAGAGGTCTCGGATTTGTTTTTGTTTTTTAATTTTATATTACTTTTGTGGTCTCTTGGGGACTTTTCTGAGTGTACTTCTGGCTGAAGAGATACGATGTCGGAATATAATGGCTTGGGTTGATTTAGGTTCTTATGTTTGCTAGTAAGAATTGGAGAAAAAACGTATGGAACTGATGTGACTGTACTTTTTGGTTTAAGTTCGGGAAAATCAAGACTCTCTGCGAAGGTGTTTTTCTCATCAGAGGGTGATATAGATGCGAACATAGATCTAGCCTTTCTATACGTGCAATTGAATTGAGACATCAATTCCCGGATTTTTTTTTCTTTGAGGTAGGCTGGACAAACTGACTTGTTAAGGGCAATATGGTCGCCCTGACAATTGACACAACTGAATTGACTGGTGTCACAGTTTTCATGGTTGCCACTGCATTTGGGGCATATGACCTTTTCTAATGGGCATCTTGACCTTGTATGTCCCAATCTCCAGCATTTAGAACACTGAGAGACGGGGAACACAAACGGTTCTACTTTTATACGCAGGTCATCTACATATATAAATGGTGGTAAGAAGGAGCCCTTAAAAGACAACCTTACAGTTTCACTAGGGAGCCAGTCTCCTTTAGCATTGCGTCTGTTTAATCTCACAACCGAAACCAAAGCGACTTTGCTATCGCATGTGATCTTATTTTGGATATCTTCATTTGACAGATCCAGATCTACATCTTTAATAGTTCCGTAACTATAGGAAACTTGAAGTGATCTTTGAAAAATCCAACCTTTATCTATTAAATCTTTGCAAGTCATCATATTTTCTGCACACCATTCATTTTCGAATTCAACCCTTATTTTATAAGGGTTTAAGTACTTAATTTTAATTATTTCCGTAATGTTTAATTCTTTAAATAGTTTTGCAAGGGCGAATTGTTTCGGGATTTGGTCCTTTGATGATACGTATACCTCAATCTTATCTAACTTTTTGATTTTTTTTCCTTTAGTTACTGTTATCCACTCTCCTTCTGGTTCTTCTCTATTTCTTTTAGTACGTCCATCTGTCAAAATTTCTTCTTCGTTTCCCGTCAGTGTTTTATTTTCTGTCATCATATTCGCATATTGTTCATCTAGATTTTTAACATTCGCATTCAAAAACGCCGAAGGGCTCGGAGTTCGCAGTTCGTTATCATCATTTATTTCTACAAAGTTGTTCATAACTAATTTGCTTTTGACGCAGTACGGTGTAAACAACCTACATAGTAAGATGTATAGCTACGACGTATGCGTATGGGCTAGGTATAACCGCCCGGCCTATAAACAATAGGGCAAGCGATAAGCGCGCAGATGTTTCACTCGATCTTCACGTCAAGCAATTATATCCGCACTACTCGAATAAGAAACCGGTTCGGGGTGAGACAAACACAACTGCCTCGCGCGAATACCGCCGACGCACTCCAAATACGAGATTTAGTAGCAAGGACCATTTATTAACTTACTCAAGGCTTTGGAGTCCTGCGAAATATATGAATGAAATATTTGACGACCTTCGTGGCGGAGTGGCGTACACACCGGTTTTCAAGGTGTCGCCTGCTCCGAGGTCCCGGGTTCGATTCCCGGACGCGTCAATGTAGAAAAAATGTGTTTTTCTACATTTTCTCGGGTCTGGGTGCTTGTGGTACCTTCGTTGTTTCTGGTTTCCAAAATACGAATAGTTATTCAAATTGGGATCAGAACAATGTATGTGATGTTGTCCACATTTATTTATTATTATTATTATTTATTTATATGTTTTCTCTTTCTTTCATAAGATTGATGCATTTCGTCTGTCTAAGGTAAAGTAACGGTCTATTATTCATCCCACTGCTGCACTTGTTCATCACACAAATATCGACGACGAGGTCTGCTTTGTATTGTGGATTTTTGTTCTCACTGTACTTGTAACTGTCATTGCACGAAACGGTCAAAAAAAGAAGCAGGCATTACTAGAACAGGGCGTAACAAGAAGTAGTCCAAAACAGAATCTATACTTAATATAAAGCTGAAGAGTTTGTTTGTTTGTTTGTTTGTTTGTTTGAACGCGCTAATCTCAGGAAGTACTGGTTCGATTTGATTTATTTTTGTGTTGAATAGTCCATTTGTTGAGGAAGGCTTTAGGCTATATAACATCACGCTACGACCAATAGGAGCGAAGCATGAGTAAAAAATATTGCAAAAAATAGTCGCGATCATAATAATAGAAATTGACGCGGACGAAGTCGCGGGCAACAGCTATTAGTCATATCCAGAAAAGGACAGTTTAAGATGTTGTCACAGACCGCCTAAAGGCAGGGCACAGGCCACCATCATTGAATTCAAGCTACCACAGCAATGATGGGTACAGGCATAATCACCACGCTTGCCGAATGCGGGTTGGTGATCACAAACCCGAGCAATTGGAAAATTCGAAATTCGAAACTCTTGTTGCCCGACCCGGGGATCAAACCTAGGACCCCGAGATCTCTGCCCGATTTTTAAACCACTAGAGTCTAAACCAAAGATGCGTTCTACTTTACCAAATGTCATCAACTTCAGTTCAGTCAGTAGTTTAGGCGTCAATTCTTAACAGATAGACAGAGTTATTTTCGCATTTGTAATGTTAAGTCAAAGTCAAGGTCAAACATTTATTTGCACAACATTGAGATGGAAAACAATGAATTCAAGTGCCAACAAGGTTCTGCCCTATGCCGTAGGCATGCAAATTTATGAGAAGGTTAACATTATCATACAAGTTATAGATTTAACAATCATAATAGAAATAATAAATTTAAAAGTCAACAAATTTATCAGTATATAAACTTGAAAAATTATATCTCAGGCGGGACCCGCATCTCCTCGCATGCCGGGCGGGTGCCATACCATTAGGCCCGTCTGAGACATAATTTTTCAAGTTTATATACTGATATTATAAGTGCAATTAAGTTGCTAAAATATCAAATAAAGTCAACAAATTTATATAACTACACAAATAATGTCATCAAGAACACATGCTCAGATGTTAGTCAATGTTAGTCAGTAAGTTAGGATGGCTATGGCAGAGTTACATGGTTTGTGGAACTTCTGCAGAAACTGACCATTTTATCTTTAAATAGTGATGGGATCTACCTCCTAGTGGTCCACCCTGGGCAACGGCATCTTTGGTTTTCTTACAAATGATGACGGCTAACAGATCCCTTTGTGGTTGTAGGCTTTGTAAGAGACTACTGGATGCTACCACCCTCCTGCCGGAGTCCAGCGACAAACAGTTTATCTGTAAAATCAGTATAAAATCAATATTTATTAAAATTTAAAAAATCGAGCTAATAACTAGAAATAGTTAGAAGTAATTTGAATAACATAATCAATTGAATCATAGTAAAATGATGCTTTCGTTTTCTAAACAATAAAGACAACATTTCATTTGTAAAGGCCGTGGGTTCAAATCATATATTATTATTTATTTATTTTCATTTTTTCTACATTGACCCGTCCGGGAAACGAACCCGGGCCCTCGGAGCCACCTGCTCCGAAAACCTTGGAAACCGGTGTGTACGCAAATCCGCCACAAACCCTCCAAATAAAATCTTACTTCTAAAAGCCTTAGGATCCCACGACTGGGCAAAGGTCTTTCCTCCTCTCCACGTGGTCCTACATAACGCTTGTCTAAACCAATCCGTGCATCCACATCTTGGTCTGTGTCTTCTAAATCTTATTTGGATACATAAAAATCTTTACGTTGAATTAGGAACCCATTTTTCTAATTGGCTATAAACATTAATCCTGCTTCGATGTCCCAACATCTTTCCAAAGCCGAAACCCTTCCGATCAAAATAACCTGAGCCGACTTAAGCAACAATTTGGTGGGTCGAACCAACCAAATTCGGGATATCGCCCCGGCTCGCTTACGGGGTGCGAGGGACCCGTCCGGCGCCGGGTGTCCACCGTCCGGCCAATTACTCGGACTCTATCCGGACGAGATAAAGGTGTAATTACATACGGAAAGGGTGACCAGATATTTGCATTTTTCAGATGCTTACAATGTGTAGCCTGTAAGATTTTTTTGTTAGTTCCCTTATTTTTCAGATAGTTTCAGGTTAATTCTGAAATTTCGTGCTGAAGTTACAAATAAAAAATAATGGCAGCCAGAATTTAGAATTTATGCCATTTTTAAATACAATTTCGTGCAAGCTTTAATTCTTTTAAGGAACCATAATTATTCGAAAGATTTTAATAAATAAATAAATAAATTTAATAATACATTTTCAATTCCTCATTTTCAATTACAGCATTTATCCTCTTAATCTAAATATAAATAAATAAATAATAAATATTTTAAGACATGCCTCACTAGGCCACACAGAGCCATCTAGTCCCAAATTAAGGTACTATTAAGTATCCTGTCGTATGGGGTACTAGACAACCGATAATCTTACTTATATACTTACTTTTTTTTTTGTAAATACATACTTATAATACATAGAAAACACCCAGACCAGTACAAACAGACATGTTCATGCACACAAATATTTGTACTGTGCGGGGATCGAACCCGCGACCCATGGCTCAGAAGCAGCGTTAACTACCGCTGATCCAAATGGTCGTCAAAACATACATAGTTGGTATACATTTGAAAATTTTAAACATGAGGTTGACGTTGACAGCTATTCTGGTATAAACCGCGATACAGCTGTCAGCGCCTTCCATCCCAAGTCTCAATTACATTTAATTAAATTACATTTAATTTACAATTTAAAGTGTGTGTGTTTGTGTGTGTTGGTACAAGAGCCTGAAACTAGGTAAGTAAGCATTTTCTCTGTATCTGAGTAATCGAGATTTGAAAACCACTGCCGAATCCTCTGTTTGCATCTGAAGTGAGATAGAGAAAAAAATGTTTGTAAAACTCTGAGCTGCTGTCAAACTACTCAGACGTTTTACGTATGATGTATGATTGATTGCAAATAGCGGTATAGAACGGCACAGTGCCTTAATAATTTGTCAAGTGGTTTATTAAAAAAACTTGAATATTCATTTGCAGTAGAATAGTTAAATGCGAATATTCACGTTTTTTTTTTAATATTACCTGCTTTAGCATCCTGTGTCCTTTTGGGAGCAGCCTGTTAAATATAACAACTATGTGGAGACATACCCTGGATAGTTGAAACGTAATGAAGGAACAAACACTCAAAATTCAAACGTAAATTTTACATTTATATTAATAACTCATTTCATGGCTACTCTACTAGGACGTCGGTGTTAATTGAGTTACTCTGTCGGCGAGTCTATGTGCGATCTGACATTTTTCTCTTCGCATTTGAAATGCAGGATGCAAAGGAAATTATGTTACACGATTGTCTACTGCGAAATGTCTTTTACATTTCAGTAGGAACGCAATGGGTTAAAAAGTCTATTGTGATCTGGCTGTCTGGCGCTTTGTGCTTTTGCGCCTTTTGCATAGAGTTTGAACATATTTTATTATGCATGCATTTAAAGTTCTTTTTAAAGTTCAAACGGTTTATAAATCTCTTTGTTTCTCCGTATTAAATAGTATATTATAATGATTTGAATGAAGCAGGGCTACAACAATCTTCATAAATTATTTACGCGATAAAATTACAATGGATGGTGCCTAGATTTTGAAAATAAAAAAAATAAGTATATATTTGGAAAATTGTTGAGGATGTTAATTTGTATTATGTTGCGCTGCATAAGTATTTTTTTGTTGATCTTTTATCAACATTATTATTGCCCTATGTTACAAAGGTTATATTTTTTTTATTTTGGTTCAAATTGTTTGAATAATAAAAGAATTTATTTTATTTTACAGAAAATTTTACAAAGAATTGAGTAATAATGAAAAAAATAAAAATATTTATTTAACAAAGCCTATACTACTTATATGTAATTAAACAGATAATCTATTTATAGGTAATATATAAAAAAATAATAAAAGCGTGGTAAAAAAATATATAATTCAACAGACCAAAAGTTATTTTTTTGTCTTTATTTATTTATTTAATAGTTTTTCAAGTATTTTGTACAATAATCCCTCGATCGTGAGTTATTCCAGACACAATAGAAATCAATTGTTGTCGTGGCACCCGAGTGTCTCGGGGGTTGAGGGAATAATACCTAACAATAAGATTCAAAGATTTTTCAAACCTTTAATAATCATATCGTGACCACGGTGTGTATACCTTGGGGACTGATATTTTATTGGGGTCAATGTCTTTGGGAAAAAGTATTGCCCAGGGCACAAAAAACAAACCTGTCCGTAGATTGGAAAGGGTTAAAATTGAGAGAAAACTCGTACGTTCTGAAACCAATAGCTGTCGTTGTTTCGATTTGTTTTTGCAGTAAACTCGTGACGGCAGGGTTGCCATACGTTAGCTCTTTACTATATTTTTTTCTGTGTACGTATGGATGTTAGCTACACTATTTCGTTTCATTTGATTTTCTTGCAATGTTTACTACTACAGAAATCTGATATCCTAACAAATCAAATGTTAGCACAAACATGGGTTTTTAAGGTGTTACCAATTTCGAGGTCCAGGGTTGAGGAGCATGCAGAATCGATGGCCGTTGAGGATGATCCGATGACACCCACCAGGGGGCCACCACAAGGAAGGGCCTAGGGGGACCGTCGGTGTGTTGAATGTCGCGGGAAACCACGCGTTTTGGGGTGGTGGGATGTACCTCCTAGTGGTCCACCCTGGGCAACAGCAACTTTGGTTTTCTAACCAATGATGACGGCTAACAGATCCCTCTGCGGTGGAAGGCTTCGTAAGAGGCCGCCTGCATGCTACCACCCTCCTGCCGGAGTGCAGCGCCAAACAGTTTTTCTGTGTTCCGCTGGTGTGTGGGATAACCAGTGCCTTTGGGTGAGCTCGCTCCATCTTAGGCTTCTTCTTAACCGTAGAATTAAGTATGTAGTCAAGAGCAAGCTCATTATTTATTTTAAAAAAACCGCTGGGATGGGTGGCTTGGGATCGGACAGTGTGGAGATCCTTAGGGGAGGCTTATGCCCAGTGGTGGGCTTCGTGTGGCTGAGACGATGATGATGATGGTTGGGCCCGGGCCCGGTACGAGCAACACTTTTCTGTATTTTCTGTTTTCTGAATGTTTGGCACCTATATTGTTTCTAATTTCCAGAAATCGTTAGCTTGTAAAGTTACGTCTTAATCCCTCAACCCCCAGGAGGCACGCGCGTGCCGCGATAACAATTGATTTCAATTGTGTCTGGAATAACTCACAATTGAGGGATTAAAATGTCCTGGCTTGCACCAGTACCTTTACAGTACTTTTGTGAAAGACACTTATTTAAATAGACGCTGATATAGTGCCCGCGGGTCCTGCGCTGCTTCTTCTCGGTGCTAACCCACAATAATTGTCCTAAAGCAATATTAAGTCAAACTTTTGGGACGCGTCAAGCTCTGAAAACTGATAAATACATACTTTGAATACGATGCCGATAAAAAAATACAAGTAAATGAAAGGAAACAATTTGATAATTAGCTTTATATTTAATCGTTTTATTCATTAAGTTGGCCTATGACTCGTATAAACTAACATTAATTAATTATTTTACTACCGTCTATAAAACATTCCACTAAAACCTAGCAGGTCTTGTAGCCAACCTTGTGACTTTAATCATTAGCCCAAAATATTCCAAATGTGTCTTTTACAACAATACTTGCATGCAAGCTGATTTATGATCATCTGTATTTTGTTTAATAAAAACAAATCTAAACAAATCCAATCGCGCGGGTTTGCTACGAAGTTCGTTATCACACGGTTTTGTTTAGTTATCTAATTAGTAAGATTGTAGGACATGCACATTTTTAATAAAATAACTTTAAAAACCAACTGCATAATTATACAATTTTGCACAGTTTTATTTTATCACTTAACGTCCTTCTAGGAGTGATTATTCATATTGGATACTACTGTCTACTAACCTAACCTAACCAAAAAAATAAAACCCTAATAAACACGAGTTAAATCCGTAAATTTTGTTATGTTATTTTTATTTCAAATAGAAGCATAAGACTAGAAACTTTGTATTTTTACAAAGTTTCTATTTAGCCAGTTTATGTGTCGCGAAAAACCATTGACTTAACTGTTAAGCAGCTCAACAGAATTTTGAGATTGTGATGCTGATCCTATAATCCTCTTTAAAGGCATATGCCCATCAGTCTACCAATGGGGGCTTATTATGGTACTAGCTGTTGCCCGCCACGCGTACCGTGACACTATCACACTGAAGCTGAACTTTCTTCCGGGATGTTAAAATCAGTTAAAATCTTTCAGCAAATAGGCCCCAGGAGGCGCCTTTACACGTCCCAATATTTAAACCTGCCACTGCTACTCGACAAGTCTGGGCTAGTGATGAAAAGTAGCTTAAGTGATATTCCTGCCTAAAGTCTATCGCGGTGCTAAATTTCAACCAGACCAATTCAGCGGATCTGGCGTAATTCGGGGTAATGGAGTAACAACATCCATCGAAATGATAATCGTAAAATTTACCATACGTTTCATGCAACTACTTACTTAATTTATCGTCTTGTTCATTGTTTTAAGATTCCTATTAAAATTAAGTAGGTCATTAATAAGTTGTAATAATATGACAGTATTTTAATAATGTAATGGAAGAAGACATTTGTTGACATTTTTTAGATAAGTTAAAATGTTTTTTAACTACTTCTCAATTAACAATCTTTACAACTAAGGGGATACGAGAATTGAGAAATATTCCTTTAGTAGGCATTCTAATTAAGACATTTATGTCATCAAGTTTATCAATTATTCAATTAATTTTATTAGATGTTACCCTTATGTGGGATAATGTGAGATAAAAAAATCTTTCGGGATTACTCATATCTTTTTTTTCTGTTAATATAGTATAGCGGTTAGCCTTTACACACTTTTCTTGTAGACATCGTAAACAGTTATTTAAAAAATTTTCAACATTTTCTTCCATAAAAACCTTATCTTTACCACTACGAACACAACAAAAAATAAACCCGCGACGTCAATTTCTTTTAGTAAGAATGCGATTATTTTTGCAACATTTTTCACTGATACTTCGCTCCTATTGGTAGCAGCGTGATGCTATGTAGCTTAAAGCCTTCCTCGATAAATGGACTATCCAACACAAAAATATTTTTTCAATTCGAACCTGTAGTTCCAGACATTAGCGCGTTTAAACAAACAAACAAACTCTTCAGCTTTATAATATTAGTATAGATTCTAACTCTTATGACGCCATTCCTCAATATTTGTATGAAATACCCAAATCAATTGACAAAACAAACTTCTTGTAATTAAAAAATCTTCCCCTTCCAGGGGTTGGGCTTACGATTAGCCCCAGTCCTCAGTCAGGTACAGAGCTTTCCGAGCTTTGCATTCTTCGCGCGCTTCTAACACAACGCGCTGTCTGGCGGGGCGCGCCGTTCACACTGCGAGAGCTTTAAGCTCGAAGTTCGAACATAGCTAGAATTGCGATCGAATTTTTCGAAATAAGTTTTAATTAGACGAGGAATTAAAAAGAGGTTGATTAAAGAGTGAAGTTAAGTTTTATTAGGCATACAATCTTGTAGTTTTGTTACGTAAAAATGAAAAGAGAAACAAAGAGAAGTTAAATTTAATTAATTTTACCAAGAGAACAGTTAGGGAATGTGCTCAGTCGCTTCCATGTTTAACTGCTAACCCTTCTACCATCCACAAAACTTTTTTTATTACTTACTTCGTTCCTTAAATATTTGTTTAGAACTATTTTGAAAGCAAGCGTTAACGTCCGCGTCTCGAAGACGTTACAAAGTTAACGTCAGAACAAGAAAAGTGCATCTAACGCAACAACAAAGCTCTACCTGTTGCGGAAGCGATCTTAGCGCGCAATAAATTAAAACAACAAACTTTCACCAATAACAACAAAGTCGCTCAATATGTGCGGGCAGTGGGCACAAGCTCGGAAAGCTCCCGCCCCACCGGCATTCGGCAGTCAGTTCGCCGGCGGCCCGCGTTACCGCCGCACGTCCGTACCGCGCGCGAGTGCAGTGCAGTGACCCACGAGACATGCGACGCGCCCTGGCCCTGCTCGCCCTCGCGGCGCTGGCCGCCTGCTCGCCGCCCGACCCCTGCTACGACGACGGCCGCCCGCGCCGTTGCATCCCCGACTTTGTCAACGCCGCCTTCGGGGCCCCCGTGCTGGCGTCCTCCGTCTGCGGCCGCCGGGGCCCCGAGCGCCTCTGCGACCCTCCCGGCGAGCGGCCGCCTGACGCCGCCTGCCGCGTGTGCGACGCCGCCCGCTCCGACCGCCGCCAGCCGCCGCTGCACCTCACCGACCTCAACAACCCCCACGATGTCACCTGCTGGCGCTCCGCCCCGCTCCCGCCCGCCACCTACGACTCCCCGCCCGACAACGTCTCCCTCACCCTGTCCCTCGGCAAGAAGTACGAGCTCACTTACGTCAGCCTCCAGTTCTGCCCGCAGGCGGCCCGACCGGACTCAGTGGCCATCTACAAGAGCGCCGACTACGGCCTTACGTGGCAGCCGTTCCAGTTCTACTCGAGCCAATGTAGACGGGTGTACGGCCGGCCCAATAAGGCCACGGTGACGGCGGCGAATGAGCAGGAGGCCAGATGCTCGGACTCCCACAGGCTGGCCGGGGAGAACGCCGCTGGATCGCGGCTGGCTTTTAGCACGCTGGAGGGTCGGCCGAGCGCCGCGAACTTCGACATATCCCCGGTGCTGCAGGACTGGGTGACGGCGACCGACGTGCGGGTCGTGTTTAATCGGTTGCACATGGTGAACGAGGGGGACGAGGTGGACAGTAAGAAGCAGGCGGCGCCAGGCACGCAGCACTACGCCGTGTCGGACTTCGCTGTGGGCGGGCGCTGCAAGTGCAACGGGCACGCGTCGCGCTGCGTGGCGCTGAAGGAGAGCGAGCCCGGCGGAGCTGCGGGGACCCAGCAGCTGGCCTGCGACTGCAAGCACAACACGGCTGGTAGAGACTGCGAGCGTTGCAAGCCCTTCCACTTCGACCGGCCATGGGGCCGCGCCACGGCCCGCGACGCTAACGAATGCAAAGGTCAGTTTTCATCTTCATTTGCATAGAAACTCGGCTATTGTTATCGTATTGTTTGAGACCTTTTACTCTCGCAGAACTTTGTTGCAGTTTTGTCTCGTTCACAAAACACACTTTACAAGTTTAGAATGGGCAGTGAAATCTCCATTTCATATTCTAGCGTTTACGAACTACCGTAAATTAAAACGGACGTTTATAGACTTTTTATAAATTACGTCGAAAAAAGCGTGTCTCGAGAACATAAAACAAGTCGTATCTTAAATACGTAAGAATGCGTGAATAATTGAGTACTTCATTAAAACCCGAGCGACATCATACTGTACAGGCGAGTACTTTTCAAAACCCGTTTTCAGATAATCACGACTCTCAGGAATTACGAAACTGCGGAGATCATTTTGAAATGCATAGATCTTGTGTTTTTGATGCGCTCTTCTGACGCGCGTGCACGTCTTTGATTCTGTTCTCTCGTAGGCGATAATAGAAAACACAAAAACCCCGCATTACGATACATTCATTTCGGCCCAGCGTGATATTTTGAATGAACCACAGTTAAATCTAATTTCTAACGTAATTTTATCTCAGCGGACATTATCACTAAACGATATGTCCAGCGTATCTCATTAAGTCAACAACTAACGGCTCTGAACAAATATTTATTTGTATTTATCATAGGATACTACAACATTACGTATTCAGACGTCAGTTAGTACTAAAACTGGCAATAGTAACTTAGGGTATTCTAATATTACCGTCAGATTATATTCTCGCAATAAACTTAACTTTATTTTACAACAGGATAGATAAATAATTAATATTGATAGTATTACATTGCCGTCATATAAATTCTATTTAATGATACAGTAATTAAGATGGCCATAGATAAATATTATGCCTATGCATCGCCGCTCACTAATATTCTGGTGGAGATAATCCTATTGTATTCGTAATAAGGATAATTGAACACTCCAAGGGCTGATTAGGTTGCTCTACATCTATAGTAATCTATACTTAGCTTTCCTGTAACAACTGTCAGCCATTTTAGTAAGTGTTATCATCATCATAAAAAATGTACAGAATTCCGATTCGTCTTTAAACATGTTAAGGAGGCTTTATATTGGGTTGTCTGGCCTTAAAAATAACGATTTTGACAAATATAATATGTTGCTAATATTGACGAGTTACTTGGTAAGTTATTATTTTTAATTTGCTGTCTTGCGACAACAGAATAAGAAATAGGAGATCCTAATTGGGAAAAGAAAAACAAGTCCCCGGAATTTTGAAAGGATGGAAAGGCAGGAAAATATTGAAAACAAATAGAATATAGGTAGGTTAGATAGTTATCGTTTAGAAATATTATAATATTTTTTAAATATTTATAGCATAATAACAAGGCAAGTAGATAGCTATTCTAAGAGTAGTGTATATTGCACACATTATAGTTTATGGTCACCTGTTATTAGTGAGGTACCGATGCGATGTCGATAGTCGATAGCCTTTATAATATTATACAACTCGAATAGCTGTAGTTAAATTAACTCTAACTGCGGAACAAAGTATCAGTCAGTCGTAAAAGTTAATTGCGCGATCCATAAATCAATTGAGCTAAATGGAGGATATTCCTGACTTGAAAGGGTCAGTAATGAAATAATTCAATCTAAAGTGAAATTGTAATTGATGCGAAAATAATTAAGTCCATTGATTTAGATACTTTAATAACTGAACTTAGACCTATTGCTGAGAATACGCCATTATTTTTTCTTGACAAATAAACAGTTATAACTTTGTTATAAAGTCGTAGATTAAAAATAAGAACTAGGTGCACAGACCCAAACAAACATTTCACTTGGAACTGTCCAAATTTAAACATTTAAAGCGGCTAATGTTATCTGTCATGCCTACCGTAATGCAAATTCAACGTTTTCTTCTATTGTTTATGTATCTAGATTTTTTATTTCACACCAGTATATCAGATTGTTAAGAAATTTATACAACATTTTTGACGACCATTTGGATCAGTGGTAGTAAACGCTGCTTCTGAGCCATGGGTCGCGGGTTCGATCCTCGCACAGTACAAATATTTGTGTGCATGAACATGTCTGTTTGTACTGGTCTGGGTGGTTTCTATGTATTATAAATCTACTAAAAAAAAATTTTATAAGTAAGTTTATCGGTTGTCTAGTACCCCATACGACAAACTACTTACTAGTAGCTTAATTTGGGACTAGATGGCTCTGTGTGGCCCAGTGTGGCATGTCTGAAAAATATTTATATTTACATAATCATTTTACGATGAGTCTAACCTGCAGAATACTTAAAATTAAGGTACCAAATAGGTATTAACCGTTCACGATCGTTACAAAAAGAGAGTAGGCGTCTAGCAATAATAAAAATACTATATTTGTTTGATTATTTCATAAGCTCTGTGGTTTTGTATCGTCATTATAATAAACATTGGCAAAACTAATTAGTAGCCAGAATTTGATAAAAACATTGTCTGGTGAATAATTGTGTGTGTTGCAACATAAATTTATTAATATTATCGATAACCTTTGCCTCGATACCTATATTGGGATACAATTTGTTTCCCTAGTGGGAACTAGGGCAGTATGAGAAAACTCATTATATCTAAATTTTGTCTTTGTCAATAACAATGTGATCTATTTTTATTTTCTAAAGACTAGTTATGATATTTGGCAACCTATTTGCTTTAGTTATGCGCATAAATACATTTTGAGTCGGTCAATAGTGTTCGTTGTAGTGTAGTCGTTCTCATAAAAAATATTATTAGACCTCATAAGTCCACTGCTGGACATATGCCTCTTTATAAGGAGCAATTTACCATTATTTTATTTGTTTAAAAGTTATTGCACAAATATTAATAAGTACAAAAGGTGGACCTAATGCCAAATGGCATTCTCTACCAGTGTACTAGTGGCTGCAAAAATTTTTTGTGGTCGGCGCGACAAAGTATTTACAAAGTGACACAAAATTAATTTACTTTAAGAGTTTGATCACTGGAGTTATTCTTTGAAATAATAGATAGGTAATCTAATAAACTACACATAATATCTATAAGCTATATAAGAGCCAAGTCTTGCAGTTTGGCCAATGGTAAACAAGACATTGCCCAAATTCTTCTGGCAGAACTCCTCTATACGCTTCTTACGATATCCATAGAACAAGAAGCAGTGGCGTTACTCCATTTTAACGGTTTTGCCAATCATGGCGAACATGTCAAAATACTTCTCTTATAAGGCATAAGTTCAGCTGATACGAGCTGATGTAGTGATAACAATTCTTTTATGATTTTCGACATTCAATTTTATGTTAAAACATTTTATTATAACATTTTAGACTTCAAATTCAAATATCTTGCTCTTGATATGCCTATAACCTCAAAGTTATGGTGTTATAACAAAAATCCATAAAACCACGCTCTCTATAAAGTCCAAATAAGTTTCGACCATAACTGGAGTTAATTTCGAACACATCCTTGAGATGTCTATAGTGTGTTGTAAGTTTATGATAATAATGGTAGGACGCTACAAATCATAGGGTGCGTGGGCGCACTTATCGCTGTAGCACGCAGGGTTGCTAGTAAGATAAAAAAATGTTAACATGAGCTTTTGACGACCATTTGGATCAGCGGTAGTAAACACTGCTTCTGAGCCATGGGTCGCGGGTTCGATCCCCGCACAGTACAAATATTTGTGTGCATGAACATGTCTGTTTGTACTGGTCTGGGTGTTTTCTATGTATTATAAGTATTTATTTACAAAAAAAAAAGTATATAAGTAAGTTTATCGGTTGTCTAGTACCCCATACGATAGGGTACTTAATATTAGCTTAATTTGGGACTAGATGGCTCTGTGTGGCCCAGTGTGGCATGTCTGAAATATTAAAAAAAAAAGCTTGGGTAAAATATGCGAGTGTGTTCCCATGGGATTATGAATTAAAGAGCAAATCCGCCGACAGAGCTACTGGAATAACCACAGAATACGGAAAAAAAGGTTAGAAAGGCGATGTGGGTGGGGCAGGCGCGCCACAGAGGTTATGAGTGAGTGCTCATACTTCTGCCCAAACATGAATGTAAGTGAGCGCTGTGATTGTTTGCGTTTTTTTAACTCGTTTATGGGCGCTAGCGGTTACATCGATTCTCATACAAATGGCCCATGACAGCCTTTCTTACCTTTTTCCATGTTCTGTGGTAATAACCATGTTATAATGTATACGCTGTCACGCCTGAACTACCGAACCGATTTTGATGAAATTAGTATTAGTACAAATATAGATAAGACCTTCAGAATGGACATAATTATCCTATTTTGTATCCCACTGCTGGGCAACACTGCTCACATGATATAACGTGTAAATCACGCGGGCAGAGGCGCCGGCGAAAAGCTAGCACTAATATTAACCCCAGATAAGGTTTATCCGCATATACGACGATTTTGACGACCTCCGTGGCGGAGTGGCGTAGGTACACACCGGTTTTCAAGGTGTCGCCTGCTCCGAGGTCCCGGGTTCGATTCCCGGACGGGTCAATGTAGAAAAAATATGTTTTTCTACATTTTCTCGGGTCTGGGTGTTTGTGGTACCTTCGTTGTTTCTGGTTTCCAAAATATGAGTGCTTTAAATAGTTATTCAAATTGGGATCAGGACAATGTATGTGGTGTTGTCCACATTTATTAATTTATTAATACGAGTCCAAAGTATCCGATTATAACGACATTTGGCAACCCTGCGTGGATTTGAGATAAAGCCAGGAACAAAAAAAGTGGTTTCCATAACCAGCCGATAAGATTTTAGGTAATTCTATGAATGTACCTACGTTTACTATGTGTGGTAAATAGTAGGTAAGCAGTGCTGTTTTTACGTCCTTCAAACTTAACAAATTCGTCAGCGTAAACAATGCGATTGTAGCTTAAATTGTGTCGTCCACATTAAAAGTGTGCACCACCCTTTCTCTTCCCATGGGTGTCGTAAGAAACGACTAATTAAATTAAATTAACGATATAAAATCGTCCTTTTGAAATGGCGCGTGTCTAGCAGTGGACTAATGCTGTCGATCATGTTACCTTAAAGGTTAAAGGAGTCCCCAGTAAGCGAAAGGTTGTGAATGTTGTATTAGTTATAAGCCTATCTTATTGTCTTATAATGTAAGTATTATCTCAAATAAACGGAATCCGGAACCTTAGAGAGAGACAAACTTCTTAGCGTTCCATGGATTCACTTTGCGGGTTCCGTGTCCGTCGTGTACATCATCGCAGAAAGAGAGAGTAGATCCCGGGACTTCTACAGCATATAGACTAACTAGCTGTTGCCCGCGACTTCGCCCGCGTCAATTTCTGTTATTATGATCGCGACTATTTGTGCAACATTTTTCATTGATGCTTCGCTCCTATTAGTCGCAGCGTGATGTTTATACCCTAAAGCCTTCCTTGATAAATGGACTATCCAACACAAAAAGAATTTTTCAATTCGAACCAGTACTTCTTGAGATTAGCGCGTTCAAACAAACAAACAAACAAACAAACAAACTCTTAAGCTTTATAATATTAGTATAGATTACATAACCGTTTTTTGTTAATTCATTTAGGAGATCATAATAATATCAGTATATAAACTTGAAAAATTTTGTCACAGGCGGGACTCGAACCCGCATCTCCTCGCCTGAGACAAAATTTTTCAAGTTTATATACTGATATTATAATTGCAATTTAATTGCTAAAATATAAAAATAAAGTATCATAATAATTGTTTTGGTTCATCGCGTGGTCTTGAGGTTAGTACCTAAAGTTAGTTTCCCACGGTACGGTAAGCTCTACAAGTCCTCCGTTGTGTAGCTCTAAAAAAAGCTTTATCAGATCATAGAAGCACAACATTTCTAATACAAGCATCAATTAAAAAAGTTAACTTTTTTCAATTGTTTATATTGCTAACTAATATAAAAACCAATAGTAAAATAATAGGGGTTAAAGTATGAAATTGCCGATTTGTACTGAAGATCAAAATTGTTTCTTTTTTAATTTTTAACAAATTTATTTAATCAAAATAGTTACCATTATTATTTAAACTAACTTAACTCGTATTCAAAAATCACTCGAATTTTCGCAGTATCCATCTTTCTTGTCTAAGTTAAATAACAAAAACAATTGAAAGTCGATATTCAAATGTTTCACATTTTTTAAAAGAAGAACATCATAGAAACCATGTGAAAAAAGTTTCATTCGAAAACCTCAAACCATGAAGATTCTATGTCAATTCAAAGAACCTATTACAATAAAACGGCAATTCCATATTTTAACCCCTAATATTAAAAGTCTAACACCCGTATTTATAAAGAAGTAATTACTTATTTCTTAAAAAAGTCATAACTTAACATGTTACTACCTAGTGCTTAAGTGAAGGAAATGGGTCACCATTAACAGACATATTATTTGGCTGAGAATGCTATCTTTTCATAGTTCTAAATGTTAGTAATTACTAGAATAAGGTATACAAATTGTCACCTAAGTAATTACTTTTAGTCAAGTAATTACTTTTACTTGTTTATAAATACGGGGGTAAGTGAATGTTCTGCATTTGCCTTTATTTTGAAAACTTAATAGAAACCAATAGGTATTTTGAACGAATAATGTTTAAATTTTTAAAGCCACCTCAACAGTTACAGTCCATTTGTTGCTACTATTCATTGCAAACAGACTCATTATAATTTAAGATTTTATTTTGCATTATGTACCTACTGCTGGCTTTGTAATATGTTATTCTTATTGTAATTGCAATACGTTTTCATTATAAGTACTGACTTGTATTAGTCAGAGACCATTGTAAAGTGTTTTATTCCTTACAAGAGAAACATGAAGTAAGTAAAAACGAATAAGTAAGTAAGTAACAGCCTATAATCATCCCACTGCAGGGCTAAGGCCTCCATCATTGAATTCAAGTTACCACAGCAATGATGGGTACAGGCATAATCACCACGCTTGCCAAATGCGGGTAGGTGATCACAAACCCGAGCAATGTTCGAAAACTCGAAACTTTTGGTTGCCCGACCCGGGGATCGAACCCGGGACCCCGAGATCTTGGTCCGGTATTTAAACCACTAGACCAACGGGGCGTTCAAAACGAATAATGCATGCAAAAAAAAGAATTCTGGCAGCGCCGTCTATCGTCTGTGTCACGTGAATTTATAACAAACTAACTCTTCGCCTGCGGCTCTTCCCGGGTGAACTCCTCGTCATATCACGCAGTCGGAAACCTGTGCCTAGCGGTGGCATATAGAAAGATAGATTAGGTAGGCTTAATACATTCGTGTCTGTGAAACCATGGAATACACATACAAAGTTTCAACCCAATCGGTCAAGCCGTTTAGTAGTGACATACCGACAGCAGCGCCACCTACCGGGTCCCAAAGTGAAAAGTAGCCTTTGTTCATTAGGGATAATGTCGGCTTCTATTGTTAAAAGATTTTTTCAAAACGGTACATTAATTTTGGAGCCTATTCAATATAAACAATTAATCAAATCTTTCCTCTTTATAATATACGTGTAGAAACAACTGTCAAGCCATTTCCCTGCTCCCTGTTATGGCGCACACGAGTTATCGGGACAAATTAAAGCCTATATGTTATTCTGTTGTCTATACTTTTTGCTTAAAAGAGAAATAAATATCCATATGAAAACTATCGCGTTTTAGTATAAGTAAGACAATAATAATAAGCAGCTCAGAGCAAACTAAGATTACGAACTATTTTGCCCCTATACCATTTTCTTTACCACAATTTCTTATTGCCCGTAGCTAGTGCTTGCCAGTGATGGTTTTTCTTGGTACCAATTTATACATGACGACCTAATTATGGTACTTAAGAAGAAACACAAGGGCCGTTTTTCCATACAAACGTAGTCCCCTGTTTCCTCCCTGGATAAAGCCAGTAGAGCAATAATTTTTATTACAAATATCTATGGCCACTATTAGCATGTTTCTATGTTTTCTGTTTTTTCATAAATTAATTAATAAAAAAGATATGAGCCCTCAAAAATCAAAAAAAGTCGCCAGATTTTCCGCTGTGTTCAAACATCCAGAAAACAAATTTGGTAAAATTTTTGAAAAAAAGGAAAACATACGAACACGGCCAAAGCCTTTCTTTAAATTTTAATGAAAAAAGTATTTAAATCGGTCTAGTTTTGGAAAAGTAATCGGGGGACTACGAAACGTTGATTTGGTATGCTTTTAGTGTATTTTAGGTCCAAGAAGCAGTTGTCTTTATTACACTCTGCGGTGAACGCGTTTGGCACTGCGCGACAGCAATAGATTCTACCATAGGGAAAGATATTTCTTTCCCTATGATTCTACAAATACCTATTTTTCAATTCCCTCGCCCGTAGTGTAGGGATCATTACGCGATGATGGCGAGGCTAGTGTCTTGAGTAAAAACACGTCTGAGAGAGTAACCCATTGGATGATGATCAGATTAATACGTTGACGAATTATGAACTGATTGAAAATTACCTTGTCATGACTAGCAATGCACGCAGTTTTGATGGTTCAGATACCTGTTTTGGTATCTTAGAAGAAGGATTTAATAAATCAGCTATAGTAACGGAAAGGAACGTTGAAGAGGAAGGCCTAGACGAACTTATCACGATCAAATCGGGGATGTTCTGAAGAAAGGTCAGGTCAAGAGTACTCTAAACCGACGAGCATGCATGAAAAGATTGATGAATGTGGAAGAAGCGAAAGATGTATGCCAGGATCGTAGTAAGTGGAAGGCCTTGGTCTCTGCCTACCCCGTTGGGAAGGAGGCGTGATAATATGTATGTATGTATGTATGTATGCTATAGTAACGTAAAAGAACAGCCTACAATCATCCCAATGCAGGATAAAGGCTTCGATAGTTGAATTCAAGTTACAACAGCAATGAAGGGCACAGACAATTATGTCTGCAAGCGTGGTGTAATCACTACGCTTGCCAAATGCGGATTGATGAACATAAAATCGAGCAATGTTCGAAAATTCGAAACTTTAGTTGCCCGACCCGCGAATCGAATCGAGGACCCCAAAATCATGGCCCGGTACTTAAGACGCTGACATGAGCCAAATTCAGCTCAATGAAGATTGTTTTGCTTTAAGCCTGTGGCTCGTATTGTTGCCAAATTCTATGTAGTTGTAATTGATCATATTCTTGACTAGGTGGTTGTTTCCAAAACACGATTCTAAAAACTTTTCTCGATAGAAAAAAATCTCAAAGTAGCCTCTGAAAATACATAAATAACCATTTTTCTCAGCAGTCCGTATAAAAATGATAATAAAATTTTGCTATATTGTATATTACATGTTGCTTAAGCAAATGGCTGATTTAGATTTTTAATAAAATGGCAATTTTAAATTGCACAACGAATTTTGTTGTTTGGCACTTAGGCCCTTCTATTCCATGCGCTTTTTCTCTGTCACTTCTACGGGAATCGACAGTGATAGCTTCCGCGCGTTGCAAAGAAATTCAAAGGCGAATAAATTTGTGGGCGTATTTATTGCTCAAGGTCATCGGCTGCAGTCAGCGTCTTAATCACTAGACCAATGGGTAAACATAAGATATACAAAATTATATGGCAAAACTTTGAAACTATAGGCGCCTTGTTAGCTCAATCCTGAAAAAGGAATGCATAAAATTAATTTCGCAAAAAGTTGTCATGTTTCGTTATAAAGTTGGGGCTTTAAATCGCCGGTCTTTCATCACGAATTCAGTGAATTAATCCGACGTTTTACACGCAAATTATCTGTTGGTTTCTTAATCTCTCGTAAATCTGGTAAAATGACGTGTTTTTGCAGTTGGCAGTGAAACAAACGATATGTCAACAGTGTTATGGTTTCGTTAAATGAATCAGTGAAAATAACGATGACGGGTAAAGCCCGAAATGGCAATTTGTAGCGGGATGTGAGTAAGTTGGCAAATAAACTGATGATTTTCGCAAAGATTAATACATAACGGCTATGTGGTAGATACATAGAATAACTTTAAAGTTGGCTGAAGTGGCAGTGGGCGTGCCATATTAGCTGCAGAACCGACAACCGCTGGGGTAAACGAGTTCTTGAGTGGAGACCGCGTCACGGCAAACGTAGTGTAGGACGCCCTCAGGCCAGAGCTGGATGCGAGAAGCCGAGGATCGACCTAAGTGACGTGCAACTGGAGAGGCCTATGTCCAGCAGTGGACTGCGATCAGGGGAGTCGTCACTTACGGAAGGAACAATCAACAGGGTGTCCAAAAAGTAAGCTTTACAATTAACATGTCTTACAAGATACCATTTTTTTAAAGTATTTATTTAGATATCACTATCTTTTTATCCACTATGAACTGTACCATCAAAAATTGTTCAAAATAAATGCCTTTATTATTTTATTATTATTATGAAAGTCAAAGTTCTACCAGTTTTCAGAGTTATTAGTTTTAAATATTACTAGTAAAGTAAAGTAACAGCCTATAATCATCCCACTACAGGGACAAGGCATCCATCAATGAATTCAAGTCACCGCATGATGGGAACTGGCATAATCACCACGCTTACCAAATGCGGGTTGGTGATCACAAACCCAAGCAACGTTCGAAAATTCGAAACTTTTTGTTGCCCGACCCGGGGATCGAACCTGAGACCCCGAGATCTTGGCCCGGTATTTAAACCGCTAGACCAACGGGGCAATATTACTAAGGCTACACTAAAATTGGATTTTAGTAAATTTCTCAGTTTTGAGGCATGAATATTTGTCTATGCGAACTATATCGAAACTGTATAGCTGGTTCTGGCATTCGAAACTTTTTTTATCTATTTTTAGCGGGAAAAAAATTGGAGAGGTTTCCAATCACTTGTTATTTTTTTTAAATGTGTTTCGACTTTTTACAAGTTCAATTTGTTTTTTTTTTTCATGCATTAGTTTATAGCTGTACCTAGTAGGTCTATGAATGTTTAAAGATAGTTTTATAGAAAAATAGGGTTACAAAAAACATAGTTTCGTGACGTGATATTAGCAATGAGAAGTGTTACAGCCATTGACGAGTAGTTAGGTGACAAATACAAAAAAATAAATATATATTTTAAGCTTTTTAACATTCCTCATTCCATGATCCCTTTTTTTACAAACATAAGTAAACCCATGATTCCGTTTTTTGGTACATGCTGTATCTGTTCGTTTCCTCAATTCGGAACCTTTGTGGAGCGGATTATTTTAGGCATCGAAAGAAAACATTTTCGTAATCCCGTGTGTTGAGAGAGACAACTGAACAGCGAGTTTGAAATAAGGTTAAATAAATAATGGCACTTACGCCTTTGTTGTTCGGAATGATGAAAACAACACGATAGCTTTGTTGGTTTTGATACCAACGAAATCTCTGTAATTTCTATAGTAATTATCTGAATATTGCGCTAAGCACTCTATCCCAATCCGGATTGAGATAACAAGTGAAAAATCAAAAGAGCGAGCAAGACTATTTATTGCGTTTGCAGCTTATTTCGTGCTTTTAGTCGGTATTTTTTCATCATAGCCAGTATATAATGGTTCATTGATGACATGGGCCTCTCTAAAGGGGAATTTTGCCATAATTGCCACTGGGTTGGCGATCGCAGTTTGGCGAGATGAATGATGGAGAGAAACTGCTGCCGTTCGTCTGGCAGTAAGTACTTTATTAGCTTCTTACGACACTCATAACAAAAAAAAGTGGTGCTATTCTTTTATGTGGCGACACAACAGAATATTGGAAGTTTTTATAATTGACAAGAATAAAGGTTGACAAAAATAAAACAATAGCGCAAATACCAACGAGTAGCATCGTTATGTTATAATGATGCTACTCGTTGCAAAGAAATGTGTCTTACTCTATATATCTATAATTATTCTTGAATATATTATTATTAATCTATAATTATTATTTAACATATTTTAGATTTTAAACCCCTCTCCTTAAAAAGGAGAGAGACTCGTGTTCAACAGTAAGCGAAAATGGGTTGTAACTTTACTTTTACTTTATAAATTCCTAAATCTAAAATATGTTATTCACCCGTAAGAGACAAAAAGGCCTAATCCCACTTATAGCCTTTTTGCGCATCAAAGACTCGCAAAGTATTCAGAACTCCCTTGCAAGCCTCATAAACTAAGTCTGGCTTAGCATAACTTAGGGTATATCAACTTTCTCGGTGAAATGGGGCGTCCGGAATGTTATTAAGGGAAATTGATTCAATTTAAAGTTCTGTGATATAATAGAATTTGTTGGTTACGTACTCGTATGAGATTGAAGAAGTTACGTCGCAGTTAGCTATTTCAGTTGTTTCTCAAAGTTAGGTACTACTGATGGCAACGGATTTGGGAGGCTGATTTTCTTTCTTGCTTTTAGAGTTTATAACCACAAACGAAAAAAAAAAAGTGGAACCCTCATATTGATCACTTTGTTGACCATCTATCTGTGCGTCTAATACCGGGAATGCGTGCAGCCTCTAGACTTTCGCTGTTTTAAAACTAGTAAAGTAAGATTTAATTATTATTTTAAGGGCTATTCTATTTTTTATTCAATATTTTCCACGGAAACACCTGAAAAAAGAAATATAAAGTGCGGTTGCTGTAAGGTGCGATGCGTTTCTCCACGCGTATGAAGTCACGGTATCAGCTTGAATTTTGGCCTCTAAATTTCCCTGTAATTAATATAAGTTCACCTTACATGGTTGTAACAATTAGTTTGGTAAATAGTAGTAAGAGATTAAAATAAAAAGTAAGCAAACATTGATAAATATAAAAATAGATTATCATTACTGACCAAAGGCCACGGGCGAAAATGGGCCTGAAGTTTACCGCCCATTACACTGTTGAAATATGATTCAATATTTATTTAATGCTTTTTAATTTCTATTGACTTAAAATCACGATATTTTACAATGGGGTATTAAAGTATCATTTAAATAAAAAAAAACACAATTGACCCTAAATTGCTAAGTGTATTCTTCCGGTCCTAAAATGTTGCCAGACATAATATGCGTTGATACACCACTTTTATATTTTTTCCTACAAAAGGTATATTGCGATAATGCAAGTAAGTAAGTACACACTACTGTTTATTAGTTCAATGTACAATACAATAGAATTATGGCGTATTTTTAAAATGTCTTTAAAGCATAATATGAGAAATCGATATAAAGTTAATATTACATAAATGGCATAAGGACTTGTAAAAAAAGCAAAACAAATGTCAAGACTGTCAACTGTCACAGTCATTATTTGGCTTTGTTTTACTTTGAGCTTGTTAGTGCTGTTATTAATAATACATAGTGGCCAAGTATTATTTATTATTTGAATCGATTGTCTTTCACGACTTTGGCTAAGTTGTGGGATTCTGATGGTGATGCTAGAGCATTCGATACACACATACTAGTACTATCACGGGAATGCATCAAATAAAAGTTGAAGGCTTTTCTATTATTAAACAACAGTAGATCACACCTCAAGTATTAGTAAGTAGTTAAAAAGCAAGCAAGGGTCTTACGAAAATCTTATACTACCTGCACAAATTATTTATTGTTGATCAATATCATGCTATAACGTTTTTCTCCCATGAAAGATTTTTTTAAATCATTGCGTATTTGATATAAGACTATAGTTTCTATAAAATAACACCCCATTTGTGGATGTAACGTTTTCAGGCCCAGCTTTGTATGGAAGTTCGCCCGTCGCCTTTATTCCGTTTCTTCTTTTCGGTAAATTCTACTATTTTTCCGAAGGTAGTAGTAGGTTAGATATTTGATGCGTGTAAAAGCATCTCTTGGGGCCTATTTGTAGAAATAAACCTGTTTTCCACAGATTTTTGTCTACTCAACAGACGTCGGCAACCCTGCCAGCTAAGCTTATGCTTTAGCCCTAACACTAAATAAACCCTTCCTCCGAGAGATAGTATTACAAACAATTAGAAGGATCGCGATCGCGTCGGCCGAGATAACTTTGTTTTATGACTCGATTTCGGTGTTAAGACGTTGTTTATCGGCGAAGGTTCATCTCGAGATTTATTTTATTACACACGTGGGTGAATGATAATGCGAGTTTGTTCGTTAAACATTTTACTACTTATTCGAAAGCGAATGTGTTATTGTCTGTCATGCTTATGGCTATATCAGGTTATTTTGTCCCTATGCAAAAAACAACACATTTCATTACTCTGATTACATAGTTCAAGTAAAGACAGTGTATAGGAAGTACAATTTATTGAAAATCAAGTTATCATGCATGCTTCTCTACTTATTTTGCATACCAAACATTGCTTAGTTGTAGGATGCCCAAAATGATCTCGGCTATTTATGGCCTTCGACCCCGTGACTCTCTAAGAGAGCTATTCAAAGAGATCGACATACTTACAGTTGCATCTCAATACATTTTCGAAAACATTATGTACGTCCGTAAGAACCTAGAGTTATTTGTCAAAAATAGTGACGTACACAGTTTCAAGGTACCCGAAATAAAGATAAACTTGCCGTTCCAGGATTCAGACTGCGAAAAGTGGGTAATTCGTTCATGGGAAATTGTATTCGTATTTTCAATAAATTACCACTGTCAATTGCTGAACTCCCAGTACATAAACTCAAATCATATATCAAAGTAATTTTAATGAAAAAGGGCTTTATACCATTAATGATTATATAAATGATAGGAACGTGTGGCTTTAAATTGCCCCAGCTCGCACTGGCATATATCTTATGTAAACATATTTATTTAAAAAGAGGCTGACAATAGTGACCGAGTTTCTTGCGCTGCTTCTTCCGGCACTAGGCCACATTTGTCCCGAAGCAGTGGCACGTTTAAATATTGGGACGTGTAAAAGCGCCTCCAGGGGCCTATTTGCAGAAATAAAACTGATTTTACTGATTTACTGACTTTACTGTAACATTTAAGTATCATATTTACTGCAGTCAAGATTTTATTTTTCTATTTCTGATCTACGAGTCTCAACTCAATATGTACAGTTAACAGCACGTCAACCTACCCCAAAACGTCAAATTTTCTCAATTGATATTGATCTCTCCTTGTTGGACTTAAAGTTTAAAATCAATTCTATGACCTTTAACTTTTTGGGTAGTTTGACCTACCGTTGTCTGTACAAGTCTCTACAATCTGCCTTTCCACTTCATCACAACATGCTGAGGCATCCATCTCATACGTATGAGATTGAAGAACTTACGTCACAGTTAGCTCATTTGATTTTCTTTCTTGCTTATAGAGTTCAGTACCTCAAAAGATAAAAACTTATAAATGTATCACTTCGTTAACTTTCTGTCTGTCCGTCCGTTTGCTTGTCAATAACGCTGCTCTTCCCTTGGAGCCAGAGATTTTCTCTCAAGAGAAACTAACAAATATGTAATCTTGCTCGGTACTTATTTATAGAATAAATCCATATGCGTGAAAATGGCATGCATTTTAAGCATCGTGAAATAATTAAACTATACAGTTTATCATATAACCTGATTTATTTCTACCACTTTATTAACGTGTAACTACGGAGTGGGCGATGCCTCCGGGCACTCGCCGTTTGGTGCTCGATTTTTGTTTGTTTTGCATCCGCGATTTATTACTATTCAGATTATATTACTGGTTTATTTAAAAATGTATCGTAAATAATCTCCTTTGACTTTTTTCGTGTTTAATAATGTATGCCTTTTTGTACTACTGACGATTATTGTTTTAGCTATTTATTTAAAAGTTGCTTTTCGTCGGTACAATTTTATTTAGCACTGCTGTCCGTGACTATTCTTTGGATACAGAAACCATCGTCGACAAAATTTTGCATAATAACTTACCAATTTTTTATCACATTCTCATCATTAATTTGGAAACGCCAAGATGACTGACATACCGAATATTAATTTTAACTTTCATGGTGTTCCTATCTTATTTTTCTGATCTTTTGTGATAAAGATGCAACTTGCAATTGTTCCGAAATATCGGAAACACATGAAAAATAAGAAACATGAAAGAAAATTTGAAATATTTAATTCCTTAACTTTCAAAACTCATAAACAGCCGATATTTTTTTAATTTACGAAAGTAACGTTTATTTAAGGTTTTAAATTATACTTCGATTCATCCGGATGTTTCGAACACTGTAAAGTGCGACACCAAGCGAAAAGCTAATGTTATTACAAATTAAAACACTAACTACCACGATCTTATAAATCATCTAAAGCTTAAACTGAATATCGCATACAAATCATAACATGAACGAGCGCGACTCAATCCCCGGCTATCGGTAAAGCCGCTAATTTCACCACAAAAACAAAACCCATGGCCTAGTACAGCTGTCAGAACTGTGAGAAGACGACGGACGGTTTATACGGTGCGATTAACGATGATCAATTTATTTAATGGCACGGTCTGGTCGCTCAGTTCACTGATACATGCATAGAGTCAGTAAAACCACGAATTTTTAAACACAAATAAAGCTTTGGTTTTCATGCTACGATGTTGTATCGATCCTCTAAAATTTTTATATTTATCACAAGAGCCAAAATTTAAAATTTTTTTGTAGTAGGTAATAACAAGGCAGTTGTTAACTAACAAAATTAAAAAATTGGTCCGCACAAAACTTACTTTTTTTTCGGAAGGACCATCGCCCGCAGCCTCTTCCTACCTACAAGATTCTCCAGATATATATTTACAAATGCAGAGTATGTCGTCTTGAGAGAGACGAGATACTCTGCATGAGAGAGTCTTATTACCGTATGATTTTGCTTCAATGAAAGTCTGATTTAAAAATTTCTCAACCGACGATTACAGGGTCCTGGTCCTTAATTCGCGTGACCAAATCGTATCACAATCGTAATTGAATAGCAGGTTTTTGACAGTTCTAGTATGGGCTGTCAAAATCGTCCAATTCAATCACGATCGAACTGCGATTGAAATAGCTGAATAAGGCCCCTGACTTGTTTTTATGATATCAGTATATAAACTTGAAAAATTTTGTCTCAGGCGGGACTCGAACCCGCATCTCCTCGCATGCCGGGCGGGCCGGTGTCTCGGTGGCCTAATGGTATGGCGCCCGCCCGGCATGCGAGGAGATGCGGGTTCGAGTCCCGCCTGGGACAAAATTTTTCAAGTTTATATACTGATATTATAAGTGCAATTAAGTTGCTAAAATATCAAATAAAGTTGTTTTTATGACTTTAACAATTGCGACAGAAGCCAGGACCTTTATAGCTCAACCTACCATATTGATCGTATTGATTCGAAATCGATCCCGAGGTCTTTGCGTAATAAGCAGACCATCGCACCCCTACACCGACCCGGCTGTCATTATTAACTCGTTATCAGTAACTCTACTGCACTGCCAATAGCTTCTCAAACAGAGCAAAAAAAGTCCCTGTAGCCCCAACAAGGTAGAAATCCAAACAAGAGGTTATGGTCTGCTGCTACAATTAACAACGACCAAACTACGATATTACTATTCTGGCCCGAAGTTCCATGAAAAATAAAGTTTCAGGAATATAAAGCAATCGTTGCGTGTAAATCCCGGCGAGTTGGCAGGCGGTCAAGCGTCGGGATATCACCGCTTTGGCGCGAGGTACGATGACTTTTTTTAAACAACGCTGTATGGGACACTGTCTAGTTGGTTCATCTGTTTGTTTATATTTACATAGCCCTATGGGTGTCAGTACGGAGAATCTACAATATTCTCTAGAAACTGGGCCCCAATTCCGCTAATTTAGAAATGGCTCAATAGAATCGCAATTGCATCTCAATTGTATATTTTGACACATTTATTATGGTAGTGATGTCAAAATACACGATTGAGATGCAATTGCGATTCTATTGAGCCATTAACGACCTCCGTGGCGGAGTGGCGTATACACCGGTTTTCAAGGTGTCGCCTGCTCCGAGGTCCCGGGTTCGATTCCCGGTCGGGTCAATGTAGAAAAAGAGTGTTTTTCTACATTTTCTCGGGTCTGGGTGTTTGTGGTACCTTCGTTGTTTCTGATTTCCAGAATACGAGTGCTTTAAATAGTTAAATTAAATTAAATTAAATTAATTAAATATTTAAGACATGCCACACTGGGCCACACAGAGCCATCTAGTCCCAAATTAAGGTACTATTAAGTACCCTGTCGTATGGGGTACTAGACAACCGATAAACTTACTTATATACTTCTTTTTTTTTTGTAAATACATACTTATAATACATAGAAAACACCCAGACCAGTACAAACAGACATGTTCATGCACACAAATATTTGTACTGTGCGGGGATCGAACCCGCGACCCATGGCTCAGAAGCAGCGTTAACTACCGCTGATCCAAATGGTCGTCAAATTGGAATCAGAACAATGTATGTGATGTCCACATTTATTTATTTATTTGTAAATTAGCAGAATTGGAGCCCTGACGCGGCTACAAGCACCTTGAGTCGCCCCTTACGACAGTTATAGGAAGAAAATGGATGAATTCTTTGATTGTACAATCGACAGCACATCAAGTTAAACAGTTGAACTGCGATAACAGTTTTTATTACGTAGGGCATAAAGGCGGTCTCAAGGTCAACATGTATAGTCTGATGTGCCGCTGTGTGTACTTAACGCAATAATACCCATACCTACCTATTAAGTAGTTTGCGACTTTGCCGTTTAATGCTGAATTGCTTTAGTTTTTTGTGGGTGTTCTGTTAAAATTGTACAGTAAATTATCTTTTAATTTTACACATTTTTAATTAAGAGAGAAAAGTACGAAGGCTTAAGTCTAAACGATAAACCTTTCCTTTTTACAACGATGATACCTACGTTACAAATATTTTAATACGAACCTATGGGTTATCTTTATATTGATGCGCGAAGCAAAAACTTTGTGGCTACCCCTTTTTATGAAAATTGCGCGGACGGAAGATTACAAAATTTCGCACACTTATAGTTTATATAGAGAAAAATGGCATATTTTCTTAATAATGCCTAAAAAATGTTATGATGAATAATCTGTAGGATACTTTCTAATTCGCCAAAACGTATCTTCAGTTTTCTATTTACAAAATCCACAAATAACCACAAAGAGTACAAGGTCGTGTTGTACTCGCGTATTATTATAAAACATCAGACCAGTCTAGTTCACTGACATTGGCACGAATTCAAGTTAATATTACGTGAACATTCAATGGACGCGAAGATGTGACCGATACGTCTAAATCATCCCGGGTTGTGAACGGAAAGCATAGAAGGCATATTATGAAGAAAACATTTAATTATGGATTTAGAAAATTATTTTGCTAATGATTTCCGCTTGTTAATATACCGGCCTAGATACCTTCACCACACTACCCGCACTAACACTGATTTGAGGAAGCACCTGCACCACAATAACACTGATTGAGCAAGCACTATTTCATGCAGGAAAACCGCCCGCCCTCCCTCAAAAATGCATGCAGTACAGTTAATGCAATTATTAGTACCCAACACCAATATAATAAAAACCTCGACGCGTTTCGCCACTTCACGTGGCATCCTCAGGAGATGTTGTCGCCTTCGCTGCGCTCCGACGACTAAGCCAAATTGGCTAATTAGTAATGCGTTTTTGAGGGAGGGCGGGCGGTTTTCCTGCATGAAATAGTGCTTGCTCAATCAGTGTTATTGTGGTGAAGGTGCTTCCTCAAATCAGTGTTAGTGCGGGTAGTGTGGTGAAGGTATCTAGGCCGGTATATTAACAAGCGGAAATCATTAGCAAAATAATTTTCTAAATCCATAATTAGTTATGGATTTCCGCAAAGTAACGCCTGAGTCTATTAATTTTAAGAAAACATTTGTATAAAGGCCTACGCGTATTATGTAGAGTAACAATGTGTATAATTTTTATTAAATCTATTAAATTACTATCACAACATAACTGTTCAAAGAGAAAAGAGAAACAACTAATGTTGTTTCGATTTTTCGAATTTCGAATACTGTCATAATGTTTTATTTTATTTTAATGGGGTAGTATATTAGTAGAGTCCATTAGAGAAGAAAACTATGTTGTTCTTGTTAAGTTGAATAGGAACTATTTCAGTAAAAAAGCACCACATTAAAAACAAATGAATGTTTTGGTATTTGTAAATATAATATTTTAGGTGCGTACTTCTAAACTAGAAATATATCTTTTATTTTTTTAATCTACACAACTTGGTCAATATATAAACACAGTAATGTAAAAGTTTTGTTTCTGCCCCTAGCCCCAGTGAACCGATTATTTTTTTATTAATGTGGTAAGTTAAGCAAAGTCCAGCAGTTTTAAACTTGCAAATAAGCCCTTCGAGGCGGAAGAAACGTAAGAACACTATTGTCAGCCTTTTTTAAAATAATAGTTTTTAAAAATGGTAACAGTAAATTCCATACATTACTATCTTTTCTCATTAACGTCGGTAATATTTTCAACGAATTCCCATGTAGAGTTTCTTCTACGTTTTAGTCGTTCGCTGTGAACCAAAGATGTGACCGATACATCTAAATCATTTCCATCGGACAATACTCGCGGAAGTCATAACTCACTCGATCGTTCGCCCGGCTGACTGGACAGAAGAAATACTCTGTCCTTTTCCTACAACTATAGGGCTGCAAAAAAAAAGTTCTTAAAAAAATAGTTAGACACTTGACAGAAGATAATACTCTGTCCTTTTCTACAACTATAGGGCTGCTTTAAAAAAAAGAATTATATTAAATACTTCAACAGACACTTGACTGATAAGTTGCTTCAAGTTAGTTGTTAAATTATAAATTAAAGTTAGTTGTTTCAAGATTTCTACTATGTGCCTTGTTTTTTATAAGTTTCTCATACTTTCTTTTAATTTTATAATGTTTTTCTTTATTAGATTTAACTGTATTAAATATTGCAAAATAGTTTGTTAAAAAAATCCTAGGTCAACACATAGAATGTTGTTTTTCCTTTTCCACCTTGCGACAGAATCCGGGACCAACGGCTTAATCTAGTGCGTTTTGAAGCATGACCTCCGAAAAATCCACTACTGGACATATTTCTATCTTCAAGGATGATTTTCCTCACTTAGCGGCGGGTTGGTGTTCGCAGTTTTGTTAATGGCGGGGAAAAGACGATGCTGTCTCGTCTTCTGGCGGTACTCTTATAACCTCTTACGACACTGACGTAAGAGAAGGGGGAGTTTATTTTAGACGGGAACCACACCGCTCTTCGATATATTAACGAAGAATATAAATTGAAATAAAATATAAGTTTACGGTTTCAAAAACACATAGCCGATATGAAAAACATGAGTGTAACGAAATCCGCAGTCTGTGGTCATGCGTTTGATACCACTCTATTAAATTCGACAAACGTCAACCTATAGTTTTGTAAATTCAAGAAAACAGAGTAAGAGTAAGAAACATTTATTGCCAATGGACATCACAACAACACAATAATACAACACCAATTAACGTTTAAAATAAAAACAAAATTAACAGAATAGGTCTAAAAAAAAACATTTTTTAATTAGAACACAAAGAAAGGTACATACGGATAAGTTAAAAAAAGAAATGCTCAAACAGTATCGTTATGTGTGTCGCGAGCTCCATCACAAAAGGACTCAGCATAAATCATGGCCCACTGTAGGCCACGACGCTGGTTTTCAGTGGGTACGCTAGTGACTTATAATATTTGTTTGACAAAATGGGGCGAAGCATAGGTATACATTTCATTGCACATAGGTACCTACAAAAAACAGACGAATATTAATGTTGAAATATAGTTGGCAACCCTAGTAATAATTACGAAAAGTTTACAATTCGCCATTTTCGTTCGTGTCATACAAGTTATTGGTCAGTAAAGTTTACATTTGGTTGTAAATAATTCGGACAGTAAAACTGTTTTAGCGTTTTATTGTCAGAATGCGACAATTAAAGCCAGTTAGCGGAGATTACCGCCCACTAAGACATGTTTTATTTAGTTTTTAAACAATTCGCAATCGTTTTTACGATGACAGAACATTGAGAGAGATAAAAAGGTTTTTATGAAAGTGCGCGAGTTTAGGGTTATTCAGTCAAGTACTGTCACTGCTGGACAGACTTCGAAAGGAGAATTTTACTATAAATACCATAATTATCACCCTTGGCAGGCGGTTGGCAATCGTTTGACCAGTCGGCCCATCTTAGACTTCTTATGTAACGTATGATGCGAGTAAAGGATTACTGGGAGGAAAAAAGAGGTAGTAGCGTCTTCTTTCTACCATTGGCTGGCCAAAATGCCATCGCCAAACCGCCCGCCAAGCGTGGGGGGCCTGTGTGTGTCCAGTAGTGAACTAATATAGGCTGTTCATGATTTTGACCTTTGCCTTAGTTACTTAACCCCTTAATTGCAGTCATTTACTGACACATAAAGAAAAATAAAAAAAAAAAAGGAAAAATGTGGACAACATCACATACATTGTTCTGATTCCAATTTGAATAACTATTTAAATCACTCGTATTTTGGAAACCAGAAACAAAGAAGGTGCCACAAACACCAAGACCCGAAAAAATTAGAAAAACATATTTTTTCTACATTGACTCGTCCGGGAAACTAACCCGGGACCTCGGAGCAGGTGACGACACCTTGAAAACTGGTGTGTACGCCACTCCGCCACTGCGGTCGTCTAAATCTCTTATAAATCTATTGGAATATGGTCCAGATCCGTACTCAAGAACACGACCATTTAACGACACCTAGTTTTTTTCACCCGTAGTTTGTATGTCAATCAATCAGCGAAGTGTTTGACCAAAGTTTATATTTCAAAGAAATCCTCAATTATATCCAAGCGTTTGTTTGTTTAAGAACCCGAAAGCACAAACAAGTAATAAATATGTCGTAGTCTCCACAAGGCCCACCCACAAACGCGGTAATGCTGCGCCGGCGCAACCCGGGCGACCCGCAGCGCAATGGGCATAGACAATTGTTGTTTCTGAACCGAAATGGCTATCTTTTTTTAAGGGATTATTCTGTAATTGCGTGTTGTGGTGGTCTATATTGCTTACACTAATGTAACTTTTATGGCGACATAATAAGAGCCAAAATTTAATTGTTGCTAGGTAAAATTTTTGTCTTGACAATTTATTAAATATTATTTACGGAATTAAATTTAAATGCCTTTTAATTTTGTTCCGTGAACCAGTTTTAATTGAAAAAATTGTTAGTTAAACCACGTATAAATCGAGAACGGCTTAACCGATTTTTATGATTTTTGTATTTTTAAGTTTGTATCTGTCGGGAATAGGATGATAACTATTAAAACTGTTGAAAAATATATATTTCTTTAAATATATATTTTTTCAACTACGCCATTTTTGATGACAAAATAACATTTAAGACGTCAAAATCAAATACTACTCGTATTGTGAGGCGATGCAAAGTTTGGGAACTTTGGGTCTGCTAGCTTTAAATAAATTTGGAATAAAAAAATAATTCTAGTTTCAAAACAGTCTATTACGTGGCATCTTTAGAAATCGTCGTCGCCTCTGCATTGCTCCCGACGAATTTCGTTACAATATTGCTTCTTAATATTTCAAAAATGATTACCATAATTGCCAGCTTATCAAAAGAAATTTCTTTGTTTTATAAATCAGCTCATCAATGAATATTTCGGGCTTTGATGCTTAGACAACAATAATAATCACTTGTACGGCGTTCCGCCAGATACCCTTGACCCGGTGTGAGGAGGAAGTGTTTCATATTATTTTCCAGGAAGAGGGAAACGAGAGGTCATTACAGAGTGGTCGAGGAGTGGTAATGGATAAATCGCGTGATTCCTTATAATAAATGTAAAGCTTAAGCAAAGTGGGCGACGAAGTGGAAAAGTGAAATTATTTAGTTTGTTAGTCAGGGAATTTGGTGTGGAGTTTGTATTTTGACAGCGGTATAGAGCAATAGTAGATAATGGCTTTCGAGGTAACGACACATTGCATCTTAATACATTTACAAGAATATAATCTAAGTCCATTGAAGCAAAATAAGAAAAAACTAAATATACAATGATAAAGAAACGTCCCGACTGAATGAGTACCCGCTGAACATTCGGGTGCTCCTTTACCTTTGTCGCGTTTACCTGTGATCACGTGAGGTTGAATTCGCATTACGGTAGGTTTGACACGTCATGACATTAGCAACTTACGAGTAGGTATATTAAAATTTAAACTTGGACAGTGTGAAGTGTAATTTTTTTATATTCTAGTTATTATTTTCTTCCCACCGATGTCTACGTCTGCAAAAACTTCATTTATTTCCAAAAGAGTGGTCCCACATACAACTGCATAGAGCCAGGTATAAAGCTAAACTTGCTGTTTTAGACTGTGTAAGTAAAGTAAGAAATTAGTTTACAAAAATTTGCATTGCATTTTAAAAAAATACTACAATGTTTTGCTGAATAACCTGCACCTAGATATTGTATCACATAAAAAAAGTATTTAATTCAGTCATCTACGTCAAAAGTTATGCTGGTTATAAAAATAAAATAAACTTCTGACTATAAAAACTTTGGCTTTATCCATGCAACGAGAAAATAATTCTTCTGTCAGCTATCACAGGGACACTGACTTAATAGCAGCTCTCAGCTGATACTCGTGAGAGCCTTGAAAAACTGATCATAGTTGGAGGAAACACGGAGGGCAGACGAACCCGGGGACGGTCTGCAGCTAGATGGAGCGATCAAGTGAAAGGCTCATCCCCAACCAAGTTCTTCTCAGTAGTCAAAGATGCGATGGACAGGCGCCGGTGGAGGCAGATAGTACAAACTAGATGTAGGACATCCAAATCTATAGACCACAGAGAGAGGATACTCGTATGGCTATTGGCTTTGCTACCTTTTTAGCCACGCTGTCTTGTTCTTTATCAAGGACTAGCTGTTGCCTGCGACTTCGTCCGCGTCATTTTCAGACTTATTACGATCAATATTATGTTGATAAAAGTCTTTGGCAAATAATGCATTAATTTCGACCAAATTTCATTACCATAAAAAAGGTAATAGTGAGTCAATCTTCAAATATAGACATATACTGCCGCGCACATTTTTTTTGAATCATTTAAGAAGAATAATTCTTTCATACGTATTTTTTGGGTAACTTCAACCGTTTATGCAGCGCACGCAAAGGAAGCCTTCAAACATGAATAATTTTCCTCGTTTTTGCAACATGCTTCGACCCTATTAGTCGCAGCGTGATGATATATAGCTTTAAGCATTCCTCGATGAATGGACTATCCAACACAAAAATATTTTTTTAATTCGTACCAGTACTTTCCGAGATTAGCGCGTTCAAACAAACAAACAATCTCTTTTGCTTTATAATAATAGAATAGATGATCTAGTGTTAGGGTTTTCCAAGCCACCTTTAACAGGCCTCTGACGTGAGTTGTTCTTACGACTTCCATCTTGCGAAGAAGCCTTAATGTGCCTTTCCAACAATGGATAAAGGTTAGAATGGCGATGTAGGCGGGGCAGGCGCGCCACAGAGGTTATGAGCAAATGCTTATACTTCTGCTCAATCATGAATGTAAGAATTCGTCAGAAGAATTCGCTTGATTGGCGTTCTTTGAACTCGTTTATGTGGAGTGACATCGGTTCTCACACTAATGACGCATAACAGCCCTTCTAACCGTTTTCCATATATGTTCTGTGGTTAAAACCTACCCATCCCTTCTACACCCAATCAAATGCAGAGGCCCTACTCCGCAAGCACGTATATATGGATATACATGTATCCTTCAGATACTCTTAACACCCTTATTTATAAAGAAGTAATTACTTATTATTTAGTAAAGTCATAACTTTAGGTGTTACTACATAGTTAGTGCTTAAGTAAAGGAAATGGGTCACCATTAATAGTCATATTATTTGGCTGAGAATGCTAGTAATTACTAGGTTAAGGTATACAAATTGTCTCTCAAGTAATTACTTTTACTTGTTTATAAATACGAGACATTGGTATGAGTGAGAGAGGTAGATGGAATCGAATGTACGGACATAGTGTATTGAGTAAGGTCTTTGAAAAGATAATTTCCTATCCCAGTAGGTGGAATACCGAACTGCCACAATATATTCGTCGCTGTATATTATTAAGGGCTTAGTTTAATGTGCGATATGTCAATTCGTCTAACAATTAAAATGGGTATGATGTAACGACGGGTTAAATCAGCGGCAATCCATTTAGCGCGGCCCAGTGACCGGCGCGCGCGCAGTGCGCAGCTGCCGACGCGCTGACAAATTGCGACGTTCCCAGAAACGACGCGTCGATGTGTTTCGGTGTATCACGGTTTATATTTGTGATGTTTAGTTTGTAAACATATTGGTTTTATTCTATGTAAAGTAACTTGTATATACGATTGGAAATATTACTGTGAAAATGGAGGCCATACGACGAGAATCTTTATTTTTTTGTAATAATGGTAGCCTATTGTGATATTACATGAAAAAATTACAAATTTTAATTATAAATAAATAAATGTGAACACCACTTTAGTATTCTGATTCATCACTCACTTGTTGATTTGATGCTACTGTAATGAAATTGAGGGTACTTAGTTATCTCAGGGATCAAAAAAAAATCAAAAAAATATCGCAGTCTACTGCTGGACATAGGCCTCTCCAGTTGCACGCCATTTAGATCGATCCTCGGCTTCTCTCATCCAGCCCCTGCCAGCCACCTTGCGCAAATCATCACTACACCTGACCTGAGAGCGTCCTACACTACATTTGTTAGGATGCCCATGCAGCAATCGGTTAAACCCTGCCTGTATCCCTAGCTACCTTGAGGTCGCCATTCCAGAACCTCGACGCCCCGGTCATCGGCTCTTCTTGCTATGAATTTTAAATATTGATAAAAACAACCAAATGGTAAGAAACGAAAGAAAAATTATGATTGAAGAGTGCCATCCGGTTTTCTTTCCATTTATTTTCTGTGACACGATGTGTAAGTTTGCATTCCAACACGTTTACTTCTCGGTTTTTAAGAATCCATTTAAGCTACTTGCGGTTACAGAAAATATCGTAAAACAACTTTGTACATTTTAAACATATTATAAAGTCTGCAGTTTTTTTGTAAAATGCTTTTGCATTTCTGATAGCTGGAAAATACTGATATTCTACCCCTCGGGGTGCTCGTAGAATTTTCTCTTAGAATTTATATAAGACCAACTTTAAGCTATCTTATCGAACAGAAAATAAACAAATCGGTCAGCCCTCGTAAAATTGGTTACATGTAAAGAAAAATAAATGCTTCCAAATATGATTATCTTTATTTTTAATTTTTAAGTTGAAACTACTCCATCCCCTTTTTCGGGATAAAAATGGCCTATGTGTTGTTCCAGCCTATAGTCTATCTCCGTGCTAAGTTTCACTACGATTGAAGTAGCTATTCTGGCACGATCGAGTAACAAACGATCTAGTTTTGGGGAGGTGGGATCTACCTCCTAGTGAAACTACTCCATCCATTTTTTCGGGATAAAAATAGCCTATGTGTTGTTCCAGCCTATAATCTATGTCCGTGCTAAGTTTCACTACGATTGAAGTAGCTATTCTGGCACGATCGAGTTTTGGGGAGGTGGGATCTACCTCCTAGTCGTCCATCCTGGACAACGGCATCTTTGGTTTTCTAACCAAAGAGAGTTCCCTATGCGGTGGTAGGCTTCGTAAGAGGCTGCCTGGATGCTACCAGCCGCCTGCCGGAGTCCAGCGCCTAACAGTTTTTCTGTGTTCCGCTTTCCAGCGCCACTTTCTGGGTAAGCACGCTCCATCTTAGGCTTCTTCTTAACCGTAGCGTGAAGTATGTCATGTAGTCAAGAGCAAGCCCATTGATTATATAAAAAAAAACATCCATTGCATTCAAAATATTATTAAGATTTATTGTAAAAATGTCACCTAAATAAAGCTAACATTGCCCATCTCCGAAATTAATTTAACTTTCGATTATGTATGAAAAGTGAATACCTTACTAGATACAAAGTACAATAAATTTCTCTTTCTAAGTATTCTCATTTCAGATGTTATGTTTTGGCAGTAAATTTTCCTGTTATGCCGATATTAAATCTTTGCAGCATACATGGCAGTATTTTTACGTTAACTTAGAAGTTAGATTTTTTTACAGCTTAAATGAGCTCTAGACTTGAGTATATGGTTTTAATTTGATTCGGATACCTCCACGGGTTCCCGAGGTAAAAGGTCTTGATAGACAGACGGACGAACGGACGGTCGTATTAGCAACAAAGTGACTCTATAAGGATTCCGTTTCTTGCTTTTGAGGTAATAGTAAAGTTAAGTAATTCAACCCATTTCGCTCACTGTTGAGAACGGGTCTCTCTCCTTTTTATGGAGAGGGTTTATGGCCTTAGTTCCACCACGCTGGCCTAGTGCAGGTTGGTGGACGGCGAGAGCGACGCTGTGGCAACATCACACCGCCGTTGGACGTTCCTCAAGCCGCCCGAAGGCCTCCAACAGGGCTTAACGACTGATATCTCGTGACAACAGCCGGGATCGACGGCTTAACGTGCCCTCCGAAGCACGGAAGCGCTCATGGAATGATGCCACAAACAGTCACTAGTTGCAAGCAATGCTTAACATTAGTGACAAAGACTAAACACTAACGGCCGGTCCTAATAACCTATCTATCTTCAGTTTTGGCATATCGGAGATAGAAAACAACTTCTGTCTTTGTTTCTCTGGACGGCAAAATCAGAGACAGAAGATGTTTTCTATCTCCGATATGCCAAAACTGAAGATAGATAGATTATTGGGACCGGCCGTAAGAAGCATTGGCCTTTTGAGGTACTGAACACTAAAATAGGCGTTTAAAAACACGAGACAGTATTTTATCATCTGTGAAAAAAAAGCTTAGTAGGTCCGTCATGATTTTTTTTCCCGCTCAATAAAACAAATCAAACTTTCCTTTCGTTTGTATTTCGAATGGCATAAATAATTTAGCAGGAAGCTATGAAAGAATCGTTATCACGTGATTTTTGTCTCGTTTTGTTTGAGATTGTAAAATCGTAAACCCGTCGTCTGCTAACCGCGGGCCGATTATAGCCCATTACGTAGATAAATAGGACAAGCCATGTCATTCTGAAACAGATAAAAACACGTATAGGTAATATTTTTTTATAATTTATTATAAAAAATAACATTATCAAAAGAGTAATTCTATTAAAAATTGATAACCTATAATTTTTAATATGAAAGGAAATCCAATTAGGTACCTACTCTTTCAAAAAAACTTTAACGTCTGTAGTAAGTAGTTAGGCTTACAATTACAAGTGAGGTTTTAAATAAGTCCATTTAAATGCCTAAATCAATAACAAAAGATAATCATACGTACGTAGTAATGAACTTAGTTTTCATTATATGCCACGTCTCGCTTAAAAACCACGAACTGCAGGTAGGTACATGCATATTATATTGGTCTAGTAGAGATCAGAAGTGCGCCATTGATTTATTAAAGTTGCTGACAGACACATTCAATATGATACGATTTCCGTGGTGGCGTGCCGTATTCAAAATGTTCAAGGTGTCTCCTACTCCTAGCTTCCAGGTTTTTTGTACATTACCACAAAGCAAGTACAATAGGATCAGAACAATGTATGTGATGTTGTCCACATTTATTTATTAAGTTAGGATATATTTAACCAAAATATTTAGCATTTCACTGCAGTATAGCTGCGATGCTGACTATATTATAATATTACAATACAACATTTCAATCATACAATAAATGCTGGCAACAGAGAATAAATATTGTAGACATTTTAGAATAATTTTACAAATCTCAATTTATTATTAAGATAGAAGCAACCTTTAATTTTGGAACATTTTCGATTCCATACCTGATGCCTTACTCTGTAACACGAAGCTCGTATTTACGGATATATCTGTCCCTTTCAGATACTTTAAGACATCGGTATGAGTGATAGGGACAGATGGATTCGAATATACGGACGTTTTGTTGCGGAGTAAGGCCTCTGATGCGAGGGCTGGCTGTTCTCTTTGAATCAAAATTATAACCTATGGTTTATTTTGGCCCGGGCCGGTTGTGTTTCGATTTACGATCGTTTTGTAAGGCGACCTGAGTTTTTATTAATAGGCCGACACGTGAATGGCTTTGAATGATCTTTGTATGAGCGGCGTTTGTAATTTTTAGACCATTCTTATATGATATTAGGCTGTAGGTACTTTAATAAGCTATGGGTAGCGTTGATCCACTTTCTTTTTTTTTTAATGTTAATAAAATAACTTAGAAATCAAAATGTAATTTGGACGAAAAACTTAGTGTTTCTTCTAATTAGAAATACGTGTAGGTTTAGTAAATAGTTTATTAGATGTTTCTATTATAAGTATTGGCGGGATAATTATTTATTCCATCAAATTCTTGTATCATACCGACTACCACCTTCGGCGTATCAAGATCTCTTTAGTGCAAGAGTAATAATTTTTACAGTTTTTTTGAATTTACGCATATATAGGTACTATGTCTACTACTAATACTACTAATTGAAATGCTACCTAAATGATACCTATTTATTTATCTAGATTTATAGAGATCGGATACTTGCATGCATATTTGCCTAAAATTGTAGTGTTGGATGTTATGGAATGCACTTTTGTATCGATATACATAATTGTTTTAAGAAGCCGCTTACATAATATCCCAGCCAAAAACTAGCTTCAGGTAAATGTGAATCCGATTATTTGACCTCTGGTCATCATAACACAGGATTACCTTTTATGATTTTTTTTTTTTTTTTTGAAAGGACCTATGCTGTGGCGGAAGGCCGTTACAGCTTCACCGGGCGGGTTTTAGGCGAGTGCGGAAGGCACTCAGCCCAAAAGCGGCCTGCTAGCGGGTACCTCGAGCGCGAGGCGAGTCCTAGGCTTTGCGTAGCGAAGCCTAGGGCTCGCCCGCGCAGGGGCCCCGTACTAGCGGCGCGATCGGACCGTGCCGGGTGCTGAAGGCACCCGGCCAAGAGGTCAGCCCGACTAGTGGTTGCATCGCGTAGCTCGGCGCTGCAACACAGACTGGTCTGTGCATACAGACCGATCTACGCGAGCCCCGTTCTAGTGGGCCCGATCGAAGGGGGCAGACTAGGCCTCAAGGGCGCCTCTGTAGGCTCGGACCTCGGCTTGGGCCGTCGTCCGAAGGGCGGACTGGTGAGAAGCGGCCAGGTACATGTCTGTACCTGCCGAAATGATGCATGGGTCGTCGCACTCGCCGGCGAGTGCGCTGATTCGATCTAGTGCTTGTCGGGTGTGTACTGTTGTGAGTTGTGAATTGTTTTACGAACGATGTGATTTTGTCGTCGGGATCTTCGAGAACGTTCCTCGGTCGGCGGAAACGGGCTTCGACATCTTTTTGGCACGAGTAGGTGGCGGCTTTGACTATAAGAGGATTCGTATGATTGACGGCTTTATCAAAGAAGTGTTGAGACGCTTCTTTCATAAAGCTGGCAATCGACGGAATGTTAAGGTCGCGATGAAAATTGTCGTTACGCACATACCACGGGGCGTCCGAGGCAGAGCGTAAGAATTTGTTTTGGAGGATTTGGAGTCTTTCTAGTTCTGAGGGGCTGGCATGAGCGAACACTGGACTAGCGTAAGTCATCACGGGTCGAATACAGGCTTTGTAAATTGTCAACTTATTTCTAAGTGACATTTTACTCTTCCTGCCGATATAGTAGTAGAGCCTTGAAAAGTAAAAGGCTGCAGTCTGACGGACGCGTTTGATGTGAGGTTTAAAGCTCATTCTACGGTCTAAGGTGACACCTAGGTATTTGACTGTCTTCTCCCAAGGGATCGGACGGTCGTATAGGGTGATTGGTGTGAGACATCGTTTAGGATGTTTTGAAGCGAAGAAACCTCGAGTAAAGTACACTGCTGCACTTTTCTCGGGGTTTACCTCTATTCGCCACATCCTAAACCAGTCACCTAGGGATTGGGCTGCACGTTGTAGTGCCTTAATGATGTAACCGGCATGGTAGCCAGAGTGATAGAGGGCTGTGTCGTCCGCAAATAGAGCTAGCTCTACTTGCGGTGACCTGGGAATGTCGTTAATGAAAATTGAAAAGAGAAGAGGAGATAGCACGGAGCCCTGAGGGACTCCAGCCCTGATGGGGCGGGGACCTTTTATGAGAGCAGTACTGACTGTGTACTTTATTTTTTTCTTTAGTAGGTTTAACGGCCTCGGATACTTGTCCATACAGCCAATTCTTTAGTAATATTTTCTTTATTTTTGCATCAAAACGTTGATGCTAGACGTTTTAATGCTTCGATGGAGTTTTTGGAGACAGTCGAAAGATCGAAGGAATGTAGAGAAGTCCCTAAGAAAGAGGTGAACTGTTTGCGTTCCCGCGCAAAATTCACGGTCCACTTTTCTTGGTTACGACCCATACACCATTTTATTTCACCAAACTGTATATTGTTCACTCGCACGACACTTTGTTTCGCAAAATAAGACCACTTTTACGACCCAAAAATCACTATAAACAGTAAAAATTCGATAAAATAAACGGACTCCAAACGTATCTCACGAACTCCCGCCAAAAACTCCTACTGTGTACTTAGTGTTTCTTTGATATATGTATTTTTTTTTAATTTAGGGATGGGCCTTTTTGATTATATCGATTACTTAACTTTTTGTAATTACTATCTATTATTTTTTATACTAAATTAATTATTTATGTATTGATATGTTATCTTCTAGGTCTCGTATCAGGTCAAGTCAGGGTAAATCAGTTCAACGGTTATTGATTTCCCATAATAACATATACTTACTCTTCTACTCTATTCTTTCAGGTTTATTTCTTGAATAAAATCTATTTACGAATTTAGGTAACAGACAACAGTCGGACGCAATTTTGCATTTATAATATTGCCATGGATGTTCACAACTAACCTTATTTTTATTTTTCTTCAATGCGGATCGTACAATGTGGAATATTGTGGAATACAGTTGACCCAAACTCCGCGTGGTATACCTAGAGCACAAAGTTGAAATCTTTATTGCTAGAATGATTGCTATTTAGTTTTCTAGTGCAAGAAAATTTCGCTGCCTTTACTATCCTACACCCAACAAAATAACAGAATAAAAAGGTTGAGAAGGTTGTTGTGAATGTAGGTCATTTGCTTGTTGTCCCAGCTACCTTTTTTTGTTCTGTGTTGATATAACCATAATGCAACGTTTGCCTATAATTTATGGAAACGCTAATTTTCACACAGATGTCGGTAGCATCCGGCCTCAATGACTCGCATGGCCTCCGCCATTTGCACACACAATACAAGATGTCCGCCCCCAACTGTCAAATGAGTCAAATTCGCGCGATTTCGCCCCGGCGCGTCTATTGTTAAGGTTATACAGAAATGGTGGATTTGTAGTAAATGCGACAGATAATTTGTTTTATGAATGGGGCTAATTATGGCGTTTATTTATTGTAGCAGTTTCATGGCACAGCACAGGGGTCTTTATTAGCGGTGCCCCTAAATTTGGGACGTAGGGTCGGATATTTGGGTATCGCTACATTCAATTGTAATAATAATCGTAATTAGTCGATTGAACGTTGATATAATATAGGGTTTTCATCAGTACTGTCAATGTTAAACTGAATCGTTTATAATACAAAATAAGAAAAAATATGGATTTTTATTGATGACAATGATGATAAAAATCCTAAATAGGCAACTTTCGTCTTTATTTTTGGACAGAAGAAGACTGTAAGGTTTGAATTGCAGAAAACCAGAAAGCTAGAGCCGTGTTGGTCCCAGATTCTGACGTAAGATGGAAGTAGTAAAGGCCATTAATAGCATTAATGACAACTACCATTGTAATCTTACAAAGGTAATCTGATCGACCTGCTTCTAATCGTGTGACTATGACTGTCTTTAGCAAACGCAATATATTAAAAAAAACTGTATTTGAATAAATTTTCAGAGATATAACGTTTTGTTAAAGTACTAAATCAGGAATCATCAGCTTTCATGCGCCAGTAAAATAATTTCGCAAACAATTTAACAAATTGAAACAGACTTCCACTTGCGATGATAAATAGTTGCCTTAATTACCTAGCTGTTGCAGCCCACTAATGATACTTAGGCAAACTTTAATAACTATCATTAGATACTAAGGGGTGGCTTGCAATGTGCATTGGTGATAATTTCATTTCAATTAAACAAGAAATGCGGTTTCGAAATAAATGTAGACACTTTAGTTAAACATTGAAATGACTACTTATTTAATACGGTTTCACATAGATTGGTTTTAAAATACTTGTTGAGTTTTAAAATTAAGCAGTAAACGACACGATTGGGCAACTTTGTTATCTGAGCTATTAGTTTAGTATTGAGTAGGTTGACCTTTATTTTGTATTATTTTAGATGTGCTTTTTATTGAACTACTTCAAAAACATTTTATTTGAAACTAAAATAACTTTTAAGCCATACAACAGGTAAATTGAATATTCAATTTATGCATATGCATTCAACTTCATTATTCGAATGTAGCACGTCACTAACCATTTACTTCTCTTTCACTGAATAAAATTCTTTCCAGCCAGATCCCTGGGTTTGCAAAAAGTTTGAATAGCAATTTCATAGCCTTTTATGTTAAAACTGGCAGAAAACACGCATTAAACTGGGTAATTGTGAATTTGAATACAGAATAACTGCGTGCGTTCAAAATTCGAATGAAAGGCGGGATTAAGTTATTCAGAGGAATAAACCTTTTTATTAACTACGTGGTATGTATTTGACTTGAGTTAAGGAGAAGCGCCCCGCTTGAATAGACAAATTTTAAATAGAAATTACCTAGTAATTGTAAGCTAACAATATTAAAAATTTGAATGTTGTACGTTTTGACAGACTTTCTTGATTCAACGGTTTTAAAATTGGTATAGTCTCATGAAAGAAATGCTTTTTTTTTCAACCTTTTTGATAAAAATATTTCGGTACAATAGGGATAGATGGTTGCTAAGAATACATTTGGCTTAAGTTTGTTTACTATGAAAAAAATATTAAAAGCCTCCTCCTAAACAATATATGTAATAAATAACTATAAATAAAATTGGATTGCACTTTAGACTGCAAATAAATGAGTCCCATAGATTTTACTTACAGTAAACTGATTTGCAACAGCGCATACTTTGAAAAAACACATTAATCAAGAGGACGTTAATTTATTTAATAAGTCGGCCGATGCCGCCTTCATTACTCAAACACTGCAATCAATACCACAAAATAGATACAGTAGAATCATTGAAGTGGTCTGCAATGAGTGTACTATATCGACTTTACCTGTGTCCATATTTCAAAATTTAAGATAACTGATCCCGCTGCTACTCATGTAATAAGGTTGGACCTTTCATTCAAAGGGCGCCTTGCATAATTGATAAAAACTATCTACATGATATACCCACTCATTAAAAAAATTTACCTCCTAACAATGTCAGCCTGATATTAATAGGGGTTAAAGTATGAAATTGCCGATTATTTTCCCACTTTTTATTTTATTTTTAGCTCTTAAGTATAGTCATATTATTGCGTAATTCTTTTTGTATTGTATCAAAAACTAAATAAAGTAACTTTTGACTAAAAAACAAAAATGCAATACTAGTGCCTATTACTTCAAAGGAAGTCGTTGAAAAGACCCCTTACAATGTGTCAGCTGACCTTCTTGCTTCAATTAAGTATATTTGTATTATATACTTTGATTATCAGAAATTTAAATACTATAATACGAAGCTTTATAACCATCTAACTTTCACCTTTAATTGAATCTAAAACGGTTCAGGCGTTTTTAAAAAAACAAAAAAATTGTTAGTATGGAAAAATGACTTTTTTCGATTTTGTCCAAACAAAACGGCAATTTCATATTTTAACACCTAATATTTGAATGAGGTCTAATTTTTGTACAGGTTAATTAACAACGGCATTACTGCAACAGCAAAAATGGATTGGATGTTATTTATAAATGAATTGATTTAGGTATGTAAGTACGGATTAAAATCGCGTTTATTCTAATCTTATATTTTATATTGATTTATCACGATGCTTCGAACACTTAACAGCTTTTATGGCCACGGGTAGGCTGTGGTGTCATAAGAAAATTTGAAAACACATACATATAGAACTATGATTAGTAACACTGAAAAGTGTTAATAATACTAGGGTCATATCTTAATACAATATGAAATATCAATAAACACGAGATAAATTTGGAAATAAATCATCAGTTTCAATAAATAATGATCCTCTAAGTTCAAGAAACAAGATACATCTAATGCAACGTGAGAAATTATTTTGAAAATTGTTGTGGTGTGCTATTTAGAGTGGGAGTGAGCCCACTGTATACCTATCTCTTTTGTGGACTGACCGTGGACTGAGGCTCGCATATTCATGTTATTTCAATGTAATAAGGTTTATTTTTGCATTTAGCTTGTAGACGGTTGTTTTTACAAATGATGGGATATGACGGTGATCGATGGTCCCTTGTAGAGACGAGTGGGACCGTTTAAGTAGGAATCTAATGGGAAGAGTAATGGCGGTGCGGTTAAGGACTGCAATTGATTGTTGGAGATTTTAGTTAATGTCATGTGGGAATCTTTTTTTACAAGCCTGTTTATTACGACCATATTACTTAATTTTACAGGACGAAATTTTAACCACCTTTCAAATTTTAATTCTACGAGACAAAAACAAATAACGTATTTTTTCTTTTGGTATAGCTCAGTACAAAAATGTCAAGATGAAGCAGTTAGAAAATGTCCGCTAAAAATTTAAAATGTTTGATACGACCTGCTTGCAACACTTTTTTTAAGCGATGCGCATCTCATTCATTCATTACGATACTATTCATAAGTTTTTGATTATCCCTTCATATCTTAACAGGCTTAGGACCGTGAATATTGAAAACTATGTTACGGAAAATGTTTTCGGATGAAAACTTGATTTAAAGTTTTTACTTCATAAGTGGACTCTAAATCGATACGGAACGCCTATAAAATTTTTTGAACATGATAAAAATGTTACCTATATAAAAAAACCGAACCATATTCGAGTTATATTTGCAGGATTTCTAACATGTATCTTATTCCTTAAGAGTTTTTTGCTCATCATGGCGATTGCAACATTGTCGTAATATCGGACACTTTGAAGGTAATTCTCATTTTAATGACCGTGTATGAAACAGTATAAGTATTATCATTTTTTTATATATACATCTGAAAAGGCAGACTAAAAGAATTAACATCCTTATCTTTATAATATCAAGTGCCAATCTTTTCGGTGGTCGGCATATAATTTAGTTCTTTGGATCTGGAACGTGTTCGGATATTAAGCTAGCTTACTTACTAGCTTCCCCGCGACTTCGTCCGCGTCAATTTCCGTTATTATGATCGCGATTATTTTTGCAACATTTTTCACTTATGCTTCGCTTTTATTGGTCGCAGCGTGATGTTTTAAAGCATATAAAGCCTTCCTCGATAAATGGACTATCCAACACAAAAATATTTTTTCAAATCGGAAAAGTACTTCCTGAGATTAGCGCGTTCAAACAAACAAACAAACAAACAAATTCTTCAGCTTTATAATATTAGTATAGATTAGAAGTTTTGCGATGATTTATGTAGTTATTGTGGCCTCAATAAAACATGACATAACGAAAAGTGTAAAGAGATTCATACGACATATTTTTTACAAACTTAAACAAGAGCAAAAATTTAAGGTCATATAAAATACTAGCTGTTCCCCGCGACTTCGTCCGCGTCAATTTCTGTTATTATGAACGCGATTATTTTTGCAACATTTTTCACTGATGCTTCGCTCCTATTGGTCGCAGCGTGATGTTATATAACCTATAAAAGCCTTCCTCGATAAATGTACTATCCAACACAAAAATAAATTTTCAAATCGAACCAGTAGTTCCGGATATTAGCGCGTTCAAACAAACAAACAAACAAACTCTTCAGCTTTATAATATTAGTATAGATTGTATTATGACGACATAATACTTACATTAAAAAAAAATTGCATTATTGTTAAAATAAATTAGGTTATTTGAATATAAGTCTATTGTTGGTATTATGTTATTAATTTTGTGTCCAATTTCTGCGTCATTAACTTTCCTCATATTTTTGACGACCATTTGGATCAGAGCGGTAGCAAACGCTGCTTCTAAGCCATGGGTCGCTGGTTCGATCCCCGCACAGTACAAATATTTGTGTGCATGAACATGTCTGTTTGTACTGGTCTGGGTGTTTTCTATGTATTATAAGTATGTATTTAAAAAAAAGTATATAAGTAAGTTTATCGGTTGTCTAGTACCCCATACGACAGGATACTTAATAGTACCAAGTATTATCTTATCTGTGATAGTACCTAGCTTAATTTGGGACTAGATGGCTCTGTGTGGCCCAGTGAGTCACGTCTTAAATATTATTATTATTTGATTAACCACATAACCCGTATCTCAACAACCTATCTTGTATTGATTGGATTTTTAATAATAGACTTTGGTTAGTTATTATTTTGTCCTACTAAAATGTCATGTAACTTGCTATTATCAGACAAAAGCTTTAGTTATTTTTTAAATTGGTTTATTTGGACTATAGTGCGTAAAAGGGTCGACGTATTATTCTAATGTCGATCAGTTTCATCGATCAATCACTTTTTTAAATGTATTAATCCTCTCGTCGCCTTTTCCATGGAATTATTTACGAAAATTAGGGTTGCTGTTGTTCAGTTATTCATATATAAAATTTAGCTCAATACCCATTAAAATACAAAATATTTTAGTGAACTTGCAATAATTTATTTCAGAGTTGGTTTAGAGGCGTGCATTGAGACAGTCCATGTAAATTATCCAGAGTGTTAAATAAATGGCATTACAAGTCAAACCATGCTTTGTTACAAATCCATCTACATAGGTACTAAGTACCTACAACGAAATCAAATTAATCATTTTGAAATAAGTATTTACATGATGATGATTTCAAATACCGTCTAATCTAATAGCTGGTAGACAGGTGTAGGCTAGTTGTAAAGAACATACCAGTGAAGTTATTATCTTCGTTTTAAACGTCGTTTTTATGGATTAAGTTTGAGTATCTATTACTATACCCAATACGGTTGAAAAGCATTAAAAAAACTTAACAATTATGTATCGTTGTTTGAGACTTAAACTTTTTTAAACTATATTTTTACATTCATACGATACCGAACAAAATGATCATTGATCAAGGGTCAACCCTACGCAAGGCCGCGAGCGCGCACACCCATCGCGGATTATGCTCCCAACACACACAGCCCGGAAACAAACATTGTTGCTGCCCCTTCACAAAACTCTACATACCAAAAACAACCATAAAGTTAAGACCCTTTGGTTGAAACTTGCCTGCCAATAGATGCCCAGGCAAACGGTTTCGAATTTCAAAAATGCTATATATTTTTCGAAAGTCTATTAAACGATATAGCGGTAGACTTTATTGCCTTTCAACAAGAACCAGTTTGGGTTGTCGTGTGTCGAGTAAATAGCTGAAGGCAGGCCTGACGCGTGTCTACGCATAATATCATTGGCATACACTTATTTGGTGATGATTTGTCATCTTTGGCTTCTGAATATCAATTTTAGTCAGTATCATAGAGAGCACTGAGTTCATTTTCGGATAAGATGTAGCATTTATGTTTTCTTTGAAGTTCAAAAAGTCCATTCACGACATGAAGCTGATGCGCAGGAAATTATTTGAGGCAATCTTTGCCTTCAAGTATGTATTTAAGAAAACGTGACCGAAGTAATATTTCTTTTTGCAACGCTGGGAATTTTATTTTTCTTCTGCTATTGTACGTTTTGGTTAAAACTTTTTAACAGATAATTCAACACGACAACATTCTGGTAACCGAATTTCCTAAATACGCCTTGAGAGTTGTAGAGAACGAAATATCATGAATTAATAATGGAGCCGGCGTAATATCCGTTTCCGTAGCAAAAATATTTAATTTTCATTATTGCTGGCGAAATTTAAGGCGACTTTGGTAAAGATTAAAGTTTGTCTTAATATTTTTGTTTTTACGCTGACGACAAAAAGGTTTTTATGAATAAAATAAATGAATAAATTAGGTGTCAGTTAGTTATTTTTTTTATTCTAAGAATTATGTTTTCAATTCATACCAGCAATCTAATTGCTGAAGAAACAGTTTCGAAACATTTATGAAGTTGTTTTATCCAAACCAATTGTAAAAATTTTGTAAAAAAATAATACTCTAGACTTATTTCACTCTTTAACGGTAAAATTTTTTGAAATGTTTTTTTTTAAATATTGGCAACAATATTATATAGATTTTTATTTAAATGTAAAGGGGACCGACTTTGAGTTGTATCCTTAAAAAGAGCCTCTTCTTTTCTTCGTCGGTTGATAAATCTAATCAGTTATGCGTGGTACTTACAAAAAAAATAAGGAAATATTAAGAAAAAATCATTTATCGCCAAAATTCCTGTCTGGTAAAAAAAAAAGTTCTTACGAATTCAAAGAATCCGAGGCAGCACCTATTTCGGTCAGTGCGCGTACGCAGCTCCATTCCACGCAGTATCGCCGGGCAGTGAAAGCAGCGAGGACCATAAAAACTGCTTTTTACTGGCGACAAACGAAACGGTTTTAAATAGACGACTCTAGTTGATACGGAATAACGATATATTATGATAATAACTTTATTTCTAAAATATGAAAATATAATTTAACCTTCGTGCCGGGTGATGTCGGTTGAGGTAGATACTCACCCCACCTTTTCTAGTCCTTAAGAAGTATAGGTGCTATGCATGCACCCATACTTCTTATACAACTCCCTAAACAACCCATTACATACATAATAATATTATACATAGAATAGTTCGATTTGAGGTAGGTCTGATGGTCTGATGACAATAAATTAAATAATTCAATAAAATTTTATGTTTGGCATGACATAATTTATTGTAGGCCTTATGAACCTTATAATCCAAAGGTCACTGCAAGTTAACAGCCAGCCAACGCCATCTATGATTTTAATATTCAACTATCACCCAAGGTATAAAATCATCCTCAACTGTAGGGAAAAGGCCTCCATCATTGAATTTAAGTTACCATAGGGTAATGATGGGTACTGGCATAATCATCACGCTTGTCAAATGCGGGTTGGTGATCACAAACCCGAGCGATATTCGAAAATTATAAACTTTTGGTTGCCCGACCCGGGGATCGATCTTGGCCTGGTATTTAAACCACTAGTCCATTACTTTGAAACTAAACATTGCAAATCAGTTGCTGAAAAACTGTTTCTTTGCATATCCCGTCTCGAACTTGACCAGTAATTAATCAGAACTAATAAATATGTATGCGGCGTCGCTCACAGCCGCGTCCGATAAGGAATATTCATATCTGTTACTAAATGAAGCAAAAACTTTAAGCGTACCCCCTGAGAATGGGCATCTTAGGGTACTTTCACATGTCACACTTGTGTTCACGATTAACGTCTATAAAACGTACACAGGCTTTAATTTATCCCGAAATTATGTGTATTCCCCGCAGTAACACAACATAGACAAGTCACTTGACACAAACGATTAATGGCACAGCCAATTTTTCACTATTTATATTTTTCACAAGCACAACAAATTATTAATATCTTTCTGAACGTAATTATAACGTACACGTGGACGAATCTGCGGCCAAAAGCTAGTCATTAATTGATTAAGCCCGTAAAAATCTATGACATTAAGACTAAGACTAAGTACTCATAATAGTGGTGTGTATAGGCCTTTATGTCCTAGTTCAGGGGTTCCCAAAGTGTGCGCTGCGGGCGCCCTGTTGCGCCGTTGAAAGTAAATAAGGGCGCTGTAAGCTAACCGTCTATCAATATAAGAAACCATAACTATATGTATTCACCTATAAAACAACTATGTTTTGACTGCTCACCTTTTGTTCACTCTCCGATAAGTACCGCGCTTGAGTTCGGTGCCAATAAGGTACGGTCAGTACCGGAAGACGCTAAACACTTTGGTGCCTTTAAAAATACAATTAAGTCGAAACGTTTATTCACAGAGTTTTTTCAATTTACACCAACAATTTTTTTGCTTTCTTTACAAATGTCAAAGTAATCACTAGCCCGTTCTCCTTAGAAATCGTTTGCAAACAAACAAACTTGTTTCTTTGACGTGGTTTAAATTAGCAATTTACGATTCTGACTGTATCTATTTCGTTAGAGTCTACCTATCTATTTCAAATAGCTAGCCTAGGACAGGCAGGGCGTCATGACAAAAAAATACTAAACTTGGGACTGTGTTGGGGGTAGGGCGTACTGTTATACCAAGTATGATAGTGGGCTAAAAAAGATTGAGAAAAGGTGACCTATCTCGTAAAAAGTCAAGTCTACTCTATTAAGCGTGGACGGGTATCGATAGCCTATCTGAGTAAAAGCTAGGTCACACATGAAATATGCCGTGAGAACGATGTTTTTAGCTACTAAAAAATCCCGTATTACGGAGTGGAATGCCGAGACTTTTATGGACCGGTATGCGATGCCCGCTCGTGCCATGTCTAAAGCGCATGTTCTGCCGTTTCTCGTGACGACTCCTGAGGACTGACAAGCGTGCTCCTTCGAGATTGCGATGGTTATGCTAAAGGTAAAGACTTGAATATGTTGCCGACAAAGAAAAAACAAATAGAGTTTATTTTTATTATTTTTGGTTTATAATGTTGGTATCTCTGCCATGTTTATTTTTATTTGAGATTTTTGTTTGGTATCGGCCTATTAAAAGATTAGCACCACCTATTTTCTATGAATGTCGTAAGAGGCGAATGTAGTACTAACTAAATGTAGTCTTTCTCTACCATAGGCTGCGATCGCCTAATCGTCTCCCAAGTAGTTATAGCGATTTAGGAAAAATCCTCCTTTTGGAGATCCTCCTCCCGTGTCCAGCAGTGGACTATTATAGGCTGATGCAAATGATGACCAAGTCAAACGTCCTGATTGTTAAAAGCATTTAGGCATAAAAATATATTTTATTTCATCTGAATTTCTGAACAAACTACAAATCCTTCAAATAAAAGTCTGAAAATCATCACGCTGACAAATTTGCCGACCGGGCCAAACTCAGTTAGCGATACACCCGCTTCAAAGAGATTATTTGTGTCACATGTGACTAGGGTAGTCACAAACATTTTTAAAGCTCGAGTGAATAGGCTGCTTCTTCTGGGTAAGCTCGCTCCATCGTAGGCTTGCTTTCGACTCGACTCTAGGGTTCAGTACGAAGCCAAGGGCAAGCCAATAAATATTGAAAAATTATTCAGGTGTCGCCATGATAGTAAGTGATATTAGCGTTGTGGATCTAGAAGTACTCTTAAAAATAATTTTACGGATTAAACTCGCGTTGAGTAGGGTTTTTATTTTTTATTCCGATTCGAAACTTATTGCAGCGTTCATGGTCACGGGTTATTTTTTATGTTATTCTAATCAATAATAAAGTCAATAAACCACGAAATATAACTTTTAAGTTAATTAGTAAGAAAGCCGCTCTTTTTTGAAATATTTTATATTTTTATGTCCAATAAACTTGACAAAATTCATATCAGTTACTCTAACTTCCAAATAAAACTTAGATATTATACTTTATTTGGATGTAGAGACAAGTCGATTTTTTTAGCAAAATCATTAAAATCAGTTTTATTTCTGCAAATAGGCCCCAGGAGGCGTTTTTACACACACTTTTTTCATTAATATAATATTTACATCATGCAATTTTGAATATAGTTAATGTGTACAGTTGTGTCAACCCTATTCAAAGCCATGTTTGTCGAAACGATAACAATCAATGCGTTTTGCTCTCATGTCGCGCCATCAGCGACGCTGAATCTCTGCAAATTAGAAGTGAAGGTGAATTTTCCATAGAATTTTATAGCCAATGATATAAACGCCCCTAGGTTTAGTGCTTCAAAACCGGGCTAAGAACTCGGGACCTAGTAGTGGGCAGAGAACATCGAACCAAAACACTAACCGGGTCGACTCTAACATCTATTAGTATTTATTTTATTTATTTATTATTATACGTTCATAATATCCACTGTGCAATCCATCCGACTATGGAGCTCTCTACCGTTGTTTATTCGGCAGTCTGAAACATTTTCTACTTTTAAATACAAACTCAAAACTTATTTCTATCTCTATATTATTCCTATTTCTCTTACTTTCCTTTCAAACTTTTAGTAACAAGGTTCTTTTCAAAGTATTATTGGGTCATATTTTATATGTATTTTTTTTAATGTGTATTTATTATTTGTGTTTGTGTGTATGTATATTGATTGAGTAGAATATGTATTTTAAAATTAATTTAGTAACTTTATTATTTTTTTTTTTTTTTTTTTAACCTATCTATTTAATTTTTACTTTCAATAACTCTTCGCCGCCTTCCCCACTTATTTTGATTTAATTGTCCTTTATTGAGGTTGTCTGGAAGAGATCGCTTCTAGCGATAAGACCGCCTAAACTGTACAGCTTAAAATGACATTGAATTTCATGTTAGAAATTTATCCTGTATTGTGTGCAATAAGGAGTATTTATCTTATTCTATCTTATAATAGTCATAACATACAAGAATGTATACAGAATAGAATAGAATATTTTAATAATATCTATTATTGATTTGTCATATTCATCGTCATCATTATCATCTCAGCCAAACAACGCCCACTGCTGGATATAGGCCTACCCCAAATCATGTTAAATATGTAAAAAGTATATAAAGTATAACAAAAATTCAATAGGCTACAAAATTTTAATTTATGCTAACACATTATTTCCACCTTGTCTATTTGGATGTCGTGACAGTCTTTAATTAAGGCAGCACTAAATTATGTTGTTTAAGATGTAATTGATGTTAATGTAATGTGTATTCTTTGTTGTCACCAAATTTGGGGTGGCACATCATGAACGTTGATTGGCAGTTTGGCACAGTTTCACCTTTTTTGCACTGTCTCGACCCTATTAGTTTTTCTCAATTTTATTCTAACTAATTTTAAGTAACACCAAAAACAAAAAAAAAAGAGAAACCATCGAAGCAAGGTCATACATAAACAATGAGTATCTGTAAAATCAGTGAAAATCTGTTTAATTTCCGAATATAGTCACCAATAGGCGCTTTTGTGCGTCCAAATGGTTTTATCCTGTTACTGCTTTGGGACAGCAATTCGTGCTGCAAGGGACTTGCAATTCTGGACTAAGGTCGAGAAGAAGCAGCATCAGAAACTCTATCGCTATGTCAGACTCTTTAAATAAGTGCTAGGCCTTTTTTTTTATTGTTCAAAGATTAACAGTGTAGTAGCTCTTTTTCATTAAAATTCAACATGCTGTTTCTAAACAGGTAATTCAGCCACAGATTGTGTAAATTTGTTGATAGATAACAGAAATGTTTTTTTTTTCTAATAGAAAGAATTTCCTACTCAACCCAAACATTGGACGGCAAATTAAGCTTTGTCTGGTTTTAAAATTAAGTCATATTTTTTGGAAATTTATAAAGGTAACTGAGTACCTGAAAGGCGGGCTTTGTTAGAGTTTTACCTTTAACTAAGCCCGCCTTTTAAGATACGTACTACTGTAATCTTTTGTCGCTGACTGTACATAAGTAATATTACTGAATAAGTAACAAACGGACAGACGGACAGAGCGCGCCATGTCCGGCTACGGTTTAGCTTCACAGATGTAACGAACTGCATTTACTGCGTTGTAAAGGAGTTATTACACTAAATTAAAAGTATCAGTCCTTCATTATTAAGTGAGACTGTTTTATAGACTTAAAAAACCTAAATCTGTTAAAAACTTCAAAATTAAAAAAATTAAGCGACTTATTGAGTTCTGAAAATATATATGGCTATATTCTACATAATAATAACGACAAAATGAGGCATTGGTTAAGTAAAGAAAATATAGATTGGGATCTAAAAGGCTCATTCCAAAAATTTTTACATAAATAGTTTTTTTTTCTGAAAATAGAGTATCGAGTTAGCGCATTTAAAAGTATATTTATATGATGAAACAGGGTTTTTCTCTAGTTTATTAAGACTGTTTACCTTTGGCGTCAGCTATTGTTAAAAATTGCTAGTAAATCGTAGCCCATTAGAAAAATTTTCCAATATATAGGTATTATACAAAAACACTGCATAAATAAGTCGAGTGTTCATCTACAAGTATGTATATTTTTTTAAATATGGACAACATAACATACACTATTCTAATCAATAAGTATCACTTGTTTTGATTAAAAAAGTAAAGAAATGAATCTTAGCTTATTTAAAGAAACGATAATTGATCTAAGTAACACAACCGTGTTTGTAATTCGGTACTTCGGTCGGTAGGTGTGAAGGCTGCCTTACAACCGCCCACACAGTGTCCCTCGCCTCTCCGAGTTTAGGCGCGCCAATGTCAAGAGAAGTGGTTAAGTTTTAAACAATTTTGAATAGTCTTTGGCGAAATATTTAGCTTCTTCTTGCATTAGCACATTATTTCATCATCATAATCACATCATAATCATCAGTTACAAAAAGTTTTAAAACGTTATTATAGGAAAACTACCTACTTCATAAACATTTCACAATTCACATTCACAATAATAATGATTAATAATACATTTTTTTTGTATTTTCAATCAAAGAATATGGTAACATAAACTTTAGTATTATCTATTTTTCATGTAATTTTTATTTGTTTCAGGTATGAACACAATATTCGTGAAAAAGTTTGCAAGTAAGTCTACAGTTATGTATGACTAGCTGTTGCCCGCGACTTCGTCCGCGTCAATATCTGTTTTTGCAACATTTTTCACTGATGCTTCGTTCCTATTGGTCGCAACGTTATGTAATAAAGCCTTCCTCGATAAATGGACTATCCAACACAAAAAGATTTTTTCAATTCGATTCAGTACTTCCTGAGATTAGCGCGTTCAAACAAACAAACAAACAAACAAACAAACTCTTCAGCTTTATATATTAGTATAGATAAGTATAAGTATAGATGTTGCTTGTATTAAGTGTAATGCAATTGCATTGCTCATTTTTGCTAGCAAATAATAGACATCCGAAATTCATACTTTTGTATAAACAGTCATTAAAATTACCATCCTGCGTTGTTTGCATACTTTTCAACAGTTATTACCAAAGTGTTTTCCGTTTAAAATGATTATTAACGCATTACCCCACATACGTGCTTTACTTTTGCCTATTATTCCCATTGCTGAGAGTAATTTGCATCTGAACAACAGAACCACTTGTTATGGCTACGTGGGAAAGAATAGCTATTGACCAGTGGTGTTCAAACTTGTTCTTTTGATACACCTATCGTTACAAGATCTTACCCTCAAAATAATTTTTATCAGGATGAAGTTGTTTCATCTTCTACCGTTAGATATTTGTAAAAATATTTGTTTCGAATTTTCGAGGAATGTAGGTACATACCTACCTACATAACCGAAAAGTTGATGATACGGTCCCACTATGGTAGCTTAGTTAGATACATTACAGCGCAAACCACTTGATTAAATTTCTTTACAAAATTAATAAAGATAAAGGTCGCAGCGGTAAAGATAAATTTCAATAGGTAAATCAATCGATCGGATCTTGCTTGATATCATTTCAATATTATACGTTTTTGAATAAGGCACATAATACTATTTACAAATAAAAAAAGCTCTTCAAATCCATGTTAAATCTCCAACGGACAACTTATATAACTTAACTGTATGTTTTTTTCAATAAATTAAAAAAAAAACACGTTTTTGTGCTATGTTAGTGATTTTTGTTTACTGAAGAATTATTTCATATAATTTATTTGACAATAATAAACATTTGAAGCTATCCATTGAGAATCCAATATGTCAAGCGCAAGAAAGCGATTATTGCGTTAAGGGATATTTTAATAAACAATTTGAGAACCGTATCTTTTAACAATTCAAAAGAATAACATCCTTTTTTAGAAAACACTGACCCTTATTTTAATACCTCTTGAGTTTATTTTACAAAGTTATTTATTATTTATTTTGTGAGAACACAGAGTAAGGCTTTGAAATGCGAATAAAATGAAACTTTACTGTTGTTGGTTGTGTATGAATATAAATTATGTTAATTTTAAATGTGTTTATTGTGGGAGATATAATGTTGAATATATGCGTATTTAATATGACTATTTCGTTATAATTTGCGTATATTAGGGGTTAAAGTATGAAATAGCCGTTTTGTATGGACGAAATCGAGAAAAGTCATTTTTCCATACTAACAATTTTTTAGTTTTTTTAAAAACGCCTGAATCGTTTTAGATGCAATTACAGGTGAAAGTTAGATGGTTATAAAGCTACGCATTATAGTATTTAAATTTCTGAAAATCAAAGTATATAATACAAATATACTTAATTGAAGCAAGAAGGTCAGCTGACACATTGTAAGGGGTCTTTTCAACGACTTCCTTTGAAGTAATAGGCACTAGAATTGCATTTTTTTTTAGTCAAAAGTTACTTTATTTAGTTTTTGATACAATTCAAAAAGAATTACGCAATAATACGACTATACTTAAGAGCTATAAACAAAATAAAAAGTGTAAAAATAATCGGCAATTTCATACTTTAACCCCTATTATTAACCTTAATTTTAAATGTATTCAATAAATTCGCTTTATTTAAGCTTTTACGTTTAAATTTAACTATTCATTACTTTAACAGATATTTTACAGTGGTAATATAAAGTGAGGTACTTTGTGCTTTGTGCAGTAGTCAGTCTTTATTAAAATTAAGTTGTATTTTTGTATTAAAATTAAGTGATTTTTTATAAAATTATCGTCTAACTTACAATGTCCTCATCACCACGAGCCTACAACAGTTCATCGGGATATATTCGTATGCCGCTACAAGCAGAGTGTTGTCATATTATGCCGTGGTGTTAAATAACCGGCCAAGCGCGAGTCGGACTCGCGCACGAAGGGTTCCGTACCAAAAAGGCCAAAAAAAACGGGTTTGTGGTATGGGAGCCCCCCTTAAATATTTATTTTATTTTCTTTTTAGTATTTGTTGTTATTGCGGCAACAGAAATACATAATTTGTGAAAATTTCAGCTGTCTAGCTATCGCGGCTCTTGAGATACAGCCTGGTGACAGAGCGACGGACAGACGGACAGACAGCGAAGTCTTAGTAATAGGGTCCCGTTTTTACCCTTTGGGTACGGAACCCTAAAAAAATCAATCACAATAATTGTGAAAACTTTGACTTGTACTTGGTTAGATTAATATTAATAAGATTTTATTTATCAACAACTTAAATAATAAATGAGATTGAAGTGTCTGGTTGTGACTTCAACAGCTTTTTACTAAATCCATGTGTTGGTGTCACTCAGCGTATGGAATATTGTTATTAAAAAGAAGCATTGTTAAGTAGCTTTGCCGTTTAACAAGGATTTTTTTAATTAGCGCCCATTAAGGTACTTAATGTTTGTAAAACATTTCATATCATTCAAGAAATAACGGCAGTTCTAAGAGGGGCAGCATAAAAGTTAAGTTAGTCGTAGAAATAATAACTTCTTTCAATTATTAATGATTTACAACAAAATAAGTGTAATAAAGAACGATTTCTTTAGGCCTAGGTACACTCGACAGCACATCAAGTTAAACAGTTGAACTGCGATAACAGCTTTTATTACGTAGGGCATAAAGGCGGTCTCAAGGTCAACATGTATAGTCTGATGTGCCGCCGTGTGTACATGGCATCGGTGTGCTCTCAGATTCTGATATATTGCCATTAATGCAAAAAATACCAAACAAAATAGCAAGTACCGCGGCTTCGATCCAACACCAATACTTAAAGCAATTGAAAGACCGCGATTACCACACAGATCAGCAATTAGTTAACAACACAACTATTGCGCAATGCCACATCTTGACTAATTACGCCCTAAACTATACTCGACACATCTCAATCTTTGACCAGTCAAAAATGCACTCTAACACTATTAAAAAACGATCGAAATTTCTTGTTACAATGCCGAATTTTTTGCCCTTTCTGTACCGGAGTTAAAAGGTTCCTCGTGATTCTCTATATGGTAAAATAATTACAGAAAATCTCAAATAAATGCCGAAAGCCTTGAGCAGTCGGCTATTGTTCATGTTCGTAATGGACAATAAATAAACATTACTGTCGAAACCAGATTCAGTGCACGTATACATTATGTATAAGCGTTGTAAATAAAGCTTGTAGGAACTACGAGTATGAATAGAGCTTGTAAATTGCTATGTGACCGTCGCGGAATAAGTTTGATATTTTTTATCAATTTATCCACCAAATTTTCCTTTAAAAAGGCTTTGCGGAGCCACTTCGCTAACTAACTTTATCTTCTTCCTCACTTGAATCATACTGGCATAATTTCTGTGTATTTACATATTATGTATGTGTATTTTTGTATATGTTATGTATATATCTATTATTATTATATAATATGTATGTAGCTAGTTCGTATGTATATATAATATACACTTTTTAAAAAAAAAATGTCTTTTGATACCTGTTTTGTAATTTATATTTTTTCTGCATTTGTTAATATTTTTACTTATCACTTGTTTGCACCGCCTGTAAAATCTCTGTTTGGTCTCATGGTTAACTGGTAGAGAATGCTTTTAGCATTAAGTCCGCCATTTGTACTATCTTTGTATAATGCAATAAAGTGTAAATAAATAAATAAATAAAAATACATTATGTATAAGCGTTGTAAATAAAGCTTGTAGGCACTATTAATAGAGCTTGTAAATTGCTATGTGACCGGTGCGGTATAAGTTTGAGATTTTTTATCAATCCATATCCCATAGAATGCCATGTTATGCCGTCATTTAATATAATTGTGCCTTTCTTCGACTTATAGATGTCGCAAGAGGTAAATAAAGCAGTACTGCCAGAAGAAAACTGGCAGAAGCGAATTCTCTCCACCTATTGACGACTATTTGGATAAGCGGTTGTAAACGCTGCATCTGAGCCATGGGTCGCGGGTTCGATCCCCGCACAGTACAAATATTTGTGTGCATGAACATGTCTGTTTGTACTGGTCTGGGTGTTTTCTATGTATTATTAGTATGTATTTACAAAAAAGAGTATATAGGTAAGTTTATCGGTTGTCTAGTACCCCATACGACAGGGTACTTAATAGTAGCTTAATTTGGGACTAGATGGCTCTGTGTGGCCTAGTGAGGCATGTCTTAAATATTAAAAAATAATAGGTCAAAGTGCGGTGATTGTGTCAAAATCCTGCATTATGTCCAGCCTGTGTCCAGCAGTGGACTAGATATGGTAGTGGTGATGGTGATGAACAATGAACGTCACATTATATGGAAACAGGCTTGTTTGCGTCAAAAGTCCAAAATAAATGTTAATGCAAGGCTAAAGTAATGCAAGGCTGAAGTTTTTAAGTCTAGTCAAGAGGATTCTTTTTAAAACCAAGTTTCCAAAGTTTTTTCTATAATAATGTTGTATAATTTTACTTTTTACATGCCATACAATGGCGAGACATGTCAATTTAATGTCAAACCTTTTTTCATTAATAATGTTTTAAAATCTTATAATGATATAGATGTCATACAATGGCGAGACATGCCGATTTACCATTATCCATATTATTATACCGTGTCTCTGATAAATGATATCGATAGAAGACTTTCGAGCGGCAAGTCTATACGACACCCAAAGTAAGGGGAGGGATGGTGCTATTATATGAATGTGCCGGCGCTACATAACAACCAACGCCTCTTTGGTCTAGTAGTCTCAATATCAGGCCCTGGGATCGATCCTTGGGTCGAGCAACAAAAAGTTTAGAATTTTTGAACATTGCTCGGGTTTGTGAGCGTCAAGCACCAACCCACCTTTGGAACGCGTGATTTACCTGCATCCATTACTGCTGTGGTAACTTAATTTCAGCGATGGAGGGTTTTTCCCTGCAGTGTGATGATTATAATCTTTAACTTGATTTTTTTATGTTTGACTCTTTAATATTTGATCTATTCCTCTTACTCATGCCAAAGGCTTACTTTCTTAATCTATGAAACTAAAAACAAGTCAGCATTCCTGTCTGGCAGAATCAACACATTAGTGAGATACAGCTACGTTAGTTTTGCATATCGATAATGAAACACCAGATATCTTGAAACACACCCGATAAAACTGTCCGCGTCGAATACAAAAAGTTCTATACGCATTTTCTAACAGTGTCCACGCATAAGATGGACGATTGGACTGTGGTGCAAGTTACAAGAAGCTGTTGCAGGGGATTTTGATATTTGAGGTTAATTTGTATTGGAAAAGGGTTATTTTTGGATTGTGCTTTGATTTTTAACCTTGGTATGATACTAAATTGTCATCTAGTTAGATTTCCCTATCTTTGATATAAGTACCTATACCTCAAAATGTACCTTAGCTAAATTACCAATAATTAATATACTGATCTAAACTTCCATGGTCACTAGATAGTACAGTTAGTTATTACAGTGATCAAGGCCTGTATCTTTTTTTATAAGTTCTGACATGTCGACTGCGAGAAAAGCTAGATCTTTTATCTTTTTGTAAAATCCATCTTTCCGCATTGATATTACTACAGTGATATTATAGATATTATTATAGCTACAGTGCCCAGATGGGTCCATTTAGACTAGGGTCTGGAAAAGAATGGGTGTTTAACTAGTGTTGCCAGGTGTCCCGATTTTCAGGGGTCTGGGGACGCGTCCCGATTTGCGCCTGATCGGGACACTAAATTTTCCGATAAATTAACAAATTTTATAAAAAAATATAGGAGATCAAAAGAAGAACAGAGATTGTTGCTGTGAAGTGTACTTAAATCACTTGACCAATGTCGTGTTTGGCAAATTACATAATTTGACGAAAAGAAGATTTGACGAATTACCAATTCGTCTTATTTCTAATTTGCCGAATTGACGATTTGACCAAGTCAAATTTGAACAAAGTCGTAACACCCGTCAAGGGTATAGCTTTGTTTTGTTCTTTGGCTCTAAGACGCGACCGCTTCGCGATGGTGTTTCACTCAATCAGTAGATCAGTCACTTGTATAAGTTTAAATTCAAAGTTACTAGGAATATTAGTTGCAAAACTCAATAAATAAGTTCATTTAAAAAAAAAAGTTTTTTTTTATTGTCCCGATCTTCAACCTTATTAAGTCCCGATTTGTTTAACTTTCTGCCCCGATTTAAAACAATTTGGACTTGGAACACTAGTTATAACCGTACTTCGGAGACGCTGACTGCAGCCGATGACCTTGAGCAATGAATACGCCCACAAATTTATTCGTCTTTGAATTTCTTTGCAACGCGCCGCAGCTATCACTGTCGATTCCCGTAGGAGTGACAGAGAAAAAGCGCATGGAATAAAAGGGCCTAAGTGCCAAACAACAAAATTCGTTGTGCAATTTAAAATTGCCATTTTATGGAAAATTTAAATCAGCCATTTGCTTAAGCAACATGTAATATACAATATAGCAAAATTTTACTATCATTGTTATACGGACTGCTGCGAAAAATGGTAATTTATGTATTTTCAGAGGCAACTTTGAGATTATTTTCTATCGAGAAAAATTTTTAGAATCGTGTTTTGGAAACAACCACCTGGTCAAAAATATGATCAATTACAACTACATAGAATTTGGCAACAATACGAGCCATAGGTTTAAAGCAAAACAATCTTCATTAAGCTGAATTTGGCTCATGTCAGCGTCTTAAGGCGTTTGTCCCGGCTTCTATCGGAATCATAAATTTAATATTAAATCTATGATCGGAATATTGGCAGACGTAATAACCAATCACGTCAGAGTCATGTAGTTAAGCTACTTAGACAACTCTGTCTCAAGACTTTTCTCAAATAAAAATCTTATTAAAAGAAAAACTTGAGATCATAATTTATTTTTCTTTTCAAGTGACTTATTTAAAGCCTTACTTTTACAGCTTGGACCACAACCAAGACCGCAGGGGTCCTCTAATTTATTTGAAGGCTCTATTACTGGCCCAAGTGCCAACTAGTAAAGCCTTTTTATTTATGCACCACGGTAATACGGCGGTATTTACATATCAAGTTACCGGACTGTTTCGAATGCGTTTTGCCCTTGTAATGGATTTAAGATTACCGTTTCGGTACTATTTCTGCGGTAATGGCTTTTTGATACTGAATTGATGCTTTAGTGTAGGTGTTGGAAGAGTTATCAGATATTTAGTATATAATAAGCTGTGTGGGAATCAAAATCCGACTGGCATCTAAACATGGGTAAGTATATTTTGAAACGTAACATTTAAATTCATTATTAATACATACCTGCTTTAACAAATCGTCATCCTCTGCATGATTTTGCTATAATCGTCACGTCTGGCGGGCGGACTGGTGATCGCAGAGTTAGCAAATGGTGGAGAAAAAACGCTACTGTTCGTCTTTTTCTGGTAATTCTCATTTAATCGCTTCTTCCGACACCTATGGGAAGAGAATGGGTGGTGATTCATTCTTAAAATGTTTATAAAAATACAACTGTGCATTATGGGCTATGACTTTTGTATTTTAGAATAAAATGCGATAAAATTACATTGAGAAATACAAAGATATATTCATCTTCATTGAACAGGTAAGGTTGTTAGAAGTTTTCGTGAATTTTAGACTGTAAGTAAGGTTTAAAGTCTGATGGTCCCTGTTTCTCTACTATTTGGGTGACCACTTAGCATCGATCGCGAACACCTATGTTAGTAGAATTGTTAAGTAAACATGAAATATTTTATAGACTATATAGTATGTAGTACTAGTATTGTCTTTACTTACCCATTGTTGAAGTATTCATTATGTTGTCATGATCAAAGCCACGAAATATAAATCAAAGCAAACGGTATGAGAGTTTATCCTTCGAAAGCTGATAGTGGAATGGCGAAAGAAACGAATGATTCCCGTTTTTATACCAAAGCTTACGTGCGTAATCTATTAATTATTCCGAAATAGGTCATACGTGATAATGAGTCCTGATTATGCAAAAGTCACCTATGGGGCTGCTTTGACGTAAGCCATACTTGAATAAACATTTTATGATGATTAATCTAAATTAAGACCACAAGACTAGGGTATGGAAATTAATAAATTAGAGCACGATCTAATTTTGATGTCTTGTGATAAGGTGACTGAGCATTCTGTCATTTTATTATTAAAGCTTCTATTGAATATGAATATTCAATAGAAGTATAATATTAGTATAAAAGCTGATGAATCCACATCGGTAATACATTCGAATACATCTCAACAAGTCGGTAGCTGCTTTGGACAATTTCAAGAGAATATCTGAAAATTACATATAATTCTCAAGAAAAACCAGTGTAGGAGATAGTACAGCAAAGACTTAAGCCATGAAGACTCAAGCTCTTATATTCTTAGCCATCGTATGTCTGTCAACTCTAGTATCATCAAAGTCTCCAACCCAAATACTATGTGGCAGGCGATTGGCTAATACATTAGCGAATTTGTGCTATGATGAATCAGCTGAGAAGAGATCTGGACCCAATTCTTTGGACAATAAGTATTGGTGGGCCGCAGGTTTGAGGTCTAGAGGCAAACGGAATGGGGTCGTAGAAGAGTGCTGCGAGAAACCCTGCTCGCTGGATGAACTGTTATCCTATTGTTAAGAGATGGTCTAATCTGTGAAGCTATTGTATTATTGTAGTCCGAATGATGTTATATGTCAAATAAAGGTGATCAACTATTAAAATGTTATGTATTTAACTCGTTTATTTGCTTTCTAAATAACCACAGGGAAGACTGATATCACAGGGAAGAAGCTTAAACTTGTACCTGATTTTCATGTAGGACTACCGCAAGGGACTTACTTTGAAAATTTGGTCATCGTTTTTTTGCAAAGAAAATTACTCACGAAATGTACGAATTATGCCATTAACTTTCGAGTTGGAGCATGATAATTGTCGGTGGCTGTTTTCGTACGTCGGCAATGTATTTTGTAAAAATAAGTTTGAGTATTAGGTACTATGTGTTATGTAGATAGTTTATTTGTTATAAATAAGTGGGTCTACCTACATCTTTTCTGTAGGAAGCCTTTGTGGGTCAGTCACAAATATAGGTCTTATCGCGAAAAAAAAAAAATTTTTTTTTTCTGTTGTCTTATAACCCTAATTTTTCTCATCATTTGGGGTAAAATTTCCAAGTTAGATTTAAATGGGCTCAGCTCTGTGCTATAGGTAGGTATTGAACTAAATCGACTAAGCCCGTAAAATGTTTAAAAAAAATAATTGTTTTTTTTTATACTTAACTTTGTTTTTTTGTCATCAAAGGCGATATCGATTAAAGTATCACAAGTCACTGAACGTCAGATACGTCTGTTGACGGTCTCGCGCTCTCTCTTTAATTGAGTTTTTTCTTCGGATGTTGGCAGCCAAATTAATTTCCGCTGCGGAGGACAGAAGGGCCCTTCTTAGCTCAAAGGAGGGCGACGTTTTTGTAAGCGAAATTTTAGCGCGATTCATAATGAATGTGTTAACGATAAAATGTTTACATTTCGGGAATGTCTATTTCCAAAGGTACAATTATTTCGTAAATATCTACCCAAGAAATTCTACCTAGCCCGACGGTACTTATACTTACACATATGAATTGCTGGATACAGAACTCTCTAAAGAAATATGTTCCATAATCTCTACGCTTCAGTAAAATCAGTAAAATCAGTTTTATTTCTGCAAATCGACCCCAGGAGGCGCTTTTACACGTCCCAATATTTAAACCTACCACTGCTTCGGGACAAATGTGGGCTAGTGCCGAGAAGAAACAGCGCAAGAAACTCGGTCATTATTGTCAGCCTCTTTTTAAATAAATATGTTTACTTAAGATATATGCCAGTGCGAGCTAGGACAATTTAAACTCATATGTTCCTATAATTTATATTATAATCATTAATAGTACATATAATAGCCCTTTTTCATTAATAACTTTGATATATGATGTGAGTTTATGTACAGAAAGTTCTGCAATTGATAGTGATAATTCGATGACAATACGAATACAATTTCCCATAAACGAATTACCCTCTTTTCGCAGTCTGAATCCTGAAACGGCAAGTTTATCTTTATTTCGGTTATTGAAATTGTGTACGTCACTATTTTTGACAAATAACTCAAGGTTTTATACGGACGTAAATAATGTTTTCGAAAACGTATTGAGAAGCAACTGTAAGTATGTTGATCTCTTTGAATATCTCTCTTAGCTTGGCAGGTGGGTAGGTTGTGAGGAGACGCTACTGCCCGTATTTTTCTTGCGGTACTTGTTTAGACTTCAAACGAAACTCCAAGGGTGTTATCTAATTAGGGTCTTGCTTTTTCCAAATGATGATTTTAGATTAAAGAGTTTAGGTTTTAATCCCCTTGGCGAATGTTAAGGAAACGCGACATAAATGACCATATTTTATTTCGTAGTTTTTGTTTATCCATCATTGCTGTGGTAACTTGAATTCAATGATGGTGGCCTTTTCCCTGCAGTAGGATAATTATAGGCTGTTACTTTTTACTACAGCTGTGAGGGACCGCAGACCTTTGTATCTCTGTGTGTAACGATGGACCGAGTTGTAGAGATCCCTAGGGAAGGCCTTTCCAGCAGTTCCAGCAGTGTTTAGCTCACTGATGATGTTCAGCCAACGGCAGGTCAACCTACCCAAAAATTTAAAGATCATTGAATTGATTTTCAACTTTAAGTCCAACAGGTAGAGACCAGTATAAATTGAGTAAATTTGACGTTTTGTAGTAGGTTGACGTGCTGATGTCTGTAAATTTTTTGTCTGGGTATGTTGCCGTGCAAATCATACCAGCCAGATATTCAGACGTATGTAGAATCGATATCTCAAAGGTGTTTAATGAACCGACGAAAATAAGCGCAATAAATTGTCTTGCGGACCGACGCGAGCTCGTTTTAATTGCAGACATTATATCACTACTTGGGTGGTTATAATAAAAAAATATTTTAGGGTTACTCAGGTACTATTTAAACTGTACTTTAGCAATTTATATGAAAAATTCTTTAATAAACTTAAATTTTCCATAGAAAGTTTGTACTAACAAACAAAAGTTTGTCACCTGTTGATCAATTATTTAGCATCAAGAAATTTTATGTGGTAAAAATAATCTTATCCTCTTCAATATTATAAATGCGGAAGATACTCTATCTGTCTAAACATGCGGGCAGATTTGCGAGCTAGAAATATTATAATCCAGTCTAATATATCTAATTTTAAAATTGTGTCAAAGTGTTTGTGACAAAGGTTCCAAGCGTATTAAGTCACGGGCAAGAGTTACTGTAAATCCAATGAAATCTTATATTGCTAATTTAAAAATAAATAAATGTTAAATGTGGACAACATCACATATTGTTCTGATCCCAATTTGAATAACTATTTAAAGAACTCGTATTTTGGAAACCAGAAACAACGAAGGTACCACAAACACCCAGACCCGAGAAAATGTAGAAAACACTTTTTTCTACATTGACCCGTCCGGGAATCGAACCCGGGACCTCGGAGCAGGCGACACCTTGAAAACCGGTGCGTACGCCACTCCGCCACGGAGGTTGTCAAAATTTTGGAATCTAATTTGTATTCCTACAAATCATTACCTAAATATACATTTATTGATGGTGAAACATATTTTCATGTAATATATAAAATTATCGTGTCACATTGTTTGTTACTAACTTCACTTTGAACTGCTCCGAAAAGGAGAGACCGTTTCTTATGCTTTTTGATGTGTATAAAGGTCGTAAACTATTCTACATCCCGAATACAAAAATACAAAAATTTACGTTTCCAGTAGAATAATATCAGATCCCACGCTTACGAATCTATACATACTGTTAGTCTTATTATAAAAGTACTTAATTCCCGCGGAACCATCTGAACTTAAAACAAATATGTTTAAACTCAATTCGTTTTTATGTTCCGTTTATTTTGAGGAACGCAATCAATACGCCGAGCGGGACTGATTTTTATTCGCATGTTTATTTATTGTTTTCGAAACAAAAATGATGGAACAAATGCAAGAATACCAATCACAGGTTTATTAAAACCAGAGCAATACTAAAAAGTTCCTTAAACTACCTACTTACTCGCAAGCTGTGACTATTACATTTAAATTTTATCTAGTCTTGGTTAGTACTACCTGGAATGTATAATCTTGGTGCCAAATATGTTTCTTTCTTTATTTCTTTCTTGAAAATAAAGAAAGAAACATATTTAAAAACGAACCCCGCTGAAAATCAGCGTCGTGGTAAGCCTTTAGCTGTCACGACTAATGCTGAGCGGGAACCTTTTTAACACTTATTTTGTGGTTTTTGTTGTGTCAAATAAATATTCCTCTCTTTTTTTCTTTCTTTTAAGCCACTCTTGTAAGGGGCTGTCTATTAGGCCGACGATGAACGAGAAACGAGTAGTGTAAGAACATTATTCCTTCTCTTATATGTATAGAATATGATGATGACAACAATTATTCATATAATCTAGGAGACAGTTTAGTAAATCAAAATCTAGTCTATGTGAGAGACTGGTCTCTGTACTAGGAGGCCTGTATGACAGACTACCAGTCTCTCCACATCCGAACCAAAAGGTACGATGTCTTTTTGATCAATTGTTAGCACTATTAACATAAAACATATTGTCATGACTTTTTTAACCAGCGTGTGGAGTCCCAAACAAAACACTAAAGCGAACCTCTTCTTTTCGTTTGACTTTCTTTCGTCTCCTTGAGCTATAAAACGCACCGATGTTATTGCAAATCGAACACATTCAAAAACAAATAAACAAAAGACCCCTTACAATGTGTCAGCTGACCTTCTTGCTTCAATTAAGTATATTTGTATTATATACTTTGATTTTCAGAAATGTAAATACTATAATGCGTAGCTTTATAACCATCTAACTTTCACCTTTAATTGCATCGAAAACGGTTCAGGCGTTTTTAAAAAAACTAAAAAATTGTTAGTATGGAAAAATGACTTTTCTCGATTTCGTCCATACAAAACGGCAATTTCATACTTTAACCCCTAATATTACGATAACATGTAGTGATTTATCATATACATCAACAACTTTTCTTTCTCTATGTAGCCAAATGTTAGAAGAACATTACGTTGCAAAATGATTTGACATTATTGGTTATGTTATGGGTTAATGTTTTTACATCGAAGAAACAAAAAAAGTTTTGAATTATTTAAACACAATTTATTCAAACACAATAGAAGACCCAACCATTTCTCTAGCAGTAAGTGAGAAGCTCATCAAGAGAACATGGCTTCTCGCAGCATTCTGACACCACTCCTCCTCTCTTCGCTTTCGTGACTAGTGCTTCAGCTTTCGTGGCATCTAACCAGGACAAGTCAAAACCCTCGTAGCCATCAGGAGAAAGATCAGCAGACCGCTTACTGATTGTCTCGTAAGGGCAAAAGTGTGCTAAAGCGTTCGCCAATTTCCTTCCACAGAAGACTTGAGAAGATAAAGCTGTTGTTAGGTAAACAGCAAGGAAGATAACGAGGATTTGGTGGTGGCTCTTCATGGTTCTATGAGTGTATTATTTGTCTTGATGAACTAAATCGTAGTGTGATCATATGAACGACCCCTGTTCTTTTTATACTAATTTAAGGGTTTATTTTGGAATCCAAAATTATTTTGAGTAGGACGAAGAAATGCTAATCTGACCTCATTAATATAATAAACCCATCCAACTGGAAGATTCACATGTGATTCAAACTACATAAGACGTTTATGACGTCATTACAGCTTGGGGTCGAAATTAGAATATTCATTAAGATTAACAGTATAAAAGGGATCATTTCTGATTGAGGATACAGTTTGATTCGAGTCCTTTGCAGCGACACAACAGAAGCCATGAACATCCAAGTATTGCTTATACTGGTCTTAGTTGGCTGGATGGCTGTGGTATCAGCAAAGACTTCAGGGCGGTATTTCTGTGGGAGGGTTCTCGCTGACACCTTAGCTCACTTATGTCCAGCTATGGACAAGCGGAGTGGGCAGAACAGTATCGAGGACTTAGAATACGGGTGGTCGTGGTTGGCGCCGAGGGGGAGGGCGTTGGAGGGGCGCAGGAAGAGGAATGGGGTGGTCTCCGAATGCTGCGAGCAGGCCTGTACTATCGATGAGTTGCTGTCATACTGCTAGAGTGTAATTGTCTTTGATATGGAATAAACTTTAAAATTGATGATTTATTTTTTCAAGAAAACGTTCTTGATTTGAATAGTAGTTCTGTTTTTTAATGTTTACTTTCGACGAACAATTTTTATTGGTTGTTAATTATTGATAACGATGTTTTTTTAACCGACTTCTAAAAGAAGGAGGAGGTTCTTAAATCGACTGTATTTTTTTAATGTTTTTTACCTCAGAACTTTCGACTGGTTAAACGGATTTTGAAAATTATTTTTTTGTTTGAAAACTGGAGCTTCCCGTGTGGTCCCATTTTAACGAAGTCATGATCTGATGGTGGAATCCGGGGAAATCGAGGGAAACTCTCAAATTTTATAAGCACGTATGACGTTTTCGCATATCTTTCTTAAGGTTATTCAGTGTTTGCGTCTGGTAATCTTCATTTTATGTTGATGAGCTGATGATGGAAGGTACAACTCCTTAACGGTTAGGAGTAGGAGGATTATTCTAGGCGCGTATAGTCAGATAGTTATCTCTTTCAGGTTATTCACGTGAGCTGATGATGGAAGGTCAAACTCCTAAGCAGTTAGGAGTTGAAGGATGACTCTTCTATAGCGATGAGGGGGGAGTTTCTCAAATATTTCATACATTTTCACCTAGAAGTTGACATCACTATTTTTATGTAGGTACCGTTACCGGCCATCAGAGGATTAATAACTGTGTAATTTGTTTAACACTAAAAAGAGAAAAATAAATTATTTTTAAATAACAAATTGAACCGACTTCAAATATAAAACTCACTAAAAGTACAAAATAACACAAGAACAATGTTTTATTTTAAAACCTATTTACCTACTTACAATATTATTTTAACTTCTAGCAACTAAACAGATTGAAGTCGGTGCCGAACCCAAACAATACAAAAATATTGCTACAAATGAAACAAATCAAATATGGAAATAAAAAAAAAATACTATGTTGACGAACGGCAATCAATTCAGTAGTGATCATACTCCTATTCGATCTGTTTAGTTGTTAGTAACTAGTTAAAATAATATTGTAAGTAGGTAAATAGGTTTTAAAAATAAAACATTGTTCTTGTGTTATTTTGTACTTTTTTAATGAGTTTTTTTTTAAGTCGGTTCAATTTTATATTCAAAAATAATTTTATTTTTAAAAGCATCTTGTGGATTAGTAAGGTGGTTTCCTTTTAAATTTTATAAGTAAACTACTGGTGCAGAACTAAAGTTGAATGCATACAAAACATTGAAGTAAAACTTATTCTAAAAAAAAATGTTTTTCATATTAATGCAAAACAATCACGCTTCAATTACGAAGTTACTTAACTTACGTAGTCTTTAATAATGAAGCTACTGTTACACATGCTCTAAAATAGCATGCTAAAAAGCGTGCTTTTAAGTATGCTCAATACGAGCATGCTTATGATAAGTTTACATTTGCTAGCAATAGGCATGCTAGTTTTAAGTATGCTCCTGAATAAGCATGCTCAAAGCAAACATTCCAAATACACATGCTATTTTATATTATACTTTCTCGCTTTCTGTCAGTTCAAACAAAGTCATGGTCTCAGGGACAGTCATCAGCTATCCGTATGGAGCTGAATAAGTTTATCCTTTTGCTGGCGATGCGATGGATCCAGAAGCTTATGTCAGCTCGGCAAAAAATGAAAAGGAAGAGAAAGATTTAGGTCCGTCATTGGATATCTAGAAGACAGGACTTTGGAGCAAGTGCTAAAAGCGTAACAGCAAGTAATTTTGCATGAAATTGTGCACGCGCACCTGTTGCGAACGACTGATCGATACTATCAAGCATGCTCAATAAGCAAACCTGTTTAGGCGCGCTTAAAGCACGCTCCCTTCCACCCGCGCCGCAAGTAGCATGCTCAAAAATTGCACGCCTGTTGATTTTTAAGCAAACTCGAAATAAGCATGCTAATTTTGAGCAACATTCCGACACACATGCTACTAAGTAGCAACTGCTCAAAAGAAGCATGCTTTCATGCTTGAAGTGAGCATATGTAACAGTACCTTAATATTCGGTAGGCATGCGTCCGATATATCAAAACGAATCCAAAATCCGATTTCAAACACAAATCCATTCGAATCGATTTCTCAACAAGAAAATCCGATCTCAGAAATCTAACCGAACCAAACGCTAGCGAGATATAATACCACTAAACGTACTGTGTGTGCGTATCCAAAACGTAAATCGGATTTATAATTCGCACTATCTTTTTTACTCCGCTATGTTGCCATTGGTTAGGAAAGAGACAAAGCGAATTTTACTGATGCTCGAAATCGAAATTGTGAAGAAATTCGCTTTGTCTCTTTCTAACCAATTGTAACGAAGCGGAGTAAAAAAGATGGCGCGAATTATAAAAATATAATATAATAACTAAAATAAATAAGTCCCTTTAGGCAAGGATCCGAAGATACTGGCAGCGTTCCCCCTTTGTATAGCTAAACTAATTCTTTGTCCGAGGTAGCTGCCAGCTCCTCTGCCAGTTATGTTTTTTGAGATTCTAATATGCACCCCATTTCAGCCAATCTGTCGAGCCGTTTTAGGGTGAAAGAGTATCAAATATCCATAAATTGGTCATCCAAAGGTTGTCTGGTAGAGATCGCTTAAAGCTAAAAGACCGTCTAATTGTACATTATATTTGGTTTGCAATATAAAGTCTTTTTGTATGTAATGTATGTAACAAAGTGTTACATCCATTCATCTTTACAAACTTTCTCGTTTATAATAATTATAAGTAGGATTAGGCATTTTAATACGCTATAATATCTGTAATCTTAAAAGAATGAGGTAAAAACCCCCACAATGTAATATATTATTTATGATGTCTTGTTTTTCTGTCACTCCTCCACCCCCTCCACTTAACAAACATAATATCATTGACGACCATTTGGATCAGCGGTAGTTAACGCTGCTTCTGAGCCCATGGGTCGCGGGTTCGATCCCCGCACAGTACAAATATTTGTGTGCATGAACATGTCTGTTTGTACTGGTCTGGGTGTTTTCTATGTATTATAAGTATGTATTTACAAAAAAAAAAAAGTATAATAAGTAAGTTTATCTTTTGTCTAGTACCCCATACGACAGGGTACTTAATAGTACCTTAATTTGGGACTAGATGGCTCTGTGTGGGCCAGTGTGGCATGTCTTAAATATTTATTTATTATTATTATTATTATTTATGATGCCATTTATATTTAAAATATCTCATTATACCGATAAAACATTAATTGAATTGCATAATTGATTAGTTGTAAAAAATAATTCTGAAAACCGGAACAGTTCTGAAATTTCTCAGAGCGATCGTTAATATAGTTATAATGAGAACTGTTTTCATTCTACTCAGTAGTCTATAAGGTTTCTGGAAATCGTTTTATAGTTAGAACTAGAGCTCCAGCGTGGGAAGATATATCGCTTCGGATCCGGATTATATCGTACTACTTGAAGATAATTTATATTGTTTGCTTTAGTATAGTATCTGTTGTTATATGTATATTATACAGAATGAAATTTTAATATACCCAATTAGGAAAATATTCATTTCTTACATAAACTTCCACCCTGTTTTGGACCTTTTTGAGGGATGATTTTATGCACACAATTTATTTTATTAGTTAATATTGTAAACATCTTTCAGTCTTGCTCATTTCTGCTCTCAGCAGAGAATATTCTTATATTTACATTACGTGGACAGTGTTGTTGGTCTTAGAATTAGTAACATTTATTAAGTATGACTCTAAATTAAGAATCATTGTAAGACTGTTTGTTGTCCTAAATAAATGAAAAAAAAAAAAAAAAAGAAACAGCGCAAGAAACTCGGTCACTATTGTCAGCCTCTTTTTAAATAAATATGTTTACATAAGATATATCTATGCCAGTGCGAGCTGGGGCAATTAAAAGCCACACGTTCCTATCATTTATATAATCATTAATAGTATAATAGCCCTTTTTCATTAAAATTACTTTGATATATGATTTGAGTTTATGTACTGGGAGTTCAGCAATTGACAGTGGTAATTTATTGAAAATACGAATACAATTTCCCATGAACGAATTACCCACTTTTCGCAGTCTGAATCCTGGAACGGCAAGTTGCTCTTTATTTCGGGTATCGAAATTGTGTACGTCACTATTTTTGACAATTAACTCTAGGTTCTTACGGACGTACATAATGTTTTCGAAAATGTATTGAGATGCAACTGTAAGTATGTAGATCTCTTTGAATAGCTCTCTTAGAGAGTCACGGGGTCGAAGGCCATAAATAGCCCGCACAGCACGTTTTTGCAGTATTAAAATAGACTCAATAGCTTAGAGACAAAAGCTTTACTCCCCAATGAAATGCTCATAATATAAGTGGTTATAAGTATCAGCCTTGATCTTGTTTCTAAATACAGAACAACACTAACCCTTAAGCACACATGTTAACACTTCTATTGCGAATTTATTGATACACATCCATTCATCATCATCTCTATCACCACTACATCACACTCATCATCATACACGCTAGTCAAAGGCTATGCAGTATCAGTATATAAACTTGAAAAATTATGTCTAAGGCGGGACTCGAACCCGCATCTCCTCAGCGGCATGCGAGGAGATGCGGGTTCGAGTCCAGCCTGAGACATAACTTTTCATGTTTATATACTGATACTGCATAGCCTTTGACTCAGTTATATACTGTTATATACTGATACTGCATAGCCTTTGACCTCAGCGGCATGCGAGGAGATGCGGGTTCGAGTCCCGCCTGAGACATAATTTTTCAAGTTTATATACTGATATTATAATTGCAATTTAATTGCTAAAATATCAAATAAAGCCTCTATGCAGGTTTTTGCCGTAATCGCCACGCTCGGCAAGCGGATTGGCTAATGGTGAAGAGAAGTCTGCTGCATCTTCTTCTGGTAGTACGTCGGTTCATATACACCGTGCATTTTGAACCACCTGATAAACGAAGCCCGCGTTGTAACCATAAGGTAAGACATCTTGGCAGTGTTTTTATCAAAACAATAACATAAAAAAATATAAAATGTTGATTCAGCTATTCATACTGAAACACGCTGTGAAGTACGCGGACTTATCCGTGTAAGGACCATTCATCCAGGACCCGAAGCATATTAATACGGCCGTGCGCGTCGCGGCATGATTCAAAATGAATATTTGTTTTTGACGTGACAACGTCTTAAATTAGGTTGCGGCTGGGAGTCACTTATGAAAAAGTGTAACGCTCGGTAACGTTACGATGAGTCACCGAACGAGAGAGAGGCCCGCCGAATGCCTTGCGTCTCTCTCCCACTCAACTATGATCGGTCTGCCGCGCGCGCAGCACTAGAGAATTAGGCGCATTTTAAAATTTGTGCAATTCTTATTTTCATTCAATTCCTTGTTCCTATTGTGCAATTTAATTATATTCATATCAATAAATATTCTACCGAGAAAAAGACGTTGTCACGTAAAATCTTCGCCCGTAAAACCGACTTTACAGGCAACCATTTTTTTACAGTTTTCTATGACTATTTTAATTAATAAAAAAAATAAAAATATCACTGCCAAGATGTTATACATAATGGTTTCGTATTTCAGGTGGTCAAAAATGCACGGAGAATATTCCGAAAATTGTAGTGATACATGCCAAGGATTAAACTCACTACCTATGGGTGTGCCACTTTGTCCAATTATTTTGTAAAATATTTTGACTACCACCGTGGCGGAGTGGCGTACACGTACACCGGTTTTAAAGGTGTCGCCTGCTCCGAGCTCCCGGGTTCGATTCCCGGACGAGTCAATGTAGAAAAAAATGTGTATTTCTACATTTTCTCGGGTCTGGGTGTTTCTGGTACCTTCGTTGTCACTGGTTTCCAAAATACGAATGCTTTAAATAGTTATTCAAATTGGGGTCAGAACAATGTATATGTATGTGATGTTAATTATTTATTAATTAATTAACAAATTATTAATTAACAAACTATTTATTTATTAATTAACAAACTCTATTATGTTACCCCTAAGTTAGTGCTTTACTAGCTAAAGCCTAGTTGACAATAAATTGAAAACAAAAATGATTACATAGGACATATTTTATTAGTTTTTCTAACACACATAATTATGAAGTAGAATAGAATAGTACAGTTTCAAGATTAGATTCATATTCATATTATATTTACATAAGTGAAAAACAGTTACATGAATTACTAGTCTTAAAACTATGGGCTCAAATTAGGCTAAACTTAAGTCTATGGGCTCATTTTACGCTAAACTTAAAACTAAAAAGCGTCTTAATATGTGTATACATGGACTAGATAACTTAGGAATGTGAAAGGGACTTTAATTATTTTAGCTCGTAATAAGCATTTCCGGAATACATCAGCAATAGTTTAGCAGTAGGACAGAAGTTCGTCGGGGGTGCAAGGTTTCTCACAGCATTCGGTTACCACTCCAGGGCTGCCCCTCTTCCCTTTCATCGCTTTAGCCTTAGCGCCAATGACCCACGGCCATTCCGACTCTTGAATGTAGTCCTCGATGACGTCCATGCCAGACCTCTTGCCAATGTTGTAGGTGGGGCACAAGTTGGCCAAAGCATTGGAGAGTCTTCTGCCGCAGAACACCTGGGCAGGGCTCACGCCTGCAGTCAGCCACACAGAGCTGAGTAACACCAGCAGAAGTACTATAGGCCACTTCATCTTGGAATCGCTCTTCAGGTAGCCTACACGTGTGAAGTGTAGGACATGAGTGTGGGGAGCACATGATTAAATCACCTTATATACAGGATTTCCTATCAATATTCATGATTTGCGGGATAGATTTAGAATAATTCGGTGTTTTGACGTCAGACTATGATAAAATTATTGCCAGGTCACATGGAGTCTACACTTGAATGAGCATTTGTCTTGAGACGATATGACAGACGCCCGTGTCCAACCCACGCGTTCAATGAATCGGGAAAAGTGATTATTGAATATTAATTAAGTTTCAGTATAAAACGTGTCTAGATTTCGGGATATGGCACATTCTGATTTTAATCTTCTATTCGACATTTACTTCGTACCAATCCCGATAAAGATGAAATTCTTTGTGTTCCTGTTTGCTGTTGTCAGCATTTCGTTCGTTTCAAGCAAGTCATCATCTCAAATATACTGTGGTAGGAGGCTAGCTGACACTCTTGCCTACCTGTGTGCCGAAGATTCCATGGACAAAAGATCAAATGTGGGTACCGAGGACTTGGACTACTGGTTCTGGCATGACGCTCCGAGGGTGTCTTTGGGAGGGTCCAGAAGGAAAAGAGGAGTGGTCACCGAGTGCTGCGAGAAGCCTTGTTCGTTGAACGAACTGCTTTCGTATTGTTGAATTGAAATGTAAAGGATAATTCTGTTATAATGATTGTAATGATGTAAATAAATGCCAATTTAAGTAACTTTGAATTTTTGAAGTTTTCTTTACTGAAATGTTAAAAAAATACGAACTGATTGAACAATTACTTTCTAAGGATCTACGGAGGTCAGTGTGAAGGTCTTTTTTTTGGATACTCTTGATTCCAGCCGTGGGCTGGTTTGATCACTTGATTACATCAGTCTACTCCTAGACATGGCTAACTATAATTGGTAGACTTTCATATCGCCACGTTTGGCATGCGGATTAGCGGTCGCAGTTGGTCCAATGTGGCAACAAGAAGGCGCTCTGCTGTTCTCTCTCTGGCAGTAGGTACTCATTTTGTTACTTCTTACGTCAACCATAGGCTTATGTGTCGGAAGTTACATGATAAAGAGTTAGACAAGTGTTAGTCGACATTAACACCCCGTTGGTCTAGTGGTTTAAATACCGGGACAAGATCACGGGGTCCCAGGTTCGAATCCCGGGTCGGGCAACAAAAAGTTTCGAATTTTCGAACGTTTCTCGGGTTTGTGATCACCAACCCGCATTTGGCAAGCGTGGTGATTACGCCAGTACACCCATCATTACTGTGGTAACTTGAATTCAATGATGGAGGCCTTTTCCCTGCAGTGGGATGATTATAGGCTGTTACCACTACTACTACTAGTCGACATTCGTTCGAAGACCAAACATCACCAGCCTCTCAGGTTGGTAAAATCAGTTTTATTTCTGCAAAAAGGCCCCTGGAGGCGCTTTTGCACGTCCCAATATTAACCTACCACAGCTTCGGGACAAATGTTGGCTAGTGCCGAGAAGAAGCAGCGCAAGGGTCTCGGCCACTATTGGAACCCTCTTTTAAAAAAAATTGTAACGTAAAATATTCCAGTGCGGGCTAGGACAATTTAAAGCCACACATTCCTATCATTTATATTTATATTTTTAATATCATTTATTTGGAACCCAAAAAATACACAAAACTTAGATATAAATTATTTCTAGGTCTTTATTTGGTTTAAAGAACTTTATTCTCATAAGAAATACAAGTTTCACTTATGTGATGACCAGAATGAGATTTAAAAATAAAATTAAAACTTAAACTAATTATATTGGCCGCCAGCACCCGCTTCAATATGTAGCTTAAGCTTCTTTTTGAAGACATTCAAGGTTTTACAATTTCTTATATAAGTTGGCAGTGCGTTATAAAGCTTTGCTCCCTCAAACAAAATAGTCTTCCTTCCATAAACAGTACTACTTTTACATAGTACATGATAAAAAAGAGTGTTCCCTGACCCAAAAAATAGTTGAAACTGTATTATAACTTAACTTTTGACAACCTCCGTGGCGGAGTGGCGTACACACCGGTTTTCAAGGTGTCGCCTGCTCCGAGGTCCCGGGTTCGATTCCCGGACGGGTCAATGTAGGAAAAATGCGTTTTTCTACATTTTCTCGGGTCTGGGTGTTTGTGGTACCTTCGTTGTTTCTGGTTTCCAAAATACGAATGCTTTAAATAGTTATTCAAATTGGGATCAGAACAATGTATGTGATGTTCCACATTTATTTATTTATTTATTTATTATAATATATTAATAGTATAATAGCCCTTTTTCATTAAAATTACTTTGATATATGATTTGAGTATATGGTTCAGCAAGTTCAGTTCAGTTTGATTACGTTGCGTATCGTACCTACCTATCTCTGATTTACTAACACATAGCACACATTTTGACGACCTCCAATGGTAGAGCTAGAGTGGCGTGAATATAGGTTTTTAAGGTATCGCTTGTGCCGAGGTCCCGGGTTCGATTCAAGAACGGGTCGGATTAGAAAAAAAGAATTTTATTATGGATTCGATGTCCGGACTGGTCAGTATTGAAAAAAAGGTAATTTACTTTTTTTCTCAAGTCTAGATGTTTGTGGTATTTTCGTATGATTTCACAAAAAAGTGCATTAAATTTTTTTCTTTAAATTTATTTATATCCAGTTGTACAATTAGTTACATTTGTATCATCAGTTAGTTACATACTTTGGGATCAGTATAATATATAGGTATCTAAAGCAAATACCATTTCTTGAGTATTTTTCACTGTTCTGGGTGGGACAGTCAAATTACACAAGCAATTTAGTTGCTTAAAACATTTTTATGACATTTATTCAAAGCACTTTCATAAAATAAACCACCATACAAGAATCCTCATGCATTGCAGATCCGTGTAAATGACAACATTAACACGTGTTTTGATTAAAATTCAAACGGTGTCCATCCTTAATCAGTTTCTCACATTATCACTCTCGACTTATCTCGTTTACAGCTTGTTCGAGGCTTTCCCAATCGTCTGGACATGTTTTTATAACCCTAAATTACCGCCTTTGCCCTCCCGAAGCGCCTCATTATGTCTACTGTAAATATTTCCAAATTGGGCATCTCGTACGCAGCTCGTAAAGGTATGGTTGGACTGATTATACTCGTAATAATTGCTATGAGACGTTCGGTTGGAATGTTAGGAAAAAGGTTTTTGTGTGATTATTGAAGGGTTTTAGTTTCGGAGACATTTTTTGATTTATATACACAACAGAATATTGTTTACACACACACACACACACACACACACACGCACAAACAACAAAAACGCACAAACGCGCGCAAGCACAAATACGGTAAAAATAAATTGTTATCAATTTTTAAGGATCTATTCCTTTCTAATACGAAAAACGAATACCAATGGGATTTGTATATTTTCGTAATAAATTTTACATTCCGGACGAATACCATGAGTCCCAAAATACGATAATGAAATTTAAAATTTGGTATTCGTTCGGAATAGTAAATTAATTACGACAATATAACTACAAATCTCATTGATATTAGTTTTTGGTAACTATTTGAAATGAATAGTTTTTTTAAGTTAATCAAATTAGTCTGGTTTATATTAAGATTTTAACTAAACAGCTGAAAAAAAAACCTATCTTTGAGTCCTAGATATTATGTTCGCCATAACTAAAGATATGAAGTAACCTAACTAGGTATGTACCTTCAGATAGTTGAAGTAAGACAGACTAGAAAGCAAGTATTGCGTGTTCCCCGTTCCTTTTAGCATTAACTACAAATAAATACTTACAATACGCATTCATTGCGATAATAAAATGTAAAAACTCGATGGGCAGCGCCATAATTTCTGTTTATGGGCCCCGTAAACATTGGTAAAGAGCCGTAAACAGCCAGAGACACGCTTGTTAACTCGCCGTTAATAAATGGGTTTTAATGAACGAGATATGATAAGTACTAGGTATTTACACCGGCGAAATGCATAGGAGACGTTTATACATCTTTTGTGCAAATAAACGATTGATTGATTGATTGTGTAGTAAGTTTTTAAGGAGTGGAAAAACTAATCCATTACTTGATAGGAATTATTAAATGTTTTACACATTTTATAAGAAAGATAAAAACGGTACAGTCTATTAAAAGCTTCTTAACGAAATAAAACATTTTGTCAGAAATCGCGAATCGTCAATAATGTTTAGTCGGTGCATAACGAGTTTTAGGGTGATGGGATATTCTACCTCCTAGTAATCCACCCTGGGCAACGGTATCTTTGGTTTTCTAAACAATGATGACGGCTAACAGATCCCTCTGCGGTGCTAGGCTTCGTAAAAGGCCGCCTGGATACTACCACCCTCCTGTCGGAGTCCAGCGCCAAACAGTTTTTCTGTGTTCCGCTGGTGTGTGGGAGAACCAGTGCTACCTTCTGGGTAAGCTCGCTTAATCTTAGGCTTCTTCTTAACCGTAGAGTTAGGTATGTAGACAAGAGCAAGACCATTGATTTAGAAAAAAATGATGGTTGCCGGTGAATTGTTTGGTACTGACTCAAAGTTGGTGATTTTTTGTTGGTTCTATAATTTGTGAATTATTTAATTTAATTTAGGTTTGTAGACAACCTGCAACCCTAAAGTATTTAAGGATCGAATTTAAAAGATTTTTAAATATTTAATCTACTACTCAGACAGAACCATTTAATATTTATTGCTGAAAAGCTACATAAAGAATACCTTTTACTAAAGTCAATCAATAAATAAAATAAATAAATAAACGTGGACAACATCACATACATTAATTACGTAAATCTACCTACTTATACGAATATCGCTGACTCCTAAACCTCTAAGGAGGACACAACCGAATATTGCAAGATGACGAAATCGCTGATGCAACTCTCGTGCAAATTCAACGTGACCACGCCATCGCGCCACCAACCCCGAGATCATCATCATCGCCGCCACTTCGTATCCAACCTCGATCGGGTCAATTTGTAACTAGTTGTAATTTAATTATTAATAAATTAGTTTAAAAAATTAATTTCGGTTTTTTTCGAACCTCCTGCCGTCGCTTCTATATTTGGCGCAGTCGGTAGGATTCTCGCGGTCGGTTTCGCGCTTCATCACGAAGATTTCCGTCATAACGAGCCGCCCGTGTGGCTATCAAGTCGCGTTCGAGAATCCAGAACCAGAAGCCAGCCAGCTAGAGGGTATCCAGACATCGATACACAAGAAAAGCCGAAATATGTTCATGTAAGTGCACTTGAATCATTCTCGTGTTTCCTATCCTATCCTATCTTTAGTCCCTAATTTTAGTCACAATTTTTCATCCAAGAAATTCTGGTTCCCGTGGGTCTGCATCTAGCAGGCAACGCAGGTAACATTTGCTAGACTTAAATAGGTTATTTAGTTTATCAGAAGAAATGGAAATTGATCCCGATAGTATTTACAAGGCCTTACGCCTTGTTCCCGATTTTGACGGGAACCCCAACGTCTTAACTAGATTTATTAATATTTGTGATAGGTTATGTTCAGACTATTTGCGAGATGATCCCAATAGTCAACTTAATAATTTGTGTCTCCTAAACGGCATCCTGAACAAAATCACGGGACCCGCCGCTACCATTATTAACTCAAATGGCATCCCAGATAACTGGTTAGGGATTAGAAATGTCTTAGTACATAACTTCGCTGATCAACGGGACGAGACAGCACTCTATAACGACCTCTCCCTAGCTATGCAAGGCAATAGTAGCCCACAAGAATTTTATGACCATTGTCAAACTCTTTTTAGCACGATAATGACCTATGTTACATTACATGAGACACTAGGAACCACTATAGACGCTAAGAGGGTTCTGTATAAAAAGTTGACCATGCAAGCCTTTGTACGAGGTTTAAAGGAACCGCTTGGATCTCGTATAAGGTCTATGAGGCCAGACAGTATAGAAAAAGCTTTAGAGTATGTGCAAGAAGAATTAAATATTCAATATCTTCAGCAACGTAACGAAAGTATGCCTAGACACCAACTAGCCCATCGCACACCAGTTGCCTTACCTATAGCCTCCTCAATGCCTAAATTTAATAACTTTAATACTATATCTAATTTTAATAATCAGGCAGCGCCGAGATATAATCCGCCGCCGCCTCCGCTCCGCTTATCAGTGCAACCGCAACCTTTTAAATTTAACTCGCCTAGTATCGCACAGTCTCAACAGCCGCGTATGACCCGCACACAGCAAATGTTTAGTGCACCACCAGCGCAATATAATGCCCAAAGTAACATGTTCAGGTTACCACCTAGGCGTCAGCCTCAGTACCAGCCGCCTCCTAAACCTATGAGCGGAGTACAGCAATTTACACCCAGACCTTTGCCACCAACTTCATTTGGACACGATTGGCAAAGATTCGGCAATCCCCCACCAAATAATTACTTCAAATCACGCGAAGTCAATTTAAATGAATGCGCATACGACGATCCATACTACTCAGATTACTACTACGACACAGAATATTATAATGACTTAACTGATTGCAATAATTACGACGCATCTTATGACTATGACTATGCCAATAGAGTTCAGTATTACGAGCCCACTGGTCACAATAACGTAGAGTCAAGTAACGAGCCACAAGCATCTAGTTCCACAGAACAGGATTTTCAGATAGCCCGCCCGTCAGACAAGTTAAAATAGAGTTGAATATACAAACGCAACGGCAACTTCCTTACATTCAAATTTTAAACCCGCCGCTTAAGTTATTAATAGACACCGGCGCAAATCAGTCGTTTATTAGTCCCGAATCTGTTGAGAAATATTTCTGTAACTTTCCTTTAGATTACGACCCTTTCGAAGTGACTAACGTTCACGCAACCAGCCGTAATGACTACTCTATAACACTACCGTGCTTTCCCGAACTAAAATCCCAAGATAAGATAAAATTATTTGTGTACCGTTTCCATAATTATTTCGACGGTCTTATAGGCCTAGATCTACTCACTAAATGGGAAGCGAAGATTGATCTTAAAGATCAGACCCTCTCAACCCAGTTTGCTGTCAATCCTATTAAGATGTACAACTCGCTGAACGTCAACCTCTATGAAGACATTATCCCGGCAAACTCTTCAAAAATAGTTCGAATCCCAATTAACGCCCCGGATGGTGACGTCCTCGTCGAAGAGCAAATTATCTGTAATTGCCACATTTCCGATTGCATTACATCCGTTAAAAATAGCCGCGGAATCTTAGAAGTCTATAATCCTACAAGTAACGATATAATATTCTCATTAGACCACCCAGCGCAGGCACAAGTTTTTAATATCGAGTGCATGCGAACTGAGTCCGTGCCTACGTCACGCGCACGCGCCGTCATTTCGCGCCTTAGGACAGATCATATGAACGCCGAGGAAAGAGCTAATATAGAGACTTTATGCTCGCGTTATGCCGACGTATTTTATTTGGAAGGCGAACCACTAACATTTACAAACCAAATTAAACACTGTATTAAAACGACAGATGATGTTCCGATTTATACTAAAAGTTATCGCTATCCTTATGTACATCGACAGGAAGTCCGTGATCAGATAAATAAAATGTTAGACCAGGGAATAATTAGACCTTCCACGTCAGCCTGGAGCTCACCCATATGGGTTGTGCCCAAGAAGGTTGATGCTTCTGGTAAAAAGAAGTGGCGTATAGTTGTGGACTTTCGTAAACTGAATGACAAGACAATAGACGATAAATATCCAATCCCCAATATAACTGACGTCCTTGACAAGCTTGGCAAATGCATGTACTTCACCACACTCGATTTAGCATCTGGATTTTACCAAGTGGAAATGAATGAGAGCGATATACCCAAAACAGCCTTCAATGTGGAGCATGGGCATTACGAATTCTTGCGTATGCCTATGGGTCTTAAGAACTCACCTTCTACGTTCCAAAGAGTGATGGATAACGTCCTCAAAGGCCTACAGAACGAAATTTGCCTGGTATATTTAGACGATATAGTCGTGTTTGGTTCTTCGCTCCAGGAGTCCATAATTAACCTTGAAAAGGTTCTCCAGCGGTTACGTGAATCCAACTTTAAGATTCAGATGGATAAGTCCGAATTCTTAAAGTTAGAAACAAGTTACCTTGGTCATATCATCACCAGAGACGGCATCAAACCGAACCCAGATAAGATTTCTGCAATAGAGCAATATCCCATTCCAGAAACTCCCAAACAGATCAAACAATTTTTAGGTCTTATTGGATACTATCGTAAATTCATTCCCGATTTTGCTCATATCACAAAACCTCTCACTCAATGTTTAAAAAAAGGTAAAAAGATAACGTTAGACTCAAACTACGTACAAGCATTTGAAAAGTGTAAAAAACTCTTGACAAACGACCCTATACTACAATACCCCGACTTTACTCGTGAATTTATCTTGACCACAGACGCATCAAATTTAGCTATTGGGGCCATCCTATCCCAAGGCCCAGTAGGTTCAGATAAACCCATCTCATTCGCATCCCGTACTCTCAACGATAGTGAGATAAATTATAGTACCATTGAGAAAGAGTTGTTAGCCATAGTTTGGGCCACAAAGTATTTCCGACCGTATCTGTTTGGACGTAAGTTTAAAATACTTACCGATCACCGCCCACTTCAGTGGATAATGAATCTCAAAGAACCTAACTCGAGATTAACTAGATGGAGGTTAAAGTTAAGTGAATATGACTTTACTGTTATTTACAAGAAAGGCAAAAGTAACACAAATGCCGACGCCCTGTCTAGAATCGAGATCAATAATGAAGAGATAAGTAGTATAACCGCGAATCCCTCAGAGAAGCCAGCATCTCTATCTAACTCCGACACTCTAACCGCTCACACTAGCCATGAACACCCAATCCTCGAAGTCCCCATTACCGATGAACCTATAAATAGATTCCATCGACAATTGCACATCACTATTGTAGGTGACGTCAAACGACGGCCCGTAATAACAAAGCCATTTGACACCCATACTCGTATTTCGTTGCAAATTAGTGAATCGAATTTAGAATCCGACATTATAAACGCAATTAAAGAATATGTGAATCCCAAAGTTAAAACTGCACTTTTAATAAACCCACCTCTCGCCATGTACTCTGTGATCCCAATCATTCAAGATAAATTTAAGAGCTCATCTATAAATCTCATACTCTCTAAATCTGAAATAGAAAATGTTAAAGAGTATCTCAGGCAACAAGAGATCATTCGTGATTACCACGATGGTAAAACCAACCACAGAGGTATTAATGAGTGTTATCTGGCACTATCTAAACGATACTTTTGGCCTAAAATGAAGGAACAGATATCTAAATTTATAGGTGAATGTTCCATATGTGGACAAGCGAAATACGATAGACATCCAATTCGACAGAGATTTAACGTAGTACCGCCAGCAACAAAACCGTTTGAAACCGTTCACCTCGATTTATTCACAGTTCAGAATGAGAAATACTTAACATTTATAGACGTCTTCTCTAAATACGGACAAGCATATCACCTGAAAGATGGTACAGTAGTCAGTATCCTCCAATCCTTATTACAGTTTAGTTCTCATCATGGCCTTCCGTTTACAATAGTTACCGATAACGGAACTGAATTCACTAATCAATTGTTCGCCGAATTTGTTCGATTACATAAGATAAATCATCACCGAGTTCTAGCCCACTCACCAAATGATAACGGAAACATAGAGCGTTTTCATTCGACTTTGCTCGAACATCTCCGCATATTAAAACTACAGAAAAAAGACGAACCCATAATAAACCTTATGCCATATGCTCTCATAGCTTACAATAGTTCAATACATAGTTTTAATAAGTGTAAGCCCTTCGATTTAATCACAGGACACTTTGACCCTAGAGATCCTATTGATATAGACCCAGTTCCTCACTTATTACAGCAGTACCTTGTCAATCATAAAGAACAGATGAAAACCGTGTATGATTTAATCAATGACACATCCTTAGCAGATAGAACAGCCCTTATAGAGAGTAGGAATAAATCCCGCGAACCAGAAATAGAATATATTCCGGAGCAACAAATTTTTATAAAAAACCCTAAGGCCAGTAGACAGAAAGTAGCCCCAAGATTTACCCAGGACAAAGTTTTAGCCGACTTACCTATCCACATTTATACCTCCAAAAAACGGGGACCAGTAGCTAAGTCTAGACTGAAACGAATTCCTAAACATGCTAAATTGTTGCATAATTCTGCCGATACTGATCCTGACGACAACAGCCCAGGAGATAAGACTTGAAACATTGGATGACGGACCAGGACTTTTACCGTTCAAACTGGGACCAACTAGACTCATAACACACTACCACACCTTTTTACAACGCATTCAGTTAAATGATGTCGAAGATAAAATCTTACAACTTCAGAATCAAATTCAAGCTTACGAGACTAGACTTCCTAACGAAACTTATGCTTTATATGAACTCCAGATTAATTATTTAAATTCTAAATTGAATATAGTATTAGAACAGTTACATAGCTTAGAGCCCAGCCGAACTAAACGAGGCCTTATAGACGGATTAGGATCTGTTATAAAAAGTATATCGGGTAACTTAGATCATTCAGATGCGATTAAATATGATAATGCCATTAAAACACTTCACAATAATGAGAATAAGATTTCATTTGAGTTAAATAATCAGATAAGCTACAGTAAAGATTGGATGACGAAAAACTTTGGTATTCTCTCTAAATTAGTCAAAAATCAGCGTATTATTAACGGAACTTTAATTTTTATAATGAATAAAGAAAGTCAGCATTCTGAGACTTTAACTAAATTTGCAAAGTTTGCTCAGCTACTAGTTATAATTACTGAAAATATAGATGACTTATTAAGTGAGTTAATTACAGTAGAAAATACTTTAGCATTTATTCGTGCATCGAGCACACACCATTCAATGCTAAAGATTAACATCTTAAGTAACATGTTAATTAGATTAAAAAATATATACGGTAGAGATAGCATCTTAGATTTAGAATTACGGGAATTTTATGATCTTATAAAGTCCGCTTATTACTTTATAGATAAAGAAATAGTTTTAATATTCAAATTCCCGATTGTGACTAAAATATCCTATGACCTATATAAACTATCAATAGCACCTAATAAATATCATCAAGCCCTCATACCTACTTATCCTTTCATTGCTACCAACGAGAATGCATTCGTGTACATAGAGGCAGAATGTCCGAAGTTATCTCACGGCTATCTCTGTGAAGAAAACATCAACCATCAGATCCGTACCGTACCTGACTGTATCCAGCATCTCATCTCACAACAATCTCTGGAGAAGACCTGCAAATTTACAAACATCACTCTGAGTAAAGAAGCAATGGAAAAGCTAGACGACCAACACTATGTTATCTCGCTGCCACATCCCACGAAGATTCATCTTATCTGCGGCCGAGAAGACTACACTCAGCTTCAAGGAAGTTACTTTGTCACTATCCCACTCACCTGCCAACTACGCACACCCGAATTCACTATAATCAACGATAGTGACGAGATAAAAGGTCAACCTCTTAAGATAATGAAGATACCGAATATTGAAATGCAAGCCACAGATTCATCCCGCATTGATTTGCACTCAATCAACCTGCAGAGCCTTCACAGCATCCAAGATAAAATAGCGCTCCAAACGCCTGTACAAATCGACACACCGCCTGCCGAGATATTATACCACACTACCATACCATTCTATTGCGTACTATTAAGTGCAACTGTACTCATCTTCGTAGTCTTGCTACGACGCTACGAGATACTTACCTGCAAACGTACCAGTAATCAAGAAAATATGAAGTCCGAAACTCACGAATACGAGAGCCCGGATAAATCTGTAATAGAAAGAGAAAGAAAACCGGGAAGCAGTCATATTACCATACCAGCAACATTTCCTCTCAAAGTTCTCAAATAGTTGCTGATCTGTGGGCGGAGGAATTACGTAAATCTACCTACTTATACGAATATCGCTGACTCCTAAACCTCTAAGGAGGACACAACCGAATATTGCAAGATGACGAAATCGCTGATGCAACTCTCGTGCAAATTCAACGTGACCACGCCATCGCGCCACCAACCCCGAGATCATCATCATCGCCGCCACTTCGTATCCAACCTCGATCGGGTCAATTTGTAACTAGTTGTAATTTAATTATTAATAAATTAGTTTAAAAAATTAATTTCGGTTTTTTTCGAACCTCCTGCCGTCGCTTCTATATTTCATTGTTCTGATCCCAATTTGAATAACTATTTAAAGCACTCGTATTTTGGAAACCAGAAACAACGAAGGTACCACAAACACCCAGACCCGAGAAAATGTAGAAAAACACTTTTTTCTACATCCCGTCCGGGAATCGAACCCGGGACCTCGGAGCAGGCGACACCTTGAAAACCGGTGTGTACGCCACTCCGCCACACAACAAAGAGCACCCAAACATTTAGTGAGTGCTCATTGGGTGAGGACATTTTTTTAATTAGATAAACAGTTGTGGTTACTTAACTTTTCTTTGATAAACATGCAATTAACACATCATTGAACAAAAATTGTAATTTTGTTTATTGATTCCACAAATAACTTACTTGAAAACCACATAATATTATCATACAGACAAGATACTTCTCATATTACAATCATAACGTTTTAAGACGCTTGTAAACGCATACTAAATCCTTGATGAGGAAACAAAGCTATAAAAACGAATGTAATACCGCTTTTAGAACATATGGTACAGTCAACAACGGAGTATTTTAACACGTTATTACTAGCCCACATTAGTCCACTGTTGGACTGTTGTTAACAAGTTTGGCCAGTGGTGAAGAGAATAAATACTATACTAATATTATAAATTGGAAAGTGTGTGTGTCTGTTTGTTTGTCCGTCTTTCACGGCAAAACGGAGCGACGAATTGACGTGATTTTTTAATTGGAGTTAGTTGAAAGGATTGAAAGTGACATAGGCTACTTTTGACTCCCCCACTTCCCTAAAATTGGGGGTATGAGAAGTTTGTATGGAGCATTCCGCAATTTTCAAGGTAGAAAGCTAAAAATTGGTATGCGGACTGTTTGTGACTAACAAAAAAATCGTGCATCATTTTTTAAGCTATTGCATAGCTTCTATCGCGGGCCTTGAGCGTGGAGACCGAATCCAGAGATTCCGTAACGAAAATAACCTAACGCCCCCCACTCCGACCGGCACAGCGGTGATACTTTTTAGTTTTATAATTGCATAAGTTGATAAACAAAAAAAAGACGTGTGGCACTCGGAGACTGCCGCGGTAAAGCTATTGCATAGCTTGCGTGCGTCAAACAGCACCCACCTCGTTAAACAGCACCCCGCTCGTCGAACAGCACCTACCTCGTTAAACAGCACCCCGCTGGTTGAACAGCACCCACCTCGTTAAACAGCACCCCACTCGTCAAACAGCACCCACCTCGTTAAACAGCACCTCGCTCGTCGAACAGCACCCACCTCGTGAAACAGCACCCCACCTCATCAAACAGCACCCCACTCGTCAAACAACACCCAACTTCTCGAACGGCACTTGCCTCGTCGAACGGCACCCACTTAGTTAAACGGCACCCACTTCGTCGAATGGCAAACGCCCCCCGCTTTTCGAACAGCACCCACCTCGTTAATCAGCACCCCGCTCGTCGAACGGCACCCACCTCGTTAAACAGCACCTCGCTCGTCGAACAGCACCCACCTCGTTAAACAGCACCCCATCCGTCAAACAGCACCCACCTCGTAAAACAGCACCCGCTTGTCAAACAGCACCCACCTCGTTAAACAGCACCTCGCTCGTTGAACAGCACTTACCTCGTTAAACAGCTTACCCGCCAAACAGCACCCCTCTCGTCAAACAGCACCCACCTCGAAAAACAGCACCCCTCTCGTCAAACAGCACCCACCTCGTTAAACAGCACCCCACCCGTCAAACGGCATCCACCTCGTCGAACGGCACCCACCTCATCAAACGGCACCCACCTCGTCGAACAGCACCCACCTCATCAAACAGCACCCCACTCGTCAAACAGCACCCAACTTGTCGAACGGCACCTGTCTCGTCGAACGGCACCCACTTCGTCGAACGGCACCCACTTAGTTAAACGGCACCCACTTCGTCGAATGGCAAACGCCTCGTCAAACCGCACGCACCTCGTCGAACAGCCGTATCACCGCTGTGCCGGTCGAAGTGGGGAGCGTGAGGTTTTTTCGTTACGGAATTTCTGGATTCGGTCCCCGCGCTCAAGGCCCGCGATAGAAGCTATGCAATAGCTTAAAAATGCTATGCAATAGCTTTACCGCGGCAGTCTCCGAGTGCCACACGTCTTTTTTTTTTGGAAATCTGCCCCCAATCCCTAAAAAGAGGCGTGAAATTTTATTGTTAAAATGCTAGTAATAATTATAAATAAATAAATGTGGACAACATCACATTCATTGTGCTGATCCCAAAGTGAGAAACTATTATGGAAATCAGAAACAACGAAGGTACCACAAATACCCAGTCTAAAGAGAATCGCACTGCTTTCTTTCTTTCTTTGTTTGTTTTTTTTTTGTATTTACGGTGTTTCCTTATAGATTTCGCCAGTGTCAAGTGTAAGGAAATCGCACTGCTGCCATTGACTGTACTTGTAGTGTTTGTGTGTTGACGGTTATCATAAACGTTTTAGTTTGCATCCAAATGTCGTATAAGAGGGATCTCAACATTCGCAACACAATATTAAACTGATAGTAAGTAAGTATGTGATTGTGTAAACATCATAATAAATCTACTACTCTGCGGTGGTAGGCTTCGTAAGAGGCTGCCTGGATGCTACCACCTCCTGCCGGAGTCCTGCGCCAAACAGTTTCTCTGTGTTCCGCTGGTGTGTCGGAGAAGCAGTACCTTTGGGTAAACTCGCTCCATCTTAGGCTTCTTCTTAACCGTAGAGTCAAGTGCAAGCCAAGCCCAAAAATCTTAACCCATACGAAAGCCTTTATTAGCAAGCATTACAGACAGACAGACTAAGTTGCTTTCGCATTTAAATGTTAGTATGGATAGTATGGAAGACAGGATTGAGAAAAATTATATTCACCAATGAAAATGATGACGTTGATTGATTTGTGTCGTCAGTTAAATTTTTCATTAAATAGTTATAATTAAAGTAGAATAAGACCCGAGTTCACCAATATTTAAACAGGCGGTAAACATAGATTGACGATTAATTTGACACAATTCCCATAAAAAAAAAACCGGCCAAGTGCGAGTCGGACTCGCGCACAAAGGGTTCCGTACCAAAAAAGCCAAGGTTTTTTGTATGGGAGCACCCCTTAAATATTTATTTTATTTTGTTTTTAGTATTTGTTGTTATTGCGGTAACAGAAACACACAATTTGTGAAAATTTCAACTGTCCTGCTATCGCGGCTCTTGAGATACAGCCTGGTGACAGAGCGACGGACAGGCGGACAGACAGACAGACAGCGAAGTCTAAGTAATAGGGTCCCGTTTTTACCCTTTGGGTACGGAACCCTAAAAATATGTCAAATAATATTGTAAACGCTGTTTAAATTTAACCGTCCGTTGGTGAAAGGTTTTTTTTTGATGATTTAAGGATGATTTTAAAATTCAAGTAACTGAAGGTTACTTGAAATGCCGGAAGATTGGCTCTTGTCTAGTCATTGATGTGTATTCGTTTAGGTGCATAACTTTTTCAAGATTTTATTATCTTAATTATGATGTATAATTAATTAATTATCTAAGATACCTAAAACATTGGGGACCCTTTTCTTAACACACAATGTTAACAGACCACGTCTACCTTACTTCTACTATTACACCAAAAGAAGCATCGGTCTATTCTATCTTATTTATGCTGTTACTCCAAAAGAAGCATCGAGTGAAAACATGAATTCAATCCTTTGGTAGAAATACTCTCTCTATGGTTGCCTTAATTGGAGGAGTGGACAATAAATCAGTGGTATCAGATCCGTTTACGAAACAGGCGGACAATACAATCCTCCGTTTCTGATGCCGCTCCGATTCCGATACTGATTATAAACGATTGACTCCTGGATTTCTATTTAAATCGATTTAGCAATCGATTGCTATACTAGTGGTAAGAGTCCATCCGTCCGTCTCTCAAGACCGTTTTTTTATTGCATTTATTTATTTTACACTTAATTCTTAAATGTTTCTGTCTTTCTTTCTTTATTCCATAAAAATAAGATATAAGATAGGTAGTAGTAGTTTGTGCTAACAGATGACGGACTTAATGCCAAAAGTAGAATACTACCAGTCAACCATGAGGCCAAGTAGAGGTTTATCTGGGACACGGAATAGCTATCAAGTTAAAATTAAAAGCAAAAAACGCAAACTTCGTATTTTTCCAAGGGAATCAAAATTCAAAGGGAACTACATAGCATAGCCTTCCTTTAGTTCAATTTATTACTTTTACTTACTTTATTGGATATCGTAGATAGAAATTTTATATTTCGAAATAATAGTTTCTTGACGAGCTGTGATGATCACTTTCATCTGTAGGTGTATCGCGTGTCAGAGTATCGGCTGCGTCGGGGGCGGAGGCGTCAGCGCCTCCAGGCCCTTGACGTGAACTGCCGGGGACAAGAGGCAGCGGGATGTACAAGGTCCACTTGAAAGAACATTATGTCTGAAACTGTTGTCATAGCATGTGAGCTAGAAAAAAGGGATCTTCTAAGCATTTTAATTATTGTAAACAAAAAAGTGATGAAAAGTGTACATTGATGATTTCTTGATTGCCACGTCATTTAAGTAATTACATTATTGGCATAGCTCCGGTAATTTGATGGTAAGATCTTTTGTTACATCTGTTTTTTTATCTTGTCAGCACTATTGACGGCCTCCATGGCGATTTAAAATTAGGTTCGACAAAATATTATCGCCATGTCTTTTATGTATTTATTTAGTTTGACCCAAAAGATCGGCCTAGCCTAGTGAGGAAGTCAAATAACTTGTACTAACCATATAATTAGGCTATATGCTGTACGGTGGTTAGAAATATATACCTATATTTTTTGATTTTACAAAATAAGAATATTATTATCTCCCTTTTTGTTAGAAAAGACTCATAGTCATTACACATGCACACAAGCTTTTTCTTAACCACTTTTGGCTGGTAAGCATCAGCAGGAACAATAGGTATTTCCTTGTCCTAACCTATTCCAAACCCTAAACTCTTTACATTTGGACCACGTCCAATCGCGTAGTCGGGTTCGGTCACGAAGATGACTTTAAGTGATCCACCGGATCAATCGGCTGACAGACCTTAGCCAAAGCCGTTAATGTGTTGAACACCATTAATAAGGCCCATTGATCACGTAATTATGGCCCGGAATGATTGCTAACGGTGCTCAGATATTAAGAGCCGTGTAAGTTATTATGGGTACGAATTCGGATATTGTGGATAACAAATTATAATATAACGTTTATAAGTTAATATGCATCATTACTTTAGATGCTGAATATATTAATAGCGCGATGGATATAGATGTTTGATAACAGTTTAATTAGCTAACTGTTTTTAAGGTTTCGAAGTTTCACGAGGAACTGTTGCACCCGTAGGTCGTCATGTCTGTCTGTCTGTTCGTTTGTCCATCCATTCGTATGTCTGTCTGCCTGCAATTTATCGCAGAGACTCTACTTACGGCTGTAGTTTGGTGCATTAGGTACGTATATTTATTAAGTTTAAACATTATCGTCTCACTCAGCCAGACGACGCCCACTGCTAGACATAGGCCTCCCATAGGGATCCGCAGAACGATCGGTCTATCTAAACATAACTTTTATATATTTTTTTCCCATTCAATATGGCTCCTGAGTAATTAAATAAACTATAGAAATAATTCAAAATTCTGATGTAAAATTTTTGACTTATTTTTTAAATTTTAATGTATTACGGCTTCGGACGTAGTCCATACAGCTTTCATACTTATTTAGTCGGATTTGACAGGTAGGTTATTGTGTGGGTGTGTGTGTGTGTGACTGAAAATTATCCAAGCTTAATCTCGTCTCGACCCTACAATAAATCTCTCCAAACAAAAACTAAACAAACAGCAGTAGCAAATTCCTAAAACACCAAATAAACAAGGAAAACAAACAAAATTCAATTAGCTAACCCTTCACCCGCCTTCGCCCCCACAGATTTGATTCACAGGGGAGATTCGCGGCATTCCGTTTCACACAAAAAGCGAGCGCCAAGCGGTCGGCCGGACAAATTCATAACCGCCGCATTCCACGCCTCCGTTGCCGCCAGAATTATAATTGCCCTCTCCGTAACGTATAGTAATAAATCTTTCGCCGCGATGAAGATTAGGCTGCATAATAAAAATAAACAGTGAACGGAACGCAGCGATGATAGTATGACAAATTAATCGGAACGCGTTCGGTGCTTTGTTATAAGTTTGAAAATAGAACGCGGGAATGCAATGAGTTTTTTTTGGCAGTGCTCGTGGCGCAATGGATTCAAACTTATGTAGAAAAAAAAACAAAACGTTTTTATTAAGTATGATTTAAACAATCCGAATTTGAATGTACCTACCTACTATATTTAAAGATTAATATTGTTTTATCATGTTACTAGCGGACCCCGCAAACTTCGTTTCGCCTCAGAATAGTATTTGATTGTCATCAAATAAGTATGGTGTCAAAAATATCAAGATATACGTAATTTTCTTTAGTACTTTTCTAATACTTATTATCCTATACACCTACCTGACGAAGACAAATCCTAAAACACTTAAATCATATTATCGAGTTATAAGTGGTGTAGGTACTAACACGTCTTTCACTTAGTTCTTCTTTTTTTCATTTTCATTCCATCCAGAGTGGACGAAAACAAAAAGCTATTTTGCTAATTAAAATGGTAGACGTCATTAATATACCGTCTACGTAATGGCTGCTAGTTTTTCATTGGATTGTTATTTGAGTGAAAGCAAGATTTGAAGAAGCGCGGTTTTAAAATATCAGTTTGTGTATTTCATAGATTTAGTATACTAGGTCTATTTCAATTAGGTTTTTTGTTGTCCGATTCGTTATAATGTCTATGGCCATACTTACCTACCTACTTATTAAAGCTTGCAGTTTTGAAAACGCATAATGACATTGGGTGTATCATCAAGCAATTTTACATAATAACATAATAACCGACCTCGTCCAGAGACAACAATGCTCTATTATGTGAGCTAGCTGCATTAATACGGAATACCGAAATGTAAACAAAAAATTCGACAAGCGGGAGTCGCGAATAAAAACCAGTTCCGCCGTCAGGTTTTTTAATATCATATTGTTATGAGTAACGTTCAATATCTATACTTATCTATACCAATATTATAAAGCTGAAGAGTTTGTTTGTTTGTTTGTTTGAACGCGCTAATCTCAGGAAGTACTGGTCCGATTTGAAAAATTCTTTTTGTGTTGGATAGTCCATTTATCGAGGAAGGCTTTATAACATTACGCTGCGACCAATAAGAACGAAGCATCAGAGAAACATGTTGTAAAAATAATCGCGATCATAACAGAAATTGACGCGGACGAAGTCGCGGGCAACATAGTCTTTAAATAAGCCTATGTTTATAAGTAATAAAAAAAATTAACTTTCGCTTTATTCGATTATTGACTGAACACTTTCTTAAGGTACCTACTATTATATGGAACACAAACGACAACCTAACAAGAATTTGAATGGCAAAAATAAGAAAAATCTAGGTATTTTATAAATAAAAAATTGAAGATGAATTGAAGCAGAATTCTATGAACAGATCCATAATTTACTAATTATCTTATCTGTGGCACTGCCTTCTGCAAGCTGTAATTTTTTTTTTTAACGGATCTCCAAAAATGCAAACTCCTTTATTACATAAATTTTATGTCTGTTATTACATGTTTTTTTTATGCGAAACAGGAGAGCTACCATTCAACTTTACGTTTTGCGAGCGGAATAAACCGAATAAATTAGAAAGTACTTTTATTCATATTAAACTTTTGGTCCACTACCTTTTCAACTAAGCCGTAAAATATTGACATTGACCGGTGCCCATACAAATCGTTGAATTTTCAACCGATAAAAAAGGAAGTGCTCAAATCGATGCGTTAGTTATATTTATTTATTTATAGCTGAAACTACTATTATGTTCAACATAATCAGGTTGATTGATTGATATGAATTTTGTTTTATTGTTTATAAAAGGTGGTTTTTTTATTATTTAAAAAAGAAAAAAAAATCAATTTGAATTGTTGGGAAACAGACGTAATGTATAACATTAAAAAGAAAAGTTTTTTAAACTAGGTATAATTGTACCGACGAATCTGAAACGTATGTCAATAATGAAGCACCGACTCAAAATGGCGGTTGATTTTTCGCTTTTAATCGGTTAATTTTTTGTGTAAAAGTCCAAAGAAACTAAGTAGAGCACGATTATTCCTATACGATTTTGTTTCTAACAAACAGATTGGTATATCAGACTGAGGGAAAGAGATAGGTAAAGATAAATATGCGCATGGAGTTTAAGAATAGGGTCCTAGTAGGGCGCAAACAAACTAATTTCGCATTTCGCTGGGCGCAGCCTAATAGAGTTAGCGTTAAAGCATAAATCTTGTTTTAGTATGAAATAAGATTTGTATGAATAAATGAATTAAACGAACCTATAAACATGTCGCTATATTGAACGACAGAGTCGACAGACATGTGCCAGATTTCTTCAGTTGGATTTTTATATGAACTTCAAGTTCTGATTCTGGTCTGGTCCCTACCAAAATTCTATTCTAAATCACTGTTTTTTTTGTTTTTACATGTTTATGTGTATGCAATGATATTTAAAAAGTAATAGATATGTTACATGCACTCTCAATATGCGTCCCTAAAACGTCACATTTGTGACGTCTTTTCAAATCCATGAAAGAGAAAGTAATTGTTCTTTTCACGAGTGTGACAAGGACAAAATAAGAATTACGCATGTGTGCAGTTGTTCGCAAGCGGCACAGATATTTCGATAGTTTTGTAAGGGCATAACCTATCTATACTTTTTAAATATCATTGTGTGTATGTGTATATTTCAGTGAAACGGTAGTTTATGTAATAATAATTAAAATCAATCAACTAATTACAATATGTTTTTATAGACTTAAAAACGTCAGACTACCAATACCTGTAATTGTTTTACAAATTGATACTGTTAGTATCGTTAAAACCTTTTTTTGAAATGTAAACGTAGAGTTTTTGTCATCATATTTAAATGTCTCGTGCGGTAGGAAAACGAGGTCTTGATTTACGAGATTTCTAACAAGGTTTTGTGTTTGTTTCAGGTAAACATATTTTTTATGTACAGCTTGTTAAGGTAAGTTGCTTGCATAATTTTGTAAACTATTCCTAAATCGTATCCAATTTCATATTTTTTGTGACATTGATCAATTGGGTTTTATATAGGTAATATGTGACATTTTTTTTTAAATAAAAATGTTACAAAATGTGCAGATTTTAAATAATTTTTAAATATCATTGATTTTAAACATGACGTGATGAAATATGCTCTGGTTGACCATTTCGTTTCCCAACACAAAACATATTTCAGTGGTGATGACAATAATTGACTGATAAGTATCAGAAATGTGTTTTATTTGCAGGCGATTAAAAAGAAGAGTCTCACTTAAGAACTTGCGGGCTAACCCTAAAACAAAAATTATTTGGTAGTTTATCCAAGGACCTACTACCACCTACGCAACGTGATCCCCTTCTTTCTTTAAAGATATACAGCCCTTGCATTTCCTTAATTAAGATTCGTCGCTGCCACAGACATTGATAGGCTAGATGCCCCAAGTGTACGTACTGCGCGTGTCAAAAAAAGGTTGAACATGTTCAACTTTTGACCGCGCTTGTTATTGAAATGTGCGTATTTTATTTAAAAAACTATTATTTTATCTCATTTGTGTCTATTACTATGTAAATACATGCACCTGTGCATACTACATGTTTAAATTACATTGCTGCATTTAGTTTTAAAGGTGTTGTACCTGTTCATTGAACAAGCAGTGAACGCAAATTTCGGCACGCGCGGGTTTTATAGAAATGAGTGCATTTGTGGCATCTAGGCCTATCCATGTCTGTGGTCGCTGCGCTCGTGGCTGTGATCACGGATGTCTCGGCCGACACATCGACCGCTGTTGTCACGGCTTTTGGTTTGGTAGCGATGCGGCGCTAATGTCGATCAGCGTTAAAGAGACTACCAATCGTGCGTTCATTGCTGATGCAGCAGTTGTAACCAAAGCTGTTATTACATTTGTACTAAGAGAACCGCACTGCAGCTCTGTCACATAGTTTAAGATGCTGGTATGAGTAAGAGAGACAGATATATAGAGTCGAAGAGACCCTTAGAGTATAAATCTTATGGTATAAATAGAATAGACCCTTAGAGTATAAATAAATAGACCTCTGCGTGAGTATTCGTTTCAATGAAATAAATACGAACAAGACAGTAAAGTGACGACAGAAAAAGTTTCCTTCTTTCTTTTAAAGTTAAGTTGAATATATCAATAGCAATTTAATACAATGTAGACTATAGAATTCTCTCTCCAATTCGATTCAATGAAACAAACTGACGGTAACATTATACTCTGCGATGCCTGGCTATATTATACATACTATACAGGGTGAAATTTTAACCCCTTTCCAAATTTTAATATATCAATCTACGAGACAAAAAACAAATGACGTATTTTTTCTTTTGGTATAGCCCAGTACAAAAATGTCAAGAAAAAGCACCTAGAAAAAGTCCGCGAAAAATCTAAAATGTTGGTTATGGCCTCCTCGCAACACACTTTTTACACCGTGCGCATCTCATTCATTCATTCATTCATGCATTCATTAATTCATTACGAAACTATTCTTGTTGTTGACTTTTGAGAGGCTTAGGATCGTAAAAAGCAAAAGGCTCCAATCAGCTAATGAATGTTCATTGAACAAACTAAAACTAACTTAACTTTATTAGAAACCACAACAAAAACAATTACAAATACAGTATGGAACAGTATGAAAAACAAAAACATTACCATAACCTACAAGTGTTCATTTTAAAACGAAGACTTGAGTTACTTATTTCTCTTACATCTTTTAATCCTCTCCTAGCTCCATAGGCGATACATTCCTATGTAGTAAACCTTTTACCGAATTCACAATACATTGAACAACACAATACATCGAAAACACGTACATTTGGGTTCACAACATGAAGAAATCACCAAAATTGAATTTAACGAGTTACCCTGTTGGCTTGGTATTTGCACATAAGCTATCTAAAACTCACATTAAATGTTTTTCACATTCACGATACCATAATAATTAAAACTATGAATAAACTAAAATAATTATGCACTTGCAATAAATTAGACTGACAGCTGCGTTTTTTGTTTGTTTATTGCTCCTTTCAGAACCAGGCAGCTAAGGTCTGAGACCGCATGCTGCCATGGCATTAGTGCGAATTCGATCATTCTTAACAAATACATAAAATATCATAAACACTTACTTACACTTAATAACTTAACCTAACCTAACCCTAAACTAACCTAACTTATCGAAATTTATGGGTGATTTATACGATACTTTGACTCAGTGAGTACTTTTTGAAAGGTATTGTATCGAATAAATTAAAAAAACACACTTTAAATTTAGCACATTGCTCTTTTTTATGGCATTGCAAATTGACATTGAATTCCTGCGTGCTAAATGTATCAAAACATTATAAACAGTGCAAAATCGTACATTCACTTCAACCGTCTTATTCTTTCCTTCTTCACTAGTAATCAATCACTAGCTTGTTCATTATTGTGTTACTAGACTGACCGGTGGTACCTATCTGGATATGTTGCCTAATGTTGTGGCGAACTTTATGGACGATGTGCCTTTATTGAACTATCGTGATTTTTATTACCAACATGATGGTGCACCCCCGCATTACGCCGCCTCCGTACGAGACTATTTAAGTTCTGAATACGGTGACCGCTGGATCGGTCGCGGGGGTCCCGTCGCGTGGCCGCCGCGATCACCTGATCTGACACCCTGCGACTTCTTTTTGTGGGGTGAGATAAAGCGACGCGTGTATGTAGAAGAAGCCCAAAGCCTCGAGGCATTAAAAGCTCAGATAGTGTTAGCTTTTAATGAAGTGAAAAATGAAAATGTAGTTCTCAACAAACTTAAAGAAAATATTCAAAAACGTGCAAGATTATGTTTGGAGAGAAACGGTCTGCATTTCGAACAGTTTTTAAAATACTGTTAATGTTTCTTTTCTTTTAATTAATTAATAGTTTCAACCAGTAACCAACCAAACCAGTTTAAGTAAGTGTTTATGATATTTTATAATTAAGAATGATTGAATTCACACTAATGACATGGCAGCATAGTCTCAGACCTTAGCCGGTTCCGAAAGGATCGAAAAACAACAAGGACTGTAAAGAATTGACAGGTCAGATGGCTGCATTTTGTGATATTAAGTTCTTACTTCATTGTTGTTCTGAATACAAAATAATTAATGTGGGTTTTAATCATAGTTTTAATAGTGAATACGTGAAAAACATTTAATGAGAGTTTGAGAAAGCTTATGGGCAAATACCAAGCCAAGAGTGTAACTCGAAAGACAAGTTTGGTGATTCCTACATGTTGTTAACCTAAAATGTGCGTGTTTCAATTTTATTATGAATTCGGCAAAAGTTTTACTACATAAGTAGGAATGGATTACTTAAGTGAGCTAGGAGAGGATTAAAAGAGGTAAGATAAATAAAGTACTCAAGTGTTTAAAACGAATTCGTTTTACAATGCAATGTTTACGTTCAAGGTTGTAGGACGACCACTTTTAATTAGAAATTTTTTTGCGAAAAATATTTCAAGGTCAAAACTTGACCTACATTTTTTATTTCGGAAATGGGCTCTAAACACGATATTTAACTCCTATAAAAAATTCCGAAAGTACATAAAATTTCATCCTGTATAGGTATTGCTCGCGGGCAGGCTGCAGGAATCGCTTTAAAATAACTAGGGATGTTCTGTATAGGTTTCAAGCCGATAAAAAAGTAAAGTTCAGCCTTCGTTTGGTTTTTACCTATCGTACAAGATATTGTTGGAGTTGGGCTTTGTGCTCATCGTCAAAAATTAGGCTGATAAACCAAATTAAATAACATCATAAATAAATATTTTATAAAATTTTTACTATTGCCACTTGACTAAAAAACCCGAGCAAGTGCTATTGAAGGATAGTTGTATTCATTTAAGCAATTTCAATACTGAACTTACATGTGAATTTTCTGCGTCATAAATACTATAATTATATGAGACGTTAGATTATTCTAAAAGAGTGTCACTTCTGGAAAAATGATTTTCATGTCGGCCAGCGTGCCGAAAGTTTTCGGCTAAGGTGCTAAATGTTTTCGGCCAACGTGCCGTGCCGTGACTTTTTAACCAAGCTTCCCAAGGCACTACGTAACGCATTGCCCGCCAAAGCAAAATTTACGCTTCAAGTAGTAATGAATTGCGCATTGTACCAGGATCGGCGCCGGAGCAAACGCAACAATGCAGTCGTGCGTGCGCGTCGCGGATTTTAAAAAGTAAGATGTTATTTTTAAAATCGTGACATTTAAAAAGGCGGGAAAAGTTCGGTTGAATGATGCGGTTGGTATTTCACGATGTTGGCATAATTTAATTGTTGGTTGAGTTATTGACGTGACCTTTGAGGTTTACGATGGCGAGAATAAACTGATTTTGTTTATGTAGGTATTGCAAGTTCATTGACCTTAATAGCGATTAATGTTACATGTGGCAACACACACCTTCAGTTTACATTTTGACATAAAGTCTCCATAAGGAAGATTTTGATAAAAAAATGGTTGCCTGCAAAGTCGGTTTTACGGGCGAAGATTTTACGTGACAACGTCTTTTCACTACAGACACAGCTGACGATACTTTAACCACACGTGTGAACTTGTATTATGACGCTTTCTTGTTTTTCCAACGCCAAGAACGTTCGAGAAAGACAAAGACAGAGACACAAGCATGCGCCGATTCAATGCGCCTAATTCTCTAGTGCTGCGCGCGCGGCAGACCGATCATAGTTGAGTGGGAGAGAGACGCAAGGCATTCGGCGGGCCTCTCTCTCGTTCGGTGACTCATCGTAACGTTACCGAGCGTTACACTTTTTCATAAGTGACTCCCAGCCGCAACCTAATTTAAGACGTTGTCACGTCAAAATGATTATTTTAACATTGGTCATAAACACTTAAAAGAATTCCAGTGATTTCTCTTAACTAAACGAGTCATGCGGTAAAGGATATAAGTATACGTCATTTTACTAAATATATTCTTGCGGAATTTAAATACCTACCAGGTATATAATAGTACGCATTAGGTAGTTTAGAACGTTTAAACCACTAAAACAAAACACTCGTCGTTATAGTTCCCTATTAGAACTGAAGCCACGTGACATATTTATAAATATGTATTTACATTAACACTGCCAAACAAACTTATTTGTATAGAGACATTCCTCTTAGTAATTAATCAGTGACTGAAATGGAACAGTCAACTCGAATTGTAACCGAGTATCGATCATTTAAAAATCGAATAAACATACGCATCTGAACTCCGGGACTGACACGCACTAATTTTAACAATAAACAGTTGCCCAGTCAGTGGAATAGCGCGTCTAAACGAGACAAATCGCTTTTTTATTAGCCGTTTTGCATCTGTGGCGGCTGACGTGACATCACACGGGCAATTTAGCGGGAACATCGACCGCCATTTTGGTTTTCTCTTTTTAAAAGTTTGCTCGTTTTACTATAGGCTAATTTAAACTTTAACGGCTAGTTGGCAGCATAGATTGGTGACTAATTTAATGTTGAGTAGGTAATTTATTTCTGTAAAGCCAAATGTTAAAAATAAAACATAAATTAAGTTTAAAGTAACACAGCACCGCCTTTGAATTAAAAAAAACATTGTTTTTAACGCTATAGTTATAGTTATAAATTGCAAAAAAATTTGTGTTTTTGATAGAGCTCAACAATTTCTCTAAAAAGAATCTGTGTAGGTACAGCACTATTACTTGAACTTAAGAATATTTTCCATTGGCGATATTATAATCTTTTTCTTTACATCTCAGTTGGTTAAAACGTATTTTCTTTGACAAGCACTAAGTGAATTGAAAATGAATGAAAATATTAGCTCTGATATTCATTCCAAGAAAAAGCTTTTAATATTCGTTTCTAGAGATTCAAAAAAGTAATAAAAAATCCAATCCATTTTCCAGACTAACCAAAAAAAATGGCGGTGCATTTCCCGCGCAAACTGACAGTTCAACCCAAGATAACCCTCTCGATTCCCTTCAGAGCTAAGAAGCCGATAAAGCTATCAGACGAACAATGAAGGATGTGCTTTTACCCCCACAGCGATCCGTCAATACCGGGCCATACATCTCGCTTATCTGTAATTTATTCCATAGAATGCCAGTCGTAATTATCGATACGAGAATCGGATCTGGAATTATCTCTCTGAGAAGGATGGGTTAAGAAAGTTGCATTGTTGTTGGCTGAATGGAAAAATGTCTGTGTGCGGGAAGAAAAAACCTGTTGGCTGAATGAATTGACGCCTTGTTCTGTTTGCCGGGAAAGGTTGGAAAAGGTTAAATAAATGTACGGTTTTAGTGAATTTACGATGCGGAGAGCCCAGAGTAACAAATTAAACCGTTAATGTGTGGAGTCCGACAAATTTTAAATTGAGTAGTGGAATCCAAGGAATTAGTAGTTCAATATGTCATATAAGTAATCCTTGTCAGTAAGTTTTATCCTTGTATTTTGTAGTTAATAGATAACTACTGCATTGAATAGAGTAACTGTTAACCAGTAACAGTTTTTCGATGTGGAACAGCAATCCAAAAGTATTTGTAGAATCTGGCACGTTTTTCTTTATTTTTTACAAAATATTTTGGAGACCTGACTATATATGGTTAGGAGGTAATTTGTTTTCATGAGGCTGACATTTCATAAAAATAACCATTTTGATGAAATTCATAATATTATCAATTCACATCATACTGCAACAACAATGAAATAGAATCAAATGTAACCTAATAGTATTATGTTGATCTATCACGTTCTGGCCATAAAACGAGAGTCCCGCCACAGCTGTTTATAATCAAACTGGCATAAAGCAAGAATGATACTGCGTTCGGAGACATCATATGAAAAATAAGTTCCGTTTTACTGAGTATGATGAGATAGATCTGAATAAGCAGAGTACCTAACCTTGTGGGGGTTTTCCCGTATTTGAGTATGTTCGGACATCGAAATAATTGTGAATTTTTTTTTTATCGTGTGATTATTCTTCAAGGTTGCTTTGGTGTCAGAGTTTTTCAAGATGCCTATGACAAGCTTCTGACTTCACTTGATTTTACGAATTCTATCTTGTGACAGAAGCCGGAATCAATGGTAATGTGTCGTACTGGCACGTCAAAAGAATAGCACCAACCCTTCTCTTCCTATGGGTGTCGTAAGAGGCGACTAAAGGAGAGCCGTTAGAAGGAGACGGGCAACAGCGTCTTCCCTACACCAAACTACGATCGCCAAATCACTAGGGTCTGCGATCGCAGTTTGGCAGGTGCCAAGCTTGGCAAATATGGCAAAGTCCTCTTTTTGGAGAGATTGCTATGTCCAGCTGTGGACTGATATAAGCTAATGATGATGATGTGATGCAATAATGGCGATTTACTAAAAATCGTTAGCCCCTGAATTCATCTTATCTCATGCCGATATGCATCACAGAATCAAGTGGGAAAATTAATAGGCCGAGCTTTCAAGATCTTAAGCCTACGTGAAAGCTTGAAGCGCGGCCGATGCACCCCATTGCATAATGCATGAATATCGATTGCAGCGCCCCCCTTCGACAATACTTGACGGGCTTCGGGGAATAATGTCGGTCATTGCATTAATGCAAATGACATTTATTGATGGTTTTCAAATTAAAAGTTAGAAGGTTACGCTTTCGTAGTGAGGTGGTTAAACCATAGAGTTTGTACGCTAATTAGGGATTGGACAAATCTTAAATTAACACTAGCTGCGCACATTGCCTTACACCAAAATAAAAGTTTAAAATGTGGCACTAATAGAGAGGCAAAGAATAGAACGAAATAATATTAGATAATAATAGGGGTTAAAGTATGAAATTGCCGATTTGTACTGAAAATCAAAATTATTTATTTTTTAATTTTTAACAAATTTATTTAATCAAAATAGTTACCATTATTATCTATACATTGCTGCCATCTAATAGGAAGGTCATTTATGCCTTTGTGATAGAACTCTGAGGATCTGGAATGCACAAACTGTGTGAAAGCATTTTGTACTGCCTCCTGGGAAGAAAACTTCTTGTCACGTAGATAATTGTCCAAATCACGAAAAAAATGGTAGTCCGTTGGAGCAAGGTCTGGCGAATACGGAGGATGTCGAATGGTTTCTAATTGCAGTTCCTGAAGGGTCAAAACGGTTTCTCGTGCTGTATGAGGTCTCTCGTTGTCATGGAGCAATAATGGTGAAGATCTATTCGTGAGTCGGGGCTGTTTTACTGCTAGTTTTGCCAACATTGTTCGGAGTTCGGCACAATAGACATCAAACAGTTACCATCACCTTTTTAATGGTAAGTTTTGCTTTAGGACACTGTTGTGGCGTTTGACCTGGGGTCAGCCATTGCATTTTTCTTTTACGGTTATCATAAAGAATCCACTTTTCATCACATGTCACAATTCGATTTAATATTCCTTCATTTCTGTACCGATTCAACAAGGCAACACAAGTTTCAACACGCGTTTCTTTCTGCACATCAGCCAAATCATGAGGCACCCATTTTTCGTTTTTTTTTATTCTATTGATTTGACGCAAATGAGTCAATAGTGTAAGGTTACGTTAAACCATGCCGCTAATTCCTGGGTAGTTTGACTAGGATCGGCTTCCACCATCTCTCTTAATTCATCGTTAATCACCTGTGTGGGCGGTCTTCCTCGTGGCTCGTTCTTCAAGTCGAAGTTTCCATCACGAAAGCGTTTAAACCAAAATCGCACGGTGCGTTCATTAGCAGATCCCTCTCCAAACGCAACATTGATATTGCGGGCTGTTTCTGCCGCGTTACTTCCGCGTCGGAACTCGTATTAAAAAATCACTCGAATTTTCGCAGTATCCATCTTTCTTGTCTAAGTTAAATAACAAAAACAATTGAAAGTCGATATTCAAATGTTTCACATTTTTTTAAAAGAAGAACCTCATAGAAACCATGTGAAAAAAGTTTCATTCGAAAGCCTCAAACCATGAAGATTCTATGTCAATTTAAAGAACCTATTACAATAAAACGGCAATTTCATATTTTAACCCCTAATACTTCGTTCTTTAGTTTTGCAAAATTATAATTCAAGGCATTTGTTCTACTATAGTTATAATATTGTATCAATATATAAGATAAATTAAATAAATGAAAGTGAAATATCTTTATTTCCCACTTTAATTTAATTTATCTCAATAAAAAATAAGGCGCTCCTATCTGATTCGGATGTCGTTTACGCGTTAAACTTCCTTGATCTTTGAAATGTGTAAACTACCCATACATTTTCATGGGTTAGGTTAGGTTTAATTTAGTAAGTGTATAAAAGTATTTATTTGATATTCTATGTATTGATAAAGAAAGACAAATATACCTAAGTATAAGTTGGCAGCGTGGTCTCTGACCTTAGCCGGTTCTGAAAGGAACAAAAAAAATTTGCTCGAAATTATTTAAAACGAACTGTATAAAAGAATTGAATGTTTAATTATTAATAGCATTGTAAAGTATTTTTGTAATACGAGTATATTTTCGAGCATTCCACGCCAGATAGGAAACATGTGCAGTGTGCACGTTGAATTAATTCCGCCCTTTGACGAGGCGCGGTAAACATTGCGAATTTGATACTGAACCATGTACAGGCGATCGCGAAACGATTACAGTTTACGTAAAATTGGATTTGTTAAAACATTACAATGGTAAAAATAAAAATAAAAACTCTGTACAAATAAGTAATATTAAAAAAAAAGGAAATGATAACCCATCAATGCGTCAGCCTAAATAGAAAAGCATGAATTTTTAGGAGAACAAAAAAAAAAGTAAGTAAAGAAAGTTGAAAAGGAAACAGAACAAAATACTTATTATTTAAATTTTGCATTAGCTTAATCTTGCCAAATTTGTCCAGGACCAAATATTTTTTTATGCAATTTTTCACTGTCATAAACCCACATCAACTGTCTATAGGCCTCTTCAGAATGACTAATTCACCCGAATCGCCAACTACTATGCCTATTAGCTATATCAGTCCAATGGTGACGAAAAGACATAGCTGGCCGTATTGACCTGACAGACTCTTACGTCTCTTGCAACACCCATAAGGCGAGAATATGATGTTGTAGAACATCTTATACTTTTTTAATATTATAAAGCTGAAGAGTTTGTTTGTAGAAGAACCGGTTCGGATTGAAAAATTATTTTTGTGTTGGATAGCCCATTTTTCGAGGAAGGCTTTGGTTATCACGGTGCGACCAATAGGAGCGAAGCATTAGTGAAAAATTTTGCAAAAACGGGACAAATTCTTGATATTAATTGCGATCATCGGACGAAGTCGCGGGCAACAGCTAGTTTATTTTTACCACGCTTTTATTAGCTTGGGTTGTATCTACTCGTATCTATGTATCTATGTATGTAATGGAATCTTTGAGCATAAATTTGACCGATTTCCAGAAGTTTGATTAATTTGAAACTTTGCACACGTATCAAGGACCGATGACAATGCAATAATTTAATAACAGTTTTCCCAGTTTTCCTCTGTAAGAGGGAGTAAAAGAGATAAAGCTAGCGCGCGATCTGTATCAATTATGTTTCCTGCATAGGTTTGGACTTACAGTCGGTAAAGAAATCAAATCTTATAAACTAAACTAAAAAGTAAAAAATAAATTATAGTTTAAAAAACTAAAAAACCACGCTTTTAAAACAGATTGAACTAAAAAATTAAAAATAAAACTGTAGTAATCAATTGAAAAATTCATATTATTGTACAAAAAGCGTAATTTACTATATCTGTGGATATCATAACCAAATACAAATACTTGGGACACTTCCTTACCGACGACCTCAAAGACGATGTAGACATTGAGAGAGAGCGTAGAGCTCTAGCTGTTAGAGGTAATATGCTGATTCGCAGATTCTCCCGTTGTACCGATGAAGTCAAGATCACGCTTTTCAAAGCATTTTGTCAGAGCTTTTACACGGGAAATCTTTGGATCAGTCATTCCAAAAGATCTCTGGATACCTTGCGCATCCAATATAATAACGTCTTCAGAATGCTGTTGAGGCTGCCGCGTTTTTGTAGTGCGTCAGGGATGTTTGCTTGTCACTATGTGGATGGCTTCCAGGCTATCATTCGCAAGAAGACAACATCCTTGATAAACAGATTGCGTGCCAGTAGCAACAGCATTCTCAAGACCTTAGCTGATAGGTACACATCACCTATCTGGAAGTGTATGGTGCGTAGGGTGATTTAATTTAATGATTTATGCTATGTAGGTAATTGAATTGGATTTTATTTACTTTCGTTTATTTTAATTAATTTCATTTCATTTAATTTGGTTTAGTTGTTAACATCAATCGAAAATTTATTGCTGAATAATAATAATATTAATGTTTAATCTAATTCAATCGAATATAATTATAAAATAATAATAATAATGATAATTACACGATAACGATTACTAACATTAGCATTTAAAGTGTTTTGAATACTAACCACAATATGAACTGTAAAGCTGTTCGAAATAAAGACTTTTTATTTTATTTATTTATTATAACAAGCACCCCACGCTTTTTGTACAATAATATGAATTTTTCAATTGATTACTACAGTTTTATTTTTAATTTTTTAGTTCAATCTGTTTTAAAAGCGTGGTTTTTTAGTTTTTTTAACTATAATTTATTAATTTACAACGTTAATATGCATCTGTTCGTATCTGTACAGCGCGGCCCGCGGCGCTCGCTGATCTCGACGTTTCATTACGAGCCGCCGATCGCGCGGTAATCCCGCACTAGTTGCGCGAGCTATTTGCATGGCTTCACTAGTGTTGGGCGAACGAACGCATGTCGATAACCGAGTGACCGTGTGTACAGGATGGTCTTAAAAGGAAATACAGCGGCCGTTTTTCCATACAAACGTAGTCCCCTGTTTTCTCCCTGGATTAAGTCAGTAGAGCAATAATTTTTATTACAAAAATCTATGGCCACTATTAGCATGTTTCTATGTTTTCTGTTTTTTCATAAATTCATTAATAAAAAAGATATGAACCCTCAAAAATCGAAAAAATTCGCCAGATTTTCCGCTGTGTTCAAACATCCAGGAAACAAATTTGGCTAAATTTTAGAAAAAAAGGAAAACATACGAACACGGCCAAAGCCTTTTTTTTAATTTCTAATGAAAAAAGTATTTAAATCGCTCTAGTTTTAAAAAAGTAATCGGGGGACTACGAAACGTTGATTTAGTGTGCTTTTAGTAGGTATTTTCGGTCCAAGAAGCAGGTGTCTCTATCACACTCAGCGGTGAGAGTGTTTGGCACCGTTGACAGCAATAGATTTTACAAATACCTATTTTTCAATTCTCTCGCCCGTAGTGTTTCCTCTTAATGACGACCTCCGTGGCAGAGTGGCGTACGCACCGATTTTTAAGGTGTCGCTTGCTCTGAGGTCCCAGGTTCGCGGACCATCGCGTTGTCGCAAAAGGTACCGGGGCAGTGCCTGGGACCTGTGAACCAGGTGTAGGCTTAGGATATCTCCTTATAACGCGCATTTATAATATCAGTAACTAATTATTTATGTTATGAATGCGGAAGTTTGGGTGGAAGATGTAATCACGCCAGAACTTCGCACTTCTGGAAGTGATACTTTCCAAGTCAAAGTAAGCGTGATTCAAATAAGTCGAAGACCTGTTTTGTACTTACGATACCTGACCTGACCTATACTTACGATATTTTTTGGATCTTTATAACTTACATTCTGGCTAATTAAAATTTGGTATGGTATTTCTTTACTCTGTTTACTTTGCAGCCTACTGATTATGTATGAGTAATCAGTAAAACTGTTTAATTGGCTGGCGTCGTTTGTAAGTCACACTATAACGTACCTAGGTACCTAAACCTGTTAAGTTTCATAACGAAAGAAAATTAAAATACTATATTTTATAAACTATCGAAAGTGCTCGTATCGACACAACCTTAATTTTCACGCAGCACTAATCATAACCCTTTGTTTGCCTATTAACCTTTTACAAAGGGGACTTTTTAATCATTTTGGGATTAGCTCATAAAGTCCGGATTCGGAAAGTGGTTTCCGACCCTCTGTGTGCGCACGAGTCACTACTTAGTCTTTGTATTTGTAAATATTCTTAAAGATTTTAACAGGGTATATCCTTCACAAGTTGTTCCCATTGGCTTTGCCTTTGTGGAGATCGGGTTATAACAGAAGTAGTTTGTAGTGTTAAGACCATAATAATAATAATTTAAACAAAACCTGGTAAACGAATAAACAAGTACTTAGTTTAATAATCTTCAGACGCTTACTAACATAATAAAAGTCCAAAAATAAAACACGATTGGTACCACCTCTATGAAAAGTTTATTTTTAAAAACAATTGTAACCAAAGAAAACCGTTAAGTCACCAATATTTAGTGGGGGCTTGATGATGTTCAGTAATTACTTGTTTGGCACCAAGTGGACATTGGTAGTTTATTTTCCGCTGTTTTTAGTAAAAAAAATTGACAAAAAGCTTTTTATGAGGGTGTTAATTTTTCCAAATAAAAAAGATATCAATTTTGAGGTGTACTACAATATATTTTACAATTAACAAACAACAAAATATTATATTTTGCGGTAGCTTGATCTACTGTTGTTTGTGCACCAATCTTATTGTGCCGGCGCAGGCGCAGCCGAGCGGCACCGTCGACTCTTTGTCGACCATTGTTTTGGAGACAGAAGTCGAGAATATACAATGGGGTCATGGCATTAGCCACAAAATAAAAGGTTCGCAAAAGATCATGTTGTTAGACTGCTGACAAATGACCTTCAAGTAATTTGAGTCAAATTAATGTTTGTTTTATACAAAAAGCTATTAAAAATTTTGTAGAAAAAAAAATTCGGATTTGAATCCTAAAAAAAGTTTTATTGATTTAATACCTTTTTTTATTGCTCAATATTACTAATTAGAGATGCGCTGAATATTGGTTTCACCGAATAACCGAATACCGAATACTATTCGGTTTAACCTTTACCGAACCAGATATTCGGCCGAATTATTCGGTTTACAATTTCATTGCTTTGCCGGTGTTTTTATCATAAAATTTTGTTTTGAGTATTGATTCAGCATTTCAGACATTTATTATTGTAAATAAAATCTTATGTGTAACATTTTGTATGTCTAGGTCTGTCGTTTTTTCCAGGTTAATAGTTATTTTTAACCTGGAAAAAAGTATTCGAATAATAAGATCAAATTCCAAGCGTACGAAGTCGTGAACAACAGCTAGTGCTAAATTGTTTTCTTACCTGGATATTGTGACTATTCTAGATGGGACTAAACTTGTCGCGATAGATATCTACATAATGTTATGTTCAACTTCTAATAGTTTTATTTTGTATAAATATTAATATTATTTGTTTTAATTTTAATAAGACACGTATCAGTATTTGAACTTGAAAAATTATGTCTCAGGTGGGATTCGAACCCGCAATGACCCGCATCTCTTCGCGTACCGCGCGCGGCGCTTTTCCAATCAAGCCACCAAGACACTACGTCACAGCGTCGATTTTTCAAGCAAATTCTAATCGCTGTAAGCCAGCGTAGTTTCATCAAATGTTAGGAGTTTGCACCCTTAACACCCGAAAGAAACATCTTTGCAGATGTTTGACAGTCAGTTAAGATGAAATAGCTGTTTAAATACTTTCTATGATATTTTAGCAACATAATCGCAGACACGTATATAGTATTAAATATTATCTCTTCACTATTAACAAAGCTATTATTTTCTGTCCTCCAGTGGATTGCGTGAATTCGCGTGTCACTCGACACGGGTTGGGCTTCGAATCCCCAGAGCGTGTACTTTGTTCAGTGTGTAAACGGAGCCGCCTTTAAACACTCCATGAGGCATGGCGTGAAGGATAATTTTCACGTTTTTGCACTAAAAAAATATGACTTCAAGAACATACTGGCAGGTTATGAGTTGAAAAAATATTTTTGTGTTATTTTTAAAAATGATTTTAATCGACGAAGAAAAAAGGTTTGCTTGTCTAGGCAAAACTTATGACTTTTACCATTTTTCGATTGATGAATATTTTTATTCGTTACACAGGGTACCTACAGCTTAAAGTTGGTGACATTTAAAATTAGAAAAAACATCCTGAAGAGTAGATAAATAAGTTGACAGCTTTTAACGGTTATAAATTGCTTTGTAATTGTTAACGTTGGAATTTTCACAAACAGACCATCTGAAAATTCATTGAATCACTCAGGAATATCAATTTTAATTTGATGTTCCATACAATTTTCTCACAAAGTTAATCAAAGGTGTCGAATCTAAATTCTCGAGGCGTTCGGATTCTTACACATAAGCCGTGATGTACTTTATTAAACATAAAGACTAATGAAGTGTTCGCGAAAGAGCTCGTAAATTAATGAAATATATTACTTAGGCGCAATTAATTTTATGACTCCGTAAGTAGGCCCCGTCGTAGCTCGTATGGAACAGATAGTCCAGGTGATGTAAATATTCTGTACCAGTCAGTCCACTGTTAAAAGTGTCTTTTCCTAAAAAGCCACTGAGCAAAGGCTCGGCAATTTCAATCTGTTAGTCTGTTTTAACAATAATTATTAAAAAAGTATCAATTGTTTGGAAACACGTAAGTAATCAATCAGTGCGGCACATAATAATAATAAATAATAAAATTTTCAGACATGCCACACTGGGCCACACAGAGCCATCTAGTCCCAAAGTAAGCTACTACTAAGAAGCTTGTATTGGCTACTAGACAACCGATGAACTTACTTATACAGTATATTTTTTTTAAATACATATATACTTATAATACATAGAGAACACCCAAACCAGTACAAACAGACATATTCATGCACACAAATATTTGTACTGTGCAGGGATGCGACCCATGGCTCAGAAGCGTTTACTACCACTGATCCAAATGGTCGTCTAAAAATAATTCCTATCGTAAGAGCTGATGAGAGTACTGCCAGTAGAAAACGAGCAGTACCGTCTCCTCAGCAATGTTGGTCTAATCGCCAAGCTTAGCATAATTCTCCTCTTGGAAAGGTATATCTGCAGTGGACTGATAGGTAGATGAATTAGTCAATTTAATAGCTGAATACACTATGAAGTTCGGTGATTCCTTCTTTGGATTACGAGTTGGTATCTTTATGACAACGATAAATTTGCCAGGGTAGTTGCCACCCAACTCCAAGATGACAGTAACTGTAACCGTAAAACGAGACGGATGTTTTCGATCTTGTACACATTTCAACGCTATTTCATCAAGGCCTTACTCAGCAAACACAGTGTATTCGACTCCATCTGTCTCTATCACTTACACCAACGCCTTGTACCTATGTGAAAGAGGTAGATATATCCGTATTTACGGATATCACGTTCATCATAATAATAATCATAATCTTTATTTGCTTAAAACATGGTATTCGAAGGTGTTACAATTTTAGGAGACCACATGCCTTGCTATTACGAAAGCATGCAAAATACATTTAACTATCCAACGTTGCGTAGAAGTAGGGCCTCTGTGCTGTATACTGACATAAGATGGAAAAGCACTTTTGTTTTTCCTTACGTGTCGTGAAAGGCGACTTGAGTATTATTGCCAGTAAAAGACGGGCAGCAACGTCTTCTATCAACTTGGGCCAAATTGCGTCATCACGGAAGCCATACGGCTCAAGGTAAAGGAATGGTTATGTGATATAATCCCTCACCAGTTCATTCAGCAGGAGGACCTCGTCCTGAGTAAAGTAACAGCCTATAATCATCCTTCGCAGGGAAAAGGCCTCCATCATTGAATTCGAGTTACCATAGCAATGATGGGTACTGGAATAATCACCACGCTTGCCAAATACGGATTGGTGATCACAAACCCGTGCAATGTTTGAAAACCCTGGAACCTACGATCTTGGCCTGGTGTTCGTCATGAGTAGCGGGGATCAATAAAGGCTTTCTTCTCACCAGCATTTATTAAGAATTGCCTCTCTTAAAGGGTCTCGGTTACTTTTGCTCGCCTTGCTTCGATGTGCTGTTGTGTTTGTTCTGTGCCGCGATGGGCGCACGCTCGCAAAGGAAATCTCCACTTAATTAACTTATTGGTCCATTATAGTCGCCCCAGAAATTTATATTGCGAGCTATACAGACGGAGCAGACATTGTTTGAATTTTGATGCGGGAATGTTTGAAGACAACTTATTCTACTTATTTTATGTATGATTTTGAGTTCGTTTAGATTTTAAGATATGGTCACATATTTTTAAAGAAGAGTACTGCCTTATTATGACGAGCAACATCGTATTATATAAAATTGCTTTAAATTATCTAGTGAACTCTAGTGTATGGAATCCAGTGGTTCGAATTTGCGGAAACGGAAGGAAACCAAAAAATTATGTGTAGCAATCGGATTCTGTAATGTTGTGTGCCGAGAACAAAAGTGTAAACATACTGAGTTGTCAAACCTCGAATCAATCAACTCTGGTTATAGTGACCATGAAAGTTTAAATCAGTATATTTTCATTACACACAATTTTATCTCTTAGCTACTCGTACATAAAGCATAATCTATCCAGTCATAACAACAAACAAAAGTTAAATATACAACTGAATTCCAATTGATTAAAGTTCTTTGACGTAGCTTGTTACATACCTTCCGTTAAATCGAAGCGAAACCATTCATCCGCCTTCCTCTGGTGAATGGCAAAAAACACGGCCGCGAAAGACCTCCCGCGGACAAGCACAAATTGAGCGTACTAATCGCCGCAAAGATGGCCACACGATGCTTCCGTCGTCGTGTAGGGTGTACGTAACATATTTTTTATGTCTTCATACAAAACTTCAAAGTATTTGGTGTTGCTTTCACATGTTGCAGTCATGTTAGAATCGCTGAATGTGTTGCTAAACTGATTTCGCTAATTATTTTTTTAAGAATATTCCTTGAAGTACGAGGATGGCTATTACGAAGAGGAAATTTTTAAAAATTGCCTTAAAAGTCAAAAAACAACACTTTTCTATACTCCCATACAATCAATTCGTAATAGTACTTAAAAGTCAATTTGAACTTTAATATTAGGGGTTAAAGTATGAAATTGCCGTTTTGTATGGACAAAATCGAGAAAAGTCATTTTTCCATACTAACATTTTTTTAGTTTTTTTTAAAAACGCCTAAGCCGTTTTCGATGCAATTAAAGGTGAAAGTTAGATGGTTATAAAGCTACGCATTATAGTATTTAAATTTCTGAAAATCATACAAATATACTTAATTGAAGCAAGAAAGTCAGCTGACACATTATAAGGGGTCTTTTCAACGACTTCCTTTGAAGTAATAGGCACTAGTATTGCATTTTTTTTTAGTCAAAAGTTACTTTATTTAGTTTTTAATACAATACAAAAAGAATTACGCAATAATATGACTATACTTAAGAGCTATAAACAAAATAAAAAGTGGGAAAATAATCGGCAATTTTATACTTTAACCCCTATTACCATACCATAATATTTGCCCACGAATTGAAATGTGCATACGAATTAAATTTACTTTGTCAGTCAAAGATGGACATTTCGAAATAAACCATCAACATGCATCCAGTTTATGTGTCAAATATATTATGAGCAAATAAAATTAATTTCCTTGATGAAACACTTATAATTAAGATAGCTTTAATAAATATTACCAGTTGACACAACTTGAAATGATATGAATATAAATGAGCTGTTTATTAATAGTTACACGGAGAAAAAGGTCTAGAGGAAGTTAACTAGAACGCATAGTTCTATAACGTGACAACTATACATTTTGTAAATGATATTTTAAAAATCTAGTTTTTAGTAACGTGAATTTTCTGGTACATTGAACACATTTTTCGGTACACTTCACCATCAAATTTGTACTGCTAGCAATACTTAAACATAGTTGTGCCCATTACTAACTTATTATTTTGATCTTTACAAAGAAAGTAGTAACTGATACTATTTGACATGTTTTGTACACTTAACTTATTTACCAGATTCTTTTAGTATTTGCAATTAAGCGACTATTTATCCTTAAAACTAATTCTGATAGCACTCGCAGTTTTTTCTTAACTTTGAATAGATTTGTTTTTACAAGTCGTTTTGGTAGTATTGTAAAATATTTTTTTCTCCGTGTATGCTGGAGTTAACTGACTCCTAGCCGTAAGTGGGTATTATTAACTGCCACTTTCTAAGCTATGCTGTATTGTTAGCAGTGGTTTAAATGATAAGGATAACCCTTGATTTGGCAAAGTAAAAAACGTTTTAAAAACAGTTTTTTTCTATCGAAGGTGTAATTAATATGTATTAAGCTATCATAGAAAAATAATTTGAAAAATCTGAAAATAACAGATTTCCTGAAAACTTATGTATGCCACAATATGGGTCTAGTTCATAATATCGATAGTCACTACATCGATGGTCGCTATATCGAAGACGTTCCATCGACGGGTTAATGTATCGACAGTACCCCAAATCGATGGTACGCTACATCGAAAGTACACCAAATCGATAGTACACTATATTGACAGTACTTTAAATCGACGGTACGCTACAACGAAAATACATCAAATCGATGCCATATCGATAATACGTAACTTCTCAATACTTTACCTGGTAAAAGTATTGTACGCTGGGGCATACATTGCCAATTACTGTACGGACCTTCTTTATATGATCTGAGGTACGGACTTAGTATAAAATAAAAATACACAAATCAAATCAAATCAAATTCATTTATTGTGGAACACAGGTACAAAAATATCTTAATAAAAATGACGTCTCACTGTGACCGGTCTTATCAGACATACAATAATTCAGTTAATAAAATACAATACTATAATAATTCAATTTCAAATAGTATACAAAAATTAGGGGAATAAAAAATGTAAAAAAATTAGATAACTCATGTCAAAATATCATTTAAATAGTCTTTAACGGAATAATAACATTTTTCTGTCAATAGCTGTTTTTTTTTTTTAAAACGTCACTAAATCTATTTTTTTAAATCCATCTAACAATTTATTAAAAATAATGGGAGCACAATTATTGTATTTTATAATAATTTATTATTACAAAATGTCATATACTTGTTGGGTCATGGGCGGTGTTGGCTTAACGTACCTACTAGAGTTTGATTTCCATAATTCTCCATCGTTCGTAAATATTACTTAATCTACGTAACTTACGACTTTATCTAACTAATTTTCATCGGAATTTAATAGAAATTATCCTTACAAATACGTTTAATAAGTCAGTTGACTGCGCTTAATTTTGAAAACCATACTTAGCCGTAAATATGGTACTGCTAATTTTGTCATGTGCCTGCCATGAAAAGCCATTTAGTCAGCCAGGAAAAAAAATTACCAGGACACCTGACTTAAACAAAAATTTGCTTTTTAACACTATAATATTAACCTTGTACTTATTAATATAATCACTCATGGCTGCCTGAATCGAAAACTGGTATTTATAAATCTACAAGGTTTTTTAAAGAACTATGCAACCCGATACCCCAAAATAAAAATATACAACTTTTTTTCACAGATCTTTTGACGTTATTAGTCTATAGATCTATGCTAAAAACAGTCTGTGAGATGAACTACCGGACGCACAGAAAGAGAGATCGACGTATGTGGGTTACTTGTCTTTACTACGGATGAGTCCGTACTCATCCGTAGTAACGGAACTCCAAAAACGTTACAAACTAACTGACAACGTAACGACAAACCTTGTAGATTGCACGCTACCAAAAAATCCTAATTCACAGTGGGCGGGCAGATTACACATGTGTTAATTAAGTGGTAATTAATTTCACGCTACGATACATTCATTTGTAATGTCAGAAGTCATTTGACATCGGAGCTTTTGAAATCGTATTAACGAGTGGATTTAATTTTGTCGCGCTTGTTGGTGAGGTTATAGTGTAAATTGATGATGTTTTACTGGTCTTTAATAGTTTTCGTTCTTCTTATGATCTTTTAATTTTTATTTAAGAGGAAACACTACGGGCGAGAGAACTGAAAAATAGATATTTGAAAAATCTATTGCTGTCGCGCAGAGTCAAACGCCTTCACCGCAGAGTGTGATAAAGACAACTGCTTCTTGGACCGAAAATACCTACAAAAGCACACCAAATCGACGTCTCGTAGTCCCCCGATAACTTTTCCAAAACTAGACCGATATAAATACTATGTTCATTAAAAATTAAAGAAAGGCTTTGGGCGTGTTCGTATGTTTTCTTTTTTTTCTAAAATTTAGCCAAATTTGTTTTCTGGATGTTTGAACACAGCGGAAAATCTGGCGAATTTTTTAGATTTTTGAGGGCTCATATCTTTTTTATTAATTAATTTATGAAAAAACAGAAAACATAGAAACATGCTAATAGTGGCCATAGATTTTTGTTATAAAAATTATTGCTCTACTGGCTTTATCCAGGGAGGAAACAGGGGACTACGTTTGTGTGGAAAAACGGCCCTTGTGTTTCCTCTTAAGAATGTATAATAAAATCATTTTATATAAAGTCTGTTTATGGTGGTCTTACGTGTAATACCATAGGGAAAGTAATATACTAGAGTTCCAATCGCTAGTCAAGAAATGTTCTCCCGAATTATTTTCAAAATATAATTCCCTATGATAAAAGAAAGCACATAAAAAGGATAGCGCCACACCTATCCTTCCTATGGATGTCGGCCTCTAAAGCAGTACTACTGCGAGGAGTGCCTTCATTCTACCAATGTCCAAACTGCGATTGCCAACCATATTTAGTTAAACATAGAAAAATTATTATAAGTTAGACCAAAAATACTATTTTTGTTTCTCTAAAATTTTGCCTTTCTATCATAGTTTTACATACCTATTTAGCCTAGACAGTGTCCCGCGTAAAACTAGGAGCATATTAATTGTATAATTTACAAGCCACGCCGCTGCCCGCCTCTAAACAAACTGAATTTACTGCAGTCATAAAATCTATTATTCCAGCTTCTGGAGAATGAGCGAGTAAATTAATTTCTCGCTGAGGCTTTGTGGCACCACAGATAAGATAACACCAAACTTTAAAAGGAGAACGCAAAAGAAATTAATCAAATTGATGGCCATCATAGTTACCTTTGCTTAGATTTTAATTTTATAGCCTTTGGTATGGCTGTTAAAATGTTTTGCTAAACCCATGCTAAACCTATAAACATAACTTAATTATATTTTGTTATCAAAACAAATACTAAATTGACATTACGTAACTACTACGAGTAAATTTGATTGTGCGATAACTTTATCGGATTAACTATGAATGTAAATAGCCTATTTAGTCACGAAGCATTTCTGTTCCAATTTGCGCAATAATTGTATAAGTTATTTTAAACTTTGTCTACATCTTTTCATTAACAAACTTAAAAGAACTGGCAATGCAAAAATATATTCCATCTTTCTACTCGTATTAAAAATATTTTAAAATTTAATAAGACAGAACGCCGTTGATATTCTCGTCGTGGCCAGTATTATTTTATTTCTCAGTTCGTAGCGGTTTCCAACACTTTGTATTTGAGTCAGGTAGCGTTGTCGGAGCGCGCTTTTTTTTGTCTGTGCCTTTCAATGAATGACGACTTTACGCCAGACTCCTTGGCTACAAAAAGTTTAAACTTTTTTTTCAAGACGAGCATGACTGGCCATTCATAAAAGTATCCTAAATACTGATTCCAAAAAAAGATTTTATGTCTTCATTACGAATTTTGATTTCCAAGTTTATTATTATTGTGTTTATGTTGTTTTCTGTTTGTCTTTGGCTCATGTTTATTTAGGATCGCCGAAGATTATTCTGGTATTGTATTTGACGATATTACTTGTGGTTTCCAATGACAATGCAAAGTTATCCGGGAGATTTTATTGAGCGCAGCGACTCAAAAAGCCGGGGAATTGAAATGATAGTACTGATTGTTCAATTGTGACTGATTTATAACTCTATTCGCCATTATTATACTGACATAATATCCGATCTCCTTGTAATACAGATGATGGAAGGTAGGATTCTACACAATAGAATATTATTTTGATATTGTTGGGTCATAAATTTAAAGAAAGGTATATTATTCCCATAAGTTAATAAAATGGCCTTTTCGTAGTGATTTTTTTAAATATAATGATTTGCTGAATAAGTTGCTGATGATGATTTTGATGTTTTTCAGAACTTAATGTTATTTTGTTTTCATTATCTCGATATTATCAGTTTTATCGAGTTAAAAACTGAAATAACATAAATAGCGCATCTCTTTCCTCGACCGATGTTAATCGAAGAAGAGGCTAAAGAATTAGTGCTTAAAAAAAAACTATAATAAAACCGGCCAAGTGCGAGTCGGACTCGCGCACGAAGGGTTCCGTACCAAAACGGCCAAAAAAATGGGCTTGTTGTATGGGAGCCCCCCTTAATTATTTATTTTATTTTGTTTTTAGTATTTGTTGTTATTGCGGTAGCAGAAATACATAATTTGTGAAAATTTCAACTGTCTAGCTATTGCGGCTCATGAGATACAGCCTGGTGACAGAGCGACGGACAGACAGCGAAGTCTTAGTAATAGGGTCCCGTTTTTACCCTTTGGGTACGGAACCCTATAAAAATAAGGGCTTGACACAGAAAAGCAATGAATACTTACTGTCATTTTGTTAAAAAATATTGTAACCAACGATGCATAAAATATGAAGCTTCTTTTACATTATTATGAGTGAGTGTTGGAAGTTTGTAACTTTATGTTAATCTACGAGTAATCAATTTATAATATGTTTATCTACATTTTGATACTTATTGTCAATCCCCTTTTCCCCCTCTGTAAGAATGATTTCAGGGATAAAAACTATCCTATGTCGTATGACATGTTGACAGGTAGGCAAACTTACATCTGTAATATTAAACATAATATGGTTTTTTAAACATTTGTGTTTTTGCAATGATATTATAAATATCATTGTGTTTTTGTCTGCCTGTTACCTAGTCAAGCTTATACCGATTGACATTAGATAGTTATATTAGGTATAGTTACGTCTTAAAGAATGGAATTCCACAACTAATTCTACAATTAGCAATATTTCAAGTTTATCAATAAATCTCAAGTTTAATGTTAATAAACCAAGTTCTGCTGCGTTTTGTTTACCCTCAACTATTCAGTGTCAAGATTATTTCCTCAAACAGGAGTCAATACCCCAATATAGTAACGTTTACGAGCGAGCAACGTAAACAATTAACAATGTAGCCGAGCCGCAGGTCCCGGGCTAAAATAGTCCTGGAATGTATCCATTAAAAACACGCACCATGACAGGTTATACCTAAGCGAGGTCTTGAACTCGGCTGTTAAATTTAAAACTACGGTTAAGCTCACTTTAAGTCCGTTTGCTAGAGCTTTGAGCAGACGGGATGTTTAACAATAAATAAATGTTTGTGTTTTATATACTAGCTGACCATCTCGGCTATGCAAGGGTTACCAAGGAAGATTATGCAAGGAAATGCTTAGTTTATTACCATTTTTACCCTCCAAAGTATTTTTTATGTGGATATTTCTAAAATATTTCTTTCTTCATTACAAAAAAAAGAATCATCCATTTTGGTTTGGTTGCACATTGGATAATTCTTTTTTTGTTATGTTTGTAATAGGAGAAGGTTCGTATGGAAGACAATGTTGGATAATTGAATGAAAAAAAAAACTGTTTTAGAAATATTCACATGAAAACTGTTTAATGGTCATAAATATTTAATTAATAATTGCATTATCTTCAATAAACCCATGCAAAGCCGAGACAGCAAGCTTATCATAAACAGAAAATACAATCTATTCTCTGCAATCCCTTCATAATCGTGAGTCAGCTGATTCATTGCAAATTGAATAACGTTGTAATGATCTAATTGCCTCAATACTCGATCAAAATCCTCACAAATCAGAGTTCAAAGCCGGCGTAAACAAATACATTCCACACAGAACCGGTCGCAGCCCGGCAACAGCAAACAGATGGAACAAAGACTCGTAAACACTGTATTTGGACATAGAGAAAAAGAATCAAACAGCTCAGGTTGAACGGAGTTACAGAGACTAAATTTTGCTGAAAATCTAATGATTAATCATCGAGATATTAGGATTGGCAAGGAAATTTATCAAAACGTCCACCGAGTTTTTCTGAACAATATACATTTGTAGTTTAAGTTCAAAAAGAAGTAAAATGCAACTAAAAATACTTTTGTACTTGTAACTATTTTACGTGAAATGCTCAAATGGAATAATTTAGGACACATCAATGCTTTTTTCCAAATAAATTACCTTAAATTGACACAGCTTTTTATGAGAAGACGAAAATTTAGGGAGTTAGGAAAAAAAATAATTCCTTTAGACTTTGCTATTTAGTAATAAACCTTAAATATTTTTATTCTCCTGTGAGCCTTAGATGTTTGTTATACAGTCGAAAATTCTTACATGTAACGATCGCGAAAGAGTTACCATTTACACTTTGACAAGTGAATGAAACAAAAATGAATACAAAATATTTTGACGTGACAACGTCTTATAATTTGCTGGAGCCGGCTGCACGCACGAAAAAAACATGACTCATGCGGCGTTACCTCGCTCTGAGGCGTTCCATTTAAGGCTTGCTGTGCAAGCGAGAGCGCGGAACGAGCGACAAAGAGGCACAATCGACCTCCGCGTTCGGCAGCGTTCGACGTCTGTCTCTGTCCTACTTGAGTGAGCGATGCGTCCGCGTGGACAGCTGCTATACAATTATACATTTACATGTTTTCGTCAAGTATGAAGTGCAGTGAAAAGTGAATGTGGTGTCAATTGTTTATGGCAACGATAATTGCGGCGATGATTCTTTCGATATTGAATATATGTTCAGTGATATATTGTCGAATATTCGTGCTTTCATTATTAAAATAAATAGCATCGGTCCGCTAGTGCAGCGATTGTAGGTTATGCTATAATTGACAAAACTATAACAATAAGTTAACAGAACTATTTCACGATGATTAAAAAATCAATGGGTTTACTATTCGATCGAAATAATTATCAAGCGTAGCTATGATTTCAAAAAATTAAAACATAAATGTAAAATCTTCCACATAGTATGACGTTGTCACGTTCAACTATCGTCAGTAAACCGACTTTACAGACAACCGATTTTTTTTTGTTTATCTACGCAAACAAAAGCTCGCTTTTTCAAGGTAATGACTACTTAAAAGTTTTCTTTAATTAAAAAATTTGAAACCTTCAAACTAGCTGTTATATTTGAACTATGTCTGCGTTTCGTTTTTGATTTAGCCACTGTATTGTTTTTGCGTCGCCATGTTGCCATAATTGAGTTTTGATTATACCTCGTTTTTGTGTATCACGTCGTTCTGCCCAAAAAGATGATACTTTAAGGTCGTTACGCTTATCTTAACTAGAAGTATTTAATTCATCATCAGCCTATCGCAGTCCACTGCTGGTCATAGTCCTCTCCAGTTGCACGCCACTTAGGTCGATCCTCGGCTTCTCGCATCCAGCTCCTGCCAGCCATCTTGCGCAATTCATCACTCCACCTGGCCTGAGGACGTCCTACTGTCCTACACTACGTTTGCCGAGACGCGGTCTACACTCAGGAACTCGTTCTTAAGAAGTATTTCATAAAGTTAGTTTTATTATTTACAGATGTCAGAGACCCGTTATAGTCTAAAAAAACTGACACAGACTATTCTTGAACGATAGTCATTGGCGATTACGATCAGAGATTACAATGGTGACATTTTGAACTTAGAAATAATGTTTACGAATTATATACATAAATATACTTCCTCGTTGTCTTGTAATAAATTCTACGTTCTAACACGCCTAACAAAATTTTTAGGCTAATTATAATAAACGCACAATGTAAACGCCTTTCTTTCCTTAGTCAGTTAAATACACACAATGTGTGAACTAAATCTAAAAGCTGCAGCGGCTCCATTTCTCGACAAGTGAATAAACGCATGAAACACTGCAATTAACATTAACTGATCGTTGGTTGTTTACCTCCAGTAACATGAAACATGAGCCAAAGCCGGGAAACCAAGCTGTTACTTTACGAGTGGCTTCTGGCTCCCAAACTTTCCTAGGTTTGAGTAACAAAGTTTAGAAATTTCACAAATTGCTCGGGTTTCACGGAAAATCACCGACCCGTATTTAGAAAGCGTGGTGATAACGCCTACTCGTATACCCATCATTGGTATGGTAACTTGAATTCAAACTTATCACTTTTTAAAAATGTATTTTCGGTTTTAAATTTAAGTGGATACAACGTTTGATAAAAATAAATATCTTTTACATTTGACTGTAGACAAAAAATAGAACTTGTTTTCAAGTAATAATGCTTCTGAGTTTAAGGTGATCGTGTAGATCAAAGGAAAAAACTTTTACCTCTTAGTTCAAAAACAGGGGATCACTCAAAGTGGAACGCCCCGTTGGTCTAGTGGTTTAAATACTGGACCAAGATCTCGGGGCCCCGGGTTCGATCCCCGGGTCGGGCAAAAAAAAGTTTCGAATATTCGAACATTGCTCGGGTTTGTGATCACCAACCCGCATTTGGCAAGCGTGGTGATCATGCCAGTACATATTGCTGTGGTAACTTGAATTCAATGTTAGAGGCCTTTTCCCAGCAGTGGGATGATTATAGGCTGTTTCTTACTTACTTACTCAAAGTGGGAGCCCTCAAAACATTTGAGAACCACTGACCAAAACTGAAACGAACTTGCGAATCTGGAGTTATTACAAACTTCGACGCATTAGCCCCGTAAACATTCCGAGTACCACTTTGAAGTACTTGTGGAGGCTTCAGACGGTATTAAGGTAAACAGATATTGTATGTTTGTTTTGAGAGCCATCGGGGTGGTTGGGATTGGAGTAGGTACGTTGGAAATGACGCATCTGTTTGGATGACGAAGGTTATTGATTGCGACTGGTATTTTTCAGTTTAAGAATATACTGATGATAGGCTGCTTTGAAAAGAAAATGATGTTTGCGAGTTATGAAGCCAAATAAAAAAAGTGTAAAATATCACATATGATTTTTGTCAGCCCTAATTAGGTAAGTAACTGTAATCACTTGTTTTCAATTGTCACCAAATCGCAGTTTAGCCCATAGTCCCAATCACCTTCTCCTCAGAAGACGCTACTGTCCGTCCACTTCTGGCAGAACTTATAAAGTCGCCTATTACGACACCCATAGGACGACAAGACGCCTATTACGAATACTATAGGAAAAGATGGGGTGCTGATATTTTTTTAACGTGCCGGAACCAGATGAAATAAATAAATAAACAAAATAATAATCTGGTTTTTAGGGTTCCATATAAAAACGGGACCTTATTACTAAGACTTCGCTGTCTGTCAGTCTGTCTGCCACCTGGCTGGATCTCAAGAGCGACGATAGCTAGACAGTTTAAATTTTCACAAAATATGTATAATTTCTGTTACCGCAATAACAACAAATACTAAACAAAATAATATAAATATTCAAGGTCCCATACAACTAACGCGGTTTTTTTTGCTCCCTATCAATAATGGCAACAGGTAGGCACATGAAAATTCACAAAATACTCAGTTGTGTTTTTACTTTCATAATAAATAATAAAATTAAAATTAAATAAATATTTAATCACCCATACAAACGTCATTTTTGTCTATTTTTTCCCGATATTAATAAATGGTAACAGATAGGCACTACATTAACTAAATTTATACCTACATACTGTTGTTTACCTAGTCAATGGTACGGAACCCTTCGTGCGCGCGCGAGGCCAACTCGCACTTGGCCGGTTTCATATTTTATCGATGTACGTGTCGTGTTTGAAAAAAATTTCATTTATTTCCAAAGAGGGACTCGCAAGTCTGACAACAGCAATAAATGTAAACTTACCGTCACCAGATTTACAGACTGTGTGAAGTCCGAAATTTGAACATTTGAATTTTCTAAAAAATACAAAAGTTACTAAATAATTTGATATTTCTGTTTAATCGAACGTAACATTCCTCGTTTTAGCTTCTAGGGAACCCGAATAGTCATGTCCGACCCGAAAAGTTCTGAAATCTTAATGTGTCCGAGAATACATTTTCTTTTTTATATATCTCGACGCATTTCCTCCTCACTAAATCAAAGGAGATTAAAGAAGTTTTGGGAAATTTTATTTATTTACAAACTCGTGACTAATTTAGCTGAAAGTTAATGTCAACAAACTGGTTCGGAATCATATTTAATTTTGTTTTTGTTTCATCTATAAGTTTTTACAAATTGTAGTAAGATTTAATGTTTATTGCTTGAAGTTTTTATGACAATGACTGTGTGTAGATTATTTGGTTAAATGGCGGGCCATATTAATGCATTTTTTTTTGGTTACACTATTTATTTCAAAGATGCTCTTGATGTCAGTTGGAGAATATGACTGCCTTTGCTGGCAATCTCTTTGTTCTAAAAGTTTTTTGCGGTCGAAATCGGTAATGTTACATGTTTTGTTTTTTTCTAATTGCGGTATTCAAAATGCAAGCAATTGATAAGTTTTATCATGATTTTCAAACAATATTAAAAATAAACCTTCATATTACCTCAAAAATATTATCCAACAACATGCACTTTCTTCTTTTCTTTTTTCGATGTTTTGTTTCTCATTAACTCAAAATTTTAAGGATTTTTCATCTATCTGGGTGTCTATGAAATCTTGCAAGTTAAATTTGACCCACTTCCTGTTTTAATATTGAGCTGTAGTTTTCCATGTTTGGGTGAAAAACGCGTGAAAATGCAATATTTTGATGACGAGGAACTAATCTGATGATGGAGCTGTTTTTCCGCTGGTTTACAGCGTGAAGTCGACAAAAATAAGTCTTGGTAGGTCTATTAGTTGGAGCAGTCGTTCAAGAGGTTGTGGGTTCCAGTCCCACTTTAGGCAGTCGAAAACATCTATTCAAAGAATTGTATTATCAAAATTATACTTAGTCAAAACTTGGTATTAAAAAAATTAATAGGTATGTTTCGTTGATACTTAACTTTCTTCTGTATGTCTTCAATTTATACATAAAAACTGCCATTCGAAACATTTCCGAGGTCAAGCCCAAAACAAACATTGTAATATCCAAAAAATCTCATGATTGATACCTCTAAGGATATCATAAATCACATGCAATTCATCACTGCAATCTGGTCCCTCTGCAGTTGACATACGGCCCTCTCCGGACGGAGGTCCGCGGAGGGAAGGGTGATGGATGGGAGTATAATTGCTTGTCATTACGTACGGCATTATTGTAACTTGTTTCTCCATTTTGGTGGGTTTTCTTGATTCGAAATTAATGATGAAGTACGGAGGACGGTGATGTTTAAGTAATTTGTTTTAAGAACTCTTTGGGGATTTCTTCCGAACTTTTACGTGGTGGGAATTGCGGAATAATACAGGGTGAAATTTTACCCACCTTCCAAATTTTAATATATCAATCTACGAGACGAAATACAAATGACGTATTTTTTCTTTTGGTATAGCCCAGTACAAAAATGTCAAGATAAAGCACTTAGAAAATGTCCGCCAAAAATCTAAAATTTTTGATACGGCCGCCTAGCAACACTTTTTTTACGCAATGCACATCACATTCATTCATTACGATACTAATCATAAGTTTTTGATTTTCCCTTTTATACCTAAACAGGCCTAAACTGTAAAAATTTTAAACTATATTGCGAAAAATATTTTCGGGTGAAAACTTGATTTCAATTTTTTCTAAATACGATACCGAACGCCTCCAAAAATTTTGGAAAGTGGTTAAAATTTCATCCTGTATAATGGCGACCATGAAAGTTGAAATCAGTTAATATGCAATTTGACTCAATAAATCCAAATAGCAGATTATACTCGTATTTTTGTCAGTTAACAATGCAGTAATTAAATGTTTTATTGTTTTTTTTTTATTGCATTGTAGTAATAGGTAGCCATATAAAGTACCGTGAATGAACTATTAGATAAATAAAATAGATAGTTATGTTTAAGTTTGAGTAAACATCGAAATTTAAAAAAAATACTTATTAATAATATCTATAACTACCTTTTGCTTTTTGTTATAACAATATATTAAATCTCTATTTGCTGCGTAATATTTAACAAATACAAATATATTTTTCTTCGCATGATTTCGTTGATACCTCATTTAAAAGATGATGGTTTTCATGGTAATTATCGCTTTCTTTAATATACTACTGCTGACTTCAATAACTAAGCAGGAAGTCATATTAAATACTTACTTAGGATAAAATTGAAAGAGTTTTTTACTAAGAACATTTATCATAGGATATTTTTTGCACTTTCTATTTAGAATTCACTAAGGCAAACTACGTAGAATTTTTTAATTTAATCGGTCAATGGTCATATTGCAATAATAACTTGAAATGCTATATCGATATTTTTTAATAAACGATGTCTGAATCAAGCAACTAACTATAAAAACAATAATAACAATACCATTTCACTGGTATTCCAAGCCCTGTTTTAAGATAATTATTATTAGGAAAACAATTTTATTTCAACGCAAAGTTAATTCCGACAATTTAAATCCGTAACTGAACATTACGAAACGAGTGATAACCATTGTGACTTCAATTCTGCGATTCAAACCAAATCATTTTTCGTCTCATTTCGTCGAATCCAATATCAATTTGGACGAAAAATTACAAACCGAGACGCGGATGGGCTAGTGTTGGGAAAGTATCGGCATAATTATCGACACGCCAAATAAACAGACTCTCGCTAACATTACGATAATGTGGTTTTACACGCTTCACATAAACAATCTAAGCCTAACATTGCGAAAATGTGGCCTTAAAACTCTTTTAAGTATCAGGCTTGCTGACTGCCAGTACACAAATGCTCTAAACTGTCTCCTCTTCCTTTTCTCCTTCGATATGTGGATATACCAACGAAATGTCTGTTATATTAGATGAGATTTTGCGTTGTGTTTAAAAAAACCTAAGGTGTTATACGATCACTTTTTTCGCCTTTCTTTTCTATACTAATATTAACATCTAGTTAATCATTTAAGTGATTCAAATTCGTTTTCATATTAAATCCAATTTTATAGTAGTAGTTCATTTTGTGTCGATTAACACAATAACCAGTTCGGAAAGGCGTATTGCAAATTTTATAGAATAGAATAGAATAGGTTTTTATTGCAGTAAATGTGGTACAAAGAGATGAAACAAAATACATGGCTGCTCACATTTAGCCAGAAAATAATGGCATGCAATAAGTGAGAGAGATTAACAATTAAATTAAATTATCAACAAATAAAAAATAGAACAAAATAAAAGCACAACAAAAAATAATTATAGAATACAATAGGATTGATTATTAAATTAATAACAATTAATTCATTCACTCACATTTTACAATTGATAAATTCATTCACACTATAAAAACATTTCTTACTTAATAGCTGATACAAAGAATATTTGAAATTTTTTATAGGTAAGGTTTTCATGTCATCTGGCAACTTATTAAATAATTTTATTGACATAAAGAAACAGTTCCTTTGGCAACCCTTCGTTAAACAAGATGGTATCACCAAACGATTTGGATACCTAGTTCGAAAATTACAAACTGTCACGTTGTGATTTCTGAGCTGCGCACTAATCTCTAAATACTCACGTTTAGTTAATACATTCATTGTTTCATTATTAAAACTCATTTAATTTCACTTCAATAATAATCGAGTTTCGTTGTTTTGGTTATTGATCTGTCAATGACAAGGAGCTGTCAGATGCGCATGCGACTGTCCGTATGCTCCGAATGACTAAAATAACGTTACGTTCGTTTGTCTACGTTTAGCAAACGCACGGAACACATACTCATTTTACAAAGGTCGAGAATGATTTATTTCAATAAATATAATAATATTTGTTTTCTATATTTTTACGATTTGTATGTTAAAGTCATAACTTATTTAATGAAACTTCACGCAGCCGAAGTAATTTTCATGAGCCTGGCAGAATGACGTTTTGACCTTAGACAGATGTTTAAAAAAGTTAATAAAATAGTAGTGTTGCAGGTTTACAAACATTGGGAATTTATTTGGGAAAAATACTTGTCTTACGGACTGGCTGGTAAAGAAAACAAATTAATTCAACGACCAGTCTGTAGTTTATAATTATAGTTAGAATATTAAAATAATGTAAATTAATAACCTAAAAAGTTTAAATGTTTTCTTGTTAGTTTGATATCTGTTTTGCGGGGAAATAGTTCTTTGTGTTGTTTCGATTGTTTTGGGGAGATTTGAGTTAGTGAACTGAGCACTCGGAAATTCCTTCTTGACAATGATTTGCAAATTCGATTAGATTGGATTCGAGTTTCGGTTGATTTGCAAGAATGTCGAGGAAGACTTTTTTCTTGCTGTTGAAGAGGTCGGCCAGGAAGCCGAAGGAGAAGACGGTGGCCGTTACCTCGCCTTTTTGATACCGGCTTATAGTCGCCGTGTAAAATAATTTTGAATTTTGTTCCGGTTAAGTGCCGTAAGTATATTTGCTGATTTCGAAGGATTTTCTTCATTGAGTCGCTTATTGCAGTTCTATAACATAAGTGGTTTCTTTCAGATCTTTTGATGGCCGCTTGGTTTGGCTACCAGGCTTAGCACATTACCTTCCGCTTTACGCTGACTTTCCGCTGATCAAATGAAAGACGCAAGAAGCTTGTCTCGATGAGATTCGGGTTGGTACCACGCCACGTGGATGCATAAGGTTACCCTACCCTATCTTTGTTGAAGTAAGTGGAAACATCTTCTTAATCCAGTTAGCAGTCTACATTCCGGTTGCCGTTTATTAGTATTCCGTTCATAATTAAATTCAGATTATTCCGTTTAGTATAATTTACATGATAAGTTTGGTGGTACAACTCGCTCAGAAGTAGGGGTAATTCAGAGCCTTACAAAGGACTCACGCCTGAGATTTCTGTTAGCTAAGAGGTGGTAAGCTTAGCCGGAGCAAATAAATATATTTTGTCAATTCATGCTCGTCTCTTTATTTACCACCTCATTATGATCATCTAAATCAACCCCAACACCCTCTCCAACCCCATAAACGTTGCAAAACCTCATAAATAAATGTATATTATTTTTTGTGAAAACGCTTAATTCAAATATGTACATACAAGGTAGTGTTAATAGATTAAGTTCTTTAAACAATGGTCGGCAGGAATCCACAGGATCCGAACCACATATAGCCCTGAGACACTTTTTCTGTATTAAAAATGCACGATCAACGTCGACTGAGTTCCCCCACAAAATATATATAGGTGAATATAATAGGTTTTTCAATGAAAAATATAATTAAAAGTGAAATAAATTCCAGTGAGAAGAGGCGAATACGAATTTGTATTAATCAGAGGTTTTAAAAATCAGCAATTTAATTGCCTAGAAAACAGTTTCAAAACCAGATGTTTTCAAATCTATCGATATTTGATAACTGAACTGCATCACTAGGATGACCGAACTCGGAGCCGAGCCGATTTCCGTTGCGATTGTTGTCTTGGGCAAAACAATGGGTTATTAGCGTTTTTGCCGACCGTACTTCAAATTGTCGACTAACGCGACTCTGTCGAGCGGAAAGCGTGCTTTAGTTGTACGGGTAGCAGACAAATCTCGTTATATAGCTTTTTATTTATTCACAAAATAGCTTCTGTAAATAAATCCTCAAATTACTTAGGTTAGTGTTCATAGAAATAAATAAACTGTGCAAATCTATAATAGTAGTAGGTAGTAACGGCCTATAATCATCCCACTGGAGGGGAAAGGACCTCAACATTGAATTCAAGTTACCATAGCAATGATGGGTACAAGCATAATCACCATTCTTGCCAAATGCGGGCTGGTCTCTATAAAGGAAAAAAATTAATTCATGTTGACCATATCAGGGATCCAGGAGTTATCCATGATTCAAAGCTGCTATTCGACCGACATGCATCCACCTCACTAACATTATTGTGAACCATTATTATTATTTTTAAATTGTTTGATTCTTCCGTTTATTTGATTATGTAACTTTTATGTACCATAATTATGATTTTTATTACTTATCTAGGTTTACTGTGTTTAGTTATGTCCTTGCGACCTGTGTTTATTGTTATATAAAAGCTGTTTGTTATATAAATCCTTGAAAATAAAAATAAAATAAATAAAATAAAATAACAGACTTCCTATTAGTAGACCCTTCGAGTTAAGTTATTAGGAATTACTGCCAAAGTAGACGGGCAGTGTCTTCTCTTCACTATTGGCTTAAAGCGATCACCATTTTGCCATTCACACCAATTGTGGTGGCATGCTGCTTTTAGACATAGATCCAGTTGTGGACTGATCAAGAACGATTATAAGGACCGTTGTCCACTTATGATGTGTTGTGAAGTCATGTGACTGATAATGTTAGGTGTAAAGAATCAGCCATAATATTGCCTCCGACTAAGCCTGACGATTACTTAGTAAAAATTATTGTGACTAGGAACCAAACTATTGACGTAGTTTCTCAAACACAGTATATGATAATAGATTTTTTTTATTTTTTTATTTTATTCGGCCTACTATCACCAATTACAAGAAAACTTAAATAAAGATAGAAGTACCTATTGTGATTCTTAACTAAAAGCACAGCTAATTGTAGGTAAACCTCAAGCAAAATAATGATCTTAGTGACCTTATCGAGCTTCTTGGTGAATAAATTTCATCATCATCAGGCAAATCAGTCCACTGTTGGACACAGGCCTCTCCATAAGGCGGGTTTAGCCATAATCATCACATCTTTTCGGGTGAATCGCAGTTATAAAGAGAACGCTGCAGCCCATCTTCTTCTGTCAGGGGCCTAATACGCGTAACCGAATCGCAGTTCGATCGTGATTGAATTGGACGTTTTTGACATTTAGCCCATACTAGAACTGTCAAAAACCTTTGTGTGCGATACGATTTGGTTACGCGAATTAGGGGACAGTACTCCTTTAGTCTCCTCTGACACTCATTGGACGAGAAGGGACAGCGTTATTATCTTTATATGCCAGTATCACAAGAAAAAATAAGCTTTAGTAAAACATTAAAAATATCCACCATTTCGAAAGGTTTTACTCTTTATGGTAAAGACGACGTCAGTGGCGGAGTAGCGTACGCACCGGTTGTGTTTTTCAAAAAGTGTTTTTCTACATTTTCTCGGGTCTGGGTGTTTGTGGTACTTGCGTTGTTTCTGGTTTCCAAAATACGAGTGCTTTAAATAATTATTCAAATTGTGATCAGAACAATGTACTTAAGTGTTGTTCTCCACACTTTTTTTTCATATAAATTTAACGGCTTCGGACGTATTCATACTGCCTAGTCTTAAGTTATAATGTCATTTTAAAATACATATTAGACAATATCATAAATACTTACATAAACATAATAGCCTAACCTAACTAACCTAACTCATTCATCAAATGTATGGGTGGTTTATACATTGCAATGCTTACAGGAGTTTTACGCGAGAACGTGGATCACAGACAAACAGAAGTGCCTTTCCTTGTTTCTCACTTTTATTTGAATTATCCTACTCACTGTCACATTATTATAACAAAGCCGCCACTTTATCACAATAAATGCCGCTTAGGATAATTTCACAAAATTACGAAACAAAGTCCATCTTTCTCTTCTCGTTTCCCGCGCAAAATTCTCCACATTTATTTATGACAGATCAGGTGACAGATCTGAGCAACTATCTCTGCTGACTATACAGGCTTACCTTATATTTTTTCAATAATTTACTGACAAATGGTAACTTGCCTTGATTATAAATAAACTCCACAAAGCTAGGGAAGGAAAGTGCATACCTTCCTTCATAGTCCAGCTGTCGAGTGTCAATCAAAAGCTGCAAATAAATACGCACTCTTTTATATACCAAGATAGTGTATTCTGTTTTGAAATATTCGCGTAACAGTTTTCATTTCCATGGATTCTAACTCAGAGGGGGTTTGTTTGTCTTCGTCAAGAATAGGATAATAAATAAGTAATAAAATACTTATGTTATTCATCAATAAAAAGACTCTTCTACCATCAACGTTTAACATATTATAACAAAACAAGGTTTGGTGTGTGCTAGTAGGATGAAATAAATAATATGTAATATCCTATTTTAATACAACATGATTCTTACAAAATAATGATGTTTGACCTACTAACTGCTTGATGAAGCAAGACACAACAAAGATCAAATTGTTTACCACTAATGCCAGCAGTGGTTTGCCGACCACACCCGCAAAACTTCGTACGGACAGAGTAAAAACCGAATGGATTTTATACTATATAATAGGTATGAAAAAAAAAATCTTTTGTAGTTTTTTTATTACAATTTTTATGGCCTCAGACTGATCCATACAGCCAAAATTCGACTGATAGTGTTTTAAAAAATTTACGATAAAAATAAAGAAAAACACTAACAGTTGTATTTTGTCTACCACATAGACCCCAATTGGGTTTGAATTCACGAACTTATAGAGTTAATTTATTCGGGTTTTACACCATGTAATTTGTTACATGGTTTAAACCCCTAATCAATTAATTCATATATTTATTTATTAATTGCATCATGTTAACATTAAATGTCATAGAACCCTGTAAGGGTAGCAAATTATACGTATGCTAATGTAGATAAAAATAAAAACTTGAATTGTAAAAACTTAAAAAATCACAAGATTAAGATTAAAACGTGAGTGTGTGAGTACCTTAATTTGAGTACTAAATAGGCTGTGTGCGTACAAATAATAATTATAGATGTAAATTGTAGTGTATATATTAAATATGTTTGTTTTATAATTTAAGGGAGTAGGTTGAGTAAAGTAATTAATTCTAGTATTAATGACCATGAAGGTTTTAATCATGAACTTACTTAAATACTTATTATGTGTTTCACTAGCCTTGCGCCCGCGGCCCTGTCCGTGTGAACAGTGACCAGTGAGCGTGGTAGGTTTAAATATTGAGACACGTATTAATCCCTCGATCGTGAGTTATTCCAGACACAATTGAAATCAAATGTTATCGCGGCACGCGCGTGCCGCCTGGGGGTTGAGGGATCAAGCGCCTACTGGAACCTATTTGCTAAAGTAAAACCGATTTTACTAAACCTGATTACGCGCGAGCAGGGTGCAGCCATTCTGAAGTGATGTGCGTATGTACAACCAACTATTTATATTTATACAGGATGAAATATTAACCACTTTCCAAAATTTTTGTAGGCGTTCAATAGGTATCGTATTTAGAGCCCATTTATGAAGTAAAAAATGTAAATCAAGGTTTCACCCTAAAATATTTTTCGCAGTATAGTTTTAAATTTTTACAGTTTTAGGCTTGTTTAGGTATAAAGGGAAAATCAAAAACTTATGATTAGTATCGTAATTAATGAAAGTGATGTGCATTGCGTAAAAAAAGTGTTGCTAGGCGGCCGTATCAAACATTTTAGATTTTTGTCGGACATTTTCTAAGTGCTTTATCTTGACATTTTTGTACTGGGCTATACCAAAAGAAAAAATATGTCATTTGTTTTTTGTCTCGTAGATTGCTATATTAAAATTTGGAAGGTGGATAAAATTTCACCCTGTATAGATAAAAACCGGCTTTTAGAGATATAACTTTAATATTGTTATCTTAACTTTCATTTGTAATAACATATTTATTTACTGCCAAAATGATGAGTAAGCAAGGAGATATAAATCTTTAATAACACCATCGTAAATCTATGTTTACTACAGGAAGAACCGGAACTCTAAATGTAACCCGTTTAAAAATTACATTAAAATATATCATCGCGTTATATACAGGTAAAGGCACAAAAATAGATTGTCTGCCTTTTAACCGACAATAAAAGAAGGTTATTAATTTGACGCCTATCGCCATTTACAGTGGCGTAGCGTGGGGGGTGGAGAGGGGGCCATGGTCCCGGGCGCCATACGAAAGGGGGCGGCGAATAAGGATTTTTTTTGGGTCATGTAACCAGAAATGTAGCCACTATAATCAGATTTATTACCCTATACATACAATCGACTTCGAACTCACGGATCAGTTTGCCACATGTAATTGCAATCTAACCTTCCTATTTAAACGTTTAGCGTAGTTAGTTTTCTTGAGTCAGCACAACTGCAATCCCGGTTAGGATGTTTCGTTAGACGTGCTTGATAATTTTTGGATGTTGAAAGTATTTCATCCCGGACAGTGTTCATCTTGAGATATTGATGGATCTCATATTTTGATTATAACGTCCGCAATGTTACGTATCGAAAGCGAAACGAAAAAAACTGAAAAACTGCTGAAAACTGCGTAAGGTATTAGAAAAAAATAGAGCTGATTTGTAGACGGAGCTCTACAATATGCTAAAAGTTTATGTGAAGAGCTTGAGAAATCAGGAGAAAGCATATTTGGCGATGCCGCTATGGATTTGTAGACGTTAGGTTATCGCACAAGAACGAACTGAGGCGAACAATGTTCACTTCAGTAGACAGAGTAACTGCTGAAATTCGTGATCGATTCCAACAGCTGCAAAATCTAGCGCAATTATGCCTTTTTAATGCCGGCAGTAATACTGGGCTCGGAAGAACTTAGCCTATATCAAGCTCCTCGGGACATAAATACAGAAGAGGTCCAACATGAGCGCGCGCGTCTACGAGTTGGAAAAAATACTTTAATACTAGAGTTATTTAATTCGGGGTTTATACCATGTACCTCATTTATTATGAGTTTCCGATATTTCGGCACTGTTGCAAGCGCCATGATCACAGGAGAACTGTGGTATCTGCGGGTAGCTGTTAAGAGCAGACAAATCGATCTACCCTCCGTCGTAGTCTTTATTAACCCCTAAGGTGTAAACCCCGAATTAAATAACTCTAGTGATAGTGACCATGAAAGTTTAAATCAAATACTTTAATACTTGTTATTATTATTTATTGCCATATATACCTAGCGTTACATAATAAAGTTTAGACATTTAGGAAAAATAAACTTCCAGTGGGTTTCTTGCTCCATTGCTTCGCATAGATGTAATTTTCTTCTGAAGCAGTGCGTGGTATTTTATCTTAAGTTGCAATAAGATGTACGATTCAATATAATATTTAAACTTTAAATGACTTAGAATTAAAATAGGGGGCGGCGGATTTCCGGTCGGCCCCGGGCGGCGAAAAGCCACGCTACGCCACTGGCCATTTATTAGAACTAACTTATTAATGATGTGAAATAAAACACTAGATATGGACAAAAAAGCGTCCTCACCAAATGAGCGCACTTGGGTGCACTTTTACCTTAGTTGCATTCATCTTTAAGCCATGTAGGTACGTTCTTAAAGTTGAATTTGCATTATTATAGGCGTACGATGAAGCAACATAACAAATTATAATTTATTTAAAATATCAGGGGTAGAAATCCTACTTTCAAGTGTTAACAAGAATAACTTTAATAAACGATAGGAGATCAGTCCCCTAATTCGCGTAACCAAATCGTATCACAATCGTAATTGAATTGCAGGTTTTTGACAGTTCTAGTATGGGCTAAATGTCAAAATCGTCCAATTCAATCACGATCGAACTGCGATTGAAATAGCTGAATAAGGCCCCATTGCAGGTAAGTTGAAAAGCAAATTCCCGTACCAGTCATAATGGTACGGCTTATGAAGACGTGGGCAGAGTTTCATAGTATCTACTTATTAAGCATCAATATCACAATGATTTAACCAAGACTAGAGCGATAGACATTATGTCTATCGCTTATTGCAGAAAAAAATTATATAGGTTTGTATCACCGCGGCCAGAAAGTACTTTTCGCGACTTTGATATATTTTTTTAAAATAGATGTCTGAATCTGAATGAACATTGTCGTTACTTTGTGAAACAAAGCAACGACAATGTTGTAGTGCATCAGAAATTTTAAAACATTGAGCTTTATTTTAATGTTGGTCAAATAAATTGTACTTGCTTAGTATAATTTATTTATACGTGTTCCAAATTTAACTGTCCATTTAAAACAAATACAAAGCTCCCGTATTTCGCGCCAAACATCCTACCTTCCTCCATCTTTGTATTTTGACAGGTGACACGTGTCACTCCGACATGATATCTGCGTTTCGTTTTTTGCATTTTTTACAGCATGTGTAAGGGACCTGTTTACGTTGGCTGATTGAGATATCTTTTTGTTGCAGGTATGTGTAATGGAGCAGCTAAATGGTGCTAATGGATGACCTCATTAGGGTACCTTAACTGCTATATGATAATTATTTTTACATTATGAAAATGTGTTATTGATTTCATCAAATACTATGTTTATGAAATTCATTGACGGGGGATGCTAATAAAATAGTTATCTACTTGGCTTGTTATCAAAATTTGATGTCGTGATTAATAACTTGTGATTTTTTAGGAAAATGATAAATGGCATTCTAGGTTATTTAAATTTGGTATCATCTATAAATTAATAGACGATTGTTACCAAATTGAAATTTCTAAATTTTCATTTCGAATATGAAATAATGAATTATGGAATTGTAGGTAATAACCTAATCGATTTTATTTACTTACTTCTGAAGAAAAGTCTTAGGCATTTCAAGATTAATTAAGCGAGTGTAATTAAGTCCTAAATTGACCCGACCTGGAGTCGAACTCACTGCACCAAAATGGTAGTTTTTGAAATATGCAGTAGCTAAAATCTTCAAAATATGGTAATAGGGATTTTAATACTTGTAAAAGATCATTTACCCTACCTACACGTTAGAACAGCAGTTTTGTGCAATCGGTTCAACTATTTTCATAGGCCCACCGCTGGGCACCGATCCTCCTATAGTAATTTCGATTTAATGCCAGTAGCTTGTGTCATCGCTTCACCTTATTAACCTATCAACCAATAGATTTGAAGACTATCATGGTGGCCACAAGCCTACCCACCCACCCACACTTACTCACCACACCCCAAAGACTGCTATGGCATAGCAATAAACTCGCCTAAATCGGGTCCCGGGGACAGAGATAGTGTTGTTGTCCATCAATAGATTGATATCGATTATCGATATAATATGCGACCAAAAACGGGGTCTCATAAATATTACTTTTATGCGCTTAACGATTATGTCCTTAACGTTAATGCTGATTATTATTAATAATAAAGAAAATGGAGTGAGTTAAAGTTATGCCAATGAAACCATTACCTATGCGTTTCTAGCACTCTTTATAATTTATGTGAAAAAACTTTTTGCTGTAATTGTTATGTAAAAGAATATTATCATGAAAAAGATTATGTTACCGAAAGGGCTTCCACAGAAAACAAAACCATAATGTAATACTTTTGATGGAAAATATATTTTTATGTAATTTAAATTACCAATACTTTTGATGGAAAATATATTTTTATGTATGAGGTACATTTTAAACTACATATAGCATCTATACGATTTAAGTTTTCAAAGCAAAATACTGATTATGTATTGATTGATTCTTGCATTTAATGCTCTTTCTGGCTTCAGGCTATCGAAGCGAGTATTAAACGGTAATCCTGTTCAAAAATAAACCAGTATAATCTGCAAAATATGTCAGTGTAGTGGTACGGGTAGTCCATTTGCTGCACATAGGCCCCGGCAACGTGTTAACGCTTCGAACCCTAAGTGACAACCGGCTGTCGCGAAAACAATTGATTTTTATTGTGTCTGGAATAACCAACGCTCGTAGAATTAAAATAATACATCGATAGTAAAACCATCGACATTGTGGCATCGCTACCCGCGGCCGCTCCAGTAAATCTGTCAACGGGCCTACTATTGGGTTTAGCTGTGACATGTCGTTGCCACCCCGGCGGCCCGGGAGAAACAAAGTAGACTTGTTATTTTACGGAAATGTCCGGAACTTCGGATCGGATAAAATATAGTTTTGATGATTGGGTTCCAAAAAGCAAGATAGAAATATAGGGAGTTTGTAAGTATAGAAAAGCCGTCATTTATCTTAATAGTATTAAAATTTATAATAGTTTTAGGAAACGACCGAATCTAATAGACCGAAAAACTACTTTAAGAGAAGTAATGGTATTGTTTTCTAATTTGCAACCTATCAAACAACTCGGACAATATGCCTTTGGCCAAAAAACCTAGGGTCCTTAAAATTAACTAGAGTCTTCGCACAAGCTTAGTGATATTAAGTCAGTGAGAAACTGAGAATTCTATGGACAGGTGCTAATATTGTCATTATAAATGAATGGCGGTTTTCAGTTTGTAATGACTTGTAAGATGTACTTTTTATGCTTAGATTAGCTTACGAGATAAGTTTAAAAGTTGCGTTTTTACTCTTATGAGATTCACGTACCTTTGTTAAATTTAGGTAATATTAATTACTCTCACTGGTTAAACTCGAAGTTAATCATGAATCAAGTTCAACGTACACGAAAACTCGCAAAATCTCGCCCGAGTTACAAACGAGATACATATTTATCAAAGTGAAAAATTGATATTTAATGCTGCAGGTTTTTTTCGGTGCACTCACTGCCACGCTGCACGGCCAGCGCCATCAATCAAGGACCCAAAAAGGAACCTTTTAAAAATAAACTTTGCGAAATCTGAAGGCGTCATGTGTTATTGAGTTCCGCAAAAGGAAGTCATTAACCCTTTTATTTTATTTTTGAAGTATTTTTATAATTCCTTTTTAATTATTAAAAAAAACTGTAGGTACTTATAATATATTTTTATTAATATTTTAGTTATGCTGTATAACCTTTAGAAAAAAAAACGTAATTTTTTGCAAGTCAAATATTGTAAATCAGTCGTACTTTATAAGGGCTACGATGTTTGCCCACGACACAATACCAAAATAAATTATTGTTAGCATCAAAATATGGTGCCTATACTTATATTTTCTTTTAGTTTAAGTTTATTGTAAAAAAAAATAAGTAGATAAGTCTCTAATTAATATTACCCAAGTCTTATTCCAGGAGAAATAAAAAAATGTTTTATTTATAAAAACAGAATAATGCAAAAAAAAGAGATCTTGGTAGTAAAATCGTAAGCATTTAGCAACACAGCGAGGTCTGACCACAGAAATGGAAAGAAAAGTAGGTAATAGCCTATAATCATCCCACTGCAAGGCAAAGCCCTCAATCATTGAATTCAAGTCACCACAGCAATGATGGGTAGAGGCATTATAACCACGCTTGCCAAATGCGGGTTGGTGATCAAAGAAATACATTCGTTTAAATATACGGAATCAATTCATACTTACGATTCGCACTCTACCGTCCGTTATTACTTTTAAATTTGTTTTACTTTTAATTTCGCGTCGCGTCGTCGGCAATCATGTTTTGTGCCAGTTACTGCGGAATTAATTTGGGAATACTTTTCGGTCCGGATAATTTGAGGGAAGCAAATTCGCTAATTGGCTGAGAGTTGACAGGTATTGTGTTTCTTCGACACGGGCTCATTTCAGGAAAACATCAACCTTTTTATTCTTATTTTATTGAGCCTGAAGTTATTATTAATTTGTCGTTACAAAAAGTTTTATTTGGGTAATGTTCTTGTTTAATAATTTCCATATTAAATGTGAAGGTTCTGATGGATGTTTGTTACACAATAACTCTTATACGACAAAACATATTTGTACGAAATTTAGCATGAAAATAGTTTAAAAGCTAGAATAGCACATATTATGCTTATTTTGATCCTGAAAATAATTACAGTTCCCTTAGGATTGCAATTATCAAATTTATTTTAAGATGCACTATAGAAATATGAATATAAAGTCGCGAACAGCAATTAGACTAATAAATCGGGTCGGTAATTCCATTTAACTTGTCATAATAACACACGCCACTTTCTTCTGTCATTATCGTCACGTTGTACTTGTACGACAAAATGAATTCGTTAAAACCGCGTCGTCCGATCGGTTGGGGCGATAACCACGCGCTAGATCGGTCCGCCGATAAATCCGATGGACAGTAGCGATACTGCGCTGTCCTTACGAATTTCGGCGCTTTTTATTTTTTTATTTTTATGGCATTGTTGTGAAGTGTTGTCGCTGTGTTCAATAATGCTTTGCCGCGTTTTATTGTCTGTGACGGCGTTACGGTCGATGGTAATCTGTGACAATATTGTGTCAAGTTTGATTTTATCGCATAATGTTAAGAGAAAAAGATTAATAAATAAAATTAGCAAATTTTGAGACAGCACATGTCGAAATTAATGATTAAAAGGATGAATTAATTGAGTTTTTCAGGTATATTACAGGGAAAGCCATATTATGTTAACACACGAGAATGGATATCATTGAAATGGGACAAAATTAATATCCTGTCAAACAAAAAATGTCGGTCAACGCCATACCATATAAAGTTATAGTGCTAGAGAATGACTATCTAAGTAAGTAGTATCATCCCACTGCAGGGAAAAGGCCTCCATCACTGAATTCAAGTTACAACAGCGATGATGGGTACTGGCATAATCACCACGCTTGCCAAATGCGGGTTGGTGATCATAAACCCGAGCAACGAAACATTTAATTAAACCACTAGACCAATAGATCGTTTAATGACTACTTACCTAATATCATATTAGGGGTTAAAGTATGAAATTGCCGTTTTGTATGGACGAAATCGAGAAAAGTCATTTTTCCATACTAACAGTTTTTTAGTTTTTTTAAAAAAGCCTGAACCGTTATCGATGCAATTAAAGGCGAAAGTTAGATGGTTATAAAGCTACGCATTATAGTATTTAAATTTCTGAAAATCAAAGTATATAATACAAATATACTTAATTGAAGCAAGAAGGTCAGCTGACACATTGTAAGGGGTCTTTTCAACGACTTCCTTTGAAGTAATAGGCACTAGTATTGCATTTTTTTTTTAGTCAAAAGTTACTTTATTTAGTTTTTGATACAATACAAAAAGAATTACGCAATAATATTATGACTATACTTAAGAGCTATAAACAAAAAAAAAGTGGGAAAATAATCGGCAATTTCATACTTTAACCCCTATTATTTATATTATGGTACCTCAACGGGCTACTCGTATACTTAACATTTAAATTACTTTTAAAATCATGAATGCCAGTGGTACTAAATATTGTTTTAAATTTTTTAATTTCGAATTGGAACGGCTTAAAAAATTTAGACAACTTGTGTACTTCCAATCAAACAAATGCAGTCGATGCAAGAATACCGTTAGATCGCGGAATCGATCAATCTATACTGAAATAGCCGTTTGATGCGGCTGATCAAAGGCCGCGTCAGCGCATGGAGCTTTGCAGGCAGTTCTGATCGAGATAAAACGAACTCATGTTATAATTTTATTTATTTTTGTGTACTATGAGGAAGCAGTTCGTAGTAGTTAAGGCATTACTAATGGATAAGTCAGCGCTAATTCGTACCTATATCTTTTTAATTAGCAAATTTGTAATATTTAAGTTTAACTGTGCCTTTCTTCTGTGCCAAACTGCGCCTAGATCTGTTCAGTCGTCCTGGCTTGATTTAGTAAATAAAAAACCTTTGCGTTAATAAATTATTAAAAAGAAAAAAATGTAAGCTAGTAAAATTAAAATACTGTTCAAGATATGAAAACCATGACGTACTTTTGATACTGTTTACGACGTAAAAACAATCAAGTTCCTTCAGGGACTGATGGGATCAGCCTTTCCTTCGTCCACTGCTGCAGATAGACTTCTTTGAATCAAACGCACATATAGACAGTTGACATAAAACCCCTAAGGTCGCAATGAAACGAATTGTCGAGCAGCGGGAAGTGAGTGTGTTGTATGATAAACTCATACTCTTCGATTAACTATTAATTTATCCATCTCGTTTGGTTACATACACAGAATGTAAATCCATTGTACGTTTCTTGAGCGTGAAAATAGCAGATCAGTCGCTTCCTCGCCTTAAAGGTGTTAATCTACTAGACCATACAGTACCTAATTTTTCGCCTTAAAAACGTAAACCCTACACAGGCCTGTGACGTCACCTAACAGACGCGTGCGCCGCGTCGTTAGCACCCAATAAGCCGCGACCGCAGCCCTCGGCTAAATCCGTCCGCGTGAGGACTGTAACAAATGTTTTATTTTTGTAAGTATATGGATTTAGTGTCTTGTGACAGCTTTAATACAATAAATAAATAAATAAATATTTAAGACATGCCTCACCGGGCCACACTGAGCCATCTAGTCCCAAATTAAGGTACTATTAAGTACCCTGTCGTATGGGGTATTAGACAACCGATAAACTTACTTATATACTTTTTTTTTTTTTGTAAATACATACTTATAATACATAGAAAACACCCAGACCAGTACAAACAGACATGTTCATGCACACATGTACTGTGCGGGGATCGAACCCGCGACCCATGGCTCAGAAGCGTTAACTACCGCTGATCCAAATGGTCGTCAATAATGTATACAGTATGACATGTATATTTTGGGTTTGTGGAATCTACCTCCTAGTGGTCCACCCTGGGCAACGGCATCTTTGGTTTTCTAACCAATGCTAACAGAACCCTTTGCGGTGGTAGGCTTCGTAAGAGACTGCCTGGATGCTGCCACCCTCCTGCCAGAGTCTAGCTCCAAACAGTTTTTCTGTGTTCCGCTGGTGTACTTAAGCTCACTCCATCTAAGGCTTCTTCTTAACCGTAGAGTTAAGAAGGTATGTAAACAAGAGCAAGCCCATTGATTATAAAAAAGAAAAAAATCTAGAATTCCTCTTCTTAAATAATAAATAAATTAAACAAAGCTTACTTAACAGTAATTCTAATTAAATAAGAGGCCTTTGTCCATTAACTATGTCTTTACTATGAACAGTTCTTGCTCTTATGTATTTGTTCTTAACTTTTCTTGTTACATTGCTATTTATTTATCTTACTTCTCCTGTCCTACATGGTTCGAAGAGATCGCTAACAGCGATAAGGCCGCCATTGCCCACATTTATAACTGCTTTAACGTGCGAATTACAGTGTTTTATCTATCAAATTTTTTGGCACCTCTGAATGTATTACATATTATTATCTTATCTATCAATTTTAAACATGCAGGACGATTTATACAACGTGTTCCTTTTGATATCCCATAACTCTAGGGTATTAAACAGACCATGGTAAAGAATAAAATTGCATATGTTTTTTTTTTCAATTATTAATTTTTTTGATGTTTATATTTTTCATACAAAATAATTCTTAAAAGCCTAAGTAAACACCCTTGCCTTGTTATGAGTTATGATTTAACTTTGAATGAAAACGATTTACTCGTACCTACTTATCAATGAAACACCCACACAATGTTTTTTACAAGTTACGCTCTCCCGCTACTTTACTACACTTTAGTGTAAGTTTGGCAACGTCTCGCAAAACTAAGGATTCGCCATACTGGTTACATTTTTTTAACAAATTTAACTAAAATTGATGTTATATTCGAAACTATTGATTTTTGAACCACATGTTCTAGGGCGTTTTATATTCTTTTTACCTATAGAACATAACCTTAAAGTTATGGGATATCAAAAGGAACACGTTGTATATCTGCAAGTAGTAGACCGAATACCTACTTGCTGTTCACTAAACTCCACGAGACGGCAGACCCCATTCCAATTATGTCTTTAATGTTGATCATTCCCGATACTATCTCAGTCAAACGGCATTAAATAAATCAATTCAAAGCGCGCAAACACGGGCGGTTCTGCAACCCACTTAATTAAGCACTAAGATAAATCAGCGGATTATACAACATCAAAACTCGTGCGTAGTGCAAATTTTACAGTAAACCTATTTAAAGATAATAAGACTTATGTTTGGTACAAAAAAATTACGACGTTGAATAATAATAAATAATAAATAAATAAATATTTAAGACATGCCTCACTGGGCCACACAGAGCCATCTAGTCCCAAATTAAGCTACTATTATGTACCCTGTCGTATGGGGTACTAGACAACCGATAAACTTACTTATATACTTTTTTTTTTGTAAATACATACTTATAATACATAGAAAACACCCAGACCAGTACAAACAGACATGTTCATGCACACAAATATTTGTACTGTGCGGGGATCGAACCCACGACCCATGGCTCAGAAGCAGCGTTTACTACCGCTGATCCAAAAGGTCGTCAGTCAATGATAAAAATAAAAAACATAATTATGGCTGTACCAAATAGGCCCCGCTCAGTAACCACGAAGAGTTCCACGAAGTTGGTACTCTGCGGGCACCATAAAACAAAATTACCTACCGCAATAAAATAAAAACAACTTTATCTAGATTTCTTTAATCACAACTATTTATCAATAACTTTTCAACTGAATGATCCTGCTCATACCCATTACTAATGGAGTGATTGAATACTAATAAATATTTAGTTTAAAATTCAAAAAATATTTAACCGACTCTAAAACTCCTTTCATAAAAACATAAATAAAAAAATGGCCATTATGGCAAGACCCTTCTTTAGTATACGCCTTTGCCTAGCAGTGAATGATATTTAAAAGTACTTTTTAAACGCCTTGGCCTAGCAGTTGACTGATGTAGACTGTGGTCATAGTGATTAACGAGTAGCTATTCAGATGGCAATATTTTTCTTCTCATAGATTAGTGGACTGTTGTAACTGTTCTGTGCCTAGTGTTTAGCTTACATTTGAAGGCAAAACAACGGCTTAATAACGCGACCAGTCGGCGAGTGTCAACCGCTCAGCAAATAAATCCAGGATTGCTGTGACCAAGCTATACTTGTCGAAAGGACTTTTTTTTGTCTGACACGGGTGACGGGCTTTAGGCAAAATTTATTGTAACTGTCTATTTTTATGGCTGTCTTAATTGCAAGTTTTTTTATGGTTAGTCGTTAAATAACAATCTAATTCGAATTCAGCGTAGTAAAGTTTAATTTATTTAGTATTGACTCAAAATACAGGGTGAAATTTTAACCACCTTCCAAATTTTAATGTATCAATCTACGAGACAAAAAACGAATGATGTATTTTTTCTTTTGGTATAGCCCAGTACAAAAATGTCAAGATAAAGCACTTAGAAAATGTCCGCCAAAAAGCTAAAATTTTTGATACAGCCGCCTAACAACACTTATTTCACGCGATTCGCATCTCAATCATTCCTTACGATACTATTCATAAGTTTTTGACTGTCTCTATATATCTTAACAGGTCTAGGACCGTAAAAATTGAAAACTATATCGCGAAAAATAGTTTTGGGTGACAACTTGATTTACATTTTTTACTTCATAAATAGGCTCTAAATACGATACTGAACGCCTATAAAAATTTTGGAAAGTGGTTAAAATTTCATCCTGTATATTATGATATTATTACTTCTACATACTACTACTACAAAAATAACTCCATAGATCCTCAGTAGCCATGGCGCTTGCAACAGTGCTAATATATACCGGAAACTCAAAAAATTGTCCTTTGGCAAAAACCCTAAAACATTTAATCACCTCACTGCAAGGCACGGGCCATCATTCAGCAATGATGAGTACAGGCATAATCACCCCGCCTGCCAAATACGTGTTGGTGATCACAAAACCCAAACCCTTGTTACCTGACCCGGGATCGAACCTCAGACACCAAGATCATAGCACAGTGCTTAAACCACTAAGCCCCTAATTATTATTCTTATGATAGTCAACATAAAATTCAAATCTGACATTGGGTTTCATTTTGAATTCAAAAACCTTGCTACCCTACTTAACCATACAGCTCTGTTAATGTCCAACGTACTTGTAAGATTAGGTGACAGACAAACACAGGTGGCGCTGCAGACGCAATGAATGGACTCACTGCTGATTAGCTGCTGATGCCCTGACTGCTGATCGATGTCTGAAACGGCGTTTATTTTTAAATACCTCGGATTTATTTAGAGACTTGCAAATTATTTTGAGGGTAATATCTCTGCCACCACTTCAGTGGACATATATCTGGTGCTAAGAATTCAGTCGTCATTGTTAGCCTTTGCTACATACAAGATATTAAGAAGACGCTATTTTAAAGCTTTTCGGAGAATTGCATATTATTGTTTTAAATGGGTATTTTATTTTTGATGCCGTGTGAGTGTGATGCCGACCTAAAACATTCATTAGGTGTGGCGGCCTAAGGTAGAAAAGCACACATACTCGTACCTCTATTTGCTTTTTAGGTGCACAATTAGACTGACTGACTGACTGACTGAATTAAGAAGAAGAAAATAAGCAGCAGCGACTCTATACCATAGCTATAGGCCAAACTGTGATCGTTAACATGTATGCCAAGTATCGTTATTAGTGCAAAATCCTTTTCTTGGAGAGTCCTATTTGGGTACAGATCAAGACTAATATAGGCTCACGATGGTTAGGTAGGTCTTGTCAGTCTACTCCATCAACTAGACTTTATATACATTATGGTGAATTCTTGTGGGTTTGAAGTAACTTTCTGAAAACATAAATTTATCTACCACCGCTTCTGGGGCGACATATTGGCCGGTTCTAAGAAATTAGTCATCAGGCGGCTTTGATACAAACAAGACATTTAAAAAAGACTATCCTAGCCAGAATCTCTAAATCATCTGCTCACATAAAATATTTCATTTAAAAAACTTAACACTACAAATTCTGCACATTCAGCTAAAAGTTCTACTCAAATAAGCTGGATAGCTTACATTACATTTGCCGACTTTAAAACATGCAGTCAACTAAAATTGTCCTCTCCCGGCGGACAGATTGCCCCGGTCCCCACTTGTGAACAACGCTCAGTCATGAAATTCCCAGTTTAGTTCAAGTTTATCAACAGTTTCATCAAACTTTGCCGAGTCCACAGCCCTAAGATAATCAGCCAGATGTTATTGATAAGTAACGGTATTAAAGGTTTATGTAAAAAAAGTATATAGGGTAGTCACAACGGTGAACTGACTGTAAATGTTACATGGCGTTAAATACATTGATTAAACTGTCAAATTAAGTTAAAAAACATCAGGCACCGTCCGTACATAGCAGTGTTTTTATCATATTTGAAGGACATATTAAAAAAACCTTAGGTTTCTATTTTTTTTCTCTTAATATGAACTATCAATTTCGATGAAAAATATTTTTATCTCTTTATAAGGACAAATTCTAAAAGCGTTATTTTTCTAAGAATATTTTTATTAGGGTTCTTATCTATGCTATTGATCCGTGACCACTAATGCTGTAAATTGTTTTAAACGTCGAGATAAACTAAGTAAGTAATTATTGAAGCCGAGTCGACGACTATCTGAGAGTCAATAATTTCCGAGTTGCTTCCATCTACTGGTTTTTTGAAATTTCTGATATATATGAATTTAGATAAGGTAAAATGAAGAAATCCCAAGTTTGTTATTAGGATTTGGTAGTAGGACTGCGTAGTACACTAGAGTGTGCTTAAATGTATAGTTGAAGTGCTGTAGGAACTTTATACGATAATGGCTTGGCTGTTCTTGTAGTACTTGACGTTTGGCGGTCCGAATAAACATGACGATGGAAATAGCTATTCTGTAAACTTGACCGTTCCTGACATATTATTATAACGGTCGTACTAACGTTACGCTTTAATCCCTCAAATGTAGGATACAATAAGTTTTTTAATCATAAGTATTGTACTACTGTTTTAATTCTATTAACAGCCTATAATCATCCCACTGCAGGGAAAAGGCCTCCATCATTGAATTCAAGTTACCTCTGCAATAATGGGAACTGGCATAATCACCACGCTTGCCAAATGCGGGTTGGTGATCACAAACCCGAGCAACGTTCGAAAATTCGAAACTTTTTGTTGCCCGACCCGGGGATCGAACCTGGGACCCCGAGATCTTGGCCCGGTATTTAAACCACTAGACCAACGGGGCGTTTTAATTCTTATGTACATATATTTAGTGACATGGTACTGCCACAGTCTGGTACTGCATGGTACTACTATTTGGTAACATGTCATATCTAAATCATTAAATCATAAGTATCTATTGTATTACTGTTTTACTGTTTTAATTCCAATGTAGGTAATTTAGTAACATCATAATTCCAATTTATTTAGTAAAAAGATAATCATTGAGAAATTTATATGATTTGTAAGAAGTAATTTTTGAACTGATGATTAAACTTCATAGATCGCTGTTAAAAATAATTAAATTATATTCTCTGACATTTGGTAATATTGTTTCGAATTCAACGAAGTAAAGCACTTTAATCTTTGAAATTCTTCTTTTAAAAACAAAAGAAAAGTTTAAGTGGATGTTCCGATGTTCCAACATTGTCGTCTTTTAACTAATAGAGTTAAATAAAAAGTTGGAACCGTCTCCCGAACTCCAATCCAGTTACAAAAAATGTTTCCTTTTTCGTGCAACTGTTCGTTAGAAGCAAACTGACAAATGCGAGAGTTGCTATCCGTTTTAGAGGTTCCGTGCATTCTTATCGTGAAACAAAATAAAATTATTCCCTCAAATACTCGTATTATGATGCATATAAAAAACTACATACACAATGAGTGTCAAAAAAGTATCCCAACTAGAAGTGACCTTTTTTTTAATAATTAACTAGCTGTTGCCCGCGACTTCGTCCGCGTCAATTTCTGTTGTTTTGATCGCGATTAAGAAGTTTTAAAAAGAATATAACCTTAAGGAATCATCGAGAAAAATCGAGGAAGGCCTCGATAAATGGATTATCTTACACAAAAATAATTTTTCATTTCGGACCAGTAGTTCCAGAGATAAGCGCGTTCATACAAACAAACAAACAAACTCTTCAACTTTATAATATTAGTATAGATGGGCTTGCTCTTGACTACATACTTAACTCTACGGTTAGGAAGAAGCCTAAGGCACAGAATATATATCTACTGTGCCTAAGGTGTAGGGAGCTTACCCAGAAAGTGGCTCTGGTTCTCCCACACACCAGCGGAACACAGAAAAACTGTTTGGCGCTGGACTCCGGCAGGAGGGTGGTAGCATCCAGGCGGCCTCTTACGAAGCCTACCACCGCAGAGGGATCTGTTACGGCCGGTCCTAATAACCTATCTATCTTCAGTTTTGGCATATCGGAGATAGAAAACAACTTTTGTCTTTGTTTCTCTGGACGGCAAAATCAGAGACAGAAGATGTTTTCTATCACCGAGATGCCAAAACTGAAGATAGATAGATTATTGGGACCGGCCGTTAGCCGTCACCGTTGGTTAGAAAACAAAAAAGACGTGTGGCACTCGGAGACTGCCGCGGTAAAGCTATTGCATAGCATTTTTTATCAACCTATGCAATTATAAAACTAAAAAGTATCACCGCTGTGCCGGTCGGAGTGGGGGGGTGTTAGGTTATTTTCGTTACGGAATTTCTGGATTCGGTCTCCACGCTCAAGGCCCGCGATAGAAGCTATGCAATAGCTTAAAAGATGCGGTTGTGAACCACTAGGAGGTAGATGCCACCACCCCATTTGACATAAGGGTGCACTTTTAATACAACCTATATCAATCGAATACATCAGTCACAGTTTAGTCAGTTGATACGATCAAGCAAGGCCGATATCGATATGTCATATTCACTGCGTAAATTTAAATCTACTTTAGTGGCATTATCTACTAGTACATTCTAGCATAAGAGTTTAAGATCAGAAGGACACTGTTATTACCTATTCACAGGGTAATGTATCTTTCGAAGAATTATTTTGTTTACTATGTTAGCATTGATATAGGCAATGTAAAAACAATTTTGATTAATTTTATATTTTATATTGTCTCCATTGACCAACATTTTATAGTTATGCATGCCGTGGCAGCCTTTAATTAAGGCTACACTATAAAATGTATCTACTTTATATAAGCACAAGAATGTAACTGTGTACGCTTTGTTGGCTGTCTTTAAATAAATAAATAAATAAATAAACATGACATACATATTATAACATATTATTGTAAAAGGCTTGACCTTAAGTTGTAAAACAAAAATTTTATAATTAAAATAGAAAATATAGGCTCCGATCACGAAGGAGTTAGTCGTCTAAAAAAAAAATACAACTTGACATAAATGTCCATACATGCCGACATGATTTGGCCAAATAAAGTTTACACTGACATAAAGTCATCTTCAATCATTTAATCGAGGACAGTTTGAGGGTGACCTGCAGTGGACTTATGACGATTTATTCTAATGAAGATGCTAAAGCTTTTTAAATTATTATTCAAACCATACTTTTTATTTTATACAGGGTGAAATTTTAACCACTTTCCAAAATTTTTATATGCGTTCAGTATCGTATGTAGAGCCTACTTATGAAGTAAAAAATGTAAATCAAGTTGTCACCCGAAAATATTTTTCGCAATATTGTTTTCAATTTTTACGGTCCTAGACCTGTTAAGGTATAAAGGGAAAATCAAAAACTTATGAATGGTATCGTAATGAATGAATGAGATGCGCAACGCGTAAAAAAAGTGTTGCTAGGTGACCGTATTTAAGTTTTAGATTTTTGGTGGACATTTTCTAAGTGCTTTATCTTGACATTTTTGTACTGGGCTATACCAAAGGAAAAAATACGTCATTTGCTTTTTGTCTCGTAGATTGATATATTAAAATTTGGAAAGTGGTTAAAATATCATCCTGTATACGTTTTTTTACAGGCTTGACAAAATTACATAATTCATAAAATAAATAAATAATAAGGAATAAAGAAAACAAACCAAAAATTTACTTACGAAAAGCACGAAACGAGCAGAACTAAAAAACTAAAAATAAATTCATGTAAAAAAAATGGTTCCAACTGTACTGAACACTAGAAATAAAAGAGCCGACAAAAGCGGACGATCCAAGAATCAGACACTTACAATGTCGTTAGCTGTTTCCGTGCAATTGGGCAGACATTATCGACTTAGGTGGTACTTGAAATTATTTAACATCTGTCAACTAACTGGTAAGTAAGTAACAGCCTATAATCATCCCACTGCAGGCAAAGGCCTCCATCATTGAATTCAAGTTACCACAGCAATGATGGGTACTGGCATAATCATCACTTGCCAAATGCGGGTTGGTGATCACAAACCCAAGCAATGTTCGAAAGTTCAAACTTTTTGCTGCCCGACCTGGGATCGAACCCGGGACTCGGGATGGTCCGGTATTTAAACCACTAGACCAAACAGGGCGTTGACGTTCAAACTAACTGGTATTGTAATAAATAAATAAATAAATAAATAAATGTGGACCACATCACATACCTATATTGTTTTGATCCCAATTTGAATAACTATTTAAAGCACTCGTATTTTGGAAACCAGAAACAACGAAGGTACCACAAACACTCAGACCCGAGAAAATGTAGAAAAACGCATTTTTTCTACATTGGCACGTCCGGGAATCGAACCCGGGACCTCGGAGCAGGCGACACCTTGAAAACCGGTGTGTACGGCACTCCGCCACGGAGGTCATCGAATAGAAATAAAACATACTAGCTGTAGTCCATTAATTTTGAATGGGAAACTATTCGGAACCGAATTTTTTTCCGTGATAAAAGTAGCCATGGCGGGAAATAGGGAGTTTCGATTTTTGTACCTTGCTTAGATTTGTGATCACCAACCCGCATTTGGCAAGCGTGGTGATTATGCTTGTGCCCATCATTGCTCGTTTGCTTGCATTGCGGTGGTAACTGTAGTAGCATCATCGAATTCAATGATGAAAGCATTTTCCATGCAGTGTGATGATAATTGGCGTCAATATTCTTCTGAAAACAATATTTAGTTTAGGTATGAAAGGGTTGAACTTAGAAAAAGTTTTCGAACTTATCGATTTGCCCACCAACTCAATACCAATGTTGGTAGTAACAACATTGAATTCAATGATGAAGGCTTTTTCACTGCAGTGTGATGATGATCATCATCATCATCATGTCGTATCAGTCGTATGGCTTCTGTTTGTCCATATATGTCATTATCAAATTGGCGAAGCCAATCCACCGCGGTGTGATGTAGGCATCAATGTTCTGAAAACAATATTTAGTTTTTGAAAGTTCAACTATTAGAAAAAGTTTACAAACGGATCGATTCGCCCACCAACCCAATACCAATATAGCGCTCTTTAGAATTGTCAATCGTTAAAATAATACTCCTCGTTTAATCCGAATGCAGCAATTTAATAGGATAGAGGCAGGCATGGCCTGTCAATGTACTAATTTGTCATCCTGTCAGTAAGTAAGCGCGCGGCGCAAGTTATGGTACATAGCGTTTGGTTTGACATTTCTTTATAAGGACGGAAATAATTGGCTACTTGAATTATTGTTAAAAATAATTGTAACAAAGTGTTGGGGCTTGTGTTATTAGTGGACTGTAAGTATGTTGAGGAGAATTGACACAAACACAATGAAATGCAATTAGTTAGTAAATAATTATTACTCGTCTCTATTACTTGCCGTGGCAGCCTATAATTAAGGCTTCACTTAATAATGTATCTCTATACCTATATGTATAAACCATGTTATAAGTGAATGTTTTGTTGGTTGTCCTAAATAAATAAAATAAATAAAATAAACACTGGTATATCACAAGAGTTTATTTCGAGAGCTCACAAAAAACTGTCACTGATCAAGTACTCAATATTAATTCTGATACACGCCTGCCACGTAGGCACTAAATTAGCTCTTAGCAGACTCTTAATTATTTATTTGTAGGTTGGAACACGTCCGTATAGTACGGTGGCCTAACGTGGGGAGAGAGAGAGAGTGACAATATACAGCAACAAGTGTTGTGTATCAAAAATAGTGATGTTGGATAGCGTGCCAACACCAAGAATGAAGAGTTATTTATTTGTAAATTAATAATTGAAGTAAATAACATATAGTGCTACGTAAATATGAGTCGCGTGGTATAAATAGTACACCTTTTCCTATTTCTACATTTCGCTCTTCTTTATTTCCTCTTCCTGTGTTTTAATTTGTCATCCTGTCATCGATAAGAAAGCGCCCGGCGCGGCGGCGCGAGTTGTGGTATTTAGCGTTTAGTTTGACGTTTCTTTATAAAGACGGAAATAATTGGCAACTTGAAGTATAACCAAGTGTATTATTATTTGTCATTGAATAATTTATGATAATTTTGTACTTTAAGTGCTATGTAAGTATGTGTCTTGTAGTGCCGGTATGTTAGAAGATTAGCATCACCTCTTCCTTTTTTTTCTTTTCTCTTCCTATGGGTGTCGTAAGAGTACTACAAGAAGAAGACGGGCAGCAGTCTTCTTTCTACGATTGGCCAAACTGTGATCGCCAATCTGCCAATCGTGGCGATTATGACAAACGCTTCCAAAGTCAGTAACTATGCTAAGCACTCGTTTTGTGTAAATCTGAAACAACGAAGGTACCACAGAAAATGTATAGACGAGCAATTTTTTCTACATTGACCCGTCCGGGAATCAAACACGGGACCACGGAGCAGGCGACACCTTGAGAACCGGTGTGTATGCCACTCCGCCAAGGAGATCGAAAAGCTAGTGTCTTCTGTATTAGACCATACCCGAACTGGTCCCCGGTGCAGTAATATGACAGGTAGACCAAGTCATAGTGTCGGTGACTGTTGGTTTTTGTTATTAGTTATGGTAACGACTTTAATGATAGTCGGTATACCTAATTACGTATATCCATTAAGGGACTTGATGATGATGTTACATATCATCATTAACATTAAGGGCGTTGTACACTTAATTCGCAATTAGCGTATTTGGATTCACATTCAGTATAATTTGTTTGTCATGCCATGTAAAAGTAACAAGTGTGTTGCTAATTGGTGACGACGTAGGTCGTTTCTAGTTTTTATTTAATATTGATTCCATATTAAAGTGGCACTGCATTCAATACAATTGGCCAGGCCAGCTCTTAGGTTTACGTGCAGTAAATACTAACTTTTTAACCCTTTTTCGAAAATTGCGCCTATTGAGGCGTATGAAATTACGCACACTTATAGCTTTGACAGTCAGTTAAGATTTAACATCTGCTTAAATACTATACAGAATGACTTTTTCATCACCGTCAATTTTTTTTACATGCGTTACGTATCGTATCTAAAGATTATTTATGAAATAAAAAAAATAGGTCAAGTTTTCACCCGAAATAACTTTTTGCAACATAGTTTTCAATTTTCACATTTTTGCACTGGGCTATACCAAAAAAAAGTACGTCATTTGGTTTTTGTCTCGTAGATTGTTGTAATTAATTTGGAAGGTGATTAAAATTTCGTCCTGTAGGTATACAGCATATTATATATAAAAAAATCTGCATACAATAATAATGGTCCAATATCGACAACAGCTGTACGACCACTAGTCAATACAAAATGATCGATTACTATGAATCCACTTGCTTCTGATTCACGTCACAACGCTAACCGAAGCCATTAATTAATCACAGGAACAATATGACGTCCTATGAATGTCGCAGTCAATTCAAAATATCTGACATTCCGTAATAACACCGGACGCCGCTCGTCGACAGGAATATTAATCGCCACCGTTTAAATCATGGACGTTTTGAACGAGTTTTCGAACAAATCGCATTATGACCACATGCATTTCGGCAAAGGGTAATTAATTGGACTGCAACCGAGTAATTTGTTTGATTTATTTTAATACATTTTAGTAAATTGTGTTGGTTTAATGGCATTTGTGGACACGTGTAAATACGAAACTGTAATTTGTTTTCTATGCAATACGTTCAATGTAAATTGGTACTAATAAGATAAAATCATAGATACTTATAAAACGAAAAATGGAAACTGTTGGTCTACTAGTGGTTTACACACTGGGCCCAGATATTGGGGTCCCTGACTTAAAACCATTTGAATTTGAGAACCCGGGGTCGAACAAGAAAAGTTTCTAGTTTTCGAACATCGCTCGGGTTTGTGATCACCAACCGGCATTAAGCAAGCGTGGTGATTGTGCCTGTACCCGTCATTGCTGTGGTAATAATGTTGCTTTCAATGATAGAGGCCTTTGCATTGCAGTGGGACAAATAGACCGGTACTTAACTTTTTTTAGATTCACAATTTAGCGACTTAAAAACGTCTTCATCGAATGAGCACCACTAGAATAATTCGGTTCAACGAAACCTAACCCCCGTATTTATAAACATGTAAAAGTAATTACTTGACTAAAAGTAATTACTTGAGAGACAATTTGTATGCCTTAATCCCTCGATCGTGAGTTATTCCAGACACAATTGAAATCAATTGTTATCGCGGCACGCGCGTGCCTCCTGGGGGTTGAGGGATTAATCAAGAAATTACTAGAAGTTATAAGTACCAAAAGTTTGCATTTTCAGCCAAATAATATGACTATTAATGGTGACCAATTTCTTTCACTTAAGCACTAAGTATGAACACTTTAAGTAATGACTTTCTTAAGCAATAAGTAATTATCAGTATATAAACTTGAAAAATTATGTCTCAGGCGGGACTCGAACCCGCATCTCCTCGCATTTCTTTCGGGTGTTAAGGGTGCAAACTCCTAACATTTGATGAAACAACGCTGGCTCACAGCGTAAGAATATGCTTGAAAAATTAAGCGCCGTGTCGCAGTGTCTCGGTGGCCTAATGGTATGGCGCCCGCCCGGCATGCGAGGAGATGCGGGTTCGTGTCCCGCCAGAGACATAATTTTTCAAGTTTATATACTGATATTATTAGTGCAATTAAGTTGCTAAAATATCAAATAAAGTAGAATAAGTAATTACTTCTTATAAATACAGAGGTAAGTGACACTCTTGTGTATTACTGTGTATCTAGACCTTATTTTTAATCTATGATTAATACTTACATTATAATCAGTTCCGTAATCATGGGCCAGTAACGTGGCCTGTACATCTAACTACAGATCTTTTGTAGCTAAATCACACTACTTTCAAGTGTAACTGAACAAGAATCCAGTTTTCTACCTGATATATTACCGTCTCCATTTGCACTTGAAATATCGAAAACTCAAAATAATTAAAGTAGGTACCTACATGGTAAATATTCCGAATTACTCATGGTAGCTGTCATGTGACCATGTGTTGGTAGTTGGGAGATGCTACTTTATGTCCCGACACCACATCATAAGTATGGTTTATGCGGTAGTTATTTTGTTTGTTTCCACAGTTTCCCAAATGGGAAAGTGGCGGTCCGAAAGAATCCGAAAAAACAAAACAAATCAAAAACCAATATGGCGCCCATCAGCCTGAGTCCACAGGACGGCCGCAACAATAACATTCGACTGTCGGTTTGTGCATTTATTGCTTTTGAATGCAATTGCATTTTGGTTTGGAACTAACAAACAGTTTTCATGTTTTTAAACTGTTTTCGTAGGTACCATGTAGTACTGGCACATTAATTAAAACTATAGTTGGGCAGATGAAACAAAAAATTTAAAATTAAATGGAACGTTAAATGGCATTACCTGTGGCATTACCACAGTCTATGAACCATACAGTCGTTCGACGAAGACGTCTAGACAGGGCAATTGTGCGGGGAGTGAGGGGCGAGACGCGGGAAGGCCGAGCCCGAACTGCGAACAAAACGATGTTAGCAGTTCGGGACACAGCATTCAGGGCTAACAAATGTTTGTGTTTTAAATTATTTTATATTTGTTTGTTGGAATTTATTGGAATGCTGATATCGAATGATTCGAGATGGTGAACATATTTTTTTAATAAGAAAATAGTTGTCAATTTCGAGGTTAATTGGGCTGCTGATTACGAAAATGCTATCCCTTTTTAAGTTCAAGATGGCGGACGTTTTTTTTTATAATTTGATATGGGTGTCAATTTTGAGGTTCATTGGGGTGCCGATCACGAAAATGCCATCCTTTTTAAAATCCAAGATGGCGGACGTATTTTTTATAATTTGATATGGGTGTCAATTTTGAGGTTCATAGGGGTGCCGATTACCAAAATGCTATCATTTTTAAAATCCAAGATGGCGGACGTATTGTTTTATAATTTGATATGGGTTTCAATTTTGAGATTCATTAGGGTACTGATTACGAAAATGCCATCCTATTTTAAATCCAAGATGGCGGACGTAATTTTGTATAACTTGACATGGGTGTCAATTTTTAGGGTTATTAGGGTGCTGATGAACGCCCCGTTGGTCTAGTGGTTTAAATACCGGGCCAAGATCTCGGGGTCCCAGGTTCGAATCCCGGGTCGGGCAACAAAAAGTTTCGAAATTTCGAATGTTGCTCGGGTTTGTGATCACCAACCCGCGTTTGGCAAGCGTGGTGATTATGCCAGTACACCCATTATTGCTGTGGTAACTTGAATTCAATGATGGAGGCCTTTTCCCTGCAGTGGGATGATTATAGACTGTTACTTTACTTTTAGGGTGCTGATTACCATTATGCCATCCTTTTTAAAATCTAAGATGGCGGACGTATTTTTTTATAATTTGATACGTGTGTCACTTTTGAGGTTCATTGGGGTGCTGATTACGAGTGTTTATCTGCAAGAAATACATATTTTTATATGTATATTGTTAACTTATGACAACCCTGGCCGTCACGATACTGTTTAGACGTTGTCGGCATTTTCCATGAGATCAAAGGCGTCGAACGACTGTATGGTTCATAGACTGTGGCATTACTATGAGACAAACTTCTGGGTGGAGTTCACCAACAGACGGTTATATTTTGTATGGTAGTTATTGTATTTTGTATGGGAATTGTGTCAAATTAATCGTCAATCTATGTTTACCGGCTGTTTAAGAATTGGTGAACTTGGGTCTTAAAACGTCTGTTGGTGAACTCTACCCTTAGCGTTCCGTGGATTCACCGTGAGGGTGCCGGGTTCATCGTGTGGCAGACAGAGAAACTCCGAGTAGCTCCCGACACTTGTGACACGGGTGTAGGTTTAAGGGGCCCCTTTCCAACGTACATCAACACTCACCTTCACTACTCGTGTTTCTCTCTCTGCCCAGTCAAATCTGGTACGAACCTGCTAATGCAGCTTTAGACAGTCGCTCTAGTATAGAACTTACTGCAGTTCTGGCCAAGCCAAGGTCTTTCAACAGGTCATAGAGAAAGGAGACGGACCATGGTGGGCCAAAGTGTAACAAGATGAAATATTGTTCATTCAAACACTTCTTAAATAGTTAAGATAAATACAAAATATCAGCTTTATCCACAGTCTAGGAAAAAGAAAACAACGTTAGAAGTTACACAAATCGATCATGTTGTTTGATTCATTTCTTATTCGTTTCACTGCAATTAAAATATATAATATTAATAACATTACATGCATAAAACACAGAAATCATCTTAAAATAGATGTTATGAACCTTGTTTTTTTTAATGAATAACTGTAATCGATTATTCATATACTTAAACACTTTGGTGCCAAAGCCGTAAAAAAATTTACAATGACAGGAGAAAGAAAACAAATGTCACTCGACTCGTTTGCTTTGTTTCCTTCGCTGCGTTTTGAGTGTCCTCTTTTTCTGCTTTTGGAATACTTTTATCTAATGTGGTCACAAACTCTCTAGTAACATAAATACACTTATCTGTATTATATAAAGTGCTCCATTACTTTCAAAATAAATTATTTAATACGCCATTCTTTGCAAAAGTTAACTATTTCGGTATAAGCTATTCTTAACCTCACTTTTTCATAGTATTTTATGTCTCAGATCACGGACTGCCAATTTTTTCCAAATTCTCAGGAATCCTGTAATTTCATACTATCTTTCAAATAACACTACTTTCACTGTGTTACACCTTAGGCCCAAGGTTCTAAGGAAGTCGGTCCGTTTCCTTTTGCTGGTATACCTCTCGTTCCTACTTCTACAGCATATCGACTAACTATTAAAATAAGAAACAAGTATCTTTGAGTATATTTTTTTATCCTAATGGTGCCTTCATATACCTAGGTGTATGATTTGAATTTAGGAAGACGATTTTCAGCCTGTTTGGAATCAGCCAGTTTCTTTTTAGTTCATACCTAATAAATTCATATAGTATGTTATATAAATTTATTAGGTACTAGCTGTTGCCCGCGACTTCGTACGCGTCAATTTCTGTTATTATGAACGCGATTATTTTTGCAACATTTTTCACTGATGCTTCGCTCCTATTGGTCGCAGCGTGATGTTTATAGCCTAAAGCCTTCCTCGATAAATGGACTATCCAACACAAAAAGATTTTTTCAAATCGAACCAGTACTTCCAGAGCTTAGCGCGTTCAAACAAACAAACAAACAAACTCTTTAGCTTTATAATATTAGTATAGATATTCATCGTACATTTGCATTTGTCATTTTAGTTCGAATAGAAGTTGTCTGGTGTCGTTTTACAATTAACCCAGCGTACTTTCCCCTCGGAACCGGTCGCCGGAGGGGCGGCACGCGGCATGGGGGGCGTGATCCTAATTCAATAACATTCAATTAAGAGCCGGCAATTAGAAACCGGTCCAGAGTCCAGAGGTGCGAGGCTACCTTTACAATAGCCGCGTGCCGGAAATAATCCAGAGTTTACCTTTTTTTTCTCATAGTAAAGTTAAACGGTCTGCAGAATAAAGGTCTCCATCATTGAATTCATGTTGTCACAGCAATGACGGGTACAGGCATAATAGGCACGCTTGTAAAACGCAGGTTGTATCACAAACCAGAGCTATGTTCGAAAATTCGAAACATTTTTGTTGCCCGACCCGTGCATCGAACCCGGGACCCCGAGATCTCGGTCTGGTATTTAAACCACTAGACCAACTGGGCGTTCCATTTTCATTGTAGGTACTGTAAAGATCTTGTACGTACAACATTTAGTAAGTAGTTTCGTAATAGACAAACCTAAATATTAAACTATTATTCCAAACGTATAAATCATTCTAAATGTAGGTATATAGCCTTCTCCATTCCCTGACCACCTTTAAGAGCAAAATAGCTTACAGCTCGCGTCGTCTATTGTTTGAAATGACGTTCGTTTTTGTGTAGGTACTACACGCTATTTTCGTTTGAAAGTACTACACTAAACTATTATTCTAAATGTATTCCCTCTACCAATTACAACCCAGCACGGCAACTCCCAGAGGCCTACTTCGTCTCCGCAAGGCCTACCTAACAAATTGTCGTGCCATGTTATCTGGTAATTTGACCCTTATCTCACCTCGATCGGGACAAGAAAACGCTTTAATACACTTAAAGCCTTTAGATTGATTGAGCAGTATTCGGTTTACTGGAAGCCTGTAATATCGAATAGGGATCTTTATTTATACACTAGCTTGGGACCGCGAATTCGTCTGCATGGATTTCATTGGATTCAGAGAGAGAGAGAAGAGAGAGAGAAGCGAATGTTGGCTTAAAAAAATTATGGTAACCAACCGGCGCAAGAGTTACAAATGCACATAGTAATACATTCATACATACAAACTTTCACGTTGTAATATTAAGTTTAAACCTTAATGTTATAAAGCTAAAGAGATTTTTAGGTTGGTTGAACACGCCTATTACAATGGCGCACCATCATGGCTGCACAACACAAAAAATATTTTTGTGTTGTGCAGCCCACAGAACATGGAAAAAGGTAAGAAAGGCTGTCATGCGCCATTTGTATGAAAACTGATGTCGCCGCTTGCGCCTTAAACATAAACGAGTTCAAAGAACGCCAATCAAGCGAATGTTTTTGACCCTATTGGTCGCGCGACGTCAAAAGAAACTAATCAGTGCGCTCACGTTTGGGCAGAAGTATAAGCATTTGCTCATAACCTGTGTGGCGCGCCTGCCTCGCCAACATCGCCTGTCTAACCTCTTTCCATGTTCCTCTACCATGCTAAAACCAATCGAATGGAGCATCAATGATAAATGTTAAAAAAACAAACAAAAAACTGACTACCTATAAAAGTTGAATCACTATAACCAACATTCAAAATTAAATACTCTAAGAACACCTTAGAAATATCACATTATTACTATAAAAACAAACAGTCCTCTTTCTATAACAGGTCCGACACTTTCTGAAGAGTCATAATAAATGCGCCTAAAATCTGCTGCGTTCCGTAGAGGGCGACACTGGTCTGCGCGTTGATATACTGCGCGCTGCGTGTAATGGCTGACAATTTTGTGCTTTCACGCCAATTGCTATGCTACCCCAAGGCACAAGAGAGCACGTAAGATATACTTTAAGTGTTTTTCTTAAATTAAGACATTCTAACATCCTTCTTTCGAAAGGTAATTTTTTTTGGTCATTTTCTTGTTTTTTATCAGGTAAAAATGTTAAACAAAAGGTCCGAATTGACGTATGCCTGTATACTTTACGGCGTTCGGTGTCGGCACAGTAGAATAACACTGCCAGAAGAAGACGAGCAGCAGTCTTCTCTCAATCCGCCTGCCAAGCATTGCGTTTATAACAAATCCTTCTTTCGGAGATGTTATTCATTTTATTAAAGACCTACCTTCATATAAGGTGTCGTCCACATTACGTCACACATTAAGGGGAGGGGGGGTCTAACTTATTGTGACATTGTCGTAGAAATGCGTGACAAGGGGGTCCTTCACTGACAACAGGTGATCGTGCTCTATTGGGAGATTCGGCGGTGTCTGGTGGGCCTACAAGCCCTTGTCACACACCTTATCGTCAAGGTCCCCGCTGAAAATCAGCGTCGTGATAGCCACTAGCTGTCACGACTAATGCTGAACGAGAACCTTTTTCGACACACATTTATTCTATTAGTTTTAATTTAATTTTATTATCCATTGACAGTCTGTGCATCGTTTTTCGTCGTTTTTTGACGACCATTTGGATCAGCGGTAGTAAACGCTGCTTCTGAGCCATGGGTCGCGGGTTCGATCCCCGCACAGTACAAATATTTGTGTACATGAACATGTCTGTTTGTACTGGTCTGGTATTTACAAAAAAAAAGTATATAAGTAAGTTTATCGGTTGTCTAGTTCCCCATACGACAGGGTACTTAATAGTAGCTTAATTTGGGACTAGATGGCTCTGTGTGGCCCAGTGAGGCATGTCTTAAATATTATTATTATTATTATTTTCTTGTTATTTAGTATCCATTATTGTGTCAAATAAATGAATCTTTCTTTCTTTCTTACAAAATCTTAAAAATCGTGTGATGTAATTTATGGATGACACCTAAAGACAGATGGCGTAATAGCAAGTAAGTCGGAAAAGCTTACTCATAAGACGGCAAATAAAACGACTGTGAGTCCTATGTTATATTATGTATATAGCTTTAAGTTATTCCAGTGAAAACCGTTATGGCTTATGTTCAGATTTCTTGTAAATTAGACCAACTCCTACATCCCGATAAGGTTCACCCAATAAAGAGTGGGATGGCTTTTTTGAGTCTCACTATCTGATTTCGTTTGAGCGGCAATTAAAATGTTTGCCGACGATAGCCATCGCTTCTTACATTACCATTAATGGGGCAAGAAAGTGAGGGTGGCTGTTCTTAAATGGTGAACAAAAAAATCAAATCTTTGAGATTCCGAGCAAGACTCAAGACTCCTTGGATTGTTTTACTTAAATTTTTTGAGGGAATTATTAGTGGAGAAACATCGAATAGTCGCGTTTAGACGTAATTGTTTTGTAGGATCTTAATTCTAACTGATAAAAACATTAAATAAATGTGGACAAATCACATACCTACATTGTTCTGCTCCCAATTTGAGTAACTATTTAAAGCCCTCGTGTTTTGGAAATCGGAAACACGAAGGTACCACAAACACCCAGACCCGAGAAAATGTTAAAAATCGAGAATCGAACCCGGGACCTCGGAGCAGGCGATACCTTGAAAACCGGTGTGTACGCCACTCCGCCACGGAGGTCGTTATAACGAGCGAGCAGAAACTTGTGCCCAGCAGTGGCATACTAAATAGCCTATGTCCTTTCTTAAAGTCTAATATATCTTTGAACTTAATTTCATTAAAATCGGTTCTGTAGTTTAGACGTGAATACGTAACATACTCACAGACGGACAGAGTTACAGTCGCATTTATAATTTTAATCCTAAAATTACATTTACTCTACCTCAATTTTTCAGGGAATCAAAATCCAAGTATGTATTATCATTATTATCATCATCCCTTAAGAGGAAATACAAGGGCCGTTTTTCCATACAAACGTAGTCCCCTGTTTCCTCCCTGGATAAAGCCAGTAGAGCAATAATTTTAATTACAAAAATCTATGGCCACTATTAGCATGTTTCTATGTTTACTGTTTTTTCATAAATTAATTAATAAAAAAGATATGAGCCCTCAAAAATCGAAAAAATTCGCCAGATTTTCCGCTGTGTTCAAACATCCAGAAAACAAATTTGGCTAAATTTTAGAAAAAAAAAAGGAAAACATACGAACACGGCCAAATCCTTTTTTTAACTTTTAATGAAAATAGTATTGAAATCGGTCTAGTTTTGGAAAAGTAATCGGGGGACTACGAAACGTTGATTTGGTGTGTTTTAGTAGGTATTTTCGGTCCAAGAAGCAGTTGTCTCTATCACACTTTGCGGTAAAGGCGTTTGGCACTGCGCGACAGCAATAGATTTTACAAATACCTATTTTTCAATTCTCTCGCCCGTAGTGTTTCCTCTTAATAATCCACAAGAGCTATGCTCGGAGTTTCTCTTAGGGATAAAATCAGGAATGAGGTGATCCGGCAGAGAACTAAAGTTACCGACTTATCTCACCGGATTATCAAGCTGAAGTGGCAGTGGGCTGGCCATATTAGCTACAGAACCGACAACCGCTGGGGTAAACGAGTTCTTGAGTGGAGACCGCGCCTCGGCAAACTTAGTGTAGGACGCCCTCAGGTTACGTGCTGTGATGATTTGCGCAAGGTGGCTGGCAGGGGCTGGATGCGAGAAGCCGTGGATCGACCTAAGTGGCGTGCAACTGGAGCGGCCTATGTCCAGCAGTGGACTGCGATAGGCTAATGATGATGATGATAGACATAGTTATGCCTAGGGAGAATTTTACTATAACATTGCCTCGCCTCTTACGACACCCATAGGAAGAAGAGTGGTTGTGGTTTCTATGTAACACGCTACAAAAAGTCGTGCGGAAACCAAGCAAGTAAATAACTTGGTGGCTTGTCCAGAGGTTTATCCAAACATGTTATCTGGACACGTTACGACCATCAGACTCCAGAAGACACAACTCCACCGCGAAGCCACTTTATATTCCCATTCACAAAAGGACAATCAATTTTAATGTACCCCATTACGTATCGGCATGGCAACTAGTCGCGATAGTCAAGTTGACAGGTATTAAAATAAAATTCAATTAAAAACCAAGAACATTGATGAAACTTCACTGACTTACCTACAGCGTAAAGCCTGGATTGAATTCGTCGACACAAAACAGTACCTTGTGGCTTAATTGCTTAGAAAAGTTGACCGGTTAGCACAAATTTGTGCGTCCACCTAAGACAAAAAAGAAGTCTAAAATAAAATTGACAGAAAAGGACGGGTGAAAATGAATTCAAGATGAAATTGCATCGATTTAAACCATGAGTCTAACGTATCTTTTTCTTAAAATAATTGTGCACTAAATGTTATTATTTCACAAAAATTTCTGTATAAACTGTTGGAAATTGTTAACAAATAAATACTTTTTCTTCTCCCGTAGCCAAGTTGCGATCACTAACGAAAAGAACTCTTTTGCAGTGGTCTACTTTGGACGGTTGGCTGATGGTTTCCAAAAGTTGTTTTAGATTTTGTTAAATCAGTATCGGACTCTTTTTTTTAATAAAACACCTCATAAAAACTCTGAAATAAAAACAAATAATTTATTTGCATAAACGTCAAATTCAAGCTTTCAAAATACCGTAACTTAACACTTCATAGCAACTATTGCGATCGATATACGTAATAGGCGCCATACCTCGCCATCGAGAGCAAAAACAAATCTCGATTCGAGTCGAAGATTTACATCGATTGTTTTAGTTGATTTTCCGCCGATCATTCGATGGATTTAAGAGTTGTCTCCGATGGAGCTGGTTTTGTTTCGCGTTTTAACCGCTTGGATGTTTATGAGACGGGATTTTATTCATAACTAGCTTTTCGCCCGCGATTCTGCTCGCGTGGACTACAAAATTATATCGCGAGGTTGGAACCTGAGCCCTCTGTAGGATAATAAAAGCTTACGTCCTTTCTCAAGAACTATTCTATCTTTGTACCGAAGTTCATCAAAATCGGTTCAGAAGTTTAGGCGTGAAAGCCTAACAGACTAACATACAGAGATAATTTCGCATTTTGTTTAGTAAAACGACAAAATATATACAGGCGTTTTACTAGAGGGTACATGAGAGGATAATGAATTCAATATCTAGCGCAACTCCTTTTAGAAAAAATGTCGTGATTATCATATTAATGATATTATTCTTAGTATTCATCTTTTTCATAATATACTAGAACATGTAGTAAGTTTAAAATGAGTAATATAGAGATAGAAGTCTATTTGAGGGACTGGTCTCTGTGTAAAAAGGTCTGAGGGACAGATATCCTCTCAAGAGTCTCTCGCAGATCATGATTAATGAAATTTTAATGTGTATATCTCTAATTAATTAAATATAGGTGATCACAAATTCAGACAAGATATAAAAAAAGATTGCAAAATTAATAAATACTTTTAAAGATTGAAATTTTATACAATTGTCATGTGTGTGTATACATACGAGTGATATGTTTGTGTGAGGTGAGCGTTGTGTTTTTTGTGACACCTCTGCCAGTCCTACAAAATAGTCTTTGGATCGTAATTATTTTAAGGCTTTGGTAAGCGAAACCAATATTTTAACCTTCAAATCACGAAAAGCACAATCGAACCGCACACAACTCCTAGCGCAACTAAAACAATTAATTCCAATATCCCACTTTCTCAAAGACTTAGTTTTTTCTGTAACACAGTGCAATTTAAATCCTATAACCTATAACCTATAATCTATTCTAATTGAAAACCCATGTAAACCTGCCTTTGTATTAGGAATTGACCATTTTTACGAGCGCACCTTAATAGAACCTGTCGCTTTAATTCTTTCAAGTCTTGCGATATTAGTCTCTATGGCCTAGGTAATAACGAAGAACGTATTTATAGGCGGTGCCCTTTGATCACTATCCGTGGTGTAAGGTTGTAGTAACATTGCAATCTGATTTTAATTGATTTTAAGGATAGATAGGAACTTGAAGCCTGCGAAATAATTAATTAAATGCAAAACGCCTAGTGCTTGGATTAAATTCAGTCAGTAGTTCGCAGAATTTAAGGTTTATTCGCTAATGAGTACCTACTTAGGTAAGTTATCTTAACTATCTAGTCAATGTTCACATTTCGGTTTTATATTTTAGATACCTTGAAGAATGTATTTACTTCAGTCTAAATTATGTAACGAAATATTGTTCAGACATACCTAAGTAAGGAAAAAAAAGTTTATTACCAAATAAAACGCATGTAACAATTACAAATTCGTAAAAAGAAACAAGTACCAAAATGGTTTATGACGTGGAAATAGGAAATAGTATATTTTTTTATAAATCATCATGGGAAATCGCATTCGCTATTTCAGCAATTATCCACAGTCTATTGCTGAACTCATAATATGAACTTAATCTAATATATAAAATTCTCGTGTCACAGTTTTCGTTGCCATACTCCTCCGAAACGGCTTGACCGATTTTGATGAAATTTTTTGTGCTTATCCGGTATCTATGAGAATCGGCCAACATCTATTTTTCATCCCCCTAAATGTTAGGGGTAGTCCCACCCTAAATTTTTTTTATTTATTTTTTAGACAAAATTTTTAATTTCTATTTTTTTATGATACAACATACAAAAATACATACAATCCTAAATTTTTACCTTTTTATCACCAACCCCTATTTTTTAATAGCCATTTTAGTAATTTAATCATTTTTCATCCCGCTCGATAACTGATCAATTATCTTCTTTTTTGTAAGGGTAGGGTAGGGGTAGGGAAGGGTTTAGGGTAGGGGTGGGGGTAGGGTAGGGGTAGGGTATGTGTAGGGTAGGGTAGGGGTAGGGTAGGGGTAGGGTAGGGGTAGGGTAGGGGTAGGGTAGGTTTAGGGTAGGGGTAAGGTAGGGGTAGGGTAGTAAAATATTTTTTTTTTTTAATAGCCATTTTAGTAATTCAATCATTTTTATAGAAAAACAACGTTTGCCGGGTCAGCTAGTTGTATGTAAAATAGTTTTGATGATAAAGAGCTACCATATTAATAATGACTATCTAAATAAACGAAATGATGGCATAAAGTAGTCCTACCTCGAACTGGAACATAATATCTTCTTGTGAACATAATTATTTCAAAAGAATCTGAATCTACTACTAATTTTACTTGTACGTGGATCACCACACACTACGTACACCGAGTCGTCGAGTTATTAAATTAATTCCGTATTTCTTTACATATTAATAATTATTTAAGACATCAGATATCAGAATAGTAAATGTTATTACTGCATCAATATAAGCAATGTCTTCTTACATCAACAGGTTATATCAAATACTATGAATTCATGCTTACAAATTCTGACCTAAGGCACTATCCACCTCGTTATTTATATTCCAATTCTCGTTAGTTTCCGTGAACATCACAAACCTCACAATTTCGCTGTCCGAACTACGTACGAAGCTTAAGACATCAGACTGGATAAGTTCCTTGCTAAAGTACAGACGAAAGCACATCTAAACACTGGTGCATCTTTTAAAACATTGACATAGGAGCGAGTTTGCAACGTAAATATATAGCCTAATGTGCAGGGCATTGTACACACGGCGGCACATCAGACTATACATGTTGACCTTGAGACCGCCTTTATGCACTACGTAATAAAAGCTGTTATCGCAGTTCAACTGTTTAACTTGATGTGCTGTCGAGTGTACAACAAGTTACACATTTTATTTGACAGCCTCAACTTCGTTAATAGTCTATTTTGTAATATTTTAACATTTGTAACGAGGACTATGACAAGTTTGTTGATTGGGGTAGCGCTTCAAACCCCAAACGACAACCGGTTGTCGCGATAACAATTGTTTTAATTGTGTCTGGAATATCCGATCGTTAAAGGGTTGATCATGTTTTAATGTTCTGCAAAATTTTATGTGATTTTAGTTTATGTGCTTAAAGTCTCATTTATTTTCGATGGGTATCTTTTATTTTATGTTTGTTTATTTTTTGCATGTCTTGATATTAATTAATATATTTAAAGCATGTCAGTGAATTAAAAAAACCTATTATAATTATAGTAAGTTATATTCTAATCAAAGTTATTTTAAAATTTTATTTGGTGTGCTCTAGAAATTAATAAAAAAAAATAATAATAAAGTACACATATTGCGTGTCTTTTCCATACTATTATTATCTAAACAACAACGCTACTTTCTGTTATCGATTTTAAACAAAACTTTGTTTCTTTTCACTAAGTCACGCTCCGTGGTATCAGTTCCCTGATTGCGGACTTTACAAGGAGTGCCCCAGGGCAGTGTACTGGGCCCGCGCCTTTAACTACTACAGATATACTAGTTTAAGCTCACGGCTTCGCTCGCTCGTGCAATCATATCATCTTAGCTAGCAATCACTCGGTCGTTTTGTTTGTAGTACATTTCAGCCTTAGGGTAGAACCAAATTATTAGTTAGAGTATTCTACTGGGGCGAAGGTATTTATTACAGATTTGCATGCGTAGGCCCCGCGTCCTGTTTATTGCAGGCATGACGTTATCTGATGGATTAAAGAAAAGGGATTTAACTAGACTCTGATTATTGTTACAACATTTTCTGGAACGTTCTTACAATCAATAATCCAATATCCCTATTAGCGTTAAGAGTGTTATTAAAGAGTCTCGTAACTTCAATTTTAAATTGCTGTTATAGCGCTGAAATTTTGATACTTTCATTCACACAGAATACAAAAATTACTGCCTATCAGTATTACTTTTTTGATTTTTAAATGAAAATTGGCCGTCGCTGACGCTTGAAAATCAACATTTTTTACTGACGATTGCCTTAATAACTACTAACCGGTCTTTCTAACTCTTACTTAGGGCTTCTATCATCCACTATGTGTATCCGTAGACAGGTAAGTAATTGCTGTATGTATCTACCACAAGAGATGTGTGTGACATTCGAGCTTTTTTGTTGTAGTCCAGCTGATAAATCGAGTCTGGCCTCAACAAAATATTAAACTAATATTATATTAAATGGGCCCACAGCAGAGATTTTGCGATTCTTACATTTCAACAAGTGCCTTAGGCTCTCTATCACTTCTTACCATCCGAGAGATGGCGCGCGCGATTGACTACAAACTGTGTTTTGGTTTATTTTGAAATTCTTATTTATTCACTATTTAAATACCGGTATTGGTTACGTGTAAAATGGGGCAGAATATGAACTTTTCTTCTTTATATGCATATTTAAGTAGGTAATTTAAATCAGATTCCCACAGTAGTGCAATACCAGTAATCTTTTATCACATTAACGTCATCAGTATCAATAAAAGTAAAATCTATATTAAAATCAAAATCATCTAAATTATCATCATTGATCTCATCACTTTTAACTCTGAGACATAAACTTATACCTTTATAATTTTCAACAGCCCATTAGTCAAAAATGCTGTTATTTTAGTCATTACTAGCTGTTTGACCTGGCTTCGCATGGGGTTCTCTGAAGATAATGCAAGAGGATGGTCTACTTATGACCATGTTTACCGTCTGTAATGTAGATAGTTCTAAAACATTTTTTTCCATTCTATTATCAAGCATCTCCCATGCTAGGAAAAGATCCAACATTGAATTAAGCCATTGCAATGATAAGTACAGTCATAACAACCAAGCTTGCCAAATGCGGTTTGATCATCAACCAAGGAATCCGGGACCTAAACCACTAAATCAACGGGGCGGCCATTTTTATTTAAATAAAAGAATAAAATATTGCACTTGCGGAGTCAGCCAAAAACTACGTAAGTGCCATTACCGTTGGAATCTTTTAAAAAGTAGTCTTTAAAGTTTGCTGGAAACTTTTTAACAAACTGAAGTACGAGTAGGTACTAAAGTTACTCAACTGCATCCGGTTAGTTCCTGGATGCGTTGAACTCGGCAGACCAACTTAGTTGTGTCACGATTGGATGAAGATGCTGGAAATTTAGTGTAAGCACTTTATCCAATGTATATTATAACAATTGCAAATTTTCTGTGTCCCATGTTATGGAGCGAAAATAGGAGACATTGCCGCTCTTAACATCTTACAATCAAGTTAATGTTTTGTTATGAGTGCGTTTGAACGTTATTCATTTTCTGACGCAATAGCCACGCACTTTCTGATGTGCTCATAAAAGTATATCTAAATGTCCTTAAGAAATCTACTTGTGCGGAATCTTTAAACTCCGTAGATTGTTTCTTCAAATGTTATGGAAGAGCGTAATCTCCTAATACAGGTATATGCACTCTACTTAAAAGCAGATTAATAATAATATTTTTTTCTAATTTGAGGAAGTGGACTAAAGATTAAGGTACTATTAAAAAAACACAAGATGTAGTTGTAATAATATGCTGTTTGTTTTTGAAACTGCAATTGAAGCAATTATATTACTTGTTACATTGAAAATACAATTCCTTGAACATAAACTTTTTTATTTTTATTAAGAGGACAACTTACAAAACATACACAAGATTATAGTAATGTACACCTGTTATTAGAAAACATGATTACAGTGCTGTTTTAAACTTCGACTTCTTGTTGTTTTAACTATATGATAATCAAACCAAAAAATTTGATATTCCGATTTTCAATGTTCTGTGGTTTTTGCCATCAATAAACATGGTATTAATCCGAAATATTTATTTACACCAGCCTAATTACTGGAGCACAAAGATATGAAATACCTACCTACAAAGGCTTCAAAGAGCGATAAATATAATTTGCATTCACTGTCCCGGGGCGTTCGTTTATCCCACGATTGGGTCTGCTGTTGACGCATACTCGCTTTGTTAATTAGAGTATTTCCTATGTTAAATTTTATGCACTGTAAGCCTATGTACCACACTTTTGTATCTATGTGTATATGAGACGACTAAGGAGTACCAGAAGAACCTTTTTCAGGGAAGGGTTAGTTGTTTCGATTTTTCTACCATGTGCCATGCTTTTTATTTTTAGTATTTAAGGCGCTTGCAACAAGCGCCAAAATATCCGAAGCTCATAAAAACAAGGTACATAGTAGAAATCTCAACAACTAACCCTTACGATAGTGACCGTGAATGTTTAAATCAGTACTTCTTCTGGTACTCCTTCAGTCTGGAAGCTTTAGCAGCATTGTCTTCTCTCTACTTTAGACAAACTCGCACACTATGTTTGCCACCACTTGTTCTTTCTTTGGATTTTTGAGACGATTAAGAGGAAATACAAGGGCCGTTTTTCCATACAAACGAAGTCCCCTGTTTCCTCCCTGGATAAGGCCAGTAGAATAATTTTTATTACAAAAATCTATGGCCACTATTAGCATGTTTCTATGTTTTCTGTTTTTTCATAAATTAATTAATAATAACGATATGAGCCCTCAAAAATTTTAAAAATTCGCCAGATTTTCCGCTGTGTTCAAACATTCAGAAAACAAATTTGGCTAAATTTTAGAAAAAAAGGAAAACGTACGAACACGGCTAAAGCCTTTCTTTAATTTTGAATGAAAAAAGTATTTAAATCGGTCTAGTTTTGGAAAAGTGATCGGGGGACTACGAAACGTTGATTTGGTGTGTTTTAGTAGGTATTTTCGGTCCAAGAAGCAGTTGTCTCTATCACACTCTGCGGTGAAGGCGTTTGGCACTGCGCGACAGCAATAGATTTTACAAATACCTATTTTTCAATTCTCTCGCCCGTAGTGTTTCCTCTTAATGGAGTACCTGGAAAATGTGGGCATCAGTGTGTTGTCTCCACCATGGACAAAATATTCTCTTTGGCAAACGGGCCATATTGGCAAAAAATATCCTGTACTTACTGGCTTAAATCCTGATGAATAGTGAATTGCTAGTGTGAATCTGTAAATGTAACGGCCTTTATCCAAAGGGCCGGGCAAAGGCCTCCATCACTGAATTCAAGTAACCACAGCAATGATGGGTGTAAATCTATAGAACTATAGAAATAAATAAAACTTACCTAAGTGTTTTATGTGATTTCAAATTAACAGCTTCATCTTTGTTTTAAATGCTTAATCATGTAAGGCAAAGTGAAAAATAAAAACTAGCAGATAGCAAAGAGTTTAATTGCCGACTTAGGCAGTCAAATTTAATTTAAAATTTGTATTTTTTAACTTTTTAAGTCGTTAATGCACGTTTACTCATTAAAACCACACTTTATCTCATATGATTTGATAGCTAAGTGTTCAGTTTATGCGTTATAAAGTAACCACAAGATACAAGTGACATGGTAACATTAACCAAATGCACAACAATGTCAATATCCGATACATGGTTAAAATGGCCGTAAACATCTCGGCTCTTACTGCCGCGTAGGCTTGGCCTAGGTCACAAAACGAAGAGTGAAACCCCACAGCGTGAATACAAAAGCCAGTCTGTAGAAGAAAAAAAAACAGCCTACTCCAGTCTACGGCTCTAGACATAGGCCTCACCAAAAAAATTGGTTGTTTGTAAAGTAGGTTTACGATCGAGATGTTTACGTGATAACGAGAAAATCTCCATTCGTTTGTATGCCGCTAGAGTGAGAGAGACGGAAGATCGGTCCACTCACTCGAACGCTATGCCAGCCTCCGCTCGTAAGGATTCCGCGTGACAAGTTTCACGGAATGACTGGCAGCGCTCGAGATGAGACGGGAGATCGGTCCGTCTCTCTCTCGTTATACCTGCGATCGCGCTCGTGAGGTTTTGGTGTGACACAAGTTTCTAAACATGTCACCCGACTAAAACGATTTTAAAGACGTTATCACGTCAAAAAAAACAGGTATCCCCTTTCTTTTGGCAATGCCTTTGTCTAGCACTACCTATAAAGGTGCTTGAGATCATAATCATAATCATGATAATTTATTGTGGTTTCATTTGGTTTATAAGGTCTTAAATAATAATATTGTCCTTAAATGAGCCCTGCTAGGGCATTACAATATAAGTAGCTCCATAATAATTAAAATACATAATAACATTCATCATCATCATCATCAGCCTATCACAGTCCACTGCTGGACATAGGCCTCTCCAGTTGCACACCACTTAGGTCGATCCTCGGCTTCTCGCATTCAGCTCCTGCCAGCCACCTTGCGCAAATCATCACTCTACCTGGCCTGAGGACGTCCTACATTACGTTTGCCGAGACGCGGTCTCCACTCAAAAACTCGTTTACCCCAGCGGTTGTCGGTTCTGCGGCTAATATGGCCAGCCCACTGCCACTTCAGCTTACTAATCCGGTGGGCTAGTTGTGTAGCTTTACGTATTAAAGCAATGGCTGGCATAGATGACCATTTGGATCAGTGGTAGTAAACGCTGCTTCTGAGCCATGGGTCGCGGGTTCGATCCCCGCACAGTACAAATATTAGTGTGCATGAACATGTCTGTTTGTACTGGTCTGGGTGTTTTTCTATGTATTATAAGTATATATTCACAAAAATATATATATAAGTATGTTTATCGGTTGTCTAGTAGCTAATACGACAAGCTTCGTAGTAGTTGCTTAGTTTTGGACTAGAAGGCTCTGTGTGGCCCAATGTGGCATGTCTGAAAATATTTATACTTATTTATAGGTATGATGACAAATAACAAAGATTTGTCTGTACGGATTCGTCCAAAGCCGTTAAACTATTAAACAATTAATATTAAGCATATAGAAAGAATTATAATTAACTATTATGATCTACGGAATTGGTTTGCCGTTCTTACCGCTCTATGGGCACATCTTGAATATTTATGTTGCAAATTACTCAACGCTCTCCCTCCACAGACATCTATCAAGTGGTATCTTCAATCGCAGTGGCTGGCGATACGTCATACGCCCACGGGATTTTTAAAATATTGAGAAATTTCCACATTTGCTGCATGCACTATGCATTTTAATAGTAAACGTTGCATTAAAAATAATTCTTATCTCAAAGGTCATAACTCGTCTGATTTATGTATTCTGTGATCTGAACAGGGTATAAAGCAGACTTTGTGTAATGGTTAACTTACAATGTTAAATAATTTTTAGTGACACTTTTCCATGTTGTAGTCAACGATATTTAAAAAGTATAGATAGGTTATGCCTTACAAAACTATCGAAATATCTGTGCCGCTTGCGAACAACTGCACACTGCGTAATTCTTATTTTGTCCTTGTCATACTCGTGAAAAGAACAATTACTTTCTCTTTCATGGATTTGAAAAGACGTCACAATTGTGACGTTTTAGGGACGCATATTGAGAGCGCATGTAACATATCTATTACTTTTTAAATATCATTGGTTGTAGTCTAGTCTTTAACTGTTTGGCAAAAACAAGATGAATTAGAAATCATTCTGTGGAAGTGTTAGAAAATGAGTTTTGATTGCCAACTAATAGTCAGTTAAGTGTTACTTTAAGTTTTAACGTTGGACAAGGATTTTTTGAAGTGAAAACTTCTTTAGCGGCGCTGAGCACTTTTTGTTGGATGGGTAAAAACTTCCAAACTCGCGTCAGGGTCACGTGATGCTGATCGAAAAAGCGTAAGATCGAGGGGAAGGGAGAGGAACTAGTATCTCCCACTCTTTCTACCGTGCCTGAGTGTGCTGTTTTCTATTATTTTTGAAGTGAAACTTCTTTATCGGCGTTGGAAAAAATTTACCGTCACGTTTTGCGTCAAATTTTCGTCACATTTTTCGGTTACGCGCCATCTTTTTCTTGCCCCTACCACGGTTGGTTCAGACGATAGCAAAAAGGTAAAGTGAAATAATATTTAACCAATTTAACCAATTTAACCAATTTAACCAATTTAACCAATTTAACCAATTTAACTAATTTAACCAATTTCTGGAAAGTTGCGTCAAATTTTCGTCACATTTTTCGGTTACGCGCCATCTTTTTCTTGCCCCTACCACGGTTGGTTCAAACGATAGCAAAAAGGTAAAGTGAAATAATATTTAACCAATTTAACCAATTTAACCAATTTAACCAATTTAACAAACTTAACCAACTTAACCAACTTAACCAACTTAACCAACTTAACCAATTTAACCAACTTAACCAACTTAACCAACTTAACCAAATTAACCAACTTAACCAACTTAACCAACTTAACCAACTTAACCAACTTAACCAATTTAACCAATTTAACCAATGTAACCAATTTAACCAATTTAACCAATTTAACCAATTTAACCAATTTCTGGAAAGTTGCATGTAGATCATTTTTCGAAAAATAAGGCCATAAAGAAGTTTCACTTCTTACGTGTGTACACGCACAACTTTTTTTTGTGATAGTTTAAAATAATATGATGTCAATTGACGGGCATAAAGACGGCTAGGTACTTCTTTTTTCAAATTAATCGGTAACCAGTAAATTTGTAGAGACCTCTGACTCACTCATTGAGTAACTAAGTTATTATTTTACAATTTATTTCACAGAAAAAAATTTTGGCTGACTGACATAAAATGGCAAAAGTATTCTCTTCATTTCTGTCGATGTCAAAGTCGGTCATGCAGAAATGATTAATAGTTCAACTTCCATATTATTGCGTATAATTTCAACACTTGCAGTACTTACCTGGTGGCTCTAACACTATATTTGTACAATAAAACGAACTACCGATCTCATATTTCATATCGAAACAGTCAAAGAGCCCATTCATTTAGAAGTAGACATTCGTCTATTTGTCGCCGAACCAAACAGCTGCTGGTTCGCTTCGCGCCATTTACGACACCATCTTTAAAACGAGACCGTGGCATTGCGACCATTCAGCCTAGAGAAAAAAAAAGTAATGAATTTCATAGTTTTGAAATAGATGCGCTCAGTAGTTAACGTGTAGGAAAATCGGGTTATATAAAATGTCACGTAAAAGGTGAGTATAAAATTCCCTTTATTCCGTTAAAAGACTTTACAGGACTTCTAATAAATTACTTTTACCTTATCTGTAGCACTGTAAGTAATTCCCGCACATTGTTATTTATAGTAACATTAAGGACTATAGCAACTTAAATGTTGAAACTGCTATTTAGCAATTAAAATTATTACGACAAAACCTTATTTTTGAGCTACTACTGAAACTGAACTTTTTAATTCGGTTCACTTCTAAAGTCACTACTAGGAGGTACCTTCCTTCCTTTTCACGACTTTTTTTTCACCTGTTGCAAATCAAAATAAACCTATTTCACTTCTTGTCAGGTTATGTTCAGAAAATAACTTCCATTGTATAGTCCCATCATCTGAACAGCGAAATTCCTTTAAGGTAGGTACATAGTCCTGTAATAACTGAAATCGCATGAAAACCTTCGATACAACTTAATTGCCAACGTGGATATAAGTACATAACATTCTAGAAAATGCATGTAACTACAACAACAACAACAACAACAACAAGGTGTTCTTATTTATTTATGTAGAGCTTTATGACACAAGACTTACATAATATTGTTAATAGTTTTTAAACAACATAGATTCTTTAATACTATTTATTAGTGGTACTGCAATCCGATATCAATATTCCTCACATAATTTCACACTCTCACTTAATTATTATAACAAGCATACTGGCCGGTTACTTGACATGTCTTTCGCGCCATTTATCACGGCTTGAAAAATTCAAAATAAGAACGCAAGAACAGCGCCACTTAAAGATGACAGGTCGAATTACGGCTGCGACCGCACCGATTAATGAGCTCATTTCGCGCCTTTTATTTATGGCTTAAGTCCGTCACACGTTACTTGAAGCGAAAAAGTGTCTTAGCCAGTATTATTTTTGTCGTTTTCGTCAAGACTAACCGTATTTTTACCTGTTGCTCAATCTAAGCAGTGAAAGAAAGTGCGACCGGCTAAAAGACAGGCATTCTGGTAAAGTCTTCATTCAGCTGTAGGGATAGTTAGTAGCAGTAGATCAGAGAAAGCTAATTTTCCAAAAAGGTCGAATCATACTCATGCATGTTCCATTCCCTTGCGTAGCATGGATCAGTACCAAAGAGAGTAAGTAACTGTCGGGCTTGTGTGAATTGGTCTAGACAGTCTTAAATATGATAAATGAAGAGTAGGGGAACACTAGTCGCCATCAAGAACAAAATATAGCAAATCTTAACAGAGCCATTATGTTCCATACTTTAATGACGTCTTATTTTCGTAGATTAGAACAGAAACTACCATGATCTCCATAAGGCTCTCGAATTTTCAAAAATGGAATTTCTACATCTGGCACAATGTGAAAGCGTTGAAGCTTTGTACCCTAGCTATACAAAAAAAAAATTAAAACAATAAAAAGGTTAGCAAACCTGCAACTAAAAAGTAAAGTTCCTGAATGGGGACTACCGTTTCTTTGCTCACCAGTTGGCGCCACTGTAGACTGAGGTCCGGAGAAATAGCTGTCAAAGGCGATTGGCGCCGAAACAAAGTGTTATATCTTAAATCTAATGTTATATTGTTTATAAATAACTATCTTGATATCAACAAACTAACTTCTGAAATAGTTGCTCTTGAGGCTGCCCATTTTTGCGCTTTTTCTTAATTCCGCTTTTAAAGCGTTCACATTAATCGCCAAATAATCCATATTTGCGATATTTTACGAAGGAGATCACTTTCCAGCAGGTAAATTAAAGAAATTAAAATTTATGCAACAAATTCCGCTAAAACCAGTACAAAGTGAATGATATTGGACCTCACGCGACACTAGCGCCTCTAGTGGCAAATTCACTAGCGATAGCCCCCATTGGTTTGTGTGTGAAGGCCTTTATATATTAGTCACGTTTTAAAAAAGTTCCCGGATAATTTGTAAAGTATTTATTGTTTAGCAGTATCATCTGACGGGAGATATATTTATCAGCGGTATTTTAAGCGGCGACTCGTCTGGGTGTCTATTTTAAGATACTGTTTATTTGTTGACGTCTGTTAAATAGGTTTGCCGACAGCCGAGTTTGGGTTGCTTCTTGGTAAAGGAAGCACTTGAGCAACTATGAATGATGTGGAAAGACAAATCGTTGATTTCGTTGAAAGCAGATTTGTTCTGGTACAATGGTAGATAGATATTACTAAAGCTGAAAATTTATGTAAACAAACATTAATGACATAGTATTTAAGATTGAAAAATTATGTCTCAGGCGGGACTTGAACCCGCATCTCCTCGCATGCCGGGCGCCTCGCTTTAACCATTTAGCCACCGAGACACTACGTTATAGGCGTCAACTTTTCAAGCATATTCTTAATTCGAGTCCCGCCTGAGACATAATTTTTCAAGTTCAAATACTGATATTATAATTGCAATTTAATTGCTTAAAATATCATATAAGGTATTAATGACATAGGTTTAGTACAAAATGTTCGGAAGGCACTAATAGTACTTTATGGTGTCGTGTCGTGCTCGTTGAATGACACTCAAGAAAGTTACTAAATATGTAAAAAGGCACATTATAGTTACCACAACAAAACTCAATAATTCCACAAATCAACACTTCTTAATTTCTAATTTTTCTAAAATACTTACTTTTCAATTATTCTCACATCCAGGCTACTTCAGTCTAACTATGTGTTAAATTATATTGTTATTATTGTAGCATACAATTTTAAGATGCATAATTTATATTTTGTTTTAACAAGACATCAAACAAAGCAGCAAAAGCTAAAATCATTTTACAAGAAAAAATAAACTGTTACAAACTCCAAACGACCTCTTTACAAAAGCGCGCAAGATGGCGTCTTTTTGGCGGGATTTCACCTTTGATTCTTATCATATCCAGTCAAACGCGACACGACAGCAAACGACGGTATTAAGAGAAGTTATTGCTACAAAAAACGCGAGATTTTCATATCAAAGATTTCGTTGGTAATGCTAAATACGCAACAATATACTTTTCGAGGTTACGACGTTTTAAACAGAGTACCTAAACAGCTTTCCTTTGAGCCAGTCAGAAAAAAACATGTTTTTTTTATGGTAAATCACGTTGGTTTTGCATTAAAAATACAATGTCTGCCTAATATAATGATGGGTGAATAAAGCCAGTATTGTTTTGAAACATGTTTTACTAATAATTAGTTGTTTTTTTATACCTACTACTTAAGTACCTACCTATGTATAATCTGAAACAATGACATAAGTGTTATATCCCGTATAACTACAAATGTACAACATTCTATTTCTATAGGTACATCTTTCTAATTTAGTTGTAAAAGCAAGTAAAAGTAAAAGTAAAGTAACAGCCTATAATCATCCCACTGCAGGGAAAAGGCCTCCATCATTGAATTCAAGTTACCACAGCAATGATGGGTGTACTGGCATGATCACCACGCTTGCCAAATGCGGGTTGGTGATCACAAACTCGAGCAACATTCGAAAATTCGAAAATTTTTGTTGCCCGACCCGGGATTCGAACCTGGGACCCCGAGATCTTGGTCCAGTATTTGGACCACTAGACCAACGGGGCGTTAAAAAGCAAGCTACTAACCATTTTTCTATTTCATTTAATTTAAACTACGGAAAATTGTAAAATCTTAATTAATTAGGTACCTATATCAAAAAACTATTGAGATAAGATCTCTTGTTTCTAATTACCTATTTATTTGGAACTTGATCGTCATTATCATCACCATGATAACAGGGCAGCGGACAACTAATGCTAGATAGGCCTCGCCAAACGAATTTTGCCATGATCGTTTGCAATGATGGGGTGAAGTGCCTGTGTTCTTCTAGCGGTACACCTTTAGTCGCCCCTAACAACACCAATATTGGAAGAGATGGCGTGGTGCTATTCGATTACTGTTCAACATCGAAACCAACTGCAGAGGAACTGGATTATTTTGATACTTCTGTTATATGTCATTATGATCAGGATAGTTATGTAATTTTTACATTACATCGTCATAACATTTCCCATCATTGCAGTGTAACTTGAATTCAATGATATTTAAAAAGTAATAGATATGTTACATGCGCTCTTAATATGCGTCCCTAAAACGTCACAATGGGGGCTATCGCTAGTAAATTTGCCACTAGAGGCGCTAGTGTCGCGTGAGGTCCAATATCATTCACTTTGTACTGGTTTTAGCGGAATTTGTTGCATAAATTATAATTTCTTAAATTTACCTGCTGGAAAGTGATCTCCATCGTAAAATATAGCAAATATGGATTATTTGGCGATTAATGTGAACGCTTTAAAATCGGAATTAAGAAAAAGCGCAAAAATAGGCGGCCTCAAGAGCAACTATTTCAGAAGTTAGTTTGTTGATATCAAGATAGTTATTTATAAACAATATAACCTTAATTAGATTCAAAATATAACACTTTGTTTCGGCGCCAATCGCCTTTTACTGCTATACTTCCGGACCTCAGTCTACAGTGGCGCCAACTGGTGAGCAAAGAAACGGTAGTCCCCATTGTGACGTCTTTTAAAATCCGTCATAGAATATGGATGCCAAGGCGAAAGAGAAAGTAATTGTTCTTTTCACGAGTATGACAACGACAAAATAAGAATTAAGTACGCATGTGTGCAGTTGTTTGCAAGCGGCACAGATATTTCGATAGTTTTGTAAGGGCATAACCTACCTATACTTTTCAAATATCATTGGATGGAGGCCTTTTCCCTGCAGTGGGATGATTATAGGCTGTTACTTTACTTTACATTACATCGCATTAATGAATATCGCCTAATAATGGCAGAAATAAAACAGATGAATTGTATTATCTTAACTGCTATTTTAAGCACAGTTCCATAAAAAATGACACTTCAAAATGTCCGCCATTGAACTTACCTCAAATGCCATACTTGCAATTCGTAAAATGAAACCTTACATACGTGGTAGAGTTAAATGATAATCAAAAAAATGTCTTAGGCCTAAGGCTCGGGTCTAAGGCCCGAGTTCACCAACACTTAAACAGACGGTAAACAAAGAGTGACGATTAATTTGACACAATTCCCATACAATACATAAATTCAAATCATATATCAAAGTTGTTTTAATGAAAAAGGGCTATTACACTATTGATGATTATATAAATGATAGGAACGTTTGGCTTTAAATTGTATCAGCTCGCACTGGCATATATCTTATGTAAACATGTTTATTTAAAAAGAGGCTGACAATAGTGACCGAGTTTCTTGCGCTGCTTCTTCTCGGCACTAGCCCACATTTGTCCCGAAGCAGTGGTAGGTTAAATATTGGGACGTGTAAAAGCGCCTCCAGGGGCCTATTTGCAGAAATAAAACTGATTTTAACTGATTTTAATGTATGTCAAATAATATTTTAAACGCTGTTTAAACTTAAACGTCTGTTGGTGAACTCGGGCCTTAGTGGGAGCCGTATAGACGTAGTGTACCTATTATTACCTATACTGTAAGTTTATGGTGAGAGCTCATATAATCGAGGTTTTCGGTCCCTGATTCCGTGTCTAGTTTTTTACTTTTTGTCTATGCCTAAGGGTTAATGAGAGGTTGTTGACCCACCCCCACAATATTTTAACACAACTATACGGGGTGCGTAATCTTTTTTACAAAAACGCTTCCATATAGGGTGGTCACGACTGCCGCGGGCGGAGGGTCCGTACATTAAAAATGTTTTATCTCGTCTCGGCGCGTGTACCGCCCGGGGACGTATCATGGCACTCGTGTAAGGGAGGATTTAATGTTCATGCTAGTTAAGAAATGGTTTTTCTTTGTACTTATTTTGTGCCCTCAAAAATAATGCTACAAACAACTTACTTGTATCTAAGTGGCATCGGTTTGCTATCAAAGATAATGGTACTAGCCAATACTTGTCCCGAAGCAGTGGTAGGTTCAAATATTGGGGCGTGTAAAAGCGCCCTCTGTAGTCGATTTCCCTGATTGTTCTGACCCCGAAGTAAAAATAACTATTTATAGCATTAGTTTTGTGGCAATCAGAAACGAAGAAGGTACCTACCACAAACACCCCACCGTCTACATTTACCCGTCCGGGAATCGACCCCGGGATCTCAGGGGAGGAGAGACCTTATAAACCGGTGTGTACGCCACTCAACCTTGGAGGTCGTCAAGGAAATAATCTGAATTTAACCGATTTTTTAAACAGCCACATTGCGGTTGCTAGGATGGGTGACCACAAGTATCTTCGTGCTACGGAATGCACATTGAATTTGGTCAAATCATTTGATATTGCTTAGCAATCAGTAATATCAGTTTAAGGCCAGTTCCAACAATAAAAATAAAGAGAACATGTATCCAAATTCTTAAAGTTTGTCAGATAGACCCGTATCGATGTACCGAGCTTAATTTTTTAGGTTTTGGATCTTAACTTTTTTTAATAAAACTGCCAAACTCCTAAATGATGTAAAATTACTCTAGTTGACCTTTAACTGAATTTCAAATTGATAAGCATCATATTAAACTCAAAATTAGAAAGTGTTTTCATAGTTTTGTGAGTGTTTGACTATTATGAAACATCCACGATCTAGCCGTAAACTCTCGTATTTGTCACACAATTGACATTTAACTGTAAATACAACCATACAACCATACCTACGATAGCATCCATAAATTTACTTGAAAGTCTAACCCGGTAGAATCTAATGTCAAAAAGGTATCGCGTTTGATTTCCATTATACGTTTAAATAATCTGTACAAATTTCAATATCACAATTCCTCACTCTAAGACGTACAGATCTTAAAGTAAGGATCAGTTTATAAGTACGGTCGTCAGCGCCGTAAACGCGTCGCATCGTTGCGCGCGCGCACGTCGCGCTTTATCAAGATAACTGTCCGCTGGCCGATACCGAAGACTTTGATCAATCGATTTTAGCACTCGAGTCGATTATAGTGCTGGAAAAATTTTAAGTGCCTTCAGTATATCGAAAGAAAATCGATTATGGAGCAATTTTCGTCTAATCTGGTTAATGCATTTGAACTATTGCCATTAATTATTTGAAAGATAACGGGAAATTAAACGCGATCATACCTAAAGGTGCTTATTAACGATGTTTCTTGGCGTATGAATCAAATTATCATACAGCAAAATGACAGTTTCTTTTTTGTGGGTGCTTTTCGGCCATTTCCAATAACCTATCTATCTTCAGTTTTGGCATATCGGAGATAGGAAACGGTTTCTAACTCTGTTTTTGCCATCCAGAGAAACAACGACAGAAGTTGTTTTCTATCTCCGATATGCCAAAACTGAAGATGAAGTTATTGGAAATGGCCGTTAGGAGATTCGAACTCACGTTCACGAATCACGACCCATTATGTAAGTTCAACATTTATCTGATCGATAAGTTACTGCCACTCATTCTTGTAATTATCTTACATAACTATTCATCTAACATCCACGGTGAACATCTGTATCTAAAATAATTTTCAACATCATGATTCTAAGACCATGGACTGACCTCTCTATTAATTCGGTTCGAATTTTGGCCAATGACGCAGAGAAGATGCCCGTCTTCTACTGATAGTCAAAGTACCCCTATAGCTTTTTAGTGTTATATTTAACATGTAAAGTAACATCCTTAGTTATACCACTGCAGGGCAAAGAACTCCACTGTTTTTGTCCGACCTGGATGTCAAACCCAGGACCCCGAGATCTTGGCCCAGTATTTAAACCACTAGGCCAACGGGGCGTCAATTTAAAAATACTCATAATAAAAAGCACTGGAATGAATCGATGTACCATCAAAATCCCAAAACGTTCGTAATCCCATCACTAGCAAGATTCGATTCGAATCGTGCTGTTTATGGGAACTCCGATTTATTTGCGCGGAAATCGCCGATTTTATGGCAGATTAACGCCGATGGGCTATCTGTTTGGCATTCGTCTTTACGGTGTACAAACCAATTCGCGATATAGACGTCGCACTAAGAATGATAACTCTTTGCAACACAAAGATTTAAAAAAAAAGTTTCTTCGAAATAGAACTTGTGGTGGTTAGAATGTCAATTACCTCAAATGCGGGTTGATTTACTCCACTGTGAGAAATCAAGCCTTACTCTGAAATAAAAAATCAACGCCTAGTTGACGATCAAATTGAAATAACACAAAAATGGGACAAACACTAACATTTGTCCTATGCTATTTCTAATGACTACTTTTCTTTTGTTTCAAACACGAGCTTAAGTATTTGATAATACAATTATTTGGATCAAAGTGCTCGGACTGCCTTATATGGAGCTTTCCAGAACCTTCCGCTTACTGATCCACTACTCTTTTGGCTGTTTTTCCATACAAACGTAGTCCCCAGTTTCCTCCCTGGATAATGCCAGTAGAGCAATAATTTTTATTATAAAAATCTATGGCCACTATAAGCATGTTTCTATGTTTTCTGTTTTTTCATAAATTAATTAATAAAAAAGATATTAGCCCTCAAAAATCAAATAAATTCGCCAGATTTTCCGCTGTGTTCAAACATCCAGAAAACAAATTTGGCTAAATTTTAGAAAAAAAGGAAAACATACGAACACGGCCAAAGCCTTTCTTTAATTTTTAATGTAAAAAGTATTTAAATTGGTCTAGTCTTAGAAAAGTAATCGGGGGACTACGAAACGTTCATTTGGTGTGCTTTTAGTAGGTATTTTCGGTCCAAGAAGCAGTTGTCTCTATCACGCTCTGCGGGGAAGGCGTTCGGGCACTGCGCGATAGCAATAGATTTTACAAATACCTATTTTTCAATTCTCTCGCCCGTAGTGTTTCCTCTTAAGATATTAAGATATTTATTGTGCCGTCGCGTTTCTTGAAGGCTTTACTCTGTAGGACCGCGTAGTTTCATTCTTCTCTGGCTGTATACCAACAGATTAAGCAGTAAAAATGATAATATCAGTATATAAACTTGAATAATTATGTCTCAGGCGAAACCCGCATCTCCTCGCATACCGGGCGCGGCGCTTTACCATTTAAATACTGATTTTATAATTGCATTGCTAAAAGGTTCTCGAATGGCGACCGCGTACTGGACGACGTTCCGTGGGCAGGCCCCCTACAAGGTGGACTGACGATCTGGTCAAGACCGCGGGAATCCGCTGGATGCGGACAGCACAGGACCGATCGATGTGGAGATCCTTGGGGGAGGCCTATGCCCAGCAGTGGGCGTCGTTTGGCTGATATGATGATGATGTTTATAATTGCAATTAAATTGCTAAAATATCATATAAAGTATAGTAAAAATGTTATTCAAGGAATTGTATCAATTTAAAAGTAACAATGTTAGTGCTGAAAAAGCATTTTAAAATGACAAGCATATCGATACCTTCAGGTTCAATTGGCGTATAAACCATTTTGGCCAAATCGAGTTAAATATACCATTTTGATCAGATTTTTATTCTCTATCGATCTGTATATTCGAAATGTTTGAATTCGCAAAAAAAATGTTTATACACCCTAAAAAAGTATTGCCGAAAAGTTAAACAAATTCCATAAAAACAGTGTAAAAGCCGAGTGGTTGTTTTTGGTATTTCTGTTAAGACGTAATGACCATACTTTTTTTTTAAGCCCGGACGTAAAACTCTATGATAATTGCAAATGGTTTTTACGTTAAGAGTGTTAAGACGCATTCAAAGATTTCAATGTCGTAAGTCCACGTGTTCAGTAGGTTGTATATAGAAGATGAGTAAGAGCGGATTGACTAGTATTTCGTTTCACATATTCTAAATAGGCCTAGGCTTATTTTGTTATTAATATGTTATTTTATTAGTCACTAAAAACGTATAGTTGATTATTTCTACTTGGAATTATTTTCATAACTGTAAGGCTGTTTTTCAGGTCCAGTGCCGCTGCCTATCGACTTTGACAAAATGTGATAAATTCAAGACTTTAAAACAAAGAAAACGAGCCACACTGTACTCAAGAAAGCAATTTAAAACTTTTTGAGATGCTCTCTAATATATTTCTTTCTTTAAAAGTACCCAAACTTTTAATTATTGCCATAAATGGTCACTTTTAGTAATAATGAAAGTTGTAAAAAGATAAATTCACCATTGAACTTCTCAAAAAACTACAAATACCTCTCCCGAGCACACCATGGCTCTACTCCCTGTTCAAAAGTCTTAAATTCATCACAACCAATCCAAATCAATTTTATTGGCGGCAGCCCTGAATCGGGAAAGAGGTCTTAAATTTTTGCCATAATTGCATATTATTATAAACTTTGTAAGCTAAAATATTAATGAAATAAAGAAAGCACCACATAAAATATAACTAACTACAAAAGAATTATTAGCAAGAAGTAATTTCAGTCTCTTCGCGCTGCCTGGCCGATCCGAAGGTTCCCATTACGCTGGCTGCATTGCCACGTTGAATGGCAATGGAGACCTGCTGAACCAACCAGGACCCAGAGCGGGAATCATTCCCTTTCTCTCGCAACCGTCGCCCTAACTCCTTAAAAAGGTCTCGAGCCTCACTACCCCATGGTCCTGCCGTCTCAACTGCGAACGGTACGAAATCGTAGAGTGACTCTAATGCTGAATATTTAGAGTGTTTTAACTTCGCACCGTTTTCCGCCGCCGACTCCGCAGAAATGACGGTTTGTTTAAAATGAGAAGCAGCAAAAGTGCTAACACACGTAGCATCCCCCAAGAGAAACCGACCCCTCCGCCATGGGACCAATGTAAGTCCATCCGGCCTCTTACCATCTGTCCGAGATAGTCCCGAAGGTTCTAAAATACATGGAATATTTAGTGATGTCATGACCCTACGAATAATCTCATTAATGGAATGGTGCCTCGGAAAGCAACCCCCACATCTCTGACAGCTTAAACCATGGTGTCCATTCTTCTCCACCATTAAACCACAAATACAGCGATGCGCTTCACACACCTTGCCCCCCAATCTTAGACCCACTGCTATTCTTAAAGAATCGTTATCGAGCAGTGTGCCCAATTGAGGAGAAGAAAAGGCATGTAACCACGCACCAGATTCAGGCCTTATGACAGCCTTCAGACGCGCCAAATCAGCTCCTCCGGCACCACTCAACAAACGAGAATACAATAGATTACAGAGGATGTCGTCCCATTCCTTCTGAACCTCAAGATTTTCTGGGCGGTCATCAGCTGGACGAAGCATGGTCCACAGAAGTGAATATTAGTTTCGTCTTTTAAGTTCCAATATGTTGACTTTTTCTAATTAGAGTTATTAAAAATTCTTAATATTGTGCCATAATTTTGCTACAAAATTGTAAAATAAAAACAATAAAAGAAAGTTATTTTCGTACTCGGGCAATTTTATTTTATCTACATCAACCAAATATAGTTATAACACTAAAAATATATTTCTATACATTCTCGAAACAATATAAGATCAACATTACATTATTTTTATACAATGTTTTATTAACCTATTTAAATAAATCACTATAATCAATGGTTGTAAAAACCAAAAAATCTACATCTATCGGTCTTTACGTCAGCAATTGCAATCTCATGTTTACTAAAAATTCAAATACGACGTAAAGAGATATATTTAGATCCATTATAGGACGTCGTATAAACCACCGAGTGTATTTTTTAAAGACGTATTTCCAAGCTAACTTTAAAACTAACAATACTAGAGTTGATTGATACGGGGTTTATACCATGTACCTTAGTTTTTATGAGTTCCCGATATTTCGGCACTGTTGCAAGCGCCATGATCACGGGAGAACTGATGTCTATGCGGGTGGGTAGTTGTTAAGAGCAGACAAATCGGTCTACCCTCCGTCGTAGTCTTTTATTACACACGATACCGGTACCACTGTTTGAAAACTCACTATTACTACACTTCTGTTCTCGACACACAACACTTACAGTATCCAATCGAGATATAGCATTTTTTGAATTACTTCTGTTTCCGCAAATTTGAACCACTGGATTCCATACACTAGATAATTTAAAACCATCTTCGCGATTGAAATTTTTGTGTTTGGTAATTTCAATCGCTTCTCTGACCATCCTTGGTATATAGTGGTGTTCTGTAGAAATTATCTTCGCGTTGTGAAACTCAATCCAGTGATTAGGACCCGAGTGTATGAGGTGTTCAGCGATAGCTGATTTATGTGTGTCGTTATTTTTGACCGCTTTAATGTGTTCCTTCACCCGGCAAGCCACCGTGCGTTTAGTTTGGCCGATGTACGAACTTCCACAACTGCAGTCAATCTTATAGACACCTGGTTTTTCTAAAACGAGATTGTCTTTAGGTGATCTTAGACACTGTGATACCTTTCTTAAGGGAGTGAAGACAGTATTTAATGATAATTTCTTTAGGATGTTTGAGATCTTGTCTGTCACTCCTTTTATGTATGGCAAAAACACAGGTTGCCTGTCAACCTTATACCTTTGGTGTTTTAACAGTTTTCTGGTAGGAAGTCGTCCGGTGTATCCATTTCTCCGTAGTACATGTTGTACATGATCTAGCTCTTCCTGCAGGTGTTCTTCATCGCATAGATCATATGCACGGTTGGTCAAGGATGCTACTACGGAGTTGAGGTGTCTAGGGTGGTGGTGCGAAGTAGCGTGAAGGTAACGGTCAGTATGTGTAGGTTTTCTATACACTGAGTGGCTAAGTGAACCGTCTCCCCGCACTCCAATTTTAACATCTAAAAATGCCAGCTGTCTGTCATTCTCAATCTCACAGGTGAAGTTAACCTTGGGGTGGATACTATTAATACCTGCTAAATTCATTTCAACATCGTCCCTGTCACATTTCAGTATGCAAAACACGTCGTCGACATACCTCTTCCATAATTTAATTTCTGTGGGTGCAGTGGCGATGGCTTTCTCTTCCACATGTTCCATCCAGATATTAGCAGCAACTGGAGCTACGGGGCTACCCATAGCAACCCCCTCTATTTGCAGGTAGTACTGACCCCTATACAAAAAATAGTTTGGTATAAACCCCGTATCAATCAACTCTAGTAATAGTGACCATGGAAGTTTAAATCAGTATAAAACTAACAATGTTTTGAATATTTAGATTTTTTCATCGCAAAATTTTAGGAATGTTTTCGCTTGGTCATATTTTAATAGCTTCTGAAATAAAAAAGTTATGATTTTTTTTATAAAAAAAAAAACGTTTTTTGGCTCTCCTGAAAAGTACGGTTTTGGTTTATACGACAATTGAACCTGAAGGTATCGATATTTTCAAACAAATTATTTACAACGTGGTGTCTACAGAATAAGTAGTCTGTGTCACGGCTCCATCCTGTCTTTCGTCAAGGAAGGTTAATCAATTAGGTTCATGCCCATGGAGAATTGAATCCTTAAAATGTCTGAATACAGTTGGTTTTATGGGGTATGGCCGTTGTGAAACAGAGGCGCTGTCTATCATTAAAAACATATTTAATCTTTATAAAATAACAATTACCGGGCGTTAAATCAAACCGTGCGTTCAGGAATGTCTGTAACTTAACTATTTAACCGATTTTTGATATAAGAAATAAGATATTTTTACGTTGACACGTACTTTTTTACTTTTAGATGGGCGGTATGTGACTAGATTCTATGCAATAAAGTACGCAACGAATAAAATATTTTTTAAGACATGCCTCACTGGGCCACACAGAGCCATCTAGTCCCAAATTAAGCTATTATTAAGTACCCTGTCGTATGGGGTACTAGACAACCGATAAACTTACTTATATACTTTTTTTTTGTAAATACATACTTATAATACATAGTTAACACCCAGACCAGTACAAACAGATATGTTCATGCACACAAATATTTGTACTGTACGGGGATCGAACCCGCGACCCATGGAGCAGCAAGGAGCAGCGTTAACTACCGCTGATCCAAATGGTTGTCAAATACATAAGAGTCAGCTTTAATTTTATTTTTATTTTATTTTATTTTATTTAGAAAACCAACAGCGTATATATAAAGTATGTAACATTTTATAAAAGTTTGACAATTATATGGCCAATAACAGGTTTCCCTCTAAACAATGCTAGTAATACAGTTAAACAATGTCGCCGGGGAGCTGCCCCGGTCTTTAGGCTAACAAACAACCTTTTGTACCAATTATCATAATGCAATCCATACGAATTATTTTAACTTAATTCTGAAAATATTCCATAGTTACAGGTTATATGCATTTACATATGCATAATAAAGATTTAGTAACTTGCAATTTAAAATTTCGCTTACTGGTTGCAAAAATATCGATGCCTTTAAAATAGGTGTTGTAAGTACGGACAAGGCGTATAAGAACAGAGTTTTTTAAATAATTAGTTTTACACCGTGGAATCTGCAAAAGAGGCGTGTTTCGAGTTCGTTATTTAAAGTCGCACTGATCACCTAGAAACTCACTAAAAACCGCCTCAGGTGGCACGGACTTGTCAAAATAAGAAGTGAGGACCGTGTGTTATCTACTGATTGCACTAGATCTTTTGAACAAAAAAAGGCAGAGGCCGTCCGCCACTAACCTGGTGGTCTACAATACGAAGGAACCACGAGGAAGCCTATTGTCTGAAAAGACAATCCAAAAAATGTAATCCAAATGAAGAAAAGTGGGAAGAGTCAAGCCAAAATAATGGGATATGGGCAGGACAAATAGGACTTACCTTTTTGTGTAATCAAAAGTAAAATTATTTTTAAACAACAACTTATTTTAACTTATTAACAACTCGACAATAAATAAAGCTAAAGGTGTAAATTGAAGTAGGTGTTTGAAATGTAGGATACTTTAATAGCAACTATATATTTATGAGCTGTAAAAATTTGGCGGTCTTATTCCTAAAATAATTAAGTGAAAATGGTCGTGTTATTCTCCTTTAAATAAAGAAATAATAAATAAATGTGGACAACATCACATACATTGTTCTGATCCCAATTTGAATAACTATTTAAAACATTCGAATTTTGGACACCAGAAACAACGAAGGTACCACAAACACCCAGATCCGAGAAAATGTAGAAAAACTCATTTTTTCTACATTGACCCGTCCGGGAATCGAACCCGGGACCTCGGAGCAAGCGACACCTTGAAAACCGGTGTGTACGCCACTCCACCACGGAGGTCGTCAAAATACTCATGTGTTATAACTCTGATATTATACTATTTGTTAATAATTATGATTCAAAATTTAATTTATTAAATAGGTGCGGCAGTTTACCAGCATTTAACAAATCACACCCTCCTGAACCTTGTTAATCCGAGCCCCCTCAAAGATAAATAATTAGTAATTAAATAATTAATTATGATTCGTAGGACCCGATCCGAGCAAATTAAATTTGAGCTCAGCCCTCTGTTGAGGAGGGTCTCATCTGCATATTTGATACGTGATATGTAGCGAATTACGGTTAGTGTTCTATTCCGCGGGATTCGCATTGATTCTCGGGATTGCGGGATCCGGTTTCGAACCTTTTGTTATTATACTAGATAGAAAACGCCCCGTTTGGCCTTATGGTTTAAGTGCCAGGCCTAGAGCTTGGGATCCCGGGTGTTACTATGTTTTACATAGTTACATTTTATATATACATATACACAAGTAGCTTGTATCATCAGCAGAAATTATTCGACTACTGAATAAAAGCCTCTCCTACAGAAGATTTGGTATAATCACCACGCTAGGAAGGTGGGCTCGCTATTGCAGTTCGGCCAATAGAGTTGAAATGACGCTATCTCATTTACATCTTCCTCCTTAAAACACCCATAGGTCGAAAGGGTAACTGCTTATGCATTTTAGGCCAAAACCACGAAGAACTATTACTTTTATATCCGTCTAAACTAATTTGATTTACCGCACTAATGTGTGCATCGAATTGCGCCTACAGTAAATCCTGCAACGAATCCCGGGAGTAATCACAAATGATGTTATGGCACATCACTATTCGACGACCCTCACCACCCTCCGAGCCTCCGTACTCATTTGATAAAGGCTTGTTAATGATCTTTGTATAGGATTGGTATCTTACGTGGGCATAGTTTGTGGAGGATACTTGAAAGATTAACTTCTGTTACTATGGTTTTGAACTGCAAAATTATTAAAGCCTCGTTGTACCTACTAAGGTAGATACATTTGTAATGAAATTCAAAAAAGTTTTGGCGGAATTGGCTAGACTCAATTCCTGAACTATCTGTAAAAGTAACAGCCTATAATCATCCCACTGCAGGGAAAAGGCCTCCATCATTGAATTCAAGTTACCACAGCAATGATGGGTGTTCTGGCATAATAATCCGCGCTAATCTCAGAAAGTACTGGTTCGAATTGAAAAAATATTTTTGTGTTGGATAGTCCATTTATCGAGGAAGGCTTTAGGCTGTATAACATCACGCTTCGACCAATAGGAGCGAAGCATCAGTGAAAAATGTTGCAAAATTATTCGCGATCATACTAACAGAAATTGACGCGTACGAAGTCGCGAGCAACAGCTAGTGTATAATATGCGCCTGCAAATGTGTACAGAAACCTCGGTGGGCGAGTCCGTCTCACACTTAAGTATCTGGTTTTATACATCGAATTAAATATGAGATAAATTTAAGCGTTATAACTAGGTTACTCTGTTTCATTTTTACATTTATTTGTAGTGCCTATTGAGTCGCCTTAAAAATCTTTGTAATCCAAAGTCTTCAAATCTCCTGATGATTTATTTAGTATTCAGCAGACAGCATCTAAATAATCTTGAACACTTCATACGCTACCCTCGTAATCCGAAGCACATGCTGCTACCCAACTGTTACAAAACTCACCGTAGATACTATATTAATCACATTAACTTGACCACAGATGGGAGGGAACAGCCCTTCCAGTCCAATCTTAATGTTTCTGTGTAAGAGTTTATCAAATGTGTGTCAAATAAAAATGTTTATTTCTTCTTTCTTTCTAATGTGTCAATAGAGTAATGGTATTTAATAATCCTACTGCAGGGCAAAGGAGTCCATCGTTGAATTCAAGTTACCATAGGAATGATGGGTACATGTATAGCAATGTCACTGTAACGTAAGTTAGGTAGTTACGTGTCACCTGTCTTCAAATTGTTGTGTTGTGTTGTGTAGTGTTACTAATACCTATACATATACTAGCTCTTGCACGCGATTTCATACGCTTGGAATTTTAAATTTTAAAATATCTTACGGTCAACCATTCTCTAACCATACTTTTAACTGGAATAAAAAGAATCCTATGTACTATTCCAAATGTAAAAAAAAGTTGTGCGTGTACTAGTGTACACACGTAAGAAGTGAAACTTCTTTATGGCCTTATTTTTCGAAAAATGATCTACATGCAACTTTCCAGAAATTGGCAAATTTGGTTAAATTAGTTAAATTAGTTAAATTGGTTAAATTGGTTAAATTGGTTACATTGGTTAAATTGGTTAAATTGGTTAAATTGGTTAAATTGATTAAATTGGTTAAATTGGTTAAATTGGTTAAATTGGTTAAATATTATTTCACTTTACCTTTTTGCTATCGTCTGAACCAACCATGGTAGGGGCAAGAAAAAGATGGCGCGTAACCGAAAAATGTGACGCTGTGACGCGCAACCGAAAACTTTTTCGTGACGGTAAATTTTTTCCAACGCCGATAAAGAAGTTTCACTTCAAAAAAATCGATAATGTAATTGGTAACAACTTATTTAACATATAATTATGTCATTATCATAAGAGCTAACTATTCTAGGATTCCTACTATGTAACATAATAATTATGCAAAACTAAATACAGAGCCAATAGTTTTCACATTAGAGCGAGTAAAAAATATAATTCCACCTATGGTGACACCGATATATTTCATGCGAAGTTTGGTCAATTTCGTCGCTATTTGAAAGAACTGACGGCCAGGCCTGCATAGTGGTTTCTGTTTTTTTCTGTTGTTCTTATTTAATTTTTGCTTAATTTAGTAATTCCCTAAGCTTTTAATATTAACATTCCACTGGTTTTTTGCTTTTAATAAGTGTATAGCTTTGTAAAATTCGTTTACGATGTACCTAATTCGATCTCTCGATCAACAGAATATATGTTAAACCTAACGGTGGAAACTAATTAGGCTAGTGTATAATTTATTTATTTTATAAGTTTACATGTAATAACTCATGCTGTTGTTTCCTTAATAAAGAAAAAAAAGACGTGTGGCACTCGGAGACTGCCGCGGTAAAGCTATTGCATAGCATTTTTTATCAACTTATGCAATTATAAAACTAAAAAGTATCACCGCTGTGCCGGTCGGAGTGGGGGGTGTTAGGTTATTTTTGTTACGGAATTTCTGGATTCGGTCTCCACGCTCAAGGCCCGCGATAGAAGCTATGCAATAGCTTAATTTTATAATTTTATGTATTTTCTAATTTTGACTTTTGTAATTATATTTTTCTGTTATTTTGGCAGATATGGTTACCATAGGCAACCATACTGTCAAAATCCTTATTTTCTACTAAATTCTTTTAAATTTCGGAAATTCAAAATTGTTCGATTGTGCCTCGCCCCGAGTATTAGGTTAGGTTATTTTCGTTACGGAATTTCTAGATTCGGTCTCTACGCTCAAGGCCCGCGATAGAAGCTATGCAATAACTTAAAAAATAAAATAAAATAAAATAAAATTATTAGGTACCGTTATTTCGTCACTATCACCAGCGCTATGATAACGGTTCTAAGAACAAACGGGTTGTCGGTTTTCCTTTGACTGTGCTACTCATCAAATCGGCCCAGACGACCCCCAGACCAGGGGAAGTGCAGTGATTGCCCCCTCGGGGTCGTACCCACCTTTACTCGCGGCAATTCGTCCGTTACTTTGCGAATTACTGCGAACAGTAATGATGGGGTGGCGGTTCTCGAAGAGTTGTGGAAAGGTGGTGATGATTACTTACGCGTAATTTAACAGGAGATGGAAAGATTTAAAAAGTTACTGGAAGTAATTTTGTTGGAATGAGTAACTTCTTTGTGATTTTACGGGTGCAAATTGAATTGAAAGGCTTTTAAGAACACTTTTATAACTTATGTTGGTTTGAATTATGATAACTACAAGATGATTTTTTCCTTTTTCAGAAATTAATATAAAACTGCATATCAAAAACACCATACGTAAAGAAAAGAAATGTCCCAGTAGCTCTGTTGGAAGAGCATTTGTGTGACGAAAAATAAATTGTGAGATTAAATCTCACTTGAGGCAGACGTAACATTTTGTATCAAAGATTTTTGAAGTTTTGCTTAATTATTGATCAATAATTAATTTTTATAATTGATTTTTGTGATTATTCGAGTAATTAAGAAAATTGATAAATAATTTAGGCGCTTCAGAGGACCGTACTTGAATGCAGGCGGGTTAGCATTCGCAGTTTAGGCAGTAGGTACGCCTCTAGTCGCCTTCTACGAAAACCCGAGTATGAGTTTTCAGGTTTAATAACATTAAAACATGACCTGAACTCATAATCACTCAACTATTGGGAATTCCGGACAGAATACGAGTAGAAATCAATTGTTATCGCGGAAACCGGCCGTCGCCCGGTGTTTGACCAACAAAACAAACAAATGTTTCGAAATGAAAACCTCCATTTTTATTTGGTTGTAAATACCGTTGTGATCCAATAGTCTGCCGTCGGAAGCAATCACTCAAGTGTGGGCGACGCGACGCACTTTCATCGCAACTATTTAATATGGACTGAGCGCGTAACCGACAAATAATGTTTTCTTTGGAAAGTGAAGCTTGCAAACTTTTAATAGGGGTTAAAGTATGAAATTGCCGATTATTTTCCCACTTTTTATTTTGTTTATAGCTCTTAAGTATAGTCATATTATTGCGTAATTCTTTTTGTATTGTATCAAAAACTAAATAAAGTAACTTTTGACTAAAAAAAAAATTCAATACTATTGCCTATTACTTCAAAGGAAGTCGTTGAAAAGACCCCTTACAATGTGTCAGCTGACCTTCTTGCTTTAATTAAGTATATTTGTATTATATACTTTGATTTTCAGAAATTTAAATACTATAATGCGTAGCTTTATAACCATCTAACTTTCACCTTTAATTGCATCGAAAACGGTTCAGGCGTTTTTAAAAAAACTAAAAAATTGTTAGTATGGAAAAATGACTTTTCTCGATTTCGTCCATACAAAACGGCAATTTCATATTTTAACACCTAATATTTATGTTGACCGCAGAACTTCATTGGGTCTAAGTACCCTTTCCACAAACAGCATTTAAATAATATATACCTTAGAATAAAAGAAAACACTTCATGAAGGGAATAAAATCCAAGTCCATATTTTTTTAATAATAATATTCAGTATACAGAATTAGTATACTAGTGACTACAGTAAAGATTGATTTGTTACAAAAAAAATATATTACAAGTATTTAGTTACAAGAACTTTTTAGTGTAAAACACTCGCTTAAAGAAAAACTGATATAGAAAAATACTCAATAAGACGGATTATCCTAGCAGAGAGCTAGAACACGATGGGCATCACTGAGGTGGAATTGAGGAAAGAGACACAGAGCATATGTTTTGTTAAAATAGTAACGTAAAAGGAAGAAATTGTTATTGGCGATGAAACCGCCCAAGTTTTTAATCTTTTTGTTATCATTAATAAATAATAAATAAATAAATAAATGTGGACAACATCACATACATTGTTCTGATCCCAATTTAAATAACTATTTAAAGCACTCGTATTTTGGAAACCAGAAACAACGAAGGTGCCTCAAACACCCACACCCGAGAAAATTTAGAAAAACACTATTTTCCTACACTGACCCGTCCGGGAATCGAACCCGGGACCTCGGAGCAGGCGACACGTTCAAAACCGGTGTGTACGCCACTCCGCCACGGAGGTCGTCTGTCATTAATTATAAACTTTTGTTTTTGTTTGCCATAAAGAGTATTCTATCTATCTAAAAGTCACTCCAAATACGAACAACTCAGTCAAAGACTGCCATATAAAATACTGCCAACGTCAACAAAAAAAACGTCACTAAAAGGGTTCACAAAAAAGTAAAAATGTCATAACATACGGCCTCGTTACGCACAATCACACGACATGAACATGAAAATTTTATCATTTCATTTGTATAACGGCCATATACATATAAAATGTTGTGAAGGCGTGTGTTGCAACGCTAGGGCTGACAATATGAGCTCTTGAAAATTTAATGCAGAGTTTATTTGAGTGCTTTGATATTTGTTTAGGGTAAACATTAATTATTGTTAAGGTAAATTGTCTCGCATTATGATGACAAATACAATTTTTTTTAAATATTAAATAAAGTAATAAAAATAATTCACCAGAAATTGTAAGGAAAAAAAGGATGAACATTGCATAAAATAAATAATAGTAGTAGCAGAAGTAACGGCCTATAAATCATCCCACTGCAGGGCAAAAGCCTCCATCATTGAATTCAAGTTACCATAGCAATCATGGGTACAGGCATAATCACCACGCTTGCCAAATGCGGGTTGGTGATCAAATAATAATAGTAATTAAGTAGTAAGTAAAATGTGATTACCTATGAGATAAATATACATGAGTGTTTAGTAACTATAATTACATTTTTAAATTTTTTTGGTTGTGTTAATATGTCTAACTTTTAAAGAAACAAAGACATTGTAAGATGTTCCATTCATTAAAATAAAAATAAATTATAACAACAGGTTTAGAGAACGACACTCTGTTTTACAAAGATGTATGCGTAATTTTCATTTCATTAATATTTCATACACCCCAATTTCCAATCTCGTCTTCATAATAACTTAAAAGGTTCAACACTAAACCCAAATCTCAGTAACTCAACACAACCCTAAACGGGCCATTTCAGCCCCGGCGCCCCGGGGTAAAAGCGACCGTCGAAATAAATTACTTAACCCTTACGATGTTGCGGCCGCGTTCAAATGAGTTGTCATTTGTGAATTATGACAGGTGGTGTCAGGGCTGGCGTTGTCAAATGGCTGGCGAGTTTGTGGCTGGGTGGTTTTTAGAGTTCCGCAGATAGATAAAAGAACAACATAGGTACATTGTGTTTAATAAAAATATCAAATGGCTGCCGAGAGCAGCTGGATGCTTATTAGAATTCCTCAAATAGATAAGAAATACGAACTATGTACACAGTGGCATATAAAAATGTCAAGTTGCAAGTTTGTGGCTGAATGGTTAGAGTTCCGCGCATAGATAAAAAAATAAAAACTAAATGAGCAGTCCCATACAAAAATGTCAAAAGACCCGCGAGTTTGTGGCTGGATGGATTTAACAGTTCCGCACATACAAAAATATCACATAAAATGTACGAGATTAAATCAACGTAGTATAATGTTGGGACCAGGGAAAGCGAATAAACGATGTTACTCTGTTGACGGATGAATTGGTGATCCCCATTATAAACCTTTACGGCCGGTCCCAATAACCAATCTATCTTTAGTTTTGGCATATCGGAGATAGAAAACAACTTCTGTCTTTGTTTCTCTGGACGGCAAAATCAGAGACAGAAGATGTTTTCTATCACCGATATGCCAAAACTGAAGGTAGATAGATTATTGGGACCGGCCGTTAGTCTATCTTATATTCTAAACCTATATGCTACGTAATGTGGTGAGGTGCGTCACAAATTACAGTAGCTGTTGTAATGTTTTATTTATTTTATTTATGCTTAATAGATAAACGAAAAACTAAATTGAATTAGGCTATTTTTAAAAATCTCTGACATATAAAATATCTGGCTACAAAAATTGTCAACCCTCACGAGCGATCCTGGCTCAGTCTGGGAAAGCGAAAAGGTGCAGGATGAGAAACTCATGTTGCCCACCAGATGTCGCGATCAGACGATTTGTTCCAAACGACGGGATTCATGATTTTCCCGCCTCACTAGACTTACAAGACGTACGTTTGAAAAGTATTTCACCTGAGCTTTGGTTTCACCGATTTTCATTTTAAAATTTTCACGTAAAGAAGTAATTGCTTTTACATACATAAAATATCATGCCTCCTTCCCAACGGGGTAGGCAGAGACCAAGGCCTTCCACTTACTACGATCCTGGCATACATCTTTCACTTCTTCCACATTCATCAATCTTTTCATGCATGCTCGTCGGTTTAGAGTACTCTTGACCTGACCTTTCTTCAGAACATCCCCGATTTGATCGTGATAAGTTCGTCTAACTTCGCCTTCCTCTTCCAACTTTGCCTTTTATTTACTGAGAATTACTTACTGGGTGACTTACTAGATCAGTTTGACAATGAGGTTGAGTGTCAAGTAGGTGCAAGGACAGTTTCACCTAAGATGATGCATATGGCTGATGGCCGGTGATTTCCTGTTCACACCTTCTCAAAATTGGTAGATTCTACGTCTTTTGGTCGGTTTTTCTTTGTAAATTAAGTTTTATGCCGACTACTAGAAATTGAACTCCATTTTCCTACACTTCGGGATTTTTTTAAATTGAAATCGTATCACTTAGAACTTTACCTGGTAAAAAGATATGCGTTGTGATAATTATAGTCCCATGTCATAATTAATTGAATTCAAAATAATATAGTTATTTAATAATTTTATACCCTTGCAGGGTGCATGTGACGTACACATTATAATATTATTTACACGTCGTTGTCCATAAACATGTGATGCACGCATAAATAAATAATTTGAATAAAAATAAAAATATTTATTGAAACTTAATTGCACAAACTCTAAATAAATGTTTAAAAGGTGCACTTAATGGCATGTGGCATTCACTACCGTTGTAAGTTAAGTTAAGTTTTTGTAGGCGGTGCGATAGAAAAAAAGAAACCATAGTATTAAAACAAAACCTACAACTGAAATCCCCTTAATTTTTAGACGGCTAAAAAGCACTCACTATAGTGCGTGCTATGCCTTTAGAGATCCATGCACTCAATGGCCTCCGGCGTCGCCCGCTCTTTGATATAATTACAATATTATTTACTACCATCTCTTTATGACTAAACCGTGAATTATGAACTATTATTTAATGAAGGCCATAATTCATAAGTTAATTTACGATACTAATAAATATTGTAAAGTGTTTGCGAATGTCCGCAAGGGTTAATTAATGTCCGTACACTTGTTAGCAATACAATACAAGACTTACTCGAAAAAACTTTCTAGTATGAAATAAGATAATAATTTTGAGTTGGTGCTTGATGAAATAAATAGAAAAGAACAAAATGGAATTTCTTTATTTGGCACTTCAAAAAAGAAATAAATAAAAAAAAAGAAAAGTTAATAATTAATGTGCCAAAAAGGCTTGCTGCGACGCTGATTTTCAGTGGGAGCCCAGAGGCACTTTAAAATAATAAATACAAAATAACACAAATGAATACATTGGGATTGAATAAAAATTAAAATAAAATAAATAACAAGATAAAAAAGAAATACATTAACAATCAATGGAAAACAAGAAAAGAGAAAATATATTAATTACAATTGATTGCTTTAATTTGGTAATACAATAAAAAAAAGATAAAATAATGTGGACAATATCACATACATCGTTCTGATCCCAAATTAAAACAATAATGCCAATATGTAACACGTATGGTTTACTCATTTTGTGTGAAAAGGAACATAACTGATGATAAAAATAGACGCGGTAGTTAAACATTTTTCAAAATTACCATCTTAAAGATGAATAACACCTTAGTCTGCCCGTGACCATGAACGCTTAAAGGGTTCGAAACGTCGGGTTAAATCAAAAATAAACGCGTCCTAAATCCGTAAAATTATCTTTCATTTCAATGTATAGTGTTCACGTAAACTCGAGAAAATAGTACGTATGGTTACATAACATTGGCTTCGTTTGTCAGGCGGCTACAAACAAAAAAAAAAAAACTTACTTGTAAATGCTCGATGTATATACAGTATATCAACTAAATTATCCCGTTGGCTCCCGAATTGTATTGTCCAGAGTCGGTGTGGCCTCCGGGAATAGCCAGGAATCGTAAAATCTAATTGGGCTAAACTCGTAAAAACGACACGTATGTGGTTTTCCTCCGCAGCCCCATTTCAGCGTTTGGGATGATAATTAAGACTTTACATTCATTGGTTATTCGAAGAATTTGTTGTTTTAGTACGAGTATTATTTCAAAATATGTTCTTCACCAGGTGGGACAGCTTTTTTTTTATCGACGAAAAAATTGGAGGTTTTTATTTGACCCGTATTTTCATAAGTTTTTCATCACGCATAATTCTTTGATGATACAGATTTCTTTAAGTGCTTTGCGCTTTAAGCTAACGTAGTTCATATATGTTTATGTTATGTACTGCACATCATTATACTTCTTTTTTTGCCAAATCGCTTCTATTTAAAGACCGTAAGGTATCCCAATGTTTAGCATAATGTAAAAAAATGTGTAATTTATCTTTTTGTGTTTTTGATTCAGAAAAATACTTAGGTGTCAAATATTTTTTGTACGAATCTTTAATTTTCTTTTGCAGGTAACCTACATTGCAGACGACAGTTGGAGTAGATCGTATGTATAAAAACATAGTTGAACAATGAACATACGTATATTAAAACCTTGACTTGCTATGTAATGAAATTCAAGATGCTTTATAATTTATTTACGGCTAACGTAGGTATTCTTGTGTATTAAGAGGTAAGTTAATAATAAGTTTCTCAAACTTAATCGAATACTATTACATTGAAATGAAAGACATATTACGTTTTTAACTTTCTTCTTTTTTTCTTTAAAACGTCTCTGGTTACAAGTAGACACCTACTTAGTAATATAATAGAATACTTACGTTTTATTTGCTTTCTTTCATCCAGGATGCTTACTCAGTCAGTTCTAAGCATCCTGGATGAAAGAAATCTAAATAAAAAAAAACAGTATGGATGCCGTTAAATACTTACTTGTATATAATTTTTCTCCAAATACTGCTAATATAATAAATGATAAATATTTAAAACATGCCTCACTGGGCCACACAGAGCCATCTAGTCCCAAATTAAGCTACTATTAAGTACCCTGTCGTATGGGGTACTAGACAACCGATAAACTTACCTATATACTCTTTTTTGTAAATACATACTGATAATACATAGAAAACACCCAGACCAGTACAAACAGACATGTTCATGCACACAATTATTTGTACTGTGCGGGGATCGAACCCGCGACCCATGGTTCAGAAGCAGCGTTTACTACCGCTGATCTAAATGGTCGTCTTATGAGAGCAGAGAGAGTCTTATGAAATGAGAAAATCTGTCACGCCTCTACGTCTTAATTGCTGACCGATTTTAATGAAATTTGTACAAAGGCCTACTTGAAAAGGGAGGTGGTTTTATGTCCTGTATGTAGTATGTGTATTCCACGCGGCACGCTGGCAAAAAGGGATGGTTAATATGAATATAAATATTAATAAGGAATGAGGAATTCATTCATTTTACAAAGTTTACTCCTAGGGTGCAAATTTTTAACTCTGCAGGTACATTTATACTTTGGCTTATCTTAGCCAAGCTCGGTGCTGCGGGGAATGTTATCGTTATCCTGCTTATTCTCGTTATAACGTTCGGCGTTGTGTTCCGTTGCGCCGTTATAGCGCCGTTGCAACTTTGTTATTACGCCGCGATTTGCGATAATAACGTTTTGTTTTTGATATAAAAATTGAACCGACTTCAAAAAAAAAAACTCACTAAAAAGTACAAAATAACACAAGAACAATGTTTTATTTTAAAACCTATTTACCTACTTACAATATTTTAACTACTAACAACTAAACAGATCGAAGTCGTTGCCGAGCCAAATAGTATAGGAGTACCTATGATTACTACTGATTTGATTGCCGCTCGCCAACAGCAATTTTTGTTTAAATTCCATATTTGATTTATTTCGTTTGTAGAATTATTTTGTATTGTTTGGGCTCGGCACCGACTTCGATCTGTTTAGTTGTTAGTAGTTAAAAAAATATTGTAAGTAGGTTTTAAAATAAAACATTGTTCTTGTGTTATTTTGTACTTTTTAGTGAGTTTTTTTTTAAGTCGGTTCAATTTTTTATTTAAAAATTATTTTATTTTTCTCTTTTTGGTGTTAAATAAATTACACAATTATTAATCCTCTGTTGGCCGGTAACAGAATACATAAATAGCGATGACGACTTCTAGATGAAAATGTATGAATTATATGAGGAACTCCCCCCTCCTCGCTATAGAATCTTAAGAATCATCCTCCAACTCCTAACTGCTTAGGAGTTTGACCTTCCATCATCAGCTCACGTGAATAACTTGAAGACAGACAACTATCTGACTATACGCGCCTATGATATTTAAAGAATAATCCTCCTACTCCTAACTGTTAAGGAGTTGTACCTTCCATCATCAGTTCATCAACATAAAATGATGAGTACCAGACGAAAATACTGAAAAACCTTAAGAATATGCAAAAACGTAATACGTCCTTATAAAATTTTAGGGTTTCCCTCGATTTTCCCGGTTTCCACCATCAGATCAGGACTTCGTTAATATGGGACCACACGGGAAGCACCAGCTTTCAAACAAAAAAAAAATTTTTAAATCCGTTCAACCAGTACAAAGTTCTGAGGTCACAAACATAAAAAAAAAACAGTCGAATTGAGAACCTCCTCCTTTTTTGGAAGTCGGTTAAAAACTTTAAGTTCATGTTTTGATTACAATCATTAAGCACTATCCACATTGTTCGCGTGAAACTTCAAATGTTTGTGCGTTACATTGCATTTGTGTAAGGCGACTACTAGAGCTGGGTGCTGCACCCAATTGATTTTATTTTATTACTTCTAAATAAACGCCCCGTTGGTCTAGTGGTTTAAATACCGGGCCAAGATCTCGGGGTCCCAGGTTCGATCCCCGGGTCGGGCAACAAAAAGTTTCGTATATTCGAACGTTGCTCGGGTTTGTGATCACCAACCCGCATTTGGCAAGCGTGGTGATTATGCCAGTTCCCATCATTGCAGTGGTAACTTCAATTCAATGATGGAGGCCTTTTCCCTGCAGTGGGATGATTATAGGCTGTTACTTTACTTACTTTACTTTACTAAATAAAATAAATTCTCAAAAAACTAGAACAGAATAATTTTAGCAAATTACCTCTAGCACAGATAATATAATACTACTCTAGTACTTATTGAATTACAGTAAACTTTTTGTTTAGTTGTTTATAAAGTCAAATTTGTCGCTATCGCCAAAAGCGGCTTTTAGCAATAATGTACAATACGAAAGAATGACAGAATGGAAAGCAGTTAACAGTGATTTAATAAATACTAAAGGTTTTAAAGATTATATATTTTTTTAAAGAATTTAATTTTTTTAGAAGTAATAAAATTTAATCAATTAGAGGCAACACTTAGCTCAGTCGCCTTAATTTAAAAATAAATAGTTAAACGCGGATGTACTTGAGTAACGCCTAATTCATCCCACTGCAGGGAAAAGGCCTCCAATATTGAACTTATTTCATTTACGTCCACAACAAGAAGACATATTAATACCAAAGTATGGGACATTAGAAAATAAATGAAATAAATCCCGAAACATCTAACTCTATGCAGTATAATTAAAGTAAATGCCTAAAATCATTCCACTGCAGAGCAAAGCCATCATTGAAAATAAGTGACTACAGCAATTATGGGTAAAAGCATAATCACCACGCTTGCCAAATGGACACTGATCACATACCCGAGCAATGTTCTAAAATTCGAAACCTACCCGAACCGGGGATCGAAGCTAGGACCCTGAGATCTTGGCCCGGTACTAAACCTAATAGACCAACAGGGTGTTAAAAATATGTGTTTGCGACAGTCTATACAAAGATATTATTATTTAATAAATTAAAATAAAATTTATATAGGTACTAACTGAAAGTAAACACCGTAGCCTCAGTACGGTGACTTCTCTGAGGAACCCCACGATTTTTTTTAGAGGAGTATCACTTTTCATTTTGAAAAACTTTTGCCCTATGAGAGGTCCCGCTACGCATCTGTCTTTTTTATACACTCTGAGACATTAGTATGAATAAAAGAGACAAATGGACGGTACGGACATGATTTTGCGGAGTAAGCCCTCAAAGCAATCTGTAACTGCTTACCTTCTTTTTTGGAGAGGTTTATGTCCAGTTGTGGAATAATTTAACTAAATCATGAGCTTATGAGTCCTTCATAGGTGGTTTAACTTGCATCGACAGGCCAGCTTCTTTAAAGCCATAAAGCGACTAGTACCACGATAAAGTAGTAGGTAGTGAAGACTATGCCTACCGTATCTTGCTTCATTGTAACACTCTTTCAAATATAATACTTTATTCGTGAGCACATACATCACGAGAACTGACCAATCAATCTTGATAATGTATTAAATGTATCGCAACGCTGGGCAACCGTCTCATTCACACAAGAAAGATGGTATATATCCGTCCTTGTCTGGTGTACCACGGAACCTTGTCGTACAAGCAATAAGTCTGACACTTTCTCTGATACCCGGCTGACCTGTAGTACAGGGGATAGGGTCCAACAATATCTTGGATCAAAATAATACCTGTGATTTATTAATCAACTAAAAAAAAGTTGTACATTAACATTAGGGCATAAGCACAGCTTTTTTCTCGTATCATAAAAAGAAAATTGGGCTCTGGTCTCAAGCTTCCGATGAGTGTAGAGAACACACACAAAACTGGTGCTTTTTTATTGCTTACATCCCCGTGACCGGTATACATCTTTTCTACCGAGGTAGTCCGAGGTCCATTGAGAAAAGATATGTGCATGTAGCCGAAATAATCGGTATCAGCTGTGGCCTCTGGATACCCTACTGCGGCTTCTTTTCCAGAGTCCTTGGTCTTGCATATTCTTTAGATAACAATAAAAACATGGATCGTGGTGCAGCGTAACTTGACTAGAATTAGGATGAAGATTTAGGAAAAAGTATTGAAGCTTTTGTTACTTTTAGCAGGGGTTCAAAAAATTTTGTTTGTGAATATCTGCTGTTGGGTTGTCCCTAAATAAAAAACATAGACATCCGACAAGAAAATTTAAAATTAAGGCGTAACCTTTTTACTATTGAAGTTAAAAGTACGAAGTCTGTCTCCTGGCCTAAATCATTCGTTACTTTATCCGAGTATCGATGTCTCTATTACACGATATCTACGACGGCAACACTGTATTGTTATTGCCTTCGACCTGTGACCTGTACTGTGTTGCTATGTTCTGGGTAATTATATCTATTTGTCCAATATTTCCAATGAAACAACTTAAATAATTTTTCCTATAGTAAAAAATTGGTGGTTCTCCAGTACTCGCGTAAATACATGTTTGTGAGATAAAACGTGTTAGGTAAATCTTTTAACGTACACGGCCTATGTTAGGTTACTGGTACCAAACCAGCCATATTAAGAAGTCAGAAAGGGAAATGTTCATATTTGGCCTAGCGTGAACATGTCGCTACCAAAAAAATAATTTTACCAATAATTATTTTATAATTAAACAGGCATTCCTTCTTTTTATTTTTGTGTCAGTCATCCATAAAGAAAATCAAATACATAATTATAGTAAACACGTTGACTATCCCAGCATCTGGTTTGTAATTAAGATTTAGTGCTGCCAAAACATAGTTTACCAACAGTTCATTCCATAAAATCAATTCAAATCGATATGTGTCCCGCGCGAATAAGAAGTATTACTCAATGTCTATTCTTTCTAATGATATAAAAATATGGTTTCTTTACTGTGGCCAACTAACATTACATTAAAGTGTGCAAAAACTAGTATTTTGCTAAAAAATATTGAAAATAAGATAATGCAATCGATTCTTCATCGTTCATTCTCTATTTTATAAATATGTGTGTGGACAGCTTAAAGCAAAAAAAAGTTAAATGTCAAACTTCATTCGCTTTGTATTTTTATATCGTGAGTGTTGTTCTTGTAAATTCTGTATCGAAGACTTCGTTTTCTCAGTACGGGCTCTGACATTTCTACTTCTAATGACTCTGAGGCACTTTCAGATATTAAACTCGCATCTTATTAACAAATCTCGCTAAAACGTGAACCGAGGCTCACCTTTGTTGTTGTAAGTAACCTTCTTTTAGCACATGTAAAAAAACCGTTTTTAAGGATTCTGATACAAAATAAAGTTTATATTTTGTATCTTCTTATTATAAACTAGCTGTTTCCCGCGACGTCGTCCGCGTCAATTTCTGTTAATAAGAATTCGATTATTTTTTGCAACATTTTTCACTAATGCTTCGTTCCTACTATTGGTCACAGCGTAATGTTATATAGCCTAAAGCCTTCCTCGATAAATGGACTATCCAACACAAAAATATTTTTTCAATTCGGACCAGTACTTCCTGAGATTAGCGCGTTCAAACAAACAAACGAACAAACTCTTCAGCTTTATAATATGCATGGTGTGCATTTAACTTTACAATAGATAACAATACAACTACAACAAAAACGCTCAATCGCTTGTCCACGCTAGGCCAAAGTCACTATGGTAAGTGAGCAGTGCCCTTTGATATCAAATCACAATATGTAGTATACTTCACTTCACAATAGTATTTATATGTATATGTTAACAAAAGCTAGTTTCATTTTGTTATACCATTTACCTGACACCCTGAATAGGCCACGTACCGGCACGTTAAAAGAACACCCCCACCTCTTCTCTTCCTGTGGGTGTCGTAAGAGGCGACTTAAGGATTACTGCTAGCAGAAGACCGACAGCAGCGTCTTTTCTCCATTGGCTAAACTGTCATCACCAACCCGCTTGCCAAGCGTGGCGATTAGTCCAAAATCCTCTTTTTGAAGACGCAAGTATCTAGTTGTGGACTGAACTGGGCTGGTGGTACTGTGTTAAGACAGATTTAGATGAAATACCTACCTAGCATTCCCTTCTCATGCTGGGAGGCAACTAAATGAGTAGGTACTGCCAGAAGAAGATGGGCTATACTGCAAACTTTTCTTGTTGGAGAGGCCTATGTCCAGCAGTGGACTGGTGTGAGATCGTAGAAGGTGCTACTGTCTTCTTCTAGCACTCCTTTAATCGACACCAATAGATCGAGAAGGGACATGCTTTTCGATTTCAGGCGTGCGTCACAACTCAGATCTAATAAGCTTAGCCATGTTCTAGAGAACCATAAATTAAAAATAGAAAAATAAGTCTAATGAAAAGCGAAAAATAAAATATGGCGACCAAACATATCACTAGCACAGATAATATAATAGTCACTAGTAAAAAAGTTAGAAGAAACCTGTCTACACAGGTTCCTAACAAGAAGTTTAATTCAGTGTTCAATTCACATCCTTGTCCCACTTCGTCGGAGGCTCGTAATTAGAAAATTGTTTTTTTCGTTACGTCTACGTTTGTTTTCACGCAAGAAATGTTTTTCCTGCTATGGCTTCATTTGCCGCCTTGTTTGCGAACCACAGCGGCGGTAAATTCAGTAGTTTTAATACAAAACAAAGTTTCGACCATTGCTCGGGTTTTGATCACAACCCGCATTTGGAAAGCGTGGTGATTATGCCTGTCCACCCAGTGGGATCATAAGGTCGTTACTTTTACTTTATTAGTATTAAATACACAATGATAGTCATGTACTAAGAAAAGTCCCGCAAAACTGTTTGCAAAGTTTGTCTGCAAGATCTAGTGAATCTATTTCGTATGAAATGTTAACACATGGACCACAACAAATATTTTTTTAAGTTTAGTCTTCAACATATTTTGACCTGTTTCCCTGTTTTATATATAAATAATGTTCTTGCTCTTGACTACATACTTAACTGTACGGTTAAGAAGAAGCCTAAGATGGAGCGAGCTTACCCAGAGGTGCACAGAAAAACTGTTTGGCACTGGACTCCGGCAGGAGGGTAGCATCCAGGCGGCCTCTTACGAAACCTACCACCGCAGAGGGATCTGTTAGCCGTCATCATTGGTTACAAAACCAAAGATGTACGTATCTATCTGACTCTTTCAGATACTCCAAAATATTAGTATAAGTGAGGAAGACGGATGGATTTAAATCGGATCTTGTACGCTAGTAATCAATGCTCTGAAATAGTATTGATAATGACGACCATTTTGATCAGTGGTAATAAACGCTGCTTCTGAGCCATGGGTCGCTGGTTCGATCCCCGCACAGTACAAATATTTGTGTACAAGAACATGTCTGTTTGTACTGGTCTGGGTGTTTTTCTGTGTATTATAAGTATATATTTACAAAAAATATGTATATAAGTAGGTATGTTTATCGGTTGTCTGTAGCCAAATACGACAGCTTCGTAGTAGTTGCTTAGTTTAAGACTAGATGGCTTTGTGTGGCCCAGTGTGGTATGTCTGAAATATTATTATCATATACCTCTGTTTTTAGCCATTTACTTCGTTAAGTGTGAAAAAAAAATTGAAGTTGGTGTCGTCATTGATAGAATTGTTGTAAGATCTTTGAAAATTAATCTTAGTAACGACGTGTAATTAATTGGTATCGTATATTTTCATGAATTATAAATGCAAACATTTGGTAGGCTACGTAGAATTGATAAAATATTGCAAAGTACAGATTTTTTGCAATCTGTGACTTGCCTGCCAAAGTCCGCTGAATTTCCAATAACTGCATATTAGCGTATTTGCATTGCTTCTAGTTGTTGTAATAAACGAAATATGAATTGTTTGAATCTTATCTTAGTAATTTAAAAAATATTTTTTATAGTTAACCTACTGAATTCAACGGTATACTGTGTTCAAACTTTGAATTGCGAAAATACTCTGGCTGGCACAATATAAAATTTACCTGATCTAATTAAGTACGTAATTCATGGAATAACTTTCTTATTTTCTGCTACTTTTAAGAATGCCATGCTTTTTTAATGTAATTAGAAGATTTTTAAAGTAAAAAATGAAACGACGATGATAACAAAATAGGCTAAAATTAACGCAACTAAACACACAGGATGGTAGTGATCGATTTTGTTAGGCTCCGATACAAAATTAAATTTTAGTTGAGTTTTTCAGGTTTTTTTTTATTGAGTAGGTACTTTTTACGTTTGTTTGGTGTAACTATCGTTTCAAATTGTAAGCAAGTAATGTGAATTGAAAGCAAAATGAACTTATTTCGAGTTGCGTATGCTCTAATCTAATTTAAAAAACAAAAATCCTAAAATCGAACCTGCATTGGTTTTATATTACTTAGTAATATTATAAAAATGCGCAAGTTTTGATAAATTTTTGTTTGAAACTGAAATGCACATAGGCTATTTTCTATTCCGGAAAATTTCAATAAATTTCATAAATTCCGGCATCATACCGGATATTAAAAAGTAAGATCCTCTTTTGTTGAAGTCGGTTGATAAAATAAGACATCCCTTTTTGTAAGATAAAGAATACTGGCGTAATCATTGCTTCGTTCCGAGTGTAAAGGCGAGTGCACAATGACGACCGGAGTTAACGAATCGACTAGAAGACACCGCCTTAACACGCTCACAATTCGATAACAATGGCGCAGAAATGAGATAAAAATGAATTCGTACAAATTGAATCAGTTCTAGGTACAAGAAAAATTGCTTTGATAGAACAATATTATAACTTTATTTCCGTGAATCTGGTTATAGAGGATACGGTTATTTTTAGTCTGTTAGGCAAATGGTGAAAGGAAGACTCTACAGAGAATGTCTTCTGGCAGCACTTTTTAGTCGCTTCTTTCGACACCCATTGGATAAATCTATACTAATATTATAAAGCTGAAGAGTTTGTTTGTTTGTTTGTTTGTATGAACGCGCTAATCTCCGGAAATACTGGTTCGATATGACAAATTCTTTTTGTGTTGAATAGTTCATTTATCGAGGAAGGCTTTCGGCTATAAAACATCACGCTGCGACCAATAGGAGCGCAGCATCAGTGAAAAATGTTGCAAAAATAATCGCGTTCATAATAACAGAAATTGACGCGGACAAGGTCGCGGGGAACAGCTAGTGCAAGATAAAGCTGCGTTTTACTATTACAGGCATTACACGGAACGACTTTCTTTGAACCATACACAATATCATAAAGTTTTATTTCTTTAACGCTAGCAGCTGTAAACAAATAACGGCCTATAATCAACCCACTGCAGGGCAAAGGCCTCTATCATTGAATTAAAATTACCACAGCAATGATGGGTACACAACGCTTGCATAACGTGGATTGGTGTTCACAAACCCAAGCTCGAGATACCCATGACCTCGAGATCTTTGACCGGTTCTTAAAACACGAGACCATCAGGGCAAAAACAGTTAAATAAAACAAACTTTTTCAAAAAAAGAATTCTCAAATCATTTAAGTTACTACAAATAAAGCTTTCCGCACACTCGTCCGTCGTGCCTAACGAGTCGATACAAACGCCCGTGTGTACCGCCTTAATACGATCGCAATCCGATTTGAAAAGTTTTCTCCTATTTCCGGAACGATCCTGATTGGTGGAGGTTGTTTGAAATATATTTTTTATCGGAAGCCACGTTTCAATTGCTAACTTTTGGATTAGAATTCCTCCTGCACCCATCTGCTTTTGAGACAGAAAGCTTTTAAATCAAATTTTGTTAAAAACATTATGCAGATACTTAGGTTGCTATTATGATTCTTTATAAGACTAGTACTCGTATATAAAAACAAAGAAATGGTTGAATTATCTAAGTTTGTAGAGAATCAATTCATCAATTTGATAAAGCAATTGTAGAAAATATTAAAAGCAACGTAAATAGTATACCAAAAAATAAGTAAGTACCTACTTACATAATAATATTATTAGGTTGGTACCACGTTCATTAGGGTTTCATAAATTTCAAAATCAGAAACAACGAAGCTACTACAAAGACTGAGACCCGAGACAATACGTATATAGAACAAAAAAAATATTATTCAATGTTAATTCCTTTTCCCGATATTTATCAATTTTAATCTAAGATAATGTTTTGAGGAAGTGCTGGCTCACGTAGCACAGGATAACCTTATATGAGAGTTGTCCAAATCTTGTAATCTTGTAATATGTAATTGTTTTTAAGGAATATTTTAAATGTATCGGGGAATCAAACCCGGCACATCAACAACTTATATCGGCGCCTGCGCCGTTTAACCACCAATTTCAATATTTTTTTATTAAGTAAAATAATTAAAATTGTTTTAAGATGGTGAAACTCAAACCTTAATCTAATCAGTAGGCAACATAATAATTAGTAACACAAAAGTCGCCGGCCGGGATTCGAACCCAGCTATTTCGAGGCTCAGTTTACGAGCTCGTAAACCGAGTTCACCTGCACGCGTGGACGGTCGCCGACAACGCCGATTGGTGTATTTAGAAGAGATCGAAACGTATCAAGCTTATTTCAGCGTCTTTATCCTCGTCAGAAACTAGTGATCATACTAACTTTTACTTATACAGAAATAGCCAAAGGCTTTTTAATCAAAAGTCTGTTTCTTTTGATTCATTACACCTTCTTCTATCTATCGATACGAGCAAACATGGAAGATGGATTGAATATTAGACCAATATGGCCGACAGCGTTTGATTTCCCTGGCGATATATATTATCTTTTCAGAAAATAATTAATCACTGAAGACCTATTTAAAAAAAGTCAACTAGCCTATTCTCTTAGAATTAACTCGTAACTTCGGAATTTGTTATCTTAGCAAGATCGTTATTTTACAGGCCACTATATTGCTACCATAGAAACTGTACATCCTCCTACATCCAGGCCATAGTAATACTGCATCCTGCGTGATTCATAGTAACACTTTTGTGCGCAAGAGTGCGCTACCACCTGCCCACGCGCACAAATAAACACCAACCTCCACGCATGGGGTGTGGCCGCAGTGTGAACGACTTTCCGTAATCACAATGAATAATAATAATATAATAAATAATAAATATTTAAGACATGCCTCACTGGGCCACACTGAGCCATCTAGTCCCAAATTAAGGTACTATTAAGTACCCTGTCGTATGGGGTACTAGACAACCGATAAACTTACTTATATACTTTTTTTTTGTAAATATATACTTATAATACATAGAAAACACCCAGACCAGTACAAACAGACATGTTCATGCACACAAATATTTGTACTGTGCGGGGATCGAACCCGCGACCCATGGCTCAGAAGCAGCTTTAACTACCGCTGATCCAAATGGTCGTCAATGAATAGTCGACAAGCCTGGACTGTGACCTCATCTGCATATAATTCTGCATAAGTTTCTCCAGATTATGTTTATGTTATTACTAATGCTTGTACGGGTATTTTAGATTATACTATAAACTTAATGGGGCTCTGAATATCTAAAAAAATGTATAACTCAAAACCTCTCAAAACACATGTAACTTGAATTAATTCTATTTTGACGCTATATCAGTGTGATTATTAATTTATTTAATTGTCGTCGTAGACTGTGATATTATTATGTGGTATATTCATTATTCTTCTAACCTAAAAGGTTAGCTGTTTGATATACAAATTACTTAGTACCAACAAAATGCAAAGATTTGGGAATGGTATAAGTTCCTCAATCTTTGAAATATTATCAATACTAAGACACTCTCAGACGGAGTTGATGTTAGTAACTATTAAAATTGAAAGTACTTCTAGTAAATATCAAGCTTTTATATGCCATATTTTTAGGCTTTTTATAAAAATTTAGTATAGTGTAAGGACGCAAATTCTACGCAAGCTATTTTTTTTTGCAGCTCAAATAACATTGTAATTGATTGGGATATTCGAACGCCTAGCGACATCTATTGATGGTTCTTGGTTTCGTCGCTACGGCGCCGTATTGTGATTTAGGTCATATTGTTCCTTTTTTCCCAATTTCAAGTTTGGAATATCTATTTAATATAATAATTTTCTTTCTGGTTCGTTTCTAATAAAGGAAATAAGGGCTATTTCCTAATTTATTAAGATTCCTTCCATTTAAGTGTCATTTGTATGATCGATTACTTTAGTGAATCGAAACGCGTAACGGAACGTCATAACAGGAAGGATTAGGTTTTCTTTTGGACACTTGACCTGGGATCGCCGACCCAAATGGCGGATATATTTTTATAGTGGTTGTTAAAAACAATCCAAAGATGTCAAGGGCATCTAATACAACTTATATTTGAAAGTCTTATAGCAAAACAACATGAGGTAAAATATATTGAAATATTGATTTATTTTTTCACCGGTTGACAAATTTCTCGTATGGCTTGGTTGTAAAATCGTATCTATTTTTTACAGAGGAATTAAGTAAATTATAGTTGGTGGACGAGGGATATGTTTTCTGAATCTGATATTCTTCAGTAAACGTAAGTATTTCCTTGGAAAAGTGTGTTTCCATACCTCATGTTTGGTATCAAAAGACAGGTTATTAATTTGATAAATTTCTTTTCAGATGGGTTTTAATTTTTAAACTTTAATTTGCATATTTATACTTTATACTTTAATTTATACTTTTATATTATATTTTAAATTCTAGTTTTTATACTAGTTATTCTTTTTCATATTTCTAGTTATTCATTTTCTTTCATATTCGTCACTGCAACTGGATGGTTTGGTGGATGCTCTTTAGGTGTAGTAGAACACATAGTACAAGACTAAAAGGTAGGTTCGTCTATGCCCGGCTTGCAGAAATTTATAAAGAACCTTGTCGACTGGCTACGGGATGTTGAATAATAACAATCAGTAGTATTTACTAAATATATTTATTAAGTTGATGGCCAACTGTTATCACATTATGAGTAATTAATCTTAATAGATATACTACTATTAACTAGACAATCCACGTAGCTAAAGATATTATATTTTAACCAATTAGTACTAGAGATATGACTCTCAACATAATTAATTCAGGGTGTGTGTAATGGTTCGGGATTGAAATCAGTGCTATCCGTTCTGCATAATCTAAATAGCTCAGATATAAGGACTCGACTTGACAATATATTAAAATTAAAATAGAACTATGGTTTCAAGTAGCTGCCCTCACAGGTACCTTTAGACGTTGAATACTCATCCCTTGGAATCCCTGGTTAGATCCTGAGCCTTCTGGTGGCTACTAAGCTCCCGGATGGAAGTCCATGTCAGTTCCCAAGAACAAACCAACGTTGAAAACCCAAAACTATATCGACTTCACAAGTCGTTCCATACAAATACTATGTTCATCATCAGGAACAGAACCTCAAGTTAAATGTTGATCACGGATAACAATCTAATCCAGATAGAATTAGAAGAATATGAAAGAATTTGAAAATATCAATAAAAATATAAAACCAGAATATAAACTATACATTAAAGTATAAATTAAAGTATAAAGTATAAAGTATAAATATGCAAATTAAAGTTTAAAAATTAAAACCCATCTGAAAAGAAATTTATCAAATTAATAACCTGTCTTTTGATACCAAACATGAGGTATGGAAACACACTTTTCCAAGGAAATACTTACGTTTACTGAAGAATATCAGATTCAGAAAACATATCCCTCGTCCACCAACTATAATTTACTTAATTCCTCTGTAAAAAATAGATACGATTTTACAACCAAGCCATACGAGAAATTTGTCAACCGGTGAAAAAATAAATCAATATTTCAATATATTTTACCTCATGTTGTTTTGCTATAAGACTTTCAAATATAAGTTGTATTAGATGCCCTTGACATCTTTGGATTGTTTTTAACAACCACTATAAAAATATATCCGCCATTTGGGTCGGCGATCCCAGGTCAAGTGTCCCAAAGAAAACCTAATCCTTCCTGTTATGACGTTCCGTTACGCGTTTCGATTCACTAAAGTAATCGATCATACAAATGACACTTAAATGGAAGGAATCTTAATAAATTAGGAAATAGCCCTTATTTCCTTTATTAGAAACGAACCAGAAAGAAAATTATTATATTAAATAGATATTCCAAACTTGAAATTGGGAAAAAAGGAACAATATGACCTAAATCACAATACGGCGCCGTAGCGACGAAACCAAGAACCATCAATAGATGTCGCTAGGCGTTCGAAAATCCCAATCAATTACAATGTTATTTAAGCTGCAAAAAAAATAGCTTGCGTAGAATTTGCGTCCTTACAATAATACCTTTAGTAAAGGTGAGTGCAACCCCCATGAAATTGTGATGCGATATAGAAACTTGATATTTACCAAAACCCCATTGTATGTATACTGACGGCGGCATAGTTTTATCCGCAAATCGGCTGTCTGACAAAATGTAATCGCTGTTACTGGCACTCCACCACACGTTGTAGCTGTAGCGAGTCGATGCACGCTCTAAATAGTACCGTCGCAACACGATACGACCGGCGTAACGTAAATCTTGCACTTCCTAACCGGGCTGCACTTTCAGAGAATAGCCCTTTCCGGACTGTGAGATATACAGCGTCTATTGTTCGGTTTCGGACTAAATATCTTGTGTAGGAGGCTACATCATTAAGTGAGGTCACTGCTCAGATTTCAACCAATTATACGAAACTTGAAGCACTCATAGTATACTCATAACCCAATGCTTCTTCGTGATCAGTTTCTGTCACTAATGTTAAGAGGAAACACAAGGGCTGTTTTTCCATACAAACGTAGTCCCCTGTTTCCTCCCTGGATAATGCCAGTAGTAATAATTTTTATTATAAAAATCTATCGCCACTATTAGCATGTTTCTATGTTTTCTTTTTTTTTCATAAATTAATTCATGAAAGAAATATGAAAGAGAGATAGAGCCTTCAAAAATAAAAATAAAACGCCAGATTTTCCGCTGTTTTCAAACATCCAGAGAAAACATTTGGCAAAATTTTAGAAAAAAAGAAAAACATACGTACACGGCCAAAGCCTTTCTTGAATGTTTAATGAAAAAGTATTTAAATCGGTCTAGTTTTGGTAAAGGAATCGGGGGACTACGAAACGTTGATTTTGTGTGCTTTTAGTAGGTATTTTCGGTCCAAGATACAGTTGTCTCTATCACACTCTGCCGGGGAGGCGTTCGGGCACTGCGCGACAGCAATAGATTTTACAAATACCTATTTTTCAATTCTCTCGCCCGTAGTGTTTCCTCTTAAGTAACGTTGGGATCGGTCACTAATTGACCGATCCCAACGTGATCCCAACTGGGTGACCGTTTGTGGCATCATACCTTGAGCGTGCCGTGCTCCGGAGGGCACGTTAAGCCGTCGGTCCCAGCTGTTGTCACGAGGTAACAGTCGTTAAGCCCTGTTGGAGGCCTTCGGGTGGCTTGAGGAACGACCAATGGGCGGTGATGTTGCCACAGCGTCGCCCTTGCCATCCACCAACCTGCACTAGGCTAGCGTGGTGGAACTAAGGCCTTAACCCCTCTCCTTAAAAAGGAGAGAGACCCGTGCTCAACAGTGAGCGAAAATGGGTTGTTACTTTTTTTAAACAGACAGATCCTTCTAATAGTGAAGGAACATGGTGGAGGTAAAAAGCTGACAAAGCTGGAAATAATTAATAATCCAGTGTTATTTTGAGGATTATCTTCATTACCAGGTTATATCAGTCCACTGCTAGACATGAGCCATGAGCCAAATTTGCCATAATCGCCACACTTGGCGCAGGTTGGCGATCGCTGTTTGGCCACCGAGTGGGGAGAAGACGCTACTGCTCTTCTTCTGGTGGTACACCTTTAGTCGATTTTTACGCCACAAACAGAAAGAGAAGTTGTGGAGCTATCCTGTTTACGTTATTACGTAAAGGAAGGGTTATTTCATATTCGTTTAATCATAACGAGCGCAACAAAGCCATTGTATGTTTGGTAATTAATTTTTGTATTATTATTTAGCATTTCAAAAGTATATCAGCTTCGAGATTTCTTTCACTATCAGATATATTTTGTAATACAAAATCTTTCTGGCAACTTAAAACACTTAACACCTGCCCCATGTTCGTAATTTATTGAACATAATTATTTACTTACCCAGTCTTTTTCGTTAAAATAAAAATCAATTCATACAGTCAATCGACACGCCATTACCGCGCTCAAAACCGTTTAAAACCAAGCGAAATGTCAAAAAACAATTTGGCGCTTTCCACACAACGTTTAGTGCGCAGACGCACGTTTCGACACCTCGTTACGATCGGTGGCAGGGCTGTCAAAAAAAGATATTATGTAATTTTTTGTGTTTTTTTGGAAATAAAATCTGCTATTAATAATGAACATAATATGCTTCTTAAGAAAAAAAAAATTTAAAGAATAACAAATAAATACTTACAATAACTTAAAAGTAATATAAAAACATGTTAAATACAAACCTTAATATAAACTTTAAGTTTAGAAATTCCATTAATAGGAAATAAAATCCTACAATATCTGGCTGAGGTCGCATTTCTGCGGAAAGGTACCCAAAAGGCTGGTTACGTTTCCTGGATAGCTAGGCTTATCCGCTGGCCTAGGTATAAGCCAGCTTTAGGATCAAGAGATGTCTCAGCTAAGCGCTTATACATCTCTCGACAAAGCTTGTGGGCACTTGGTCCCCACGTTCCCAAAGCTTCCACCCCAAATAGTTAATTTTTTAAAAATCAAATATGCAATGGTGCATTTTGACAGAAGGGTGCACTGTTAGTACAAACTTGATAAATCGAATAGTTATAACATCACTTAAATAAACACACTATTGCATGACGATATAATTTGGCTGGGTTATAAAGTTGACACTGACATAATGTCAACGTCAAGTATTCAATCGAGGACAGTCTTAGGTGTCATTTTTGTATGGGACTGCATCTAGTTCTTAATATAATAAATAAAATAAATAAATATTTAAGACATGCCTCCCTGGGCCACACAGAGCCATCTAGTCCCAAATTACGGTACTATTAAGTACCCTGTCGTATGGGGTACTAAACAACCGATAAACTTACTTATATACTTTTTTTTTAAATACATACTTATAATACATATAAAACACCCAGACCAGTCAAACAGATATGTTCATGCACACAAATATTTGTACTGTGCGGAGATCGAACCCGCGACCCATGGCTCAGAAGCAGCGTTAACTACCGCTGATCCAAATGGTCTTCAAGTAAGTAATATACAACGTGTTCCTTTTGATATCCCATAACTCCTAAGGTTATGTTCTATAGGTAAAAATAATATAAATCGCCCTAAAACATGTGGTTCAAAAATCAATAGTTTCGAATATAACATCAATTTTTAGTTAAATTTGTTAAAAAAATGTAACCAGTATGGCGAATCCTTAGTTTTGCGATTGGCAAACTTACACTAAAGTGTAGTAGTAAAGTAGCGGGAGAGCGTAACTTGTAAAAAACATTGACGTGTGTCTGTGTTTCATTGATAAGGAGGTACGAGTAAATCGTTATCATTCAAAAGTTCATTCATAACAAGGTAAGGGTGTTTTACATAAACAGTCGTGATTTTTTAGAATTATTTTGTATGAAAAAAATTTAACAAAAAATATTACTGATTGAAATATAATTCATATGCAATTTGATTCTTTACCATGGTCTGTTTAATACCCTAGACTTATGGGATATCAAAAGGAACACGTTCAGTAGCAAAAACTATTATATGTCTTAGTGTAACCGAATTCGGAAACAAAATGATCATTTGTTAGCCCTGTTTGATGACGATGTGCTCCTCAGATCCTATCGCTGACTTTCGACCGTAATAAACGGCCATTTACTAAAGTGGCCAAGTATTACGTAACTTAAATCGAGACAACTAATTTTGAACGTTGTAAGTAAACTGCTAGAACTGAATGTTAATGGAACAAAGTTGGCTGATTGAGTATTTTTGCAAAAGGCGAACAAAGTATTTCAAGGTAGGGTAAAGTAATGTTTGTGATTTTTTTTTTTATAAAATATGTATTAATTTAGAACTTACAGTATGAAAGTTTTTAACTCTGAATTGAATTATTCTCCAAATAATTAAAAAATTATTATAATTTTATTTTGAAGTTTAATTAGTTATGATGGATTGTTCGATCTTCTACTACTGAAATATAAACTCTATGTAATTAAAAAGAGATCGCTGCAAGCGATAAGACCGCCTAAATTGTACTAATCTAAATCTTACTCGTGTGTTATTTTTCAATTTTATGGTGTGCAATAAAGTGTATCTATCTATCTATCTATTATTTTCTACTTTTTAGTTCGATTCGCTATAAAAGCGTGGTTTTTTCATTTTTTTAAACTATGTTTTTTAAATGCTAATGTTAAAATTTATATGTTATACCTAGCTCATTTGGTAAAACAGTGGCTAGTCGCTCAGCTTGTGAAAGGTCGTGACTTGAAATAGCAGATAAGGTGTTTAAGGAATTGATTTTATTCGTATTTTTTAAATTAAATTGCATATTTACTATTTTGTCTTGTTAAGCTTAACCTTTGCAAAGCTACTCAGCTAAATTTTAAATTATTTATACCTAAATGATAGCTAAAGTGTTATGTTTGCAATTTTCTTACGATTGAAAAATAATAATTATTATTACTAGTTTCGTATTATTAAAAAAAAAAAATATTGGTAGTATATTTCCTGCGTTAAAATCTCTAAGTATGAGATTTTTGTGAGACTTCCTTATGTAGTGGAATATTGTGGTCACTCTACAATTACATATTCAGGCAGTATCTCGGCGAGAATTATCGGAGTTGTGATATTTAACGCGTGCGCGCGGGTGTTAAGTACCCACACTTAAATGGTACAGGTGAGGGCAAAAGCGATAAAAGTTTTATTTTAATTTTTTAACAACTATTTAATTTGACATTCTGGAAGACTTACACAAAAGGATCTTACACTTCGCTACACAGTTGAATGTTTTTAAAGTTCTGCAAAATAATAGTAAAGTCGTCGGGCACAGTCCACAACTGGCGACCCGGATGGTGTGGTGATCTGCAAGGGTGCCGGGTTAGATTCCCGGTCGGGTCGAATTAGAACACGATTTTTTCAAATAAGCTTTTGAATGCGGGTTAGGGTTATAATCAGAAGGCATGTCAAGCCGTTTGTCTCAGCTTCTGTCTCAAAAGTCGTAAAAACAAATCCTGTCAGAGGCTTGTTAAAGGCGGCTTTGAAGACATCAGATCATACTTGAAGGATAGTCACGTGAAAAGAAGAAGTCAACCACTCGATATAGCCTATATAGAACTGAAAAGAAGGGTTTTGCGATAATCATAATTTTAGAGAGACGACACTCCTGGCTGTTTTTTTTTATTCAATGGGCTTGCTCTTGATTACATACTTAACTCTACGGTTAAAAAGAATCCTAAGAGCCAGCGAGCTTACCCAGAAGCAGCCTATTCACTCTTGCTTTAAAAATTTACGGATTATAATTTTTCGGAAAAACAGACGCAGGCAGGACATTCCACTCCTTGACGGTGCGCATCACAAAAGAAGAGGAAAGCTTTTCTTCTGTTAGTACTAATTTAGTCGCCTCTTAAGACTTTCAAAGGACGGGGAAAACGGCGCTATTTTATTTAAAAGCACGTAATAATAACGTAACATATACCTGTTTTAAACTTTCATGGTCTCTATCGTAAGAGCTATTTATTTCGAGATTTCTACCATGTACCTTGTTTTTTATGAGTTTCCGATATTTCGGCACTGTTGCAAGCGTCATGATCGCATCGATAAAAAATAAGGTACATGGTAGAAATCTCGAAATAACTAACTTTAACAATTCTTTCCCCCGTATTTATAAACAAGTAAAAGTAATTACTTGACTACAAGTAATTACTTGAGAGACAATTTGTATGCCTTAATCAAGAAATTACTAGAAGTTATAACTACCAAAAGTTAGCATTTTCAGCCAAATAATATGACTATTAATGGTGACCAATTTCTTTCACTTAATCACTAGGTATGAAAAGAAAACTTTAAGTTATGACTTTCTTAAGCAATAAGTAATGACTTCTTTATAAATACGGGGGTTAGTCTCCTCTCTTACAATTCTGTGCACGACTGTGCCATTATGCAAATAACCGTTTAAGAGATAATTTGATTATAAAGTGCTTTAAATACTACGACTGGCATTTCCATTGGCATATTGTCATTTAACTATTTTAACTAATGCATTATCCAGCTTTAACTACTTCGTATGGATTCGTTCCTATTAATATTATTAACGCGAAAGTTTGTAGATTGTACTTTATTTGATATTTTAGCAACTTAATTGCACTTATAATATCAGTATATAAACTTGAAAAATTTTTTGTCTCAGGCGGGACTCGAACCCGCATCTCCTCGCATGCCGGGCGGGCGCCATACCATTAGGCCACCGAGACACTGCGACACGGCGCGAATTTTTCAAGCATATTCTTACGCTGTAAGCCAGCGTTGTTTCATCAAATGTTATGTGGCCTAATGGTATGGCGCCCGCCCGGCATGCGAGGAGATGCGGGTTCGAGTCCCGCCTGAGACAAAAAATTTTCAAGTTTGTAGATTGTATGAATGTTTGTTACTCTTTCACGCTAAAACTACTAAACGGATCTGAATGAAATTTGGCGCGGTGTTAGTTTATTGGCTGGAATAACATATAGACTACTTTTTATCCCGGGAAAAGGTGCGGTTCCCCTGGGATATTTTAATGCACAGTTTTAAATTCGAAAATCCACGCATACGAAGTTGCGGGCAACAGCTAGAACTTAATAATTGACACCACCTTTTCTTGTCCTTTGGGTGTCGCAAGAGGACACTCAAAGAGACTTGTAAGAACTGCTAAAAGACGTGCAACAGCGTCTTTTCTATAGTATCGGCTAAATTATGGCGATTATGGCGAATGCCTTTTTTTGAAAAGCCCCTCTTCAGTTGCGAACTGATCTATGATGACGATGGTTAGGACAAGATATGGTCGCGTACAGGATGTTTGGTTTAAATTTTTAACCGGCTTCAAAAAAAGGAGGAGGTTTATGTTCGTCTGTGTATTTTTATATTCATTGTTATACTAGTATAAAGCAGGGTCAGGCAGTTATATAAAAATCTTTGCACTGAGAAATTTGTTTGTTTAAGTTATACTGCACTGGACTGAACTACACCATCGCCAACTCGCCAAGCGTTGCGATTGTGGCAAAATCCTTTTTTGTAGATGCCTGCGTCCGTGTGGACTGGTACAGGCTGGTCACGTCCCGTTGGTCTAGTGGTTTACGTACCGGGAAATGGTCTTGAGGTCCCGGGTTCGATCCCCGGGTCGGGCAGCAAAAGGTTAAGAATTTCCTAACACTGCTCGGGTTTGTGATCACCAACCCGCATTTGGCAAGCGTGGTGATTATGCCTGTACCCATCACTGCTGTAGTAACTTGAATTCAATGATGGAGGCCATTTCCCTGCAGTGGGATGATTATAGGCTGTTACTTCACTTTTTTTTTATGCAGACTGGTCATGATGATGATGATAAAACTGCACCATTACATTAAATAAACATTTAAATAAATAACTGTAATTACTTACTAAAATTTTTTGAAATATGTATCAAATGCAACTCCAATTTTTGAAGAAAACTTCAAGTGGCAGCATTCTAGCTCTCATGTAATATTTATCCTGCGGTATAATCACAAGTGCACGGGTTGCGGGAATCAATGCATTGCTTACAGAAGGATAACCTCCATTGTGTTGAGCGAAGCGAGCGCGGAAGCGGTTTTAGTCAATGCACATAAAAAGTATTCTTTAACATCGATCTTAAAAACTATATATATAGGATTTTATTTACTTTTAATGGAATATCTGATAATCTGACTGAGTGTAAATAGTTCAGGTTTTTATTTAGGGTTGTATTTAACTTATTTTTTTATTATTTTTATGTTGTTGTATTAGGATATTCAATTGCAATTAAATTTGGTGCAAATAGCTACATCTTGAAAATTGCTGATATTGTAATCAAATGTATTTCAAAATAGTATTGTAAACATATGTACTTCATGTAAATACTTGAGCCTCGTTGCACACACTCTTCTAGCCCAGATATAGTCCTTGATGATTTTGGTTTGTTCAAAAGGCACAGTATTACTTTTTAAACTTAAAAAGTTGAACTGAAAAATACTCAATTAGTTCCACGCCTACCGTTTTAATACGCAACTTAATTAGTCATAAAAAGCTTGTTGTAACAATCCCCAAATATTTCGCCACAAAACACACTTTTATTTCATGTATTTTTCCAAACATTTTATGAGCTTACAGTGTTTTATGTCTGTATTAACTGTGTCAAATTAACATAACTTGCTTTCTTCTTCTTCTACGTCGGTAACACTCTTGTCAGAGCGGTCATAGTCATCACTTCAGGTGTAGGTGGCAAGCTTGACATCACGCCGCCACTATTTTCTGCTTTCTCACTTCTGTGTAATCTGAAAGATGTAAGTACAATTTATTAAAATCCAAAACATTAAACTCGAATATGATAAACCGTTAAAGGTCTAGCTAAAAAAAATATTGCTCATTTATATCCGCTGATCCTGGCTTAAGCGTTACAAGCGTAACTGAAGGTATCTAGCAAACCAATACCCGCTGCCCCTGGCACTGTGTCATCACCGTGATCGCCCAAGAGGCAGTGGTCCAACGCATGCATTATTCATCCGCTGCACCCGCGGGACCGCTTCTGAGTCCTGTGCCTAAGTCTATGCCATCCCGTTCGCTTTTGCTTTTATTGTATGAAGCTATTTGCTCAATACGTGTTATTGCCAACTTGTAACTGTATCTGTATCGTTATATCTTTAACGACCTCTGAATCGAAGTGGTGTACACACAGGTTTTCAAGGTGTCGTCTCCTCCGAGGTCCCGGGTCCGATCCCCGGACGGGTCAATGTAGAAAAAAAAAGATTTTTTCTACATTTTCAAATATTTGTGTGCATTCAGTACAAATATTTGTGTGCATGAACACGTCTGTTTGTATTGGTCCGGGTGTTATCTATGTATTACAAGTATGTATTTACAAAAAAATATTTAAAAAGTATTTATTTAAGTTTATCAGTTGTCTAGTACCCCATACGACAGGGTACTTAATAGTAGCTTAATTTGGGACTAGATGGCTCTGTGTGGCCCAGTGGGGCGTGTCTTAAATATTTATTTTATTTATTTATTTATATAGCCTAAAGCCTTTCTCGATAAATGGACTATCCAACGCAAAAATGTTTTTTCAATTTGAACCAGAACTTCCAGAGATTAGCGCGTTCAAAGTGTTCAAACAAACAAACTCTTCAGCTTTTTAATATTAGTATAGATTTATCTTGTCGTGTAGCAAAGGCCTATAATTATCCCACTGCAGGGCAAAGGCCTCCATCATTGAATTCAAGTTACCACAACAATCACTACGCATACCAAATGGGGGTTGGTGATGACAAATCCAAGCACTGTTCGAAATTTCGATACACTTGTTTCCCGACCCAGGGATCGAACCCGGGACCCCAAGACCATTTCCCGATACGTAAACCACTAGAACAACGGGGCTTGTAGCATTGGCAGATTTGCATTACACGACTCCTTCTCGTCCGATGGGTGTTGTAAGAGGCGACTTAGGACTACTGCTAGAAAAATACGGGCACATCAGTGACTTTCATAACATCAGTTAAACTATTATCTAACGGCCATTTCCAATAACCTATCTATCTTTAGTTTTGGCATATCGGAGATAGAAAACAACTTCTGTCTTTGTTTCTCTGGACGGCAAAAACAGAGATAGAAACTGTTTCCTATCTCCGATATGCCAAAACTGAGGATAGATAGGTTATTGGGATCGGCCGTTAGTCGTATTTAAACCAGTATGAATAGTTTAAAAAACCGGTCAAGTGCGAGTCGGACTCGCGCACTGAGGGTTCCGTAGCAAGTTTAACAAAAATACCACAATATTTTGATGACTGCAAAAATAAATTTGTTTTTCATAGTTTTTGTATAGAGGACAAAGTTATGTTTGCTGTTGTTGAAAATGTGCTAGATTTTGAAAATTACTTGTTCGATCTTGTTCGAACCAATTTTCGTTAAAAGTATTTGTTAAGATCTACATTATGTATTTTTTCCAAAATTTTCACTTGCTTATTTTAAAAGTTAGAGGGAGGGAGGGAGGGAGGGACACTCATTTTACCACTTTGGAAGCGTCTATCTTCCAAATGTTAGGCTTTTGGAAAAAATGGTTTTAGGAACCTCTGTCATTTTAGAAGACCTATCCATAGATACCCCATATGTATAGGTTTGAGTAAAAAAAAAATTGTTTTAGTTCTATGTATAGGAAGCACCCCTTAAATATCATTATTTTTTATTTTTTGTATGAGAATCGTTAAGCGGTTAACAGGATACACCTACCTATCAAGTTTTAACTGTGTCATGCTAATACTTTCAGAATAAAGTGGCTGTGACATACGGACGGACAGACAGACAGACTTGGCGAATCTATAAGGGTTCCGTTTTTGCCATTTGGCAACGGAACCCTAAAAAAAGGTCTGACTATGAAAATGAAATCAGTCACCAAGTATATGTGCTGTATTACTTAAACATTTTTGTACTCAGAATTTTGTCTTCTTTCATTTGATACACCACTTGTAATGATACAAGAATATCTCCATAAGATAACTAAGTATAATTTTGTGGAATTCATCTAACAAAAACGAAGTTCACTCAAATTTACGCGGAAGAAGCCGCGGGTAGGAAAGCTACCTACCTACAATCATCTACAATAGTATTGTGTTTCAACGCCTAGAAATCTTGGAAGGTATGCCCTTAAGCGTTTACAATGTCAGCGATCTGATGTCTCAATTAAATCGGCTGCGAACTCGAGATATCAATTATTTTGACTACCCACAACAACCGCTATAAATTGTGACAAAGCCATGACTTATTCAGACAACTTCAGCCGTATAATTTGCTTCTGACGCTATAAATATCGAATTTGCCCAAATTCTGCTTTAGACAAAAATGAAGTCGTTTTCATTAGACGCCATATTTCTTTTGTATCTGTCAATGGTGGACTGACGATCTGGTGAAGGTTGTGGGATGCCACAGGATGAGGGCGGTGAGGGACTGTTCATCGTAGATTTTCATTTGTTTCATTTTATTTCGTTTCATGTTTCATTTCATTTCACTTTTTTTCTTTTCATTTTATCGTTAGGGGCTATGCTCTATATCAATCATGCCATGCCCTATATCAAGGGGCCATGCCAAGCAGTGGGCGCCGTTTGACTGTTTTTTTTTAGTTTATTGGGGTTAACAAACACTGAACACAGTTAATGAGATGATGTTGTAAGAAGTGGTGTTAATATACAGAGACTAGCTGGTGCCCGCCATTTGGGACGCGTGAAATTTCGAATTTGAAACTCAAACGTCGTTAATCCTTTATAAAGAAAAAAATAGCATCGGTCAAGCCATTTTGGAACATTTCAACTACTAACGCCAGAAACAAACGACAATAAACGCTTTTAAATGTTAAAATATGATATATATTTTGGCAACTTAATTGCAATTATAGCTATTAGTATCAACTTGCCTTTGAATCCCGCCTGAAACATATTTTTTCAAGTTTAAATACTGATGTTAAAATATGCTGACAGACCAAAGAGATTTTTTATTTAAATCTCTAAAATACAACAATTCTAATAAAAAAAAAACCTATTTTTCCAAAAAAATCCGACGAAAAGAAAAAAATTTAACAACTGATTTTGAGACGGTGCTAAACCAGTAATTACCGGCAGTCGTAAAGATTACTCATTCAGTTCAATTCTATTCAAAACAAATTGTCAAAAAGCTCGTATGCAAAATATAATCACATCGCTAATTTTCGATCGAAGCCCATATAATGGCTGCCGTCATAATATATCAATCAGTGTCGAGGGACGCGACTGGGACCGACGATTGGGGCCATTACCCACCGTATAACGATGCAACGATGTTAACGATTATCGTACAAATAACGATAACGATTTTGAATTCTATACTAAACTCGTGTTCGAACTGAAAATATAATTTGTTGATAAAAAAGCTTAACTGCCTTAGAACTTAGGTGGCATTTGAAGGTATATTAATAGAAAAATAAATAGAAAAACATTAATTAAAAGTTCGCTGGTACACAGCATAAAGCATCAATGAACAAATTCCTCGACATAATCGAAGACTTTGTAGTTCATATATATTCGCCCTAAACGGGAGGACATGGGTTCGTGTCCGACCTAAAACAGTCGAAATTTCTTTTCCTAAAAGTTTAATTAACAGTTTACACAAGCATCCTAATTATTGCTTAAAACAACGTCAGAAAATTGTTTGAACTTAATGAATTGACGATTAATCAGCGTGGTTTTAAATCATTCGAAAAATATTGACATTTGTCAAATGCAATAAACCGGCCAAATACAAAACAGGCTACGCGCGAAGGTTTCCCTAATTTAATTTGTATTTTTATACTTAAGACTTCAAGCGAATACACAACCCAACATTGCTGTGTAACTTAAATTCAATGATGGAGACCTTTTCCATGCAGTGGGACGATTATAGGCTGTTTACTTTACTAACTTACTTACTTTACTTTTTTTTTACCCAACATAATAATTAGTGAATGTTTCAAGCGTCTATTGCCGTTTTTAAAATCGAGCGAAACCGTTAAATTTTGACTTTTGATGTATGGGAACCTGTATTTGTTGTTGTAGCGGCAACAGAAATATATCACCAGAATCTGTGAATTTCAACTAGTCTAGCTATTCATTCATGAGATACAGCCTGCTGATAGACAGAACTACAGTAGAGTAATAACAAAAGTGATTTTTTTTATTAAATCTCTAAAATACAGAAATCGTAACTAAATAAAAAGACACCTATTTACAAAGAGCTTTCCGACGAAAAGTCCCTTTACCTTCTTTTTTATTTCAAACAGCAAATCACATTACTAAAATATCAATTTTTTTAACAACATTATCTTGAATAAATAGTGACGTACCATTACTGCAAAAACAGTTTACAAACCTATAATTTACCTCAAAAAACACTCACTGAAACGAGATTAATCACTTCGCCAGCACATTTCTCGTCAGCAGGTTTCACTTCGATGTCCAGAGTGATTTGTCAATCAGCTGTCAGTAATGGGCGAGAACCGTGATGTACTTGTGTGTACCCTCCTCCGAGTAGGTACCTAAGGGTGATAATAGACAATAGCATTTTGTTAGGTCATGATAACGATTGATGTTATCTATTTAAATAAAAGAAAGTCGTGTTAGTTACACCACTTTGGCTGGGCCGATTTTTATGATTCCGATGTTTTTGGATTTGTCTTCGACGGGAAAAGGATAATAGCTATAAGTATTAAAAACGATGAAAAGTTAAAAATTAAGATAATGTATTTCCTTAAAGGTATTTTTTTTTCAATAACGTCATATTTAATGGCAATGACATTAGAGAGTGTGATAGAGACAACTGCTTCTTGGACCGAAAATACCTACTAAAAACACACCAAATCAACGTTTCGTAGTCCCCCGAATACTTTTCCAAAACTAGACCGATTTAAATACTTTTTTCATTAAAAATTTAAGAAAGGCTTTGGTCGTGTTCGTATGTTTTCCTTTTTTTCAAAAATTTTGCCAAATTTGTTTTCTGGATGTTTGAACACAGCGGAAAATCTGGCGAATTTTTTCGACTTTTGAGGGCTCATATCTGTTTTTATTAATTATTTTATAAAAAAACAAAAAACATAGAAACATGCTAATAGTGGCCGTAGATTTTTATGATAAAAATTATTGCTGTACTGGCATTAGCCAGGGAGGAAACAGGGGACTACGTTTGTATGGAAAAACAGCCGTGGTGTTTCGTCGTCAAAATCAAATACTATTCTGAGGCGATACGAAGTTTCCGGGGACAGAGTTTAATAAAAAAAAACTTTTACACAAACAGCTTTCTAAAAGTGTCCCAAACTAAAAGGGCACCCATTCGTCATAAGGGTGCTTAGTACAACCTATATCAATCGAATAGATACTTACAACATGACATATCCATACTATTGCATGTCGACATAATTTGGCCGGGTTATAAAGTTGACACTGACATAAAATTAACGTCAATCATTCAATTGAGAACAGTTTAGTGACATTTTTGTATCGAACTGTGTACTTATCTTTTTCTTTTATATAGGGTGCTAGGTAAATGGTATAACAATAGCCTATATTAACATTATTTAACATATGCATTTCACAACGGTGAAGTCAGAAATTTAGTATACTCTTTTTTTTTCATAAAAACCAATAATTTTTAGATTCCAGTTTGTATGTTTATTTTTTTCAAAAATGATATCCAATTCCTGACTTCACCATAGTATAAATGCATAATGTTAACTTAAGGTAGTTTTGGCTTGATATACCATTTACCTAACACCCTGTATATCGATGACTGAAACGAATCATTTTCACTAAGCTTAGAGCACAAATGTAAATTAATACTTTCACTAAGTTAACACTTTAATGTTAATTAATACCGTTAAACAATTAATGCTATTATGACGTACGAGTATGATTACAACCAACAAGTACCTACTTACGCTTGAAGTAACAGAGCAGAATTTATTAATAATAGTTTAATTAACGCATCCCGCTGTAGACTTTCCGATGTTAATTAATTTAAATGTTTCCTCGTTTCGGGATTTTGTAAGGACGAGTTACATTTCGGAAAGTGTATTACTAATTTATTACGTTTTGCTGTTTCGTTTTTTGTCGTGTAGCCGCCTCTGTTTCTATGGGTGGCGTTAGAGGCGACGAAGGGGGTACTAGCTAAAGAAGTCGGGCAGCAGCGTCTTCTCACTACGATCGCCAACCCAAGCCAAATGTGACGGTGTAGTTAACCCTTCGACCGAATAACTCATACTCCAGATTCTAGCAATAATTTTGTTAGGTAATTTAAAATCAGGTAGAGATGGGATCGGGTAGAGTTGGGACGAAGCCGTTTTCTTTTATAAGCGCATCACTGCGTAGGCAACCCTGGCCGCGTGGGGTTAATAACCCGTTGACATATCATACCCCGGATTAATTAAATTAATAAACTCGTTATTTCGAGTGTAGCAATTCACCCGGTTACACCCCGCTCTTTGTGGGGTTGGCAGATTGCCGAGTGATTGTTTTGATTATGAGAGACCTAATTTTTGAATTTGTACAATTCTGTTCGTAGAATTGCAGTTTGAGTTGAAATATAGGTTAATTTGCTACAACGACTCGTTAGTCTAGTGGTTTTAACACCAGTGGGTCTAGCACAAAAAACTATCGAATTCGAATCGTTTGCGTGTTCGTATCGCCATCGAAATATTTAGTATGAAAACTTAAACAGCGCTCGCACGGTCAAAACGAGAACTACAAAACAAAGCACAAACTTTGTGTCGTTTGCTTTCGATACGCAAACGATTCGAAGTCGATAGTTCTTTGTGCTAGAGGTACTGGTCGGGAACACGAGTTTCGAATTGTCGAGCATTGCTAGGATTGGTGATCACTCACACGCATTCGTGTGAGTGTGGTAATTATGCCTGTGCCCATCGTTGCTGTTGTTAATAAAGCCAGCCAAGTGCGAGTCGGACTCGCGCGCGAAGGGTTCCGTACCATTGACTAGGTAAACAACAGTAGGTTCACAAATTTCGAGCAAAAAATCGCTTGTTGTATGGGAGCCCCCTTCAAATATTTGTTTTATTTTGTTTTTAGTATTTGTTGTTATAGCAGAACAGAAATAGGTACATAATTTGTGAAAATTTCAACTGTCCAGCTATCGCGGTTCTTGGGATACAGCCTGGTGACAGACAGACGGACAGACAGACAGACAGCGAAGTCTTAGTAATAGCCGGTAATCAACCTACTGCAGAGCAAGGGCCTCTATCATTGACGTCAATTTACCACAGCAATCTGTCACAACTTACTCAACTTACACACATGTAGAGTAAAACCAAATAATCCTACTTACTCTCTCAAGTTAGGGGATAAGCTAATAAACACGAACACAGAGGTTGCAAATACATTTGAGATTTTTTTTTTCAAATATAGCACCCTCTACTACTAAAGGGCTTGCTTCTTCTGCTGATCTAGCTGAATCCCTTCTCAAGTCTGTTGTCGATGAGTGCAATTCTTTATTTAATTTTAGGCATATAAACCCTGACATAATTACAAAAACTTTTAGAGAATTCAATATGAAAAAAACGGAGGATCTTTGGGGAATTTCTGTCAGCATTATCAATACAATTATAAGTTCATTAGCCCCTCAACTCGCTATTATTTTTAACAAATGTATTGATGATAGACAGTTTCCAACTTTAATGAAGTTTAGCAAAATCATTCCTTTATTTAAGTCTGGCGAAAAATGTGACCCCTCCAATTTTCGACCTATATCTATCTTGCCAGTGCTAAGTAAAATCTTCGAGAAAATAATGTTTAATCAGCTTTTATCACACTTTAGTGTAAATAAATTATTAAATAGCAACCAATATGGTTTCAGAAAAGGTAGAAATACTACCGATGCTGGAGTTGCTCTTCTACAACATGTGTTTAATGCTTGGGAGAGTAAGCTAGATGCCATAGGTGTATTTTGTGACCTTTCAAAGGCTTTCGATTGTGTAGACCATGTAACATTACTTAAAAAACTTAAACATTATGGTGCATCGAATGATTCCTTGGATCTAATAAGTTCTTACCTTAAGGACAGAACACAAAAGGTTTGCATAAATGGAGCTGAGTCTTCAGGGTCTGCCCTTATTATGGGTGTCCCTCAGGGATCAGTATTAGGACCCCTGCTATTTTTAATTTATATAAATGACCTTCCGTGTTATTTACATAATCTTTGTGAGATGGTATTGTTTGCAGATGACACATCAATGATTTTTAAAACTAAGAGGGGCAAATGTTCATTTGATGATGTTAACAATACCCTCTCTAAATTATTACATTGGTTTACAACAAATAATCTTTTACTAAATGCAAATAAAACAAAATGTGTAAAATTTACCATGCCCAATGTAAGATTTGCTGCTACTCATATAATTGTTAAAGATGAACCACTAAACTCTGTAGATTTAACTACCTTTTTAGGTATAACTGTAGACTCTCATTTGCAATGGGGTGCTCATATTAGGGTGCTGTCTGGAAGACTTAGTTCTGCTGCTTATGCTGTGAGAAAGATAAGGCAATTGACTGATGTTGAAACGGCAAGATTAGTATATTTTAGCTACTTTCATAGCATAATGTCATACGGAATTCTGTTGTGGGGCTCAGCGGCAGATATTGAGTCAATTTTTATATTACAAAAACGTGCTGTACGGGCTATTTACGGCCTTCGACCCCGTGACTCGCTGAAAGAGCTCTTCAAAGAGATTAATATACTTACAGTGTCTTCTCAATACATTTTCGAGAATATTGTTTACGTTCGTAAGAACATACATTTATTTCTTAAGAAAAGTAACGTACACAATTTCAATACTAGAAATAAAGATAAACTTGCCGTTCCAGGCTTCAGACTGCGAAAAGTAGGAAAATCGTTTATGGGAAATTGTATCCGTATTTTCAACAAATTACCAAAGGATATTGCTGAACTCCCTGTACATAAACTTAAATCGTATGTCAAAGTTATTTTAATGAAAAAGGGCTATTACACTGTTAATGATTATTTAAATGATAGAAATGTATGGCATTAAGTTGTCCCAGCTCGTACTTGCTTAAACCTTGTAAAAATTACCTTACCTTGTAAAAATGTATTTAAAAAGAGGCTGACAATAGTGACCGAGTTTCTTGCGCTGCTTCTTCTCGGCACTAGCCCAGACTTGTCCCGAAGTAGTGGTAGGTTTAAATTGGGACGTGTAAAAGCGCCCCCTGGGGCCTATTTGCAGAAATAAAACTGATTTTAACTGATTTTAACAGCAATGATAGGTGCAGGCATAAGCACTAGCTAGCCAAATACTCGTACGTAATCACAAGCTTGAGCAATGTTCGAAACTCTTCTATTGTGATGTTTGCACAATTTTTTATTGTTATTGCTACATATATGTCACTTCTAAATCAGTTTTACGTTCTTTCTTTCTTACTAATAAAATCTTGCTACCTACCAACAATTTACCTGACTATCTTAGCCGCAATACCCGAACCATACTCAATCAGAATTTGCTTGAGAAAAAGTGGCAAAAGAACTAGTGGGAATAAAGGAGTTTCACTTCACGTGTGTATCATTGAAAAAAAATTAGTAAAGAAGTTATATAAATTGCACTAATAATGCATTACATGAAGTAGGATCAAATTAATATTGCACAAATGACTGCAAGAGAGGTTATCGTTATGTTATGGACTGTATCAGTCCTGTCCAGTTGCTAATCCGTCAACCTGAGAATCTGAGAAGTTGCGAATCTGTCCACTTGCTACGGAGGCTCGATAATAAACATTGTTAAAGCAAACCTTTTGGATATTAGTTCTAACTTCTAACCCTACGTCAGAGCGAGTTAACAAAGTTAGACTGGCGGTGTCTACGTCTCTGTAATGCAATTAGTAAGTCTGTAGTTCGGGGTGAGTGGAAGCATACGGTGATTAGGGTGGACCAGATTAACTTATAAGTGAGGATGCGTAACTTATTCGATGGGCAATAACGCTTGACATACAGGGTATAATTAATATATAGACTCAGGCGTTACTTTGCGGAAATTCATAACTAAATATGGATTTTAAAAATTAATTTGCTTATGATTTCTGCTCGTTAACACCGGCCTAGGTAACTTCACCACACTACTATACCATCATGCAGGAAAACTGCCCGCCCTCTTCCAAAAATGCATGCAATATTTTAAGACATCTCTGTGGTACGCATAGCTTTCGTTTATCTTCCCTCTGCTATTTTATGTAACCTCGACACTTAATTGACTATATTTTATACATTCTAAAAACTCGACTGTTCCGCTCACTAGCGCCCTCTCTAACGAGAGCTGACCGAGACGAATCAACGGAAGCTCACGTCCAAGGCAGACACCGCTTAATTTCATTGAAGCCAATTACAAAGGTAACTAATTTCTTTGCTGGCTCCACGTGTTACGTGCCTCCCTCGCCACTAGTCGAAGGGGTATCACTCCTCGACCTTATTGGTGTATGGTTAAAGTCGATATTGGCACTTAAAGATTGGTAATCGGGACGTGATCAATAGTTTCCGAGTCTTCTTTTGCGGACGCGCGTGCCAACGAATAAGTAGTGAATAAAGGTTGCGGGCGCAAGAACAGCGGGCGGTGAGGTTGCTCTTTCTTATTATATATACAACGTGTTCCTTTTAAAATCCCATAACTCTAAGGTTATGTTCTATAGGTAAAAATAATATAAAACGCCCTAGAACATGTGGTTCAAAAATCAATAATTTCGAATATAACATCAATTTTAGTAAAATATGTTAAAAAAAATTAACCAGTATGGCGAATCCTTAGTTTTGCGAGACATTGGCAAACTTACACTAAAGTGTAGTAGTAAAGTAGCGGGAGAGCGTATCTTGTAAAAAACATTGACGTGTGTGGGTGTTTCATTGATAAGCACGTAGGAGTAAATCGTTTTCATTCAGAAGTACATTCATAACAAGGTAAGGGTGTTTTACATAAACAGTCGTGACTTTTTAGAATTATTTTGTATGAAAAAATTAAACAAAAAAAAAACTAATTGAAAAATAATTCATATGCAATTTGATTCTTTGCCATGGTCTGTTTAATACCCTAGAGTTATGGGATATCAAAAGGAACACGTTGTATATTAGCGGTAATAAGGTAAATAAGTATAACAAGCTGCAACATATATGTAAACACATGCATATACTATGGTGAAATCATAAATTTGAAATCAACTTTTTTTTTTCAACAAATGTTTTTTTTTAAATGATATTGAATTTCTGACTTCCCCATAGTATTTATATGCGTTAACAAGCCAATAGGCTTGTTATACCATTTACCTAACACCCTGTTACTATTAAGAGGAAACACTACGGGTGAGAGAATTGAAAAATCTATTGCTGTCGCGCAAACGCATTCACCGCAGAGTATGATAGAGACAACTGCTTCTTGGACCGAAAATACCTACTAAAAGCACGCCAAATCAACATTTCGTAGTCCCCGATTACTTTTCCAAAACTAGACCGATTCAAATACTTTTTTCATTCAAAATTAAACAAAGGCTTTGGCCGTGTTCGTATGTTTTCCTTTTTTTCTAAAATTTAGCCAAATTTGTTTTCTGGGTGTTTGAACACAGCGGAAAATCTGGCGAATTTTTTCGCTTTTTAAGGGCTCATATCTTTTTTATTAATTAATTTATGAAAAAACAGAAAACATAGAAACATGCTAATAGTGGCCATAGATTTTAAAGAAAATATTGCTCTACTGGCATTATCCGGGAGGAAACAGGGGACTACGTTTGTATGGAAAAACGGCCCTTGTATTTCCTCTTAATAAAGTTTGTGAGGAATTTTTGACGAGTGCTGTTTCACGCTAAAACGACTTGGATCTGCATTAAATTTGGCACGATGTTAGTTTATTGCATTTAGTATGGTTTATTGGTTGGAACATATAGGTAAGTAGGCTACTTTTTACTCGGGGAAAAGGCACCGGTAACCGTGAGTCAATTTTAATACACGCAAAAATAGAAGTCAAATTGTCTGTCTATTATGGTTGCACAGCAAACCCACTGAAACAATCATATAATCGTACTTAAATATATTTTCAAAGTTCGTTTTGAATGAGCAAGATGGTAGAAATAACCTTCTTCCTTCAGTAAGCAAGTACTTTTAAAATGTGTAACAGCAGAAACAGACTTCGTTTGAATGGAATTTTAAAGGAGTTTGCCTATATAACTATGGAGCTTAGGCCCTCAGTAAAGTATTTTGTATGATTACCAAAATTGAAAATAAAAGAATAGTGATATCATAGAATAAAATAAAGCAATATTTATCCCAATATAAACTTAAAACAAAAGTTCAATTTTGAGGTTAGTAGAGATAAATACTAAAAAGTATGGGTAACAGTTACATTAATTATTGTTAGTGTTATCTATAAATACTTACGTAGTGTTCACCAAGAATAATTCTATAAAAAGCAAGCATGTTCTTTATATAAAAGCTAAAAAAACATTCGAAAAATAATCCGAAAACCACTGGTTGTTTTACACCATTGAATGAATAAATGAATGAAAGACATTGACAGCTTAACTTTTTTTAACTTGGAAATATCATTTTACCGTTCACGGGGTGCGTTACGAATACTGCAACCACAAGACCTGAACTATTTTAAGGTCTTAGAAATAGTCATTATGATTCTTATGAATAGTAAAATAATTAACAATCAAAATGTTTGTTATATAAATAACTAAAACTCTACTTTTTTGTTGCAGCAGCTTGTGATTTAATGTCATTTTATGATTTTCAACTTTATCTATCTTTGTAAATGCCCTCAAATGTAACCTAATCATGTACATAATTAATTAAGATGAAAACCAAAACCCCACAAACTTTTTGTCTCTAATTAACGCATATAATTTATAAAAATATGACAAACATTTTGAATTTTATTTAATGCCTATACTCTTCTTTAAAAGAGTGAAACAGGATCTGGCATTGTCCTTTAGAACTATTCTACGGTAACTTTTTAGTTTTTTGATAAATAGTCTATGCTATTCCAGCGTATGCTTCCAGCTTCCATTTTTTATGTATTTGCTGGATAAATTTACTGAGATTTGATAAAAAATAATACGAAAATTACAGCAGCAACCAATAAGTAATGCAAATTTTCCTCTACCCATATAATATCAGATTTCCTGTTTTTTATTTTGTCACCCGTGTTCTGTAACCGTAAAGTGTATGAAATTAATTAATGAATAAATAAAGATGTTGACTGTCGCAAAATGCTTGTTTATAATATTTTTCATACGTACTAAAATATTTTTCCTTTAAGTACACCAAGAAGATGAAATTATTAATAACACGCATATTATCCCTACTAATGGGACCACTGCATAGTCTGCATCATGGCATTTCCATCGTATTTCGTTCATAGCCATCTGTAAAATGTAGTCTTCATACGGCGCACGTTGACAGTTTTATGCTCCTGCGCAGCTTGGCGCCTGATTCTTAAAACGCCCGAATGTTACCGAGTGCTGTGGTTTGTTTGACAATTAAAATTTAAGACTTCCTTTGTTGTGTTTTGGGCAGTAACTCAATGCCTTTGTTATACAATTTTAACGAGAATCCAGGGAAAATACATCTAAATATTCTTTCAGACGTATGGACTGTAGGTACATGATCTGTTTGAAGTATCTTGTTTACTATGGGCTAGTTGATATTATGATTAAAGTTGTTTTAACGAAACTAAAAATACTGATATACTCAGTACTATTACTATGATTTAGTAACGTTGTGGTATACATACTTTATTTGATATTTTAGCAATTAAATTGCAATTATAATATCAGTATGTAAACTTGAAAAACTTAAACTTTTTTTGTCTCAGGCGGGACTCGAACCCGCATCTCCTCGCATGCCGAGCGGGCGCTATAACATTAAGCCACCGAGGCACTGCGACTTCGAAGTTTATATACTGATATTATAATTGTGGTATACATTTTAATACGGATTAATGTATTTAATACCAACACAAAATACAACAGATAAAATCCATACATGCATTAGGCATATGACCCAAGAGGTTAAAAGTTATAGGTGTTTCTAAAAAAATGAGTAGGCATAATCACGCATTTTGAGATAAATTTTCATACACAATAAGATATACCTTCTTGTAACCAACTTATAGATAAATCTATATGCAGAAATAAAAAATTATCAGCGAAATGTATGGACGCGCACAACTTCCGATCGACTGCACCAAATTGTTTTTTTTAGTGTTTGTAATGGTCAGAAGAATGAGTTTGTATGGAAGAAAATGTTTCATAATTGAATAAAAGATGTTCTTTTGATATCTTCATGAAAAGTTAGTAATGGGTCATCATAGCTATAAACAGACCAATAATTTTCTTGCATTATCATCATTGGTGAACCCAGGCAAAGCCGGGCCGGACAGCTAGTAAGAACTAATTATGAAAGAATTTGACGACCTTTGTGGTGGAGTGACGTACAAAATGGGTTTTAAAAATGTCTCTAGCTCCCAAGGTCCCTAGGTCGATTTCCAGACGGGTAAATGTAGAAATAAAAATGTTTTTAAACTGTCCCGGGTTTGGGTGTTTATGATACAAACAAACTCTTCAGCGTATAGATAATAGATGTTCCCCGTGACTTCGTCCGCGTCAATTTCCGTTATTATGATCGCGATTATTTTTGCAACATATTTCACTCATGCTTCGCTCCTATTGGTCGCAGCGTGATGTTATATAGCCTAAAGCCTTCCTCGATAAATGAACTATCCAACAAAAATATTTTTTCAAATCGGACCAGTACTTCCTGAGATTAGCGCGTTCAAACAAACAAACAAACAAACTCTTCGGCTTTATAATATTGTGTGTGTGTGTGTGCGCGTTGAATTGTTGAAATTATTATATATTAAAGAGACTTTCAGAAACTTCGAGGAACTATAAATTTAAAACAGTATAAAAGCAAACGATACACCAAACATGAAAAAATTCGTTCGTACAAGAAAAGTTGCTATGACCCAGTTCGATCAGTCGCCCGGATAGCAAAAGGGTTCAGATCCCACCTGACAGTTCTTTGACATCACAAATAAATAGAAAAACAAAAGTCTCTATCGCTTCCATAATAACGCCCGTCTCCATGCGCTGACACATATGACAGTTTATTATCCTTTGTCGCATTACAAACATTATGCAACTCACTTTACGAGGCCATAAACATAATAGATTTTCGTCTATGATTTATTCTCACTAATATTCCCGTTGACTGACTGCCTGTCATAAATTGTGACTAGTAATTAAATTAGGACATTTTGTTTATTATACGACCAAATAGAAGAGGTTTTAAATTTTCAGCGTAGTGTTTTCATGCGCTACTCGGTCGGGATATGAGTCATTTCATTTAGATATTTTTTTGTTTTGACTGAATAATGATTGTACCTGTAAAGGTTGTGTGATATGAGTATAAAAAAAAACTCTAAAATTTAAGGCTTGAAAATGATAAGAAAATAACACAAAACAATTTGAATTTTGTAAAATTAGCGTCTTTACTATATTTAGTGTCAATTCAATTCTTAAACACTAACTATGTATCCAATACTTTAAGCTATTAAATGAATTAATGTCTCATTAATTTCAGTAGCCTAACATAGATCCGAAAAGCTCTCTCGTACTATCCAGGCTATATTTTGATGTATAACGGCTATAAGTTTTCGCTTGCACCTGCATATACTGGACCATGAGTTTACAACGACCTGTTACAGTATATTTGTATCGTCGCGATATAGTATAAGTTTCCTAAATGACTATTTTGAATTTTAAGGTTTATCATAATAAATTAATTTTGGTGTTTGATATTTCTATTTGTTTGATATAATGTCTAAGAAAAAGTGATTCACAAAGTAAATTTGAAATATCGCTTTTAAAATTTTAAGGCAGATTTAGGTACAATTTGAATATTACTAATTTTATCTTTACTTAAGACAACTCTCCACACGTAATGATATTGTTTGTTATTCATTGAAAGTTTGTAGTTGGTCACTTATCGTTGACTTATGTTTGTTTGGATTATTTACAAAGATAACAAACTCCAGTTCAATGATGATCTTTGGAAATACATATTTTGTTTTTACGAAACTTAATATCTGTACCTAAGTATATGTTTATAATTCAATTAATGCAGTTACTTCACTTTTACTATACTATATTTGGTGTTTGGCTTATTTTAGACTATAACTTTTAGGTCAAAACATGAACCGCGCTTCATAAACTTAACACATGATACAACAGTAAAATAGTACAAGATTTTTGACTTGATTTTAGTTAAATTGTGACTTAGGGCATTTTTACTCTACGACGACGATGTACATTGGTTATAAGCACAGAACATGGCAATGTTCTGTGGTTATAAGTAATGTCAACATGCGATGTACAAGCTGTATCTGTATGTTGGTCAGTGAGCGGCACGTTCAATAACTAATGGCTGTACAACGGTGGTAGTGGTTGACCATTCGGTGGTGGGTTTCAGGAATTAACTTTGAATTAGCTATAAAATGTAGCTATTTCAGCAATTCCACCATCTTTTCTCTGATTATATAGTTACTTGTTTAAAATTTGGATTTCGGATTTGCGCACGAGGGGTCCAATTATTATTTTGAAGTAAAATAAAACTAAATATTATGTAAATATTCCAAGCGTTTGCCTGTTGCGTTAATATCGAGCAAAAAATTACGGTTGTTGTATGGGAAAACCACTAAAATATTTATAGTTTTTAATATTTATTCTCATAGCGGCAACAATGAGATGCAGCCTAGTAACAGACAGACTGTATCTTAACTGTATTTGTAACCATGACTTTTCAAGGAAAATTCCACCCCTAATGATTGATAAGAAAGAAATATTTAGTATTTGAAAACAACTACTGTTGGTTAGAATATAATTTGGGCAAACAATCGTGGCTTTGTACGCTTTGTCCTAGGATTAAATTCAAACTTGTTACCCTAGCGGGCTCAAGTGGCTAATGGACGCATACGTCACCCAGCCCCGGTGCTACCGGTCTGCCTAGGGCCAGCAGACTAAGCTGGTCTAACTCTCCTATTTTTGTAATATTATTTTTCTTTGTTTACAATACATTTGGCATATTATAAACACCATAATTTACAACAAATTAGTATTTCAGCTGTTATGTAAATTATAGAAACGATCAAATTGCAAATGGTGAACTACAGGTTAGGGGAATAGAAAAATCAAGGAAAAAAAAACATTTTTTTTGTATTCTTTAGGATATCACCAAGATTTAGTCGTTCGAAAACTCGAAATAAAATTGTGATGAAAAAATACTTGAGAAAAGACATAGGCTATTTCGTATCCATATGCTAGGTACAGGATTCCTCCCGCGCGATATACTTAACTTAGCTACCGCGGGCAGAGCCGTGAGCAGCTTGTGTTTTGATATAACAAACAATACTTTACATGATATTTTAGCAACTTAAGTGCAGTTATAATAAATTTCAATAAAATTGTCTAAGGCGGGACTCAAACCCGCATCTCCATGCAGCGAGCGCGGAGCTTTGTCCAAGTAAGCTACCGAGTCATTACGTCTCAGCGCCAATTTTTCAAGATGTTCTTATCGTTAAAAACCAGCGTAGTTTTGTCAAATGTTAGGAGTTTTGCACTCTTAAGAGGAAACACTACGGGCGAGAGAATTGAAAAATAGGTATTTGTAAAATCTATTGCTGTCGCGTAGTGCCCGAACGCCTCCCCCGCAGAGCGTGATAGAGACAACTACATCTTGGACTGAAAATACCTACTAAAAGCACACCAAATCAACGTTTCGTAGTCCCCCGATTCCTTTACCAAAACTAGACCGATTTAAATACTTTTTTCATTAAACATTCAAGAAAGGCTTTGGCCGTGTTTGTATGTTTTTCATTTTTTCTAAAATTTAGCCAAATTTGTTTTCTGGATGTTTCAAAACAACGGAAAATCTGGCGTTTTATTTTTATTTTTGAAGGCTCATATCTCTTTCATTAATTAATTTATGAAAAAAAAGAAAACATAGAAACTTGCTAATAGTGGCCATAGATTTTTGTAATAAAAATTATTGTTCTACACTCTACTGGCATCCAGGGAGGAAACAGGGGACTACGTTTGTATGGAATAACGGCCCTTGTGTTACCTCTTAACACCCGAAAGAAACATCTTTACAGATGTTTGACAGTCAGTTAAGATGAAACAGCTATTTTAATACTTTTACATATTATAATACTTTTAGATTTTTAATACTTTTAGATATTTTGACTACTTAATTGTAATTATAATATGTTTAACTTTTTCAAGTTTAACGAACCCCGCGCGACAGTGCTGTCGATAACAATTGATTTCAATTGTGTCTGGAAAACCCATGATAAATACTCCTACCGACCAATAATAAATCTCTCATTCCCTTGTCCACAGAATGCAACTGCAACGGCCATGCCAGGCGGTGTCGCTTCAACATGGAGCTCTACAAGTTATCCGGTCGCGAGTCAGGCGGGGTCTGCATCAAGTGTCGACACTTCACAGCCGGCAGACACTGCCACTACTGCCGGGAAGGGTACTATAGGGACCCCACGAAGCCTATCACGCACAAGAAAGCTTGCAAACGTGAGTCAATGCGAATTTTCATCTGACAAGTTTGGTAGGATAACATTTCTGCAGCGTGAGGTGCAATTCCAGGAAACTTCAGTGTCACGAGTGGTCGTTAATACTTCCATGGTCAATAACACTAGAGTTAATGATACGGGGTTTACTCCCTTAGTTAGTTTACCTTAGTTTTTATGAGGTTCCGATATTTCGGCACTGTTGCAAGCGCCATGGTCACGATCAGATGATCACGCCGTGCTTCCAACAACTCATGGATAGCAACAGTGCCGAAATATCGGATCTTCATAAAAAAGAAGGTACATGGTATAAACCCCGCATCAATTAACTCTAGTAGGTAAATAAAGTAGTTTTGGAAATTGTCACCGCAAGTATTAGGCACCCTGATATTTATTTACTCATTTTACCTCTCCTATCCTACAGGGTTTCCTGGAATATATCGCTTATAGCGATAAGGCCACTTTTACTGACATTTAGGTTATCGCCCCGTTGGTCTAGTGGTTTAAATACCGGGCCAAGATCTCGGGGTCCCAGGTTCGATCACCGGGACGGGCAACAAAAAGTTTCGAATTTCCGAACGTTGCTCGGGTTTGTGATCACCAACCCGCATTTGGCAAGCGTGGTAATTATGCCAGTACCTTTCATTAACTTGAATTCAATGATGGAGGCCTTTTCCCTGCAGTGGGATGATTATAGGCTGATACTTTAGGTTGTCTATCTATGTCTATATCTCTCCAAGGCTTTCCGTTTCCACCAAATGATTAAACTTGCGTAATACGTAATTAGTACTGTGTTCTACTCTTGTCCGTTACTCTCAAAAAATCATTCACCGCAAATTTCAAGCTCCGAAATATTAAATATTCCATCAAAAGCTTTCCTTTCCAAGTTCGATTGTTAAAAGTTAATAATGAACTACTCGACTTGCCTTAGAAATGGGAAATCAAATGAATGAAAAAAATTTAAGAAGGATGTAATAAGGATGACCAATTCCCCTTGGAAATAGTAATGAGGGTTCGGCGTAGAAAGTTACGAGAATAAAGTTGTTGTTTTATTTGAAAAAAAAAAGTTGTGTACCAATTGTAGTCCAACGCCCCATTAGCCTAGTGGTTCAAGTACCTGGCTAAGGTCCTAGGTTTGATTCCGGGTCGGGCAACAACAGTATCGAATTTCCGAACATAGCTCGCGTTAGTGCATTGTCATTGTGCATGTCAGCGCATTTGGCAAGCGTGGAGATGATGCCTGTACCCATCATTGCTGTGGTAACTTGCATTCAATGATGGAGGCATGTAATGCAGTGGGATGATTGTAGGCTGTTACTTTTCCTTATTTAATACTTTATATGATATTTAAGCAATTTAATTGCAATTATAATATCAGTATTCAAACTTGAAAAAATTATGTCTCAGGCGGGACTCGAACCCGTATCTCCTTGCATGCCGGGCGCGGCTCTATACCATGAAGCCACCGAGACACTGTGTCACAGCGCGAATTTTTCAAGCATATTCTTATCGCTGTAAGCCGGCGTTGTTTCATCAAATGTTAGGAGTTTGCACCCTTAACACACGAAAGAAACATCTTTACAGGTGTTTGACAGTCAGTTAAGATGAAACAGCTATTTTAAATACTTTATAAATTATGATATTTAAGCAATTTAATTGCAATTATAATATCATTAAATAAACTTGAAAAAATTTTCTTACTACTTTAAAATTATTTGAAAAAAAAATACACCCCGGAATACAAACAGATACGGATATAATGAAATTTGGCGAAGATCTATCGATAAGTTGTATTAAATATTCACCCTTATGTCACATGAATGCACATTTAGTTGGGACTTGGGACACTTTTTTGGTACAGATAGTGTATATCTCATTTGAGGTGAGACTGTAATGTTATTTGTAAGAAATAAACCCCTTTAATCCAAAAGTCTGAGTAAACATTGCAGGCAACACTCGCTATTCTTATTGATGGCATGCCTCATTTTTCCCGCCTCTTCCCCATTTCGACTCTCGTTATATTGGCTGCCACCATAAGAACTCCTATAAACCGTTAGACCCGGGGCCCCAACAAATCGGTCCCATGGGCCTGCGGCTGTTTGTTCCCGAGTCGGTTTTCGCGGACTGTGCAATCCTGACGCCATGTTTGGAGGTATTGGGAAAATAAAGGGATAAGTTCGTGATAGGGTGAGGATGCGGTGTTAAGATAATAAACGGATCGAGAGCCGGGGAGTGAGGTTGTATATACGGTTACATTGGGCCTTTTCAACAGACGGAAAAAATGAGGTGATCAATTTGATGCGTTTTTTTTTGTGTACCTTAAAGAACAGACGGAACAAATGAGGTACCCAATCAATTCGATGCGTAGTTTTTTATGTAGGTACCATATAGAACTCCTCGGTATGAAAATTTTAAGTCATTATCAGATTTTTTAGTCGGTGTAAAGAAAAACGTCAAGTGCAATGGGGGCTATCGCTAGTAAATTTGCCACTAGAGGCGCTAGTGTCGCGTGAGGTCCAATATCATTCACTTTGTACTGGTTTTAGCGGAATTTGTTGCATAAGTTATAATTTCTTAAATTTACCTGCCGGAAAGTGATCTCCATCGTAAAATATAGCAAATATGGATTATTTGGCGATTAATGTGAACGCTTTAAAAGCGGAATTAAGAAAAAGCGCAAAAATAGGCAGCCTCAAGAGCAACTATTTCAGAAGTTAGTTTGTTGATAACAAGATAGTTATTTATAAACAATATAACCTTAATTAGATTCAATATATAACACTTTGTTTCGGCGCCAATCGCCTTTTACTGTTTTACTTCCGGACCTCAGTCTACAGTGGCGCCAACTGGTGAGCAAAGAAACGGTAGTCCCCATTGAAACATACATAGGCTGCACTAAAAGTATCGGGAATGGAATATTTCCTCTGTTCCTGTCATATTAAAATCTTTTTAATTGCAAACTCCTTGGTTTTAAAAATCGAATACCATTTATGTATTTTAAAAAAAGATTCTCGGTCTTATCACAAGGTCTTGTCAAACTTGTTTAGTCGTTGAGAAAATGGAATTGACTCGAGAAAATTCAAGAGCGATGATTTATTATGACTTTCGAAGTGGTTTAACAAAAAAACAGTGTGTTGACCGGATGATTTCTGCATTTGGTAATGAAGCTCCATCCAAAACCACAATTTATCGCTGGTTTGCTGAATTTCAACGTGGACGTGTCAAGCTCAGTAATAATCCCCGTCATGGTCGTCCAAAAACTGCAGTCACCTAAGAAAACGTTGATGCTGTGCGTAAGCGATGCTGATTGAGGAAGATCGACATGTGACATACCGCGAAATTCAGGCAACTTTAGACATTGGCATGAGTCAAATACAAATAATCTTGCATGAACAATTAGGTGAAAAAAAGTTGTTATCCCGATGGATACCGCATTCGCTCTGTGAAGAGCAAAAAGCGGCTCGCGTTACTTGGTGCGTCAGAACACTCGAAAGATTCCACGCAGGATCCTCAAATGCTGTATACAACATCGTATCAGGTGACGAATCCTGGATATACGCGTACGAACCCGAAACAAAAAACCAGTCACGAGTTTGGGTGTTCGAAAATGAGTTAAATCCAACAAAAATTGTTCGTTCACGGTGTTGCAAAAAAAATGGTGGCCACGTTTGTCTCCAAAACCGGCCATGTTGCGACTATTCCTCTTAAGGGACAAAGAACGTTTAATGCAGAATGGTATGCTAGCATTTGTTTGCCACAGGTCGTTTCTGAACTCCGTAAAGAGAACTGCAACCGCCGCGTCATCCTCCATCACGACAATGCGAGTTCTCACATCGCGCACAGAAAAAAAGAGTTTTTAGAGCAAGAAAACATAGAATTATTAGACCATCCGCCGTACAGCCCCGACCTTAGCCCTAATGATTTCTATACTTTCCCTAAAATAAAGAATAAATTGTGGTCAGAGATTTTCATCATCTGAAGAAGCTGTGGACGCCTACAAAACGGCCATTTTAGAGACCCAAACTTCCGAATGGAATGGTTGCTTCATTTCACGGAGAATACTTTAAAAAGCAATAAATACATTTTTAAATAGTAATGTTGTGTCACTTCCTTGATTCCCGAAATTTTCAGTGCCGCCCTCGTACATACATAGTTTATGTTTTTCGGTAGGAACACGAATAATTATTGAAATACATAAAGATTAAACGAAAGAATGATAAAATAAAAAAAAATACATTGGCAATCAATAAATGGAAAAACAGAATTGATTGCACGAATTTGATAACAAAAATAATAAATATGAATAAAAAAAATACAATTAAAGAACAGTCAGGTACAAATTACAATTATGATGCATATTTACAATAAAAATTCAATGACAGTGATAATTAAATAAAATCAGCATTTGCGGCAAAATCCAGGTCCTGGTCCTACCGTAGAATGATAAAGACTTGTAATCTTGATGATAATATTATATTATCTGCCCACTCAACCTGAACCCCAAAAAAACCTTTTTCAAGCCATTTCCATAACTCATCCTTTCCACAAAAGAAACAAAACCGAATCGGATCGAAAACATAATTTTCCGTTGGAAGTTCGGTCCGACATTTAACCCCTATAAAATCGTTGGGTCGGGACAGCCACTGGGCGACAGTTACCAGTGATTGGTTCGGTCTCCAGCCCCATTGCTGGGATTAGGAATGAAATTGAAACGAATACTATGTATCGTGTTTCTTGGACGGATGATTTAAGAGGACCATAAATCTGCAGCGAAGATCGCGTTTTCGATTTCCGCAACGTCTATACTGATAGTTTGTTTTGAGTGGGTGGTATGAAGACGTATCTGTTGAATGGGACGCGTGGGTGTACAGGTTTATTATGCAGATCATTTATTGTGGAAGCAAATGAGTGAGGCATGATAAATCGGTTTTTGAAACCAAACTGACGAGTGATTTTATTGGATTAGGGAGTTTAAGAAGTTTATCTTTTGTTGGGTTGGATCGCATCATTAGCTCGTTTTGTTCGTTCAACGCTTTGTCTGGCATAAATGAAAACAAATTAATCTATATGTCATAATAGACGTTGCTTTAAGTCAGGAAGTAAGTATGAAAAACCGGCGAAGTGCGAGTCGGACTCGCGCACTGAGGGTTCCGTGCCAACTTTAACTGAATTAGGGGTCCACTTACTTCCACGTAGCCAAAATACCACAATATTTAATTGATGCAAAAATAACTTTGTTTTTCATAGTGTTTGTATGAACGACAAAGTTAGATTTGCGGTTGTTAAAAATGTGCTATTTCTCAAAAACTACCGATTTGATCTCGTTCAAACCAATTTTCGTTGTAAGTTTTTATTAAGATCTACATTATGTTTTTTTTTCTAAAATTTTCACTTGCTTAGGTTAAAAGTTAGAGGGGGGGGGACCCATTTTACCACTTTGGAAGCGACTATCTTCCAAACGTTAGACTTTTGGAAAAAATGGTTTAAGAAACCTCTATGTCATTTTAAAAGACCTATGACCATAGATACCCCATACGCGTAGGTTAGAGTAAGTATGTTTTAGTTCTACGTATGAGAAGCCCTCCTTAAATATAATTATTTTTTATTTTTTGTATGAGAATCGTAAAGCGGCCAACAGGATACACCTATCTACCAAGTTTCAACTGTGTGATACTAATACTTTCAGAATAAAGTGGCTGTGACATACGGACGGACAGACAGACAGACAGAGACAGACAGACAGACAGACAGACAGACAGACAGACTTGACGAATCTATAAGGGTTCCGTTTTTTGCCATTCAGCTACAGAACCCTAAAAAGGAAGTTATAAAACGGCTTATAATCATCTTACTAGTTTACTACAAGGCAAAGTCCTTCATCAATCACTTCAAGTTATCATAGCAAAGACGGGTCTATCAAAATCACCATGCTTGCCAAATGAGGGTTGGTGATCGCAAATCCAAGCTATGTTCGAAAATTTGAAACTCTTGTTGCCCACCCCGGGTATCAAACCCTGGACGAGATCTTAGCCCGGTAATTAAACCACAATTAACGGAGCGTTGAAAAAATACAATTCATAGTGAAAGCAGTCAAAACATAAAATGTGTCATTTATATTAGGAATCGGGTATATACCTATCGGAATGCCGAATTGTTTGTACTCCTATTTATCATTGTCACACAAACTTTTAGCACATGAATAAATATTTACTCATGTGCTTTTAGCTTAATTTTTTTCGCACATTTTCACTTTTTCTTAACGTATTTAGCCTATTTTTACTACGCCTTACTTTATATAAAGTATATAATAAAGCATAATATGCCTTTTATTGACCATCGTAACTCGTAATAAAGCATTCCTCGACTCTACAAACCCTTAGCAAAATACATTGAGTTTTATCAACCACGTTAAAGAAAGTAGGTACTTAATAAAACCTATTTTTCCAGAAGCACATACTTAATGAAATCATTTTTTCCAGCTTGCGACTGCCACCCTGTGGGCGCCAGCGGCAAGACCTGCAACCAGACAAGTGGACAATGCCCCTGTAAAGATGGTGTGGTGGGGACCACCTGTAACCGCTGTGCTAAGGGCTACCAGCAGTCCAGGAGTCACATCGCGCCTTGCATACGTAAGTCGAACTAGAAGGGGTATTCTAAAACTACTCGTACATAAAAGGGTCAGAAAATTATAGATTTTTTATAATTAAGATGCAACAATGTAGGTAACACTAAACACTATACTAGTGTCCAGAATTTCGGTCGAGATACTATTAATTCAGCCTATCAAGATGGAGCTTGTAAGTTGTCTCGCCGTTGCCGCGTTGCACTGTTATATCACTTTTTTTCTACATTGAAATCGAATCCGGAACCTCGGAGCTTGTGACACGTTGAAAGCCGTTGCGTAAGTCATTTCCGAATTTATAATTAGTATCTTAACGCTACGCCTGAAATTACAAAGTTAATATTTTCGGTTTTCGTGGTATGCTTTCGTACGAACCATTAACAATGCAATTTCAACCGCAGTGTTATAAAATAAGCTACATTATTATTCGCCAAATCCCTTACCGTGCTGTCCAATTGTTAGGCGCAGACCCTATTACCCAGACTCTTTTTTAAATATGTTTTTTTTTTGCCAGGCATACCCCGCGTGGTCACCGCAGTGCAGGCCATGGAAGCTGTAGATGGCGAGCCGGGCCGCGGTAAGTAGTAAGTGGAAATTCATTGCACTCTCGCCTCACGACACCGCCACCGCGACCGCTCTCGATCGACTAGACAACCCAGCAAGGGCGCAAACGTGGACACCGTTTGTAACTTGTGTCAGATACAAGCTACCGATAAATATTTGGTTTCTATAAATCCAGTATGAAAGGAGTATGAGTAGATGGCCACTCCCTATTTTTCGTGTCCAGTTGCTTCCACTTAACACATATTCATTGACGATCAAAAAGCGTTTGGTGTCGGTAACTGGAAACTTAAAGTGTCTACGTTTGCGCAGCTCCTAAATGCCGGAATACCTATGTTCTGATGTGTTCCTAATTATAGTAAACATTGTTACCTATCAAAATTATTGGAAAACATCGCGATCGAGTGTCGTCACAAAGAGTGTATGTACTTTTCTTTCCATAAATACTAATTTTAGATTTATTCTTCCGTATTCGCAAATATATACCTACAACTTTGTGATCTTTTGGTTAAGTATTTGACAGTTCAAATATATCAATGTGTTTTACTCATCACCAAATTGAGGAAGATTCTGATATTTTAGTCCATTGAAATTAACGCGAACACGATACATTTAATAATGGAAAAGTTACTAAAAGATTTTCACTTTTCCTAATTTCAATCATTGAAATTAGGAAATTCCAAGCATATTGCCCTGATTAAAAAATCAGGGCAATATTCTAAGCTTGGAAGCTACCAGCTGCTTGGGACCCCGTTTTACTGTTGATAAAGTCCACAAACCACACATTGCAATAACTGACTATAATAAATAGTTTGACGTGTTTTCGTTTCTTAAAAATGACAATGATATTTTGAACTGCCAGTCACTGCCAGTACGTATCACTTTCTAAGAACTTCTAGTCTAGGTTTTACCCTAATTAGGTACAGACACTCTTGTTTAATTTTATTAATTTGCACTTCATTAAAATTTTATTGAAGCCTGTTTCATATTTCAATGGTCATATTATTTCCCTCATTATTATAACAACGGCTACTCGCATTATACTAATTAAACATCACTTCATGAATATGGATCAATTTGTAAATAATATGTCATCAGTTTGGAAGCAGGCTCCATTAATTTATTATTTTAATTTCAATAGCCAGTGACTTGTTATGATGTTGAATAATTCATTACTTATACCTAGGTATAAGCATGAATTTGTTGAGATAACAAAAACTGATAAAATAAGTTTTTTATACACGATAAAATAATGATAATATAACTAGATAGATCAACCCAGAATATTAAAAGAGTAAATAGTGTTCACTGTTTCGGGATATTATCTCTACGTAGAATTGCAATTATTCTCAAGTACCTTAAAAGGTCATAATGTAACAACTTTGATCATTGACACCAAGACTTCGTGAACTACTGTTACTTTATGTAAGTGATCAGTATTTATGAATTCCCAGTTCTTAGGCAGGTACCTTGTTTTCCTTGAAAAATGTCGGTTATGTAGCGACAATTTTCTATTCCTATTTGAGTTTTAAGTGGCAACTAGAAGAGCGCTGCCAGAAGAAGATAGGCAACAGCGTAATGTCTCAATTTTTGGCCAATCTAATGATCAATCCACCTGCAAAACTCAATCCTCCTTTTGGAGAGGCTTGGAGAGGTATATGTCCAGCAGAAGAAGGATGGTGGTGGACGATGAGTTCCTTTGCTATCATGGATGGTTTAAAACAGTACCAAAAATTTTAGAAAGAAACATAAAAGAAGAAATAGAGAAGAAAGAAAGATAGAATAAAGAAAGAAAAATTAATTTGATACATAAATACAAGCATCAAACACAGAACCTAAGACTTAAAATAAAAATGAAAAAAAGGCAAGCATAAGGTGCGACTATACGGACTTATCAGGACGCTGATCTTTAGCGGGGACCTCGTTCTTGCCACACGACTAGGGGCTAAAGTCCCATCAGACAACACCAAATCACCTCATCGACTTTACACCCTCGGCAAGTTCAAAATCTAACCAGAGCAACCCGACAAATCCCGATGAACCATCATACCATTAAGCTAATAGGCTGGTTTATACAGTATTAGAGAATTGAACACAAGACATAGTTAGTTAACTAATATGGAAACACAATCTTATATCTTATAGAAAACAAGGTACCTGATCAGGTCGCGGTGGAAATCCCGAAACTGTGTATTAATAATTAGTGGCTCTAAAAGATTAAATCAGAATTGACTTGTTTAGAATTTAGCTAGACTGTTCGTTTAATGAGGAATGTTACTGATGTCGAAATTTATAACAGCATATTTAAATTATTTCAAATTGTACTGGGATACACTACAATTTAGCAATGTGCCTACCTTTTTAAAAAATGTAAGACCATTTTGTATATTTTAACACCATTTTGTATGAATATGACCTTAAATTGATTGATCATTATTCATTAACAACTTCGTCGTAAATGTTGGTCGCATTATAAATCTGATCATACTTTTCGTTTTATACACACCATACATGTTTTTCTAAATTTGGTAACATTTCTCAGTTTTAGTCACAAATACAGATTTTGTATTTAATACTGCATGCTAGATAAATGTGATTATAATTTCAAATTGTTTTAAAAGCTTGTTCTCATCGTTTCATTAACTCATTTATTTGTGTTTAACGTGTCATTGCTGAATGGAAGGTAACCTATTCATTGATTATCACTTCTTACTTCATTCTAATTCCTATAAAATTTATCATTTTTGGTCTTAACATCTCATTAAACCTGTTATTTTTACCAAAGCAAATGAATTAATAATAAATGTGGATAAAATTACAAATATTGTTCTGAAACCATAAAGTAAGAGACTGTTTAAAGCACTTTTTTGCGAAAATCAGAAAGAACTATGGTACTCAGATCCTGAAAAATCCTTTATTTCTTCGAATTGAACCCGGGACCTCGGAGCAGGCAGCACCTTGAAAACATGTACGCCCCTCGACCACGGCGGTTGTTAAAACGGGCTAATGCTGATGCTGTTTCTACAAGATGTCTTCTTAATAGTTCCAATATTAGTTTCCTTTCAAAAACATGTCCCCGGCCGGATACGACAGGTTTTTTTTCAAGGATTTTTATATAAGGTGGTACAAAATTCAGCAAAATAATGATGCTGTTTCTACAAGATGTCTTCTAAAATGGTTCCAATGCTACTTTGACTTATACAGGATGAAATTTTAACCACTTTCCAAATTTCTTGTAGGCGTTCAGTATCGTATTTAGAGCCCATATATGAAGTAAAAAATGTAAATCAAGTTTTCACCTGAAAATATTTTTCGCAATATAGTTTTATATTTTTACAGTTTTAGGCCTGTTTAGGTGTAAAGAGAAATTCAAAAACTTATGATTAGTATCGTAATGAATGAATGCGATGTGCATTACGTAAAAATAGTGTTGCTAGGCGGCTGTATTAAAATTTATCATTTTTGGGTGACATTTTCTAAGTGCTTTATCTTGACATTTTTGTACTGGGCTATACCAAAAGAAAAAATGCGTCATTTGTTTTTTGTCTCGTAGATTGATATTATATTAAAATTTGGAAAGTGGTTACAATTTCACCCTGTATTTTCCTGAAGAAACATGGCCCAATTTACCAAATAATACGGTAGATTTTTTTCAAGGAACATTCTAAGTATACCATGATGTCTGAGTGAACCAAAGATTTTTATTCAGTGACTGACTCAATCTTGACGAGTGGCTAATGTGTGTGTGTTGCAGCAGCGGACCAGTGCGGGCGGTGCCGCGCCGGCGCACGCACGCTAAATCTCAACAAGTTCTGCAGCCGAGACTACGGTTAGTATACTCTCCATTTCAACTGCAAAAAAAGGTTCTCGATTTAATAAAATGTGCATGTATTCTTAAATATTTATTCAAAAATGTTTTACTAGGTTCACCAAATTTGCTGTATGCTTTGGTCACATTAAAATTTGTCTATATTCTTGGGCGTGAGGTTAAGATTAAAGACAAGTGAACTTGACTGACGCAGCCGATAGTGAGTATGCAGAGTATTCTACTATGGTCGATGTTCTTATTCGCAGTCATAATGGGCAAGATGGTAGGACTTATAAGGCGCAAGGCGGTTACAATGCAAGTAATAAGTGGACTCAGCTGATGCTAAGCGTGCAAGGCACGTTTAAATATGTAAGTCGGAAATCGCCCTAAGTGTCGCATTTGACACTAAATTTCAAGGCTAATATGCCCAGTGTTCTTGTCCGCTGTCATAATGGGCAAGGTGGTAGGGTGCAAGGCGGCCGCGGGGCTAAGAGACTAGTGGGTGCGTCTGACGCTGAGCGTGCAGGGCGTTCTAATAAACTTATTGATCCTGTTCGTATTCATAATATATAAGGGGGCAAGGTGGCCGCAGGTCCCAGAAAGAAGTCAGCAGATGTTGAACGTGCAAGGCATTCCAATAGGCTCAAAGTCAATGGCCTTGTTCGCAGTCATAATGGATACGGTGGTCGGTCGCGAGGCTACTGCGGGGTCTGAAAGGGATTGGATATCGCTGAAGCAGCTGAAACTGTTTGTTTAGGGTGTTCCTATAGGCTTCTTCGTCATAATTGACAATGTGGCTCAGAGCGTCTCTGAGCGTTTAAGGCTAACTAGCTCAATGTTCTTGTCCGCAGTCATAATGGGCAAGGTGGTAGGGCGCGAGGCGGCCGCGGGGCCCAGAGACGAGTGGGCGCGGCTGACGCTGAGCGTGCAGGCCGTGTACAAGCGCGCGCCGCGCTCGCGCCTGCGCCGGGGCAGCGTCGCGCTGCACGTGCGCGCCAGGGACCTCGCCTGCAAGTGCCCTAAGCTCAAGATCAACAAGTAAGTGCCTTCTATTTGCCCATATTATGTCCACTGCTACACATAAACCTTTCTGATTACTTACCAATCCACTGCCAGACATATCTCTCCGATTCGGCATTATCATAACTTTACTCAGTACAAAAAGACATTTACAACGCAGTATAAGACTCCTATTGACGTGATAACAATGAAACTTCTGTTATGTCACTGTAATCTGGTATGTGTTAGGTTGTATACTCCTAGACTATGATTTTTCCAGGGGTTGTCTACATTTCCTCAAACCGGTAAAACCCATGTTCACTTTTAAGCCACCATAAGCAGCCTATATCAGTACACTGCTGGACACGAGCCTCTCCAGAAGGAGGACTTTGCTATTATCGCTTAGCTTGACAGGCGGGTTGGCGATCGCGGTTTGGCCAATAGACGCTGCTGCCCGTCTTTTTCTGGCAGTACTCCTGTAGTCACCCCTTACGAAATCCATAATTTGAAGAGAAGGGGTTGCGCTATTCTTTTAATGTGTCGAAACAACTTGACCCTACTGGCACTAGCCAACTAACGGACGGTCCTAATAACCTATCTATCTTCAGTTTTGGCATATCGGAGATAGAAAACAACTTCTGTCTCTGTTTCTCTGGACGGCAAAATCAGAGGCAAAAGATGTTTTCTATCTCCGATATGCCAAAACTGAAGATAGATAGGTTATTGGGACCGGCCGTAGGTCGTCAATTATCCAAAGATTAATTATTATATCTCATCTAACAAACTAACTGTCACAAGTAAATAAACGTCCATGTTTCTCCCTCAGATCATACCTTATCCTAGGAGTGGAAAAAGAAGGCTACGCGTCTGGTCTGCCCGGGCTGACGGTGGGTGACCGCACGCTGCTGCTGGAGTGGCGCGACGATTGGCACCGCCGCATCCGCCGCCTGCAGCGCCGCGCCATCAACTGCCACTAGACTGGAGCGCGTGTTGTCTAGAGCGATGGCCGCCTAGGCAGATTGTCATCTAGGACGAGTGTCGTCCAGGAAAACTGTCATATAGAACGATCGTCGCCTAGGTTTACTGCCACCTAGAACGACCCTCGCTTAGGGAGATTGTCATCTAACGTGAGTGTCACCTTGGGAGACTGTCACCTGAAACGATTGCCACCTAGAAAGAGTGTCATGTAGAACGATCTTCGCCTAAGGTGACAGGTAGCTTAAGTGACCGTTGCCCAGGGTGACTGCCGCCTCCAGCTACTACCGCCTAGAGCTACTGCCGCCTAGGGAGACCGTCATCTAGAACGACTGTCACCTAGGAACACTGTCATTTAAAACGATTGTCGCTTAAAGTGACTCCTTCCTTAAGTGACCGTCGCCTATGGTGAATGCCGTCACGGATGACTACCATCTATAGCGATTGCCACCTAGGGAGATGGTTATCTAGAACGATCGTCGCCTAGGGAGACTGTCATTTAGAACAAGGCAACAGCCACTTAGGGAGGCAGCCATCTAGAGCGACTGCTGCCTAGGGCTACTGTCATTCAGAACAATCATTGCCTAAAGTGACAGCTGTTTGAAGTGACCGCCGCCACAGCCGCCTAGGGAGACTTTCACCTAGAACAATAGTTGCCTAAGGTGACAGTTTCCTTAAGTGACCGTCACCTAGAAAGACTGTCATTTAGAACGTTCATCGCCAAGGGCGACTCCCGTCTAGAGCGACTCCCGCCTAGAGCGACCACCGCTAAGCCGCAAGGCGACTGTCGACGATTAAAAAATCTGCGCGCAAATGAATGGTGGCGTTACAGTGGTGTGTTTATTAGGGTTTCCATTTATTTAAGTGATGATATTGAATCAATAATTATGAAGGAATTTAAATATTAATTTCACTGTAACGAATAGATAAGTTTTTAACGCATTATTTTACATGCCATTTTGTCATTGTCATTGTCAATATCTTCAAAGATCTACATTGCTTAAGTTGTATTGATGCACGCTACGTGAGTATTTCGTTATTATTTTTTAGATAACCTATAACATGTTGTGATCCAGCAACAAATCCAGCCACAGGCAAACTTAGCTACTAATAAAATGCACCACTGAAACGTCAGCACTTAAGTTCCCCCAAGTCGAGGGAAGATACAAAATTCGGCCATATTCCGTCTCTGTTCCGTGCTAATGATATCACTGTTACTGCCAACAAACGTACTGTCTGAAATATCAATAATTTTAAATAGTCTCGATTAGAATAAACTAGCTTTTTCATTCATTAAAAGTTTTTTAATCGTCAGTTTTTATACCAAAAACAAACATCTTATAGTTATTACTTCGATTTCCTTCCTAGGATTCTGTTAAAATGTACATTAATTATTTATTAAAATAGGCTTACTAATAGTAGATATCGAAGAGTTTCGTTCCATTACTTGCATTTTTATGTAATTGTTATTTTATGAAAATGCGCATGTTAATATTTAATTTTGTTTTAGTACAGCAGACGACTTGACAACGCGTGTCAAACGTCAAGATTATAGTTGTTTTGACAGTCGATAAGTGTTCTGTCGGTGATTGTACAATTTAGATCTAGATCATATCGCGTAGATCCACAAAACATAGTCAGAATGGTTTAACGTACCTCATTTATTAAGTAAACTTAATAATTATATCGGTAAGGGTTGCATATTTAATTTATATAGTAAATAGTGTTAGATTTTCTACGTTTTACGCTAACTGCCGTTAAGAATTAATAATTAACTTGGTTATTTCACAGTTTTTTTTTGTAAGTGAGTCTTGCCAAAGTACCATTCGTAAACTGTACAGTCTAAAGGTACTTAATTTCTTTTTCTATCCGCATATTAATTTGTTGGGAGGTGTGTTTTTGGGGAGTGCGTTGCCTAAATGGGGGTATGTACAGTATTATTAGCTTTACTAAGTTATAATGTTGTTTGTAAGTGTTCCTTCGCTTTAAAAATGTGCACACTAAGGCTGGAGGTGTAATCGTTCGCAATTGAGCTGTCAGTATCAATCTCACTGGTACAGTTATGCGCACAATGATAAATCAAATTGATACACGCTCCGACAATTTAGTGGCGTTGGCAATCATCGGGCCGACAAAATGACGGTTTATTGCGGTGCGTTGTAAACTGACGTTTATCGGTAATAAACATAATAATATAATTGTTTCTGTCAACATGACAATAATATTATGATTTATAAGGTCCTCTGTCCTATTATTAACACACTTAGTAAGCAATAAACATTATGAAATTTGAATTTGAATTTATTCCTCCTTTTTCTGAATGTACATGTGTTGCTAAGCGCCAAACTCAGAAAAGGCTTGACTGATTCGACAATTTATTATTTTCATATTTTTATTATGGCACAGGGAAGGCGAAAGATAGCGAGGAGAATAGTAAAACCAGTCTTACTTTCTCATGCAATTGCAATGCATGCCTGTCTTGCTGTCAAATAAATAATGGTGTTCATATTTTTAAAGCGAAAACTAAAATTATTCATATAGATAAAAATACCTATTTAATATGACATAGGATTCGCTTGATCGTAATACGGATTGTAAAAAGTGTATTTAGTTGTAGAATTGATCTATTAACCTGTTTCTAGTTATGCATATCTTTAGGTTTCGTAACATTGTAGTTAATTGGAATATTTTTTGTGCATTTGTTAATTCTAATTGATAAATAACAGATAATTAATCATTACATGTTACAAAACCGAAAATTTGATCATTCAACAGTGCGGCAACTCGCTCATGAATGAAAACTTTCCACACTCGATTTTCAACCCCTAATGTCAAAAACTAAAACAATAATCTTATAAAATGTTACTTTCCGCGGTGTAATGGTAAATTGTTGACTATACAAATGAAAAAAAGTTAAGTATAAAATATGATATTTGTGAATGTACAAGAAATATTTCAAACAAAATATATCAGATCGTATAGTGATAGTCAGTTTGTATTTTTACTGAATATGTGAAAAGTGAATAATGTAATATTATGTTACGTATTGATTTCGTTAGAAGTGACAATGTACTAAGTTATAAATACTGTATTTATGAAGAAAAACCGAGAAAATGTAAAACAGGCCAGATTATTACAGCCACATGCACTGTAAAACTGATTGCAAATTTTTTCACTGCCTGATAACGTCAAGTTATTATCCACGTCACGTTGCAACCCAATGGGAAGCGTAATACATATTTTTTAAACAGTTAAATTATTTTAACAATATTAAAGTTGCTACCTCAAAAAACTGTCAAGGAAATTTCCAAAAACTGTCAAGAAATTTATATAGCTATTTAAATGTTAACGGGAAATTATAGCTGTCAGAAATTTAATTCAAAGGCTTAACTAATAATAACTGGTTTGTTAATAAGTAATATTTAATGCACAATATGGCCTAAAATGCTTCCTGTAAAATTCAATAATAAATCATAAAAGTTATATTCGCGACTGTACTTGTTCATACAGAGTAAGTATTAACTTATCTAAGTATATTTTGTAGTGTATAATTTTATATGTGTAACGTAAGGGATTTGTCGAATGTCAATTGTGGCAACATTTTCTATGATATACACAACACTTATTTAGTTGGGTCGTTTTTCGTTGTCAGATTTCAAATTTACTGATATAATTTTGAGGTGATCATGTTTTAGGGTTCCGTAACCAAAGGGTAAAAACGGGACCCTATTACTAAGACTTCGCTGTCTGTCCGTCTGCCTGTCACCAGGCTGTATCTCAAAAGCCGCGATAGCTGGACAGTTGAAAATTTCACAATTTGTGTATTACTGTTGCCGCAATAACAAGAAATACTAAAAACCAAATTAAATTAATATTTAAGGGAGGCTCCCATACAACAAACGAATTTTTTTTTCTAGTTTTGCCTCATATCGATACATGGCAACAGGTCAATGGTACGGAACCCTACGGGCGCGAGTCCGACTCGCACTTGGGCGGTTATTTTTATGTACTTTGCTTGTACGTTTATCGAGTATCATCTAGGCAATATTCCGGGAATGGTAAAAAATAGGACCAGAATATTGGGCGGGTACATGTCCTAATCAAAAGTAAAACAAACACTTGGAAAAAAATTTTTTTCTTGAATTTACGGATATAATTCACGTTAATTGAAGATGTGAACCATTACAAACAACAAAACGTTTGTGGTTACTCAAATTGGATGGTTCTTTGTTTTTTTATGTCTGTAATGTATGTATGGAAATACAAACCTTCTTCTGACCATTCAATGATAGTGTAGAACAAATCTGTTTGAAAAATATCCACATAAAAAGTGTCTAAATGTAATTTGCATGTATAATCTTCATTGCAAAGCCGTGACAGACAGCTAAACAAAAAAAACCCTTGTAAACGGCATTTAAATCCATAGATTTAATATAGATACTGTATAGATATATTAAATCTATGGTTAAATCCATAGAATTTATCTTTCATTCCAATATTAAAATACTTTTGTAATATCACTGACATAATGAGATAACAGCTGAAGCCGCGTAAAGCCGAGTTAAATCCATATTACTTCCTTTTTTAATGTAATATTATTGTTAAAATAAGTTTGAAAAACGATTCATCATGGAGTGTTGTCTATGGCATGGATAATGCGTTGGTAGAGTATTCGCTATGAACTTGAATTGTGTTTTTATGATACCCTGCTCCTGTGATGTAATAAATGTTATTGGTTATATTTATTTAAAAATAAAACTACATTAATATACGGACCCGTGGTTTTTATTGCATCTACCTACTCCTTGTTTTTTTTCTCTATTTCTGTGCCTCAAATGGAACCTTTGTAGGAGGATCAATCCGACTATCAAGAACGTTTATCTTAAGAAATTGATAAAGTATCGAATTAAAACCCACAAAAGTCTACAGAGCCTTGAATCTGTGTTTCTAATTATGTTTTTAAGTTGACGAAGAAACGTATTACGATATCTATTATAAAAATTACACAAATAAATAAATAAATAAATGAATAAATGTGGACAACATCACATACATTGTTCTGATCACAATTTGAATAACTATTTAAAGCATTCGTGTTTTGGAAACCAGAAACAACGAAGGTACCACAAACACCCAGACCCGAGAAAATATAGAAAAAACACATTTTCGCTACATTGACCCGTCCGGGAATCGAACCTGGGACCTCGGAGCAGGCGACACCTTGAAAACCGGTGTATACGCCACTCCGTCACGGAGGTCGTCACAATTATATCGACATATCTATTACGATACTCTCAAAGGAATCAAAGTTTGGTAATTATAAACAGGAAAGATTTGTATTTGTGTGTAAGTTATGTTTGTAATGAATAAACTCAAAAACTAACATGCCGATTTTAAAAATTCCTTCACCATTGAAAATTTACATTCACCCTGAGTGACATAGGCTATATTTATTGCCAGAAAACATTAGGGACCCTTTCTAAAACCTAACGGGTCCACCCGTGCGAAGCCGGGACGGGCCGCTAGTAACTACATTTTAGAACACATATTTAGCCATTGCAATTAGCAAGCTACAAGACCTTGGGGTCCTGGGTTGCCCAGAGGCCTTACTCCATTGTTTCCAGACGACCATTTAGATCAGCGGTAGCAAACGCTGCTTCTGAGCCATGGGTCGCGGGTTCGATCCCCGCACAGTACAAATATTTGTGTGCATGAACATGTCTGTTTGTACTGGTCTGGGTGTTTTCTATGTATTATACGTATGTATTTACAAAAAAAAGTATATAAGTAAGTTTATCGGTTGTCTAGTACCCCATACGATAGGGTACTTAATAGTAGCTTAATTTGGGACTAGATGGCTCTGTGTGGCCCAGTGAGGCAGGTCTTAAATATTTATTATTATTATTTATTATTTACTCAGCAACACAATGTCCGTATATTCGAATCCACATGTCCCTATCACTCATACCAATATCTTAAAGTATCTGAAAGAAACAGATATATCCGTAAATACGAGCTTTGTGTTGCAGAGTACGGCATCGGACCCCAAGGTCTTGCTGCTCGTACCCAAGCTGGGTACGATCGGGTCGGGTGACAAAAGCTTCGAATTTTCGAACATTGCTCGGGTTATGGATCACCAACCTCATTCAAACATATATCAAAGTAATTTTAATGAAAAAGGGCTATTATAAGTACTTTTAATGATTATATAAATGATAGGAACGTGTGGCTTTAAATTGCCCCAGCTCGCACTGGCATATATCTTATGTAAACATATTTATTTAAAAAGAAGCTGACAATAGTGACCGAGTTTCTTGCGCTGCTTCTTCTCGGCACTAGCCCACATTTGTCCCGAAGCAGTGGTAGGTTTAAATATTGGGACGTGTAAAAGCGCCTCCAGGGGCCTATTTGCAGAAATAAAACTGATTTTACTGATTTTACCAACCCGCATTTGGCAACCGTCGTGATTATTCCTGTACATCATTGCTGTGGTAAATTGAATTCAACGATAGAGGCCTTTTCCCTGCGCTGGGATGATTCCCAGCTCGTTCTTGCTTAAACCTTGTAAAAATCACCTTACCTTGTAAAAATTTATTTAAAAAGAGGCTGACAATAGTGACCGAGTTTCTTGCGCTGCTTATTCTCGGCACTAGCCCAGACTTGTCCCGAAGCAATGGTAGGTTTAAATTGGGACGTGTAAAAGCTCCTTCTGGGGCCTATTTGCAGAAATAAAACTGATTTTTACTGATTTTGTTTATAGGTGTTACTTGACTACTACATCTAGAGAGAAATCTAACTATGTATTATGTAAATCGTAAAAAATCGAATACACTGCAAGACTAGATTTCTGAAATAATAATATTTACCTATAAATTAAACCGTCTGTGAACGAGGCAGACTTGCAGTTGTCGTGTTTTTCTGCAATTTTAACTTAGAGCAAGGCAAATCTTGTACCACATCTCGACCTCGACCTCTCTTTTGAAAACCTGTACCTCTTGTAAAGTATCTGTATAAGATAAAGTCTTATTTGACGATATTTGCAGCACGCATTCTGTCAATGTTATGTCAAACGCCATTCACTAAAAAAAGTTTAAATTTTCAAAAGCGTTTCTTTCATAAGAACATTCTCCCGACAGTCACAAACAAAACAAAAAATAGTGAGCGAAATCGGTCCAGCCGTTCACGCGTGATGCGATGACCAAGGAAAATAGGGATTCATTTTTATATTATAGAATAAAGATTTCAATGTTTTGACATTTTGAACATCTTGTGCATTTATGTATTGACAATAATTTATAATAACATTTTATAAAAAGTTTGTTACTGGCAACATTATAATTTAAAAAGTAGATAGAGAATGGGACAACGTAGTGATTACTTGTTCAATGAATGGGACAATCGAGACTAGACGAATGTCATGGTGGCGTTAGTTTTTAAAAAAATTATTAGAAATTGATTTAAGAATTACGGTGTTTATTTCCATAAGTATTGGGCGATCCCCATATCAGTAAGTCCATGAAAAATTAAAGGTTTGCCAAAAAAAGAAAAAAATTATATTAATCGCTCAGTTCCCAAAAGCTCATAAGTCATATAAAAAAAGGACTATAGTCCCTTTTGGAGAATGGTCCAACTGCCTTAAATACCAGGCAATTTCATTACAATTTAAATGAACACTATGAAATAAAGTTATGCACTATTAAATAGTTATCCTAATGCCTCTATTATTACATTTTATTTACCACATCCATGATAGGCAACTGGACTGGCTCATCACCACCTTTTTCCCCCAAAACTCTTGTTGGTCGAACCCAGAGATGTTGGCCCGGTAGGTACTTTAAGCACTAGACCAATGCGTCAACTTTGGCTATCAAATAACAGTAAATATTAAATAAGTTTTCCTGTTATCATTCCTAATCACCGCATAAACTATTACTGACACTCTTTTAGCACACTTCAAAAAGTTAAAGAAAAATCCAAGGACGCATGAATTTGAAGTTATCGCATTCAAATCCAAGTAAATTGCGAAAGTTACGAGCATAAAAGCGAAATCGAAGGTCTAGTCCCGGGAGTGGAACCCCGGAACCTCGACCCCGCAAAAGAACACATCAACACCTAACTAGCAAAACAAATTGCATTTTATTCCAAGACGCGTCGAAGAAAGCTAGAGTGACCATGCGCTTTACGTTGGGGTGGGAATGCGTGAACAGTAAAAAAACAGAAAATCTGTTTTATTTCTGAAAATAGACGCCAGGAGGCTTTTACATGTCCCAATATTTTCTGCTGCTTCAGGACAAGCGCGGACAAGTACCGAGAAGAGGTAGAGCTAGAAATTCGGGTCAGTATTATCAACATGTTTTTAATACGTCTATGACATGAAATATATACCGGTGCAAGTTAGGACCTTTTAATTCCAAACATTTTAGTCGAACGAAACGAATGTCACAATGTGTTATATTTCTCACTAGCTGTTGCCCGCGACTTCGTCCGCGTCAATTATTATGATTGCGACTATTTTTGCAACAATTTTCACTGATGCTTCGCTCATATTAGTCGCAGCGTGATGGTATATAGCTTAAAGCCTTCCTCAATAAATGGACTATCCAACACAAAAAGAAATTTTCAATTCGACCCAGTACGTCCTGAGATTAGCACGTTCAAACAAACAAACAAACAAACGAACAAACTTTTAAGCTTTATAATATTAGTATATTAGATTTGCAAAGAAAACTATTAAAAAAACCAGAACTTTGTAACTTTTTTTAAGTAGATTATTTTTCAGCCGAGTAACAACAAGATCAGAACATTTAGCGTGATTTCGTTGTTATATTTCATTAAAAGTTTTCAACGAATTACGTAATGTAAGTTATCCAATTATCCCTAAGTGCGCCCAAAGTGTGGTGTTCCTTCAGGCAGCCGGTGGGAAATCATTCCAGCGGTCGGCACATTTGTTTTATTGGCTCGGGGATCCCACTCCTTATCCCGCTACCCCTTATGTAGCTAAGCCAGGGTGATTTCAACACGGTATGAAGTAGTTAATCTGACTCTGGAACAGTAGTTTTCTTCATAATGATAAGAAGAATATTTTGAACTCTATTTTCATATAAGATTTTTAAACAGACTAAACAGGTTGTTAAATGAAAAACGTTTTTTTATGCTTAACCACGAGTCACTATTTGCCACGACTGCCAGGAGGAATTTCGATGATATTACAGTTATCTATGAGATAATGACTATGAGATTACAATTACAATCTTATATTAAAACTAGCTGTTGCCCGCGACTTCGTCCGCGTCAATATCTGTTTATATGATTGCAATTAACATCAATATTTTTTCCCGTTTTTGCAACATTTTTCACTGATGCTTAGCTCCTATTAGTCGCAGCGTAATGTTATATAGCCTAAAGCCTTCCTCGATTAATGGACTATCCAACACAAAAAGAATTTTTCAATTCGAATCAGTACTTCCGGAGATTAGCGCGTTCAAACAAACAAACAAACAAACAAACTCTTCAGCTTTATAATATTAGTATAGATATTAGTAGGCTTATACCTAGTTATAGTCTTCAAACATATAAGTAATAGTACCTTTTTGAATCTTGTAATGGGTCTTAGCTGTTGCAATTAATAATGCGGGTGTAAAATGTTTTGGAACCTCGCATTCGGTTTCGGCATCCAATTTTTGCGATATACTGTTTTGATCCATGAATGCAAACCTCAGGTCATATAAAGAAGATGCAAACACTTCATTATCGTTGTAAAAAGGTGAAATTTTTATAATATTATTGTAACATTTCACTCAAAAAGTTGAAGTAAAGTAAAGTTTAGTAACACTAGCCTATAATTAATTAAAAATAGGAACTAGATGCAAAGTTCCATACAAAAATGACAATTCAGTATGTCCGCGTTTAAGTCTATTGTAATCTACCTATACTAATATTATAAAGCCGAAGAACTTGTTTGTTTGTTTGTTTGGACGCGCTATTTTCAGAAAGTACTGGTTCGTATTGAAATAATATTTTTGTGTCGGATAGTCCATTTATTGAGGAAGGCTTCAGGCAATAAAACATCACGTGCGACTAAGAGCGAAGCATCCGTGAAAAAGGTTGCAAAAATAATCGCGATCATAATAACAGAAAGTCGCGGTTAACAGCTAGTGTTCAATAAAGTTGATATTTATTACAAAATCGCTGACACACTGAATATTTATTGATTTAAACCAATCTCAGCCGCAGTTAATTTGTAACGCACCGCCGATACAATCAAAGTGTTATTCCGTCATCGCACAATAGCGTTGATACTGCCCGCCCACTGCATAACGGTCATCTTAGGAACAAAAGATAGATAGCTACAGAAGCCAAACCAGAGTTGAGCAGAGTTCTAGCTTCCTACAACCGCTCAATGGGGGCATGTGTGCGTGACCACCAGGTGCTAGATACGCACGCGTGACTGGAAAAAACCGGTTCACGCTCACACAGCCAGTTGACAATCACATTGTCACAAGTTGACGTTCTTAAGAAGCTTCTGTTCCGTCTATCTACTCATGTGGTCAAACCACATAGTGTGATCGAGCACACAGATCATAGACGCGATATCTTGGACCAATTCGGGTAGGGCCATCCTTGAGACACGCGTTGTTGAAGTGGTTTGGGCAAAAATGTTAGTTGTTATAGTTGATTCATATTTCTGTTTTTCCCGTTTCATTCTTAACAAATAATCCAAAAACTGATACGAGTTCCACTGCCATGTTATTGTGTTTTTGAGCCTACGTCGACGACTACATAGCGCGACCATCGAGTGTAGGTATAAAAAGTGAAGTACGAGATACATGAGATTGACTTCTATACGTATATATTTTGTGTGCTAGAGAACGCTCGTCCGTTTGTTTGTCATGATTAAAACGTGAAAATGTGCGTGCGCATACCACACAGAAAGTTTATTATAGGCTATTGTTGCGCGATGTAAATATGGCCCTTGCGGTATATAAAGCTGGCTGCAGACAAACTATTTTGTTTTACTATTGAATTTTTATCTTAATAGAAGAACCTACCTAAATACAATTGAGTTAATCTCTTAATAATCTCTGTGGTGGAGTGGCGTATCGTGGTGGTGATTTCGGTTTCGTTTCCCGGATTAAAAGACAAATGTATTTTTCTATGTTTTCTCGGGTCTGAGTGTATGTTATCGTCTATTGATTAGCTATTTAATCAAATACTTAACGATTATTAGGAAACTGTACGTATGTATGTACTTTAAACTAAATAAAATTTATCTTTTCTTACATTATCACTAACACATAACAAGATACAGGATAAAACATCCTTCTATATGGGTCTAGTTGTTTGAGGTGCCTTCATTGTTTCTGATTTCCGGAAAATAATTACTTCAAAAGCTATACTTGGGGAGGTAATAAATTAATTAATAAATTTAGCCAAACTCATAAACATTGCTCTGATTTCAAAGTAACTATTCCCAGTATTCGTTTTGTGGTGTTGCGTAAGTATAATAATAAAAGCTTGGAAATAATACGACGCAAGTCGTCCGTGTACGGGCGGCATTAGGCCGGGAACAATCGCACAATTGTGCATCGTGATCGGGCACTTGTCGCGGGTGTGTTCGCGGCCCATACATTGCTAGTATTGCGATGGGGGAAAGGTGAACAAGATAAACTATTTTCTGAATATATTAAAACTAAAAATACAAATCCTTTAGATAAAAGTACCATATTAAAATTCACAAATTACACTATTAATTGAATAAATATTTTCACTGCCTAATTTGGAATCGAATTTACAACCTTCCGCTAGCTGGATGACCGCTCTAACCCTACAAATACATTTTGTATATCGACGACTTTATTTAAGATTGTCTAAATACACTAGTTAATTATTGATAATAAATACAGTTTAAAAAGGCGATTTCTTAATTATAGGCGCAGAATATCTTAAAAACAAGGTATATGGTAGAAACCAAAACTTACTCTGAAGAAAGAAAGATAATAAATTTAAAGATTATATTAGTAAAGTGTGGAAACAGAGGCATAAACTAATAAAATCGAGTAGCGTGGCAGCCATGTTATGACATGATGATGACTTCAAGTACTTTAATAAAACTATTGAGCTGAAAATTGTATCACAAACAGTAATTATTCACTCCTTATGACACCATAACTAGCTGACTACTGTCATAGCAACCAATAAAGAACGTCGAAATGAATTTTTATTTAAGGATAGAAGGAGGATAATAATCGAATGCAATAAGCGGTTTATAGAAATTGTTGCTATAGCGACTTTATGGGCAAAGAATATCTGCAAAGGGTAACTTAATTTTCCTATAAAGTTCATAAATAATCATAATATGAAGCCTTTGTGTAGTATTTTGTCTAAATCCGTAAACTTATCTTTCATTTTACTTTGTGTAGTAACTTAAATAAAAATATTTTGCTATTAGTGAAAGTTGTAACTGTGTATTAATACACGTTTTCTAGAAATGTAAGGTGGGGGGGCATCTTGTACGCCTGTCCTCTGAATACTACATAAATAAGTAAATAATAGCGCAACATACCCCGGCAACTGTTATTTATTTCACTTGGAAGGCGCAGTAAGTAGGGCTTTAATGTCATAAATATTGCTGAAGAAATTTTTAAACGTATATACAGCTATACATATAGTGTCCTTAAGTCGATTAAATAATATACACATAAATGTGGATTGTATTAGTCATTTAAAAGATGGTTCCGGCTATCCAAACCACTTATCTGTAGGTCCATAATTAAATTAAAACAAAGATGTCACAATAATTGCAATAAAAACGGGTAGTTAAGTACTCATCATCATCATCATATCAGCCGAAAGACGCCCACTGCTGGGCATAGGCCTCCCCCAAGGATCTACACAACGATCGGTCCTGTGCTGTCCGCATCCAGCGGCTTCCCGCGACCTTGATCAGATCGTCGGTCCACCTTGTAGGGGGCCTGCCCACAGAACGTCGTCCGGTACGCGGTCGCCATTTGAGAACCTTTCCGCCACAACGGCCATCGGTTCTCCGCGCTATGTGTCCCGCCCACTGCCACTTCAACGATGCAATCCTACGAGCGATGTCGATTGTTTTAGTTCTCCTGCGGATCTCATCATTTCTGATTCGATCGAGTAGGGAAATACCAAGCATCGCTCTCTCCATTGCTCGCTGGGTGATCTTGAGCCTTCTTATGAGACCCATAGTAAACGACCACGTCTCACACCAGGTCATTACTGGCAACACACACTGGTCAAAGACTTTCGTCTTGAGACACTGAGGTATTTCGGACGCGAATATATGCCGGACCTTCCCAAACGCTGCCCATCCGAGCTGGATTCGACGAGAGATCTCCTTCTCGAAGTTGGACTTTTTTTTTTTAACGTGAGGAAATCTATTTACGGACTCTCCTCCAGCCGGGGGGACGACTGGAGGTGCGTGTGGGACTCCGGGCTCAAAAGAAGCCCGTCTACCCCCTAAAACCTCACGGTGCCCTCCGGTGCCATATGAAACGGAACCTGGGGTTCGCCATAGGCCTCAGCCATAGGCATTCACTCAGGTTACGCTTCGGCCGCGGCCCGCCATTTACGACAGGCCGCCCGGTCTTCGGGGGGGAGAGGGAGCTGTCCCCCCCACTCTACTGCAAGCAGCGCGCGGGTGCACACGCGGCGCCGTTGCGGGTCCCGGAGACACCCCCGTGTCTGTAGCCCGGGACCCATCCGGAAGGGGCAGATAAAGGAGGTGTTCCCTCCTTCGGCGGCCACCACCTCTGCGGCGAATCATTGGGGCGGAGGGGTCAGCCTCTCGCTCTCTCTCCGCCGCTTCTTTCTGTGACATTACAGTCTCACAGAAAGTGAGCATCGACTGCCACGCTTCCTCGCTCGAGGCCATTCTCGACACAACCGCCTCCAGGGAGAGGTCACACCCCCCACCACAGAGACCAAGACACCGCGCTCTGCTGCCCATGCAGAGCATGATGCAAGGGTGTGTTGCGCAGTGTCCTCGTCACACCGGTGGCAGTGGTTTCTCGAAGTTGGACTTACCTAACTGGACTATCTGTCCCAGGTAAACACAGTGGTCAACAACTTCGAGTGCAATGTTCCCAACGTTAACTGGAGCGCAACATGGGCATTTAACATGATTTTCGTCTTGTCCATGTTCATCCTAAGACCCACTCTTTGAGAAGAGTCCGCTGAGTTCTGTAGCCTCATTTCGTTTCTCTGATCCATGAGTAGGAGAGTCTGACTGGAGAGTTTCTTTGATTTGTTACGGCGGGTTTTAAAGTACTTAGACCCTACCGTACGGACAGTATCCACCACCATATTGTATAGATCGTCTACATCGATGCTGTTCTTAAGGGCTTCGAAACGGTTTTGAAGCTCGAGCTGAAAGCACTCGGGGTTTTGAATTTGAGCCGGTATTGGTCGGAGCGTGGATTTTATCAGTCGCGCTCTTTCAAGCTTTACGTCGATATTCAATGTGCCTCTGACCATGCGGTGATCACTTCCTGTCTTAACAGCGTTGATCACAGCGACATCATCGAATATGTGCTTCTTCGTTGACATGATAAAATCGAACTCGTTTTTGACTGTACCGTCCGGGCTGATCTAGGTCCATTTGCGGCTTACGGGCTTCTTGAAGAAGGAGTTCATCATTAAGAGGTTATCCCTCTCCATGAAGTCTGCCAGCATCTGGCCCCTTTTGTTCCGTTGCCCAAATCCAAATTTCCCCATTCTCAACTCATCACCGCAACGTTGCCCCAACTTCGCATTGAAATCCCCCATCACAACCGTGTAGTGGGTTTTAAAGCTATGCATGGCTTTAGAGATCTCCTCATACATAGCCTCCACTTCGACATCGTCGTGTTTCGAGGTCGGAGCGTAACCCTGAATGACATTCAGCGAATATCGTTTCGATATTCTGAGTATCAGGTACGCTACTCTGCTCGAAACACTTCCGATAGTAATCACGTTGTTGACAAGGGACTTGTGGACGATGAACCCGACACCACCTAGGGACTGTTGGTCGCCCTCCCGGTAGTATAGTAAGTTACCGGATTGCAGGGTTATCGAGTCCTCCCCTCACTTCGGACTTCAGATAGCCCAATGATATCCCAATGTAACTTACCAATTGCCTCTTCCAACTCTACGAGCTTCGCGTCGAGCCTCAGTGTGCGCGTGTTATATGTTGCCAGGTCGAGTCGTCGTTGCTGGCAGCCGGATCTTAACCGGGGGTTCTTAGCACCCCCTGCCCCGCCGTTACCATAGCCGCTGCCATAGCTAGGACTAGCGGGACCGCCGGGGACTGGGGGCCGATTTTTTTGCGGTGTATTATTCATATTGGGGGGGTTTTGCCATACTCGCCACGCTTGGCAGGCGGGTTGGCGATCGCAGTATGGCCTGCTGTTGTGAGGAGACGCTGCTGCTCATCTCCTGATGGCAGTTTTCCCTCTGTCGGCTCTTACGACACCCACGGGAAGAGAGGGGGTAGTGCTATTCTTTTTTATGTGCCGGCACTACACGGCATACTATTAAACTATTAATGATTGCATTAATAGAAATGTATGGTATCGAAAACCATTTTGTTCTTTATTTTTGATTCCGCCACATTAAACATGCGTAGGTAAATATAGGTAGTGCGCACTGCGTTGTAATATCATTATGGGACCGATCGTGGTGGAGATCCTTAGGAGAAGCCCAGCCTATGTCCAGCAGTGGGCTTCGTTTACCCGATGGAGATGATAATAATAAGCATTACTTTATAAATCTTTAAGTAGGAAAGTAATAACATTTTTACTCTTTACATTTTTCAATTTATAAAACACTAAGATCTTCGCCCGCGCTCTGCCGCGTGAACTCCACGTCATATCGCAGTGTCGAGAACCTTTGCCTAGCGGGGGCATATAAAAAGATAGATTAGGTAGGCTTACGGCCGGTTCCAATAACCTATCTATCTTCAGTTTTGGCATATCGGAGATAGGAAACAGTTTCTATCTCTGTTTTTGCCGTCCAGAGAAACTAAAACAAAAGTTGTTTTCTGTCTCCGATATGCCAAAACTGAAGATAGACAGGTTATTGGAACTGGCCGTTATACATTCTTGTCTGTGAAACCATAGAAATACACATACTTACAAAATTTCACCCAAATCGGTCAAGCCGTTTAGTTTTATATACCGACAACAGCGTCACCTACCGGGTAAAAAGTAGCCTATGTTCATCAAGGATAATGTCGGCTTCTAATGGTAACGGCTTCAATACAAACAAACAATCAAATCTTTCTTTTTATTATAAGTGTAGACGTATCGAGAAGCTTGCCTAAGCAAAGTACTATACCTATTCATTCCTATACCTACTAAGCCGGCAACATCAAAACACCATGACGGTGCTACTAACCGCCTCTTAGATTAAGCCGCTCCCCAATGATCCGTGAAGTAGGCATGGCTATCTCTAATCTAGAAGAATCAATATTATTAACTGAACCGATAATTCACTCTACAGATTTGATTTACAATTAGTACAATGTAAGGTGGTGAGTGATAAGATATGAGAGTTTTATCTAATTATTCAAAAACTCCTGTTTGTTCAGTTTGTGTTGCAACAATGATTGTTTTTCTTCTTTTTTAACTATACAGGGTGAAATTTTAACCACTTTCCAAAATTTTTATAGGCGTTCGGTATCGTATTTAGAGCCTATTTATGAAGTAAAAAATGTAAATCAAGCTGTCACCCGAAAATATTTTTCGCAATTTAGTTTTAAATTTTTACAGTCCTAGGCCTGATAAAGTGTAAAGGGTAAATCAAAAACGTACGAATAGTATCGTAATGAATAAATGAGATGCGAATTGCGTAAAAAAGTGTTGCTAGGCGGCTGTATCAAAAATTTTAGATTTTCGGCGGACATTTTCTAAGTGCTTTATCTTGACATTTTTGTACTGGGCTATACCAAAAGAAAAAATACGCCATTTGTTTTTTGTCTCGTAGATTGATATATTAAAATTTGGAAAGTGGTTAAAATTTCACCCTGTATGCTTTCGCTTTACCGTAAATGTAAACTTAAAAAGAAAATTGAAACTAAGTATTAGTACCTTGAATAAAAATTTCTTTCGGTTAGCTTAGGTGGAACTCGAACCCACAACCATTCGCTTACCAGGCGACTGCTATAATCCCAGAACATAGATAAACCGGCCAAGTGCGAGTCGGACTCGCGCACGAAGGGATCCGAACCAAAAAGACCAAAAAAACGGGTTTGTTGTATGGGAGCCTCCCTTAAATATTTATTTTATTTTGATTTTAGTATTTGTTGTGATTGCGGCAACAGAAATACATAATTTGTGAAAATTTCAACTGTCTAGCTATCGCGGCTATACAGCCTGGTGACAGGCAGACGGACAGACGGGCAGACGGACAGACAGCGAAGTCTTAGTAATAGGCTCCCGTTTGTACCCTTTGGGTACGGAACCCTAGTAAGGTTAGAACGGCTGTCACGAGCCATTTGTTTGAAAACAAGAGATTATACATTTGGTGGTGTTCCTGAGTGAACCTTTCTTTTGTATTCTTTTATGCTTTTTATAACTTTACAGTCTATTTTTTGTCTATTGTAAAATAATTGAATAAATAAGTTGTTATGTCAGTGAGCGGCTGTGCACGTATGTATGGTTTTTCTTTCTTCCATTATCCCAAATTCCTATAGTCATTCCAGTATCAGTCGTTTACAGGGGGCATCTCCTTTTAACATTTTTATTACCGTAATTTACAAAATACCTATAATTAAATATTATAACAATGCAGTCTTGCCAAAATAATTTACCAAAATTAAATGTAAGTCAGTGGCAAAATAATATGCAAATAGGCAGACCTAAAAGTTTTTAATACAAATTATCGACAAACAATATTATTGTAACAACTCTTTTAATTACCTACGTTACAATTTCCTGCAAAGCCTCACATGTTACACGTGACGAATCGCCATTATAGCAATATTACCAGTGTTGCCACATACAACAACAGGTGGAGCCCATGTTATTCATTAAAACAATGGCTTTACAAACAATAGTAATGAATGGCCGTTTATCGAAGCTTGACGGAAGTTTCTACTTGTATTTTTAATAAATACTAATATTATAAACTTGAAAGAAACTCTGTAAGACTGTTTTTATGTGAAAATGACGGGTGCCCTTCGGTCCGCGTAAAATTTAAAGTCCTAATTTCATTTGGCCGAACCGTATTGGCCTAAACTTATAACGTATAATTATTGTCTAGTCTAACAGCTGTTTTCGCAGTATTATAGTTTGGTCTAAAAAATTAAAAACCTTAATTTCAGTATGTCTAATATCAAATGCACTAAAATCGCATTCGCATCTTTTTTTTGGCATTACGCTAAGTATTGCAAACTCTTAAATTTTTTTGAACCGAAAAGATTAAGAAACGTATCGCTCACACACCGACCCCAAGCAGTCTGGTCTGCCCTACCCCTTCAGTGTAATTCAAAGCGCGTAGGCATTTGGGAAATTATAATACGGCGATATACAGTAAGGCGTAGTAAAAATAGGCTAAACACGTTTAGGAAAAGTAAAATTAAGCACTGGATCACTGCCCTAATTAACCCAAAATCGGAGCAAATATATTATACAAATTAATTAATTTTAAATTGAATTGAATTGGTTTATTTATTATTATTATGTAATTATTCGAATCGCAATTTCACTAATACTAGACGTAAGAACTATGTTACTAACACTATGGATCTAAAGTTATCCGAAATAAATAAATTTGAATTTGAATTTGAAAAAACTGTGCGGAAAAATTTTAGGCTAATAGTTTGTGTGCCAATGGCAATTAGGAGTACAAACAATTCGGCATTCCGATATATAGGTACCCGAAAATGACCCTAGACAGGATTATAATAACACATTATTGTTTTGTAAATCTCTCATTAAAAAAAACTTTATAGATATCCAACCCGGCGATTTAAGGAAAAGGATTCATGAATGCAAACATATGTTAGAAAATGCGATACAAGTAGCGGCCATTTTGCCAAAATGATTCCAAAATTGTGAAATACGAGAAAGAACCAAGAATTTTAGAAAAACATTTGGATTGCTATAATTATGACCTGTTTTCATACTATCAGGACTAACCTACGATTGTCCTAAACTTGTGATAGCAAGAGTAAAAATGTTAGGACGCTCTTTTTGTTTTAATCTAAGGTTAGGATGTGTCCTAACCTTGCCTTGGTCTTAACTTGCCCCGTAGCAGTGACAAGTTAAAATATACCCCATAAAAAATAATGACAATGAAATTTAACTAACTATACTGACTTCAAATTCAAGTTCAAATCGTTTAATGGACAGTGTTACTCCTTTGGATGAGATGAAGACGTAATAAACTATTTTCATAAGACAATGGGTTCAATCTCAAAAAACTATCGACCCGTTAAGTAGTTGTGTCCTAAAAGGCGAACGGTCAAGTAACCTGAATACAGAGTGCTTTAAACCCGGACTACCCTCTGAACTCGGGGATAAACGTGTTCTATTATATTTTACGAGTGTCCTCGCAAAAAACTGCCTAAAGAGGGTAAAGGGGAATTTTAGGGGTCACGACACGATATTGCAACGACTGACGATATCTTTCTTGCTAGTTTTACGTAATGACGGAAATGCTTGGACAGAGAGAATATATAAAAGCATCCTTTTTAGCAGGTTGGCGTAGTGGATGGCTGATCAAGTCACGGACAGCCGTATTTTATCCTCTCTGGCGGCATGTCTCGTTTTGATGTTTAGTAGGCTGTGTGTGACTAGCCAGCATTTTTCCCCCGTGAACTATACCTAAGTTACGTAGCGCCGGCGGTAACCTGTGCTCAGGTAGGATACAAAATATCCTTTCTCAAATTTTATCAAAATCAGTTCAGTGCTTTATGCATGAAAGCATTAACAGTTACATACATGAAAAATGTGTAAATGTAAAGGAGATAAACATTTATTCGCCTGCATTATCTTTATTGGCAAGCCCGTGCAAAACCAGGACGGACAGCTAGTACTACATATGTATACTATAACAATCACGAAATAACCATTAAGAGTAACTGTTTTTTTTTATAAAAGGCATCATGCAATATTTTTTTAAAGTGTAGTAGGTTCATGGCTTAGAATTCTAAGGTTCATGGTTTTAAATTCAACTAACATACGACTGTCACTATGACATTGATTGTTTATACTACTCGTATGTCGTCAGGTTCTAGTTATATCGCAATGTATAAAGACCTATATGTTAAAGAGTTGCCCTAAATCCTCTAAGATTCAATTTGCAAGGGTAGATTTGTCCAAAAGAATGAAACGTTACTACATAGGGAGCTGACAGTCAATTTGCGAGTTAAGAGACTGGAGGGGTTCCTCTGGGAACTTGGAGTGACCTGACTTTTAGGATGAATCTCTGAAAATCGCTCAGCCGATTGGCGCTTACTAACCTTTGTCGCAAAATATTTGATTTAAAGGAAAGCTGTCTTTTGTGTGGATTGACTGTCCTTTGTTGCATTGGTTTGGGGTGTTTTTTCGCTTGGCATTGTGTTGAAGAAATGGCACCAAGTAACTCGAATAAGTTCCCTGCTTGTGCGGGTTGTTCTAAGAAAATATCAAACCGTGAGTTTTTAACTTGCTGTTTGTGCGATTTAGTATATGACATAGAATGTGTCAATTACTCTCAAAAATTATTTACTCTTATGACCAGGGACAAAAAAGATAATTGGCAGTGTCCAGCATGCAAGAGTAGGCAGCGGAAGATCGACAACACTAACAACCCTGTGCAGGGTTGCCGTGTGCAGGCTAATTCGGGTTCATCTGAGAAAGAATCCGATAGCAACGTAACGTTAAGAAAACCTCTTATGGATAAGAAATGCGTCACGCCATTGCATCCGATTCCGTCGCCTCCGCCCTGTGATGAGGCCTTGCTTGCTACGATTCGATGCGAAATTCAGCGATCTGTCGCGGAGTCCGTGGAGTCGACTGTTAAGCTTTGCTTTATAAGGGAATTCAATGAGATTAAAAAGCAATTATCGGTTTTGCGGGAAATGCAAAATAGTATGGAATTCCTTAGTGCTGATTATGATCGGGTGAAGTCTGAGTTAAAGACTACTCAGGAGCAAGTCAACTTGCTAAGTAAGGAGAATTCAACTCTGTCAAGTAAATTGGGTGATCTGACTAACAGGCTAAATTTAATAGAGCAACACTCCCGGGAAACGAATATTGAGATTGGGGGAGTTCCCGAAAGTAAGTCTGAGAACTTGCTCTCTGTCTTCCATCAATTGTGCTCCGCTGTTTCTGTTCCAATTCAGGAAACAGATATCATCACTAGTACCAGAGTAAGAAAATTTAATGAAGACAGTGATAGGCCACGCTCGATTATAGTAAAGTTACAGTCTACTAGGAAGCGCGATGAGATACTGGCGGCTGTGTCCAAGTTCAATAGAAAGAATCAGAACGAAAAACTAAGTACCTCAACCTTAGGATACGGCGGAAGAAAATTGCAGGTTTATGTGTCTGAACACCTCTCGCCTTATAACAAAGCCTTACACGCAAGTACTAGGAAAGCAGCTTATGAAAAGGCTTACAAGTATGTCTGGATACGTAACGGGAGAATATTCGTTCGAAAGGATGACCAGGCCCCAGCAAAATTAATTAAGTGTCATGACTCGTTGTCTAGCTTGTAGCTAACCTAAGTTTTGCTCTTTGTCCTTAATTTAGGTACATAATTCACTGTATACTATCAAAATTTTGGGGGTATGAAGACTAAAATTAGTGATATAAAACTTGCTTGTCTGGCCAATAATTTTGACGTTATCGTAGGGACCGAGACGTGGTTGGATGATTCGGTGCATGACAATGAGCTATTTGGCACTAACTATCATGTCTATAGACGTGACCGAAGTGCATCCTTTTTGGCTGGTAAGCGCGGTGGAGGCGTTCTCATAGCTGTATCAAATACTGTTAACTCCAAAAGAATTAATCATTTTGAAAGCACCGTCGAGGATTTGTGGGTGTCCCTTAAACTGATAATAAATAATAAACCAGTTGAATATATATTTTGTGCAGTTTACTTGCCTCCGCCGGTAACTACTGGGACATTGGATGTGTTTCTTGAAAATTGCAGTATTGTCATGCAATCGTGTCCCTCCAACAATTTAATTCTTGGCGATTTTAATTTGGGTTTCATAGATTGGGCTAGTGACTTGGATAATATTAAATTACTTCCTTCCAATTACTCTTGTGGTTTGGGATATCATTTGGTTGACTTTCTGTCTCTCAATGATTTGTCTCAATTTAATAGTATAAAAAACCGAAACGGCAGAGTTCTTGACCTGATTTTAAGTAATTTTCATAATATAAATGTAACGGAATGTATGTACCCAATTAGTAAGCTTGATCAGCATCACAATGCTCTGGAAATAAATATTGATGTATGTTCTCAAAAATCATTAAAATGTAAAATGTTTGCAACACACAACAATTATAGGTACAATTATTGACGAAACTATACCCAAAACACGTGCACGTAATCTTAAGTACCCAGTGTGGTTTACGCGAGGTTTGATAAAAATGATAAATGAAAAAGAAAGAATTCGTCGGAAATTTAAATTGTATAAAAATCCTAGAGATGCATTGGAGCTGAAACTCATCGGCGGCCGTATCAAATCTACAATAACCACATGTTATTCTAATTATGTGGCGGGGGTGGAAGTGTCAATACAGTGTCATCCCAAAAAGTTTTGGTCATTTGTCCGACAAAATCAGGGTGGTTCTTCTGATATTCCTGAGCAAATGCACTTGAACGACATTGGGGCCGACACTGGTGAAAAAATTTGTAACTTGTTTGCTGCGCATTTTTCATCTGTATTCTCTCGGCCAGATGTATCTGACCCTTTTGTCTTTGATGACCGCTACCCTCAGAACTCTCTTAGTGGTGTTGTTCTTACTGAACATCTGATTGAAAAGGCAATGAAATCCATAGACGCTAGTAAGGGGGCCGGACCTGATGGCATTCCACCTATATTTATAAAAAAGACTTCCAAGTTTTTGTCACTCCCTCTAAAATTGATTTTCGAAGCATCTCTTAAATCAGGCACCTTTCCCTTAGAATGGAAGCGTTCCAATGTCATGCCAATATTTAAGAAAGGTGAAAAGGAAGACATAAAAAATTACGGACCGGTGTCAATTTTAAGTCAGTTTGCGAAAATTTTTGAAATTATTGTTTGTCCTGTATTAACCAATTATTTAAAAAATATTATTGTTGATGCTCAACATGGTTTTTGTAAAGGCAAATCCACAGTCAGCAATTTAATTGAATATGTTACTGATCTAGCCAAATCTGTTGACAAGGGACTTCAAATAGATTCTGTTTATACAGATTTTTCAAGTGCATTTGATAAGGTTGATCATGGGATCCTCATTTCTAAACTTAAAGCTTACGGAATCCACGGTAGTCTTTTACGTTGGTTAAGCTCGTATCTAAGAGAACGAACTTTGAGTGTTATTGTGCATGGATTCAAGTCGAATGACTATATCTCTCTCTCCGGTGTGCCACAAGGTTCTCATCTTGGACCTATCCTCTTTTTAGCATTCATTAATGACATCTCCGACTGCTTTAACTTTAGTAATTTCTCTATCTTTGCCGATGACCTGAAATTATATAAGTCTGTAACAAATCAGCACGATGTTTCTCTATTACAAAAGGATATAGACGCTATAGAAGCATGGTGTGTCGCTAATAAAATGATGTTGAATGCCCAAAAATGTACCCACATAAAGATTACTAGAAAAAAGAAATATCTAGCATCTTCGTATAGCATTTCTGGTAAAAATTTAACAGAATCAACTTCTATTCGTGACCTTGGGGTGGTGATCGATTGCAAATTAAACTTTATTGAACATATTGATCAAATCGTTAATCGTTCTTGGAAGATATTAGGTTTGATAAAGCGTATGGGCAAGCATTTTAAAAGTGTTCGCACCCTTATAATTGTGTTTAACGCTCTTATTCGCAGTCAGCTAGAATATGCTTCATGCATATGGAATCCCATCTACCAGATTCACTCTGATAGGATAGAACGGATACAAAAGAATTTTACTCGATACCTCGTCTTTCGTAGCCGTGAATGTCCTCGTGACACTGATTACGTCCGTCGCCTTTCACACTTTAAAGTAATGTCTTTAAACGACCGTCGTAAGCTCTTAGATCTCCTGACACTACACAAACTTATTCACGGAAAGTTGAGTTGTCCAAATCTACTGCAGCAGATAAGTCTATTTGTTCCTTATCATATCCCAAGACATCCATTGCCAAACAGTTTTAGTCTGCCTCGATTCAAGACTAACCTTGGTGGGAGTGCTCCTCTTTACCGGTGTATGCGTACCTATAACGACGTGGGGAGCTGCAATATCGACATTTTTCACCTTACTGATCATGTGTTTAAACGGTTGTGTGTGGAAAAACTAAATATTGATTCTAATATCTCTAACTAACAAAACCTACCATGTAAATTTATATATGTACAAGTAATTTAAATATAAATGTATAAGGATTTCATAAAAAAAAAGTGTTCAAGCCGAATTGGAACTTTTGAAAATCAAAAACAACAATTGATGTATTTACCTGTAAAGGCATATCTTTTGGTTATGCCCCCCATGTATTTTTTTTTCTTACTGAATGTGTAATGATATGTCGTTGGTAAGTCTTTTTCAATAAATAAATAAATAAAAAGCAAAAAAGTGACAGTCATATTTAAATAGTGCTTAGAAAATAGTCTATCATTTTTTACATATACAAAAATATTGCTATTAGCAATGTTATTCTATACATTATGCCTTTTACTGTCTGCTGTGATAGGGCCAGAAACAATTTATATTTGTAAAGAAGCACAGATGCATGTTAGATTTTGTGCAGATTGTACTAGCTTGGCCAGTTTTATAATTTTTTAATCAATGGTACCCAGTCAGTTGCGGCCAGTATTCGATTTTTTCATATCGGTGTAATCACATGGCCTCTCTAAAATTGGTCCGAACTGTATAAAATTGACTCTTTTACCTATTAGGTACCTTTCGAATTAAGAATCTAAAGGAGCTGGTGAACATCCGACACATCCCATCCACTGAGCAAGTAATCACTACGATCCCATCTAAAATTCTAAATAATTTATTACTTTTTTGTTTTTGACAGTCGACGCCTCGACGGAACGTTCGGAAACGCAAACCGTTCCAAGCTTGTATCCTAAATCTATGGTTCCAAGAGTCAAGTTGAAAAACGCTCTGCAAAACTATGAATATTTATCAAAGACAGGTGTAGAAGGTACGGTTCATGTAATGACTTCTGTCAAAATACTCTTTTAATTGTATATTCTTAGTTAAGCTTTTAATTTCATAATTTTGATTCAAATATAATAATTATAATTACGTATATAATGTTATTATAATGATCCTTGTTGATTGAGATAAATAAATAATTAAAAAAAATAGTATAACACAAAATTATTTTAAGTGGGAACGGCTACTGATTTTCAGCTACTTTGTGCTTGTTAAGTTTTGAATTAATCTGTAGCCTATAATACAAAAACCGGCCTAAGTGTGAGTCGGACTCGCGCACTAAAGGTTCCGTACCAAAAAGTTTGTTGTAAAAAAACGAGTTTGTTGTATGGGAGCCCCCCTTAAATATTTATTTTATTTTGTTTTTAGTATTTGTTGTTATTGCGGTAACAGAAATACATAATTTGTGAAAATTTCAACAGTCTAGCTATCGCGGCTCTTGCGATACAGCCTGGTGACAGAGCGACGTACAGACAGCGAAATCTTAGTAATAGGCCCGTTTTTACCCTTTGGGTAAGGAACCCTAAAAATGGATTCTTCATTTGAATTTTAGTCTGTCGGTAGAATATGTAGATTCTAGTAGTGCCACATCTAGTTCATTTTAATATTTCTGAAGTGTTTGCCTGTAACACTGCCCTTTGCACGACTTTTTAATAACGTTTTTATTAGATGGTATCTTGAGGTTATCGTTGTAATTCACTGTTTTTTTTTTAAAATAAACCGGAGCTAAATATTGATTGTGATTGGGGTGCCCTTCGGTTCGCCTAAAATTTAAAGTCCTAATTTCATTTGGCCGAACAGTATTGGCCTAAACTTATAACGTATAATTATTGTCTAGTCTTACAGTTGTTTTCGCACTATTATAGTTTGTTCTAAAAATTGAAATCCCTAATTTCAGTATGTATAATATCGATTGCAATAATATGTATTAGCATCAATTTTTTGGCATAACGCTGAGTATTGAAAGCTCAATGTTTTTTGAAAGCGATAAAGTTAAAGAAACGAATCGCTCACAAACCGACCCCAAGCAGTCTTGTCTGCCCTACCCCTAGAGTGTAATTCAAAAGGCGTAGGCGCGGAGGGGCGAGGCAGCCCGCGGGCTGAGGAGCAGGAGGTTGCAAGCGAGGCGCTGCGGCTGAGGCTGGCCGGCCTAGCCGGCCAGAAAGCCGAAGCTGCGATGGTGAGCGTAAGCCATCTGCGACGATTAGCACGCGTGGGACTGCTGGAGCCCCGCAGCGCCGAAGCCGTCACGGAAGTCTGATTGTTTAGATGCATGCAAGATTGCTTGTTTGCATGCATGTTTGCTTGATTGCATGCATGCTTGCATCCTTGCTTGTTTGCATGCATGCTTGCTTGTTTGCATGCATGCATGCTTGCTTGCTTGCTTGCTTGCATGCATGCTTGCTTGCTTGCATGCATGCTTACTTCTTTGCAAGCATGCAAGCATGCATGGCTATTTAAAACATTGATAAACTTTTTAACTTTAGGTGTTACTTTTTAACTTCGGCTAAATCTCGCATTTGGGAAATTATAATACGGCGATACACATTAAGGCGTAGTAAAAATAGGCTAAACACGTTTAGGAAAAGTAAAAATGTGCGAAAAAATTTTAGGCCAATAGTTTGTGTGCCAATGATCATTAGGAGTACAGAAAATTCGGCATTCCGATATATACCCTTGTGATTGTTGACACTTACGTCTCCCTATTTCCCAAGGCCGGATAATTATCCTGCGGGGACACGTACGCGTTCGTTACTGTATTTGCCAATCAGCTAGCTCGCGGTTGCAATCCAAACAGTCTCACGCTTCCTGCCTTTGAGAGATCTATTTCATCGGATTCGTTAGGTTTAACTACTTATTCGACGCCTTTTTTGCTGTAGGGGTTTCAGTACAGGGTCAAGATATCTGGATTCGATCATCGGTTTAGATGCCTTACTCAGCGATACGAAGCTCGTATTTACGGATACGTTAAGATATCAGTATGAGTGAGAAACAGATGGATTGGACTATAGGAATATTGAGTTGCTGAGTAAGGCCTCAGGTAATAACAATACTTATTTACGAATTTCCTTTATAAGACTCGGATCACCACTAACTTCGCATGATCACCAAATCGCATTTAGTGTGTATGAATGTGTGTGTGTTTGTGTATTGACTTGATAATTGATCCATTTACGACGACGACCATTTGGATCAGCGGTAGTTAAAGCTGCTTCTGAGCCATGGGTCGCGGGTTCGATCCCCGCACAGTACAAATATTTGTGTGCATGAACATGTCTGTTTGTACTGGTCTGGGTGTTTTCTATGTATTATAAGTATATATTTACAAAAAAAAAAAGTATATAAGTAAGTTTATCGGTTGTCTAGTACCCCATACGACAGAGTACTTTATAGTACCTTAATTTGGGACTAGATGGCTCAGTGTGGCCCAGTGAGGCATGTCTTAAATATTTATTTATTATTATTTATTATTATTTATTTAGTTTGATAGATTAATTTCCTTCAAAGCTGAATTATGGCGAATTTGTTATACCAACAGGAAACTATTTACAAGTAAACCGTTTGTGCACAATAATGAGCGTGCAATTCCCTCGATCGCTCTAATCGTCCGGGCCGGTTCCTAATCCCGGACATTATCGGCTAATTCCCGCCTGATTTATATCCGGGTCGATTTCCAATGGGAGTTTAAATAACAATCTTATTATTGGATGCAAAGCGATATTATACGAGGGTAAAAAGGGGAAGAGAATTTAGGAATGAAAACCTTGAGATTTTTAAATAAGATAAGTGTGATAGCTTAGAATAATAAGTGTGATAGATAAGTTATAAATAACAAAACTATTGATAAAATATACTCTTTATACCTAAACTCATTTTCAAAATGTTTAATTAAACAAAGACAAAAAAAAGTTGTGCGTGTACTAGTGTACACACGTAAGAAGTGAAACTTCTTTATGGCCTTATTTTTCGAAAAATGATCTACATGCAACTTTCCAGAAATTGGTTAAATTGGTTAAATTGGTTAAATATTATTTCACTTTACCTTTTTGCTATCGTCTGAACCAACCGTGGTAGGGGCAAGAAAAAGATGGCGCGTAACCGAAAAATGTGACGAAAATGTGACGCAAAACGTGACGGTAAATTTTTTCCAACGCCGATAAAGAAGTTTCACTTCAAATATTAAATATTGTATTTTATACGATTAAAGGAGTCCTTTAGTAAGGTACCACTCTACTTCACTATATGTACCTTCATTTGTCTAAACTTCTAGTTTAAATGAGTTACTTGCTTTGAATGTTAAGCAGATTCGATGGACTTTCATATTTGGTTTTTAAAACTGTTGATTGAGTAGGTAGGTACATATTTCATTTAATTTTTTTTTCTTCTATGTACTAAATCGGAATGTTGCTAATTTACCTACTGTGCTGTGGAGGTGGGCGTTAGTGACCGCGACTCAATTAAAAACTATATGCGGTCTCTATCGGACACGATAATTATTGTAAAGTGTTTTAGTTCCAAATAAATATCTTATTATTAGTATAGTTACTATATTTTGAGTCAAGCTTTCGTGTTCATTGCTTCCCCCAATTCGTGTGATTTCTTTTAACTCGTAACTCTCTTTTAAACTAACACTGAGTTTTCGTTCTAACCGTAGAAGGAGAATTCCATGATTATGTTTCAAACAATGAAATTATTTGACATACGGCAAACCATATGTCAAATAATTTATTAAATTTATATACACATAATATCAGTATAGAAACTTGAAAAATTATGTCTCAGGCGGGACTCGAACCCGCATCTCCTCGCATGCCGGGCGGGGAGGGCGCATGCGAGAAGATGCGGGTTCGAGTCCCGCCTGAGACATAATTTTTCAAGTTTATATACTGATATTATAATTGCAATTTAATTGCTAAAATATCAAATAAAGTTTATATACACATAATTTTTGGGGTGGTGGGATCTACTACCTTGAACTACCTTCTAGTGGTCCACCCTGGGCAACGGCATCTTTGGTTTTCTAAACAGATCTCTTTGCGGTGGTAGGCTAGGTTAGGCTACGTAAGAGGCTGCCTGGATGCTACCACCCTCCTGCCGGAGTCCAGCACCAAACAGCTTTTATTAGGGGTTAAAGTATGAAATTGCTGTTTTGTATGGACGAAATCGAGAAAAGTAATTTTTCCATACTAACAATTTTTTAGTTTTTTTAAAAACGCCTGAACCGTTTTCGATGCAATTAAATGTGAAAGTTAGATGGTTATAAAGCTACGCATTATATATTTAAATTTCTGAAAATCAAAGTATATAATACAAATATACTTAATTGAAGCAAGAAGGCCAGCTGACACATTGTAAGGGGTCTTTTCAACGACTTCCTTTAAATTAATAGGCACTAGTATTGCATTTTTTTTTTAGTCAAAAGTTACTTTATTTAGTTTTTGATACAATACAAAAAGAATTACGCAATAATATGACTATACTTAAGAGCTATAAACAAAATAAAAAGTGGGAAAATAATCGGCAATTTCATACTTTAACCCCTATTATGTGTTCCGCTGGTGTGTGGGACAACCAGTGCTTCTGGGTAAGCTCGCTCCATCTTAGACCTCTTCTTAACCGTAGAGTTAAATATGTAGTCAAGAGCAAGCCCATAAAGCGAGGGTCGAGCGGCTGGTTTCCCGCCATAATGTGCCAACCGAACATCTGTCGACCTTCGTAAAAGAAGATTTTTGGCCTAAAGGTGTTTTGTTTCGTCGCTTCCGTGGTCGGATATCGGACACTGCATTGCGCAACACGTCGCTACCTTCACTACGCGCTATAAACAATATTTAGTTATTTTATTAGTTAAGTATACTATATTATGTACCTATGTTAGATTGTAAGGTATATATTGTATGGACCTTTTGTTGCCTGAAATAAATAAATAAAGCAAAACACAACTCTTTTCAAATTACACCTTACACAGGGTGTCGGACCTCGGGACATCCAAATCGGTAATTTACTATCTTCCGAATAGCGTTCAAACAATTGGGTTAATCAGCGAACTATTCCGATACCCTATGGGAGGAGGAGGGGGGGGGGTCCGATCAGCCATAAATCACGATTCCCGGGAATTACCCGACGCGTCCCTACTGCCGGTCGTTATTTACAGACTGTTAATGTAATTTAACCACAATTAGACACATTTGATTTAGATCTTGTGAAAATATTTGCGCAACTTAAAAGCGTTCCTTTGGTGATCGAGGATGAGTTTAAATTAATTTTATGTTTGTTACTTTCTTTCAATAACAGGATGTCTATGTATGTAAAAAAGGCTGAGATAAAGAAAAAATTAGGCTTTATTGACCACAAAAAAGATTTAACTTAAATGCTATCGAAAAGGCTTGAGAAATACATTTTGTGTCGGTGCCAATTGCAAAAAGTACAACGATAAGAACATGCTTGAAAAATTTACGCCTATGACGTAGTGTCTTGGTGGCTAATTGGTAAAGCGCCGGTATGCGAGAAGATGCGAGTGTAAGTCCCGCCTGAGACATAATTTTTCAAGTTTATAATTGCAATTTAATTGCTTAAATATCATTATTTTTCAAGTTTAAATAGGTACCTACTGATATTATCTTTTCATGTTGTCACCTCTAGTAGCTCTAACTTGCGCGTGAGCATTGTTCGAAGCAAATCCTGCTTCAGGTCTGTTTGGAATGGAGTATGAGCGCTTCCTGGTGGCTTAGAAAGATATTCTATATATTGTTTTTCTATATAAAAGACAGTCGTGTCAGTTACACCACTTATAACTCGAAAACGGCTTAACCGATTTTTATGATTTTTGTATCTTCGGATTTGTTTGCGTCCGGAATAGCATACTAAGTATTAAAAACATTGGAAAGACAACGTTAAAAAAATTATAAAAATAAAATTATTTTCATTTTTTTTCAACTAAAAATTACTAAACAAATAAAATAGACTGGCTAAATGAAACTAGGTATGTAAATTGATACATTGAAAAACTACTATAAGAAATTTTTAGTTCTTCATCCATTTAAAGCAGTTGAAGAAGTTGAAGGCGAAAACTATACTTTATTTAATATTTATAGAATAAGTATATCTGAACACTTATGGCTCTTGAAAATTAAGTTCCAGCATTTTACCGCGTAAAAGAAAGTCTTCTCACGGCAAAAACAAACTCGACGGGTTTGTACGCTTAATTATGAATTATTAAGCGTAATTATGGGGATAATAACAATTTATTACGACCAGAAATAGCAGGACAACTTACTGTTACGGCTTTATTAAATACATAAGACTGTCGAGTAGTTACAAATATTTGAGAGCGCTGAATGCCACGTCGAAAGTATTTTGGTGATAAATATTCCTACACAAAAACGAGTTCCTAATAACAGCTTCTCACTAATACCGTATAAATATATACATATACGGTATTTAACATAGTAAATTCCATAGATTTATGAAATCTGTGGTATATTCCATTCCGGACTTTAAGTCGAGACTCGTGAAGGGTTCTAGGCAAACGTTGTTTTTACAAAAAAAATTTCGACGTTAAATTTTAATGAAAGTCGGTGCTTATAATTATCATAAGGCAACGACTTGTAATAATTGGTGGCCTAATTAGCTAGTTTCGGCTGTTGAAAAAACTACTATGGATTTTATTATTCACTTATTTTCAGGGTTTTATGTGATTTTCTGGGTTTTTATACCTATTCTTCTGGCAGTACTCCTTTAGTCGTCTCTTACGACACCCATAGGTTAAGAAAGTGATTTTCTTTTTAATGTGCCGACACAGCACGACACATGGAAAAAATATTGCCATTATATAGCTCTTTGTCCTCCGTCTAGAGTCTAGCTACAATTCTAACGCTGGACCAAATAAGGATTTGTCTCCGCAATATCTTTGTAGCCCGATATTGGGGAGCAGTGTTTGTCCAACAAACGTAAATAAAGGTCGTGTATTTTACGATAGATGTTTTAGGGAGAATGCTACGTATGTGGACACTGTTACGTTGAAATATATTGAAGAAGGCAGAAAGAATTCGGAACCGACGTTATATAAAGTGTTTTTGCTATTGTTGATACTTTGTATCGGCTTGCGGCCTCAAATAGAAAATCTGATGTGACGAAAGGAGTGGAGCCAGACGATAGAAGCGTCTTATCTCTACTGTTGACCAAACTTTCGACCCGGTTGGCGAGGTGTTTCCACCACTCAAGCGTTCCGGGTTCGATTCCCCAGCGGGTCAATTGAGGAAAATACTTCTTCTAAATTGCCTTTTTGGAGGCTATTTTGTGCTGTTAGTACCGGCTTCTAGGTGGTAGGTTTAAAAATATTGGGACGTGTAAAAGCGCCTCCTTGGGCCTATTTTCAGGAATAAAACTTATTTTACAGATTTTATTGATTTTACCCTTGTTCTTACCTAGTGATAAGAACAAGGGTAAAATCTAGGCTAGTGCCCAAGCTAGCGCAATGCTGGACATAGCTACATAGGCTGATATGGGCCAGTGAAGACTCCAAACAGGGGATTTGACATAACCACTCGATTAATTTTGGCCAGCACCAGTACTGTCAATCAACTGTGATTAAACTTATCAAAATTATTGATTACGTGTCCAATATTCTTACAAAGTTGTTAAGACCACATTCTACCCTTATCAGGAGGAATGTACAAATAATCATTAACCCCAAGGAACATCTCTTATGAAGTTAACAAAACGCAGCGGTCCCAATAAAATCTCGTTGAAACCGCCGTCAATCGGAGGAACGGGACGGAATTACGAGCGACGCGTTCTTCAAGAGCCCGAATTGCCACCCTCAGGATGAACATACGACCAATAATTTCGCCACCGACCAACCGACTTTATCCTTGAAACGCAGCGCGCCGTTAAATTAATTTCCTATTGCTTTTCAGCCTATCTATCTTCAGTTTTGGCATATCGGAGATAGAAAACAACTTGTGTCTTTGTTTCTCTGGACGGCAAAATCAGAGACAGAAGATGTTTTCTATCTCCGATATGCTAAAACTAAAGATAGATAGATTAGTGGGACCGGCCGTTAATAGGTAAGCGACAGATCGCCCCGTTGATCTAGTGGTTAAAATACCGGGCCGAAATCTGGGGGTCCTGGGTTTGATCCCCGAGTCGAGCAACAAGAGTTTCGAATTTTCGAACATTGCTCTGGTTTGTGATCACTAACTCATTTGACAAGGCAAGGGACAGAATATGCATGCATGTATCCATCATTGCTGTAGTAACTTGAATTCAAAGATAGAGTATTTTGCCCTGCAGTAAGATGGTGATGGGCCGTTACTTTTAAGAGATAGAACATTAATTTTCTTATCTATAATTAGTATCCATTTTCTTAATATTTACTAATGAAATGTAATACTAGCCGTTCTCCGTGGTTGCATCCGCTGCATTGGAGTTATTTTGCAACTGTGATATCCTAATATTAGGGGTTAAAGTATGAAATTGCCGTTTTGTATGCACGAAATCGAGAAAAGTCATTTTTTCATACTAACAATTTTTTATTTTTTTTTACAAACGCCTGAACCGTTTTCGATGCGATTAAAGGTGAAAGTTAGATGATTATAAAGCTACGCATTATAGTATTTAAATTTCTGAAAATCAAAGTATAAAATATACTTAATTGAAGCAAGGTCAGCTGACACATTGTAAGGGGTCTTTTCAACGACTTCCTTTGAAGTAATAGGCACTAGTATTGCATTTTTTTTACTTAAAAGTTACTTTATTTCGTTTTTGATACAATACAAAAAGAATTACGCAATAATATGACTATACTTAAGAGCTATAAACAAAATAAAAAGTGGGAAAATAATCGGCAATTTCATACTTTAACCCCTATTATTTACTGCAACTAAATAATGTTAATGGCATTTTTTTTCATAAATACTGGTATTTATGTTTGTGAAAACGCCTTTACAAATAATTATAAATGATGCTATAGTAAGCCAACCTTCAAAAAAATATATACGACTGTTAACTGATCTTTTAACGTAAAATATCGTTACATGAATACGATACTAACCGTTCACGCACGCCTTAACTCGAAAAAGAATATTTTTCCCGTTTTGCATTATTCTCTCTGGATGCCCTACTTCTGTTGGTCGCATTGTTATGTTATACATGTTATATACCTTATCTACTATTTAACTACGATTCCGGAGGGGTCAATGTAGAAAAAAAGTATTTTACAACATTTTCGGGTGTTGGTATTATTAGTCGTACCTTCGTTTTTGATTTCCACAATACAATTGTAATAGGTTCGCACTTTTGGATATAAAAAGCATTATAATATGATTTAAGAAAATGAAGAGATCATTCGATATCCAATGCCGGTCGCATCGCTCTACGGTTTCAGTAGCATTTATTTTACCGCTTTCCCCACGTATGTTTACAAGTTATGAATCGCTCAGACTGCGCAATAATTTTGTTACCCCACAACTCAACCAAATACGTTTATTTACTTAAAAGTATAAAGGTTTTGGCATATTCCTCAATTCATTCGGTCGGAATGAATGAAAAGGAATTCATTCCTTTCATTTTTCTAATAATTTTATTCAGTGCAATAGAAAACTTTATATTAGGTATGTACTTCAATATGAATTCGTTCTTTGACGTGTTTTTACGTGTGTGCTAAATCTTATAACTATTATTACTCAATACGAAAGTTAAAAATCCCTCCAATGTTTGTTACTAATATCACGCCTAACGGCGGATCTTATTAAATTAAACACAATAGTAGATAAGCAGGAATAGCACACAGCCTTCGTTTTAATCCGGAATATAATATGGTTACCGTAGGATAGTTTCTACACTCGTACGAAGTCGCGGGCAACTGCATGTAGGAAATTTTTTAGTCTATATTTTATTTCCGTGTAGTTAGTACCCTACTACGGCAATGTCAACCCCATCGTGTCAATGTTGGATGTTGGATAACAAACAGATTAAAGTAGGGCTTATAATCATCCCACTGCAGTGTAGAGAAAAGGCCTCTATCATTGAATTCAAGTTACCATAGCAATGATGGGTCCAGGCATAATCACCACGCTTGCCAAATGCGGGCTGGTGATGTTCGAAAATTTTAAACTAGAAGTTTCAAATTTTCGAACACAACCCGACAAACAGATAAAATAATTATCTTCTGAAAGTCTTTCGCTAATTGGCACAGCTTTATGGCAACTTTTGAGTTAGGGTTTGTTTAAATAGTTTGCACTAAACGATTAATCTACATTAATACATTTCAAAACTCCTTTTGATTTGCCTCTCGTTCTCCTTTGCTTTGGGCACAATCTATTAACATTACACTGTGGACAATTTGTGTAGTTATCATTCTTTTTCATTAGGTAAGTAAAACTGGTATCATAAATTTTTTATTTTGCTTATGTTGTAAACGGGAGTGCCATCTAATCCGCTTGCCACGCAAACGGTGTCGAAGGCGGAGCGCTCGCTAACTACGAGTAATAAGGCCATTTTAATGTGAAGACACCCTAACTTAACGGGCTGTAAAAGTCAAAATGTTGTACCCTTATAGTGAAGATATATTATGAGGCCGCAATCCCGCAAAGGTTGTACCCTCAGAAATTATAGTCAACATACGGAATTAACTGCTGTGAAATCAGGATAGAGCAAATTGCTTATTTGGGTGGTCTTCCCCACGTAGCAAAGGACGCGCCATTTTGGGGCTATTATTTTAAGGTTATGTTTGTCTATGATAAGGGAATAAACAAAATTAATATTACTGGCATTATGAAAAATGCACAACATTAAAATTTTACTGAAAACGCTGCGTAAAGTGGGCCACTGAACGATCAATTATTTTTTTACGTTGACGGAAAATTTAACTCAATTATACCTTATTATTTTACCTGATGTTTTGATAGGATGTAGACTATTTCTGTACCTACGTACAAGTTTATTTTATAAGAAATACTGCTACTTCTCTTCTCGGTAATTTTTTGAGTCATTATTTATGTTCTAACAATAGGTACATATCTATAACGCCTTAAATTTTGTTTTCGTTTATTTAATGTTAGTATGTGCTAAATGCACATAAAATTGCAATATATTGTACTACTAACCGAAAACATTTATAAAGTATTTACTACTGCACCATTTACACTACATTAAATTTAGTATATACCACAAGACAGAGGTAGAGGTAGAAGGGAATAATTTAAATTTAGTGACACAGGCTAAACTATTCCTAGATTGCGATATGACGGCCAAGGTCCCTAACTTCTTGAAAGCTTTATATAAAATACGATTTATCGTAGGTATTATCAATGGGGTCCCACTGCAGCACTGATACTAAAACATTATGCAGCTGTTTATAAAAAAGAAAATCTTGTTAGAACAAAACGCTGTAATCGCACCTAACCCCGTAAACGACACTGAAAAAAGATTTTTCAAAAAGAGAACTATCTCTTTAATGCAACGCGCCTTTGTTTTCCCCCGTCTTTTGTCATTCGACCAGTCCAGTACAACTAGACCTACAGCTAGTCATTCCTTTGCAGAGTTTAGTTTTAATAAATGAACAGTGAAGGGGGTACGGGAGGTCAAGTTACGACGGTCGTCCGTCCATCTACTGGAGCGCCCTCTAAGTCAAGGGCCTGTAGGGAGCGTTTGCGAGAAAACTCGAAAAGTCGAGATATTTCCAATAAATTCCTAGTCTTTGTTATATATATTTTTTATTAGGAGCGGAATAGTTGGAGCGCTGGACGAGTTATGAGAAGAATTCCGATTGAGAATATTAGAATATTCAGCTTATTTAATAATGTTCTTGTAGGTATCTTCCAACAAGAAAATGTCTTGCTTTAAATTCTTTAGATATTCACAGATATTTTTTTAAGTACCTCTTTTAGGTACTTAGAAAAGTTATTTGATTACCCTACCATATAACTTACCACTGAAATAGGTTTTTCATACACTTGATCAGGATATAAACTATACGAGGTATTTGTAATAACGGTTGGTAGACTAAATTAGCATTTCCATCCATTATTGCCATTTGCAAAATATAATCATAGATAGGATAATAAGCTAGTCTGTTTAAATGTGTTTCTTTATTTATAGATAGTAAATTCAATAAGTTAATAAGAAACAGCTTAATTCCTAATTTGATCCATTTTTCCAGTTCAACAATACTTTTTCTAACAGACCTTTTAAAGTACATTCTGCCAGCAGTTCTGAAGTTATTAACAGAGTAGTACCTAGTGTACGACCCACAGAACATAGTACGACCGCAAACGAAATTGTCTCACATCCACAATGTAGGCACACGTGGGGGTTATGGTTAGTGATGTACCATTCTTCGATCAAGTGTCCCGTAGTAGGGGCACGTTAGAATATCACGCCGCGAAAGAATTCAAATACGGACTTAATTCAATCCTATTTGGAACGAAGGCAGTACGTCAGGCTAAACAGTAAACTAAACAGTTCAAATAATTACGTGTGATTTTGCAGCAAAAGAGAGAAGAAGGAAGGAAGGGAAGCCAGGCAGGCCTAGGAAGCTCCACTGCTTCATATTTATATTCATACAAGCTTTTGCCACGTACGACGTATAGTATTTTGAATATAAATCTATGTGTTAAAATTATCCCACGGGAACCACGGGCCTTTAAGTTATTCCAGCCAATGAACTAAAACCGTGCCAAATTTCATTCAAATCGTTTGAGTCGTTTTTGCGTGATAGATTAACAAACATCCATACATACAGAGATCTATACTCACAAACATTCAACTTTATAATATTTGTAGGATAGGATTCATTTAATAACATTCTTCTGGCAGCTGTCATTTATTCGCCTCTTCTTCTAGACCAGAAGGGGTGAACCTACTTATTCTATTTTAGAGCGGCTGTGGTAATGGCATAGACTGATTCAAAATAACTAAACTAGGACACTGTAATATCACGTTTACATGTTTTCACATAGCCACTGTTAATTTATCTGTTTAACTTCGATTTAAGACAAGAATACTGTCATTGACACGATACGATAGAAGTAAAACAAAATTAACAATAGTAAATAATTCAACAAAACATTGCTTCTCTATCCATCTTGAAATTTCTTCAGTAGCCTTGTTCAATTTACGTAAAGTCAGCTCTGAGACAGTTTTAGGGACAAAATTGTAAATTATTCTCACTGACCCACACCTCGCCCGTCGCAATTCATAACACTAGCTTGTGACACAAAAGATTATCACTGTTTCTATTATTTCGACACCGTACAGTCCCAAATTACCTCGCGTCCCACTTCACACCCGTAACGTCACTATTTATGACACACTAGTGGTACAAAGGCCTACATTTTGTGGGCCCTTTCATTCGGCAGGTTATTGCAAAAGTTGTTATCTTGCTTATTTGATACCCTATATTTGGGTCAAGTTAATTCTCGAGTCATTTGTGTCTGCAGATTAGCATACCCTTGTTTACAGTATGAGGGATCATGTTATATACCTACATTATGTTTTCTCCATTGTTTTAATAAATTCTAGCTAATAGCAAAAATAAATAGTGAAAATTCAATATATACGACGATTACATGATTTTATTTTTATTTATTAATTATTATTACAAAAACTTTGTATTTAAATTTGTGCCCGCAAACCACTTTCGTGGTTGTCTGCGAGTGAAAATCTCTCTTAATTGACAATATTTTCATACATAAGTTAGTTCAAGTTATATATACAGGGTGTCAGGTAAATGGTATAGGTAACAAGCTGAAACTAGCCTATGTTCACATTATGCATATAAATACCAGGGCGGCACTGAAAATTTCGGGGATCAAGGAAGTGACACAACATTACTATTTAAAAATGTATTTATTGCTCTTCAAAGTATTATCCGCGAAATTTGACACATTTTTCCATACGACGGAACCAATCATTGAAGCAACCATTCTATTCGGAAGTTTGGGTCTCCAAAATGGCCGTTTTGTAGGCGTCCACAGCTTCTTCAGGTGATGAAAATCTCTGACCACGCAATGTACTCGTATTTTTTATTTTAGGGAAAGAATAGCAATCATTAGGGCTTAGGTCGGAGCTGTACGGTGGATGGTCTAATAATTCTATGTTTTCTTGCTCTAAAAACTCTTTTGTTCTGTGCGCGGTGTGAGAACTCGCATTGTCGTGATGGAGGATGATGCGGCGGTTGCAGTTCTCTTTATGGAGTTCAGAAACGACCTGTGGCAAACAAATTCTAGCATACCATTCTGCATTAACCGTTCTTTGTTTTTCAAGAGGAATAGTCGCAACATGGCCGGTTTTGGAGACAAACGTGGCCACCATTTTTTTTGCAACATTCCGTGAACGAAAAATTTTTGTTGGCTTTTTCGAACTCATTTTCGAATAACCGTGACTTCAACTTTTCCAAACTCGTGACTGGTTTTTTGTTTCGGGTTCGTACGCGTATATCCAGGATTCGTCACCTGATACGATGTTGTATACAGCATTTGAGGATCCTGCGTGGAATCTTTCGAGAGTTCTGACGCACCAAGTAACGCGAGCCGCTTTTTGCTCTTCTCAGAGCGAATGCGGTAGGTACCCATCGGGAAAACAACTTTTTTACACCTAATTGTTCATGCAAGATTATTTGTATTTAACTCATGCCAATGTCTAAAGTCGCCTGAATTTCGCGGTATGTCACATGTCGATCTTCCTTAATCAGCTTACGCACAGCATCAACGTTCTCTTGGGTGACTGCAGTTTTTGGACGACCTTGACGGGGATCATCACTGAGCTTGACACGTCCACGTTGAAATTCAGCATATCAGCGATAAATTGTGGTTTTGGATGGGGCTTCATTACCAAATGCAGAAATCATCCGGTCAACACACTGTTTTTTTGTTAAACCACTTCGAAAGTCATAATAAACCATCGCTCTTGAATTTTCTCGAGTCAATTCCATTTTCTCAACGACTAAACAAGTTTGACAAGACCTTGTGATAAGACCATAAACGTAGAATATTATAGACGGACAAAGCCTGCGAGATAGAAGAAAACCTCTTATGGAAATCTAGCAAGATAGAAAAAGAAAACAAATCTTTTCGTTTTGTGACCTGTCGTATTTGACAGAGTGACATCCAGTGGCATATGCGATATAAGGTTCAACATTTTATGTAATTATCTAGTACATCGTAGATTATCTTAAGTAAATACAATTTTTAAATACAAGTTTTATCTAACAGTGGTCACATGTTCTGTGAGTGCCTGTGGAGTCAACCACAAAAATAATCCAGAAAATTGCTCATTTCACAGATAAATACGTAGAAAGTCGTCATCGTAAAAACGCGTTATTTTTGTTGAATTTGATCTTGTTGTTAAGTTGTAAATATAAAATTATTTCAATCCACTTGTTCATTTTAATATTTTGTATAGATAAAGTTCTATGTATTGATTATTTACATTATTTTGGTGGATAAATAATTTATCGAAATATTTTACATGTACGCTAGAGCTTGACTCAAATTTATCGATACTATTGTCGACATTTATCTTGAATGTTTCCGGAGAAATTTGATGTTATTTTACGTTTAGCGTCTCAAATGAATGTCAACTTAACAATTTGAAGAAGGAAACTGTAAGGAATCACATAACTAAGATAATCTTGTTTAAAAGTCAATAATCAGTGTTTGATACATCAGAATGTAAATGTTTATTCAGATTTTGTTTACTTGTTCTTTTTCACTTACTGCCATTGTTAAGCTCACACGGCACAGCAAATGACAAGGGAAAATCTTTTGAAGAAAGAAATAAAGAAAACTAATTAACAATGGCTGTTATTTTTTTTATTAATTAAGACTGTTTATTTTTAAATTATATGTAAAAAATATACTCACCGGGCACATTTATCTGCCCACTATTATAGTTGTAAGAAGTGAGGGCGGTTAGGTATGCCGCAAAGTAGGTGCATAATCTCGAGATAAAAACAGTGTGACAGTAAACATTATTTTCCAAACGACAAACTGCAATTATTATCGATAGTCTAAAAATGTTAAAGGTACGTCACTAGTTAACACACACATTGACAAATCAAAACTGGTCACGCATTATCGGGCTGTCAGTGGATCTACTTGTATCCTATATCAATGGATAAGACCGAGAATATTTTTAAATAAATAAATGGTATTTGATGTTTAAAACCAAGGAGTTTGCAATTAAAAAGATTTTAATATGACAGGAACAGTGGAAATATTCCATTCCCGATTCTTTTAGTGCAGCCTATGTACTAAGGTGAAGTCAAAAACTTGATGTCATTAAAATAATAATAATAAAATAAAAAATATTTATTTCACATACATGAAATAGCACATGTTAGAGTTATCAATTTTATTAACTCGAAAGCTTGTATACTGCTGGTACTTTAACTGGGATAACCCGTGCTAGAAGCATTGATGATGCATGAAAAGATTGATGAATGTGGAAGAAGCGAAAGATGTATGCCAGGATCGTAGTAAGTGGAAGGCCTTGGTCTCTGCCTACCCCGTTGGGAAGGAGGCGTGATAATATGTATGTATGTACATGTATGTACCATGGATACGATTTTCTTATACAATACAGATTGGGGTATTTAAATACCATGGAGACGTGTTGAATGTCTGCATAAAGTAAAGTAAAGTAGCGGCCTATAATCATCCCACTGCAGGGCAAAGACCTGTTCAAATTCCATCATTGAATCTAAGTTCCCATAACAATGTCTACAAAATATCTACCAATACCCCTTAGTATCCCTTTCAAGTTTAATTGCTTGCATTGGAAGAAACCGTTATTTTATACCATCAACATCCTCCTGACCAGACGACGCCTACTAGACATAGTCCTTCTCTAAGGATCTTCCCTCAAAAACATAACTTAGAGCTGCCGTAAAAAATATTGGCTAATTAAAGGTATTCAATAATCTTTTACATACTTTATATGACTAGCGGACCCCGCAAACTTCGTATCGCCTCAGTCAGAATAATACCTATTTGACTATGACGTCTTGTTTGAATTGCCACCAGAGATCACTGGGGAGGCAACTTGTAAAATACATCTGAAAAGATTATTAAAAAAACACTACTTGTCTCTAGGTGTCCGTAGTTGATGTCCAGTTTTTGATTTCTTTTATTTGTTTGAGACTTGTCTTATATAAAATAGAAGTATCGCGTCACTCCGACTAGATGATAATTAAAATTAATGGTTAATTAGGGCTTTCATATATTGGCTAAGAAGAAATAGTAGATATATGTATAGAATAAAGATAATAAACATAACATATAAAATAAGATAATACGAGACTGTAATTTGCCGACAAACTGCATAGCAGTTTGGCAAAGACTAAGTTTGTGTAATATTGTTATTTTTTCAGAAAGAAATAAATTAAAAAAAAATGACATTGTTATCAAATGTGGCGTGGTTGGAAAAAATACAAAGAAACACGTTTTTATTATGAACATTAAATTTACAACATTTTTAATTTATTATCCTACTAGCGGCCTCCGCGGACTGCGTATCGCCTCATAATTGATTAGACGTCTTAAGAGGAAACACAAGGGCCGTTTTTCCATACAAATGTAGTCCCCTGTTTCCTCCCTTGATAAAGCCAGTCTATATAGCAATATTTTTCATTACAAAAATCTATGACCACTATTAGCATGTACTATGTTTTCTGTGTTTTCATAAATTAATTAATACGAGTAATTAAGATATGAGCCCTCGAAAATCGAAAAAATTCGCCAGATTTTCCGCTGTGTTCAAGCACCCAGAAAACAAATTTGGCTAAATTTTAGAAAAAAAGGAAAACAAACGAACACGGCCAAAGCCTTTTTTTAATTTTTAATGAATAAGTATTTAAGTCGGTCTAGTTTTGGAAAAGTAATCGGGGGACTACGAAACGCTGATTTGGTGTGCTTTTAGTAGGTATTTTTGGTCCAAGAAGCAGTTGTCTCTATCTCACTCTGCGGTGAAGGCGTTTGGCACTGCGTGACAGCAATAGATTTTACAAATACCTATTTTTCAATTCTCTCGGCCGTAGTGTTTCCTCGTAATGACACTGTCATCAAATTTGGCGGGGTTGGACAAATGTATGAGAAAGAAGAAGGAAGGGAAAAAAATCCTTCAATCTCAAAATTGGCTAGATCCATGATGAATCTATTGAGTACTTTATTTGATATTTTAGCAACTTAATTGCACTTATAATATCAGTATATAAACTTGAAAAATTTTGTCTCAGGCGGGACTCGAACCCGCGAAACAGCTAGTAAATTATATAAAGCTGCAAAGATGTTTCTTTCGGGTGTAAAGGGTGCAAATTCCTAACATTTGATGAAACAACGCTGGCTTGCAGCGATAAGAATAAGCTTCAAACGTTGACGCCTATGACTTAGTGTCTCGGTGGCTAAATGGTAAAACAACGCGCCCGGTATGCGAGGAGATGCGGGTTCGAGTCCCGCCTGAGACAAAATTTTTCAAGTTTATATACTGAATCTATTGAGGTTTATTTTTCTCAGTTGGTCCTGAATTTAGGGTGTAGATCTACTGAGTTTTTTTTCTCAAAATATCCATTAGCCAGATCCATGATGGACCTAGTGACGTATTTTTTTTCGAAGACGAATCCAATAACACCACAACTATAAAAATCGGTCCAGCCGTTCTCGACTTATAAGTGGTGTAACTAACACGACTGCAATTATAATATAAACTCGAAAAATTATGTCTCAGGCGGGACTCGAACCCGCATCTCCTCGCATACCGGGCGCGTTGTTTTACCATTTAGCCACCGAGACACTAAGTCATAGGCGTCAACGTTTGAAGCTTATTCTTATCGCTGCAAGCCAGCGTTGTTTCATCAAATGTTAGGAATTTGCACCCTTTACACCCGAAAGAAACATCTTTGCAGCTTTATATAATTTACTAGCTGTTTCGCGCGCGTGGGATTATATGATGTTAAACAAAAATAAATAACCACACAATTTTCTACCGTCTTTTACCCCCTCAAATATTAAATTATAAAAAAATTCTTATAAGCTTAGCTTCCTTATAGCTTTTGCGCAGACCAAAAATGGCTCTGTGCAGATGTCATTAAATTGGGGTTGAGCTCGGGGACGTACACGTATGTCAGCGATGCCCACGGGTCCACAAGCTGGCTGGATCATTGCCTGGTTACGGAGGCGGCATGGCGATCGGTTGAGCATGTCGAGATACTCTATGACGTTTATTGGTCAGACCACCTCCCGTTGGTAGTACATGTGAATTTGGGGATGATCGGGCCGACTGTTCGTAATTATGTGGAAAACCAATCATTAAATAAGGTCATATGGGGCGAAAGGGACTGTTCTCAAATCGAATGTTATAGTAAACAATGTGATGAGTCTCTAAAAGAAATTGATTTTCCTGAGGAACTGGGTCAATGTTGTGATAGAATGTGTAATGATGTTAGTCATAGGATAGTGTTAGACAGGCTTTATAACAGAACTGTAACTGCGCTTACGGCGGCAGCCGAGTCGAGCTACTCAGGAAATAAGCCTAATAAGCGCATTTGTAAACTTGCTGGTTGGAACAAATATGTAAAAGAATCGCACACTGTTGCCAGGCAGGCATTTTTGAACTGGGTATTGCACGGCAGGCCGCGTTCTGGAAGTCTGTACCGCGACATGTGTGATTCTAGAAAAACATTCAAAGCTAAACTAAAATCATGTCAATTAAAGCAGGATCAAATAAAAATGGACTTTAGCTTCGCAACACGAATGTAAAAGCTTTCCCAAGTTTTGGAAACAAACTAACAAGCTTAGCCCTCGACCGGCTGCCCCCGTGAGCGTAGGGGGGGTTAGCAAGCCTGAGGAGATTGCCAACTTGTTTGGTGACCACTTTAGAGTAAAACCGGTTCACCTATTCTCCGGTTCTGAAGTTGAGGGTGGGCTTCCAGAGGGCATCGTGTCAGGTACGCCTGTCAGAGTTACCCCCACTGAAGTGAGGGCGATAATCAAGGATATGAATAGGGTAAAATCACCGGGACACGATGGTCTCAGCATAGAACACCTTCAATATGCTGGGTTTCACCTCCCGAGGGTTCTATCGTTAATACGAGTATATACTTTCTGTATAAGACACTCTTACTTACCATCTGAGTTAATGAGGACAACTGTAGTACCCATTGTAAAAAACAAGACAGGAGATTTATCCGATATGTCAAATTACAGACCTATATCGTTGGCCACCATATTGGCCAAGGTGCTTGATGGGGTGCTTGACCTAGAACTAAATGATGCTCAATTTGGGTTTCGACCCGGTCTATCAACAGAAAGTGCTGTGTTTTCGCTTAAGCACACCGTCAAGTACTACAGCCAGAGGCGAACACCTTTATACGCTGCTTTCTTGGACCTTTCCAGGGCATTTGACCTGGTCAACTACAAATTGTTATGGTCAAAACTAACTAAAATAGCGTTTCCGTCTGAACTAGTGGGCACACTTCAGTATTGGTACAGTAACCAAATTAACCTGGTCAAATGGGCTGGGACATTGTCCGAGGAATACGTCCTGGAATGTGGAGTAAGGCAGGAAGGATTATCCTTTCCTGCACTTTTTAGTTTGTATATAGACGAGCTAATCTCTCGACTCAGCAGCACCAGGGTTGGCTGTTCTGTGGCAGGTATGATGGTTAACAGTATAAGCTATGCGGATGACATGGTGCTGCTTTGTCCAACGGCTAATAGATTGTGCAAATTGCTGTTAATGTGCGAAGAATATGCCTCTGAACACGGGCTTGTGTATAATGTTAAGAAAAGTGAAATGATGGTTCTTAGATCGGCTACTAAAAAACCTCTCGATGGACCTCAGGTGACATGGGTATCGCAATTTAAATATCTGGGCAACATTGTGACTGACAATCTTTCAGACGATTGCGATATTGAACGAGAAAAGAAGGCGTTGGCTGTCCGATGTAATATGCTTGCCCGCAGGTTTGCGAGGTGTACGAAGGAGGTCAAAATCACCCTTTTTAATGGGTTCTGTCAAACGTTCTACACCTGCAGCCTGTGGTGTAGCTATTCGCAGAGGGCATATAACGCTCTCCGCGTACAATATAATAACGCCTTTAGGGTGTTGATGGGGCTCCCCAGATTCTGTAGTGCATCAACAATGTTCGCCCAAGCGAATGACTTGACTTGACTGATGACTTTTACGCCATCATTCGGAAGCGCACGGCTTCAATGCTTAACAGAGTCCGGCGGAGCGTCAACAGCATCCTGATGGCCATGAAAGATAGGCCCTCATGTTCCTTGTTCAGGCACTGGGTGTACTTGCATGCTCAAGGGGCTAAAAATCTATTTTTCAAATAAATAAATAAAATCCAATTTAAATTGTAATTTACTAACATAGATAATATGTAAGTTTTTATTTTAATATTACTTACACAATTGTATGGATTGTATGAAATCTGAAATAAATGATTTATTATTTATTATTATGATTATATTATAAACAACATTTCAAAATTTATCTAAATCTAAGATCTAAATATATAAAAATGAAAACTGATTTAATGACTGACTGACTGACTGATTACCAACGCACAGCCCAAACTACTGGGAAACACCACGTAATTCATTTTTTGGCGGTTTTGAAATTTTGATGCCAATCGCCAAAGACGCGTCGTTTTGCCTAATCAGATTCAAGATACAACCAATAAAAACCATTGAAATTACGGAAAAGGAACAGCACGGAAGTCACTGTCCTGTGGAAACAGTACGTAAGTCCAGCCCAGTCTACCCAGTTCCATACATTGAGCGGTCCTGTCAGCTGTGGTTGGGAATTATTCAAAAAGTTTTTTTATCTCTCCTGAGAAGTTCTTAAAAATGACTTACGTGGTGTAAGAACTTCAGTGACGATAGGACGAACATAATTATTTAAAAAGAGGTTGACATTTTATTTATAATCTAGTTTATTGCGCTGCTTCTTTCATTTTACACTTGTCCCGGAGCAGTGCTAAGTTAAAAAATTGGGACACGTAAAAACTCTCTTGGGGCATATTTGCAGAAATAAAACTAATTTCACTAGACCTGAAGACGATTTTCGCGTCAATAATATAGTTACAAATTAGTACAATGTGCGCTTCTCACAACCATATTCATAGAAGTATTGTGGAAACTTATAGGTACAGTTACAGACAGTTACAGTTTTAAAATATCTTAGAGTACAGGACTTATAAGCAAGCAATATACGCGCCCTTAGAGATGGCGCAAATACTTTCATCCTATCTAAAGAATATTAAACGTCAATAGTTACACTTCATTGAGTCAAGCTTTTGGTCAACCCTAGCTAGTGTGAATTGTGCTCACTTACTTGTAATCATCCATCACTTTAAACAAAAAAGGATATAGATTATCAGGCATATAACGACCCCAAATAAAGTCTGCGTGGTTAAAACTCTCGTACGGAAGCACCTGGTAGTGTACCACGTTGGGCAGCGACGCCTTCAGCAGTTCAGCATCTGCCACCGTGGCCATGAAATCTTCCTTTCCCACAAACAGAGCAGTATTCATTCTTACTTTGCCTAAATCAAATATCGGTGGTTCTGAGGACTGATAAACCGCCAAATTAGTTTCGGTGCCGTAGTCATAATTCCTAAATTTTTTACTTCTAGCCACCTGAATGAAATGCTTTAAGATCTTCCAAGAAGTGCCTCCTGGAAAGTGACCAAAGAACGTTTTATCGAATCCCGCTTCGAAGCCTGCTGCATCTTTGCCAAGCACTGAAAATAGTGCTAATTTAATGCACAACTCGTATCCAAATGGTTGAAGGCATATCAATTGTAATAACGGTGTAGTTTTTTCATAGCTTAAAAGCTCTTGAAAGTCAAATATTGTTGCTAGATCGATCAATTCTGGTCCAAATGCAAACATCAAAGCTGCAAGGCCTCTTACATTTTGTATGAAACTAATTGGAGCTAAGGATATGCCAAGTTTAATCTTATCATTGTACTCTGGTCTTTCAGCTCCCAATATATACAGCAGCGTTGTGCCCATGGAATGCCCGATAGCAGTAAGTTGTTTCTGTTTGGTTTTCTGCAAGATGAAGTCTATTGTGGCTGGCATGTCGTATATGGCTAATTCGTAGAAGCTGTAGTCGAAAAATAAATCTGGCTGCAGATCAGGATCTAGAAAAACGTGTTTCCGCGAGTACCTGGTGCCTCGCAGGTTGATGGCCCACACGTCGTACCCCCGGCTGGCCAGCGTGATGGCTAAGGAGCTATTTCCGCGCGTGATCCAGCAGTCGGAGGTGGCTGTGTTGCCGTGAACCAAGAGCACGGGCTGTGAGGCGTTGCCAGGGATGTGGAACAGCGTCAATATGTAACCATCTTCGGTCGTGATGTTCTCTTGTTCACCAGGAAAGCCATATTTGGCTGCAAGTCCGAGAAATTTCAGTCTTCCATCCTCTGATAGTTTGTTTGGCTGCGGTTTTATTAATTGTGTATGAACTGTTTTAAATTGAAGTATACACACAACGAGAAAAATTGAAACTAATTTCATCATAACAAATTTCTTTTGAATGAACGACTAATCAATTTAAATTATTTTTCAGTTCTGACACGCATTTTGACGCAGTATGCAGGCAGGGTTCATTTATAGTGCCGTTGCAACAAATATTTACTCAGTTTTCTTTCGTCTTGGTGCATTTGTAAGGCTAAAGTTAACATTTTAAGGTCCGAGTTCACCAACAGACGTTTAAGTTTAAACAGCGTTTAAAATATTATTTGACATATTTTTTATAGGAATTGTGTCAAATTAATCGTCACTCTTTGTTTACCGGCTGTTTAAGTGTTGGTGAACTCGGGTCAACACTTAAACAAATAAATACAAAATACAAATCCCATACAAAATATGTCAAATAATATTTTAAACGCTGTTTAAACTTAAACGTCTGTTGGTGAACTCGGGCCTAAAAGTCGTTATTAATTATTTAAAACATCTGTTTAAAGTAAACGTAAACCAGACAATATTTATTCGAAACTAGCGGACCCAACAGACGTTGTCCTGTCTTAAATATGAATATTTATTACGAAATGGTTTAATAAAGAAAAATTTTATCATTTATTTATTACTAGCGGACCTGACAGACGTTGTCCTGTCTTAACTATGAATATTGATTTCTGATGAATTGGTGTAATTAATTTAAAAGAGAAAGATACAAATTTATTTATCGACATTGGAAATGCTAACCGCACTGAAAATGTAACCGTTTACAGCACGCATTCTGTCAATGTTATGTCAAACGCCATAAATTAAAAAAGTTTAAATTGTCAAAAGCGATAAGGTTACATTACAAATAATTTAATATGATGATTAAGTTTTCTTTAATTTTCAAATTTTTAGCGCAAATATCTTATTTTTTTCTTTCATAAGAACATTCTACTGACAATAACAAACAAAACAAAAAAAGAAATAGCGAAATCGGTCCAGCCGTTCACGCGTAATGCGGTGACCAAGGGAAATAAAGATTCATTTTTATATATATAGGTTAATATGCTTATGATAATATACAACATTCTTTGTTTTTTTGGCGGGTATATAAATAGTTTTGTTGGTATTCCGACATGGTAACAGGCGTTACACTGGCCATGTGCACAATTCAGTTTTTTTACCACCTATTTGACGATATTTGCCATAAATATTTTGCAGCACGCATACTGTCAATGTTATTCAAACGCCATGCATTAAAAAAGTTTAAATTGTCAAAAGCGATAATCGTATAGATAAGATCATTCCAAATGCTGTTGATGCCAGTCAATTCCCAACGCTGTTAAATTGTAAAATCTTATTTCAACTCTAGTGTTCATTTTAGTATTTACTAGACGAGCCGTTGAACTTCGTATTACCTATCCTAACAACATAAATTTATGAGTGATTTTTTCATGTAGAACATTTTATATGAGAAAATGAAATTGTTGTTTTTACTATCTTCCTCCCTATTTTTCCATATTCTAAACCTTCCCTGGACTACTACAAACATTTCAAAACCGAAATCCGCTAAATCGGCCCAACCGTTCTCGAGTTTTAGCGAGACTAGTATTATATTAGGGGTTAAAGTATGAAATTGCCGTTTTGTATGGACGAAATCGAGAAAAGTCATTTTTCCATACTAACATTTTTTTAGTTTTTTTAAAAACGCCTGAACCGTTTTCGATGCAATTAAAGGTGAAAGTTAGATGGTTATAAAGCTACGCATTCTACTCACAATCTTACAAACCAACAATAAATACATAATAAATATTTAAATGAACACTGAAGTTGACATAAGACTTTACAATTTAATTGATTGGGAATTAACTGGCATTAACAGTTGGGATAATCTTATTTCGAATAAATATAGTCTATAAGTAGCTTAGCGTTAACCGTCCTAGACATAGGTAGATAAAACATATTTTAACTCTCCTAGCGCTTTAAGGCTTTTTAAGAAAGTTAAGACTTTATTAGTGGCAGATAGCCAGATAGACGGACAGACAGCGAAGTTTTAGTAATAGGGTCCCGTTTTTAGCCTTTGGGTACGGAACCCTAAAAGTAACCAACACTGAATTTTGATTGCTCCAGTAACTCTTTTTCCAAAATTATTTGGTTTTATTTACTTACTCTACGTTTACTTTCCGCCACTAGGCAACCTTTCACACTCCAAGCACCTCCAAGCCTTAATCTCTCTAAAAACTTACGAACTGTAAACAAATAAACCGAACGCGTAACCATTTCGCGCCAAATCGCCAACTTGACATGCGTTTTGAATAAAACCAAATCAACCCGTGAGATTGGCGTGCGTGCATTGAATGTTTAAATTCGAACTTCGAACGGCCTCCGTTCGGAAACGGATTTACATAAGAATGCTTTCGCGGGTCAGCGGTGCGGATAATAGTACACTGAATCTGAATCGTTTCGCAATCGGGACGATTCTAAATAAGTCCTGTAATGGGATTTAAATAGATACAGAACTTTCGATTTGGGTATCTTTGCTTATAGCGACTAACACTATTTAAGAAAGTCATTCCGAACGGACTGACGAATTCTATTTGACTGAGCAACAATTTTTTGTTTTACTTGTTGTTTTTATTTTCTGTTTCAATTCTGAAATCATATAATAAATGTAATATTATAGTAGCAATTTTTTGCGACTGCAACTGTTTCGAATAGGGTTCGCATGTAGGGCGTTCTAAGTGGGCTGCGAGCTGGCAAAGTTTGGGAAGTTCTCCCAAACCGTCTCACTCAAATTTAGGTCTATTTTGTAGTACCTTTCATTAGTGTTATGAGGATGGTTATTATAAGCATAAATGCACAGTTCATAGAGATTTAGCTGCAAGAAAAAAAAATCGAAGACACCTCCTACTTTTTTTTTAAATTTTTCAAACGGATCCGGTCGCAATTTTGGAAAAATTCATAAAAAAATCGTAACTCGAAAACACGAAAAATCGCAGAACATACATGATTCAAATACCTCTCAAAACGAGGCACTTAAAAATAATTTTTGGACACCCGTATAAAACTAGCTGACCGGCCCAGGCCGGCATTGCAAGATTTACCAATAAATATAGGTAATGCAAGCAAATGGTCTGACTGTTCATGTTTACAACCCTTTCCATGCGTTTGAACATTTTCCTAGCCACTCCAAACATAACACAAAAAAAAACATTCAATAAGCTATTTAAATTTAATAAGCTAAAACTAACACATATATTTATAGTTTAACTTACTAACCTACACAATATAATGTCTAGATAGTAGATATATATAATCTAACTAACTATCTGACAAGTGGCTAATAATTGTATGTATATAATCTAACTGTCTAACAAGTGGCTAATAATTGTACATACTAACTAACTCACCTTTAAACAAATGTATACATAGGTGTACCTACTATGTCTGTTTATCTGGCCAATGTTGAAACTTTGTCTAAGCTTGTTTTAAAACTAATTTAAGGTTGTTTGCTTATACCCTTACAGGGTTTTGTTACATTTATTTTGTAAACAAAATGCAATAAATAAATAAATAAATAAATAAATATTTGATAATGGGAAAAATAAAGTGCCAATAACTATTATCAGTTTATATGATGAGTTTTAAAATTGTTATTTATTAACGGAAGTTAAAAATAATAAGCGATTAATTTATAAATCCAGAAATAAAAATGCATTTATTTAAACGTTTGTCACTTGACACGAAACGCTCCTGATTGGTCGGGTTTTATGATGACGTCATCTGCTTGTTAACTTCGTTTGCCTACTTGTGTTTTATTATCTTTCCAAAATGTTTTGATAATATTTTCCTTTAATAATATTATCCATTGTTTTTGTGTCATTTATTTCCAATATTTTACAAAGTCTGTCAATTACTTTTACCATGGACAGCGATTTTGTAAAGCAGAAAGCAGTAACATGCCCATTCATTTAAAATCTGTAACAAACAAACTAGTTAGTCGGGATCTTTAAGTGTAATGTTTATTTAAATCATAATGTAGCTGCAAATTTTAGCTAATATTAAGGAAAACAGCGGAAATATTCGAAGTGAGACGCAAGAGGCACTCTGTTAAACAATAATAAAATATATACATTATTAATGCAATGAATTATTAAAAATTATAAATATTATGCTTACTTACATCGAAATGGTCTTCACAGAAGAAAATATTTGTACCATTCGCTATGTATTATGATCCCTCCGAAAAACACTTTCGGCGCACTCAGGCTTTCTTTGGAACACTTACCTACAAATAGTTTTCCGAAGTTTTTATAGGAGTATTAATACATTTGGGAACTGCATACCATTTGAAACTCATTTTATTACATAAGTCACTGTTAAATTATAGATCCAATCGCACTTTCGTTATTTAATTGCAACAAATGTATGTAGATTATGTGCTACAGATCACAACACAGGCAGATGATGTCACCGACCCCATTGCAGCGCCATATTGTCAAAATAACGTTTTAGCGCACTATTTCAATTTGTTATTTTTCAGCAAATATGTACCAGAATTTAAAAAAACTACTTTTACTGGGTTCTTTAACCTCTACTTAATAATATAAAATGGATTTCAAAAACCAGTCAAATAGCCTATTCGGTGCAGTTGGTCAGCCAGAAGTTATTCGCGTGCATACATTTCGTTGATTCATTTTTATCACAATTTTTATTTAACTATGTATATACATAGACGAAGATAATAAAAATATAGGCCTTTTATCCAATAAGCCTTTCAATATTTGTTTCCAGATTATTTCGTTAAACATTCAATCGCTACTTCTATTGCTCAAGTTCTACAGGCAACAGTGCGCGATCCGACAGAGAAGTTATATTGGAAAGCACATAAATCCACCGAATAAGATTTGTTTATAAAGTGAAATAAACATTCTTTCGTTTCCGAACGAAGCGTTCGAAATTCGAATCAAAAGGAGTCGTTCTTTTGCAATGAATTTTCCCGCCTGTCGGTAAAGCTGCGGAGATGGAGGGAAAATAAGGGCAAAATAAATTGTACTACATGTTCACTGAAAAACATTTTAGTGTTATTTGTAAGGTAGACGAACTTGTTTTGTATTTTTGTGAACTGCTTTTTAATTAAATAATTAATAAATTAATATAAATAAATGTGGACAGTATCACATTACAATGTTCTGATCCCAATATTTGTATTGTCATAGTGTATGCTTTGTTGGCTGTCCATAAGTTAATAAAATAAAATAAAATAAATATTGTGGAGACGAATTTATTCAAGGCAGTGGTAAACCTCTAAACGGTGCATTTTCAACCACCATGAAAACAAAGCCCACGTTATGTGACCATTGTGTATAACATCATGGCAGTGTTATGTTATCTATCAATAAAAATATTTTTTGAAAAATTTTAATTGATTTGATTCAGTCTTATAATTTTGTAACACACTGACGTGCACAGACGTATTATTTTGCTGCGGCGAGGTCCCGGATGAATGAATCTAACACAGCTACATCCGTACGATTTACAGCGTGTTTTAAAATAAATAGCTGTACGAATTTTTTCTATTTTTATTTAAAAAAAGACGTGTGGCACTTGGAGACTGCCGTGGTAAAGCTATTGCATAGCATTTTTATCAACTTATGCAATTATAAAACTAAAAAGTATCACCGCTGTGCCGGTCGGAGTGGGGGGTGTTAGGTTATTTTCGTTACGGAATTTCTGGATTCGGTCTCCACGCTCAAGGCCCGCGATAGAAGCTATGGAATAGCTTAATTTTATAATTTTATGTATTTTCTAATTTTGACTTTAGTAATTGAATTTTTCTGTTATTTTGGCAGATATGTTTATCATAGGCAACCATACTGTCAAAATCCTTATTCTCTACTAAATTCTTTTAAATTTCGGAAATTCAAAATTGTTCGATCGTGCCTCGCCCCGAGTGTTAGGTTAGGTTATTTTCGTTACGGAATTTCTGGATTCGGTCTCCACGCTCGAGGCCCGCGATAAAAGCTATGCAATAGCTTAAAAAAATGGTAAAAGAATTAAAATAACACTGCCAAAATGTTATACATAATGGTTACTTAACGTGGACTTTGTTTTACAGGTGGTTGAAAATGCATCGTGTATACCAGGATATAACACGACTTTTTGATCTCTACTAGGCCGTGCGTTAATAAAGTAGTCATTGTAAGTAGTCGTTTCAGTAAGGCGAAGTGCCCGTTGCCTTATTCCTGTAATTAATTGAAACCTAAACTGCGCATAGTGTCGAATCACTAACGTTAAGTAATTACGCTGGTCCGTGGCTAAGGGGAACGATGTAACACTCGCTCGATAAATGACCAGGTTTACGTTTTTTTGTACACTTAAAACTTAACACTTATTGAAGTTTACAGTAACTATTTTTTTATAAACGTATGTAGTATTCTACCTTCCCGACAATCGATGCACCAAATCATGGTCGTGGACAGACTTGTCGACGGGATCTACTTTGGGATCTATTCTTAACATTACTGCCATTTTAGTTATCCTTTTAAAAAGTCTAATACTTTTGGAAAGAAAAAAGGCAGAAGGAAAGAAAATACATTTATTAAAAATTTAGACATCACACACAAATTGGCACACAAAAAAACAAGATTCAAACAAATAAACAATGAACCTCCTCCTTTTTTGAAGTCTGTAAAAAAAACTAACGCAAAAAGAATCTCGAAGACAACCAACAACATAGAATATCGAGCAATGCCACTACGTGTCTATGACGTCCACTTTAAAGGCCATGGCGCTTGTTTTATAGAGTTTCCTGCTGAGTAAGGTACACGGACGTCTAAGTTATAAAAAAAAACAAGATTTGATAAAGTGGTAAAAACAATTTTGGAGTAATTAAAAATTAGAATTAATTGATTTACCACAGAACTTGTATTATAATGAATGAAAACATTATTATACAATTCATTGGTTAGCTTACACATAACTGATTTATTGTCATCATCACAGAACATCATCACCCTTACTTTAGCTGCTTACATCTCCGTCAGTTCATAATGACTAGTATGGCCATTGCCATAGGTTTGGATGGATGTTTGTACACAACCACGCCACGACGCCACGTCTTGGCTTATCGAATGAATACAATAATAACTAGATCATATGCTAAAAAATCACATATTATACGTTTTATCCCGAAAAATTTACAGTTCCCGTGTAAAAGTTTCCAATTCCTTATTCCGCGCGCGTGAAGATCCGGCAAACGCTTGTTTAATACCATTATATTAATGGACATGACTGCATGTCTTATTCTTATCAGTCACATGTGTATCAATGAAATACTAAATCAATTTATTAATTAGATACTAAGAGTACACAGCTGTGTAAACAATTGTTAGTTACATTGGTGGAATTATAATTGTCTTTACGGAATCGAACTTTGAATAAGTTTGTGTGTTGATTGTCTACGTATTAGGTACGTAGGTACTCAAACTTATATAATGTTAAAATATAATAAAAATATCTTTCGATTTTTTAGAATAATATTTTTGTGTAATGTATTTAAATTAGTCTCTGTACATACTAACTATTTATTCAATTCAATTCAATATTTTTATTGTGTTCTATAATGTTGCAAGGATGTTATAAAATATGATATAAACAGTTCATTATAGACCCTGTTCGGGCACAACAATACAAATAGTAGTAGACAGAGAGGATTTAGTAATCTGTGTCTCTGTTATATGTAATGACTTGAAATTCAGAATAAAATATACATCAAAATTTCGACTTTCTTTGCTTGACTTGAACCTTGAATATCAATCAAAATATAACACAAACTCATTATGAAAATTTTGCAAAAATGCAATAGAGTCGAGCGACTCCATGCTAGCCCCCGCGATCCACAGAATGCAGTTTTCGCCTAATTGCCGAACTCACTCCGCCTGATGACATTAGCATTTAACGCTTTGTTTTAGAATACGCGCTTGATTACATTAAAATCGCTGAGTGGGATTTCGGCTGATAAATGGACGGAGGATTGTTTGGCTAGATAAAAAGAGAGGTAAGTTGGCTCGGTTTTTCCATGCTTTTTCCTACAATTTTCTTTTTTGTTAAAAGGCGTTGTTGTCACCACGAAAATGTTTATTAGTTAATAGTGGTTACCTAGTTTTTATAAACATGGTGGAGCACTTTTTTCTTATAAGTTCTTGTATCTAGGCGGAGAAGAAAACCTGAGAAAACTCATGCGATGCGAGTCCTGAACACATAATACGTGAATGCCATGAAATGATAGGTTTGCGAACAATTAAAAACCAAGTGGCCGTTTTAAGAAATTGCTATCTTCGCCTTCCAAGTTCCGAATGGTTGATTTTGAGTAGGTATAACATTTGCCTTATGATAAGACTATTTGTTCAACTATGAACATATTATTATACAGGGTGTAAAAAAACTAAACGCAGATTCTGAAGCTACGCAATTTGTAAAGCAAACCAAGTCATGTTACAAAATATTATAGCTGGGAAATGATTTTTATTTTTGGGACTTAAAAAATATTAAAATACATAGCGCGCAATGTATAGCAGCCGGAGCGTGGACCGCTGCGCTGAAGTTCAAAAAAATTCGTCCGCGCTGAGCCGTACTTACATTGCGTATTGTAATTAAAAAAGCCTTATTATGAACGAAATAATTAAAAAAAACACTATGTTTGTAAGAAGAAAAGTTTTTAAATAACCTTTGGCAACAGTTTTTGTAATAATATGGTAAACAAAATTGTGACTTTGACCCTCAATATCTTCAGAGCCAGCTGTTTCCCAGGTATGGTTCTGAAGAAAAAAATGATCCTAGTGACGGGAACAATACGTGGTTTTCGGATCTGCGTTTGATTTTTTTACACCCGTTATTATAAAATTACGAATATTATATTTGCTAAAGTTTGGATGGATGATGGTTTAGAATATAATTATCTATTCTCTTATTATTACCTAAGTAGCCATAAATAAAAATTCAAAAAAAAAATATCGACAAAAAACGTAGCTACTTAAAAAATCCCATCATTTTAAGTCTCATTTTAAGCTCGGTGCACAATAATTGTCGGTGAATTTTTGTTTCAGTTAAAATCAGTTTTATTTCTGCAAATAGGCCCCAGGAGGCGCTTTTACACTGTCTGGGCTAGTGCCGAGAAGAAGCAGCGCAAGAAACCCGGTCACTATTGTCAGCAAACAACACAAAATTAGTTGCTTATTTCACGCTTGTCGTGGATCAATTTAATCTTTAATAATACAAATGTGAATGTAAGTTAGTTTGTTACGCTTTCACGCGAAAACTACCTACATAAGTAACCGATAATCATAAAACTTTGAACACATTTCCTTAGAGGTATTAGAAGTAACAAAGGCTATTTGGAAGCCCATTGTTGGGGAAAAGTTTAATATATCTATACTAATATTATAAAGCTGAAGAGTTTGTTTGTTTGTTTGTTTGAACGCCAATCTCAGGAAGTACTGATTAGAATTGAAAAAATCTTATTGTGTTAGATAGTCCATTTATCTAGAAAGGCTTTAGACTATATAACATCACGCTGCGACCAATAGGAGCGAAGATTCAGTGAAAAATGTTGCAAAAATAATCGCGATCATAAAAACAGAAATTGACGCGGATGAAGTCGCGGGCAACAGCTAGTAGGCGATATAAAGTGTAGTTCACGCGGGCGAATAGCTATTAATTTTATGAATTAAAATTCAACCCTTTCCAACTTTCGTTTACCGGTTCAAAAGTTACTAACTAACTAAAATACTTATATCATACAACTAAAATACTTATATCTCTTCTGCTTATATCATACAACTAAAATACTCTCCGAACAACTAAAATACTTATATCATACAAGATCTTACGTTAATCCGAGGCAAAAAGAAACTCACGTAAGTACTATTCCAGAAAATGTGTCTCGGAAACAAGTGAAAAACAAGGCGGTAGCTTAGGGCGACGAGGATCCCCGGGTTGGGCATCGAAAGAGTTTTGAATATTCGAGCATTACTCGTTTGTGATCACCAACCAATATTTGGCGAGCGTGCTGAATATGCCTGTACCATCATTGCTTTGGTAACTTGAATTCAATGATGGACGCCTTTGCCCTATAGTAGGGTGATTAAAGGCTGTTACCTACTTTACTTTTTCATGCAAAATAACCCTCCCCGATTTATGACATGCTTCTTTTCTAAATCCGCAGATGCGCTAAAGTTTAATTAACTGCTCGACCGGCGACAGTCTGCAATTAGCACAACTTTAGACATTTGCATGTTATGGGGAAAGTTGGCGGAGTCATGGCGCCCGTCCTCCTCGCTGCAAGATTTAAAGGAATCGATACTAAGTACTCGAAGAGAAAAATCTGGAAAGATGACCCTTCCACAATGTAGGTTAAATGTTCGTGAAGAGAGAGGAGGGGTCCTAAGTAGCGATTGCGTTATAATATATTAAAGGAACACCTTTTGCTTGATGTCATTTATTTTCAACAACTAAATGTTATTTACTATACATTGGTTACAATCAATTAACCACTTGCAAAGATGGCCACCGTCGTGTGGTGCTCTGCCGCAGAGCCACCACCTTAGAAACCGATCAATAATATCTTAAAAGGATGTAAGTCAAACGAACATAACGTACGTATGCTGAACGTGCCTTAGGCAAAAATAAAACAGTCTTTGAGTGGCTCTGCTGCGGAGCATACTCTCTATCAGAGCCACAAAAAATGATTTACTCAGGAAAGATAAACGCTACTGTTTTTGGATTAAAACTGTTGTACGGGTAGTGTTTATTGCGTACCTGAATGTTTAAAATATCACCTCACATACCCACCGTCCAGTCTCTTTACCATTGACTTTACCAATAGACAAATATAATGCAATTATTATATCACGAGTACAACAGCGATCCCGAGTTATTCTTACGACATCGACATCAGTCGACATGACCAGTCTCTATCAATCCAGTGCTGGACTCAATCCTCTTAATAGAGAGGATTTTGCATTAATCACCTCACTTGGCAGGTGAGTTGGCGATCGCTGTTTATCAAATGAAGAAAACTGCCTTTTGGTAGGGCTCCTTTAGTAACTTCTTACGACACGCATAGTAAAGGTGGTTTCAGACTATGCTATAATACCTAGTCAGGTCATAAGTCCTGTCACATGTGTAATATGAAATCATTTAGACATGTTTATTGTTTATGTAACCATTTATATAGCAAAATGAACTTAATAAAACATACGAGTAGATTCATATGGTAATAAAGTTTAATCAAAATTACCCCCGCGATTTTGAATACAGGCCTTCAATCTGCACGGCCAGTCGTCTATCGCAACACGAACGAGGCGTTGAGCAGGCCTTTTCCTCCAAGTGTTGCCATATCTTGTAATCTAACGGACTCAAATCTGGACTGGAGGAGGGCCAGTCTTCGTGCCGGATGAAGTCCATTTCACGCGCCGCCAGCCAGTCTTGTGTGCTTTTCGCTCTATGAGCTGGCGCAGAATCTTGTTGGAATACCCAGTGCCTGTTATTAAACATGGTATGAGAAACAGGTTCCACAAGGTTCTTGAGGACTGTATTTTGGTACACAACTGCATTCGTTTTTACGCCTTTCTCACAAAAATGTACCTCAGTTAAGCCCCAATAAGAGACTTCCAACCAAACCATGAGCGAGGATGGAAAATGACCTCGTTGGACACGCGGAATACGGTTGCTCGCTTCTTCACTGCTGTGTGCGTACACCTTATCATTTTGTTTGTTGTAGCTCTCTTCCACGGTGAAAATTTTTTCATAGGAAAAAAGGATTTCCCGATGCTTTTTTCCCGCGTACCGCTTCAACAAAGCGCGGCATCTCTTCAGTCTCAGGTCCATTAAACGAGCGTCCAAACGATGTCCTGTTTTTCTTCGATATGCCCTAAGCCCTAAGTCTTCATTTAACACCCTTTTCACCGTGGTCCTGCTTAACCCCATCTGAAGGGCCAACAGTTTCTGCTTATGTATGGGATTTCTTTGAATTCGCGCCTTTATAGCTTTTATCACTGCTGGAGTCCTAACAGAGCGAGGGCGACCACTTCTTGACCTGTCATCATTGAGTCTTCATTGTATCGTTTTATGGTACGATAAACGAATCTTTTGGTTATATTCAAATTTTTCAGTAAGTCGAAAATCTGAATTGGCGCGTAACCGCAACGATGCAACGCAATAACCGCGACACGGTCTTCTTTAAGGGTCCACTCCATATTTAAAAATGAGGAAAATTCTAAAAAGTACACATTTTTATTTTCATGAAAATTCGAAATTATAATTCAATAAACTTTTTTGTGGCCAGCATTCTAAATTCAAAAGTTTTTATTGTGTGTTAGAACTTATGACCTGACTATGTATAGCTTATTAATATCATATAGTTCATAGCACAACAATATCGCGCACCATACTTAATTATGGACACGTTCACAATTAACTGTACCATATCGCACACCGGCAACAAGAGAGTCATAACACAAAAAAATACGAAGTTGAGATAAGTATCCCATGAGGAAGGCAATCACAAACTTTATCTGCTAAAAAAACGTCATAATTGTAGTTTGATTCCTCGCCGAGAGATGGCATTTAATACCCTTTTTCACCGAGCCACTTTCCTACCGGTTGCAGCGTAAAAAGTGTCACATCAAAGTTGATACAGAATTGTCGTGCAACTAGTGTGTGTAGTAGTGTCATAACCTTTGTAACGACCGTATTACGGTAAGTAATGTTCATATATTTGCTTTGATTTCAGCAAAAAGACAGCCACAGCATGTGATATGACCATATTTTTGAGTTATTTTCACTAAGTATTTTAAAATTAGAGAATATAACTGTCACATCATGTGAAACGACACTTTTCTTGCTTTGGCGTTGGTTGATACCAAGTTATTATATGAATAGAAGTGTTTTAACATGTGATATAACTGTACTACCGAATAAGACAAGTATTTGATTGGGTATTAATTAATAATATGTCTTTATTTCTGCTTAATAAAGTGTTTATAATGATCTTAGTTCACATTACAACTGTCACAATTATTATGCTTAATTTTTAATTTGTTAGGACAAAATGAAACAGAATTCGAGAAACAAGTTCATGGTTGATTTCCTTTTACGCAGTGACCCTCCAGAAATATCCGTTTATATAGTTGAATCTGAAACTTATAAAAAAAATATCAACAATACCAACACACTTTCTTATATTGACGATGGTAAGTGACAGAATTTTTTGATAAAATACATGCAACATTTTAGATAGTTAAGTATATTGATGTTCTCTTCACATCAATTTTCAGCACCTTCATCTAAAAGTTTTAAGCAATATAGTTTACACAAAGATAAATATTTAATCAATGAGGATGGAGTGTGTAAGTATAAATTATTTATTTTACTTTTGTAATCTTTACTATGTGTTTTGTAAATAATGTGTAAAGGTGCTTCAATTTCAGGCACCATACATTGCCAGTAGAAGCTACAACTCCTTCAAATGAAGATGATTTTGTTGAGGATTACATGGATCATAGCGTCAAAGATCCCGATTTTGTTATTGGTTGTGGTATGCCCATAAGAAGCCCTCTTTTTAATAGTCAGGAAGAAGCAATAACTGGTTACTTATGTTCTGAATCTAGAAGTATAATAAAGCAGGAAGTGTATCATAATAATCCTGTTTTGAATTACGATACGGCTTCACCTAATTTCAATTCTAAAAACATTGTTAGTTCTAATCTTATTCAAAATTTCTCCAAGCCCATATTCTAGCTCCATACATACTCAAGCTTTAGTTTATCTTCTGGTTCAAGCTCCAGCACTTCGCGTTCGAACTCCGCAATATTACCATCAAGCTCTTCGGCCAATGCCTCATCCCCACTGATCGCATTTTCTCTTCAAGGCGAAAGGGAACTAGAACCCAATCATCTGCCTTATTCTGAATTTATTTATTACTTGAAACTGGGCGACATTACATTACAACGAAATTTTATTCATAAATCTATTAAACCTATCATACCTACCTACATTCAATTTACTGCTAAAGAAAAACCTAGACGAGTCAATCACGCTTTTTATTTAACATTTAATCAAGAAACAATTCGCGTCTGTAAACTCTTTTTTATATTCCTTACATAAATATTCAAAAATTAAAAGTATATCTCATTAGTTTTTGATAACCGTGCACATTCAAAACGGAGGTGAGGCTGTCCATGCTACAATTGAAAAACAAATATAGAGAAGGTTTAAATCTAGGTCTATTTACGTGCCAAGCCAGTACGCTAAAGTGATCAGGTCAGCGAAGAAAAAGGAAGACTGTACCTATTTGACTGAAATTAGTTCCTGCGATTTTATGTCGTTAAAAACTTTAGCACAGGATATGGGAATCCAATAAAATCCTTTAAAATATTGCACGTGAGAAAAAGCTAAGTTGTAAAATATTGTATACTTATCTGAACTTATCTACTTATCTAGTGTCTAAAAATGTGCTATATTGTTTTTATATGAATAGTTTTAATACTATATTTGTTTCTAATTTAACTGGTAATATCTAGATACTTACAAATATGTTTAATATTACTTGATTGAATTGAACAATACAGACTATTACCTACTAAAAGTGTTTTATTTCATGAAATCTTCGAAAATTTTGTCGAAAAAAGTGACACATTAGAGGAATTTAAAAGTAAAAAAAATATATAAAATGGAAAAAATATATTTAGATTTTAATTTCTATAAAAATATAATAGAGCATTTAATAGTCTTCTTAAATATATGTTAAATTCTTCGATAGGCTCTCTCGGAAAAAAAATAATGGAATTCTAAGTTATAAAAAAAAGAAAACAGTGATTTCCCAAAAACTGCATTTATTGTGTTGTGACACTCTCATTGCCGGTGTGCGATATATTAGGTAAGTTAGTACATTAGGTCCTTATTTGCCATACTATATAGGACAAAGTATAGCTTAGTCTGAAAAGAGCTTGAGGCGTGGAGCTATTTTATCTGTGCAGGCACAAAAAGAACTAAAAAGTTCAGTTTATAAACTTGAAAAATTTTGTTCAGGCGGGTCTCGAACCCGCATACCCATGCATACTTTGTCCAATTTAGCTACCGTGACTTTATATCACAGCAGTATATAAACTTGAAAAATTTTGTCTCAGGCGGAACTCGAACTCGCATCTCCTCGCAGGAGATGCGGGTTCGAGTCCCGCCTGGGACAAAAAATTTTTCAAGTTTATATACTGATATTATAAGTGCAATTAAGTTGCTAAAATATCAAATAAAGTATTTATATCACAGCGCCAATTTTCCAAGCATGTTTTATCTACAGCGACTGTTGCACTCCTAACACCCGAAAAAACATCTTACACTTTACAGATATTTGACAATCATTTAAGTTGAAACTTTTTAAATACTTTATATGTTATTTTAGCAACTTAATTGCAATTATAATATCATTATCTAATATATAAAATTCTCGTGTCACGGTGTTCGAACTTGAACTCCTCCGAAACGGCTTGACCGATTTTGATGAAATTTTTTGTGCTTATCCGATATCTATGAGAATCGGCCAACATCTATTTTTCATCCCCCTAAATGTTAGGGGTAGTCCACCCCTAAATTTTTATTTTTATTTTTTAGACAAAATTTTTAATTTCTATTTTTTTATGATACAACATACAAAAATACATACAATCCTAAATTTTTACCCTTTTATCACCAACCCCTATTTATTAATAGCTATTTTAGTAATTTAATCATTTTTCATCCCGCTCGATAACTTTTTTGTAAGGGTAGGGTAGGGGTAGGGAAGGGTTTAGGGCAGGGGTGGGGGTAGGGTAGGGGTAGGGTATGTGTAGGGTAGGGTAGGGGTAGGTTAGGGGTAGGGTAGGGGTAGGGTAGGGGTAGGGTTGGGGTAGGTAGGGGTAGGGTAGTAAAATATTAAAATTTTATAAAATATATACAACCCTAAATTTTTACCCTTTTACCACCAACCCCTATTTTTTGTTAGCCATTTTAGTAATTTAATCATTTTTTATGGCAAAACAACGTTTGCCGGGTCAGCTAGTAGTAAATAAAAATGTATAGTGCACTCCCATTGCTTCTTCAATTTAATAAGATTGAGCTTAGTGAATTTAAGTTTTTAAATAACCAAGGAGTTCCGTTTAAATCTTGGAAGTGATAATAAATATTTTAGGAATCGCAAAGATAGTATCTTCGCTCTAAAGAGGAAATTGAATCGATATCACAGTCTGCAATCTGTTAAACAAAATTGCTACACAGATTTGTTTTGAAAAAGGTAAATACAGGGATGTTAAGCAAATGCTACACAAGCCTTCTTCTTCTGATTGTGTCAATGGCAATTTAATTATATCCACCCAATTATTTATTTAAACTTTGTTGTACAAGTATAATATAAAGTACAAAAGGTGGACTGGTGGATGCCATGAGGCATTCTCTGCCAGTCGACCAGTGGGCTAAACAGAAATGTTTTGTGGGCGTTGCGATAAAATAACAAAAAAAAAAAAAAAAAATTATTTAAAAACTGATTTTAAGCACAGGACTAATTCTTTGAAATAAGATACGTCTAAAAACTACACCTACCTAATACCTACCAAGTATAAGATATAAACTAATAAAATATTCTTCTTCTAATCGTGAAAATCACATCATTCTATCCACCTAATAATCTGCAACGACTAGGTACCTCTTGGTGGCTTATAAGGGCCTCTTGCGTTCAGCTGTCGGGGTTACCTCTAGGACATTCTAGAAAGTGAGATATGGTATGAGGGGTGACGCCGCACTCACATACGTTGCTGCACTCATAAACCTCAATGGACAAATTGTCATCGCCACAGAACATGGAACAAGGTTAGAAAGGCGATGTAGGCGGGCCAAGCGCGCCACAGAGGTTATGAGAAAACACTTAGGGCCATGCCACACTGGCGGATTACAAGCGTTTTCAAAGCGGAGCAGCCACGCAGCGAACACGCCGTGTGTGCGCGGCGAAAACGTCGCGGCTGCGCAGCGAATACGTTGCGGACGCGAAACGATTTCGCCGTGGAGAGTAGCGTGGCCGCCATTTTGTACACTCGCATACCGAAATCTTATCTTTATGTTTTATGTCACTTTAAATCAGATGTAACAACTCATAAAATGTAGGTCTTGACATGCGCAGGTAAGAAAAAAATTGTCTTGGATTATTTTTTATTCTTTTGCAAAACAACACAGTAGCCGCTTTCATTCAGTCGATTGGTTGTTATTGGATCGCCAAATTTCTGCCCGGTTTAACTGAATAAAGCCTTCCATATAATTTCAGTGATAGATTCGTCCGTTAAAAAATATAAAAAACGCTGCCGCGCTGCTATCCTATTCTGGTTGAGGTTGCTGAACGAGAAGGGGTGGCGCCGACAACTAGGCGGCACATGATACGAAATATTTGCTCTACGAACCATAAATGTTCGAAATAAGTATTACAGTCTTTGATAACATACTTCTATCCACAGCTTCCATCGAATCGCACTAGAGAAGAAAGAGAGAAAGAAAATACATTTATATTTTAATTTGGACATCACATGCAGATATTAGCACATAAAAAAAACAAGATTCAAACAGACAAACACAGAACCTCCTCCTTTTTTTTGAAGTCGCTAAAAATAATAATTAAACTAACACAAAAAAAACAAACAAACAACAAGAATATCGAGCAGTGCCACTACGTGTCCGTGACGTCCACTTTAAAGGACCTCACTCAGCATGTGCCATGGCCCGAGTAGGCCATGCGGCGCTGGTTTTCATTACATATTCTTTGAGGTACACGGACGTCTACCTAGTAACCTCCGTTGTAATTTATAAAAATAAATAAATACTAACATAATATAATACTTATAATATAGTACCTACATAAATAACTAAGTACCTAGTTAAGGTATAATACATAAATACGTCTGTAGCTGTGGATACAAACAAATTTACCTAGTGTTTTAATATATATGTATAATTATATTAAACGTAGTCATGAGTGTAAGCAGATATTTAAGCATCGCACCTTAGAATAATAACACCTAGAAACCGAATGTAAGCACGAAAAACGCGCAACTAAAACTAAGCCATATTTGGCTTACTTCGTTCCGCGAGCTGTCAGTGCTCAACGTCACGCTAAGTCAAACACAGCTCGAGAAAAATAATTTAAAATGACTGTTTGCACTATGAAGAAGTGTTCTAGCATATCAGAGAAACAAAAAGAAAGTAATAAAGTTTCATTTCACAGGTAAGTACTTACATTTTATACATTTTCTGTACGTAAATCGAATTAAAAACAAATAATTTGAAACACAAAACCTATATACATCAGTGTTGCTAGTTTTGGGAAAATAAATTGCACACAGTTTGTTTAGTTAGTTTTTAAATTGAGAAAAATATTGAATTTGCCATAACAGCTTTTGAATATAGACTAAATGTTGGTGTTATTAATTCTATGAAAATAATTTCTTAATGTGAATTTATACAATCATACAGGCATTTAAATTTAAACACATTGAACGGTGGCATTCGTCATTAGATTAATAAATATGTAATTTATTTATAAATGTAATCATATTTTCTTATGTATTTAAAGATCATACACATATCATCATAACACATGGCAAATCGTCGTATAACAAAACAACACGTTTACCCATTTTTGTGGGTAAACGCCCGATGATGGTAACACTGAAGCTATATTAGTGTGCGTTAGAAGAGCGTAGATTTATTCAACTTACGCACACAAGGATAATTAAATGGTACGCGTTTACGCTTACGTTTTGGTTCAGCGGCTTCTAGGTGTTATTATTCTAAGCATCGCACTAATAATAAATACGAAAGAATGTTTGTTACTCAATGACATTAGAACTGCCCGGATTAAAGGCACGCAGATCACTGACACTTGACACTTATCTGAAATAACGCGGACAGCAGACTTACTCCTACCTTCCTTCATAATAATAAGTGAGGTTATCTATCTCTCTCTTCGGACAGAATACTTTTCATTTGAAACAGCCCAAAATTATAAGTAGCAGTTCTTTTTCCAAGTCACCGCCATAAAACTATGAAAAGTAGTAGCAATAACTCACCCGCTATCCTTCGATGCCACCTGCACTCAGTACATCGCCAGTCCATCACCGGAGATTACCTAAATCCTGTGGCCAAATTGGGGCTTTGCCCTGTCTCTTCGCAAGGAGCTAACGCCTGACAAATTGTTATTCCAAATCGCACTTGCTTGCTCTTTGTGATTGAAAGCAAGGCGCTAAGTGTTATTTTTGAATGACTTTGTAAGTAACTTTATTGTTTTTAAATAAATTGCTTTTGTACCATTTTTAAATTTATTTTGGGCCGCCATCTCCATACATTTACTGAAAGGCGGGAAAATTCATTGCAATCAGCAAGGCAATTATATTTAATAATTTACTAATTTTTTTTCCTACACAATCTTTGACATCGAAATGCGCTTAATAATACAATTTAAAGAAAATATATTTATCTTTCGAATCATTTAGTACAGTTTTTTGGATTGCTGTGAGTGTCCACGCCTACCTCCAAACATGGCAGAAGCTGAAAACCAGTGTTCTGCTCTTCGAGCAGTGCAAACACTGAGCATAATGCCTTTGCATCGCTGCGGCACACATAACTTAGAATAAGTAATTGTGTTATTATTTTTAATTTACTACTTGTGTGCTTTAATTTTCCCGATGTACAATGTGCCTTATTGTCATGCAAATAAAGATTTTATCTATCTATCTATCTATCTATCTATTAAGCAACGAATGCTTTTGGTTCGCGATTCGAACGCTTCATCCGGAAATGTGGATGTCATTTTTAACTGATCGAAAAATAAAAAAGGTTTTCAACTCAATGCGCGGATTTTTTTAATAAGTAGGTACCTAATTTATTACGAGGTTGACCTATTTCGACGATTTTTAGTTTTGTTTTATTAGGAATGCCTAGCTGAAGTAAAGAGTTGTTCCTTTTCAATTTAAGTTGTAGTTGAAAAGTAACTTGAAAGATTTGGCAATAAACATTGCTCCCCGTCAGACTCCTACACAACATCACATACATATTGCCCTGACCCCAAAGTAAGTTAATATTTAAAGCACTTGTGTTGTTTAAATCAGGAACAACTGTGGTCCCACAAACATCCAGACCCGAGATAATAATAATATTCCGTCCAGGAATCGAACTTCTAAGCAAGCCATTACCTTGAAAACCGGTGCGTACCTATACCCATCCGCCACAGCGGTCGTCACCAATAATAAGAGATGGGTGGTGGTCACTATGCTTACCTTTTTACATTAAGCAATAATCAAGTTGAAAGCACGTAATATAATATAAAAAATAATTAAGTATTAGTCCTATAGAGAAAGTGGCGATGTTTGTCAATATACCTTAGCAATTTTATTGTTTTTAATAAAATTAGAATCAATCAATATAATAACAATATTAATAGGTATACCCATATTAACAATATTAATAACGGCAATAGGTAGGTAGACGCATGGAATATTCACAGATTATTTATTAGTATATTCACTTAAAAATTAGGTACATAATTAAATTTATTTATGGTATAGAACTCTTCACTTGCAAGTCCGACTCACACTTTGCCGCTTTTTTAATGTCGGTCTGCTATATTAATAAAATTAACGCCTGCTTATTTTTATTAGCAAAATTATTATCCCATAACATAGCTATTTTTTAGGAGAGAACAAAAATCCAAAATATCGCTTTGAATCGCTAAAATTAAGTTTAATATCATAAATAATAGGATCGGTTTCGGCATTGAATAATTATTAAAGAGTACCTACCGATCGTTATTTCAGTTATAGTATTGTATGTATCTAAAAAACCGAATTTAAGTAGGTAGCCATTTACTAAACTTGACTCGTTCGTCTATTGATTTAAACACTCGGTTATTCTGCTTGTAAAGGAACGTTTAAGAGAGAAACGTTCTAAAACCTGCGACACTCCTTTGTTCACGTAAAATTTAGGAAGCTTATTTATCAAGTTTTGATTAGGCAATAAAATCTTTGTAAGGCTAAGGGAATGCGGTAATAATTAAACTCACTATTTTCAACATGATTATTTATCTAAGATGGTGAGTGGTGACAGTGCCTCCGTTCGAAAACTATGCCCATCCGGTTTTGGAACGAACCGCATAAAATCTTTAAATGTCAAACGTGGTACTTGCGTGTGCTCTGATGAAAATTATTTTTTAATATTAAAATATATAAATTAAAGATTTTGTTGACAAAGAAAGTATTTTGTGACTACAAGTAATGGCTGGGAAGCTGAACAAATTCGAAACACCCAGCTCTGCTAGCTCTGATAGGTAATACGTGTGTGTGTGTGTAACCTAACGAAATGTTTGTATGCCCAGCTGGCTAGTGTCAATATAAATTACGATGCATAAGTTACAATTTTCAGTGTTAGCTTAGTCATCAGTGGGTTGATGGGTTGTTATCGCGCGCGGTGCTTTAGTGCTGAAGGAGCCTGCGGTGTATAACACTACCTGTAAAATAACCTATATGCACGCATTGTGATTTATTTTTAGACATTAATTTAGTCCATTGGCAAGTCGCTAGATGCTGAATGGTCGCGGCGTGAGTAGAGCACGTGTTTTGATGCGATCGGGTCTCGGGACACGTTGACTCGTATAACAGGTCGGCTTTGCAACCATGGAGCCAGGATCCCTGGTCATCGTGAACCCGTAAGATATTAAAAAAGTTGTTTTAGAACGTCTCGTGTCTAGCCGGTGCTTTGTTTATGCTTGATTGTTTTTTTGTTGCCTAAATTCAGCCAGTAACACTCATTGTTTAGTTTTAATCTTTACTTTATGCACTAAAATAGATGTTATTAAAATGTTTACATGGTGAGTGCGACCTTCACAGATAAAGGTATTAAGTAAATTAATAGTAGTAGTATTTGATGCAGACTATGATAATGATTTAAATACATAAATAGCCAGATAATGGCTACATTTTTTTGTATAAGCTTAAAATTACCTTATCATCAATTAGGAAATGAATGACATTATGTAAAAGGAAATCTAAGTATGCATTTACTTTTTACTACTAGTTGGTATTGTTAAGAGCAAACTCGCCAATGCTGGGGGTTTTAATCTGAAATTTCTGTAAAACATACTGAGCAATGGATTAAATAATAACTTGATTTATAGATTATTAGGTACAACACTCAAAAAAATATGTTTACTCTGGCTATACTATAATATTTAATTTGTCACTATAGATTCGCTGTTTACTAACACAACAAGTATAAACTAATTAGATATAATAAAGCATAACCATAACAGATGACATCTATATAGTAAATAAACTCAATTGTGATTCATTCTGCTTCTTATTATAATACGAAATTTGAAAGTTGTTTATGTTTGATTAAAATTTTTAAAGATATACAGACAGACAAATTTTAAAGTAATATAATTGAGACACACAACTTCTTGCTACAATTTAAGGTTAAAAGATGTTAAGCGAATTCTGTCGGGAAACTTAGTTATCCCTGTGTTTCCTAGGTACCACTTAGCAATTTTATCAGTAGTTTTTAACTTGCCAAAATTAAACGACCATATAAAGAGCATTAATTCCCAAATTTAATGTTCAAGATGTCAGATCATTAAACTAAAGGTTATATTCTGTTGCAATAAACTTATTTACAGTGCCTTTGTCTGAACTTCAAGGTCTATGATAAGTCTGAATTGTTGGAATTTTGGCAGACCTGTTTCTGTTAGAACAGTTTTGAAATAAAACCTAATTGCAATGTATATGACTTGCATATTACTCTTTTTATTATAGAATCCAAGTTCATCAAGAACAACGAAGTTTAAGAAAAATATTTACGATGCGTTAATCGATAGCAGGTGATATTTTAAAAGAAGGCTGAAATGTTCAGACCTGGAATTATATTTTGATTGCCGGTACTGACTTGCGACCTGGCAAATGGGAAACGCAGATGTAGGTAATCTATATCGGGCCATGCAGAGAGCGATGCTTAGTATTTCATTGTGGGTTAGAATAAGCAATATGAACGTTTGGAGAAGTAAGATTACTGACATCGCTCGAAGAATTGAATAACTGAAGTGGCAGTGGGCGGGACAAATACTAAGAAGAATAAATAAATGAATAAATATTTAAGACATGCCCCACTGGACCACACAGAGCCATCTAGTCCCAAATTAAGCTACTATTAAGTACCCTCTCGTATGGGGTACTAGACAACCGATAAACTTACATAAATACTTATTTTTTTAATAAATACATACTTATACCTAATACATAGAAAAGGCCAGTACAAACAGACATGTTCATGCACACAAATAATTGTACTGTGCGGGGATCGAACTTGCGACCCATGGCTCAGAAGCAGCGTTTACTACCGCTGATCCAAATGGTCGTCAAAAACAAAATGTATTATGAATCATTATTATTGCGAATGTGAATTGTGAAATGTTTATGAAGTAGTTAGTTTTCCTATTAATAACGTTTTAAAACTTTTTGTTACTGATGATTATGATGATAAAATAATGTGCTAATGCAAGAAGAAGAAGAATATTTAGCCCTTAGGGTGGAAGGGTTCTTAAATAACGAACTAGAATTTAAAAGTTGACCGGCAAACTGGTGAAGGTCACGTAAAGCCGGTAGGAGGCCCACCCCCAACTGTGGTCGTCGTTTGGCTCATATGGTGATGATGAATGTATACTGTGATAAATTGCTTACCAAAAAATAGTAGGTGTGGTTTCTTCAATATACTTATTTTGTTTAAATAAATCTATACTAATCTATACTAATATTATAAAGCTGAAGAGTTTGTTTGTTTGTTTGTTTGTTTGAACGCGCTAATCTCCGGAAGTACTGGTTTGATTTGAAAAAATATTTTTGTGTTAGATAGTCCATTTATCTAGGAAGGCTTTAGGCTATACAACATCACGCTGCGACCAATAGGAGCGAAGCATCAGTGAAAAATGTTGCAAAAATAATCGCGTTCATAATAACAGAAATTGACGCGGACGAAGTCGCGGGGAACAGCTAGTAAATAAATAAATAAATGAATGTGGGCAACATCACATACATTGTTCTGGCCCCAATTTGAATAACTATTTAAAGCATTCGTATTTTGGAAACCAGAGACAACGAAGGTACCAGAAACACCCAGACCCGAGAAAATGTAGAAAAACCCATTTTTTCTACATTGACCCGTCCGGGAATCGAACCCGGGACCTCGGAGCAGGCGACACCTTGAAAACCGGTGTGTACGCCACTCCGCCACGGAGGTCGTCGAATGTTTATAATGATAAGCGAACGTAGTCACCAAACTGCCGGTAGCCTTGACCTTCTATCCATATCAGACTTTCAATGCAGTTGGTTACTCAATTAAATAGTAGTTTTGGTGAATAATAATTGCGGATTTCGATAAAAGAGGACATTTGAAGATCGCATCTTTTTAGGGTCTCGTAACAAAATGAAAACTTATCAGAGTTAAACAAATTTTTATTATATATTATAATATTCATTATCTACAAAAATGCATGATAAAAAAAACTGACATTCTTGACTTGTATTATTAAACAAATAAGTGTTATTACTGTGTTTTTAAAAGAGTTAAATAGTTTCTTTAAGATTTCTACCATGTACATACCTTGTTTTCTATGATTTTCCGTTATTTAGCGTCATTTTTCCGGAACAACTTTCCTCCGTGATCATGGCGCTTGTGACAGCACTGAAATATCGGAATCTCATAAAAACAAGGTACAGTGGCCTGCACATCAAGCTATACATTTTTGTTAAAAAATCGCTCCTACTTCAACTGCATAAGGTGCCCCAGTGTTTAGCTGTCAACTCTACATGGTAGAAATCTCGCAGCAACTGGCTCATATGAATCATCTTGTTGTTTTACTAACATTTATGTCGATCAACAGCGACACGGAATTGGCCTTGGAGTTGAGCGAGCAAGTGTTCCTGGACGATGACGAATACACTAGCAGGGCGCCCGCCTCGCCCACCACAGTGCCCAATGTGCGCCCGTACAGACCCCCCTCCACAGGTAAGTTTTAAACTAGTTCACTATTCATAGAATCCAAAAAAGAAGAAACAACAGTCACTTTCACACTCTGGTTCCACCTCAATAATCCAATACAAAACTACATCAAAGTTTGAAATAGCTCCCTATGTAAATCAAGTAGCTGTTTTAGCAGAAGTAAACCAATGGCTCTGCTAAAACAGTAAAATTTCCATTCATTTCTTACCAAAAAAAAAGTACCCTTACAGGAATGTAGGCCTTGACCATACACCACTATGCCTAGCGTGAGCCCATAAAGACCCTCCTCTACAAGTAAAGATAAGATCTTCTAACATGTGGCAATAAATAGTAAATACTATGATTATAACTAATGTACCATAGAAGGACGTAATCTTCTCGACGAGCATTCGTCAGTATTGTATGCTTCCTTAGCTCAAAAGCTAAGTGAGCTTAGCGAGTAGAACGCGCTTTCTGGACTCTACCAGCTGAAGTTCACCAAGCAAATTTGCATTAAATTATATTTATACTTGCCCGTATTACTAGAAAAAGTATTCCCAAACAATGTCTACATCCAAGTAGAAGTGTTTCTGTGAAACGCCATTAAAATTTGCTTATATAGTAAAAATTTAAAAAATCTTCAATTTTATTGAATATTATTATTTGTTCATAAAACTCTGCTGGGCATTGACAGCTGATAAATGATTATTATGTATTAATAAAAATGGGTCACTGTCGACGTTGAGTTGATTGACTGACACTGTTCGATGACAGAACCAGAGCGCCGCGCCATCTTTCATATTGTTTGTTGATGTATGTTTTTACAATAGTTATTTTTATGTGTGGTTCTCTTATTTACTGGTTACCAAAATAGCTGGATTCACAGAGGACAATAACCTCATGTTCATGACGGACAGGAATATCTTGGCGCTCTTTTCATTCATTTCCAAGTTTTGCGCTAACACGTTGAAGCTACAAAGCATCAAATCAAGGCCGAAAGTTGTTCAGAATTGTTCTAAGAGTAGATCTCGGACACTTCGGCGGGTTACGCAAACTTTCAGTCACGAAGGTTGAAAATAAAATGACTTGACGAAATTGGCAGTAATACGATTTCTTATCGTAAATTTTGAGAATATTTTGAACTTTATCAGCAGTTTAGTATTTTCATCATACGCCATGAAAATCAACGCTTATCCAATGAGTAATTAGTACAAGAACTAATCAACAAAGAATTACATCTACCAGTTCATTGGTATTGTAGGTACTCGTATTTGATTATTATTATTTGTGGTGCAAGTCGGAAAATTTTGGTATAATACCAGGTTGTTCCCATTTGTATCACAAATAGATATACACCGCTCTCTTGATAGGTCGCTAATTAAAAAGTTAAATCTCTGAGTAAACACACATTTACATTTGACCTTACATACATGCCCAATACGTCCACCGTTTAACTTAACATGACGTCACGGATTATTTACGAATTATTTTTTTTGATAAATCTATACTAATATTATAAAGCTGAAGAGTTTGTTTGTTTGTTTGTTTGAACGCGCTAATCTCAGGAAGTACTGGACCGATTTAAAAAAATATTTTTGTGTTGGATAGTCCAATAATCGAGGAAGGCTTTAGGCTATATAACATCACGCTGCGACTAATAGGAGCGAAGCATGAGTGAAAAATGTTGCAAAAATAATCGCGAACATAACGGAAATTGACGCGGACGAAGTCGCGGGCAACAGCTAGTTTTTAAATAATCCGTGTTTAACTTTGAATTTTTTCATGCCAGACATTATAGACAGAGTATTATTAATTTTATATTTTATGGTATATTGCCTTATTGTATACAATTAAAAAACAAGCCCATACGATAGCGTATTGAGAACACGTAAATCACATTATACTCATATTTATGCTTTAAGATTGTGGACTAGCGCAGGTTGACGACCGTCTATCAAATACAATCTCGGAAAAACGAAACATTACTCACACCACAGATAAAAATACTAGATATACGTGCACTTACACACACTGCATGCATGTGCCAAATCTGCATAGTTAAAGTGAAACGAAGATATATTGTTCTAGGAAATTCGCACCGGGTGGGTTTATGCGAGAATCTCCTACGTGAGTTACAATTTGGAAGCTTTGATTTGTTTTTCCTAGAAATATTCACATATCTAAAGTAAAAATGTATCATCTGCAAACAATGCAACCTCACAGTCCTCTGATTTAGTGAAATAACGCAATTCGTTAGAACTAATGGATTAGATACAACAGAAGCCCTAATATTGACCTTTGCAGCAACTCCAGTCTAACAGCATATCTTACTACTTCGTTTTACGGGTTTCCTATTAAAATTATAAACAAGTTTAATGTTATGTACCAAATGGTGTAAAGTAAGAAGTTGTATTTGTGTTAATTAGATAACAGTAGTTGTGCTATTTACTTTTGATATACGAGTACTATCTTACATTATCAGTGATAACGTCATTGTGTTATCACAAATGCATCCGATTTTACGTGGCACCCTACCCTACTCGTTATGATGATTAATCTAATGACGTCAAATTATATTATCTGTAGGCAAGACTGCAATACATTCTGCATTGAATTTAATTTGTTATTAAGCGATTTCATTTATCCCATCTTAGGAAATCTGGGAATTCGTTGTTGTCTAACCAAAACCTGCTCTATGGAAGAAGTCCACATAGCAGTTTTTAGTTTGACAACGACGATATATTATTGAAGAATCATTTCTTGTTACATTCTAGGCACCGAACGCGCGCTCACCTTAGACATTCCCAAATGTTTATGAACTAGTTCTTTACCAATGCCAACATTTCTAGCTAGCGCCCAATGCTTGATTATTCTATTAGCCAGGATCAGTTGCTTTACTTTTTCATCATCTGCGGTAGGCTGCAATCAGTCGTACGCGACGAAAATCGTCTTCTACGCTCTCACTTCTTTGCCGGGCCCTTTCCCATATTAATTGGGATCAGCCCTCCGTATCATGCGTCTCCAACTCCAGGCGACTCGGTCCAGGGTCGACACTTTGTTAATTTGGGCTTCTTTTAGGTACTTATTCACTACGGACGTCCATGCGATTTGGGGTCTTCCTCATCCTCGGGGTTGAGTTTCGATGTTTCGATATCCAGTACCTTTGTGGTCTTGTGGTCGGATAGTCTTCTACGCTCTCACGGCCATGTTTAAATTGTTTCGACCAAACTTAATAGCAAATTTTTAATTACTTACATACATTTTCTAACACCTTCACCATGCACTCCCGAATCAGCTGAGAATTAATGATGGTACCACAAATTACTGCAAAAAATTAACAAATTAATAATTGACAGCAAAAGAGCTATCATAGTAAAAAAAACGTTTCTACGAAAGCTTGTCGTCACAGACATTCAAAGATATATTTATTCGGCATATAAAGTATTATGCGAGAATAGTAGTTTTATAAAATTTGGCGATTGTATTCGCTAGAAACAATCTTATGGATGTAATAAAACAACCGGATACATTGAGACAGGTCTGAGAACGCCAGACATGTGCAATCAATAAGCTATAATGTGCTGCAAATAAAGTTAATATTTTGTTTATTTATGTTAACCACAACATGTGATTCAATAAACTTATAGGTTCATATACTTTTTGTCTCCCATTTACTGCGTCGGCGCAAGTTTTTCTTATTCCAAAGAAATTCTCACAAAAAATCTACGCAAGTTACGAGGGCGGGTCAATAAGTCCGTGACTTTTGGAATAAAACACAGATTTTTTGATAAATAAATCATTTTATTTTTCAACGTAGTCTCCCTTGAGCTCTATACACTTTGTCCAACGCTTCTCCAATTTTTTTATCCCTTCCAAAAAATATGATTTGTCGAGGTCCTCAAAATAGACCTTTGTTTGCGAGATGACTTTATCATTGGAGTCAAATCTTTTTCCACCAAGCCATTTCTTCAGGTTTGGGAACAAGAAGTAGTCACTCGGAGCCAGATCTGGAGAATAGGGCGGATGAGGGAGCAATTCATAGCCCAATTCATGGATTTTTGCCATGGCAACTGCACATGTGTGCACCCTTGCATTGTCTTGGTGGAAAAGAACTTTTTTCTTGGCCAAATGAGGTCGGTTTTTTTTTTCAAATCGTCATTGAAGCGGTCCAATAAGTTGGCATAATATTCCCCATTGATTGTTCTTCCCTTTTGAAGGTATTCAATGTAGATTATCCCACGTGCATCCCAAAAAACAGTCGCCATAACTTTATTGGCTGACAAACCCACCTTGGCCTTCTTTGACGCTGATTCACCCTTAGAAACCCACTGTTTTGACTGTTGTTTGGTCTCTGGTGTGTTGTTATGGATTCATGTTTCGTCCACGGTTACAAAACGGCGCAAAAACTCCTCCATATTGCGACTAAACAACGCCAAACCTTCCTGTGAAGTTGTTACACGATTGCGTTTGTGGTCGACTGTGAGCAAACGCGGCACCCATCTTGCGGAAAGCTTTCTCATACCCAAGTGATCTTTCAAAATTGAAACCACTGAGCCATGCGAGATCCCTACGGCTTCCACAATCTCTTGCATTTTCAATCTTCGGTCGGCCAACACCATATCGTGAATTTTTTCGATTGTTTCGGGTGTAGAGACCTCAACTGGGCGTCCAGGACGTTCGGCATCTTCAGTGCTTGTACGGCCACAATGAAATTCAGTAAACCACTTTTTTACCATTGAAATCGATGGTGCAGAGTCCCCATAGTATTTATCAAGCTTAGCCTTGGTCTCGGTAATTTTTTTCGCAAAAAATAATGCTTAATAAGCACACGAAATTCACTTTTTTCCATTTATTCCTCATATTACTGGGTAGTCTGATAAAGATAGCTGTCAGACACAAATTAACTGACGCAGCAAGTTCAAATTTTGGTAGGAGTCAACTGACAGATACCTATTGCCAGGAGTAGTGTTGCTTTTTCGGTAAAGAGGTCAGAAATTCAAAAAGTCACGGACTTATTGACCCGCCCTCGTACCATTGATCTTTTTTTTGTGGGTCTTTGTACCTCAGTTGGAAGTACAGTTGCCTAGTTAGCGAAATGTCGTGTTCTTTTCCCCTCTTATAAAATGATAATTAAAGAATTTCCTGAATTTAAGTATTCAATTAAAATCGTGTTACTGTTTTCTAAGTATGTCAGATTTGAAAGGTCAATCAATGTCGAGATGGGTGCCACTCATCAAATCCGTAAAAAATACAAAGATCTAGCCTTGTGTGATATTAAAATCATACCTACTTACATTTATTAATTTTCAAAACAATGCAATAATAAAACGCAAAAAAAAACAATCATAAATTAAAGTGAGACTATTATTTAAGATATTATTTAAGACTATTATTACTTTAATAATTTATTAAGGGCAATAAGAGGATTACAATTCAATTATTTTTTAAAGATACGATAATCCTATAATTGCAGGTACTGAAAATACATTGTTTTCTGCTAATGTTCTATCGCAAGCAGAAAGCTCTGTATTACACAATATATTAATGTATCCCAGCCACAGCATTCTTGACGAACAATGCCTTTTCATAATGTTTAGTATAAAGCATTTTGATATAAAAGGCATGAAAAATTATAACACTTATGAAACAATACAGAATCACATTCAGCCGGTAAGGTCCATTGTTTAATATACACTAATTGGTGACGCAATCGCCAGTTATGAGGACAATAATTATCTGCTCAATTTATCAACCGACGATAAAAAAGGTAATGATAACAGAGACATTATTCCCTCGATTTTAGGACCTCCGTGATCGATTACATATCGATTTTCAAGATGTCTGATGTCCCCGTTTCCGATAGTAATGTAGAAAATTCCACTAATCTATATTGTTTTGGGTCTGGGTATATGTATTAGTGGTAGGACGTTCGTTGTTTGATGTTTCTGATTTCGACTAAAGAAGCTTTAATATCTGCTAACATTGGGATCCAATATGTATAGCTTTAGTCGCCTCTACCGACGCGCAACTTACATGATGCGCGTGGATTGACAGAACCTGAAGCCTCTTATGTTCATGTCATGCTTCTGGTACCTAAAATAGTATCACATATACTAAATCTATGTAGTATCACCACTCCCTTCTCTTTCTTATGTAGTAAACTACGACTTAAGAAGTCCCGAAGAAGACGGACAGTACCTACCAATCCTACCATCTTTTCTCCACAAACAAACTACTATCGCCATCTGACCAGAGTCGCTATTATGATAAAACCATCAGTCTAGTGAGGCCTTTGTCCAGTTGTGGACACATATAGGCTAATACTGATAATGATAAAGCCTCTATCGAACCCCAAAGAGGTATCGTCACTCGCCAGACCAAACATACTCGATGGCGTTGACTCAAATAAATTTAGACCACCCGCGCTGACCCACTTGCAAGGCGACGCTGCATTACGAGCCATTGTTTAAAGCTGAGGTCAGAAATACACGTACATATAAATTAATGTTTTATGCCAAGTTTACACATACATTCTATCATATCCATAACATTGTTATAAAAATGAATCTCTGAATGTGTTGCTAAACGCAAATATCGAGAACAGCTGAACCGATTTCGCAAATTCTTTCTTTAGAATATTCCTTGAAGTACGAGAATGGTTCTTACGCAGAAAAAATTAAAATCATGCCTTTAAAAGTCAAAAAACAACACTTTTCTATACTCCCATACAAACATATTTTTTTCCAACCCCGCCATTGGCCGCCATATTAATGACAATTACATTTAAGACGTTAAAATTAAATATCTGAGGCGATACGAAGTTCGCGGCGTCTGCTAGTTATTAGATATTATTAATTTTACTATGATTAGTAGGTACCTATATCACCTCGACTGTGCTCCTTACACCGGTCGTTTAACATCGTTTTCTTAAGAAGTCATTTGAAACTAAACGATTAAGATGGCGTTGTGATAACAAAATAGCTACTATTACTGCTTTTATTAGAATTTGTAATACGATGATGCGTCACAGAACTCACAGATTAAATTCTACATTGAAGGTGTTGCAAAATCTTTTTAGTTTTTTTGAATGATCACTTTAATTAGTTTTATTTTTGCTAATAGGCCCCAAGAGGCGCTTTTACACGTCCTAATATTCAAACCTACCACTGCTTCGGGACAAGTCTGGGCTAGTGCCGAAAAGAAGCAGCGCAAAAAACTCGGTCACTATTGTCAGCAGCCTCTTTTTAACTAAACGTTTACAAAAGTTTACGCAAGTACGAGCTTGTAAAATTTAATGATATACTAGGAACGTATATCATTAAATTTTACAAGCTAATTTAAATAATCATTATGATTACAAAAATGGAATAAAATACAACGGTAAATATGTAAATATACACGAAATATCATTTATCAGCTGTTGACTGTTCTATGACAATATGAATTTTAAAAAAATTGCTTGCTTCATCATGGTGCCATCATTATCATCTTACCCTAATGATGTCCACTGACGGACCATAGCTCTCCCCTAAGGACCTCTCCACCACCCGCATCCACCGCATTCCTGCGACCTTCACCAGATCAACGGTGTACCTGATGGGGTGGCCTACCCACAAATTTGTTGTTCGGTACGCGGCTGCCATTACTGAGGTCTTACTCCGCAACACAATGTCCGGTTATTCGAAATTTCGAATCCATCTGTCTCTACCACTCATACCGATGTCTTAAAGTATCTGAAAGAGACAGATATAATCCGTAAATACGAGCTTCGTCGAGCAGAGTAAGGCATCAAACCTTTCCGCACTAGGCTATTGGTTCTTCTTACAGTGTGTCCGCACTTCAGCTCTGCAACTCTTCGAGTGAGGTCCGTTCTAACTTCTCCTACGAATTTCCTTGGTTGTTATTATTCCTTTGATATTGTAAGGAAAATTCCACCGGAAGCTTATGTTTTCAAGGTTAAAATCTTCACAGTATACTGTTTCGTCATGATCGTTACTGTTACTACTTATTATTATATTAAGAGCACTTTAAGAAACCCATAATGTCTTTTCTCAATCGATTTTCAACTTTGTGTCCAACGATTAAAGATTAATTTATAAAATTTACTTTTTTACACAAAATGTATAATTAGTTCTGGTTGAAATCTTTCGTGTACGAAAATATCTGTCGACAGTGTTTGTAATTTGTAGGTAGGTACTCACGTTATGTATAAGTCCATTCATCCCGCGCTTTCTAGTGTTGGGATGTTGTCAATACGATGCACAAAAATATCTGTTTTGCGCGACTTATTAAATACGTCTTTACTTTAAACTTTTTCGGGAACCGTAATATTTTCCGGAGTAAAAAGGAACCTATGAGAAATGAGATATTCTAGCTTAAAGTGCTATTTTCTATACTAAAAGTCTTATCTTTATCTGCAGATGCCCAATTTCTACTTTGTGCTTAGCATTGCCTGTATGTAAGTAGCCTAAAAATCGCGTGATCCTTACCGTAATAGGATAGAGTTGATATAACTAGATAAATATTGCAAACTATTTTGATCATGGAAAGCAAAATATTTACACATGTGCTGGCAGAGAAAATCTAATTTTATCTCTCATTTTGTACTCTTATGATATTATGATGGTAGTTTGTTATTCTTAGCTCGGAGATTATTAAACAACTTTATAGGAAAATCATTATTATTAAGATTTGGAAGTCATCGACATAAATGATTGTTATATAACAACACTACTTACCTCATAATAACATAATATTTGAGCTAAATGGGCCCATCAAATATTCTATTGTTTCCGTCTAGGTCATTGCCCTCATTATGTTTGTAAATAAAAATTAAATACTTTGACTTAAGTATTAAGTTGAATAATTCAATTGAAGTTAGTGTAAAATGAAGCCAATGGGGACTACCGTTTCTTTGCTCACCAGTTGGCGCCACTGTAGACTGAGGTCCGGAAGTATAGCTATCAAAGGCGATTGGCGCCGAAACAAAGTGTTTATCTTGAATCTAATTAAGGTTATATTGTTTATAAATAACTATCTTGATATCAATAAACTAACTTCTGAAATAGTTGCTCTTGAGGCCGCCTATTTTTGCGATTTTTCTTAATTCCGCTTTTAAAGCGTTCACATTAATCGCCAAATAATCCATATTTGCAATATTTCACGAAGGAGATCACTTTCCAGCAGGTAAATTAAAGAAATTATAATTTATGCAACAAATTCCGCTAAAACCAGTACAAAGAGAATGATTTTGGACCTCACGCGACACTAGCGCCTCTAATGGCAAATTCACTAGCGATAGCCCCCATTACAGATTACTGCGGTAAACAAATCACTAAAGCTATTATGCGATTTAATTTTACACAAACAAGAAAAAAAAGGATAAAATTTTAAAATGATAGCCGTTGGTTGGTGCATGGCCATTGTCGTTTACAAGTACCTACCCTTCATAGCACCGACTGAAAACTCCTTGAGACAACTTTTTGGAGATAATAAATTACCCAAAGGGAATAAAGCCATAATTTAATAACATTAATTTATCGTCGAGCAAATAATAAAATTCGTATTATGCGTAGATTTGAGTAAAATTGACAACCTCCTTTATGTTTCGACAAGGTTCATACAATGGCAAAACATATATTTTTACATCAAAGGATGTAAATCTTAAACTGCTACGAGGATCCGCTGGCCAATCTGATGACAATCTAATCAGAGCCCAAAATGCTGATTGATATAAAATAGACAAGCATAAAAAACCTCCACAATTACTTGTAAAAGTAGTTTCATGCCAATTCACTTGATTGAAATTGCGACGTCATCGCAAAATGTCGCGTCAGCAAACATGGTCCGTTAATTGATCTCGTCTCGACTGACAATCGCATGAATTCGCATGTGGCATTGAAGTGCCAAGGCTGAATAAATAACAGGGTTATCTTTTAAACATTATTTTATTTTAATGTAAACGTTTTTTTATTTTTTCAATTTAATATCATGTGATAAATATCATTGTGACAAGTTATAATTACAATTAAGTAAGTATACTTAGTAAAAATGAAATAGAACATTTCTACAAATTACTCTGTAGTATAGGGGATTCAAAAAGTTGAAGTAAACAATAAAAAAAAACATTTGATTAAATGAGAAGTATTGTCCGTATAAGAAATTATTTAAACTACTTAGTCTGTTTTCAAGTTTATAATAGGTATATCATATTTTTTGACACAATTTTTTTTGCTAATGTTCGTCATAAATTTACATGAAGGTCAGCCTTGGTTAGGCGTCCTCAAACCGACACGTGACTGACAAATTACTCAAGCGAATAGATATACAACAACAATAACAAATGCTTTACAGTAGCTTAGCTATAGATTACCAATTCTTTTTTCTATCACTTTTAAATAATTTCGTAGAAACTTTTTATAAAATACTGACTAAGAAATGAACTTTTCAGCTAGTAAACTGACAAAAGTCTTGCTTTTTAAAGAAACCCTCACCGACCTATATGAATATCATTTTAATATTTAGTTCATAAGTAGCTTTACACAGAATTAAACCCAAAATTATGTTTATTTATTTTTAGACTACATTCATATCAAAATTTGGTCATACCTGCTGCATATTTTTATTAATTGTTTTTTAATAATAAAATTTCTCACTGCCTTAAGATAGTTTTGCTTCAGAAATCTTTGAATTTACCATAACGGTTTTTTTTACTCTCTTTTTATGTATTACTATTACTTCTAATTATTTCATGTGTCTAGACTCCAGCCCCAAATAAACTTTTTCCTTTTAAAATTTTGTTGATTTATTTTAATATCAGTATATAAACTTGAAAAATTTCTTTCCTTTAACATGATTACGCAGATAAACTAGTCATAATTTCGTCTATTCCAGGTTCGAATATACTAAAGTCGCCGCGAGCGAGGCGCGTGCGCACCACGTCTATGTCACAGTCGAACAAACGGACCACGGCGGAGAGCATACTGCACGCGGACAGACGCACCATCTACACGGCCGGCAGACCGCCCTGGTACAACTGTACCGGCGGGCAGGAGGTCGAGCCGTTCCTCATAGGTAAGAATACTAAAAAGTGAATGAAACGAAACTTTTCTTATTGTATTTTTTTTAAATGCGGACAACATCACATAACATTGTTGTGACCCCAATTTGAATAACTATTTAAGGCATTCGTATTTTGGAAACCAGAGACGACGAAGGTACCACAAACACCCAGACCCAAGAAAATGTAGAAAAACTCATTATTGACCCGTCCGGGAACACCTTAAAAACCGGTGTGTACGCCACTCCGCCACGGAGGTCGTCAAACCTCTACCTATGATATCAAATTTCTGATTTCACCATAGCATGCATATAGTTGACATAGGGTGGTTTCGTCTTGTTATACCATTGACCTAACACGCTGTATACAGCCGGCAGTCCGCATACTAAGTGATCTTCCTCAGTAAAAAAACCGGCCAAGGGCTGGTCGGATTTGTCCACCAAGGATTCCGTACGAATTTGACGGATCATCTACACGGCCGGCTAACCGCCCTGGTACAACTGTACCGGCGGGCAGTAGGTCGAGCCGTTCCTCATAGGGAAAAACACAGAAAGTGACGCATCAGACTATAATCACCACACTGCAGGGCAAAAGCCTCCATCATTGAAATCAAGTTACCACAGTATCGATGGCAACAGGTACAACTGCAAGACCAATGTGGAGAAGTAATTTATCTAAACATAAAAGAAGTACATACATACATGACTGATTCCTTTTTAATGATTAATTTTTTGTGAAATTTCAAAAAGAATACTTTCCGACAATGTTAATTGTGTCATCGTGCGATAAAAAAAAAATTGTTTTATGTTGCCAGTCAACATGGTCGTCCATGGTGTTTTCTATTTCTTATCCGTTGAAAATCAGCTTCATAATATACATTATTTATTTTTCAAACGGAAATAGTCATGACTGTGACAATTTCCTAAAATTATTAGAGTCCTATTAGCTTTTCACCCTCACCGGCTCTTCCCGCGTTAACAACGGGTTATTTTGCGTGGTCGTGAACCTGTGCAAATGTCGGTACATACCTTTTTCGGCTTAGGGTCGTAGATATTCAGTTCACCCAAACCAAGGTAAAGAAAAAGCGAACGTATCACAAATAACATAGCGTTGATTTTCAGGTTGTTTTTGTTCGAAGGTATATGCGGCGCGAGCGCGTCAGGCAAGACGACAGTCGCGGCGAAGATCATAGAATCTCTCAACATACCCTGGGTCACTATCGTCAGTATGGACTCTTTCTATAAGGTATGAAAATGATATACTATTAAAACGGCTGCAAAAGGAGTTTCAGTTACAAGTCACTGGTTTCAACCAATCATATACTAATTGGGTAAATGGTCTTGAAAAAAAGCATTTATAATTGCTTATAAGAATGTATTTATTTTGGAACTAAAGTTATCTATACTAATATTATAAAGCTGAAGAGTTTGTTTGTTTGAACGCGCTAATCTCCGGAAGTACTGGTTCGATTTGAAAAATTCTTTTTGTGTTAGATAGTCCATTTATCAAGGAAGGCTTTAGGCTATATAACATCACGCTGCGACCAATAGGAGCGAAGCATCGGTGAAAAATGTTGCAAAAATAATCGCGTTCATAATAACAGAAATTGACGCGGACGAAGTCGCGGGCAACAGCTAGTCTTTTATATGATATTTTAGCATTTTAATTTCAATTATAATATCAGTATTTAAATAGAAGTTATCTTTTTAATATTTTAAGAAAATATACACGGAGAAAAAGGTCTAGTGTTACTAACCAGAATTTTTGAGGTAGTTAACTAGAACGTATAGTGCTATACGTGACAACTATACATTTTGTAAATGATATTTTAAAAATCTAGTTTTTAGTAACGTAAATTTTCTGGTACATTGAACACATTTTTCGGTACACTTTACCATCAAATTTGTACTGCTAACAATATTTAAACATAGTTGTGCCCATTACTAACTCATTATTTTGATCTTTACAAAGAAAGTAGTATCTGATACTATTTGACATGTTTCGTACACTGAACTCATTTACCAGTTTTTTTTAGTATTTGCAATTAAGCGACTATTTATCCTTAAAACTAATTCTGATAGCACTCGCAGTTTTTTGTTAACTTTTAATAGATTTGTTTTTACAAGTCGTTATGGTAGTATTGTAAAATATTTTTTTCTCCGTGTAATCGAGCTATACAACCGATGTCAATCTGGTGCACTACAACAAGCTAAAAACAATAAAGGTCAGCGTGTCCTAAAACATCACATTACAGAAATATTTACAGAAAAAGATCGATATCGATTTAAAGCGGCGTCTAGTGACGTCTGAACCTTACCGATCGTCTATCATCGTAATGGGGACTACTACTCTTTGCTCACCAGTTGGCGCCACTGTAGACTGAGGTCCGGAGGTATAGCTGTAAAAGGCGACTTTATAAGATCGGCGCCTTTACCTACAAAGTTTTAAATCTTGAATCTAATTAAAGTTTATTATTTATAAATAACTATCTTCATATCAACAAACTAACTTGTGAAATAGTTGCTCTTTTAGGCCGCCTATTTTATCACTTTTTCTTAATTCCGCTTTCAAAGCGTTCACATTAATCGCCAAATAATCCATATTTGCGATAATTTTACGAAGGAGATCACTTTCCAGCGGGTAAATTGAAGAAATTATAACTTATGTAACGAATCCCGCTAAAACCAGTGAAAAGTGAATGTTATCGGACCTCACGCGACACAAGCGCCTCTAGTGACAAATTCACTAGCGATAGCCCCCGTTCGATCGCATAGGTCCTGAACGAGAAGCAGCACCAGCAGGCGACCCGCAACGAGTACAACTTCGACCACCCGGACGCGTTCGACATGGAACTGCTCAGCGGCGTGCTGCAGCGCCTGCGCGAGGGCAAGAAGGTCGAAGTGCCCATATACAACTACGTCACGCACTCGCGGGAGAATCGCACCGTGAGTTCTCATTTTAGACTCTATTCCCTTAGGTAAAAGGTTGCAATTATAATGCTGCAGATGTTATGTTTCAACGAACGAGTGTGATATCGACATGTGATATATACAACTACGTGACGCACTCGCGGGAGAATCGCACCGTGAGTTCTCATTTTAGACTCTATTCCCTTAGGTAAAAGGTTGCAATTATAATGCTGCAGATGTTATGTTTCAACGAACGAGTGTGATATCGACATGTGATATATACAACTACGTGACGCACTCGCGGGAGAATCGCACCGTGAGTTGTCATTTTAGACTCTATTCCCTTAGGTAAAAGGTTGCAATTATAATGCTGCAGATGTTATGTTTCAACGAACGAGTGTGATATCGACATGTGATATATACAACTACGTGACGCACTCGCGGGAGAATCGCACCGTGAGTTGTCATTTTAGACTCTATTCACTTAGGTAAAAGGTTGCAATTATAATGCTGCAGATGTTATGTTTCAACGAACGAGTGTGATATCGACATGTGATATATACAACTACGTGACGCACTCGCGGGAGAATCGCACCGTGAGTTGTTATTTTACACTCTATTCACTTAGGTAAAAGGTTGCAATTATAATGCTGCAGATGTTATGTTTCAACGAACGAGTGTGATATCGACATGTGATATATACAACTACGTGACGCACTCGCGGGAGAATCGCACCGTGAGTTGTTATTTTACACTCTATTCACTTAGGTAAAAGGTTGCAATTATAATGCTGTAGATATTATGTTTCAACGAACGAGTGTGATATCGACATGCGATATACAGGGTGAAATTTTTACCACCTTCCAAAGTTTAATATATCAATCTACGAGACAAGAAACAAATGACGTATTTTTTCTTTTGGTATAGCCCAGTACAAAAATGTCAAGATAAAGCACTTAGAAAATGTCCGCCAAAAATCTAAACTTTTTGTTACGGCCTCCTAGCAACACTTTTTTTACGCGTTGCGCATCTCATTTGTCCATTACGATACTATTCATATGTTTTTGTTTTTCCCTTTATACCTTAACAGGTCTAGGACCGTAAAAATTGAAAACTATATCGCAAAAAATATTTTCGGGTGACAACTTGATTTACATTTTTAACTTCATAAATAGGCTCTAAACACGATACTGAACGACTATAAAAATTTTGGAAAGTGGTTAAAATTTCATCCTGTATACAACTACGTGAGTTGTCATTTTATACTCTATTCCCTTTGGTAATGCTGCAGATGTTTATTTCCAACGAACGAGTGTGATATCAACATGTGACAACTATGTTATGCACTTGCGGGAGAACCGCACCGTGAGTTACTAGACAAAACTCTTATTTACAACTACGGGCACATGTAGCTATAAACACTCTCTATCTATCTCACACTCTCTATCTCAAACACACACACACACACTGTCTGTCCAACACATACTCTAATCTCTCATACTGAACTCTGTCCGTGTCAGACACACCTCTTTCTCACACACGCACACACTATTGTGTGCGTGTAAAGAGGTGTGTCTGAGTGTAAGAGTGGGAGGTGTGAGAGATGTGTGTTAGCTATAGAGCTAACACACATCTCTCACACCTCCCACTCTTACACACTAAATTTAAAAGTAACACTTAACTATTAAAAGTGTTGAAATTGCAAAATGTTGGTTTCTTATGATGTTGAATACCAAATTGTTAATGCTAAACAGTTAGTATACGTATTTCGTTTACAGAAAAATTGTTTTCCAGTGTGCTTGAGCCTTGAGGTCCTCTTTTAGACAAACGAATGGCTGTAGTAGAAAACCTCGCTCTTGCAGTTTAAAATCATTGATGTAATCAACTACTACTACAGACTACTACTACAAGCATATAATATGTAGCTAAACACACGCTCTCTCTCCCACACACACGCAGTATCTCTTTCTCTCTCTCTCTCTCTCTCTCTCTCACTCATTCTCTTACTCGCGTGCTGCAGCGCCTGCGCGAGGGCAAGAAGGTCGAAGTGCCAATATACAACTAACTAACGCACTCGCGGTAGAATCGGAGAGAGTTGTTATCAAATATCGTATTCCCTTAAGTAAAAAGTGTCATTTATAATGAACAGTAGCTGCAGATGTTATTTTTCAACGAACGAGTGTGATATCGGCATGTGACATCCACAACTACGACAAGCACTCTCTAGAAAATCGCACCGTGAGTTATTGAAGCTGTAGAATACACGCTCTGTCCTCTCTCTCTCTCTTTCTTTTATATAAACACACACACACACACACATACACATACTCACTCTGCCTCACTCGCACAACTATCTCTCTACCACTCTGTCTCACACACACTCTCACACACACACTGAATACAAAACTATACTTATACTGACAATCGATCTCGTTACACCAATTTAGTTAGATATAGTTTGAGAAAGAAAAAAATAACACCCCAGAAATCATTCCTTGTAAAGAATGTTTATCAATTAGATGGATTGTGAAAATTTAATTTAATCGTTATTACCGATACAGAAAACCATGTACGGTGCGAACGTGATAATCTTCGAGGGTATCCTTGCCTTCTACAACTCGGACGTGGTCAATATGCTGGACATGAAGGTGTTCGTCGACACAGACGCTGATATACGTCTCGCCAGGAGACTCAGGAGGTACTTACCCGTATATTAAGTTATCTATACTATACATAATATTATAAAGCTAAAGAGTTCGTATGTTTGTTTGTTTGGACGCGCTAATGTAAGGAAGTACTGGTTCGAATTGAAAAAATCTTTTTGTGTTGGATAGTACATTTATTGAGGAAGGCTTTAGTCTATATAGCAACACGCTGCGAGGAATAGGAGCGAAGCATCAGTTAATCCCTAGATCGTGAGTTATTCCAGACACAATTGAAATCAATTGTTATCGTGGCACCCGAGTGCCTCCTGGGGGTTGAGGGATTAAAAATGTTGCAAAAATAATCACGATCAGAATAACAGAAGTTGACGCATACGAAGTCGCGGGCAACAGCTAGTTTAAAATAAATAAGGTATAAAAATGTTTTTTTGGGTAAACAAAGTTATGATGTCGAAATAAAAAAACAGCATAATTATGTCGAGGACCTAGTCTGCGGGCACCATAGAACAGTATAGGTACTAATACTAAAAACAGAAATAAATATGGAGTAAAGTAACGGCCTATATTAAACCTCAATCATTGAACTCAAATTACCTCAGCAATACAGGTACAGGTACAGGTATAAACACCACGCTGCCAAAGTCGGTTTAAATGAATGAACGAATTAATTAATTAATACATTTATTGCACACCATATAAAGAAATTACAAATTTACTTCTTACATTGAGATGTACAACTAAGGCGGTCTTATCGCCGACAGCGATCTCTTCCAGACAACTTTTACAGGAAAAAAAAACTATAAAGAAAAGGGAAGGTGGTGAAGAAGTATCACAAACCCGAGCAATTTTCTAAAATTAGAAACTTTTATTGCCCGAACCGGGGATCGAAACCAGGACCACAGGATTTAGACCCGGTACTTAAACCAACTTATACCAATCCTTGATCTATGCCTCCTTCCCATTCCTGGAAACAGTAAGATAATTTCTTACGCCGACGACACAGCCCTACTCTTTAGCGCAGACACTTGGACGGACGCATTCAAACTAGCTCAATCTGGTTTCGACTCGGCTAATCACTGGCTGTGAAAAAGTCATGGTGTGGTACACATAAAACTACCATGCTTGGCTTAGAAATAGCTCAAATAGCTATTCATCCTACTTACAGTTATTAAGAAGCACTCACTAACGCCCTATGACCCAGCACTCCTAGCAAGCAAAAGACGCGCAGATATTGTCTGTTCCTACGAACCATTTAGAAAAGCACACTCTCACAGATTCTTTTGTATCCTAGGTAGTTTTCTGTACAATAGGATAAATCGTCATCTAAGTATTTTTCCTATGAATAAAGTTCAATGTATAAATACCATACTAAAGTGGCTAAAAGGGAAAACATATGATGACACAGAAAATCTATTATTAGTTATTACATGATTAAGCATTCCTGAATACAGCGAAAATGCCAGCTAAGTAATTTAGTACTTCAGTAGGTTAGGTTTGTATTTGGATATTTGCTAACATACAACAACAAATGCGAACTCATTTGTGAACTCATTATCATTGTGTAAATGTTAAATAAGCACTAACCTACATTTCAAGAATAGATACCTAAGTAACAGGCAAACTATTTTGCTTAGTTTAGGTATATGCTATATAAATTGCGCACTAACCCATACATACCCTAGCATAAGTTTTTGTATCCTAGGCTAAGAGTATACAGAAATGAATTTAATCTTATCTTTTATTTCATATCTTGAAAGATAATCCAACGATAAGAAAATCACTTATTAATCCCCTTTTTCGTACTAAAATTTGAAATGACAATCCCTATAGAGACATAGTTCAACGCGGCCGCGACTTAGAAGGCGTACTTAAGCAGTACATGACGTACGTGAAGCCGGCCTACCAGAACTATATTGTGCCATGCGTGGCGAAAAATGTAGTTCTGGTCGAAATGTGTCGTGTGGGGCCGGCATATTGAAAGAATAGCTAATAAATCACTTCCTATGCGGGTGTCGTGAAAGGCGACTTAACAACTGCCAGTAGAAAACGGGCAGTAGCGTCTATCTTACACTGTCCAAAATTACACATGACCGCCAAACCGGCAGCCAAGCGTTGTGAATATAACAAAATCATTATTTTTTATTTGATATTTTAGCAACTTAATTGCAATTATAATATCTTATATATATAATAATTTTTTAGTTCAATCTGTTTTAAAAGCGTGTTTTTTTAGTTTTTTAAACTATAATTTATTTTTTACTTTTTAGTTTAGTTTATAAGATTTGATTCCTTCTTTACCGACTGTAAGTCCAAACCTATGCAGGAAACATAATTGATACAGATCGCGCGCTAGCTCTATCTCTTTTACTCCCTCTTACAGAGGAAAACTGGGAAAACTGTTATTAAATTATTGCATTGTCATCGGTCCTTGATACGTGTGCAAAGTTTCAAATTAATCAAACTTCTGGAAATCGGTCAAATTTATGCTCAAAGATTCCATTACATACATAGATACATAGATAGATACAACCCAAGCTAATAAAAGCGTGGTAAAAATGAATCCCTATTTTCCTTGGTCATCGCATCACGCGTGAACGGCTGGACCGATTTCGCTAATTCTTTTTTTGGATTGTTTATTATTGCCAGGAGAATGTTCCTATGAAAGAAAAAATTAGGAAAATTACGCGGAAAATAATGAAATTTCAGAAAACTTAATCACCATACTAAATTATTTTTAATGTAACCTTTATCGCTTTTGACAATTTAAACTTTTTTAGCGAATGGCGTTTGACATAACATTGACAGAATGCGTGCTGCAAATATCGTCAAATAGGGGGTAATAAAAACTGAATTTTGCACATGGCCAGTAATGTCGCCTGTTCCCATGTCACAATACCAACAAAACTATTCATTTCAATATTATAGTTTAGACAGGACAACGTCTGTCGGGTCCGCTAGTCAGTATATAACCTTGAAAAATTATGTCTCGGGCGGGACTCGAACCCGCATCTCTTAACCATTAAGCTTAATGGTAAAGCGCCCGCCCGACATGCGAGGAGATGCGGGTTCGAGTCCCGCCTGAGACATAATTTTTCAAGTTTATGTACTGAAATCATTCTTTTGCCAATACTGGCTGGATAGATTTGTGATGTTGAAGCTAGGTAGGTCGAATGATGGACACAACCATTCTAGTAGCAAGTCGTTTATTGTCTAACTTAATTACATTTAGGGCCTGTTTCACAATCGCTGATTAAGTTCTGGGTAAGCTACTTCGACCCTATCTGCTCAGTAAACTATTTTTCACGTTTCACAGTCCCTGAGTAGGGTTAATCACCCCTTTATCTGCTCGTTAAATTAATCACCGGATGCACTGCCAAGTAGCCTTTTACTTGACAAGTAAATTGAAAAAGATAACCTCAAATACGTCATTTCCAAATTTTCATCAGCAAAAAGTTATTTTATTATTTAAATGGACAGTTTTGCAGTCATTGTTAAATAACACAATGTTTGTAATGGTAAATTCAATGCAAACAAAATCACCACAAAAAAAGTACCAACCGTCGGAAAATTTGACATTTGTCATTTACTGACTAACTGACGTTGACTCGACATAGACTTTTTGTTGCAACCTCGTTGCGTTCGATTCTTACAGAAACATTGATTTTAGAAAAGGTGAAATGACTCATTTACATTACAGTGTAAACATTTTTTGTACAAATTTATTGTTTTTATTACTTATAATCATAAAAAAAAATATTTTAATGATAATTCTGTGATTACTATACTTTATAGAAACACATAAATTATTATTACCTTGAAACGAAACTTAACTTGTAAGTAAGTATGAATTATATAATCTTCACTTTAATTTACTGATTGGATGATTGTGAAATGCAAAGAAAGTTAACGAAAGGATTTAACCTCTATGTAATTAACTCGTTGAGTAACTACTTAAGCCTTTACTTAATGATTGTGAAACAGACCCTTATAAAGTATAAAATAGCTAATACGGCAAAATGCATAAAGCTAGTTTCATACTAGATACACTTCAGATTAAATTTTAAACAATAATGTCTATCATCCCCACAGAGACATAGTCCAACGCGGCCGCGACTTAGAAGGCGTACTCAAGCAGTACATGACGTACGTGAAGCCGGCCTACCAGAACTACATTGCGCCATGCATGGCGCACGCCGACATCATCGTGCCGCGCGGCGGCGAGAACAAGGTCGCCATACAGCTGATAGTGCAGCACGTGCATAAACAACTGCAACTAGTAAGGCATCAACCTGTATATAAATTTAGTTATAGTTTTCCCTTATTTTTCGTTTAATTTTATCCCCCGACGCAAAAAGAGGGTGTTATAAGTTTGACGTGTTTGTGTGTCCGTCTGTCTTTGGCATCATAGCTCCCAAATGGACGAAGCGATTTCAATTTGGATTTTTCCAAAAAAAAAAGGTTACTTATATGTAAGTGTTCTTAGGCATGTTTGATGAAAATCGGTTGAGCCGTTTAAAAGTTGTAGGGAGTGAAAGTGGGAACGAATAACCGAATGTCTGCAAAAATATTCGAGTGGGGTCTCGAATAAAACCCCTCAAATTTTCGACAAGATAGGATCTTGTCGAAAATTTGAGGGTATTTACAACTTAATAAAATCTACATTATAAAAACCGAATAATCGAACATTATTGGGATTTGTTTGTAATCACCAACTCGCATTCGGCAAGCTTGGTGATTATGCCTATACCCATGATTGCTGTGGTAACTTGAATTAAATGATACGAGTAGAAGGCAATGAATGAGAGATTGCCCTGCAGTTATTGCTGGAAATATTGTATTGTGTAAACGCAACCTAATTCTAGAAAGGATAAAATATATTTTTCAATATGACAGCGGCTCTTTCCTCTCTTCCCAATTCCTTAACGTCTGTGTTTGTTAGTAGCGGTTACTTTGCTCGTTCAATAATAAAGGTTATCTGATAAAATCAACGTGAAAACGAAAAGCACTTTCGTTTTCATCGATCAACTCCAACAGTTAAATAGTTTAACCATTATAGGCCGTCACTTAAATTTTTTTTTTATATTAAATAACTTATTTTACTTCGCAGCGCGGGTTCAAAGTGCGTGAGAAACTAGCCGTCGCGCACAGCGGCCAGCCCGTGCCCGACTCGCTCTACGTGCTCAAGGACACGCCGCAAGTGAGTCTACTGACGCTCACCACTGACTTACAGTTCCTTACTTAACTGACTGCTGACTTACAGTTTCATTTAACTGACAATTGACACTGACTGGCATCTGACATGGACTAACATCTGACAGTTAAAGTTTTATTTCACTAACAACTGACTTAGGAGTTCCGTTTAACGGATCACTGACTTACAGTTCCATTTACCTGTTCACTCACTTACAGATTCATTTGGCTGACTACTGACATACAATACAAATAATTGACCACTGATTTACAGTTCCATTTACCTGACCAATGACTTACAGTTCCATTTACCTGACCGCTGACTTACAGTTCCATTTACCTGACCGCTGACTTACAGTTCCATTTCACTGACTACTGACATACAATTCCACATAACTGACCACTGATTTACTGTTTCATTTAACTGACCACTGACTTACAGTTCCATTTACCCGACCACTGACTTACAGGTTCATTTGATTGACTACTGACTTACAATTCCAAATAACGGACCACTGATTTACAGTTCCATTTACCTGAGCACTGACTTACAGTTCCATTTACCTGTCCACTGTTTAATTAGTGGATTAAACTGTCAATAACAGTGATTGGAATAGGTAGAGGAAAATTGTGTCATGTCAATGATTTTAAACATTGACTTAGTATGTACAGGTCAACGAGATTCCGGAATTTTTGAAGTGGACTTAATTTTATATTAGTTTTAAGAGTAAAAAGGCCCTGTTTTTTTATATAAAAATCCAAGTAACTTAAGGGTATACAGGATGAAATTTTAACCATCTTCCAAATGTTAATATAACAATCTACGAGACAAAAAAATAATGACGTATTTTTTCTTTTGGTATAGCCTAGTACAAAAATGACAAAATAAAGCTCTTAAAAAATCTCCGCCAAAAATCTAAAACTTTTGATGCGGCCTTTTCCTGCTAGCAACACTTTTTTTACGCTATGCGTATCTCATTCATTTTTTACGACACTATTCATAAGTTTTTAATTGTCCCTTCATACCTAAACAGGCTTAAAAATTTTAAACTATGTTGCGAAACATATTTTCGGTTTGAAAACTTGGTTCACTTTATAAATGGGCTCTAAATACTGAACGCCTATAAAAATTTTTGAAGGTGATGAAAAAGTCAATCGTATATCATATAGTGAAGCAGTTGTTTCCCGAATAAATAAATAAAACATATATCTCAGGTGCAAGGGCTCCACACGTTCATCCGCAACAAGGACACGCCGCGCGACGAGTTCATCTTTTACTCGAAGCGGCTCATGCGGCTCGTGCTGGAGTTCGCGCTGTCGCTGCTGCCCTACCGCCCGCACTGCGTCGAAACGCCGCAGGGGTTCAGCTACAGCGGTCAGTATAACCACAGTCTACGAATCCATGCAGTCGTCCGACGAAGACGTCTAGACAGGGCGATTGTGCGGGGTGTGAGGGGCGAGACGCGGGAAGGCCGAGCCCGAACTGCGAACGAAACGATGTTAGCAGTTTTTTATAATATATATATTGCCTAAAGCCTTCCTCGATAAATGGACAATCTAACACTAAATAGTATATTTCATTACGAGTGCGGAAAGCCTGTCATTGCAAAGAGTTCCGACAAATGTCTACCCGAGCCGAGGCGCAGCCGAAGGTGAGGGTATCAGTCAAAACAAGTTGCAATGACGGTTCCGCACGTGTACTGAACGACTATTTTTAATACAGTTGCGAAAAAATGAAGCAATTTAATAAAATAATAAAAACACAATAAACTCAACTAACTAATCAATCATTTATTTATCAACAGAAAACAAAAAAAAAATATTTTTTTGTTTTCTGTTCCCATTCTGGGTAGGCAAAGGGAACTATGCCCATACAGCCAAGTCTTCAGTAGAATTTTTTTATTGATATGAAATGAAAATGAAGTTTAATGTGATGAAATAAAATGAAACCTAACCTAACTCATTGAATCAAATAATTAAATCTGATATTAAAACAAATTAGTAGCTTCTTTTTAGAAATATTTGCATGAATCATAAAAACTTCTATGAATTTTTTTTAGTAAAAACTTCGTGGTTGGTTTTTTCTTTTAATAGACATTATTTTCATATTTATGTTTAAAAGGAGACTCCAGACGAAAATTGTTACAGTTTAGTTTTTTTTAAGGTAGATAAAGATTTTTTTATTTTGACATTTAGGAAAGAGAACGCACGAGTTCGGAAAAGGTAAAGAAAAAGCTAGAGTATGTAATAGCTCACATCTCGAACGCTATACGTCCCTGCAATACGCCACTTTTTGAGCAAATGTATTAAATAATTTTTCAATTCGAACTAGGGCCCTTATTTAGCTATTTTAATTGCAGGTGGATCGTGATTGAAGAAGGCGATTTTGACATTTAGCCCATACTAGAACTGTCAAAAACCTGCTATTCAGTTGTGATTGTGATACGATTTGGTTAGCTGAATTAAGGGCTAGTGCTTCCTGAGATTAGCGCGTTCCAACAAACAAACAAACTTCAGCTTTATAATATTAGTATAGATATAGGAAGCAACACTAAAATCAATATTTATAAAGTACTAGCGGACCCGGCAGACGTTGTCCTGTCTTAACTATGAATATTGATTACGAAATGGTTTAATAAAAAACGAATTTACCCATTGTTTATTATAATTGTGCTATATGATATACCTACAACATTCTTTGTTGTTTTTTTTTCTGGCGGGTAAATAAATAGTTTTGTTGGTATTCCGACACGGTAACAGGCGACATATTACTGGCAATGTGCAAAATTCAGTTTTTTTCACCCACTTTGACGATATTAGCCAATTTGTGTTGACATTGTGTCAATTTTATGTAAAACGCCATACATTAAAAAAGTTTAAACTGTCAAAAACGATAAGGTTACGTAACAAATACTTTAGTATGGTGATTAAGTTTTCTTAAATTTTCTAATTTTTTTTCTTTCATAAGAACATTCTCCTGAACAAAACAAAAAAAGAATTAGCGAAATCGGTCCAACCGTTCACGCGTGATGCGATGACCAAGGGAAATAGGGATTCATTTTTATACGAGTATATATAGATTTGAATAACTGTTTCACCTTAACTCACTGTCAAACTTCTGTCTTTGTTTCTTTCCGGTGCTAAGAGTGCAAAACTCACATGGCGTCAATTTTCAAGCAATTGCTTGAAATTGCTTGAAAAATTGACGCCTATGACGTTGTGTCTCGGTGGCTAAATGGTAAAGCATCGCGCCCGGCATGCGAGGAGATGCGGGTTCGAGTCCCGCCTGATACATAATTTTTAAAGTTTAAATACTGATATTATAATTGCAATTAAATTGCTTCAACACCATATAAAGTATACATACAAACTTTTGGATTTATAATATACTAGCGGACCCGACAGACGTTGTCCTGTCTTAACTATGAATATAGATTACGGAAAGGTTTAATAAAAAAAAAGTTGCCAATTGTTTATTTTTTTTCTGGCGTGTATATACCTCAATAGTTTTGTTGATATTCCGACACGGTAACAGGCGATATATTACTGGCCATGTGCAAAATTCTGTTTTTTTGCCCCCTATTTGACGATATTAGGGGTTAAAGTATGAAATTGCCGTTTTGTATGGACGAAATCGAGAAAAGTCATTTTTCCATACTAACAATTTTTTAGTTTTTTTAAAAACGCCTGAACCGTTTTCTATGCAATTAAAGGTGAAAGTTAGATGGTTATAAAGCTACGCATTGTAGTATTTAAATTTCTGAAAATCAAAGTATATAATACAAATATACTTAATTGAAGCAAGAAGGTCAGCTGACACATTGTAAGGGGTCTTTTCAACGACATCCTTTGAAGTAATAAGCACTAGTATTGCATTTTTTTTTAGTCAAAAGTTACTTTATTTAGTTTTTGATACAATACAAAAAGAATTACGCAATAATATGACTATACTTAAAAGCTATAAACAAAATAAAAAGTGGGAAAATAATCGGCAATTTCATACTTTAACCCCTATTATTTGCAGCACGCATTCTGTCAATGTCGCAAACGCCATACATTAAAAAGTTTAGTTTGTCAAAAAGAGATAAGGTTACATTACTAATAATTTAGTATGGCGATTAAGTTTTCTTAAATTTTCTAATTTTCCGCGCAATTTTCTTATTTTTTTCTTTCATAAGAACATTCTCCTAACAATAACAAACAAAATAAAAAAAGAATTAGCGAAATCGGTCCAGCCGTTCACGCGTGATACGATGACCAAGGGAAATAGGGATTCATTTTTATATATTTACTAGCTGACCCGGCAAACGTTGTTTTGCCATAAAAATGATTAAATTACTAAAATGGCTAACAAAAAATAGGGGTTGGTGGTAAAAGGGTAAAAATTTAGGTTTGTATATATTTTATAAAATTTTAATATTTTACTACCCTACCCTACCCCTACCCTACACCTACCCTACCCCTACCCTACCCCTACCCTACCCCTACCCTACCCCTACCCTACCCCTACCCCTACCCCTACCCTACCCCTACCCCTACCCTACCCCTACCCCTAACCTACCCTACCCTACCCTACACATACCCTACCCCTACCCTACCCCCAAAAATTGTGAATCTAAACCATTCCCAGATCCCCTTGAACACACACAAAAAATTTCATCAAAATCGCCCAGTCGTTTGAGAGAAGTTCAGTGACATACACACTCACAGAAGAATTATATATATTCCGGTGTACTTCGTATCACCTGATCCTAACATCATTAAAACTGACTTAATGGCTCAAAAATTTGATGTAGAGCATTTTATATGGGAATATGAAATTAACGTTTTTACTATCTTCCTCGCAATTTTTCCATGTTTTCTCACCTTTTAAACCTTCCCTGGACTACGACAAAGGTTGACTACGACAAACATTTCAAAACCAAAATCAGCTTAATCGGCCCAGCCGTTCTCGAGTTTTAGCGAGACTAACGAACAGCAATTGATTTTTATATATATATAGATAATATAAAATATTTGTAAGGATGTTATTTTTAAAAATTTTATATGCGTATAGAAATACGAAAAATCAATAAAATATTCTGATAGCTTTGTAACTCAATCTGAACTCTATCTATATTGTTTCAAGGTCGTAAATGCGACGTGGAGAAGATATGCGGGGTGTCCATCCTAAGGGCGGGTGAGACAATGGAGCAAGCCGTGTGCGACGTGTGCAAGGATATTAGAATCGGCAAGATACTCATACAGACAAACCAGCAGACGGACGAACCAGAGGTACAGTAAACATTTCGCACATCTCGATAAATAATTAAAAATAACCTGGACAACATCACAGACATTTCTCTGGTCCCAAAATAAGTAATTATTGCAGAGCAAAAGCCTCCATTATTGAATTCAAGTCACCACAGCAATGATGGGTACAGGCATAATCACCACGCTTGCTAAATACGAGTTGGTGATCACAAACCCGAGCAAAGTTCGACACTTTTGTTGCCCGATCCGGGGATAGGACCCGGGACCCTCAGATCTTGGTCCGGTATTCAAACCAACGGGCCGAGACTGGAAGTACAGTCAACATTACACTCGTGCAAACGGATGTATGACACGGCAAAAATAATATCATTGATTCAAACTTTCACGGTCAGTTGTTTATTCCTTTCTTAGCTGTCAGTTCTTGCGTGAGGCAGTAAAATAAAGAAAAAATCAAGGAATTGTGTTCCCAGTTCTTTTACTTGTTCTGAATAATATGTATCCGGTCATCAAAACGCAATAACCTCATTTGTTGCGGTATAAAAACGTCAATAAATCTATACTAATATTATAAAGCTGAAGAGTTTGTTTGTTTGTTTGAACGCGCTAATCTCAGGAAGTACTGTTTCGAATTGAAAAAATATTTTTGTGTTGGATAGTCCATTTATCGCGGAAGGCTTTAGGCTAGAAAACATCACGCTGTGACCAATAGGAGCGAAGCATCAGTTGAAAATGTTGCAAAAATAATCGCGATCATAATACCAAAATTGACGCGTACGAAGTCGCGGGCAACAGCTAGTGTATTCTAATATTATAAAGCTAAAGAGTTCGTATGTTTGTTTGTTTGGACGCGCTAATCTCCGGAAGTACGGGTTCAAATTGAAAAAATATTTTTGTGTTGGATAGTCCATTTATTGAGGAAGGCTTTAGGCTATATAACATCACGCTGCGACCAATAGGAGCGAAGCATCAGTGAAAAATGTTGCAAAAATAATCGCGTTCATAATAACAGAAATTGACGCGGACGAAGTCGCGGGCAACAGCTAGTAAGTAATAAATGAGCACAATATTGAGCCATATCTTAGGTTATCGTGTTTTGAGGTTATTGATTTAACCCAATTATAGTGCAATGTATGTAAAGTTACATAATTTATTAAGCTCAATTAGAAAATTGAAATTGACATAATTACTGAAAGAAATGATGAGCCTCTATGTGGTACTGAAAATACTTGGTTGTCTGCCATTCAGTTGCGTAGCGTGCCTTGGCGAGGCACCGCATAAAAAATTACTGACAAAAGAAAAAAAAAATACTTAAACGGGGAAATCCCTCAGCCCGCGATAACCGATGTAGGGTGTTGCCAACTTTTGAACGCACGCTTTACGCGGGAAAAGAAGAAATTGCTTTTTTGGCTTTTCTGAAATAAAAAAAACTTTGGGAAGTTTTTATTAATTTTTGCCTACGCACGACGGAGGCCCCGTATAATTGATACCGCTGATATGGCGGTAGCTACGCCCCTGCTGCCATTGCTCTTTAATTTTGTCGGCTAAAGAAATTCAAATGACTTGATTGCCCGGCCAATTTTACACACCGTTTCATAGCCTGGCAAATTGTATTTTTCATTTACACCAGCAAAAACACAATCAAGAGAACGTGTATAATTTTTTTAGAGTCATTTATTAATTATCTTTTGTGACTATGCAAACGGCGTCGTCTTTGCATTTATCGTTATCGATTTTATTCAATTAGCAATCGATATTATCTGTGGTTAGATGATTTGACATTTCGAGAATGACTAGATAGGATTTTGAATTGGTCGTTAGAAAAGAGCAGGCGAGATTCGAACCGAAAAGGGTTACTTGCTCGGATACTTGGCAGCGTGTGTAGGCTACACCAGATAGAAACATATTGGACTAGCGTAGCGTAATATTGCTCAAGCACGGCTGTGGAGAAATTCCTGTCTGGCCTTTTAACCTGGCCTACTGTAAGGCTGATTCAAGCACTAAGGCGCACTGGTGTGCACGGTGGAACCCGACGGCTGTGCTGGTAGTGTGGCGGACCCTTGCTGCGGTACGTCATACCCATCCTGCCCCGTTCGTGGACTTGCCACCAGGTATTTGGAAGCCGTAAGTTTGCTGTTCCTGACAGACCCTATACCACCTCCGTAGGACGCGTTCATCGTGTGGTGCGGCACATCGGCCGCACTGACGCCAAGGCTTTGTTCCGCTAACTAACTGACCTGATTCTAGAGACCTTTTTAGCTCTGTTTAGGGCTGACTAAGTGTTGCCGTTGTGTTGGCACCTTAGCTTAGGTGATAAGTCCTAGTTATTCATATGTTGAGTTTTTATTAGGGGTTAAAATATGAAATTGCCGTTTTATTGTAATAGGTTCTTTAAATTGACATAGAATCTTCATGGTTTGAGGTTTTCGAATGAAACTTTTTTCACATGGTTTCTATGATGTTCTTCTTTTAAAAAATGTGAAACATTTTAATATCGACTTTCAATTGTTTTTGTTATTTAACTTAGACAAGAAAGATGGATACTGCGAAAATTCGAGTGATTTTTGAATACGAGTTCCGACGCGGAAGTAACGCGGCAGAAACAGCCCGCAATATCAATGTTGCGTTTGGAGAGGGATCTGCTAATGAACGCACCGTGCGATTTTGGTTTAAATGCTTTCGTGATGGAAACTTCGACTTGAAGAACGAGCCACGAGGAAGACCGCACACAGGTGATTAACGATGCATTAAGAGAGATGGTGGAAGCCGATCCTAGTCAAACTACCCAGGAATTCGCGGCATGGTTTAACGTAACCTTACCCACAATATTGACTCATTTGCGTCAAATCAATAAAATAAAAAAATACGAAAAATGGGTGCCTCATGATTTGACTGATGTGCAGAAAGAAACGCGTGTTGAAACTTGTGTTGAATCGGTACAGAAATGAAGGAATATTAAATCGAAATGTGACATGTGATGAAAAGTGGATTCTTTATGATAACCGTAAAAGAAAAATGCAATGGCTGACCCCAGGTCAAACGCCACAACAGTGTCCTAAAGCAAAACTTACCAATAAAAAGGTAATGGTAACTGTTTGGTGGTCTCAGTATGGTGTTATTCACTATAGTTTTCTCCGATCTGGTCAATCAATAACGGCAGATGTCTATTGTGCCGAACTCCGAACAATGTTGGCAAAACTAGCAGTAAAACAGCCCCGACTCATGAATCGATCTTCACCATTATTGCTCCATGACAACGCGAGACCTCATACAGCACGAGAAACCGTTTTGACCCTTCAGAAACTGCAATTAGAGACCATAGAGGCAGTACAAAATGCTTTCACACAGTTTGTGCAGTCTAGATCCTCAGAGTTCTATCACAAAGGCATAAATGACCTTCCTATTAGATGGCAGCAATGTATAGATAATAATGGTAACTGTTTTGATTAAATAAATTTGTTAAAAATTAAAAAATAAATAATTTTGATTTTCAGTACAAATCGGCAATTTTATACTTTAACCCCTATTATATTGAGAGGGAGGGTAGATTTTCATAACTTATAAAATACAGTGTGTTGTCTTCCTAGGAGCTTAAGGCTTTTGCCTGACTTCGTATCTTCCTCACAGGGCACAACTAGATAACAGTGTAACATTATTAATTTGTACGGTGAGCTAGAGTCACCCGTGGTTCACCTCACGAATCTTTGTAAGCGATCCAGAGCTTATGTATATTTATCTCATGTTGTTCCTCTAGCACAATTTGGAACAGAGACAAGGTGGGCTAGACCTACAATCAATGTTTGTTGGAGTTTTTAAGGAAGATCCTTAAGCTGAATTATTGTTGTAAATATATTTTAAATATATCAGTATATTTCATTACGTTAAAATTATAAAAAGTAAATTTGAGCCAAATATAAAAAAGATTGTAAGCACTATGCAGTGCCACGCTTCAAATTAATAAATTATTTTTCAATTTAAATACATTATTATCAATTCTTTATTGTCTTTTAATTACCTATACTTCTGGCGGCCCGCCATCAGTTCATGATTTGCCCGAGTGGCCCCTAGTCTTAATAAGTCTGTGCATCCCTGCTTTAGGCTATATAACATCACTTTGCGACCAATAGGAGCAAAGCATCAGTAAAAAGTGTTGCAAAAATAATCGCGATCATAATAACAGAAATTGACGCGTACGAAGTCGCGGGCAACAGCTAGTTATATATAAATGAGAATGTTTGTATGAATGTTTGTAACTCTATCACGCCAAAACGGCTGAAAAGGGATAGTAATTCTTTGGTCTGGAATAGCATATAGGCTTGCAACTTTAAATTCAACGGGTACCATCCTTTGTACCTAAATTTTGGTTGCAAATAGAATAGAATAGAATAGAATAGAATAGAATAGAATAGAATATTTTTATTGCCGAATCATAACTTAATCTATTACAATTTACCTGTGATTCCTACACTAGGCTAGGCCTGATTCGTAAGAATCACATTGAATTTACTCACAAAAAATGAACCTAGTAATTTTTAATTTAGGAAAAAAGTTTCTAACATTGTCATTAAATTCATACTATTATATATTATATGATTTACATAAAAACTAAAATTAAATTAAATTAAAATAAAAAAAGCGCTTGTGTGTGTATATATGTGCGTGTGAATGAGTGTGTGTGCGTGTATTTGCGATTATGAGTGTTTTATGTATGTATCAGTGCGTGTGCATGAGGGTGGGGGTGGGTGGGTGGAAATATCTAAACTGAAACTTTGAGAACATCTTCAGTCTCCTCATAACTCCAAGTCAGCAGAAGGTTTTGGACATGTCTCCTGGCTTCATATAGTTGGACGTACTTTAAATTACATAAGCCAATGAACTTATTATAAATGCGAGGGAAAAGAAATGCTTTGAATCTGTGCGAAAAATTTGTTTTTAGAATAGGAGTTTGGAGTCTAAAGACTCTTTTCCTAGACCCACCCTGCTCACCACTACTGCAAGTTGATGGCTATTTTGTGCATGTATATTACGACTCTGAACAAATATAGTCTCCGGACACTCAGCACCTGGGCTTCTTCGTACAGATCACTAGTATGAATATTGGAATCCCGGAAAAATTTACGGTTCCCTTGGGATCACTATGTTTATAGGATTTTAAACTCTCTGGTTGCATTTTTTAAACACTTAAAACTTAAGACTACACGGGGTTTACTGCAACCGAATGAAATTATTTAAAGGTAAAATATATTAATTTACCCTTCCGACGTTTCGATCCGATTGCACGAATCATGGTCGAGGGCAGACTGGAGGCGCTCAGCGTAGTCTGGCCGTTTGGAAAGAAATGTTTTCTTCTACCCGCACTTCTTCAACAATTTCGTCACTCGTACAGTTAGCTCAAAAAACTACACTAATAGTATCCGGGGTTTTTACTAACGGCATAGCACTCACATCACTATGTTTGTTTTTCATATTGAAAGTACTTATCCGTTTTTGCATAGTGTAATAGCACAGTCTATGAACCATACAGTCGTTCGACGCCTTTGATCTCATGGAAAATGCCGACAACGTCTAGACAGTATTGTGACGGCCAGGGTTGTCAAAAGTAAACAATATATAAAAATAATTATTTATTGCAGATAAACACTCGTAAAAGTGACACACGTATCAAATTATAAATTATAGTTTAAAAAACTAAAAAACCACGCTTTTAAAACAGATTGAACTAAAAAATTAAAAATAAAACTGTAGTAATCAATTGAAAAATTCATATTGTACAAAAAGCGTGGGGTGCTTGTTATGAAATCCACAGATATAGTAAATTATTGATAAAATATTTACAACAATACAAACAACTAAATCAAGCCCCCCACGCTTTTTGTATTTAATTTTTTAGTTCAATCTGTTTTAAAAGCGTGGTTTTTTAGTTTTTTAAACTTTAATTTATTTTTTACTTTTTAGTTTAGTTTATAAGATTTGATTCCTTCTTTACCGACTGTAAGTCCAAACCTATGCAGGAAACATAATTGATACAGATCGCGCGCTAGCTCTATCTCTTTTACTCCCTCTTACAGAGGAAAACTGGGAAAACTGTTATTAAATTATTGCATTGTCATCGGCCCTTGATACGTGTGCAAAGTTTCAAATTAATCAAACTTCTGGAAATCGGTGAAAATTAAGCTCAAAGATTCCATTACATACATACATACATACATACATACATACATACATACATACATACATACATACATAGATACAACCCAAGCTAATAAAAGCGTGGTAAAAAAAAATACTTCCGCCATCTTAGATTTTAAAAATGATGGCATTTTGGTAATCGGCACCCCTATGAACCTCAAAATTGACACACATATCAAATTATAAAAAAATACGTCCGCCATCTTGGATTTTAAAAAGGATGGCATTTTCGTGATCGGCACCCCTATGATCCTCAAAATTGACACCCATATCAAATTATAAAAAATACGTCCGCCATCTTGGATTTTAAAAAGGATGGCATATCCGAAGCACCCCACTGAACCTCAAAATTGACACTCATATCAAATTAAAAAAAATTACGTCCGCCATCTTAAATTTAAAAAAGGATAGCATTTTCGTAATCAGCAGCCCAATTAACCTCGAAATTGACAACTATTTATCTTATTTAAAAAAAAAATGTTCACCATCTCGAATCATTCGATATCAGCATTCCAATAAATTCCAACAAACAAATATAAAATAATTTAAAACACAAACATTTGTTAGCCGTGAATGCTGTGTCCCGAACTGCTAACACCGTTTTGTTCGCAGTTCGGGCTCGGCCTTCCCCGCGTCTCGCCCCTCACACCCCGCACAATTGCCCTGTCTAGACGTCTTCGTCGAACGACTGTATGGATCATAGACTGTGGTAATAGTTTACATAGCATAGACCAAATTTTATCTGCGAACTAAGTCACGGGCAACAGCTAACCTATCGTCTATTATAAAAAAGAAAGTCGTGTTAGGGCAGCTACACACACGAGTGGGCCGCCATATTCGGTTTGGCAGTATTTATCGAACAACAAAGCCGACCCGAATAATAATTACTGCACTTAATCGGCTTGTGCCGATCGGTTAGTTCATTCAGGTTGACATATCATTCGGTTCGGCATTCGTTGTGGAACGAAAAAGCCGAAGGCCACTTCGCACCCAGAATCTTTGGGGTTTTCGTAATAAAGGTCCAGCAATAACAACAAAACTTGCAGAAACTAACAACACGTCGTATTCGTCCCACATTTTTAGCTGAACTAAATTTGCCGAGCGGTTTCTGATTCCCGAATATTCATTTACATATATTCAATTGTTTTTGCCCGCCTAGTGAAAGCCGAGAAGTTTTTTTCTCGAACATTCATCTTTATATATTCGTTTTTACCGCCCGGCTGTGCCAATTAATGCCGGCCCGCTGAAGTGTGTAGCAACCCTTAGTTACACCACTTATACGTCGAGAACGGCTGAACCTATTTTTATGATTTTTGTGTTTTTGGATTTGTCTGCGTTGGGCTATTCCCAATAACTGTTAAAAACATTGGAAAGTTAACGTAAAATAACAAATTTATAAACTGTATTTCTTATTTGACAAACATTTAAGACGTTAAAATTAAATACTATTCAGAGGCGATACGAAGTTCGCAGGGTCCGCTAGTATTATATAAAATGAAGGCGTGTTATTAACTACCACCGTAAGTCGAGAACGGCTGGCTTGATTTTTATGACTTTTGTCTGTTTGGATTTGTTGGTGTCAGGAATAGAAGAATAAGTGTTTAAAAAACATTTGAAATTTAACGTAAAAATAACTGATAATGAACTGTACTTCTTCATACAAATGTCAAACCCCGCCATATTTGATGACAATGAAATTTATGACGAAAAAACCAAATAGCTGAGGCGATAAAAAGTTCGCGGGGTCCGCTAGTACTAAATAAGCGTTCCTCATCCCCCAGCTGTACTACCTGCGGCTGCCCAAAGACATAAAGGACTACCGCGTGGTGCTGATGGACGCGACCGTGGCCACCGGCGCCGCCGCCATCATGGCCATCCGCGTGCTGCTCGACCACGACGTGCCCGAGCCCAGCATCAGCCTCGTCAGTCTGCTGATGGCCGAGATAGGGGTGCACTCCATCGCGTACGCCTTCCCGCAGGTCACTATACACTAGCTAGTCTATATAGTACACAATACACACTACTCGCTACCTAGACATCATGGCATCCGCGTGCTGCTCGACCACGTGTGCCCGAGCCCAGCATCAGCCTCGTCAGTCTGCTGATGGCCGAGATAGGGGTGCACTCCATCGCGTACGCCTTCCCGCAGGTCACTATACACTAGCTAGTCTATATAGTACACAATACACACTACTCGCTACCTAGACATCATGGCATCCGCGTGCTGCTCGACCACGACGTGCCCGAGCCCAGCATCAGCCTCGTCAGTCTGCTGATGGCCGAGATAGGGGTGCACTCCATCGCGTACGCCTTCCCGCAGGTCACTATACACTAGCTAGTCTATATAGTACACAATACACACTACTCGCTACATAGACATCATGGCATCCGCGTGCTGCTCGACCACGACGTGCCCGAGCCCAGCATCAGCCTCGTCAGTCTGCTGATGGCCGAGATAGGGGTGCACTCCATCGCGTACGCCTTCCCGCAGGTCACTATACACTAGCTAGTCTATATAGTACACAATACACACTACTCGCTACCTAGACATCATGGCATCCGCGTGCTGCTCGACCACGACGTGCCCGAGCCCAGCATCAGCCTCGTCAGTCTGCTGATGGCCGAGATAGGGGTGCACTCCATCGCGTACGCCTTCCCGCAGGTCACTATACACTAGCTAGTCTATATAGTACACAATACACACTACTCGCTACCTAGACATCATGGCATCCGCGTGCTGCTCGACCACGACGTGCCCAAAGCCGGCACGTTAGAAAGGCAATAAAATCGAATGGAATGTAAGTACCCGTTTGTCAAACTTTTACCTTTTTTCCAAGGTACTTACGTAACCAAAAAAACTACATGCACAAAATTCGTTTAACCCGGCGATCGCAAAATTGGGTCTTTTTTACCCGCACCATTTTCAAATTCAAATGACCGTATTTCTTAGAAATGTTGTGCGGTAAATAATATTAGGGGTTAAAGTATGAAATTGCCGTTTTGTATGAACGAAATCGAGAATCATTCTTCCATACTAACAATTTTTTTGTTTTTTTAAAAACGCCTGAACCGTTTTCGATGCAATTAAAGGTGAAAGTTAGATGGTTATAAAGCTACGCATTATAGTATTTAAATTTCTGAAAATCAAAGTATATAATACAAATATACTTAATTGAAGCAAGAAGGTCAGCTGACACATTGTAAGGGGTCTTTTCAACGACTTCCTTTGAAGTAATAGGCACTAATATTGCATTTTTTTTTAGTCAAAAGTTACTTTATTTAGTTTTTGATACAATACAAAAAGAATTACGCAATAATATGACTATACTTAAGAGCTATAAACAAAATAAAAAGTGGGAAAATAATCGGCAATTTCATACTTTAACCCCTATTAGTTACGTATCAGGCCGTTTTTGTTTACCCTCTTAATTAATAGTTGCCTTATTGAAATATAAATAAATAGCATGCCCCTATTTTTTTTTTTTTCAAATGTAAAAGTAATGGCGACTTGACCCTACACCAAACAAAACATCACACTGGCGACCTTTTAAGATTGTAAGAAATCGGTCTTTCTGGTCCTCGTATTATATTGGCCAAACTTCCAAACTAGGCAAATCGCCAATTTCGGACTGATATTGGCTGGTTTTTTTTTTAATTTATATTATGGTTATGGCTCATGGTGTATATGAAAAAATATTTGTGTTTCAGGTGAAAATCATAACGTCAGCGCTCGACCCGGAGATCAACGAGAAATTCTACGTACTCCCCGGCATCGGGAACTTCGGCGATCGGTACTTCGGCACCGAGCCTACCGAAGATGAATAGTAAGTGGGTAAAATATATATCTATAAAAGATATAAAATCTTTGATACCTATGTAAAGGATATAAACCTTCGTGGTAAATACATTGATTTAATATAAAAAACTAGAAACAGAATCTGCTTCAAAACAGTGTCCCAACGAGACGTGCACCCGTTTGACATAAGGGTGCAGTTGTAGGTAGATACAACATAACATGAATAACATGAACAACATAACATGATACTATTGCATGCCGACATAATTTGGCCGGGTTATAAAGTTGACACTGACTTAAAATCAACGTCAAACACAGTTTTAAGCATTACTTTTGCATCGGACCGTGTACCTAGTTCTTATAATATATCGATGGTTTAATACTATGCGCGCTATGATTCAATAAATACCAGAGGTAGTATGCTAAGACAATACTGTTCTGTTTTTTGACAATTGATTTTGTTTAGAAGTGATAAAATAAAATCGATCGGTGGCAGCACTTGGCTCTAGTAGTCCCCATAACGAGTCCGTAAAACTTTTTGATTTTACACTTTTAAAATACAAGTAGTCATTTTACGTTGTCATTTTTGAAGTGACTGTGATGTCGTATTGTTCGTTCGTAAAGCTTTATACGCACTGAGACTTCCAATGTACGCGTCCGAGCGTATTGATCAATATAAGCGTGCAAGCTTTCTAAGATATGCGTAGTAGGTTACGCGTACACGCATTTCAACTTACGCGTACACGCATTTCAACTTACGCGTAACTGAAACTCGGCGCAAACAAATTTTCGTGAGTCTGGTAAACATTTTTAATTATTGACTGAACATTGGAACACGTACAAGGCTTAATGATAAAACAGTAGAATCATTGGGAATCTGTTTTTTTAATAACGTTGGATTATAACGTAGATACTTATTGCCATACGCATTTTGTAGTTGTATAGTAATTCCTACGCGCACTATTCAGTGGGTAACACACTTGTTCATTTTAAAAAGTTAGATCTAAATTACCTATAACATCTTTGAAATATACATTTCAATTGATTTACAAAGTAAATGTTACGTCGCAAGTGTATGTCGCCCCTTATTGTGAGCGTTTGGCTAACCTAATCGTGTATTCCTATTTTATATTATTTATTTATTTATGCAAACACATTTTGCTATGGAAGCGATCGCATTATTGGATCCTTCTAAAAGCATATTGATGACAAAAATTTACTTTATCTTTTATATTGTTGATTTTATTATTATAAATGAAGTCTTATAGTTAATTGTTTCGTGACTACACTGCCAATCAAGGATGCATAAATAATGGTTTATTACCATGGATTAAATATGATAATTATGTCAAAACCAAAAAGCAAATTATTAATTTTTACAAAATTTGCAGAAGTATGATTTATTTTTAATAAATTTACGGCAAGTTTAAAAATGCTTTAACATGACACTACTTTTTGTGTTTTATTTATATAGAAAAAGCCTTTTTCTTATCTAACTACTGGATAAAGGCATCTAGTCCACGCCAACATACATTTTATTCTGTCAATGAACTAAAAAAAGAGTTGGTTATATTTTTCTTTATATTGATGTTGACCTACTTGTTTTTTTTTTAATAGATAACAATTTAGCTAAAAGTTACCCACCAAAGTAAGTTTTTAAAGCTTGCAAAAATGACGAGAATTATAATTCAAATATGACTGGCCAAGGTCTGCCATATTGGATTTATATTGACGTCATAAGTTTTTTTGTTGTCATAATAGAGTTAATACGGATGGTTTAAATATTGGAAATTAAATAAAAACTATTAACATAATTAAGTTTCCATAGCAAATTGTATCTTGCCCTAGCGGCTTAAGTCGAATATAGTAAATACGCTTTCCTAATATTAGTGACTATGTACACACGGCGGCACGTCAGACTATACATGTTGACCTTGAGACCGCCTTTATGCCCTACGTAATAAAAGCTGTTATAGCAGTTCAACTGTTTAACTTGATGTGCTGTCGACTGTACTATAAATTATTATATTATGTACTTATAAAGCATTGCATACATTTGATTTTAGACATAGAAAAAAAAATATATATTCTACCCTAGACCTTGAACGATTTAGTGCTTTTTTTTTCTTACTTCAAATGTCAGGAAAACATCAAAATTAAAAAATCCTAGCATAACGCCATTTTGATCGTCAAATAGTGATTGTGTGAATTCAAAAAAATCAAATTAGTTTTGGTTATTTGAACGCATCTTACTAGGATAGTTTAAAATCTCATGTTTAGTCAAAAAAGTTTAAATTGGGAATGTTTTATAGTATTTTTAAGTTTTTGTAAAACATAAAGGATTTACAATTCTTTTATGACGGCACACGGCTTAACCAAAGATGGCGTCCCAAACTTATCAATAAACAACTGAATAAAATAACCATGGTGCTTTTACATTGAAATGAACTTCAACAAAGTGTTCCATTTAATAATATTTGATAATAACCGATTTTATTGTGCATGTATTCATTCCGATGCGATGCTGCCATTTTGTTTTTCATCTAATATTTTCAGTATTAGAAATTGTAGGCTAATATGGCAATGACTTATAGTTGTGTATATTATATTAGATAACTGGCTTCTTTAAAGATACGTTGGTACCTCGCCTATGAGAGTAGAACATTTAGATGATATTAATTTAGAATAATTTTACATTATTTCTTTTTGGTTGGACAATGGTTTGGACATGTTGAGAGGATGAATGAAAGCAGATTGACTAAAAAGATATATATGGCGAGTATGAATGGAAATGTTGGAAGGGGAAGGCCTCGACGAACTTATCTTGATCAAATCGGGGAAGTTCTAAAGAAAGGTCAGGTCAAGAGTACCCTAAACCGGCGAACGTGTATGAAAAGATTAATGAATGTGGATGAAGCGAAAGTAGTCTGTAAGGATCGTAGCAAGTGGAAAGATGTGGTCTCTGCCTACCCCTCCGGGAAAAAGGCGTGAGTGTATGTATGTATGTATGTATGTATTTCTTTTTAGTTATTTATTTTGCAGTATTCGAGTACTGTGTAAGTAGTATAAGTTTTGTAAGTTATTTTTCTCACTATTTAAATATGTGCTAATTGTTGTTCGCCAAGGAGGTAATGACATCGATATTTTAAAAACTTTTTGGAATTTACAAAATTGGCCAGTTACAATTAACTGTAGCTTTGAAGTCTAATGCGCACGAGAGAGAGGGATAACTTCATTGTATCTCAACATCAGCTCAGTCAAACGACACGGCCGCTGTTGGACATAAGCCTCTCCTGAGGATCTCCACAACGCTCGGTCCCGCACCATCCGCATTCCACGACTTTTATCAGATCGTCAGTCCACCTGATGTGAGGCCCACCCACAACGTCTGGTGCACGGTCGCCATTTCAGAGTATTTTGCCTCAACGGCCATCATCTCTTCTTACTATGTGTCCCGCCCACTGCCACTTCAGCTCAGCAATTCTTCGAGCGTTGTCGGTTATCTTAGTTCTCCTACGGATTTCCTCATTTCTAATTCTATCACGCAGGAAAATACTAAGCATGGCTCTCTCCATTGCCCGCTGTGCAACCTTGAGCCTTCTTATTTGACCTATACAGGGTGAAATTTTAACCACTTTCCAAAATTTTTGTAGGCGTTCGGTATCGTATTTAGAGCCCATTTATGAAATTAAAAATGTAAACCAAACTGTCATCCGATAATATTTTTTGCGATATATTTTTCAATTTTTACGGTCCTAGGCCAGATAAGGTATAAAAGGAAAATCAAAAACGTATGAATAGTATCGTAATGAATAAATGAGATGCAAATCGCGTAAAAAAAAGTGTTGCTAGGCGGCTGTATCAAAAATTTTAGATTTTTTGCGGACATTTTCTAAGTGCTTTATCTTGACATTTTTGTACTGGGCTATACCAAAAGAAAAAACACGTCATTCGTTTTTTGTCTCGTAGATTGATATATTAAAATTTGGAAAGTGGTTAAAATTTCACCCTGTATAAGGAGACCACGTTTCAGTTCCATAAGTCATGACTGGTCAAACAAAGACTTTCGTTTTGAGACACAGGTAATTCCGACTACTCTACAACAACTATTTTATTATGGTAATACTATAAATTGAATTAGCTTGACATATACATCTAAGTCAATCGTATGACTAGCACAACCGAAGTAATCCTTTTAATCTGATGACCTATTCGATTCGTAACTTGTTATAGTCATCCTACTCTCCAGAATAAATGAAAAGAGACAAAATATGAAGTTTTAGGACTGACAATCGATGTTGTTAATCCTTGGCAGGTGTTATAGTTCGTTGACTGACCGTGGCACATGTGAACTTATTTGCTATTGCTAGATCTTTAGTGCATTTTGAATATTGACGTTTAGGTAAAACTTTATTTTCAATGCACACATACGAAGGCAGACTGAAAAGTAGTCTACCTAAATATTAAAAAGTATATGGATAAATGTTGTTTTTTTTTAATTCCCTGCAAAGGGAATACATTTGACACATTGGTCAACCAGTTTATCATACCATTAATAAATATATCCGTATACTCGTACCCGTTAGCTATGCAGGTTTTCATTGCACTATGTGATTTTTTTCTTAAAATTTATAATAGGAATTACCTAGTACTTAAATAAAGCTTAAATTAAAAATCTGTAACTACCTCCGTGGCGGAGTGGCGTACACACCGGTTTTCAAGGTGTCGCCTGCTCCGAGGTTCCGGGTTCGATTCCCGTATAGGTCAATTTAGAAAAAAGTGTTTTTCTACATTTTCTCGGGTCTGGGTGTTTATGGTACCTTCGTTGTTTCTGGTTTCCAAAATACGAGTGCTTTAAATAGTTATATAAAATTGGGATCAGAACAATGTATGTGATGTTGTCCAAATTTGTTTATTTATTATTATTTATTAACATTTCATTTTAAAATTAAATAAAGTTTAGATAGTGCAGTTTTTCAACAGATACAAGAGATTAAATACCATTTTGACTCTCAACCCTAATTTGTTTTAAAGGTTACGTTAAGACGCTGACATGAACCAAATTGAGCTCAATGAAGATTGTTTTGCTTTAAGCCTATGGCTCGTATTGTTGCCAAATTCTATGTAGTTGTAATTGATCAAATTTTCGACCAGGTGGCTGCTTCCAAAACACGATTCTAAAAACTTTTCTCGATAGAAAAAAATCTCAAAGTAGCCTCTGAAAATACATAAATTACCATTTTTCTCAGCAGTCCGTATAACAATGATAATAAAATTTTGCTATATTGTATATTACATGTTGCTTAAGCAAATGGCTGATTTAGATTTTTAATAAAATGGCAATTTTAATTTGCACAATGAATTTTGTTGTTTGGCACTTAGGCCCTTCTATTCCATGCGCTTTTTCTGTCACTCCTACGAGAATCGACAGTGATAGCTGTGGCGCGTTCCAAAGAAATTCAAAGACGAATAAATTTGTGGGCGTGTTCATTGCTCAAGGTCATCGGCTGCAGTCAGCGTCTTAACACTAATTGACCAATGTCACAAATGTATAATAATATGTTTTTACATTAGATTACAGTGAAAAATTAAAATAAATTATCCATTTATGTACTTTTTTATGCAGATATTATAATGTAGATTACATTTCAGCCTGCGCTCATACTTAATGTTGTATATATAAGTACTTGTAGTCTTGTGTACACTTATGATAATAAATGGCTGAACCAAATTGTAATGTAGCCTAAAAAAGATTTATAATTATTATGGATTTCTTAAAAATGCGATAATTAAATTTATGCAACGTGTTCCTTTTGATATTCCATAACTCTAAGGTTATGTTCTATAGGTAAAAATAATATAAAACGCCCTAGAACATGTGGTTCAAAAATCAATAGTTTCGAATATAACATCAATTTTAGTTAAATTTGTAAAAAAAATTTAGTCAGTATAGCGATCCTTAGTTTTGCGAGACGTTGGCAAACTTACACTAAAGTGTAGTAGTAAAGTAGCGGGAGAGTGTAACTTGTAAAAAACATTGAGGTGTGTGGGTGTTTCATTGATAAGTAGGTACTTACGAGTAAATCGTTTTCATAACAAGGTTATTCATAACAAGGTAAGGGTGTTTTACATAAACAGTCGTGACTTTATAGAATTATGTTGTATAAAAAAATTTAACAAAAAAAAATTCCTATGCAATTTGATTCCTTACCATGGTCTGTTTAATACTCTAGAGTTATGGGATATCAAAAGGAACACGTTGTATATTCGTCCCAAGTATCTTTGCTATTATTTTGAAATATTTATCGACTGATGTAGCTTTTATCCGACATCTTTGTTAACATCTAACCATAAATGACTTTTTGAATATTTTATTGGTTTTCGACTGTATGACAAGAGAATAAGATTCAAAATATAGTGAGCTCTATTTGCCTCTTGCCTTGGTTAAAGTAACATTGTCAAAAAAAGGATGAATACTTAAGAAAGTACTTAAATAATGTTCTAATTTATTTTAAACACCATTACAGTGAAGGTGTATGAACTTCTATTGGTATTACTATAGAACATGGAAAAAGGTTAGTAAGGCGATGAACAGAGGTTATGAGCAAATGCTTGTAAGTGAGCGCTGTGATTGGTTTGACGTCGCGCGCCGTCAAAAGAATTCGCTTGATTGGCGTTCTTTGAACTCGTTTATAGTGGGGTGCAAGCGGCGAGATCGGTTCTCATACAAATGGCACATGACAGCCTTTCTAACCTTTATCCATGTTCTGTGGGTATTACAAACCGAAACGAGCTAATAGGAAGGCAAAAAAATTATAATATCCTCTTTTCCATCGTTTTTAAGTCATTAAGTTTAGTATGGAAATGAAATTATCAAAATACAGATAATTTTATTTAATAGTATTTACCCACGTATATTTACGTATTTACGTTAATACAGGCTAGTTTCGGCTGGTTAGGGCGCTTTTAGTGTCACGCGGGTCCGAATCGCGGGTGGCACGCATTACACCTACATTGCAGGCTATATTTGATAGATGATACTGGGCACGAGTGATCTATCAAATAAAGCTAGCAATGTACTCGAAATGCGCGCCACCCGCATGCGGACCCGCGTGACACTAAAAGCGCCCTTATAGCATAAACTTTACACCCTGTATACAATACCGAATGAAAAATTTATTTGGTAACTAATTACAAAGTGACCCATATTACGCTTTTGTTGTTTGTTACCTTGACTGTAATTAAGTGTTAATAAACACTAAATTGGTTTATAATTTAGAAAAATATGAATTGTTTAAATATTATTATTTTAGCTACAAATCCATAAAACGACTGTTTCAAGTTCTGATTCTTTAACTCATTGTCTAAATAAAAACAGTTGTCTCTATCCAATAGTCAATGTAAGAAAAGGATGTACAAGTTTTTTTAAATCCTATATTATGATGAATATGTTCCAGAAACAGTTACTATCTATTTATTATTATACATATTATGTATTACATTGCACAATGTGTGTACAATATATTTAAAATATATGCAAAATTGTTACTCTTAAGTCGCTGTGAATATTGAAAAAAATACAAAAAAAGTGAACTGAAAATAAGTTGCAAATAAAAGAGAAATATTCAGCTAAGACTTTTATTTTGAACACATTCGAAATTCTACACTAATTTCTTATTATTACATTCATGTAAAAGACAGATAAATACATTTGTATATCAGATTTATTAGGTTATATAAGAAACAGTAATAGTGACTTACAAAATATTGACAGTCGATCAGATGTGATCACTGGAGTCCAGGTACCGTTGGAGCATTAAGTCGAAATGCTCGTGTTTTGCTGACGGCACATCACTGTGTTGACTTTGGTTCTTTCTGTAAAGATTTTACTGTCATTGATAACACTCTTCTTTCTAAATAGTCCACTTAATCATTTCACTTTTGTTTATAGAATAAGACATTTATACAACATGGTGCCGGATGACTAGAAAGTCGTTGGGAAGGAACAGTTTTAATTTTTTTTGTTTATCACATTTTACACAAATCACACAGGTACATTTTAACGCAGTTTTCACATAGCTGTCTAACTTAAAAAGCTTTGTTATTCTAAATTCCACATCTACGAAACCGTGGGTGATGCCTAGTTCTAATCACAATAGATGTAGTGCTATCACGGTTACAAAACAAACATTACTGACAAGTTTTAACACGGTTAAATCGAGGCAATTTCAGCGAACAGTACCGTCGCCTGATACTCGGAAATACTGACTTGACGATTACAAGGAAATAACTGACAGCATAGACTGTAACAACAATGTGTTTGTCAATGGTTGCTGTAACTCGACTAGGTTTGGAGCTGAAAGCAAACATTCTGGTTTTTTTTTAAATAATATAAATTTATCTATACTAATATTATAAAGCTGGAGAATTTGTTTGTTTGTTTGAACGCGCTAATCTCAGGAACTACTGGTTCGATTTGAAAAATTATTTTTTGTGTTGGATAGTCCATTTATTGAGGCAGGCTTTAGGCTGCCATATGACATCACGCTGCGACCAATAGGAACGAAGTATGAGTGAAAAATGTTGCAGAAATAGTCGCGATCATAATAACAGAAATTGACGCGGACGAAGTCGCGGGCAACAGCTAGTTTATGATATACAGTAAAATTATTGTTGAGTAAAGTTTTGATTTTAGATAGAATACGTGATATTTGACTAGACAGTAATTTCAAGATAGTAGTACACCTAATTTTGTTCTGAGTAACTATAGTTTAATTCCGAACTTTCGCAGTCAGCCCCTGGTCTATAGATGTTGTTTTGATGAACGGGGAATGACCGTAATACAAAATTTACTTACTCCTTTAATATAGTCCTTAATAATTATATCCTCCTTATACTTAATAGTGTACCATATCGATATAAATGATAATGCAATGCGAGCTAGAAATTTCGTCTACGTTTGTTTCATTAATATATCAAATCAAGTACTGCCTCTGTGCCGCTTTTGATTTAAGGCTTTAACAATCAATACAGGTAGTAAAATACTAGTTGTCTGCGACTTCGTTCATGTGGATGATCAATAATCTGATCTGATACCATCGAATGTAGATCTCTTGCTTTTAAATCCAACTTACGTACTTCACCGGAATATGTCTCTATGCCAAGTTTCATCTAGATCCGTTCTGTCGTCATTAAGTCCGAAACATTCAGCGACACTTTCCAAACATTTAAAAAAAATACATTCATTGAGTTAATGGAAATGAATTTGTTTTAAATGCTGATTTCAAATTACTGACCTTGCCATACTATTTAAGCTTGTAAGCCCTGTATAATTATGGTATAATTAAACATTCTTACTGATATTATAAATTCGAAAGTAACTGTCTGTCTATTACGCTTTATCGCGTAAACTACTGGACCGATATTGATAGAAATTGGCGCAGAGATAGATCGAACATTGAGGAAGGACATAACCAGTATCCTGGGCACAGGTTTCCGCTCGCGCGATATCACGTCTAGTTCAAGCAGGCAAAGTCGCGGGTGAAAAGCTAGTAAATATTCATATTCATCTAGACTAATATTATAAAGCTGAAGAGTTTGTTTGTTTGAACGCGCTAATCTCAGGAAGTAATAGTTCGAATTTTAAAATTTTTTTTTTGTTGGATAGTCCATTTATCGAGGAAGGCTTTAGGCTATATAACATCACGCTGCAACAAATAGGAGCGAAGCATCAGTGAAAAATGTTGCAAAAATAATCGCGTTCATAATAACAGAAATTGACGCGGACGTAGTCGCGGACAACAGCTAGTTTATTTAATAATATATAATTATGTCATACTTGTAGTACTCCTCGCACTCCTCCATAGACACGTCGGCGCTGACCAGCCGGGCACCGAACCCGCTGTGGTAGGACGCGTACCGTTGCTGTAACGTTATAACGAAATAATAGTATAAATACTAGCTCAAGACGAATTGTCTATAGATGCGCTGAGTCTTGTTCGGAAAAAATCGCCAAGTTTTTCACCATATGAAATCAGTTTTATTTCTGCAAATAGACCACAGGAGGCGCTTTTACACGTCCCAATATTTGATCCTACCATGCACTTCTTCGGGACATGTCTGGACTAGCGGCCGTGAAGAAGGAAAATAAGACATTAACAAAGAAATGAATTGTCACCTATTATTACATTATTACATTATCAAACATTGATGTGGTGGCATGGTGGTGATCTACCTACTAGTGCTCCACCCTGGGCAACGGCATCTTTGGTTCTCTAACCAATGATGACGGCTAACAGATCCCTCTGCAGTAGCCTTCGTAAGAGGCCGCCTGAATGCTACCACCCTCCTGCCGGAGTCCAGCGCCAAACGGTGCCTCTGTGTTCCGCTGGTGTGTGGGAGAACCAGTTCCTCTGGGTAAGCTCGCTCCATCTTAGGCTTCTTCTTAACCGTATAGTTAAGTATGTAGTCAAGAGCAAGCCCATTATTTATTAAAAAAAAGATATGATATAAAAAACTAGCTACACAATCACCTTCAAAAAAGTGTCCTAACGAAAAGTGCACCCATTCGACATAAGGGTGCTCTTTTAGTACAACGTACGTAAATCGAATAGTTACATGATAAATATCCATACTGACGTATGCATGCCGACGTAATTTGGCCGGGTTATAAAGTTGACACTGACATAGATCAACGTCAAACATTCAAATAAGAACAGTTTTGTATATTATTTTTGTATCGGACTGTTTATCTTAGACGACCATTTGGATCAGCGGTAGTAAACGCTGCTTCTGAGTCATGGGTCGCGGGTTCGATCCCCGCTCAGTACAAATATTTGTGTTCATGAACATGTCTGTTTGTACTGGTCTGGGTGTTTTCTATTTATTATAAGTATGTATTTACAAAAAAAAAGTATATAAGTAAGATTATCGGTTGTCTAGTACCCCATACGACAGGGTACTTAATAGTAGCTTAATTTGGGACTAGATGGCTCTGTGTGGCCCAGTGAGGCATTTCTTAAATATTTATATTTATCTAGTTCTTATTATATAATAGGGGTTAAAGTATGAAACTGCCGTTTTGTATGGACGAAATCGAGAAAAGTCATTTTTCCATACTAACAATTTTTAATTTTTTTTAATAACGCCTGAACCGTTTTCGTTGCAATTAAAGGTGAAAGTTAGATGGTTATAAAGCTACGCATTATAGTATTTAAATTTCTGAAAATCAAAGTATATAATACAAATATACTTAATTGAAGTAAGAAGGTCAGCTGACACATTGTAAGGGGTCTTTTCAACGACTTCCTTTGAAGTAATAGGCACTAGTATTGCATATTTTTTTTAGTCAAAAGTTACTTAATTTAGTTTTTGATACAATACAAAAAGAATTACGCAATAATATGACTATACTTAAGAGCTATAAACAAAATAAAAAGTGGGAAAATAATCGGCAATTTCATACTTTAATCCCTATTATCAACGTAATCAAACCGCCGATATTATAATTTATGTAAAAAGAAATGTAAATAACCCATTTTCGCTCTCTTTCACTGCTTTTTTCTTTTTTTTTTACGGACTTTAAGTCGTATTTCGACTGTCAGTCCTATTATACCCTTAATAATTACTTTACGTACCTACTAAAACATTATTATATACACAATATAAATCTAACAAAACATATTACAACACTTTCGCAATTTCAGTGTAAATAACTTTAGCCGATTCTGCGTTAGGTTCAGCGAGAACGCTTTGGAACACTCCAACATTCTCTAATGTTAAATTTAAATTTTGCACAAGAGCAGGTTCGTATTGTAACATTCCGGTCACATTCCATCGAAAAGTGGTATATATCTTCTAAGACACCACATGATTCACAATTAGGGGAGTCGCTTTTTTTCATCAGATATTTGGATTTCTCTTTCACTGTTGAGCACGGGTCTCTCTCCTTTTTATGGAGAGGGCTTAAGGCCTTAGTACCACCACGCTGGCCTAGTGCGGGTGGTGGACGGCGGGGGCGACGTTGTGGCAACATCACCCCGCCGTTGGACGTTCCTCAAGCCGCCCGAAGGCCTCCAACACGGCTTAACGACTGATCTCGTGACAACAGTCGAGACCGACGGCTTAACGTGCCTTCCGAAGCACGGAAGCGCTCATGGTATGATGCTACAAAATAACTTATATTAATATCTGCCATTCGGTTTCTTCGATCGTCATCAGCAACTTACTCACTAACTGATTACCTGTAAATGCTTAGAGAACATCTGCTCCGTCACGATCCCGGCCGCGAACCTGAGACCTTTCGCGATGGCGTCCACGTACTTCACGTGGAGCGCTACCAGGTCTCGCAGGTCGCCGTCTTTTCGCGGGCAAAGCCTGAGGTTTATACCGCCTATAGGGGGATTACCCTAGAAAGAAGTTAAATAGTATAAAGTATAAATTATATGAACAACATCACATACTTACATTGTTCTGATTCCAAAGTAGGTAAGTAACTACTTTAATTACTTGTTTTGTGGAAATCATAAACAACGAAGGTACCACAAACACTCAGACCCTAGAAAATGTAGGAAAACACATTTCCTTCATTGACCCGTCTAGGAATCCAACCTTGGAGTAGGCGATACCTTGAAAATCGGTTTGTACGCCACTCCTACATGAATGTCGTCAAAAATGTATTTTAAAATACTCGTATTTGATTTAATACATTTGAAAAGAAATGTTTGTCTTTATCTGTATGTTTGTGTTACCTTCGTTGTTTGATTTCTGATATCCGCACAACACAAGTTTTTTAAATAATCACTTGCTTCAGGATCAGAACAATTTGTGTGATTTCCACATTTATTAGATTTTTAAAGAGAAGAAGATAACATAATAGAGTCTTTGAATAACAATACCGAACTTTAGGCCTATATCGGCATTAACAAAAACGTACATAGCGAGAGGCAACAAGGACAACGCCATCTATTGTCAGTTTTGCTATAACTTTAATTTCTACCAAGCGTTTCTTTAACTAATAAAAATATCTATAATAGAATAGATAGCATAGATCATGATCAGCATCATCAGCCTATCGCAGTCCACTGCTGGACATAGGCCTCTCCAGTTGCACGCCACTAAGGTCGATCCTCGGCTTCTCGCATCCAGTTTCTTCCAGCCATCTTGCGCAAATCATCACTCCACCTGGCCTGAGGGCGTCCTACATAGAATAGATAGATAATATAACCTAATAGATATAGAAACGCTTGTTAGATAGAATCTATTGAAGATTCTAACAGCTAGTTCACAGGTTACCTGATCAACAATGCACTTCATCATGAGTGTAAGTTTCTTCGTGTCATAGTGGTCTACATCGTTCGTTATGACTACTCCTCCCAACATGTTATACCTGAAATCCAAACGCATACATATTTTCATCTAAGTAACAAGTATGGCTATATGGAGTTAAGTCCGCCATTTGTACTTTTTTTAAATTGGTAAAGTATAATTCGATCCTAAATCTTCTTTTTCCTGCATGTAAGAAGAAATTGCTGAGCTAAAGAGGCAGTAGATGGGGACATGACAAGAAGAACCGATGGCCCTTGAGGCGGAATGGCGACAGCGCACCAGACGATGATCACCCCCACCAGGAAGTTCTGGTGAAGGTTGCGGAGACTGCTCGAGATGCATAGGGGTGGTCTAAGTCATTTGGCTGAAATGATGATGATTATACAGCATGGTTTGTTTTTCCGAATCGAATAGCAGGTCAGGTCTTGATTCTCTTATCTAAATAACTGGAAAACTTACACATTAGCCATAAACATTGGATGTCCCGGAGGAGTGCACACCTTGTAATGCCTCTCCAAGTTGTAGCTCTTCAAAAAGTACAAACAACTCGTCACATCCCACATGTATCTGTTGACCACATCGTTCCAATTCTGGTGTTGCCAGCTCCCATAATTACAATTATAATATCTCATATTACAATTGTAATACGGCATCATCAACATTTGGCATCTGTAATTTAACCTATCTCGGTATTCTGCGGTGATCTTGAGGAGTTTCGCGAACAGCTTTATTTCTCTGGCGACGTCGGCTTGGAAGATGTTTTCGAAGCCTTCTCTGTGAGGCCAGATTAGGAAACACTCAGCATTTAGACGTTGGCTCACTTCGAGACATTTTTTTATTTGCGTCGCCGCCTGAACGTATGTTGATGACTCGTTGCTTGTAAAAGCTCCGGATGCATATCTAAAAAGCATTTGTTAAGTCAGTTTTTTAGGGTTCCGTACCCAAAGGGTAAAAACGGGACCCTATTACTAAGACTTCGCTGTCTGTCCGTCTGTCTGTCACCAGGCTGTATCTCAGTTGCCGCGATAGCTAGACAGTTGAAATTTTCACAAGTTATGTATTTATGTCGCCAAAATAACAACAAATAGTAAAAACAAAATAAAATAAATATTTAAGGAGGACTCCCATACAACAAACGCGACTTTTTTGCCCTTTTTAGCTCAATATCAATAATGGCAACGGGAAGGCAAAACATTAAATAAATTTATGTACCTAGGTAGGTTGTTGTTTACCTAGTCAATGGTACGAATCCCTTCGGTAGCGAGTCCGACTCGCACTTGGCCGGTTTTGTTTATATTTAAAAGTTTTAGCAACTTAATATTTTATTCATCTTGTCGTATGTCATCTTTCTTCTCTGGTGTGATAGTTTTTCAAGCCGCCTGCTTCAGACCTTTGATAGAAGACGGGACGGCTTAACGCTTAGACGTGCTTCGCGTTAAAACTCAGCCCTATGCTGATTCAGAAAAGATTGTTTCGTAAATCGACTAGACCGGGAATCGAACCCGGAATCGTTCACTAATCAACATCAACTAGGTCGTCAAAGCAATTTAAATGATGAAGTATATTTAGAAATGAATGACCCAAAATCCTAAACTTAAAAGATCATTTAGAGTGGGTAATAATATTTAAGACATGCCACGCTGGGCCATACAGAGCCATCTAGTCCCAAATTCAGTAAAAGACCATTTACCGTGGGTGAGAATGAAGATCAGGGGCCAACCACAGCAGTTTAACGTGGTTCCTCTGGCTCAACTCCTGGATGTACTCCAGCACTTCATCCCAGTGCTGTTTGTTTTCTTCCCAGCTCTCACAGCTGGGCACCAGGTCGGAGTCGAAGGCCGTCCAGTATTTGATGCCCAGTTTGACGCAAAAGTCGAAGAGAGCTTTGATGCATCGTTTGTGGTTGTCGAGCGTGTTGGAGCCGTCGTCCCAGGGACGGTGGGTGGATTTAATGTGGTTGTCGCCAGCTGAAGGATGAAATGCAGCAGGTGATTTGCAGAGGTGTAAAAGTAACGAAATATTGCGTACCCGTATGAACTCGTTACTTTGACAAAGAGTACTCGTTACTTTCGTATCGTTACGTTACTCGTTACTTTTGATACCTCATTAATAACACAGTGCGGAACAACAAATCGAGTAGTATTCCGTACGAGATATCATACATAAAATATGATATCATGGAGTCGCATCAATCGTAATATGTAGATAAAATACATCAAAATTACAAAATTAAGGTGCATTTTGTCTTGTTTTCTTTTTCAAATAACCGAATTAGGCACGAATTCATAAAACATACGATCAGCAAACGTTACAACACACGCATCAATGATACTTTTGCGACCTAATACGGAAAATGCGAGTAACGAAATGCATACGTGAGTAACGATTCGTTACTCGGTACTACACGGAGTACCCGTTACTCAGTACCGAATACATACGGTTTGTTACAGCTCTAGTGATTTGTTAAGGTTTTTAAACTTTTTTGATGCATTGTTAATTACGTCAAACTTAACAGTAAAACGGGATTTAAAGGACTGTTGAAATAGTATTTACCTTCCTGACGTTTCGATCCGATTGCACTAATCATGGTCGCGGGCAATTTTTTTACCTTTATATAATCAACAGTGCATTCAATCCCGTTTTAGTGTTAAATTTTAGGCGAATTGCTTTTTTAACTAGAGATCCGATAGCGAGTCAGGCTGCCCGCCGACGTCCGACTTTTTGTAGGACCGATAATCGGGCCGATTTTACTATAGTAGGCAGCAGCATACACAATCATGACCGATTTTTTGTAGGACGTGTGCGTTCGCGTTGCTCCATTGCTATCAGTACGTTCTATTTTTCTTCTACAAAAAATCGGTCACCGATTATCGGACGTGAGCGGGCAGCATTATTCGGTGTTGTATTTGGTTTCTTGTAATAGCAATCCCACAGAACATGGAAAAAGGTTAGAAACGCTGCCATGCGCTATTATGAGAGCCGAAGTCACCGCTTGCACCCCACTACACATACATGAGAGCAAAGAACGCCAATCAAGCGAAACCAATCACAGCGCTTACTTACAAGCATTTACTCATAACTACTGTGGCGCGCCTGCCCCGCCTACATCGCATTTCCAATCTTTTTCCATGTTCTGTGAACAATCCTTAGAGATCACTTAAGCCGTGTGGTACCGTACAAATATAGAATAGCACTACCCCAACTCTTCCCATAAGCGTCGTAAGAGGTAACCAATACACCTATACACCTAACCTTAAAGATGGCCAGCAGTGTCGTCTCTCCACCATTGGACGTACTGCGATCGGCAATCCGCCTGCCAAGCGTGACGATTATGACAATATACTCTTGGAGAGACATATCCAGCAGTGGGCTGATATGGGTTGATAATGATCCCAGCCTCAGCATGTGCTGAAACGACCCGTGCCGTAATCGGACCTCAATCGTATATTTTGACATAACTACCTAAATGTGTCAAAATATACGATTGAGATCCAATAACGATTCAATTGAGCGATTTGTAAATTAGCGGAATTGGGGCCCCATGGGCCGCGACGCATATTATTATATTCAATGATATACGAACAGTTTCTGAAGTCGTTGAGACACAGACTGTACTTGAGCCAGTCGTCCAGTGCGCGCGAGTGCACGCGTTCGCCGCAGTAGTACCGGTAGCCGCCGCCGTCCGACGGAGGCGCCACGTTGTTGTACTCTACCTTGTCTATGCCTGGGGAAGTACAGGCATTGAGCAGTCTTATTAAGCTTCTCCTCACTTCAGATAACGTTGAGATGAGGAAGCGTTATAACCATAACGAAAAACACAAATCAAGTAAGGAAAATCATACATATTAAATAAAAAGCTGGATACAGAATCAAGGACTGAAAATGTCTAGATCAAATTAGTGCCATAAGGACATTTCAGTGCTCCTTTTATTTAGTAGCATTAAGCCTAACGTCATGCACAGACAACAGCACGTCAACCTAACAGAAAACGTCAAATTTTCTCAACTGATATTAATCTCTACTTGTTGGACTTAAAGTTGAAAATCAAATCAACGACCTTAACTTTTTGGGTAGGTTGACCAGCCGTTGTCGGTACGTAAGGTTCAATTTCCATTGAATCGCGGACATTTTGAAGTGTCAAAAATGACAACTGTGTAAGTGTGTATCTTGTTCGTACTTTTTAACTATGATAATAACTAATAATTTAAGCATAAGGATATGTTGGAATATTTGAAAAGTAACTGAACCCTTATATCAATAATTGTTTTTATATAATTTATTAATTCAAATAATAAAGGTGTACCTTTCCTTAGATTACAACACTTCAATCTCGTCAACATAATCTTTGCAATAAATAATGGTGAAAACTCTATTGCTTAAGAACAATGTATTACTATTAAGCCATATGTGTTATTTATAGCTGTTTGTTTTCCAAATAAAGATAAATAAAATAAATAAATAATGTTTATAGGGTTTTTAGGCGGGAGTTTGTGAGATACGTTTGGAGTCCATTTATTTTATCGAATTTTGATAGTTTATAGTGATTTTTGGGCCGTTAAAGTGGTGTTATTTTGCGAAACAAAGTGTCGTGCGAGTGAACAATATACAGTTCGGTGAAATAACATGGTGTATGGGTCGTAACCAAGAAAAGTGGACCGTGAATTTTGCGCGGGAACGCGAACAGTTCACCTCTTTCTTGGGGACTTCTCTACATTCCTTCAATCTTTCGATTGTCTCCAAAAACTCTTATCGAAGCATTAAAACGTCTAACATCAACGTTTTAATGCAAAATAAAGAAAATAATACTAAAGAATTGGCTGTATGGACAAGTATCCAAGGCCGTTAAACTTAAAAAAATATATATGTTTATAGTGTCTAAAAACTAGTCAGATTATAGGATATTAGTAACAAATACATAATGTGGACAACATCACATACATTGTTCCGATCCCCATTTGAATAACTATTTAAAGCACTCGTATTTTGGAAATTAGAAACAACGAAGTACCACAAACACCTAGACCCGAGAAAATGTAGAAAAACGCTTTTTTTCTACATTGACCCGTCCGGGAATGCAACCCGGGACCTCGGAAGGCGATACCTTGAAAACCGATGTGTACGCCACTCCACCACGGAGGTCGTAAAAGGAATGTTATGAACTAAGTATGTTGCACAAATCTGACGTCGATTCATTTTGCGGTTATTATAATTTAACTTTGATTTCGTGTTGAAGAAAAACTTAATTTTAAGGAATCGCTAGAAGCAAAATAGATCCAAGTAAGTAATATATTTTTTTTCCATTGAAGTATGTTATAAAAAATCGAATAAATATTCGCTTACCTTGAAAGTAGTCAACATTATCCCCCGGTCTCCCCTCGCGCACCTTTTGCCTCTTGGTTCCTGGTTGGTTATACCCTGACATCCCCTTAGCTGAACTTATTTCTTTTGCGAAGCAAATCTCACTTTAAGAAATTAATGAGAAAACCCTTACAGAATAGGATTCTTTTATATTGAGTTATGACTGGGCCACAGGTAGAGTAAACATGACCGGGTATTTCTAAAAGTAGTTAAAATGTTAATAGAAATATAGATAAGTACTTAGAGACTTTAAAGATTGACAATGTGTTATGTAAATAGCTCGAAATTTAAGAAGACTAAAAATAATGTAAGACCTACTCTTGTTTGATGAAGTTTTCTAAGCAGGAATTACTTAACGAAAAACAAATGTCAAACCGCGAATTAAGGACTGACATTATTATTAGGATTACAAAATTTATTTGCTCTAAAACTGTGGGATTGCTTTCAAAATCTAATCAAAGCTATAAATATAAAATAATAGGGGTTAAAGTATGAAATTGCCGATTATATTCCCACTTTTTATTTCATTTATAGCTCTTAACTTAAGTATAGTCATATTATTGCGTAATTCTTTTTGTATTGTATGAAAAACTAAATAAAGTAACTTTTGACTAAAAAAAAATGCAATACTAGTGCCTATTACTTCAAAGAAAGTCGTTGAAAAGACCCCTTACAATGTGTCAGCTGACCTTGCTTCAATTAAGTATATTTGTATTACATACTTTGATTTTCAGAAATTTAAATACTATAATGCGTAGCTTTATAACCACTTAACTTTCACCTTTAATTGCATCAAAACGGTTCAGGAGTTTTTAAAAAAACTAAAAAATTGTTAGTATGGAAAAATGACTTTTCTCGATTTCGTCAATACAAAACGGCAATTTCATACTTTAACCCCTAATATTTGGAATTATATGGAACTCTTGTCAAATTAATTCACCTGAACGCCTTTGTTATGCTCTAACCAACTGCGTACATTTTCCTAATGAAAAAGTAGGTTTATTAAAGAATTTACCGCTCAAACTATGAGAACTATTGTGACTGACACAAACAGACAGACCAACAGACGGGCGTAGCGTAACGTTATATAATGTCGAATGAATGGAAGCGACAGAGCGTGCGACCCTTTGTATGGAAACTGGATGTGACGCCATGTTTTAATTATTGTGATATATAATCCTTTTTGTTATTTAGGTCGCCTTAAAGTGTAGGTGACAGACAGGCTAATACTAGGGTATCTTACGCTGTATGAAATAGGTGCGAATTTGCTTTAATGTATATTCTGAACTGCAGACCACGTTCCCGAAATCACACTGCCTAAATATGTATAAAAGAATTAAATACTCTTAGAAGTCTTTTATTTTTCTTTGTGACAAAATAAAAGACTTTTCTGATATTGATCAACGAGTGTCATCATCTATTATAAAAATAAGTTTTGCATTGGGAGTTGAAAAAGAGGTTCTCCATATACTTATATTTTTTTATAAATCAGTAAAATCTGTTTTATTTCTGTAAATAGGCCCCTGGAGGCGCTTTTACACGACCCAATATTTAAACCTACCACTGTTTAGGGACTAGTCTGGGCTAGTGCCGAGAAGAAGCAGCGCAAGAAAATCGGTCACTATTGTCAGCCTCTTTTTAATAAATATTTAAATTCTTCATACACACTAGCAGGCGCTATTCTTAAGACGCTGACATGAGCCAAATTGAGCTCAATGAAGATTGTTTTGCTTTAAGCCTATGGCTCGTATTGTTGCCAAATTCTATGTAGTTGTAATTGATCATATTTTCGACCAGGTGGCTGTTTCCAAAACACGATTCTAAAAACTTTTCTCGATAGAAAAAAATCTCAAAGTAGCCTCTGAAAATATATAAATTACCATTTTTCTCAGCAGTCCGTATAACAATGATAATAAAATTTTACTATATTGTATATTACATGTTGCTTAAGCAAATGGCTGATTTAGATTTTTAATAAAATGGCAATTTTAAATTGCACAACGAATTTTGTTGTTTGGCACTTAGGCCCTTCTATTCCATGCGCTTTTTCTCTGTCACTCCTACGGGAATTGACAGTGATAGCTGCGGCGCGTTCCAAATAAATTCAAAGGCGAATAAATTTGTGGGCGTGTTTATTGCTCAAGGTCATCGGCTGCAGTCAGCGTCTTAATGAAACTGACACAGTAAAGGACTTAGGCGTGTTGTTGGATACAAAACTGACATTCTTACCACACATGGAACAAACCATTAGCAAGGCTTCAAGAATGCTAGGTTTTGTAATAAGGAATAGTAAAGAATTAAAAAAAATCAAAACTAAGACGATTCTGTATAACTGCTTGGTTAGAAGTGTATTGGAGTACGGTAGTGTTATCTGGAGGCCGCATTACGCTACCCACTCATTGAGAATAGAGCGGGTACAGAAGCGCTTTCTTCGGCATTTGGCATACTCAGAAGGACTACGGGTCAGGCGCATAAGCTACGAGACCCATTTAAAACGGTTTAACATGCTTAAATTATCCAAACGACGAGAAATATTGGATTTGTTGTTTTTATTTAAATTACTGAACAATAACATAGACTGCCCGGAACTTTTACAAAGAGTTAATTTAAGGGTTCCTCGGAGGCCTCCTCGAAAGCCCATCACACCACTCCTTCTCCCGTTTCGACGTACTGTTTTGGGATCACATTCTCCAATTTGTAAGATGAGCAGACTCTATAACGAAATTAACGATACCGTCGATATTAACCATGTTTCATTGGGTATGTTTCGTAAGTATCTGAAACAATCTAGATTTATCCTTCTCTGAGTTATTTTATTAAACATCTTGCTGTTCTATCTATTTTAGCTTATTATTAAAGCACTAATTAGGTTAAGTAAGTTTAAGTTTACCTTTATACCTAAAAGTTAAGTAGTCCTGGTATTTAAAGTACCTAATGCATGTAGTGTTTACCTTTAATTAACTTTGTACTTAGTTTTTATCTTTAATCTAGAATAAGTGGAAATGTTTTAGTGCATAAGTTGTTGGTGAACCGATTAAATAAAAAATATAAAAAAATAGAAAATAAATAAATAAATAAAAAAATTTTCATTACTTTGACATTGAATTTAAGTTTATGTACAGGAAGTTCAGCAATACCCTGTGGTAATTTGTTGAAAAAACGAATACAATTTCCCATTTGCTTCTTTTCGCAGTCTGAAGCCTGGAACGGCAATAAATTATGATGTTACAAGATATAAAGATATAAAAACATAAATATGCCTGTACCAAGTAATGCTTTGATTTATAACAGTAATATTATGAATACTAGATAAATAAAAACAACAATTGCCTTACAACTAAATATATTTTCTGTACAACTATAAAAACATCCAGATCAATCTTAGGAACACAGCGAAAGCCAATACCACAATCGGAATTGGCAACGCCATTTTCGCGTCGCTTTTCCGTCCATAGAGTCCAGACACTTCCCCCCTCCTCAACGGCGCTGTCAGACCCGCCATCTTTGGTTTGTCTATGGGTTGGCCGATCATAGAGAATTTCGTTGCACTAGTTATTTTCACTGTGACCATCTTCCCCATGTATTTGTTTTCTTTGGGCACTAAAACTTGCTCATAAAACTCGTTGTGGGCCACGAAATAGTTTTTGTCGTGCGACACATCCGTGACTAGGACTTCTTGGATTTCGCCCACTTTGTGGCCGTACGGCTCGTACGAGCGGAAAAGTTCGGAGAGCTGCTTCGTCCGTTTCTTTACTTCTTGGCCTGGGACCTGTTTTGAGAAGACAATATTTTACTATAGACTAAAGATTACCTTTAAGTAATGTAGCTAATTAAGAGATTGCTTGTCATGTGTTAACAAATTCAATAAATTCTATAGGTAATTTGCTAACATGATACTGTTCTAGTTTACTGAGAATTGATTTTGTTTAAAAGTAATAAAATTAAATCAATTGGTAGCAGCACTTAGATCTAGTAGTCCCCTTACAAAAAAAAATATAAAAAAATATATATATTTATATATATTAAAATATATTAAGGCTTTACGATATAAGTCATTGATATTTTTGGCTATGCCACTCCAACATTTCACAATCGGTTAAGATGAAACAGCTTTATAAATTTTACTTCGAAAGTATTTTTTAAGCAAATAAACTGCTGGGGAAAATTGTTAATACAATTCCTTGAAAAAAATTTAAAGAGGTCCTTGAGAAAAAAGGTTTTGCTTTAAATCCTACCTATATTATACATGCGTTCACGAAAGTTTGTATGTTCATTACTTTTTAACGCAAAAACCACTGAATGGAAATACTGAAAAAATATTTTTCTGTTGGGTAGTCCATTTATCGAGGAAGGCTTTAGGCTATATAACATCACGCTGCATAGGAGCGAAGCATCAGTGAAAAATGTTGCAAAAATAAAAGCGATCATAATATAACAGAAACTGATGCGGACGAAGTCGCGGGCAACAGCTAGTAACATAATAAAGGCTACTTTTTATCCTGGGATAAGGTACGGTCAGTTTTATTTCTGCAAATAGGCCCCTGGAGGCGCTTTTACCCATGGTATACTTTTTAATGAATAGTTTTAAATTCCAAATCCCACGCGGTCAAGTTCGCAGGCAACACAGCCTGTGAAGCGTACACCCTATAATCATCCCACTGCAAATTCGTGTCACAAAACTTACTAGTTACGAGTATAAGGTGGGAAAAGGCCTCCATCATTAAATAAATAAATAAATATTTTAAGACATGCCTCACTGGGCCACACAGAGCCATCTAGTCCCAAATTAAGCTACTATTAAGTACCCTGTCGTATGGGGTACTAGACAACCGATAAACTTACATATATACTTTTTTTTTTGTAAATATATACTTATAATATATAGAAAACACCCAGACCAGTACAAACAGACATGTTCATGCACACAAATATTTGTACTGTGCGGGGATCGAACCCGCAACCCATGGCTCAGAAGCAGCGTTTACTACCGCTGATCCATATGGTCGTCAAATTATTAAAAATTATTAAGGCAAAATCATATCAATCATATCATCAAGGGTGGTAGGGGTAGGGTAGGGGTGGGGTAGGGGTGTGGTAGGGGTAGGGTAGGGGTAGGGTAGGAGTAGGGTAGGGGTAGGTTAGTAAAATATTAAAATTTTATAAAATATATACAACCCTAAATTTTTACCCTTTTACCGCCAACCCCTATTTTTTGTTAGCCATTTTAGTAATTTAATCATTTTTATGGCAAAACAACGTTTGCCGGGTCAGCTAGTATTATATAAATGTGAATCCCTGTTTCCTTTGGTCACGATATCCCGCGTGAACGGCTGGACTGATTTCGCTAATTCTTTTTTTGTTTTGATTGTTGTTGACAGGAGAAGGTTCTTATGGAAGAAAAAATTAAGAAAATTGCGCTGAAAATTAGGAAGTTTAAAAAATCTAAATCACCATATTAAATTATTTCTAGTGTTATCTTAGCAATTTTGACAATTTAAACTTTTTTAATGTATTGCGTTTGACATAAGATTGACAGAATGCGTGCTGCAAATATCGTCAAATAAGGGGTAAAAAAAAAACTGAATTTTGCACATGGCCAGTAATGTCTGTCGCCTATTCCCGTGTTGGAATACCAACAAAACTATTTTTATACCCACTAGAAAAAAATAAGAAATTTGTGTACCCAATGATATAACGGGTTAAAGTATGAAATTGCCGTTTTGTATGGACGAAATCGAGAGAAGTCATTTTTCCATACTAACAATTTTTTAGTTTTTTTAAAAACGCCTGAACCGTTTTCGATGCAATTAAAGGTGAAAGTTAGATGGTTATAAAGCTACGCATTATAGTATTTAAATTTCTGAAAATCAAAGTATATAATACAAATATACTTAATTGAAGCAAGAAGGTCAGCTGACACATTGTAAGGTGTCTTTTCAACGACTTCCTTTGAAGTAATAGGCACTAGTATTGCATTTTTTTTTTAGTCAAAAGTTACTTTATTTAGTTTATGATACAATACAAAAAGAACTACGCAATAATATGACTATACTCAAGAGCTATAAACAAAATAAAAAGTGGGAAAATAATCGGCAATTTCATACTTTAACCCCTATTATTTAAAAAGTATAGATAGGTTATGCCCTTACAAAACTATCGAAGGCAAAACTTAAAATTGTAGACAGTGACAAATGTGGTTGCGGGGATGAAGTGGGCGATTTAAATCATCTATTGTTTTCCTGTCCTAAATATGACCGCTCCTCCTTTATCATCTCTCTTGTATCTCTCAGTGTTCCTTTTCCAACTAATGTATCATGTTTATTATCATCTAACGATTATTCTGTTTATCAATGTATATCTAATTTCTTAGCAAAAAATAAGATTAAAATTTTAAATTGCTACTTATGTATATATTATAGTGTTTATGTAGACAATTATATATTTTTCTATTCAGTAACCTTTCCTTCCTTCCTGATCCTTTATAGATTCCCGGTTTATTTTCCTTTCTAATAAATGATTCCCTACCTTTTACCTGTTGTGGCGATGCACAAGCCGTGTAAGCCAAAAAAAACTATCGAAATATCTGTGCCGCTTGCGAACAACTGCACACATGCGTAATTCTTCTTTTGTCCTTGTCATACTCGTGAAAAGAACAATTACTTTCTCTTTCGCCTTGGCATCCATATTGTATGATGGATTTTAAAAGACGTCACAATTGTGACGTTTTAGGGACGCATATTGAAAGCGCATGTAACATATCTATTACTTTTTAAATATCATTGTGTGTACCATAAAGCATAATAATAATTATCATTTTTATTACGAGTATTATGCCATTTCGTAATCAATATTCATAGTTAAGACAGGACAACATCTGTCGGGTCCGCTAGTAATAAATAAATACCCGTGTCATCTTAGCGGCAGGCGTGCCGGGTCGCGGGAAGAACTGGTTGATGAACAGCGAAGGGAAGCGGAGCCGGGCGCAAAGCCTTAGCGTGTCCTCGAAATCCGCTTCCGTCTCCGTCGGGAAGCCGCAGATTATGTCCGTCGCTATCGTCATGCCCGGAACCCTGGGGGAAGATATTGCTTGTTTCTAAGATTCGATTATGTTTGCCTTCTTTTTGGTATGGGATTAAGTAACTAAAGTTACTACTTGATAGTCCACGATTCGTTTATTTATTATTTGTTCACCGTAGTCTAGAATTGACTCATTTGTTTTACAAAGTTGCGTCCCAACCCAAGTCCTAAAGGGTGAAAACTGTAACCTATTAGTAAGACTCCAAAGGAAGTTATTGTTGGATACACAGACACTCCAAGATTTTACCACCGAATTCGTTTTCTCTTTGGTCTAAAATTGACTGATTCATTGGTTTTCTACCCACTGATGGCGGCTAACAGATCAGTAACAGTAACAGGCTTAGGACCGTAAAAATTAAAAGCCAGTTGCGAAAATTTATTTTCGGTTGAAAACTTGATTTACATTTTTTACTTCAAAAATGGGCTCTAAATACGTGTGCTTCAAGCTGGAATCCTCATATTTGAAATCTCAATAAAAAAAGGAATTTTGACAATGCTAAAAAATAGTCCTGAAATAGTCATAAATAGTCGTACAAGTAAAAAAAATAGTCGCATTTTAGTTTCGGCGTTATAGCTATAGGTTAGTGAAGTTTTCAAATGTCCAAGGCCATATAATATTTAAGTGGTTGCAAACACTATCGTACACTGAAACAGAGGAACTACTATTAAAGACTCAATAAACAAAAAATACTCACTACACACACACACACAGACACACACACACACACACACACAAACATACACATACACTTTTTATTTTATCTAATTTTATTTTATTTTTATTTTTCATTTAAGATGTACTCGACAAATACCTTAAACTGTAACGGAAGACGTTGATAGTTGTCACACAGTGCATACTAGCTCAGCTATCAACGGCTCATCAATTTTTGTACTTGTTTGTCATGTTTCATTTACGTACTTGTTTTCTTGTACTCTACTAGAAATAAATTTATTCTTATTCTTATTCTTATAATCCTCACCTTTATATCTCTGGAATCTCTTTTGGACTGTTTCTGAGATTTGGAATGTCGTTCAGGCTATTTTATGACTATTTTTTGGAACCTAAACCAATTCGATAGACTTCACCGTTTGCTTGCACCAGAAGTGAGGATTACAGCTTGACGTTCAAGCCATAATCCTCACTAACCTATAGCTATAACGCCGAAACTAAAATGCGACTATTTTTATTTACTTGTACGACTATTTGTGACTATTTCAGGACTATTTTTTATTGTCAAAATTGGTTTTCATTGAGGTATCAATATGAGGATTCCAGCTTGAAGCACACCTAAATACGATACTTAACGCCTATAAAAAATATTGAAGATGATGAAAATGTCATCTGTATAGAACAGTGGTGCTATTCCATTTTCATACGGGCACCAAACTTTTTTATGATAAAAAGTGTTGATCAATAGTTTTTGCTCTTCTTTTAAGGCAGTTAATAACAACATACTTTGTCCTAAGGTATTCCACGACGTGTTCGAAATCAGCTCGACTGTACTCCCTCTTCATATCGGCTAACACTTGATCGCTGCCTGATTGTACGGGCACGTGGAGGAATCTGAAAAAATGATTATTTCTGTGAAATTTTAATCTTTTGTATTCCTTGAATATTTTTTTTTATGCCTGAGGTTTTGACAACCACATACGAGTACTAGAATCCATTGAAACAAACGGAATTAACTTTATACAATATGTTATAAAAACCCTGTCCGATCCGAAAGGGTCATAAAGTTGCTATATTAAAATAACCAAAATAAGTATCAAAATTACATAATTCATGAATACAACTTTTTTATCGATTTTTAAAGTCAACAGGTTTATCACCCATTTACCCTACAACGGGAAAATTTTCAAAATGTGTTAACACTCCCCGTCGCGCGGCTCTATTGTCGGCATTGACGCAAGCAAACTACACCGCAATAAACATAGGCGGCGCCTTTGACATAGCCGCCCGCTTTGATTCAACTCGCCACGCGGCAGGTGTCGGTGGATATATCCTGATCATGCATTATTATTTATTATTACGACAGGTCAGTTTCGCGAAGACATTACTTCCGAGTGGTCGTACCGTTCTGCTCCGCGAAATGTCGTATTCTACAAATAGTTTTCATAAAATTAAGTGACAGTGAAGCAAAAATGCGTGTGCGGATTGTTGCGCTTAAAGCAGATACGAGTGTGTTACAATCGGTGCGGGACAACCTAGTGCGACGCTGTGAAGCCTGTATTTCTGACGGTGGCAGAAATATGGAACAACATCTTCGCCACAACCATCAAATCAGTGTCCTTATTGAGTGACCTCATACTACCAAATAACAAAGTTTCTGCAGAGCTACCAAGAAGTCTCAGTTTCGTACAATTGAGACATTACTATCTGACTAATAAGTACCGGGGTCAACTGGGGTCATGACTTCGCTACCTGCGAGTGCGAGCGCTGGCGCATCTCCGCGCCTCCCGCGCGTCCGGTCACCGCCTCTTGGGATTGCCAAGTAAGCTTTTTTAATGTAGTGAATTTTGTATTTTTTTTTCAAGGGGTAATTTCTTTCTAATGTTTCATGAAAATGATTACACAAATAGAATCTTATATAGATACCTAATAACACCTTAATGGATCGGACAGGGTTTTTATAACATACTAGCTGACCCGGCAAACGTTGTTTTGCCATAAAAATGATAAAATTACTAAAATGGCTAACAAAAAATAGGGGTTGGTGGTAAAAGGGTAAAAATTTAGGTTTGTATATATTTTATAAAATTTTAATATTTCACTACCCTACCCTACCCCTACCCTACCCTACCCTACCCCACCCAACCCCTACCCTACCCCTACCCTACCCCTACCCTACCCTACACCTACACTACCCCTACCCTACCCCTACCCCTACCCTATCCTACCCTACACATACCCTACCCCTACCCTACCCCCAAAAATTGTGAATCTAAACCATTCCCAGATCCCCTTGAACACACACAAAAAATTTCATCAAAATCGGTCCAGTCGTTTGAGAGAAGTTCAGTGACATACACACTCACAGAAGAATTATATATATTCCGGTGTACTTCATATCACCTGATCCTAACATCATTAAAACTGACTTAATGGCTCAAAAATTTGATGTAGAGCATTTTATATGGGAATATGAAATTAACGTTTTTACTATCTTCCTCGCAATTTTTCCATGTTTTCTCACCTTTTAAACCTTCCCTGGACTACGACAAACATTTCAAAACCAAAATCAGCTTAATCGGCCCAGCCGTTCTCGAGTTTTAGCGAGACTAACGAACAGCAATTGATTTTTATATATATATATATATATAGATTGTATAATATTTTGCCAACTTAGGGGACTACTCGAGCTATGTGTTGCCCCCAGTTGATTTAATTTTATTACTTATAACAACACGCCCCGTTGGTCTAGTGGTTTAAATACCGGGCCATGATCACGGGGTCCCAGGTTCGATTCCCGGGTCGGGCAACAAAAAAAGTTTCGAATTTTCAAACGTTGCTCGGGTTTGTGATCATGGGTAAATTGAATTCAATGATGGAGGCCTTTTCCCTGCAGTGGGATGATTATAGGCTGTTACTTTACTTTTACTTTACTTATAACAAAAAAAATCTCAAAAAACTAGAACAGTATAATTTTAGCAAATTACCTCTTGTATTTATTGAATCACTGTTAACTGCTTTTCATTCTGGCATTCTTACGTATTGTACATTATTGCTAAAAGCGGCCGATTTTGGCGTTAGGGACAAATTCGACTTTAAAAATAACTAAATGAAAAGTTTACTGTGATTCAATAAATGCTAGAGGTAATTTTTTTTTTTTTATTAGGTTCTCCTACAGTTATAACACTAAAACAATTATGGTAAATACATTCAATTTTTAAGAACTAAGTGCATAACCTCTTATAGGAAAACACATCATGCAAAATAAAGAAATACTAAAAATAGGTTACAGGTATCCGATCCTAATGAGACAGCTATTAATGTATAAAAGTAGGTTATTTTGTAAACAAGTCCTATTTATTTTAATTTACAAATATTTTTTGGAGAAAATGTCCTTGATCAGTCTGCGAAAGCGAAACGGAAAATTAGAATTAAGATCCACTGACGCGCCGCATTCATTATAGAGTCTAGCAATTCTGGGAACAGGAGAGAAACGACCTAGCTTAGTGCGGCGCATAGGTGGATTCATGGGTTGGATAGGCTTTCTTGGATTTGCAAAAATGATACTGTTCTAGTTTTTTGGGAATAGATTTTGTTTAGAAGTAATAAAATTAAATCAATTGGGAGCAGCACATAGCTAGTCCTCTTCATTGCAAATATAATATCAGTGTTTAAGCTTTGTAGTATCTCGGTGGCCTAATAGGGACTACCGTTTCTCTGCTCACCAGTTGGCGCCACTGTAGACTGAGGTCCAGAGGTATAGCTGTCAAAGGCGATTGGCGCCGAAACAAAGTGTTATATCTTGAATCTAATTAAGGTTATATTGTTTATGAATAACTATCTTGATATCAAAAAACTAACTTCTGAAATAGTTGCTCTTGAGGCCGCCTATTTTTGCGCTTTTTCTTAATTCCGCTTTTAAAGCGTTCACATTAATCGCCAAATAATCCATATTTGAGATATTTTACGAAGGAGATCACTTTCCAGCAGGTAAATTAAAGAAATTATAATTTATGCAACAAATTCCGCTAAAACCAGTACAAAGTGAATGATATTGGACCTCACGCGACACTAGCGCCTCTAGTGGCAAATTCACTAGCGATAGCCCCCATTGGTAAAGCGCCGCGCCCGCGCGAGCATGGAGATGCAGGTTTAGAGTTCCGCCTGAGACATAATTTTACCTTTTTAGCATGTTTTACTATTATGATGTGTTTTTTTTTGAGAAAATAAACTCTTTTTATTTATTTATTACATACTATAATAGATTGTAACTCGCACACAGTGTACGTCTGTAGTACATTGAAACGTGTAGTACTGCGGTACAAACAGAGCGTTTCAGCAGAGTATGACACGATCGAAAGTTATGCGCGCACATACATTTCGGTGATTCAGTTTTATTTATACTATACACAGAATGAAATTTTAATCACCTTCGAAATTTGAATACAACATTCTACTAGACTAAAAACAAAGGACATATTTCTCCTTTGGTATAGCCGGCCAACTACAAAAATGTTTTGAAACGGCGCGGCGTTCCTGCAATACTTTTTTTACGCATCGCATTTTATGCGCATCTCATTCAACACCGTGAAATTTTAGTGATTGTTTTCCCGCAACAGAACGATTTACCTTTAGTAGCACCATCGAATCGTGCGAGTTATTTTTTGAAAATAAAGATATCGTTGTTCCCAACTAATCAAAAAAATAATCATCAACTCAAAAGCGTGAGATACGATAGTATCTTTACAAAATGTGACGTGTTTGGGTACTGCTTGCCGCACGAAATCAATGCAAAAGCAAAAGAAGCTCTACGCACTAAGTAATACAGCATAAACTGCACCGCGCGAGGGGCAATGACCCCGACCGGTGACCGGCTGCGGCGCGACTGGTACCATTGGTTCGAGGTTGCTTTCGAGTTTCGTTTATCACAATCGTGAAACTGCTATTTTTTTATTTGAATAAATAAAACTGCACAAATCTATTGTACTACTAAGATAGAATCATTTTACTGCGGGAAAACAACCACTAAAATTTCACGGTGTATATTCATAAGTTTAGGCTTAAGGCTTAATATTTTCGGGTAAAAACTTGGCCTACATTACATTACAGAATTGAAAGACTATATGTTTGACTACTAATGTAACTGACGACTAAAGAGATGAATGTGCTAATATTATTTATAATAATTGTTGTATAGTGCCTATTATAATTTAAAATTGGATTTTGTAATATTCCAATGCCTGTTATAATTTAATTTAATTTTTTTTATATTTCTACGCCAATAAGAATGGCAGAATATGTTGAACTTTTAGCTTTAAGATCCTAATGTAAATACCATATTCTATGAAATAAATAATTTATCATTATCATTTTCATTATTACATAAATACGATACTTAACGCCTATAATTTTTTTTTAAGGTGATGAAAAATTTATCCTGTATAGACTCATACTCACTTGTAGACTCTTGGATGGTGCATAATCTGAGCAACTTCGGCCAGGTGTTCCAGTATGTATGGCGGGTTGGTCATACCCAGCCGCAGCCGGCAACCTTCCGGGATCACCTTCACCAGCTTCCACAGCAGTTCCGGCAGGGATGTGCCGATGTCACGACCGTATGTACCTGGCAATAGGGTTTAAATTCAAATGGGAGGCCGTTAAGGCAGAGCGTTTTCTTTTCGCAACTGTAACATTGTCTTGTTCTGCTATTTATTATACAACGTGTTCCTTTTGATATCCCATAACTCTAGGGTATTAAACAGACCATGGTAAAGAATCAAATTGCATATGAATTATTTTTCAATTTTTTTTTTTTTTTTTTAATTTTTTCATGCAAAATAATTCAAAAAAGTCACGACTGTTTATGTAAAACACCCTTAACTTGTTAAGAATGAACTTTTGAATAAAAACGTTTTACTCGTAATTACTTATCAATGAAACACCCACACACGTCAATGTTTTTTTACAAGTTACGCTCTCCCGCTACTTTACTACTACACTTTAGTGTAAGTTTGCCAACGTCTTGCAAAACTAAGGATTCGCCATACTGGTTACATTTTTTTAACAAATTTAACTTAAATTGATGTTATATTCGAAGCTAATGATTTTTGAACCACATGTTCTAAGGCGTTTTATATTATTTTTACCTATAGAACATAACCTTATAGAGTTATGGGATATTAAAAGGAACACGTTGTATTATTATTTTAAACCGCAACTGACTACCTATGGAATTAATTAAATTTATTTGTTAGTTGTATGTGTATTAGCAATTTCGCAGTAGAAATAGTGCAGAAGTCCAGTTTCGAGAAAGAGATCTTTCGTCAAATCCGACTTGGATGGGTAAAATTCGAGAAGCTACAAGAAAACTTTCAAATTACCTCAGTGTCTCCAGCCAGTAATGCCTTAATTAAGAAACTAAAACATGTTCTTTTAATATGGGTCTCAAAGGAAGGCTCAAGGTCGCACGACGGGCAATGAAGAGAGTTATGCTTAGTACAGAAAATCTGTTGGTGAAGTAAGATAACCGACACCGTTGAAGAATTGTGGAGCTGAAGTGACAGTGGGCGGGACACATAGTAAGAAGAGATGATGGCCGTTAGCCCGTTAGGGCGGGAAAGTTCTGAAATGGCGACCACGCCCCTGACGAAGATCTGCCTGTATTTATTCGTTATTATTCCCTCGATCGTGAGTTATTCCAGACACAATTGAAATCAATTGTTATCGTGGCACCCGAGTGCCTCCTGGGGGTTGAGTGGTTATCCACTTAACCCCCATGAGGCACTCGGAAATGAAATGAAAATATTTATTTCAGACATAATAAGTCCATACAACGCGTTACCTTAAAAAACAACAACAATTTTGTTAGTATTAGCACGGATAATAATAGGGGTTAAAGTATGAAATTGCCGATTATTTTCCCACTTTTTATTTTGTTTATAGCTCTTAAGTATAGTCATATTATTGCGTAATTCTTTTTGTATTGTATCAAAAACTAAATAAAGTAACATTTGACTAAAAAAAAATGCAATACTAGTGCCTATTACTTCAAAGGAAGTCGTTGAAAAGACCCCTTACAGTGTGTCAGCTGACCTTGCTTCAATTAAGTATATTTGTATTATATACTTTGATTTTCAGAAATTTAAATACTATAATGCGTAGCTTTATAACCATCTAACTTTCACCTTTGATTGCATCAAAACGGTTCAGGCGTTTTAAGAAAAACTAAAAAATTGTTAGTATGGAAAAATTACTTTTCTCGATTTCTTCCATACAAAACGGCAATTTCATACTTTAACCCCTAATTATCTGTGCTAATACTAACAAAATTGTATTAGTTAATAATAGTAGTTGGGTTAGTAGAATTTATAGTGCTCATTGGATCGAACATGCATGGATGGATTGGACATCCAGTACGAGAGAATGGGACTATCCATCCTTTCTGCTATGACCTTCAGGAAAATGCCGGGGCTGCCGGTGAAATGTGAATATGAATGTATTATTCTTATTATTATGTTCTTTCTTTTTTTATTGTCACTTGTTTTGTGTTTACTTCTTGTTTTGTATTAAATGTGTAATCCCGCAGAAGATCAGCGTCGTAGCATGCCTTAAGCTGCCACGACAAATGCTGAGCGGGGGACCATTTTGGCACCATTTTATTATTTAATTTATTAAATGTTGTAGCTTTGTGCATTTTATTTTATATTTTTATTGATACGTGTATTTTTTTTGTCTGAAGCCAAATAAATATTTTTTCTTTCTTTCTGCTGACGATCTGGCGCAGGACCGACAGTTGTGGAAATCCTTAGGGTAGGAATCTTTACAGCAGTGGGCGTCATTTGGATCTGATGATGATGATGATGATGAATTATGAGACAAGATATTAACTTTAAATTAGCAACAGTATTTGAGGTGTGAAAATATTAACAAATAACTTGAACAAACTTCTTGCGGTCCTTTAAATCCAGATTAGCTTTATGTACTTGTTAACTTAGAAGTAAGCAAGTTTGACGACCTCCGTAGCGGAGTGGCGTACACACCGGTTTTCAACGTGTCGCCTGCTCGAGGTCCCGGGTTCGATTCCCGGACGCGTCAATGTAGAAAAAATTAGTTTTTCTACAATTTCTCGGGTCTGGGTGTTTGTGGTACCTTCGTTGTTTCTGGTTTCCAAAATACGAATGCTTTAAATAGTTATTCAAATTGAGATCAGAACAATGTATGTGATGTTGTCCACATTTTTTAAGTAAAGAAAACCAGCCAAAGCCTTAAACTTACCAGTATCCTCACTAGTCAGCCATATCTCGACCACTCCCTCTTTGAATGACTGTCTCGCTCGCTCAACAATCTCTTCGGGGGGATAGCTGCCCAGCTCGCCTCGGGCGTGCTTGGTCTTGCAGTACGTGCACTGGTTGAGGCATCCCGTGTTGATCGGGATAATCTCGATCAAAGGGTTCTTACGAACTTTAGGCAAGAGGAGGGAGGCTCCACCGGCTTTACGACCGTCGCTTGTCTTCCTTTGACCGAACAAACGGACCGTGTGACCTTTAGGAAATGACTTGAATAACTAAAATAAGCAATATGTGTTCTCTATATTAACTAAACAGTAAAAAGAATGCATTGAAAACTTACTAAAAAAAGTTAACTATTTGGAAGAACTTAGTTCTCCAGTGCTTGCAAAAGTGTCGATAAATAAATAAATAATCAATTGAGTCTTGACACCGGATATTTTGATAATTTAATATGTATGCATATTCTTTTTTACGTGTTTTTGTCACTTTACTCCTCTTATACAGCTGGAGTCTGGACCCAATTGTATAAAATTTTGTATGTATATTTCAATGTTTCGGTAGGACAACGGATCCGGTAGATGACGCTGCTTTCTCAGGCCGGACAATGTCTGCTGTGTTCGCTTATTTTATTATAAATATTGGATTTGCAAACCCTGGTATAATGTCGACCTTCGTGGCGAAGTGGCGTCTTTTAAGGTGTCGCTTGCTCAGATGCCTCGGGTTTGATTCCCGGACGGGTCAACGTAGAAAAAAGTATTTTTTTATATTTTCTCAGGTCTCGGTGTTTGTTGTACCACCGTTGTTGCTGATTTCCATAAAACAAGTGCTTTAAATTGTTACCTATTCATATCAGAGCAACGTATGTGATGTTGTCCACAATTATTTAGTAGAAGACCTGGGCCCCAATTCTGCTAATTTACAAATGACGCAATGGGATCGCAATCGTATATTTTGACATTACTACCATACAAAATGTGTCAAAATTAATTGTAAATTAGCAGAATTGGGGGCCCAGTGCACTTCATATTACCTATCCCAACGACATTTTGAAACTCTCTAATTGATTGAAAATTTTTGATAAAGAACAGTTTATATGGGAAAATTAAATTGTTGTTTTCAGTATCTTTCATGCAATTTTTTCATATTTTCCCACCGTTTAAACCTACCCTAGATTACTACTACAAACATTTCAAAACCAACATCAGCTTAATCGGCCCAGCCGTTTACGAGTTTTAGCGAGACTAATGAACAGCAATTGATTTACATATTTAAATACATAGTATAGATAGTTAGATAATGCTCACTCACCCTTCAAAGTCTCCTCAACGATTTCCACAATGCGATCAATCTGTTGCACTCCGACAACGCTGAGACCGGCCAGGTAGGGCGCACGAGGCCCGCCCTGCGGCACGCAGCCCGCCACTACCACGTGCACCCCGCGGCTGTGCGCCAGCTCGATCTCGTTCCTACAGAGGTTACCAATCATAAGCATAAATCTGCATACCCATCTATACTAATGTTATAAAGCTGAAGAGTTTTTTTGTTTCTTATCCATACACGGTACAATCCTACTTATGCTGCTTTAGACACTCCTTTAAAAAGGAACTAATAATCAAACTTTTATGTAACATACTTGAAATGATCCTCAGCAGGGCTTTTAACAGTGCAAGAGTTGAGCAACCACAGCTGCGCCAGCCACTTGTCCTCAGTCAACCGGTAGCCGTGTGCAGCCAGTAATCCCGCCATGTACTCAGAGTCCGAGTTATTGTGAGCGCAGCCCCATGTTTTTACATAGATTGTTTGGGTGCCTGGAGTAAGAGAAATAATCATTGTAATTTTAACTAAATTTTTATTTTGTTGTCAGTTATAATATATTAACCTATCCTAATCCTACCTACTGGTGGTGGTGGTGGAAGCAACTGGACACAAAAAATGCACAGGGAGTAGATGATTTAATAGTTTCTATAGTAACAAAGTTTTCACAGGTAGCTTGTTTATGACACAAGCCACAAAAGTGTCCACGTTCGCGCCGCGCAGAGCAAATTGGAGTAGATCGTGCATTGATCATTCACAGTGCTTCGAATCTATGAACTGGGAATTTATAGCAGTGTTAGTGGTCAAGAATAACATTTTTGGATAAAGATTGACCAATCTTAATGATAATTAATTAAACATTTGATATTTAATAAATAATAAAACATATTAGGCAATCCCACAAATAAAACTCATATTGATAACAATGTATAATCATTACACTTTAATCAATATGAGTTTACCAAAATTATAAGGATACCCTCTGACCGAAGCTCGATTTGCAATCACTTTAAATTATAATAAATCCCTTTTTTACTAGAGTACTGCATTGCTATACGGAAAGTGAAGTAAATAACAGTGATTTTTTTTTAATAGTTCGTGATTTCTGAGGTCCACACATGCTAACAATATTTATGTTTAGCAACTGTTAATTTGCCTTCGTCACGTTAAATCTCAGACTAAAAGGTAAATATAATATTAATTAAAACCAAATAAGTGTAATAATAGCATGGATATATCAGTAACACAAACAAAAATAAATTTATAGGTTACCTGGAACGACACTCTCAAGTATAACCTTTTCCACAGGCTCAGATTCGCTTTTCGTGTCTCGTTTCCTTGACCGGACGCTAACATTTTTTCTGCTAGCGTACCTTTCTTTTGGAGTTATGTCTTGAGAGGATATTAAGTCCTCAATATCGTCTATAATTTCAGAAAAAGCTTCAGGCATTTTGCTGCAAAATAGTTTTGAATTTTGACATTTGAGTGTTGTTGTTGTTTTTGTTGTTGTTTTCTTCACCCATTCTGGGTAGGCAACGGGAACTATGCCCATACAGCCAAGTCTTCAGTAGATTTTTCTTTTGATACGAAATGAAAATGAAATTCAATGAGATGAAATGAAATGAAACCTAATCTAAGTCATTGAAATGTATGGGTGGTTTATACATTTCAATGATTACAGGAGTTTTACGCGAGAACGTGGATCAGAGTCAAATAGGAGCGCCTTTCCTTGTTTCTCACTTTTATTTGATTTATCCTACTCACTGACACATTATTATAACAATGCCACCACTTTATCACAATAAATGCCGCTTAGGATAATTTCACAAAATTACGAAACAAACTCCATCTTTCTCTTCTCGTTTCCCGCGCAAAACTCCGACATTTGAGTGTAAAAATGACAGCTGTGACAGGCAGGTGTTATGATAGATTTTTTCCATTAAAACTTAACTGCTTTGAACGAGTTCATATAGCCTAGCCCATAATAAAAAGGTCATTATTAGAATTCACACTTCATAAATCTTGCTTGCTGGTTTGCACGCTTTTTCCAGTCATTTTATGCGTGTAAAACCTGAGGGTCAGCTATACGCTGAAAACAATTAGCGCCTTGTGCGTGCAGTAGAAGAATGCGTTTAGAATGGTGTTGGGGCTGCCGCGTTATTGCAGCGCATCAGGGATGTTCGCGTATGCTCACACCGATGGCTTCCACTCCATCCCCCCCACAAAAAGCCGCCTTGAATCTAAGCCGTGTTCGCGGGGCCTCCAATGATATTCTGCGTGTTGTGACTAGGAGAGTAGATTGCTCATTTATGAAGCACTGGATTCGGCTTCACGTCGTTACCGAAATGCTTTTATTTATTTATTGTTGCATTTTCTTTTGTTTTCTGTATTAACCTCTCGACTGTATCTAATTCCAGACACAATTGAAATCAATTGTTATCGCGTACGCCGGCGGTCTTATAATCCTGTAAGAGTGCTGTTTTGTGTCATTCTTATTTTGCCTAACTATGGACCACTGTTTGTCTAAAATAAATGCTTTGAACTGAATTGAATAAAGGCTATCGCATTTTATTAACCAATAGCGGAGAGAACCTGCTGCTGCCTGTCTTTTTACACCTTTTGCCACTTCATGACATGAAGAAACGGTGTCATTCTATTTAACACACCGTTTTTTTATTATTTAAAAAAACCGACAAATAGTAAACATTACTGTGTCATTTCATTTGGTTAAGTTTTTTTTTATTTTGTTCATTAACAAGGTTGCGTATCATTCGGAAATAGAATATTGTTATTACCTAAACAAAAAATCATCGATACTGGTGTCGAATCAAGAACTCTTTTAGCGGTTGAAAAACATAACTCTAAATAAGGCTGTATGTCGTGTCCTTATTATCCAACGTATTAAGTCCTCCTCCTTTTTCGTCGGTTAGTAACTTTTTGCTGTCGGATATTTTATTGCATGAGTCTAAATGACGCTCGCACGAAACTTAGATGGCAACTCAATTATTTTACTATTATTACCATAACAATTTAACAAGTATTAGAAGATTTGCAGGCCAGGTGACACAAATTAATTCTCATACAATCGAACCCCAAATGCAGCGAATCTCATTCACATAGTTACGTTCAAAGGTGGTATCGTACTACGTTACACAACGATTATTGTAGCTCTTAATTGTATGTGATAAGGTCGAATATATAAAATGAATGGGGAATGTTTTTTTTTTCTATGAACAATAGGTCGTACATCTGCCCGTTATGGCACGCACCCTTGGCATTGCGACCATTGGCGCCTTGGATTGTTAAGACAGAATAATATTATTTTTTATAGGTAATATGTTTATTATAGAAGAGCCGTAAGTGTTTTCATGACCTAAAGATCTACACAGTTTTTACATAAGGTGAACTTTTTAAAGACGTACTTCCATAATAAACTTAAAGCTATGTGGAATACTTAAATGTTTTGTTCAATATCTAATCCTAATTAACACAATCTAAGGCCATCGCGCTACTATCATAATAACAGTTAATTTGTCTGTAGTGTAGTTTTAATTTCTTTCACTCTGTAAACAAAGTTAATCGACTCAGTCAGCCAACACCAACATTCAACAAGTAAGTTTGCTTTGCCGCCACTCGCCAGTTGCGCGCGAGATCCCGTGGCGAGTGTGTGTGTATGGCGTATTCCTTTGTTGTGTTATATTTTCGTGTTGTGTTTTGAACTGTGGTGAAGGTGATTCGATAACTTGAATGCGGTAAGTTTTGTATGATATTTAAGTTTTCTTTATGAATTAACAGGGTTGGTAATGAATACCAAATAGAAATGATTTGTTAATGGTTGCACGTATAGTTTATTAGTGTTTACATTTGTGATTGAGGGTGGATGTGATATTTATTTATTTGTTTACGTTATAAATTTGATTATTAATTTAGTAAGTGTATATTAATTTAGTAAGAGATAGTGGGTGACAGAATTAGATGTTTGATACAAGTGCAAGACTATGAAGAGTTTATTTTATTATTATTTAAGCATTCACTTAGTTATGCAAACTTATAAGTCACTTTGATCATGATCAATGAAAATACCAAAAAATATTTTAGTCTGTCGCGTTTAGTGTTCATAAGCCCACTTTACAATTATTAATAACCTACCTACTAACATGATATTTTTAAAATTTTATAATTATCTAGTGTTAATAATTTCTTGTCATCTCGATTTATTAGTCCCTGGCAGATGTTTAAAATACCTACGATAATTCAAATTTTAGACTTACTTATTATTATTATGTAAAGTAAGTCTTTACAAGTTAAGTATCAGTTAGAAGGGAAGCAAATCTCAATTTAAAAGTTTGAGTGGCGTCCGTCGAAGAGTTAGGCTTGTGAGTAGAGCTACCATCAGTCCGGAGTTGTTAGGACATTCAAATCAAAAATTATTTCTGTTCTGTGATTTTTGACTTAGTTAAATACTGATAAGATCAGACAAAATTGAAAAAAATCTTAAAAAATTAAACTGACGAAAAGCGTGAATGATCCCACAAATTTTAAGTCGGTGCATGGATATTATCGTCATCGATGATGTCTTGATTGGCTCCAGTTTTTAAGCGTTTTTAATGTTTTTTGCGGTTGAATTTTGTAGGTTTTTCTTTTTAATATCTATCATCTCTATACATATATAAAAATCAATTGCTGTTCGTTAGTCTCGCTAAAACTCGAGAACGGCTGTGGAAGGTTAAAAAATTTGGAAAAATTAGAACATATGGAATATTTTTAGAACAACAGTTTCATTTTCCGATATAAAATGCTCTACGTCAAATTTTTCAGCCATTTTAGCGAAAGGAGACTTTTAATGTTAGGATAGGTGGTACGAAGTGTTAATAATTTACGAAGTACACCGAGTCACCTAGTCAACTATATGTATTTTTGAGGTAGATGTTTTATAAGCTATTTTTTTCCTGTATTTCATAAATATTTTTGTACTGTGCAGTAATAAAGTACTTGCTTTAAAAAAAGTATTTAATATCGATTTAACTCTGTAGATTTCATGTTGGTAGCCCTACTTTTCTTGTAAGTTCATTCGACCCCAAGGCCGACCTCTCCGTCACGCCGTCTGAGTAAGCTGGCCCAAGAGGGGCTCCCACAGCCAACAACACTTTTTATAGTTTTAAAATTAACTGGCTTCGCCCACGACCCGGCGCAATTCTGTGATTTAAAAACAAAAACTCAATCGGACATCATTGTGATTTTTTTTGTCAAAAATTTTGGATGTGGCCAGTAAGTAAAAAAATTTCATTTTTTCAATTAACATTTTTGGTACATACTTACGCAATGGCATGGCATTAAAATTGCTAAACACTTAAATAGATACACACTTGCAATTTTACTATCATCATCATCATTATAACCAGCCCTTTTTAATATATTCTACTGCTGGAGACAGGCCTTTCTATGAGAAGGAGTTTGTCATAATCGCCACGTTTGGCAGGCGAGTTGGCGATCGCAGTTTGGCCAATGGTAGAGAAAAGACTGCTGCTGTCGCCTGTCCGTCTATCTGGCAGTACATACTCCTTAGTCGTCCACAGGAAGTGAACGGGTGTAGTTCTATTATTTTATGTTCCGACACCACACGACACATGTCTTTATCTTTACTATCATAGCTCCCTTAACAATTAACATAGAAATACTTTACTACTGTGTTTATTAAATTACAGTAAATACAGTCTGTCATACAGCTGCCAAAACTATACCTACAGCTATTACACTCTTAACACATACAATACAAACTCTTAATTAAATTTTAATGATAAAAATGGAGGTAGAAAACTTACATTTTACATGTTACCTGTTAACTTTTAGACGAACGTCTTCCATTTTTTCATCATCATCATAACAGAAGGTCTCTCGACACGTGCTTAGGCAGCGTTTTGTGCCAGCCACCTGTCGCTTCAAATTTTTTGTTTATCTTTTTTTAGATTATTAAATTGGGCAAAGAAACTAATTCCGGCGGTTTTTGACAATTCGTTAAAAAGATAAACAATATTGAACTCTAAATTAGAATGTGATAAGGGTTAGTTTTTCTATTTATTTATGAAGGCAAACCAACCAAGCCAAAATAAGTTATATGTGTCAACATGTGTGCTAAACAGAAATGTTTTGTTTATTTGATAAAGCTCCGTCCATATGTGAAGCGGCTCTATTGCACTCCTGGTATTCTTTATTATTACATATTCGCTATCCTTAGGGATGATCACTTAAAATTTTGCAATCGCTATCTATATAAGCTTTCCGCTATAAAATGTTAGACAATATTAATTCGCCATATACCTACACACTTTCATTCTTCCCTCTTTCAGTGTTTTAAAGTTATTGAATAATAGATAGATAGATAACTCTTCATTACACACCAAACTAATTAAAAAAAAATAACACATGAGATAGATTTCAAGTTTTACAATTTAGGCTTTCTTTTCGCTTGAAGCGATCTCTATCAGACAACCTTCAGGTAGAGATGAGTTGAATCAGAGTTAAAAGGGGAAGGCGTAGAGTTTTGAAATGTTAACATTACAAAATAAATAGACTTGATTTAAACTTTCATGGTCACTATCACTAGAGTTATTTAATTCGGGGTTTATACCATGTACCTTATTTATTATGAGTTTCCGATATTTCGGCACTCTTGCAAGCGCCATGATCACGGGAGAGAGTTCTCCTGTGATAAATAAGGTACATGGTATAAACCCCGAATTAAATAACTCTAGAAATAGACTTGAATTCAAATACATAAAGTGAAATTCACAAATAAAAGAATTTTATAAATAATAGTGTGCGACTGAATGTACGCTAGGTAGCTCCTTAGTCAATGGCCTATAATCATCCTACAGCAGGGCAAAGGTCTCCATCATAGAATTCAGGTTACCACAGCAATGTTGGGTGGTCCCTTAAATTCGTACTGAGCTTCCAGGGAAATACATGACTTCATTCTTCATAACTAGAATGTATAAATTATTCTTACAGTCTCACTTATCGTGTGATATTTAGCGCAATATAATTTTGACATAAGAGTTCATAGTTTATCTGTCAGTTATCTTTATCAGAAGGCCGAGTGCTTGTGCTGAATTACCGCTTAACTAATTTAACTAAGTTATTTTGATTATTATGAAATGCAAGACACATTTGAGTGTTAAAATACAACAGCTAAGGCAACAAAACGAATGAGTGCATTCAGCATAACAAACAATGTGCTGCTTGCTTGCTTGCTAGTCTAGCAATAGCAAGGAAAACTGACACACTAATCTTTTATAAAAAGAGGAGATCAAATCAAATCAGCCATTGTCCATCCACTGCTGGACGTAGGCCTACTTCAAATCACGCCACAATAGTCTACCCTGGGGTTTCCCCATCCAGCCGCTGCCAACAGTTCTCCAGGAAGCGTAGTGTAGGACGCCCTGCGACACGATGGACTGATGACCTTAGGAGAACTGTTGAGATTACATAATTTTAATTAAATAAACGATATTCAATATCGTTTTTGTTTTTCCGACTTCATAGAAGTGGTTCTAGGTTTTTATTTAAGCCATTTTTATACCGACTTCAAAAAAGGAGGAGGTTCTACGTTCGTCTGTGTACGTGCTTAACACACGTTAGAAATAAATATGAGCAGAAGTCAAAAAATCAATTGACTCGCAAATTATTACCACAGCTAAGTAACCGATAGCGCATGCGATAATATTTATTAATATTGTGACCTAACAGGGCGACTCGTACTTATTATCACAAAATACATATTGATACAGAAGCCAATCTCATATAAATGTAGGTAATATCAGTATATAAACTTGAAAAATTATGTCTCAGGCGGGACTCGAACCCGCATCTCCTCGCATGCCGTTAAGGGTGCAAACTCCTAACATTTGATGAAGCAACGCTGGTTTACAGCGTTAGGAATATGCTTGAAAAAAATTTGCGTTGAGTCGCAGTGTCTCGGTGGCTTAATGGTATAGCGCCCGCCCGGCATGCGAGGAGATGCGGGTTCGAGTCCCGCCTGAGACATAATTTTTCAAGTTTATATACTGATATTATAATTGCAATTTAATTGCTAAAATATCAAATAAAGTATATAAATAGCTGTTTCATCTTAACTGACTGTCAAATATCTGCAAACATGTTTCTTTCGGGTGTTAAGGGTGCAAACTCCTAACATTTGATGAAGCAACGCTGGCTTACAGCGTTAAGAATATGCTTGAAAAATTCGCGCTGAGTCGCAGTGTCTCGGTGGCTTGGTGGTATAGCGCCCGCCCGGCATGCGAGGAGATGCGGGTTCGAGTCCCGCCTGAGACATAATTTTTCATGTTTATATACTGATATTATAATTGCAATTTAATTGCTAAAATATCAAATAAAGTATATAAATGTAGGTACTTCAATTTTATACCTACAATCGGCGGTCGCACTATGGTCGTTGACTTTGGCTGATGCATAAAAAAATATCATACACGTATCTGATGATTCGATTTGTTGCTTAGAATTAAACAGTAAAAATGAAAATATTAACCTACTCGTATATTAAATACCAACAATATTACAAATTCGTCACGAAAAATATCTTTCGAAGATTTCGACATTGACGAAATGCACGATTATTATATTAAAATTTTAAAGTGTTATCAATTCGCATTATTGTATAAAATTATTTACAGTAAGCTACCAACCAAAAATTCATAGACGCGTAACTCAAGCAGATGGCAATGATGACAGTCATAAGTTGTCACTCAGTCTCGCAGTGGTCCGAACTGGTCCGAGATTTCGTGTCCGTTGTTTATGTGTGCGTTGGTCGAGAGCATTTTAAATGTAGATTGACGTCTGCACCTATGTTTCCTTTGTGTTATTATCAAACAGGATTTACGACAACTAAGTATTCAATTATGCCTCCGTTCTATTTGAAATTCTGGAAATATTACGCAATTTGCATACAATGACAAGATAGATTTGTATCTTTCTTTACATTTTAAATTCAAATGCGTTATTCCATAGTGAGTGGAATAAATTTTACAATTTACTTTCTATGGCCCTCAGCTTTTAACAAGTACTTACTGTTAACGCCCCGTTTAGTTTAATGGCTTACGTACGGTCTTGGCTTCGATCCCCCGGTCGGACAACAAGAGTTTCGAATTTTCGAACATTGGCTCGGGTATGTGCAGATCACCAGCTCGCATTTTTCAAGTGGTGATTATGCCTACTCCCTACATTGCAGTGGTAACTTGAATTCAATGATGTAGGCCTTTGCCTTGCACTGATTATAGGCCGTTACTTTTGTCTGCTTACTGCTGGAGTCGTGTGGTGGCACTCTTCACTACTATGAATGTCGAGGTGACTAAAAAGGACTGCCAGATAAAGAAGAGTAGCAGCATTTTCTCTCCACCATTTGCCATCTTTCCTGCTAAGCGTGACGAAAAATTTAAATATTCTTTTGGAGAGGCCATTGCCCAGCTGTGGACTGATGTGGGCTTATACATGCTTTACTGGAGAGACAAAGGCTAATATTTATTAATAGTAATTTCGCTGAATATCAAACAACTTTCATTTATGAAGACCTAATTATAAGCATTCTAGAAACTTATCATTGTCCCAGATTCAACTAAAATACCCAATCTCCAGTATATTAGCTGTTTATATAATTTATCGATGCTGCCCTTATATGGTATGTGACATAGCAATGCCAATATTATCACGTACAGACCGCTGCACCGCGTTACAAGTTTAAGGTACTAATTAAACCAGTTACCAAATAACTCCTACCTGTTACATGCATGACCCACTCTGGTAACTAATTATCAGGAGTTTAGCGTCAGTATATTTTTATCTAACATTTTCCCGCGGCTATGTCCTCCTGTAAAACCTAGCTTTGGGGCTTTCGGTATGTCTATGCCGCCTATGTCCTTACCCAAGGTCTATGTCTCTGTTCCTAATTTCGTCCAAATCAGTTCAACAAGTGAAAGGGGTGAAAGCATTACAGACAAACAGAGTTAGTTTCGCATTTATAATATTACAACCAGCCACAGTTTAGCACGAGTTTAAAAAAAAATTCAAAGGTTAGAATTGAGAGTTTCAAACATCTTAATGTTTTCGGCACTTATTAAAAAAGGTAACAAATTTTATACTCAAACCTTCCCCAAAAATCACTATCTATTAGTAAAAACCGCAAGAAAACGCGTGCAGTAGTAGTTTTTGAGTATATCAAACAGACAGACATGTAGTGATAGAAAATAAATTGTCTTCCTATCATCATTATCATTATCTCAGCAAACAACGTCCACAGGTCCACTGCTGGACATAAGCCTCTCTTATGAACCTTCACAGCTACCGATCCCGGGCCTACCACGACAATAGGCTTTTAATTACGGAACTGAAGTGGTAGTAATAGATGCACACTCTAATGTCAGGATCCACTGAGAAAAATATACCTCTTTAGATCCGTCTAAGATTTCGCCAATAGATCTTTTGAGATTGAAAGGACAATACCTTCGTAAGAAGAACCAATGGTCGTTGGGGCGGAAAGGTTCTGGAATGGCGACCGCGCACCGGACGACGACTATGGGTAGACGCCTACCAGATGGACGAACGAACTAGCGAAGGTCGCGGGTAGACGCTGGCGCGGGACCGATCGTTGTGGAGATCTTTCGTCGAGGTCCATGTCAGCTTTGTGCTTCTTATGGTCAGCCATTAGAACAGCATGACCTCAGAGTCATGATGTCTCTGAAGAGAGCAATGTAATCGGGAACGCGATACAATACAATTTTTTTTATATCCCACAGATAGTATATATCTTTATGGTCTGAAGAAAACGGCTTAGTATTGAATCCGCTTACAGCTAAAATACTTTTAATAGGTTCCAAGAATCAAATCAATTAGATTAACAAAAGTGCGCTAGATATTAGAATGAACAATGTCAATATTGTCAATATGTGGATGAGGTGAAAAATCTTGGAATCTAGATGGATTGCAAATTAAGATTTGAAAAACATATAAATGTTGTTGTTAAGCAGTGCTACTACAGACTAAGGGTTTTATATCAGGTGCGACAGTACTTAAGCGCAGAAATGAGAATTTACTTTTGCGAATCACTTATACTGTCCAAGTTGAACTATGCGGACTCTGTGGTTGGCTTATGTCTATTAGCTCGCACTAAAAGGGTGATACAACGTCTTCAAAATTCCTGCATTCGATTTTGCCTTCCTAGATCTCATTACTCCGTATTTAAACAGCAACAATTGGATGAACATGGAAACTCGACACCAACTACATTTTGCTACTTTGCTTTTTGGTGTCATAAAAAGAAAGAGTCCACCATATTTATTTAAAAAACTTAAGTTTACCCAACGCCAATCAAGGATTAATAATATTCTAATCTGTCCTACGTTCAACACGAATCGCTGCACTATTATAGTGCAGCGATTCGTGGTAGTTTCAGATATTCGGCATCGAAGTGTTGGAATAACATCCCCCACCTATCAGGAGTAGTATCAGTATTGCAGCTTTTAAAATTAAATACAAAAGATATTCAAAAGGCCGTTTAACCAATTTCAGATCCATTTCAATTCAAAAATTGCTTAAAAAAAATTAAAAATTAAGAAAGTTAGATGCATATATGTATTTTATATTTTTTATTCCTATTTTTATTAATTACTACCTTATTTTCATATGTTTTTTTTTTCAAATTTTTTAGTTTATTTATTATGTCTTATGGTGCCCGCAGATACCAGAGTTGTGGCACTCTTTGCCTCGACATATGCTGAACGGGGACCTATTTGGTACAGCCTTAATTAAGTTTTTATTTCATTATTACTTTCAATGTAATTTTTTATTGTACCAAATAAACATTTTCTTATCTTATCTTATCTTATAGTTAAATCAAAGAATAATAACTAGTCACACTCACAACTCACAATATTTCATTTTGTTACAACACTCGTGCACATAAACACTTGCTTGTTGGGAGAAAGAACCACCTCAGGTAAATATTGTTACGAACGTGGAGTTCGGGATTTGGATAAAACACCGTTGACTTATCAGAAGAATTTATTAGGCGATGAACAGGTCGCAAACACTATCACACAAGCCAAATCACAAGAATCGTAGTCCGGTGGGTCGCTGAGGTCGTTGGTTCCAAAACACTATTAGCCAATCCGTAGAGTAGTCCTTAGATCCGTTGGTATCGCTAAAGTCGTCGTTACTTCGCACTAGATCACTTTTCGCAGGTATCGCACCGAAAGCTCAGAATGAACTGACTGCGGCGTCTTAAGTCCTGTTATTTATATATCTCAACATCGATGACGGTCGTACATACTAGAATGTTCATTTTCCAGAAAAATCACAAGGACGTTTAAACGTAAACAACTCTAGTGAGTTAAACCATTTTGCGCCTTAATCTGTAAACTTAAAGTCCACTGTCGCTTGCACTAACATCTTGTTATTACTTTGTGGTTCAACTTAGGTAGTTATGTACATTCCTCTAGCGATATCTCGAAGCATCTAGCATGTCCGCGACACTGCCCTCCTCTTAGAGATGCTCGTCCCGAGCGTCATCGTTATTCCCGTTATAACGTGCCAAGCGGTCGATGTGAACTACCTTAAGTGCTCCTCTCGGTGGCCTTTGGATCCGGTATGTAACATCGTTTATTCGCGTGACAACTTTGTACGGCCCTTCCCATCTTGTCTGTAATTTAGGTGACTTCCCTTTTTTCCGTATCGGGTTATGTAGCCAGACTAGTGCTCCTTCATCAAAACCACTGGTATTTGCTTTCCGGTCATATCTAGTCTTCATGTTTTCACTCGACTGCAAGCCGTTTTCTCGCACCATGGCATAAATGTCCCGCATCTTGTCTTGCAAATCGGAGACATAATCCTGTACGGTGACGTGATCGTCTGGCGCTCCTCCGGTTACAAGGTCTACCGGTAACCTTAGCTCTCGTCCGAAGTTAATATATGCCGGCGTCGTTTTCGTGCTCTCATGTTCCGAAGTCCTGTAGGCGAGAAGGAACGGTGCAATGTACTTGTCCCAGTCCCTTTGATGGTTGTCCACCAATTTTGCTAAATGCCTCTCTAGTGTTTGGTTAAACCTTTCTACCATGCCGTCGGACTGAGGATGATAAGCAGTGGTTCTCGTCTTGTGCATGCCCAATATTTTGCAGACTCCTTGAAACACGTTCGACTCAAAGTTTCTGCCCTGATCGGAATGAATTTCCAGGGGTACACCATATCGGCATATGACTTCTTCAACCAATTTAGAGGCTACGGTCGTAGCTTCTTGATTAGGTATAGCGAAGACTTCTGGCCACTTGGTGAAGTAATCCATAACGACCATAAAGTACTTGTTCCCCGACTCTGTCACAGGGAATGGTCCGGCAACATCCACTGCTATCCGCTCCCATGGTGCACCAACGTTATAAAGTTGAAGGTGTCCTCGACTCCTGGTGGATGGATTTCCGGCACCAATCTTGTACATCAGCTCTGCAGTTAAGCCAGTAGAATCTATCCCGTAGCTTTGTTAAGGTCCTTTTTACACCCAGATGTCCTCCTGATATGCCATCGTGTACCTCTCGTAGAACATCCTTGATCCTTTCCCTTGGGACGACCAGCTGTAGATGGAACTCTCTACCGTTAGGTTTTTCCCATTTCCGGTAAAGTATCCCGTTCTGCAAAATGAAACTGTCCCATTGAGCCCAGTATGCTTTAGTCGTAGCACTCGTAGACGCAACTTCATGCCATCTCGGCTTATCGTTACCGCGTTTCTTCCATGCAATGATCAGTCGTATGTCTTCGTCTTTTTCCTGAGCTTTTCTCATGGACTCATCTTCCCAGGATCTCGGAGGACTTGTCCTTGTTATTTGTACACAGTCCTCTTTAGACTCCAGCTTGATGCAGTGCTTGCACTCCTCCGGGCACGGTCTTCTTGAGAGGGCATCAGCATTTCCATGTGTCTTTCCACTACGATGATTGATGGCTTCTCTTGTTCCAACCAGCACCCGCTCCTTAGGCCTGTTTGTTTCTCGTTTCCGTGGCTCCCAAGCAGAAGATGGTGTCTCATGCTTCTTCGAAAATTCTTCGAGGCGTTCCTCCAACTTGCTAACCATTTCAGCAAGCTTAGTTGTTTGCCTATCTTTCTTGGGACAGGTGAATTGCAGGTGACCCTTTTCTCCACATTTGTAGCACATCGGTCTGGTTGCCATTTTCCTAGGGGGAAATGACATCTTCTTTTCCTGCACTTCTCGTATCTTGTAAATTGGCCGAACATCTGTCCTCAGAGCTTCTACTTCCAGAGCGTGCGCTAGAGCTTCCTTCAGTGAGGTATGGTGGCGAAGCCCCACTTCAGCTCTAATCTCCGTATCTGTGATCCCATCGACAAATGCTTGGAGTATAGTGGAGTCCACTATCTTTGCATCAGCAGATGGGTATGCTTTGCGGACTAATTTTTCAATCTCCAGAGCCCATTGCTGTAGTCCTTCTCCAGAACGTTGAACCCGGTCCCGTAGTTGAGCGCGGAAGACATGCTCCAGATGACGTTCTCCATAACGAGCTTCGAGTGCCCCCATCAGATCGCTGAATGTGCTACCCGAGGATGGTAGCACCTCCAAAACAGAAAGAGCCGATCCCCATAGAGCGACAGTGAGAGCTGTTAGGCTCTGTTCCTCAGTCCACCCGTTAGCAGAGGCAACGGTCTGAAACTGTTGGCGGTAAGCGGTCCAGGACGTAGTACCGTCGTAGGGTGGCACTTTCACTCTGGGTGCCGGGTTGGTGAATACGAAGTCACTCGAGGCGGCGGGTCCTGCGGTCTCCAGTTTTAGAACCTTTTTTTGTAATTCGGTAAGGTTCTTCTTCATACTGTCTATGGTGGCCTCCAGATTAGTGACCCTCTCTTCTACCAGGTCTACATTCTTCTGTAGGTTCTGTACCATATCACCCACTGAACCTACGGCATGCAGTACTTTTTGTTGTTCTTGATGCATTTCTTCCTGTTTCCCTTGAAGTACTTCTTGCATTTTGTCCTGCTTCCGTTGCATTTCTTCCTGTTTTCCTTGAAGTACTTCTTGCATTTTATCCTGCTTCCGTTGCATTTCTTTTTGCTCCTGGTACATAAAGTCCATCATCTGCATTAACCTACTGAAGTCAAAAGAAGATGCTCTGGCCTCTTGAGCTGATGGCGTAGTAGCCCGATGAGCGGAGACAGTAGGTGAGGCTGGCGACGCGGTGGGTAAAGCTTCCATTCCGGTAGGCGAGGATTGGTCGATGGGCGATGCTTGGTGGGCGGAGCCAATGGGTGTATCCCGCTGATCGGTGGCTTGTCGAGCAGCAGCCGTGGCTTCCGCAGCTTGCTGTGCCCTGGTTCTGACGCCAGCAGTATCTTCCCTCGGAGTCACTGGCATTTCCAAATCCACTTCTGACACCAAATGTTACGAACGTGGAGTTCGGGATTTGGATAAAACACCGTTGACTTATCAGAAGAATTTATTAGGCGATGAACATGTCGCAAACACTATCACACAAGCCAAATCACAAGAATCGTAGTCCGGTGGGTCGCTGAGGTCGTTGGTTCCAAAACACTATTAGCCAATCCGTAGAGTAGTCCTTAGATCCGTTGGTATCGCTAAAGTCGTCGTTACTTCGCACTAGATCACTTTTCGCAGGTATCGCACCGAAAGCTCAGAATGAACTGACTGCGGCGTCTTAAGTCCTGTTATTTATATATCTCAACATCGATGACGGTCGTACATACTAGAATGTTCATTTTCCAGAAAAATCACAAGGACGTTTAAACGTAAACAACTCTAGTGAGTTAAACCATTTTGCGCCTTAATCTGTAAACTTAAAGTCCACTGTCGCTTGCACTAACATCTTGTTATTACTTTGTGGTTCAACTTAGGTAGTTATGTACATTCCTCTAGCGATATCTCGAAGCATCTAGCATGTCCGCGACAATATTTACATCTAGGTATATAGGTACAAACTTGTTTGCAGTATATTTTATTTCTATCGTCGCATCGTACTCTGAATCTAGATTCAGTTTTATTTACAAAAACGTCTTCGTTTAAAACACCTGGATATCTCAAGGTTTATAGTTTCAATGGAGATACATTCCTTTACGCAAGCAACCTCACCATTGCTGTGGTAACTTGAATTCAATGATGGAGGCCCTTGCCATGCAGTGGGATTTTTATAAGCCGTTTCTTTACTACTTTTTACCTGACTACGGCAAAGCCAACAGGGAGGGTTATGATTTTAGCAGTCTATGTTATTATGTATGTGGATTTATGTTGGTTCCACATTTGCGCCTAAACTACTGATTCGATTTTTGTGAATGAGGTATCATTGATTCCTTATTATAGTCCGGGTAACATAGCCTACCTATTGTTAAAAATAAAGCTACATGGCGAATTCTACAACGATATATTGGGGTACTTGAAAAACAGAAAAGTTTGCAGTCATAACGAGTGGGAGTATAAAATGAAAGAAGACAAAATTCTGAGTACAAAAATGCTTAAACAATACAGCAAATATACAGGGTAACTTATAGGAATTTAACAAACACAGACGATGTGTAAAGCAGCCCAAGCATCGAACGTGTTAGGCTAATGGTGTAGAGAAGATATTGCTTCTTCATCTGCCGCTGTCTCTTCTCCACACCCATAGAATGAAAGGGGAAGGTGTAACATTTTTGGCGCACCACGGGGCATTATTGTATCTACGTATGTCTAAGTCTCATCAAACCAATATTCGATTGAAGGTGCATTACATAATATCGAAAAAGTACGTCATGAATGGATTCTTTTCTACCTCCACGACTGGTATTAAAAAGATTTCCGTGAAGTATTGACGTAATATGCAGACAGACGGCCCGGCGCACTCAAGTGCTGTATTTTGGTTCTCGTTGCGTACGAAAAACAGATCCGTGATCTACATATATATGTTATAACTCTATACGTCAGTGGTTCTCAAAGTTGATTGTAACTCGACCTACTAGTATTAAATTAGAATAGAAATGGTTTGTTTTTCTTGGTAAATGGCTCTAATCTCCTTGGTTATAATGAAGAAATATAAAATATGATTTCTTTATAATGTGATCGTTCAAGTGACAACAAAACAAAATTTATATCGTTTAATACATTAAAACAGCGCTTCTAATAGATATTGTTTTTGTTGCGTGATACTATACGTTTAATACGTACATTTTATTTCAAAATTTAAGCATAAAATTTAACTGTCGCAAAAAACAAAAAAGCAACTCTACATAGGTATTGTGTAATTACAATTACTTATTTGAACCTAAGTACTTACTTTTATTTTAACTAAATATTGTTATTCATTATTATTATTCATACATATTGATAGGTTGGAAGTCGATGCCGAGCCATTAAATTTAAAATATGAATGATGTCTGAAGATCTCACCTAAGGTGAATCAAAGAGTGATTGTTAGGCTGGATGGTGGTTGTATGCTCATATTTTTCAAGGCTAAACCTACATTGAAATCCTGGTGATTTTTTTTTCGGATGTTCTCGACCCATAGTTTGGGAAACGCTGCTAAGTAGTAACAGCCTAGAATCATCTTACTGCAGGAGGGAAAAGGCCTCCATCATTGAATTCAAGTTACCACAGCAATGATGGGTGTACTGTCATAATCACCACGCTTGCCAAATGCTTGGAGAATTCGAAACTGTTTTTGCCCGAACCGGGATTCGCACCTGTGACCCCGAGATCTTGCCCCGGTATTTAAACCACTTGACCAAACGGGGCGTTGCTAAACGCAGTTTTAAAACCTTATTGGAAAATGATCACAAAGCTCTAACAAACCAATTTATCGTCATAGTGTCGAAGTAAGATTCTTATGTTACGGGGTGCTTGTCAACGCCTTCCAGCACACCCAGACGCTACGTGTCCTTCTAGAGCTGCTGTCCTTCTAAAGTACGGAAATCAGATTGAACAATTGAATTTTGTCATAATCAAGGCAGTTATGTATGACCGTGCCAAAAACAGCCTTACTTATGTTTGTAGAAACGTACGTATTATGTATGTATTATAAGTATGTATTTACAAAAAAAAAAGCATATAAGTAAGTTTATCGGTTGTCTAGTACCCATACGACAGGGTACTTAATAGTAGCTTAATTTGGGACTAGATGGCTCTGTGTAGCCCAGTGAGGCATGTCTTAAATATTAATTTATTAAAAAAAAATATTTATTAAAAAAAATTAACAGATTTTTTTTTGTGGAGGCGTTTACTTTGAGAATCTCCTTAAATACGAAAAATTTAATTTCTAATCACGAACGAGAGACCCAGGTTTGCGAGACAGAAAACAAAAAGTCATCAGTCATCTGCATCCCTCACCCATAATATGACGTCATCATGACGTTTTTCTTTACTGGAATCACAATTTGTCGACAAAATCGAAAATCGACATACTTTCATGAATACATGAATTTCGACTGACTTTTAAATGAGTCATGTGGTTTTGGCCTGTTGATTTACGATGACGTTTTGTTTGTTTAGTAGGTAGTAAAATGATGCGGTCTCATGAATCAGTATTGTTATGTATTAGGTATTAAGTATTATATCAAGTAGTGTTTTTTACCTTAATAGCAATAACCACTACAATGGTAAGAAGTATAATGGAAGTAGGTATTTTAGATTTGTCAGCAGTCGATGAATATAATGTTCCAAATTCAGTGCGTTTTTAAATTTATCTATACTAATATTATAAAGCTGAAAAGTTTGTTTGTTTGTTTGTTTGTTTGTTTGAACGCGCTAATCTCAGGAAGTACTGGTCCGATTTGAAAAATTCTTTTTGTGTTGGATAGTCCATTTATCGAGGAAGGCTTTAGGCTATATAACATTACGCTGCGACCAATAAGAGCGAAGCATCAGTGAAAAATGTTGCAAAAATAATCGAATTCTTATTAACAGAAATTGACGCGGACGACGTCGCGGGAAACAGCTAGTGTGTGATAAAACAAATCAAAACCAACTTATGATCGCAATTCGGTCAATGTCGAATAGAAGACGATGCTGGCCGTCTCCTTCTTGCGTTATCTACTTCTAATTAGATTAAAAGAGTTCTACCAGAACCCCAGAAGAAGATGGCGAGTTGGAAAAAAGTAGCTGTTATAATTATTTTAGGCTGAAACCACACGGTAACTTTTAGGACTTACAAGGTTGTGATTATTATGTGGTAAGTGTTATTTCAAGCTGACAGCAGCCCATGTTATAGTATGCATATTATCTAATATGTATATTTATAACTTCTATAGCGTAGTGAATTTGAGAGCATCATTTTGAAAATAAAAATGTGTTCATCTAAAACGCCTTGCAAATTAGTTTAGTATCTACGTTTTTGTATATTGTTAACTAGTGCATTTATTTATTTATGTTGCTTAGGGATTTTTATTGGCTGTGAAATGAGATGACTCTACAGAAGTAATCACAAAAACGATCCCCCGATACACATATTAAGGAAAATAATATCGACACCACCAGAACATAAATAAAATCGGCCAAGTGCGAGTGGGACTCGCGCACGAAGGGTTCCGTACCAAAAAGGCCAAAAAATCGAGTTTGTTGTAGGGGAGAACCCCTTTACTATTTATTTTGTTTTGTTTTTAGTATTTGTTGTTATTGCGGTAACAGAAATACATAATTTGTGAAAATTTCAACTGTCTAGCTGTCGCGGCTCTTGAGATACAGCCTGGTGACAGTGCGACGGGCAGACGGACAGACGGACAGACGGACAGACAGCGAAGTCTTAGAAATAGGGTCCCGTTTTTACCCTTTGGGTACGGAACCCTAATAACGTTTGTTATGTTCTATGATCGTAGGAGTCAAATACTTATATGTAAATATGTATTATTATTACCTACCAATCGATCGACCAAAGCTAACCACTTCATCTTAAAACGTGACTCATATCTTGAGAATCTTGCAGCAGGAAGAACTTGATAGATATATATTTTTTTGTATTTGCCATTAATACGATTTTAAGTAGATGCGTTAATATTATATAAAAAATCTAGATAAGTACACAATCAGCGTCAACTGTCAAGAGGTGTCCCAATTTAATGTGCATTTGTGCACTCAAAGAATAAAAGGGTGCACATTAAGTGTAACCTTTATCAATTAAATAGATACAAAATGACATAAATATCCATACTAAATTACATGTCGACATGATTTTGCCGGGTTATAAAATTGACTTCGACATTAACTCCTACAGGATCATAAGACCGCCGCGCCGCGCCGGGGCGGTCGCGATAACAATTGATTTTAATTGTATCTGGAATAACATACAATGACGGGTTATGTCAACGTCGATCATTCAATCTAATTAATAGGTGTCATTTTCGTATTCATGTGAATGTCCAAACGTTTGCCTCGCGAATATACACTGTGGTGCTCCTTAGCAACGTCTCGAAGGCCGCACACAGTGACCCCCGAATCACATCGTACGTTATTGTCGACCCTAAAATAGACCAAGTTTGTTTGCTCAGTCGGCCAAGTTAGGGGATGATGTGGAGACAAAAATGCCTGCAAGACTGACGGCTACAATTCACAATGGCAGTTGATTTGTAATCTTATTTGTAATAGATGTCATCGGAAAATTGTAAATAACGTAATATTATTTTTCAGCTACACTTTTCGTGAACTACACTTTATATCGAGCGTGCGGAAATCTGTGCCCGAAAGTGGGATACAGAATAACTTATAATCTTTCTCAAGCTTTGTACCAAATTCGGATGGTCTAATTAATCTACATTTGTATGAAGTTTCACTAAAACCGGTACAGGTTTCTGCGTAAAAGGGTAAAAATCAAATCAGTTTACCACGCGCCGCCATATTTGCTTGTTGTTTTAATAAGCTTCAGCATTGACTTAGGTTTATATTAATATTAAAAAGTAAAATACTACCTACGCTGATTTGAAAAAAAATAAAAAAGTTATATACAATCTGCATTCCATTCGTTAAAGTTAAGTTAAATGGAAAATCTGTAGAGGAATTTGATGCCTCTTAATAAGTTATTGGCTATACATCGTTCTGCTAACGTAAACTGTAATCACTTTGTATATTGTGTGCAACAAAAATTGTATCATACAGTGTATCTAAGATCTCTTGGATTTGCTGTAATTAAATTCATAAACAAACATCTGGAGATTTCTTTGATCTCAGTTTGTAAACAATGTATCGATTGATCCATCTTTTCAATATGTGCATACGAATATTTTCATCGTCAATATCTTAAATATTTTTAACATTCTAGGGTACATAAACAAACATTTGCAATCTTTCAAAACACAAAATAAATAGATCTTCAGCAAGATTTAACGTTATTACATAATATGGTTGTGTCACGAAATGGATTTTGGGGTGGTGGGATTCACCTCCTAGTGGTCCACCCTGGGCAACGGCATCTTTGGTTTTCTAACCAATGATGACGGCTAACAGATCCCTCTGCGTTAGTAGGCTTCGTAATGTTCCACTGATGTGTGGGAGAAGTAGAACCAGTGCCACTTTCTGGGTGAGCTCGCTCCATCTTAGGCTTCTTCTTAGCCGTAGAGTTAAGTATTTAGTCAAGAACAAGCCTATCGATTATTAAAAAAAATGATTTATTTACTATTTAGGCTGTGGTGTGTCCGTCAAACCAGAACTGTTACAGCTGCGGAGTTCAAGACAAAGTTCTGGATCTTCGGAGACGGCACGCTGCCGGAGTTACAACAAATATAGTGACATGTGACATGAATCTGAGGCCTTACTCTGCAACACAATTAGTATTGGTATTGGTAACGGGCTCCCTTTTCCGTATTTAGGCTCCACTTGGCCCATTATGCGTAGGATTAGGGTGGTTAGTCCAACCACCCCAACTCCTTCCAGAAGCACGGAAGTCTTTTAGGACGTTCACAGGCTTCTGAAAGGGAACTCGGTGTGCCGAGGATAGATGCCCGGTGGGTGGCTACCCCTGTGCATTCCAAAATCACATGGGCAGCCGATTCTGCCTGCAGCCTCTACATAGGGGGCTGTCTGTGGCACCAATGGTGAAGAGATGTTTATTTAGGGGGATATGTCCAGTCAGTGATCCCACTGCTCTTCTGAGGTCACTTCTGTTTAGGGTGATTAAGTTGCGAGTCAGACGCGGTAAAAGAGCCGTCACGGCCTCTCAGGACTGTCTGCAGTTGCTGATATTGACCCAGCGGTCGTTGCGTTTGACTAGGGTTTGATGTCGCAGCCGTGACCTGTATTGGTTAAAGGGGATAGGCAGGTGTGGCCTGGGGCCGAAAACCGTAAGATCTGATCCCCTTTTAGCGAGTTGGTCTGCGGCATCACTGCCCAGGGAGCCGCTGTGTCCTTTGATCCATTGTAAGGCGACACTGTTCCTTGTGGCAATGTCCTCAAGGGCCAGGTGACACTCGTAAATAAGGCTGGATGTGATGATGTTGCTCTCCAGGGCTTTGAGAACCGCTATGCTATCAAAGAGTATGCGAATGCCGTAGTCAGCAACCTCTCTCTGCAAAACAATGTCTTCGTCTTTATTCGTCTTAATTCGTCTCTATCTGTCTCGCTCACTCATACCAATGTACTATAGTATCTGAAAGGGACATATAAACAGTAAATACGCGCTTCGTGTTGCGTAGTAGGGCCTCTGTTTAGTCTTGATGGCCATTGTAAGTAAATATTTTTTGTTGTGCACATATTTCTTAGTACTTAACATATTTCAGGTAATATCTTAGTAAACACATTTTTTTTAAACTATCAGAAACTAGTACCTATTTGTCTATTTCATAATATGTAGAGTCATACTCAAAATAAATCGAACAATCCCAAACCCAATAGCTATGTTACAATTTAGAACGCACGTATTCTAGAACCAGAACACTGTGAAGTCAAATTAAACGAATCCAAAGTTGATGAAAATGGTCCCTTCAGAACTTCAGTGAAGTTCTGATGAATGATACCTAGTAGCTTCTGACTTTAATCTTGCCATACACTTACATAATATTTTGATCCGAAGAACATTTACCTAGTCGCATAGGTATTCCCTGCTAATGAAAAAATGACATCTATTTAATCTATGGAGCAACGGCCTCTGTCCAATATCTTGATTGCTCTGAAAATAAAGCGGGTTATTAGCTAATTAGTGGCCAATCAGCCTTAGGGGTTGATGACGTTACCGCGCCACCGATCAGTTTCGGTATCGAACCAGCCTTTATGTGTGTGGTGTATGAGCCCTTACACAAGAGAAACACGCAGCCAGTTTTAAATGTAGCCATCGCCAGGTCAATATTTAAGTGAAAAAATAACTGTCTGAATTTGTATTTCGAATTCAAACTAACGCGAATTTTATACGCCGAAGTAAAATAAAGACGTGGTAAAACTTAGGGGTGAAGCCAATGATATTTAAAAAGTAACAGATATGTTACATGCGCTCTCAATATGCGTCCCTAAAACGTCACAATTGTGACGTCTTTTCAAATCCATGAAAGAGAAAGTAATTGTTCTTTTCACGAGTATGACAAAATAAGAATTACGCATGTGTGCAGTTGTTCGCAAGCGGCACATATATTTCGATAGAGGGTATAACCTATCTATACTTTTTAAATATCATTGGGTGAAGCTCACTATCAGTACTTAGTATTATATTATCTGTGCTATAAGTAATTTTGTTTTTGACACCGACTCATAATTAGTGGATATACTTCACGCTTTTGGTCGACTCAATTTATGAAAAAATAATAATTATACTATAAATTTACCATGTTTTCCTAGTGATTCTTCTTTTTTATTCCGAGCTTTAAAATTACAGAACGAAAAAAAGGACAATACAATCAGTCTATCTATATTTGGTTTGGAATTGGTACGTAAAAGGTAGCAAAATTACATTTAATTGTATTGAATTTGAATTATATCTATCTAATATAGTATAGTCACTACCTCATACAGTAACTATTAAACACCACTATATGCCGATTTTTGTTAGACTGCTGTTACTTTATGTTGTTAATAAGTAATTAAATATGAAATACACAACAGCTATTGTCCGTCCACTGCTGGACGTAGACGCAAGACCTCCTTCAAGTCACTTCACAATTGTCTATCTTTCCATCCAGCCGCTGCCAACAGTTGTACCGCCAACGCTTGCGTAGTAAGTTACGACTAATGACGTTGCTTTGCCTTTATCCAAATAAGCCGTTCAGACGTGGAACAACTGAGTTGAGAGAGATTGTGACGTATTATGACCATTTATCTATAAGCGAACTAGCATTCGATTGTCATTAATATTTGCTTGCAGTCTATTGACTTAGACGACGTCAGCCATACCATACTTAGATTTGTTTTGACTTTGCATAGTTATAAAAATATTAGGGGTTAAAGTATGGAATTGCCGTTTTGTATGGACGAAATCGAGAAAAGTCATTTTTCCATACTAACAATTTTTCAGTTTTTTCAAATACGCCTGAACCGTTTTCGATGCAATTAAAGGTGAAAGTTAGATGGTTATAAAGCTACGCATTATAGTATTTAAATTTCTGAAAATCAAAGTATATAATACAAATATACTTAATTGAAGCAAGAAGGTCAGCTGACACATTGTAAGGGGTCTTTTCAACGACTTCCTTTGAAGTATTAGGCACTAGTATTGCATTTTTTTTTAGTCAAAAGTTACTTTATTTAGTTCTTGATACAATACAACAAGAATTACGCAATAATACGACTATACTTAAGAGCTATAATAAAAATAAAAAGTGGGAAAATAATCGGCAATTTCATACTTTAACCCCTATTATTTTGCACGGTTGCATGCAGGTTAAATAATAGGTTAAATATATGTATAATATTATAATTGTTGATTTGATGAATGATTTGATTTGATTTGATTAGATCATATAAATTCGAATGTTATTCTGTCTGTCAGATACTTTTTCATGTTAAACCGCTGAACCTTTCAGAAGCAGTTTGGTATGGGAAATAGTTTGTGTGTGACCCTGGGACATGATATTTTTTTGGGCAATAAATAAATGTGTAAACATCACATACCTACATTGTTCGGATCTCTATCTGAGTCTGATGCTATCCAAGTTTAATCAATCGACAAACTTTTAAGATAGTTTATACAACGTGTTCCTTTTGATATCCCATAATAACTCTAGGGTATTAAACAGACCATGGTAAAGAATCAAACTGCATTATATGAATTATTTTTCATTTATTAATTTGTTTTTGTTTATTTTTTCATACAAAATAATTTTAAAAAGTCACGACTGTTTATGTAAAACACCCTTACCTTGTATGAATGAACTTTTGAATGAAAACGATTTACTCGTACCTACTTATCAATGAAACACCCACACACGTCAATGTTTTTTACAAGTTACGCTCTCCCGCTACTTTACGCTGGGTCGTTCTCTCGTTTCGTCCGGATTTGACGATTTTCAGAGAATAAAATTTTTACTAAGCTATTGCGATAATTTTCATAACAGGAGTGCGCATATACCCATTGTATTGTATTTTTTGGGAGGCACTTATGTACTTCGTTTACTTGTAGAGAAAAACGAAGGATAGTAATGATGGAGTGGATGGAAATGAAAACATAGTGGATGGTAATGATTGACGTGGGGAAGGAAATGAAAAAATACCGGATGTTGTACATGGTATATTTTATTCAGTCCATTTCGAACCTTAGTTTTATATTTAGGTACCTACTAGCGGAACCCGCGAACTTCGTATCGCCTCCAAATAATGTAATTTGATTTTTATGTCCTAAATGTAACTGTTATCAAATATGGCGGGGTTGGAATTTGTATAAAGAAATACAGTTTCTTAGTTAGTTATTTAACGTTAACTTTCCAACGTTTCTTACATTTATTATCTTATTCCCGACGCTGACAAATCCAAAAACACAAAAATCATAGGTCCGGCCGTTCTTGACTTATAAGTGGTGTAACTAACACGACTTTCTTTTATATGTATAGATTTTCAGGGTTCTTCTCATATCAAGCTAAAATGATAGAAAATAAGTTTTAAATATTTCAGTTACTATTTAATTCAACAGTAAGGACATATTTAATATTTAAAAAAATATGTTTTTTCACCCCACAATAAGTCAAAAGTACGCAGAGATAAGTGAAAAGTATCTTCGCATAAAATACTCAGAATCACTTGTTTTCTAACATGTGTGATCGTCATCTTGACATCTTTTAAGAATTTTGAGAAATAAACAGAAATGTAATTACTTCCATACAAAAAAAAAACTTAAGGATGTCTTATGCAATGGCATGTTTTTCTTTTTATTTAAAGTTGTGTACTTATTTTGATATTCTGTTGTCACTGTCTCTGAAAAGATCAGTTTCCTTTTCACTTTATCAAGTTTTTGGTCATTTTTTATGTCTTCTATAATACTGTTCACCTTTTTTTGTAATGTGTCTTCTGTTTCTTATTATTTCTTTCTTTCTTTTGTTTCTTGCGTAGAGTGGTGTTTCCTCTTTGTACTTTATGTAACTCTTCTTTTAAATGTTTTATCATTTTTGCATGTCTATATCTCATTTTCCTTATGTTACATTGACAGGGTTTTGCAGAATTTGCTTCGTCTGGTTGCTCTTGAACCGAAAGTGAATTCGAAGTAGAACCTTCAAGTAAAGGATCTGCTACGACCACATCACGATTTTCATGGATATTGTGAACTTCGTCTTCACTATCCGGTGGCGAGTTTTCAACTAGAATTTGCTGAATTTTTCTTTGTTCTTTTATTTTATTTTTGTTTTTTTGGGTATTCTTCCGCCATCTTCGTCGTTATTCTCTCTTTTCTCTATCACTCATTTCTTTAATGGTCACCACTCTCTTCTTTTCCTTTTTTTCGAGATATCTTTTCTTTTCTTTTTCTTTGTACAATTAGTAGCGTCCGGGATCACTTTTTATTTTCGCATATTTAGATTTTCTTCTTTAGTACTTTTCTTCTTAGTTTTCGCCATCGCAGCCGTAGTTACTGTTACCTGTAATAAACATTAGCAAAACAAAATAAAAAAAATAGCAAAGCCAAAACAAAAAAAGACCATCAGCATCCAAAAGTTTACAGTAATGAATTAGTAACATCTTGTATACCTGAATCAGGACGACGATTCGTATATTATATGTTTTTTTTGAAGTTATATATCTATTATATAATTAATTAATATTTATCCATATAAAAGTCAAGTCAATTTTAAAATCAGACGTTTCAGTAGGTACTTAGGCTTACGGAAATCAAAATCCCATGACTGCGAGACTTCCCAGTATTATTTCGCAGTAGGTTTGAATTGACTGATGACATAATATTATTTTATATAAAATTACTAAGCAAGCATACTAAGTATTTTTTTATTTACGTACTTATAAGTGACTTAGTTTATAGAAATAAAACAGACATAAATTCATCAACAACTATAAACTAGTCTGATACAGAGTATCTTTCAGTAATTAATTAGTTATTTAGCAACAATACACCAAGTCAAAATCCAAAAAATATATTACAATTACATTATATTTCCCATTAACATCTCTGGATCATTTCTTTCCAAAGTCGGTCATTACCATCCGCGCAAATTTTGGAAGGAACGGATGGAAATGAATTGGAAAGAAATGACCTTTTAACGGTTTTTTTCAAATTGTCGTGAAACTTGTTGTTATTCAAGGTCATGCTGCACAATGTAAGAAGGTCCGCTAAAAAGCTATATTATGTGCAAAATACAAAAATATTGTGTTATTGATCACCTTAATAATATGTGGATAGAAATGAGCACTTACCCGTGACAAAACGGTTTTTCAGACGCGAGAACACAATTTTTGCCTCCACTATGCGCACACGGCTACACTTCATTAGATCTATCGGCACACTGGTGCCGGAACGTCGCGTGGGGGTTAAGACCCCGAGCCCACAAAGCCGTATTTGTGAAATATTTTAATTTCAATAGGTGCGGAAGGAAATGATCATTTTTGTTTGACAAAATTAGAAATGGCGTTCACTGTGAGTTGCTGTCGATCTAGCCACTTTTCACGTATAGTAGCTTTAACTACATTAATTACTCTTCTATTAAACAAGAAAATAATTGATAATCCTAAGTAAAGCTGCATTAATTGTTTCATGAACTGGACCACTAACGTTTTGGAGGCGGAAGGAAATGAGATTTTGGCCAGTTTTTTCTTAATATTTTTTTAATGAGAGGACTTAAACCAAAATTGAAACCTGCACCGATCAGGCATTTTATGGTGTAATCATATGCATATACTCGATTTTAGAATATTCCACGTTTCATACGTAATATGGCCTGGGAATCGAAATCCGGACAAAATCAGAGAACGACCCTACTACACTTTAGTGTAAGTTTGCCAACGTCTCGCAAAACTAAGGTTTCGCCATACTGGTTACATTTTTTTAACAAATTTAACTAAAATTGATGTTAACATTCGAAACTATTGATTTTTGAACCACATGTTCTAGTGCGTTTTATATTATTTTTACCTATAGAACATAACCTTAGAGTTATGGGATATCAAAAGGAACACGTTGTAACTGATACACGACGTGACACATTGCAATTTGCGAAGCCAAATAAAAATCAATAATCGTAAGATCATTTATTTTAATGATACTTGGAATAAACAATTCAGCTGTAAGTCAAGCGATGCACGGTAAGACACGGTGTCATACTTCTAATTAGCTACAATAAAAACAAGAATCTTTGCTTTTTTTATTGTTGTTTTTTTTGTTGAAACTAAAACTGTGATGCTGTTACAAACCTAAATTTTATTAAAACTACCAATTCTAATATTTACATTGAATTGTATATTACTGGTTGTGGTGAGAGATACACGTTATTTATATTACTAATACTTTCTGCTACGTGTAGACATTCAATTCTTAACATAAGACAATTGTCTTCTTTTCAATTGGGAATAAACAACAAGATTTTTTTTTCACCAATCTAATAAAAGTCACTTCTAATCGCTCAGCTGTCAACATTAGAACAAACTTTCACACCAAACAAAAGCCTATAGATTACATATCACGTTCCATTGTTAGAGAATTGTATAATTGTCTAGATGTGTCGTTAATATTCTCGTTCATAATTAAATTATCTACAAATGTCCAAAAAGAACAAATTTAAGTAGGCTACCTCCTATTTCTCTATAACCAATTGAAATACCCTGTAAAATAAGGTCAAGTAAATGTGCGACATCAGTTTTGGGTACGACCATAATCGCTCCCTTTTAGCACCATAAACTAGGATATAATCACAAAACATAAAAATTGTTTTTTATGTTCTGTATAATACTAAATCTATGTTTAGCACCCACCCCCCACCAGATTGACGAAAGATCACATGAAGCTAAACAGATTGTTTTCACCAACGATGGCGAAGAAATGCACAGGGAAGGCCTAAGAAACATGGGCGTCGGACTGAGGTGATAATAAAATGCGAGTTAAATCCGTAAATATATTTTTCATTTCAAATATAACTGTAGTTTTCGTTAAACAACAGGGCAACTGCATTTACTTTAGTTGTGTATTTATCTGATAGTACGAGCTGTGAATGCTGTGATACTTTATTGCCGGTAGTATATTAAATCGGTTGCAAAGTTATTTACTTACCACTGTTGACTTAATATCGTAAATAGCTCAGTATCATTAAAGTGCAAGTGGGCGCCATTTCTAATATTATTCTACATGAACTGATTTAACAAAATATATTTTATAATACTAGGTAGGTAAGTACCTATCCGCCGTTAAAGATAATGGCATGCTTCCCAAAAAACAACTGTAATATCTAATATCAGTACATAAACTTAAAAAATTATGTCTCAGGCGGGACCCGAACCCGCATCTCTTTAAGTTGCTAAAATATCAAATAAAGTATAACTGTAATATCTGTAGATTCTCGATTGTTTGGTTTGGTATCCTTACTAATCAACCTCTGAATCCAATAAGAAGTGATAGTAAATGATCTCATTTGCGTAGGTAGTTAATATTATCACCATAAAAAGAACTGCTACACACAACAATACATATTTGATTGATGTGATCTACTACTCTAAGTATAAAAAAATGAAACTTCTTTCTCATTGGCTATGGTAATCGCCATCTTTTTTTATCCGCCTGGTTTCTCTAGATTCTAGAAAGTGGCCAGTAAATTGATATTCATTGCCGCTTGCAGATTTATTGAACTTCAACTCGCAATTGCTTTTAAATGACGCCATATTCTCCTGACTAATAAAAATAATTTTATTAAAACTGAAATGCTTGAGAACTACCATAGATACAAAATCGCAGATAATACTTACTTTATATACTTTCAGATGCCGATACATAGATCGGACATTGTCGGGAATTTTGTATATGAATCCTTACTAAGCATTATCTAAAAAAGAAAGTCGTGTTAGTTACACACCTAACCCTCGTATTTATAAAGAAGTAAATACTAACCCCCGTATTTATAAAGAAGTAATTACTTATTGCTTAAGAAAGTCATAACTTAAAATGTTTATACCTAGTCCTTAAGTGAAAGAAATTGGTCACTATTAAAAGTCATATTATTTGGCTGGAAATGCTAACTTTTGGTAGTTATAACTTCTAGTAATTTCTTGATTAGGGCATACAAATTGTCTCTCAAGTAATTACTTTTAGTCATGTAATTACTTTTACTTGTTTATAAATACGGGGGTTATTGCTTAAGAAAGTCATAACTCAAGATGTTACTACCTAGTGCTTACGTGAAGGAAATGGGTCACCATTAATAGACATATTGTTTGGCTGAGAATGCTAACATTTCATAGTTCTAACTTCCAATAATTACTAGATTAAGGACTACAAATTGTCACCTAAGTAATTACGTTTAGTCAAGTAATTACTTTTAGTTGTTTATAAATACGGGTGTAAGACTTAGGTATAACTCGAGAAGGGCTGCACCGATTTTTATGATTTTTGTGTTTCTGAATTCTTATTCGTCGGGAATAGGATAATAACTATTCAAAATATTGGAAAGTTTGTTAAAAATTTTACTTTTTTAGGCATTTTGATATTTCCAATCAAAAATTTGATGACAATGACATTTAAGACGTCAAAATCAAATACTATTCTGTCTGAGACGATACGAAGTTCGCCCCGTTGGTCTAGTGGTTTAAGACGCTGACTGCAGCCGATGACCTTGAGCAATGAACACGCCCACAAATTTATTCGTCTTTGAATTTCTTTGGAACGCGCCACAGCTATCACTATCGATTCTCGTAGGAGTGACAGAGAAAAAGCGCATGGATTAGAAGGGCCTAAGTGCCAAACAACAAAATTCGTTGTGCAATTTAAAATTGCCATTTTAATAAAAATCTAAATCAGCCATTTGCTTAAGCAACATGTAGTATACAATATAGCAAAATTTTATTATCATTGTTATACGGACTGCTGAGAAAAATGGTAATTTATGTATTTTCAGAGGCTACTTTGAGATTTTTTTCCATCGAGAAAAGTTTTTAGAATCGTGTTTTGGAAACAGCTACCTGGTCAAAAATATGATCAATTTCAACTACATAGAATTTGGCAACAATACGAGCCATAGGCTTAAAGCAAAACAATCTTCATTGAGCTCAATTTGGCTCATGTCAGCGTCTTAAATACCGGGCCAAGATCTCGGGGTCCCAGGTTCGAATCCCGGGTCGGGCAACAAAAAAAAGTTTCGAATTTTCGAACGTTGCTCGGGTTTTTGATCACCAACCCGCATTTTGGCAAGCGTGGCGATTATGCCAGTACACCTATCATTGCTGTGGTAACTTGAATTCAATGATGGAGGCCTTTTCCCTGCAGTGGGATGATTATAGGCTGTTACTTACTTACTTACGAAGTTCGCGGGGATTGCTAGTATTATTATAAATATGCAAGTCTCTCTATCTGTCTGTTGCGCCTTAACGCCTAAACTATCTAACCGATTTAGACGTTTTTTTTCCATTCCTAGACACAGGTTTCAGCGCGATATTATGACGTGTTGGTAGTTGACGCGAGCAGAGCCGCGGGCGATAAGATAGCGAGCGGAGTCATTAAATCAACCAAACAAGAAACGATAGATCGGTATTAGTATTTTCTTATCTCTGACGATATCAATCTCGGCGCCTCCTGCGGCCTACTCATCGTAATAATTTAAGGTAAAAATAACCTTGAAATGTTAGAGAACATTGGCACACAACTATGTAAACTATTTATTTTTAGTATGTATATGCATTGTTTTATCGTTTTTTCTAGTAATTATATGAATTTCTCTCTGGATTCACTTAATTAATAATGTTATCACAAAACATAATAAATTTGGGGGTTAGGGATTATTTTTTGACTAAAGGAACAAAAATAAACCAAGAAAGACCTAATTAGTAGCAAAAATAAAACTGTCACTCAAGCATGATTGATACTTTACTTATTTTTGATGTTTTTTTATCGCATCAATAAACACACTATTGCGTTTTTAAGCCAAGCATAAGTTTATGTATTAATAAATATTTTACATATTATTTCAAAATACTTTAATAATGTTTGTGCTTTGTAAAACCTTAATCAATTATGTCTTATTAATTTATTAGACGTTCCTGATTAAACTCCTGTTTTTTTTTCCTATAATACAGTATTCACAGACATTTTATGCTTTATTAAGTTAAGATTGCAGTCATGATCCTCAACGCACTCCCACGCGAATCAACAGCCAATAAAATGGATTAAAAACAAAAAACTCTCAATTGCAAATACATTTAGCGATCTGCACATTTGATAAGGATGCGTGTAGTCTTAGGGGGCAAACTCATTAACGGGTTTATTAGACGCAGTTTGTATTCAACGGCATCGGTCTCGCGAGGAACGATGGGTGAGCGAAACTCTATACAATCAAACGTTAACGATATCTGACCATAAACTCCTTGGTTGAAGTTAGAACGCAGTTGGGCAAAGGAATCGAAAGTTGACGGCTTTAATTGTACGTGAGATTTGCAAATTGCATTTTGCATTCGAATTTCGAACAAACGATTCGAAGTCGATAGTTTTTTGTGCTAGAGGTACTGAGGAGATGGTCTAACTTTCAAGTTGCTAGTCTATTTTCGAAAATAGTAATGCACTTCGTGATAAATAATAGGGGTTAAAGTATGAAATTGCTGATTATTTTCCCACTTTTTATTTTGTTTATAGCTCTTAAGTATAGTCATATTATTGCGTAATTCTTTTTGTATTGTATCAAAAACTAAATAAAGTAACTTTTGACTAAAAAAAAATGCAATACTAGTGCCTATTACTTCAAAGGAAGTCGTTTAAAAGACCCCTTACAATGTGTCAGCTGACCTTCTTGCTTCAATTAAGTATATTTGTATTATATAAGTACTTTGATTTTCAGAAATTTAAATACTATAATGCGTAGCTTTATAACCATCTAACTTTCACCTTTAAATGCATCGAAAACGGTTCAGGCGTTTTTAAAAAAACTAAAAAAATTGTTAGTATGGAAAAATGACTTTTCTCGATTTCGTCCATACAAAACGGCAATCTCATACTTTAACCCCTAATATTTATCGATAAATTATATTGAACCTTCAATTTATGACAAAGAAAAATTAACTGACAAAAAATCGAGGACTTTTTATGCATAAACTAAACTCTTTTAAAAATAAAAGACACCTACTGAATGCATAAAATTGTACCTATCCTAAATATTTTTAAGTTCTTAGGCCACAAGGAGTTTGATTTGTAGTCTTTTAAATCTTACTTGATTGGATGAAAAAATAACGAAAATGATAAAATCGAGAAAATTCTGGGCTGTCTTTTTTTGTTTTATACGTTCAAGTACGTACTTATATTTGTTCAAGTAGACAAACAAACTATTAAATGGCATAGGTTAAGTTACTTCGATCAACAAGAAGGTTAAGTAGTTATCATTTGTATGGCATTCAACTTAACCACTGCGCCATCTATCAATATTTGTGTTAAAAATGTATGTACTTATATTAAGTAGTAATCAATTCATAAAACCTTTAATTAATGCTAACTAAAATACTTGATCCATACTAATAATACAAATACAATACAATACACAAAGCTTTGAAGATAAAAAGTGTTTAAATTTTTATGAGATTCCCCGATAATGTCTTCTATTTTGATGTAACTAATATTATTATGGTATAGAGATATTTAAAGACTCAGAAAAGTTTATGGGATATTTATTTTTTCATTGAAATATTTAAATTAGTTGAAATGTACGAGGATTAATATTTTCTTAATTTGGTATACTTACATATTTACAAAATCCGAGCAAAAGATGGATAGATTTAAATAAAAATTGAAGAATTATTATTTAATTGTTTATTATAATGATTGGTTGATTAACAATCCGACAGAACCAGACCTTAATTTGACTCTTTGTGAAGTGTCAAGAGTGATGCATAACTTTTTAGGGAGTTCACAAATATCGATGTTTTGTTTCGATTTCTCAGTATGTTGCATACCTAGTGCCTATGTTGAATGAAAAATGCTTTAAACTCTCAAGGCTGGGCCCTGCTTGTTAGGATCAATTCGAACGAATCGCGGCATTCACCTGTTTCTTTGCGTAACGCCTAACGGTAATCCATGAGGCTTAGCCGAGTGTAAACTGTGTTTAGGGTTACTGGATCGATGCTGTGTGTAGTTTAGATTAGTAAAGTTATTTTAAGTGGCGATAATTTGAGAAAGCATCACTTGGGCATTCCTGTGACAGCGCATTGAAAACTCTGGTATGAATGACAATACAGGTGATCTGATTCCGTATCATGATGTATTTTAAAAATGGAACTCAGAACTCAAGTTTGAACGCAAAACAAAATCTAAAAATTATGGCAATATTTGTGTAGCCAAGAAATTAAGATTATTCTGCTTTTTATACGTATGGGATCATCTGTCTTTGACTAGTGATCTCCGCGCAATAAAAGTTACTAAGTATTATAAAGCTAAAACATAAAACGGAAAGAGGTTGGTAGATAACAAGGTGGTGGTAGGTGCAGACGATAATTATTAAATGAGCATAAGAAAACCTAGAAATATCTTACGTGATAAATTAACATCCTTCTGTTTCATTGTACCATATAAAACGCTTTTGGTAGAGACGTCTTTAAGCATACCCAGAACCATTATGATTTTATTTTCATATAAAGTGAATTACTTTCACTGTCATATGTCGGTTTGACAATACCTACTTAAAAAAGCATCTCTCCAAATAACTTTTTGGATTTGGTTAAAATATGTTCCAATTTTTCATATTTCCACTGCGTATAATGATATTATGTGATAACACCTATGATAATACTTTATATCAGATGCCTCTAGAGTTCCTTGCCTCTATTAATGTTATTGGCTGGTAGCCCTACATTTCACGAGCCGATAACTACGGCCCATATTCGTGCTATACTGTTCACAATGCGCATGTATCGCATGCGCATCCATGCGTGCGCCATGCATCGCGCATGCAAATCCATGCTAATGCCACCGGCATCCCGACACGCGCTATTTCAACCTCCGGAGACAGATCGCGGAAGATGACGCAAAAACAGAAAGAGAATAAACCACATTTATTAGTATTCACCATACTAGCAGTCGGTTCTGGCTTTGCGCCGGTTCACTAATGAAGATAATGCTGCAAATTGTCTGTATGTTAACCATTTTTAACCTTAACATACTTTTCATTATATTTCTATAACAGTTTTTTATTTATTTATACCTACAATCACCAAATATAATCTAATACTCCCCAATACGAGTGTCTGTCTATGACAATAATTCACTGGGAGGACTCAGCAACAAATTTAAAATAAATTTTAGAGATTTTTTTTAATTTTTGCTGCCATACACACCTTCTACCATTACAAATATAAAAAAAAAATAAGTACCTAATTATCCAAATTGTTGCAACCATTTTGAAGTGATGCGCGTAGGTACATCCTTTGGAAAAAATCTTTATATTAGTACGTACAGATTTGTAGAGTCATTAATTTAACGTATTACTTAACTAAACTTTGGTTTGGTGAAAATTATACTACTTACTAAATATTTCACTGCGTTCGATAATGTATTAAATTGATAGAATATGATAAAGAAGAATAAATGACAATTATGAATTCTGCTGAATCATTTAGTAGACAGAGGAAGACTGCTTGGACTTTTAGATAAATAATACTAACTAACCAAATGTTGCAAAGATTAAATTTAATTTTGAGGTTTTTTTTTCTTAGGTTCTTCATACCAAAATCTTAAAACAAAGTTTAGAACTCCTAACTTTACTAATGATGCTTTTCTTTCACATCAAAAGTAACTCTACTGCATCTCTGAATCATTTGCATCGGATTCAAACATGAGTAATAAAGTACTTGTAATATGACTAAGAACACGTGCTCCAACAAAACTGTAACCCTATCCCTTTCACTTTGTTGCAGACCGCCGCGACGAATCATTTGCAGCATCAAGAAAGAAAAAAAAGTTAAACGAATGCAGATGGCCAGCTAATACTCAACGCCGTTCATTAAAAAGAAAAATGAAAGGAAAATGTTCCAAATTCAAAACGAATTAGTGAAGTGGTAACTTTATCGATAGTGTCAATAATAAGCTGTTAAAAATGGATGGGTGTAACTCAAGTTTAGTGCAAGTTGTTCAAAATGTTACGTTTTACCCGCACGAGGCGACGGTGCTGGCGGCGATATGCGCTTGCATCTTCAGCGTCATCGGGGTTGTTGGTAAGTTTGTGTCTTTGTCAATTTGCCGTACTATAATTTGCCTAATGTTAGGAATTTAATGAATCATTCCATATAATACGTAATTAAACATTTCTGCAGGTACAGTACCTACTTGCAAACAATGACGCAGGCAGGCAGGATTTTCCAGTCCTGGGTTATGCCCCTTATAAGATGTTAAAAGCTCTTAAAGCTGTTTATTATAAATGTCAACTTATTTAGGAGTTAGGATGAACAGCCTCGCGTCTGGACGGTAAATGTAAAGTTTAGTTTACTCGAGCGTTTGTTTACGCATTATTATTGTTTATGTTTACAGTATCGTATTGAGTCGATTGTTGGTAGGCTTACTATGCAGATAGGCACTATTCGAGGGAAGCGATGAAACGATGTTTACACTATGTCGCGATGAAACGGAGCATCATAACTGAACGTATCTTATGGAATGCTTTCTCCAGAATCGATCAACTTCATTGAAATAGATTTATCGATCAAGAGTTGATGAGATGCTTTACTACTAAAGCGCTAGTAAACACTTTTACCTAACAATTTTAATATTGCCACTGGTAAAAGAACTATTATACAAGCATTTCTAATTATAGCAATGTTTATAAATTATTATTCTCTTAAGTCTATCGTCATCATAAAAGTTTTGATAAGGGCTGATTTTAAGAAATCGTCTCTTAGCCATGGAAGTGGTCTGGGCAACTACCCATTTATTACAAGTTTACAAGGACCCACCTAAATTAAATTTAACCGTTATTAAAATGAATAAAGGAATTTTTAAATAACGATAAGTCGTTTCATAGGCATTCATTATGCGCTGGCGACTAACCAGGGGCACCAACCTGAAGTTTGGGAAGCCGTGGCCTGGGGTTGGATGAATCTTAATATTATTTTGAACCTCTAAAAACCTGTATTGTATTCGAGTAACGGTATCCTTCTGTACCTATCCTCAATAGACTTCCCGAGTCACGCCCTAAAGTTTACCTCTTTACAAATCGTTTTAGAAAGCGTCAAATAATCATTGTTATCACTATCTCTTTGCTCGCTAAGTGGTGGTCGTAATCTGACATCGAAGCCGAAGCGACATGACCGGGATGACAGCTGGGTAAGGCAACCATAGTATCCGCTGGATGGCGTGTTTTACTTCGATAACTCAATATAAATAAATAAAATTTCATCCGTCATTTGTAGAAATGTAATGAATTATTGTTTCATTATAATAATAATGTCATCAGTTCAACGATCTCTTTATTTATGATAGATATTTTACATTATTCATTACAATGATACGAAGAAAGACCTACCTACATCGCGTACAAGCCTACTAGAAAGAAACAAGATTACTCATTTTTAGCGTTTTTTTTAAACCTAAAACTAGACCTAAAATATGAGCAAGAATACAATACTAGAAGTTTGTAAGAAGTGCTCCATCCAAGTCCAAATCGTAATCTTCACAAAAATATGACGGAGCTGTTTTTATGTTAAAAATATGGACACATTTACTATGGGTGTGATAAATCTAGGACATACAGACGTAAGATAGCCAAGTATTCAGCTAAAATAGAATATTTAAGAGAAATGGTTCACATCTGTGTAATCAATCATAAATCTAGTCTCTACCACAGTCCATCCAGAGACATAGTTGCTACGAGTATAATTAACTTTTACATAATAGCTCAGTAGGCTATCAAACAATATTTTAAAATTACCTGTTTTACTTTAAAAAATTAACTATTTTTCGACTGCCCGATGAGACTTTGAACGACGATTTTTCACTGCTTTACAAGTTGTCAAAATGTGTATTTAGATGGAAAAGTGAAACTTATATACCGATTTTGGATATCCAACGTTTTCGAATGTTTTATGGTATTAAATGAGACAAGTTTTCAAAAAGGGGACTTAATTAGGTATCTCTGCTGTTGTGATATCTTAGTGTTGAGATGTTTCCTGATCAAGCAAATAAATCAAGCGTGTTGTAACAATTTTGCGGCCATCAAACAAAGATGTCCGTTGTGCTTCAGCCATCAAACCAATGGTCTAAGTCGTTGAGCGTTAATTTCATTACTGTGTATAGTATGTAGGGGATATAAAAGTATTTATTGCTAATCGGGGGTGATGCCCTTTACACAAAGATCTCATTCAGTTGGGGTGTTGCTTCATGTCTTGGAATTGAAAGCAGCGCTTTAGTTTTATTTGGAACATTAAAAAATATTTTCAAGACATGCCACACTGGGCCATACAGAGCCATTTAGTCCCAAAAACTAAGTAGCTTGGCGTATGGGGTACTAGACAACCGATAAACCTACTTGGACGAAAACAAACACACATGTTCAAGCACACAATAAATATTTTTGCTGTGCGGGGATCGAAACCGAATCTCGCAAGGCTCAGAACCAGCGTTTACAACTACTGAACCAATTGGTCGTCAATAGTATTGATTTCAAGATTCCTTATTAACCATTTTCTGACTAACAAAACAAACACACCGGCAATGAAACTAATCCTCGTACACGCGCCGGCAGCTCGTCGACAAACATGCATAACCGTAAACTATGCACTAATTGCAACAACTTCTTAACATAGGTCTCGTTGTAACAGTATCAACACGAAATACAAACCAGACTTGTAATGCAAGGAAAAAAGTAGGCTTTCTTTTGACACTCAATTTCGTTCAGGACCGATCTTGGACCGTCATATCCTATTCATATTTTGTCAAATCATGTTCATATTTTTATGGAATTTAATTATACTATTTTTTTTATTCACACTCTTTTGCACAGACAATTTGAAGTACAAAATGGCGGACTTTATGCCAAAAGCATTCACTACCAAATCTATCAATCAACCATGGGGCCAAACAGAAATATCAAAGGCGCGAGGCGGTGCGGTGTAAAGAATAGAAAAATATAAAAAAAGCAAAATACAATTAACATTAAAGCAAATGTTTGATATTAGTACCAAACCAATATTAGTACCTACGTAGAACGCATCCTTAAAAGAGGACAGTGTAAAATACTATTTTTAAAACCATTAACTTTTCTTAAAAAAACGGTGTGTATTTCCATAAAGCCAAGCTGCGACTACAGATAAATCAAGGCATCAAAATATTCTTTTTTTTTTTAATTTTCTGGCTTTACTGATCTATTCCATCTACGGTGTCAACCCCATACAATATGGCGACTAACAACGGCATCACGTGTGCCTCCATCGCAGCAATTAATCGCCCTATGGGAGTCGTGTCAACACTGTGTTTTGGTAAACAACACATCCAACAGTCATATCGTTCAACTAGTCAATTAAGTTCATATTCATTTATGGCCATTTCCAATAACCTATCTATCTTCAGTTTTGGCATATCGGAGATAGGAAACAGTTTCTATCTCTGTTTTTGCCGTCCAGAGAAACAAGGACAGAAGTTGTTTTCTATCTCCGATATGTCAAAACTGAAGATAGATAGGTTATTGGAAATGGCCATTAGTGAAAAAGCCAATCTACTGATATTGTTTTTGCTACATTCATGAATGTGTCAAACGTTTATTACCATAGATGGTTCATAGTTTATAAAATATTGTAATCCGAGTCTAAATATCGATAGTTGCTGTCCCATCTCTAGTTGGATAGTTACTTTTTGAGAAACAACTGAAAGTTAAAAAAAAAAAAATTAAAAGGTTTCTTATAAGCGAATTATAAGCGAACTAGCTTCTTGTCCGCGACATCGAACGCTGGTAATATTGAATTTTAAGCTATGTATTAAATTTATCCGTTGGGAACCGTAGGTTTTCCCGGTATAAAAAATAGCCTGAATATTTTATTCCAGCAAATAAACTTACACCGTGCCAAATTTCATTCGGATCCGTTCAGTAGTTTTAGCGTGAAAGAGCTACAAACATCCAGACATCCATAAATCCATACTTACTAGGGTTGAACCGACTAGTCGGCCATATTTGCAGTCGGCGACTAGTCGGCTGAAGGCTGAAACGGCCGACTAGTCGGCCCGTTTTTTGCTAGTGTTAATATACCTAAAAAAATTGATGAAATTTAAATCTTCACTGTTATTATTTTTTATTAGAAATACAAAATCAATTTTACAATGTAACTTTCGGTGCAATTTAGAACAGGTTAGGAAATTAGGAACCATTCGTACAGACATTAAACAAGTAACAAAAAAAAAACTAAAAAAATTGGCTATAATTAAGCTTTCAACTTACATATTGGAACACTTCTCTTGACATTTTTATATCTGGTACTAAGTTCTAATTAATTATTATTAATAATGAATTAGAACTTAGTACCAGATATAAAAATTTATGAAAATCTTATTTATAATGTGACAACAGAAAGTTAAAATAAATAAATATTCTACTGCACTACAAACGAAGAATTAAGATGACAATCAGATAAAAGAAGGCACTTATCATAAAAAATGGCAAAACAGTGTGATTAGAGCAGCCGACTAGTCGGCTAGTCAGCTAGTCGGCCAAAGTGATAGTCGGCCCATCTCTAATACTTACCATTATTCACGTATACATTATTAGAAAGATAAATATGACCTCGGTTCATGGAAAATATTCTACATCTAATATACCTACTTAATATTAGGGGTTAAAGTATGAAATTGCCGTTTTTTATAGACGAAATCGAGAAAAGTCATTTTTCCATACTAAATTTTTTTAGTTTTTTTAAAAACGCTTGAACCGCTTTCGATGCAATTAAAGGTGAAAGTTAGATGGTTATAAAGACGCATTATAGTATTTAAATTTCTGAAAATCAAAGTATATAATACAAATATACTTAATTGAAGCAAGAAGGTCAGCTGACACATTGTAGGGGGTCTTTTCAACGACTTCCTTTGAAGTAATAGGCACTAGTATTGCATTTTTTTTTTTTAGTCAAAATTTACTTTATTTAGTTTTTGATACATTACAAATAGAATTACGCAATAATACGACTATACTTAAGAGCTATAATAAAAATAAAAAATGGGAAAATAATCGGCAATTTCATACTTTAACCCCTATTACTTACCATTATTCACGTATACATTATTAGAAAGATAAATATGACCTCGATTCAAGAAAAATATTCTATCTAATATACTTAATATAATTAAGCTATACAGCATTAATACAATTAACTATCTATTAGGTAATTTCAAACTTTGGCCTTGCATTTATTAAACGTTATGAGGATATTAAACTCGATAATACCTTATTATTTAGCCTAACGTTTCGACAATCATGTTAAACATGACGTATTATCGCGTTTAATTCCCCGTTAACGTTCAAATAATTAATATAATTATATGCTATGTTGTGTATAAATTAACGCCCCGTTGGTCTACTGGTTTAAATACCGGGCCAAGATCTCGGGGTCCTAGGTTCGAATCCCGGGTCGGGCAACAAAAATTTCGAATTTTCGAACGTTGCTCGGGTTTGTGATCACCAACCCGCATTTGGCAAGCGTGGTGATTATGCCAGTACACCCATCATTGCAGTGGTAACTTGAATTCAATGATGGAGGCCTTTTCCCTGCAGTGGGATGATTATAGGCCGTTACTTTACTTTATGCTATGTTAACTATTATAACTTTTTCGGTTAACCTTAGAATGGGAATTTGGCAATATATCGTCAACAAACATTTTATTTTCTTTAACACCTACGAAAACCGGACTGTTATGTTATAACCGTATGTTAAGTCTTACAGTGTGGTCAACATCACGTACAATTGATCTGATGTTTTGATCCCAATACATAAAGCACTAGTATTGTGGAAATCAAAAACAACATAGGTAACACAAACCTCCAGATTAAAAAAATGAAAAAAATATTTTTATCGACATTGACCCGTCCGGGAACCGAGCCCGGGTCCCCGGAGCAGGCGACCTTGAAAACCGGTGAGTGCGCCACTCCGCCGCATCAAACAATACTTTTAATAAAATATGTACGGTACAAATGTTAACACACCCAAATATAATCACAAGTTTTTAAAATACGCAATAATAATTAATTACAGTTGTAGTAATGAAAGATAAAAATAAATTGCTCCAATATCCACTAACTGCAAAATTGCTATTCTACCCCAATAATTCGACCCCAATTCGTACAGCTTTATCGCCCCACTAGGGTCTGTTTATTATCAAATCAATCAAACTGTCAGTATATCTCAGGGATGAGGGGGATCTAATCCTGTGGGACGGGTCACGGGTCGCATTAAATAGTTTTAGTGCACATTGTTACCATGTGTGATGTGCGGTTTTGTTTAACTTGCCTTCGTTATTGATCAATAAACACATTTTTATACAGTGTTTTTATCTATATACTTGTATAATTATAATAGCCTTAATTCCACGTAAGCGACTTAAGTTTGTTTTTGGGGATTTCTTGACATTTCAATGTTTTAACGTATAATTCACGCATAATTAATATAATTCAGACCTCGAGCAAAAAGCTAGTATAATAAATACGAAAAATTGGATGGATGTTTGTAACTAAATCTCGTCAAAATGGCTGTACTGATGTGAATGAGAAAATAAATTTTATTATGGGCTGGAAGCAAATTCAGAGATACGATTAGATTTACTTGTATGGTTTGTAGAGTAGTCCCTTAATGTAGATGTTATTGGCTCTCAGCAGTTGCAACTTCGAGTAACAGCACATACTCGTAAGAGGCTTCATATTTGCGAAATAAAAAACGATCAGAGCTATGGTCAGTTAATTAGTACTTACATATTCAGTGTTTCAGAAATACTCGTATGATGCACGCAATAATTCACTGCATTGTTGTAGAAAAAAACGATATATTCATATTCATTATTAAATGAAAAAAAAAAAAAATTTTTATTCACAACATAAAGTAACAGCAGTCTAATAGGTAGGCATACAGAGGTGTTCAATAGCTACTTTATAACCTACAAGAGGTATTTGTGACTTAGTAATATTCAATAACATTTAACAGTTCCTAAAATTATACATAATTACAATGTCAAATGTATGAATAAACGTCAACTAATTCACAATACAGGTTTCATTAAAAGGATAATATAATATAATAGGATTAATAATAACTAAAATAAATTAATAGTAATTCACAAATGTCAAATAATTATACGAGTACATTAGTGAAGGAAAACATAAATTAAAATAGAAATTATAAATAGATCGTCAGCAACTACAATAACATGTCAAAAATAAAATTATAAATTACAGGATGTCAATGGGAATATTTCCTTTGTCGTTAAAATATTCATTTAGATTATAGTAAGCCCTTGCAATCAACCACTGTTTTAGGATTTTTTCGAATTTATTGCCTTGGAGGGCTTTGATGGAGTTGGGTAAATGATTGAAAATTTTTACAGCCATGTAAAATGGACCATTTCTATAGAGCGTAAGTCGCGCGGAGGGTACCATAGCGGCTTGAGAGCTCAGTATTACGCTGAAAGTGATTTCCGTGGTTTCTAATAAAGCGACACATTTCTAAGATATAGACGCAGGTAACCGTAAGTATCCTGTATTGTACAAATAACATTCTACACGAGTCTCTTTGCGCAGTAAAGGTAATAATTCTAAGGCATCGTTTTTGCAATACAGATATTGCGGACACATCCGTCGAGTTTCCCCAGAATATTATCCCGTATCGTATTCAAGCGGCAGCATGGCAGTGGTACGCCGTGAGCGCACACTCTTCATTAGTACTCTTTCGAAGTTCCCGTAGTGCATAAGAGAAACTGCTAAGCCTACTCACCACGACTTCTACGTGTGGTTTCCACGTTAGTGTCGAGTCAATCGTGATTCCTAGAAGCGAAAATGTGTTAACTTGCTCAACATTTTGTCCCTGATAAGATATTGAAAGCATTAGCTCTGCTCTTTGGTATGGTCTAAAATGCATAATTTTTGTTTTACCAAAATTCAGTTCAAGACCTATTCCTTTTAGTTCCATTACAATTTGGTGCAGGCATTCGTGTATTACGTCTTGTAAAGTATTTATTTCATCCTGTTCACAAGTTACTATGAGTGTAGCATCGTCCGCAAATAAAAAAACTTTTTGTGTAACAACTGAAGGTAATTTGTTTATATAGGCTAAAAACAACAAACAACCCAACACACTGCCTTGAGGTATCGATAGAGAAATGGTCAGTTCTAGTAAAGTACCTAAGGGATTGCTTCAAATTAAAATTTCTACACGTATGAAGTCACGGGCAAGAGCTAGTAGGTATAGTAATGAAAACATGCTAAACCTTTTTTATAAACCACACTAATACTACTTGCCTATCATACTTTTTTGTAGAGTTATTTAGTTTCAAAACGAATATACTAACAAAAATAGATTGGTACTTACTTTATACTGCCACGATCAAAATAAACACATTACTGCGCGCGCAAATTAAAAACATTAAAGCCAAAGGTCAAAATCAAACCTTACAAGATGACAGAAAGCAGATTGTCGTCGTAAATCAAACAAACATAACACGAACGAAATAGAGTGGTAAATGCATCAATCTTGTGAAGTTATCGAGTTTTTATAAAACACACATGATTCATGCCTTCGCCGTTTGAACTCGAGAAAAATAACGTCAATTTAAAATCAATGCTTTTATTCAATCTATTTACTACTAGCTGTTGCCCGCGACTTCGTCCGCGTCAATTTCTGTTATTATGATCGCGATTATTTTTGCAACATTTTTCACTCATACTTCGCTCCTATGGGTCGCAGCGTCATGTTATATAGCCTAAAGCCTTCCTTGGACTATCGAACCAGTACTTCCTGAGATTAGCGCGTTCAAACAAACAAACTCTTCAGATTTATAATATTAGTATATTATATATTACGAGTAGTATTTATAATATTACTATTTACACTAGCTATTAAATTGCTAAAAGGACAAATGAAAAAATATCAATGTTAATTTTTACCCGACTAAGGCAAAGTCAAAAGGAAGGGTTATGATTACCAGTCTATAATATGTACCTATGTGGGTATTTATGTGGGTTCGACATTACCAGCTAAACTACTGAGCCTTTATTTTTCTATAAACAATTACAAATATAGTATAACACGGTTATCTAAAAATGTCGCATGTTGGTACCACTACGTTGGTTGCATAACATCAAGTGCATGTGCACATCATCATCAGCCCATTTCAGTCCACTGATACCTTCCTTATGGAGGGTTTTGCCATGAATGCCACGCTTGGCAGGCAGGTTGGCACTTGGGAGTCGCAATGTGGCTGGCAGACGGGTTGGTAGTCGCAAAATGTGATGTGGCTAATCGTAGAGCGAAGACGCTAGTACCCGTCCTCTTCTGGCAGCACTCATTTAGGCACTTTGTAGCAGTCGCTAGTCGCCTCTTACGACACCTACAGAGTCTCTAAGGTCTGAGGTTCACTTTGGGGTCAGAACATAATGTGTGTGATGTTGTCCACATTTTTTTTATGTACCGGCCCCACACCACATGTGTATAGTCGATCTATTCCTTTCTGATACCAAAAACTAATACCACTGGTATTTGTTGTTATCGTTATTAATTATTTGTTTCATATTCAATGTTTTAATGTACGCTCATACAATTGTTTGTTGAAGTGTTTTGTAAGTATCTCACAAAAGTGAATTTTATGTTAATTCCTGTGGGAAATAAATAATTTTTGAACCTAATTTTCTAACGAATACCTACCATAAGTCCCAAAATAAGATATGAAATTTGTAAAAATTGGTATTCGTTCGGAATAGTAAATTCATTACGACAAAAACAAATCCCAATGGTATTAGTTTTTGGTATTAGAAAGGAATAAAATCCTATAGTCGCCACTAATCGACACCCATAAAAGTAACAGCCTATAATCATCCCACTGCAGGGAAAAGGCCTCCATCATTGAATTCAAGTTACCACAGCAATGATGGGTGTACTGGCATAATCACCACGCTTGCCAAATGCGGGTTGGTGATCACAAACCCGAGCAACGTTCGAAAATTCGAAACTTTTTGTTGCCCGACCCGGGATGCGAACCTGGGACCCTAAGATCTTGGCCCGGTATTTAAACCACTGGACCAACCCATAGTAGGCCGAAAAGGGGCGGTGCTACATCTACACGAGTATTAACAGCTCGCTAAAGCTAAAGCTAAAAGCTTACTTCCACAGCGAATACACTTGTTAACGATGTGCTTTGGATTATTGGATGGCTTTTAAATCGGCCAATCAAGCACTTAGCGTATTACCTGAGTGCAATTTCAACTCGTTTGTGTGGCAGCTAGGTGTGAGCTGCAATTAGGTACATTGCCGATACTATCTACATACCTAAATAAACTGGTAGATGAACGGATAGTTTGCACTGACGGCCATTTCCAATACCTATCTATCTTCAGTTTTGGCATATCGGAGATAGAAAACAACTTCTGTCTTTGTTTCTCTGGACGGCAAAAACAGAGATAGAAACTGTTTCCTATCTCCGATATGCCAAAACTGAAGATAGATAGGTTATTAGAACCGGCCGTTAACTGTCGTAAACTTTAGTGCTGTGTGGTGTCGATACTTTAAAAGGACAGAACATGGGAAAAGGTTAGAAAGGCTTTCATCATGCGCCATTTGTATGAGAACCCATGTCGCCGCTTATAGTAATAGGGGTTAAAGTATGAAATTGCCGATTATTTTCCCACTTTTTATTTTGTTTATAGCTCTTAAGTATAGTCATATTATTGCGTAATTCTTTTTGTATTGTATCAAAAACTAAATAAAGTAACTTTTGACTAAAAAAAAAATGCAATACTAGGGCCTATTACTTCAAAGGAAGTCGTTGAAAAGACCCCTTACAATGTGTCAGCTGACCTTCTTGCTTCAATTAAGTATATTTGTATTATATACTTTGATTTTTAGAAATTTAAATACTATAATGCGTAGCTTTATAACCATCTAACTTTCACCTTTAATTGCATCGAAAACGGTTCAGGCGTTTTTAAAAAAACTAAAAAATTGTTAGTATGGAAAAATGACTTTTCTCGATTTTGTCCATACAAAACGGCAATTTCATACTTTAACCCCTATTACTTAGTAGTACTACTTGTGCACATAATAAACACTAGCATTCGACACATAAACGGGTTCAAAGAAGCCAATCACAACGCTCATTTACATTAATGATTAGGCAGAAGTATGAACATTTGCTCAAACCTCTCTGGCGCGCCTACCCCGCCTTCATCGTCTTTCTAACCTTTTTTTCGTGTTCTGTAGTTTAGAGCATAGCACCACCACTACTGTGGGTGTCGTAAAAGGCGATAAAAGTACTGCCAGAAGAAGACGGGTAGAAGCGTCTTCTCCACCATTGGTTGAAGTGGTGCCAACCCGCCAACCCGCCTGCCCAGCTTGGCGATTTTGACGAGGCTTATGTTCAGCAGTGGACTGATGGGTTGATAGGATGATGATATATTTATCTGATTGTGTAGTTAGGCTACATCCGACTTACAACTTTAGGTGCAAGTTGCAACCTTTAGGTTGGCAACACTGCGTACAATACCTACTTAGCAACCAATATCACCCGTAGTCCGCAAACACCGTTGTTTATAGCGCCACCGCTGTTTGCTCATGGTGTTAGTTCCCGTTTCCCATAATCCAATGACGCAAATTGTTAAACCGATTCGGTTGAATTTGAAATTTGAATATTTTCTTCTACTACGTGTAACCGATAAACCTGAAAAAAAAAACTACTCGAACTTACAACATTACGCATAAAAAAAAAACAGTTCAAAGTATAGAAATATAGATTTTACCTCAGTCCTTTGAGAAACCTTAAAATGAAATAAAATTATTATAAAAAATGCTCCGAATTAGTAGGTCCTGCTCCTATTTCTGGTCTTATTTAAATTTAAAAAAAAAATAGCTTGATCCCATGTTTCTAACCTTATCGCTAGAATTTTCGTAGCCCAGAAAACTTTGAAAACCGCAATAAATGTCAGACCCACAGTGTCATCGAACATAAGTAAAGTTTTACTTTTTAGGGTTCCGTACCCAAAGGGTAAAAACGGGACCCTATTACTAAGACTTCGCTGTCTGTCCGTCTGTCCGTCTGTCCGTCGCTCTGTCACCAGGCTGTATCTCAAGAGCCGCAATAGCTAGACTGTTGAAATTTTCACAAATTATGTATTTCTGTTGCCGCAATAACAACAAATACTGAAAACAAAATAAAATAAATATTTAAAGGGGGCCTCCCATACAACAAACCCGATTTTTTGGCCTTTTTGGTACGGAACCCTTCGTGCGCGAGTCCGATTCGCACTTGGCCGGTTTTTTGAGTAAATCTAGGTAGGTACTCGTAGTTCTGGAAAACGTCGTAGCACTCGTAGCTACTGTTCATTTCAAGAAAAATTACGGTTACCGTGGGATCGCTTCAGTTGCAAAATCTAAATCTATATTTACGCAAATGGAGGCACTAGAGATATAGCCATATTTATTATGCATATAAATACAATGGAGAAATAAAAAAATATATTACAGGATGAAATTTTAACCACTTTCCATATACGAGACAAAAAACAAATGACGTATTTTTTCTTTTTTGGTATTATAGCCCATTGCAGTACGAAAATGTTGAAGATAAAGCACTTAGAAAATGTCCGCCAATAACCAAAAATTTTTGATACGGCCTCCTTCACACACAACACTTTATTTAATCGATTCGCATCTCATTCATTCATTAGGATACTATTCATACGTTGTTGATGTTCCCTTTATACCTCCCCATGCTTAGGACCGTAAAAATTTTAAACTACCTATGTTGCGAAAATATTTTTGGGTGAAACCTTGATATTTTACTTCAGCTTTCAAAAAATTTGGAAGGTGATAAAATAGCCTGTATATGAAGTGTTTAGAAATTTTTCATTGATTGTTTTTTTTTTTTTTTTTTTCTATTTTTTATTTAGGAGCTTTGATCGATTCTTTCGATCATGACAGCTCCATTGTATCTTAAACTTAAATTATTCCAACTTAAGGCTAGAGATAACAAAATTAATAATAATCTTAGCTGCCTCTGAAGAAGGGTCAGCTAGGATGTTGGTCAATGAACCAACGTCTTCTTTATTTATTTTTAATAAATTATAAACTATGGCTCTCAAGTGGCGATTCCGTTCACATTCCATTACCAGGTGATGCACGTCTTCCAATACTCCACACATTGCACAATTTGGATCCTCTGTTAACTTCATAATAAACTTAAATTTATTTAATGGAATATGACCGGTTCGGAGCCTAAGAGCCGTAATAATATGCATTCTGCTTAAATTGGTATTTAAAAACCAGGGGATATGAGGAGGTTCCGACTGTAGTGTTTTATACCAAATCCCTTTTTCACGAGATATCTTATTAAAATGTTCTTTCCACATATTATAAATTTCTTTTTTATATTTGGTAAAAATATCTGCACTGTTTGGTTTTATATGTAATACGGTACCTTCTGTGACTGCCGATTTAGCAAGTCGATCAGCCTCCTCATTTCCCCCAATTCCTACATGCGCTGGAATCCATTGTAGAACAATTTTAGTATTACAGTTCTCATAATCCAGAAGTTTCTTCAAAATGGAATAAGCTATCGAAACTCCTCTTTGCCCAGAGGAGCACCGAGCTATATGTTGGAGAGCGCTCTTACTGTCTGTTAAAATAACAATTTTTTTAGCGTCTAATTTTTCGGCATAACGTAATGCTTCATTTATGGCAACTAATTCTACAGTCATAATATTAATACCACAAGTACTTTTAAAAATGCCAGTTTTTCTGAGTTGAGGATCAAAAAAGGAGGCACCAGTAATGTTAGTGCTCTTGGATCCATCTGTAAATAATTTCCACCAACCACAGTATTTTTGATTAATTTCTTGTAAAACCTCTGCTTTTAATATATTTTTATTTAATTTAGACTTGGCAAATCCCAGACAATCTAATTTACTAATGATAAGTTTTGACTCTATTCTCGAACTCCAGGTTGGCAGATCATACATTTCATGACGAGGTGTTTTGTAAATATCTTCATGCTTCAGTTCGTCAAATATCAATTGCAGCAAAGGTTTTTTTTTGTTATTCCAATAATTATTTGAACCTAGAGCACTTAGTTCTTGTAGCAAAGCAACTGTAGTATTATTTGACCACGACATAGCCCTTAAACAGTATTTGTAGCCTAAATATTTCCTTCTTAGCTGTAGAGGAAGCAGACACAACTCACTCTCCATCGTGTAAATTGGAGTAGTTCTAATGAACCCACCGACCACTCGCAAGGCTTTATTTTGAAGTTTATCTAATTTTGAAACATTGCTGTTTGCACTATTGTCGTAAAAAAAGCATCCATAATCAAGACGACTGCGAATAAGCGATATATATAGACGGCGTAGGTGAATTGGTTGTATGCCCCATCCAGATCCAGCTAAGATTTTAAGAATATTAAACATCTTATGGGCTCTCTCGTACACTTCATTTAAATGTTTTTTCCATCGTAACGCCGAGTCAAGCCAAAATCCTAAATATTTTATATTTTGCACCGACCCCACTTTGGTGCTATTAATTTCAAGAGTGTGATGTTGTATTCTATAACCGCGACTAAACATAATATATTTAGATTTAGTAACAGACAGCTGTAATCCCAATTGGTCTAATAAACGAGTCATAATATCAATTGCGCCTTGCAGCAATGCAAAACTTTCGTTTAAGTTATTACAGCTAATATACAAAACAAAGTCATCGGCATACTGAGAGATACACACTTGTCTTATAGTCCAACAAATGCTTGAGGTGATTATGTTAAAAAGTAAAGGAGCTATGGGATCCCCTTGGGCCAGTCCGATATGTGTCCATCTTGAAATATATTTATTTTCGTCCATCTCATCAGTTATTTTTAAATGCCTTTCACGTAAAAATTCCCAGAAATATTTACATAACTTTTTACCAACGTTAAACTCGTCAAGAATGCCCACAGCCCGCTCCACAAGGACATTATTATAAGCGTTCTCAATATCAAGAAAACAAGCTATCACTGGAACGTTTTTCGTTAGACCTATCTGAATTTGTGTTATGAGCCTAGCTAGACTATCTATGCATGATCTTGATTTGCGAAATCCAGTAGATTCCGACGATATAATGTTACTGTTTTCCACAAACCATTCTAGTCTTTTTCCTAGTATATCATGAAATATTTTACACAGGCAAGATATTAATGAAATGGGCCTGATGTCAACTGAAGTTCTAGTATTACCAGCTTTAGGGATTGGTACTATTTTAATGTTTCTCCATTGTATAGGAATCTCACCAGTATCCAAAATAACATTATATATCTGTAACAAGTATAACTTTGCAAGTATCGGGAGGTTCGATATCATGGAGTAGGAAATAGCATCATCTCCTGGTGCTGTATCTTTTTTCTTTTTACTAAGAGTTACCTCTAGTTCACTGAAAGATATAGGAGCCTCCAAGGCATTGTTTGACGATTCAAATGCAGGCATCGAGTTTAGAACATAATCTGGAGCAAGTTTGCACAAAAGTTCTTCCTTTCTTTGGTCCGTTACATAAAACTTTGGGTTTTTTATACCTTTGATCCATCGCATACGTTTCCATACCTCAGAAGCTGACACTGACCCGTCAATGCCGTTACAAAAATGCTTCCAACTTTTTGATTTAGCTTTTCTGATTTCTCGTTGAGTTTCGGTATTTTTCTCTTGCATTAATTTTAAATTTTGTGGTGTGGGATTGCGTCTAAATTGTTTTAGAGCTAATCTACGTTCTGCAACTAATTTTGATAATTGTTGAGTCCAAAAAACTTTAGGTTTAAATTTACTGAGTGGATTATTACAGATTTTGGTCATAGGAATACTTTTCTCGGCTGCTAAATTTATTTGTCCTGTGAAAAAGTTGTACATCTCTTGTGTGTTGTTATAAGGTAGGTTATCAATGGAAAAATAATTTGTTAATAACTTTTTATATTCGTTCCAGTCTGCCTGTTTAAAATTGCGCTTTTTAGTAAATGTTAATTTGTCCTGATAATTCAACGTAAATTTAATAATAAGGTGATCACTTCCAAGACACTCATTAGTAACATTCCATTTGAATTGTACAGCTATGTCAGATGAAACAAATGTTATGTCAGGTGAGCTCTGTTGTAAAACCCCATTTACCATTTTAATCCGAGTTGGACTACCATCATTGAGATAAATAAATCCATTGTCGAAAGAAGAGTCTGCTATACAGCCACCTCTTGTATCATTTCTATTTGACCATAATGTATTATGACCGTTGAAATCACCAGCAATAATAGTTTTACGCGGTTGATTAGAAAATAAGCTATGCCAATCAGAGGGGGCTGTAGACACTGATGATGGACAATAAACTGAAATTACTTTATGTAGGCTAACACAATTTAAAATTTTAATTTCTATGACTTCTATACCTGGATTATTTACGTGTGTCTGGCATACCTGAGTCTTAATACTTCTATGAGAAATGATTGCAACTCCCCCGTAGGAATCCCATCTATCCCGTCTGTGTATATTATAATCTCGTATATGCAGAGGCACCTCTTCTTCTAACCACGTTTCGCTCACAATGGCAATGTGAATTTTTTCTTGATTGAGTAACGCTTCTAGCTCAACTAATTTAGGACGCATACTTTGTGAGTTCCACTGTAGAATATTTACCCCAAACACTTGTTTATAGCTAGTCCCCATTCACAACTAAAGAAAGTAGTTTTGATATGACGTCACTGCTACGGAAATACTGCTTCATTAAGATCTTAAGTTCTTCAAAGCACATTATAATCACGTGATGAATTTTTTCTTCAAGGGCAGAGTCCGACAGTATGATATCCCTAGCTTTTAGTAACAGCTTATTTAATGAGAATGATTTTTGTTTGGATTTTATGTCTTCACGTGTAATTCCTGCCTCGTTCGAGTATTGGGAATATTCTGTAGTTAACAATTCTTCTTCTATGTCTTGTTGCTGTCGTTTGTTTTTTAATTTCTTCAGGTTCTCTCTGTTTGAGGTATCTGTTTTCTTTTTGCAAACATTTTCGCTATTATTATGCATTTTATTCAATATTTCCACTGATGGTTGACTGTCATCTTCTCGGTGTACGACTGCACTAGTTACTAAAATATCTCTATATGAACCAGTTAAATTATAATGATTAGAGGCAGGTGGTCTAAATGTATCATTTTCTTTCGTGTAACACACTCCGTTCTCTTTCTTTTGTGCTAAGTGAATCCAAAGCGCCTTCCGATAAGTACAATTTTCCTTACACATAATAGACCTTATGTCTTTTTCTTTCAAAAAATATGGGCATTTTTTGTCAAAAGCCGTGTGTGCACCTTTGCAGTTTACACATCGAAAATGTATTATCCCACAATTGGCATGTTCATCACCACATTTTGGACAAATTATCTTTCTTATTGGGCAGGCGCGTATGAGATGCCCAAATTTCCAGCATCCTGAGCATTGGGTTACTGGGAACGTATATGGCTCCACCTTAAAACGACACCCGTGTGCTACAACATACGGGGGTAAGGTGGGGCTTTTGAAACACAGTCTCACGGACTCGCTATCTATCCATTGTCCTTCGTAAGTCAATCTTTTTAGCCTTTTAGCCGATAAAATATCAAAATCACACTGAAATATTGTCTGTATTTCAGTGTCATCAATGTCAGTTTCTACCTGTTTAACTATCCCAAATGATAAATTTATTTCATCTGTATATCGACATCTATAACCCAATTCAACAATAGCTTGGTTATTGAGGAGTTTTTCTGCATCATCTTTTAAGTTAAAACGAATTAGCGCCTTATATGGATTTTTGTATTTGATTCTTAATATATTTTTAATGCTTTGAGACTGTAACAGTCTAGCCATAGCTATTTGCTTCGGTAGTAGTTCCTTTGAAGTCATGCAAATCTCAGTAAACTCGTCATCATACTCATTGTTGATTTTTGTGGTCCCAGTCGCAGAACTTCTAGCAGATAGAATTAACGAATTACTGCGGGCTATGCGCTTGGATTTTCTTCTCGTAACGGTTGTAAAACCTTCTTCATTTTCATCGCTATCCTTTCTACCTCTCTTATCTGGGCGGTTATCTCGTGGCAAGATATCTGTATCTGTATTATCCCATTCAAATTCCTGATGTTCATCACCAAATTCACCATAATCAACACCATCTTCACTTAACTCCGTCGTATTGTTTTTCTCTTTAGAACAATTTACTTCACTCATTTTTAAAACATTTAGAAAATGTAGGTAGTTGCAAAAAAGTCGTAGCGAAAGATTGTGGGCCGGTCCCAGGTACGTGTGCTCGCTACGCTACACCGCGCGCAACTCTTCATTGATTGTAATCGCACGTACGTTTACGCACGACACGACTCGAATTGTATGAAAGAAAACGCATCACGAATATTACGAATTACGAATATTCGGGGTGTGGTTTATTTTTGGAACCTTTTATCATATTTACAGGAACGAATTTGGTTTAGGTTATTGTCCATCTGTCAACGAAGTTTGTAATGGTTTATTCTTTCTATGTCCCTTCGAAAATATCGATTCGACTGTTAAATTAACTGTAAGTATTGGTAAATGTTTACAGAGACGTAGTTATCAAATAAATCTACATAATATTATAAACAGGAAAGATTTGTATTTTTGTGCACGTGTGTACGTTTGCAATGAATAAACTCAAAAACTACTGTGCCGAATTCAAAAATTCTTTCACCATTGGAAAGCTACATTAACCCTGAGTGACATATATTTATTGCTAGAAAAGATTAGGGTTCCTTACTAAAACTTAACGGGTCCACCCGTGCGAAGCCGGGACAGGCCTCTAGTATTCTATATACAAACAGTATTTTAAAAGTCAATCGGTTTTCAACTATAAACATGATTGGATTAATAACTTAATTTGACGACCGCCGTGGGGCAAATCGAATTATTAATTGTGTTTACTGCGTGCTAAGCTCAGATCATATGATCTGAGGTGCTAAACGTCGCGATAATAGCAAAAAACCTCAGTTTGGACAAAGAATATTAAGAATATTCTTTGGTTTGGAAAAGCCCTAATTCACCTGAGGACTTTTTCATACCTGGCGATCTTCGTGCCGCTATTTTTTGTTCTAAATAACCGTAAAAACTAGTTTTAGTATTTATGCCCGCCACTACTTCTCAGTGTGCTTACCATAGATTTGTATATTCATCTATAGATACTAAATCTATAGCTAACACTACACGGGGTTTACTGCAACCGAATAAAATAAAAATGCAACAAGATAGATTAAAAACCTATAAATCTATGGTGTTTATAGTCGCGGACTAGAAAATATAACACTTCTAGTAAAATCAATACAGTTGGATTATTAATATTTCGTTTAAATCAATTGACTCGTTGGATGTATTAAAAGTGAATAGCCCGTCAATTTATGAAGTATCTTAAATGACACACATTATGTATTTTAACACTGAACAAGTAATCACTATATTGATCGAGTGGATTAAATACCGGACCAAAATCTCGGCGCCCTGTCCCCTAATTCGCGTAACCAAATCGTATCACAATCGTAATGGGGACTACCGTTTCTTTGCTCACCAGTTGGCGCCACTGTAGACTGAGGTCCGGAGGTATAGCTATCAAAGGCGATTGGCGCCGAAAAAAACTTGAATCTAATTACGGTTATATTGTTTATAAATAACTATCTTGATATCAATGATATTACAAAGAAATAGATATGTTATGTTCATATTAAATTGCGTTCGCAAAACGTCACGGCGCTGCACGATGACAGTTACATAGATTAGGAATTGTAACCAAAATCAGACAGTACAAATATTTGAAAGTAGGTAGAAAATAGAGAGAAATAAAACAGGTTGTATTTGTGTTATATGAAAAAATATTTTTACTATGTACCTAAGTACGTAGTAACATAAAACATACATTGGAATTATGAGAGTTATACAAGTTAGAATTTTTAACAGAAATATATATGTACCTACAATTTTAACAAAAAGATATTACACAATTACGAGTACATCCAGTCTGATTCACTTCGTTGCTTTCGCACTATTGCAATTCACTCTTCTTTTCTAACTTCATTACAAGGAAAGCTAGAAAAACAATTGTGAATAGTAAATCTTAACACTGACGGGGTACTTACGTTTCATATTAGCTACTCCAGAACTTTAACATCACGGTTCAAACCACAGAACATGGAAGAGGTTATGAGCAAATGCTATTACTTCTGCCGAAACGTGAGCACTGTGATTGGTTAGCGTTCTTTGTACTCGTTTACGTGTAGTGGGACGCAAGCGGCGACATCGGTTCTCATACAATTGGCGCATGAAAGCCGTTCTAATTATTTTTAAATAAATACCACTATGTGTGCTATGGTATGATTAACTCGTCATATTGATACCTAAATTGTCGCATCTGAATTTTTAATTTATGTCGTCGTCTTAGCACTTACAAAGAAACTTAAAAATTAAAAAACACGTAGTATAAAACAAATATTTTTATAAACTTACATGTGATATGTGATCCCTTGAGATTTATTAATTTTAGCACAATTATTTGTGTAAAATCGATATACACAAGACGACATTTTTCAAATTTTTGTTAATCTGTCACTGTGACTCGCTCTGAAGCTTGTTTGACGCAAACTGATTGAGACATGTTACAATTGACTCAAAAAGACTTCTTAACATAAGCCGCGAAGTAACATATCTATTTCTTTGTAAAATCATTGCTTGATATCAACAAACTAACTTCTGAAATAGTTGCTCTTGAGGCCGCCTATTTTTGCGCTTTTTCTTAATTCCGCTTTTAAAGCGTTCACATTAATCGCCAAATAATCCACATTTGCGATATTTTACGAAGGAGATAACTTTCCAGCAGATAAATTAAAGAAATTATAATTTATGCAACAAATTCCGCTAAAACCAGTACAAAGTGAATGTTATTGGACCTCACGCGACACTAGCGCCTCTAGTAGCAAATTCACTAGCGATAGCCCCCATTGAATTGCAGGTTTTTGACAGTTCTAGTATGGGCTAAATGTCAAAATCGTCTAATTCAATCACGATCGAACTGCGATTGAAATAGTTGAATAAGGCCCCTGGGTTCGATTCCCCGGTCGGGCAATAAAAGTTTAGAATTTACGAACATTGCTCGGATTTGTGATCACCAACCCGATTTTGGCAAGCGTAGTGATCATGCCTGTACCCAGTACCCATCATTGCTATTTTAACTTTCATTCAATGATGGAGGCCTATTCCCTACAGTGGAATGATTACAGGCTGTTACCTTACAACAGTTCACAATCCTGTAATCTTGATAAATAAATGAAGAAAAAAAGACGTGTGGCACTCGGAGACTGCCGCGGTAAAGCTATTGCATAGCATTTTTTATCAACTTAAAAGTATCACCGCTGTGCCGGTCGGAGTGGAGGGGTGTTAGGTTATTTTCGTTACGGATTTTTTGGATTCGGTCTCCACGCTCAAGGCCCGCAATAGAAGCTATGCAATAGCTTAATTTTATAATTTTATGTATTTTCTAATTTTAACTTTTGTAATTAAATTGTTCTGTTATTTTGGCAGATATGGTTACCATAGGCAACCATACTGTCAAAATCCTTGTTTTCTTCTAAATTCTTTTAAATTTCGGAAATTCAAAATTGTTCGATCGTGCCTCGCCCCGAGTGTGTGGGTGTGGGTGTTAGATTATTTTCGTTACGGAATTTCTGGATTCAGTCTCCACGCTCAAGGCCTGCGATAGAAGCTATGCAATAGCTTAATAACTTAACCTCGTATATTCTTTCCAGGTAACCTCATCACCACCATCGCGCTCCTCATGCATCCGAAACTCCGGGGTCACGTGACAACCAAATTCGTCCTATCGCTCTGCGTGTCAGACCTACTGTTCTGCGGGATCAACCTGCCTCTAACTGCGAACCGCTTCATCCGAGAAGAGTGGGCGCTCGGCGACACCTTGTGCCAGATGTTCGCGTTCATCTTCTACGGGAACGAAGCTGTTTCACTATTGTCTATGGTCGCCATTACTATTAACAGGTAGGAAAATTATTTAGTCTTTATATGTATTGGTTAAAAAAAGTAAAGTATCAACTCATTACGCTCACTGTTGAGCACGGGTCTCTCTCCTTTTTATGGAGAGGGGTTAAGGCCTTAGTACCACCACGCTGGCCTAGTGCGGGTTGGTGAACGGCAAGGGCGACGCTGTGGCAACATCACCCCGCGTTGGACGTGTCTCAAGCCGCCCGAAGCCCTTCAACTTAGCGACTGTTATCTCGTGACAACAGCCGGGACCGACGACCCTCCGAAGCACGGACGCGCTCATGGTATGATGCCACAAACGGTCACCCATCCAACTAGTGACCGCTCCCAACGTTGCTTAAGATTAGTGACAGTGACTGATCTCTAAGAAGCATTGGGCCATGCCATAAGCGCTTTATATTTATATTGGTATGGGTATTGGGTATCCAATTTGAGTTTCGTAATAGGCGACTAAAGAAGTACTGCCAAAAGACAACTGGCAGCAGTGAATAAGTGAATTTGATGAATAAGTGAAGCCACTGCTGGCTGCAACCAGGCATAATGGATTACGTTCTTTCGCTTTAGTATTTATAGCGATGCATTTTCAACCACCTGGAAAACGAAGCCATGTGACCATTATGTAATACATCATGGAATTGTTATTTAATTTATTAATAAAAATATTAAACATTGATTCAGACTTTGCAATTTGTAACACGCTGTGACGCGCATAGACGTATTACGAGTATTTTACGAGAGTACGGAGTAGCAGCAGCATCATCCTGAAAACTATTTCGGATAAGTTCGATTGTCCCATTCAGTCATATTTTGTCAGTGTTTAAGTTGAACTAACTTTAGGGCTCCAAGTTAGTTAGTTTCTACAAGTCCGCCGTCTGTCTGCTCTCGACGAAAAAATGGATTTTAGAGGATTTTTATTTAGATGAAAAAAATATGGCACAAAAGTATGAAATATGGAATTACGAAAATTGTGAAACTATGGAACATCATTATTAAATAAGTCGGCATTTGTAACGTGAACCTACGGAGCTCTAACTGCGTGTGGCCTGACGCACTAGAACGTTTTTATTAATAGGTATCTGACGACTAATTGTTCTTGTCCCCAACTTGCTTACTATCGTTGGTTGCCTTCATCAAGTGTCTATAACTCTGTAGGTACTGTTAGCAAGTGTCGTGGTCAACTTATTACAAATTTCTTTAATTTGGGCACTTGTTGAGGTTTACTCTTAGTTTTTATAATTGCAATTTAATTGCTAAAATATCAAATAAAGTTTTACTCTTAGTTGTGACCGCTAATGGGACTTCAGGCTCGACACAGTGATAAATAATAAATAAATAAATATTTTAAGACATGCCTCACTGGGCCACACAGAGCCATCTAGTCCCAAATTAAGGTAGTATTAAGTACCCTGTCGTATGGGGTACTAGACAACCGATAAACTTACTTATATACTATTTTTTTTTTTTTTTTTTTTTTTTTAAGTGATGATCTCATAACATTCTCAAAATTAATATCGAAAACGATGGCACAGTGGGGTAGAATCTGTTTTGGTGTACTTGTGTACTTAACCCACTGAGCCTTTTGTAAATAGACTAAATTTTACTTTAATTTGTTTATCTGTAACTTTTCGTTAATTTGTTTAATGTCAATAATTATATCTTTAAATATTACTGTTTCTAATCTAAATTGGATCACTGTACTCTGAATAGATAAATGCATTATTATTATTATTTTGCTGCGGGCAGGGTCCCGGACGAATAAACCTTACACAGCTACATCCGTGTGCGTCACAGCTGCGTGTTCCAGATTAAATGGTCGAACCAATATTATTTCTATTAAAAAAACAAAGATTATTGATGAAAAATTTTAATATCACCGAGATATTTATAATATTAATAAGAAAGTACAGATGTTAACTGCTGGTTTCAGTTCACCTGTATATTCAGCTGTATAGGTTGATAACCTTTAGGATGACGAACATTGATACAGCATTGAAAATTATTTAACTTTTTACAAACCAGTTCTGTTTTTTTTTCAATACTTACAAAATCACAAGCATACTTTTTCTCTTAATATAAAGTGCCCGATTCTCTGTTACGCGAATGAATCATTTATCCCACGATGGTCAAGGCTCTGTTATAAGGCCGCGCAACCACATGCCAGTATAGAGGTAAAGCAACGATTTATATTAATATAGGCCGCGCGTAATGCAAGATCGAAACTACTGTTAACTTTTGGATTCTGTAGGTGTTGAATTATCATCAGCTTAAGTTTATTTTTTTATTTATTTTTTATTTTTTTATTAAAGGTTCACCAACAACGTTTACGTCAGAAATAATTGTAACAAACTTAAGTCTAGATGATAAGCTAAATGTAAAGCCTCTTATAGGCGAACACAGGTTTCGTACAAAATTGATCGATATCATTACACATAACATAACACACAACACACAATTAGTTACTTAAGAGGAAACACAACGGGCGAGAGAATTGAAAAATAGGTATTTGTAAAATCTATTGCTGTCGCGCAGTGCCAAACGCATTCACCGCAGAGTGTGATAGAGACCACTGCTTCTTGGACCAATACCTACTAAAAACACACCAAATCAACGTTTCGTAGTCCCCCGATTACTTTTCCAAAACTAGACCGATTTGAATACTTTTTTCAATAAAAATTAAAGAAAGGCTTTGGCCGTGTTCGTGTTTTTCTTTTTTTTTTCTAAAATTTAGCCAAATTTGTTTTCTGGATGTTTGAACACAGCGGAAAATCTGGCGAATTTTTTTCGATTTTGGAGGGCTCATATCTTTTTTATTAATTAATTTATGAAAAAAACAGAAAACATAGAAACATGCTAATAGTGGCCATAGATTTTTGTAATAAAAATTATTGCTCTACTGGCTTTATTCAGGGAGGAAACAGGGGACTACGTTTGTATGGAAAAAAGGCCCTTGTGTTTCCTCTTAAGGGAACAGCTTACATTATACATACTGAAAGTTATTATTTTTCTATTATAGATCTTCTAAATTTATGCAATGACATGGAGCAGACATCAATGTTTGTGGTATAAGCGTTCGACCATAACCAAGCGTTGTGAATCAGTCCTGTTCATCATTGCTATGGTTACTTGAATTCAATTCCGTAAATTTTACTTTTATACATATAACAGTCCATAATCTAAATAAAATGCACACCCTACAAAATAATAGGGGTTAAAGTATGAAATTGCCGATTATTTTCCCACCATTTATTTTGTTTATAGCTCTTAAGTATAGTCATATTATTGCGTAATTCTTTATGTATTGTATCAAAAACTAAATAAAGTAACTTTATACTGAAAAAAAAGTGCAATACTAGTGCCTATTACTTCAAAGGAAGTCGTTGAAAAGACCCCTTACAATGTGTCAGCTGACCTTCTTGCTTCAATTAAGTATATTTGTATTATATACTTTGATTTGCACAAATTTAAATACTATAATGCGTAGCTTTATAACCATCTAACTTTTACCTTTAATTGCATCGAAAACGGTTCAGGCGTTATTAAAAAAACTAAAAAATTGTTAGTATGGAAAAATGACTTTTCTCGATTTCGTCCATACAAAACGGCTTTTTCATACTTTAACCCCTAATAAATAAAAACAGGAACTAAGTTTAAAAACTCATTCATTTAAAAGTCTTTTCGGTCATTCGGAGTCATTTTGAATCATAACAATATATTAACCTATGCGTTTCCTTACTAATACTTTATTGGTAAATACTAACAATTTAAATAATTTTGATGTATATTTGTTTCGTTGCTTAATTATACCACAGAGCAAGAAAACAACATCATTAATTTAACTGTCAGTTCTCATACACACATCAAAATTTAGCAACACCCAATCTATAATAAATAAATATTGCGGAATCCTATAATCGGCTCGTAGTTGTATATACGGAACAATTGAATGTGGCCTTAAAATGTTTAATAATAGTAACTTGTGTTTCGGAAGCTGTAAGAAATAATACCTTAGCGCAATCAACTATTTCCCGCGTATCATAAAAATAAAACATGAGTGGTAAACATGTAGCAGTTACGCGCTGTTTGATTTATGACGTCACACTCACTCGTCGAAGCACTCGCGCATTAAGTTGTAAAACTAAAATATTTTAACGGTCTGCTCAATGTTCATTTCATCTGTTATCTTGTGTATTTTTTGTCTGAAGGCCATTTGTAGAAGTTTGAAATTAGTGCAATCAACAGCTTGTCAAGTATCACAATACGTTAATTAACTGACAAAAAAAAAACTCATTTTGATATATAGATATTATATAACTCATCGCCATAGTATTTAAACACCATCTACCTATCACCATGTATATTTTTTGTGCATTTCGATGATTTATCTCAAAATTCGCCAAGTAAGTGCGATACAAAAATAATAATTTAACGAAAAAAAAAGGTTCTTAATTATTTTAAGACAATGTACTACCAAATATGGATGTAAATTATCTGCAAAAATAAACATGAACCGGAGAAATTCACGAAATAAGCCATATATTAAATCGTAGTCATCGGTATTTAAAAAAATCTTTATTTCTAATATAATTTCGTTACCCATCATTAATTTTCTTAAAGGTATTCTATTTATTTTATTTAATATTATTCTATTTAACCATTTTCTCGCCATTGACTATCTCGCCCTGGATCCTATGCAACTGTACTTTTTCAAGGTTGACTTACAAATTGCTTTTTGCCCCTTAAATGAATAAAGTAACTTCAATAACAAATAGGAATTATTTACGCTTCCTTTTTAGGATTTCTCACGTATAGGTAACAATACTATGTATGTATGTCCATAGTTCATCGACCTATCCGTATATTGAAGAAGCGTGTTGAAGCAAGACATTAATATTAATGACTTAATAAGAATATTAATAAGGATTATTGTTGAGAAATCCCATGGGGGTTGGAAAGGAAGTGGGAGAAAAACAAAAGAAGATAGTCGAGGTCTGAGAGAAAAGATTTAAGCCAGACAAATTATTAATATTATGTATTATAAGACTCAATGAATATTAAATAATAAAAAACAAACATCCCTCTACTCTATGCTATCCTAAGATTTGTATTATTACGATGTTTGTTACCTTTTCATGCAAAAACTACCAAACGGATTTTGATGAAACTTCCCATTAATATAGCTTAGACATCAATATAACATATAGGCTATAATTATCTTAAAATTGCGTGTATTTGCCGCTGAGTAGTAATCAGTTTTATTATCTACTAGCTGATGCCCGCGGCTTCGCGCGCGTGGGTTTTTATCTGTTACAAAGTTTTCGCCACGACTCACCCCTCTCTCCTCCACTCTTTTCCTCCACTTCCTTTGCCTACGGTGCCGAGGGTGCCCATCTCGGGCGAGGTGGTGGTGGGTACTTAGTGGGAGGCGATACGTCGTTCGGGGCCCGTTGATACAATAGTTGGATGAAAGGGGCCGGTATAAACTATCGTTTTAGGGATCCGGTGTTGGTTCTCCTGGCGTACCGTGGTCCAAGCGAGCTCACGCCACATCTGTTAGCATTTACATGAAATCTGAAGTACAATATCATTTGAAAATCTAAAAACTGTCAATGCTGTAGTACATCAAAACATTCAAAGCAGCTTGCAAGGCTTTATTCGAATATGGTCAACACTGGCGTAGAGCCCTGGAAGAAGTGGTCCTGTGTAAAATACCACATCATTAATTTCCAAACAAGTAGGTAAATCAATTTTTCTCGATACCTAAGCGTTAAAAAGGCGATTTTACAAAGACAATATGCTTGCATACTACGTTTGGATAAAAGACCTAGATCGGACGGTGGACGACGACCTAGACGGTGTAGTACCAGCATCGATGTAGAGCTCTGGAAAAGTCAGACCAGTCCTATGTCATTCTCCCTTCATGATCGATTGACGAAGTTTCAAGTACCTCAATATGATGTTAAACACAAATAATTAACCACACAATTTTCCACCGTTTTTCACCCCCTCAAATATTAAATTATAAAAAACTCCTTATAAACAACATTACAAAATTTATACCAAAAAGCTGACGTAGTTTCTCAAAACTTTCATGTGGGATGTGGGTTTGAGGCATAAATGGTAAATGATGATCAGTAGGATAAATAGTGTTCAGAAACTTGACAGGATAGAGAACTGATTCGTCTGTACTGACCACTGTGTCTATACATTGTTATATTTCTTCAGCTTCAAATGATGTCAGCAAAACATCATTAATTACTGCTACTTGGTCATTAGTGGGTGGGTGGTGGTAGCTACTCCTAAGTTAAACAACACGGAATTATGAAGTGAGGTGATTTTTTTCTCAGCGTTTTATTTTCATGTTTTAATAGTGTATTTTTTTAAAAATATTTTTTTTTTAATTTTTTTTTTATATTAAAAATCTTTATTTTGGAACAGTAACAGGATAATCATTACAAAAGTAAAAACGATGTTATCTGCGAAAGTATAAACTGTGTTGCAGACAACAACGCCCTCCTCCTAATAATATTAACAAAGTTCCAATAAAAAGTACAAAGTTGATCTTATTTTTAATTTAGTATAACATAAAACCAAAAAGTTGTGTGTGCGTGTGTGTGTGTGTGTGTGTGTGTGTGCGCGCGCGCGCGCGCGCGCGTGTGTGTGTGTGTGTGCGTGCGTGCGTGCGTGCGTGCGTGTATGTGTTTGTGGGCGCCCGTGCGTGTGTGAGAGTTTGAGCGTGTGTAGGAAAGAAGGATAGTAAAGATTTTTTTTTTATGTTATGAGGCAAACGTAAGCAGCTGTTCAGTGTCATCGTATGATAGTGTTCGCAAGAACGTGACACATTTTAGTTTACACTCACGGAGCGTTAGTGGGTAGATGTTAAGTATTTTATTTAAACGGTTGTATAAGGTAGAACTAATACAATAGAATTGACGGCGCGCTAGAGCTGTACGGCGGGATATAGTTTTACATACCAGATCATGTCTACGTTTGGATTTGATTAATTTAGAGTCATATTCAAGTTGTGAATGTTTACGAAGGATAGTAGAGACTATGAAAAGTTGACGGACAGTAAGGACTTGGCATTGTGTATACAGTTCAAAAGATGGGAAATAACGTGGTTTTTTCGAGAGAACTTTAAGCACAGCTCTCTGTGCCCTCTCGATCCTTAATGTATGAGTCTTAGCTGCACCACCCCAGGAAGAGATGCAGTAAGATAAGATTGACTGCGCCAAAGCATAATAAATAGTAATAAGGCAATGGAAATCTACAACAGGTCTAAGCTTTTTAAATACAAATACTAATTTTCTAACGCGAGAGGTTATAGATTGAATATAGTCCTTCCAGGAAAGAGTGTTATCAACCACGACTCCTAGATATTTTATCGATGTAGTATGCTCAATACATCTGCAATCACAGCATGGCATGGAGCATATTAAATAAAAAGATAATTTGGATGCGTTAGAAAGGCAGTTTCACTAAACAAACTTTGCCAGGCCCTCAAAAGCGCCTCGCTTTTGAGGGCCTGAAGCCTCCTAGAAAAAATAAATCGTTACTAAATGGAAGTTTATCAAATTATCTTCTAAATGGAAGCTTGTCAAATGGTCTACCAGTCTATATTGATTTAATCCACCGGTCAGCTGCTTAGTGTTGTTGCAACACACCTGTTACCTTTTTCTGCCTGAGATACGCCCAGTTATATGCCCAGTTTAGGAAGTATTTTTGTACTGCTTAATATAGTTGATAATGTCATAAGGTACTCAACAGTGTAATTCTATACACTTTTTTCGATTTCCCAACATTTGTCTCTACCGTATAAACAAAAATCGGCCAAGTGCAAGTCGGACTCGCGCTCGAAGGGTTCCGTACCATTGACACATGAGTAAATATCGAAAACAACAGTAGGAACCTACATTAATTTAGTTAATGTAGTGCCTACCTGTTACCATTTATTGATATCAGGCAAAAATAGGCAAAAACTTGTTTTTTTTTTTTGTATGGGAAACTCCCTTAAATATTAATTTAATTATTTATTATTAAAGTTAGAAATATAACTGAAAGTTTTGTGAATATTTCAAGTGCCTACCTGTTGCCATTATTAATATCGAACAAAAAAGGACAAAAAAATCGCGTTTGTTGTATGGGAGCCCCCCTTAAATATTTGTTTTATTTTGTTTTTAGTATTTGTTGTTATTGCGGTAGCAAAAATACATATTTTGTTAAAGTTTCAACTGTCTAGCTATCGCGGCTCTTGAGATACAGCCTGGTGACAGTCAGACGGACAGACGGACACACAGAAAAGTCTTAGTAATATTAAGTTTAATGATTAAGTTCTAAATAATACCATTCTTATAGTAAGTACCGATATTTATTTTCTGAATATGTACCAATATACATATAGATAAGACATCCAATAGGAATTTTCAAGTTTTGTCTTTTCGTTACATAGCCTCCTTATTTCTTCGTCAACTTTGTCCTTCAGGGCATATGGAATACGTCGCGGCTAGATGAAAATTGGTGTCACATTTTCTTGAAGCACTAATTGAGCTTTGTAGTTTGATATTCAAACAAGAGTTCCGTCAAACACCATTGTTAAATCTTCTAGTAATCTGTCCAATTTTGAGTTGTTGATAATTTACTAACTGAATTTTAATTAACTCCTCAAATTCTAACTCACAAGGAACCCGTGGAGTACATAAATATAATATAATACGTTTTATGATGTAATGCTGGGCTCAAAGATGTTAGAAACGTGTATTTCCTTGTATCGATAATATCATCACATCTGTTCAGTTTTAAGTAAGTATCCAACCGTTTAATGATGTTTTTGAATGTTTCGTCCTTGTCTAATGGTACTGAGTTCAATTTAGATGTCCTAAGATTTGTTTGTGACCGACCTTTGCTCCTCAGTACCTTCTGCATATATGGAATTGTTTCGTGCTATCGAATTGAAACTCTGCAGTTTTAGTTTAAGCTGTGTTGTAATATCCTGAAGGTTATTTTTTTCTTCAATCTCAGATTCCAACTGTGGGTCATCAGTAATATTATTTGTAGTCGTATCTCTCTAAATTATTCTTGGTAATTTTGTTCATTTGTCACTGGTCACCAACTGGACACTCACTTATTTCAATTCATAATCAGAAATTTCTCGTAGGGTTTGTATCTGGCTGCCGAATTTTGTAATGCAGCCTTTAATTAAAGTTCCACACGTTTTAATTTAGTTAATTAATCCATTTCGGCGCCAATTATAAAATTCTAAAATAATACCATTCTGTTTGTAAGAAATTACCTATTTATATTCTGATTGACACATTGAATGTCATAACAAACTAAGTAAAGTCGGAGAGTACAAATATGTAAAGAGTATGGATATGACGCGGAACCGAACAAACTTTGCCCCCATTTTTTATCCCCTTAAAGATTAAATTTTCAAAAATCCTGAAAGACGTCATTCTTAATTTCTAATCAGGTAGCTGGATACCAATTTTCATCGACTTAGCTTCAAAACTGAGGGAGTTTCATACAAACTTATGGGGGCCTTTTTACCCCCTTAGAGGCGGAATTTCCAAAATTCCTTTCTTAGTGCTCACCTACACTATAAAAGAAAGCACGGTGAAAATTTTCAGATTTTAAATCCCAGTAGTTTGGGCTGTGCGTTGATATGTCAGTCAGTCAGTCATTAAATCAGTTTTCATTTTTATATATATAGAAGATTGATGAAAGCCGTATTGAAATATCGCATACCTAGTTTAAAAAATACTAAGCGTACAGAAGGACAGACAGCGAGAAGCGACTTTGTCTTTGACTTTACTACCTATACGGAAAATAAACATTTCTCTTTATTGATTTTCTAAATAACAATTTTCTAAACAATCGCCTCCCAAGCCCAAACCTTAATGAGGTATGAAACATTAATTCCAAAGCCCGCATGCGTAGTGTCATCGCAGTATATTCAATGCATATTGTCAGTAACAATTCAATTTACGCTGACAGGGGTCCATTGTTCTTTGATTGCGTTATAACTTTTTTTTGGTCATAAACTAAAGAAAGCTATAAATGAATTTAAATTTTTAAAACCGACAGTATCAAGACATAAAGTCATATAAATGAGGGTGAAATATTTTTTTTGTTCTGTTAATTGATGTAATACCTACATAATTAATATAAAACTAGATAACAAAATCATCGTCAAAAAGTGTCCGAACTAAAAGCGCACCCATTTTTGACATAATTTCTTTGAAATATCTATACGGTGCAATTTCAACCACCTGTATATTGTGACGACTAGCTGTTGCCCGCGACTTCGTCCGCGTCAATTTCTGTTATTATGAACGCGATTATTTTTGCAACATTTTTCACTGATGCTTCGCTCCTATTGGTTGCAGCGTGATGTTATATAGCCTAAAGCCTTCCTCGATTAATGGACTATCCAACACAAAAATATTTTTTTTAATTCGGACCAGTACTTCCTGAGATTAGCGCGTTCAAACAAATAAACAAACAAGCTCTTCACCTTTATAATATACGAGTAAGTATAGATTATACTATTGCATGCCGACATGACAACTGCCAAAGCAGGGTTATAAAGATGACACTGACATAAAATCAACGTCAATCAGTCTTAACTAATTAATTAATAATTAAATTAATAATTAAAATTAAAATTAATTAAAGTCATTAGTCACTTTTGTATCGGACTGTGCATAGTACTTTCTTATTCAACAACGTGTTCCTTTTGCTATCCCATAACTCTAAGGTAATGTTCTACAGGTAAAAATAATATAAAACGCCTTAGAAGATGTGGTTCAAAAATCAATAATTTCGAATATAACATCAATTTTAGTTAAATTTGTTAGTAAAATCTTTCCCTATGGTAAAATGTAACCAGTATGGCGAATCCTTAGTTTTGCGAGACGTTGGCAAACTTACACTAAAGTGTAGTAGTAAAGTAGTGGGAGAGCGCAACTTGTAAAAAACATTGACGTGTGCGGGTGTTTCATTGATAAGGAGGTACGAGCACAGATAATTATATAATACTATTTTCATTCAAAAGTTCATTCATAACAAGGTTAGGGTGTTTTACATAAACAGTCGTAACTTTTTAGAATTATATTATATGAAAAAATTTAATAAAAAAATTGTAATTGAAAAATAATTCATAATATGCAATTTGATTCTTTACCATGGTCTGTTTAATACCCTAGAGTTATGGGATATCAAAAGGAACACGTTGTATATCGATAGTTCTGTAGAAACTTTTGATTTGGTAACTTAAACTAATACAATATCAGTATATAAACTTGAAAAACTATGTCACAGGCTCTAACCCGCATCTATAGTGTCTCGATGGCTAAATGGTGAAGCGCCGCGACCGGTATGCGAGGAGATGCGGGTTCTAGTCCCGCCTGAAACATAATTTTTCAAGTTTATATACTGATACTAGCTGACCCGGCAAACGTTGTTTTGCCATAAAAATGATTAAATTACTAAAATGGCTAACAAAAAATAGGGGTTGGTGGTAAAAGGGTAAAAATTTAGGGTTGTATATATTTTATAAAATTTTAATATTTTACTACCCTATGATCCTATGATCGATCTTAATGCCATTGCATACAGATTCATTGAGCCGTTCAGGCGTGATTTAGTAATAAACATCCATCCAAACTATCGTTAAAGTATGAAATTGCCGTTTTGTATGGACGAAATCGAGAAAAGTCATATTTCCATACTAACAATTTTTTAGTTTTTTTAAAAACGCCTGAACCGTTTTCGATGCAATTAAAGGTGAAAGTTAGATGGTTATAAAGCTACGCATCATAGTATTTAAATTTCTAAAAATCAAAGTATATAATACAAATATACTTAATTGAAGCAAGAAGGTCAGCTGACACATTGTAAGGGGTTTTTTCAACGACTTCCTTTGAAGTAATAGGCACTAGCATTGCATTTTTTTTTTAGTCAAAAGTAACTTTATTTAGTTTCTGATACAATACAAAAAGAATTACGCAATAAAGAGCTATAAAGAAAATAAAAAGTGGGAAAATAATCGGCAATTTCATACTTTAACCCCTATTATTAGTAAGATGCAAAGATAATTTCCAAAATTATTTAAAAATATCGCAAATACTAAGGTAACCTATACCAGGTATTCGAACATGTACAGATACTCGTAGCCAAAAATAAAATAACTAGAAGGGGGTCAAGTAAAAAAAAAGTAAAGTAACAGCCTATAATCATCCCACTGCAGGGAAAAGTCCTCCATCATTGAACTCAAGTTACTACAGCAATAATGGGTACTGGCATAATCACCACACTTGCCAAGTGGTGATCACAAATTGGAAACTTTTGGTTGCCCGACCCGGGGATTCCGTCTTTCATCTGCAGCAGGACAGGTGTTTTTATTCGGTCTCTGAGTACTTGTGTGTAAAAAATTGTTAAGTATTGATTGGAATGTTATGATGTACCTACATGGTTTAAAAAAAATGGTTTACTAGTGATTTATTTGTTTAATTAATTAGTATTTGACATTTTCATTATTTTCTTAATTTAATATTATAATTTTATATCGAAAATTTTGCATGCCAGTGATGGTAAATGTGTTTGTACTTTGCTCCATATCTGACACCTTATTGTTACCCACATTTTCGCAAATAAATAATTTGATTTGATTTGATTTGATTTGAGCAAACAAATATTTCCAACCGAATAAAAAACTATAAAATTTATGAAACCGTATCCGCGATTGAATTCCGCTACCACTGATCTTGTTGCAATTCCATTAAATTGCTAACAAAATATTTTTATTTGAATAGTTCGAATTCATATTAGACTTTCAGCAGTGTTATGTCGCGTGTAAACGATTTTGTGCTAACAATGAAGTTATTACAGTTAATCACTTATCTGAGGCCTTACTCCGCATAGCGAAGCCTGTGTGCGTCTCTTTCAGGTACTCTTGAGACTTTGGTATGAGCGAGAGAGACAGTTGCACTCGAATATACTGATATTGTATTGTAGATGTAGGGTAAGGCCTCTGCTTTCCTCAGATCCGACGATTATAGGTAAAACTATTGTAGAAGAATGCACTGATGCAGCCGTGATCTATTATATGGCTTAGTCATGCGAGTGCTTTCGAAAGTATGAGTAAATACAAAACTGACACTGATTATTATGAGAAAGATCTATGTTGCGTGGAAACAGAAACGGCCAAGCGGGCGCTTATGTAAAGATGTGAGGGTTCTTCAAATTCTTAATTTTTTTACGTTTTAATAACTTAAAAGAGGTCGAGATCCTTATTTGTTTTTAGGTTTCCGTGCCACAAAAGGAATAAAACGGAACCCTTAGATCACATTGCTGTCCGTTCGTCTGTCTAACGAATACGTTTATCTCTGGAACGCATTAATGTAAAGAGTTGAAATTAAACTTGAAGTTGTAAAAAAGTAAAACTTCGAAGTTAACTCAAAAGAAGATATGTATCTTCTTTTGAGTTAACTTGCCGCAATAAATGAATATTTCGAATTTCAACACTATCAAGGAAACAAAATTTATCAACTACGGAAATTGCGTACACTATACTTAGACAGACAACCTTTGTTATTATTATTAATAAAGTCCCGTTGGTATCTTGATGTTAGTACGGAACCCTAAGAACAATTTTCTAATAAAACAATAATCCATCTTATTGACAGCTTAGTTTACAATGCACATAGATTTTTTCTCCTCTGACAATAAATTTAACTGTGTATTTTACTGTTATAGGTTTTATTAATAAAGTCATGATGATAAATTTGTCCTTGTTGTGTTTCACAGATATCTGATAAATTTTTATTTTTAAATGTAGAGAAATAAAGATAACCAAAAAAAGACAGTTGGCATTTTTACACAAAGAATCGTAAGTATTTCAATTTTGCACCACCAATTAACTTAATAATTAATTAAATAAGTTTTTTTTTTAATTATTATACCTATCTTCCATCCGTATTGTAGAAGCATACTTTTGATCCCTCGATCGTGAGTTATTCCAGACACAATTGAAATCAATTGTTATCGCGGCACGCGCGTGCCTCCTGGGGGTTGAGGGATTAAATAAATATTACAAAAATGTATTACTTAAGTAGGTACCTATGTGTTTCACCATTTTAAATTTATTTACGTTTTCCAATGTAAATTTTCCTGTCTATATTAATTTATTAACAGATAAATAAAATAACTTCATAAATTAACTTTATTTAAATAAATCAATAATAAAGCTTAAAGCTTTAAAAAAACATTTATATTAAACTGACTTTAATAAGAAAGTTAGTATCTCTATTCGGGGCGTTAAAACCACAGAACATAAATTTTTATGTTCTGTGGTTAAAACCTTACCTAAGTAGGTACTAAAAAGCTGAACAACGCGTATGAGTGATGGATGGGTATAATACAAAATATTTCAGCAGATTTCTTAGGTCTAATCTTAGGGTTTAATACAGTTTACATACACACCATGATTCAGTCCCCATAAGCTGTTCAAACCATCATTGATTCGTTGCGAAATCCCATAGCTGTCGTTACAAAAATAAACCATTGATGCAGCCGGGTCAGTATCCTCGATACAAAGATCGGTTTGTGATCCAATCGACCAGCTGTTACAGTTGTAAACTAAATATGGATTAACGCATCGAAGCCAATCGAATCGTATTGTAACATGAACGCTAAACGATATTCTTAATTATATTAAAATGCTACCGCCAAAGAACCGGGAAACGTGTTCTTCCTTTAAATGTAGGTACTTTTACAAATAGGCAAAGCTGTTTTAGGACCATGTGGTTTATAAGGTTCTGAATTGCACGACATTAATTGAGGATGATTATCGATGTCGATGATTTCTTGTCTAGCATCAACACAAAATTGTTGACTTATTTTATGAATCACGTCTGACACAGTCCTATTTATTTACTTAACGTTAACCCTTACAGTTAAAAACTCCGCTTTCAAATTGAAGCATCAAATCAATCACCCTAACCCGTAAAAAATAAAAATGTCCCACGTCGAAATAAGTGCCACCTCTTTTTACATGGTTGAAAAATCTAAAATATCGAGCAAATAATGTGATTAACAATGATTGTGATGGCTCCTGTTTAAGTTTCTCAAGGTTTCTCATAATCATTGACTATGAGTCATCAGTATTTTTATTCTACCAAAGCCATAGACTTCTTTTAACAATCGTGATAATCTGATAATAAGTTAAGTGTTCTTCGCCTTATTTCGTGAGAACACTGGGACATTGGCCTTCGTTCCGTTTTTTTTGGTTTTAAATCTCAATTAAAGATTTTCTAATTTGGAAGTAGTTCCGGCCTTGGGTCAGGTTCGTTAAGCCTTTATATGTAAGTATAGCAACACATTTACCCTTAAATATAAGCACATTTTTAAAAAACTGATGCGTTTTCCTCTTAACACTTGTCACTCGTCATTGAAGTGTTTATTTATATTGCAGCAGTTTGTGATATTAATCTCTGAATTCCTTTAATTCCATAGGACCCAAAATCAAGCAGATACTGTTTATGGTCCTAGAAGCCAGCCCACATCAATCCACTGCGGTACATAAGCATTTCCAGAAAGTAGATTATGCAATATGCGCCTAACTTTGCAAAATCAGTAATCGTCAGTTTCATTTTAGCTGAAATCACTTTTATCAGACGGTGACGAGAAGATTTTTATGGCCCGTATTCATTTGGATACATCTCTAGACGATATTAAGACACCCATCGTGAGAAAGGTTATGTTAAAAATACTACAGTTGGCTAATGATGAAGCGAAGAACACTATTTGGAATATACAAGATCAAGACTCATTTAAAGACAGCTCAAAAATGTAATATGTGTGATCGTACTCTGTATTTTTTTCTTGAAAAAACTGACGCTGTTTTCTTCTTTATACTTCTTTACTTGCCATTTAAATTAAATAAATATTTTAGAAATGCCACACTGGGCCACACAGAGCCATCTAGTCCCAAATTAAGCTACTATTAATATATCCCATACGACAGGGTACCCATACGACAGGGTACCCTGTCGTATGGGATATATTAATAGACAGGGTACCCTGTCGTATGGGATACTAGACAACCGATAAACTTAATTATATTTACAAAAGTAGAAAAACATTATATGATTTGTATAGTCTAAAAGCTGAATCTCAAAACCACAACATTATAGACCATGTTAAAAAATACTCCAAATTATTTAAAATACGAGTAGTATGCGCCAAAGCAAAGTCAATTTATCTTCATAATTTAATTTCGGCTTCCAAAAATAAAGCGAAAACTACTTGGAATATTATAAATAAAGAAACATGTAGACTAAAACCAAGCAATCCTGCTTACTCTCTCAAATTAGGGGATAAGTTAATAAACACGAGCACAGAGGTTGCGAATACATTTGAGAATTTTTTTTCAAACATAGCTTCCTCCACTACTGAAGGGCTTGCTTCTTCCGCTGATCTAGCTGAATCCCTTCTCAAGTCGGCTGTCGATGAGTGCAAATTTTCATTTAATTTTAGACATATAAACCCTGATTTAATTATAAAAACTTTTAGAGAATTGAATATGAAAAAAACTGAAGATCTTTGGGGAATTTCCGTTCATATTATCAATACAATTATAAATTCAATAGCCCCTCATCTCGCAATAATTTTCAACAAATGTATTGATGATAGACAGTTTCCAACTTTAATGAAGTTTAGCAAAATTATTCCATTATTTAAATCCGGCGAGAAATGTGATCCCGCTAATTTTCGACCAATATCTATCTTGCCAGTACTAAGTAAAATATTTGAAAAAAATATGTTTAGTCAACTTTTATCGCACTTTAGTTTGAATAAATTATTACATCACAATCAATATGGATTCAGGAAAGGTATATACGATATATACCACTGATGCGAGAGTAGCACTTCTAAAACATGTATTCGATGCTTGGGAGAGTAGGTTAGATGCTATAGGTGTTTTTTGTGACCTGTCAAAGGCATTTGATTGTGTGGACCATAAAACGTTAATTAAAAAACTCAGACATTATGGTGTTTCGAATGATTCGTTAGATTTAATTAACTCATATCTCACAGGTAGAACACAAAAAGTTTGCATTGATGGAACTGAGTCTTCAGGGGCGGCCCTTATCATGGGTGTCCCTCAGGGATCAGTATTAGGACCCTTGCTATTTTTAATATACATTAACGATCTTCCATATTATATGTATAATCTTTGTGAGATGGTTTGTTTGCAGATGACACTTCAATAATTTTTAAAATTAAGCGGGGCGAATTATCATTTGACGATGTTAACAATACCCTCTCTAAATTATTGTATTGGTTTGCTACGAATAATCTTTTGCTTAATGCAAGAAAAACAAAATGTGTTAAATTTACTTTGCCTAATGTAAGGTTTTCCGCCACAAATGTTATTGTAAAAGATGAGCTATTAGACACAGTAGACTCCTCTACCTTTTTAGGTATAACTGTAGACTCTCGACTGCAATGGGGTGCTCATATCAGGTCTCTGTCTGGAAGACTTAGTTCTGCTGCTTATGCTGTGCGAAAGATAAGACAATTGACTGATGTTGGAACGGCAAGATTAGTATATTTTAGCTACTTTCACAGTATAATGTCATACGGAATTTTGTTATGGGGCTTAGCGGCAGATATTGAGTCTATTTTTATATTGCAATAACGTGCTGTGCGGGCTACTCGTATTTACGGCCTCAGACCCCGTGACTCTCTAAGAGAGCTATTCAAAGAGATCAACATACTAACAGTTGCATCTCAATACATTTTCGAAAACATTATGTACGTCCGTAAAAACCTCGAATTTTTTGTCAAAAATAGTGACCTACACAATTTCAATACCCGAAATAAAGATAAACTTGCCGTTCCAGGATTCAGACTGCGAAAAGTAGGTAATTCGTTCATGGGAAATTGTATCCGTATTTTCAACAAATTACCACTGTCAATTGCTGACCTCCCTGTACATAAATTCAAATCATATATCAAAGTTGTTTTAATGAAAAAGGGCTATTACACTATTGATGATTATATAAATGATAGGAACGTTTGGCTATAAATTGTATCAGCTCGCACTGGCATATATCTTATGTAAACATGTTTATTTAAAAAGAGGCTGATAATAGTGTCCGAGTTTCTTGCGCTGCTTCTTCTCGGCACTAGCCCACATTTGTCCCGAAGCAGTGGTAGGTTAAATATTGGGACGTGTAAAAGCGCCTCCAGGGGCCTATTTGCAGAAATAAAACTGATTTTAACTGATTTATCCTTTTGTTTTTGTAAAGTATACTTATAATATATAGAAAACACCCAGACCAGTACAAACAGACATGTTCATGCACACAAATATTTATACTGTGCGGGGATCCCCGCGACCCATGGCTCAGAAGCAGCGTTTACTACCGCTGATCCAAATGGTCGTCGAATGGAAGGTATCCTCAAATTAGGTTGCACGAATGTGTTCCGATTTACGTAACCCATTCTCGTATCATGACGTTCCTCGCCACTCAATGTTATTAATTTATTGTTTTAATGCAGCCATTACCGGTAATATTTCGGATACGTAGTGCTTCTGGATTTAACCTAGTAACCTCAAGTTTAGCCATATACCCTGATAAACAAAGCTCATTCAGATTTGTTCATCAGATTCGGATTACGTACAAAAAAACCGTACATATGTTACTAATATTATGCGAAAGTTTGTTTGAACCGGATCTAGTTGAAATACACAGATATAAATAACAGCCTGTTATAATATAAATAATAGAAAAAAATATTTTTTTTAACCCGGAAAAATATTTGGTTCCCGTGGGATTAACATATTGGTTTTTCATATTGAAAAGGATCGACCTGGGCTCAATCCCTGGGTCGGATAGTAAGAGTTTCGAATTTTCGAACACAACTCAGGTTTGTGATCGCCAACCCGCATTTAGCAAGCGTGATGATTATGCTTGTACCCTTCATTGCTGTGGTGACTTTAATTCCGGGGTTGGGGGGTCCTTTGGGGTGGTCGGATCTATGTCCTAGTGGTCCACCCTGGGCAACGGCATCTTTGGTTTTTTAACCAATGATGACGGCTAACAGATCCCTCTGCGGTGTTAGGCTTCGTAAGAGGCCGCCTGGATGCTACCACCCACCTGCGCCAAACAGTTTTTCATGTGTTCCGCTGGTGTGTGGGAGAACCAGTTCCTCTGGGTCTGCTCGCTCCATCTCAGACTTCTTCTTAACCGTATAGTTAAGTACGTATGTTGTCATGAGCAAGCCCATTATTTACTTTTTAAAAAATTCAATGATGGAAGCCTTTGCCCTGCAGTGGGATGATTATTGGCTGTTACAACTACTAATTCATAAAACTATTATTATGTGGGAAATCGAGAAAGCTTCCTAGGTCGTTCAAAGCTACTATTATCGGTAAATACAAAAAGGGGGCGTCCATCAATTACGTGAGATGTTTAAGGGGGGGAGGGGGTCGAGTCAAATCTCATCTAATCTTACGTTGGAGAGAGGGGGGGGGGTCTCGGCAAATATCGCGCATTTTTTTTCTGATTGAAACAAAAAAAAATTATACTATTATGGTCCATTTAATCCAGATTGTACATACCTATACATGCTTAAGATTTAATCTTAAGCGTAATCCTAATACGATTAAGATTCACTAATTCGTTCGAAAGAAAATAATTTCATTCAAGTTTACGTAAGAAACCCACATTTTGAAAAATCTCACGTGAGATTGGGGGATGGGGGAGGGGGTTGAATAAAATCTCACGATATCTCACCAGGGGGGGAGAGAGGGACAGAAAATTAAAAAAAACACCTCACGTAATTTATGGACGCCCCTAAACATGCACTCATCCACTTCACTTCACATTACGTTTCGATCTCGCTTTCATGAAATCTGGAGTGTTTTATCGTCTGTTGAATGGCACTTAGCGCTATCGGGCGTGGGAAAGCAAAGCTAGCTTGTTTGAACATGATAAGCTTGCTCCCATACTGTGGAATGCAAACAGTTGAGGCTAATTAACAAAAAACGGTACAAATTGGCGGCTTATAGGTATCACCCTTTTCGTCGGTTCATATTTAGTAATAACTTTTTTTTTTTTTTTTTGAAGGTCAACACTATTCTTACCTTTGATATGGATTTATTTTAATATTAAAATGTGACTAAGTTTGATTTTGGATAAATTAAATAAAATTCCTAATAACTATGCAATAGCTCAATAACCGGAAAGTATATTTAACTTGCAAGATTTAATTACAGGCACTGGGAAAAGGACAGTTGTAACTAAATTAAATCATGTAGAAATTAACCGCTTTCGTCTAGTTTGTAGTTTGTTGCTCCTCACTATTAAATATTAATCTTATTTAAATAGGTACTTGAATTTTTTACCGTATTGGAAATTTTAAAACACTTGAAATAATGGATATTAAATAAATCATACACTTGAATCTCCTTTTGCGCGCTAAAAGCAAATGTCAAACAAGTCAAGTTCTTAGTGTTGTGTTGTGCCGTAGCTTAGCCATGAATGGGGGCTATCGCTAGTGAATTTGCCACTAGAGGCGCTAGTGTCGCGTGAGGTCCAATATCATTCACTTTGTACTGGTTTTAGCGGAATTTGTTGCATAAATTATAATTTCTTTAATTTACCTGCTGGAAAGTGATCTCCTTCGTATAATATCACAAATATGGATTATTTGGCGATTAATGTGAACGCTTTAAAAGCGGAATTAAGAAAAAGCGGAATAAATCGGCGGCCTCAAGAGCAACTATTTCAGAAGTTAGTTTGTTGATATCAAGATAGTTATTTATAAACAATATAACCTTAATTAGATTCAAGATATAACACTTTGTTTCGGCGCCGATCGCCTTTGACAGCTATACCTCCAGACCTCAGTCTACAGTGGCGCTAACTGGTGAGCAAAGAAACGGTAGTCCCCATTGAGTAGTGCTGCAAGGTGTCCATTCAATTACTTATTATTTTTCTTCCGAAAATAAATTATATGTTGGAATGGTTTATAGGCTACTTTTCTTCCGGAAAAAAGTATGGGTAGGATAGTATCAATTTCCACGCGTATGAAGTCGCAGGCGACAGCTAGTATCTCATAACTTGAAAAGAGTTACTAACTTAGTACACTTTTTCACTTAACTTGACTCTCTTCTTAATAAAAAATATATTTATTTCCAGATACACACTGATAGCATATTACGACATGTACTCGCAGATCTACACTTCCACCAAGATTTGGATCCAGCTGCTGTTGATATGGGTGGTTTCCTTCGGTTTTATGGTGAGTGCAACACTTGCAATTTTCTCCATATCTAGACGACTGAATAGAGAACAACTTCTTTAAAGTCAGTACTTATACTTGAAAATATTTGACTCAGGCGGGACTCGAACCTGCATCTCCATGCATATCGAGCACGGTGCTTTTTCCATCTGTAAAAATGCTTCTTCCGGGTGTTATGAGTGCAATACTCCTACTAACATTTGATGAAACTACGCTGGCTTACAGCGATAAAAATATATGCTTGAAAAATTGGCGCTGTGACGTAATGTCTCCGTAGCTTAATTAGACAAAGCACCGCACCCGGTATGCATGTAGATGCGGATTCGAGTTCCGCCTGAGACAAAATTATTCATTTAAATACTGAGACAATTTAAATACTGCTATTATAATTGCTAAAATATCATATAAAGAACTTATTTTGAAGTGTAAATAACCTAAGTGATCGTTGATCACAATTAGGTAATTTAGGTGCCTACTCTTAAACAATTTACATACACTAACACTGAGGCCCGCGACTTCGTACACCTGAAGAAACTGTCCCGGGGGCACTCTATTTTCTTTCAGTAGCTTCTTCGATCAACAATGCAACTAAATTTGTAGTAGCTTAGGTTTTATCCCTGCTTAAAAAGTCTATGTTTGTGCCAAATTTCATCCATGAACTGTACATTTCGTTTATATAACACACGTTATCACGTGTAGCTTCCTTTAAAAAAACTAATAAAGAAACAATCTGTATGTCTGTGTATTTGTATCTAATCTTCCATTAACAGACCATATGTTATTTATTACACATATCAAACAGAGAAAGCTAACATTTTATAAACAATGTATTCATATTTATTTATCTCGATACTAGGAACTAGGGTTGCTAACCCTACTTCATAATATCCTACAGTTTTAGGTTACTATCTACTATGATTTTTAAACATAACGTATATACTATATTTTTGTCAAGTCATACGCCAGTTTCACTGACCTTACCGTAAAACGAAGGGGATAAATTATAGTCATAATAGCGTCACGTTATGAATATTTCTGAACGATAATTTTCGGACTTTCAGTTTTAGGATTGTTTAGTGATTATCATTCATCTTAAGAGATAAAATAGAAAGCTACAAATGTAAAATCAGGCAAAGTATCAGTATGTATGAAAGTAGGCAACCCTACTAGGATCACAGAGACCACACATGACGTCACCTATTTATTTGAATTAACAACTGTATCCTAAAACGGCTATTAAAATAAGCGGTTATAGCAGAGGAAGCCGGAATATTATGATATGACGGAGCTAGTTCATTGCACCTATTAATGTTTCGGGTTTAATTGTCACGAATAGACGCATCCTGGGTGATGCAGTGTATGCTGTGAGCGATTGTCTAAATCAAGGCTGCTCAACCTTTTGAAGAGTCGGTCCAAACGGTAGATTCAGTCGTTAACGACGGATCACTTACATTTCCTATTCCTTATTCCAAAAACTCAATAATTAAGAAAATAGAATTGAATTATTGTTTATTAGGAACAAATATTCAACTTCATATCCTTTGCAGACAAGGCTTCCTGGTGGATAATGCAATGATACGAAAATAAATTTCGACCTAAGAAATTCTGTAACAAAGCCACACAACCATTGTGTTTTCCAATCATTGCTGGTGCACCATCAGTGCAAATACTTAGAATAAGTATCTAAACTTGAAATTTTTTTATTTTAGTTACTGATATTATAATTGCAATTAAATTGCTAAAATATCATATAAAGTAAATAACTGTGGCCACACTGTGGCCCGCGGGCCTAAGGTTGAGCAGCCTTGGTCTAAATACCATCAATATTTAAAAAACTAGAAACCTAGAAACACAGGTTGATACAAAAACGACACCTACAACTATCCGCCATTGAATGTTTGACGTTGACTTTATGTAGTGTCAACTTTATAACCCGGCTAAATTATGTCAGCATGCAATAGTATTGATATGTCGTGTTGTATTTTTTAGTTAGGACACTTTTCGACGATAATGCTGTCTCTTTTGTTAGTACATTATTACATAGAAAAATATTTGATAACAGTTTAAATAACATTACAAATATTATAAATGCAAAAGTAACTTTTTTTTATAAATAATGGGCTTGCTCTTGACTACATGCTTAACTATACGGTTAAGAAGAAGCCTAAGATGGAGCGAGCTTACCCAGAGGTACTGGTTCTCCCACACACCAGCGGAACACAGGCACCGTTTGTCGCTGGACTCCGGCAGGAGGGTGGTAGCATCCAGGCAGCCTCTTACGAAGCCTACCACCGCAGGGGGATCTGTTAGCCGTCATCATTGGTTAGAAAACCAAAGATACCGTTGCCGAGGGTGGACCACTAGGAGGTAGATCCCACCACCCCAAAAACTCAATTTGTCTGCCTTTTATGCTTTCAAAATTTTGTACATAGATATAATAGACATTGAGAAAGAACATAGGCAAAAATAACTTATGTCCTGTACAAAAGTATACCACTGCTGGGCACAGGTTTCAGCCTGTGCAATATAACGTGAAGTTTAGGCTGGTTTTACAGTCGCGCTGACCATCGGCGCCGACCGTCGAAATGTATGGAAATCGCTGTCAGCGCTGACCGCCGCCAGCACTCAAGTTCATACATTTTAACGGTCAGGGCTGAGGATCAGCTTGAATGTAAAACCAGCCAAAGGCCGGTAGAGCCGCAGGAGAAAAGTAAACAAAAAAAAAAAGACGTGTGGCACTCGGAGACTGCCGCGGTAAAGCTATTGCATAGCATTTTTTATCAACTTATGCAATTATAATAGGGGTTAAAGTATGAAATTGGCGATTATTTTCCCACTTTTTATTTTGTCTATAGCTCCTAAGTATAGTCATATTATTGCGTAATTCTTTTTGTATTGTATCAAAAACAAAATAAAGTAACTTTAGACTAAAAAAAAATGCAATACTAGTGCCTATTACTTCAAAGGAAGTCGTTGAAAAGACCCCTTACAATGTGTCAGCTGACCTTCTTGCTTCAATTAAGTATATTTGTATATTTAACTGTAAAACTGTAAAATGAAACTGATAAATAAATAAATAAATAAATAAATAAATAAATAAACAAATAAACAAATAAATAAATAAACAAATAAACAAATAAATAAATAAATAAATAAATAAACAAATAAATAAATAAAAAACAGCACCCCTCTCGTCAAATAGCACCCACCTCGAAAAACAGCACCCCTCTCGTCAAACAGCACCCACCTCGTTAAACGGCATCCACCTCGTCGAACGGCACCCACCTCATCAAACGGCACCCACCTCGTCGAACAGCACCCACATCATCAAACAGCACCCCACTCGTCAAACAGCACCCAACTTGTCGAACGGCACCTGCCTCGTCGAACGGCACCCACTTCGTCGAACGGCACCCACTTCTTCGAACGGCACCCACTTAGTTGAACGGCACCCACTTCGTCGAATGGCAAACGCCTCGTCAAACCGCACGCATCTCGTCGAACAGCCGTATCACCGCTGTGCCGGTCGAAGTGGGGAGCGTGAGGTTTTTTGCGTTACGGAATTTCTGGATTCAGTCCCCGCGCTCAAGGCCCGCGATAGAATCTATGCAATAGCTTAAAAACAATTTGGTATTGCTATTCTCATTGCATATTAATATGCAGTGAGGCAGGAGTAGGCTTATTTATTTAATCAATATTTTTGTTGATTTTATATTTTGTCAGAAACTTTTGAGTAAACTCCTTTTTTTACTAATTAATATAATCATAATTGGCGCAAGCAACGCCGCAGTCGAAAGCTGGGAGCGATCATAGTCGATAAATTGTGTAACTATAGTGAAAGTAAACAAGATTAGATTTCTCAGCTGTATATCAGCGGGTAGATATAGGATATAGGACAGGATTTCCTTTAAAATATTGTTTGTGGTGTCTGTAATCTTTTAAGTTAAGAGAGATTAACAATCTTGCTAAATTGAAGAATTCACACACGCAATTTTTTTTAGGGTTCCGTACTTCAAAATTAAAAAACGGTACCCTCATACGTTCACTTTATTGTCCGTACGTCCGTCAATCTGTCTGTCAACAAAGCTATTACTTTCGGAAAGGCGTCACGCTTTGGTATCGAGTTGAAATTTAAACCATGTACCTAGGTACTCAGGTCAAAACGCATAATAATAACCGGCCAAGTGCGAGTCGGACTCGCGCACGGAGGGTTCCGTACTAAAAAGGCCAAAAAAACTGGTTTGTTGTATGGGAGCCCCCCTTAAATATTTATTTTATATTGTTTTTAGTATTTGTTGTTATTGCGGCAACAGAAATACATAATTTGTGAAAATTTCAACTGTCTATCTATCGTGGCTCTTGAGATACAGCCTGGTGACAGAGTGACGGACAGACGGACAGACGGGCAGACGGACAGACGGACGGACAGCGAAGTCTTTGTAATAGGGTCCCGTTTTTACCCTTTGGGTACGGAACCCTAAAAAGGCAAGTAATGTTTCTTTTCTAGTGAATTCTTCACTATGTTACTGAATTTACCAACTAATTGCCAACTAAGATGAAATCCTAAAATAGAGAGCTTTTTGTACATTTTACGACTTTAGATTTATCATTTATCATTATTAACATTGTGATTTTATTTACTTTTGACAATTCGTAATATTAAGGCAATACTTTTGTTTGAAATTCAATTAATTCTTTGTTTTGACAATTTAATGTATTAAGATTTGGTTGACCCGTTATTTCACATTCAAAATAAATTATAATTGCTCAATTAATTTGAAACCATAAAATTTACATTCACACGTCCGCTAGGGCAAATTACACTGCTTCATTCGGTATTTTGTGAATAAATAATTTGAATATTCGCGTGGTGGCCCCATAACAAAGAATTAATAATGTGGTACCTACACCGCAGTCGCTTCAGCTCGTATCTTACACCACAGCTCAACTAGATAGGTTTCATAAATTTCTCTCTTAAAAATTACCAGCGTAAAGGGTCCATTAATGTTTAAATGATGGGAGGCAGTTTCGTCCAATTGCACTGATGCGTCAAGCTAAACGCATTGTTGTCATCAATCAACGTGAAAATGTTTTATTGTTCTCTGTTTGTGACTATTTAGACAACAGTATATCACATCCATTGACAAAATATTCACAGTCACATCTTTATTTGAAAAAACTGGCAGAGTGCTTATCCCGCCACGCGCAATGTTCCGTAGTTTTCAAATACCGATTTTTCAAACAAGTTTAAGATGACATTGCAAAGGCCAGCCATATTCAAAGTTTGCTCTACTGAACTATTCAGCTAAACCGAGCAATGTTCGAAAATTTGAAACTTAAGTTCGGGGATCGGTCTCAGGACCCCGAGATCTCAGTACTTAAACCAAAACCAACGAGACTTTAAAATACCTAATCTTATGTAGATTAGGTATTTTAAAGTCTCGTTGGTTCAATTTCACTCAATTTCTTTTCAGGTGCCACCACTTCTTGGGATATGGGGTCAACTAGGCTTCAATCCTAAGACCTTCAGCTGTACGATCCTGCCCAAAGACTGCATGTCTCCAAAGAAGTACCTGTTCGTCTTCGGGTTCGGGCTACCCTGCCTGGTCATCATTGTGTCCTACTCTTGCATATACTGGAGAGTGAGGGAGAGCAAGAGAAAGCTGGAGGGTCGAAGGTGTGTATGTGGGTGAGAATCATCTGGTATTTACAAGTGATAACTTGGTGGGGGTTCGCTTGGTAAAGTTTATTTTAATTTTATTTATACTGGGTGTAGCAGAATATTGAGCAGCTAGAAAGTATAAGGCTCAAAGGCTGTTACTATGTAAACAAAAAAAAAGAAAAATACTATTACCGCTGCAAAGTTATTGAAGTTCAAAGATTCATAAATATCATTCACAAATTAAATGACTCCAAAATACGCAGAAATTAAGATAGGGAAAGGGCACGCGGATCAAGTTTCTTACCGACTATTATGTAACAAATTGTCAAGGAAAAGCTCTGAATAATTTAATTAGAATTACTATAATTTCAATAATAATTAGATAAACGATATAATGAATAATGTAAAATTTTTGATGTAGGTAGGTACTATAGCCCTGTAAAACAGCTTTACCATGCTCTTGTACACCCTGTATATTTAGGAAATCGCACTATTATAGTGCCGACACCCGTGTGGTGCCCGCAAAATTGTCATGTAGCACCGCCCACAGCACCGCCTCTTCTCTTCCTATGGGTGTCTAATGACTGAAGGAGTATACTTACCGCCAGATGAATATGGTGGCGTATTCTTCTTTCCACCATTGGCCGCTTGTCAAGAGTGGCAATTGTGGCAGCTTCCTCTTGGATTAAGGCTGTGGCAGCATTAAACTCATGTAGGCTGATGACGAAAAGTGTATAGTTGTAAAATAACGTCGAAAAGAGCACTTATTATATATTTCGGCTATATTCGATAGCTTTTCAGTAGGTAACGGAATGTGAAATAGCTATATTGTGTAGGTTGCACCTAACATTATTTGCACTCTTTGCCAAAAGAATATGCATGCATAACATAAACTAGTTCAAGTAATCAATATTTTGGAAATTTTGTTTGTGTTAATTTTTTTTTAATGTCTGCACTGCCCAAGAAACTTTTCTCCTTGGCCCAGTGGTTGACTAGTACAGAATACCTTATGTCATTAAGTCCACCTTTTGTACACCCTTTTACATAATATCTGTGCAATACAGTTTTAAATAAAATATAAATAATCATAATAATTTCACAAAGTAATGAAGTAAGTAGGTACTTATACTTAAATGACATCTTTTATATCTAAGTATTTATAATAAATCCACCTATTGGAGAGGCTTTTTTCCAGAATTGAATTATTACAAGCTTTTGATGATGATGATGATGATGATAATGATGATAAAATATCCTGCTCGATTCTACATAGCCTGTTTACCTCACAATAACCGAACGTTTCTTCCTCAGCAAACTCAGCGGGCAAACGGCAAAAGAAAAAGAAGAGGACTCCCGCCTCACAACTCTGATGCTTACCATATTCCTCTGTTTCCTGGCTTGCTTCTTACCTCTGATGATCATGAACGTCGCTGACGACGGAATAACCTACCCTTGGCTGCACATAATAGCGTCCATTTTAGCGTGGGCCTCCAGCGTTGTCAACCCACTCATATACGCAGCGACCAATAGACAATATAGAGCGGCGTACGCGAACCTACTCAAGTTTTGTAAGAACAATCCAGTTGCGAAAAGGACGACTTGGGGCAGCAGGACTGTGGGGCAGTCGTCGAACTCACCAAACTACGTCGAGAAGAGGAATCCGCTGAAAGACAATCCGATTAAGTTATGAATTGTGGGACACTGGTTTTGTGATCACACATGAATATTTTTCCAAAAGATCTGATTTTAAGATCTGTTCCATCCAAACATTTTTATATTCATTTTTTAGCTTTTACCCGCGATTTAACAAAATTGTGGGTATAAAAAAACTGATAAATGTTAACCAACTATCAGCGCCATCTATTGTTTGTCACTTGATTTTAATCAAAATGCTACTGTTTAGCCGTGTTCTAGCAGTAACTTCACGGAATTTTGGGAGAAATTATAGATATTACTGGAAAGTTTAACCAAACCTCGTTAGTTTAAAAACAAACATCCATACATACAAATTTTGACATTTATAATATTAATAGTTTGGGCATCTTAGGTCATCTTGTGATTTCTGAAAATGTTATTGCAGCCGGATTTTAGTGATTTCAAGATTTTCAGTCATATACTAAGTGTATTCTGTGTTTTAGTATACAAAACGAGAATATTAGTTTTTTTTTCTTATCTAAAATAGTGATTACCAAGTTGAAACTTTTCTGGAAATTTGACTTTTTAATTTACTATCTGGTAACACTGTTTGTTTGCAGATAAAAAAGTTTTGATATGCAATCAAAAAATGTGTTTATGGTAATTAGTTTTAAAAACCCTACTCAAAAAAATGTAGTTTTTGTATTTGTAACGTTAAGAAGTTAATATTAGGATACAATATGATTAATTGCACATAATTTTAATTATTTTTTATTCAGTTCAACTACATAGGTACATTTACTTTTTCAATTTTATTAATTACAATGGGTAGCTATGGGTGGCCGCGGTTTCGCAAAAAGGTTTTCAAATTATAGCCGAATTATTATATCCCGTGGGATAATAATTCGACTGTTATTTGGAAATCCAATCCCTGCGTTAAAAAAACTACCTGTTTATCAAGTGTATCAAAATTCGTACAGCGATTTTTGGGTAGTTGAGTACTTTAAAAAGTTTACGTTTTTGTTGCATCAAAGTCGCAATCCTAGTTAATCCACTTACCTACCTATTTACTTTTCAGTAAAATCCGTCCCCCATACATTGTGTGCAATTAAGTCAAAACCAATTTTGTATGTAAAATGTATGTAAATAAATGTCAATACTGTAAATAAGTAGAATATGTACTAAAAATATAGGATTTTATTTTTAGGTAAGTAAATAATAGTTTATATTATGTATTTACACCGGTATTAACCAAAGCTTATGATATTGATTATATTCTATGTAATATTGTATTATTTATAATGAATATAGTTAGCATAATATTAGGTGTTAAAATATGAAATTGCCGTTTTGTATGGACGAAATCGAGAAAAGTCATTTTACTATACTAACAATTTTTTTGTTTTTTTAAAAACGCCTGAACCGTTTTCGATGCAATTAAAGGTGAAAGTTAGATGGTTATAAAGCTACGCATTATAGTATTTAAATTTCTGAAAATCAAAGTATATAATACAAATATACTTAATTGAAGCAAGAAGGTCAGCTGACACATTGTAAGGGGTCTTTTCAACGACTTCCTTTGAAGTAATAGGCACTAGTTTTGCATTTTTTTTAGTCAAAGGTTACTTTATTTAGTTTTTGATACAATACAAAAAGAATAATGCAATAATATGACTATACTTAAGAGCTATAAACAAAATAAAAAGAGGGAAAATAATCGGCAATTTCATACTTTAACCCCTATTATTTGTGCTACGATCAAATTTAAAAAATACTTTGTACGCGACCAAAACAATAAATTAGGCTTATGACAGCTAATAGGTACTTCATTTCAAACAAATAGGTAGGACAACCTTGATTGTAGCAGTGAACTATTACCTTACTTAATATACTCTAGTGACTACCTAGTAGGTATTTAAAACTATTGGTTTATGGGAATTATTTGACTTTTTACAAAAAATAAACCTGTGTAGATAGACGTTTTTACTATAAACCACTTTTAAGAACAACATACTGACAAGGAAAACTACAACATGATGTAAGACCTTTTACGCCTGCCGAAAGCTTAGTATATGTTACACGATATATGGTGTGACCACAGAACATGGAAACCTCTTTCCATGATCTGTGGGCGTGACCGCGGAAAAGATATGATGCGGGCGCCAAATCACCTGTCATGCGCCAAATTACTTTGGTCACGTATTACCACAGAACATACCTCTTTTCTATGTTCTGTGCATATTACTCACTATTTAATTGCATTCCTGAATTTATGTTGCAAAAACTAATAGTTATCTACTGATTTTCAAGTGTTCAATAATGGATTATGTATGTAATCAAAATCATTCAGTGAATTAAAAATGCATCTTTAATGAGTATATTAGATTGGGATTCCTTCTATGTATTCTTGCTTCGTGAAGATAGACAAACAGATAAATAGAACATCTCTTTTAAACACCAAACAAATTAGATTTAGACAATTCAGGCGGTCTTATCGCTAGAAGCAATCTCTTCCAGACAACCTTCAGGCAAAGGACTGAGACTCCGCAGATGTGAGAACACCCAAAAAATATGTAATAGGACTGCACATCCTCTGCGATTTCTAAATAGATTTACGATACCGAAGCCGTCAGTGTTCCACTCTGTGGACACCCCCGAGGCACTAAGTACTATGCCCAACAACCCTCTGAAGGCGTTATTTTATGTAACATGTTAGGAATCGCGAAACAGTTAACTCTTGTTATAGTCACCATTAAAGTTTATTTCGGTGTATTTTACTGTAATGTCATTCTAAAAATATTTCAAAATACCAAATGTATATCACTATGTTAATAAAAAGTATCAGTAAATGTAGGGTAGATCAATATAATTATCAATCTACTCAATTTTTTTATCATCATAGTTTAACAGTAATTACAGAAGGTTTATTTTCTAGAACAAATTATAATTATGTATTTATTAGAGGCTAAGTATATATCCAATATGATACAGGTTAAATTTTAACCACTTTCCAAAATTTTTATAGGTGTTCAGTATCGTATTTAGAGCCTATTTATGAAGTAAAAAATGTAAATCAAGTTGTCACCCGAAAATATTTTTCGCGATATAGTTTTCAATTTTTACGGTCCTCGACCTGTTAAGGTATAAAGGGAAAATCAAAAACTTATGAATAGTATCGTAATGAATGAATGAGATGCGCAATGTGTAAAAAAAGTGATGCTAGGCGGCCGTATCAAACTTTTAGATTTTTGGCGGACATTTTCTAAGTGCTTTATCTTGACATTTTTGTACTGGGCTATACCAAAAGAAAAAATACGTCATTTGTTTTTTGTCTTGTAGATTGATATATTAAAATTTGGAAGGTGGTTAAAATTTCATCCTGTATATAACACTTAAAACAAAGAATTTAATATACCTAAAACCATAAAAAAATCTCGACTGAATGATTGACGTTGACTTTATGTCAAAGTCAACTTTAGTACAACCCAGCTAAATTATGTCGACATGCCATAGTATGGACTATGGATATTCATATCACGTTGTTGTATCTATTTGGTTAGTCAAATGGGTGCACATTTAGTTGGCGACACTTTTTTGACGCTGTGTATGTAGTTTTTTTTTTTTATATTAGGTACATCAATGATAGTAAGATAAGATATTTATACGTTTTTATTTAATTTCATAAAGACTGATTTGGAAAAAGTCAATTAGGATAATGTAACAAAAAAAAAAGGAATTTCTGTCCTGCAGTTTCGATCTTGGCTTGGTTGTATGAATGTTGAACATTTTTCTTCAGAATAAATGAGAATGGGAAAACCCGTCAGTTCGGTATGCTGGTAAATTAATTACAGTAAACCTTAGAATATTCTAAGCAGTAAACTAAAGATAAACACGAATACCTAATTATTATCACAGATTATGATTACGAAAGTACGATTTTTTAAATAAAAATGTCGAATGCCTCAGGTGGGACTCGAACACAGTTTTAAAAACATAAAAAGCTGTGTTATCTTAACCAATCGTTAAAAAGGAAAAATGTATTTCTTTCTGACGTTGTGGGAGGTACAGAATTAAGAACAGTAATGAAGCTAAGATGGCTTACGGCGAAAAGCCGTAAAAAAGCATTGTACTCGGCAGGGTTGTGGTTTGGGTCCCGCCGCCTAAGATTATTATGAATTGAGTTTTATTTGAACAAATTAGTGTATAAAGTCAAGATTGTACCTCAGACAACTTCCCAGTGCTGTTATTGTAGCCAGCGCCCACTACACCGTGAAATTTTAGTGGTTGTTTTCCCGCAACCACACCATCGAATCGTGCGAGTTATTGTTGAAAATAAAGATTTCGTTGTTCTCAACTAATCAAAAAAATAATCATCAACTCAAAAGCGTGAGACACGATAGTATCTTTACAAAATGTGACGTGTTTGGGTACTGCTTGCCGCACGAAATCAATGTTCAAAGCAAAAGAAGCTCTACGCACTAAGTAATACAGCATGAACTGCACCGCGCGAGGGGCAATGACCCCGGCCGGTGACCGGCTGCGGCGCGGCTGGTACCATTGGTTCGAGGTTGCTTTCGAGTTTCGTTTATCACAATCGTGAAACTGCTATTTTTTTATTTGAATAAAAAAAAACTGCACAAATCTATTGTACTACTAAGATAGAATCATTTTACTGCGGGAAAACAACCACTAAAATTTCACGGTGTATATTTTCAACTTTAAACACTGGACCTAAATTCGAAAGCAAGTAGGTTATGTGCCTTAGAAAGTTATTAATTATGGTAATACGGATGCTAAACTCAATAGATGAAAAAAATATCTTATAGAGAACATTTCTGTTACTTCATTAACCTAAGCGATGTTTTTAATTTATTTTGTATAGGCCTACTTATCGTATTTTATGTAAAATGTATGGAGAACCAAAGGTAAAATAAACGTAATATTATATTAATAAAATCATAATTTTATTTAACCTATCCGTATATTTTATAAGCCCTAATTCTCAAAGGTTTCGGGTCTTCCTGTACTTTATTAGTCCTGATTTCATGCAAATTATCAGCTTCTTTACGCAGGTTTCAATTATTGTAGTTCAAATCCACCTGTGATACCTAATTGAAGCAAAAAATAATAATATCTGAATTATCTTAACAGAACCGTCTCTTTTTCATGTTAAAAAGTAGCCTTTATGTTATTCCAGCCAATAAACTACCATCGTGCCAAACATTCAAATCCTTTAAATTAAAACTATGTGTATCAAAATTATCTCATGGGAACATTGTAGCCTATATGTTATTGTAGCCAATAAACTAACAAAGTCGTAGGTACCAAACATCATTCATCTGTGGAGTCGTTTAAAGCGTGAAAAAAATTAACTAACAAACATAATTTTCTTCTACTTCTAATGAAAAACACCGGCCTAGTGCAGTCGGACTCGCGCACGAAGGTTTCCGTACCATGGACTATGTAAACAACAGTAAGTACCTACATCATTTTAATGGTTAATGTAGTGCCTACCTGTTGCCATCATTGATATCGAGCAAAAAAGCGCAAAAAAATCGCGTTTGTTGTATGGGAACCTCCCTTAAATATTATTTTTATTTTGTTTTAAGTAGGTATTTGTTGATATTGCGGCAACAGAGGTAATTACATATTTTGTAAAAATTTCAACTGTCTAGCTGTCACGGCACTTGAGATATAGCCTGGTGACAGGCAGACGGACAGACGGTCAGACAGCGAGTATTAGTAATAGGGTCACGTTTTTACCCTTTGGGTACGAAACCCTAAAAAGGTACCTCTGGGACAAAGTTGTAGTATAAAGCATTTTTCGTACTAGATACGTGAGATATTTGTACCTCTATCATATTTTATACATACTACGAAACCGATTTTCAGTTTGTTGATAGGTATTTATGTAAGTAGTTCTTACAAACACAGTCGAGCATGACGTGATCTTTTGCCTAGACAGAAAAGGTTAAAAAGTACTCTGTGGAACTCACTTAAAAGTGTAGTCCAGTTGGTTTATAAGTCCGTGGTTACAAAAAGATAGTGTCTATTAAGTGTTATTCAACTTGATTTTATTACTCGTTTTGCGTTTAACCCGAACGACTCGATTTAGATTGGCTTTTGGTACCAATCATTCCAATTTTGAGATCGCTTTTTGGCTTTTGCGATACGCTCCCTAAATTGTACCTACTTCTTCCGTAAACATCAATACATAATCACTTTTTTGTTACTATCACAACACTTTTAAGTTTTACGTTTTTAATAAGATAAGAGATTACACAAATCATTTGATTGAAACACTAAAGTTACGAGAATTAACTTGCTTTATAATTGTGTCTATGATTTAGTCAAAAAGTATTATTTTATACTTATCTTTAGTCTATCAAATTAAAATATAAATATATTGTCTATGGTTGCTCAGCCGTCGACCATTTTTGAGTGACAGTTCGTGCTGTAAAATTATTGAAAGAAATCACCAAAAAATGGCAAAAAGGATTTCACAGAGCTCAGTAAACTGGGCAGCTCTAGCCGAAAGGGTTCCGGCTGAGCAGAAGGTTAACCTAGCTGCATTCAAAATAAGGTCTGATGGATACCTACGAAGGTTAGTTTTTCAAGTTCGTGTTACATAATTTTTTGTTGGTACTTTTTGGTTAAATCATGTAATTTTGTAGGGTATTGGCAAACCCACCGGAGCCGCCAAAGATCAACTGGGCCCTGTACAAACAGACCATTCCCATTCCTGGAATGGTAGATACTTTTCAGAAACAATATGAGTCTCTGAAGATTCCGTACCCTGCCGACACACAAACGGCGCAAGTGGAAGCCCAGTGGGCTCAGGTCAAGAAAGCTATCGAAGCTTTTGTCCAGGAATCTAATACTAGCATTGCATCGTAAGTTGGTTTTTATATATATTTTTTAATATGTTTTTGACAAAATGTGTATGATCTAACATGTAGAGTGCTGAATGAATGAAGTAGGTACTTTATTACTGAAAATACGATTTCTTGATTATAGCTTTCAATTGCCATAAGTAGGACTCGAACGGGATTACCTGCAAACCCATAACCTTCTACTTACTGTGACTGCTCTGCAGATTTTTATTCAAGTAATATTTTGAATTTACACTAGCTCTTTTATCCCTCGATCGTGAGTTATTCCAGACACAATTAAAATCAATTGTTATCATGGCACCCGAGTGCCTCCGGGGGGTTGAGGGCAAAAACAGTTTATATACATACTTCATAAAGTTAATCTAGAAGTTAAAAATTGTTTCTAGTTGAAATCTTATTTAGCAAGTATTCAGTCATAAACTGGGTAAAGCACAATATATTTGTGGGATTATTGATAAAACCCTGGAGTTCTAATAAAATAACGTTAAGAGAATTTGATTTGTGTTGTATATTCACAATTGTCTAATGCTATCTTGCATCAAAAAATTTAAACCTAGATTACAAGAAGCCTGTATAGTTAAGGTATATCTATAATCATTTGAAGCAAGGCTTGTAATGGACAACTTAAATAATATCAATATTATTTTATTAACTCCTTAACTATGAAGCAGTCGCCAGCGACTGCGCTGCATGTAGTAATAATTCACTTCCTGGTGTGAAAGGTTAAAATCTAATGAATTAGGATTAAATTTAATCCTCAAACTGTCTTTTGCAAAGGTACCAAAAGGAAATTGCTGCCACCAAAGCCCTCCTGCCATATGACCAAATGACGATGGAAGACTTCAATGATGCCTATCCTCAAGAGGCTCTGGACCCTGTCAACAGACCAACATTCTGGCCCCATGATGCTGAAGAGCAGCCTGGCTATGTAGACCCTGACCAGCCTGCCTCTGCCCACTAAAACTTTCCGTTCTTTCCTGATCATGATAATATAAACACTGCAAACTGTGGTTAAAGCTATTTCCGTGATAGTTGAATTTTGTTTAATCATGCTCAGGAGAGACAATGATAAATGAGTTCTGTTTATTATGTATTTGTAGGAGTAAAGTGTATAATATATATTTGATTTTCAATGACTTCTCTTCCCTTATCAATGTTCACATAGTCATGAGTGCCTTAGTATACTCCTTACAAAAACAATTATTATTCCAAAGTCTATTATAAAATGTAAAGCTGAGATGTTAGACACATTTTGCAATTAAATCTTTAGATTATAACTAATTTGTTACAATCAGATTTAGATCTACGCATCCGAGGCACTGCACACTACATAAACACGCATTCGGCAGACGTGTACTTTTTAGAGAAAATACAATCTGGCTTGTAACAGGCCCAACTCTTTCTTACGAGTCTAGAGGCATCTTAATTGAGTTTCCTCATTGCTCTTAAAGTTGTATTATCTGTCTTTGAATTGTATTTAATCTTTCAGTTATTCATTTGTTTATTATTTTATACCAGGTCAAGAACCATTTTTTTGTAGGATAGGAATTATTAACTATTACTAACTAGCGGACCCGACATACGTTGTCCTGTCTTAACTTTAAATACTTAGAATAATAACGCTATTATAATATCAGTATATAAACTTGAAAAATTATGTCTCAGGCGGGACTCGAACCCGCATCTCCTCGCATGCCGGGCGGGCGCTATACCATTAAGCCACCGAGACACTACGACTTAGCGCGAATTTTTCAAGCATATTCTTAACCGCACTGGAAACTGAACGTCAATGTTACATTTAAAAAAAAATCGTCTAAAGCGCTCAGCTAAGGTTACATTACAAATAATTTTATATGGTAATTGTTTTCTTAAATTTTCTAATTTTCCGAGAATTTTTTTTAATTTTTTCTTTCATAAGACATAAGATTCTCTTGACAATAACAAACAAAACAAAAAAAGAATTAGCGAAATCGGTCCAGCCGTTCACGCGTGATGCGATGATCAAGGGAAATAGGGATTAATTTATATATATATAGATAACTAAATAATTAAAGTGGCAGAGACCTCTCCAAAACGGAGGATTTTGCCATTATCGCCACTCTAGGCCGGTCGGCGATCGCAGTTTGACCAATGGTGAAGGTATGAATGACGCTGCTATCAGTTGCATTTATATTACACAATTACTTGCCGAATATACACTACAGTATATAAACATAATATGCAATGTATAAACTGATTGTTTTCAATTTTGGGCTGTGAAGTCTTATTTACCTACAATGTTTTTAGCAAAAGCCCAACTAAGTAGGTATGTACCAAGAAAGATTTAAGTTGTAGTTGGCTTTTAAGCGATGAGTTTTCTTACTTACATACAATGATATCAATGACGTACAAAACCAAGCGACTGCCGGATAAGTTTTAGACCAGATATTTGCTACGAGTTAAAGCTCGATAAGTAACTGTTTGCTCGAGAGCTTCTCCAGATCACGCGATTTTTATTTTAGCCCAAGCTGCACAGAAAATGCAATGGTCGAGTCTGCAAGCTGTGCAGGTGCGTACTTTACGATGAAAAGAAAGTACCGAATAAATCAACCAAATATAGCTTCCGAGACGCGGTCTCCACTCAATAACCCGTTTACCCCAGCGGTTGTCGGTTCTGCAGCTAATATGGCCAGCCCACTGCCACTTTATGCTTGCCAATCTGGTGGGCTATGTCGGTAACTTTAGTTCTCTGCCGGTTCACCTCATTTCTGATTTTGTCCCTAAGAGAAACTCCTAGTATAGTTCTTTCCATAGCCCGCTGAACGACTTAGAACTTGTGGACTAGCCGTACCGTCAGTGTCCACGTTTCGGCTCCGTATGTTATGACGGGTAGGACGCACTGATTGAAGACTTTCGTCTTGAGGTATTGTGGGATCGAGGATGAGAAGACTCTACGTAGTTTCCCAAATGCTGCCCAACCCAACTGAATTCTTCTATTCACCTCATCCTCAAAGTTGTTTCTACCAGCTAATGCAATGTCGGCCCAAGGTACAACACATATATTTTTGAACAACTTCGAGGGAGGACGGCGCCATGCACCACAATCGGCTCCGGTAGTCCAAACATAAACGCCATGTCCCATAATACTGGCCGAAATTGTACCTCAATTATTACACGCTCTGTATCGATGTTCATGGTTGTACCTAGCCTCCGACGCGTGTGACCGTGGCATCTAGCGGCACAGAGTACATTTGTCTAGCGGCGCTCGACTGATTTGTAGAACGAACTTCAACGAACAAACCTGCAACTTGCAAGCGGACGCCCGTCGGTTGCGCCCGCCACTGCCGCGCGAGTTTTAGCGTTCGCCCGTAGAGATCAACATCAATTGAGAAAATTTGACGTTTTGTGGTACCTAGGTATCAGAACATGTAGGTATGTGAAGTCCACATTTATTTATTGTACGAGGGCGGGTCAATAAGTCCGTGACTCTTTAAATTTCTGACCTCTTTACTGAAAAAGCAACACTACTCCTGTCAACAGGTATCTGTCAGTTGATTCCTATCAAAATTTGAACTTGCTGCGTCAGTTAGTTTGTGTTTGACAGCTATTTTTATCAGACTACCCAGTAACTTGAGGATAAAATGGAAAAAGGTTAATTTCGTGTGCTTATTAAGCATTATTTTTTGCGAAAAAAAACCATTACCGAGACCAAGGCTAAGCTTGATAAATACTATGGGGACTCTGCACCATCGATTTCAATGGTAAAAAAGTGGTTTACTGAATTTCGTTGTGGCCGTAAAAGCACTGAAGATGCCGAACGTCCTGGACGCCCAGTTGAGGTCTCTACACCCGAAACAATCGAAAAAATTCACGATATGATGTTGGCGGACCGAAGATTGAAAGTGCAAGAGATTGTGGAAGCCGTAGGGATCTCGCATGGCTCAGTGGTTTCAATTTTAAAAGATCGAGAGATGAGAGAGCTTTCCGCAAGATGGGTGCCGCGTTTGCTCACAGTCGACCACAAACGCAATCGTGTAACAACTTCACAGGAAGGTTTGGCGTTGTTTAATCGCAATATGGAGGAGTTTTTGCGCCGTTTTGTAACCATGGACGAAACATGGATCCATCACAACACACCAGAGACCAAACAACAGTCAAAACAGTGGGTTTCTAAGGGTGAATCGGCGCCAAAGAAGGCCAAGGCGGGTTTGTCAGCCAATAAAGTTATGGCAACTGTTTTTTGGGATGCACGTGGGATAATCCACATTGACTACTTTCAAAAGGGAAGAACAATCAATGGGGAATATTATGCCAACTTATTGGACCGCTTCAATGACTATTTGAATAAAAACCGTTTGGCCAAGAAAAAAGTTCTTTTCCACCAAGACAATGCAAGGGTGCACACATGTGCAGTTGCCATGGCAAAAATCCATGAATTGGGCTATGAATTGCTCCCTCATCCACCCTATTCTCCAGATTTGGCTCCGAGTGACTACTTTTTGTTCCCAAACCTGAAGAAATGGCTTGGTGGAAAAAGATTTGACTCCAATGATGAAGTCATCTCGCAAACAAAGGCCTATTTTGAGGACCTCGACAAATCATATTTTTTGGAAGGGATAAAAAAATTGGAGAAGCATTGGACAAAGTGTATAGAGCTCAAGGGAGACTACGTTGAAAAATAAAATGATTTGTTTATCAAAAAATCGGTGTTTTATTCCAAAAGTCACGGACTTATTGACCCGCCCTCGTATCAACAGACATAGGTATATCTAAATTAGTTTTAGGTTATCTATAATTTTTGGAAAGAAATAATACACCATATTACGCTATACCATTATTTATTACTTGAATTGCACATTCTCACAGTATACTGTTGCCACAATTTATATTATAGGAATGTAACTTACTATTTGGGGGGAGCGGGGGGTACTGACCAAAAACTACAATGGAGAGTAAATAGTGGAGATGTCTGATACACTTCTACTACATTTTATCATGATTTACTAATTGGCCAATTATATAATTTTATCAATATTTAATTAAACATTTCGTTCATTATGTATTTTTTGCAGACCAAAGATTAGAAAAAAAAAAACTCATTCTAAACAGGCAATCAAGCTGTAGGGGAGAATAAAACGTTCTTCAGGTATTGGTTACGTTGTAAAAGTTGTATTTAATCAGTAGAATCATTTGTTTAAAAAATGTAACTTAGACCTTATGAATGCATCAATTTGATTCTTAATTTATTTGACAGTCAAAATTTCTTGTCATGATGGGTTTACCACTAATTTGCACATGAAAAAAACTACCTACCTATTTCTTTCTAAATCAAAGCTAATACAATGTGAAAATAAACAATATAGATTTAGATTTTTCATATATTTAGAATTTGCATATGTTATTACTAAAGAAGTGTTTCAGAGTAAATCAATTATTTTACAATATAAGGAAATCTATAATAATTTCTATGAAATCATAAAAATTATGCCGTTTAGGTAGAATTAGCATTCTGTTTGCTTAAATTTACAACCAAGCCACAAATTCAAAATCTGTTCTGAATCAAATGTAGTGTAAATAAAAGCTCTGAATATAGTGTTCAATGAAAAACTAGTGTTATTTCATAGACAAACAGTCCATTATCTAACTTAGGACATTTCTTAGCCGATATGTTATTTAGCTAAACCAGCCATCTTCTATTTTGCCCCGAATTTGGCTGGTGGAGGGGGGGGTTGGGCGTACATGTTGTAATAGCTGGTCGGTGGGGGCACACTGAACCCTTGCTGAGGCTGAGACCCCTGGTTGTTGAAGCCTTGCTGGGATTGACTGTTGAAGCCCTGTCCCTGGCTTTGGCCATAGTTTGATTTGAAGCCCGGATTCTGGTTGAAGCCCTGGTTTTGATTGAATCCTTGGTTCTGGTTGAAGCCGGGGGTGAACGATCCGCCGCGACCTCGGCCCCCGCCTGCGCCTCTACCTCCTCGGCCCCTGAATCAGATAAATCTGTTTTACATCTGCAAATAGGTCCTTACACGTCCCTATACTTATTTTGCTACTGCTTCGAGACAACTGTGGGTTAGTGCCAAGGAGAAGCAGCGCATATGTTAATATTGTCACCCTTACAAATAAATAAATTTAAAGTGACTGTAATTGCAAAGTAACAGCTTTTCACTAAATTATTATGCAAATATTTATTTATTTGTACTGTATATATAGTACAAACATTGAAAAAAAAAATATGTGAAAAGACTTTTTTTTGTCTTTTTGTTCCAACTAACCTCGGAAACAAAGGGATTGTTTTATGGGACATTCACTTGCAGATAGATATTACAAGAATTTACTAAGTGTAATTAGTAGGTAATTAACTAAGTAGTAGGGCTTTTGATTTACAAATTTCATTTAATTCAAATCAAAAGTGGTGATGTCTCAGAAGGGTGAAAGTAAGGAAAGGTAGCGTGCACGGCTAGTAGCATATAAGAAAATATACCTGAAGCCCGAGCCACTGTCCCGGCTGAAGCTGGAGTCCTTGTTGAAGGACGACGAGCGCGTGTTGTAGCTGTCCCCGCGGCTGTTGAACCCGCCGCCCTGGCTGCTGTTGTACCCGTCAGAGTTGTTGTCCCAGCGGGAACCTGCAGAAAGATCCACTATTAAGACGCTGACATGAGCCAAATTCAGATCAATTAAGATTGTTTCGCTTTAAGCCTATGGCTCGTATTGTTGCCAAATTCTATGTAGTTGTAATTGATCATATTTTTGACCAGGTGGTTGTTTCCAAAACACGATTCTAAAAACTTTTCTCGAAAGAAAATAATCTCAAAGTAGCCTCTGAAAATACATACATTTCCATATTTCTCAGCAGTCCGTATATCAATGATAGTAAAATTTTGCTATATTGTATATTATATGTTGCTTAAGCAAATGGCTGATTTAGATTTTTTATAAATTGTAAATTTTAAATTGCACAACGAATTTTGTTGTTTGGCACTTAGGCCCTTCTATTCCATGCGCTTTTTCTCTGTCACTCCTACGGGAATCGACAGTGACAGCTGCGGCGCGTTGCAAAGAAATTCAAAGACGAATAAGTTTGTGGGCGTATTCATTGCTCAAGGTCATCGGCTGCAGTCAGCGTCTTAACACACGTCCACCAGCATTCCTTAGGGAACCTTAGCCCATGCAAGAGGTAGAGAGATATACGAGGCCTGGGACCAAAATTGTGCTAATTTACAAATGGCTCAATAGAATCGCAATGGCATCGCAATCGTATATTTTGACATTACTACCATATTAAATGTGTCAAAATATACAATTACGATGCAATTGCGATTCTATTGAGCCATTTGTAAATTAGCGGAATTGGGGGCCTGGTCGGTTTCTGGGCTGACCTAAAATGGTTTGCATAGCCAAATTTTCGTCACAAACAAAGGCCAACTAACTAACACTATCCACAAGTAGAGCAATAGCTAAGTAACCTCAGATAACAGAGGGAATTTTCTTGGTTGACATGCAATATTTGCTGTAGGTAAGAGGAAATATTGAAAAAAAGTAAATATTAATAAAAAATAACTACAATTAATTGATTGAAAGCATTCAAGGAATAATAAAATACAACAAAGATGTAACAAAACGAATGAATTAAATAGGTGTCTTGTTTTCTACGTAAAATTTTTGTGTGTATCATTTTACAGGCAATATAATTCAAATGGAATCCCGAGGGTTGTTTTGATAGAATTTAGAGTATAAAAATATAAAAAACTATGCAAAATGATTGTTATTAAAAATGCTTACAAAATGACATATAACCGCTAGGTATATTAATAAAAGAAAAATCTTTTTTAAATTAGCTTCAGTTCCAGACTCCGCCAATTTAGAAGTTGTGAGAATGCCAGCTTCTGTCGTATGAAGAAATCACGTCAGTCAGAGACCTTTATTCAGCGGCTTGGAAAACTGACCAAATAAATCATTCCCGAAGGATGATGACTATCCATAGTAATAATAATATTGTAAATGGGAAAGTGTGTGTCTGTTTGTTTGTCCGTCTTTCACGGCAAAACGGAGCGACGAATTGACGTGATTTTTTAAGTGGAGATAGTTGAAGGGATGGAGAGTGACATAGGCTACTTTTTGTCTCTTTCTAACCCCCCACTTCCCTAAAATGGGGAGTGAAAGTTTGTATAAAGCCTTCCGCAATTTTCAAGGTAGAAAGCTAAAAAAAGTATGCACGATTTTTTTGCTAGTCACAAATAGTCGTGCGCATAGTTTTTTTTTAAACCCCCCCCCCCAACCCCTTAAAAGAGGGGTTGAAATTTTATTGATACCCCGAATCGAATTATCGCGGGCAAAAGCTAGTAATGAAAATAACTCGCCTCCCCTGTCGTTCCCGAACCTGGAGCCGCCGCGGCCGCGCGCCCCGCCGCGCCCGCGCCCGCGGCCCTCGCCCTCGTCGCGGTCGCGGAAGCGCCCACGACCTGGAACAAGAGGAAAATTTAATTTATACATTGTAGCTACAGGAATGTGACAATAAATTGACATCTCAGTCCTATCATAACCTAACCATAACCAGTCACAAATTTATTTATGATGAATATACAAAATTTTGTCCGCAATACATCTGGCCCCCGATTCCGCTAATTTACAAATGGCTCAATTGAATCGTAATTGCATCTCAATTGTATATTTTGACACATTTATTATGGTAGTAATGTCAAAATATACGATTGAGATTCTATTGAGCTATTTTTTAATTAGCGGAATTGGGGCCCAGGTCGCACACCATTCTTTCATAACATTCATTTGACGACCTCCGTGGCGGAGTGGCGTACACACCGGTTTTCAAGGTGTCACCTGCTCCGAGGTCTCGGGTTCGATTCCCGGACGGGTCAATGTAGAAAAAAGTGTTTTTCTACATTTTCTCGGGTCTGGGTGTTTGTGGTACCTTCGTTGTTTCTGATTTCTAAAATACGAGTACTTTAAGTAGTTACTTAAATTGGGAGCAGAACAATGTATGTGATGTTTTCCACATTTTATTTTCTTGCCGTTTTGGAAAGAGGTTCTCACAATACTTTGCAAGATGCTTATACCCAAACGGTTTAAATGCAATGCAACCATGAGTATTTGCCACTGATTTTCGTTTTTTCTACACTCCAGTACATCTTATTTAGTTAACATCGGTGCGATTTTGCATCATAAATGAAAATCATGATAGTGCAGGCCACTGTTATTATCAAATAACACGCAAACTCAACTTACTTTAATCAAGTTTAAATTTAACACTCACCATATTTCCCCTTGAATCCCATTCCGCATTGCGCTAGTTCTAATAATTTAGGATTAACTACTTGATTTGCCTCTTGCAGCACTGCCATTAAGTCTTTAGCCTGAAACATAACATTGTATCACAAAATGTCCAATTCCTCTCCGATTATATGAACACTTTCGATAATTTTACCTACCTTGGCAGAATTGTTAGGAGTGAACAGAGTATAGGCAGTGCCCGTGTTTTGTGAACGACCCGTACGCCCAATACGGTGGACATAATCCTCAGAATTATTTGGATAGTCATAATTTATCACAAATTTCACATCCTCGACATCTGTGCGGGAAATCATTAAATTTAACAAAAGAAACCATGTTAATGAATAATATACTATTATACAAACTAAAGCAACATGTTACAACCATACAGTAAACAAAATAAAACAACAACTCGAGGAAATTATGCTTGAATTTGAAAATGGGACCTAATGTTACTCCTTGCGGGACTCCAGTGGAATTTTAATAGATTGATTTTTAATTGAACTTTTAAGATATGTATTATCTACTTCGTATTTTTAAATACACACACATTTAAATATTTTATTTTGGTAATGCAGTATCCATATTTTAATGAGGAACAAAAAAATACAAAACATTGCTAACATAGTCATATGCCTAATCAAATCCAAAATTTACCCATGCAAGAATTATTTCCTCGATTATTCAGAGTTATATTTACCTTATATAGCTGCGCCGTAGACCGAAGAAACAGCTGGAAATAACTGTATTATGCCCGTCAGTGGTTCCGGAGTGTTGTAGGCCAAGAGTGGAATGGTGTGCTGACTTAACGCCTCAATAGTACAACCGGCTAACTTGTCAGGTGGCGTAGGGCAGGACCTTTAGTTATCACTAAATCTCTCATGACATTTAACAAAGCATGTATTGCTCCTAGTGTATATGACGGTCTTACATATTTTGTTACTTTAGAAGACAACTGTCACTTAATTAATTTCAACCTATTAATATGGGCTTCTTATTTTATTGTGAAGTGATATTTATTTTTCAAGTTTGTAAGACATGTTCATCGCTATACCCATCTAAACTGTTGTTATTTTACAAAGAGGCAGCATGCTAAATCGAACAGTGTGCGCTGACAGTAAATGTAATGCTGTCATTAATGATTCCATCATTATCGCAATCACAATAATTAATCGTGAGGTCAGCAACACACCGCAAGGCTAGCCGTTAACTCTGCACGCATGCGCCTCTGAAATGAAAACAACATTCGAGAATAATGCCAAGTCAGTCATGGAAATTTATTCTTATCATCGGGCTATGATTTGTGGAACCTTACAATATACAGGAATTGTATACTATCTATGCTATTTCTAATTTCGTATATGAAAAAGATCCAGTTTTGTTCTTCTTTAAAATTAGAACAAGTTGATAGTGTAATAAAGATCTCTAGTAACTCTAATTTGCATCAAGTACGTATTAACCTGTAACGTTAAATAAATCACTTTTTAATCTATCAAATTGTTTGTGACATGTTTAGTGTGACAGACCAAACCTGGACATTAATTATCATAAGATTCAAAATATCGTGGCCCGACAAAAGTTCTAAATGGTAATATCGAGCCATTGCTCTTGCTATATTTACTACATGGTGGCCTATGTTCCAATATCCACATATCATTATCTCAATCCATTCATGTTCTTTAAGATGCGTAGGATGCTTACCATCCATTTTCTTGTGTTGCCAGTCAACACTTCATAAGCGCAGGAGTTGAAGGCTGTTGTTTATTTCCTTGACCTAATTGTGATTTATCTGCATACAAACTACCTTCCACCATCTACTTCCTGCACAACATCCCTTCATGCATTTCCCACAAATCTAAACAATTCGTGAAAACTGGACAACATCAAAATAATTCGTGAATACTGGAACCTGTTTTATGATGGTTGGCTAAAATCACAACCTTGTTCAAACATTGACAGCAATGGCATCATATACCTCCTCTACGCTCCTGACATATCTCTTAGACCTTTACACCCCGGTAGAACAGTGCGAGATAATTTACAAGCCTTTGCATTTGCGTCCACATTAAAAAACCTCGCCACTGTTAGGATATTCATCTTCTGTTTGATGCCTTTAGTGTTATTTAACTCTACATTGGCGGGAGAAGTATCACCACCATTCATTTAAGGTCTCTTAGTATTGTATGTTTTAGACTTATCATTAAAAGGTGGGCACAAACATAAGATAGTCAACTTCTGGGCAATTTACAGTAACACATATTTCTACACATTTCATGGCAACACTGAGTTGATTCACCATTTTGTTACTTTTATGTAAACCATTCATTAAGAGTTCAAATACAACATTTGAGTCTCTTGTGATTCACCTATACATACATTCATCACTGCTATAAGACCATCTTCTTCCATTCAGGTATAGACTATATTGTTAACAGAGAATGCGTTCTATTTATCAACCTTACCTAAACCTCTAGCTGCTACATCAGTGGCGACGAGAATGCCCCCAGCAGATGCTTGCCTGAATTGGTTCAGTACATAGTCACGATCCAGTTGATTTTTGTCTCCATGGATAGCCAGAGCGCGCCAGCCCGCTCGGTTTATAGTTTTAGTTATTTCGTCGACCTAAGAAGGCAAGTGGTGTTTGGAGTTAAAAAACCTACCGTGTCTTAAAGGCTGACATACATTTGTAAGTCATGCATTTAGTTTGTTTTTAGTTTAAGTTGTGAATTAGGTATACTCGTAACTGTGTCATTTAGATTCTGAAATTTGCAGCATTTTCTTACCTTTCTCTTAGTCTCAGCAAATATGATAGTCTTAGTTTCTTCCTCTGAAGATATTTCCGTGAGTAGAGTGATGAGCTTTTCATTTTTCTCCCACTCATCACAGACATCCACAATCTGGAGGATGTTGTGGTTTGCAGATAAAGAAAGAGATCCAATGTTGATCTGAATGTAATCATGAAGAAACTCCTCTGCTAAGTTCTGAACTTCTTTCGGCCAAGTGGCTGACCACATGAGAACCTATTATAATTATATTATCATATTAAATGACAATGAATGAGAAAAAATCTGCATTATGTTCTAGACCCACTTGATTGATGGCCGGCCTTACCTGTCTATCTGGACGAATTTGTTCAATGATTTTACGAATTTGTGGCTCAAAGCCCATATCCAACATCCTATCAGCTTCATCTAGCACCAAGTATGTACACCTCTTTAAATTCGTAGTATCTAGAAAACATTTGAAATGTTAGTTAAACCACACTACAGACAGATGCTATCTCTCATGCATTGAAGTAGAAATGAAAGGGCTGACAACATCCTCAGATTTGAAAAAAAAAGATGAGTAGTAATTTGCTGAAAAATCAGACAAACATAAGAAAAGATAGGATAGCTTAGACTTAAGAGCATAACAGTCAGCTGCTGTTAATATTGCTGTTTAGTATTTTTAGTTACTATATCATACAGTTCAAAATTGACTTTTAAGGAAACTTTGAAGAAATTGTAAGTATTTATGTCTTGTCCCTTTTTACCACTTTAAGGTTTTTACTAACTCCTTACTTTTACATACATAGTTATTAATAATACCTTTCTCCAAAAAGTCAATCAGTCTTCCTGGTGTAGCAATAACAATTTCAACTCCTCTCTCGAGGCATCTGCCTTGAGGTCCCTTAGGAGCCCCGCCGAAGACACAAGTGTTCCGCACTTGTACACTTTGACCGAAATCTGTGGCAACCTGAAACAGAACACATTAATTATGGGTAAAATTTTGTGTTTGTGGATTTGATATCCCCAAAAACGAAGCTAATATAACAAATAGTGATGCAAATGAAATGTTTGGCATTCATGCACACCTGGCGAGCCTTAGACTCAATCAGGGGTTCCCAATCTTAGCTTGTGCCACACAAGTTTAGTATTCTGTGCGGCCCCACACCCAAACTAACAATTCTTATGAATTTAGAATTGAAACAGTAATTAACTGTACATAATTTTTGCCATTTGTCTAATCATAATATGTACAAATCAATGTGATTCTTTAAATATCTTTAATCCTAGATTGGGGATCTATGGATTGCCATTAGTGCATGATTCATCTGATATTTCAAAGTGAAATCATAAGTGAGTTGAGAAAAATAGAAACCCACTGACAATAAAATGCTGATAGTAAAATAATGTCAGCTAATTTCTATAACAAAATGTGATGTGAATGATTAATCCATCATGAACAAAAACTTAGAGAAAAGATTCCAATAATGCTCTTATAAAATAAACACAAATAACTAAAAGTACATAAAATATACAATAGGAATAAGTACATAGAAAAAGTGCTAACTAAAAAAGTACAAAGGTTACGTTCAGAAACCTTGCCTAGCCACACAATATCAATTTAGAATTAGGAAGTTAAATCACAAATTTAGAATAAAGAAGCCAACCAAAATATTTTTAGGTTTTCGAACATAGCCTGCCCATAAGCTAAGTTCTACATAATTATTAATATTGAATCAATTACTATATCCAAGTTGTTAGGATCACTGTCCATCATCTCCGCAGCGATCCCGTTCATTGCGATCAATGCCTGTTGCCGCACAATAAAAAACAAATGCTCATCTTACAATGTGATTGTTAATAAGAGTAAATTGGACTGTTAAATTAATTTTTAGTTTTGATTAATGGCAGGCCAAACCTCATTTCGAAAACTTATTGAAAACATAAAAATAATGTGTTACAATTCAATTACCTGCTGAATTTGCTGTGCCAACTCCCTAGTTGGGGCTAAAACAAGGACAATAGGTCCGTCATCTCTCAAAAGCCTCGGTTGGTTGATGATGTGGACAATAGCAGGCAGAATGTAAGCCAGGGTCTTCCCTGAACCCGTTTGAGCAATCCCCACCATGTCTCGCCCTGAGAGAGCTATAGGCCATCCTTGGGCTTGAATAGGAGTAGGGTTCGGGAAACCTTGCTTTAAGATCTCCTTCATAGCATAATCAGGGAACCCTCCCTCTTCAAAATAGATGCTCGGCGCTGGTACATCGCGACCACGGACCGTGATCTGATGCTGACTGCGGTAGGATTCAACTTCGGCCGGTGTCCGCCTTTCAACATTTGGGTGAGGTACATAGAAGTTCTTTTGGAATGGCGTGAGTTGGATCGAATCCCATCTAATTTTGCGCAAATTGTTTCCGGGTTGGTCATTTTTGAAACCGCCGCGAAAGTCGTCTCGTCCGCCGCGGTGTCCGAATCCTCGACCGCCATCCCGGCTATCTCGCCCATCTCGGCCTCCGCCGCGACCCCGGCCGCCGCCACCACCGCTTCTGCTTCTGTCTAGCGAGCGATCGTCAGAACGGCCCCCACGAGAGCTACCGCCACCGCGGCCACCCCCGCGTCCACCACGGCTACCACCTCGTCCACCTCCGCGACCACCACCACGCCTATCATCAAACCTAAACACAAAATGCGACCCTCTAGAAACAATTCATTCGACAAAATGGCCTAACAATAATTGCAATATACTTACATTGTTAAAAAGAATCCACAAATTCAATTCACAGTGAGAAAATAATTAATTCAATACTTTTACACTTAACAATACCAGAAACTTTTGAGTTTTCTTGATTAATATGCGTCGCTGGCAAGCAAATCTATATTCCGATCGGAATTCTCGGATCATGAAGCTTACAAATTACAGTAAAAAAACCGACGCCATATTAGCTTTTTTTGACATGAGTGAGTATCACTTCCTGTTTGTTGACGTAATTTGATGAAATTGCTAGAAATAATAATCGAAAATAATTCAACGAATTAAATAGGTAAATGATAAAGAAGAATTTTTTTACATACTTGCAATGAATTACACAATGTGTAACATTTTTATCGCTAAAATCACAAGTTGCTTAAACTTAAGCCTAATGTATTATCTTTGAAGACTATGAACCTAACCTAACATACATAATGGTTGGAGTTTTTGGCGGGAGTTCGTGAGATACGTTTTAAGTCCGTTTATTTTATCGAATTTTTATTGTTTAAAGTGATTTTTGGGTCGTAAAAGTGGTGTTTTTTTGCGAAACAAAGTGTCGTGCGAGTGAAAAATGTAGACTTTGGTGAAATAACATGGTGTATGGGTCGTAACCAAGAAAAGTGGACCGTGAATTTTGCGCGTGAACGCGAACAGTTAACCTTTTTCTTGGGGACTTCTCTACATTTCTTCAATCTTTCGACTGTCTCCAAAAACTCAATCGAAGCATTAAAATGTCTAACATCAACGTTTTAAAGCAAAAATAAAGACAATATTACTAAAGAATTGGCTTTATGGACAAGTATCCGAGGCCGTTAAACATACTAAAGAAAAAAAATACATAATGGTCGGAATCGGAAGAAACAAACTGTTTCCGGCCGCGTAACATCTATGCCAAAAGAGCGCTAAAATTTAATTTTCCGTGGATGCACAAAATTTTAGTTATTTTTACCAGCGCTGTATAAAAAGGATTAAGTAGTGGGTATTATTATTGCATGTCTAAGTTACTTCTTTCATACTGTTAGCTTTGGGATACTTAACGTGTTATTATACCCGTATGAATAATTAAGAAAACTAAGTAGGTCAATCACTCGAACAAGTTTACGTGACTATCGATCAAACCGAGATATTATATTTTTAACTTCGTCTAACACATTATCCTTATTCCACAATGGACAACTCTATTCCTGTTTTTGAAAAGCCACACCCCCGATTGAGTGTTCTTGATTGGACCAGAAATATACAAAGGCTACAAAATGAGGCTCGATTACGTCGGTTTGAGTCTTACGAATTGCGTCAAAAAGGTAACCAGCTGAGGAACGAGACATGTGTTACTACTAGGTGGGATAATTATGTGAACAATGAATTATTACGGGATAGGTGAGTACTGTTATATGTAGATCTTGCGCTGCTTTGATTAGCACTAGCCGACTCTTGTCCCGAAGCGGTGGTAGGTTAAAATATTGGAACATGTAAAAGGGCCTTCAGGCGTATTTGAAGACTTTGCTTGAAATATTATTTTGACGTATGATTATTAGTACTGATTTTGGAGAAAATCGTCTAGCAGTGGACCGGTGTAGGTTGATGGTGATAAATTTTAATGGTAGTAGTCAGTCGATAACGATGGTAATAGTTTTAAGTCGACACTCAACTTATCTGTTAAAGGTACCGGTTTACGTAATCCAACCACATTTATTTCGTCACCAATTGTCATCACCTTTAATTATCCAACTAACCTTTTATCGTTTTCTAGAATATTCGAAGTAGAAGCCTGGAGGGAGAAGCAGAGGTTTACTCGAGAAGCCGTTAGAGATGAGATCAGAGCCTTAAAGGAAGAAAAACACGCGACCGAACTCCACTTGGAGTCGCTCCAAGTACCTTTTATGGTTTCCTCGCAGAGTCTCTCAAATAGAGACCAGAGAGTACCCCCTGAGCTGACCAGGGATCAGCTAGGGGAAGAACTTAATAGGGTGAGCAATGAGCTTTGTTTCTAGAAACATAGACTAAAACCTGGCAACACTATGGAAGGCAGGTGTTATTTGCTCAACCTTGAATTAACTTGAATAAATATATTATTCAAGCACGACGGTACACAGCTCTTCGTATACAAGTACGATGCACACTTTGCTATTTTGTTTACAACCAATTAAAGATGCTTCCACTTAGCCAAACAATCATATATTGTCAATATTTTTACTCAATTGACGAATAAGTACACCTACTTAGTTACGAGTATTTTAGATTCTTAGTTATTTGGTATCTGTTTGACAATGTATTTTATTAAAATCTCCTGTAATATTTTAATAAAATACATTTTTAATTGACTGATGTCCAACTGATGTTGATGAAGAGTGACGTTAGCAACTCCACATAATTCCAGGAGCTGCACATAATAGAGAACAGCAAGCGTGTGCTGACTGACGCCTGCCACATGGGCTGGGAGAAGCTTAAGGAGCTCACCAACGCGTACTGCCGGCTCGAGCGCGAGGTCCAGAACAAGGACGACGCTCTGATGCTGGAGTACCACGTGCGAGACCTGACTAGGGACAGCTCCGACATATCATACAAGCTCGACCCGACGAAGATACCACCGCAGTAAGTTTTTGTCATCATTTTCTTGTTTAGATACTTATATTTTAATAATGTTTTTAGAGACATGCTACACCGAGCCTTATAGAGCCACCTAATCCCAATTTGTGATAATAACAAGAATGTATTATTTTATCTGTGGTACTAGATAATCGATACACTTACTTATATACTTTTTTTTTTGTATACTTATTAATCATAGAAAAACTTTCAGACTAGTACACAATAATTTGTTACATCTTATTTATTGTCTATTAATCCGGTATTATTTCGGCTATTTGTTGAAAAAGATTATTAGTTACTTTCATTCATTATTTGAGTACGGTAATTGTGACGTCATAGTTTACTACTGACATACAGACCCGAGTTTACCAATACTTAAACAGCCGGTAAACATAGATTGACGATTAATTTGACACAATTCCCATACAAAATATGTCAAATAATATTTTAAACGCTGTTTAAAACTTAAACGTCTGTTGGTGAACATCGACCTTAATCCCTCAAACCCCAGGAGGCACTCGGGTGCCACGATAACAACTGATTTCAATTGTGTCTGGAATAACTCACGATCGAGGGATCAATGACAAAACTACAGTTTTGACAGTTCATAAAAAGGATGTCAATTGACTAAAGTGCCATTTAGAATAGAATAGAATAAAGAATAATATAATATATATAATAGGTTTATTTCATTAACTATTTACTCAATAATAGTAGATTTTTAATATTTTTTTTAAAGTGAACTTATAAAACAGTTGTTTACTTGTATCAGTTTTCTTACTTTGGTATTTATTACGGTTCGCCTTCGGCGACTAGCCTCAGCCGCTACGGAGAGCCCGAGCGCCTGAACGTTGCTACAGCGGGCGGGGGCTGCCCCCCTCCGCACCTCCGCCTTTTTGAATTACACTCTAGTGGCAGGGCAGACAAGTACCACGTGAAGTCGGGTTTGCCTGATTCGGTTCTGAGACAGATTTGACACATCCTAAATCCATACGATTACAAGTGTATGATAATGTGACTTATAATAACTAAACTACATGAGGATAACATAACCAAGATAAACCTACTTTTAAACAAATGTTTTAGGACTAACAATATTAATATAAACCATCATTCGGACTAACAATATTACTATAAACCATCATTAGACTTTAGTATTATCTTATCTGGGTTAGAACTAACAATATTATCATAAACCACCATTCGGACTAACACACAATTATACAATTTAACACTTAGGACTTGTGACTTTAAAGCAAGAAAAAATAGGATATCTAATTATTATAGCACCCGATATTATGACACAAAAGCATTAGAATTAAAGACAATTAGGCATAATAAAATTTCGTATTTTCAAACATTATGGATAGTAATGATTATAGCAAACGCGTTAGGGATTTTGAATTTCGGGCGAACAATTTTCGAAGAAGAAAGGGACTACCATTTATTACATTATGCTATATTTATATACTACATTTCAGCACCATGTCAGAGGAAAGCTACGTCAGTTGTATAGAGAACACAATAAAGATAGCTGAGCAACTCATGTCTGAATCCAAGGCGTTGCGAGCGACGATGTTCAAAGCTCGCGAACAAGCTCGCAACCAAATGTACGCTCAGAGCCAACAAGTGGAGATGATTATGAGGAGACGGGTTTACGATATACAGAGGGCAAGGAACGAGATGGAGTGGCAGAAATATAAGGTAACTTGTCAGGCCTGTTAGGTCCTTGTTAGGTCTTGACTTTTGCTTTGTTTTTTACAATTTTTATTCCTGTTTTTGCTTACTTATATGAACTATGGACTATAGCATATAAACCGATTCACGATGAAAACAACGTTTGATATAAGTACGTTAATTATTGTTACGAACGTGGAGTTCGGGATTTGGATAAAACACCGTTGACTTATTAGAAGAATTTAATAGGCGATGAACAGGTCGCAAACACTATAACAAAAGCCAAATCACAAGAATCGTAGTCCGGTGGGTCACTGAGGTCGTTGGTTCCAAAACACTATTAGCCAATCCGTAGAGTAGTCCTTAAATCCGTTGGTAACGCTAAAGTCGTCGTTACTTCGCACTAGATCACTTTTCGCAGGTATCGCACCGAAAGCTCATACTGAACTGACTGCGGCGTCATTTTTTTTTTTTTTTTTTTGCACACGGACGACCGGTCGTTTCCTATTGAAACGATCGCTCGAACGGCAACCCTCCCACGGGGGAAGGAGGTGGTGAATCCTCATGGATACCTCACAGCCGGCTGTGAGGTTATGTGAGACTCCTACTCACTAAACACCACCTTTATTCGCTACCACCAAGGGTGACGTAGCGCATCTGAGGCGCCCACCCCCCAGGAAAGGGGGTGGTGCCGGGCGTCACTCGCCTAGGCGAAGTGCGCACTGAAGGAGGCCGGCATTCGGGAAGAATGCGAGCCTGACATGAGTGACTGGGTTAAAAATTAAAATGGCCGTCGTCCAAAATGGACGTAGGCCGGAATGTATTTGTTTTTAGTTCGACTGACTCCCAGAAGGGGAGACGGTCGGTTGAGAGGACTGGGGATGACCTGAAGGGTCCTGTGTGCGGCGTCACAAGTCCTGTTATTTATATATCTCAACATCGACGCCGGTCGTACATACTAGAATGTTCGTTTTCTAGAAGAAATTATAAGGACGTTAAACGTAAACAACTCTAGTAAGTTATGCCATTTTGTGCCTTAATCTGTAAAATTAAAGTTCAATGTCGCTTGCACGAAGGTCTTGTTATTACTTTGTGGTCGAACTTAGGTAGTTATGCACATTTGTCTAGCGATATCTCGAAGCGTCTAGCATGTCCGTGACATTATTATTGCGGCGTTGTGTGTTTGCCACCACATATAAATTTGACATATTAAGCAAAAATTAGCGTACCTATTGCAAAAGCGACAGATTCACTGGCGCAATTATAATATTAGGTACTATAGTTTGAAGGTACTACATTCGAGTCATTCCCATTCAAGTCACTCAAGTCATACATACATGTAGCATTCATTTAAAATTATAGTTGGAAACTAACATGGAGAAAGTGGACCGTGAGATCGAATGCCTTCGTGCAGCGGTAGCCGACAAGATCAACCCGACCAAACTCGTCGAAACAAGACTCGAGACTAGAACCAGACGGCCTGTTTTAGAAAGAGTCCAGGTAAATGGATCCATAATTTTGTAATCAATCATACATATATTATACCTTGTCTAATATAATTGATATTAGACAAGGTATATTAATATAATAAGTGACCGTTTAATCAATTGACATACTTTTTATGATATTCCGAAACAAAATCCTGCCATAGATTTTGTAGGTATGTCAAAAATGAAATATGACGTCACTGGTTACGATAGTCAAATGAGTAACCATTTATTGATTACATTAAGCAACTAAAAATGTATTTGTCAACAATAAGTTAAATTACTCCGGGATTTTCTGGCTTAGTTAAATTAATTATTAAAAGAGTTAAGTTTAACTTTATAAAATTTTAAATTGGTAAGACATTCCGCTGTGTTCATCCGGCAAGTGAAACTAATTAAAGCAGACTCGACTTCCCTGGAAAATGTTCGTGCACTTCTGGTTCGCGTTGCAGTTGTCGCTATAAAGTCTTGCATTTTGAAGAGGCAGTTTTATAGTGCGAGGGCAATATATTTTACAAATACTAATAATAATTTCAATTATTCCGTCCTTAGTGGTTCTTCATTCTTTTTAACACTGAGGATACACGGCTTTATCGTGAACACGTATTAAAATAAATAACTTCTCTTTCAGGATAAACCTATGCGTGGATTGATTGAAGAGTACGAGAGGGTCCACATGAGCACCAACCAGTTGGAAAAGAAGTTGGAAGAAGCTTTGTAAGTATCTCTTTAGCTAAACAGACCAGCTGGAGCTATAGAACAGCGCTACAAAAATCAAAAATAAAAATCTTTCTAAGCAAATAAAAATAAAATAAAATAAATAAGTCTTTGAACAGTGGGTGTTGCCAGTGATGACTTATGGAACTGAAACGTGGTCGCTTAATATGGGTCTCTTAAGAATGCTCAAGGTTGCACAGCGGGCAATGGAGAGAGCAATGTTCGATTTATTTCCCTGCGTGATAGAATCAGAAACGAGGAAATCCGTAGAAGAATAAGATAACCGACATCGCTCGAAGAATTGCAGAGCTGAAGTGGGCGGGACCCATAGTAAAAAGAACCGAAGGCCGATGGGGCGGCAAGATTCTGGAACAGCGACCGCACATCGGACGACGATCTGTGGGTAGGCCCCCCCACCAGGTGAACCGACGATCTGGTGAACATCGCGGGAAGCCGTTGGATGCGGGTGGCCCGGGACCGATCGTTGTGAAGATCCTTGGGGGAGGCCTATGTCCAGCAGTCGGTATCGTTTGTCTGAGATAATTATGAAATAAAATCACTCACTTAGGTGGCATTTAATCCGGCTACAAAATTCTTCGCCATAACTTGTGTTGGGTCCAGTTAAAAGGTTTTTGACCGTTCGCAACAGAACTATTTTGGTTCATTTATTAATTTTCCTTTTCTAACAGAACGACTTACCACGGAATGTACAACCACCATCAAAGAGTGACAAAGGATCTCCAGTACAAGAACCAAGCTTTAGAAACTGATCGACGTCTCATCGAGATCCGGAAGCCGATACATGGACCGGACGAGACTGAGTTCCAGAGGAGTGTGGGGTACTGCCACATGTCTGACGAATTGATACCGAAGTAAGCTGGAAGCAAGTTTTTATAGCTTTTAAAGTTTCGTATTCCAATCCAAAGGAATCTTGAAAATGTAAGTAAATAAATAAATAAATATTTTAAGACATGCCTCACTGGGCCACACAGAGCCATCTAGTCCCAAATTAAGCTACTATTAAGTACCCTGTCGTATGGGGTACTAGACAACCGATAAACTTACATAAATACTTTTTTTTTTGTAAATACATACTTATAATACATAGAAAACACCCAGACCAGTGCAAAGAGACATGTTCATGCACACAAATATTTGTACTGTGCGGGGATCGAACCCGCGACCCATGGCTCAGAAGCAGCGTTTACTACCGCTGATCCAAATGGTCGTCTAAAATTACGTAATACGTAATTACGTAATCTAAGTGTTACGTAATGTCATTTTCTAATATTTTAGACCTCCCTACCCCTGTGCACAGTAACGTTCTTCTTTACCCCTCCTGCCCCTCTCTAGATGTTACGTATGGCAACGTATGGTAATATCTAAGTGACCATTTTTCTCACCTAAAAGTCACGAAAGCTTTTATAGGCCAAGAACAGCTTATGATGCAAATCTCCCTCTTTTGAGGACATTACCGCATGAACTTACTATAACAACACTGACAACAGCAATGAGCTTCTGTATAAGGACTAATAAATACTGACTAAGAAACGGAAATAAACATCACGTACAATACAGTGTAGGGATTCCCCGTAAATAAACGAAAATGGTTGCCAACTTGGGAGATTTTTTTTCTCTAGATTTAATAAAATTTAAATATAATACGTATCGCGATGCGTTGTTATAAGCCCCATGACTCTGTAACGTTTAACGGACCCCCCCCCCTTGCTTTACGTGATACTTGAACGCCCCTTTGTTGCTGAGACTCCGCAGTTCGTCTGCTACAGCTACCAGGAGGGAGGATATATGTAAATCTGTTTCTAATGAATATAAGTTTAAATATTATATCAGCCTGTTAATGCATTTACCGTCAAAAAAATGTAGAAAAAAACAAAACAAATAAAAATTCGTATGATCTACATGACCAAGACTTTTGAAACCCAGGGTCCAAAGTCGGAATAATAGCAAATGACACCACTAGCACCCTGAATAAAAATTAGTCTAGGTGGCAAACACCCTTATACATGCGTAGTAAACTTTAGCCATAGGAAAGGTAATTTTGTAGTGTTAAATACTCGTATTGTAACTTTTTTAGACATCACATTTCAAATAATGTTAGGCAAGTAATCAATGTACAGGACAAAGATAAGGGTGAAATAGAACATTTGTATAGCTGCAACTTTGCTAGAAGTTACTATGTGGGTTACCTTTGAATCTATTGAAACTGCAAAAATGATTGATTGGTAGTCAAGGATAGGGCCCTCCTTTAAAATTGGTATTCAAGACTTAAAAATCCTGATTTTTTTTTCAACTACTGCACAGTGCACACTGGTAAGATTTTGATTTCGTTTGAAAACAATAAACTCATGTAAGTGACGTCTCAGTTCACTATTTAATTGACCTATAGAATCTATGACAAATAATGTAAATTAGTCATTTTAACGCATCGGGTGATTTTTAGGTCTAGCAAAATGAAGAAAAACAATTAGCGTAATGATTTTAAAATCTACAGCAAATTTTATTTTATTTGATTTTATTGTCACTGGTTGTAGATTTTTTTTATAAAATTATAAATGGCCCTAAAAAACTGACATATTGTAGTAGACAGACACCGATCAGTTGAGATCCTTTTTATGATCTGTCAAAATGTAATCTTCAAGTAAAATTAGTATGGTAGTAGTAAACTATGACGTCACGATTACCGTACTCTTATAACTAACTGTTTATCGATTGGAAGGAATTAAAATCTTATTCATAAAATAGCTGCAATGAAACCGGATTATTAGGCTCAATAAAATTTAATTTTCAAGGAATAGTGTTTCCGAATATTTATTTATTGCATTTTGTTTACAAAATAAGAATAACAAAACCCTGTAAGCGTATAAGCAAACAAACTTAAATTCATCATCATTCATCATAGTTCTAAAACATAAGCTTAGACAAAGTTTCAGCATTGGCCAGATAAACAGATATAGTATATGTATACATTTGTTTAAAGGTGAGTTAGTTAGTACTTAGAATTATTAGCCACTTGCTATATATATCTACTATCTAGACATTAATGTTCGTGTGGTCTGAGGGCCACCCTCTCAGAACTCCCTGAAACCCGTTCAGGATTTAGTTAACACTCTAAAATATTTTTTTGATTTTTCTCATATTATGCCCAAGGCATAATCAATCAATTAAATTAAAACTTTGAAAATCGTAGACTTTAGTTTTCAAAAGAATTCCGCATCTATGTTGGATAAGATGTTACTAGGACCATATAACCACCAGTTAATGTGTTCATTTTGGAGAATAAAAGACAATTTTATAATTAAATATATTTATTATAATGTAACGAAAAAGCCACAAGTGTACATGCTTTATACCTTATATTAACTCCATACCTAGTAGTTTAGAAGTCTCATGACTTCACTCGCAAAATGTTACCATTTAAAAATAAAATATATTACCATTACACATTATTTAACATAACCCATATAAGCATAAAATGCAAGAACTTTTACGTGTTGATATTTGTTGCATAAGTGTTTTTTATTGATAAAACTGTATTACGAGAACAAGGCATACTATTATTATCAGCACTTATTACAGTCTGTATTTGCTTTGTTAAAATATAGTGTTTAAATGCATTATTATTTGATAAATAAAATATTTAAAGTAGCAATACTAACTATATCCTAAAAAAAATACTTTGATTAGCAGACTGCGTGCCAATTGCAACCATAAAGTCAGTATATACTAAGTCTATGGTCGCAACAGCATTCTGAGACTGTGACTCACAGATGACACTTCACCTATTAGAATAAGTATGATGCGGAAAGTGGTTGAATAAGAATGTTCTTCTGATCATACCTTGCATATTTTAATACTGGTACATAATATTTGATATATCTTCTAGCAGTACTATTTTCAGTAAGACTAATTGACTTTGTTATTTTTATATAAACTTAGTTTTTAGGTTAACAATGATTTTATTTAAATATAATGTGTTTCTTTTCAAAGATTGGTTTATAAAAAAACATCTAGCATTAACTACGGCTGTGTTTGCTTTGTAAAATTGTCGTTTTTGATTGTGTCATTATTTAATAAATAAAATATTAAAAGTAGTAATACATATTGTCTTCTTCGTTTTTTCTTTTCAAACATAACAAAGTGTTGTGTAGCGTATTCACAAAATGAGGTTTATATAACTACTAGCACCACAAAACAAGACATTGAACACATTTTCCTATATTATTACAAAAGTTTATTAATGTTGTTATCAATTATTGTTTATTATGTTGAATGTCAATATCTACTGCACCCGAGCGAAGCTGAGGCGGCTCGCTAGTATTTTTACATGTCTATAGTATTTAAAATTAGGTTTCAATAAAATAATCATGTATAACACCTAAATAAACTATTTTTTGGTTTTATTTCATATTTAAAAGCGTAATATTTGAAGGAATGCTTGCGTGTTGTAAAATATGGCATTTAAATGAAATAGATATGAAATACAATAAATAACGGTAGCTTAAGCCATAAACATTGCTAACAATATCTATATTTTAAAATTGCTTTGTATAATAATAATACTTGAAAAATTATCATTTGGATAATGAAATCTGTAACCAAAATCAAACAAATTTTACCATAAGTTTGATATTTTTCTGTGGAAATTTATGTATGGGGATTTTATTTACATCTTAATGTTCACATGATTCCACATCAAAACTTGTTTGTAATAATTTCTTTAAATATGGCTTCAGATTCAAACGATACTCAATTCTACATTAACTTTTAATCACTGGTCACTCTTGCATGTTTGTAAACATTATGTTTTTAACCTTATTTTTAACATTAAAAGCTTTTAATTTTTAAGCAATTATTAAATAAGTAACAACTGTAGTGTTCATGTTATTATTTTTTCTATTTGTCTATGGTTTTCTTAAAACTCTTCTTGCAGTGTCGTTAATAAATGGATTATCAAGTAAATTTAACCAAATATTCAAGCAAGCGTTTATATATTTTTTTTCACAGATAAATATTGCATCGCAATAAATTGTTGTGCAGGAATGATTTTTCCCTAATTATGAAGATCACTGCAAAAGTATTTTTAACCTTGCAAACATAACATATTCGTTTTGACAACTTAATGACAGTGATAGTCATAGATTTAATATACTGCTGTTAGATTGGCAATGAAAAGAGACATAATATAATGCAGCTATATGATAGAACGAGATAGATCACAAGGCCGTTCACGTACACGCTAGGAACCCGTAGTGTTTTTCTGAGTTCTGACGTCTGTCACGCGCAACACAATATTCCCTTTAGTTTTACTAGTTTCATTTTTATTATTGTAAAAAAGTGTCGAGTTGATGTATTTTCATTATGGTTACATGTTCAGTACCTGGAAGTAACTCATCTAAAAAAGGGAACCAACATAATTGTACATTTCACACGTCAACACACAATCGCGATTATCAGCAGCAAAATGCAATGTTTCAGAGCTTAGACTAAAATTTTGTATACTAATTGATAGGGCATTTCATCAGAACAAGGATTTAAATTCATATGAATTCAATTAAAAATAATTGCTTTTGGATTGCACCCGCCCGGCATGCGAGGAGATGCGGGTTCGAGTCCCGCCTGAGATAAAATTTTTCAAGTTTATATACTGATATTATAAGTGCAATTAAGTTGCTAAAATATCAAATAAAGTATATAAATAGCTGTTTCATCTTAACTGACTGTCAAACATCTGCAAAGATGTTTCTTTCGGGTGTTAAGGGTGCAAACTCCTAACATTTGATGAAACAACGCTGGCTCACAGCGTAGGAATATGCTTGAAAAATTCGCGCCTTGTCGCAGTGTCTCGGTGGCCTAATGGTATGGCGCCCGCCCGGCATGCGAGGAGATGCGGGTTCGAGTCCCGCCTGAGACAAAATTTTTCAAGTTTATATACTGATATTATAAGTGCAATTAAGTTGCTAAAATATCAAAGTATACGTTTGTAATGTGTAATTGAAAAAGTAATATCAGTTTTATTTCAACTTTGGCGATCGCGATCGCAAAATGAGGCAAAATTGTTAAATACTGGCAAGTAAAGCCTACGATATTTTTCACAATAAATTGATTTTGTTCGGGGATAAGTAATTATAGAATAAAAAATATATCTAGGTATTTACTTGCAGTTTTTTGGCGTTCTTTTAATAATGCTAAAAAAAAGTCACCTGCGTCAACGTAACTGTGACGATGGAATCGATATCGAAAGCCAGCAGACAATGCAGTTCCTGCACTATTTATCTCACGCACATGCTCACTTTATGCACACTAGCGTAACCTAGTTTTGGTCTCGTTTTCAGGATTCAATTGCCAATCTATCATCTATATTAAATCTATGGTGATAGCTATCTTCTCCTCTGTATGTCTATCCTTAGCCTTTCCAACCTTGTTCCATGTTCTGTGCTTCCATCTTACGACAGAAGAGGAGACCGACGGCTAAACGTGCCTTCCGAAGCACGGCTATAACCCCCCACCTATACCAGACCCAAAGCCAATTCAAAAAGGATCGTTGCCTACTGATCCTACTGGGAATCGATCTCACTTCTACAAAAATTGTCTATGATATTGATAAACTGGAAAACCACTGCCTACGAGAACCAAACCCAGATTAGGTTTTTTAAGTGTTTTAATACTATACAACGTGATTTTCGAATCATTGAAAAACAAAGCCCACGTTATTATAACATCATGGCAGTGTTATTTATTTTATGAATAAAAATAATTTAAGAAAAATCTATAATAATACATATTATAAAGCTGAAGAGTTTGTTTCTTTAAACGCGCTAATCTCAGAAAGTACTGGTTCGAATTGAAAAGTTATTTTTGTGTTGGATAGTTCATTTTCGAGGATGGCTTTAGGCTATAAAACATCACGCTGCGACCAATAGGAGCGAAGCATCAGTGAAAAATGTTGCAAAAATGGGGAAAATTATTCATATTATTCGTGATCATAATAACAGGAATTGGCGCGGACGAAGTCGCGGGCAACAGCTAGTATTAAATATTGATTCCGACTTTTAATTTTGGAACACGCTGTGACGCGCTTGGACGTATTATTTAGCTGCGACGGGCTCCGGTTGAATGAAACTTTCACAGACACGTCCGTGCGCGTCACATCGTGTTTCAAAATGAACAGCTGAATCAATATTTTATATTTTTCTATATAATTATAAGTATTGATAAAAAAATAAAAATAACACTGCCAAGATGTTATACATAATGGTTGCATAATGGGCTTCGTATTTCAGTTTGATGAAAATGCACGGTATATTCGTAAATCTTAATGTGTTCTATAAATGCGTTACTTAATAATAGGGGTTAAAGTATTAAATTGCCGATTATTTTCCTACTTTTTATTTTGTTTATAGCTCTTAAGTATAGTCATATTATTGCGTTATTCTTTTTGTATTGTATCAAAAACTAAATAAAGTAACTTTTGACTAAAAAAAAAAATGCAATACTAGTGCCTATTACTTCAAAGGAAGTCGTTGAAAATTGTTAGTATGGAAAAATGACTTTTTCGTCCATACAAAACGGCAATTTCATACTTTAACCCCTAATATATACATAGAACCAGTTTTCATTATTAGTTAACATGAAAATTACTTAACCACTTATCGCCTACAAATTAACCTCGTAAACACCCTTTTTATCTTGTATTGTATAAAGTCATTTTTGGACTTACGAGGTTATAAGAACCCATACGATATGACGATTCATTTAGGTACATAACCACTCTGATATTTGAGTGATTAGACCGCATAACGAAAATGGCAGTATTGAAAATTACATACTAAGCAAAACTTATGAAATTATTGTCTTATTGCTAGTAATATATTAATACGATTTGAGACAATCTTTGCGACTCAATATAAAATGCAAATTTTGAAAATACAGGGTGCTGAGCTAGAGCTTGGAGCAGCTGAAGCTATGGGAGAAAGTATAGGCCTAAGTATAAAAAGAATTAGTTTTTAACAATTTGTTGACAGTACTAGAAACTTAAGTGATTGTTAGAAAAAAACATAACAAAAATAATGTTTTTCTTATTTTAGATAATATTTTATTAATAAAATTAACTTAAGAGTTTGATTCTACTACTCATATTGATTCTGGAGCTATATGGAAATCTAAAAAATAGCACTTCCTCATACTAAGCCGACTATTAACTACGGGTTTATTGTAATAAAAGCTTTTTTTAGATTTCTAATAACATGGTAAAAATTGTTTCGCAGCAGTAGAATCGGCCCTTTAAATTCTGTTAAGTAAACTAATAAAACATGAATTTACAGATCAGCTAAGCAATCCACATTATCTATTTTACCATGTCACTACATCTCATCTTCTTACTAAATAATCAATCGTTGTATGAAACATTTATTTATTTATATATTATTATAATGTGTATATTTAGTTCTAAAAATGAAGTTTTAATTCTGTATATAGATAAGGTTTGGCATTTTAAATCTATATTGTACTTTTAATAATATAATAAGAACTAATATACAGTTAGATACAAAAATGACATCATACATCAATTTTTATCATACTTTTTCATCATCTTCAATATTTTTTATAGGCGTTCAGTATCGTATTTAGAGCCCATTTTTATGAAGTAAAAATTTAAATCAAGTGTTCACCCGAAAATATTTTTCGCAACATAGTTTTAAATTTTTTTAAGCCAGTTAAGCTATGAAGGGAAAATCAAAAACTTGTGAATAGTAACGTAATGAATAAATAAGATGCGCATCGCGTAAAAAAAGTGTTGCTAAATGGCCGTATCCAAAATTTTAGATTTTTGGCGGACATTTTTAAGTGATTTATCTTGACATTTTTGTACTGGGCTATACCAAAAGAAAAAATACATCATTTGTTTTTTGTCTCGTAGATTGCTAAATTAAAATTTTAAAGGTGGTTAAAATTTCACCTGTATTATAGTTCTTACTATCGACACAGAAACTTAACGGTAAAGTAGATAAAAGGGATAACACAGCTAATCTTAACCTAAAAATTAAACTGATACCTCACACCGGCTGAAGGTCTGGCCTTGGCCCAACTTTCTCGTAGGCCTCGTCCAACAATTTGCAAATTAGTGATATATTAACATCATTCAGTTTTCTACTCGCCGCTATCCTTATAGAGGGCTCTGGACAGTTATGTTCTACGTCCCTTAAGTACGCAGCCACCGCGAAGGCGACGCCTTTCTCTAGACAGTAATTTGATATATTGCGTAGATAGGAATGCTTTAGTCTATCCGTTAAGTCCTCCTTCTTGAGGTATATGTGTTTCACCGGTGAGAGCTCGTCACCTCGGAATGTGAAGTATTTTAATGTGGATAGCGCCCTGAAACAAAATAGAATATTACTACTAATATCTGCCCCATTAGTCTAGTTCAGTGTTTCCCAAACATTGTTCTGCCATAGCCCGGTAATTTTCACACTGCCTCTTTGTGACCCACTTAATACTTTTAAATCCATTAAGTAAGACAATATACATTTATCAATAGGTAGGAAAATGACGAAATAAGTTTTTTTTATGCGTCGATCGATAGGTTTTTAAAACGAGGCGGGAAAGTTGCGACCCGGTATTTTATTTTAATGGCCCAACACCGGGTCGCGACCCGGCAAATGGGAAACGCTGGTCTAGTTGTTTAAAACCGGACCAAGGTCTTGGGGTCTTAAAAACTACAGATAAACGAATAAATGTGGACAACACCACACACACATTGTTCTGATTCCAATTTACTATTTATTAAAGCACTCGTATTTTGGAAACCAGAAACAACGAAGGTACCACATACACCCAGACCCGAGAAAATGTCGAAAAACACTTTATTTGACCCATCCGAGACCTCGGAGCAGGCGACACCTTGAAAACCGATGTGTACGCCACTCCGCCACGGAGGTCGTCAGACGGTCTTGGTTTCGTTACACAACAAGAGTTATCGAACATAGCTCGGGCTTATGATCATCGACCCGCATTTAGAAGCGTGGGGATTATGCATGCACCCATCATTGCTGTTTTGTAACTATGTATACAGAATGAAATTTTAACCACCTTCAAAATTTTAATATATCAATCTAAAAGACAAAAAACAAATGACGTATTTTTTCTTTAATCTATACTAATATTATAAAGCTGAAGTGTTTGTTTGTTTGTTTGAACGCGCTCATCTCTGGAAGTACTGGTTCGAATTGAAAAAATCTTTTTGTGTTGGATAGTCCATGCCTCGAGGAAGGCCTTAGGCTATATAACATCACGCTGTGACCAGTAGGAGCGAAGCATCAGTGAAAAATGTTGAAACAATAATCGCGATCTTAAAAACTGAAATTGACGCGTACGAAGTCGCGGGGAACAGCTAGTGTCAAGATAAAGCACTTAAAAAATGTCCGCATAAAATCTAAAATTTTTGATACAGCCGCCTAGCAACACTTTTTTTACGCGATTCGCATCTCATTTAATTCATTACGATACTATTCATACGTTTTTGATTTTCCTTTTATACCTTATCAGGCCTAGGACCGTAAAAATTGAAAAATATATCGCGAAAAATATTTTCGGAATACAGCCTATAAAAATTTTGGAAAGTGGTTAAAATTTATAATATGACTATGACTATAACTATTCAATATGGAGGTCTTTGCCCAGCAGTATTATGATACTAGGCCGGCCAACAGCCATTGTCTGTCCACTGCTGGACGTAGGCCTCTTTCAAGTTACGCCGCAAACAGGGCTTGAGTATTGTGGTCTGCACTGTTGCAAACGCCATCTTCTGTGATGGTATAAACAAAAAAAACAACTATGTTTCAAGGCATTTTTATATTTGAAATCAAATTTCGATATCTTGTAGTTGTGACAATTGATGTTGTGTTATCTGATAGATGTATTTATCTCAATTTTGAGAAGTATTTTATTTTGAATTTGACATTTATGATTATGACTTACCGTAATTTTTGACATTTATGAATTTGACTTATTGCAGTTTTTGACATTTATGATTATGATCTAGTGTAATTTTGACATTTATGATTATGATATAGGTAGTGTAATTTTGACGTAGGTACTACAACTTTTTTTAGATTTTGTAATATTGTAGATAATGATGTCAAATTAATAATTTGACATCATTTTGATACAATAATTTCATTTGACATGTACTTAATTTGACTTGTAATAATTTATGTAGACTTTTATTTTATTGCATGTTTTTCTAAATTAGCATGCACACTGTTATAATAATAAATAAATAAATAAAATGAATTAACTTTAGTACAATTACCTGTTTAATTTCTTTGCGTTCACTTCTAATTCAGTTAAAATGTTCGGTTCGTTCTCGATAATGTCGAGAGCGTTGATGGCGGCCTGCGTCAGCATCGGCGGCAGCGACGCACTAAAGCAGTACCCTAGGAAACAATCATTTTTATTGATGACTTGCTCTTGGCTTCAAACTGAACCCTAAAGTTATAATAATAATAAAACACTTTATTTGATAATTTAGCAACTTAATTGCACTTATAATATCAGTATATAAACTTGAAAAATTTTGTCTCAGGCGGGGCTCGAACGGCGGATCAAAGATGTTTCTTTCAGGTGTTAAGGGTGCAAACTCCTAACATTGGATGAAACAACGCTGGCTTACAGCGTAAGAATATGCTTGAAAAATTCGCGCCGTGTCGCAGTGTCTCGGTGGCCAAATGGTATGGTACATATGCGAGGAGATGCGGGATCGAGTCCCGCCTGAGACAAAATTTTTTCACAATGTTGGCAGCAAGTTGAAAGGTAGCCATCGATATAGCAGTATTAGCAGTGCATTTTAATACGCAAACGAAACCTACGTTATGTTACCATTGTGTATGACATCTTGGCAATGTTATTTTTTTTTAATGAATATAATCTTAGAAAAATATAAAATATTGAAATAGACTATTGAGAATATTTTTTGTAATATAATTATAATATATAGTTTTTTTTTAAGACTAACAACCAAAAACATTAATTTCATTCATCGCAAAAATGTTTTCTTCCCTTTGGAAAGATAAAGCTACTACTAACTTAACCGCATCCTCACCTAATCCGCCAAGCCTCTGGTGTTCGATTATAAAGTGCGATCCAGCGCAGAAGCCGCCGACGGTGGCGAACGAGTGCTCGAGCGAGCCGACGATGAGATCTATCTCATCACGGGGCACGTTCAGGTGTTCCGTGAGACCACGCCCGTGCGCGCCTAGGACCTGCAATAATTCAATGGCGGCTATCGCTAGTGAATTTGCCACTAGAGGCGCTAGTGTCGCGTGAGGTCCAATATCATTCACTTTGTACTGGTTTTAGCGGAATTTGTTGCATAAATTATAATTTCTTTAATTTACCTGCTGGAAAGTGATCTCCTTCGTAAAATATCGCAAATATGGATTATTTGGCGATTAATGTGACCGCTTTAAAAGCGGAATTAAGAAAAAGCGCAAAAATAGGCGGCCTCAAGAGCAACTATTTCAGAAGTTAGTTTGTTGATATCAGGAATTCAGGATAGTTATTTATAAACAATATAACCTTAATTAGATTCAAAATATAACACTTTGTTTCGGCGCCAATCGCCTTTGACAGCTATAACTCCGGACCTCAGTCTACAGTGGCGCCAACTGGTGAGCAAAGAAACGGTAGTCCCCATTGTGGGACTACCTACTACAGCTTAGTGCTGCTCCCAATTGATTTTATTTACTTCTACACAAAATTGGTATCGTTGGCGATGGATAGAAACCAGTGGTGGAGTTTGGGGTAGACCTTTTGCCCAGCAGAAGGATGCTATAGGTCGATTAAAAAAAAAAAAAAATAATTTCCATTCCCAAAAAACTAGAACAGTATCATTTTAGCAAATTACCTCTAGTATTTATTGAATCACAGTACACTTTTCATTTAGTTGTTTATAAAGTCGAATTTGTCGCTAACGCAAAAAGCGGCCGCTTTTAGGAAAAATGTACGAAAGAATCCCAGAATGAAAAGTAGTTAACAGTGATTCAAAAGATACTAGAGGTTATTTGCTAAAATGGTACTGTTCTAGTTTTTTGAGAATTGATTTTGTCTCAAAGTAATAAAATTAAATAAATTGGGGGCAGCACTTAGCTCTACTGGTAGCCTTAAATAATTAAAAAAACCGGCCAAGTGCGAGTCGGACTCGCGTACGTAGGGTTCCGTACCACCGACTAGGTAAACAACAGTAGGTACATAAATTTAGTTAATGTAGTGCCTACCTGTTGCCATTATTGATATCAAGCAAAAAAGGGCAATAAAAGTCGCGTTGGTTGTATGGGAGCCCCCCTTAAATATTTATTTTATTTAGTTTTTAGTATTCGTTGTTATTGCGGCAACATAAATACATAATTTGTGAAAATTTCGACTGTCTAGCTATAGCGGCTCTTGAGATACAGCCTGGTGACAGGCAGACGGAGAGACGACATTCAGCGAAGTCTTAGTAATAGGGTCCCGTTTTTACCCTTTGGGTACGGAACCATACATACCAGTCCGAAAGTCGAAGAAAAAAGTAAATTAATTTTTATTTTCGAACGTACACCTATTCTAACGCAATGGGGGCTATCGCTAGTGAATTTGCCACTAGAGGCGCTAGTGTCGCGTGAGGTCCAATATCATTCACTTTGTACTGGTTTTAGCGGAATTTGTTGCATAAATTATAATTTCTTTAATTTACCTGCTGGAAAGTGATCTCCTTCGTAAAATATCGCAAATATGGATTATTTGGCGATTAATGTGAACGCTTTAAAAGCGGAATTAAGAAAAAGCGCAAAAATAGGCGGCCTCAAGAGCAACTATTTCAGAAATTAGTTTGTTGATATCAAGATAGTTATTTATAAACAATATAAACTTAATTAGATTCAAGATATAACACTTTGTTTCGGCGCCAATCGCCTTTGACAGCTATACCACCGGACCCCTCAGTCTACAGTGGCGCCAACTGGTGAGCAAAGAAACGGTAGTCCCCATTGTGAATTGTCAACTGAGCTATCTGTCCAAAATTTGGTGATTAGTTCGAGTGTGCCAGCATATTTTGAGTCTACCGGTAGTGCGCTGTGCGCCAACCCATTTTGAAAAAGTGCGTTGACACATCTGGCGCAGTGAATTGAGTTCGGCGTTACCCATCTCTACCGAAAATATACCTTATTGTATTGTATTGTATAAACAATAAAGCCTCTTTTTGTTACAAAATTTCTTCAAATAGAAGTTATAACACAAGTGACAAGAGTTTTATTGAAGGTTTGTTCATTTGCTTGTCTCAGGCTATTTATCTCTCTCACTCATTACACTCCGTCAATCAAGTCTCCCTTTTCAATCATTTGTAAATAGGTCAGCATATTATTGCTAAGTGGAGTCTTATTGAAATGATTATTATCTTTGGCCTTTGCCTACCAATAGGTTACTTGACTCACATTAAATTTGACGCATTAAATGAATAGTTTCTGTAGTTTAACACGTAAGGAACCATTATTTATTGATTTCAGTTAACAAAAGTGCAAGATAACTACATTTTTAATTTAAAAATTATCTTTTAACTCTGGAAACGCTGTCAGTCATGTTATGACATCATAGGACTCTAAGCAAACTTCATGGCCGATCTTACGAGTTTTCGCTATGTTACCTTTACTTTGACATTGACATTTTTGAAATAACTGACTGAGAAAGTGCAGTGATTGAGGTTTCATATTTGTAATAACCCCTAATCTGAGTGTAATTAATACTTCTTCATCTTTTATTGACATGAACAAAATATATGGATGTTAGATTCGAAAACCCAGATAATACAATCTGAATGTTGGTCAAATGAAATGAAAATGTCAAAGGTTTGTTTGGACCCGTAAGTCATCACACGTCAACAATATGGCTATCAGAGTTTTCGTGTGCGTACGAAATTTGGATTTTTAAAGCAGAGTTTTGCGGTTTTCTAGGTACTAAAAATATAGGGATAATGTTTTTTGGTCTAAATATTTTAAGACATGCCTCACTGGGCCACACAGAGCCATCTAGTCCCAAATTAAGGTAGTATTAAGTACCCTGTCGTATGGGGTACTAGACAACCGATAATCTTACTTATATACTTTTTTTTTTTGTAAATACATACTTATAATACATAGAAAACACCCAGACCAGTACAAACAGACATGTTCATGCACACAAATATTTGTACTGTGCGGGGATCGAACCCGCGACCCATGGCTCAGAAGCAGCGTTAACTACCGCTGATCCAAATGGTCTGATGAGGTATTGATAGAATAATTTAAGATATATTTTACAAGTAGTTAGGTAGCCCATTTAACACTTTGTGTAGACGCAGACACATTGCATCTTCAAAGTGAGACATGATATCTAATAACATTTTTTTTAAATTACGCACTTTAATACAAATAACACCTTAATCTGCCCGTGACGTTCGAAACATCGGGATAAACGAAAAATATACGCTAAATTAAAATCCGTAATCTTTCATTTCAAATCTTAGAGCTCTTTAAAACATAAGCTTCTCAACTCAAGTGCCCTGATTGCGCAAGGTACATCTGAAGTGATGTAGATTATACAAGCCCAATACACAATAAAAATCAAATATAAGTAAAGTATGTATTGTTTTGTTTCATGACTTGGATCCACAAAAATATGAAATAGGCTACTTAATACACAATCACAATTTTATTTTATAATTTCAAAACTTACCCCAATGCTCAAACTCTCATCAAGAATAATCCTCAATTTGTACTTTCTAGCTAATTCCACGAGACGTTTCAATGGACATATTTCACCTGTGTTGATATATACAGCCTCTGCGATAAGGAATGCCCGTCTACGTGGATTCAACTCTTTACGTTTGGTCGCTGCGGATAACTGTTCTTCAAGGTGATCCATGTCATTGTGTTTAAAGTAGCGGACCGTGCTTCGAGATGCATCAATGCCTTTCTGTATAGCAAACCAAACATTTTCATCCCTAAAAATAATGTTATCTTATTTAAATAATTGCGTAATGTTTGTAATAGTCCAGCGAAGGTCTGTACTGAAGACAATGTTTGATAATTGTAAGTAAAAATAACCGTTTTGGAAATATCCACATGAAAAGTGAGTAATAGGTAAACATGATCATGATCAGATCAGTTGCTTGCATTATCTTTATTGGAAAACCTGTGCCAAGCCGGAATGGACAGCTGGTTATCCATACCTTATATTGTAGTATGGACCATGGCTTGGCCAGAACTGCTGTTCTATACTAGAGCAAGTGTTTAAAGCTGCATTAGCAGGTTCATACCAGATTTGGCTGGGCAGGGAGAGAAACATGAGCAGTAAAGGTGAGTGTTGATGTACATCGGAAAGGGGCCCCTTACACCTACACCGGTGTCACAAGTCTCGGAAGCTACTCGGAGTTTCTCTTTCTGCCACACAATGGACCAAGCATCCGCACGGTGAATCCATAGAATGCTAAGAAGTTAGTCTCAAACTAGTACCGCTCCCATAAAATGAAGGACAAGGGCATGTGGCAAGTAGTGTGAAAGGTGAAGGTAGTTAGTTTGAGGCTTAGGCATCTTTCTACATATTAGGAGACAGAGATATCACAACATGGATATATAGATTTGTTTGGTTTAGCTTATTGACTCTAGAGACTCGACTGGGGTGTATGTTGGCTTAACAAAAAATAGGATTTACAATTTGTAAGCAGGTTGTCACTAAAGTTTAGTTGATTTCAATAGTAAAGATGAAGAACTAAAATGTTGCCATCTCAAAAATTTGGCAACCAACCTGGATATCACAACAGGTATTTTTAAACTATGCCAGTGTAATAAAAAACAGTTAATAGTGTTGTAAATAAAAATAAACATTCCAAAATCAGTTATACCGTCACATTTTTTATATAATTGGTCAGCATATTATCTTATTAGGTTTTTTCATTTATATATAGTAGGAATAAATAAATCAATAAACTCACGCAAATATGATGTCTCCTCGCCTGGCATATGCACCGATAGCACTAGCAACGGTTGAGAACCCATATGAGTACACAATAGTCTCCTCAACCTCCATGAACTTTGCTAAGCGCTCTTCTAGCTCCAGATGAACATCAATTGTGCCATAAAAACCTCTCGGCCCACAAGAACCGACACCGTATTTCTCTAAAGATTTCAAAGAATTCTCAATAATGCCTTCATCTTTATCTAAACACAGAAAACTTGTAGCACCAACATTCAACGTGTTCTCATCTATTTTTCCCATAAGAGGGGGCTCTTCTACAACGACATCGTGCTCTACTAACGGCGCAGGTGACCATTCTATCGGCGTACCATTACATAGCGGGTCATACTGCTTTTTGCCCTTTTTCTTCATCCAAAGAAAATACGTAGAACCGACGATCACTTGAACCGCAATCACAAGAGTAAACCAACTAGCCTGCAATAAAATTTGAGTGTTGAAATCAATGAATCATAGAACTAATCTTAAGAAAATTTTCTAAATTCAACCCACCGTATCATATAGGTCGACTAGAATCATTGTAAAAATTTGAGAACACTTCTAAAATACTTATTATTTATTACTTCTGGATTAACCTTACACAGAAATCTATAGAAAATAAAAAGGAAAAGAAGCCGAACAATCGTCCCGAATCGACACAATTTTGACACTGACTGTTTTTTTTTTTGTTGACCTCTTATTTTCCTTTTTTTTTGTTATTTGTCTCTTTCGGAATTGGCTAAGGTCGGAGACCATACTGCCATGTCTTTAGAGGGAATTCCACATTTTCAATAAATACATGAAATTTTAATATTTATTATATTAAAATTTCATGTATTATACACATAATGACTTAACCCATAGATTTAGGATACAAGTAGATCGACTGACAGCCCGATAATGCGTGACCAGTTTTGATTTGTCAATGTGTGTGTTAACTAGTGAGGTACCTTTAACATTTTTAGACTATCGATAATAATTGCAGTTTGTCGTTTGGAAAATAATGTTTTTGTCTGTCACACTGTTTTTATCTCGAGATTATGCACCTACTTTGCGGCATACCTAACCGCCCTCACTTCTTACAACTAGGTATAATAGTGGGCAGATAAATATGCCCAGTGAGAATATTTTCTACAAATGATTTAAAAATAAACAGTTTTAATTAATAAAAAAATAACAGCCATTGTTAATTAGTTTTCTTTATTTATTTCCTCAAAAGATTTTCCCGTGTCATCTGCTGTGCCGTATGAGCTCATCAATGGCAGTAAGTGAAAAAGAACAAGTAAATAAAATCTGAATCAATCCCTGATTATTGACTTTTAACAAGATTATCTTTGTTATGTGATTCCTTACAGTTTCCTTCTTCAAATTGTTATGTTGACATTAATTTGAGACGCTAAACGTTAAATAACATCAAATTTCTCCGGAAACATTCAAGATAAATGTCGACAATAGTATCGATAAATTTGAGTCCAGCTCTAGCGTACATGTAAAATATTCCGATGAATTAATTATCCACCAAAATAATCTAAATAATCAATACATAGAACTTTATCTATACAAAATATTAAAATGAACGAGTGAATTTAAATAATTTCACATTTACAACATAACAACAAGATCAAATTCAACAAAAATAAGGCATTTTACGATGACGACTTTCTACGTATTTACCTGTGAAATGAGCAATTTTCTGGATTATTTTTGTGGTTGACTCCACAGGCACTCACAGAACATGTGACCATTGTTAGATAAAACTGTATTTACTTTAGATAATCTACGATGTACTAGATAATTACATAAAATGTTGAACCTTATATCGCATATGCCACTGGATGTCACTCTGTCAAATACGACAGGTCACAAAACGAAAAGATTTGTTTTCTTTTTCTATCTTGCTAGATTTCCATAAGAGGTTTTCTTCTATCTCGCAGGCTTTGTCCGTCTATTATATTCTACGTTTATGACTTAACCTAACCCTTTGATTATATAACCAACGGGATTGGACATGAGTACTAATATCCATACAAATAATCACGGAACAGAAAAAACCAGTGGAAGTGCGATATGGCAAATTTAATACTAGAACCACTGTCGCCAAACTCACACATACAAACAGTAAATAGTACGTTGCACTACTAGTAAACAATGGTTTTGATTTGTCGTTTAGCTCCTATTCCAATTATACTTGCAAGAAGACATTAACAATCTTGGCAAATGGTGTAACAAAAATAAAATGACTTTAAATTCTTCAAAATGTCACCACATAAAATTTACCAAAAAGCGCAACAAGGTTCTCACTAAGTATACAATTGCTGGTGAAAATCTTGAGGAAGTTACAGCCATCAGAGACCTTGGAGTCGTAATTAATAGTCAGTTGAGGTTCTCGGATCACATAGATAGAATCTGATAGAATCATTAAAGAGGCGAATAGATCACTGGGATTTATCATCAGAAGTACAAGAGACTTTAAAAAGCCCTCTACAGTCATCCTGCTTTATAATAGTTTTGTAAGGAGTAGACTTGAATACTGCAGCACGGTCTGGGGGCTTACCATCAGCTTATAGCATGCCACTCAATTTCCAGGCAGTTCAACAGTAGGGCTGCTTTTGCCCTGCTAAAAATCATACAATAACCGCTGAAAAGCTGAACGACTTTAGCATCGCTAAACCAAAAGGTGAACAGCTAAGCTTGTCTATGGTCTGTTTGTCTGCAGATTGCATGAACGAGATAGAGTTATACTGGTTCAGATAAATCTGTCTCTTTTTAGTCGAAAACGTTCAAATACACAAATACATGATTTATTCCAAATTACCGGTTTTTAAAAAAACTTTCTACTTATTGGATTTTAAAGAGAAAAAGTCGATCTAAATGTTGCTATTTTGCAGGAGATTAGTTAAAATACTCAATTCTAGTAAAATTACCTTCTTGGCGATAGTAATTAATGTACAGTGTTGGGTTATTGAAAATGTGGATAATCATTTTAACGTGATCATGATTGGAACGGTTCTGCCTGCATTTTTGGCGGTAACATTCAAAAATTGAAGAAATATTCCATTTTCCCGGAGTAGTACGTAAGTTCTAAGACTATTTTATATTTACAGTTAAACATTGAGTTAAACCATATTTTCACAATGTCATACTTGTGTTTAATTATTGAATAAAGTAAAGTGGATTGTATGTAAGTAATTTTATTAAAATATTAGTATAAAAAAGTAATCATCCATTGACTTTCAGTGAAAACCAACAAAAACAAACGCCTAGTTTCTCACACCCAACTGTATAACCTTTGGGAATAACAGTTAACAAATCTTTAACAGCTGGAGACCACTCCAAGCGAATGGCAAGGGTGGCAGAAATTTAAATTCTGCAGGCGATGTAGTCATAAAATTAGGGTTTGAATGAAGTTTCTGATTTAGTTACACTGTGTAGTAAAAGACTACTACTACTTTTTACATAGGTATTATAATAATCTATTCTATTTTAGTACTGACTGGTAGACTAAATGCAAAACCTAAAACATAAAATAATTAATGATTCAAGGAGAGGAAGAGGAAACAGAAAATTATATTACATATTAGGTATTCTCTACCAGTCGAGCATTTGGTTAAGTAGACATGTTTTGCAGAATTTTTGCAGTAAAAAAAACAAACACATGATTTCATATATGTAAATATAATTACAAAAAATTTATTTCAAACACATATTAAAATAAAAAAAAACATACTTAATATAAAAGTACTTCAGTTTTAACCCTAAATTTAAAATCTAACAAAACAACCATAACTTAGTATAATATACTATAATATACATAACTTCGGTAGCCGACCAGTTAATACATATTATGTATTAACTGGTCGGCTACCGAAGTTGTGGAATCGAGCCATAAGACAATTGATTTGTGTCTGGAATTACTGGTATAAAGGGGTTAAAAAATACATCAATACATAAGCTTATTGGTGAACCTCTTCATCTGTGAGATAAATTTGCTTGATCTGTGAGATAATTGATTAGCTGCATTGCAAAATGTAATGTAGGATTACACAATACACATGCTTTTGCAATAGGGCCAGCTACCTGAGGTTGGTAATGTAACATTGAAAAAGAGTCTGTAGAACACCTATTGATCTCTCTCTGTTGTTAAGAGTTTTTACATGTCTCTGTATAAGTATAATAGGCTTTAGAAAAATCTAGTTCTGCTTTAACAATAATTGTTGTCATCATAAAATTGAGCAGTGGATATCTAGAATCACCTACAAAAAAAGGAAATATTCGTTAATTTTATCATCTTTGTAAGACTGCTGCAAATGTGTTATATAAGAACTAAAACTTTGTTGTCTTTTACACCCAGGCAATATTTAAACAAACAAAATCAGCAACATATTCATGACACAAGGGTTTTAGGTGCTATAACCTGTAAAATATGTTTCTTTATCTTTTCTTTTTACTCAATTGAACGGAAAGGACATATCTTTAAAGTTAAACTAAAATGTGTATTCTATGTTTACCTAAAAGCCATACAGATGCTATAGTGCTCAGTTCATTCAAGTGAGACTACAAGGGATGATTAGACCATATTTTATTGTAAATTAAATGAATCATAGCCATCATTTACACTTATAATTTCCATGTATTTGTTACAAATCTGAAAAAAGTATTACACATAAATATTAGTAAGAAAGAAGAGTTATAAAATTTAAAAGTACAGTTTTTTCAATATATTCTATTGTATATACCTATTACATCACAAAACCATGCTAACAATTTTGTCGAAATTGTATTTTCATTTTGGTAAATGATGATATAAACATTTTATACAAAATACTAAATCAAAGACCTTCAGGTTTCTTTACACTGTAATTAGGTTCCTTAATCTATAATGAAACATGTAAATTTTCACAAAACTGCTGAAAAAAGTCTGAGAAACGCATAAAATATATCGAAAAAGTTAGTCTCCTAGTAACTTTTTCAAGATGGCTAGGATGACATTAGCTTCGCTCAAAAGGACGTTTACCTGCTGTCAAATTGAGTGTCATGGTATGAAAGTTCAAATTAAAAAAATGGTGAACGGTTTTGAAACGTCGACGTAAATTGGCCTGCCACAGGCCTGTTAAAAACGATGTCATAGTACAAAAGAGCAATGCAGTCCAATAGCAGTCCTGCTTTAAGAGCTAATGGTAAGGCCCCTGGTGTCCAGGCTATAAGGTACATATTAAAAGGATAGAGAGAGTACAGAAAAAACTGATTCGCAGCCTATCTTACCGTTTTAAGGCTCCTAGAACATTGAGAACTTACACAGACAAGGCGAAATATTTCCGTCTGGATCTACTTTCTGTACGGCGTATATACACGTACCTGGACATGTCCTACCTCCATAAATTAATAAACAACTGCATTGACAGTTCCGCATTGCTCAGCCAACTTGCTTACAATGTTCCATCGCGAATTCCAAGATGCCCATGTAAGTTATTCAAAATTAAATTCTGCAGAACAAAGATGGGTCGCGGATCACCTGTTGTTCGTCTGACTCGTCTCTATAATAATCTGACCAAGAAAGTACCAGAACTTGATGTTCACTTTCAGAGCCTTCCCAAATTCCCTAAGATGCTTAAGTGTTATGACCTCAGTACCTTTGATTGCATGTAGTTGTTATTTTTGTTTCATTTTTGATTTTTATATATTCTTTTTTAATTTTTGATGGTGTAGCATAATTCAAATTAACTTTAAAAAGCAATACATAACGTACTTATTGAAATAATAAAGAAGAAAAAACTTCATTAAATTTTAAGCAATAAATGCATGCTGTGGTTACCTATAATTGTAAAAACAGTTAGCTATAAGCCAAAATATGGTAATATCTATATGTTCAATGCTGTTCTTTATGTTGGTAATCCTGTTAATAAATAAATAAATAAATTCCAAATTGGCCTAAATTGTACAAAGTGCAAAAACAAAACACTACTGCGTACTGCATAATACAGTTCATTTTGCTATAGATTAAATAAAGCATTTACGCCGTTTTGTATTTTGAATCCACCAGCTTCGATTTCAGAAAAAGTTCAGCTATTCCACAACAGATGGCAGGCAAAATTAGGAAAATAACTTTGCACTGTAACCTTCTCGAAATAAGGTTGACATTTCCTTAAAACATTATTTATAACGCTAGTCTAGCCAGTTCGGTGACACTTAATATGGTCATTATCGATAGATAGGACCCGATTTGGGTTTGTTTAAAATGTTAAAGGATACAAAGGGTATTGTTATCTATTGTATAAGGATAATCCAGTTCAATAATTGACCAAAACTTACTAAGATCATTATTCTTTACCTACAGTTTTTTTTTTGTGAAGTTCATGTTATTTTAATTAATAATTCGCATGAATACCTAAATGTACGCGTCTTATTTAAATTAGAAAATTACAATAATATGTATGTAATTCATCCTACCAAAGCAATAGGAAGAAAAAAAAAACAAAATGTTTTATGAAACTGGATTTAAATATAACCCGATGACACAAAGATAACTCATAAATACACAGTATAAGTTACAATTTTACCAACCCTATTATTTTGGTAAGGGGTAAAAATCATTAACGTTTATTTATTTTTGTTAGAATTTTAACACATATGTAGGCAAATATCAATATCAGGTTTATCGAAACCTGCTATCGCATTAGACTACATTACTAAATGAGTAGCTGACAGTATTTCAGAATAAGAAGAGAATATGTGTAATCCAAAGCAAGCTTTATTTCTGAAGCATTATGATTGATTTTAGTTTGAAATTTATTTAATTTTTTATTAATTGAAATCAAACAACATTTTATTGAAAAACTACGATATTGTTGCTTACCTGTGGTATGAAATACCTCCATTTTTAAGAGTTTTCCTCCTACTATCATTTTTGCACTGCAAAATGGCACAATAAGGCATTTTCGCTGAAAAATTACGCAAACAAAGAATTCCGCAGGACTACTGACTAGGTGCGATGTCGGAGCACGACTAAGGTCGAGTATGCGTAACTACACTTAGTAGTGGCACGCGGTTCCCGCCTATTTCGCACTTCCACCTGTTTTTTCTGTTCCGTGCAAATAATTCTGCCACTTTCGGCGCGGAGGGGGGGCGAGGAACGCACAATAACAGCGATTAAAAATAAATTCATTTTCGATCATGTCGTTACGCACGCAAACGAAGAAATTGTCAAACACAAACACAGACTACACGCACACATGTTTAAACACGCATGAACAGCCTATCAGTATACAGGTACAGTTTTTTTATTATATTATAATTGTATATACCTATTACATCACAAAACCATGCTAAAAATTTTGTCGAAATTCTTCGAAATTGTAATTTCATTTTGGTAAATGATGATATAAACATTTTATACAAAATACTAATTCAAAGACCTTCAGGTTTCTTTACACTGTAATTAGGTTCCATAACTATAATGAAACATGTAAATTTTCACAAAACTGCTGAAGAAAAGTCTGAGAAACGCACAAAATAAGTCGAAAAAGTTAGTCTCCTAGTAACTTTTTCAAGATGGCTAGGATGACATTATCTTCGCTCAAAAGGACGTTTACCTGCTGTCAAATTGAGTGTCATGGTACGAAAAGTTCATAGTAAAAAAATGGTGAACGGTTTAGAAACGTCGACGTAAATTGGCCTGCAACAGGCCTGCTAAAAACGATGTCATAGTACAAAAGAGCAATGCAGTCCAATAGCAGTCCTGCTTTAAGAGCTAATGGTAAGGGCCCTGGTTCCGAAAAGAACAAATATACAAAAAAAAAACTGTTTGTTGGTTGTCATCAATCAGTGACGTGACTGAGTGAAATGGAGTTTTTTCGCGGGAATCGAAAAGAGATAGATGGATTAGATGGACTTTGTTTCGTAATTTTGTGAAATTATCTTAAGCAGCATTTATTGTGTTAAAGTTGTGGCATTGTTATAATAATGTGTCAGTGGGTAGGATAAATCAAATAAAAGTGAGAAACAAGGAAAGGCACTCCTATTTGACTCTGATCCACGTTATTTATTTATTTATTAATTTATTAAACAACAATGTTTATAACTGGTTTTACAGGCATTTATACCCACAAAGCCGACTAGTCGGCTTGACTGTGGGTTCTTAGTATTAAATTAAAAATAAAAGGGATAACAATTACAATAATTTAAAAAAGGAAAAAAGAAGAAAAGATAGGTCTACTCTACTTATAACTATAAATCTACATTTGAGTAAATAAGTTAAATAAAATAAATATCTAAACAGTCTCTAATAAAAAACATTTCAACAACTTCTTAAATTTTTTCTTGTTAGACTCGTGTCTTATATCCTCCGGTAAGCCATTAAGTACGTAAGGTAGACGTTTCTTTATTGTTTTGTCTCCGTAATGATTACGTACCCTAGGCACTTCAAACTTACTCTCGCGTAAAACTCCTGTATTCATTGAAATGTATATACCACCCATACATTTCAATGAGTTAGTTTAGGTTAGGCTATTATGTTTATGTAAGTATTTATGATATTGTTTAATATGTATTTTAAAAAGACATTATAACTAAAGACAAGGCTGTGTGAACTCGTCCGAAGCCGTTAAATGTATATGAAAAAAAAATTAGTGACATCAGCTGTTGTCATTTGCATCGTATTGGTTGATTTGGTTGTGTTTGTCCAAAGAAAGAAAGTAAACAATAAATTGTTGAAATCACGATGAATTTTAGTGGAACTTTAAGAGTGAACAAATTCGCATGTTTCACTTTGTCATTCATAATATGTTTGATAATATATTGGCGTAACGGTGGCTCGAGTTACCCTACCGATAAAACTGATCTTGTTAGTCTGAAAACCTTGTTAAAAGCGTCGATTTTCGCAGCTGAGCGCGGTGGAAAGAAAGTGATAGATGGTAAGAACCACGAGTTACACGTTAAAAGTAAAGGGAAGACGCAGGAAGGCGCTAATGATCCGGTGACTGACGCGGACTATGCGTCTCACTGTGCCATGTATTATAGCTTGAAGAACACATTTCCCAAGCTATCTATTGTATCTGAAGAGCATTCCAATGCTGATTCCACCTGCGAGGATCAAGAGGTGATAGACACGGAGTCTCAATTACCAGAACATATTGATAAATTTGTTGAATTCATGGATGATGAACTCGTTTTTATTAAGGATGTTACCATTTGGATCGACCCACTGGATGCTACTCAGGAGTACACAGGTATATTAATTTCAGCATGTGTTCCACTACAGATTTAGAGAGTAGCCTTTTTTGCACTGTTATACAATGTTTAGCTTCAATAATGATTAAAAGACAGGATATTTACAGGAGTGAAAATAGTAGAAATAGTATGAGTAGTAATAATAGTATAGAAGTAATAATGTGTGTGTCCAAAAGTGCTCATAGCCCTATGCTTCTTAGTGTTTAGTCTGTCACTAATATTAAGCAATGCTGAGAGCGGTCAGTAGTTGGATGGGTGACCGGTTGTGGCATCGCTTCTGTGCTTCTGTGCTTCAGAGGGCAGGGCTGTTGGTGGCCTTGGAGAGGTGATGTAGCCTTTGCCGTCCACCAACCTACACTAGGCCGGCGAGGCGGAACTAAAGGCTTCAACCCCTCTATAAAAAGGAGACAGACCTGTGCTTAACAGTGAGCAAAATGGGTTGTTACTTAACTAAGCCAGAAAAGCTTCTGCTTGTTATTTTCAATGATATTATGGAGAATTTATACTGCTTCTTAATATTTTGTGAGTATTTTTCAGGAATAGTCTAATGTTGGAGTTTTTTGAGCCTATCATTGGCCCTTGACTGAACTGTAACTTGTTTTCATCCACAGACCATAAAACATAGTTCATTGAGAAGTTATCAAAGTGACTATTACTATTTTACCAATTGTGATAATTTGTTTTATTTCAGAGTCTCTTTATCAATATGTGACAACAATGGCATGTGTGACTATTCGGGGAGTTCCAATCATTGGTGTGATCCACTATCCATTTCCCCCTCGTACTTATTGGGGCTGGTTCACTAAGAAAACTTCAAGCAACATTGCTAATGTACCCCATGTGAGTTGTAGTCGTATTTTTAATGAGACAGAAAAAAAACTGATACTGTTTGTATTAGTACAGTGAAGTACTAGAAAGTAGTCACTTAAATTTTAATTTTAATAATTACTAAAACTTGATGCTTTATACAGATTAAGTCAGTCATTCATTAGTAAATGACAACTAGTCATTTGTTAATTTAAAAAACCAATATCCAGGCTGTGTCTTTTGACAGTCACTAAGCAGTATATAAAACTGTGCACTTGTCTCTTGCAGAAAGAAGAAAACAAAGAACATCCTAGAGTAGTTGTGTCTCGTTCACACCCAGGCAAAGTGGCTGAGATAGCCAAAGCGGCATTCGGACCAATGACAACTGTCACATCAGCAGGCGGAGCAGGGTATAAGGTCATGGGTGTTGTGAACGGTACATACGATGTTTACCTTCATGCTACAGCCATCAAGAAGTGGGACTTGTGTGCTGGAGATGCGATAATAAAAGCAGTTAATGGAAAATTAACAACGACTATGGGTGAATATATTGATTACTCACCGTCTGAAAATGTGAAGGTAACCGATGGGATATTAGTCTCAAGGTATGACCATGATTATTACTTAAAAAAGATGCCAAAGATTTTGTCAGCGTTGAATTAAGCATACAAGTTTATTGATCTCATAGTCTTGACCTGCGGCCTTAGACAAGTGGCTTTCTAATATTGTTTAAGATAAATAGAAAATGACATTAACGAACAGTCAAACGATTGTAAGCTTATGTCATTTTCATACATTTGACATCTATTCATCTAGTGTAAACAATATTGGAAAGCCACTTGTCTAAGGCCAGTGTTTCCTGTTACGGAATGATATTGTTGAATGTTTTGATTGGGTTATTTATAGTGTTAAAAGTGGATTTTTATGAGCCTGGCTCTCAGTTTACTATAAGGGTATGCAAGAAACCAAACTCGAATTCCTCATTGTTTAAAAAATATCAATATTTATTTGAATTCGAAATAGTACAGTATTGTTGGTTGTGTTGTAGTGTAGCTATTAGGTGTCAAAAGTTTTTATTCAATTATAAGGCATCGTTCACACCAAACGTATTGTCGGCCGCTGACTGTGAGCGCGCGTTACGTAGTTTATTGCTTATCCATATAAATTTTACTTGTCATTCACACCGAACCGACTATACGCTATTATGTAGGTAGTCCGTTGTCGCTGACTCTCGGTGGCCTGTACTACGCGTCTATGCACGGCGGTCGCGGATTGGCTACGTTGCCGAACGTAACAGCGTATTAGATTAAAGCGTACGCATCCCAGTTTGAACCTACACGACCCTATTCTTTTGTTCATACATGTAGCGCATTGTACGCTATAGCGTATTGTCGGCTTAGTGAGCACGTGTACTGCAGACTGAGTCCACGTTCACACTGGGGCAGACAGTGAGCATACTCACAGTCAGCGGCGGACAATACGCTTGGTGTGAACGATGCCTAAGATAGGCATTTACTTACACATAAGATTGGCAGATTGAGTGCGACATTGTTTATGGCTTGTTAAATTGTGGTTGCATTTATGTTAATAATTACTTTATAATAAACAGTAAAACTTAAATTGTAAGCAACTTTAACTCTTAATAACTTTCTCAACTAGCAATACTTGTTTAATGTTAGTACATAATAACAAAACTAGTCTGCAATCAAGTAGGAAGGAACTTCTAGCACTTATTGACAGGGCTCATTTTGAGTATTTAAAAAGTTTAATGGATATTAAAAAAGTATTTATAATGAAAAGTAAAAAAAAACTCATTTACTCACTTTACTCACTTTTGAATTACGAAAGAAATACCAGGGTATGCAGTAAATTAATTTAAATTGAGTACTTTGCAATGCCGTGGTTTTGCAGCTTCAGATTATGATTATGCATTAGCATAGCAGGCAGGTTGATGTAGGGAATGCAATCCCACAACATAATTTCAATCCCGGTATTTGCGGGACGAAGGGTTCTTAGTCCCGCGGGATCCTGGTATTTGCGGGATCCCGCGTGATGCTAAAAGTGGCCATTGGTAAGATGATAGCAATACTTACTGTATCATAAATTCATAAGTTTATCTAGAACTGAAAATAAAACAAAAAATTACATCCTATTTTGATGTTTAATATACACAGCTTACATTTTGCCGTATGTGAATTTTATGCTTTAGAAAGTATTTCCAAATAATTACTGAACCGGCAAAGACTTTTTAGAAGTCCTGCGCGGGAGTCAGTTTAGGTGTATCCACGTACCGAATATCGATGCACAGTCCCGCTAGTCCCGCGGGATCCCGCTAGATTTTTGTGCGAGACTGGTCCCGCAAAAATCGTGCGGGAACCCGGTATTTCGGGATCCCGGTATTGCATTCCCTAGGTTGATGATTGTATTTTGGCCAGTGGTGGAGAAAAGAAGCTGCTGCCCACTAGATTTGCCGCTCGATAGTCTATCGATATATTGAAGCTATCGATAGCCTATCGATACTATTGGAAATATCGATAGCCTATCGATACTATTGAAGACCAATATTACAAATTCAGAACAATTAAACATTTACTATAGTCCTTGAAATAAAGCTTCATTTGAATGACAGTTCTCACTGAAAGAGACGACGTAACTTTGTACCTGCGTCACACAAGTGAAAAACATTTGCACACGAAGAAATATTGGTATCTCGAATGTTAAGAATATGTTGCACCTATTAATCAAAATATTTATATAAAATATACATTAAAAGTCAAAAATATTATAATAATCCAGTCACAAAAATTAGACTTAGCTATACAAGACGTCTTTACAAGGTTATGTCATTTTTCATAATCGCTAGTGATGACGTAAAATGGATAAATCGAAATCGAAGAAATAAATCGAAATCGAAGAAATGAAACATAAATGTTACAAATGATTTCTTAAGCATTAATTGATGCTAAGAACTTTAAATTGCAATTGACATTAATTTATGAAATACTTTCAAATTTATTATATTCTTTAAGCGATAAAAAAATACTAGGTATTTGATCTTCGTGATTTTTTCAATGATTCCTATGATGATCACGATACTGACTTACTGTTAAATCTTAATATACCCCGATTTTCGTTTTATTTTATTTGCGTAACTGGATTGTTTTTCATACGATCAGTCGAGTCAGTCTCAGCACTAGTCTCATCAGTTTGACAGATAGATGTCATTCGAATCAAGTTATATTAAGGACTAGACTAGACTAATTGGTAGCAATACTATCGATAGTATCGATACTATTACGTCATTATACTATCGATAGTATTGATTGATTCTATAATATCGATAGCACTATCGATATTGTAACTAGTTGTCGAGGTCTTGGAGCGTGATTGGAGTGGTATTCTTTTATAGTATCATCATCACACAGTGTCTTAACAAATACCATTATAGGTGGGACGTGGGAGCAGAAGGTCGAATATTCTGTTCTTAGGTCACCAAAAAGTAGTGGAGTGTGAAGCCAGGCCAGGCCAGCTGAAATTTGCTCACGCAGTGGATCTTTGGATCACTCTTATTTGTAAATATGGCTAGTTAACAAAAGCTGTTAGTACAATCACTTTGGTCTAAGACACCCCAATATCTTTTTAGTGATAGTGGTTGTTAAGAACCAGAATCAGTTCATATAAAAGGTAAACCTATGTTCGTAAGCAAATAAAAAAGGTGTTTTTTTAAAAAACACATAATTTTTAAACATCTATTTATTATTCAAAATATTCCTTTACAATTTTACAAGTTTTATGTTTAAATCATGTTTTTGGGAAAAAGTGTCTATTTACCTTAAATGCATAGAGTTAAAATATATTTAAAACTATTTCATGTTTTATTATTTCGGTAACGGAGATGACAGAACAGAAAGTAAACACATTATTACTTAAATATATAAATATTTAGCGGACTAACGTTATCCCCGTGTCGGTCGTCTAGGTCAAAATGCGCGTAATTGCTCCCATGGCAGTGGGATACTAGGCGTCAGCTGTGGTATTAGGGGTTAAAGTATGAAATTGCCGTTTTGTATGGACGAAATCGAGAAAAGTCATTTTTCCATACTAACAATTTTTTAGTTTTTTTAAAAACGCCTGAACCGTTTTCGATGCAATTAAAGGTGAAAGTTAGATGGTTATAAAGCTACGCATTAGGTATAGTATTTAAATTTCTGAAAATCAAAGTATATAATACAAATATACTTATTGAAGCAAGAAGGTCAGCTGACACATTGTAAGGGGTCTTTTCAACGACTTCCTTTGAAGTAATAGGCACTAGTATTGCATTTTTTTTTAGTCTTAAGTTACTTTATTTAGTTTTTGATACAATACAAAAAGAATTACGCAATAATATGACTATACTTAAGAGCTATAAACAAAATAAAAAGTGGGAAAATAATCGGCAATTTCATACTTTAACCCCTATTATATAGTTGCTTTACTGCTCTTCTCTTTTGAAGACGCGTACGGGAAACGTGTTTCTGAGTTAGTCGGGAATTCGGGAATTCGGGATACGGTACGGCCGCAAACTTGTAATGAATTCAAGTTGCCACAGCAATGATGGGTACAGGCACAATCACCACGCTTGCCAGATGCGGGTTGGTGATCACAAACCCCAGGCAATGTTCGACATTTCGTAACTTGTTGCCCGAGCCGGGGGTCGAACCCCAAGGTCTTGTCCGGTGTTTGTTTAAACTGCGTGAAATTTGAGAGACGACGGTCTTGCAAAAAGTGAGCTCCTTTCACTTCTCGCTATCAACGACTGGGCTATAATTGCCCCAGGGAGAGATCCTCACAATCAACACTAACACCCGTATTTATAAAGAATTGATCACTTATTGCTTAATAAAGTCATAACTTAAGGTTACTACCTAGTGCTTAAGTGAAGGAAATGGGTCATTAATATATTATTTGGTGAGAATTCTAACTTTTGATAGTTTAACTTCTAGTAATTACTAGGTTAAGTAATACAGATTGTCACTTAAGTCATAAATGCTTTTGGTCTAGTAATTACTGTTACTTGTTTATAAATACGGGTGTAAGACAGTCCTACGCCAGGCCAGGCACGTCCCAAGTAGCAAGAAGGTGTCATTTATTTTTATGTTCATGAAGGCAACGGAGAGGCAGAGCTGGCCAAAAGTTGTCTGCTTTTAGATCCTATAATAATAACAGAAACGCCAAAAAGGCTAAAAGAATACCTAAAGGGAAATTATTGTTTGTGCGATGAGCAATTGGATTGTTGGATAATGGATATTAAAAGCTACCTTTTTGTAGCCGCCATTATTTATGCTTTGATTAGTTTGCGGCCAGAAAATGGGTTGGTTGGAATCATTAAGACCCGAGTTCACCAACATTTAAACAGCCGGTAAACAAAGAGTGACGATTAATTTGACACAATTCCCATACAAAATATGTGAAATAATATTTTAAACGCTGTTTAAACTTAAACTTCTGTTGGTGAACTCGGGCCTAAGGCAGGTAGAATTGTTGCAATTTTAATACAAAAAAATCAACACTCTTACAGGATTTATGTAACCAAATTAATTTCATTAAATTACTAAGTTCCATGTCTGTCCTTTTCGAAATGTTTTATTTATTTTGCTAAGCAATGTATACTTGTAATTTAGCATTAAGGATCTAAGTTAAAGTATTTATGTACATAAATAAAAAATAAACGAAATTACAACACTTCATGTGCGTGTTTTTATGTTATTTACCAGTTATGAAGAAAGAATACACAATAAAACCATTAAATTATTGTTTAACTATATTTTTATTTCAATAAATTAAGCAGGTTCCGTTTTTAATACACAATTGCGATGCATATCGAATCTTTCTGTAAAATAATTTATGTACGCGTCACCAACAAAATTTCTATTAATAATACAGGAATGTTCCACTTGTCTAACGTTCATAATCTTTACACTTCTCATGAAAATACACATTCCGTAGTACACATCAAGACACTATTGAAAATGAGAATTTACCCGTACAAAAAGTTTACAATATATATAAAACAAATAGTATCCTGGGATGGAATGAGGATAATAAGCTATTTTTATACAATTCCACCATTTATACATAATGTTTAGCCTTTATAATACAAAAGCAATGTGTATAGGTATTCAAAATGCTTATGCTACAGTCATCAGCAGGTTTGACTGACCACTAAATAGATGCGATGAGGAAATAAAGAAGCTGTTGACTGTGCAAAAAGCCAAGTTTTCACTATACAAGAGAGATTTAGTGTACTCAGTTCTTTAAAGGCAATAAATTACTCTCGGAAGAGTAGGAAAGTGAATTTACAGTTATTCATTATCTTCTTGTAACAGTCTATGCTTGGTAGCCATAAGAATGTACTCGGTCTGAACACATCTCTATAATCAAAACCCATTAAAACTGCAGATTTAATTGACTTTCCATCCCAGTTTCGGTTGCATTACATTATCGTTTTAATAGTTAGGTATACAAATATATTTCACCTTATATATTATATTTAATATGGTAATCAGTACATAAAACAGCATACAACATTATTCCGTTTAGTATACTAAAATTTTGTTCATCAATAATGTCCATTTGATAAATATGAAATCTCAATACATGTAATTCCGGTCATTTTCTATTATAGGCGCGTTTGCCCGACTGTCTATGAATGCTTTAACATAAGTGATGCTATACAAAATAATGGATTATCGATTTACTAATAAATTAGTTAATCTTTAATTAACAAATGTATATTACAGAATACAACACAAACAGAAAGTAAACTATAATATGAGCGAGTGAAATTACAATCGGCGACTAAGGTCATTCCAAAACTATGAACAAAACAATATTAATATAAAAATACCAGTATATACATTTCCAGCACATTTTACTAGGTGTGTCTTTATATAATTTTCAATTAATGACTAGCTGACTACTAGGAGACATAAGTATCGGTTGAAGAATAAATTTCACATGAATAAGTAACACTAAGAAATGAACACGGCCACCGAACACAAGTGTTTGTCAGGCTTTCAATTTCCAACGCTGCAAATTGTTACCCCTTAAAAAAGCTAGCTACTAAGCCAAATACTTATTAATTTTAGTGATATGTACAAATAAAACGGCTAATAGGTTAAAAAAAAAAGAGCCCGCAAGCCTGTTTTCACCATTATACTATTTTCATTTGTGTTGAATAATTGGTTGCTTTATGTATACAGGCTGAAATTTTAAACACTTTCCAAAATTTTTGTAGGCGTTCAGTATCGTATTTAGAGCCCATTTATGAAGTAAAAATTTAAATCAAGTTTTCACCCTAAAATATTTTTGGCAATATAGTTTTAAATTTTTACAGTTTTAGGCCTGTTTAGGTATAAAGGGAAAGTCAAAAACTAATATTAGTATCGTAATAAATGAATGTGATGTGCATTGCGTAAAAAAAGTGTTGCTAGGCGGCCGTATCAAAAATTTTAGATTTTTGTCGGACATTTTCTAATTGCTTTATCTTGTACTGGGCTATACCAAAAGAAAAAATAAGTCATTTGTTTCTTGTCTCGTAGATTGATATATTAAAATTTGGAAGGTGGTTAAAATTTCACCCTGTATATATGTGGACGTACATTAATAATATGGACTCCAAACTACTATGTACAAAAGTGAAGCATTTGCTACAGTGATGGCAAGCTTATAAGATTGCTGTGATAAGCTCCCTCACACAGATTCAGTCTTACACTGACAATGGACATATAATCTGTTCCATTTACGCATTGTAAAAGCTTGTTTCACTTCACTACTAGGTAACATGGCATCCTCATTTATTTTAAAATTCATGACGTTCAAGTTTATACTGTATTAAAACTTTTAAATAGAATTGAGATAGTATAACAATTACACACAGACAACTTTTAAATGGTATTATTATGCATTGCAGTGTCGTATGAAAGAGTAAGCTATGTTAAATGAAAAACTAAAAAAATATACATTTCAAAAGTTTAGCACGAGCAAGCGGCATTAAATTTAAAATAACAATAGTGAATACGTTTCATTCCAAGTGAATGGGGTTTTTTAATTTTAAGTAAAACCTCTGATAAAAATAGAAAATAGACATGTAATATTAATAGCCCTATATCGTTAATACTCAAAAGTTACTTTTTATATTGATTATTCTTCAAAAATATGTCATTCTCCATTTTATTAGCAATTACTTCATATTTAATTGTTTGATGTGACCTTTCAAATGATAATTTTGACTAATGGTGATCTAGTTATAATATAAGCAAATGTAAAATTACAACAAATATTTCAGATTTGCTCATATTATAACTAGAGATAATACCAATAGCCAGTATTATACAAGAAAAATACTCTAATGTCCCTCTGTTGTTAGTTTTCATGGCTAAAAAAACAGCTTTCTTGTCCGAATGAAAATTCCATTTACTATTATAATTTATTTGTTTTAAAAACCTGTATATTAACCTGACTGCACTATTTCTGTTCTGTTGTAATTAAGTAAAGATGTGCAATAAAACCTATTCAACGTAGAAGTTCTTTCCGTTGAACGTTTTCAATTAAATACTCTCATCACTTCAAATTTCATATAATACAGTACATTTAATTTCGCAGGGTGATTTTGGCGATAGCGCGCTTACGCCCGTGCTCTCGGAGTAGGCCTTTTGATGTACAAAAACTGGTATGTAATGTTAAACTTACAGATTCCGGAATAAAGAAACACGACTAAAAGTCCTCAGCAAACTCACTATTGTTATCATTGAACACAGATTTCCGCACAATTGAACTATTTCCCGCACCGAACTAACACCATAAACGTAATAGGTAATCTCCGTTATGCTTTGCCTGATGTCTTTTGAAGTTTAGGATATCTTCGTACTCATGCTGATATCTCCGAATGTTTTCCCATCACTACAGCACCGCTGCAAAGTTCTGTCACCAGTGGCAGATATTCAGAGGATATTCAATGAAGCATTAGTCATCCAGTCATCCTTAACTATATTTAAGTAAAGAGGTATTCTAGACAATGGGCGCCAAGTGGTGGTATTATATCAACTGGGCGCCAAATGGTGGTCTGACAATTGAGCGCCAAATCTTATGTCTTACGACAACTGGTCGCCAAATAGTGGTCTCATATAAATTGGGCGCCAAGTGGTAGTCTTACGTCAATTTGTCGACAAGCGTTGGTCTTATGTCAACTGTGCGCCAAGTGATGGTCTTACGTCAATTGTCCGCAATATTGTTGAGAATATGCCACTAGCCCGGATATCTGTAATCCATCTCTTCAAGTCACCATTGCACATCCATCAAGTGTTCTGACTCGCCGACTGCGAGAGCACCACTTGCATTCACTTGAGCATCGCCGCGCAGTTAATCGCGTATGTACATAACGTAATAACATACCGCACAGTTATAACACTTATCACATACTGAGATTTTATCGTCCATGCTCGATACAGCGACGCGGGGGTTACACGGAATCATCTGAAATTGAAATAATGGGAATTTAAAATTAGGGAGCGTTCAAGTATGACGTAACGCAAATTTTGAAGATTTTCGACCCCCCCTCTCCCCCACGTAACGCGCCGTAAAGTTTTCTTGTACCCCTCCTCCCCCCCTTAAACGTTACGTAACACCTAACTGACCATTTTTACCCAAATGTCACAACTATGTTGCTCAAACTACCGGAAAGTCGCTAAATTACTTTTGTTATTGTTTTAATCGTGTTTGCGGTAGTAATTAATACATAAAACAATAGATTTTTAATTCGCAATACATGCGTATTTTATTTATTCATATATTTATTTAATAAATACTCACACAATTTAATAAACATTTCAAATTATATATGGGCTCAAAGTCCTAATAAACTTTATTCTTAAGATTAGTAGAATCTAACATTTAATTAAGTATACTGTTTTCCTGACTTGGCCCTGTAATTTTTTGGCTTCATCCACCATTGTACTTACTTCTCATGCATTTTCCTATTTTAGCTGTTTAGTTTAAAAAAAAGCTGTTTCAATAAAATAACATGTTTACTTTAAATTTAGGCAATGTAATTAGAAACGGAAACTTTTTTTATTTAAATAAAAAACAATGTTACGTAACGCGTTGTTCGAACCCCCCTCCCGCCCCTGTAACGCATCATAACGTTTTACAAGACCCCCCCTCCCCCCCAAATTGCGTTACGTAATACTTGAACGCTCCCTTACCCACATGTTTTTAGGACGTCTTGCGTGACGTGAGATTGAAAAAAAAAACAACTCTATTCATTATGTACGTATCTCAAATATTCAGATATGATTTGTACTGGCTACCGTCGTAATCACTGCCATAATTAAAAAAGAAAAGAGATCCGTTACAAGCCAGTCCCCTAATTCGCGTAACCAAATCGTATCACAATAGTAATTGAACGACAGGTTTTTGACAGTTCTAGTATGGGCTAAATGTCAAAATCGTCCAGTTCAATCACGATCGAACTGCGATTCGGTTACGCGAATTAGGCCCCTGGAAGCAGCGTCCTCACATTATTGGCCAAAATGCGATTGTCAACCCGCCTGCCAGCCGTAACAATAATGTCAGAATGCTAAACATAATTAATTAAAACTGATCACAGCTCCGACAAGCCCGGTAATTTGTGACGTAAATCGACTAATTTATATGCTTTTAAAAATAGCATACATCAAAATTTGTTGGAGCAGTTAATCACGTTTAAAGTTATAAAAATATTTTTTATTAAGTACAGGTTTCTAAATTGTTGTATATATTCTTCTCACTCGCATATCATTTTATGCACAATCAAAATCTTCGATCTATTAATCTATAAATAGATCAAGGTCGTAAAGTAGACGAAATAAGTACTTTGTTTAAGTGTTATGAAAATATGTATGACTAACATTGATATGCAGAGTGGTTTTTGTTCATTATAGATAAGATATAAACCAATATGTCAATGCACTTATTTATATCGATAAATATTAATCACAATAAATACAATTATATGACAATAGTGTAATAAAATGAAACAACTACTCACCATGGTACCACCATTTTGTTTTCTTAGGATTTTTGTTGCATGTCTTAACATAAAGGGAATTGTCTGGAGGCCGTTTCTGGAAACCAAAATATCTAAATTAGGTTACGAACAAACAATTCTCTAGATAAATAACTCCGTTTCCAGACGTTTCGTTCGACTTCCGAACACCGCGGGCTTCGTGGATCAACTTTTTGGGCTTAAGTTACTCCTCTAGATATTTTTTTGAGAAGAACCATAGGGAAAGAAATATACTAGAGTGACAATCTTCATAGTAAAGATTGTCCTTCGGAAGAAAGCTAAAATCCTGTACTAGGCATAGATGGCATTACTGTTTCGCCAGGTACAAATCGAAAGAGACAGAAAATCTTTCTCTGTTTCGGCTGTTTGTAGACTGTCCTGCTATTTCCGTAGCGCTAGTGTGGCAATGCATGCTTTTGCCCGTTAGTTGTTGTTAAAAATATAAAAGATGGCGCAATACGGAAATGTAGTAATGTAGTATGACAATGATTAGAAAAGAGGAATCCTAAAACGATCGAATAAATAATAACTTAACGACTGATGATGACATACTGTTTTAATAACTTGGACAGTATGTAAGCGAAAAATTAACTAAACTAACGACGAATATTTTCCCTATGCTAATAATCAAACCCAGAACGAGCTTGTAAAAAGTGGGTTGTGATTTATTTATCCATTTCAGATACATATTTAAATTCTATCCGTGAGCCTACATTAGTGAGCAACCCACTACAGTGCCCCGTGCAACTCTAGTTGCACGTATGCACAAGGCCAAAGTGCTCCATGCAACTATAGTTGTAGACATTTTCTTTTTTTTTATTCTCAACTATTTTAACGTTTCTTTGTCACTTTGGACAGTTTTTTGGTAGAAATAACTTGTCAAACGTGTAGAATGATAGTTTAGAATAATGTAGCAACACAAACATAGTTTCTCCAAATGAAAAAATAATAATAATAATAATTTGTATGGGCGGCCGTTGTTAATAAGAACTATGGTAAGAAAATATTCATGCGAGCTTGAAGGATTTACGAATTTCCGATGATTTCGACTTAAATAATGAATTTTTAATAGTCTTGGCTAAACTTCAGTTATATTGTAATGGTGTGACATACAAAATTATGCCCTAACTCCATCACAATAAGAATCACACTATTAATACTTTTAACATGATTAACATTTTCACTATATCGTTTAATGGTTAATTGGCTCAGCGGTTTAGGCTGGCGACATTTGTTATAGATCCGACGGACGCGAGTTCAAATCACGTAGTTCCTCCACAAAGATCTTATTTTAGTGTTTTTTTCTGAATGATCGAAGAAGTTTATTATAGTCAAACAAACGTAATGAAATCACAGGCATCGTTTAAAATTGAAAGTTTAAGAACATAGCGGTGATTGCGGTTTACTGAGTGTCAACGGTCGTACCTATGCTCGATATCTGGCCATTTTGATGTGCGAATACCGACATTTGAGAATATTAACGTATCGTGAATTGTAAAAAAAAGAACTTTTCCTTTATTTTTCCTTACCAAAAAGTTTAACCACTTTTTATAAACTTCATACTTATGAAGTGACCCTGGCTTAGCATTAAACGAATTTGTCGTTTATTCAGCTCCCTAAAACAATAATTGCTTTCTAATTACTTTACTATGAGAGGTACAAGATTTGATTTCCAAAGCACTGCGCCGCTCTCCGAGCCGCTCGCCGAGCCGTTCCGTGCCGCGGACAACTCTGATGGGAATAATCTTGTTATTAAGGGGCACTAAAATGGGTTTCGATTTTTCCGATTGGATTTATTTACTTACTTATTGAACTGCTGCTTTATTAATGACTGGCGGAAGAAATACAGTTTCTTAATTAGGTAGTTATTTCTACGTTAACTTTTCAATATTTTAAATAGTTATTATCCTATTCCCGACGAAGACAAATCCAAAAACACCAAAATCTGAAAATTCTGTCCAGCCGTTCTCGACTTATAAGTTTCTTCAAATAGTTACCTATTTAATAAGAAAATATTCGTACGCAAAGGCAGACTAAGTGTATGCAAAATGCAATCCTAATTCCTATGCTAGAAGTCCGAGTCCGGGACGCGGCCGACGCTCGGGAATTTAGCCACGACATCCACGTGACTGAAAGGGGCCGCTGCCTGGGAGCGGGGGCGCGTGCGATCGCGCGATTTAATAGATAAGAACAAGTGTGCGGTGCGTTACAAAGAAATAGGTAAATTACTAGTTCCCGCCATTAAACTCGGGCAAGTTTAACGCGTTCTGAGTAGAAAGAATATGCGTTTGGGTTTTGGTCGGTTTCGTATTTTTCTTATTATTTTTTAAATGTTATGTTCATCTAAATAAATACATAAATAATAAATAAATGTGGACAACATCACATACATTGTTCTGACCCCAATTTGAGTAACTATTTAAAGCATTCGTATTTTGGAAACCAGAGACAACGAAGGTACCACAAACACCCAGACCCGAGAAAATGTAGAAAAACTCATTTTTTCTACATTGACCCGTCCGGGAATCGAACCCGGGACCTCGGAGCAGGCAACACCTTGAAAACCGGTGTGTACGCCACTCCGCCACGGAGGTCGTCGAAATCAACTTATAATAAAATGATTATAAGGATAGGTTGTCATTTATAAAAAAAGTAAAACTTTTTTTAAGTGTTCATACCATATATTTTTACCTATCTCACACGTTTATTTTCTTGACGGTAAAAAAGGCATCCAGTAGATTGCAGGTATCGATAGCTAAATGATTTTCCAAGTTGCAAGGCAGGCACCTCATTCCGATGAAGCGGGTTCGATCCTCAGTTTGAGAGCGTAAGGTTTTAGATAAAAGGAATAGGTATATGTTTTAAATAAGGTGGGTGGACCATGGAAGGCCATGCTTCTTGGAAGGCCGACTATAAAAAAATCATATTTATAGTCATGCGATGATGAATTATTTTCATTAACCTTTTAACCGCCGCGTGATTCTTCCAAAGAATATGTCTCTGGCGCCGTGCACATTTTTTCATACTTCACCTATAGTGTTGTGACACATTATTACAACAAATAAATTATAAGGTAGAAATATTACATTCATACCGGAAACTAGTGGCTGTTTTATTTGTTTCCCTCTTACAATTAATGTAATTTAAATTAAAAACTAGATGTTCTTAATTCTAAACATCTATAATTTTTGGAATAAATAGTACCTTAGCCTAGATAAAGTCTAGGTGATATCTATAAAAATACCGTTTTTGGAATCCCTAGCGTTGGATATATACAACAACGGCGCTAGCATTATAGAAAAATATTGAAATGTATTCTAAGTAACGTTTCCGGTTATCGGTTCTATTATTCAGGTTATAATACTAGTTATCGGTATTTCTTTTAGTAGCTGTACCTGAAGATTCAGTTCTCTAAAGTAATCGTGATATAAAAACATTATTCTTTAAAGCCCAATACAGATGTGATGAACAGTGATTGATAGAATGGAACGCATTTTAATTGAAATAATCAGAGGGTAGGTGGTCATTGCAATTACACCAACTGTTAAAAATGGAAAATCGTCCCTCAGGTATGTTTAATGTTATTTGCCTTTATACAACAATTTTCGATTCCCGCTTATCATATAGAATATTTTCCACTCTCCCTATACAAAGTGCAATACTGTGCGTCGCAACGGTGCACCATGAGCAGTTAAAATGTTCAGCAGTGACTACCTACATATCCTAACCTATCTGATCCTACGGTGACGGACGATTTTTGAGCATTCGTTGTTCAATCCATCCCGCACATAATCCGTTGATACTTATACCTTACCTATATGATATTTAAAACCAATACCTAAACTGTGTGATATTTAAAAATTCAACCATACCCGAAACTGTTTTAAATAAATTCAAGTGATATTGATTGGACTTAGCTTACTAGGTATTGTGTTATTGGCCGTATTTATGACTTTGTAAACAAATTTCTAAGTGATCCGCAACTTAATTACCTATTTTCCTTCGTACAATTAGCACATAACTATATCCACATATTGAGATAACTTGTTTTATTTGCACTTTAGTAATTATCTAACAATAAAACAAGGTAATGTTTACAAACTTATCTCATTATCCTCCTCCTCCGTGAATGTGCTACTGTTTTCCATTTAATAATTCTAATATCCGCAAAAACTCATTAGAGTCAAATTCACTGTCACTCATTTTATTACTTTAACCGGGAAAGAAACAGACGTCACTATGACACAATGACCTTGATACGTGTACGCTTACGACGTCACAGATTTACTTGAAATAAAGCATAAACGTAGAATATAATAGACGGACAAAGCGTGCGAGATAGAAGAAACCTCTTATGGAAATCTAGCAAGATAGAAAGAGAAAACGAATCTTTTCGTTTTGTGATCAGTCTTAATTGACAGAGTGACATCCAGTGGCATAAGCGATATAAGCTTCAACATTTTATGGAATTATCTAGTACATCGTAGATTATCTAAAGTAAATACAATTTTATTTAACAATGGTCACATGTTCTATGAGTGCCTGTGGAGTCAATCACAAAAATAGTCTAGAAAATTGCTCATTTCACAGGTAAATACGTAGAAAGTCGTCATCGTAAAAACGCGTTATTTTTGTTGAATTTGATCTTGTTGTTATGTTGTAAATGTGAAATTACTTCAATCCGTTTGTTCCGTCTAATATTTTGTATAGATAAAGTTCTATGTATTGATTATTTACATTATTTTGGTGGATAATTAATTCATCAAAATATTTTACATGTACGCTAGAGCTTGACTCAAATTTATCGATACTATTGTCGACATTTATCTCGAATGTTTCCGGAGAAATTTGATGTTATTTAACGTTTAGCGTCTCAAATAAATGACAACTTAACAATTTGAAGAAGGAAACTGTAAGGAATCACATACGCAAACTTATTGAATTTTGACGCATAATTTAATACTAATCATTAATTAAACATAGTAATTTAATTAAATGTGGAAAATACCACAAACATTGTTCTGATCCCAATTTGAATAGCTATTAAAAGCATTCGTATTTTGGAAACTGTTGGCACGCTATCCAACATCACTATTTTTTATAGACAACACTAGTTGCTGTATACTGTAACTCTCTCTCCACGTTAGGCCACCGTACTATACGGACGTGTTCCAACCTACAAATAAGTACTTAACTAAGCGTCTGCTAAGGTATAATTTAGTGCATAAGACGTGTATTAGAATTATTAAGTACCTACTTGATTCAGTGACAGTTTCTTGTGAGCTCAAAATAAACTCTTGCGAAATACCAACCAGTGTTTATGTCAATTCTCCTCATCTACAGTCCACTACTAACACAAGCCCCAACAGAAACCAGAAACAACGAAGGTACCTCAAACACCCAGACCCGACAAAATGTAGAAAAACACTATTTTAAGCTTGCATAGCTTCTATCGCGGTCCTTGAGCGTGGAGACCGAATCCAGAAATTCCGTAACGAAAATAACCTAACACTCGATCGAACAATTTTGAATTTCCGAAATTTAAAAGAATTTAGAAGAAAATAAGGATTTTGACAGTATGGAGAGGGATCTGCTAATGAACGAACCGTGCGATTTTGGTTTAAACGCTTTCGTGATGGAAACTTCGACTTGAAGAACGAGCCACGAGGAAACTCACACAGGTGATTAACGATGAATTAAGAGAGATAGTGGAAGCTGATCCTAGTCAAACTACCCAGGAATTAGCGGCATGGTTTAACGTAACCTTACCCACAATATTGACTCATTTGCGTCAAATCAATAAAATAAAAAAATACGAAAAATGGGTGCCTCATGATTTGACTGATGTGCAGAAAGAAACGCGTGTTGAAACTTGTGTTGCCTTCTTAAATCGGTACAGAATTGAAGGAATATTAAATCGAATTGTGACATGTGATGCAAAGTGGATTCTTTATGTTAACCGTAAAAGAAAAATGCAATGACTGACCCAGGTCAAACGCCACAACAGTGTCCTAAAGTAAAACTTACCAATGAAAAGGTAATGGTAACTGTTTGGTGGTCTCAGCATGGTGTTATTCACTATAGTTTTCTCCGATCTGGTCAATCAATAACGGCAGATGTCTATTGTGCCGAACTCCGAACAATGTTGGCAAAACTAGCAGTAAAACAGCCCCGACTCATGAATCGATCTTCACCATTATTGCTCCATGACAACGCGAGACCTCATACAGCACGAGAAACCGTTTTGACCCTTCAGGAACTGCAACTAGAAACCATTCGACATCCTCCGTATTCGCCAGACCTTGCTCCAACGGACTACCATTTTTTTCGTGTTTTGGACAATTATCTACGTGACAAGAAGTTTTCTTCCCAGGAGGCAGTAAAAAATGCTTTCACACAGTTTGTGCAGTCTAGATCCTCAGAGTTCTATCACAAAGGCATAAATGACCTTCCTATTAGATGGCAGCAATGTATAGATAATAATGGTAACAATTTTGATTAAATAAATTTGTTAAAAATTAAAAAATAAACAATTTTGATTTTCAGTACAAATCGGCAATTTTATACTTTAACCCCTATTATAACAATTTATTGATTAATACGTTGTTCACTGACTGAAATTGATTCATAAATCATGAAATGTATGCTCATTTGTATGAACTAAAACAAATTAACGGTAGTGGATTGTAATGAATGCAACTTTCGCGTCACAACACTGGCCAACTTGATATGAAGTAGTTGGCGTGAAGGACATGTCAATATTAGAGGCGTTTTTTATTTTATCCATTTTAAAACACAAAAAAGCCTGTTTTCGTTAGAAATAAATCGGGTTTCAGTAGTGTCCATCTTTAAAATTTACAAAAAAAAGAAATGTTATATGTATCGTAATTGTATTTTATTACATTAAGTATAATGAAGAGCTTCTATAGAAGTCGTGGCGTGGGGGGCACGAAAATCTCTAACTTCTATAGAAGTCGTTGGCTGTGAAAAGGTTAAGCAAAGTCAGTAGAACAAGGCGTATGTAATGTAAGATCGTAGGATTGTAGGTAAACACTAAAACAGGAAAAGTAGTGACAGTGAGTAGAGTAGTGGTGAGTGACGGCTTATTCCACTGCGCTCCAAGAAATTATTCCACCGGGCTCCATAATTGATTTTAAGTATAATTATTTTAAATAATAAAATGTTCCACTAAGCTCCATGAAAAACATGAAAGTACAGTCGGGTAGTAAAATACTATTTATTTTAGTTAATTTACTATTCAATTCAAAACGACTTTTAAGTAAACGTGAAACATGGAAAAACTCAACATCATTATTTATCTAGAATTATAACAATGCATTTGCGAAACAAAAGATTACCGGGAAGGAGCGTTACCGGCCTATAGCCAGACAGAAAACGGTTATACTTATATTTTCTCTCCTAATCGGAAGACAAGTTCTTGATTAATTTATATGATTTTTGTACAAGTAGGTACAAGTAATTTTATGACCATTTCCAATAACCTATCTATTTTCAGTTTTGGCATATCGGAGATAGGAAACTAGGTTTCTATTTCTGTTTTTGCCGTCCAGAGAAACAAAGACAGAAGTTGTTTTCTATCTCCGATATGCCAAAACTGAAGATTGAAGAAGAGGTTATTGGAAATGGCCGTTAGTTTATAACGTTCTACGATTACCAAAATTTATTGTTTTTATATAGGAACATACTTAATTTAGGCACTTACTCAGGGGAGGGCGATCTTGCATTTTAATATTTTGTCTTAGTAAAATATTCTAATCTGGAGCTGTGATTATTGTGCTATTTTATAATAGTTACATACATTTTTAAGTTAATTGTTTTAAGTGAATTGTTGTTTTAAGCGTGGTTATAATTCTGTATTGTGTCTTTTATTTGGTGGAATAAGCCGAGTGACAGCATGACCACATTCCGAATTGAGACAAAACCGATATCAGCATGTCAAACTCGCTCCGATAAGTGGTAACTTAGATTAAAAAATTGACGCCATAACTTATTTCAGCTCAACTCGGAACCAACTTCACATTGTTAGATAAAATAAAAATAAATTCTGCATTTGATTTTTCTGTCCGTAGGCCGAGAGTTCGAATCTTAGTACGTACTTCTATTTTTTACGTTTTGTAACGATTTGCAAAAAATAAAAACATATAATGCAATTTTCTTAAGATTTAAAATAAAAAACAGAAATACTAATAAGTAACTTGCTTTGATTTTTTCTTGGTCTTTGCATTAAAAGTTAAATGCTAATAAGCGCCATCTTACGGCACGTGTCATTCATGGTCAAAGCATAGCCACACGTGCTTGCAAATGGTTCTCGTAATTGGCAAAATTTGGATTGTATTTACCTTGGTCTATGATTTTATTCAAATCGAGACTCCTAGCGCAATCTGTCGTAATATTTTGAAAAGAATTCGGAAAGACATTTCTTGACTAGCGATTGGAACTCTAGTATATTTCTTTCCCTATGGAAGAACATACTATCCTTGAAGGAAAGTCATAGGACACTTCTCTCTATCAAAGGAGAATGTCAACTGCCTGATATAGGTGGCTTGGAAAACTTTGAAACCAGACTATACTGGTCAGTCAGTACAAGGTGTTAATTAAATGTTTATTCTAAAATAATTGTATAAACACTTTTTGTTTTCTTCTGTCTGTTGCAAATTAAAAAGTTTATGACAATGTCGCGCGATCTTTTGCGACGTTGCCGCTTTTAAGCGCCGTACGTTACGTACGTAGTTAACCGAACAGATCACATCAAATTTGACACTTTCACTCTTATCGCAACGGAACTTTTTTCACACGGTGATTGAAAGAATCCAAAGTAGGCATGCACGTGTATGGGTAGGTTAGTAGCTTATGTAGATAGTTCAGTCGCCAATAACTCTAATATCATAATATTAGAGTTAGTAACGATTGAACACGGCGTAATAAAAAAAAAACAGCCAAGTGCGAGTCGGCTCGCGCACGATTCCGTACTATTGATTAGATAACTCTGTTACCATTAATTGATATCGGGCAAAAAATGCCAAAACAATCGCGTTTGTTGTATGGGAGCCCCCCTTAAATATTTATTTTATTTTGTTTTTATTATTTTCAACTGTCTAGCTGTCGCGGCTCTTCTTAGTAATAGGGTTCCGTTTTTAACCTTTGGGTACGGAACCCTAAAAAAGGGTTAAAATTTGACCCCTATATTTATTAGTGAGATCGATTGTAGGTACTATCGATTTAGAAAAACTAATAACTGGGTTTGCGCTTTTTTATTAACACGTTTGGATTCTAGACTCACCTTCTCCTTACAGCTACTGAGCATTGACACGATGGACAGACAGACGGACTGCACCGACAGCGCCGGCGACCAGTCGTCCGTCAGTATCGAGAGGCAGATGTGCCCGTTCGAGTACACGTGCGGGTGGACCGGTATGTTGTTGCCGATGAACGTCACCTACAATAGAGATGATGTAATGTTTCGTCAGTGGTGTGCATTACACTGACGGCAAGGCTAGTCCACAAGTTCAAAATCGCTCAGTGGGCTATGGAAAGAGCTATGCTCGGAGTTTCACTTAGGGATAAAATCAGAAATGAGGTGATCCGGCAGAGAACTAAGGTTACCGACATAGCCCACCGGATTAGCATGCTGAAGTGGCAATGGGCTAGCCATATGAGCCGCAGAACCGACAACCGCTGGGGTTAACGAGTTCTTGAGAGGGCGTCCTACATTACGTTTGCTGAGACCGCGTCTCGGCAAACGTAATGTAGGACGCCCTCAGGCCAGGTGGAGTGATGATTTGCGCAAGATGGCTGGCAGGAGCTGGATGCGAGAAGCCGAGGATCGACCTAAGTGGCGTGCAACTGGAGAGGCCTATGAGAGACTATGTCCAGCAGTGGACTGCGATAGGCTGATGATGTGCATACCATACATGCCAACAAGCACTGCATACCCTGCCTACTACGCCTAAATTAATAAAATTCCGATCCGTCTTGTCGTGAGGCAATTTTATGGAAAAATTAAAACATTTAACGAAAATGGTACTTTTATTCAAATGATGTCATAACGTAGTATTTAAACTACTTAAGTACTTTTTCGACTGACGCAAAAAAGGGGATGTTCTCGATTCGACGCTAATATATTTTTTTACATTAAATTATTAAAAGTTTATTCATTTTGAAGTACTTAAATTTATAATTTACATATGGCTAGACGAATTGATATTATGGACGAATTGATACTATGGTCCATTTGATGAACTAGACGAAATTATACTGGTCGTTACGATACTAAGGACGAAATGATACTGTAGACATAATGCCACTATGGACCTTATGCACCAGAAGGACATTATTTTATTTTAATGCTTTTACTGACTGACCGATTTCGGTCGTTTTTGTTCTATAAATTCAGGCCCCAAAAAATATTTCTCATGCTTATAATAAAGCCAGTATGTATTGTTTTATATATTATTAATGTTTAGAACACCTACCGTCAATGACCGATATAAATATTTCTATTAGTGCTAGAGCTAAGCTACCCCAATTGATTTAATTTTATTTCTTCTAAACAAAATCAATTCTAAAATAACTAGAACAGTATCATTTTAGCAAATTACCTCTAGTATTTATTGAATGACAGTTAACTGCTTATCATTCTGGCATTCTTTAGTATTGTACTGACAACGGCAGGTCGACCTACCCAAAAAGTTAAAGGTCATTGAATTGATTTTGAACTTTAAGTCCAACAAGTAGAGATCGATATCAATTGAGAAAATTTTACGTTTTGCGGTAGATTGACGTGCTGTTGTCTGTACATTTTTGCAAAAAGCGGCCGCTTTTGGCGTTAGCGACAAATTCGACTTTAAAAACAACTAAATGAAAAGTTTACTGTGATTCAATAAATACTAAAGGTAATTTGCTAAAATGATACTGCTCTACTTTTCTGAGAATTGATTTTGTTTAGAAGTAATAAAATTAAATCGATTGGGGGCAACACTTAGCTCTAGTAGTCCCCTTAAGATAAAGCATTTTAAATTTGATATATTGAGATCAGATATTGAGTCTATTTTTATATTGCAAAAACGTGCTGTGCGGGCTTATTTACGGCCTTAGACCCCGTGACTCTCTATTAGAGCTATTCAAAGAGATCAACATACTAACAGTTGCATCTCAATACATTTTCGAAAACATTATGTATGTCCGTAAAAACCTCGAAATTTTTGTCAAAAATAGTGACGTACACAATTTCAATACCCGAAATAAAGATAAACTTGCCGTTCCAGGATTCAGACTGCGAAAAGTAGGTAATTCGTTCATGGGAAATTGTATCCGTATTTTCAACAAATTACCACTGTCAATTGCTGACCTCCCTGTACATAAATTCAAATCATATATCAAAGTTGTTTTAATGAAAAAGGGCTATTACACTATTGATGATTATATAAATGATAGGAACGTTTGGCTTTAAATTGTATCAGCTCGCACTGGCATATATCTTATGTAAACATGTTTATTTAAAAGAGGCTGACAATAGTGACCGAGTTTCTTGCGCTGCTTCTTCTCGGCACTAGCCCACATTTGTCCCGAAGCAGTGGTAGGTTAAATATTGGGACGTGTAAAAGCGCCTCCAGGGGCCTATTTGCAGAAATAAAACTGATTTTAACTAATTTTAAAGCCTGGAACAGCACATACGCTACTGTTATCCCGAAATAATGTCCGGTTTCCGTGGGACAGTTTTAAATTTCAACATTTTACTCGTACTTAGTCGTAAGCAATAGATACTTAGCCTAGAATAATCCAACACCTCGCTCAAAACGTGTTTCTATGCCAAACATTATATCTGACGACCTAATCAAACCACTATTCATCTCGTCTCTATTCTATTTGACGCTATCGCTCGAATATGTTGATTACACATATTATTATGTAGATCATTGACTCACGTGCATAGTGTTACGTCAAAACCGTTAATAGGATCGGGCATTAAGGTGTTCTAATTTAGAGATCGCGCCTCTAGATCGTATGGGAAGTTGGAAACAATGTTCTTGTGTTAACGCGTACATTGTAATGTTATATCTGTTTGATCTACGGCCTATGGTTGCCAGTATCTTGTAATTGTAAACGTATAACATCTTTGATTGGGATTTTTCCCGTCTATCATACAAGTGTAGATACCCAGTAAATAGCTTGATATCGTCGTTTGTAATATCGTCATAAATAGCTTGATATCGTCGTGTTATGATTGTAGATTTAATATTTAATTTATCAAATATCTGAGCATACATCAAATCAATAAATGTGCAATTTTATTTTATTCTAACAATAGTGTCCCGTCCCGGCTTCGCACGGGTGGACATAATATTTTTTTAATCCTTATTAAAAATCTATACCTAATCTTTTCTAGCAATAAATATAGCCTATGTCACTCAGGGCAAATGTAGCTTTTCAATGGTGAAAGAATTTTTGAAATGGGCATAGTAGTTTTTGAGCACGGCACACAAAAATATAAATCTTTCCTCTTTATACGAGTAATATTAGTCTGTAAGCACGAAAGAACAACATTCAAATCTTAAATGTGCCGAATCTTAGTATTTTAGAGCTAACAGACGTTACGTATAATACATAATCTAAGGTTTGCTTCACTTTATGACTAGGAAAGGGACATTCATTATTTTTGTTAATGATCATCACTATCCGCATCATCACCATCATCTTCATCACAATGTTCAGTATCATCACAATTATCATCATCATCAACATCATCGCAATGTTCATCATCATCATCACAATTATCATCATCATTATGATCACTATTATTATCATGATGATGATGAACATTGTGATGATGATGATGATGATCATTGTGATGATGATGATGATAGTGATGATGATAATGAACATTGTAATGATGATGATGATGATTCAATGAACTTGAACAATGCGTAGGAGTCTAAAGTTCAATACGCCGAGTAACATCATTCTTCCTTATGCTAATGGAATAGAGTTCTATTTTATTGCAACTGTAACTACTTGTGTGACTTACAAATTTTATCGCATTATTACACCTTTTCTCAATCACGCGAAATAATGCATTCAAATTTAGGCTCTAATCCGTTTACTTAATGCTTAAGTTAACTTACTCAATAAAATAATAAATTTATTAGAAAGATTGGATATGATATTTTTATTCTTTGCGGACTAACGTTATAAATATTCATTAGGTAATTTTATCAATCGGTTAGATTTATCTATACAAATAAAACTTTTAGTTGCGTTTAATTATCAATGGCTCGAATGAATATTTTTATTCGATAATGTTAACAATATTTATTGAATAAATGTGATATATTTTTTTTATTAGTTAAAGGAGATGTCCTAAATTGTATGGAGGCCAGGTCCAGAACCTGTACACCCCACCAAAAAATAGACCAATACACCTACAAGATTTTGTTATCATCCAATTCTTTTAAAATGTCTTCGTTAAGTGGTTCAAATAATGAGAAAATAGCAATACAAAACAACAAAACCATCATGGCTGAAGATGACATTTTGATGACGTCTGTCAGTTTTGGCAGTTTCAAAATTGCGTATCTAGGAGTTGAGTGCCATTGCTTGCTGTAGTAACAACAAACATTATGAAAGTAATGTGTCGATCGATACCAAATCCAGAAATCGAAAATGAGGTCGTTATAATGAACTACATTTAAAACGCGACGAGAAGAACAAAAACATGAAGTGAATGATTATGCCAAAGTTAAAATCAGTTAAAATCAGTTTTTAGATTGACGCCATCTTGGAACGCCTAATGGAGTTTAATAAATTATTCGATCTTATTTATTTTTGAACCACTAAATTATACGTTATATAAATTTATATGTATTTTTCCCAGAAACGGTAAATTTTTCTTGATTTTTGAAAATGGTGTACTATGTCTGGGCCTATTATGGGACAACTCCTTTAACTGATAATTGATATATTCACCATCTCTACTGGCAACCCTATAGTTATATCACATCTCGTACATCAATATCCTGGTTATGGACGTATTATTTCGCATATCAAAGCTAATTACAGTGCACACAGACTTACTTTACTGCGAGTGTACATTATAAGATAATATTATCTTATTATCTCAGAAACCAATTGTATTTTTACACCAGAACCATGTTCTAAGATTTTAAGAACCTTAATATGATACTAGCCTCTTGCACGCGGCTTTGATTGCGTGAACTGCTCCTGTGCCCATATGTGGGACACAAAAAGGTCCATATCCTTTCTTATGGTCTAACACCCCTTTGGTCTAGTGGTTTAGGGTCCAGGGTTTGATCCCCGGGTCGGGCAACAAAATGTTTCAATTTTCGTACTTGCTCGGGCTTGAGATATCCAACCCGCATGTGGTAATGGCAAGCGTGGTGTACCCATCATTGCTGTGGTAACTTGAATTCAATGATGGAGGCATTTTCTCTGCAGTTGGATAGAGGCTGTTACTTTACTTAAATGTCTAATTTATCTCTGTACCAAATTTGATTAAAATCGGTTCACTACTTTAGACGCGAAATCGTAATATACAGATGGACAACTAACCTTGGCATTATACTAGTTAATCAGTAAAATCAGTTTCATTTCTGCAAATAGGCCCCTGGAGGCGCTTTTATACGTCCCAATATTAAAACCTACCACTGCTTCGGGACAAATGTGGGCTAGTGCCGAGAAGAAGCAGCGCAAGAAACTCGGTCACTATTGTCAGCCTCTTTTGAAATAAATATGTTTACAAATGCCAGTGCGAGCTGGGACAATTTAAAGCCACACGTTCCTATCATTTATACACCGTGAAATTTTTGTAGTTGTTTTCCCGCAACAGAACGATTTACCTTTAGTAGCACCATCGAATCGTGCGAGTTATTTTTTGAAAATAAAGATATCGTTGTTCTCAACTAATCAAAAAAATAATCATCAACTCAAAAGCGTGAGATACGATAGTATCTTTACAAAATGTGACGTGTTTGGTACTGCTTGCCGCACGAAATCAATGTTCAAAGCAAAAGAAGCTCTACGCACTAAGTAATACAGCATAAACTGCACCGCGCGAGGGGCAAAACCCCCGGCCGGTGACCGGCTGCGGCGCGACTGGTACCATTGGTTCGAGGTTACTTTCGAGTTTCGTTTATCACAATCGTGAAACTGCTATTTTTTTATTTGAATAATAAAAAACTGCACAAGTCTATTGTACTACTAAGATAGAATCATTTTACTGCGGGAAAACAACCAATAAAATTTCACGGTGTATAATCATTAATAGTATAATAGCCCTTTTTCATCAGAATTACTTTGATATATGATGTGAGTTTATGTACTGGGAGTTAAGCAATTGACAGTGGTAATTTATTGAAAATACGAATACAATTTCCTATGAACGAATTAACCACTTGTCGCAGTTTGAATCCTGGAACGGCATGTTTATCCTTATTTCGGGTATTGAAATTGTGTATGTCACTATTTTTGTCAAATAACCCTACTTCTTACGGACGTACATAATGTTTTCGAAAATGTATTGAGATGCAACTGTAAGTATGTTGATCTCTTTGAATAACTCTCTAGAGAGTCACGAGTTCGAAGACCATAAATAGCCCGCACAGCACGTTTTTTGCAGTATAAAAATAGACTCAATATCTGCTGCTGAGCCCCATAACAGAATTCCGTATGACATTATACTGTGAAAGTAGCTAAAATATACTAATCTTGCCGTTCCAACATCAGTCAATTGTCTTATCTTTCGCACAGCATAAGCAGCAGAACTAAGTCTTACAGATAGAGACCTAATATGAGCACCCCATTGCAGTCAAGAGTCTATAGTTATACCTATAAAGGTAAGGAATCTACAGTGTCTAATGGCTCATCTTTTACAATAACATTTGTGGTGGAAAACCTTACATTAGGCAAAGTAAATTTAACACATTTTTTTTGCATTGAGCAAAAGATTATTCGTAGCAAACCAATTCAATAATTTAGTGAGGGTATTCTTAATATCGTCAAATGAATATTTGCCCCTCTTAGTTTTAAAAATCATTTAATGTTTCATCTGCAAACAATACCATCTCACAAAGATTATGTAAATAACAAGAAAGGTCCTAATACTGATCCCTGAGAGACACCCATGATAAGGGCCGACCCTGAAGACTCAGTTCCATCAATGCAAACTTTTTGAGTTCTACCTGTGAGATAAGAGTAAATTAAATCTAACGAATCATTTGAAGCACCATAATGTCTAAGTTTTTCAATTAAGGTTTTATGGTCAACACAATCAAATGCCTTTGACAGGTCACAAAAAACACCTATAGCATCTGACGTACTCTCTCAAGCATTAAACACGTGTTTTAGAAGAGCTACTCCCGCATCAGTGGTATTTCTACCTTTCCTGAATCCATATTGATTGTGATGTAATAATTTATTCAAACTAAAGTGCGATAAAAGTTGGCTAAACATAATTTTTTCAAATACTTTACTTAGTACTGGCAAGACAGATATTAGACGAAAATTAGCGGGATCACATTTCTCGCCAGATTTAAATAATGGAATGATTTTGCTAAACTTTATTAAAGTTGGAAATTGTCCATCATCAATACATTTGTTGAAAATTATTGCGAGATGAGGGGCTATTGAATTTATAATTGTATTGATAATATGGACGGAAATTCCTAAAGATCTTCAGTTTTTTTCATATTAAATTCTCTAAAAGTTTTTATAATTAAATCAGGGTTTACATGTCTAAAATTAAATGAAGATTTGCACTCATCGACAACTAACTTGAGAAGGGATTCAGCTAGATCAGCGGAAGAAGCAAAGCAAAGTAAAGATACACTTGTACAGAAAAACTTAATGTTGTTTGCAAAGGAAATACCTCATGACGTGTCCTCATGCCATACAAAGAAGATTTATGTATGTTTGGTACGCGGTATGATTACTAATACATATATATATATATAAGACTAGCTGTTGCTCGCGACTTCGTTCGCGTCAATTTCTGTTGCTATGATCGCGATTATTTTTGCAACATTTTTAACTGATGTTTCGCTCCTATCGGTTGCAGCTTGATGTTATATAGCCTAAAGCCTTCCTCGATTAATGGACTATCTAACCCAAAAATTTTTTTAATTAGAACCAGTATTTCTTGAGATTAGCGCGTTCAAACAAACAAACAAACAAACAAACAAACTTTTCAGATTTATAATATTAGTATAGATATCACATGCAAAATAAGAAACCTTTTGTTTTCGCTACTGTCTTCTAACTGAATGTCTAAGAAACCGCACCTTGCAAAAAAGTAATGCTAAGAAAGAAATTCGTTTTTTTTTTTCAGTAAATTAAATAAGCTCTAAATATTACTGGTAAATATTTTTTCACCGTCTTGAAACTATTCGCCTTGTCGTGGCGTGGACGAGAGATAATCACAAAGCTCCGTTTTCCTTCCTTATTCAACCTTCTAAATTAGATACAAAATTAAGGCTCCATTTTCGCAGAAGCAGAGCTGGGCGGAGTAGAGAGGAGGGGACCGTGAATTGACAAATCACGCCATGCTTGAAACCCAAAGATCACAGACATGGAGCTCTGTGATTGGCCAATTAACAGTTCGCTCCTTTCCATTCGGCCTAGCTGCACTTATTTGGGAATGCAGCCTTAATTATGTAAATATATGTCTTTCACAACAACTATAATCCAAACAAACTAAAGATACGGTTTATTGTAGGTTGATGAGCTGTTGTGCATTAAGGGATCATTAACATTTAGTAGGAGCATAAACAACAGTTCATATAAGTACTATTTTATTTTTACATAATATAAATTCCAATTTATACCGTCTCGTTTAATTTACTTGTTGATCTCAGTTTAGTAAATCTTTCATAAATAAGCTTGGATCTGAAAGGAACAGTCGCCCGGTAATCGGAAGATTGTGGGATCGAGACCCACCTTTAAGGATGATTTAGGATTTAAGAAGAGTACTTAAATTGCTGTTATTTGCTAAGTACGAAAATTTTATTAGGTACTTAACTAAGTACAAGTTATTTAATTTACTTGTTTATCTACACAGGTGAATCTCGCGACACAAAGACACCACGTCTTGTAAAACTTATCAGATATGAAGTAGGTCAACAGTTTTAAGGGTTGTGTTATAATCATCGAAAATATACACAGTCACAATGGCTTTTCCTCAAAAATAAACTAAAATTTTTCCCAGCTATTTTAAGTTTATTTTTATACCAACCTTTGACCAAAACATATTCACACTATTACAAAAGTTTTCAACAAGATTTACTTATTAAGTAACACACAGCTTAATATGTTGATTTATGTGCATAGAATTATAATCACACTCACCTCAGGCGAATCGAATGGGTATTTATTTGTGAATTTGAACTGCAAAACGAATTTTTCTCCTTCATAAAGGGTGCCGGGAACTCCTTCCATATGTACTGTCCACCTGTATAAAAAAAAGGGTTAATGTTCAAACTTTTTTACCAGACTTAGCTTTTGCTGCTCTGATAATGACTCCATAAATTAGTTTTCTTTCATATCTACAATGTACAGACAATGGCCTATGATAATTTTATTGTTATATTACACAGATAACATGTCAATTAAGGACTTTTTGGTGTAGCTAGCCAGTAACGAAATGAAGTTGATTTTCAGTTCTTGTTTTGATGAATTAGCCAATGTGTCTTTGTATCTTAGTCAGCTTATTGCAACTGATCATTAATTTAGGCTAGACATTTTCCTTGTAGACAGTGTAATCTTGAGATAAAAACCATAACATCCTTGTATTACCATGGACTAGAAAACAATTTAGCCAGATCAGGAAAAGTAGATTTTTGCTAAAGCCTACAATGATCAAACATGGTGCTATAAGATTTGAGACAACAAACGGCACTAAAAGCCCATCATAAAATCAAATAAAAGCCTATGCTTTTATTTGATGAAGAAAATTAGTTGCCCAACATACAATTAATAGTATATTAAGAAAAACAAAAAACTATAGGACCAAATACACTTATATAATACTGGAGGTATTTTTTTACAATCGAGTATGTTATTTTATCATGCATATTTATGCAATGTGAGAAAACAACAATACAGGACAGCTTAAATCTATTGTATTCATCATAGCAAAAGTATTAATGTTGTGCCACATATTTCATAAACTTTTGGCTATTTCATTTAACATTGCTTAAACACTATGTTTATGATAGCCAGACGTATTTTTTCAAAATAATATTTAAAAAAAAATTTTTTTTTTCATAGTAAATTACACACTGCCATGTCACTAGGGTTATTATTACGATTACAATAAAATAAATAAAGCATCAGGAATCAAAATATTGGCCAATGTTATGTTATGTTTCCGTTCCTCTGAACATAATTGCCGTTAGTTTTTAAGAAACTTAATTGTAAGTGCTCTAGCGTATGTTTTATTAAATAATTGGACTACGCCCTCTTTAGAGGGCGAAGGCCAACAGGCTCTTTAAAAGGCATTAGCATACTTCCATTAATTTGTTTTTTTTTATACATGGACAAAAAGAAGCTTTGTACTGAAAAAAGTTATAATAAAGACCCTATTTCATATAATAATCAATAAAAGGTCATGTTGATAAATCATACATAAATAAACTTAAGAAAGATAAAACAAAACAGTATACCAAAAAATTTAACATTGTCCTAAGATTCTCGTTGTTATCTTTAACTCAATTACAATAAATTATTATTGTTTTGATATGAATCATTGTTTGGCAGCAAAAATAGTTTGATTAGGTACCTAAATCTTTTACAGATGATTCATTTGTACAATTATTTCCCTTTTAACAACAAGCAAGTGTTTTAGAAAAAAATTAAAGACAGAATTTTTTAAATCAAAAGTGTCTACCGACATTGAAACAACGGAGGAGATGTTAATACAAATATTATAAATTAATGCATTATTGTAAGATCGAGTGAATTAACCAACTTACAGTGTTAGATTTTGACTAGCCTGATCTCCATCAACGGTGACTCCTGGCGGCGGTTCCCTCATCAGGGACATGAGTTCTTTTTGTAATCTCCGCTAAAACAAACATCACAGGTAACACACATAAAAAACGACAGCACAACAATATATTTTTGACAAAAAATACCATAACGTAACGCAAAACTGTCATATCCACTAACTTTCACAGCTTTCAAATCGAAGTTAAAATTATTTTTATACACATCATGATTAGGTTTACACAAATTATTTATTTTATGCCATTAAATTATTGCAAGGCGTATAATTTTAATTAATTTTACTTACCTCGGACGGGGACATAGCCGCCATTGTAATCCAATTTAGACGTTTGGTATTACTATACACAAAAAATGTGTGAGAAAGAAATGCAGTAGCATAATGAATAATTGTTCTACCATTTGGTAAAAAAATTACTTTATGTGTCACAAAATCTAACAAGATATTAATATATTATTAAGCTATAGTCCTGGAAAGATAATGTTTTAGTTATAAGTCACTTATTTAGAACTTAGTTAAAAAAATATATCCACTGCCATCATGCCACTGGCACATGAGATAAATAATTCGGCATGTTGTTCTGCTTGCTGGCAGCATTATATTCACCTACCTGTCAAACTTCTGTCCGTATAGTACGTCTGACGACTTTAAACAAACTGTAATTTAGGATATCAATCATGCATGACTTCTTGTCGGTAAAAATATTTGTTTTTCAATTATGACACCTTTACAATCTAATTACAGTCATAAATTATACTCAAATTGTATCCGTTTGGTTTTACTCAATTGATCAATACCCTACCCAAAAGTTAAAACGAGTTCTGATAAGATACGGAACTGTTGTATTGACAATTTGACATTTGACAAATTGACATTTGGCTGGATGATGGATGGATTACGTACGATTTGCAATTAAACATTTGTGACCGATTTGAGTGCTAGCGATGCGAAATAAGCGAAGTAGTCTAAGAAAAACCAAGTGATACGAAAAATATATTTTTGCGCGATAAAATGTTTTGTATAAGTACAGTCAAACATATATCAAAGTTCTGATGGTTGAAGAAAAATGTTGTGTGATTAAATAAACCTATACTGACACCGGCACAGTATTCTTTTACTTGAAGTTTTTATGATTTGTAATTAATATTTTGTACGGATAACCAGAGAAGATGGTAACTTTTTACAAGAAGTCGTCTGCAGAATGGTTTATAGACCAACTTAATGTAAAGAATGCCAAACTGGTAGCTTTTCTGCTTGTACTAGGTTTCATAGGATACCATGGCATCTTACATCTTAGATACGGTGGGTTTGAATTGGTTTTGCGATACCTGAGGCTATAAAATCTTTTGATGGCCAATAAACTTGTAGCACTAGCTAATTACAAATAAATAATGACCTTTAAGTTAAAAAGTAAACATCATGTAACTGATTTGTTATTACTATTATTGCAGGTCCTGATTCATGTACATGGTTGCTATCATCGGGACGGTATAAAGGTGACCATGAATGGCAGCCTTATGGCTGTATGCTGCATAGATACTCTAAAACGTATGTTGAAATCGTTCAACTGTTGCTTTATAGCCTGGTACTTGTGTGTAGATGACTAACTGATTCCTTATCTGTTTGTGTATGAACAGTGATGCAAGAAGGTGTATGCGGTACTTAGCATTCTGGGACAAATACAACAGCTTTGCTTTCATTGGTGATGCAAGACTGGAGCAACTGTATGAATACTTTATAGGTAATATTTATGTAAATTCTCTATTTTCCAATTTAGTTTTACATAGAAGTTTACATGCCAACTATAACATAATATAATCGAAAAAAAAAAAATAGTCTCAGGCGTTACTTTGCGGAAATCCATAATAATATACTCGATCAATGAAATAATGGATGTTTTTTTAAAAACACCATAACTACTGTCGCTAATTAAATAAATCTATGTAAATTAAAATTTCGAAGACTTTTTGTGTTCAAAAAATTTTTATACGTAAAAAATAATTCAGTATAGAGCCTTAGTGGCCATAATTTTATTGATAAAAGCTTGGTTCATTGTTAATTCCAACTACATAAGTATTTTAGGTCTCAAGATTTTTGGAGATATCATACTGTAATTAGGCATGCTAGTTATCTTGTCTTTCAATGGTTGTTTGTTTTTAGTAGTACAAAATAATTACAGTCATGTGTAATATAATATTATGTGGTATTCTACCTATGTATACATATTTGTGAATATACGGTCACACAAAAGACTTTTTGTAAATTTAATTTAATTTTTCCTTGGTTAGAGTTGTTGATAGATAGATAGATAGATAAAAGCTTTATTTGCACGGCAATAAGGCACACTGTACATCAGGAAAATTAAAGCACACAATTAGTAAATTAAACATAATAACAACATTTATAAAATTTTAAAAAATTGGCAATTACTTAATCTAAGTTATGTGTGCCGCAGCTATGCAAAAAGACAGTAAGCTCAGTGTTTGCACTGCTGAAAGAGCAGAACATTGGTTTTCAGCTTCTGCCATGTTTGGAGGTAGGAGTGGACACTCACACAATCCAGAACAATAGCAATATTGATATTATAAAAATAAAATTAAAAAAAACTAAATGATTGTTGATGTGTTAAATTGAAAATATACAGCAACTAACAACGTAATACAATTATTACAGGTGTCCTCAAGACAAGATTGGACCTAGATACGTCATACTCAACAGTGGATCACCAGGTGCCTAATTATACTTACGTAGACAGTAAGTTGAGGCTGTCAGTCACATTCATATGGAGTGATGACATTTCCAAAACTATGGTGGAACAGTTCCGGAATTGGTAAGTACAGTTAACTATATACCGTGCATTTGAACCGCCTCTCAAACATAACCCACGTTATGTTACCATTATGTGTAACATCTTGACAGTGTTATTTTAGATTTTATCAAAATAAAAAGTCTTAAGAAAAATTTAATATATTGATTTAGCTATTCATTTTAAAGCGCACGGACTTACTATTTTGCTGCGGCCATGAAAATCAGTTAAAATCAGTAAAAGGTAGTAGAATCTACAGAGTTTAGTGGTTCATCTTTAACAATTATATGAGTAGCAGCAAACCTTATGTTGGGCATCGTAAATTTTACACATTTTGTTTTATTTGCATTTAGTAAGTGCATGTCCCAGGTGAATGAACCTTACACAGACATAGACATTTTATTACTTACAAAGTTTTTTTTTTAAATAATAATATAAAAAAAAACAGTGCAAAGATACTTTACATAATGTTTACATAACGTGGGCTTCGTTTGTCAGGCAGTTTAAAAAGCACGTTGTATTATTATTAGCTTCACTCGGGTCTCTGCATTCGTGAACTACATGTTATGTATGGTGGAAAGCTGTGCCCAGCAGTTTTATACAAAGCATCCTATGTCCTTCCTAATACTTTTGAATATATGTGTACATAGTAGATACTATACAGTTGAGTACACAGAACATGGAAAAGAGTAGATACTATATATGATATTTTAGAAATTTTATTTCAATTATGATATTTTAATACTTAAAAAAAAAAAAAAAAATTACACCTTGAGAACTAAACTGATTTCTAAAAGTATATCAGTGGGATCAATATAATTAGTTAAGGAAAAATTAGTTAGGGAAAAATATAAGTTAGTTTTTAGTTTTTATTGTTTAAATTACGCCAGTTGGTATCAAATCTCACATAAAATGTATTAGCTACAATATTGTAGAGTCTATCTAATTAGTAAAAATAATATCAAAGTAAGTAGTAGTTTTAATAATAGTAACAAGCATCCATTCTCTCAAACTCTCGTGTGTAATAAAATAAAAATAAATTAGAATAAAATATTATAACAGTAAGAGTTAAATTTGCGAAACGATGTAACTCATTCTTATGTAAATTTCTCAAGCACATGTTTTGGCTTACAGTTTAGGATATTAATCATATTATGTATAAAATTTGTACTATCTCAACTGTAAACTGGTTTGTGTTTAAATAAAAAAAGAAACTTTCTTAAAAAAAGGTTTTTTTTTTAAATCAATTTATAAATAAGGGAATATTCTTAGCTAACAATAAAAATAAAACACACCCAAGTTAAGGACAACTTTTTAAGTACAGTGACTTACAAGAGGTTAAACACTGGACCTTCTTATACAGTTGGAATAGGGGTTATTTTGCATCAAAAATGTATGTATAAGCCTCTGTATATAAGTTAAAGTGTATGATAATTTACATTATTTCCATACAGGCAACTCTCCGACAAACCTCCATCGGTGATTGTGGCCAGCACTGGCCTTCAACTCCTCAAAAGCCGAAACACAACAGATTTGGTGCTTGAAGAATACAAAAGGAACCTTACCCGCTTGGTGCAACCCATAGATTCGCTTGTCGCGCGCAAAACTCAGGTGCTATGGAAGTTAATTGAAGCGGTGGATACAGGAAAACTGAAGAATGACAATAAGAGGATCAATAACAATGACATTGATTCATATAATAAAGCTGCTGTAGAGGTTAGTCAATTATCTATACTAATATTATAAAGCTGAAGAGTTTGTTTGTTTGTTTGAACGCGCTAATCTCAGGAAGTACTGGTCCGATTTGAAAAATTCTTTTTGTGTTGGATAGTCCATTTATCGAGGAAGGCTTTAGGCTATATAACATCACGCTGCGACCAATAGTGAGCGAAGCATGAGGGAAAAATGTTACAAAAATTGTCGCGATCATAATAACAGAAAATGACGTGGACGAAGTCGCGGGCGACAGTTAGTCTGTGATATTTTTGAAGTTATAGGTTATGTTATTGACGAGAGCAGGCTTAACTATAGGGCAAAAAGATTTTTGAAGTTCAAATACTGATATAATAATTGCAATATGATGCTAAAATATCATATTATAAAGTATTTAAATATACGTTTCATCTTAACTACTGTCAAACATCTGCAAAGATGTTTCTTTCGGGTATTAAGAGTGCAAAACTCCTAACATTTGATGAAACTACGTGGGCTTACAGCTATAAAACATACTTGAGAAATTGGCGCTGTGACGTAATGTCTCCGTAGCTTAATTACCGTATCCGGTATGCATGAGGATGCGGGTTCGAGCCCGCTTGTGACAATTTTTCAAGTTTAAATACTAAGGGCACCTTACGTAGTTGTAATTCTTGTCATTTTTCAACAAACGTGTACTAACTTTTCTTTTACTTTTTACAATCGTGTCCAGATCCTAACGCACAGTGCGGCTAAGATCTGGAGTTCCACCCGGCTGGTGGCCAGCGGGGCTTCGTCCGACGATGGGGCTTCGCTGAGCGCTACAGCGCTGAGACACTGCGCTCAGGTCAGTGCTGGCGAATAGTTTATCGTCTTTGACGGCTGACGATTAAAAATAATAAATAAGCATTTCTTTTTTTTACACTAGTATTTAGTATATTTTAATTGAATTCAATTGTGATGGCAAACTTAATCGAAAATCAGACCCTTTTGTGATATATAAAGTTATGAAACTACAGGTATGAATATATATACTCATAGGAAATGACAGGAACTATAAGTTATTTACTATTGTTAATTTATAAATTACATTTCGGCAAACATCAATGTATGTATTACTCGTAGTACACATTAATCACAAAATAATCGTAAAACTGTAAATATATTGCAATAAGGCATTGTGTATTGTGCAATGAACGTTCTAATCTGAAGCCCTTCCACGCAACACAAAGCCTGTATCTGTTAATTTTAGACACTCGAAGTCATTGTTATGAGTGAAAGAGACATTTGGAATCGAATTTACGGACATTGTGTTGCGAAGTAAAGCCACATTAGTTGATAAACGAAACAGAGTTTAAGCTTCATACAACCGCTCGAACCGGGTATGTGTGCGTGACCACTGGCATCTATCGCGTGAGACTTGAAATAATAAAACCGGCCAAGTGCGAGTCGGACTCGCGCACTGAGGGTTCCGTAGGTACCAACATTGATTGAATTAGGAGTCCACTTACTTCCACTGAGCCAAAATACCACAATATTTTGTTGACTGCAAAAATAACTTTGGTTTTCAAAGTGTTTGTATGAAGGACAAAGTTATATTTAAATTAGGATGCAAACTTTCGTACCACAGAACACAGAGAAAAGGTTAGAAAGGCGATGTAGGCGGGGCAGGCGCGCCACAGAGGCTATGAGCAAATGCTCATACTTCTGCCCAAACCTGCATGTAAGAGATTGTGTGATTCGTTCGTTAGATTGGCGTTCCTTGAACTTGTTTATGTGTACGAAAGCTTGTGTTTATTATGTGCCGAAGTGTTAGTGGGGCTCAAGTAGCCACATCGGTTCTTATACAAATAACGCATGACAGCCTTTTTAATCTTTTTCCATGTCCTGTGTTTCCGTACCGTAAAAAACCGTACCTGCGAAAAACGGGATACTGCCGTGTAAATACAAGTTCTTTCTACGGGATCCTGGAATGCAGTGATCCCGCTGAACTGGACTACCGTGAATCAGAACCAGTTTTATTTCTGCAAATAGGCCCCTGGAGGCGCTTTTACACGTCTCAATATTTAAACCTACCACTGCTTCGGGACAAGTCTGGGCTAGTGCCGAGAAGAAGCAGCGCAAGAAACTCGGTCACTATTGTCAGCCTCTTTTAAAATAAATGTTTACAAAAGTTTTAACCCTTTGACGATCGGATATTCCAGACACAATTAAAATCAATTGTTATTGTACCAACCGGTTGTCTCTTGGGTTCAAGGCGTGAAGCAAGTAGCAGCTAGAACAATTTAAAGCCATACATTTCTATCATTTAAATAATCATTAACAGAGTAATAGCCCTTTTTGGGCAAGGGCCATTAGTTTATAAACTGGCAACACTGCCGCAGGTGTTGCTGAACATGTTCTGCAACGACCACATGAACTTCAACGACGGCTCGTGCTGCGCGCAGCCCGAGCCGCACACGCCGCTGCAGCTGCTCACCATTGCACTGTTCGCGCTGTGGTGAGTCTTCTGGCTGTCTCAATCGTATAATTTGATATTACTACCATAATAAATGTGTCAAAATTGAGATGCAATTGCGATTCTATTGAGCCATTTGTAAATTAGCGGAATTGGGGCCCTGGCTGTATGGTTATGACCTAGGCCGTTATTTTATTTAAAAAAAATTATACCCTAAGGTTGTCATTTTTATGTTTTAATAACTTACATGGCTCGGAAGAATTTTTAAGAAGAATAAAGGAATTAATATGTATTTTAAATGAAATATTTTTTTACTGTATTTTTTTTTTTTACTTTAGCAGCTAAATATCGATTTGGCTCGATTTTATGTAAATTAAAGTAGCATAATATTTCTATTAAACTGAAAGTTGAAAAAATACTCGAAACATAAGAATAACTTTATTTGATATTTTTAGCAACTTAATTGCACTTATAATATCAGTATATGGCTGGCTCACGCGTAAGAATATGCTTGAAAAATTCGCGCTGTGTCGCAGTGTCTCGGTGGCCTAATGGTATGGCGCCCGCCTGGCATGCGAGGAGATGTGGGTTCGAGTCCCGCCTGAGACAAAATTTTTCAAGTTTATATACTGACATAATAATAACGTTATAATAAGAAATATAAGTAAGTAAAAAAAACAGAAACAAGAGTTTAGAATTAGTGAGAGTGTTTTTTATGAGTTTCTGATGAAAGTTTCGACTCTGTTGCAAGAGCCATGATCACAGAAGAACTTCAGTGATCACGGCGCTTGCAATTAACGATGAATTACGATCCTGTTTAAATCAGTATAAGCCTAATTTGATTTTCTAGCGCAGTGATCGTCTGTGCGAAGCGTCTCTTCGCTTGGACGCAAAGCATCCCCGCCAACATCCGCGGGTATTCCCTTGTGACGCCCGCCCCCCGCCCTTCGTCCCCCACCGCCGCCCTCGCCCGCCTCGGCATGATCATGGCGTACTTCTACCTGTGCGATAGAACCAACTTCTTCATGAAGGAGAACAAGTATTACTCGGAGTGGAGCTTCTGGCTGCCGGTCGGCTATGTCTTCGCGTTGGGACTGTTCTTCACGGACGATTCTAGGTCGAGCAAGTGAGTTTTTTTTATATTCATACAAACCCCCATCATTGCTGTTAATTTGAATTCAATGATTGAGGCCTCTGCCCTGCAGATGATAATAGACCGTTACTTTAAAACAAACACGGACGACGAATTGTAAGTATGTCGACCAGAGTAGGGCTAAGATGCAAAACCACGACAAAATTCTCGCACGACTTGAGAAAATTTGTCTACTTGTCGTTTTTTATAATTTTTTCTAACGTGGCAACCACCCGAAATAAAAATGTTTATCTACATGACAAACGGATGTAGCCATATTACATAATTTTATAGTTTTCTGTGTAGAAACATTACTTAATAATAATAATTTGTTCAATTTTACGTCCGATTTGGCTAAAACACTTCTTGCCTAAGACGAACACTGCGTTGACACATCTTTGGGTGACCATTTTAATGTTTGTAGACAATTTTATCGTATAATTTCGTATTTTGGCAGTTAGAGATGACAAAAATGGCCTGTCATGTTAGCAGCGGTAGAAAAACGATATAACGCTGTCAAAATACGATAAAAGGCCGCAATAATATTATGTTGTGGGTCGCATCTTAGCCCTACTGGTGGACCGACGATTCGGTGAAGATCGCTGGAAGCCGTTGGATATGGAGGCGCGGTTCGATCGTTCTGGAGCTGACCTATGTCCAGCCGTGGGCGTCGTTTGGTTGGTTCGGGTCTCACTTAACGCATTGGAACTTTTTCTTGAAGCTTAAAAACAGTTTGATATTTTGACGACCGTTTGGATCAGCGATAGTAAACGCTGCTTCTGAGCCATGGGCCGCGGGTTCGATCCCCGCACAGTGCAAATAGTTGTGTGCATGAACATGTCTGTTTGTACTGGTCTGGGTGTTTTCTATGTATTATAAGTATGTATTTACAAAAAAAGTATATGATTAAGTTTATCGGTTGTCTAGTACCCATACGACAGGGTACTTAATAGTAGCTTAATTTGGGACTAGATGGCTCTGTGTGGCCCAGTGAGGCATGTCTAAACTATTTTTTATTTAATGCTCATGTGCTTTATGCAACTAAACAAAAAACTATACCGCTCTCGAGTAGACGCGGCGACATTGAAATGAACCTCGGCCAATTATTTTTTAAATGAATCTTCGTCTGAATTTTATTTGGTTCAATCCACATTGGGGGGTCCATCTCTGAAAATATTATTTTACAAATTCCTGCAGAGTTCTCCACCGCGACCAGACGGACGAGTGGAAGGGCTGGATGCAGCTGGTGATCCTGGTGTACCAGGTCACGGGCGCCAGCAAGGTGCTGCCCATCTACATGCTGGTGCGAGCGCTCGTCTCCGCCTACCTGTTCCTCACAGGTATTATAACTAGTAGTGTTGCCTCTCGATAGTCAACTATCGATATACTATCTATAGTCTCTATAGTCTATCGATAGTTGACGTCATTTCAATAGTATCGACAGTCTATCGATACTATCGATAGTATTGTTCCGAAGCATAATATATTGTCCAACTATCGATATATACTAGATCTTTCGGGTGCTAAGGGTGCAAATTCCTAACATTTGATGAAACAACGCTGGCTTACAGTGATAAGAATATGCTTGAAAAATTGACGCCTATGACGTAGTGTCTCGGTTGCTGAATGGTCAATCCGTCTTATAGTTTAGTGCACTGGGGTTTTTTGAGTCCTCATGTTAGGTAAAATCATCTGAAGGTCTTCTTATTCAAGAGAATACCTATACTACAACGAGGCACGATACAGGCTCTTTTAACTTCTCCATAAGGAAGATTTTGCCATAAACGCCACGCTTGGCAGGCGGGTTGGCGATTGCAGTTTGGTCTATGGTGTAAACAATAGAATAGAATATAAAATATGTTTTTTTGGCACTTCGAAAAAAGATTAAATTTACAAAAAATAATAACAATGAATGTGTTAAAAAGGCCCCCACTCAGCATTAGTCGCAACAACCGAAGGCATACTGCAACGCTGATTTCCAATGGGAGCCTAGAGGGCACTTGAAAAAAAACACTTGAAATATTGAAATTTTTGAAAATTGAAACAATATTTAACAATTCAAAATTAAAATTAAAAAATATATGATAAAATAATTAAAAAAAAAAATTCAATGGAATTATAGAAAAAATAAGTCAATAGATGCAAAAAAAAAACAATATTAACAGAATTGATTGAAATACATAATTTGATACAATAAATTAATATTTTGTTTGGTAATTCACAATTCAATAGAAGACGCTGCTACCTGTCTTCTTATGCCAGTACTCCTTTAGTTGCCTTTTACAACACCCACATGAAGAGAAAGGGTGGTGCTATTTTTTAAACACACATAATTATATTTACATAGGTTTTAAATTCCCCAGGATACGGCCACTTCTACTACACCTGGAAGACTGGCGATACGAGCTTAGTCCGCTACTTCCGCGTCATCTTCCGCCTCAATTTCCTCACGGTGGTGATGTGCCTCACCATGAACAGGCCCTACCAGTTCTACAGCTTCATACCGCTGGTCTCCTTCTGGTATACCCTGGTGAGTTGGGGAAACCACAGAACATGGAAAAAGGTTATAAAGGCGACGTAGGCGGGCAGGCGAGCACTGTTTGTAAAAATTTATTAAAAAAGAGGCTGACAATAGTGACCGAGTTTCTTGCGCTGCTTCTTCTCGGCACTAGCCCAGACTTGTTCCGAAGCAGTGGTAGGTCTAAATATTGGGACGTGTTAAAGCGCCTCCTGGGGCTTATTTACAGAAATAAAACTGATTTGACTGATTTTGATTCTAAGAGGAAACACTACGGAGAATTGAAAAATAGGTGTTTGTAAAATCTATATCCAAACGCCTTCACCGCAGAGTGTGATAGAGACAACTGCTTCTTGGACCGAAAATACCTACTAAAAGCACACCAAATCAACGTTTCGTAGTCCCCCGATAACTTTTCCAAAACTAGACCGATTTAAATACTTTTTTCATTAAAAATTAAAAAAAGGCTTTGGCCGTGTTCGTATTTTTTTTCTAAAATTTAGCCAAATTTGTTTTCTGGATGTTTGAACACAGCGAAAAATCAGGCGAATTTTTTCGATTTTTGAGGGCTCATATCTTTTTTATTAATTAATTTATGAAAAAACAGAAAACACAGAAACATGCTAATAGTGGCCATAGATTTTTGTAATAAAAATTATTTCTCTACTAGCTTTATCCAGAGAGGAAACAGGGGACTACGTTTGTATGGAAAAACGGCCCTTGTGTTTCCTCCTAAGAGGTTATCAGCAAATACTTGTGAGCGATATGATTGGATTATTTTGACCAATAGGGTCGCGCGACGTCAAAAGAATTCGCTTGATTGGCGTTCTTTGAACTTGTTTATGAGTAGTGGGGCGCAAGCGGTGACATCTGTTCTCATACAAATGGCGCATGACAGCCTTTCTAACTATCTCCCATGTTCTAAGGGGGAAACCTACTTATGTTCATGAATGATAAGAGTTTGTAACGATGTATCGATGGATTTAATTAAAAAAATATATTTTACTAATTATAAACCCATTGGTCTAAAGCTCAAGTACAGGCCAAGATCCTGGACGAGGTGCTGGACGAGGTATGCGTGTTTTATAAATTTTTGATTAATTCTCGGGTTTCTTATCACCAACCCGCATTTTGCAAGCGTGGGGATTAGCGTTATGCCTGTACCCATTATTGCAGTGGTAACTTGAATTCGGCTTTAACTTATCATGAACCAACAATGCTTAGCTAAATAATGAATTATTTAGTTCTGATATAGTATCATCATCATTATCATCTCATATCAGTCCACTGCTGGACATAGTACCGGCCTATGATTATCCCACTGCAGGGCAAAGGCCTCCAACATTGAATTCAAGTTACCACAGCAATGATGGGTACAGGCATAATCACCTTTTAGCTATTCAGTGGGTTTATTGTGTAAATAATAATGCCAACAACTTACTGTAGATCAAGTGTCCATATATTCTGAACTTCAATATATAGGGTAGACACAACAAACACAAGAAATACAATAATTTTACGGAAGGTGCACAGAAAGAGAAGCACTACGCAGATAGCGGAAGATATATAGAAGCGAAAATAGTCCAATAAATAAAACATAAATAAGCGTAGCAAGCGAGTTCGCGAGTATATAAGGTGAGGCAAAGAAGCGTGCGCTCCGCGTCGTGATAGTATCTCGACTGGTTTAACCGACCTCCGTGCGTCCGCTGCTGCGCCGACGCACATAAGCCTTATGTACACTGCGCGTCTAGTGCGAGGGAAAATATCGACTTCGAACATTATCGATATCGATATCGACAAACTGGTACATCATAATTTATGTGTAAATGTATTTCATTGTATATATATATATAGTAAATAAATACGATATTTTGATGTTAATTTGTAAATAAATAAATATATATTATTAATACAGGATACTAACACTTTCAACAATATATTTATGAAATTATTACAAATAAATAAATTTAATGAACTTTAATGGGAATAAATGTAAATAGTGGGAAAGTAGCCCACAACCTTGCCAAATGTTAAAAAGAATGATGATCACCAACCCGAGCAATTTTCGAAAATTTGAAACATTGTTGCTTGACCCTGGGATCGAATCCAGAGTCCCGAGATCTGGGCCCGGTATTTAAACCACTATTCCAAAGGGGCATTTTTCAGTAACTTGAAAATACGATTAGTTGAATAAAATTTTTCTACTGGCTCAGGTTGGACTTGAACCCACAATAAACCTTCTTACTAGGCAAGGGTAATCATAATAATATGCAAAAGAAAATAAAAGAAATAAACGCTATAAAAATAGAATTTTATCCAATGATGCAAATAAATAAAATAAAATAAATTTTTATTATTCCGAAAATATAAAGTACCGTTTTAGCAGTGTAATGAGTCAGAATAAAACAGAATAGGTAGGTAAAAAAGCGAAAGTATGTCTCTCTCTCTCTCTCTCTCTCTCTCTCTCTCTCTGTGTGTGTGTGTGTATGCAAATGCATACAAACCAATGTCTAATGATGTATCCATCGTTCCAGATGTTCTGCATGTTCGCCTTACCGCCTCACATAACGGCGGCTGCAACGCACACAGCGGAATCAAAACCCTATCAGTACTTGTACATAGCGCTCAAGGTCATAGGCCTGTTCAGTATAGTCACAATACTGTATATGAGCGAGGTGTTCTTCCAGAAGATATTCGTTACGAGGCCATGGAAAGCCCTGTTTGTGAACTCGGATGACGATATACACCAGTGGTGGTTGAGATGGAAACAGGATAGGTGAGTACTTTTGATTGGCTTTTGAAGAATATTTAGTGCTGTTCCAAATTGTTCCAGGCTTCAGACTGCGAAAAGTGGGAAATTCGTTCATGGGAAATTGTATTCGTATTTTCAACATATTGCCACAGGGTATTGCTGTGCTGAACTCCCTGTACATAAACTTAAATCGTATGTCAAAGTAATTTCAAGGAGAAAGGGCTATTAGCTTACCACTATTCATAATTATTTAAATGAATGCAATAACAGGAAAGTATGAATTTCAAATGTTTAAATTAAATTGTTCTAATTCGAACTAGCTTAAATCCTTTGGAAACTCTTTTTGGGAAAGATTTGATCATTAAATTTCGTATCGCTAACAGTAAGTAACCAAAATAAAATCGAAGGGTTCCGTACCAAAAAGACCAAAAAAACGGGTTTGTTGTATGGGATCTCTCCTTGAATATTTATTTAATTATGTTTTTAGTATTTGTTGTTATTGCGGTAACAGAAATACATAATTTGTGAAAATTTCAACTGTCTAGCTATCGCGGCTCTTGAGATACAGCCTGGTTACAGAGCGACGGACAGACAGACAGACAGCGAAGTCTTAGTAATAGGGTCCCGTTTTTACCCTTTGGGTACGGAACCCTAAAAATTAATGAAACTCCCCTTGCTTACAGCATTACTCATTGTCAGGATACAATGGTAAAACAAACATTTTTTTTGACGTGATAACGTCTTTAAAATCGTTTTAGTCGGGTGACATGTTCAGAAACTTGTGTCACACCAAAACCTCACGAGCGCGATCGCAGGTATAACGAAAATTCAACGAAAACTTAACCGCACGAGAAAATCTCCATTCGTTTGTATGCCGCTAGAGTGAGAGAGACGGACCGATCTCCCGTCTCATCTCGAGCGCTGCCAGTCATTCCGTGAAACTTGTCACGCGGAATCCTCACGAGCGGAGGCTGGCATAGCGTTCGAGTGAGTGGACCGATCTTCCGTCTCTCTCACTCTAGCGGCATACAAACGAATGGAGATTTTCTCGTGCGGTTAAGTTTTCGTTGAATTATTATGTATGCATAAATGTTTGTATAAATGTATAAAAGTATGTTTGTATGAATGTATGTATGAAGAAAAATGTATATCATAGTCGAATAAGTAAACTTGTCATTTTACACCCGAAATTTATCATCAAAAGTGTGAATAAAACGATAGATGTAATTTAAAATTTGAAAAAATTGTTATCTTCATTAATTCCTTACTTCCCAAAAACTTATATCACCAATAAGACGTTATCACGTAAACATCTTGATCGTAAACCTACTTTACAAACAACCAATTTTTTTTCCAGATATTCGATGATATTCGGCATAATATTCGCCATAGCGTATCTCCTCGCGCAGCGCTACCACTTTCTGGACGACAATAACCACAGCAACCTGTTTACTCCGGGCATTTCCCTCAGCGCGACCCTCCTCGCGTTCATAGGTCTAGGCAGCTACGTGACGTTCACATTCTTTTGTACAAACACGTTCGATTGCAACGAAATCCACAGCTATGTCGCTTTCTTACCAATCGTGAGCTATATCATACTAAGGAATGTGTCTGGGGCGCTGAGAATGCGACATTCCAGTATGTTCGCGTGGTTTGGGACTATAACTTTGGAATTGTTCGCCAGCCAGAGCCATATTTGGTTGGCGGCGGATACTCATGGTGTGCTGGTGTTAGTACCAGGGGCGCCGGTACTGAATTTAATAGTAACATCATACATATTTGTATGTGCCGCTCACGAGACTAGAGCCTTAACGATTGCGGTGTTGCCACACGCAGTGCCGGACGATTGGAAGTTGTTGTTGAGGAATTTGGCGATTTTTCTTGCTATTTTGGTGCCTATTGGTATTCACGATGGCATGTTTTAGGATCTGGTTTCGGTCGTATGATTAATTAAAGGTTTCATGGGTGTTGCCATATGAACGTTTAAGATATTGTAGAAGCGAATAAAGACATTTTAATTTGTAGTTAGTCTTTGAAAGACTTGTAACGGTGTCTAGAGTTAATTGATACGGGGTCGTTAAACTTGTACCGGTGTATTCTCAGTGCTTTCGTTTTAATATTTCCTAAGTTTATTTTTATTATAATTTAAACAAAGACATTTTGAATCTAATCGGAATATTATGAAACGTTTATAGTATCCAACCGTGTACAAGTATTTTGGATCAATTATACACGGTGCATTTTCAACAACCTGTAAGACGAAGCCCACTTTATGTAATCATTATGTATGACATATTGGCAGTGTTATTTTATAAAAAAAAATATAAAATATTGGTTCAGCTATTTATTTTAACCCTTTGACGATCGGATATTCCAGACAATTAAAATCAATTGTTATCGTAACAACCGGTTGTCTCTTGGGGTTCAAAGCGTTAAAACACTCTGTGACCCGCACGGATGTAGCTATCTAAGGTTCGTTCATCCAGCATCCCGCTGCAGCAAAAAAAAGACGTGTGGCACTCGGAGACTGCCGCGGTAAAGCTATTGCATAGCGTTTTTTATCAACTTATGCAATTATAAAACTAAATAGTATCACCGCTGTGCCGGTCGGAGTGGGGGGTGTTAGGTTATTTTCGTTATGGAATTTCTGGATTCGGTCTCCACGCTCAAGGCCCCCGCGATAGAAGCTATGCAATAGCTTAATAATGCGTCTGTGCGCTTTACAGCGTGTTAAAAAATTAAAAGTATATTAAAAAATATATATCTCATCTCACAAAGATTATGTAAATAACACGGAAGGACATTTATATAAATTAAAAATAGCAGGGGTCCTAATACTGATCCCTGAGCGACACCCATAATAAGGGCAGACCCTGAAGACATAATGGTCACATAACGTAAGTTTCGTTTTACAGGTGGTTGAAATTGCACCGTGTATAAATGATTGATTTTTCGGTTAGGAATTTTGGAAAGAAACTATTGCTAGTCATTAGTTAGGTTATGGTTTAAAGGAGCATACATTTATATTATTATCTTGTAAGTAATTTAATACTTAACTTATGACCCTTATCTGAGCAATATAAAAATTTGCATTTTCAAAACAATTAAAATAAGATACTGTTTTCTTGAGTTTACGCGAACACTTTACATTGAAACGAAAGATACGTTTAATCAAAAATCAACGCGTTCTAAATCCGTTAACTTATCTTTCATTTCAATTAAAATAAGTCTGAGAAATTGCATGTCCATGCAAAACTTATGTTGTGAATTAATTAAACTGATTGCATTTTTATGACTGCCATGATTTATCGTATTTCCAGTGTAAGGTATTTGTTTGGTAACAAGTTATGAAACGAGCGACTATTTTAGGAATTCATAAATAAATTAATAAGTAAATAAATTCATTAAGTGCTTACTAGATGGCTCCACTCTCTAGTAAAATTATCAATAATTATAATTCTTTTAAGGGCACTACTACAGCTAAGTGCTGCTCCCAATTGTTTTAATTTAATACTTCTAAACAAAATAAATTATCAAAAAACTAGAACAGTATCATTTTAGCTAATTTCCTCTAGTGTTTATTGAATCACAGTAAACTTTTCATTTAGTTGTTTATAAAGTCGAGTTTGTCGCTAACGCCAAAAGCGGCCGCTTTTAGCGATAATGTACAATATGAAAGAATGCCAGAATAAAATCTTTGTTATTCAATACCGTGTTATGCATTTATATAATTCAAAGTGTAAGTACCTAAAATATTCGCTCGTTTTATCAGTTGCAAAGCTGTTGTGGAACGGTGTTGGGCTGTGTTTATCAGTGGTATTGGGCTGTGTATATTATTTATGTATATATAAAAAAGTGATTCAGTCAAGCAATGTGCTTTTCAACAACAACTACAATTGCAGCAAAAAATTAGGCTATAATAAAATAGGTGTCAAATAATTTCATGTGCATCTGGATTGAGTGATCTTTTTTTAGTTTTCAACAAAACCAAAACGTGCATTTAGTCAAAAATTGTCAAAACTCATAAATGATATCAAAAAAATTGTCACTCAAGCGATCGAAGATACTGCCCAATATGTGGATAATAATACTCAATTTAGAACTAAAAAACTAAAAAAAAGACTCAATCCAGATGCACATAATGATTTCTTGTAAATAAATACATAACGTACATAGATATTTTGCTACATACATTGATTGACGTTGACGTTATTTTTTTTTAATATGGTTTGTCTAGCTAGACTGCTGAAAATAACAAGAAACAAAATGAATAGTCTTTTGTTTCGTTATTTCGTTATTGAAGTAAAGTAAATTGAAGTTGTAAGGATTTATTTTCTATTTGATGGTGATTTAATTAACAACACAACGTTCTTTTAGGTAAACGTACCCGTGATATAAGTAATTGTCATAATAAAACATTGTGTTAAAACTACTTAATTATTACATATTATTTATTAATTATTTTAGAGTCTAGTGAATAGAATATAAAAATATTGAGTGATGAATATAAATTGGAATGGGTATATTTATCGGTAAATATGTCACACCGTTATCATTAATGTGGATATACTGGAAATAGGAATTTTGGATTCAATGTTATGTAAAAAAACCTTACATTATTTTCGACAGTCTTGTGTCTTGATAATAATATTAAATTATTTATTAGTACTAAATAATATACAAGACTGTCAAAAGAGGATTAGCCAAATACACTGGGGGAATAAATATTCACAAAATGACTATCTATTTTTTACTGATTCTAAGGGTAGAGTTCACCATAGACGTTTAAGTTTTAAACAGCGTTTAAAATATTATTTGACATATTTTGTATGGGAATTGTGTCAAATTAATCGTCAATCTATGTTTACCGGCTGTTTCAGAATTGGTGAACTCGGGCCTTAGTGATCAGAAGTTAAGTAACTCGATAAAAAATATAGGTATCTGAGTCCGTCAAGAAGTATCCATGTTATGCTAACGTGATTCCCACCCATTCAGATCTGTGGTGATCGAGTGATTTTTTGTCCAAAATATTTTTATATTACTTGTCTATCAGTCTTATTCCGTTGAGCTACTTCTGAAGTGTTTTGTACTACTGACAACAGCCTACCTACCACAAAACGTCTAAGCCCGAGTTCACCAACAGACGTTTAAGTTTAAACAGCGTTTAAAATATTATTTGACATATTTTGTATGGGGATTGTGTCAAATTAATCGTCACTCTTTGTTTACCGGCTGTTTAAATGTTGGCGAACTTGGGTCTTATTTTCTCAATTGATACTGATCTCTACTTGTTGGACTTAAAGTTGAAAATCAATTCAATGACCTTTAACTTTTTGGGTAGGTCGACCTGCCGTCGTCTGTACAATGTTTGTTGAATATGAGTCTGTGATTTATTAAGTGTATTATTGTAAAACTACAAATTCCTATTGATTTTAATGCTTAAGTAATTTTTGACTGCGATATTTTATTAGTTTTATATTATTGACGTGACAACGTCTTAAATTAGGTTGCGGCTGGGAGTCACTTATGAAAAAGTGTAACGCTCGGTAACGTTACGATGACGTCATCGTCCTATCCTCAACAAAATCACTCAAATAGGAATTAGTTAAGTTTAAGTTTACATGTACAATGTTTTAGTAAACAAAATATATTTCTATAGTTAAAATTTGTGCAATTCTTATTTTCATTCAATTCCTTGTTCCTATTGTGCAATTTAATTATATTCATATCAATAAATATTCTACCGAGAAAAAGACGTTGTCACGTAAAATCTTCGCCCGTAAAACCGACTTTACAGGCAACCATTTTTTCCATAACATTTTCAGCGGACATTCGTAAGTGTGTTATAAGGAAACGATGGATACAAGAAACCCGAAATGGCTGGCATGTCGGTAAACGCTTACAATTGCATTGTATCCGTAAAAAATACTTATATTTTGTAAACTGCATTACTGTAAGTACATTTTTTTACTTGTGTAAATACAATTTGTATATTCTGTAAAAATACAAATAAAACATTAAAAAAAAATTACGATTTGAAATATTTTTACTAATACCAGTATTATCTTATCTGTGCTAATACTTACCTAATTATCATAGATTATTAATAAGAATTGCACACTCGGTGACAGCTGTGACAGCTGTGACAGCTCTCTTCCTTGCTTCGCTTGTCACGCTTCTGCTTGGCCCAATTAGTAGAGTGCTTTTGGCATTAAGTCCGCCATTTTGTTCTTCATATTGTCAGTGTAAAAAAGGGTAAATAAATTAATGAAAACCTAGTTCCATACAAAAATTACACCTTGAAAAGCGATTGTATAGCTACTTAAGAGGAAACACAAGGGCCGTTTTTCCATACAAACGTAGTCCCCTGTTTCCTCCCTGGATAATGCCAGTAGAGCAATAATTTTTATTACAAAAATCTATGGCCACTATTAGCATGTTTCCATGTTTTCTGTTTTTTCATTAATTAATTAATAAAAAAGATATGAGCCCTCAAAAATCGAAAAAAATCGCCAGATTTTCCGCTGTGTTCAAACATCCAGAAAACAAATTTGGCTATATTTTAGAAAAAAAGGAAACATACGAACATTGCCAAAGCCTTTCTTAAATTTTTAATGAAAAAGTATTTATATCGGTCTAGTTTGGGAAAAGTAATCGGGGGACTACGAAACGTTGATTTGGTTTGCTTTAAGTAGGTATTTTCGGTCCAAGAAGTAGTTGTCTTCATCACACTCTGCGGTGAAGGCGTTTGGCACTGCGCGACAGCAATAGATTTTACAAATACCTATTTTTCAATTGTCATTTTTCATATTTTCTTAATATAAATTCAACCTTACGTACAGTCAGCTGCCAAAGTATGTATACATATTTGATAAACGTTGACTCTTAATACAACGGCATAGGGTTGGTGGAACTATCAAAGTGGAAACATACTTTTGCAGCTGATAGTACAGACAACAGCACCACGTCAACCTACCACAAAACGTAAAATTTTCTCAATTGATATTGATCTCTACCTGTTGGACTTAAAGTTTAAAATCAGTTCAATGACCTTAACTTCTATGTAAGCAAGTTAATTTTCAAACTTCTCTCCGAGATTTCGGTTACACTTTCTGCGGACTGAGGGACCACACATAAAGGGCTGTATGGTTTTTACTATAGGTGTTACAAATTATTGGATCATTTCTACATTTGTTTCAAGACATTTACTGAACATTGGTAAAGTTTTTTTGCGAATCCCAGGGTTGGTCCCTCGGTCCACATGCACATTAACTTCTTGGGTAGGTTAACCTGCCGTTGTCTGTACAAAATACTTTTTTTGACGTGACAACGTCTTAAATTAGGTTGCGGCTGGGAGTCACTTATGAAAAAGTGTAACGCTCGGTAACGTTACGATGAGTCACCGAACGAGAGAGAGGCCCGCCGAATGCCTTGCGTCTCTCTCCCACTCAACTATGATCGGTCTGCCGCGCGCGCAGCACTAGAGAATTAGGCGCATTGAATCGGCGCATGCTTGTGTCTCTGTCTTTGTCTTTCTCGAACGTTCTTGGCGTTGGAAAAAGACTTGACTTTCGCAAGACACATTACAGCAGAAACACTTCCTTTCATTTCATATTTCTCCTATCATCGTCCTATCCTCAACAAAATCACTCAAATAGGAATTAGTTAAGTTTAAGTTTACATGTACAATGTTTTAGTAAACAAAATATATTTCTATAGTTAAAATTTGTGCAATTCTTATTTTCATTCAATTCCTTGTTCCTATTGTGCAATTTAATTATATTCATATCAATAAATATTCTACCGAGAAAAAGACGTTGTCACGTAAAATCTTCGCCCGTAAAACCGACTTTACAGGCAACCATTTTTTTACTCAACCTACATCATCCCACTGCTGGGCAAAGGTCACCCCCGACGCTTTCCACAGGGCCCCAATTCCGCTAATTTACAAATAGAATCGCAATAATATATTTTGACATTTATACCATCATAATAAATGTGTCAAATAATACAATTGCGATTCTATTGAGCCATTTGTAAATTAGCGGAATTGGGGCCCTGTTCTCTGTCAGCGGCCTATGACTCCCAATTTCTCGAGAAGCTGGACAAATCGTCACACCACCTCGTTTTAGGTCTACCCCTTCGTCGGTAGCCGTCTGGTGGTATCCATCGCGTGACGATTTGGGCCCATCTGTCCGGGTGCATTCACACACAAGCCCCGCCCATTCCCATTTTAAGCTTTGATGTCTTTTCGCCTACATCTGCTATGCCAGTTCTGGAGCGTATTGTGGTATTCCGGATCTTATCAATCCTTTTAATACTCAACACGCTCCTTTCCATAACTCTTTGGCAAACCTTGAGTTTGGATTTTTGACTTTCGGTCAATGACCACGTTTGCGCACCGTAAGTTAGTACGGGCAGGATACAAGTGTCAACGAGTTTGCTTTTCAGTGACATTGGAAGATCTCCCTTCATATACGCTTTCATGGACCAGAAGCTCTTCCAGGCGTTATCGATACGACGACCGACCTCTTTGTCCTGCCTGTTTTCGAAGGAGACTATCTGGCCTAAGTCAATGTACTCGTCAACATACTCCATTCTCTGCCCGCTTACCACTATGTCACTTTCGGCAGCGTTGGTCATGACTTTAGTTTTTGACCTATTCATCCTCGCCTCGCTCAGCTGTTCGAGTATTGTTTCAAGTTCGCTGTTTTGAATGTACTGGCATTCGTTTGGGGGGGTTTTGGACCATAACCCACCACGCTGGTCCAATGCGGGTTGATGACGTCAGAGCCTCGTTTGTTGTTCAGCAGGTGCAGGTGAGGTTGACTTGGATTTTTAAGGTGTCATCAAAGTTGAAAAAGCACCCAAATGTTATAATTTTAAGCTATTGCATAGCTTCTATCGCGGGCCTTGAGCGTGGAGACCGAATCCTGAAATTCCGTAACGAAAATAACCTAACCTAACACTCGGGGCGAGGCACGATCGAACAATTTTGAATTTCCGAAATTTAAAAGAATTTAGAAGAAAATAAGGATTTTGACAGTATGGTTGCCTATGGTAACCATATCTGCCAAAATAACAGAAAAATTTAATTAACAAAAGTCAAAATTAGAAAATTAAATACATAAAATTATAAAATTAAGCTATTGCATAGCTTCTATCGCGGGCCTTGAGCGTGGAGACCGAATCCAGAAATTCCGTAACGAAAATAACCTAACACCCCCCCACTCCGACCGGCACAGCGGTGATACTTTTTAGTTTTATAATTGCATAAGTTGATAAAAAATGCTATGCAATAGCTTTACCGCGGCAGTCTCCGAGTGCCACACGTTTTTTTTTTCGGTTGTTGATTGTGTCCGTGTTACTTAATTAAAAAAAAGACGTTAGTAACAAGCAAAATTTTATTTATTTTATTCTTTACATTGTCTGTGAATAAAGATGCTTAGTATAATCATGAATATACACATCTTAAAAATATGTGAACCTTAAATGTGTAATATATTTACACGGGTCACTTGTAGCTTAAATTTTAATAAAACAAGTAAAATAGAGTTGCATTGCAGTTGTTATAAAGTTGTTATAGTATAATGGGGTTGCAAGAAAATATGTTACCTTGTAATTATTTAGAGTTTTATTAGAAAATGTTAAATATTTTAGGTATTTCTTGTTAACCACGGGGTTATTTTAGCACGGGATTAAAGAAACAATTCAGTTTCTTTTAATGACATACAAACCATCTTTCTCCTAGCGTCCTGTCCTAGTTTTTGTTGATATATTTTGTTTTGTAGTTAAGGTTTAAATGTCAAATTAAATAAAATTATATTTCTGTTTAGTTAACGAGTAAGTATGAGATCCCAAGCGTCGCTAAGAGCCGTCGATAGCCTACGAGCATATCATTTTTAACCGTATGTCATTAAGTTAGGGTTAAGTTTAAATTGTTATTTTTTCGGTCTCTTTGCCGCACCTCAGTAGGTGTGCGCTAGGCCTAAGTGTGGGAACAAGATAACTGATACGCAGGTGGAGGGCGGATAGTAATATCTAATGACATATCTACGTCTTTTAGTTTATCCAGATTGATTTAATGTAAACACGTTTTGGGAAACAGTCTAACATTGTGACGACCTCCGTGGCGGAGTGGCGTACACACCGGTTTTCAAGGTGTGGCCTGCTCCGAGGTCCCGGGTTCGATTCGCGGACGGGTCAATGTAGAAAAAAGTGTTTTTCTACATTTTCTCGGGTCTGGGTGTTTGTGGTACCTTCGTTGTTTCTGGTTTCCAAAATACGAATGCTTTAAGTAGTTATTCAAATTGGGATCAGAACAATGTATGTGATGTTGTCCACATTTATTATTATTATTATTATTTATTATTGTGTCTAGACACAACATAACAGATGTTTTATTGTTATATCATAGTTGTGTCCCGGAAAGTGTTTAAAAGGTAACGTTTAGTTCTTTTGGCAAGCCCATTTAGTTTATAGAAAACACTCTTTAACTGAGCATTAAAACAATGTTGTGTTCAAAATTACAAATCAGCCAATTGATATTTTGGCTAATTATTAATATTGGTTGATAAGTTGAATTTAAAATTTGACCAGTTTTTCTCTTTCATATCGTAATCTTAAATAATTGATTTAATATACAAACATATTTTATATGTTATGGTGACGTATTGTAAGAAACTAATGAGATAGAATTTGTAATTCGCTCAAGAACATTATTTCTAGCAAAATTCCATGTATAACTCACTCAAGATATAAAATAATAACTTATTATTAATTCACCAGAAGTATACACCACAAACAATGCACACGAAATATGAACACCATTCAGAAATTCATCATAAGACGATTGGTTGAAATAACACTTCACATATACCTAGGTGCACTTAAATAGGTACGTGAATCGCTAGTCACTACAGATGGTCCAATGAGATGAATTGTGATATTATTTGAATACTTGAAAGGCGATTCATTTGCCTGGCTTGTATTAAGAAAGGTGTTAGCCCTTTTTAACCGTTCAGTGTTAATCACCCACGGCATTATTATCTTTTATACCACTTTTTTTTAAATAAAATCGCCTCGATTCTTGGTGTAGTGTAATTGCTTTAAAGGTACTGTACGCTTTTAAAATACGACTAAGTATAATCAAATTTGACGACGACCATTTGGATCAGCGGTAGTAAACGCTGCTTCTGAGCCATGGGTTATGGGTTCGATCCCCGCACAGTACAAATATTTGTGTGCATGAACATGTCTGTTTGTACTGGTCTGGGTGTTTTCTATGTATTATAAGTATGTATTTACAAAAAAAAAGTAATTAAGTAAGATTATCGGTTGTCTAGTACCCCATACGACAGGGTACTTAATAGTACCATAATTTGGGACTAGATGGGACTAGACTGTGTGGCCCGGTAAGGCATGTCTTAAATTTTTTTAAAATTTTATACTGCAGTAATATGACGCGTTAACGAATGTTTTCTCACTTTGTTTAAGATCAACACATCGATTGATACTTGATTATTGAAACATGTATTATTGTGTGTGAAGTGTTCTATTGTATTATATTTGCTTTAATATTGTATATGCAGCGTGTTTTAAAAAAGGTGAATGTGGCAATTTCTACCTACATGCAACACATAACGAAATGTAACTTACATCACTCATCTCATCAGGATTTAATTTATATTTTCTTACTTAGTAATCACTTGATTATAAAATATTACATTTTTATAATTCATAATTAGGATATATCATTTAGGCTCTGTTTCACCGACTGCATAAAAGGGAAAGGCAAAGGTTAGATCGAAACATTCTGAAATGGAAGTGTATTAGTAGCGCCTTGTTCAAGGGCGACTATAACAATAAGCATAATATATTTAACATAATAATTAGACAAGGAAACGCCTTGCGAGTTATAGCCAGCGGAGTATTAGTAGTTGATATTCCGTTTTTATAACCAATACAAAATTTAGTTCGTACACCACTTTCTGGAACTTCTTGATATTGATAATAATAGGCTACTTGACTGCCATAAATTTTGGCGCAGTTGATGAATATTATCATTAGTATATTGGTTAAGAAACCGGTATTTATCATTTTCAGATGTTAAAAGTTTGAGATTGCTAAATATTTCTAAAACGAAATTATTATTTTTTACTTTTTAAATTTAAGCTTTGAAAACGCTGTGGGCTATTTTGTGACGTCATACATCTTTAAACAAACTGCGTGTGTCATTTTAAGCGTGACATTGACATTTATGACACAAGTAAATAAATAACACTATGAGGTAGTGTTTGTTTATTTTGACTCGTATGACGTCACAGCACAGGCCACAGATAGTCTAACGCTTTTCAGCGTTTTCATACGTCGCACGAAGAGTGAACTTTAAACTTAAGTTTTGCGGTTTTCTAGGTCCTATAAAAATCTGAAAATATATTTTTTGGTTTATTTGGACATTAAATAATCATTTAAAACCTATTTCCAAAAAGAGTCAACTAGCCTATTAATTAATAGTACTTGTTTTAGCAAGTGGTGAAACAGGTCTATGCATAGCAACATTGAAAGGAAAGGTCACATAGATCAAACGAAAGTTGAACAAGCAACGTTTACAAGAGTAAGTTTTTAGAAAATCAGTCTCAATGAACAGGCCATTGTTATTTTAATAAATATAAAGTTTATACAGATTTGTTCTTAGCGATTCATCTACGTTACACGTCGATTTAATAAGTATAATTTACAGGTGTATGTGAGTAGTTTTCCAGTCTACAGATTATCAATAAACCTACCGCATAACGGTATTATAACGCAGAACTTTATTACATTATTATAATTAGAATTTCTCATTTGAAATACATTTTTATATGTTGGACTTTAATCTGAAAATTTATCGCGGTATTTTGTCTTTCATTTATTTGTTGGTGGATATGCTGTAGACAGTACTGCACCTATGATGATCTTAAAGTAACAATTGCCTTTAAGGGTTTTCAAATTTAAATTATGACACAATAATTAGTAAAAACATTTTAGGATATTGAACATTAAAAGTAGCTAGTGCAAATGTTATTAGCTGTTGAAACCGTCTTTATATTATTAATAATATTGTATGTAGATATTTTATGTAGGGTTTACTTTTCCAGTCCACTTTTCTAAAAAGTCTAATAATCCGTGTTTTGCAAAGTAAACAATATCGTTTCAAGACACATCAACTTACTAACTATAACATAGAACACGACAGTACACCAAAACTAAAACAAGCACTAGGTTTGGTTCGTGCACACAAAGTTAACGTCAGTCTTTAAACAGTCGAATCACATAAAATTATTGCTGAAATGTATTAACGATTAAGCTTCTAAGAAATCTAATATCCTTAGTCATCTATCAAACTAAAACGGCGATGGATTAATGAAGGCCAAAATATCTCTATCATATACAAAACACCAGGGACTACCAAACCGATGGTGATACCCTACTTACTAACTATTTGTAATCTACTTTCGATCAGGCATACAAAGGCAACTATCAGTATTACTATAGATACCTACTTCTTTCATAACGACAACCGATAGGTACTATTACTTGTTGTGGTTTATATTACTAAACTCTATAAAAAAAGAAGTAGGATGTGCTAGTGAAGGGATAAATATAATTTGAGACTATTTTCTTAATACATAGGAAAGTTCTATACATACGAGATATATATTAATCTCGTATCAGAAGAAACATTAATCAAAGTCAACAAACTTTGAATACAAGGGCGTAAACCTGAAGGTATTAACTAGACGATATTGCTGTCACTAATCTATTGGTGCGTCAAGTAATAAGGATAGAATATTTATTTATCTATAAATATCTTAATTATATGCGTCCTTACACGTACATATTATGATTGTACATAAGTAGTAATTGTGCATTTGGTATACCGATTTTTTGGGCCTTTCTCCTAACATTGTTAATTATACCTTTATCCTAAACATTTACAAGTTATTATTTTAACATATTCACGTAAAAAGAAAGATTTTTCTCTCGAGTCCTGGTATTTACATTAAAATTTAATATTTTAAACTATTTACATAATAGCAAAAAGTGCGCAAAAAACGATTTCACAAAATATGCATTTGAGCAACACGTTTAATATATTTACAAAAAGCATATTTACAGTTTAATATATTATAAAAGAAATTAAAACTTATAGCGAAGTAAGTCGACTAAAATTACACTCGTATAAAAGGTAAAAATAAAATTATGAATTGAGAACAAACATTGACAGAAACAGTGTCCTACATCGCCTACCGTTAGTACCTCTATGGTAAACCGATCTAATGTTCTACAAACAAGTTATTGCTATCGGAAAGTATTTACAGGTCGAGCACATCTTAAAGTAGTCAAGACATCAAAAGTTCAAAAGAAAAAAAAAAGAAAATTTAATTTATGCATCACTATACTTCTCTACGCATTAGGGCAAACCTACTGTTCGTTTCTTATAATATCGTATCACATTATATTAGAATTTTGTATAATAATTTTCTTAGCGTTACATCGACAGCTGTCGAAACGTGCGCAAAATCGATTTTACCTTATTTTGTGAACTCACCGCTACATGATTGAAGTCGGCCATTGGAAAAGGTTATACTTAATTAAACATGCTAAAAATTACCTGTATCAGAGAGTATTTGTAGATAAAAATATGTAATACCAAAAAGCACTTTAGAACTCAATCGGAGTTGTCCTGTCCAACAGCTGTGTTTAAAGTTCTCGTGTCTTCGCTGACTAGGGAGCGGTCGTAGCGTCTTTGCCGCGTGATTTTCGGTCTTATAGAGCTGAGCAGAGGGGCGGATATGGCGTGCCCAGGCATGCGGCCTAGTTCTTTCCTTCCCTGAAGGAGAGGGGAGGTAACACTAGAGGACTCATCGCCCTCGTCGTCCGACAGGGCTGGGTAACTCTCCTTCATTTTGAGACTGCGTTCTAGACGGCGGAGGAACCTGTGTGATAACTTTTAATTATTAATTATGTTTACCAAAATATAGATTTTCTTATTTATAACGAAACGGACGGACGAACGGACAGTAAGACAAAACAAAGGTGGATGAAAAATTTAAAATTGCAAGAAAAATACTATAAATCACACTAATATAAATAATGCTTTTGGCATAATAGCAGGGTCGATAATTTTTGATACCAAAAAAAATTATAGTAGGATGAAACCCATTGGAAGAGGTAGAGAATATAACAAAAACGAAAGGAAAAATAAATTACGGGAGATCTGAGGTCGGGAAGAGGGAGAGGGCGTCCCCCTCTCCCTCTTCTCTCTCTTTAAGGGTAAAAAACGGTAAATCTCGATTTACGGTAAAACTGAAAGTCTTATGAAAAAAAGTTTAATGGCAAAGTTGTAGGTAATAAAAAGATCTACAACTTTTGTATCAACACTTTTTTCACATAACCTCAAAATTTATGTGAAAAATTCGAACAACCGTGTTTTTGGTTTTTTATTTTTATCTTTTGCAAAAAAGAATATTTGTTCACGAAATTTGGTGAAAACTTACCTTTGTATGTCCCAAACATACAGTAATTTTTTTGATTTAAAATATTCATTTTTTCACCTTATTTTGACTTAATATCGAAAAAGAACCCTAATTTTCAATCGAAAAATATCACGTCAAAATATCTGCTTTTTTAAAAAAGTTGGTGTGTTTTTTGTTCGTTGAAATCTCTACTTTCTGATGGTATAAAAAAAAAATACATTACTATGGTAAATGTTCTCAGAAAATGCAAATAATGAAGAAAACTTTAGTGTACTAGTACTGAAGAAAATTGCATTTTTTTTGAATCATTATGTATAATTTTGAGCGATTTATCAAAATTTACACTTTAATTACTTGAAAAACGTAAGATTTCATGTTATATTGATAAACAAAAATTGCTAATCGAAATATACTACTATAATGAACAACCAAATAAGTTAATAAATTTAATATAGGTATAATAAGACATCTACAATATTTTGAGAAAGTTTTCGAAACTTCTTTAAATTATATGCGTAGAGACCTATATTGATTTTTACTGTAAATCGAGATTTACCGTTTTTTACCCTTAAAACCTCCCCCTCGCCCTCTTCCCGACCTCAGATCGCCCGTAATTTATTTTTTCTTTCGTTTTTGTTATATTCTCTACCTCTTCCAATGGGTTTCATCCTACTATAATTTTTTTCACTTTTTATCATTTTTAAAATTATCGACCCTGGTCTATAACGAATAAGGGGGGTAGCTAGTACATTGTAACATCAACTGAAATATTTACTAAATTATAGCATAATTTTAATTAAATTATACATACATACATACATATTATCACGCCTCCTTCCCAACGGGGTAGGCAGAGACCAAGGCCTTCCACTTACTACGATCCTGGCATACATCTTTCGCTTCTTCCACATTCATCAATCTTTCATGCATGCTCGTCGGTTTAAAGTACTCTTGACCTGACCTTTCTTCAGAACATCCCCGATTTGATCGTGATAGGTTCGTCTAGGCCTTCCTCTTCCAACGTTCCCTTTCACACTCGTCTTGTAGATCTGTCTAGTCATTCTTCTCTCATTCATCCTCTCTACATGTCCAAACCATCTAAGCATCCCTTTCTCAATCCTTGTGACAATATCTTCTTTCACACCACAACGTTCTCTTATCACAGTATTTCTTATCCTTTCACTCAATTTCACTCCTAACATACTTCTTAGCGCTCTCATTTCTACTGCATTTATTCTACTTTCATGCTTTTTCTGCCATACCCAACTTTCACTTCCGTACATGAGTGTTGGAACCAACACCCCTCTATGCACAGCCAGACGAGCTTTCATAGAAATCTTCTGGCTATTTACAAAGGCGTGCAGCGCACCATTCACTCTGTTACCAGCATTTACTCTCCTTTCAATATCGCTTTCATACTTTCCGTCCCTAGTAAACACCGACCCCAAGTATACAAACTCATTCACTTGCTCCAGTTCATTACCACCAATCCGAATACATACTTCTGTCATGCTCTCTTCCTTTTCAAACACCATAACTTTTGTCTTTTTTGTGTTCACTTTAATTCCCTTTCTTTCCAAAGCTTCATTCATAATAGTCACCATCGCTTGCAAATCCTTAGCCGTCGATGCAAGTAATACTTGATCATCGGCGTAAAGAAGACATTTGACGCGTAACTCATTCATTCTTAGGCCAAAATCACTCTCTTTCAGATCTGTCAGACAATTATCCATGAAAAGGTTGAACAGCCACGGAGACGCTACACATCCCTGTCTAACACCCTTTTGGATATTAAACCAATCAGTGTACGCTCCGTTTATCCTGACACAAGCACTAGAATCCTTATAGAGGGAATTCAATGCCCGTATCAGCTTACTGCTCACCCCATGCACAGCTAATGCCGACCACAACTCATTCCTCACCACTTTATCATAGGCCTTTTCCAAATCTACGAATGCACAAAAGACTTTTTGGTTTGTTGCCAAATATCTTTCCGTAATGCATCGTAGGGAAAAGACCTGATCCGTACATCCCATTCCCTTCCTAAATCCCGCTTGTACATCCCATATTCTGTCATCTGTTTCTAACATTACTCTTTCAATCATCACTTTAGCATACAGTTTGCCGACAACACTGAGGAGGCTTATTCCACGGTAACTTACACAGTCTTGTTGTGACCCTTTTCCCTTGTACAACGGCACGATTACAGCCTTGCACCAGTCTCCCGGTACCCGACCGTTCCTCCAGCACAAGTTGAAAAGGCAGTACAACTGACTTGCTACTACTCCCTGTCCAGCCTTCAGCATTTCGACGGAAACCCTGTCATATCCGGCAGCTTTACCTGATTTCATACTTTTCAATGCTTTCATAATCTCTTCCATACTAATATCGCTTTCATGCTCACTCTCATTCACTTCAAGAGGAGGTGCTTGCATTTGTGCTAGGCCCTCATCTCTTTCAAAAAGACTTTCAAAATATTCCTTCCATCTTCTCAGCACACATTCTTCTCCTTTTATAATATTCCCATCCTTACTTCTGATTTTAGATAGCTCCGAGTTTGATGTTTTCCCTCGAGCTAATCTAATCGATTTCCAAAACAATTTAATATTGTCTTGGAAACTATCAGAGAGTCTTCTATCAAACTCATCCTTTTGCTCTTCTTTCTTCGTACTGATCACATTTTTCACTAGCCCTTTCATATTTTTATAAACCTTTCTTGCCTTATCCACATCCTCTAATGTCGCCTTTTGTACTCTTTGGTTAGCCTTGGTTGCTAACCAATCCAGCCATGCTTTCTTCTTATTACCTACAACCTTTTGCACTTCCTTATCCACCCACTCTTTCTACTGCATTCTTCCTTTTCTTCTCTTACAGACACCACATACGTCAATTGCAACATTCACTACACCTTCCTTAAAAGTCTTCCAAAAACTTTCTATCTCACATTCCTTATCCAAATTAACAAATCATTCTTTCAACCTTTTAACGTATTCTTCTTTCACTCTCTCCTCTTGTTTTTTACAGGTGATATTAAATTATAGGTTTAATTTTGTGATTATTTATACCAAGCTTAAGTAATTCTGCACAAAGGCCATCCTAAATAAAACCAGACAGACAGGACATTGCAACATACATCAAAATAACAGAGACGAAAAATCCTTAGGTATTATAATATTGTAAACACGAAATTTAGTACGTATTATGAATGTATGAATGTTTGTTACTCTTTCGATTGTTACTCTTTCACGCAAAAATTACCGAACAGATTTCGATGAAACTCCAGTCATGTTGCTTAGACATCAGAATAAAATTTTTGCTATTATCTACGCGGGAACACGACGTAACAGTTGTATTTTGTGCTTTGAGTATTTAGCCTATAATCAAAGATTTTGTGTGAAGTAACGTGATACACACAAACGATAGATGGCGATGCCGGTTGGTTACCTACATTAGTTTATCTCTGAATCCAATACCGAAGTTCATGCGTTCGAAATCGCGGTCAAAAGCTAGTCTTATTTGTTAATAAACAGTGAAATTCTCCATACATAGATTCTTATATTTTAATTTAAACTAATTTCTCTTAATTCTGAAAACGATATATTATTGCTAAGCAAACCTTATCTGATTGCTTATAGTCCTCAGCTTGTTGATCTTCACTGGCTTCCTTGTATCCTCAGTCAGATCTAAGCTTGATGATATTTTCGACGAGGTGTCCTTTAAAATAATAAAAATTATTAGCCGTATTTATAATATCATAATCCACATTTGAAGCGTTGCCTAACATGCTTAAGTAGGTATGTAGGTACATCATTAATTCTTAAGGCTTACGAACCTATGACCAATTTTGGCTTCGTCCCAACTCTACCCAATCCCATCTCTACCCGCTTTAAAATTACCTAACAAAAATCCCAACTCTACCCGATATGATAAAAATTACAGTCAAAATGAAAAACCTTTAAACGATTAAGTATTTTTTTATCATCACCATTTTTATCATCAATTAGAACTATCGTCATTTAAAATGATATAATGAAAATAATATTTTTAAACAAAACACGTAACAACAACAACATCCCAATAATAAAAATATCGGTTTAATCCACTATAATCACCTGGGTGATTTAATTCTACATTTTTTGTCTTCTAAAATCACCTGCCGTCATATCACCTGGGTGTTCAAATTCCACAAGAGTAAAAAAAAAAATAATTTTCCCCTAATCACTTGCGATAAATTTTATAAAAAGGATATGCACATGGTATACTCTTATTTTCACTGGCGTTTTTTCTTACTCTCACGTTAATACGAGAGAGTAAGAAAAAACTTTTGGTTTAATAACCAAGTGCCAATCTGGAGTGTATTGTATTATAATTTCTTATCTTATTATTGATTTTATTCAATTGAACCTTGATTATAAATATTATAATCAGTACGGATTTTTTTCCTGTGCCCTGTGTATTCTAATTTTGATCCAAACCGGTCCAGTGGTTCAAGCGAGATATACAATTTTCCACATTGATTATAATCAAGGTTCAAGGTTATGATTTAAACATTTTTTCATACCTAAAATTTTTATATTTTTCGTTTTAACTGTACCCATACTTTTTTCTATTAGCAAACATGAAATCGGGTAGAGGTGGGATTTTTTGTTAGGTAATTTTAAATCGGGTATAGTTGGCATCGGGTAGAGTTGGGACGAAGCCCCAATTTTGTGTAGGTTGTTACATCAGTAGTATGGTGTCGGCACATAGAAAGAATAGCACCACCCCGTCTCTTCATATGGGTGTCTAAAGTAGTACCTACTGCCAGAAGCCGGTCAGCAGTGTTTCTTCTCACCGTTGTTAGTCAAACTGCGATCGCCAACCCGTCTGCACAGCGTAGCGGTTATAGCAATATCCGCCACGCTATACAGACGAGGATAGAAGGAGGACCTTTAGGAGGAGCCTATGCCCAGCAGTGGACTGATAAAAGCTGGCGGTGATGATGATGACAATGATGTTATATTAGTACTTCTTTCCCTATGGTACTACTTAAATGAATTATTTAGTTAATCGCTCAATTCTCAATTGTCACTTTTTAGTAATAAGTAATTAGCTTTTGGGAAATCAACAAAGATTAAAATATTTGGCGTTGTTTAGAGCAAGAGCTTTAAACAGACTAAGAAAATGCTTTGATGTTCCTTAATTTACCAAAAGTTTCTGATCTATATTTTCTTAGGAATTAAAATATGTATTTAATACTGTGCATTTCTTTTGCCCTTATAAACTATTTGAGAACATAGAAAAATTTTCCTAATGAATACTTATGTGACTACTATATTCTACCTCTAGATTTTTTTCTTCGTAAATAAACCTAATATACTTATAGGTAGACACATAAATTAGGGTCCTTTCAAATCAAACTACACATTCCTTAGGATATCTACTGGACACTGATTCATGTATGGTATCTTTACAATTTATGATCACTATGATAAAACCTGTGAGCAGAAGTATAATGTAATACATGATGTGTTCTTCTAGGGATAATTTATTATTAAACAAAACAATACAGTCACTTTACATACTATGATGACTTGGTTGTTATTTCAATTAGTTATTGAAACGATGTACGTGGAGTGAGACTGGTTTTCTAGTGATATAGGTATTAAATTAATACATTATTACAAAAAGACGTAGATTTGGTAATCGCGTTCCACGCGTCTCTTACGGTCTTAAATGTTTCAGTCCCCCACAGTGAGCGATGGGTCTGTTGTGAGTGTTTAAGTGCGAAAAAGCGACAAAAAATCCTTCCTGTGCATTTATTCAGTGCACAAACCACTTCAATAACCCATAACCATAACAAGACACATGGAATAACTTTTCACCAAACAGATCTTTTGAAATATTTTATTTAAATCAAATATTCATAACGTCCATTTTGAGTGAGTGAGCGAGATAGGTATAAAACGCTTTACTTACTTTTGATATCCCATAATTCTAGGGTATTAAACAGACCATGGTAAAGAATCAAAATGCATATGAATAATTTTTTAAATTATAATTTTTTTTTGTTTAATTTTTTCATACAAATTAATTCTAAAAAGTCACGACTGTTTATGTAAAACACCATTACCTTGTTATGAATGAACTTTTGAATGAAAACCAATGATATTTAAAAAGTAATAGATATGTTACATGCGCTCTCAATATGCGTCCCTAAAACGTCACAATTGTGACGTCTTTTCAAATCCATGAAAGAGAAAGTAATTGTTCTTTTCACGAGTATGACAAGGACAAAATAAGAATTACGCATGTGTGCAGTTGTTCGCAAGCGGCACAGATATTTCGATAGTTTTGTAAGGGCATAACCTATCTATACTTTTTAAATATCATTGATGAAAACGATTTACTCGTACCTACTTACTTATCAATGAAACACCCACACACGTCAATGTTTTTTACAAGTTACGCTCTCCCGCTACTTTACTACTTACTACACTTTAGTGTAAGTTTGCCAACGTCTCGCAAAACTAAGGATTCGCCATTATGGTAAAATTTTTTTCACAAATTTAACTAAAATTGATGTTATACATATTCGAAACTATTGATTTTTGAACCACATGTTCTAGGGCGTTATATATTATTTCTACCTATAGAACATAACCTTAGAGTTATGGGTTATTAAAAGGAACACGTTGTATAGTGGTTGCACCAGCGCAGCGTCACGTTGATTGGTTGCCACAGAGAGAGAAGCCGACCAATCAAATCGGCAGAATAGGGCCGCGCCGCCGCCGCAACACTGTTGTACGACTGGTCCAGCGATTTCGCGAAGTATAAACGTACCATATCTTCCTCTTTTTGTTTTAATGTAAGGATAAAATACATGCTTTAAATAAGTGCGATTAGCTGTATCGTATCACGGCAAACCATAGTAGTGGCGTTTTGCGTGACATGTTGACAGCCCTCAGTCTTCTAGCGGTCAGTGCGATTACGTCTGTAACCAGCCCTCAGGCTGTAAGCTCATGGCATTGTTGGTGCTGGTCATACAATATGCGAATACGATCAAATGTTTCTATTTGAGAGCTTAGCTTTCAAATATCACTTTCTATTCAATGATGAACATGCACAACTCGGTTGTCTAGTACCCACTACCCAAAGCTATTTAATAATAGCTTAATTTGGGATTAAGATTGCTCTGTGTGACCCAGTGTGGTGACTTAAATTATTACGATGATATAATTCGACATGCTGATGAAAGTTTACAGGGATTTGGGACAACTGATGATGTTGATCTAGATTTTGTAGTCAGGAAACCTAATTTATGACTTTATATTGGTACTATTGATGCCTATGATTAGGTAAGGTAATCTAAAGGTATTCGTCGACTCGTAGCTTCTTATCACAATCACCTCAGAGCTACGGCATTTTTGACGCCTGAGCGGTTTCCTCAACCGAGTCTGGTCACATGGCTGAAAATAATCGGATCTCTACACACCGAGACACAAAACATAACAATAAAACATTTAAAAGTATAAAAGTGTGTGCATACAAGAAAATATTTTAACGAGAGACGTAAAATATCAGCAAGCATTACATTTACAGCAAAAAATTTAAGAAAAATACTGTGTTTAAGTTAGATTTTTGAATGGAGCTAAACTTCGTTTATATTTTGTTTGTTATCAAGTCTTGGGTTATTTAGGATTTTGTATGAATTGTGTAGTTAGAACAAATTATTGTTGTTGCATGCCACCCTAATTTTTTTACCCCAGTTCCTCAAGGCTAATAGAATAAATTCATGTCTTGCATTGTTAACACGTCCAATCAAAAAATAAGGGTACTTTTCATGTTCGCACGTAGGTAAACAATTGATTAGCGTTGTAAAACTGGGTTATATCTATTTGAGCTTATCTTTCTGCCTCTAGTAGGATTTGTACCTGCATTTCCATGTCGGGTAGCCTTAGCTCCCTCGCCGAGGCTATGGAAGCAACGGAGGCGTTGGAGACCGAGTCCTCGGAGGAGGAAGAGGAAGCAGGCGCGGGTGCCTGGGACCGTGACCGCCGCCGCCCGCCCTTGCGGTTACGCGTGGTTGTTTCGCGGCAACCTGGGACCTAGATGATGTTGGGGTAAGTTATAACGAGAATTTCATGTAATGTTTTCTTAAGTTTACGCGAACACTATACATTGTAACGAAAGATATGTTTACAGCGTTCATGGTCAAGGGCAGAGAATTTCATGATTGAATTATTCAAATAATCGTTACCAAATCGTAGTGGAGCCAGCCCTAAATGGAGTAGCACTACACTTACTCGTCATAAGAATGTCATTTATTTATTTATTTAATAATTTGATGATTAAGTGATGATGTATGACAAACATACCTCTAGTAAATTGTGCATAGAATGCGGCATATGCGGCAGCGTCGACTTGGCCGTGCCCGTGACTTCATGCGAAGCGGTCCTCGTCGTTCTTCTATCTCTTTTCCTCCCTGACTTCTTCTGCGTATTATTGCTCGATTTACAATTATTCCCTTTCACACACTCTGAGCTCGGGAAGTCATACATGCCGTCGGAGTCAGTAAACGGCAATTGTCTCCCGTAAAATTGAGGTGAAAATCTTCCCAAGCCAGTCTTATCGCTCAAAGGACTTTCACTTCTAGAACTTACGGGACTTAGCGGTCTACTACAGTCAGAAAGCAAAGTAGGCGGCCTTAAACTAGCTTTTTCATCTAACCCTCTTTCAACACTAATACATTTAACTATTGAACATTTGGTCACACCGCTCGGCGCACATAACGTCGTTTGAGGTACCTCTAAAGTTTCTTTCAAACCAACCAACGTTTCTAATTCTTTAGCACTGGACGGCACATCATCTACTCTTTCGTCAGTCCCGATCCCTTCATCATTTGATTCGAGCAGCGGATCGTCAGATAAAGTTTCAGAATCGGATCTTCCTCGTCTCCTTTCTTTCGAGTCGTCATTCGAAGCAGCTGGACTGGAGTTCGTTTTCATTAGTGGTCGCCTTCTTGATTGAAAACAAGAAGGTCCACCACCTGAACCAGGGTCTTCCATTTCAGAAGGACATAGAGGATTACTGGAACCACATCTAGATGGACCCGGACTTGCCATTGAGCTGTATCCGGACGATGAAAGGTTGGACTCTGATGGAGCACGTTCACCTCTGGCAGACATTGAGAACGGACTTAAGTAGCACATATTCCCAGTTGGTGGTGGAGGTCTCGGGGACATCGGTTCGTCCGATTCTTCGCTTGCATTATAAGTGACCGTTATTAGAGGAGGTGGTTGAAATTCCAAATGTGGTGGGGTGCGTCTGGGAGGAGGTGAACCTGGTGAGGGCCGTTCTATTGTGAGGATAGGTACTCTAAGGGATGGAGGCGCGGGTGATGGCGAAGACATTTCTCTTTCTGAGTCTTGACTGTGAGTCATACTTGGGCTGGGGGAGTCTGTTACGTGGGTGGACGGCGTCGCAGTTTCGCTGCTAGTAGCTTGAGGCTGGCGAAGCTGAAATAACAGAAATAAAAATAAGAGTTTGTTACTCGGATCAAGAGGGATAAAGTTTTAAATAACCTCTTATCGACTATTTAAAGCTTACCTTAAGGCGCAACCCAGAAAGAGGTCTTTCAGGCTTTGTCTCATACTTTATTTCATCCAGCTCATCTTCGCTTGGAGATATGCACATTGCTGTCGATTCACTCCATATTTGGTCATGGTTATTTTTGTCCGACTCTATATTAGCTCTTGACATTCGTGGTGAAGGGAGCGGGGTAGGAAGAGGAGTTGGCAATGGAGTCGGAAGGGGAGTGGGCAGCTCATGTATTGGTGAAAGACATTTGTTGATTCCACTAGGCACTTCAAGAAGGATGGATGGAGGGTGTAACAGATTGCTGCCTGATGATGATGACTTGTGTGCACTCAAGGGATCAAGAACCTGGAAGAAGTAAGAATGTTAATGTTTATGCAATTTTCAAGGTAAGCCATAAGTTTATTGAAAACTATTTCCATTTCTAATAGGAAGCATAATATAGTACTTATAGTAATTTTTAGTCTCACATTTTTTATATTTTTGTCTCAATATGTCTTAGTAAATCCTTAAGACACTAAGCCAGTACCTGTATTTCTATAGTATTATGCGGTCTAGTGACCGGTGAATCCGGAGCTAGCGACAGTATATGTGACGACGTGAGCGATATATCATCACCATCTACAGTGTCATCTTGTGGAGATGATGCCGAAGGTGTGCTAGAAGCTGAGACTCCGCCCGAAGACGCGCGAGACACTATCGCAGCGGATGACGAAGAGAAATTGCGGAACATGGCGAGGATTGAGTCGGCACTTGATATTTTTGGCGTTCTGAAAAATCAATGTTATTAGTAGCCCCTGTTAATAGTAGATCTGCTAATACTAAATCAAAGAAAGTGTTACCTTGAATACTTCTTGAGAGCAGCATTAGCTAACGTTAAATCTAGACTGGACATGGAATCACTGCCTTGATTGCTTGAAGTACTATGTGGAGACCTGACCTCTACATTTGGAGACGGTGGAGTACTTGAAGCTTTTGCTCGCATGCCTCTATCAGCTATAACCGCCATTGGTATCGCTATTGTATTCACCATGTCCACATCGGAACTTGAGCTCATTTCTGCCGAAACTTTGTTGAGTAATCTAGCGAAGGTAACTTTTTTCTCTAACTTGGGATCTGATATGTGCCTCATTGAAGGAGACGTTGACGGCGTGGACGCTTCACTTGCAAACGATGTCTCCCTATTTTCCATACCGTAGTCCACAAAAGCTGGCGCGCTTTCTACTGTGCTTAGTGTCCTTTTCTCCGACATCTGGATTAGCTCCCCCATCGTTATCTTCTTTGAATGGTCGTTCCCCGATGCTGGGCTTATCAACTGCTGAAGAATCTGCTTTTTTTCTGCTGCGTTTTTCTTTGTTGGTGTAGAGTTATTGCGTTTTTTCCGTGGTGATGGCGTCCCTGTATTAGAAATCCTTATGTACCATTCATTTGGAGTCCAACTTGGTCTATGAAAAGCGTTTGATACAACACCAATGTTCATGACAAAAGCTATGTTTAGAAACATTAAATTGGATTAAAACAAACATCATTGAAACACTTAGAGGATGAGAGATCACCATCATGCCTTGATCTCATAAGTGCATCTATGGAAGCCAATTCTTTAGGGTACGTGCTAAAAATATTATAAATTTTGTTATTGTGCCAATTGAGTTATTTGTTATTTGACATGTATTATATTAAGTGTAAATTGTAATAGTGTTTAATTTACTAAATAAACGAATGGGGATGTTGATCTACCAATGTTGGATATGGTTATTGGAATTTAGAGGGAAGCAACATTGAAAGCGAACAATAAAATGCACATTTAAATCGGATTAACATTGATCTTATTTGTGTTTCCAATAACCATACGAAAAAGGGCATTGTTGTGCTTATTATGCAGGTAAGGGAATATTTACAAAATAGTTTACAAGGTGTTACTATGAATAAAGAAGAAGTGTTTTAAAATGCAGAACAATGTCCAATTTACTTAGCATGCTAAAGCAACATTCAACACATATAAATATCATCTTTTAAACTGTCATTAGCAAAAGAAGTGATCTAGATTACTATATAGAAGATACAGAAGTAAGGATAGTTGACAGATTAAAAGATGCAGAAATAGCTGGACGATCTAAAAAGGTGTTCAACGAAGGAGGAGCGTCTAATGCTTTTGTGCATAGTCAAGTGTGCACACATCAATTGAAGTAAGAAGATAGCGGGACCAGGTTATATTGATCTAGGACAGCATTCCACATCGAGTGCCATTCAACAGCAGGTCCACATCCAGTGCTATCAGAGCTCTGTGCACCGCGCGCTCCGCAGAGATGGTCGAATGCTTAGGATACTTTTCGCAAACAAATTAAAATAATGGTGAACTGTTGTAAGCAGTACTTTCGTTAATTAGTTTAGCTTTAACGAAATGGTTATAATTATTAATGTTATTCATTTTATTTGATTTAATTTAAATGTATGTAATTTAAGAAAGTGGATGTTTAATTATATGATTTGGGTGATAACTTGAGTTTGGAAAGATTGAGAAAATGAAGGTAAACCGAATAGTAAATGAAGCCAGCAACGATGCAGAGGTGTGATCGAAAATGAGATCAATTAAAAGGATTAATACGTACTAGCAAGACAGTGTTTTTAACATTTATTATTAAAACAGGAAAAGTGTTTTTTTTATCTTAAAATGTAGCAAACGTTAATTTGTTAAAGAATATGACAAAGTAGTCGCCGTGGTAGTTAAAATTGTAATGTGGATTTAAGTTACTGTGGTACGTATAACTTTAATAAAAACTTAAGGAGGAATTTAAAATAATTGTATTTAACAAAAATTACACGATAGTGAATGTGATACGACTTCATTGTCTCTGAGAATAAAGAGAAATATGATGGACGAATAGTATTTAAAATTTTTGTGCTGAAAAATTTGATATCAATACACAATAAACACAGGAAACAGTGATGTCGTTGAAACATCAAAGACATTAATAGACTACAAGCCCTTGGAAAAAAATAACCTTAGAAATGAACCAACGTGAATAACGCTTAGAAGGCTATTATAACTATATCAGAAAATAACTCTGAGCACTATGCCGTCATTTCTGAGCGGTACATCATCACCTATATGCTTATTTTAAAAGGGTTGCGACCCTTGGCTTTCGACCTCTGCACTGGAAATATGTACGGCGTTTACGGGTAAAGTATCTGTGTATGTGTACAAAAGGAATTACACAAATGCCGTACAATAATAAATGACCTATAATGCTTCTGTAATTATCGACAAATTAAAAATTTGCACTGACTTCCAGCACCACCACTTTAGTACGGCACTAGGTTTTTCGACATTTATTTTTAATCATCAATACACTATAACAAAGCCGTACATTAATAATTAGTAGTAATTCCACATTTGTACCTGAGAAATTCAATTTACTCACGTAGGTCACTCACCTGTGCCGCTCAGAAATCACGGCATAGTGCTCAGTTATTTTCTGATATAGTAACAGCCTTCTTAGCGTTATTCACGTTGCTTCATTTCACTGGCAATTTTTTTCCAAGGGCTTGTAGTCAATAATAACAAAACAGCATCGATATAATTATAATAAGAACTAGTTACACAGTCCCATACAAAAATGACAACCATAAGTTCTCAATTGAAAGATTGACGTTGTTTTTATGTCAGTGTCAACTTTATAACCTGGCCATATTATGACAACCTGCAATAGTGTATATGGATATTTCTGTCATTCAATTGATACAGGTTGTACTAAAAGTGTATCATTATGTCAAATGAGTGCACATTTTTTACGCTGATTGTGTATCTAGTTTTTAAATCAATGCTACACGTTCAAAAATCTATTTAGCAAGACTTGGGGCTCAAATGTTTCAACGAAACCTGTCAGCGATAGTTAAAAATGCCAAAAAAAACCAAGTTTCTGTTTACTAATGAAATGTAGGTTCGTGAATGATCGCACATCAGTGCGGAGCGCGCGCGCGCCGACGCTCCGCTCCTTACGTCCGGGCGGCGGCTTTAACAGATCGTCCAAGCTAAAGGTGCGCGCGGCCCGCGGGCGCGGCGACAGCGCCACCGACGGCTTGCGGATACCGAGCCGCGTGAGCAGCGTGCGCTCGCCCGGCGCCGGCCCGCGCCACGCCGCCGCTGCAGTCATGTCCAACGCTTACTCTCTTATCGGGGATGTGCAGTTGCCGCGACGCGATATATGGACTATCTATAGTTGTTGAGTATCGATAGGCCTATCGATATTATCGGTGCTCGGTAGTATTGATATAGCAATACTATTTATGGAAAGGTCACTATCGATAGTATCGATGTTATCGATTGTAGTTACAATAGTCATATACTAGTACTTATTGATACTATTGTACCAAACTGAGCTATAGATAGTTTGGTTATGACATCTACAATCGATACTATCGATAGTTTTGTCCTATCGATAGTGAACTCTCCATCAACTGTATTGCTATATCAATACTATCGCCAGTACTCAATATTGAACTTCGATACTATCAATAGCGAGATATCGATATAATCGATAGGCTATCGATACTATTGATATGACGTAGACTATCAATAGTGGACTATCGAGCGGCAACACTAAGTATGAGGGAGGGCTTTATTTTTCTTCGTGAGGGGCTCGCGAGGTACCCCCCATTTGAGGTGAGGTGAAAAGAATGAACCCAATTTAATGAGCAAGTAAGTCCGCAGCGAGGCATACGCACGTTGGTTGCCACTTTGCATTAAACGAGCGAGGGAGACGGTCGATGCTGCCGCGAAGACCGCAAAATGCCACCGATAGCTGATACCGCGTGCGCTAAATATTTGTGATTGTATGCGATAAAAGATCGAATTAATTTCTTTGCGGAAAGAGCTTTCACTCTTTTTCTTTAATAAACCGAGTAAGCGCGGAACACACTTTTGTTCTTCTTTTAAGTAAGTACTTTAAAGAACAAAAAGTAACTAAAATACTGAAATACGACGTCGAGTAAAAAAATGCATTCGCGAGTGACGTATCGTTACTAAACGGCGTATCCGCTATTCAGAAGTCATTACCGAATACATGCGCATACACATCATAAGTTATCTGTCCTCGTGCGTGCGTACCTCTTCTGCGGATGTGAGTGGGGAGACAAGTGAGGTGGTTCAACGTTGAAATACGAGTACTCCCTCGTTTAGTTCGGGAGTTAGTTTAGAGATAGTTCCCTCGAGGGCCTCAAACGGGGTGCCTCACGAGCGAGGGATCATCACTAGGCTGTGGACAAACCGTCACTGGTCGCCGGCCGGCTCGCGCGTGGCCACCGCCGCGTACCGCCGCCCGCCGCCCGCCGCTACCCGCCCCGCCATGCGCGTGGACAACCCAACATACGAGTACTCTATATGTGCTAAGCTACTGCTCGGATGCTTTGACTGGTGACCTCATGGAACCGATTCGTAAGCTTCGACGTGATAAATATTTATGTTTCTTCCAAATGGAACACATTAATCGTCATATCAAAAAGTTTGGTAAGTTGCATTCAACTCATGAAACCGACTCTTGTATGCTTTGACGTAATAAGTTAAGTTTGTTCCAAAGTTTTTTTATTGAACACATTAATAATCGTCATATCAATAAGCTTGGTAAGTTGTATTCAACTCATGGAATCAATTCTTGGATAGTGACGTGATAAGTATTAAATCGGTTTCAAAGTTGTTTAATGGAATGCAATAAATCGTCATATCAAAGAGTTTGGTAAGCTGCATTGATTCAACTCTTGATTGATGCTGACGTGATAAGTATTTTTGTCGGTTCCAACGCTGTTTGATAGAACCCGGTATTTGTCATATCAAAAAGTTTGCCCAATTGCATTCATGCGACTCGTGACCAAAAATTCATTGATTGATTGACATCTTGTAATTTTATATTGATGTCTGTAAACTGTATCTTTGTTTCTTGGTAAAAAAAGGTTTTACAGTAATTGCTTACCTTAATTCATTAAACAATTTGTTCTTCCTTTAGACAGTACGAGTATTTAGTTGAATAATGTAAACCAATAGCATTTAGGAACTCATGAAAATGGTCTACAGCAACAGTAATTTCGGGTAGTCCAAGCGCATTTACGTTGTTTGATAATCCTTGTTTGCAAAACACTTAGATAAAACACAACTATTTTAACTTGATTATGCTATGTTCAGATATATTCGTCTTGTTTAATATCACATGTTACTCGTATCATCAAGTTAAAACAGCAGTGTGCTTTGCGCAGTCCAGAAACCGAACATACTTCTAGGGGGTACAAATCTAAACTATCCAGTACATGCACCGACATATCAGTGGCAAGTCTCTAGAGTTCACGACTAAGAATGTTTCTGGACCCGCAAACGAGAACACATAGATAAGAAGATAGTTCAAAAATAAAAATACTTAAAACGTGTCCTTACCATCCCAGAGACAGTGCGTTTATCGAGAAAATACATGAGTATAGCGGAAATAACCTTACGATTAAGAAAAGCATCATCAATATTACTGTGATAGAGTAATGCTATACAAAGTTAGTATCCTCACCAAATTAGCTAAGTCGACTGTGTGTTTACCAAGTGGCGAAGCGTGGGGCACTATTACTCTCAGATTGTTATGATATTAATACGTCTATTCATTTTTATAGGACCATTGGCAAAGTTATATTAGTCATGGAATTTATCATCATTCGACGTAAAGAAGTAACAGATATTTTGGTAATGAGGACAACGATCTAGCAAAATCGTTGTCAACTATTTTTGTAATGGATAAACTTGGCCTGAATTTTAATAATCATATAATTAAGAACTTATTTGTTTCTGACACCCCATGCTACGCCGCTATATACCAATATCGTGACAGTGAAAAGCCGTTACTCGTTGAGAGTGTGCTAACAAAACTGATTGGTAGAACAAGTCTTTGAGTTTAAGGGTTTTGGTACCAATTGGGAGCCTAAAGAATCCGTCCTCCAGCGGTGTGCCATTTTCTTACAATTAATTGTAATTTTGTATTTTCTATTACTCAAATAATGCAAACAATGGTCATAGTTAAAACATAAGAGTGGTCGTCGAAGATAATTGGTAAGCTACGTCATTCGGAGACATTAATTTGAATATTGAAGAATAAGTTGCTGCAATATTATCCTATACCATTAATCAGTCTTGTAATATTTTCACAAATAGTTACATACACAAAGCTGCAGAGACACTAAAAAGTAGTTTAGGTGTTTGATTGCATACACGTAGTTTCATGGTACATTGCTTATCTATCTGTATGACCATTATTTTCAAAAAAGATTTAACTAATTGTAATCAATGCACACCGCCAAACACTTCTCGCTGAATCAGCTGAACACTTACGTCTGGCGCATCTATCGGCCTCCTCCGCCAGGAGCTTCTCGATCTTCTCCGGGAAGTGCCTCTTGGCGCACCACACCAGCCCGATGATGCCTAACATTACGAACACCGCAATTAGGCCCAGCCAGAAGGGTTCTTGAATCATGCGCGTGCCCAGGCTCACGATGTTGGGCGTGGGGTTTGGGATTTCGCATCTGGAGATGAGGTTATAGTATTTATGGTTTAAATTGCACATTATCACAAAACATGGATGAAGTAAAAGGATGAAATTGTTTGAGAATTTTGATGAGGCCTTCTATAAAGTCATTTGCTTTCAAATTGTTACCTAATCACAAATATTCTTTGGTGCGTGATTTATTGAACATAAGCAGCATGTTCAAAATTAACCCAGATAGCAAAACCAGTATTCATTGCTAAATAAGTACTCTATAAACTATACCTTCAAATAGGCTGGTGCAAAAATTTTTCAGATAGGCTGGCACAAGGTATTTTGACCAATACCTCTACTACTAATATACCTTTTAGCAATGATTAAAGTCTAGTCCCCTTCATTATAAGAGAAGCAAGTATTAAACTGTGAAACTAGCAACTTATGCCTACAACAAAATATATTTGCTTACCTCTTCCCTTTCCAAGACGGATTGCACTGGCACAAAAACCCTCCATCTCTCTCAGTACACGCTCCCCTATTGTTGCAAGGTTTCGAAGCACAAGCCCTGACTCGTTCTGCACATCGTTTGCCTCGCCACCCTCTAGCACATAAGCAGGTGAAAGACCCCCCACCATCGTCTGTGGCGATGAGGGAACAGTTACCGAATACACAGGGAGACCGCTCGCAGGCTGTTAGGAGGCAGAATATACCTAAAGAAAAAAATATTAATTCGTATTAATAAAATTTTGAAATTACTCATTGCGCTGTAATTCGAAAAAATAAGTTAGGGTTTTGTAAGCGTTCACATTGGATACATTTCTATCTATTACTTTAACCATGGTGACAGTTTTTACTGCCAGACTGAAAATTGTATTTCGATGGTTAATTAATAATATTTAAGACATGCCTCACTGGGCCACACAGAGCCATCTAGTCCCAAATTAAGCTACTATTAAGTACCCTGTCGTATGGGGTACTAGACAACCGATAAACTTACTTATATACTTTTTTTTGTAAATATATACTTATAAATAGAAAACACCCAGACCAGTACAAACAGACATGTTCATGCACACAAATATTTGTACTGTGCGGGGATCGAACCCGCGACCCATGGCTCAGAAGCAGCGTTTACTACCGCTGATCCAAATGGTCGTCGTGGTGTAGTATAATAGCACTAAATACGAAATTGTTATCAGCCAGAATTCCTGCTGTAGCCTCTTAAACAATGCCTACCTTATTAAATTGATTTTGGATTGGAAATGCTACGAAATTTCGTAGTATTGAGGTATAACCGTAGCATTGTAGTAGCTAGATGCACTAAAGTTTTAGTTATCTAACTTAATAATATTGTGCCTTAGTAGGTACACAAGTTTATGTTCAAACTGTAGTTTCTTGATGAAAACCTTACCAGTGTAATATCCGCTGCATCGGCAGAAGTTCCTGTTGTCGTCCGTAGCGCAGGTACCTCCGTGCAAGCAAGGGTTTGGGTAGCAAGACTCCAGGTTAGTCTCATCAGGCAATAGCAACAGCTTGTTGTGGTACTCCGAGTCTGTAAACATAAATATGTTTTCCCGAGGGATACCTTTTGCGTTAAAATCTAATACTTGTGCTAAAAACCTTATTTCAAGCACAGAATAGGGAAGAAGGGTTAGAAAGGCCCTGTAGGCCGGGCAGGCGCGCCACAGAGGTTATTAGCAAACGCTTATACCTAGGAGCGCTGTGATTGGTTTCTTTTTACGCCGCGCGACCAATAGGTCGCTTGATTGGCGTTCCTTGGACTCGTTTATGTGTGTGAAAGCTTGTGTTTATTATGTGCACAAGTAGTAGTGGGGCGCAAGCGGCAACATTGGTTCTCATACAAATGGCGCATGACAGCCTCTCTAACCTTTTTCCATGTTATTTGCATAATATGCTTGGATTATTCCAGTTTGTGCATAATAGATTTTCAAAGAATCCGCATGAAACATTCTCAGGGAGTACAATACATTTGTTAGCGACAAAATACCTTTGTTAACAACGACGGTGATGTCCATATTGACGCCCCTGGTCCCCGAGTGCTGGGTGACGGTCAGCGCGTGCAGGTACGAGTTGATGACGAGCGGCGCGCTCGGCTCGACCTTACGCTTGCTGCGTTCCGTCTCGCAGAGGATCCATAGAGTGCCGTTGTTGTCTGTGTAGCTGTCTTTCACCTGGAAAGATGATGGTATAAAATTGTCATGGTGCTGGGGTGAGAGTTTGTTTACTATCGGTATCGGCCGTTTGAACAAGTTAGGTAACTAGTGAGGGTAATTTTAGATTTCTCCATCTGTTTCTCTGTCAACAAGGATGACCACTATTCAAACATAAGAGTCAAATATTTATGGATTATCATTGGTCTGTCTTCAAGCATGTCATGCAGCGGTTAATCAACGTAGTAGAACTAGTAACCACACCCTAGTGTATTTACGGGTGCCATTTAATTAGTATTTTTAAACTGTTCTTTATGCAACTAAATTGCTTGAAAACACTTATATCTACTTAATCAGTAGTCTAGCACTTACCTCAGTCTCGCTTAATGCAGCCATTTAGCTGAATTGTGGCACTAACCTCGATCCACCCATTTCCCGTTCACAAGGACCTCCTGCTGCCTTCTCTCCTTCAGCGGGCGCTAGACGCGGCGCCGGCCTCGCACTATAAAGCGCTACGGTCAGCGCACGCGGCGTTGCAGGCGCGGCCGCCGGCTAGTCTTCACTCCGCCTCCAAAGTTTTAAGTAGCAATTACCTCAATCTACTAATTCTCCCCCGTCCAGTCCTCACTTCGTCTCCCAAGCTTACCTCAAACCAGCCATTCCCCCGTCCACATGCTGGAATCTCGCGTGATCTCTTCTCCCTCAGCATGCTCGACGCGCGGGGCTAGCTTCATGGCGTGCAGCGCAAAATTATGCCTAGGCAGCGTACTAGATCCGCCTCCTAAGTAACACTTACCAAAATCCAACCATTCCAGCCATGTCCCAGTCAACAGGGATCTCATGGTAGTCTCTACAATCACACTTTGTAGGACTCACTTCAATCCACCCATTCCACCGTCCGCAAGGATTTCGTGTACCTTCCTCCTGTCTCAAAAGGAGACCCTCTCCTCCAGCCAGCGTTATATACGCAGCGCTAGTCTAGCACTATGCAGCGTCGCGTTCGCGGGCGTGGCTGCTCTCGTAACTCTCAGTCTCTCATAAGTTACACTTTGTAGCAATCACCTAAGTTATGGTGTGTCTAGGTGTCGCTCGTGGGATCAGCTTGGCGGCGTGTAGCCCAAGCGCTAGCGTATGCGCGGGCGGCGCTAGGACCCCCGCCCGCAGCTTCTCGTGCCAGAGCACGGCCGTCTTTCTTAGGCTTTTTTACACTTTGTGGACCCACCTCGATCCAGCCCTACCTCTATCTAACAGGGATCACGTTTGTCTCCTAAGTCACACTTTGTAGCACTTACTTCAACCCAGCCATTCCCCCGTCCAAAACGGCCAACTGCGGCCTCCTCTCCTTCAGCCGGTGCTATACGTGGGGCCAGCCTGACGGCGTGTAGCGCTAACGCAGCACCACCTGCGCGGGCGCGGCCACTCTCCTGAGTTATACTTTGTGGCACTAACTTCGATCAAGACATTTCTCCGTTCAGACTCCTGGCATACAGCGCTATGGTTAAGACATGCCTATACGGCGCTCGTAGGTATCCCGTTGACACTCACCTCAACCCAGCCATTCCCCCGTCCACAAGGACCTACTGCGGCCTCGTCTCCTTCAGCCGGTGCTATACGGGGCCAGCCTGGCGGCGTGTAGCGCTAACGCAGCACCACCCGCGCGGGCGCGGCCATTCTCCTGAGTTATACTTTGTAGCACTAATTTCGATCAAGCCATACCCCCATCCACAGGGATCACGTGTAGTCTCTAAATCACAGTAAGTAGCGCTCACCTCAATCCACACATTTCTCCGTTCAGACTTCTGGCATACAGCGCTATGGTTAAGACATGCCTATACGGCGCTCGTAGGTATCCCGTTGACACTCACCTCAACCCAGCCATTCCCCCGTCCACAAGGGCCTGCTGCGGCCTCGTCTCCCTCAGCCGGTGCTATACGCGGGGCCAGCCTGGCGGCGTGTAGCGCGAGCGCTAGCGTGTGCATGGGCGGCGCTAGGGCCCACGCCCGCAGCGCCGCGTGCGCAGGCGCGGTCGTCCTCCTAAGTCTCATTTTCACACTGTGGCTCTCAGCTCAATACAGCCCTACCCCCATCTACAGAGATCACGTTTGTCTCCTAAGTCACACTTCGAAGCACTCACCTCAATCCAGCCATGCCCCCGTCCACAAGGGCCTGCTGCGGCCTCCTCTCCCGCAGCCGGTGCTATACGCGGGGCCAGCCTGGCGGCGTGTAGCGCGAGCGCTAGCGTGTGCGCGGGCGGTGCCAGGAGCCGCGCCCGCAGCGCCGCGTGCGCGGGCGCGGCGGCCGGGTAGTTGGGCGCGGCGAGGCGCCCGCCCTTAGCGGAACGCAGTTCCACCACGTGGCTCACGTTGAGAAACCCCACTGTTAAAAAGTAACCTGTGATCATCTCACTGCAGCGCAAAGGCCTCCATCATTGAACACTAGTTAGCACAGCAATGACCCAACAGTACAGGCATAATCAAATCAATCAGGCTTTAAAAATGCGGGTTGGTGATCACTGTTAATGTATTTTATTATTGTTTGTAGGGAGCGTAAACTTTCCCAGGGTGAAAAAAGTCTATGCAGTACCCTTGCGCTCTCCCGGTTTGGGTACGTAATAGGTACCATAGTACGTATTAAGTATGCTGCAAGGCAGACAGAACTGTTAACCAATAAACATTAATGGCAAATTTCAATAAAGTAAAAGAAAAGTTAAATAATAGCATTTAGTCATCTCACTGCAGGGAAAAGTCCTCCATCATTGAATTCAAATCACCATAGCAATCACGGGTACAGGCAAAATCATCACGCTACCAAATGCGGGATTACAAACCCGAGCAATGTTCGAAAATTTGAAACACTTGTTGCCAGGCATCGATCTTGGTAGGGTACATAAACCACTCGACTAACGGATCGTTAAAACTTCTCTTTATTACAAATTAATCTGACAAAAGAAAATAAATAAAAAAATATTTACCAGTCTTAAAGTACGCCAAGAACCCGGTTCCAGTGACATTCTCTCCCGTCCTCAACCTCAGCCTTAGGATTTCAGATTGCGACACAAACAGTCCGTTAGTTAGTATCTTCTGGTTGAGGAACGGACGAACGGGCATCGAGTGCAGGTCTACCTGGACCTCTAGAAACGAGTCCTCGGGTATGGAGTCCGTGATGTTGTAGGGGACGCCATTGTTGAAGGTTCCGTAGCCGAAGTCGAAGTAACTTATGTTAAGGAACACGCGTTTTCCTGGAGAATAAAGAAAGAAGAAGAAGAAGAAAGAAGGAACATGAATAATGTAATATGTAAAAGAAAAGTATTGTACTAGCGCCAATTAAGCTGACTTTAGGATTGAATAAAATTGAAATGAAAGATATGTTTACGGATTTAGTCCTAGTTATATCGCGTTTAAGAGTTTTATCATTCTCCTTAGAGATCGCTTAAAATCCTGGAAATCGCTATCTGTTCTGTACCAAATTAAGAAAATAATAAATACCCCATACACTTCTTTCCCCTCTTTCAAACCTTTTAAGTTTTGATTTTAAGAATATAAACTATAGTCCTTAAAATATAGCTCGATTAGAATGACAGTTCTCACTGAAAGAGACGAAGTAACTTTGTACCAGCGTCACACAAGTGAAAAACATTTTCACACGAAAAAATATTGGTAAGCGGCATGTTAGGAATATTTTTTTATACATTGCTGCTCATATTAATCAATTTAATTACATAAAATAGATATTTTAAGTAACAAAACATCAAAAAAATCCAGTCACAAAAATTACACCTAACTTTAAATGACGTCTTTACAAGGTTACGTCATTTTTCATAAGCGCTAGTGATGACGTAAAATAGACAAATCGAAATCGACAGACTAACCATATTTCAAAATCGAAGTAATGTAACATAAATGTTACAAATGATTTATTGAGCATTGGTTGATGCTAAGAACATCAAATTGCAATTATTAATAGTTTAAGAAAAATTTTCAAATTAGATTCTATAAGCGATAAAAAAATTCTGATTGATTTTCATGATTGTTCCAATATTCTGATAATGATGACGAAATACTGATTTACTGTTAAATCTTAATATATCTAATTTTCGTTTATTTTATTCGCCATAACCGTGTTTTTCCGTTTGATCAGTCGAGTCAGTCCTATCACTAGTCACCTCAGTTTGACAGGTGTCATTCTAATCAAGCTATATTTTATGGACTATACCATGTGTCATTTGCTAGGCCTTAAAATATATCTATAGGAAATTTCTCACTCCGATAGTTTTTTAGCTTCTTCGTTTCAAACAAACAAAATATAAAATATCCTCTTCATATCAGTGTAGTTAACATACCAGCAGGAGCGAGGATATCAATAGTACAGTCCAGATTCGGCAGCAGGAAGTGCGGGTAGTTGGGGCTCCTGAGCGTGCCCTCCTTGGACGTGAACGTTTGCGACGGACACCCGACCAGCTCCACCGCGTCCCACGACAGAGAGAACCCCGCGCCCTGGGTGCTGGAAGAATTGATCATCTGAATTGTGGAATGTCTGATATGTCTGATGGGAAGATGGTTTTTGGAAATTAAGCTAATACCAATATACTGGATCATTTTTTTATAATTTCAAAAAAATTTATAGGGGTTCAGTATCGTATTTAGAGCCTATTTATGAAAGAAATATTTTAGGTCAAGTTTTCACCCGAAAATATTTTTCGCAACATAGTTTTAAATTTTTACGGTCCTAATCCTTAAAAACTTATGAATAGTATCGTAATGAATGAATGAGATGCGCATCGCGTAAAAATGTGTTGCTAGGCGGCCGTATCAAAAATGTTACTTAGATTTTTGCCATACATTTTGTAAGTGCTTTATCTTTACATTTTTGTACTGGGCTATATCAAAAGAAAAATTACGTCAATTGTTTTTGTCTCGTAGATTGCTATATTAATTTGGAAGGTGATTTTAATGTCTAATTGATTTAAATTACTAATATTATAAAGCTAAAGAGTTTGTTTGTTTGTTTATTTGTTTGAACGTGCTAATCTCAGGAAGTACTGGTTCGAATTGCAAAATTATTTTTGTGTTGGTTAGTCATTTATCGAGGAAGGCTTTAGGGTATATAACATCACGCTGCGACCGATAGGAGCGAAGCATTAGTGAAAAATATTGCAAAAATAATTGCGATCATAATAACAAATTGACGCGGACGAAGTCGTGGGCAACAGCTAGTCCTGTATAAAACTACCTGATGCCTGCGACTTCTTAAGATTGTAATTTTGAAAAATCCACGGAAGCCATACATATTTCTCGGATAAATTACATCTAAAAAGGTGATTTCAAACAGTTTTTTCAGTAATTGCTAGTATGATTTGAAAATAAAATTCCTTGTATAAAAATTTCGTCACTCTCAGATGAGACTCGAATCTTTAACTAACTTGCCGCTTACTGGGCAAATAATGTTTTATAGCGATGTAAAAAAAAAAAAGTTGTATCGACGAATGTATTCAAGACTACTTAGTTACTTACATAAGTACTGTGACAATAAGGCCAACAGTAGGTTTACAGTAGACAACCAAAGAGTACATGTTACACACGTTCAATCACTCTCCATTACTAATCCCGACAATGCAAACTGCAAACATTATTTGGTGCTGCATCTAACTATTTGTGAAATAGTTACGGTACGGCAGCAAGGTATAGTTTGCATCGCTTGTACTGTCCGAATTATCTGTAAGAGTATTGACCAGACCAGAAAGTTATCATTTTTGTGTTTTCCCACATATTATACGATTTGTGTATATTGGGAGAATTAGCCACAGAAAAATTATGTCTCAGAACTCGAACAACAAATTCTTGTTAGTTTTTTTATATCTAGTTAGGGTTCGGGTCAAAACGGGACTCTATTACTAAGACTTCACAGTCCTTCTGTATGTCTGTCTGTTTGTTACCAGGCTGTGTCTAATGAACTGTGATAGCCAGACAGTTGAATTATCACAGATAATGTATTTCTATTGATCATCTAAACAACAAAAACAAAAAACAGACTAAATTATTTCAATCATTCAACAGCCATTGGCTTTCCACTGCTGGACGTAGGACTCCTGCAAATAACGCCACAATTGTCTATCCTGGGCTTTCTCAATTTTTTGCTCGATATTAATAGCGACAATCGAACCCCTAGAGCAGGTTTTTTAAGTAGTGCTTACTTGTAATCGGAGTGGAAGTGCAGCACAGCTTTGTTGGCGGCGGCGACCCAGCGCGTCTCGCCCACAGAGCCGCAGTACCGGGACGACTTTAGGCTCAGCGGGTCCCGGAGCTGGGGATTAATAGGAAAGGGGTTTAAAAGTTTTGTACCAGAACACGTCCGCCATTTTTTTTTTAAATGGCGGCCACGCGTGAAACCTTCACAGATCGATAGCTCACATCAATACAAACACAAAATATAGAGAGACAAAATATCGTAAAGCGTCACGTTTCCAAGTTATAAGCTGTCAAAGATGTACTAGTAGCGCCACAGTAACTTATGACTTTTTATTAAAAGAAAACAGCATTGAAACATTTTGAGGAATAAGTTGAGTTAGAAAATTTGATATAGACAATATTTTGCTTTATACCAGTTTACCAACACCACGATCAAGCAACTTGCAATCTTTTTTAGGGTTCCGTACCTAAAAGGTAAAAACGGAACCCTATTACTGAGACTTGTGTGACCGTCTGTCTGTCACCGGTGTACCTCCGCCTCGCACTTGGCCGGTTTTTATTATTGTAATATTATTTATAAAACACTTTAAATCGTTTACAAAATTGCCACATTCTATTTGCGTCAATTATACGGTGTATGCCAACATAGCACGCTGACGATGCAGGCGCGGGGCGCAGTGACCATCCATTTACAGAGCGGTATAGGTCGCGTCATGTAAAAAGAACGCTGGAAGTAAGCGGAGGGAATGTTGCGCATGGGTAAACTCGCGCACGAAAGTATTATTAACTGTTTTATTCTTGAACGAGAATCGCTCGTGGTTTCGAATATTGACATAAACATTAAAAAATATATTAGATGAAATATAAAATAATTAAAACAATCTAATGCGCAGCTTGACCACCAGCGTTCTTTTTACGTGACGCGATCTGTACAAACATGTATTGTACATGGACACAACAAGTGCCTTGCCCGGCCATCGTGTGAGCGCGACGGCAATATACATAATTGCACGCGAGCGACAAGGATAGGTAGTGTTGGGTCATCGTACGAAATTCTCACAGCCTGGCTGGCGATCGTTCGTCGTTTTAGTTTGCCACTTTGTGTCTCATCGTGCGCACGCGTTCTTTGCTCCTGTTTCATAATACCTACTCCCTTGTTAAGTTTTGCTGTTAAGTTTTGTTATTAAGTTTGTATTATTTTGTTGTGGTTTTTTTGTTGAAAAATGAGTGAGATCGTTGAAAGTGGTGGTGCAGTCCACAGACAATGTTACTTTTGTGGAGTGAGTACTGTTCGCGGACCACGAAGAAGATTTTGCGCTCCTATACGGTCCTACCAGTTGACCGATGAATACCTGAGTACTTATCCGTATATTGCTGAATACTCCCGTCATCTGTTCTCGGATATAAGACAGGTTAGTTTCAACTTATACATAATTAATTTTGTTGTTTATGTGCATTTGGTATGATTTTGAATGGAGAGTATTTTCTTATTTAGATTTATCTATTCATTTTCCCTTTTGAGAATAAAAACTATTTTTGAATGAATTGTTTCTTAACCTTTAAGAAGCACTTGGTATAAATAATGATATCCCTGAAAATGGTCGACTTAAATGTTTTGATGCAAAAATAACCTAAGTGCCTAGTTCAGGCACTTAGGTTATTTTTGAACATATTGTATTTGTAGATTTAAAGAACACTTGTTGACTTAAGTTTTAAATAAATAAAATTTGATTTTGATTTGATTTGATGACCTGCGTGGCCCGATGGCAGAGATCCTGCCTACGAGCCCAAATGACCCGGGTCCGAATCCCGGTACCGACAAATGTTTATGTGACGAACATAGTCATTTGTCACGAGTCATGGTTGTTTATATGTATTTATAATGTATATTATCTATGTATTATATATGTATGTCTATTCGTTACCTAGTATCCATAACACAAGCCTTACTGTGCTTACTTTGGGGCTAGGTAATTGGTGTGAATGTATGAAATATTTGGGTGTTTTCTATGTATTATAAATATGTATTTACAAAAAAAAAGTATATAAGTAAGTTTATAGGTTGTCTAGTACCCCATACGACAGGGTACTTAATAGTAGCTTAATTTGGGACTAGATGGCTCTGTGTGGTCCAGTCTTAAATATTTAAAAATATTTAAAAATATTTAAAAATTTATTTATTTATTTTATTATTATTTAATATTTCCTAAAAGTAAAAACAAAAATAAACGCGAATGTAAGCCGTTCTAGTTGTTTTATGAAATATATGTGAAAAATTATTTCCCTACATACGTCAATCACTTTCCGATCATGGAATTTCAAAATCGATGCATGTTTTGTTTTTGTGTGATGTCATATTACAAGGGTCAGGTAGCCTGAGCGTTACGGTAGCGAGAGTGAGAACAAAACAGGGTCTAAATAGCTAAGTTGCAAAAAGACGTCACACAAACAAGCGTTCATCGTTATTTTCAGAAGTTGTGAATTTGTGAAAAAAAGTAATGTATCACACTAATTGAGTTACGAGTTTTTATTTTTTCAATCAAACTGACGTACCTATTTGCGAGGTAACACTTTTCGAGGTACCGCTCCTTCTTACCTTTTCTTGTGCGATTTCAAGCTAATTAATTAAAGCACTTTTGTTTAGAAAATCGAAAAGGTACCGCAAACACCACCATCGTTGATTATAAGTGACATATAAATAGTCTATTCACGTATATATTTTTCGTTTAACTACCCATTACACAATAGTAAAGTAACTTAACTTAATAAATTCACAGCCTTTTTTTGTGTACTTTTTAATGAAACAATGTTTTTATCTAAATGTTTTCTTTTATAGATAACACAAGAAGACAGAATATGCCGACCCTGCTTTCAACGTGCTGGTCGATTTAGAGCTCGTCAAGAAAGAAGTAGACTAGAGCAGGAAGTAGTCGAAATAACCAATCAATCAACAATAAATGAGGTGATTGAACCACCTCCTTCAGCGTCTGGGTCTGATCCACACATTTCACCTGTGGATCCACTTGAAGTCGACCTTAATGAAGGAGATCACGGTACGAGTAATAATGAAGCTTCTCCACGGCAGGAAGAAATTCCACCTCAAGCTGTACAACATGTCTTCCCAGTGCCTGATTTTTCACGCACTGTACGTAGTTCTTCGGTTTGTTTAATAAGAAGTTGTCAGGAAACTGACTTACACAGAATTCCAATAACCATAAGAAAAGAAATTCTTCAAAAGCAAAACCTATTCATTCTTCGCGAATCTCGAATTTGTAGCGATCACCTCCACAGTGAAGTTTGGCACGACGACTTAGCATCCTACTGTAGACATACGATGGATACATTTAATAGTGTGCAAATATCGGCAATGCTGAAACTGCTGCAAGGTAAAAAAAATAAGCATTTGAACTTTGAAAGATTAAGCTAATAAAATGTGGTATTTCATTTTTATATTAGATATAGTAAAGACAACTTTTTGACTATATTAGAAGAAACACCTGCGATATCGCAAAGTTTTAGAAAACCGAACACCGCATTGGCTACAGTATTATGTAAAATTCATACAGGAGATTCCAACGAGATGCTTTCTGTATTATTTAGAATGACGCCACAAAACTTCGGAAATATAATGAGAAAAGTAAGAAACATATTAAAGGCTGAATTTATACCAAAACATCTTGGCTTTGATCACATATGCGTCAGGAAGAGCTCATGAATACCGATCAGATCTTTCTGAAAGGAATTTAAGGATTCCCGATGTATTATATGGCAGTTCTGATCCCAGTGTAAATAGAGTTATCTGCATATGTGACGGAACTTATTTTTATATACAGAAGAGCAGTAATTATAAATTCCAACGGAAAACTTACAGTTCCCATAAATACCGACATTTATTAAAAGTGTTTTTAATTGTTTCTACTGACGGTTATATTATTGAAGCATTTGGACCGTACCCTGCTAATAAATCAGATTCAGATATTATGTCCGAATTAATTCAGGAAGATGAAGAAAATTCATTTCACTGGTTTTTTGAGAAAGATGATGTATTCATACTTGACAGAGGTTTTAGAGATGTCATAGAGAAATTAAATGAAAAAGGATACCAAGGGTTCTTCTACCAAGCAAAAGAAGAAAACGAAAGACAACTATTGACACAGCAAGCGAACCATTCGCGAAAAGTTACACTTTGTCGCTGGGTTGTAGAAACAATAAACGGCAGACTGAAAAACCAATTCAGACAATTAAGATCCCAAAGCAGCAATATTGCGGCACCGCACCTGTACGACGAGGTGCGTATTGCCTGTGCGCTTATTAACGCTTTCGGTGTCCGGTTGACAGATAGTGAAATGACAAGTGAAATAATAAATGAAATATATTTAAAACACGATGCTCCCAATAACTTATCAAATCTTATAACAACAAATAATTTTAATAACAGAAGGGCATTTTTCCGTCCAATAGACGTTAGTGAAGGGTTTGGCTATTTTCCTTTCACTCGGTCCATACCAAGTGGAACAAGCACGTAGCTACTACGGTGAGGACGTCAAACAGGATGGATCTTTTATTATAGAAGTATACGAAGAAACGCATGTAGGTGTTAATTTGATAACATATAATATTTTAGCAACTGATCCGTGGCTTTTACGAGAGAGAATACAATCAAGGCATCAAAATAGGAGAGTTTATTTCGTCTATATTTTAATTGACAATGCACTACAAGGCCGGAACAAAATAATCGGATATTATTGTAGCTGCTTAGTGGGGAATCGGATGCTTGGATGTTGCGCCCATGTCATGTGCATTATATGGTACGTGGCCTGGGCCTGCCATCAAAATACTACACCACAACCACCAGCTGGGTTTTTAGACTCCTTATTTATGAGCGATGTAGAAGAATAAAATAAATCATCGAAAACAAAGTCCTCCAATTGATTTTTAGAGGTATTTTTAGATAAAGTTTTTTTTGTATGTGTATTCTAATTAAGTTTTGATCTATTCGAAAAGAAATCATATTTTTTATATTAAAAAAAAACCATTCACTTGACTTCTGCGCAACCAGTGTGAAGTATGTTACCATTTGCAACTGTAACATAAAATACCTAAACCTTAAACTGTTAATAGATAGTTTTGTAATTATTATAATTGTTATTGTAATATTTTTATTAAATAATTTGTTTCTGTATTATATGTCTGACATAACCTTTACTTACTAAGGTAAAATACTAAGTTTATCTTTTATTTTTGATAAATGTCTAGTTAATGGACGATAAAAAAATGATCAAAAGGCAGTATTTAAAAAAAACACCATTTGGCAATAACAACTAGGGGCGAATTTTTTGTTGTTTATTAGTTTGTATTTTAGTGGCCAGCTATTGTTTTGGAAAAAAAGTTTTTCGTCTTTTGTTATGCGCGTTATTGTTGTCGATAAGCGTTGCACCACCCTTTGTATACTGCACCTTCGCCGTACTTTACTGCTCCGGCACCAGTCTGGTGAATCTGGTAGTGGAGCAATTCACACGGCACTCGCCGTGAATGAGTAATAGGTTCATACTCGTGAGTAAGACCTACTTTACAGGTCCCCGAAGGTACTGCAAGGTGCTGGAGGGAACAGCGCCCCTCTCTTTGTAACCGGAAGGTTGGTGGGGGAGAGCGCTATACAATAATCTTTAGTTTATCCAGATATGGGGATTTATCGATATTTTTATCGATAACGGCATTGCACCTGAGCGAATATGCTCACCGCTATAGCTGGGTTGAAGCCGAGCTATATTTATTACCACAACTGCACGGAGAAAATAATTCTACTATAGGCATTTAAATTTAATTAAAAAGAGATTTGGTGGCGCTACTAGTACATTTTTGACAGCTTATAACTTGGAAACGTGACGCTTTACGATATTTTGTCTCTCTATATTTTGTGTTTGTATTGATGTGAGCTATCGACCTGTAAAGGTTTCATGCGTGGCCGCCATTTTGAAAAAAAAAAAAAATGGCGGACAGCCTCTGGAACACTCTCCTAACAAAAATTTTCAAACCCCTTTATACATTGTATTATGGTCAGGATGAAAGGTAGTCAGTTTTTTAAATGACTAGAGATTGGCAGCTTTAAATCTAACCAGTCCCCAACTGGTATTATTGTTCAAAAATTATATCGGCTGTGCAAAGATAAAAAAGTGTACAATGTCGAATGATTTGTTTTGATCTTTAAATGTAGAAAATCACTTTTCTTCTACATTGACCTATCCAGGAATCAAACCCTGGGACGAGGTCCCTGGATTGCGAGGTCCCAAGGAGCAGGCAACACCTTGATCACCGGTATTTCATGAATATTGCACATTTTAAAAAAACAGAGCTCGCCAAGAGAGAGAGAGAGAGAGAGGCCAAAAATCATTACTAAATTATAAGAGCTAAACAAACATACTACAACGACCATTTGGATCAGTTGTAGTAAACGCTACTTCTGAGCCATAGGTCGAGGGTTCGATCCCCGCACGGTACAAATATTTGTGTGCATTGACATTTCTAAACATTTTTCACAAACTGTGATTTTCGTTAACGCTAATTACGTAAATCTACCTACTTATACGAATATCGCTGACTCCTAAACCTCTAAGGAGGACACAACCGAATATTGCAAGATGACGAAATCGCTGATGCAACTCTCGTGCAAATTCAACGTGACCACGCCATCGCGCCACCAACCCCGAGATCATCATCATCGCCGCCACTTCGTATCCAACCTCGATCGGGTCAATTTGTAACTAGTTGTAATTTAATTATTAATAAATTAGTTTAAACAATTAATTTCGGTTTTTTTCGAACCTCCTGCTGTCGCTTCTATATTTGGCGCAGTCGGTAGGATTCTCGCGGTCGGTTTCGCGCTTCATCACGAAGATTTCCGTCATAACGAGCCGCCCGTGTGGCTATCAAGTCGCGTTCGAGAATCCAGAACCAGAAGCCAGCCAGCTAGAGGGTATCCAGACATCGATACACAAGAAAATCCGAAATATGTTCATGTAAGTGCACTTGAATCATTCTCGTGTTTCCTATCCTATCCTATCTTTAGTCCCTAATTTTAGTCACAATTTTTCATCCAAGAAATTCTGGATCCCGTGGGTCTGCATCTAGCAGGCAACGCAGGGAACATTTGCTAGACTTAAATAGGTTATTTAGTTTATCAGAAGAAATGGAAATTGATCCCGATAGTATTTACAAGGCCTTACGCCTTGTTCCCGATTTTGACGGGAACCCCAACGTCTTAACTAGATTTATTAATATTTGTGATAGGTTATGTTCAGACTATTTTCGAGATGATCCCAATAGTCAACTTAATAATTTGTGTCTCCTAAACGGCATCCTGAACAAAATCACGGGACCCGCCGCTACCATTATTAACTCAAATGGCATCCCAGATAACTGGTTAGGGATTAGAAATTTCTTAGTACATAACTTCGCTGATCAACGGGACGAGACAGCACTCTATAACGATCTCTCCCTAGCTATGCAAGGCAATAGTAGCCCACAAGAATTTTATGACCATTGTCAAACTCTTTTTAGCACGATAATGACCTATGTTACATTACATGAGACACTAGGAACCACTATAGACGCTAAGAGGGTTCTGTATAAAAAGTTGACCATGCAAGCCTTTGTACGAGGTTTAAAGGAACCGCTTGGATCTCGTATAAGGTCTATGAGGCCAGACAGTATAGAAAAAGCTTTAGAGTATGTGCAAGAAGAATTAAATATTCAATATCTTCAGCAACGTAACGAAAGTATGCCTAGACACCAACTAGCCCATCGCACACCAGTTGCCTTACCTATAGCCTCCTCAATGCCTAAATTTAATAACTTTAATAGTATATCTAATTTTAATAATCAGGCAGCGCCGAGATATAATCCGCCGCCGCCTCCGCTCCGCTTATCAGTGCAACCGCAACCTTTTAAATTTAACTCGCCTAGTATCGCACAGTCTCAACAGCCGCGTATGACCCGCACACAGCAAATGTTTAGTGCACCACCACCGCAATATAATGCCCAAAGTAACATGTTCAGGTTACCACCTAGGCGTCAGCCTCAGTACCAGCCGCCTCCTAAACCTATGAGCGGAGTACAGCAATTCACACCCAGACCTTTGCCACCAACTTCATTTGGACACGATTGGCAAAGATTCGGCAATCCCCCACCAAATAATTACTTCAAATCACGCGAAGTCAATTTAAATGAATGCGCATACGACGATCCATACTACTCAGATTACTACTACGACACAGAATATTATAATGACTTAACTGATTGCAATAATTACGACGCATCTTATGACTATGACTATGCCAATAGAGTTCAGTATTACGAGCCCACTGGTCACAATAACGTAGAGTCAAGTAACGAGCCACAAGCATCTAGTTCCACAGAACAGGATTTTCAGATAGCCCGCCCGTCAGACAAGTTAAAATAGAGTTGAATATACAAACGCAACGGCAACTTCCTTACATTCAAATTTTAAACCCGCCGCTTAAGTTATTAATAGACACCGGCGCAAATCAGTCGTTTATTAGTCCCGAATCTGTTGAGAAATATTTCTGTAACTTTCCTTTAGATTACGACCCTTTCGAAGTGACTAACGTTCACGCAACCAGCCGTAATGACTACTCTATAACACTACCGTGCTTCCCCGAACTAAAATCCCAAGATAAGATAAAATTATTTGTGTACCGTTTCCATAATTATTTCGACGGTCTTATAGGCCTAGATCTACTCACTAAATGGGAAGCGAAGATTGATCTTAAAGATCAGACCCTCTCAACCCAGTTTGCTGTCAATCCTATTAAGATGTACAACTCGCTGAACGTCAACCTCTATGAAAACATTATCACGGCAAACTCTTCAAAAATAGTTCGAATCCCAATTAACGCCCCGGATGGTGACGTCCTCGTCGAAGAGCAAATTATCTGTAATTGCCACATTTCCGATTGCATTACATCCGTTAAAAATAGCCGCGGAATCTTAGAAGTCTATAATCCTACAAATAACGATATAATATTCTCATTAGACCACCCAGCGCAGGCACAAGTTTTTAATATCGAGTGCATGCGAACTGAGTCCGTGCCTACGTCACGCGCACGCGCCGTCATTTCGCGCCTTAGGACAGATCATATGAACGCCGAGGAAAGAGCTAATATAGAGACTTTATGCTCGCGTTATGCCGACGTATTTTATTTGGAAGGCGAACCACTAACATTTACGAACCAAATTAAACACTGTATTAAAACGACAGATGATGTTCCGATTTATACTAAAAGTTATCGCTATCCTTATGTACATCGACAGGAAGTCCGTGATCAGATATATAAAATGTTAGACCAGGGAATAATTAGACCTTCCACGTCAGCCTGGAGCTCACCCATATGGGTTGTGCCCAAGAAGGTTGATGCTTCTGGTAAAAAGAAGTGGCGTATAGTTGTGGACTTTCGTAAACTGAATGACAAGACAATAGACGATAAATATCCAATCCCCAATATAACTGACGTCCTTGACAAGCTTGGCAAATGCATGTACTTCACCACACTCGATTTAGCATCTGGATTTTACCAAGTGGAAATGAATGAGAGCGATATACCCAAAACAGCCTTCAATGTGGAGCATGGGCATTACGAATTCTTGCGTATGCCTATGGGTCTTAAGAACTCACCTTCTACGTTCCAAAGAGTGATGGATAACGTCCTCAAAGGCCTACAGAACGAAATTTGCCTGGTATATTTAGACGATATAGTCGTGTTTGGTTCTTCGCTCCAGGAGTCCATAATTAACCTTGAAAAGGTTCTCCAGCGGTTACGCGAATCCAACTTTAAGATTCAGATGGATAAGTCCGAATTCTTAAAGTTAGAAACAAGCTACCTTGGTCATATCATCACCAGAGACGGCATCAAACCGAACCCAGATAAGATTTCTGCAATAGAGCAATATCCCATTCCAGAAACTCCCAAACAGATCAAACAATTTTTAGGTCTTATTGGATACTATCGTAAATTCATTCCCGATTTTGCTCATATCACAAAACCTCTCACTCAATGTTTAAAAAAAGGTAAAAAGATAACGTTAGACTCAAACTACGTACAAGCATTTGAAAAGTGTAAAAAACTCTTGACAAACGACCCTATACTACAATACCCCGACTTTACTCGTGAATTTATCTTGACCACAGACGCATCAAATTTAGCTATTGGGGCCATCCTATCCCAAGGCCCAGTAGGTTCAGATAAACCCATCTCATTCGCATCCCGTACTCTCAACGATAGTGAGATAAATTATAGTACCATTGAGAAAGAGTTGTTAGCCATAGTTTGGGCCACAAAGTATTTCCGACCGTATCTGTTTGGACGTAAGTTTAAAATACTTACCGATCACCGCCCACTTCAGTGGATAATGAATCTCAAAGAACCTAACTCGAGATTAACTAGATGGAGGTTAAAGTTAAGTGAATATGACTTTACTGTTATTTACAAGAAAGGCAAAAGTAACACAAATGCCGACGCCCTGTCTAGAATCGAGATCAATAATGAAGAGATAAGTAGTATAACCGCGAATCCCTCAGAGAAGCCAGCATCTCTATCTAACTCCGACACTCTAACCGCTCACACTAGCCATGAACACCCAATCCTCGAAGTCCCCATTACCGATGAACCTATAAATAGATTCCATCGACAATTGCACATCACTATTGTAGGTGACGTCAAACGACGGCCCGTAATAACAAAGCCATTTGACACCCATACTCGTATTTCGTTGCAAATTAGTAAATCGAATTTAGAATCCGACATTATAAACGCAATTAAAGAATATGTGAATCCCAAAGTTAAAACTGCACTTTTAATAAACCCACCTCTCACCATGTACTCTGTGATCCCAATCATTCAAGATAAATTTAAGAGCTCATCTATAAATCTCATACTCTCTAAATCTGAAATAGAAAATGTTAAAGAGTATCTCAGGCAACAAGAGATCATTCGTGATTACCACGATGGTAAAACCAACCACAGAGGTATTAATGAGTGTTATCTGGCACTATCTAAACGATACTTTTGGCCTAAAATGAAAGAACAGATATCTAAATTTATAGGTGAATGTTCCATATGTGGACAAGCGAAATACGATAGACATCCAATTCGACAGAGATTTAACGTAGTACCGCCAGCAACAAAACCGTTTGAAACCGTTCACCTCGATTTATTCACAGTTCAGAATGAGAAATACTTAACATTTATAGACGTCTTCTCTAAATACGGACAAGCATATCACCTGAAAGATGGTACAGCAGTCAGTATCCTCCAATCCTTATTACAGTTTAGTTCTCATCATGGCCTTCCGTTTACAATAGTTACCGATAACGGAACTGAATTCACTAATCAATTGTTCGCCGAATTTGTTCGATTACATAAGATAAATCATCACCGAGTTCTAGCCCACTCACCAAATGATAACGGAAACATAGAGCGTTTTCATTCGACTTTGCTCGAACATCTCCGCATATTAAAACTACAGAAAAAAGACGAACCCATAATAAACCTTATGCCATATGCTCTCATAGCTTACAATAGTTCAATACATAGTTTTAATAAGTGTAAGCCCTTCGATTTAATCACAGGACACTTTGACCCTAGAGATCCTATTGATATAGACCCAGTTCCTCACTTATTACAGCAGTACCTTGTCAATCATAAAGAACAGATGAAAACCGTGTATGATTTAATCAATGACACATCCTTAGCAGATAGAACAGCCCTTATAGAGAGTAGGAATAAATCCCGCGAACCAGAAATAGAATATATTCCGGAGCAACAAATTTTTATAAAAAACCCTAAGGCCAGTAGACAGAAAGTAGCCCCAAGATTTACCCAGGACAAAGTTTTAGCCGACTTACCTATCCACATTTATACCTCCAAAAAACGGGGACCAGTAGCTAAGTCTAGACTGAAACGAATTCCTAAACATGCTAAATTGTTGCATAATTCTGCCGATACTGATCCTGACGACAACAGCCCAGGAGATAAGACTTGAAACATTGGATGACGGACCAGGACTTTTACCGTTCAAACTGGGACCAACTAGACTCATAACACACTACCACACCTTTTTACAACGCATTCAGTTAAATGATGTCGAAGATAAAATCTTACAACTTCAGAATCAAATTCAAGCTTACGAGACTAGACTTCCTAACGAAACTTATGCTTTATATGAACTCCAGATTAATTATTTAAATTCTAAATTGAATATAGTATTAGAACAGTTACATAGCTTAGAGCCCAGCCGAACTAAACGAGGCCTTATAGACGGATTAGGATCTGTTATAAAAAGTATATCGGGTAACTTAGATCATTCAGATGCGATTAAATATGATAATGCCATTAAAACACTTCACAATAATGAGAATAAGATTTCATTTGAGTTAAATAATCAGATAAGCTACAGTTAAGATTGGATGACGAAAAACTTTGGTATTCTCTCTAAATTAGTCAAAAATCAGCGTATTATTAACGGAACTTTAATTTTTATAATGAATAAAGAAAGTCAGCATTCTGAGACTTTAACTAAATTTGCAAAGTTTGCTCAGCTACTAGTTATAATTACTGAAAATATAGATGACTTATTAAGTGAGTTAATTACAGTAGAAAATACTTTAGCATTTATTCGTGCATCGAGCACACACCATTCAATGCTAAAGATTAACATCTTAAGTAACATGTTAATTAGATTAAAAAATATATACGGTAGAGATAGCATCTTAGATTTAGAATTACGGGAATTTTATGATCTTATAAAGCCCGCTTATTACTTTATAGATAAAGAAATAGTTTTAATATTCAAATTCCCGATTGTGACTAAAATATCCTATGACCTATATAAACTATCAATAGCACCTAATAAATATCATCAAGCCCTCATACCTACTTATCCTTTCATTGCTACCAACGAGAATGCATTCGTGTACATAGAGGCAGAATGTCCGAAGTTATCTCACGGCTATCTCTGTGAAGAAAACATCAACCATCAGATCCGTACCGTACCTGACTGTATCCAGCATCTCATCTCACAACAATCTCTGGAGAAGACCTGCAAATTTACAAACATCACTCTGAGTAAAGAAGCAATGGAAAAGCTAGACGACCAACACTATGTTATCTCGCTGCCACATCCCACGAAGATTCATCTTATCTGCGGCCGAGAAGACTACACTCAGCTTCAAGGAAGTTACTTTGTCACTATCCCACTCACCTGCCAACTACGCACACCCGAATTCACTATAATCAACGATAGTGACGAGATAAAAGGTCAACCTCTTAAGATAATGAAGATACCGAATATTGAAATGCAAGCCACAGATTCATCCCGCATTGATTTGCACTCAATCAACCTGCAGAGCCTTCACAGCATCCAAGATAAAATAGCGCTCCAAACGCATGTACAAATCGACACACCGCCTGCCGAGATATTATACCACACTACCATACCATTCTATTGCGTACTATTAAGTGCAACTGTACTCATCTTCGTAGTCTTGCTACGACGCTACGAGATACTTACCTGCAAACGTACCAGTAATCAAGAAAATATGAAGTCCGAAACTCACGAATACGAGAGCCCGGATAAATCTGTAATAGAAAGAGAAAGAAAACCGGGAAGCAGTCATATTACCATACCAGCAACATTTCCTCTCAAAGTTCTCAAATAGTTGCTGATCTGTGGGCGGAGGAATTACGTAAATCTACCTACTTATACGAATATCGCTGACTCCTAAACCTCTAAGGAGGACACAACCGAATATTGCAAGATGACGAAATCGCTGATGCAACTCTCGTGCAAATTCAACGTGACCACGCCATCGCGCCACCAACCCCGAGATCATCATCATCGCCGCCACTTCGTATCCAACCTCGATCGGGTCAATTTGTAACTAGTTGTAATTTAATTATTAATAAATTAGTTTAAACAATTAATTTCGGTTTTTTTCGAACCTCCTGCTGTCGCTTCTATATTTCGCTTTTTATCTGAACCAAACTGAACCAATGTTTACTAATATATCAACACATAAACCCATCAAAACAAAATTATACTCTAACATGAAACTTGATAATCAATACCGTATCTTAACTTGTATCATATTGTACATCAAATAAATCATGTTAAGGGTGGCATTCAAAATTATGTAATGTCAAATTATTGTATCAAAACTGATACAATTTTTCGGTTGGATAACGGCAAAGCTAACTTAACGTAACTCAATTACCGAATCAAAACAATCTAAAGGCTTCACGCTATACTGTTTATGGCGTTATCTATCAGAAGGACAAAATAATAATACCTACATGTTTACTGACGAGAGTTAAAGTTAAAATACTAACGTATTTAACGGATCGTCAAATGTAAGTGGTTATTCTAAAACAGTTAGCGAATTTACAATATATTTATTTGGACTTATGGACTTATTGATGACAAATCAATATTAACTGTCAGATTTCTTGTTACGAGTATGATAGAACAATATTGGAGAAGAGAGTATCTTCACGTCGATGATAAACAAGATCAATTCAGGCTTTAAATCTCCTTGGCTCCCTAAATGCATCTAAAAATTCCGATAACTTCCTATAAATAATGTGATGTCTATAATATCAGATCGAAAGGGTTTTACGGGGCAAGGTGCAGGGATCCCGGGTCGAACCCCTCCCAAAAAGATGGGATGGCTGGATTAACCATCCCAATCCCCCTGACGCATATTGGGCCAACAGTAGCCTAAATGCGGAAAAGGGAGCCCGCTACTATCCTGAATTCGCCAATGAACAAGATAAAAACTATATGCCAAAAAAATATTAATTACCGAACCACATACCTCTATAAAATCGTACAGGCAATCCTTCTGGTACTCCAACTCGATGTTCTTGAATACAAATACTAGTCTGGTGTCTGGTGGTCCGACCACGTGAACCCAGTAGTCCAAGTCGTTGTCGTAGTGCTTTGGGTGGTTTGGACTCGATAATACTCCTGGAAAATTAGATGCGGGTTCAAATCCCAATATTTTCAATTTACGCCAGGAATACAATGGGGACTACCGTTTCTTTGCTCACCAGTTGGCGCCACTGTAGACTGAGGTCCGGTGGTATAACTGTCAAAGGCGATTGGCGCCGAAACAAGGTGTTGTATCTTGAATCTAATTAAGGTTATATTGTTTATAAATAACTATCTTGATATCAACAAACTAACTTCTGAAATAGTTGCTCTTGAGGCCGCCTATTTTTGCGCTTTTTCTTAATTTCGCTTTTAAAGCGTTCACATTAATCGCCAAATAATCCATATTTGCGATATTTTACGAAGGAGATCACTTTCCAGCAGGTAAATTAAAGAAATTATAATTTATGCAACAAATTCCGCTAAAACCAGTACAAAGTGAATGATATTGGACCTCACGCGACACTAGCGCCTCTAGTGGCAAATTCACTAGCGATAGGCCCCATTGCTTAAACAACAGTTTCCAAAACTTTATTATCCTTTTGCTAGGGATTTTGATATCTAATTGAAGATCTTATATACGAAATGTTGTCTTTAGAGAGCATTATGACATCACAAAGCGATTCAGGAATGAAGCTACATTTTCCATTTTCTTACCCGATGTTCCCTCAACAGTTCTATTCCTCTCAATATGTTCAGGGTTCAGTTGTCGCTTACACACGTAGCCACCGGTCGTACCGCATCTGTGCAGTGTCCAGTATAGACCGCTCGGTTGCGATGGCACTGGAGATGACTTCCACTGAAAATGGAATGCCTTAGTTATCTATATATATATATAAAAATGAATCCCTATTTTCCTTGGTCATCGAATCAAGCGTGAACAGCTGGACCGATTTAGCTTATTATTTTTTTGTTATGTTTGTTATTGTCAGGAGAATGTTCTTATGAAAGAAAAAGTTAAGAAAATTGCGCGGAGAAGTAGAAAATGTAAGAATACTTAATCACCATACTAAATTGTTTGTAATGTAACCTAATGTAACATTTTGGTGTTTGACATAACATTTCCAGAATGCGTGCTGCAAACGGTTCCAGTGCGGTTAGCATTTGCAATGTTGATAAATACATTTGTATCTAAAATATTTTTTAATTACTTATACCACACTGAAATCAATATTAATAGTTAAGACAGGACAACGTCTGACGGATCCGCTAGTAAAAAATAATTCTTAATTATTTTAAATTGTTTAGTTCTAATTCTATTACGTAACTTAAGGAGGAGAAGGTAGCATACTAGGAGCTACGCTTTATAATATACATTTAAATTTAAATGAGTGTGTGATGATGCTGTTGCCAAATATTTTTGTAATTAAAGGAAGTTCCAGAAAAGTTTAAATGATGTTGATGCGATTTTGATGTGCATGCTGAACTGCTTAATGTGGTTATAAGAGAATCCATATTATTTTTATGAAGTGTTTAATAGTAGAGGAGGCTTTTACCTGGACACCTAGGCACTCGTCATCTGACTCCTCAGTATCATTGTAAGGCGGCCAGCCCTGGTACCCCACTGCACTGCCATCGGCCCACGTGAAGTTCTCCTCGTTTTTCCCTAATTTCGCTCCAAGCCAGTAGATGGCGCCGGCGCTGTAGTCGCTGCTCTGCCTGATTCCGGAGATGATGAACCGTTCTTCCTCGAGCGAATGGATGGAAGCCAGCTGCATGTTTAGACCTTCGCAAACCTTAAAAAACAAAAGCTCGTAAATTAATACAAAGTAACCAGATTTAAACAGGTAGTCATTTTCTCGAAATAATGAATTGTACTACCTTATCTATTACAAGGCATCTACATACTAAAGAATGTCTTTTTTCTAAAGGATTATTTTCTTCACTGATCCGAACCGGATTTCAAACACATAATAATGACAACAATGTGTATATTTCTTTGATTAAAATAAATAACATAATTTTGGTTTGATTTAAATATACTTTTAACAGCTAATGGGATATTTGGGATAAAAATAAATAGAACACTCTACTGCGACAGTGAATAAGCTATTATTATCATGTTTGCAGTAGATGTAGGTAATTGCAACGCACTTTGATTAATGTAAGTTATTAACTATGGATATGAAAATCCAAAACAGACGTTTAGAGCTTTGAAAACTGCAGGTTAGTCTAATTCCTTGTTACGCGTAAATAAAATAACCAAACAGAGGAAAGCCACCTAAACAAGTTTTTAACTTATCAACAAAAAAGAAAAGTCTCCAAAAGATAATTTTCTAAAGTTTCGAGGCTCACCCCTATCATATTACAATTGGCGAGAGGAATCCGAATATCCCAACAATATCACTTATAATAAAGACATTGAAAAGTTCTATCAGAAAAAGGATTACGAGAAAATCCTTCCCTCACCTCGAGGAAAATTACAATAACAAGTCGGTACGAAACTTTTACTTGGGAAGTTTGGTTTCACTTTGTTAACTCTTATATCTCTGAGTTCTATAGAATTGCTGTCCTAATGGCAAGTCTATGCGCGATTTAATTAAAACTAAACGGAAAGAAAGTCTCTGGAATCTATTTCGTTTCTAATGAAATTGTTATTACGAATAATATTATCTTATTCCGGTCTCTTTGATTATCAATTAAGAAAGTAGCCGCAACAATCGTTTAAAAAAGAACATTGAGTTTAAACAATTTATTTGAGTATCTTAGCGATTGATCATGTCTTGAGGGTTACCAAACGTAACAACTGTGTTGCGTGTTCAGTTTTAGAGATTCCAGCTATCGAAGTATATTTATCACTTTTGTATATCATCATCATCTCAGCCAAGGATCTCCACAACTCCAATAGCTTCCCGCGACCTTTACCAGATCGTCGGTACACTCGGTACACCTGATGGCATAAACATATTATATCTATGCCTGATGGGGCCCCACCCACAGATTGTCAACCGGTTCGCAGTCGCCATTTTAGATCCTTTCCTCACCAACGGCTTTTTGTTTGTACAATATGCATTAATAATAGAATAGGTAAACAATATGAATTTCATCGATTATTTATCCAACAGATCGGAACATGTATTTTGGAATTTACTAATTTTATATTCCCTAAGCTTACCTGTTTAGCAGTGATCCACGAGGCTCTCGGGTATCCGGAGAACAGGTAACAGTGACTGCTGAACAGCACTTGCTTCACGTCCATGCAGGCTTGGGCTGTTGGCAAAAGATAAATATATTTAACTTACTTATCATGTGCATGTGTGCACGTATGTCTATAAGCCTGGTTTTTGACGTTACAAACCCTGTATGCCGATAACTTGTCTAACAGTACCTTAGAACTTACAAATAATTCAAAGCAGCAGACCCAATCGAATATTTACTAAATGGCGCTATTTCCAGACCTTCCCTAGCCTTATTGAGTGCGGAACTCTAGTTCGTGTTTCACACGCACTCGACCAGTTTGCGACGTATGGGACATTGAATAGGCGACCGTAAAGTATTCACAACCTGCCGAGAGTAGTGTGGCCAGGATTTTAAACGGATTTTCAGGAGTATGTATTTTGATACTGTGTATGGCTTTCCATCCATATCCAAAATCCATATTTACTTCCTGAGTTGAATTTGAAGAAGAAATTTCTGAATATCGTAGTGCTGCCAGGAGTTAAACAGAATTTAAGGAGTATCGTGTATGATGATACTAAATAGAATTATACTAAATACGATTCTTAGAACAAACATTTTGACTACCTTAGGTGACTCGAACCGACCATCCTTTAGTTCTGTTTCCGGACTGTTGTCACTTAGTTACAAAGACAATATGTTCTGTGTCTAGGAGTTTATTCAAGGCCATGCGGCGCAGCCAGCGTAGTTTCCAAACTCCAACATTATTTATCTTATGATGTGGACAAATGTGGACAACAACATCACATACATTGTTCTGATCCCAATTTGAGCAAGCACTCAAAGCACTCGTATCGTGGAAACCAGAAACAACGAAGGTACCACAAACACCCAGACCCGAGAAAATGTAGAAAAACACCTTTTTTTTACGTTGACCCCCATCCAAGAAACGAACCGGGGGTCTTGGAGCAGATGACACCTTGAAAACCGGTATGTACGCCACTCCATCACAAAGGTCGTCAACTAACTTATCTAGAGAAAAGTTTTTTTTCTTTGAATACATCGTCACCTTAACAAATATAAATTGGGAATTACCCCGCAGTCAAAAAGCTTCAGGGGTTTTCCGCAGATTTGAATATGGATCAAATCGTTCAGGCCCTTCTAAAGCTGCTGTCAGTTGGTATTATTGAATCAGTTACCGGATACATCAGTGTGTTTTATTTACTTCACGTTAATACGTAGATATGTCCAGAATTAGAAATAAATATTGTAATACTACAGTACATTGACAAAAAAATTGAAATAAATAGTTTTAAATTGTTTGTTGCACGCCAAATTCTTCAAAGTACACCCCATTAATAAAAACATCACGAAATCGGTTAAAAGTCAGTTAGGTGACTCGAACACTTAGACACTAGATTAGCCTTAAAAAAGGAAAGATTATACGAAACAAAGAAGAAGGCATACGGTCAAGAGAATTAAGTTCATGACTGCAGTGGGTGTCGTTCACCTACGATTATGATAGAGGCCTTAATATCTGGATATATTGCTTGACATGCCTCTCTGAAAGAAGGATTTAGAAAGAGCAGCGATATTTTTGAAACTGACGTTAATTTTGTAATGGAATTAAGGGTCTCTTTTTTTTTGCATTAACACTATTGTCCATAGATATTTAAAACTGTGGACACCTGACGTAGCTCTAGCCGGCTGAATAGTGTTTGGTGCGAGACCCGAGCGATGGGGCGAGCGAGCGTAATGGAATGAAAACTAAGACCGATGTATAGATCCGGGGTGTAGGTCGTATATAACTTGCTTCATAAGAGTTAGTTGTTTCGGGGCTTAGTATCTACCGTGCAAGTAACATTGCTCAGGTTTGGATCACCAACCCACATTTGGCAAGCGTGGTGATTATCTTTGCAGTGGTAACTTGAATGCAATGATGGAGGCTTTTGCTTTGCTTTTGTGGGATGATTATAGGCGGTTACTCTACTTTTTTTCTCTTAAGTGTTGCCATTTATAAGTTTCTTAATTTATTCGTCTTCTAAGATTTACCGTGACCATGGCGCTTGTAACAGTGCTAGTATATAGTAATTTCATATAAACAGCTACATAGTAGAATCCGCGAAACAAGGAGCTGTCATGATAATGAAAGTTTTACATTATCGTCAGCCTGCATCAGCCCACGGTTGGACAAGGCTTCACCAAAATGGAGTTCTGCCGTATTCGCCGTTGGAAACGTTGGAACCGTGCTGGTTATTGCAGTTCGCAATGGTAGAGAGAAGATGCTCCTTCTGTCTTCTTACAGCGGTACCTACTCCTCCTCTAATTGCATTTAACGTTATCCACAGAGGGAAAAGTGATGATGAGATAATCGCCAAACGCTGCCAGTCTTCACCGCGTATACGTTTATTGAACACATACGCTGGACAAACGCTAGTGTGAAGGCGCTCTTAACTTGGATGAAGAGTTATGTGTTTTGGATGAAGATACAACACAGTTAACAAGTAAATAAGTAAGTATAATCGGCCGAAACATTTTCGCCGGAACTCAAAACTTTCAATATTATGACGGGTTCTTAAACAATGTTCGTACCCATAACTTTAGTAATTTGATGTATTTCAACATATAACTTCGTTAAGAACGAGGTAAAATATAGATGAGTTTCATAAGGACTGTGGCGTAAAATTTTGTTTGGAAAATAATGAGCTAAGTATGGGCTTCCTGCTCATTGGCGGAACAGTAAACAGGGATACATTTTTGAGCAACAAATAGAAAAATTAGTACCATTTCAAAGTAATTTATCTACACACCTTAGAAATCTCTTGCAAACAAACAATCTTTGTACTTTGTAATGGTAGAGGTTTCTGCGACTTACAATGCTGACTTTGTTTTTTTGTTTGAACATTTAAAAGACCAAGCATAACTTTTTACCAGGTAGAGAGATTTTAAAATAAATTAGTATTAATAAAAATAGGTATTTTAAAATAAATTAGTCTACTCTAATAGGTATTAAAAAGTCGGAATATAATCCACATCACCCATAAAAAAGTCCAATTAGAGCCCAGACTCCAAAGATCTGAGTTGCAATGCTGTATTGTACATACCTAGGCACAAATATATACAGCCTTTCAACACAACACAAACTACCTAACCAGTTCACAGCTGGAAAGGGACGGAGGCTGCATCTCTGAAATATTCACACGCAAAAAAAAGAAGTGCTCTCGTTAACTACATCCGTTATACGAATGTAGCGAGAAGAATGCTGTGCCGGATGACACGTGGCCGGGTTTGGTACGAAGATGAGGGAGGAAGCCAGACGGTCAGACGCCCGTCTTGTTTGATGATGATGTTGATGAAATGATAACGCCTTATGTCGGGTTACGGAGTAACAGCCAACCCAATGTTTACTGTGTGGACTGTATTGTATGCGGTGAGGTGGCTGTGTATTCTTCCTATTTTTCTTCCCAGGATCTGTTCAGGTTGATCTTCTAGGGCTCTTCCTACTTGCTTAGGAGAGAAGGTTCTTCCTTGCTACTGCTGGATCGAATGATTCTATGGACCCCCTGCTCGCCTTATATTCACAATTTTTGGCGGGAAAATCCCCACCCACGCAATCACTGTGTGAGCGAGAGGTCGGTGCGAGCGAGAGGGGAGATGGCATGCGCGTGTTTTCCGCGGTCGATCGGCAATACCGTAGGGAGAGCCGCATGCCATCTCACAATTAGAAAGAGAGGGAAATAGTACGGGCTTGCATTTTGACTTGAAAAGGCAATACCGTAAAGAGAGCCGCGTCCTATTTCCCTTCCTAGTCCTAGCGAACCTATTATCCTGTACGAGGGTGTGTGCCTACTTTGGGTGTGTTTCCTAAACCCCCGGCTGTTATTTATTTATTTCCCATAAAGTTTTACAATAATTTACAAATTCAAAGTTCAAACATATCACAATATAACAAAACATAATAAATAATAAAAACTTATATACAATGAACATTTTATAACGCTGTCCCGTACATTCTCCCGCCGTGTGTCGCAGCGCAGTCGGAGAGACACTCATCTTGTGGAAGGGGCGGCGTCCTTTTCTTCTATTTGCAGATTCACCAGCTTTTTCGTAGGGCGTCGCAGGATACCTCCTCGGGTCAGCACGTCTGCAGCTCGCACGATGCCGTCGGGCCCTGGGTAGACAGCCGTTACTCGTCCTAGTGGCCAAGTGTTTCGTGGCAGAGTGTTGTCCACGATCAGCACGACGTCTCCGGTCTTCAGTTCTGGGCCACGGCCGTGCGGCTCCCGCCGGCCTTGGAGTTCAGGGAGGTACTCTCGTATCCATCGGCTCCAGAACATGTCTGCTATTCTCTGGGACGCCCTCCAATGGGTCTTGCCCAGCAGGTCTTTGTCTTCAAATTGTCCCATAGCCGGTTCGTGTGCAGGCTCCAAAAGCAGGAAGTGATTCGGCGTCAATGTTTCAGGTTCATCAGGGTCGACCGCGACGTGGGTGAGCGGCCGACTGTTGACGGTGAATTCCACTTCTGCGAGGACCGTGGCTAGGACTTCGTCGTTGGTGGTGCGTCCATTCATCACTGTCGATAGCGCTGTCTTGACTGTCTTCACCAGCCTTTCCCAAGCGCCGCCCATGAACGGCGCGCCCGGTGGTATGAAGCGCCAAGAGATGCGGCGTTTGCTGGCTTCAAGTTCTGTTGCGCTGTCGATGGCTCGGCGCAGCTCCCTCTCGGCGCCGTGCAGGTTGGTTCCGTTGTCAGAGCAGATCTCCTTCGGGCAGCCTCTCCTCGCGATGAATCGCCTCAATGCCATCACCGCTGAGTCAGTGGATAGCGTAGCGGCGAGTTCCAGATGGACCGCTCTGGTCGTGAGGCACGTGAAGAGGGCCACGTAGCGTTTGTGTGTGGCTCGTCCGACGGTGACTTGTAGAGGCCCGAAGTAGTCGACCCCTGTGTAGGAGAAGGGTCGCTGATGATGGGCCAGCCTGCAGGGCGGATGGTTTCCTGTTGATGGTGCTGAGGGTGCCGCTCTTCGTTTGCGACAGTGAAGGCACTCTTTGACTATCTTTTTTGCAGTCGGCCGAAGTTGCAGGATGTGGAACCTCTGGCGACACTGGTTGACGGTGGCTTCCACTCCCTGGTGATGACCGGTGAGATGGACGTGCGCGATGTAGAGTCGCGTGATGTGGTGACGTCCATCCAGGATCGGTGGTCTTCGTTCTACTTCGGGTATTCCTTCTGCAGCGTCGATTCGAGACTTCAGGGTGATCAAACCGTTGTTCATTTCAACAGCTAATTTCTTCATTCTGCTCTGACGGCTGATCTGATGTCCTCTTCTTAGGTTTTCTATGTCCTCTTCGAAGGCGTCTTCTTGGCTCGCCTTGATGAGAACCTTCTCAGCTTCGATGATGAGTTCAGCGGGAATCTTCAAATATTTGTCTTCTTCATGAACCTTTTCAATTAATTTCTTCAATTTTCTGTCGACACGCTGAGCACCTTTTTGTCTTGTTCGGCTTCGTTCTTGAGAAGAATGTTCTGTGTTTCTTTGTCTTCAGCAGGCTGACGAACTGTAGGACTCTGGCTGTGGTGCGGACCAGACGTTCCCATCTTGAGAACCTGGTTACGTCAGGCACGACTTGTGTTGCGGTCGATGATGACTTTCTGAGGTTCAGTGTTCGTTCTTCTCCCGTTGTTTCAGGAATGGTCTTCTTCTCTTCCGGCCACGTCGATCGATCTTCTTTCAGGAAGCTGGGGCCGGTGAACCATCTGTGGGTCTCGTCGAAGTCCTTGGGGACGTCCCGTGTCGCGTCGTCAGCTACATTGAGTTTCGTGGGAACCCAACGCCATTCCTCTGTCTTGGTGTTTTCTTCGAGTTCGGCGATCCTGTGGGCGACGAAGGGCTTGAAGGATCGGGCTCCTGTTCTCAGCCAGGTCAGGACTGTCTTGCTGTCGGTCCAGAATGTTCGGGACACTGGCTTCCGATCGTGTTCCTCGATGGCTGCTTGCGCCATCCTGCTGCCCATCACCGCTGCTTGTAGCTCCAGCCTCGGGATCGATGTCACCTTCAGGGGAGCCACTCTCGCCTTGGCCAAGATGAGTGGTGTTTGGATGTTCCCGTCTTCATCTTCGATGCGCCAGTAGACCGCAGCTGCATAGGCGACCTCGCTGGCGTCGACGAACACGTGGAGCTCGATATTGTCGCTGCGACTGTAGTTCGGGTAGCACCGGGGTATGTGAATTTGGTTCAGCCTCTGGAGGTGCGTCGTCCATTGTTTCCATTCCAGTGTCAGGCCTTCTTCCAGTTGTTCATCCCACGCCGTGCTCCTTCGCCATATCTCCTGGAGGATCTGCTTTGCCCTGATTGTGACAGGCGAGGCTAGTCCTAGAGGGTCGAATAGGGACATGACGATCTTCAGGGCTTCCCTCTTCGTCGGCCTCTTCTGTAGGATGTCTTCAGGCAGGCGCGACAGGTCCAGGTTGAAGCCCAGGTGGTCGGTTGACGTTCTCCAGGTGAGCCCCAGAACTCGTTCAGTCTTGTCATCTTCGGCCAGGTTCATGTTTTCTTGTTTCTTTCCCGGATCCAGTTGCTGCAACACTGCGTCGGAGTTCGATGTCCACTTCCTTAGTTCAAAGTGTGCCCGCTGGTGGATGTCTCCAACTTCTCTTGCGACCTTGATTGCCTGTTCTTCAGTCTCGAAGCTCTGGATGTAGTCGTCCATGTAATGGTTGCGTTCAATGGCATCGGCAGCTTCGGGATGTTTTTCGGCGGCTTCTTTCGCGTTGCGGTTTTTTACGTAGATCGCTGTGGCAGGGGACGAAGTGGCTCCGAAGATCAGTGACGTCATTCTGTATTCGGTGGGTGGAGCGTCACGATCTGTTCTCCATAAGTAGCGGAGCGCATCCCTGTCTTCTGGTCGGATTTTCACTTGCAGGAACATTTCTGTGATGTCTGCTGATACTGCGATTTGATGTTGCCTCATCCTCAGCAGCACTCCAGGAAGTGATTGCAGCAGGTCTGGTCCGGTGAGTAGAGTGTCGTTGAGCGATAAACCCTTCGTGATGGCTGCTGCGTCATGCACCATCCTGACCTTGTCCGGTTTCATAGCGTTGATCACCGGGAAACAAGGCAGGTACCATGTTCTGTTTTCAGTCTTCTTCGTAGGTGCAACTTCAGCGTAGCCTTTTTCTATGAGCGCTTTCATTTGTTCGTGGACCTTGGCCTTCAATTTGGGATTCTTCTCAATTTTCTTCTCGGTGGCACAAAGTCTTCTTAGCGCGTAGTCTCGATTATCAGGCAGCTTGATGTCCGCCGATTTCCACAGCAGCCCGGTCTGGAAACGGCCGTCTTCGAGGCGTTTGGTCTCCGCATCCAGAATCTTCAAGGCTTGGGCTTCTGGATCGTTCTGTGGTTTCTTCGGCGCGACTCCGAATGACTCTAGAGAGAAGAAGTTCTTCAATTGTTCGTCGATTCTCTCTGATTCTTCTGTTTCCGTTGTCACGTGGTTCACGAAGTGGACTCTCTGTCCCAGCGTCCGCACCTGTGCTCCGTGAAGGACCCATCCCAGCTTCGTAAGTGAGGCGACTGGTTGCTGTCTGTCACCGACGCGAGTGGTTTCTGCCAGGAGGAGTGGCCAGTTGTCTTGCCCGATGAGTATTCCCGGCTTGGCTTGTTCGTAGGTGAGATTCTTCAGGCCCTCCAGGTGACGGCAGCCAGCCAGATCGCGTTCGTCGATGGTCTGCGGGGATAGTCGCAGCTGATTGATGCTTCTGGCTTGTATGGTGTGGCGCTTCTTCTGGTCACCCTGGATCGTTAGTTTGAGCCGCCTTGAAGATCCTGTTTCAATTTGCCGTTCACCGATCGCTTCGATGCGTAGTGGTTCCACTGGTCCTCTTAGTCCGGCGCGCTGTGCCAAGCTCTCGTCGATGAGCGTGATCGTAGAGCCGTCGTCGAGAAGCGCGTACGTGTCGATTTTCCTCTTCGGTCCGACGATGGTCACAGGCAGTATCTTCAGATACGCTTGAGGCTTCCTTGGCGTCCACGTGGAACTGACTACTTCACTTTTCTTCTGTTCTGTCTTCTGTTCACCACTCTTAGTGTGATGTAGCAGCTGATGATGTGGATGGGGGCACCCGTCTATGTTGCATTTCGTGGTGCGGCAGTGATGTACTTTGGTTCTATACCGCAGGCACCGAAAGCATAGTCTCTTTTCTTTGGCGAAATCCCATCTGTCATTGACGCTCAGCTTCTTATATTCTTCACAGTTCCCGATGGCGTGCCCTGTCTTCTCGCAACGTAGGCAGCTGTATGTCTTCTGTTCGGGTTCCGTGGTGTTTGTACTGTAGGCCCGTTGAGGCCTCTTCGCTGGCACGACGTTGTCCGGTTGTTCAGGTTGCGCGTAGGGGCCGCATCGTTCGGCCTCCCGGTTCAGGAAGCGCGACAACTTGACTAGGTCCGGTTCTTCACTGTCTTGTTCAGCCGCGAAGTCGTACCACCGATATCGCATGGTGGAGGTCAGTTTTTCTATGGTGTTCTTCGTGATTTCCGGGTTGTACAGGTAGTGCCTCTTCTTGATGGCACCTAGTGCTGCGACGATGTTCGAGACCCGGGAGGCAAAGATGCATAAGTCCCGCGCCGTGTCTTGAGGTTTCGATAGCGTTCGCAGCCGCTCCAGTTCGGACATCGCGATAGCGTCCGGACGACCAAACCTTGCTTCTAAGGTTTTCATGACGTCTTCTGGGTTGCCGTTGTATAGAAGGAGACTCTCTACTGCTTCCCTTGCACGTCCTTTGAGGCTTCGGCGAAGACGGGCGAGGTTCTCCAATGATGTCAACCCGTTCTTCGATTCTTCGTAAGCAGCTTTAAATATCAGCCATTCTTGATGGGACCCGGCGAATATCGGCAATTCAATGTTCATTCTCGGTTGACTTGCTCTTGTAGCCATAGTGATCGCGGCAGCTAGTTGCGCGATGTCACTCTTCATTGTTCCCGCCGGTGGGGCGCCGACGCATGCCGTCTCACTCACTCCCGCCGGTGAGACGCCGATATGTGCTGTCTCGTTCACTCCCGCCGGTGAGACGCCGATATGCGCTGTCTCGTTCACTCCCGCCGTAGGACACGTCGCGATCTGCGGGGCAGACGCCTGCGTCGGTATCGGCGGTAGCGGCTCTGGGTTGTGTGGTTGCTCGGTGATAGCCAGCACTTGCAAGCGGCTATCGTCAACCCAGGCGACAGTGCGTTCGTTGTTGTTGTTGCCGGAGTCATCAATCACGGTGTCAATGTCGTCTTCGTCAGTGTCCGTTTCCGCTTCTAATGCCGCTATCTTGGCGGCGGCGAGCTGTAGCTGGATGTGCAGTAGTTCTTCCCTGGCCTTCAGTAATTTCTTGCTTTTCTTTGATATTACAGAAGGTGCTAATTTCTTCGTGTGTGCTGCGGGCAGCTGCGCCTGAGCGGGCGCAGCCGGCGGCGCCAGCTGCTCTTCTTGGCGGTGTTCTGGCTCAGTAGCCAGCGGACTGGTCGTTTGACTTGTGGCCGAGGTATCTGGCATAGTGGTACCAGTGACTTCGGTCCCCGACGATGTTTCCGTCTCCGACGTAGGCGATCTTTCTTGTGTACGGGAACGAGTGACGGGCATCTTGACAATCTTCAATCTTCAATCTTCAATACGACGATCCGGCTCGAAGGACCAACAATGTGCCGGATGACACGTGGCCGGGTTTGGTACGAAGATGAGGGAGGAAGCCAGACGGTCAGACGCCCGTCTTGTTTGATGATGATGTTGATGAAATGATAACGCCTTATGTCGGGTTACGGAGTAACAGCCAACCCAATGTTTACTGTGTGGACTGTATTGTATGCGGTGAGGTGGCTGTGTATTCTTCCTATTTTTCTTCCCAGGATCTGTTCAGGTTGATCTTCTAGGGCTCTTCCTACTTGCTTAGGAGAGAAGGTTCTTCCTTGCTACTGCTGGATCGAATGATTCTATGGACCCCCTGCTCGCCTTATATTCACAATTTTTGGCGGGAAAATCCCCACCCACGCAATCACTGTGTGAGCGAGAGGTCGGTGCGAGCGAGAGGGGAGATGGCATGCGCGTGTTTTCCGCGGTCGATCGGCAATACCGTAGGGAGAGCCGCATGCCATCTCACAATTAGAAAGAGAGGGAAATAGTACGGGCTTGCATTTTGACTTGAAAAGGCAATACCGTAAAGAGAGCCGCGTCCTATTTCCCTTCCTAGTCCTAGCGAACCTATTATCCTGTACGAGGGTGTGTGCCTACTTTGGGTGTGTTTCCTAAACCCCCGGCTGTTATTTATTTATTTCCCATAAAGTTTTACAATAATTTACAAATTCAAAGTTCAAACATATCACAATATAACAAAACATAATAAATAATAAAAACTTATATACAATGAACATTTTATAACGCTGTCCCGTACAAATGCACTCAGGGTTGCCAGATTCAAAATGTATATTTAAACTACAATCAACTGACTGAATGTGTTGTTATTTTCTGTGAATGTTATTGGGTAGTTAGATTAGGCCTGATTTGAATGTAGAGCTTATTATTGACGTGACAACATCTTATAATTCGATGGAGCCGGCTGCACGCACGAAAAAACATGACTCATGCGGCGTTACCTCGCTCTGAGGCGTTCCATTTAAGGCTTGAAGTGCAAGCGAGAGCGCGGAACGAGCGACAAAGAGGCACAATCGTCCTCCGCGTTCGGCAGCGTTCGACATCTATCTCTCTCCTACTTGAGTGAGCGATGCGTCCGCGTGGACAGCTGCTATACAATAATACATTTATTTACATGTTTTTGTCAAGTATGAAGTGCAGTGAAAAATGAATGTGGTGTCAATTGTTTATAGCAACGATAATAAAGGTAAAGATTCTTTCGATATTAAATATATGTCCAGTAATATATTGTTGAATATTCGTGCTTTCATCATTAAAATAAATAGCATCGGTCCGCTAGTGCAGCGATTGTAGGTTATGCTATAATTGACAAAACTATAACAATAAGTTAACAGAACTATTTCACGATGAGTAAAAAATCAATGGCTCTACTATTCGATCGAAATATGTATCGAGCGTAGCTATGATTTCAAAAAATTAAAACTTAAATGTTAAATCTTCCACATACGAGTATCTTAGCAACGTGTCTGAAATGACAGGTTGGACCAGCCAGCAGTAAATTTAAATTTTCTTTTGAAAAATGCAACCATTCCATCAGTATTTTCCTATGACGTTGTCACGTTCAACTATCGTCAGTAAACCGACTTTACACACAACCGATTTTTTTTCTATTGGATAATAGTTGACTTTTGGATTTTACGCTAAACTAAGAAAAGCGTCATTTTATTAAAACAAAGCAGGTTTATCAAATATTTCTAGACTGTCATGTCTACACTAGGGATTTGTTTATTAAACTGTTCCAACTTTGAACTCACTATAATAATAAATAATAATAATATTTAAGACATGCCTCACTGGGCCACACAGAGCCATCTAGTCCCAAAATAAAAATACTTCATACACAGCTAAAAACCGATCATCGTAGCAACACTCGATATTGGCAACCCTAAAAGTACTGATATTCCGTTTCGAATGGGAATGAATTGATTTGATAGAGTAGGAAAAAATGAGGATACCACGGTGTCTAACAGTTTCATTATTTAGAGAGAACGAGGAAATCCTTTTAAAGAGATTTCCAATAAGGACATATTTTCTACTCGATGACGTAGGATCGGAATGAAACAAGTGTATGGGGTAAAACAAGAACTTTTTTTATTTAAGGATTTAAAACGGTTGTCGTGTGTTATCAGTACAAAAATAGGTACAATAGAGATTATAGATAGGCTTTTCTTTCTTTTCACAATTGGCTAACGGCCATTTCCAAAAACCTATCTATCTTCAGTTTTGGTATATCGGAGATAGCAAAACAACTTCTGTCTTTGTTTCTCAGGCCGGCAAAAACAGAGATAGAAATTGTTTCCTATCTCCGATATGCCAAAACTGAAGATAGATAGGTTATTGGAACCGGCCGTTAATTATGTTTATCAATCCACCTGCCTACCGTTTCGATTATGACAAACTCCTTGTTGTGGAGTGGCCTATGACCAGCAGTGGTCTAATGTCAGCTGATGATGTTGACGATAAATATGGTCGTGACGACAGTTTGTTATTTTCAAATGTGTAATCACTTTCCTGAATACGCCATTTTTAGTGAGACCTAAACTAGGTAAGGCATCGTCTTTATCCAATCTCATGCTGTAGATTGCTTCTTGCTTGCAGACCATAAAATTAATTACAGATGAATTAAGGCAAAGCGACTTCTAAAGCGATCACGAAAAAAATACTTCGTGTAAAAAATATTTATGAATACATAATACTTTTTTCCCGTTTCACAGACGATTTACTTTATTAATTTATTTATTTAAACATCGTACAAAAGGTGGACTTAATGCCGTGCGGCATTCTCTGCCAGTCGACCATTGGGCTACACAGACGTTTTGTGGGCGGTGCAACAGATATGAAATAAACAAATTATTGAAAAAGAAAATTAAAACTAATGATCTAAGAAGATTAAAAATGACAAATACTTGGCAACTTACAGTAACCTTGACATAAAATGTAGCTATTATGTATGTTACTTAATCATTCGAATAATACCTAATTAACATTCTCCAGATCCAATACTCGTTACAAAAGTGTACGCATCAAACGAAAGGCATATTTTGTTGTACTATCACCAAACAAAAGGCATATTATGCAGTCTTTCATGCAACTGACATAAATGGCAGTGCGCTGAAACATTCAGCGAAGACGGCCGCTAACTAGGCCCTCTTGTGCACTCCGAGTGAATGAGGACGATCCACAACTACACACCGATGCGCGACTGAGAGTTTCATTTCAGAACGAGAATTTTAACTACGACCTATGAGTTTACGCGAACACTATACATTAAAATTAAAGCTTAGAAGAATATAAAAAATCTTTTTTTTCCTGCGTTTCTGATTAATAAATGATAAGCCCAATTGTCTATTAAATATTTCTACGCCTGATTGTAATTGGCACACAAACTAATCTATACTAATATTATAAAGCTGAAGAGTTTGTTTGTTTGTTTGTTTGAACGCGCTAATCTCCGGAAGTAATGGTTCGATTTATATGTTTACGTATTATAGAACGCGTTTATTTTTGATTTAACCCGACGTTTCAACCCTTTACAGTCTGCCCGTGACCAGGAACGCTGTAAAGGGTTCGAAACGTCGGGTTAAATCAAAAATAAACGCGTTCTATTATTCGTAAACATATCTTTCATTTTAATATGACCTATGATTATGTAATTATAATTATTTACGTTTTAATTAAAGTTTACAAAAACAGCGCCACCTATTAAACTGGGCTTTGATTGCACTTTTAAAACTAATGTAAGAGCAGAGTAATGCTGCAATTCAATACAGAAAAAAATTCTAATCAATAAAAATTTGTCCGTAGTGCGCTCACAAACTGAATCCTTCATCAAATGGTAGTTTTTAAAAAAATATCTTGTAACTTTAATTAACCATGGCATTAATCATTTCAGAATAGGAAATGATTCGTTTCCCAATTAATTTGATATTAGATTTTACCTCTTTTCTTAAGTAGCGTCTATTAATTAAAATTACGTCAAAATTTTTTTACACTCTGTATTTAAATAAATTAATTTCAGGAAATCTCTTATAGCCAAATAAAGATATAAGATCTTGTCAGCATGCATGTGTTTCCTAACTTACGATCATGCATAACTTTTTAAGCTATTGCATAGCTTCTATCGCGGGTCTTGAGCGCGGGGACCGAATCCAGAAATTCCGTAACGAAAAAACCTCACGCTCCCCACTTCGACCGGCACAGCGGTGATACGGCTGTTCGACGAGGTGCGTGCGGTTTGACGAGGCGTTTGCCATTCGACGAAGTGGGTGCCGTTTAACTAAGTGGGTGCCGTTCGACGAGGCAGGTGCCGTTCGACAAGTTGGGTGCTGTTTGACGAGTGGGGTGCTGTTTGATGAGGTGGGTGCTGTTCGACGAGGTGGGTGCTGTTTGATGAGGTGGGTGCCGTTTGACGAGGTGGATGCCGTTTGACGGGTGGGGTGCTGTTTAACGAGGTGGGTGCTGTTTGACGAGAGGGGTGCTGTTTTTCAAGGTGGGTGCTGTTTGACGAGAGGGGTGCTGTTTGGCGGGTACGCTGTTTAACGAGGTAAGTGCTGTTCAACAAGCGAGGTGCTGTTTAACGCGGTAGGTGCTGTTTGACAAGCGGGTGCTGTTTTACGAGGTGGGTGCTGTTTGACGGATGGGGTGCTGTTTAACGAGGTGGGTGCCGTTCGACGAGCGGAGTGCTGATTAACGAGGTGGGTGCTGTTCGAAAAGCAGGGGGCGTTTGCCATTCGACGAAGAGGGTGCCGTTTAACTAAGTGGGTGCCGTTCGACGAAGTGGGTGCCGTTCGACGAGGCAAGTGCCGTTCGAGAAGTTGGGTGTTGTTTGACGAGTGGGGTGCTGTTTGATGAGGTGGGGTGCTGTTTAACGAGGTGGGTGCTGTTTGACGAGCGGGTGCTGTTTTTCGAGGTGGGTGCTGTTTGACGGATGAGGTGCTGTTTCACGAGGTGGGTGCTGTTCGACGAGCGAGGTGCTGTTTAACGAGGTGGGTGCTGTTTGACGAGTGGAGTGCTGTTTAACGAGGTGGGTGCTGTTCAACCAGCGGGGTGCTGTTTAACGAGGTGGGTGCCGTTCGACGAGCGGGGGCAGTTTGCCATTTGACGAAGTGGGTGCCGTTTAACTAAGTGGGTGCCGTTCGACGAGCGGGGTGCTGTTTAACGAGGTGGGTGCTGTTTGACGCACGCAAGCTATGCAATAGCTTTACCGCGGCAGTCTCCGAGTGCCACACGTCTTTTTATCTTTGTTAATAGTTAGCGTACTTTTATTTGAAATACATAATAAAATCAACAAGCAAATATGAAAAAAAGAGATACATTGTAGTCACACAATACAGTGAATAATATAAAGGGAAACCATCATTCTTGGAGAAAATAAAAGCAATTTCACATGAATGCGAGTTGGTCATCCATCAACCACGCCTGATAGTAGCCATGGGAGAACATTAGAAACAGCCCTACCAAGTCTTTGATGAATCGTATACGCGCATAAATAACCAATTCATAACAATAGAAAGAGGTTAAGGATGGAATAAATAGGCAATGATGGCAAAAAGCGGTCGCAGTTAATATAATATTTTTTTGGAATAAATAAATTTCTCTTACATAGTAGCAAAGATTTCTTACTAAACTTTTCTTAAAAAAAAACCGAAGAAAAGCAACTTTAAACCCGTGAATGATGTTTTCTTGTTTGTACCTACTAGGAGTTGGTTACATCGTAAAAAACAGTTTTTTTTTCAGTGTTTTACCAGCGACCTTGTTTTGCGTGAGGTTCCAATATTTCGGCACTGTTGCCGCTAACATCACCGAAGTACTCTGTTCCTAGACACTACCTACCTAGTAGTATTATACTATCTGTGACACTACTAAAAGATGTATCCGCCTTATTGTACCTACAGATGTATTAAATTTTTCATGCTACCTTTATTTTGAGCAATAAAAGAATTATCTATCTACTAAATCTTATGATATGATCATAAAGATTACAATCAGCATATAAAAAAAACTGCATCAGAAACTCCTACTAAAAGATTTTAGTTATTTCCATTTAATTTTACGTTAATCCAACTACTGATTCTAACTAAATTACAATCATTATATACCCCGCTAAAATGTCCACGCACCGAAATTAATATTGTTAGCAAAAAGCTAGAAGCTGAGGTTGGAATCATAACGAGTATGGAACTTAGAGAGTCATAGTCGGCTTTATCTGGTAATAATACCAAAGGCTAGGACTAAACGAGTAATGTATTCAGTACAGTATTTCGAAGGTCGAGTTAATATGATTAGCTGTGGTTGACGCGGGTCGTATAGTGGCGGATTTATGGAAAAAGGTAAAAGTAATTTTTATAAGGTCAACACAAAAGCTAGCCATACTTTTTGGATTCATCTTATGTCTTATTCTTCTTCGGTATGAATTAATTCAATCGCAGAATATTGATAATATTAGAGTAATTTAGTAAATAGTGCACATTTAAAAGGTAAATCGTAACATCAGATTTTCGTGATCCTAATATAAAATAAATGCAAAAATGATCTCTTCTTGAAATCTGGGGCCTAATTCGCGTAAACTAATCGCAGTTCGATCGTGATTGAATTTAACGATTTTGACATTTAGCCCATACTAGAACAGTCAAAAACCTGGCGTTCAATTACGATTGTGATACGATTCGGTTACGCGAATTAGGGGCCTTGGCTCTGAAGTAAAAAATATAAAATACAAGTATGAATAAACGATTACAGTTGAATCATTTTTACATTTGGTACAAAGCAAGCACGATAGTTTAATTTCTTTATCTCGCATGCTGAAAAAAAAATACACATTGTGTGTACCTATTAATGACTTACGGAATAAGTTTAGCTTTAGTATTATTGAAATTTTACAATAATATAGCTTATACATCAGAATAACATATAGGCTGTAATTTATCCCAATCCGAATACTCGTATGAGGATTTAAAATCTGTTTCTCTATTTGAGGTACGGGACCCGAAAAAACGTAGTAACTTTTTACCGGAAAATGGCTTAGATCTTGTTCCCGCCGGTTTATTATAATCCACGTCAAATTCGTTTCCTGCGAGGCTGGAATTTCAATATAGCTAATACCGAAGATTAGCCGTAATATTATACAAAGCCGGGAGTGACGGTCTTATATTTTGATAGAAATTTTAATATTGATACAAATTAATATCATCATCATCCCAAACCTAAATTAGTCCACTTTTGGGCACTGACTCCAAAAGGAGGATTTTGGTATATCCCGCTTGGCAGGCGGGTCGTAATACATTTTGGTAAATAGTACTGACAACAGCACGTCAATCTATCACAAAACGTCAAATTTTCTCAATTGATACAGATCTCTACTTGTTGGACTTAAAGTTGAAAATCAATTCAATGACCTTTAACTTTTTGGGTAGGTTGACCTGCCGTTGTCTGTTCCTAGAGAAGACGCTGCTGCCGTCTTTTTGGCAGTTCTCCTTACTCGCCTCCTATGGCACACGTCATGGGAAGAAAGTTGACGACCATTTGGATCAGCGATAGTAAACGCTGCTTCTGAGCCATAGGTCGCGGGTTCGATGCAAACATTTGTGTGCATGAACATGTCTGTTTGTACTGGTCTGGGTGTTTTTTATGTATTATAAGTACATATTTACAAAAAAAATTATTTAAGTAAGTTTATCGGTTGTCTAGTACCCCATACGACAGGGTAGGTACTTAATAGTAGCTTAATTTGGGACTAGATGGCTCTGTGTGGCCCAGTGAGGCATGTCTTAAATATTTATTTATTTATTAAAAAGTACGGTGAAATTCTTTTAACAGCCGGCACACACGACACTAAATAATAAACACCAAATCAAACAGAAAGGACTTATACACCCATTGCGTTCTAAGTAATCATTTGACACTATGTTTAGAAGCGAATGCGAGTTTTGTGTTTTCAGTTTTACGTTATTATTTTTTACACACTATCAAATCCTGTCCTAATACATATTTTACTAGCTAGTTATCTGTTTTTATTTTTATGTCATCCAGATAATCCATGTCTTTATTTTAACGTTAATAATGTATGTTCGATGTGGTCAGTAATAAATACTGTACAGTATTTGACTAATCTCGTTTGATGCTGGCACATTGCAATGATGGCGTCATCACTTTTTTCCAATGGTTGTCGTAAGAGGCAACTAAAAGAGTACTGCGAGGAGAAGACTGGCAGTAGCGTCTTCTTTCTACCATTGATCATATTGCCATCACTGAACCGCCTGCCGATTACGGCAAAATCGTTGGGATGGGCTGTTGTGGATGTTTCGTATAAATTACTTACTTTTTTATGATATTTTAGCAACTTAATTGCAATTATAATATCATATTTTAAACTTGAAAAATTATGCCCCAGGCGGAACTCGAACCCGCAACTCCACGCATACCGTGCGCGGCGTTTTACCAATTTAGCCAGTCCGGCCTAAAAAGCAATTTTTCAAGTTTAAATACTGATGACTGAATGACTCTCTCCACTCAAAACTGAAGACTTACCCCCGTATTTATAAACAAGTAAAAGTAATTACTTGACTACAAGTAATTTCTTGAGAGACAATTTGTATGCCTTAATCAAGAAATAACTAAAAGTTATAACTACCAAAAGTTAGCATTTTCAGCCAAATAATATGACCAATTTCTTTCACTTAAGCGCAAGGTATGAACACTTTAAGTTATGACTTTCTTAAGCAATAAGTAATTACTTCTTTATAAATACGGGGGTTAGTATCCGCATAGCAATTAATATGCTAATAGTTAACGAACGTTAAGTGTCACTGTTTAGTTTGATTGCGATAACGCGATTACCAGACTCTAAAGCTTCAACTATTCGTCGACTGTTATTATTAGGTATAACATAGTTTCAAGTTTGTGAAATTCAGACACAATCAGAATTTTGATTAGTTAGTTGCGTAGACTCGGAGTTCTCCAAGCAACATAAATAATAAGGCCATCCTGTACAACACACGTAATTAAAATAGTTTAAGGAAATTAAGTACCTAAAATTTAAAGTTACGAAAAGTACATTTGAAATGTAACTTGTCGTAACAGTTAAGTAACGGCCGGTTCCAATATAGGTTATTGGAACCGGCCGTTACTTACGGCCATTTCCAATAACCTATCTATCTTCAGTTTTGGCATATCGGAGATAGGAAACACTTTCTATCTCTGTTTTTGCCGTCCAGAGAAACAAGGAAAGAAGTTGTTTTCTATCTCTGATATGCCAAAACTGGAGATAGATAGGTTATTGGAAATGGCCGTAAGTTCGTTAGTTTGTTAGTGGGTAATCATCTGTGCATCTACTGAAACGATTTCTAAAATTATTTTACCAATGTTAAGCCACGTTATTTGTAAGTGTCATAAACTTAGAATAGAATAACATTTATTTTCAGAATACATTTGAGATTGATGGTGTTGGGTGTATTAATTAAACTGGACATCGTACTTAGGCTGGCCGCCTACGTCCGATAATCGGTGACCGATTTTTTGTAGGAGAAAAATAGAACGTACTGATAGCAATGAAGCAACGCACACGTCCTACAAAAAATCGGTCATGCTGCTGCCTACTATAGTAAAATCGGCCCGATTATCGGTCCTACAAAAAGTCGGACGTGGGCGGGCAGCCTTAGTCTGTGAACAAACGAACTTTTTATCCCAAAAAAGAAGTACATTTTCCGAGGTAAACTTATTTATATTTATAATATTAGTAAGATGTCTAACATCAATCATCTTGTTAAATTACCGGACTTTCAACGTAGATGGTAGAAAAAATAAAGTAATAATTCAACAGGAACGAACAAAACTCACAAGGCTACTTCGTCAAACAAGCCCATCTATTATTCTGTTAATTAAAACGCGGCAACTTTCGCGGGAACTCTCAATGAAGTAAACTGACTTTGTTGCAATGCCAGTTGCTCTGTGGAAACTAATTTATGAGTAAATAAGGCACATCAAACCTTAATGCGCAGCTTTTAAAGTTGATAGTTTTTTAAACTTGTCCAGTCGTGCCTAGAGGGTAAAGCGGATTCAGGGTTGCCAGTTTTTATTTATCTAGCGGTGTACATAAACTTGTTAACAATATTTTCGACTTTTGTGGTAACCCTTTGGTTTATCATTATTTTGGCTCATTATAAATGGAGACTGCAACTTTATTTACATATAACTTCCTATAATGGGATGCACAAAAGTTTATTTTGAAGTGCCGTAAATAAAATAATAATTAGGTATTCGATTCAAAGTTCCTACAAACTAACCGTAGTATCATTATGACATCATAAAGTATTTTTCGTTACTGCCTATATAATTTAACATTAATAAAATATAATAAAACGCTGCCATCATCTTTATTGCCTCTTTTTTGCTCGGTAAGCTATACCTTTGCCATACAAAATTTATAGTAATAATTTTTTACAGCTCTTAAAAAGTAGTATGTCAACTGACTAATGGTGCCGACTACCTTATTAACTGCGTTGGCAACCCTAAGCACATCCGTTCCGCGTACCATTGAAGCCATAACAGAGACTCGTCAACTTAAAATTGAAAATACAGTCTTTTACGTTAATTACCCTCTGCGAGCGCGAGTATTCTTGCCATTGAGGCGGACCGGATTCCATTGTTCCAAGCGCAGACCTTTTGAGAGCACTTGGTTGTGATTCTGGTGATGTTTTGTTTGCGAATTTACTGCTGACACCAACAGGTGTGCATTCTGTTGCATTTGGGACATCATCTGACTCTTTGGTGCGCCAACAACTATCGTGGAAGGCAACTGACTCTTTGGTAGCGCGTCATGGAAGAAAGTTATGTCTCTTTAACTCGTGCTTTGACTTGACTTAACGTCAATATGATTTTAAGTGGTATTTTTCTTATTCTGTCGGCAATTGTTGAGAAGTTTACAAAGATCAACTAATTGTATTTTATGCATCATCGATTAGATTACTTTTGTCAAATAATAATTAATAATTGAATTGCGTTAGCAACCGAAATAAATCAACAATCACGTTCCCACGAACAGTCTCATTCCACTCTACATCAAATGAATATCTTATTTCCTTAGTATCTGTAGCAGTATCGGCAGTACACGTAAGTTCCACTCCATTGTCGTTCAAAGATTGACATACAATGTTACTCGTCGGCGAGTAGGCGTTGCGTCGCTCCATTTGTACGTGGGATACTACCCTTTGAAATTACAGCTTTGCTACGAGCCAAGAAATCGGCAGTGTGGCATCGCTTTACGTCTTTATGGAATAAGCTAGCCTATCGCCAGCGGCTCTGCTTACGTTAACTACGCGTTATAATGCGTGAGTATCCATCCAGTATCGCAATTAGGGGTGGTGGGATCTACCTCCTAGTGGTCCACCCTGGGCAACGGCATCTTTGGTTTTCTAACCAATGATGACGGTTAACAGATCCCTCTGCGGTGGTAGGCTTCGTAAGAGGCCGCCTGGATGCTACCACCCTCCTGCCGGATTCCAGCGCCCAACAGTTGTTCTGTGTTCCGCTGGTGTGTGGGAGAACCAGTACCTCTGGGTAAGCTCGCTCCATCTTAGGTTTCTTCTTAACCGTATGGTTAAGTATGTAGTCAAGAGCAAGCCCATTATTTGTAAAAAAAAAATGCTGGTCAAAGATTTCCACGTGTGCCAAGCAGTGGGATACAAATTAGCTTATGTCCTTTCTAATCTAAGTTCAGTAGTTTCTGCGTGAAATCGTAACAAACAAACTCATGTTCACATTTATAAATATTAAGTAGGGACATAGGGAAAGAATATTTCTTTCCCTATGGTAGGGATAAGGAATTGCCAGAACGATGGTCGTTGACTATGAGACCTTATTGGGAATCGATGAAATGATCCTCGGCCTTTAGTGGTAAGCAGACCTCCACACTTAAGATTTATACAAATTTCTGTTTGTAATTTTAATTTAACAGGTTTTCCTAAAATATATTCATATGCATGAAAGTGTATACAATAATTACAGCAAAATATCAATTAAAAAAAAGGTCAGGGTAATCTCTGAAACTGTTAGTCTGATTTTGACGGGCCTTGCACTCGCAGATAGCTAATGTGATGCGGAGTAACTTAAGCATCCTGTAGTCCACGCGAAAGATGTCGCAAGCAAATTGCCTTATCATCAAACATAGCAAATACATTAAACGAAAAGAGCTAAAAAAATAAAGTACTCACAATCAGCAACAGTGATCTTGGCCTTGTACCCAGCGAAGTGCCTGGAGTGATCGGATCGGAAACGCAGGCGCAGCACGTTCGTCTTCGACTGGTACCGCAGCAGCTTCAGCTTGCCCCCCCAGTCGCCGCAGAGTCGTCTCGCCCGCGTTGCGTGCGCGTCCCGCGACCAACCCGCGCTGGTCGAGTCCGACTCGGCTAGGAGGTACTCTGGCTCCTCCCACACCTAGGAATGATACGGAAGTAAAAGCAAAGACGGTTGGAATAAATGACGGGGACTTCTTTAAACCTGTTATATACCGACTGCTATATACCGACTCTGCTAGAGGTATTTTGGCTCCTCCCACACCTACGAAGGATACATGGTGAAGTAAAAGTAAAGTAAAGTAAAAGTAAAAACGTTTATTTGCCAGAGTACAGTACATTTGTGGTGAAAAATATTACAAGTCCAGTGCACTCAACCATACAATGGCATGCAAATAGTGTGTGAAAGCTAACAATACAAGGTACTCGTACAATATAGTTTGATTAATTTAATTGTATTAACAGATTTAATTAAATAGGTATGTCATTACATAATTACAATTGTTTATTTTTTAATTTTGAATTCCATAAATTTCTTAACACTATAGAAGCAATGTTGCCACAGCCATTTTGTCAATTTAGATTTGAAATCATTTTTGTCAGTGAATATTTTAATGTCATCCGGAAGATTATTGAACAATACACATATTAAAAACATTTTTCTTATATATTTGTTTGTGACAAGAAGGGTGATACAGTCGGTTCATTATCTTAGCTCTAGTTTGTCTCACATTCACATCCATTCGTTTTTTAAAATATTCTGGATGAGAGATCACAAACAGACACATATCCCTGATGTACATTGATGGTAGGGGTAGTATATTAAGCCTTTTGAAGAGTGGCTTACAGCTGTCATCTAACATGGCATTACAAATAGCACGGATGCACTTCTTCTGAATTTTAAACACTCTCTCTACATCAACAGAATTTCCCCATATTCGGTGAGTAAAAGCATAGACAATTGGAATAAATGACGGGGACTTCCTTAAACCTATTTTGGTATATACTGACTCAGCTAGGAGGTATTCTGGCTCCTCCCACACTAACGAAGGATACATGATGATTAAGAAAATTAAGTAAAATTGTAAGAATGAATGGTGGGACTTTTTCAAAACTGTTTCAGTGCTTAAAAGTGCTGGCAAAATAAGTATTTTTAGGTTATCTTTAGACGAATCAAACTCGAATTTCGAAAAGAAGTTTAGAATTTTCGAATATTGCTCGGGTTGGTGATCAATGATCCACTAACCCGCAATGGGGGCTATCGCTAGTGAATTTGCCACTAGAGGCGCTAGTGTCGCGTGAGGTCCAATATCATTCACTTTGTACTGGTTTTAGCGGAATTTGTTGCATAAATTATAATTTATTTAATTTACCTGCTGGAAAGTGATCTCCTTCGTAAAATATCGCGAATATGGATTATTTGGCGATTAATTTGAACGCTTTAAAAGCGGAATTAAGAAAAAGCGCAAAAATAGGCGGCCTCAAGAGCAACTATTTCAGAAGTTAGTTTGTTGATATCAAGATAGTTATTTATAAACAATAGAACCTTAATTAGATTCAAGATATAACACTTTGTTTCGGCGCCAATCGCCTTTGACAGCTATACCTCCGGACCTCAGTCTACAGTGGTGCCAACTGGTGAGCAAAGAAACGGTAGTCCCCATTGGGTTGCGTGTTGATTTGAATTCATTGATGAAGGCCTTTGCCCTGCAGTGGGATGATTACAGGTCGTTACTTTACTTTTTTTTTACTTTACGCAATCTAACAGCAATCACAACTCTTATATCCAAAATTTTGCGTTGGTTGTGTTGCGTCTATGTTACGTACGTCGCCTCACTGTCCCTATTAACGCCAAATGGGTTCTATTATGTGGTACAGTTTTTTTGGTTTAGCGACGATTCTAGAGTATTATAACTCTTAACCTAATGACACTATTTCTCAACCGATGTTTCCATTATCATAAATAGGTAATATAGTGTAAAGTGCATGAATGGCGGAGAGCTTCCGTTCGTTTGAAAACGGGCAAATTTAACATTTATGAACGTTGCTCTTTCTGTACGAGACGTGACTTCATATATTTCAACCAACGAAAAAGCAGATATCAATTCGATGTGAAAGTTTTTTAAATTTAATTCTAAGTGATTGGTTAGCTCCGATATTTGTTTGATATGAAAAAGTAGTCATTACTTGTTGAGTGATTGACATATTGAAGTATAGATCATTAGAAGTAAATACAAAAGTGGAATAAATATTTGACGAGACATGAGATCGTCGTCAATTATTTGGTGAAAAATATTAAATAAATAATAACTTTCGAACATTAAAAGGAAAGTGCATCCATAAGTTCATTATTTTGGAATCCATTTAAAATCGATCAGCTATCAGCCTATAATCATCCCACTGCAGGGAAAAGGCCTACATCATTGAATTCAAGTTACCACAGCAATGATGGGTACTGGCTGACTTAATCACAACGCTTGCCAAATTCGAGTTGGTGATCACTTACCCGAGCAATTTCCGAAAATTCGAAACTTTTTGTTGCCCGATCCGAGGATCGAATTCGGGACCCCGGGATCTTCTCTCGGTATTTAAACCACTAGACCAACGCGGCAACGGGGTGATTAAAAAGATACATTTATAAAATAAATCATTATCTTAATGTAGTACATTTCTTCAATCAGATTATGAGTTTTTCTTGCAGAGATGTTTTTTTTTAATAATGTGGACAACATCACATTGTTCTGATCCCAATTTGAATAACTATTTAAAGCATTCGTATTTTGGAAACAACGAAGGTACCACAAACACCCAGACCCGAGAAAATGTAGAAAAACACTTTTTTTCTACATTGACCCATCCGGGAATCGAACCCGGGACCTCGGAGCAGGCGACACCTTGAAAACCGGTGTGTACGCCACTCCGCCACGGAGGTCGTCATGTAGTTTAGAAACAATGACGGGTCATGAGAATATCCAGCCGGACATACAGACAGACAAACGGTCAGACAGCGAAGTCTTACAGGGTCCCGTTTTACCCTTTGGATACGGAACCCTAAAAAGCCAATTCATACCGTAGATTATTGACGGTTGTGAATAATAAACTACATTATGGGAAGCTATTTTATCCATAATAAAAATGGCCCACATTAAACGCAAAATATTCACTCTGGGACATGGAAACTCGTTACCATAAGCTACTACTTAATCATTCATCAGACCCTATTTTTCCTGAAGGGTCGAAGTATACCTACATAACATAATATAAGTAAGTACTTACTTATAATGTACTTCTCATCGAAAAAGTATAAACACAATATGTAAAGTTTGCTTTAGTTTCCCAAAAGCTAATTAGTTATATCCAAAGAGTGACAAAAGTCCCTTTTGGAAATTAAGGGAATAATGATTTACTAAACTTTTTTCATTTGGGCAATAAAACAAATAGATGACATTAAAAGGTTTCGGTTCAATGAAAGTTAAACGATACAATATATTATCTGTGACGATACTTTTTAATGGTCCAACCACACTAAACGGTCCACATTGGATATTTTCTCGTTCAAGAAACGTGCAAAAGTTATACATTCCGTGAAAACAAAAGAGATGCATATTAATTAATAGTTGATCGCTATGACTGTTCACTGCTGGCGAGGACTTGCTTCTCTAATTCATCATACAACGTCGAAATAGTTTAAAACAAATTAGCAATCAAAATAACTAAACCTACCTCATTCTCAGCGCTGTAAGTGTCGTGATGTTCCTCCAGCAACCATTCGCCTATGTGCTCCGTGTTGTTGTCCACTCCGGTCTCGATGATCTCCAAAAAGTCGTAGCTGCAGCTGAAACAAAAATAAAACGAAGTCAATTTCATATCTTAATATTTAAGATGATCTGAGCAAAGTTAAGAACATCTTATTAACTTGATCTATTTCAAGTATAAATCGATATTAACAACTAAATCCAACGATTTAGTTGTTTCTTACTACTATGTAATGTAATAATTAAATACGTATTTTAAAAGTAACATTACCAAAATGAAAATGTCAAATAATAATTACGCTTTTGACGTGACAACGTCTTAAATTAGGTTGCGGCTGGGAGTCACTTATGAAAAAGTGTAACGCTCGGTAACGTTACGATGACGTCATCGTCCTATCCTCAACAAAATCACTCAAATAGGAATTAGTTAAGTTTAAGTTTACATGTACAATGTTTTAGTAAACAAAATATATTTCTATAGTTAAAATTTGTGCAATTCTTATTTTCATTCAATTCCTTGTTCCTATTGTGCAATTTAATTATATTCATATCAATAAATATTCTACCGAGAAAAAGACGTTGTCACGTAAAATCTTCGCCCGTAAAACCGACTTTACAGGCAACCATTTTTTTTAAAAACAAAAAAACAACTACCGATTTTTAGAAAATATGCAGTGGCCAGTAATTCGAACGAGGTTTCATTTTTAAATTACATGGAATCCCTTTTAGCGACTTCTATGTGGCCAGTTTTCGAAAAAAATATGTACAACCATTGCAAATCCAATAAACTATACTGGTAAGTTAACCGACTTTATATCCAAAAAAAATGGTGCAATAAATAATTCTCATTTTATTCAAAAAAGTATTAACTCATTCTATGCATATTAAATATGTCTTAGCATGTTTCTATAGTGTTGACGAATATATAAATTGCAAATTGTGAATTATATTTGAATAATTATAATAAGATAAATGTATAAATTTTCAAAATTGTTTGATTTCCTTACAATTGTTTTTAATTTAAATTATCATGCATGCATCTCTATTTATTTTACAAACCATATGTTGGTTGAACCCACGAAGTGATTTGTAACCTTAATGTACCACATTTATAAAATAAAGATTTTCTATTTCTATTCAAGTGAACATACTATCATATTCCTTTCATATATCCTATCATACTATCGTATTATGTATTCCTTTAAAAAACCATTAACGAGAAATCAACAAACATTCGGTGTGATGGACGGTCCTACTGAAATATAAATTACATTCGGCCTGCCAAAACAAATATTGACCTTCACAACTGTTTGGCGTAAATTTATTGTTCGATTCATCGAAACACTTACAAAGAACATTTTGTTTATAAATTTATAAAATAAAGGTGTTCATTCAGAAATCCTAAAATAAGGAATTATTACAATAGTAGGAATGAGAAAGTAATTCTGGCTGTCTGTATTTCTATTACGCTTTTACGCTTAAACTTCTGCAACGATTTTGATGAAATTAGATACAAAGATAGATAAAAATTCATAATGCAGGTCAAGACAAAAAGAAATTGTGGAAAGTCATCAAAAATATTACTTACACGACTAACACCAAATCACCCGCCCATGAACTAATTGCGAATACTGCATCGGTCGCACATACCATTAACCGTGTAAACCACTTTTTCGTCAATGTTGGTAGGAATCTTGCTGAAAAAGCAAAACTCGGCTACACACGGCCACTCCCCTGCAACCAGCATCGACCCAACTCACAATTTTTACATTCTTTTGCCTTATTTGATACTGATGAACTTGAAGTTGAAAATATAATAATGAAACTGAGAAATGACTGTGCCACAGGAGTCGATAAAATCCCTTGCTCTTTTATTAAAAAGTTTATAAAATACCTAATTACCCCGCTAACATATCTATTTAACCAGTGCTTATCAAAAGGAATATTCCCGCAAGCGTTAAAGAAAGCTCTTATTCGTCCTATTCACAAAAATGGAGACAAGAGTTGTATGAATAATTATCGCCCCATTGCTATACTTCCATCAATCTCGAAAATATTAGAAAGACTTATTTACACTAGACTTGTAAAATACTTAGAGAATAACGGACTATTGGCAGCCACTCAATACGGTTTCAGGTCTAACAGATCAGCTGACGATGCAGTACACCAGCTTACTGACTACATCGCAAGACAGCTGGACTCACAAAAAAAGTGCTTAGTAATTTTTCTTGATCTCGCAAAAGCATTCGACACAATTTCGATACCTATTCTTCTTGAGAAATTATACACATTAGGCATAAGAGGAATCGCTCATAATCTAATTAAAGATTATCTCTCAAATCGGACCCAGCGCGTAATGGTAGAGGACGCAATGAGTGAGGAATTGACTGTCGAGTGCGGGGTTCCGCAGGGTAGCTTGGTTGGGCCCCTTTTATTTTTAACTTATATACATGACCTCTGCCTCCTTCCCCTTCCTTTGAACGGTAAGATAATAACTTACGCAGATGACACAGCTTTACTTTTCAGTGCGGACACATGGAACGATGTATTCCAACTTGCACAAAGTGGTTTCGACTCAGTCAACCAGTGGCTGAGAAACAACCTACTAACACTCAACTTAGATAGAACAAAATACATATCATTTTCTTATAACTCACTTTCCCAGCCAACTCCGAACTCACAGTCAATAACATCTCACCTGTGCTCAGAATCGCTCGGCACATGCGCGTGCCCAAAAATTAGCAGCACTGACAATATTAAATACCTAGGAGTTATCATTGATAAGCATTTAAACTTTAAATCACATGTTGAAGCCATTACATCCAGAGTAAGAAAGCTAATTTTTGTTTTTAAAAACCTAAGGCACGTCGCAAGCGGTCTTTTACTTAAAACTGTTTATCTCGCTCTATGTCAGTCACTGCTTACGTATTGCATAATATCTTGGGGCGGAACACACAAAACTACCATGCTTCATTTAGAAAGAGCTCAAAGAGCTTTACTGAAAGTTAGTACATTTAGACCGATACGCTTCCCGACAGCAGAACTGCTTGCTGATTGCGATGTCCTCTCTGTACGCCAGCTGTTCGTTTTACTAACTGTCACCAAAAAGCACGCACTTACACCTTATAACCCTGCACTCCAAACCAGCAAAAGACGAGCAGATATTGTCTGTTCCTCTGAACTGTTCAAAAGAACTAACTCCCACAGATTCTTTTGTTTTCTTGGTAGTTTTCTGTACAATAGAATAAATAAGTCGTTATGTATTTACCCTATGAACAAAGTGGCATGTAAAAAAGCTATTGAAAAATGGCTAAAGACTAAAACATACTATGATACCGAAAATCTATTATTAGTTGTTTCATAATTAAGATTAAAGTATTGCTCGATAAGTAGATTAATTTAATAAAATTAATCTACTTATCGAGCAATTTGTCGATTTCAATAAACAAATTAAAATAAATAATTAATAATAAATGTGAACTGTAGAGTTTTGGAATCAACTGAGTGCAAAGATATAGTGTTGCTGTGGTAAATGGTTATGTTTATTGTTGAAGCTCAAAGAAGTTAGCTTACTCAATTGTACAGAAGGGTTCCTGGAAGAACTTGTATAGACCCAGCGTTTTAGAGATACTATTTTCTTGTCGAGTTGAAGTTCTTGGTGGATATCTGCAGCAGGATTATTTTGCCCCTCACTAAGGCGGCCGGCAAGTGATACACGCGGTCGCCGCGCGCCGCACGCAAGTTCAAACGTCACAATCACAAACCTTCAAGACGTTTCAGGGGGTGGACTACCACACCTGTGCACTCGCTCTAGCCCTTAACACGACGGGCTTAAAATCGACTGGCATAATCATTGGACTAAATTAGCAAAGCAGTCACCTGCAGAAAACAACTTTTAATAATAATTATTGTGAAATTATAAGTAGCTAACCTACTCCAGGTTTACCTCCAACGGTCTTTTCATTAATTATATTTAGTTTATAAGTTGGACGTTTTGCTACAAAATATCGTATTTGGACATACCTTTTAAATAGTTTTTATAGTTAAATACCAGTAATATAATACAGTTTTTAAGCCTTACCCTTTCTCTCACAACTTTCGTTGAGTTTTTATATATTTTACTATATTTTATAATATGCACACAACGAAAGTGGGCTGCCCTTATTGTCCAGGATCGTCTAGACTTTATGTACAACCAAGAGGCCTTAATGTGCACATAAGTAGGGTACATAAAAATGTGGCTTTGCAAAATCATAAGGCATTGGACTCGCCCAACCATTCGGGTACGAATACTCAGATGGTGCCTATTGCAGTACCGGGAATTGATTCTCAATCTAGATGGGGTTTTGACGATTTACCTTCACTGAAGGCTAAGGTTCGAGTTTTATGTCATATACCGAAGGGGGCAAGGAGCTTGGCTGCTGGCAAGTTATGCTCGGTCATAGACGATTGTCTACGTACGAATGGTTCGGAGGATTGGTTCAAATTGTTGTCATTTTCATATACAGCTTTGAGAGTTCCTAGTGAAGGAACGGGCAAATCATTGACGTCAAAGGTCAAACAGAATATTGATGATTGTAATATATATTTCTGTGAACCAAATTCCTCATCCAGAACATTTTCAGTCTACCGAACTATTGAAGCCAAGGTACACGACGGAGATATGAGAGGCGCAGTACGGTTGCTTCTCTCAGACTGCTCCCTTGCTCCCACAAATGAGAACACACTAGAAGCCTTAAAGGATAGACATCCAGCTCCATCGAGATCGATAATGCTACCACCAGAACCAAGTATAACTAGCCCTTTTTTGACTGTCACACCATTAGATGTGGCTAATGCGATTGCATCTTTTTATAATGGATCGGCTTCTGGTATTGACGGTTTACGCCCCCAACATCTTAAAGAGTTAACGTCCTTTTCAGCGGGTAGCAATGGTCCTCGTCTGTTGGAATCCATCACCAGGTTGTGCAATTTCTTGTTGAGAGGTACACTCAACTTGGAGGTCAGACCTTTCTTGTATGGTGCTTCTTTGTGTGCTCTGACTAAGAAGGATGGTGGTATAAGACCGATTGCAGTTGGTAGTGTTTTACGCCGCCTTACGGCCAAGCTTTGTTCTAGATCCGTTCGGGATACAATATCCAACTACTTGCAGCCAAGGCAGGTTGGATTTGGAACTACATTGGGTTGTGAGGCGGCAATACATTCCACCCGGTATTTCGCTGTGGAAAACGAGGTATCAGACAATTTCATCATCATCATCATATCAGCCGAACGACGCCCACTGCTGGGCATAGGCCTCCCCCAAGGATCTCCACAACGATCGGTCCTGTGCTGTCCGCATCCAGCGGCTTCCCGCGACCTTGATCAGATCGTCGGTCCACCTTGTAGGGGGCCTGCCCACGGAACGTCGTCCGGTACGCGGTCGCCATTCGAGAACCTTTCCGCCCCAACGGCCATCGGTTCTCCGCGCTATGTGTCCCGCCCACTGCCACTTCAACGATGCAATCCTTCGAGCGATGTCGGTTGTTTTAGTTCTCCTGCGGATCTCATCATTTCTGATTCGATCGAGTAGGGAAATACCAAGCATCGCTCTCTCCATTGCTCGCTGGGTGATCTTGAGCCTTCTTATGAGACCCATAGTCATTATTTTTTGAATCACTCAATACAATTCTAACAAATCTTGCTTGTTTTAAAAACATCATTCTTACAGGTGACATTAATATAGACATATCTGATTCATCCATGGATAATCGAGCACAAACCTATTTAGATCTCTTAGCTAGTCATGGTATGTTACCTGCACACAATATCCCAACGCATGTCAATACTTGTCTCGATCACGTCATAATCAAGACCAAACTACCAGCCCGATGTTTGGTTGCAAACACCACGGTGACCAATCATTTCAGTGTACTACTGAGTCTAGATCAGCTACAATATCCTGTAAGTCAAAACACGCGTATAACTAAGCAAATAGACCAGCTGGCCCTAGATTATGCACTATTGAGCATTGACCTAAGTCCAATTTTCACTCTGGAAAGCGCAGACGATGCAGTGTCTTTCCTTATTACTAATCTTAATTCTATTTTAAATAGTTGCACGAAAACAATAGTCATTCCCAGACGTAAACGCATCATTAAACCATGGATGACAAATGGTCTTATACAATGTATGAAAAATAGAGATAAGTTATTCGTAAAGTCAAAAAAACAGCCAGAAAATCACATTCTTAGACTAACATACACAAGATATCGAAACTTTTGTAATTCAATAATAAAAAAAACAAAGAGAGAATATGAAAAATCGCGACTAATTAAGGCACAAAATAATAGTAAGAAGCTTTGGGAGGTAATTAAATCAATAACGCATTCGCAAAAACAAAAAAACCCTGCTTTGGAATTATTAAATAATAAAAATAAATTAGAATCTGTGAATGCAGTAAACGAACATTTTGTAAATATGGGCAAAATATTAGCGGAAAATATAATTTTAAATAATCCATCTAGTTTTCAAAATACGTTTTTAAGCTCTTCTCAATCGAACTCTTTAGGTGTAATCTTGACAGACGAATATGAAATAGAAACAATTATTAACAACTTGAAAAATAATTGTACTACAGGATTGGACAATATCTCAACAAACTTTGTTAAAAAATATAAAGCTATTTTGGTACCATCTTTAACCTACATCTGCAATCTATCGCTTGCATCAGGGGTATTCCCAATGGCATTTAAACAAGCACTTGTGCATCCGATACACAAAAGCAGAGATCGAGATTGTGTTAATAATTACCGGCCAATCTCAATTCTCACGACCTTTTCTAAAATTTTATAAAAAATTGTTAATAAAAGACTCGTAGATTTCCTAGAAACTAACAAATTATTATCTAACTCCCAATTTGGGTTTCGAAAAGACAAGTCTACTAATGAAGCTGTACATGAACTAACCCATTATATTGTAAATAAAATGGACAAAAAGAAAAAGGTTTTGGCCATATTCTTAGATTTGGCAAAGGCTTTTGACACAGTCTCGGTCTCCATCTTACTTCACAAGCTAGAACATCTTGGTGTACGAGGAACTCAGTTGCAATTCTTTGATAGCTACCTCAAGGAGCGTACACAGCGAGTTGTAATTGATGGCATAAGTAGTAAGGATCTCACTATAACCTGTGGAGTTCCACAAGGAAGTATTTTGGGCCCTACGTTATTTTTGGCATATATTAATGACCTGTGTAGGCTTCAACTTGATAATGGAAAAATTGTTGCGTTTGCGGATGACACGGCTCTTCTTTTTTCTGGTGATACTTGGGACGAGGCCTATAAGCATGCGCAAACCGGGCTTAATATGGTTACCGGCTGGCTTTCTAGTAATCTATTAACTCTCAATGTCACAAAAACAAAATACATCAAATTTTATCATAAAAATCAAACTCAAACTTCTCACAAACTGATAGCACATACATGTTTAAGCGTTACTTCTTCGCACTGCTACTGTCCTCGACTCCACCCTGCTGAACAAATTACGTACCTAGGCGTAATAATTGACAACCACCTAAATTTTAAAGCTCATATCAGCAAGCTAACCTCAAGAACAAGAAAGCTGATTTATGTGTTTAAAAATCTTCGTCATGTTGCAAGTGAAAGGGTGCTAAGACTTACATACGCAGCTCTGTGCCAATCAATTCTCACGTATTGTATCACAGCTTGGGGAGGAGCTCCAAAATCTTCTCTCATTAAATTGGAACGGGCGCAGAGAGCGGTCCTAAAGGTTTCTTACTTCCTTCCATTCTATTACCCAACAGTGGATCTTTATCATAAATGCAACGTACTTACAGTTCGTCAACTTTTTATTCAACAATTGATACTAAAAAAACACAAACTTTTAAGCTATGATCCTCTCCTGAACCAAGACAAACGCATTAAACACAAAGTATGTAAAACTGTTAGCTGCAAAACTCGGTTTTCTCACAGATTTTTTGTTTTCCTGGGCCCACATATATATAACAAGATAAATTCCAAGCTTGAAATTTACTCCCTCTCTACTTACAAATGCAAAAAACGACTGACACTGTGGCTACAAAACCTTACGTATTCGGAGACTGAAGATCTTCTCGGGATTCTTGTGTAGGAAACACATTCATTAATTAATTACACAAACACGCGCGCGCACACACTCACACTCACACACACACACACACACACAAATACACACACACACATACATACACACATACACATACACACATACACACACACACACACACACATACACACACACACACACACACACACGCTCATTTTTACTGTATTTTTACTAACCTAAACTGTTCTTATTTAATACTAGTTATGCTCAATGTGGATCCGAAGGTGAGAGCCTGGTAATCGGTCAGACAGGGTACCCTGGTACCCTTGTACAGATACCAGTCTCCCACAAAGATGAAATATGTTTTATTAATGTAACTAGACTTAAGTGCTAATCTTTGTGGAAGAGAAATAAATAAATAAATAATAAATGTATAATGTATAGTAAACGACCACGTCTCACTCCCATAGGTCATTACTGGCAACACACACTGGTCAAAGACTTTCGTCTTGAGACACTGAGGTATTTCGGACGCGAATATATGCCGGAGCTTCCCGAACGCTGCCCATCCGAGCTGGATTCGACGAGAGATCTCTTTCTCGAAGTTGGACTTACCTAACTGGACTATCTGTCCCAGGTAAACATAGTGGTCAACAACTTCGAGTGCAATGTTCCCAACGTTAACTGGAGCGGGTGCAACATGGGCATTTAACATGATTTTCGTCTTGTCCATGTTCATCCTAAGACCCACTCTTTGAGAAGCATTACCGAGATCTTCGAGCATAATGTTCAGGTCTTCCAAGGTCTCAGCCATAAGAACTACATCATCGGCAAATCGCAGGTGTGTTAGGTATTCGCCATTAATGTTGATGCCGCGTCCTTTCCAGTCCAGAAGCTTGAAAATATCCTCCAACGCAGCTGTGAACAGTTTCGGAGAAATAACGTCTCCCTGTCTCACACCTCGCTGTAGTTGGATCGGATTAGAGCTCTGGTTCTGTAATCTGACCGACATGGTGGCGTTTTGGTATAAGTACTTCAGTACCTCGATGTACCTGTAGTCTATTTGGCACCTTTGGAGAGACTGCAGCACTGCCCAGGTCTCAATCGAATCAAAGGCTTTCTCATAGTCCACGAACGCTAAGCAAAGTGGCAAGTTATACTCTTCGGTCTTCTGTATAACTTGCCGCAGCGTATGAATGTGGTCTATGGTACTATAGCCTTTTCGGAACCCGGCTTGTTCGGGAGGTTGGAAGTCGTCGAACCTGCGAGTGAGACGATTCGTAACAACTCTCGAAAACAACTTATAGATATGGCTCAGAAGCGAGATGGGTCTGTAGTTCTTCAAGAGAGTTTTGTCACCCTTCTTGAAGAACAGCATCACATCGCCTCTGCCCCATGCCTTTGGCGTTTTGCCCTCGAGTATGACAGAATTAAAGAGCTTCTGGAGGACCTTAAGTACCGGCTTACCGCCCGCTCTAAGGAGCTCTGTTGTGATTCCGTCATCACCCGCCGCCTTGTTGTTTTTAAGCTGCTTGAGAGCCATTCTAATCTCGCACAGGCTGACGTCCGGGATATCTTCAGAATAGTGTCGGGTAAGCTTGGCTCTAGGGTCTTTAGCCTTGCTTTCAACAGGTGTTTTCGTGGAGTATAACTGTCCATAGAAACTCTCAATCTCCCTCAGGATTTCAGGTGTTGACGTAATGATGCTACCTGTCTCAGTTTTCAGCCTCGTCAATTGGCTTTGCCCAATAGACAGATCTCTGGCGAACACTTTGGAGCCTTTGTTCCGCTCAATGGCCTCTTTAATACGTCGGGTATTAAATTGACGAAGGTCGCTCTTCAAAGACTTCGATATCTGTCTATTGAGTTGCCGATAGCGATGGGCATCCGCTGAGTTCTGTAGCCTCATTTCGTTTCTCTGATCCATGAGTAGGAGAGTCTGACTGGAGAGTTTCTTTGATTTGGGACGGCGGGTTTTAAAGTACTTAGACCCTACCGTACGGACAGTATCCACCACCATGTTGTACAGATCGTCCACATCGATGCTGGTCTCAAGGGCTTCGAAACGGTTTTGAAGCTCGAGCTGAAAACACTCGGGGTTTTGAATTTGAGCCGGTATTGGTCGGAGCGTGGATTTTATCAGTCGCGCTCTTTCAAGCTTTACGTCGATATTCAATGTGCCTCTGACCATGCGGTGATCGCTTCCTGTCTTAACAGCGTTGATCACAGCGACATCATCGAATATGTGCTTCTTCGTTGACATGATAAAATCGATCTCATTTTTGACTTTACCGTCCGGGCTGATCCAGGTCCATTTGCGGCTTACGGGCTTCTTGAAGAAGGAGTTCATCATAAAGAGGTTCTCCCTCTCCATGAAGTCTGCCAGCATCTGACCCCTTTTGTTCCGTTGCCCAAATCCAAATTTCCCTATTCTCAACTCATTACCGCAACGTTGCCCCAACTTCGCATTGAAATCCCCCATCACAACCGTGTAGTGGGTTTTAAAGCTATGCATGGCTTTAGAGATCTCCTCATACATAGCCTCCACTTTGACATCGTCGTGTTTCGAGGTCGGAGCGTAAACCTGAATGACATTCAGCGAATATCGTTTCGATATTCTGAGTATCAGGTACGCTACCCTGCTCGAAACACTTCCGATAGTAATCACGTTGTTGACAAGGGACTTGTGGACGATAAACCCGACACCACCTAGGGACTGTTGGTCGCCCTCCCGGTAATATAGTAAGTTACCGGATTGCAGGGTTATCGAGTCCTCTCCCTCTCTTCGGACAATTTAATTATTAAAATAGACATTAAAAACGCTTTTAACAGCGTAGAGAGAGATGTCATACTCAATGAAGTCCTGGAGCAAACCCCTTCATTATATCCATTTATATATCAGTGTTATGCTTCTCCAAGTAATCTTTTTTATTCTGATTCTGTTATACAGTCACAGGTTGGTGCTCAACAAGGTGATCCGTTGGGACCATTATTGTTTTGTTTGGCCATTCAAAAGGTTATTTCCGATTTGAAAGCGCCTCTTAATGTCTGGTACCTTGACGATGGTATTTTAGGAGGAAGCCCAGAAGTGGTTTTACAGGATTTGAAGATTTTGATCCCAGCATTAAAAACAATAGGGTTGGAGATAAACCCAAGCAAGTGTGAATTCTTCGGATGTTGTGGTTTGGACTCAAATATAAAAAATTTTGAAGCTCTCTTGCCTGGGATCAGACATATTGATAAATCTTCACTAAATATGTTAGGTGCACCCATATTCCCTGAAGGTGTTGGCTCCGTTTTGCAACAAAAAAGGCAGGCACTATCTGTGGCACAGGAGCATTTGACGCATCTTTCTAGTCATGTATCGCTTGTTCTGCTGCGAAACTGTTTAGCCTTGCCGCGGATAGTGTATGTCTTGCGAACATCGCCCACTTGGCTTTTTGAAAAAGAATTGAAGCTACTCGACAATATGCTTAGGTTTGCTTTAGAGTCAATAATCAATGTGAGTTTAAATGACGTACAGTGGTGTCAGGCGGCCTTACCTATTCGATATGGAGGTCTGGGAATACGTCAAGTTCAGGATGTAGGGCTGGTGGCTTTCTTGGCTTCTGCACATGGGTCGGCGGATCTTGTTGCTCGCATTTTATCATTAGATGGCAGCAATATTCGTTTGCCTTTTGTTACTGAGGCCTTTGAGAGGTGGACCATGCTTTGTCCAGCTGATAATCGCCCAGAAAATCTTGTGGTTCAGAAGGAATGGGACGACATCCTCTGTAAACTATTGTATTCCCGTTTGTTGAGTGGTGCCGGAGGAGCTGATTTGGCGCGTCTGAAGGCTGTCATAAGGCCTGAATCTGGTGCGTGGTTACATGCCTTTCCTTCTCCTCAATTAGGCACACTGCTCGATAACGATTCCTTAAGAATAGCAGTGGGTCTAAGATTAGGAGGCAAGGTGTGTGAAGCGCATCGCTGTATTTGTGGTTTAATGGTGGAGGAGAATGGACACCATGGTTTAAGCTGTCAGAGATGTGCAGGTCGCTTTCCGAGGCACCATTCAATTAATGAGATTATTCATCGGGCCATGACATCACTAAATATTCCGTGTATTTTAGAACCTCCGGGATTATCTCGGACAGATGGTAAGAGGCCGGATGGACTTACATTGGTTCCATGGCGGAGGGGTCGGTGTCTCTTGTGGGATGCTACATGTGTTAGCACTTTTGCTGCGTCTCATTTGAAACAAACCGTTGTTTCTGCGGGGTCGGCGGCGGAAAACGGTGCGAAGTTGAAACACTCTAAATATTCAGCATTAGAGTCACTCTACGATTTCGTACCGTTCGCAGTTGAGACGGCAGGACCATGGGGTATTGAGGCTCGAGACCTTTTTAAGGAGTTAGGGCGACGGTTGCGAGAGAAAGGGAATGATTCCCGCTCTGGGTCCTGGTTGGTTCAGCAGGTCTCCATTGCCATTCAACGTGGCAATGCAGCCAGCGTAATGGGAACCTTCGGATCGGCCAGGCAGCGCGGAGAGACTGAAATAATTATTTTATAGTTAGTTATATTTTATTTAGTGCCTTTTTTATATCATTATTATATGTTACCAATTTCTAGAAAAAAAAAAAAAAAAAAAAATGAAGAACTAATAAAAAAAAAAAAAAAAAATTAATAAAATAATGTAATATTAATAGTTCTAACTTGTTGTAATGTATTTATTGTTGAGTAAGCGCTAACCTACATTTTATGAATACCTAAGACACAGGCAAAACTATTTTGCTTAGTTTAGGTATCGACAACAAAATTAGTATACTAATAGAATTACATAACTTATGACTTTAATTGTATCTAGGCTAAGTTATATACAGAATAAATCTTATCTTATCTTATCTTATCTTAAAGCCTTGAGAAAGGACATAGGCTAGTCTATCCCACTGCTGGACAACTGGGCTACTATTGTAGTTCACGCGGACAGAGCCGGGGCCGAAAAGTTATACGCGTCAAATTGAGATTCTCCCCTTTTGATCATCGGTTGCTTTCGATAATTTATCTCCATGTAACATTTTAAATAGCCAGTCATACTTACACATACTTGCAAATGATTTGCGAAAGTTATAATGAACACGTAAATATGTTACGTTAAAATAATAAACTAGGAAATGTTTGTTATTGGCAGTCAATTACCTCTCGGGGGTATAGACGATTGATGGTGTTTTGTTTCGCGGTTACATTGAATATGTTTTATGTATTAAGTCATAAATTGTTTGTGATGAATGTACGATCGTTATATGTGACGAATTAATGTTGTATGAAAATGTATGGAGTTAATAAACTGCAATTTATATGATACGGGCGCTTGAATAGCAGTGGTTGTAAGTCTTTTTCTAATCGTGTGATTGTCTTTATAGGATGATCTTGTGTCAGAGAGTTTTTTGGGTTCCGTACCCAATGGGTAAAAACGGGACACTATTACTAAGACTTCGCTATCTGTCCGTCTGTCCGTCACCAGGCTGTATCTCAGGAGCCGCGATAGCTGGACAGTTGAAATTTTCACAAATTATGTATTTCTGTTGCCGCAATAACAACAAATACTAACACTTCGGCCATCGCAGTTTAGCCTGTGGTGGGGAGAAGACGCTGCTGCAGGTCTTCTCTAGCAGTAGTCTTTTGTATTATTTATCCTATCACTTAGATATTGGTCAAACACAAATATAAAAAAAACAAAAAAAAACCTGCTGAAATTATATCCCTCTGCCAGATTACATTCCCTAAAAATGATGTTCTCGGCATAATTCTGAACCTCAAGCGAGTACATTTCCCGAATCCTTCTACGGAGTGTATATAAAAATGAAATTCAAATACATTGAACAGTGTAACGAGGGAGTCTGGTAGCAATTTGCAGGAGCGATATCGCATCGACATTGCAGATTGGGCTGCCAAATACACGAGTTTGCGGCGATGTACAGACAAACATCAGGCAATACACTGGGGCACCTTATCCTTGTGGATATAGGTGCGAGTTTGCAACAGAAATGTTTAGCTTCATCTGCTTACTGTAAGTATGTTGGCGGTTTGTGAGCGGATTTTATACACCTTACGTTTAAAGGTGAGGGCAGATATATATCTATCTTGACTTAGCAATAGGAGTTTCTTGAATTTACGCGAATACTCTCATTTAAACCTTATATATATAAAAATGAATCCCTATTTCCTTTGGCCAACGCGTCACGAGTGAACTGGACCGACTGGAACGTGGCTGGACCGATTTCGCTAATTCTTTTTTTGTTTTGTTTGTTATTGTCAGGAGAATGTTCTTATAAAAGATAAAAATAAGAAAATTTTGCGGAAAATTAGAAAATTTAAGAAAACTTAATCACCATACTAAATTATTATTTGTAATGTAGAATGCGTGCTGCAAATATCGTCAAAACCATAGATTTATTCTACGTTTATGGTCAAAACCATAGATTTATGGTCAAAACAGATATTTCTGTCGAAGTACCTAATTACATCAATAAAATACGGCATTAGAATTAAAATAATAAAATTCGAAATGATAATAGTTAAGACAGGACAACGTCTGTGGGGTCAGCTAGTTAAAGATAAAATGGGGACTACCGTTTCTTTGCTCACCAGTTGGCGCCACTGTAGACTGAGGTCCGGAGGTATAGCTGTCAAAGGCGATTGGCGCCGAAACAAAGTGTTATATCTTGAATCTAATTAAGGTTATATTGTTTACAAATAACTATCTTGATATCAAAAAACTAACTTCTGAAATAGTTACTCTTGAGGCCGCCTATTTTTGCGCTTTTTCTTTATTCCGCTTTTAAAGCGTTCACATTAATCGCCAAATAATCCGTATTTGCGATATTTTACGAAGGAGATCACTTTCCAGCAGGTAAATTAAAGAAATTATAATTTATGCAACAAATTCCGCTAAAACCAGTACAAAGTGAATGATATTAGACTTCACGTGACACTAGCGCCTCTAGTGGCAAATTCACTAGCGATAGCCCCCATTGGACCGTGACCGTGACCCGTGATCTCGAACGCTGTAAAGTATTAGAAATGTATGGATTAACTAAAATGTACCATAAAAACCTAAATATAGTCTCTTTAATTAGGGTTAAATCTGTAAGCTCTCATTTAATTTTAATGATAAGAGGTTACAAGATAAAGTATTTTTTTTGTAAGACCATTACGTTTTATGTTATTAACCGATTAAACGATTTTCTGTTTTTTATCGATTTTTTTAAAGTTCAGTTCACGTTAATTCACATTCTAAGTACCTAGTGCTTACAATTTTAGCTGCACAATACTTTGTAATAAATAAATATTAAATAAATAACTAAAAAAATTTCTAGTGGTCGCGTAATTTCAAGAACAAACAGTTGATTGAGTAAGTAACTGTAAAATGTCTTAAAAACTTTTCAAATTTATCGGGTAAACGTCTTGCCTCCAGTGTATTCATCGCCGATATCCCGCGGGCGGTAACTTCCCTCGATCGGATTGAGGTCGCTTTATCAGCATATTGAGCCCTGACTGACTTCGGGTTGATTTTGCGAGGGTTGACGGATTTGTAAAGAACTTTTACTTGTATTATTTATTCCTTAAAGTGTGTGATAAACTTTTGTATTCAGTTCAGTGTCATAGGAATAGAACATGGGCTTGCGAGTATTGATGCGTCTTAGATCAGTGGTTTCCAACTAGAGGTAGGCGGAAGTTAAAATTATGACAACGATTTTGCTTCAGGAATTCATGACTTGTTAACAATATGCTACTGGAATTGAAAGGCAAACATTTCTTGTTTGAAGTTCCGACTAATTTAGACCTACCGCGGTGTCAGAATTGCACAATCCGCGTAACCCGGGCGAAATGGCAGGCATATTAAAGTTTTAATTTTGTTATACATTTCTAACAGTAGTCCCTCATACAGAAAAGTTAGGAACCACTGCCCTCGACTCTAGCTAGACCATGAATATTAAAATTTGTAAAATCTTGTTGGTTACATTTCTGTATTATTCAAGGACATTTTCTTTTGATAACTTACAAAAGAATAACATTGAAGGTTCAGATGTTTTCGAATCAGCATTGATGTAAAAAAAAAGTTTCCCAACGTTTATAATAATAATAATAAAACGTTTATTTCAAACCGCCTCGATCCATACATTTTAGAGTTAAAGACAATATACCTACTTAAATTAATAACAATAATAATAATAATCTAAATTAGTCAAAAAACCGGTTCCTGGAACCTAGCACATGAATATTAACCCAGTGCTTAAAGATGGGACCATGGCTTATCTTTGATAGCTAACAGGATGCTGTTGGCGCTATCTCGAGTTCTAGTAAGCATCGAAGCCGTTCGTTTACGAATGACAGAGTAAAAGTCGTCCTCACGCGCTTCCGCAAACATAGTTGACGCATTGCAGAACCTTGGTAGCCCCATCAGCATCCTGAAGGCATTGTTGTACTGAACTCTTAGAGCGTTATAGGTCTTTTGCGTGTAGTTACACCACAGGCTGCAGGTGTAAAAGGTTTGACAATACGCTTTAAAGAGGGTAATTTTGACATTTCTTGTGCACCTAGCAAACCTTCTAGCGAGCATGTTGCAACGGACCGCTAACGCTCTCCTCTCTCGTTCGATGTCACAGTTATCCGATAGGTTTTCAGTAACAATGTGTCCAAGTTATCTAAATTGAGTTACCCTCTCTACAGGTACCCGATACAGGAATCGGTTTCTTATTACCTGACTGAAACACCATAAATTGACTTTTTTTTACATTCTAAAGAAGTCCATGCCTAGAGGCATACTCTTCGCACACTGATAATTGTTTACATAGACCGTTAGCCGTTGGGCACAGCAGCACCATATCGTCTGCGTAACTAATGCTGTTGACCATAAGGCCGTCAATTGATCAGCCGACCCTGGTGTTGCTGAGCTCAACGATAAGGTTATTTACATAAAGGCTAAAAAGTGCAGGAGATGTCAGCCCTCCCTGTCTTACTCCACATTCAAGAGAATACTATTCATGTATGTATATTATTTTACCTTATGGAACCAGCTTGGGTTTAAAAGTATTAAGTGGGTAACAAACGGGCAATGTGAAAATTACCGGGCCATTGGCGGAACAATGTTTGGGAAACAGTGCTCTAGAGATATAGACAGTATTTGAACCATACCATATCATGATAGAACTAGTGGCAGAAAATAAATACACGATGCAATACCTTACCTTACAAAGCCAAGGTCTTAACTATAAGCCAGACAATGGCCGAAGCACAAAGCCCGCCGAGATGACTTGGCATTGGCTAGCTTGGCGCACCGCGGAAGCAAGTAGGAGCTACGTTTCTAATCTATTACTCGGTGTATTGCGAAATCAAAGATACTGGATGTGCCATTCAGTCTAGACTTTAAAATAATAGCACCTCAATTCATCTTCTCGTCTTCTGGGAGTCGTGAAAAGGACTACAGGAGTATAGTAAGAGGAAAGCGGACAAAATATGGTCGCCAACCTACATATCAAGCTTGGAGATGATGACAAGAACTTGCTGTCCTCATCATCTGGCGTTTAATGAACTTAAGTCTACCCGTAGTATGACTAGTTAGGACAATTTAAAGCCATATTTTTTTTCATTTATACATGCATTTATTAATACGAGTAGTTTAGTAGCCCTTTTTCATGAAAATTACTTTATAAATTATTAATAAAATGTGGACAGCATACATACATACATACATACATACATATTATCACGCCTCCTTCCCAACGGGGTAGGCAGAGACCAAGGCCTTCCACTTACTACGATCCTGGCATACATCTTTCGCTTCTTCCACATTCATCAATCTTTTCATGCATGCTCGTCGGTTTAGAGTACTTTTGACCTGACCTTTCCCTCCTAACATACTTCTTAGCGCTCTCACCACTCAATTTCACTCCTAACATACTTCTTAGCGCTCTCATTTCTACTGCATTTATTCTACTTTCATGCTTTTTCTGCCATACCCAACTTTCACTTCCGTACATGAGTGTTGGAACCAATACCCCTCTATGCACAGCCAGACGAGCTTTCATAGAAATCTTCTGGCTATTCACAAAGGCGTGCAGCGCACCATTCACTCTGTTACCAGCATTTACTCTCCTTTCAATATCACTTTCATACTATCCGTCCCTAGTAAACACCGACCCCAAGTATACAAACTCATTCACTTGCTCCAGTTCATTACCACCAATCCGAATACATACTTCTGTCATGCTCTCTTCCTTTTCTTTTCCTTTTCCTTTTCTTCACGTACCTACATTGCTCTGATCCCAAAGTAAGTAACTATTTACGGCATTCGTATTGTGGAAATCAAAAACACCGAGATACCACAAACACCCAGAACGAGAAAATTGTGAAAACTCCATTTCTTCTACATTTACCCGTCCGGGAATCGAACCCGGGATTTCGGAGCGGGCGACACCTTGAAAACCGGTGTGTACGCCACTCCGCCACGGAGGTCGTAAAAAAATACTTCGACATACGATTAATATTCATGTAAAGGTAGTTCGGAAGCAGCCTTAATTTATTGAATATACGAATTTAATTTCCCATGAACGAATTCCCCACTTTTCCAGAAACCTGGACCAGCACATTTATCTTTATGTCTGATACTGCAATTGTATTAAATTTTAAGTACTTAGATGTCTGAGGAACGATCATTTTTCAGGTGACCCGATGACATTTCACCTTTTACTAACATTTGCGATTCATCGCGTGAAAAAGCGATGACAAGCCACCTCCATACGCGGGGCATTCTTCGCGATGGCCATTAGCAGTGAAAGCCAGATGGTAAGAAATATCGCCAGTCACCATTACACTCTACGTCTTGTTCACTAGGGATGCCGGAGCTTTTGGATATACATCGATATATAAAACGATTGGCATTGAAATCAAATGGAATATTATCAATAAAATTGTGAAATAAAATAAAATCTAAAATCGAATCAATGAACAAATTAGTTTTTGAGTTGTCGTGGACAGTGAAAACTAATAATTAATTATGTTCTGGTAATTATTTTTATTCGTCAAAAAATAAGCACAATAATAAAATCTAAGTTAAACTTGAATCTATCAATAAAATATCAAACTGTAAAACTTCATAAAGAATTTGTCCATCGGAAAAAAATACTATATTTTTAAAGGACATATTCTAGGACATCCCACTCCATGTCTCATTTTGTAAGCGTGATTAATGCCAAATAACAATTTTCTGATACTAACAGTCTCTGAGATTCTGCGAACGGACAGACAGACAGAATGGAATACATACAGACAGACACACAGACCGGAGGAACTTCAAAAATAAAAGAGAGTTCTAAAAGATACGATATATCTATCAACGGTTAGAATGCTGAGCTGGCTGTTGCAGTAAAAAGTTTGGTAAAACTATTAGCTAGTCAAACTTTGCTTGCTCTGAGAGTTTTGTGACTGATTTAACAGGGATGAGAAAAATGTTATTAAAAATAGTTAAAAAATATATGTTTTGAGTCGGCACCGAACATCATCATGCACTAAATCTTTCGTAGCATACACCGCGCTTACTCGTATCATCGAAAAAAAGGAAATCTTGACCGGCATAAAAATTATAAACGCATAGCTTTTCGTAATCACTACGATATTTAAAAACAAAAAAATCGCTTAGCTAGATTTGACAACTTCTAGTTTTGAAAAAAAATAAATTTTTTTTCCTAACTTCCGAATAGTTAAATCATGAATCTGAACGATAATACTGATAGCTTCATATTTCTTTCCACTAGGCGAAGGTTTAAACCAATGAAATTAACTTTCAATTCTACACCATATTTTTTACTTCAATAATATATAGTACCTTTTAACGTATATATTAGTTCGCAAAAAAACCTGGAATATTTAAACAGTTATACTTCATCAATTTTTCCGTCCTCCGTTAAAAAGTTAGTACAGAATATTTCAGTGCTATCACAGGAAACATAAAATGTATCCGCACATAAATATTCTCGATTTAGCAAATAAAATTATGGTTTAGTTCGATACATAAAAAAACGGTCAAGCTTTTTTGTGAAATTTATCTAAATTAAATTTATATGTCCTACATCAACCTACATTAGTCCAATGATGGACATAGACTTGTCCAAAATAATGATTTAAACGCGTAGCAGGTTGGCGGTTGCAGTTTGCCAATGGTAGAGATAAGATGCCCACGTTCTTCTAGAAGTACACCTTCAGTCACATATCACGACACCCACAAGACGAAAAGGACTGGTGCTATTCCATTTTTGGCACAATTTGCTGGTTTATTATTAGTAACAGAATTTTACTTGGTATTTTTTGTCTACGTCTATTTAACACTTTCCTACTCTTTTGTACCTGAAATATCAATGAGCTTCGTTAATGTAGGTTTTGGTTAGGTTTAATTAATTAATTATTTATTTATGCATGTAACATTGTAAGACATGTATTTCATAATGATAAATACCTAAATATTAGGCTGTGTAGACTCGAACAAAGCCGTTCTTATCATTTTTAAATGAAAGTAAGAAAAAAAATGATTAAATTCTATCAGTTGACACTAATGACTTGGCAGCATGGTCTCTGATCTTAGCCGGTTCTGAAAAATATGTCAAAAAAAGAAAGAAAAAAAAGGCGAAAATATTTTTCACGAGAGCTTAAACTCATTTTCGTAATCGGATGGTCGAATGGTTTTAAACTTATTCATTTGCCAAATTAACCACCCTTCTTACCCGCCACCTGTCTTTACGATTGCGTATAAACAGCAATCCTTAGATTACGTACGATTAACCCCGTCAGGCAGATGTTTACACATTTATTTACTCTTCATCGGCGATAAACTGCGAATATATCGGTAGATTTGTCCATAATGGCAGTCGTTTACTGGTTATTCGATACATAAAATCGTTTCAAATCGGCGTAGAGCCCAGGGTTGCCATCTTTAATTCGAAGCAATAGAATATTTCTAATTTCAAAGAAGGTAAATAAAGAGTACGGATGTATAAAATGGTATATTATATATAAATATTAAAAATATTATATTTAACAGAACTTTTAGCAAATATTCGATAGGTTACGATAATAATAAGGTGTCTGCGTGACTAGGACTTGTAAACTATGTGTAAAAAGGAGTATTTTGGCGTCCTCCATTAGTGTTTTAGATTAGAGAGTATGTCCACAGGATATAAAGTACAATAATCTATTTTAGAGTACAGTTGACAACCCTAACAGAGCCATCGACTGTAGCATGCGAGCTGTTTTCGACTTTAATTTGATAGATATACGGAACCATTTAACGATGGAGTACATTTGCACATTTGAATTTGAGAGAATATAAGTATTTGAATTAATTAAACATTCTGGGATTTATATTAACAACTATGACTAAAGGACTATGTCCATACTAATATTATAAATGTAGGTAGCTCCGTCTGTCACTTTTATGCCTAAACTACTGCTCAAATTTGAATTTGAATTTGAATTAAAAGAGTATTGCCAGAAGAAGACGGGCATAATGAACTTCTCACCATCATTGACTCGTCCAGCGATCGACTGTCAATAGTGGCAAAAAAGTCTTCTTTTTTGAGAGGCCTATGACCTTAGCCTATGACAACTTATGTAAAATCAGTAAAAATCGAGTTTTATTTTGCAAATAGGCCTCGGGAGGCGCTTATAAATATCCTAATACTTTACCCTAATACTGCTTAAGGTCAAGTGTGGACTGGTGCTGATTACTCCCGTAATTTTTTTGAGATGGAAATATAAAAATTGGTTGTTTGTAAAGTACGTTTACGATCGAGATGTTTACGTGATAACGTCTTATTGGTGATATAAGTTTTTGGGAAGTAAGGAATTAATGAAGATAACAATTTTTTCAAATTTTAAATTACATCTTAAACATTCAACGAAAACTTAACCGCACGAGAAAATCTCCATTCGTTTGTATGCCGCTAGAGTGAGAGAGACGGAAGATCGGTCCACTCACTCGAACGCTATGCCAGCCTCCGCTCGTGAGGATTCCGCGTGACAAGTTTCACGGAATGACTGGCAGCGCTCGAGATGAGACGGGAGATCGGTCCGTCTCTCTCTCTCGTTATACCTGCGATCGCGTTCGTGAGGTTTTGGTGTGACACAAGTTTCTGAACATGTCACCCGACTAAAACGATTTTAAAGACGTTATCACGTCAAAAATACTTATTTTCTTGTAAAAATCTATCAACGAGTCTCGTGTTCTGAGGTCGCGAATTACTCATTACAGAATTCCACATTCTATCATTGCCGACACACAGCTAGGTGTTGCCAGCATATAGCCATAAAAAAGGTAGTCAATGAACTGATAAAAACGCAAAAGAGGACGAATGCCGGGCAATCCCCATTTCGTTGGGTCTGACGTAAGCCGATAAATAAATTGGGGTCGCACCAGCGCTGTCCCCGAGGTATGAGACTAATCGGGGATTTAAGGACAATTATTGGACCTTTGGCTTTATCGAGTTCGCGGGGCGTGTATCCTGATAATATTATCATTTCTCTCGACCTCACAGTTCTATAAACAAAGACTATATTGTTAAAAAAGACAATTCCAAAAATAAACATTTTTCGACTGTCTTAGGCGGTACTCGAACCACTCAACGGACAAATGTCCGGTAGGCAATTGTTGTGCAAGAGAGCAGTCGCTCTAACCAATATGTGCTTGTGCAATTTGAAAATAAAATTACTGAAGTTAAAAAAATATATATTTCAAGTTACATACTGCAGCAATTTATTTGCTTAAATAATATTAGGGGTTAAAGTATGAAATTGCCGTTTTGTATGGACGAAATCGAGAAAAGTCATTTTTCCATACTAACAATTTTTTATTTTTTTTAAAAACGCCTGAACCGTTTTTGATGCAATTAAAGGTAAAAGTTAGATGGTTATAAAGCTACGCATTATAGTATTTAAATTTCTGAAAATCAAAGTATATAATACAAATATACTTAATTGAAGCAAGAAGGTCAGCTGACACATTGTAAGGGGTCTTTTCAACGACTTCCTTTGAAGTAATAGGCACTAGTATTGCATTTTTTTTTAGTCAAAAGTTACTTTATTTAGTTTTTGATACAATACAAAAAGAATTACGCAATAATATGACTATACTTAAGAGCTATAAACAAAATAAAAGTGGGAAAATAATCGGCAATTTCATACTTTAACCCCTATTACTTAGTCTCAAAACATAGACTGAATCCATAACTTACAATTATTATTACTAATAGCACAGATAAGATAATAATACTCAGTTCTCCCGTAATCATGGCGCTTGCAACAGTGCTGAAATATCGGAAACTCATAATAAATATGGTACCTACATGGTAAACCCCGTATCAAGTAACTCTAGTGATAAACCATGAAAGTTTAAATCAGTGGGTCTGTTTCACATTCATTAAGTAAAGGCTTAAGTAGTTACTCAACGAGTTAATTACATAGAGGTTAAATCCTTTCGTTAACTTTCTTTGCATTTCACAATCATCCAATCAGTAAATTAAAGTGAAGATTATATAATTAATACTTACTTACAAGGTACGTTTCGTTTCAAGGTAAGAATAATTTATGTGTTTCTATAAAGTACAGTAATCACAGAATTATCATTAAAAATATTTTTTTGTTATAAGTAATAAAAACAATAAATTCGTACAAAAAATGTTTACACTGTAATGTAAATAAATCATTTCACCTTTTCTAAAATCAATGTTTCTGTAAGAATGGAACGCAACGAGGTTTCAACAAAAAGTCTATGTCGAGTCAACGTCAGTTAGTCAGTAAATGACAAAATAAATGTCAAATTTGCCGACGTTTGGTACTTTTTGTGTGGTGATTTTGTTTGCATTGAATTTACCATTACGAACATTGTGTTATTTTACAATGACTGCAAAACTGTCCATTTAAATAATAAAATAACTTGTTGTTGATGAAAATTTGGAAATGACGTATTTGAGGTTATATTTTTAAATTTACTTGTTAAGTAAAAGGCTACTTGGCAGTGCATCCGGTGGTTAACTTAAAGAGCAGATAAAGTGGTGATTAACCCTACTCAGCGATTGTGAAACAGGCCCTTAAACTTTCATTATAAACTATTACTAATATTATAAATACGCAAATTTCAAAGTATGTTTGTTAGCAAACCACTGCTGAACTTATCTAGCTGATATTTGGGATGCAAATATATTTTAGGCATTTTTGAAATAGCACGTAGGCTATTAATTGCATAATTAATTATCCTGAAAAAAATTACGGCTTCCGTGGTATAGTTTCCAGTTTTATATTCTATGTGTACGAAGTCGCGGGTAAGAGCTAGTATTTATCATAATATTGAAAGATAATATTTGCAAATAGCGATTTTTGTATACATATAATACAAAATTTCTTCTGTCTATATGCCAATTTCTCCCGAACTAAACAACGGTAACAATTTTATCTACTAAGTTCATCTATAAAAATCTTAAAGATGAATCGCTGAATGTGTTGCTAAGCGCAAATTTCAAGAACAACTGAACCGATTTCGTTATTTCTTTTTTTAGAAGTACGAGGATGGTTCTTACGCCGAGAAAAATTGCCTGAAAAAGGCAAAAAAACAACACTTTTCTATACTCCCTTAAAAACATATTTTTTTCCAACCGCGCCATATTTGGTGACAATGACATTTAAGACGTCAAAATCAGATATCTGAGGCGATACGAAGTTCGCGGGGTCCGCTAGATATGAATAAATATAAATATTTTACAAAATAGGAGAGATAAGGTTACTCATTATGACATAGGAACTTTTTTATATAGGTATAATTAGGTACTTTCATGTTACCCGCGACTTTTAACGCCTAGAATTCAATCCGATCTCATGGGAATTTGTTATTCATGAGCACGGTTCATGAGATGCAAAATAGTCTACACATGGTCTACAGGAACCAAATAGGCTCAAAATCTCATAAAAAAATATCGTAAAGTTCATAAAAGGTGGTGGAATCAATAACTTCTCAATTCGGCATGGAGATACCGCTTGCGACAATTTTTTGTGATCTTAATCAAGTGCGAAAGTGCGATAAGTATCATTAATTGATAAAACCAAATTCCAAGCCGATGAAGTTGCGAATGAGGCTCTAGCCTTTTATAAGCCAAAGCAATTCTCAGAGAACAATCGTTGGTATCTTTCTAGAATCAAATCGATTGTCGGACATTGCGGAAAACTGAAGATTGCCCCGATCGGAGGTAATTTATAGATGTCGGCGTATCTGCGCATCTGTCGCGATGTGTCAGCGATTCGATGTGGCGAGATATCGATACGGATTAGGGCTGCTAACAGATCTATTCTTATATTTTTCCCTTTTTTTTTATTAACGACGTGGCATTAATGTGTCATAAAATCATTTTGTCGCAGGCAACAAAGTAACTAGTATCTGTTACACGAGACTTCATACGAGTGGAATTCTAAACTTGAAACAGTTTTTTCAAATAAAACAATAATAAATAAAATCTTTATTTGAAACCAGAAACATAGTTTACACAATCATAGTAGCGTTAACATCTGCAGTAGATTAGAACTGAGTCGCAGATGTTAGCGCCCACCTCTAAGTAGACGGGCGTTTCAGACAAAGACACTTAATAAGTAGTAAAAGTTGCTTACATTACTAGAATTATTACAAAAGTAAGTATGTGGTTTAAGTAGGTATGTGGTTTAAGTATGTGTGTACGTGTTTGTGTATGTGTGTGTGAGTGGGTGTGTGGGTAAGTAAGTGAGTGCATGTCTGTGAATTTATTATTGAAATTAATATAATATGTGATTCTTTATTTTACTAGAGATTCTACCTCATCATAACCAAGAGTTAGCAGCCTCGCTCAGAAGAGCTTTGCTTATGGTAGGAGAGGGTAAATGTTTAATACCTTATTTACTTTATTGTATAGGTAGTTTGGGACAGATGAAATCATAGTGATGTTTTGCCAATACAAATCTACACCCCACTATAGGACACACTTTATCTTTTCTTCTTTTCTTCAGCGATATATTCGGATCATAAACAAGTGCTTTATGCTTTCGAATAACAACACTCGAGATGAATAGTTTACGGACGAAGAGAACTTACCAGTAGCTAAATATTAGTTTCGTTGGATATCTGATTGGTTTCGTGGCCATAACCTTTAGTACTGCCCTTTGGGCCCTTTCGAGCTGTAGTAACGTTGTTTTACCAGCGCCCCCCCAAATTATAATGCAGTATAAAATTATGGACTGGGCAAGAGCAAAATAAGCAGTCCTTAGAGTAGCCAAGACAGCACCAATTCTTAGTCTACTAAAAACAAATATTAGTTTATTAATGCGTGCCGTCATGCACTTAATATTGTGTTCACTCCACGACAAGACGCTATCGACCATAACATCCAGATATTTAATACTGTGCGTGCGTGCAATTAAGGCGCAGGAGCAGGGAAGCTTTGAGCCCATACTGCACCTGTGAGCAAATATTGTATACGATGAGTTTGGCTGGGAGGTGACTTTGGGAGCAAATGTGACAAATTTAGTCTTATTTAAATTTAATGTAAGCAGATTTCGAGACAGCCATATCATTACCGAGCGCAACGCAGACTCAGCGTAAAAGCGCGTCTTGTCCTAACTCCGTCCATGAACAATGATTGATGTGTCATCAGCATATGTGACAATTTTGCTATTTAATAGATTTAATTGACACTGATCATTTATATATATGAGGAACAGAGTTGGGCCGAGAACACTGCCCTGCGGAACACCATATGCTATCGATTTCCCCGACAAGTAATATTGCCAATCGCAACATATTGCTCTCGCTCAGATAGGTAGCTGTTAAACAAATTCAGTACGATACCTCTAATGCCGATACTTTGAAGCTTGGAGATCAGAGTGGAGACAGATACAGTGTCAAATGCCTTGAAAAGATCAAGAAATATACATTGTGATTTTAATTTACGATTGAGATTGTTTATAATGGAACTGGTTAAATCTAAGACTGCGTCTTCCGTAGACTTCCCAGATCTAAAGCCAAATTGGTTTGCGGCAATTAATTTTTTTGAGTCTAAGTAATTTATAAGTCTATTATTAAGGATTTTTTCTAGAATTTTCGATAGTATGGGTAATACAGATATTGGCCGATAATTGTTGACACTGCACCTGTCTCCACCCTTATAAATGGGATGGACCAAGGCTTTCTTAAATACGGACGGGATAGTACCTTTAGAAAAACACAGGTTGAATAAATGTTTTAAAACAGGAATTAGGATATGCCTTGCTTCTCTAATTAGAGAGGTAGGAATCCCATCGCAGCCCGTTGCACAGCTTTGTCGTAGTCCCAAAATAACCTTTTTATTTCTTTCTCGTCAGTGATCAGCAGCGCCATGGAACCCGACACAGAGACATTAGACTCCTCACGGGTACTAAGAAGTACTAGTTTTACAATAAATCTTGTCTCTGTGTCGGATGCAACGCAACAAACCTGGGTTGATCCAGGGTTTAACAATGCGTTTCCGGCTGGAAACATATATCTTACATGTATTGGTTTCAATTACAGAGGATGGAGCTTCTGTTAAAACCTTTGCTGCATTTTCAGCATTGACACTGTTGAACACTTCAGAGAAATCCCTTTTTTCAAGCTCCATCACACAGGCCTGTACATCAACTCGTTCTAATGTGCGAGTACTACTGGACTGAGAAATCTTGCCTTTTAATGTACAGGAAAATAGCAATGGAGAGTGGTCGGTAAATAAGGAGTCCAAAACCAGGGTGACTGAACAATATTCGCTTTTCAGTATTACATGATCAATGCAGCTATTTCGTCGAGTTGGAAATAGGTGAGCCGGCAGCATAGAATGAGACGCTAAGAAATTAAGATAAAAGTAAGAATTTTGATCAGTATTGTCTGGTAATATGTTTATGTTTAGGTCACCAATTACAGCAACGGTTTTAAATGAACGCAGTGAGACTAGATGACTGTCTAAAGTATTTATAAATTTTTCTATATTTTTACAAGACGGTGACCAGTATATGGCAATAATAGCCACACTATTTAAAATTTGGATAGTCAGACCGCTTGCATCATGATGCTTAAAATGATGAGCCTTCTATAGCTTGCATCAGCTATAGAAGGCTCATCATTTTGGTTACAGTGTTTGGTACTACTATGGGTTTGGTAGCCAGGTAGCTAGGGGAGATAAGGACACTTGCTCAACCAGCACTCTGATAGTATAATAAGTCTAAGTCAAAATTTATTCGTTTTAGCAGAAGTATAAGATTACCAAAGTTTACTGTACTACCAATGCTTCTAATATTTGCGTGAAATATTTTTAGATTTTTAAAATAATTTTCTATATAGTCTAGGACTTTTTCAGGAGAGCAAGCGTGAGAGTTACTAACAGATACATTATCGATTTCCGTGGTCATTTGTAAGTGATTATTCATATTTAAATAAACAAGAGTAACAACGAATTAATAACAAAGGAAAACCGTTGCTTTCTTTAGAGCTTTCCGTGCTAATTGAGCATTTTTGTAACAAACGTAGTGTTTCACCGGAATCGTAAATTTTTTGGCACAAAAACCTCCCTGTGCTATTCCTGCTTACAATCACCTGCATGTTAAATTTCATTTAGATCTGTTTAGAGCCATTAGCTTCATGGAGTAACAAACATCTATTAACTATACCAATTTGTGCCATAGCCGTCACACGCAGCAGGAAGCTTTGCGGTTGCAGGTTAGCCAATTTCGGAGAGAAGACATATTTAATAAGTATTTTTTGATCCCTTAGGGCTTTTTTCCAAATTTAAATGTCATCAAATGCGAGAATCGATCGAGAATAGAGAACTCTTATTTTGTTTATATTTTTACAAGTTACTGTCAAACTTTCCGTTGAAGATATATTTTGCATGCTGCCAACCCTATTTGTGACAGAGCGAGTAGTCTCCAACGCGCGTCTTTTGTTTACGCGACTGTGACGTGACGGACGGACAAGAGGATTTGAAGTTGGGACACAATAGTGGATTGTGATCCTAGTACGTAGAAATAAAACGTGTTGGTAGTAGTAGATAACTTTTCGATTATGTATACAGGATGTGTGTGTAGCAACTGGCCTATGATATGTATTTATGTTATTGCGAATAAAAAAAAATATATTAAATTTTTTAACCGACTAAGAACCTTTCTTGTGAGTCTCTTCCTCGCCCACCGAGGTTTGTACAAATTTGTAGATACTAACATAATTACGACAAAGCATACTTTAAATAAATATAATTATTTATTTTTGTAAATTTTAAATTACAAATGTATCATTTTCAGATGTCTGCCAATACTTGTAGTAAATTAGGAATAAAATTGTATCACTTGCTAAATTTAAAAGTTCTGGGTCAAAGGAAAATATCCTACAAATTTCGATTCTGTTAAGATTGTTAAAATTGTATGTTTTTTGCGGCATGGTAGTTTTTTGCGTCATGGTATTTCTTTTACGTCAATTTAGACCATAGGGTTTTAATTTCAATACGGTTCACGTGTTCTCGAGATAAACGGATCTTGACAGAGAGACGAGACGGCTAAGAATGTGATCCTATAAGAGTTCTGTACTTATTCCTTTTCAGCTAAGAAACCATAAAAAGGCGATCGGTCGAGCTGTTCTCGAGTTTTGCGCTTAACAACACATTTGGACATATTATATTATTTATAAGAAAACAGAAAATAAAAGATGTATCATTTTATTTATTTACGTAAACAGTGGCACGGGTAAAATAAAAAGCAGTTTCTTGGATAGCGTCTCGAGTTAATGTCTAAAGCCCTGCGGGTCTAAGTTTGTATCCAGTCTAATTGTATCACTCACTTTATATTTAAAATTTTGCCGGCAGCTGTCTCCCCTCTTGCTACCGAGCAGGTTCGTTTTCTTTTGTTTTTACCTATTCCAGAAACCTGCGAGAGGTTCGAGGCTCAACGAGTAAGTATAGGTATTCTTTTGTTTGTGATGGCTACCTTTTTTTGGGATGTAAAATTTTGACAATCTTTTTTGGATATAATATTATTGGGTATTGAAGTTAGATTTTAGCTAATTTGATTAAACTGTTTTGTTTAAAGTTATTTAATTTATAATTTTGCATAATATCTTTGTTGTAACATTTTTGACACACAACTTTAGATTTTTTTTGTATAAATATTTGTAAGTATAATGTTTTTGTTGACACCATCTGCTATAAATTTTGCAGAGTATGATCAGTAGTGCGATTGTGTAAGGTTGTTCATGGATGGACAATGAATACAATTGATCATCGATCGTATAATGTAAATTCTAATTGTGTAATTTTGTCCATTCCATGAAGACCGAAAAGTGACCGGTGGTATAAAAACGTTTCATGGATTTGCGTTTTATTATCGCAAAACATTCGGTAAAACTCATTTTTTTTAACATTATATTAAATTGTGTTCAAATATAAATGCAGGTTTTTAATCAAATTTTACGATTTCAACCCAAAAACAAACTTTATTTCATAAAAACATTGAATTTAAATTAAAAATTTACCTTTGCAATTGATATAACCAAACGCAAAGAACGAATGAAATACGAGTTTCCTGCTACTCGACAATAGGTGGCGTTAGTGGACTACGTTTTTTATTTCCTAAAAGTTTAACGGCTTCGGACGAGTCCATACAGCCTAGTCTTTTTTGTTATAATGTAATTTTTTTTATAGATACAATATCATTTAAACTTGCATAAACATAATAGCCTAACCTAACCTAAACCTAAACTAACCTAACTCATTGAAATGTATGGGTGGTATATACATTTCAATGATTACGGGAGTTTTACGCGAGAACGTGGATCAAATAGGAGCGCCTTTTCTTATTTCTCAGTTTTATTTGATTTATCCTACTCACTGACACATTATTATAACAATGCCACCACTTTATCACAATAAATGCCGCTTAAGATAATTTCACAAAATTTTGCAACAAAATCCATCTTTCTCTTCTCGTTTCCCGCGCAAAACTCCAGTGGACTACGTAAAGTGTTCTCTGACGTATTATATTATTTATTTATGTTATGTGAATGTCAAGTGATAACTGTCACAGTGAAAGAAAACTTTGAATTTGTTTAAATAAAAACACAAGTAATTAAAAAAATATTAAATTAAATTAAGGCGTTCTATCAAAAACAAACAAGAAAAAGTGTACCTTAATTAAATAACGATAAAACAACATTTTCTTTCAAAGAAAATGTAAAAATTTGAAGAAATTTGCGTACATAAGAGGGTAAAATTTACGATTGTCATGAGTCAAGAGTCACCGCAATCATTTGACATTAGCAATGAGCTCATAATACTTACGCAATTCGAATTATCTGTCAAAATCATGTACATCATTTACTCATCGTTTAAAATTAACGACCCAATCGTTAACGATAAATGAACTCCGTACACAATTAGAATTAGCCGTTTGACGGATTATACCGTACGTTAGGAACTGTCAAATGAATACGATTGCTTTACACAATCGCACCTCAGCTTTGTTCCTAAGGCAATACAAACCTCTAGCCACCCTGTATTGAAGGCAATTAATATTCTCTCAAACGATGAATCATACCATATACAAGGTACATCCACAATGTGTCCCAAACCGAGCGTAAACTAATTAATCTACACCTCAGACCACAAACTGGCTAGAGCGGGACGAGCTAGTCAACCAGTCGTTGCGCGTTGGAGTGTTGCGCTTAAGAATGGAAACTCAAAATAAAGTGACGTGGCACCTCGTTGTCCGCCAATAAAATACCGTGTCTGACACACCTACTATTACTGCCGATGACTTACTCTAACATCAGATATTACACATACATACCTATTTGATGTTAGGACAACAATGTTAAAAGAATAACGCCTTTCCTTTTGAAAATAAAATATTTTGATCGAAAAATCTACTTCATGCAGTAGAATTTGAAGTGAATAAATGAATTATGAATTATGAATTTTTTTTAAGGAATTCTATTTTCAATTCACACTAGCATTTTATTTGCTTAAATAATAGTTTTCGAAACCATTTCTATTCCTATTCGTAAGTTCCTATGTTCTATGGGTGTCTTAAAAGATGACTAAAGGAGTTGATGAATTGGCCCTCAGACAAGTGGCTTTCATAAATCGTTTACGCTAGACGAATAGATGTCAAATGTATGAAAATGACTTAAGCTTACGACAGTTCGATCGTTTGTTACTGTAATTTTCATACATTTGTTATCAATTTGTCTGGCGTAAACGATATTTGAAAGCCACTGTTTAAGGCCGCAGGATGTAAAACTACCCGGTAAGAGAGGCGATATTAGTGGCGGTAATATACATTTTTTTTGATAAAATATATCGGATATAAATCGAATTTTCCTGCTAGAGAAAAAAAAAATGGAGCCGTCACGGGACGCCTGGTAGATGTGAAACATCGACGTTATTTCGTAAAAGTAGTATGCAGAAAAGAACAGATTGTGGTAGGAACTAAAAATGTCAATAAAATAAAAAAAAGTTGTGCGTGTACTAGTGTACACACGTAAGAAGTGAAACTTCTTTATGGCCTTATTTTTCGAAAAATGATCTACATGCAACTTTCCAGAAATTGGTTAAATTAGTTAAATTGGTTAAATTGGTAAAATTGGTTAAATTAGTTAAATTGGTTAAATTGGTTAAATTGGTTAAGTTGGTTAAGTTGGTTAAGTTGGTTAAATTGGTTAAATTGGTTACGTTGGTTAAGTTGGTTAAGTTGGTTAAGTTGGTTAAGTTGGTTAAGTTGGTTAAATTGGTTAAATTGGTTAAATTGGTTAAATTGGTTAAATTGGTTAAATTGGTTCAATTGGTTAAGTTGGTTAAGTTGGTTAAGTTGGTTAAGTTGGTTAAGTTGGTTAAATTGGTTAAATTGGTTAAATTGGTTAAATTGGTTAAGTTGGTTAAGTTGGTTAAGGTGGTTAAGTTGGTTAAGTTGGTTAAATTGGTTAAATTGGTTAAGTTGGTTAAGTTGGTTAAGTTGGTTAAGTTGGTTAAATTGGTTACGTTGGTTAAGTTGGTTAAATTGGTTAACAGCGTAAGAATATGCTTGAAAAATTCGCGCCGTGTCGCAGTGTCTCGGTGGCCTAATGGTATGGCGCCCGCCCGGCATGCGAGGAGATGCGGGTTCGAGTCCCGCCTGAGACAAAATTTTTCAAGTTTATATACTGATATTATAAGTGCAATTAAGTTGCTAAAATATCAAATAAAGTATATAAATAGCTGTTTCATCTTAACTGACTGTCAAACATCTGCAAAGATGTTTCTTTCGGGTGTTAAGGGTGCAAACTCCTAACATTTGATGAAGCAACGCTGGCTCACAGCGTAAGAATATGCTTGAAAAATTCGCGCCGTGTCGCAGTGTCTCGGTGGCCTAATGGTATGGCGCCCGCCCGGCATGCGAGGAGATGCGGGTTCGAGTCCCGCCTGAGACAAAATTTTTCAAGTTTATATACTGATATTATAAGTGCAATTAAGTTGCTAAAATATCAAATAAAGTATAAATTGGTTAAGTTGGTTAAATTGGTTAAATTGGTTAAATTGGTTAAATTGGTTAAATTGGTTAAATTGGTTCAATTGGTTAAGTTGGTTAAGTTGGTTAAGTTGGTTAAGTTGGTTAAATTGGTTAAATTGGTTAAGTTGGTTAAATTGGTTAAATTGGTTAAATTGGTTAAATTGGTTAAGTTGGTTAAGTTGGTTAAGTTGGTTAAGTTGGTTAAGTTGGTTAAGTTGCGAGCTCAGTGGAGCGAAAGAGATGGCTTAACGCCGGATCGAGTGAGAGAGAAACGCACAGTCGATTGCGCGTGGCGACGCGTCGCCACGCCAGAAATCGGTCTCACGTGCGCCTATAGATGTTTCACATCAAAAAAAAACCGATTTATTTGGCACAGAAATCAAAATTTTTTGCACCTTGGTTCGTTCATGATGAACGATAAACTAGTACAATAGTGCAAAGACTGATTAAAATGTTAGTATTGAAGTTCGCTTGTCTACATTATTTATTATTTATATCTCTCTGGATTCAAAGCAATACGGCTGTCTAGGGAAAGACACACCACTTGAACAATGTTTGAATAACCGTTTCGCTTCAGAGGTAGAGATTGTAGACACAAAGTCAAGACAACGTCAATACTTATTCTTTATTCAGATATAATTTTTCAAACGAAAAAGCTTTTTTTTACATTGACAGTGATATCTTTGCAGATTTATTGTTTTGTTTTTATATTCCTACGTGGATGAGTTGAAACGGCTAAGGAAAGGCTATTTAGGTTGGAAGCGGAGGCGCGGGCCGTACGTGAAGTTTTGGTGGCGATACCTAGTAGTTAATTAAAGAAAAAAACACATTCCATTACTTATTAATATCACAATTATTATGTTTACTTACCCCAGCTCCAAAGAACCCCCGCGCTACCCGCTATTTTCATTGAAAAAAGTCTTATTTTTTCCGACGCCTATTGTTATATTTTATTTTATACACAAAAAAATTACAAATTATATACATAAACCTTCTTCAAGTATAAGCCAATCTATTGGTTAAAATGGCATGAAAATCTGTGCAACAGTTTTTAAGTATTTATATCTCGTATAGGCGGTCGCGGCGGCGGACTTTGATTTTTAATTCGCAGTGATTAAAATCTTTGTTAGTTTTCCTGTTAACTTCGTTAAATATGCTACTGCTGCAGTTTTACATACCTATCCCTGAAAAAAAAAAAACGTTATAATTATTGAATCTAAATGCTCTGACTATTTGCACTCACAAATATGAGTTTCTTCCACGGAGTGGTTTCTTCATTCCCATTGAATAATAATAACTGTCCTAACGATGCACCATAATATCTTTTAAATACAAACAAAATCTACTTACAAGGCAAAAATGGTAGCCGTCCTACCTACCATTTTTGCCTTGAGACCACCATTAAATGAATTATTTAAATAATACTGGATACAGAAATATAGGTCGGTTCAGGCAACATTTCAGGAGGACCCGAGGGATCGGAATGTTCGAGGCATTTGCTCTGGGAGCTCATAACTAACACTTCTTGCGATTTGTTGCGTCAGAAATGACTTGGAATGTCAAATATTTGAGCTAAAGAAACTAGGGAATTCGTTGTGTAAATACATTCCTGTAGTAAGGATCCCTTGGTACCAAACCAAGAGGCTGCGAGAATTAGAAGTAAAGAATAATAGGAAAATATAGTATTATTTAAACGATTATATTTACCGTTATAAGTTCCATATTTTGTTGCCATATCGCCACGCTTGGCAGGCGGATTAGCGATCGCAGTTTGGCCAGAAGGGGAGAGAAGACGATGCTGCCCGTATTCTTCGAGCAGTAAGTAATCCTCTGGTTGCCTCATACGACACCCAAAAAAGACGTGGTGCTTTGTTTTAGTGCCGTGTGGTGGCACAATATATTTTTAAAAAAAATTTTTTTGAAAAAAAATTAAAAAACTGCCAAGATGTTACATGATACATATTGGTCACATAACTTCGACTTCGTTTGTCAGGGTATTCCAAATGCACGGTATATAAATATTTGTAATTATGATACTTTTATTTTCTCGTTTTATTTGGTAATAAATTCTCCTTAAGGAGGAAAGCCCTTGGGACAGGGTTTTCCAAAGAGTGTGGAGGCCCCCCCACCGGTGCGCCGTAGAAAATAAGTGGGTTGCCGCGAGTCCAAACATTTGCCTTACGTGCAAGACCTTCCTTGAAAAGGAAGTAAAAACAAGTTTCATCTTATATATAAAATTCTCGTGTGACAATGTTAGTTACCTCACTCCTAAGTGATAAGGGTTGTTCAGCCTTAATTTTTTTTTAAATTTTTGCACAAAATTTTTTGTTTTTATTTTTTTATAATGTGGCATTAAAATACATACAACTCTAAATTTTTATCTTTTTATCACCAACCCCTATTTTTTAATAGCCATTTTAGTAATTTTATCATTTTTATGGTAAAACAACGTTTGCCGGGTCAGTTAGTATAGTGTACAATTATGTTTTGTGTATTGTGTACTACTAAGTTTCAAATTCAATTAAGTATTAGGTATTATACGTTTTAATTAATGGGTCCATCTACCTCGATTCAGTCAATTACATAGATTACCAATTCCTTTTGTCGATTAAAAGATTAATCATATCATAATATGTTTAAATAACAAAACGATATAAATAAACAAACATACCTTTAATGTTAAAATAACTAGTTTTTAAGTTATAGTAAGTCGGAAACGCCCATCTGTCTAGAGTTGGGTGTTAACATCTATAACGCAGTCCTAGACTAACGCAAATGTTACCGCTTCTATGTTTTGTAAAATTGTGTTGGGTTTCAAATAAAATATTATATCATACATGTATAATATAATTTAAATAGATATTTGAAAATAGGGTTTGCTTGCAGAGTTTCGTAATAGAATGACTAAGTTTTGTAAGTGTGCCGCGGGCTGATATAGTTTGGGAACCACTGCCCTAGGGGATCTTCGGTCTATAAGTGCTGTGTTCATACGAAACTTCCCTAAACTAACACTCCTGTGGGAAGGACTGTTTCGTTGACTGACTATGTAGTAATTTTTAGAAAATACATTTTCGTCTAAAAAATTTAGTAGGTATGCATTTTTAATATCCTAATTAGTATGAATGAATGATTACGCTTAAGTTAAAGAGATAACCGGTTTGAAAGTTATTTTTCAGCCGATAAAAAGGGAGGTTCTTTTATATTGTTGAACATGCATACGCATAGCTTTTTAACAGGTGGACTGATTTTTGTTCGATCGGATTTACCTAGTTCAAATATAGTCAGAACCTAAGACAAATGTTATTTTAAATTTATTTTTAAATAAATAAAGTTTTTCTCTCTCTCTCTTTTTCCGTCTAGCCCCCTTTCGCAACGCGCGATAAGGAACTTCGTTCCAAAAAAACTAGCGAGATGTGTGAATTGAACACTTTCTACACTGAACACACATCTTTGACTATGATAGTGCATCGACTCAAAGTTTGTGGCTCCAATTCACGCATTTCATCCGTACATTTTTTTTTGTGAAATACGGTTTAGTTTTGATATACCTATTTCAACATTAAATTAATTTTCACAATAATATATGAAAAACAATTACTCTTGATAACTCCTGTTGTAGATGTGGTGTGGTTCTATTTCTACCATTTTCTTGCCATGGAGACGTAGAACCACTGATAAACCGGGAAAGTCAAGTTTTGATAACAAATAAATGCATTAAGTTAGCTCCTTTAAGTATCAATTAGTAACATCCCTAGCCACGTAAATCACTCTAAAGCATTATAGTTGTTGATAACTCAACTACCAGCAATTAACAGTTTCCCGTCAATTCATCATTAGGCTGTATTGACAAATGGTTGAAGTATTGTAATTAGAGTTGCCAATTTCCGAAAATCGAAGCAATTCGCAGATGCGCCACTAGGGACGGAACGGGCACTTTTGGATACAGTACAAGTAGACACAGTAGATTTGGTGCATGATCTGTGGGTTGGTTCCTTACTAGGTGGACCGACTAAGCCGTTGGATGCAGGTGTCTTTGGACCGATCATTGTGAAGATCCGTCAGGAGAGGCCTATTTTGAGAGCAGACCTGACTATGTACCTATTGTATAAGTGTTTACTGAATAAAGAATATTTTATTTATTATTTATTTATCTATGTCTTGCGTGGTTTAGATGTGATGATGATGATGATGACGGGTTCCTGTGCTCATCGAGTGCTCTGAAATATAGACTGCCTACAAACCACAGATTACTTAACTGTTCTATGTCAGTAACTTCTGAAAATCATTGTGGAGTTCCTAAGGCTTTTGTCTGTTTGGGCGTCTTTATCTACTTTATTTAGCTTCGCGCTGTATTAGCAATTGGCATTTAGGTCAAGTCATTTGAAGGTCAAGTTTAAAATGTTTTTTTTTTAAATTAAATATTGTCTCCTCTAAATGCGAGATCTTTCATAAAAAAAATGTCCTTTGTCGATGGTCATGGCGGCGCTGAAACTTTTTATCATACCACTGTAATTCTTTGGAGTTAAATTTCTTCGGATTCATAACCGAATGAAATCCTAGTGTAATCTCTAGCGATCTTACCAAGTAAATAGGAACATTGGCCTTAACCGTATGCTAAACCAATGTAATGACTCAACTAAAAGCAACAACAACAATTAGCCTACTGAATCTATGTATACTACGTAGTTAACGTCGCTAGTTTAACGCAATTAGAACCGGTTACATCCAGTTATATCTGGTTTGCGCTAACTTGCGAGGCGGAGTAAACTGGATTTCCAAGTACAGAAGGCAAACTTGTGTGCGGGGAAGTTAGAATGAATAAGCGGGGTGACACATTCGAAATGGTAATGCTAAATAGTGTGTAAATATAGTTTTCAACTGATGAAAATTTTTGGGGGTTTTAATTTCGACGCGTTAATGTAAGTATTATTTATATATTTTGAATTATATTCGAGCACGCATAACTTTTTCAATGGTGTTTTTGTTCGATTTCGTGTATAGCACATCATTGGTTTCAATTAAAATTAAAACATGATTATCATACTGAAAAAGAAACATATTTGATGAAAAGCATGCGATAAGTAGTAATTTTGTTGTGATAAAAGATTTATCTATCCGGACATTCAGTCCCAAATTGAAATCAACTTTTTAAAAACACAATTTCAGTGAATGAGAGGTGAAAATCTTATTGACTAAATTTGAAGAAGTGTACAAGTTTGGTGGCAGGCATAAACACAGGCTAGCGCACCCAAAGACCCGATCAGCATTGTGTAGGCGTAATTGCTATGTAATGGCCACTAAAGTATTTAATAAGTTACCAAACGAAATTAAGGAGCTTAATGGAGATATATTCAATAGAAAACTTTTTAATTTACTAGCTGACAAATGTTTTTATACGGTTAAGGACTATTTGACATACAAATTTTAATTTTAATTACTTAATATGTTTCTATTTTAATTATTATTAATTTTTATTAACTATTATGACAATTTGATTTAATAAAATAATTAAGTATCATATCTAGCTTGTTAAGGAAATTATTATTTACATAATTGATTAATTGATTAATTTGTACGGACATTTCCTGATATTCATATACCAGCTGTGCTGGTGAGATGAGCTTGTGCTTCATATAGCTGTAACATCACTTTGTTTTAACCTTATCTCGATGAATAAATATTTTGAATTTGAATTTGAATTTTGAATTTGATGAAAGCTTTAAGCTTATTATTTTATAAAAGAAAGTAAAAATAAAATGATTTTGTCCTTACTAAAAGCAGGTACATTGTTTGTTTTATTTAAAAACACATTGCACGCTGTTGCAAAATAGTCATTTCTGTTATTATTTTTCGTTTGCAAATTCGCATTCTTGTTAAGTAGATGTGAATTTTTAAATTCATTCACAATCAGGGAAGACCCAGTAGCATTTCAAGAGAGTTATCGAACCACAATTCTCAGTCGGCTAAAACTAACTTTTTAATGTCGTTCGAATGGAGTCTCAATGTTCAGAAAGGTATATTTTGAGCTATTTGAGAAAAGTGCAAGCATTATCTTTCTCTTCTTTTACTAGGTTGTTTGTATTTATGATTGGACATAATTTTTTTGTTATTAGTTAGAAAATATGCGAACTAATAACAAAAAAAAATGTCCAATCATAAACACAAACAACCTAGTAAAAGAAGAAAAAGAAAAACTGACATTAGCCATACGACATGATGATGATGAGTTTACTGACATTAATAACCTTTATATACAAATAAAGGTTACTAATGTCAGGGTGTAAAAAAAAACAAACGCAGATCCTGAAACTACGCAATCTGAACCAAACCACTACAAAATACTATCGCTAAGAAATGATTTTTATTTTTAGGACTCAACAGAATATTATAATTCATAGCACGCATTATACAGCAAACTAACTACACCACCCTGTTACTGTGTATTTGTTTATTGTATCAATGTGTAAGAGTCAGCAGAGTTTGTTAAAAAAATAATGGGATATTGGGGATACTTACTGTTCGTACTTCAACTGTGGCGCTGTTAAGCCCGTAATTTTATTTGTCATGTTTATTATCGTGTTATGGGCTTGCAAAACAATTGTCGTTTAATTTTGATGAACGATGTTGATTGGTCTCTCGGACCTATGTTATTTTAGCGGGATAAGTACTCATTGGTGATGCACAATTTGTAACTATTTTGTCGGTCACTAAGTTGGGGGCAATTTAGTTAATATCATTGTATGTTGACGACACAATAATAGAATATAACTATATCTGGTCTATTTATGATCGTTAGTCTCCCTAAAGGAGTCAGAGAGCCAGAAAAACTCTGGCAGCAGCGTGTTCACTCCGCAATGAGACAAACTGTGATATCCAAAAGCTTGGTAAATATAGAAAAATCTCTTTAATGTACCGTAAGAACAAAATTGGAATTTCGAACGTAAAAATGGCTACCTACTCGTATTTAACATATTTAAAATTAAAACCTTCGTCCTGTACATTTATGGAGCTAAAATATTCCATCATCGTACTTCATTAACAAGTTAAATTGTTTTTTTTCTTTAAAAATGTGCATATCAATAACATTTAAAATGTTTTGGGGGAATTTTAAAACGTTCGCTTAAAGCGTGCTCCGCCATTTAAGCCCTGATTAACATAATGCCATTCGTAATTTTGAACGTCGCAGTAATAAAATTTCAGAATTTCGCCACAGTAGAAACGAACAGTAGCACGTCTTTGTTAAAGCCGCCGCAACGCGCTTTATACATAAGCACTTACAATTCACTCATCAAAACTCAGCGACTAGCAGTCTCGAGTGCTCCGTGGTAACGTAAATTTTCAGAACTATTTAACGTTTTATCGTTAAAATGCATTAAAATAATTGTTTCCTTTTAGCCTTATAGGGTTTTGTTACATTAATTATGTATATATTATGCATAAGAAAAAACTTAATATATATAAATTACGTGTCACGTTGTTTGTCCGCGATGGAATCCTAAACTTTAACCGATTTTAATCAAATTTGCACACCGTGTGCAGTTTGGTCCAACTTGAAAGATAGGATAGCTTACATCTCAATTTATAGTGGCAATATTATTTTATTGCAAATTTTCTGTGTAACATGGTAAGGTAAACGCCATATTTGATGCCAATAACATTGTGTGACGTCTTACGTCAAAATCCAATTATACAGGATGAAATTTTAATCACTTTCCTAATTTTAATATATCAATCTACGAGACAAAAGACAAATGACGTATTTTTTCTTTTGGTAAAGCCCAGTACAAAAATGTCAAGATAAAGCACTTAGAAAATGTCCGCAAAAAATCTAAAATTTTTGATACGGCTGCCTAGCAACACTTTTTTCACGCGATTCGCATCTTATTCATTTATTACGATACTATTCATAAGTTTTTTATTTTCCCTATATGCCTTATCAGGCCTAGGACCGTAAAAATTTAAAACTATAACGCGAGAAATATTTTCGGGTGACAACTTGATTTACATTTTTTACTTCATTAATAGGCTATAAATACGATACTGAACACATAAAAATTTTGGAAAGTGGTTAAAATTTCATCCTGTATTATTCTGAGGCGATACAAAGTTCGCGAGGTCAGCTAATGAATATATAATTGTTTGCTCTCTTTGAAAAACAATTTATTCGTCCATAATTAAAAAAAAAAAAAAAAACTTAACAAGAGATGATTTAATTTTAATGTAATGTAATTCCAATAATATGTTTTTTTAACACTTTAATGAGCAATGATAGCAACTTAAGATAAAAATTGTGCCCCGTAACGTAACAAAATAATCACGTGTAATCAGATTTTATCAAATAAATATCAAAGTGGGAAGGTTTATTTTTACTAGCACTAAACGTCTTGAACTTGAATTTGATTGTTAAAACAATATAACACTATTTACCTAATATTCAATATACTGTTTATTTTTCGTTTACTGTGGTTCTGCTTGATTTCATTAGAACATGTTAACTGTTGAAATTTTCCGTTTTCCAAAATTGCGGAACTTCAAAAGTGCGTGGTAGAAGAACATGATTTCATCGGTATATCGAACAAGATTGAAGTGAACATGATATCGAAGAATATCATGTTAAATATTCTGAAATCAGCTAATAACTCCTGTGATCACGGCGCTTGCAACAGTGCCGAAATATCGGAAACTTATAATAAATAAGGTACATGGTATATATCCCGAGTCTATACTTCGAGTACTCGCCTTAAAGCAGCGTTTGTCATCTTTGGTACAGTTTCGTATTCTCACCTTTTTTGGTGACATATGCCGCCAAGGGGAGGTGGCTATTGAGCGACTTGTGGTCCAGGGAAAACTTGAGGGTACTAGGCCACGAGGAAGATCGCCTATGAGATGGATTGACCAGATAAAAGCGGTAGTAAATGGCTCATCATCACTACATGAATGCACAAGGAAGGCGGCAATCAGAGAAGAGTGGTGGCGTGTTGTGAAGCTTGCCACCTACACCTGAAGTGATGACCACGACCACTCTGACAAGAGTGTTACCGACGAAGAAGAAAAATATATATGCCGAATCAAATAACTCGAGGGATAGTGACCATGTTTTAATCAGCATATTAGAAAAGTGATGTGTGGTGTCGGTACACAAAAAGAATAGCACCACCTCTTCTCTTCATATGGGTGTCGTAGGAGGTGACGATAGGAGTGTCGCAGAAGAGGAATCTTTTTTCCAGCATCAGAAGCTGCATATTTTTTTCACCATTGGCCAATCTGCAACCTTCAACACGCCTGCCAAGCGTGGCGAGTACCGTACCGTACCGAGAGTACCGTGTCCAGCCATTGACTAAATAGGCTGGTGGAAAATAAGATTACCATTTAAAAATCACATTTTAAGGCTAAAAAGTTTGTTTGTTTGAATGCGCTCATCTCGGGAACTACGGGTTCGAATTGAAATAAATCTTTTGGAGTTGGATAGTCCATTTATCGAGGAAGGCTTTAGGCCATATAACATTACGCTGCGACCAATAGGAACAAAGTATCGGTGAAAATTATTGCAAAAACGGGGAAAATTATCCATATTTGAGGCTTTCGTTGCGTGCGCTGCGTAAACGGTTCAAGTAACCCAAAAAATATGTGAGAAAGAATTATTTCCCTTTAAATAATTTTACAAAAATGTCCGCGAGTTTATGTCTTTCTTTTAAGACTGAATCACTATATAACATTTTTCATCGTAATCAAATTTGGTCGAATTTAATGAATTATTGTCAACTATTTGCCAAAGAGTTATATCAAGATAATATTAGTCCTTATCCAAATAAATGTGTTGTTCATTAAGAGTATTTAATTATGAACCTAATGGTCCTTGACAATACTTAATGTCAATTAACATCTTAATAGATACTACAATTTGAAAATAACTCCGCAACAAAATTCACACGCGTGCATGATGCGCAAAACAAGACGCTTCTGGCCGGCGGCGGGCGAGGGAGAGGCGGTGCTTGCTGACCACCCGCCGCAAATAAAAAAAAAACTAAAATAAAACTAAAAATATAATTACCGCAGAAGTACTTTAAAATATTTTCTTTTAAAAACTTCTTTATCGCGCTTATTATAACAGAAATTGACGCGGACGAAGTCGCGGGCAACGACTAGTGATTTATATACTTGACGTCGAAATTACAGCCGCCTCTCTTTTCGTTAATTGAAAAACATAAATAAAATACGATCGTGCAGAATGTCACATTTATCAAGTATTTCGAATTCTGAATACGATATCGTAAGGTTGAAACGAGTTAACAAACTTTGTAAAGTTTGGAAAGTTGTCTGAATACTTGTGACGAGTATGCGAAGTCTAGCTATTACATATTCCTCTTTTAACGCCCGTTGGTCTATTGGTTGAAATACCAGGCCAAGATCTCGGGGTCCCAGGTTCGATCCCCGGGTCGGACAGCAAAAAGATTCGAATTTTCGAACATTTCTCGGGTTTGTAATCACCGATTCGGAAGCCTTTGCCGTGTATGATGATTATAGGTCGTTACTTTAATGTACAGCTGGGCTGATGATGATGACGCTGACGCAATATTGAGAAAGGTTTCTTCTTATAAGACTCATACTAACACGCACTGGTCAACTTTCGTCTTGAGACATTAAGGTAATTTGGTAAAGTTTCATCGTAGTTTTCCAAACGCTGCGCATCCGAGTTGGATTTAGCTTAACTGAGTCCTTTCTTCTGACATCACTTTTGTCGTCTTCATTTTCATTTCCCTACCAATTCATGTACTCCATACCATCATTCACTAGCCCTGTTCCCAGGTCATCTGGGGTCGGCGCAGTATGTTTTCCTCTTCCATGCAATCCTATCAGTCGTCATCGAGTCATTTACTCCCTTCTCAATCATATCCTTTCTAACGCAATCAATCCATCTCTTTTTAGGCCGCCCTCTACCCGTCCATCCATCAACAGTCATATTCATCACTCTTCTTGTCACGTGCCCTTCATCTCTTCTCATCACATGTCCATACTATGATAGGCGATTTCCTTTCAACTTTTCTACTAATGGTGCTACTTTCATACTTCCTCTAATATATTCATTTCTTATTTTATCAATTTTTGTCACTCCACACATCCACCTTAACATTCTCATTTCTGCTGCATGCAATCGTCTCTCATCAACCTTCTTTACGGCCCAGCATTCCGATCCATACATTAAAGCAGGTCGTATCATGGTCTTATATATTTTCCCCTTTAGTTTCAAACCCATCCGTGGGTCGCATGTTGTTGTCGTGACCTGCCTCCATTTCATCCAACCTAAGTTGATTCGCTGCTTAACATCCCTGTCGATGTCACCGTCGCTTCTGCACGAGAGACCCGAGGTGCCGAAAGTCGGAACAGACTGGTAAATTTATCCCGTCAAGAGTTATGGGCAGAGGTCTGGAGAGACCGCCAAAGTCGCAGTACAGGTATTCTGTTTTAGTCCTACTGACTTTAAGGCCAACGTTCTCCAATCTCTGCCGCCACTTCTCCAGCCTGTTTTTGACCTATAGAGCATCTTCAGCTACCAGCACAATGTCGTCGGCGAAAGTCATGTACTCCATACCATTCTTATGAATTAAACAATACTTTTATTACCCAAAAAAAGACCATTTAATTCATAATAATAATATTGAGTTCATAAATTGGGAGGGGAAGACGACAAAAGTGACGTCAGAAAGGCCTCTGTCGACCTATATACAAGAGATCTCTTTCTCGAAATTGCAATTGTAAAAGCAAACATTAGTATTACGAGTAAGTAGGTATTTAAGCAAAAATAAACTCACTGCGGCTCGTGTTCCGTTAGTAGCTCCTCGAAATGTACTCGTATAGTGTGCGCAGGCGGCGCCCTCAGCTCGGTGACGCACTCCGCGTCGTCGGGGTACGGGCGGGGGAAGCCGGGGCTGGACACTATAGCGTGTGGCCGCGACCGGGACACGACTATCGTCTCGTTGCACTGGATTTTCGAAGCTGTGTACGGATCTGAAACAATATACAGGATGCAATTTTAATCACCATTCAAATTTTAATACAACAATCTAAGAGACAAAGAACAAACGACGTTTTTTTTGGTATAGACCAGCACGAAAATGTCCGACAGCATGAAGGGCTTCTATCTCGCGCCGCAGGCATCTATCCTTCTAAGTATTTTCATGGTGGGGTAAGTAACTATCCATACGGGTAGGCATCTATCCTCAAAAAAGGAGTTCCACAAAAAGCTAAAATCTGCAATTTAATATATAGGTCCAAAACAACATTACACAGTTAAACATTAAGGATTAAACTAGCTGAATTCATAGACATTATTTATATAAAATTAATATTTTCAATATTAGGAGGATATTTCAAAAAGTGGGGCATCTATCCCGCCTTTGTCCTATAGCATTTAGAAAATGTCCGCCAAAAATCTAAATTTTTGTATACGGCCTCCTTACCCCACTTTTTACGGGATGCGCATCTTATCATTACGATACCATTCAGAAGTTGTTGATTTTCCCTTCATACCTTCACAGGCTTAGGACTAAAGAACATGGTAAGAGGTTTACGTGTTGCGGATTCAAGTCACACCGAAGGTATTGGAAAAAAATATTCAAAGATTGAATATTCAAAAATGACAATGGTTTTTTATGGCAATGACATAGTATTATCATGATGTATGTTAACATAAGCTGGTTAAGGCTCATACGCCGAACTCAACTTGGGGAAGTTGAGTTCTAGCAGGCTAGTGGGCCGGGGGGCTCAACGCTCGCATTGCACAGCTTGCCAGACTGGGGGTGATTCCAGTGTACAGAATCACCCATATTTTATGCCTGAGACCCGGCATAGGCCGTGCCTAGGCGGTGCATGGAGGGCATCTTAAGGGAAACCCATACTCTGCCAACATACGTTGCAAGTAAAAAAAAAAGGCTGGTTAAGGCTTGTTAAACCATTTAGTAAGCACCTTGAACAGCAGGATATAGAAAATAGATGAATTATCCACTGCTAAATCTATGTCCATACCCTTACATTATATATGAGGAGTGACTTTTCAAAAGGGCTTATTTCTTCATTAACCAAATTTTCAGAAAATGAAAATGTTTCGAACAATGATTTAGATTCAATGGACGAAAACGATATGGATATTTGACGCGGAGTGCTCTTTTTCTAGTCGATTTTAGAGAGGAAAAAAGCCGTTTTGGACCAAACTATAATTAAAAAATATTAAGAATATGGTATTAGAATTGAATTGTATTAAAAAAAAGTTTTTTTCAAAATGAGAAATAAGTCCTTTTGAAAAGTCACTCCTCATATGTATAAGGCTTTCTTGATTAACTGTAGAACCATAAATAATTAAAAACTTAAGATCCATTTCCCCAAGGTAATTCTTATCAAGTAAACACTAGCTTGCCATCCAATCAGTAGCTTTGAACAAAGTTATTTTAAATTAAAATGAAATAATATGAGTATTTTACGCGATACGAATTTCGCAAATTTCCAATTCAAATAATCCGTTCGGTGATATCAAATTGAATTACCTCCATACTATCATCATAATATAAATAAATCATACGGTATGCAAACAGGAGGTTTATTTGAGTAACAGAGTTTATTCACAAAGGCTTCCTAGGTTCCCGACAATTTGTGAATCGAACATAATTATATTTAACTAGCTGTCCATCCCGGCTTTGCACGGGTTTATCAATTTTGCGACCATGTTTATAAATTTCAAAGTTTCCTACGGAAGGAGGAGTTTTATTTAAACTCACGAAAAGAATCAAATAGTTTTAACAATTTAGAGTCGGTCCGTCATGATGATCAGCTAGAACAGACTATTTTATTTTTATTTTTTTATTTTTCATTTCTTTGGAAATCTTACAGCTAAAAACTTAACTAAGATACAATGATGTTCTAAATATAGCCAATTACTATATCGGCCTCTTATATACCTATATCACCATCAATCATTATCATTTTAGTTTGTTAATCCTTGTCAACCCTACTTTGAACTATCGAACGAAATCAGTCCAATCTTTGAATATTAATCCGTGGTACTTTGTATGATATTTAAGCAATTTAATTGCAATCATAGTATCATTATTTAAACTTGAAAAATTATGTTTCAGGCGGGGAGCTCAAACCCGCATCTCTTCGCATGCTGGGCGCGGCGCTAAATGGTAAAGCACGCGCCCGGCATGCGAGGAGATATCATAATTCGTGGTAGTCATACAAAAAGAAAATGCCCCAAATTCAGACCTCTTTTTTAAATACACCTTGTTAAAAACCAACTTGTCATTTGGATACCACTTCTATGAAAAAATTCGCCTAAAATACCTTTTACGAAGCGCAAAAACTATTCCCTCAAAAACACATTCCCATTTCCATACATTTCCTGCCCATGAACAAACGGCCCGGTTGTAAAAACAAACGCTACCTATTCCATTTCTCGAATTTTCTATTTCAAGTTGGCGACTAACTTTCACAGCTATTGTTCCAACTATTTTTCCAAGTACCCTCAATACCGCCATAGCGTATGGTACGTACAGAAATCCCAATTTTAAAAACCGGTTACGCATATAGCTTTTATATAAGGGGACTACTATAGCTATGTACTGACCCAATTTATTTAATTTTATTACTTCTAAACAAAATAAATTCTCAAACAACGAGAACAGTATCATTTTAGCAAATTACCTGTTGTATTTATTGAATCACTGTTAACTGCTTTTCATTCTGGCTTGTCTATCGTATTGGACATTATTGCTAAATGCGCCCGCTTTTGGCGTTAGCGATAAAATGAAAAGCTTACTGTGATTCAATAAATACTAGAGACAATTTGCTAAAATGATACTAAGATGACTTAATTATGACTTTAATTATCTAATTGATTTAATTCCCAAAAAACTAGAACAGTATCATTTTGGCACATTACCTGTAGTATTTATTGAATCACTGTTAACTGCTTTTCATTCTGGCATTCTTTCGTATTGTACATTATTACTTAAAGCGGCCGCTTTAGGCGTTAGCGATAAAGTCGACTTTATAAACAACTAAATGAAAAGTTTACTGTGATTCAATAAATACTTGAGGTAATTTGCTTAAATGATACTGTTCTAGTTTTTTGGTAATTAAATCAATTAGAGAACTAAAGTCATAAAATTAAATCAATTGGAAGCAGCACTTAGCTCTAGTAGTCGCCTTATGGGCGGCGCTTGTGTCACTCATCAGTCAGTGGTCTACTGCACAGAAAACGAAAAAAAGGTTAGATAGGCGATGTAGTCGGGGCAGGCGCTAAAGAGATTATGAGAAATTGCTCATATTTATGCCCTAACATGAATGTAAGTGCTTACTTACACCCCAATTCAACCCAAAGGTCAGAACTAATCCAACACATCCCATCCAATTATTTAGTTGAGCCAGCTACACAAACTTCCAACTCACACAAAAGACTGCCGCGGCCAACAAGATAACATTTGAATACTGAAACAAAATAACTTCTTTATTTACGAGTATGTATGGTTTATGTTCGTCATTTGTCCGTGATTCACACTCAATGAGGCCCCACTGAAAACCAGCGTCGTTTCCTACGTAGTGGGTAGCGACTTGCGCTGAGTGGGGTCTTTTTGTAATGGGCTTCGCGACACACATAGCGACACTGTTCTACTGAAGAAGATAAACGCCAATTTTTACCGATGGTGGTGTCTTATGCTCCGTCTTATTATAATTATTTTGTTATTGATAATATTGTGTGTCGTTCAATGTTTTTTTATTTTTTTTATTACTTTATTTCGTGTTATGTGCTGTAGTGATGCCCATACAATAAATTTGTCTTTCTTTCTTTCGTTCTTTCAATGATTCGTTATTTGCGTTACCAACCAATTAAAGCGCTTGCTTTGATTAGTTTCCTTGAACTCGTTTACGTTTACGTACTTGTGTTTACTATGTGCACAAGTAGTAGTAAAGCGCAAGCGGCGACATCGATTCTCATACAAATAGAGCATGACAGCCTTTCTAACTGTGCAGCTGCCGACTAATGTTTCTGTATTAGTGTTATTTTGTAACGGCCGGTCCCAATAATCTATCCATCTTCAGTTTTGGCATATCGGAGATAGAAAACAACTTCTGTCTTTGTTTCTCTGGACGGCAAAATCAGAGACAGAAGATGTTTTCTATCTCCGATATGCCAAAACTGAAGATAGATAGGTTATTGGGACAGGCCGTAAGTGAATGTAGAGAATGGTCTCTTGTTTAGGCATCGGCTAGCTACACATGAAACAATTATACTAAAGGGAGGATTAGAAATTCCTGTCCAATTCCCTAATCCCTATATAATAGGCCTAGTGTCCCTAGGTCCCTAAGTCCCTAAAGCCCTAACCTACAGTATAAATGTGTGATAGATAAATATATAAATAGGTGCGGGATATCTGCACCATAAGACCTAAGGTAGCAGACGGATGGTGGTGAGGAATAAGGTGAGGTTTTCTCACGGGTGCCCTTCGGTTCGCCTAAAATTTGAAGTCATAATTTCATTTGGCCGAACCGTATTGGCCTAAACGTATAACGTATAATTATTATCTAGCCTAACAGTTGTTTTTGCACTATCATAGTTGGGTCTAAAAATTTAAAACCCTAATTTTAGTATGTCTAATTTCGAATGCACTAAAATATATAAGTTATAACTTTATGCGAATAAAAATTCGGAACTGTAAATGGTAGGTATTAGGATATATTCGGCTAAATGTCGCATTTGGCAAATTATAATACGGCGATATACAGTAAGGCGTAGTAAATATAGGCTAAACACTTTTAGGAAGAGTGAAAATGTACAAAAATATTTTAGGCTAAAAGTTTGTGTGCCAGTGACAATTAGGAGTACAAATAATTCGGCAATCCGATATATACCCTTTTCTCACTGCCAGTCAAGCAGACTCACAAGACTGATCAGAGTTGATGGCTAAGGGTGTCTTGGCCACAGTGAGAGGATAATAGTTACTAGGTTGTCGAAATGACAAGTCAGTGATGCTGTCGGAGTTAAACGAGTATTTAATTTACAATTTTATTACTATATATATACAATTTTAGCCTATGTATTATTTATTCACACAAACAAATCCTAAACTAGTGTTTCCTAATAGAAATTGCTGCGATGCAGTTTTGGTCGAACTAGAGCAGGCCAGCACAGGTCGCTGACCAAATGTTCTAAGTTCACCTGAACACTAACCTTTTTCCATGTCTTGTGGTCTACTGTATCAATCTTCGCTGTGACCACATACTGTAAAACAATAGTAACGTTGTTGAACAACGGTATTGAATAACGAATCATTGTTTCAGTATTCAAATGTTATCTTGTTGGCCGCCGCAGTCTTTTGTGCGAGTTTGAAGTTTGTGCAGCTGGCTCAACTAAATAATTGGATGGGATGTGTTGGATGAGTTCTGACCTTTGAGTTGACTGTTCGAATTGTTGAAACAACGATGCAGATTGTATTTCTTGTTGTTAGCTGTTTTCGATACGAACTTATCCTATCTGAACTTGGATGCGAGTTTTGCTGGGAGATCAGTGCAACTGTATTCATAGGAAATTTCTAAGCTAACCATTCTGTCACGGATTGCGTCTCTAATATTAGCATTTAGATGCAATGATGTAAAATAAAAAAATTAAAAAATTGCATCTAAATATGATGTATAATAAAAATACTGGAGACGCAATCCATGACAGAAGGTCCTAACCAAATACGTCCGCTAAACGTTTGGGTGCTATTCGTCTTTAGTTGCGAGAACTTCTTCAAGTCATGCTACGTAAGGTTAATTTTGCATTACGGTATTTTGCTAACTATTGCTCTCATTTCGTATCCCTTCTCCTAAAACCGTTGTTTCATATATTTACTGTATGTATTTATATATTTTGTGGCGTTCTATAAAATTGTGCTGTATTATTAGTTATTGTGGCTTCCAATTTTTTTTCCATCGTATTTAAAATAAAAAAACACTGTATTTTTCCCATTTGTGACATTGGCGAAATCGTGTGGCTTTGGCCGAAACACTGTTTTCGCCATATAATAGAAGAAGCAGAATCATTACGGTACGTGACATTAGCTGCATTTTAAACTTAAAATAGTTTGAAGAAACATTTTAAAATAAAAAAAACTTGAGAGGTGTCTAGGGACACCCGGATGGAACGAAGTTCATTTTTAGTGAAGGAATTGTAATAAAATATTATTTTATTTTAAATTTTCTCTCTCTCTCTCCCACTCTCCCTCCCTCTCTCTCCATCTCCCCCTTCCTCCCTCTCTCACTCTCTCTCTCTCTCGCCGCACGGCTTACAACTATAGCAAATAGTGTCGTTCTAAAAACACTATATTAACATGCTTGTAGCAGAGGACCCTACTCGTCTCAGGAAAATAAATTGGGAAAGTAGGTAATTTAGTTATAATGCGCGTATTTGGCGTGCTTTCGTAAGTAAATTTCAACTAAGTGCATGGTGAAGTACCGAAATTGGGTCAACGCTGAACTGTTAAGAGGAAACACAAGGACCGTTTTTCCATACAAACGTAGTCCCCTGTTTTCTCCCTCGATAAAGCTAGTAGAGCAATAATTTTTATTACAAAAATCTATGGCCATTATAAGCATGTTTCTATGTTTTCTGTTTTTTCATAAATTCATTAATACAAAAGGTATGAGCCCTCGAAAATCGAAAAAATTCGCCAGATTTGCCGCTGTGTTTAAACATCCAGAAAACAAATTTGGCTAAATTTAAGAAAAAAAGGAAAACATACACAACACGGCTAAAGCCTTTCTTTATTTTTTAATGAAAAAAGTATTTAAATCGGTCTAGTTTTGGAAAAGTAATCGGGGGACTACGAAACGTTGATTTGGTGAGCTTCTAGTAGGTATTTTCGGTCCAAGAAGCAGTTGTCTCTATCACACTCTGCGGTGAATGTGTTTGGCACTGCGCAACAGCAATAGATTTTAAAAATACCTATTTTTCAATTCTCTTACCCGTAGTGTTTTCTCTTAATCTTATAAAAAATATGTGACGACATAGTGGTTTTCTTTTGACTGCGCAATTTATGTAAAATCTTTTACTTAATACTTCCTGAACGAAGTATATCGTTGCCCTTAATGACACGGCTCTGTACAAGCTTTTTATTTAAGCAATAAAATTCAAAGTGTCTCACTCAACCCACTTTCCAACATTAATTCTGCTTTGATGTTGATCCAATATTACCTTCTTGACTTCAAGATTTGAACGCCTTTTTTTGTAAGTTGTGTGAAATATATTGCTTTTAAATTAAGTGCCGCTTTTATCCTTAGATACTAGGTAAAATTTACGATTACTGAATATACAGTTATTTTTAATAAGCTTTATTACATAAAAGAAAGACGTGTTAGTTAAATCGCTTACCTATAGCGAGAAAGACTGAACCGATTTTTATGATTTTTGTGTTTTTGGATTTGTATTCGTCGGGAATAGGATAATAAGTATTAATAACCGGCCAAGTGCGAGTCGGACTCGCGCACGCGGGGTTCCGTACCAAAAAGGCCAAAAAAAATAGGGTTTGTTGTATGGGAGCCCCCCTTAAATACTCGTATTCATTTTATTTTGTTTTTAGTATTTGTTGTTATTGCGGCAACAGAAATACATAATTTGTGAAAATTTCAACAGTCTAGCTATCGCGGCTCTTGAGATAGTTACAGCCTGGTGACAGAGCGACGGACAGACGGACAGACAGCGAAGTCTAGGTACGGAACCCTAAAAAAGAACGTGGGAAAGTACACCATTACTGATGACAATGACATTTAAGACGTCAAAATCAAATACTAAATAATAAACGAAGTTCGCGTTCCACTAGTAATATTAAAAATGCGAAAGTAACTCTGTCTGTCTGTTACAAATATGGATTACACCTTGAGTAAGGACATACTAATGGGGACTACCGTTTCTTTGCTCACCAGTTGACGCCACTGTAGACTGAGGTCCGGAGTTATAGCTGTCAAAGGCGATTGGCGCCGAAACAAAGTGTTATATCTTGAATCTAATTAAGGTTATATTGTTTATAAATAACTATCTTGATATCAACAAACTAACTTCTGAAATAGTTGCTCTTGAGACAGACTATTTTTTCGATCCGCTTTTAAAGCATTTACATTAATCGCCAAATAATCCATATTTGCGATATTTTACGAAGGAGATCACTTTCCAGTAGGTAAATTAAAGAAATTATAATTTATGCAACAAATTCCGCTAAAACCAGTACAAAGTGAATGATATTTGACCTCACGCGACACTAGCGCCTCTAGTGGCAAATTCACTAGCGATAGCCCCCATTAGAATGCTACTTTGAATCCCATAGCTGGACATAGATTTCCGCCCACGTAATGTAACATGTAGTTCATGCGGGCAGAGCCTAAAAACTAATTACATAAAACCAAACGAGTTTTCTTAAACATCACTGTTTTTTCTCGCCGGTTATTTCCATTAACAGATAGCAATATTAAAAATTTGGAAGCAAACGAACGAGACATTTGGCTGGCGGTCATTCGTAACCGGCCAAGCGGCGGTGCCAAGTGCCAGTTAAATTGCCGGAATCGTTCGCAAACATTTGGCAGGGCGGTACCTGACTTTGCTGTGCCAATCAAGGTGGATAAGCTGGAAATCACAGAGGTTTCCAAATTTCAAGAGAATACGGACTCGGGGTTAATAAGTGAATAAATGTGGACAACATCACGTATATTATTCTGATCCCCAAGAGTAACTGTTTAAAGCACTCGTATTGTGTAAATCAGAAACAATGTATGTACCACATACACACAGACACGAGAAAATGTACAAAAGCACTTTTCTTTCCACGAAGCTCGTATTTACGGATATATCTGTTTCTTAGACAACGGTATGAGTGATAGGGACAGATGGATTCAAATATACGGACATTTTGCTTTTTGCTCCTTTTTTAAGCTATTGCATAGCTTCTATCGCGGGCCTTGAGCGTGGAGAACGAATTCCGTAACGAAAATAACCTAACCTAACACTCGGGGCGAGGCACGATCGAACAATTTTGAATTTCCGAAATTTAAATAACAGAAAAATTTAATTACAAATGTCAAAATTAGAAAATATGTATTTTCTAATTTTGACATTTGTAATTAAATTTTTCTGTTATTTAAATTATAAAATTAAGCTATTGCATAGCTTCTATCGCGGGCCTTGAGCGTGGAGACCGAATCCAGAAATTCCGTAACGAAAAAAACCTAACACCCACTCCGACCGGCACAGCGGTGATACTTTTTAGTTTAATAATTGCATAAGTTGATAAAAATGCTATGCAATTGCTTTACCGCGGCAGTCTTCGTGTGCTGCACGTCTTTTTTTTTTATTAGTTTTCGATATTTCGACACTGTCGGAAGATGGTATAAGCCCCGTTTTAATTAGCTTTTGTGATAGGTAGTAGCATAAAAATTGAATTTGAACGGTATATCACAATTTGCTTTCTTTCAACATTTATATTTTTGTATGCGATAAATATATTATTAGAAAAATAAAATTTAGTATTAATGGATAGCGATAGTGAAGGGGCTCAAGGAAACTTCTTTCGCTGCGTCGGTTAAAGAGTTTACTACACACTAAAATTTAATTAAATATTTACACAAAATCTGAACTGAAAAACTAAACAAATAAACACAAAAATAATATTAATAATTTTCAAACTGTAATGGCCAGTCTGTTATCGTCACTACAAAAAGTCCGTAACACATAGCTAAATGTGAATAATATTACTTTAGTATTATCTTCTCTGTGCTAATATTGAATTTCTTATTGTTTCATAACTTACATTGTCTGTTTACTCGTATTTTGAAAGTGTATCATGAGATATTTTTGCCAAGAATAATACAATCATTATTAAATTATTTAAGTCGTAGGTTCCATGAAAGTATATCCAATATTTAAGTAACTCTTCCTAGAACACAGCCTTACAGTTGCAACGACTTTAAATTCATAGAACCATCAAGTATTCCCATGAAATTCATGTCACGTACCACGAACACTTACAACAAAACAAGCTAAATCAGCCGTAACTTGTAACGTCAACTCTTTCCAACGTTGTATATTGAAAAGAGACAGGGATATATTGAATTCAGCCATCGCGTGTCAATAGAGAATGGAAACAACCCACGTGGTCTGAATACAAAATGTATGAATTTGATAGGTGACAAGCCAGTTATTGCTGTTATCTGAAACATTGGTAAAAATAAAGATTTCGATCGTCGTTTAACTCATCATTATGTCTGCCGAAACGACGCCCAACGTTGGACATAGCCCTTCCCTGGAAAGATCTTCACAACAACCAAGCGAGTTCCCGTGTTCTTCATCAGATAGTCGGGGCACCTGGTGGGGAGTGGAGAGTCATTTTATATTCGGATAGGCTAGGAATTGGTTACGGCTCTATATTAAACAATAAATTAAATTGTAATGTAATAAATAATTGCATGCCGGATGCATCTTTTGATGAAATAATTAAAAAAATAGAAAATACTCAAGTATTTTCAGCCTCAAGTACCATTATTTTAATGTTAGGTGATAGTCAAAAAATCACCAAAAATAGTATTATAAAATCATTTTCTATTTTGGATAAATTATGTGTTAAAAAAATATTCCTCTGTGCCTTTCCATTCTGTAAAAATAATTTGAATAATATTAATATGAGTATTCACTTAATGAATACTTTATTACATAACCTATGTCAAAGACATAGTGACAAGTTTGTGTTTTTTGACACAAACAAATTTATTAAAAATAGTTTTATTTTGACAGGCGGCTCTGTACACCTGCCTCATAAAATAAAAAAACAAATTGCTACTTTGTTAGCATATAATATAAATATTAACTTTTTTGCTAAAAAAAGCAAAAATATATTTTATGAACATGTTAGTACTTGTACTAATTTAAATATTTTGCCATTGACGACCTCTGAGGCTTTAAACTAAGAGGAAAGACAAAAGCTAGGCCTGATAAGTATTTTAATATTGTTCATCAAAACATACAAGGCCTGGCCGGCAAAGAATTAGGTTTAGGATTATTTCTACAAGATTATAATGTTCATGTGATATGTCTTACAGAACATTGGTTTAAAAAACATCAACTAATATTAAACATTGAAAATTATAAAGTCGCTAGTTCGCTCATAAGGGAGTCTGCACCAAGAGGGGGGTCACTTATTCTTGTAAAAAATGAATTAAAATGTAAAGAACGCAAAGACATTGTGTCGCTCTCGGTTGAACGAACTATTGAACTAGCGTGTGCTGAGCTGGAACAATATATCATAATTAGCGTGTATAGCCCCCCCAAAGCTAACTACCACGTTTTTGAATCTGTTATGGACGAGGCTCTGAAAAAGCTCTCAAAATCGAATAAGAAAGTAGTCGTATGTGGGGATTTCAACGTTAATATATTAGAAGAAACGCAGTCGTCCACCCGGTTTCTTAATCTCTTTAAGTCGTATAATCTAATTAATCTTTTTAATGAACCCACCAGAGTAACGCCCACATCAGCTACTTGCTTAGATAATATTTTTTGTGATGGTGGAGTGTTAAAAAAATCCATTTTAAATTGTCTTATTTCGGACCACAGTGGACAAGAAGCATCGTTCGAGCACCATTATGTCTCTAATAAAGTAGATTCTGTGTATAGGCAATTTACTATTAATAAAATAGAAAAATTTAAAGAAAAAATTAAAGAGGGTGTAAATTTGCTAAAGCATGATGATCAGAATGTTGATGAATTATATGAGAATCTTTTTGGTTTAGTTAAAAATGAATTTGATGAACATTTTAAACAGAAAAAAGTAAAAATAAATAAACAGAAGTGTAAGTTTAATGAATGGGCTACACCTGGTATTTATAAAAGCAGAAAAACATTATATGATTTATATAGTTTAAAGGCAGATTCTCAAAACCCACATATTATAGAACATGTTAAAAAATACTCTAAGTTATTTAAATTAGTATGTGCAAAAGCGAAGTCAATCTATCTTTATAATTTAATTTCGGCTTCCAACAATAAGGCAAAAACTACTTGGAATATTATTAATAAAGAGACATGTAGAGTAAAACCAAATAATCCTACTTACTCTCTCAAGTTAGGGGATAAGCTAATAAACACAAACACAGAGGTTGCAAATACATTTGAGAATTTTTTTTCAAATATAGCACCCTCTACTACTAAAGGGCTTGCTTCTTCTGCTGATCTAGCTGAATCCCTTCTCAAGTCTGTTGTCGATGAGTGCAATTCTTTATTTAATTTTAGGCATATAAACCCTGACATAATTACAAAAACTTTTAGAGAATTCAATATGAAAAAAACGGAGGATCTTTGGGGAATTTCTGTCAGCATAATCAATACAATTATAAGTTCATTAGCCCCTCAACTCGCTATTATTTTTAACAAATGTATTGATGATAGACAGTTTCCAACTTTAATGAAGTTTAGCAAAATCATTCCTTTATTTAAGTCTGGCGAAAAATGTGACCCCTCCAATTTTCGACCTATATCTATCTTGCCAGTGCTAAGTAAAATCTTCGAGAAAATAATGTTTAATCAGCTTTTATCACACTTTAGTGTAAATAAATTATTAAATAGCAACCAATATGGTTTCAGAAAAGGTAGAAATACTACCGATGCTGGAGTTGCTCTTCTACAACATGTGTTTAATGCTTGGGAGAGTCAGCTAGATGCCATAGGTGTATTTTGTGACCTTTCAAAGGCTTTCGATTGTGTAGACCATGTAACATTACTTAAAAAACTTAAACATTATGGTGCATCGAATGATTCCTTGGATCTAATAAGTTCTTACCTTAAGGACAGAACACAAAAGGTTTGCATAAATGGAGCTGAGTCTTCAGGGTCTGCCCTTATTATGGGTGTCCCTCAGGGATCAGTATTAGGACCCCTGCTATTTTTAATTTATATAAATGACCTTCCGTGTTATTTACATAATCTTTGTGAGATGGTATTGTTTGCAGATGACACATCAATGATTTTTAAAACTAAGAGGGGCAAATGTTCATTTGATGATGTTAACAATACCCTCTCTAAATTATTACATTGGTTTACAACAAATAATCTTTTACTAAATGCAAATAAAACAAAATGTGTAAAATTTACCATGCCCAATGTAAGATTTGCTGCTACTCATATAATTGTTAAAGATGAACCACTAAACTCTGTAGATTTAACTACCTTTTTAGGTATAACTGTAGACTCTCATTTGCAATGGGGTGCTCATATTAGGGTGCTGTCTGGAAGACTTAGTTCTGCTGCTTATGCTGTGAGAAAGATAAGGCAATTGACTGATGTTGAAACGGCAAGATTAGTATATTTTAGCTACTTTCATAGCATAATGTCATACGGAATTCTGTTGTGGGGCTCAGCGGCAGATATTGAGTCAATTTTTATATTACAAAAACGTGCTGTACGGGCTATTTACGGCCTTCGACCCCGTGACTCGCTGAAAGAGCTCTTCAAAGAGATTAATATACTTACAGTGTCTTCTCAATACATTCTCGAGAATATTGTTTACGTTCGTAAGAACATACATTTATTTCTTAAGAAATGTAACGTACACAATTTCAATACTAGAAATAAAGATAAACTTGCCGTTCCAGGCTTTAGACTGCGAAAAGTAGGAAAATCGTTTATGGGAAATTGTATCCGTATTTTCAACAAATTACCAAAGGATATTGCTGAACTCCCTGTACATAAACTTAAATCGTATGTCAAAGTTATTTTAATAAAAAAGGGCTATTACACTGTTAATGATTATTTAAATGATAGAAATGTATGGCATTAAGTTGTCCCAGCTCGTACTTGCTTAAACCTTGTAAAAATTACCTTACCTTGTAAAAATGTATTTAAAAAGAGGCTGACAATAGTGACCGAGTTTCTTGCGCTGCTTCTTCTCGGCACTAGCCCAGACTTGTCCCGAAGCAGTGGTAGGTTTAAATTGGGACGTGTAAAAGCGCCTCCTGGGGCCTATTTGCAGAAATAAAACTGATTTTAACTGATTTTAACTGCCTACCCACAGATCGTCGCCGGTTAAGTCGCCATTCCAAAACTATTCTGCGGCAACGGCCATCGGTTCTTCATACTATGTTCAACAAACGAATGCAAAACGAAAGTTACAAAATGGTTGTCCAACTTAAATTACAACGAAACAGAAAATTTAATGAACTAACACACACACACACACACAACAGAGAGATAAGTACCTGTACCTACTACAATAAATTAAGAAATGCTTGTTTCTGAAGGTGAGAGGCCTGGTGATCTAAAATACAGACAGGCAAACTGTCTAATTTAGACTCCAGTCATACACTTACATTGTAATTGGCACTTTATTTGGTATGTTATACTATTATGATCTGTAGCAATGTTTTTGTGAGAAAATAAACTTTTTATTTATTAATTTATTTATGTGTCCCGCCCAAAGCCACTTCAGCTGGTAGAGATCGCTGCAAGCGATAAGACCGCCTAAATTGTACTAATCTAAGTCTTACTCATATGTTATTTTTCAATTTTATGGTGAGCAATAAAGTGTATCTATCTATCTCCGTAGGTTAGTCCTTAATATCATAAATGCGACAGTATCTGTCTATCTGTCATGTTTTCACGCCTAAAGTAGTAAACAATTAAATTGATACAAAGAGAGATTAGACCTTGAGAAAAGACATAGGTTATTTTGTATCTTACTGCTGGACACAGGATCTGCCAGCACGATATAACGTGTAGTGTACGCGAACAAAACTCCGGGAAAAAAGCTTGTAGAGTATAAATTATCATTACCATCAGCAGTATCAGTCCAATGACTACACATAAGCCCCTCGATCGCAGTTTGACAAATAAAGAGAAGACGCAGCCCGTCTGCTTTTCATTGCAGGTACTCTTTTACGACACTCATATGACGAGAAATGTTACAACAAGTATAAATAGTTTAAAAAACTGAAACCTTGTACGTCACCTTGTATATTCTAACCCACGCACCCGCCTGGAAACAAGTGATATAAACACTGACACTATATCTGGGCTATCAGTCTCGGTGGAGGCGCTGGAGCGATCATTAGAGTCATTAAACACAAACAAGGGAGCCGGCTCTGATGGTATACCTCCGTTGTTTTGGGTAAATTGTGCTAAAAGTTTATCTGCCCTTATTACCATGTTATTTAATAAATCTTTAAAAGAGGGTATATTTTCCAGCATTTGGAAGAGAGCCCACATAGTTCCTGTACATAAAAAGGGTTCCAGATCTCAAATAGACAACTATAGGGGTATATCAATACTTAATACGCTGGGTAAAGTTTTTGAAAAAAAGGTTTATAATGCTATACAGGATGAAATTTTAACCACCTTCCAAATTTTAATATATCAATCTACGACACAAAAAACAAATGACGTATTTTTTCTTTTGGTATATCCCAGTACAAAAATGTCAAGATAAAGCACTTAGAAAATGTCCACCAAAAATCTTAAATTGTTGATACGGCCTCCTAGCAACACTTTTTTTACGCATTGCGCATTTCATTCATTAATTACGATACTATTCATAAGTTTTTGATTGTCCCTTTATACCTTAACAGGTCTAGGACCGTAAACATTGAACACTATATCGCGAAAATTATTTTTGGGTGAAAACTTTATTTACATTTTTTGCTTCATAAATAGGCTCTAAATACGATACTGAACGCCTATAAAAATTTTGGAAAGTGGTTAAAATTTCTTCCTGTATACCCAGTAATCATGAAGGGAATTCCTGACGAGCAACACGGATTTCTGAAAAGGCGATCTGCTGTGACTAATTTAACTTGTTTCACAGATTATGTTCTGACCAACATGGAACGCAGTGGACAGGTAGACGTGGTTTATACGGACTACGAAAAGGCTTTCGATCGCGTAGATAATAGCATTCTAATTGACAGGCTCTATAAACTGGGCATACATGGAGATCTGCTCCGTTAGGTAATATCGTATCTGAGTAATCGCTGCCAGGCGGTCGTTGTTGGTGGTTACTTGGTTGGTGGATTTTATTGAAGTACCTACTGGCGTCCCACAAGGCTCCCATTTGGGACCTCTCTTTTACAATTCATACATATAGGATTTTAAACTTTCTTGTTGCATTTTTACACTAAACACTTAACACTTACGGGGTTTATTACAACGAACCGTTATTTAAAGGTAAACAGTAATTTACCTTCCCGACGTTTCGATCCGGTTGCACGAATCATGGTCGCGACCAGGTAAATTACTGTTTACCTTTAAATAACGGTTCGTTGTATTAAACCCCGTAAGTGTTAAGTGTTTAATTCATACATACACGATATTTCTAGTATCTTTAAGCAAGCAGAATTAGATTCATTATATAGGTACTACCAGGATAACAATATAACAGTAAACATACAAAAATGTCAGTGCATAACGTTCACCCGCAAGAAAATCCAACACTCTATTCGCACAACTTTAACGGTGTAGCTATTGACCGCGTGGACGTTGTTCGAGACTTGGGTGTGTATCTAAATATAAAAATGCTCTTTTTCAACCATATATATCGTATCACAGAAAAAGCTTACAGAAACTTAGGGTTCGTTTTGCGTTCATGTCGCCCATTAAAAGATCTGGATGCCATCAAGTCCGTGTACTATGCCTACGTACGTAGCATATTAGAGTACGGTAGTTCAATCTGGTCGCCTCAGTATACTATCTACAAGGACACCATTGAACGTGTCCTAAAAAAACTCGTCAAGTATATCCTGTTTCGTCGGCGGCTACCTTCATGTTCCTACAAAGAAGACTGCCCAACTTACTCACATTGGAAGACTGTTCCGCTATAAATAGGCTACCTTATGGCCTAGATTTTCAAACTAGAGGTATAATTCGAAATAGCCCACTATTTTCGTACCTGAATCAGCGTGGATTTCCGATCAACGTATTGAACGGGTTAGTTTGTCGGCACACCGCGACCTATATCCGGTTTCGAGCTAAAAGGGTCATCCGTGATTCGCTAATTAACGGTCCATTTCTATGATATTCTTGCCATGTGGTGCTGAGATACAATATAATAACAACACCGTCATCCTATGGGCGTCAAAAGAAGAGACTACAGAGAAGGGTAGTACCATCTTTTTGTCACCATTGGTTAAAATGCTGCTGACCTAAGTGCTGCATAAAGTAGCGGTCTATAATTATTCCATTGCAGAGCAAAGGCCAAACCTGAGCAATGTTCGAAAATTCGAACCTCTTATTGTTCCACCAAAGGAAACAACCTAGGACCTAGGACCCCGAAAGTTAATTAACACAAAAAAAATATCAAAATCCTAAAACTCCGCAAAAGTTACATAAAAGTCATGTTTTTAAGAACCTCAGTTTATTTTCGTAAGTAGCAGATAATAATTAGTATCTTTCTTAGTAAGGAAAGGATATCATTTTTCATCGTTATCTTTCATTCGATATTTTCTAGAATTTACTAAAGCTAATGAAGACCACATACAAAGGTAAGTGCCCTAATCAAACCAATATTTGCGTTGATTATTTTTAACATAATTTTTGTGAAAGCAATTTGATTACACCAATTAGGATATAGTTACATGATATCTGCTTGTATTAGAGAAATAAATAAATAGATAGATACATAGATAGATTTTTTTTAATTGTATATGTAGTATACACTACATATACAATTTAGGATAGTCTTAGTAGTTTAGTCATATTAAATTGATTTACTTGTCCAGTATCAGTAGAAGTAATTATATCGTTTAGTACTGGCACATAAAAGAACCACATCTTCTCTTCCGTAGTCAGATGCGACCAAAAGTGTACTGGCAGATGAAGACGAACAGCAGCGTCTTTTCTCTACTCCAGCACTGGCCAAACTGCGATCGCTAACCGTAGCGATTATGCCAACACACTCCTCTGGAGCTGCCTGTGACTTATGGTCTGATAGGGGCTATTAATGATGAAGTATTATTATATTCTAGGCCTAATGACCAGTACATTTAAATCATACTTAACTATTACTATACTGTGATTTCAAATTGACGACCATTTGGATCAGCGGTAGTTAACTCTGCTTCTGAGCCATGGGTCGCGGGTTCGATCCCCGCACAGTACAAATATTTGTGTGCATGAACATGTCTGTTTGTACTGGTCTGGGTGTTTTCTATGTATTATAAGTATGTATTTACAAAAAAAAAAGTATATAAGAAAGTTTATCGGTTGTCTAGTACCCCATACGACAGGGTACTAAATAGTACCTTAATTTGGGACTAGATGGCTATGTGTGGCCCAGTGTGGCATGTCTTAAATATTTATAAAAAAAAATTAAATAAATAAATATATATATATATATTATTTAGTGTCTTTTCTAGTTTACCTAACGTATATTATGTTCATAAGCTCATACATGCAAATGTGAATACAACTATACCGACCAAGACTAGATCAGATTAAGACTTAAAGCGCCCGGTGACACGTCACCTATTTGTCTAACTTAATATGGGACTATCCTCACATAAAGCGGGATTGTCAATGGAATCCATCATGGCATCCCTATGCGCCAGGGAAGCGATTCCCTTACGTATATAAAATTCGTCCACACAGGATTCAGCGAAAGTTCCTGATGAACTACGATATTGTAGCAGGCCCATCAACATTCTGAAAATACTGCAAGCAACTGTATATTGGTCTAACTGAAATAGACAAACTACCAGCTAAACGTTGAGATACTAAAAAATCCTCCAAGGGCAGTCCTTCAAACTCACAGCATAATGAAACCAAGAAGTACTGTCAGAAAAATATAAACATCAGCATTCTCACAACCATACCTAACTGGAATAGCCAATACACTAGGCAAACGATGGGATAGCAAAATCCTCTAAAGGAAAGGCCGTGCCTATTTCAAGCAGTAAATTTATGTGAGCTGGTACGAGTAAATGATAATTCAAACATTTGCCCTCGTTTAAACAAGATAGTAATTTGTTACCAGCTAAGTCGCTAAGCTCATGTACTCGTATGTTTACGGGGACATTCTTGAATATAAAATTCGCATTTCAGCGGCAATAACGATTTGCGTGGTTTAGAATAGCCAATAAATCGGCATCGTTCGGTTGTTTATTTCAAACTTTTACAATAAAAGAGTGGGGATAAACTTCCGCTATACAACATAAAAACAATGTTTTTCGCAGAAAAAAGGGTTATAATGGTTTGATAAATAAATTAATTTTATTTGTTCTGTCTTTTCTTGTAAATTTTATAGTGTTACTTATATGTCAGAAAAATAAATGACTCATTTAGTAAAATAAACGCAGAAAACATTGCGGTGGCAACTAGTTGGGCGCCACTTTGATAAACAGCTGAAAACTACTGTTACAGTACGAGTGAAACGTGAATTTATGTTAGGATTTCATTTTTTTTGTATTAAAAAGATTATTTAACTGCAAATAAACACTTATTTCGAAACTTTATCCGGCACCACGTTGGGCGCCAAAACAAATTTGCTGATACAATCCTATTTATTAGAGTGTAACAGAACTCTAGTCGTATACTTTCGACAGTATTTCAAACAAAATGCATCGACGCTCTAAACGGGTCCGTTACAGAACGTGTCGCTCAAATTGCACGGGCGCAATACCAAGTAATGGCCGCCATCGCGGTAGTAGCGTCTGCAGCTATAAGGGCTGACGAGCACATTTCGTCACACAAAGACTTGCAGTTTATTTTAAAAGTGGGATAAAAGTTTCATGGAATGAAATTCGAATTGCTATTGGTATTCTGAAGGTTAGTATTTTTGTAGATATGGTATCTTTAATATAGACTGCGGTGATTGCATTTTATTCGACAAACACAAATGGTTATGATTTTATAATTTGCATGATTTAAGTCAGAGTCCTACGACACAATCCTACAATTTTGGTTACCGATTGGACACCGTTAGCATTTATTTGGGGTACTTACGTTTTTTTTTGTCATTTTGTTATTTTTTTTGTGTAAGTATAGTGTAAGATTGGGAAAATCACATATGAATTGTTTAAAATGTGAAGAAAATTTAGCAAAATATGTATTTATCCATGAAAGCTTTCGAGTTTGGTGGGTAGGTATGAATTTGAGTGAATTAAGATTTAGCCACAAATAAGGTCGGTGTCAGTAGGTGACTGATTAATGTAGCTGATTTTTGGCATATTTTAAAATTAGTGGCCTATTCATGCTTTTCCAAAATTCGTTGAAACATGTAATGTTTTCAGTTAAGAATATCCATCCTCTTCTTATCCAAATCTCAAATGATACAAAACCAAACCAACTTTAAATTGGTATTTCGACATGATTGAAAATGTATTTATTTCTATTCATATTAATTAACATATAAACAAATTCTGTTGCAAATTCCGTGCCAAGTCTTAACAATTGGAAACATTTAAAAAGATTGCGTAGTAGACCTAAGCACCCTTGTCAGTACCAAACGTCAAACCCACAGAGTGTCTATTTGAACTTCGTGATGTAGGTCGGCTTGAAACGGTTTAGTCGGAGTTGTAATTCATTTGCAATTTATTGTGATAAATTTGTCTTGTGAATACAGTCAGTCTTTCCATTTCAAATTGATTATGAACATTAAGTAATAGGTTTTAAGTGCAAAATTTGTGTGAACTTTGATATGTTTGGATGTTTATATTTGATTTGTACAATGGTTTGGTAATATAGGATTTAAGACCCTTTGCATAGCATTATAACTGATAATTATTATTATAAAAATGGGACTTAGCGCGATATATATTGTGCAACTGGCAATTTTTGAAGATTCCTTAAGCCGTTTAAACAATAGACAAGTGACAAAAGTTCGTGTTAGTATGTGAGTTGATGTGCCATTAACTAAAACTGTGGCATATAAACTGTTTGCTTCGATTACTTTGTTTGCATACCAAACGTTATTTTTATTTTGCGAAGATATTGAAAGTGCACCAAACGTGCCTTTGTTAAGGGTTGGCGCTACTGCTGCCAGTTATGAACAACGACTTATTCCATTTTTGAATAAATAAAAATGACAATCTATTTTTTTCGGTTTCCGCCCAGCCTAACATCGCCATAGTCATTTCACCGATGACAATGCCCGTCGCGCTGGAACCCGGCCGTGGAGCGTGTGCAGTCACAATAGCCCTTAAGCTGTGCACATAAAGGTGACAATGCACTTTTTCAGTGCTGACAGAGTTGGGCTTAGAGTACATGGATGTGAATGCCTTGTGCTTAGGGTTAGCAGTTTGACGATTTTTTTGCAAATTTTTGGTAGCTTTAGATAGAAAGATAAATGATGAAATCTCTAAGGTACTTTAGACGTTTGGACTGGAACTATATTACAATTCAATCTATTCGTGCACTTAATTAGCTAGTTTTTTTTGTAGAAACACTGTCCGAAAATCATTAGCCATTCGTATGTAGTCGTATCTCTACCGTAGGAGGCGGGCTTACAAAACCTGAATTAAAAAAAAACTTGTCGGTCGTATAATATGTCTAATTCTTATGGTGAGAAAATATAAAAGCTAAACATATAAATTCAATTCGGTTTTGATAAATGACCTTCCATATTAAAATTTTAACTTTAGGTCGAACCCCTAAACGCCTAAATTATTAATAACATAATAGTTACGCAGTTTTTTGAGCAGATTACTTAAAAAAAAGTATTTTTCTATATTTTCCCGGGTCTGGGTATTTGTGGTACCTTCGTTGTTTCTGGTTTCCAAAATACGCACTCGTAAATAGTTATTCAAATTGGGATCAGATCAATGTATGTGATGTTGCCTACATTTATATTTGTTTCTTCCTTACCTTACGTAATGGTTTACACTTAGTCACAAGTAAATGATTCGTTGAAATAGAGTATGCGCACAAGAACCAATATTAAAATTTCCCGTCATAAAACTCTATTTAACAATTATGACAGTTTATTCTATTGTATGTATATTGCCAGCTTTATGTACTAAAATATCAAGTTACCACAAAAACTTAACAATAACTTCTGTCCCAAACAAAATTTGAAAGTTTTTCGAGTTGACAACCCTGGCCATGTCGCGCAACTAGGTCACAGAGTGTCAAAGCGAACGCAGGTGAGCATCCATTATACCCTGGCCTCCCTTTCCCCCCTTTATCCCCAATATTAAAAGCCGTAACCAGGGTGCATAAGGAGAAGCGAAGGATCATCATACATTGGCCATGTCGCGGTATACCGGCATGAATTAGATACGCGGACAATTTTGACATATTTTATGTTTTGAATAAAATTTTATATTTGAGTTTTATATTTGCAACGCTTAGAGGGCCTGTCGACTTGTTTTGATGTCATCCTTGTAAATGTGGGTACAAATTAAGGTAAAATTTAAAAAACAACCGGCAAGTGAGAGTCGGATTCGCGCGCCCCCCTTACCACTAAAACCATTTGGAGCAGTGGTAGTATAGGTACGCTGCTTCTGAGCCATGAGTCGCGGGGTCGATCCCCGCACAGTACAAAATTTGTGTGCATGAACATGTCTGTTTGTACTGGTCTGGGTGTTTTCTATGTATTATAAGTATATATTTACAAAAAAAATGTAAGTAAGTTTATCGGTTGTCTAGTAGCCAAATACGAAAAGCTTCTTAGTAGTAGCTTAGTTTGGGACTAGATGGCTCTGTGTGTCCCAGTGTGGCATGTCTGAAAATATAATTAAATAACTGGCCAAGTGCGAGTCGGACTCGCGCACGAAGGTTTCCGTACCAAAACGGCAAAAAAAATGGGTTTTTTGTATTGGAGCCCCCCTTAAATATTTATTTTATTTTATTTTTAGTATTTGTTGGTATTGCGGTACCAAAAATACATAATTTGTGAAAATTTCAACTGTCTAGCTATCGCGGCTCTTGAGATACAGCCTGGTGACAGAGCGACGGACATACGGACAGACGGACAGACATCAAAGTCTATAGGTTCTAAAGTAATAGGGTCCCGTTTTTACCCTTTGGGTACGGAACACTAAAAAAACAAATTGACCATAATATACCGCTAATTACATACATTGTACCCAAAGTAAGTAACTATTGTTTTATATAAATCAGAAACAACGAAGTTAAGAACATTAAATTAATGCTCTAAGCAACGAAGCTACTACTGGTACAAACATCCAGACCCCAGGAAATATAGAAAAATACTTTTATTATACATTTAACCGAACTGTTAGAACGGACTCGGGGATTTAGGTTTTATAAAAAAAGATAATTAATTACACTAGAAATGGTAAGTAAAAACACACGAGTTAATTTGGAGGTGGCAACCGTCACGCGCGAAGAGCTGGAACCGACTGGCTATGCCGCGAGCCCGAGAAGCGGGCGAGCCGGACTCTAGACTAAAAATGCTGATGCAGCAGGAGACAGTACTGGTCAGCCCTTATGCTAACATTGAAAGGGTGTAACATCTCCCCCCATTGAGACTAAACTTAGGGGTTCAATCCTCTAAGTTTATGGATGATTAAGGGTAAGTATTCAATATTTTACAGGTTTCTACGGATTTTGGGGAAAGTCTCTTCGACTTCTACTGCTACTGGTTCTGTGTCGGTAGGTATGTCTTTTGTCTTGTTTTTGGGACTGATAATTGGAAGTTCGATCTGTTCGACATCGTGAATGTTGCCAGGTTTATTAATTAACAATTTCTTATAATGAAAATTATAAAATACAGTGATAAAAATAATGAGTATTAAAAATAGGGTAAGGGATGAATAATGAGCCCCATATTTTATAACGTGTGGTTCTTGGGTAATTTTATCTAGTTCTGAAATAATTTTATTATTGACAGTTTTTGAAAAATCAATATTGTTTAAATCTAAGTCTTTTAAATCTGCAATAGGGACATTATCGGCTACTTTAACAAATTTCGTTAGGCTACAACATGTATCGTTAATTAGGTTAAAATCTAAGTTAATAACAGGCAGACTTATATTCATTACATTATAATTAGGTAACAGTTCTGTGTCTCTGGAAAATGCTTTACAGTGTGTAGGAATTTCGACAATTCCTGTTCCTATTACATTAGTTTCCGTAAGTTCAGAATTTAAACAATCTATAGATAATTTACTAAGTACGGTTTGGATAAATATCCATTTATTATTTCGGAGTGGTTTCCAAATGTCCAGGTTTCCTCGAATAAATTCGGTTTTACGCTGCGTAGGGATTTTTGTTATGACATTAGATAGCAGTTCGCTTTCACAACTGGGGTTTTCACTGGTAGGGAGCACTTTCACTATTTTACACACATAATTTTGGGAGTCGATGTTTTTACACTTTTCCAGGGAGTCCAGGGTACTGTAGTGCAGTTTATCCTTGGTGATCATCACGTACTTGTGGCTGGGTACTATAACACTGAATGAGTCTGGCCTTGTCGCATTATGTGGAATGGGTAATGGAATGTTGTTATACATATAAAATTGACGCGGGTTTACTAATGGTACTTGCAATATAAACACTATTTTATCACTAACATAATAACTAACTAACTTACTGATACTTAAAATAACATGGATTAAATTTATGTCTAAATCTACAGCTAATTCGAAACTGTTGGGCAAATGCCTGTAGTTATCAGCAAGCTCTGTATACAGTTGGCGCGGAGTTATGACTGATGGGTGTAAGACATTGACACTGCTGAATAATATCGAACTAGTTATGTCTTCCATTTGAAAGGAAAGCGTGAGCAGGGATGATTCTAAATTTGTAAAAATTGAATTTATCTCAGAATCTATTAATAAGTTATTCGTAGTTTTTGTGATGTTTCCAAGTACGGTAGAGAGCTTGTTGATAGCTGTATTGAGGTTGGCTTCGTTAACCTTAATTTTGTTAAGAGTTTCATTATATTTGGATAGCACCGATGTAGTTACTAATATGTGATCTTTCATTAAGGAAGCCAATCTCTTTTGATTGTTTTGTACATGATTGATTGCTGTATCGTATTTGATAGCATCATCTTCGTCCAAGGTGCCAAAGATTTGTTTCATGGCTGTACCTATTCCACCAATCCATGCACTCCGTTTAGCTCTACTATCTATTAGGTGGGTGACGGAAGAGTATTCCTTTATGATGTCTCTAAAGCGGACAGTGAAAGGTTGGAGGATATTACGACACTCAGAGTTATCCAGTGACGCTACTTGTTCACAAATGTATTTAATTTTATCTATTACTAGGTTAATATTTTGTATATGTGGCTTAATGTAAGAAATATCTACGGGGATTAATATATCTAGGTGACCATTATTAATTTTAGTTTTTCCAATATAATCGAAGTAAATGCCTGAGCTTGACGGAATTGGTTTAACGAAACTTGGCGTTGCAGAAGTTGACGCACTGAAAATAAAAGAAGTCAATAAACGTAGAGTTTATTAAATTTAATCCCGTTATTACTACTAAGATAACTATGGTCCTTATATTAACACTACTATAATACTACCGTAATAATACTATTTTAAATAAGCTTAATTCTTAACCTAGGGAGAACTGGGGAAGACGCCAGCTAATTTCACTTCGTCATAGTGATGCTTAACATGTCGTCTGTTTATAAGAAGAGTAAGCGTATTGTTCCCGTGAATGGCGATTACTTTATATGGCCCTTTCCATATGGGCGAGAGAGCTTTGCGTAGCCTTAGATGATTTTTCAGGTAAACAAAGTCGCCTACTTTATATTGGACCGGACGGGTCCTGTGGTCGTAATAGTTCTTAGATCTTTCTTTTGAATGTTGAATGTTTTGGACTGCCCGTTCCCAGGACAATTTTAGCCGATGTTGGAGCATGCGGATATAGTCAGGGTATGTAGTGAGGTCTTGGTTAAAGACGGAATCAGGGATGAAGGTTTTATGTCCGAACAGCAGTTCGTATGGTGTGAAATTGGTGGTGCAGTGGACTGCAGAGTTGTAGGCCAAGATGGCTGTGTAAACGTAACGAGGCCAGTCATCCTGGTTCTCGTTAACGTAAGATTTTAAATATTCCTTGAGGGTGGAGTGGCTCCTTTCCAGAGCCCCTTGAGTTTGAGGATGGTACGGGGTAGACCAAATCTGTTTTATTTTTAAAAAGTCACACGTTTTCTTGAATAGGTCCGCGGTGAAGTTTGTTCCTTGATCCGTAAGGATGGATCTCGGGATGCCAAATAAAGAAATGAAATGTACTAACGAATCTGTTGTTTCTTCTGTTGTGACGCTACGTAGAGGGTATGCAACCGAGAATTTAGTCAGATCGTCCTGTATCGTGAGTATGTATTTGAGTTTTGCGGGACCGGATTCAGGGAGTGGACCAACGATATCCAATGCTATTCGTTGGAATGGACTAGTAGAGGTAGTAGTAATTTGCATTGGTGCTCTATTCGTTCTTCTAAGGGCTTTATTTGATTGGCAAGATGAACAGTTTTTTATGTAAGTTTCGACATCGGTTTTCATTCCTTTCCAATAGTAACGTTCTTGGATTCTGCTTAGCATTCGATTGCAGCCCAAGTGGCCGGCAATCGGAAGGTCGTGATTTTCCTTTAGTATTTTCTTTATTTCACTGAGACTTGGGTATACAATGTTATTATGATAGATATTTATAGTTATATTGGTTTCATGGAAAAGGTAAACTAGGATGTTGTATATTTTAGCAAAGGAGTGTTTTTGGAATTGATTCTTAAAATCGGATATGGCAATTTCATTAATTTCGTTTGTGGAGGTCGACATGATATGGTTTCTGATAGTTTTTAAGGTTTGGTAAATTTCGGGGTAAGTACTTTCGTCGAAGTGATGTACCTTATTGTAAATAAGGTAAATGGATTTGTTATTTATTTCAGGAAGTTTATCGAATGAGTATAATTCCTTTTCTATCTGTCGAATTTCTTCTGCGTTAGTAAGGTTTTCTAATATTTCCGGGACATATGCATTGGAATCGTCTAGGTCCATGGATGTGGGAATGATAATGGATTTGCAATGAGTTTTTAGGAGGGACTTGTTATGTTCTAGGATTGTCGTGTTGAAATTCATATTCTTGTTGTTGATGTCTTTTAGGAATTTGGAGTAGTCGTTATCATTTGAGGTAGCAGGTTGTTGTAATGGTGGATCGGAGTCTTGGGGTGTCGTTTCTATTGTTTCGGGGTTAGGACTAGGAGGGTTTAGTGGAATTTGGTTTTCAGGATTTGGAATAGAAGGATGCAGTGGGTTTTGTATTTCAGGGTTAGGAGTGGTAAGGGTGCCTGCACCTGGAGGTGGTACAGGATCATTGGATTTAGAAGGTATCGTTGGGTTAGAAGCATCAGTGGGATTTGTTGGATTAGTAGTTTCAGGACTGTATGGAAGTGGGATTTCGTTATCGTCTTCCAGCAGGTCGATGCAGGGCATGCTATCACCATCATTATCGGAAACAGTGGGAAGTTGTATGTCTAAGTCCTCCAACGTAAGGGGACTGAAGGGTTGGCTATAATCACTATAACCAAGGGGATCTCCTGGATTTGGATCTTGAATTGGATTAGAAGGGACAGGGTTTTCAGGTTGATCCGGATCTTCGGGTATTATAGGATTTACTGGATGACGAGAGAGGGCGTCAGCCGCGGAGTTGAGTCTACCTTTGCGGTAAACGATTTCATATTCGAATTCCTCGAGCTTGAGGCGCCAGCGTTGCATTTTGCTACTTGGGTCTTTATGGTTAAATAGCCATCTAAGGGGTCTATGATCGGTAATTATTTGAAATTTTCTTCCATAAAGGTAGGGTCTGAAGGTTTTGCAGCCGAAAAGAATTGCAAGAAGTTCTTTTTCAGTGGTGCTATAGTTGACTTCGCTTTTATTAAGTGTGCGCGAGGCATATGCAACGGGTCGGTCCTTACCGATGGGACCCTGGGATAGGACGGCGCCAATAGCGTGGTTTGAGGCATCACAGGTGAGGATGAATGGTTGGGAGAAATCAGGGTAACAGAGGACTGGAGCGGTGGTAAGTTTCTGCTTTAGTAGGTCGAAAGCAACTTGCTGCTGGTTTTCCCAATTAAAGGGAGTATCCTTTTTGAGTAGGGTTGTAAGGGGTTTGGAGATTTTTGAAAAATCTGGAATGAATCGGCGATAGTAGGAAACGAGTCCGAGGAAAGATTTAATGTCTTTGGGTGAGTTTGGAATTGGGAACTCGACAACGGCTTTAATTTTATCTGGATTGGGTTTGACTCCTTCGGTCGTGATTATATGGCCGAGATAAGCGACCTCACGTCTGAGGAACTCACACTTATCTGGCTGGAGTTTGAGGTTGAATTCTCGAAGTCTTTGGAATACTTCTCGTAAGTTCTGAATTGAAGAGGACAGATCAAATGAGTATGTTACAATATCGTCGAGATACACGAAGCAGCGGATGCCCTGTAGGCCAGATAGGGCTGTATTCATCAGCCGTTGAAATGTGGAAGGTGCATTTTTGAGACCGAAGGGCATGCGTGTGAACTGGAAGTGGCCCTGAGGCACATTGAAAGCTGTTTTTTCGGGGTTATTAACTGGAATTTGATGGAATCCTGATGCTAGATCTAGGGTTGAGAAATATTTACTGTTGCCGAGTTGATCTAGGATTTCCGTTATTTGGGGAATAGGATAGGTATCACCTATTGTGATGTCATTCAGTTTTCTATAATCAATGACAATTCGCCATTTTTGTTCACCGGAGGCATCAAGTTTTTTTGGTACCACCCAGATTGGTGAGGACCATGGGGATACAGAGGGTTCTATGATTTCTTGTTGGAGCATTTTATTAATTTGTTTTTCTACTTCTTGTTTATGGACTTCAGGGAATCTGTAGGATTTAGTATGGATTGGAACTTCGGATGTTGTTTTTATGTCGTGTTTAATAGCATTGGTATAAGAGAGTTTCTCATGAGGTAGATGGAATATGTCGGAAAAGTCGGAGCATAGTTGCAGGAGAGCGTCAGCTTCTTCCCCGTTTAAATGATCAACTCTTAGCATGCTGAGAACTTGTTGAGTTCTTTCAGCGGAATTAGTATGATTTGTGTGATTTATATGGTTGACAGCGATTGAGTCGTTGTTGGATTGAGAAATGGAACTGATAGGCGTCAGCCTTAAATTGAGGTTTGTTTTTAATGTAATTGAGGATTCAGAGGTGTTGATAACTGTGAGGTTAACTCTTTTATTTTCTTTAACCCGGACGAGGCAATTAGCAATTAGGAGGTTGTCAGACGGACTTTGATCTAGAATGAGACCTTCCTTTAGGTCGGCATTGGAAACTGAGCATTCTATTACCTTTTCAGTGCGGGCTGGAATAATGTAATAGGGATCGGTAAAGTATAATTTGAGGTTATGTTTACCGAGTTTGAGAACTTCTTGTGTGAAGTTAATACTGCCTTTGAAATTGTTGAGAAGGTCGTTACCTACGATACCATCATAAGGGAAGTCTATGTTTTCGATTACGTGAAATTTGTGTTTGATAGAATCCTTGTTATTCAGGGGAATAGTCAAATTGAAAGAGCCTAATGTTGGGATGGAGTCGTCGGTGGAGTTGAATCCTTTTAGTTTCAGTATCTCTCCACTAAGGAGTGTGTGAGATTTAATAACTGATTTTTTCAGGAGACTGATGGAAGAGCCTGTGTCAACCAGGAGAGATAGGGGCAATTCGGAGGATGTGGTATTTATGACGACGTGTGGTAACGATTTCTTGGACGGGTCAAACGATATTTCGTAAATTTGATTTTCTTTATTTATTTTTGAAAGTGGTAGATATGATTCTGCAGATACAGCAGATTTGGCAGATTCAACGGATTTGGTAGATTTCGCGGATTTGGTAGATTTCGCGAATTTGGCAGATTCAGCGGATTTGGCAGATTCAGCGGATTTGGCAGATTCAACGGATTTGGTAGATTTCGCGGATTTGGTAGATTTCGCGAATTTGGCAGATTCAGCGGATTTGGTAGATTCAGCGGATTTGGTAGATTTCGCGGATTTGGTAGATTTCGCGAATTTGGCAGATTCAGCGGATTTAGTAGATTCAGAGGATTTGGCAGATTCAGTGGATTTGGTAGATACAGTGGATTTAGCAGGTTTAGCGGATTTTGTAGATACAATGGATTTAGTAGGTGCCTTTCGATATAGGAACGAAATAGGACGAGGCATTGGACTCACGGGACACCGCCGGGAGCCCATTATTCGTTTAAATCATCGGAGGTGTTATTGTCAATTTCGTCGTGTCCTTCATCGTCCTGTTGGGTAAAGTTTACTTTACGAAATTGTTGGTTTGGAAATTGTTGGTTGTTGTTATTTGGGGATCTATGATTCCTTATTTTGTTGTTGTATTCCCATTTCCTACAGTTTTCGATACTATGACCCGGGAATTTGCAGTAACGGCAGACTAAGCCGGAAGTGGTAGGGTTGGAAGAGGTTTGAGCCTGAGGGGTTGTTGATTGATTGTTGGGCCGGTTAGGTGGTTTGACGAAACGGTTGTTAGAACCTTTTGACTGTTCCGGTGAGGGCTTTCTATAAAGAGTCTGTTGGATTCTTTCTTCGGATATGGCAAGGTTGATCGCTTCATTTAGGTTTTTGGGGGACCTACACCTGACGATGTTTGAAATCCTCGGGTATAGCCCCATCAAATAATGGTGGAGGGCAAGGTCTTCCATGGTGGCTGTCCTGCCAGGAAGTTCCTTTACCTTCGTATTCGATAAAGAAATTTCGGTTAGGAGTTGTGATAAGCAGGTATCCACCCGCAAGGAGTACTGACTGACATTTTCATTTTGGCCCTGTTTGCATTCCTGCAGGTCGGTAAGAAGATGGGAGTAGTGTTTCCTTTCACTAAATTGTGTTTTCAGAAAATCTTTGAGTTGTTCCCAACTATTGAATTCTTTTATTGAGCACGCAACTTCTGCCTTGTCCTGTAGCTGACATAGGATGTACTTGAATACAATGTGTTTTTGCACTTCCGTTGCGAGGTTGTAAGCGTTATTACAGTTTATTATGAAGGAGTTAAGTGTTTCCCTACTTCCGGCATAGGGTTTAACGAATTTTAGAAGAATGTTGAGATCTATGTTAAGACCTGAGCTGGTAGGGGTTTTCTTCCCTTTTTTCTTTTCGAAGTCCACCACTGGGCTTGTTGCCCTTTCGTCTTCCGACAGTGGTAGTTCTATGTCTTGGGGAACCTGGAGTTGGTCTTTGAGCGCCTTGGATTCAGACATTTTACACAATTACGTAGCTTAGAATAGCACAAAGAAATAAAACCTAAACACGGCTTATAATTAACAACACTGTTGCACACAAAGGAATTGTCTATAATATAATTTGAATGAAAGGCCAGACTCACAGTGACAATGTTGCGTAGACTGCGAGCACGGCGACGACGGGAAGTGATCGCATTCCTGCGATAAGGCGACTCGAACTCGGCGGGACACGGAGCTTGAAGCGGCGATTATTGTTGGCGGGTGGATGATGTGATTGATGTCTTACAGGCAGGCACTAGGCAGGATACAGCGGTGTTTGTAGGATTCGATGATGTTTCTTTCCAGGATGCAGTGGAGATAGTGGGATTGCGAAGATGAGTCCAGTTCCAATATAGCAGGATACGGTGAGCGGCGACGGTAACACACCACGATAAACGATATGGTAAGTATAAAGTTTTTGAAGTAAAGTTTTGTTATATAAATTTCACTTTTTACACAAAGCACGAAAGTGTACGGAGACGAACCGGGAACCACTTATATTGATCCCTTTACGCTGCCACCAATGTTAGAACGGACTCGGGGATTTAAGTTTTAAAAAAAGGATAATTAATTACACTAGAAATGGTAAGTAAAAACACACGAGTTAATTTGGAGGTGGCAACCGTCACGCGCGAAGAGCTGGAACCGACTGGCTATGCCGCGAGCCCGAGAAGCGGGCGAGCCGGACTCTAGACTAAAAATGCTGATGCAGCAGGAGACAGTACTGGTCAGCCCTTATGCTAACATTGAAAGGGTGTAACAGAACGATAATCGAACCCGGACACTAAGATCAAGCGACACATTGACAACCGTTATCATCACACCATCACGGAGGTCTTCTATTTATTATTAAAATTATTTTGATTTTACTGACGAAAAGTACTCACAGACGAGCGAGATTATTTTTTAGAAGTACGAGTAAAATCACTCCTCAAAATTTTTTCTTGATCGTTACAAAGTTCCGAGAGGTCTTTTGCTTCTCAGAGCAAATGTTATCATGATTTATATGCCTAGATATATTATTTAATTGTATATTACATACCCGGTTCAGGTCTGTAATAACCGCAAATACATTCATTGATCAAACCAAAATGGGAGCAACAAAATAGATAATATTTTACGATAAGAAAAACGATATCATAGAAACAGAAAACTTTAGCACAAAGGACAAATAGGAGCAGAAGTCAATCTACATACAAAGTATCAGTATTTAAACTTGAAAAATTATGTCTTAGGTGGGACTCGAACCCGCATCTCCTCGCATGCCGGGCGCGGTGCTATACCATTAAGCCACCGAGGCACTGCGTCACAGCGCGAATTTATTAAGCATATTCTTATCGCTGTAAGCCAGCGTTGCTTCACCAAATGTTAGGAGTTTGCACCTAACACACGAAAGAAACATCTTTGCAGATGTTTGACAGTCAGTTAAGATGAAACAGCTATTTAAATACTTTATGTGATATTTAAATACTGATATTATAATTGCAATTAAATTGCTTAAATCTAAATATATAAAAGTGAAAACTGATTTAATGACTGACTGACTGACTGACTGACTGACTGACAGACATATCAATGTACAGCCCAAACTACTGGGATTTAAAATCTGAAAATTTTCACCGTGCTTCCTTTTATAGTGTAGGTGAGCACTAAGAAAGGGATTTTGTAAATTCCGCCTCTAAGGGGGTAAAAAGGGCCCCACAAGTTTGTATGAAACTCCGTCAGTTTTGAAGCTAAGTCGATGAAAATTGGTGTCTAGCTACCTGATTAGAAATTATGAATGACGTTTTTCAGGATTTTTGAGAATTTAGTCTTTAAAGAGATAAAAAATGGAGGCAAAGTTTGTTCGGATCCGTTTCATATCCATACTCTTTACATATTTGTACTCTCTGACGTCACTTAGTTTGTTATGACATTCAATGTGTCAATCAGAAAATAAATATCATTGCTTGCAAATAGAAGGGTATTATTTTAGAATTTAATAAGAATTGGTGCCGAAATGGATGAATTAACTAAGTTAAAACGTACACGAACTTCAATTAAAGGCTGCATTAAACAATTCGGCAGCCAGATACAAACCCTACGAGAAATTTCTGACTAAGAATTAAAATTAGTGAGTGACCAGCTGGTGACCAGTCACAAATGTACAAAATTACCAAGAATAATTGGGAAGAGATATTTGAATTCAATAGCACGAAACAATTCTATGTATGCAGAAGGGGCCGAGGAGCAAAGGTCGGTCACAACACAAACAAACCTTAGCACATCTAAATTGAACTCAGTACTATTAGACAAGGACGAAACATTCAAAAACATCATTAAATACACGTTTCTAACATCTTTGAGCCCAGAATTACATCAGAAAACGTATTATATTATATTTATGTGCTCCACGGGATCCAATTGTGAGTCATAATTTGAGGAGTTGGTTAAAATACAGTTAGTAAATTATCAACAACTCAAAATTGGACAGATTACTAGAAGATTTATCAATAGTGTTTGACGAAACTCTTGTTTGCATATCAAACTATAATGCTCAATAAGAGCTTCAAGAAGATGTGACATCTAGCCGTGACGTATTCCATACGTCATGAACGACAAAATATGAGGCTATGTAACGAAAACTTTTGATAAAACTTGAAAATTCCTATTGGGTGTCTTATCTATATTTAGGTCCATATTTAGAAAATAAATATCAGTACTTACAAATAGAATGGTATTATTTAGAACTAACTAATTACTAGGGTTCCGTACCCAAAGGGTAAAAACGGAACCCTATTACTAAGACTTTGCTGTGTCCGTCTGTCCGTCATCCTGTCACCAGACTGTATCTCAAGAACCGCGATAGCTAGACAACTGAAAATTTCACAAATTATGTATTTTTGTTAAAGCAATAACAAAAAATACAAAAAAAAAATGAATATTAAAGGGGGCTTCCATACATCAAACGATTTTTTGCCCTTTTTTGCTCGATATTAATAATGCCAACAGGTAGGCACTTGAAATATTCACAAAACACTCAGTTATATTTGTAACTTTAACAACAAATAACAGAATGAAAATAAAATGAATATTTAATCGCGTACAAAAAAATGCCATTATTTTGCCTATTTTTGCTCGATATTAATAAATGGTAACAGGTAAGCACTATATTAACTAAATTAATGTAGGTACCTACTGTTGTTTACGTAATCAATGGTACGGAAACCTTCGTGCGCGAGTCCGACTCGCACTTGGCCGATTTTTGTATACGGTAGAGAAAAATGTTGGGAAATCGAATAAAAATGTGTGAGTGAATTTATTTATTTGTACAACCAAGACTACATAAATACGCCTAATTCCATTACATGCAATATGCATGCAAAACTTAAGGTAAGTTAAAATGGAATAAGTAGGTAAATGAAATATCGAATCTTATAAACTACACTGTTGTACCTTATGACATTCTTAACTATATTAAGCAGTACAAAAATACTTCCTAAACTGGGCATAGACCCGTATCTCAGGCAGAATAAGGTAACAGGTGTGTTGCAACAACACGAAGCAGCTGACTGGTGGATTAAATCAATATAGACTGGTAAACCATTTGACAAGCTTCTATTTAGTAGGTAATTTGATAAACTACCATTTTTTTTTCCTAGGACGCACCGCTTTTGAGGGCCTGGCAAAGTTTGTTTAGTGAAACTGCCTATGTTGTCTTTTTATTTTTATTAAATGTCCAAATTATCTTTTTATTAAATTTTCTCCATATTTAAAAAAAAAAAACTTTTAAAACATGACAATAAAACGAAACTTTGTCTATCGATCATGAAGGGAGAATGACATAGGACTGTCTTTTCCAGAGCTCTACACCGATGCTGGTACTACACCGTCTAGGTCCGTCGTCCACCGTCCGATCTAGGTCTTTTATCCAAACGTAGTATGCAAGCAAATTGTCTTTGTGAAATCGCATTTACAACGCTTATGGATCGAGAAATGGATTTACCTACTTGGTTGGAAATTAAAAATGTGGTTTTTTACACAGGACTACTTCTTCCAGGGCTCTAGGCAGTGTTGATCATACTCGAGTAAAGCCTTGCAAGCTGCTTTGAATGGTTTTGTTGTACTACAGCATTGACAGTTTTAAATCTTCAAATTATATTAGACTTCAAATTTCATGAAAATGCAAACAGATGTGGTGCGAGCTCGCTTGGACCACGGTACGCTGAAAGAACCAACACCGGATCCCTTCAAACAATAGCATAATTCAGCCCCTTTCATCCAACTATTGTATCTGCGTAACGGACCCCGGTATGCCGACTACGACGTACCGGCTCCCACTAAGTACCCAACACCACCTTGCCCGTGATGTGCACCCCCGGCACTGTAGGCAAAGAAAGTGGAGGAAAAAAGTGAAGGAAATGGGGTTTATTCATGACGAAAACTTTGTAACAGATCAAATTTCACGCGCGCGAAGCCGCGGGTATCAGCTAGTATCATATAAAGTACTCTCGAACAACGCACACGATATCTCGGTGAAAAACTATCAAATTCGAATCGTTTACGTGTTCGTATCGCCATCGAAATATTTAGTATGAAAACTTAAACAGCGCTTGCGCGGTCAAAACGAGAACTACAAAACAAAGCACGAACTTTGTGTCGTTTGCTTTCGATACGCAAACGATTCGAAATCGATAGTGCTTTGTTCTAGACCCACAGATCGAGATTCGCGTCTGAGAATTGTTGGGAGAAAAAATGTTATAAATGTATTTTATCAACTTCTAATATTGTATTATTGCAAATACCGAGCGAAGAGTCGTTTCTCAGAGATATCGCGGATAAACCTACCTAGGTTTAGTTTTGTTAATTTTTGAATTAAATCTATTTTCGTGGTTTTTATCGTTATTTTATTATTTATAATTTATTAAATTATATTTATTATATTTATTCGTTATTATGTATTATTCTTATTGTTATGTTCTTTCTTTTTTTTTATTATTTTTATTGTCACTATTTATTGTCACTTGTTTTATGTTTACTTCTTGTTTTTTAATGTATTATGTGTAGGCTCCCGCATAATATCAGCGTCGTGGCAAGCCTTAAGCTGCCACGACAAATGCTGAGCGGGAGACCCTTTTGGCATCAGTTTGTTATTTTATTTTTAAATGTTGTGGTTTAGTGTATTTTATTTTTTATTTTTATTGATATGTGTATTTTGTTTTGTCTGATGCTAAATAAATAATTTTTCTTTCTTTCTTTTTTTGTTTTTTTAAATAAACCTCACTTCGGGTTTGTAAAAGTATAATACAGGCTGTTAGGTAAAGGGATGTAGAGGGGCGAACCACCATCTTCCGCCCCAAGCCAACCTCACCTTCACGCGGTGCATCCTGCTGGACGACGAACGAGGCTCTGGCGATTGACCGACCTGTTACACCCTTTCAATGTTAGCATAAGGGCTGACCAGTACTGTCTCCTGCTGCATCAGCATTTTTAGTCTAGAGTCCGGCTCGCCCGCTTCTCGGGCTCGCGGCATAGCCAGTCGTTTCAAGCTCTTTGCGCGTGACGGTTGCCACCTCCAAATTAACTCGTGTGTTTTTACTTACCATTTCTAGTGTAATTAATTATCTTTTTTTTTAAAACCTAAATCCCCGAGTCCGTTCTAACATTGGTGGCAGCGGTGGGATCAATATAAGTGGTTCCCGGTTCGTCTCCGTACACTTTCGTGCTTTGTGTAAAAAGTGAAATTTATATAACAAAACTTTACTTCAAAAACTTTATACTTACCATATCGTTTATCGTGGTGAGTTACCGTCGCCGCTCACCGTATCCTGCTATATTGGAACTGGACTCATCTTCGCAATCCCACTATCTCCACTGCATCCTGGAAAGAAACATCATCGAATCCTACAAACACCGCTGTATCCTGCCTAGTGCCTGCCTGTAAGACATCAATCACATCATCCACCCGCCAACAATAATCGCCGCTTCAAGCTCCGTGTCCCGCCGAGTTCGAGTCGCCTTATCGCAGGAATGCGATCACTTCCCGTCGTCGCCGTGCTCGCAGTCTACGCAACATTGTCACTGTGAGTCTGGCCTTTCATTCAAATTATATTATAGACAATTCCTTTGTGTGCAACAGTGTTGTTAATTATAAGCCGTGTTTAGGTTTTATTTCTTTGTGCTATTCTAAGCTACGTAATTGTGTAAAATGTCTGAATCCAAGGCGCTCAAAGACCAACTCCAGGTTCCCCAAGACATAGAACTACCACTGTCGGAAGACGAAAGGGCAACAAGCCCAGTGGTGGACTTCGAAAAGAAAAAAGGGAAGAAAACCCCTACCAGCTCAGGTCTTAACATAGATCTCAACATTCTTCTAAAATTCGTTAAACCCTATGCCGGAAGTAGGGAAACACTTAACTCCTTCATAATAAACTGTAATAACGCTTACAACCTCGCAACGGAAGTGCAAAAACACATTGTATTCAAGTACATCCTATGTCAGCTACAGGACAAGGCAGAAGTTGCGTGCTCAATAAAAGAATTCAATAGTTGGGAACAACTTAAAGATTTTCTGAAAACACAATTTAGTGAAAGGAAACACTACTCCCATCTTCTTACCGACCTGCAGGAATGCAAACAGGGCCAAAATGAAAATGTCAGTCAGTACTCCTTGCGGGTGGAGACCTGCTTATCACAACTCCTAACCGAAATTTCTTTATCGAATACGAAGGTAAAGGAACTTCCTGGCAGGACAGCCGCCATGGAAGACCTTGCCCTCCACCATTATTTGATGGGGCTATACCCGAGGATTTCAAACATCGTCAGGTGTAGGTCCCCCAAAAACCTAAATGAAGCGATCAACCTTGCCATATCCGAAGAAAGAATCCAACAGACTCTTTATAGAAAGCCCTCACCGGAACAGTCAAAAGGTTCTAACAACCGTTTCGTCAAACCACCTAACCGGCCCAACAATCAATCAACAACCTCTCAGTCTCAAACCTCTTCCAACCCTACAACTTCCGGCTTAGTCTGCCGTTACTGCAAATTCCCGGGTCATAGTATCGAAACCTGTAGGAAACGGGAATACAACAACAAAATAAGGAATCAAAGATCCCCAAATAACAACAACCAACAATTTCCAAACCAACAATTTCGTAAAGTAAACTTTACCCAACAGGACGATGAAGGACACGACGAAATTGACAATAACACCTCCGATGATTTAAACGAATAATGGGCTCCCGGCGGTGTCCCGTGAGTCCAACGCCTCGTCCTATTTCGTTCCTATATCGAAAGGCACCTACTAAATCCACTGTATCTACCAAATCCGCTAAACCTGCTAAATCCACTGTATCTGCCAAATCCACTGAATCTGCCAAATCCTCTGAATCTACTAAATCCACTGAATCTACCAAATCCACTGAACCTACCAAATCCACTGAATCTACCAAACCCACTGAATCTACCAAATACGCTGAATCTACCAAATCAGCTGAATCTGCCAAATTCGCGAAATCTACGAAATTCGCGAAATCTACCAAATCCGCTGAATCTGCCAAATTCGCGAAATCTACCAAATCTGCGAAATCTACCAAATCCGCGCAATCTACCAAATCCGTTGAATCTGCCAAATCCGCTGAATCTGCCAAATCCGCTGAATCTGCCAAATTCGCGAAATCTACCAAATCCGCGAAATCTACCAAATCCGTTGAATCTGCCAAATCTGCTGTATCTGCAGAATCATATCTACCACTTTCAAAAATAAATAAAGAAAATCAAATTTACGAAATATCGTTTGACCCGTCCAAGAAATCGTTACCACACGTCGTCATAAATACCACATCCTCCGAATTGCCCCTATCTCTCCTGGTTGACACAGGCTCTTCCATCAGTCTCCTGAAAAAATCAGTTATTAAATCTCACACACTCCTTAGTGGAGAGATACTGAAACTAAAAGGATTCAACTCCACCGACGACTCCATCCCAACATTAGGCTCTTTCAATTTGACTATTCCCCTGAATAACAAGGATTCTATCAAACACAAATTTCACGTAATCGAAAACATAGACTTCCCTTATGATGGTATCGTAGGTAACGACCTTCTCAACAATTTCAAAGGCAGTATTAACTTCACACAAGAAGTTCTCAAACTCGGTAAACATAACCTCAAATTATACTTTACCGATCCCTATTACATTATTCCAGCCCGCACTGAAAAGGTAATAGAATGCTCAGTTTCCAATGCCGACCTAAAGGAAGGTCTCATTCTAGATCAAAGTCCGTCTGACAACCTCCTAATTGCTAATTGCCTCGTCCGGGTTAAAGAAAATAAAAGAGTTAACCTCACAGTTATCAACACCTCTGAATCCTCAATTACATTAAAAACAAACCTCAATTTAAGGCTGACGCCTATCAGTTCCATTTCTCAATCCAACAACGACTCAATCGCTGTCAACCATATAAATCACACAAATCATACTAATTCCGCTGAAAGAACTCAACAAGTTCTCAGCATGCTAAGAGTTGATCATTTAAACGGGGAAGAAGCTGACGCTCTCCTGCAACTATGCTCCGACTTTTCCGACATATTCCATCTACCTCATGAGAAACTCTCTTATACCAATGCTATTAAACACGACATAAAAACAACATCCGAAGTTCCAATCCATACTAAATCCTACAGATTCCCTGAAGTCCATAAACAAGAAGTAGAAAAACAAATTAATAAAATGCTCCAACAAGAAATCATAGAACCCTCTGTATCCCCATGGTCCTCACCAATCTGGGTGGTACCAAAAAAACTTGATGCCTCCGGTGAACAAAAATGGCGAATTGTCATTGATTATAGAAAACTGAATGACATCACAATAGGTGATACCTATCCTATTCCCCAAATAACGGAAATCCTAGATCAACTCGGCAACAGTAAATATTTCTCAACCCTAGATCTAGCATCAGGATTCCATCAAATTCCAGTTAATAACCCCGAAAAAACAGCTTTCAATGTGCCTCAGGGCCACTTCCAGTTCACACGCATGCCCTTCGGTCTCAAAAATGCACCTTCCACATTTCAACGGCTGATGAATACAGCCCTATCTGGCCTACAGGGCATCCGCTGCTTCGTGTATCTCGACGATATTGTAACATACTCATTTGATCTGTCCTCTTCAATTCAGAACTTACGAGAAGTATTCCAAAGACTTCGAGAATTCAACCTCAAACTCCAGCCAGATAAGTGTGAGTTCCTCAGACGTGAGGTCGCTTATCTCGGCCATATAATCACGACCGAAGGAGTCAAACCCAATCCAGATAAAATTAAAGCCGTTGTCGAGTTCCCAATTCCAAACTCACCCAAAGACATTAAATCTTTCCTCGGACTCGTTTCCTACTATCGCCGATTCATTCCAGATTTTTCAAAAATCTCCAAACCCCTTACAACCCTACTCAAAAAGGATACTCCCTTTAATTGGGAAAACCAGCAGCAAGTTGCTTTCGACCTACTAAAGCAGAAACTTACCACCGCTCCAGTCCTCTGTTACCCTGATTTCTCCCAACCATTCATCCTCACCTGTGATGCCTCAAACCACGCTATTGGCGCCGTCCTATCCCAGGGTCCCATCGGTAAGGACCGACCCGTTGCATATGCCTCACGCACACTTAATAAAAGCGAAGTCAACTATAGCACCACTGAAAAAGAACTTCTTGCAATTCTTTTCGGCTGCAAAACCTTCAGACCCTACCTTTATGGAAGAAAATTTCAAATAATTACCGATCATAGACCCCTTAGATGGCTATTTAACCATAAAGACCCAAGTAGCAAAATGCAACGCTGGCGCCTCAAGCTCGAGGAATTCGAATATGAAATCGTTTACCGCAAAGGTAGACTCAACTCCGCGGCTGACGCCCTCTCTCGTCATCCAGTAAATCCTATAATACCCGAAGATCCGGATCAACCTGAAAACCCTGTCCCTTCTAATCCAATTCAAGATCCAAATCCAGGAGATCCCCTTGGTTATAGTGATTATAGCCAACCCTTCAGTCCCCTTACGTTGGAGGACTTAGACATACAACTTCCCACTGTTTCCGATAATGATGGTGATAGCATGCCCTGCATCGACCTGCTGGAAGACGATAACGAAATCCCACTTCCATACAGTCCTGAAACTACTAATCCAACAAATCCCACTGATGCTTCTAACCCAACGATACCTTCTAAATCCAATGATCCTGTACCACCTCCAGGTGCAGGCACCCTTACCACTCCTAACCCTGAAATACAAAACCCACTGCATCCTTCTATTCCAAATCCTGAAAACCAAATTCCACTAAACCCTCCTAGTCCTAACCCCGAAACAATAGAAACGACACCCCAAGACTCCGATCCACCATTACAACAACCTGCTACCTCAAATGATAACGACTACTCCAAATTCCTAAAAGACATCAACAACAAGAATATGAATTTCAACACGACAATCCTAGAACATAACAAGTCCCTCCTAAAAACTCATTGCAAATCCATTATCATTCCCACATCCATGGACCTAGACGATTCCAATGCATATGTCCCGGAAATATTAGAAAACCTTACTAACGCAGAAGAAATTCGACAGATAGAAAAGGAATTATACTCATTCGATAAACTTCCTGAAATAAATAACAAATCCATTTACCTTATTTACAATAAGGTACATCACTTCGACGAAAGTACTTACCCCGAAATTTACCAAACCTTAAAAACTATCAGAAACCATATCATGTCGACCTCCACAAACGAAATTAATGAAATTGCCATATCCGATTTTAAGAATCAATTCCAAAAACACTCCTTTGCTAAAATATACAACATCCTAGTTTACCTTTTCCATGAAACCAATATAACTATAAATATCTATCATAATAACATTGTATACCCAAGTCTCAGTGAAATAAAGAAAATACTAAAGGAAAATCACGACCTTCCGATTGCCGGCCACTTGGGCTGCAATCGAATGCTAAGCAGAATCCAAGAACGTTACTATTGGAAAGGAATGAAAACCGATGTCGAAACTTACATAAAAAACTGTTCATCTTGCCAATCAAATAAAGCCCTTAGAAGAACGAATAGAGCACCAATGCAAATTACTACTACCTCTACTAGTCCATTCCAACGAATAGCATTGGATATCGTTGGTCCACTCCCTGAATCCGGTCCCGCAAAACTCAAATACATACTCACGATACAGGACGATCTGACTAAATTCTCGGTTGCATACCCTCTACGTAGCGTCACAACAGAAGAAACAACAGATTCGTTAGTACATTTCATTTCTTTATTTGGCATCCCGAGATCCATCCTTACGGATCAAGGAACAAACTTCACCGCGGACCTATTCAAGAAAACGTGTGACTTTTTAAAAATAAAACAGATTTGGTCTACCCCGTACCATCCTCAAACTCAAGGGGCTCTGGAAAGGAGCCACTCCACCCTCAAGGAATATTTAAAATCTTACGTTAACGAGAACCAGGATGACTGGCCTCGTTACGTTTACACAGCCATCTTGGCCTACAACTCTGCAGTCCACTGCACCACCAATTTCACACCATACGAACTGCTGTTCGGACATAAAACCTTCATCCCTGATTCCGTCTTTAACCAAGACCTCACTACATACCCTGACTATATCCGCATGCTCCAACATCGGCTAAAATTGTCCTGGGAACGGGCAGTCCAAAACATTCAACATTCAAAAGAAAGATCTAAGAACTATTACGACCACAGGACCCGTCCGGTCCAATATAAAGTAGGCGACTTTGTTTACCTGAAAAATCATCTAAGGCTACGCAAAGCTCTCTCGCCCATATGGAAAGGGCCATATAAAGTAATCGCCATCCACGGGAACAATACGCTTACTCTTCTTATAAACAGACGACATGTTAAGCATCACTATGACGAAGTGAAATTAGCTGGCGTCTTCCCCAGTTCTCCCTAGGTTAAGAATTAAGCTTATTCAAAATAGTATTATTACGGTAGTATTATAGTAGTGTTAATATTAGGACCATAGTTATCTTAGTAGTAATAACGGGATTAAATTTAATAAACTCTACGTTTATTGACTTCTTTTATTTTCAGTGCGTCAACTTCTGCAACGCCAAGTTTCGTTAAACCAATTCCGTCAAGCTCAGGCATTTACTTCGATTATATTGGAAAAACTAAAATTAATAATGGTCACCTAGATATATTAATCCCCGTAGATATTTCTTACATTAAGCCACATATACAAAATATTAACCTAGTAATAGATAAAATTAAATACATTTGTGAACAAGTAGCGTCACTGGATAATTCTGAGTGTCGTAATATCCTCCAACCTTTCACTGTCCGCTTTAGAGACATTATAAAGGAATACTCTTCCGTCACCCACCTAATAGATAGTAGAGCTAAACGGAGTGCATGGATTGGTGGAATAGGTACAGCCATGAAACAAATCTTTGGCACCTTGGACGAAGATGATGCTATCAAATACGATACAGCAATCAATCATGTACAAAACAATCAAAAGAGATTGGCTTCCTTAATGAAAGATCACATATTAGTAACTACATCGGTGCTATCCAAATATAATGAAACTCTTAACAAAATTAAGGTTAACGAAGCCAACCTCAATACAGCTATCAACAAGCTCTCTACCGTACTTGGAAACATCACAAAAACTACGAATAACTTATTAATAGATTCCGAGATAAATTCAATTTTTACAAATTTAGAATCATCCCTGCTCACGCTTTCCTTTCAAATGGAAGACATAACTAGTTCGATATTATTCAGCAGTGTCAATGTCTTACACCCATCAGTCATAACTCCGCGCCAACTGTATACAGAGCTTGCTGATAACTACAGGCATTTGCCCAACAGTTTCGAATTAGCTGTAGATTTAGACATAAATTTAATCCATGTTATTTTAAGTATCAGTAAGTTAGTTAGTTATTATGTTAGTGATAAAATAATGTTTATATTGCAAGTACCATTAGTAAACCCGCGTCAATTTTATATGTATAACAACATTCCATTACCCATTCCACATAATGCGACAAGGCCAGACTCATTCAGTGTTATAGTACCCAGCCACAAGTACGTGATGATCACCAAGGATAAACTGCACTACAGTACCCTGGACTCCCTGGAAAAGTGTAAAAACATCAACTCCCAAAATTATGTATGTGAAATAGTGAAAGTGCTCCCTACCAGTGAAAACCCCAGTTGTGAAAGCGAACTGCTATCTAATGTCATAACAAAAATCCCTACGCAGTGTAAAACCGAATTTATTCGAGGAAACCTGGACATTTGGAAACCACTCCGAAATATTAAATGGATATTTATCCAAACCGTACTTAGTAAATTATCTATAGATTGTTTAAATTCTGAACTTACGGAAACTAATGTAATAGGAACAGGAATTGTCGAAATTCCTACACACTGTAAAGCATTTTCCAGAGACACAGAACTGTTACCTAATTATAATGTAATGAATATAAGTCTGCCTGTTATTAACTTAGATTTTAACCTAATTAACGATACATGTTGTAGCCTAACGAAATTTATTAAAGTAGCCGATAATGTCCCCATTACAGATTTAAAAGACTTAGATTTAAACAATATAGATTATTCAAAAACTGTCAATAATAAAATTATTTCAGAACTAGATAAAATTACCCAAGAACCACATGTTATAAAATATGGGGCTCATTATTCATCCCTTACCCCATTTTTAATGCTCATTATTTTTATCACTGTATTTTATAATTTTCATTATAAGAAATCGTTAATTAAAAAACCTGGCAACATTCACGATGTCGAACAGATCGAACTTCCAATTATCAGTCCCAAAAACAAGACAAAAGACATACCTACCGACACAGAACCAGTAGCAGTAGAAGTCGAAGAGACTTTCCCCAAAATCCGTAGAAACCTGTAAAATATTGAATACTTACCCTTAATCATCCATAAACTTAGAGGATTGAACCCCTAAGTTTAGTCTCAATGGGGGGAGATGTTACACCCTTTCAATGTTAGCATAAGGGCTGACCAGTACTGTCTCCTGCTGCATCAGCATTTTTAGTCTAGAGTCCGGCTCGCCCGCTTCTCGGGCTCGCGGCATAGCCAGTCGGTTCCAGCTCTTCGCGCGTGACGGTTGCCACCTCCAAATTAACTCGTGTGTTTTTACTTACCATTTCTAGTGTAATTAATTATCTTTTTTTTTAAAACCTAAATCCCCGAGTCCGTTCTAACAGACCGATGGCGGTATAACCATCCAACGGAAGGCGTAGTTAAGTGTACCGGGCCGGTGACGGGCAGCAGCGTCATCGGTGCAAGAAGCTACGCCCTGCGATCGCCAACCCGTCTGCCCAGCGTGGCGGTTATGGGCATAACCTCCTATGCAGACGCACAAAAAGCCACGGCCCCCAGTTCCCGGCGGTCCCGCTATTCCTGGTCATGGTGGCGACCACGGTTACGGCGGGACGGGGGGTGCGAAGAATCTCCGGGTTACGGGAGGCCACCAAAAACAACTGACCCTGGCGACGTACAACGGACGCACGCTACGGCTAGACTCGCATCTGGCTCAACTTGAGGTGGAACTTGGGAAGATTAGGTGGCATATCCTAGGGCTATGTGAAGTCCGAAGAGAGGGGGAGGACACCATAACCCTCGAGTCGGGCCACCTAATGTACTTTCGTGAGGGAGACCAACAATCCCAAGGTGGCGTTGGGTTTCTGGTAAATAAGTCCCTTTCTGACAACGTTGTGGAAGTGTCCAGTGTGTCGAACAGGGTAGCGTACCTTATTGTTGAGCTCACTGAGAGGTATAGCCTCAAGGTGGTTCAAGCGTACGCACCGACCTCGAAACACTCGGACGAAGAGGTGGAGGATATGTTTGATGACATATCAAAGGCCCTCCACTTCACCACTAAGACTCACTACAGCGTTGTTATGGGAGACTTCAACGCTAAAGTGGGAGTACAGAATTGCAGCGAATCGGTAGTAGGATCCCATGGATTTGGATGCAGAAACCATAGGGGGCAAATGCTTGTCAACTTCCTCGAACGGGAGGGGCTCTTCTTGATGAACTCCTTCTTCAAGAAACAGCCCCAAAGGAAGTGGACGTGGCAAAGCCCCGACACTATGACGAAAAATGAGATTGACTTCATCATGACCAACAAGAAGCATATATTCAGAGACGTCTCCGTGATTAACAGGTTTAATACCGGTAGCGATCACCGACTCGTTCGAGGCTCTCTGAATATTGATTTTAAGGCTGAACGTGTCCGTCTGATGAAGTCAAGGCTCCGACCTACTTTGCTCCAAACCATGATAGGATCTGAAACGTTCCAGTCAAACCTGGAAAACCGACTCGCTGCCGTGGAAACCACAACAGACGTAAACCAGAACCTCGAAAATGTGGTTCGGATCCTCAGGGAAGAAGGTACGAGATTTTGTGAAATGCAGCGTAAGGGCAGGAAGTCAAAGCTTTCGGAAAGAACTTTAGGGCTGATTAAGGAACGACGTGAAAACCCACCCGTCACTTCGTCAGGAAAGCGCGCTCTAAACCGAGAGATCAGTAAGCTCGTACGACACGACCTCCGTTGCTCCAATACTCTTGAGATTGAAAGAGCGATCGAGCAAAATCGGGGGTCGAAAGTGTTCGTACAATCTCTTGGAAGAAGCCACCTGACGAAACTGACCACAGCAAGTGGAGAAGTCGTTGCTTCGAAGCCAGCAGTCCTTTCCGAAGTAGAACGCTTCTATGGCCGGTTATACGCTTCGCATGCATCTCGACCTGATCCCGAAAATGAGGACCCTAGAGCCGCGTTAACACGCCACTACACTCAAGACCTGCCAGAAGTCAGCACTGACGAAATCAGGATGGCTCTTAAACAGTTGAAAAATGGAAAAGCCCCTGGAGAGGATGGCGTTACAACAGAGTTGCTAAAGGCTGGAGGTAAACCCGTACTGAGGGAGCTTCAAAAGCTTTTTAACGCTGTCTTGTTTGAAGGGAGAACTCCGGAGGCGTGGAGTAGGAGTGTTGTCGTCCTGTTCTTCAAAAAAGGAGATAAGACCCTGCTGAAGAACTATCGACCCATTTCCCTTCTAAGCCACGTCTATAAGCTGTTTTCAAGAGTCGTCATGAACCGCCTTGCGCGAAGACTTGACGAATTCCAACCACCGGAACAGGCTGGATTTCGGAGCGGATACGGCACCATAGACCACATCCACACATTGCGGCAGATTATACAGAAGACCGAAGAGTACAATCAGCCCTTGTGTCTAGCATTCGTGGACTATGAGAAAGCCTTCGACTCGATAGAGATCTGGTCCGTTCTGGAGTCCCTGCAGCGTTGCCAAGTAGATTGGCGGTACGTGCAAGTGATGAGATGTCTCTACGAAGCCGCCACCATGTCCGTCCAAGTACAGAATCAGCAAACAAAACCTATACCATTGCATCGAGGAGTGAGACAAGGGGACGTCATTTCCCCGAAATTGTTCACAAATGCAATGGAGGATATGTTCAAGACGCTGCACTGGAAAGGACGAGGCATCAACATCAATGGCGAATACATCTCTCACTTGCGATTTGCAGACGACATCGTCATTATGGCAGAAACGCTGCAGGACCTACAACAGATGCTGAATGACCTGGCTGACTCTTCTGTGCGTATCGGCTTGCGAATGAACCTGGATAAAACCAAGGTTATGTTCAATGAACATGTACTACCGCTACCGATTGCGATGCACGGCGCCGTCCTCGAAGTTGTTCAGAAATACGTGTACCTCGGGCAGACATTGCAGTTAGGTAGAAACAACTTTGAGGATGAGGTGAACAGAAGAATTCAGTTGGGTTGGGCAGCATTTGGGAAACTACGTCGAGTCTTCTCATCGTCGATCCCACAATGCCTAAAGACGAAAGTCTTCAATCAGTGCGTCCTACCCGTCATGACATACGGAGCCGAAACGTGGACACTGACGGTACGGCTAGTCCACAAGTTCAAAGTCGCTCAGCGGGCTATGGAAAGAGCTATGCTCGGAGTTTCTCTTAGGGATAAAATCAGAAATGAGGTGATCCGGCAGAGAACTAAAGTTACCGACATAGCCCACCGGATTAGCAAGCTGAAGTGGCAGTGGGCTGGCCATATTAGCCGCAGAACCGACAACCGCTGGGGTAAACGAGTTCTTGAGTGGAGACCGCGTCTCGGCAAACGTAGTGTAGGACGCCCTCAGGCTAGGTGGAGTGATGATTTGCGCAAGGTGGCTGGCAGGAGCTGGATGCGAGAAGCCGAGGATCGACCTAAGTGGCGTGCAATTGGAGAGGCCTATGTCCAGCAGTGGACTGTGATAGGCTGATAATGATGATGATGATGAGGTAAATGGTATAAACAGCTGAAACTAGCCTACTTTAACTTATTATTACATATGCATATAAATAGTAGGGTGAAGTCAGAAATTTGACTGTTCTATGATTGTATGGAATTGTATACACAATCACAGAACGACCTTGAATCGAACATGAAACAAATGCGAAGCGAACACGAATCGAATACAAATCGAATACGAATCGAATACAAATCGAATACGAATCAAATACAAATCGAATACGAATCAAATTTGAATCAAATCGCTTGAACGCTCTAATAGTGCATACACTTTTAGGGACCGTGAAGAGTGAAGATAAGACCATATTCTTGATGTACTGCATTAGTTTTGATTGTTGTTCACTGTGTCTCGAGGAAGTTATCTCCATCGTTGGCGAACTCGGCAAGAGCCACTTAACACGACGGCAATGATTGTTTGCGGACTTGTAAACGTCTACACAGTGAGACAAGATGCATCAGCCCAAAGCAGTTTGTAGCGAACTCTTGGGCAGTAACGAACATACGTGCCTAACTTATTCGAGAAGTGTTTGTTCTGTGAGTTTGACTTTAATGCCGTTTGAAATGCTTAAGTGTGTTTCACAACTCAAAAATATTTTCCTCTGTCTAAGAAAAATAACTACCTCTTTTGCAAAGTAGGGTGAAGCTATAGATTAATTATGTCGGGGATTTCTGCCTCCTACAAATGTGGAACTCGAAGCCCAATGATTTCATCCTAAACTTTTATGAACACTATAGTTAATTGATTCGGGGTGTATACCATGTACCTCGTTTTTTGATCGGAGACTCATAAACAACAAGGTTAAACCCTGAACCAAAAAACTCTAGATATTTTAAACAATGTATTTAAACTAGACTAAAACAGGAAAGAATTAGAATAATTGATGGGTTGTTACTAATTGCAATGCTTAGGGAAATTACTTGTTACGTACGCAAACTTTTTCCAATGGCGCGGGCGGTGTGGAGCATTTCTACTCGTAATATTGAGCTAGCGCATCTTTCTTGCGTGTGGGTTGCCGAAGTTACTTTACTCGCATTACAGTTCGATCCTCTGTTTGGGGTATCACTTAAAGGAAAACCAACACACCAAAATCTATTCGGTATAACAAGATGTGAGTGACCAAGGTTTTTAAATAAGACACTTAGAATAGAAATGTCTGATTTAAATCTTCGTAGCCAATGTTAATTTTGAAAAGGTTATGGAATGGCGACCGCATACCAGACGATCTGTGAGTAGGCCCCCCACCAGGTGGACTGACAATCTGGTGAAGGTCACGTAAGCCACTGGATGACGGGACCGACCGTTGTGGAGATCCTTAGTGGCGGCTTAAGTTCCATTGTCTTCATCAATTCATGTGTCACACCTGCCTTAATGAAAATGTAACCTAACTAACAAAGTTAAATGCTTCTATAGGCCGCTCATTTGATGTGGACGTTGTTTTGGTCTTTTTGGCACTGATAGAGTATCCAGTTTTTATGTTATTCTATCATCATTTACAATTCTGTAAATACACATTTTGTTATCGAAAATATCTTCCCGTTTTGATATATAAAAGACCTTGGACGAAAGTAGCGATAGTTTATTTTATGATGCACCATTTGAGAAACCGAGCACCAAGATATAAAACATATAAAGTCTGCCGCCGCGGTCGTATCCGAGATATATTGTGCGCTCACGATTCCTATCTTCTGATATAGTTTTTCTAGACAAAAACTAAAATACAAGATAAGTATGGGCATAAAATAAATAGTACAGAAGCCAACTTCATGTATGTACTTCATTTTTTATACCTAAACTCGGCGATTGCGCTACAATTCACAACTTTGTTCAATTACAAGTTATTCGATTTATCCATACTAATATTATAAAGCTGAAGAGTTTGTTTGTTTGTTGGCACGCGCTAATCTCAAGAATTAAAACTGTTCGAATTGAAAAAATATTTTTGTGTTGGATAGACCATTTATCGAGGAAGGTTTTAGGCTATATAACATTACGCTGCGACCAATAGGAGCGAAGCATCAGTGAAAAATGTTGCAAAAATAATCGCTATCATAATAACAGAAATTGACGCCGACGAAGTCGCGGGCAACAGCTAGTTGTTAAATAAAACAGGAAATAAATGAAATTAAATAAACTTGGTACACTTTTGTACAAAAAGTTCACAGTACCACTTCTCTTCCACAGTCATAAAAGAACACCTGAAGAAGCGATGTCTGCCAAGGGAGGCAACTAAGGCACAACATACTCCTTTTGGAAAGGCTGATGTTCAGTCGCGGACAAATATGGGCTGATGATGATAATGACGGAAAAAAGACATGTAATCATGGGAAAACTATTAGGAACCTTGAATACAAAACCTGAAATAACACGCGTCGATATAAGAACGAATGGCCGAAAAACAAGGCACTCTGCCCAGTAGTGTTTAAATGCGTGCAAAGTAGTCGTTCCGAATACGACGCTAACATAAAAATAACATTAAGTCCGCCATCATTACATTAGAATCCTCGCTACGGTTCACATTCGGAACTCGACGATGTGTTATGTCGTTGAGAGATGTCGTTAACTCCTCTGCGCCTGGGGATGCATTTTAAGGAAAGTTGACACGTTAAATTGTTTGCAAAGGCGTTAGGTAATAGTTCGAAAAACTTCAAACTGAAGCAGGTGAACATGGTCGCTATAATCTTCCGCGAAAAACCAGGCATGCCCACACAGATACATGAAAAGTTCTGAGCGGGAGACCAATTTAGGAAACAAAACTTTTTCTACATCAAAATCTAAACAAAAGATGGATTGTCCAGAAAAACTTACCCAATGATTGAGAAAGTATCAAATTGTTTAGCTTTTTTCATTTTGAAAGGAAATCAGTCAGTTTATCAAAATCTCGGCAATGTTGTAACCCAAAAGGCTAATTGCTGCTATTAGGGCAAATGACCTGGGCAGGACTACCTACACCCAAAACACCCGTATCAATGTATCATTGGCATCGTTTGATAATATAAAATTAATTTCACTTTTAACGGACTTTGTTTGAGCAATATTTCATTGGATAATAAATAAGCTAATGGGTTTGTGTGTGGCTTAACGACTCAAATGAAAAAATGGAGGAGTGATTTAACAGTCAATACTTTTGCAGTACAGCCATTGATTTAACTGATAAAAAGGTCCCGACCAAATGAGTTTTATTTCGGAAAATAGGCCCCTGGTGGCCTTTTTGCACATAATTAAAATATAAATTATGAATAATGATAATTAATTATTTAATTAATTCTTATATTTATGCATGTGTGACGGCTATGCAACTTTCGAGGAACGGCCAACTAAGTATGACTATGGCAGGTGTCGAGATAATGAGTCATCCGCCATACAGTTCTGACCTGGCGGCCTGCGACTTTCAATTATTATTATTCCCAAGAACTAAAGATAAAATTCGAGGTATTCGCTTTACGAGCCCTGGAGATGCGGTGAAAGCGTACGAAAATGCCATAGAAGACACCCCTAAGGAAGAATGGGCCCACTGCTTTTCTCAGTGGTTCCATCGAATGCGACGATTTGTAGAGAGGAACGAAGATTACTTCGAAAAACAATAAAAGTATTGGCAACTTTCTACATTAAGCCGTTTTTCATTTTCTAATCATTTTCAGTGTTACCTAGGTATTGTATTATTTCTCATCTCAATAATGAAAATATTAAGTATGATATTAAAACCTGAATTCAAATTTATTACCAACAAAAAGCGACATGCATAATTTTAATACCTGTCACAGCGATAAGCCTGCTGTGTCAAATTTCAGACCGCTGCTCTGTGAAAAATTCCATAGTAGAAAAGTATTCGCATTTTTTAACAAAAAACACAGTGTATGATCCGACTTAGCGTTTTTAAATTTAAAATTAAGTATTATGATACTTATGGAATAGGGTTATGTTGAATTAGTATTTTTAGCCATTAAACCATGTCATCCTTATATAGACTTGACTTCATGAGTTCAAACACTACCAGATTCGTTAAGGGTTCTAGGAATTGTTTTGTTAATGGAACTGAGACGTGGTCGCTTACTAAGGATCTTTTAAGAAGGCTAAAGGTCGCACAGAGGATAATGGAGAGAGCGATACTTCTTTTTTTTGAAAGAATCCCCAATGAGGAGGCCTATTTAATTGGAGAACTAACATCACCGACGCGACGTCGTTCGAAGAATTGCGGTTATGAAGTAACAGTGGGCGGGAAACATAGCAAAAAGGACCGATGGCCGTTGGCGAGGAATGTTTCTGGAATGGGGACAATGATCTGTGTGTTGATTAGGAGGACCAACGATCTGGTGAAAGTTGCGGGAAGCCTCTGGATGCAGGTGGCGAGGGACCATCTCATGGAGATCTTTAGAGGAGGCTTATGTCCAGCAGTGGTCGACATTTTGGCTTGATGATGTATAGTTAAATAAACAGTTAATTTAAAAAAAAAATATTTTAAAAATATTTCTCCTTTAACGTACTTTAACAAGACATTTTTTTGACTAATTAATACAATAACTAAACTACTGATACTTATCTAAAGTGACATAATAAATAAACGTAAACAAATGTTATCTCAATTTATTTACGGCATTTGATATCCGCTAAAAACGTGAACTTTATGTCGTTAATTACGGTATAGGTAATATATAACATATAGTATAGTACCTAAATATATTACATATTGTATGTAGAACACATAAAATCGTAGGTATCTACCGGAAACACAAAGAAACAAAAGGAAATAAAAAATAATAATTTGATAAGGCAAAAAAAATACCTGACCCGTACTGGGATCGAACTCGGGACCTGTCAATACGCAGCTCGACCACGGCAAGTCATCAAAATAAGTTTTAATTTCCAACTTACCATCCACACTCGGCCGCTCGCACACAAAGTAGTTGTGCTCCCTGCAGCCCCTGTCGTTCCACATGAAGGTGGGCGAGGCGGGCGGGGGGCGCGGAGGGAACTCCCTGCGGGCTTCCACGCAGTCCTGGCCCGAGGTGCCGTCGTCGTTGGGCTGGCTGCTGTGCTTGCGCCAGCCGGGGAACCAGTCTAGGGACAATAGAAGACATTTTAATTTAAAAGATAACGGGCTTTAATTATCCTACTGCTGAAATTGGCCTCTATCATTAAATTCAAGTTAACGCAGCAATAATAATAATAATAATAATAATAATATTTAAGACATGCCTCAATGGGCCACACTGAGCCATCTAGTCCCAAATTAAGGTACTATTAAGTACCCTGTCGTATAGGGTACTAGACAACCGATAAACTTACTTATATACTTTTTTTTTTGTAAATATATACTTATAATACATAGAAAACACCCAGACCAGTACAAACAGACATGTTCATGCACACAAATATTTGTACTGTGCGGGGATCGAACCCGCGACCCATGGCTCAGAAGCAGCGTTAACTATCGCTGATCCAAATGGTCGTCTCAATGAACCCATCATAAGTGCATATAAAAAAGTGAGCATTCCACTGCAGGTCAAAGGCCTCTTCCGATGAGTTCAAGTTACCACAGCAATGATGGGTACAGGCATAATAATTATCTACTCTTGCCAAATGCGGATTGGTAATCACAGACCCGAGCTATGTTCGAAAACTTGCATGACCATCTTTCCGTCCTAAATTCATAGGTTTTTCTTGATTTTAGTTAACGTTCACAATTTTTTGAAGTGAAACTTTATTATCGGCGTTGGAAAAAAATTTACCGTCACGTTTTTCGGTTGCGCGTCACAGCGTCACATTTTTCGGTAGCGCGCCATCTTTTTCTTGCCCCTACCACGGTTGGTTCAGACGATAGCAAAAAGGTAAAGTGAAATAATTGATTGATTGATTGATTGATTGATTTATTTATTTATTTATGTATTTATATATTTATTTATTTATTTATTTATTTATTTATTTATTTATTTATTTATTTATTTATTTATTTATTTATTTATTTATTTATTTATTTATTTGTTTATTTATTTATTACGCAATAAACTTTATCTAATTTAACTTTATTTAACCAATTTCTGGAAAGTTGCATGTAGATCATTTTTCGAAAAATAAGGCCATTAAGAAGTTTCACTTCTTACGTTTGTACACTAGTACACGCACACATTTTTTTTACTTTACCCTACAGTTCGAATGCCACAATCAAACCTTTCTGTCATCACTATAAATTGTTGTCGTATAGAACACAGATTCTCATATCCGACATCTGTCGATTTCATCACGTAGACAGATGACAGCTGTCATTAGTGTAACATCTTGTTAGAGCAGTCACCATTACTCCCATTTCTCCGACAAGCATATACGCGTGCTCTATGGTTTTGATTTATGGAGTATTGTAAATGATTGAAGCCCCCCATTGTAGTATAGGAGGCGAGGCAAACCAAGACGCTGATGGTGTTATGAACTGGACTCTCTTTAGGGGGAATGACCTACACAACCGTTGTAATGGTTAAGAGAAGTGTAAGAGGTGCGCGTGAAAAATACGCCTTTGCCCAGCAGTTGGATCTTGATGTTGAATTAGATATACGCGTCAACACCAAACTCTCGTTCTTTTGTTGGTCGAAAAGTAATTAGTACTCGTAATTGGCTTTATAAAGATTGAAAACGAAAATACAATTTTTCAATAAAGCTCCCACAAAACTACCCAACCGTTGTAATGAAGCTCTTGAAGAGAAGTGTAAGAGGTGCACGTGAAAAATACGCCTTTGCCCAGCAGTTGGATCTTGATGCTGAATTAGATATACGCGTCAACACCAAACTCTCGTTCTTTTGTTGGTCGAAAAGTAATTGGCTTTATAAAGATTGAAAACGAAAATACAATTTTTCAATAAAGCTCCCACAAAACTACCCAACCGTTGTAATAAAGCTCTTGAAGAGAAGTGTAAGAGGTGCACGTGAAAAATACGCCTTTGCCCAGCAGTTGGATCTTGATGCTGAATAAGATATATGCGTCAACACCAAACTCTCGTTCTTTTGTTGGTCGAAAAGTAATTGGCTTTATAAAGATTGAAAATGAAAATACAATTTTTCAATAAAGCTCCCACAAAAGCGTTCCACTAATTCCCTAAGATTTCTTATTAATATTAATGCGGGAAGATGTATCGATATTCCCGGAAATTTCCGATTATTCCGCTGATTGTTTTTTGCCTCAGGGAGATATTGAATTTTGTCAAAAAACTGTATCGGATTACTTAGTATTTAATTAAAGGTACATTGTGGATAAAAATGCTCGTTAGAAATGTATAAAAGTAAATTATATTATGGGTTCCTTGAATAACTTAAAGGCATGATTAGTTTGTTGTCTGATCCAGATAATGGAGCAGAATTTGATAGAGAATATTTTTCTACGTTGTTATATCAATTTACTTCGAGGTCAGAGGACGACCTTGCCTGTGAAACTACACAGTTAAATCGAAATTAGTTTACAAACTTTAATGGAAAGTCGAACATAAAATATAATTTACTAGATCTTTTTATTCAATCTAAGCTAGCGTTGCCATGTACATTCAAATCACATGGCATTATATTTATGTATGCCTTTGCTTTACCAAGTGCCAACGTCAGTACTGGCGATTTTTCTGCTCTGATTGGTTAGAGGAGGAATCAGCGTATTTTGGTGACTGTTAGTGTAAAAATAGTTTCCTCGAAATTTTTAAAACCTATATTTCTTCTATGACAAAAGTATGGCTGTTGTGTATGCTTAACATACCATACAATTACATCGCCCTGGTTGGCGTTAAACGCAGCTGCATTAAAGCTCCCATAGATTATCATCATCTTTAACCAAAAGATGACCACTGCTTGAGATAGGCCCGCCACAGGCTCTCTACAACGATCGATCCTGCGCCGCCCAAATCCATTTCAGAATCTTTCCGTGCTAATACCCATAGGTTATTCTTACTGACGTGTTCTCTGTCACTTCAGCTGAACAATTCTGCGAGCAATGTCGGTTTATTCCTTCTACGGATTCCATATGATTCTAACACGCAGGGAAATACCAAATAACGGAAAGACATTGCCCGCTGTGCAACGTTAACCTTTTATAAGACCCATATTTAACAGAGTTTTGCAAGTAAGTAAGCGAAAATTTTGCTGTGTGCTTGCCTGGGAGGCCATTCTTAATTTCTTAATACCCAATATTGCACCTGTTAGCTGCCGGACAGTCATATTATGACTACCTACATTTAAAATTGTTAATTTCTCATGTAAGTGACTATATGGTTTTTTATGAGAAATAAATATTCTTTAACCTTTACCTTATATCAAGTGACCATGCTTTTGATCTATAAGTCATCAATGGCAACACGCACTGATCAATCGTCTTGAGATGAGACGCTAAGATTTAGGACGTGAAGATTGTTCGTAGTTTCCCGAACGCTACCCATGTCAAGGACGAGAGATCTCTATGCCAGGCATACTAACTTGAAGTGTAATGTTCATAAATAAACTTGAGCGTCTACGAAATGGGTATTCAAAATAAATAAATAAATATTATACACCGTGCAATTTTAACCACCTGTAAAACGAAGCCCACGTTATTGGACCATTGTGTATAACATCATGACAGTGTTATTTCTCTTTTATTAAAAATAATTTTTGAAAAATTTAAATTTTTGATTGAGACTTTTAGTTTTGTAACACGCTGTGACGCGCCCAGACGTATTATTTTGCTGCGGCGGGGTCTCGGTCGAATGGACCTTACACAGCTACATCTGTGGGCGTCACAGCGTGTTACAAAATAGCTGAACCGATATCCAATATTTTATTTAAAAAAAAATGTTGTAAAAAAATTTTATAACATTGCCAAGATGTTATACATAATGGTTACATAACGTGGGTTTCATTTTACAGGTGGTTAAAATTGCACCGTGTATAAATGTGGACAACATCACAAAAAAAAACTGATCCCAAAGTTAGTAACCGTTTAGAGCACTCGTACTGTGTAAATCAGAAACAACGAAGGTACCACAAGCACCCAGATCCGAGAAAATGTAAAAAAACACTTATTTAATTGTATCAACAATAAGCCACGCTCGAAGGGTTAAGGGAATAAATATCTTCAAATTAACCGCTTACCACACCATTTGACAGGCTCGCAATTACGTAAATAAGCTAGAGCTTAAAACGATAAGTTTTGTAACGAAGGACACGAAATCTTTGTAAGCAAATAACGTTATTTCCGCAAACACTGATTACTTCTCATTATCTTGAATAACGCAAAAATTACCTGCCGTTAGCAGACAAAAGGAATAAATTAGAACACGAATGGTTTTCATTAAGAGTATTTGTTCTGGATATTGGATTTTTGCTTCTGAAGAATTAATTGCGGGCTCTTATAATTAGAATCGGAAACCAGAGAAGAATCTGGAGGATGGATCGCCGGCTCCATTGCGCAAGATAAGATTTTAATAGGGTTTTGTCTTAAGGTAACGTTTCATTTATATTAATTTATAAATAATGGGTTTGCTCTTGACTACATACTTAACTATACGGTTAAGAAGAAGCCTAAGATGGAGCGAGCTTACCCAGAGGTACAGGTTCTCCCACTCACCAGCGGAAAACAGAAAAACTGTTTGGCGCTGGACTCCGGCAGGAGGGTTGCATCCAGGCAGCCTTACGAAGCCTACCACCGCAGAGGGATCCGTTAGCCGTCATCATTGGTTAGAAAACAAAGATGCTGTTTCCCAGGGTGGACCACTAGGAGGTAGATCCCACCACCCCATATACTACTGTTTAAAATTAAGTTTGAAACTTATGGGGTATACCCATAAGTTTCAAACTTAACTTTAAACAGTTCCTATATTAGATTGACCTTGTACGTACTCGTATTTTGACGACATGATCATATCATGCTTTGTATGATATTTTAGCCACATTGCAATTATAATATCAGTATTTTAATTATGTCTCAGGCGGGACTGGCATCTCCATGCATACCGGCCCACGCTTAACCAATTTAGCGACCGAGACACTAAGTCACAGCGGCAATTTTTCAAGCATATTCTCGCGTCTGGTATGTATGGAAAATCGGGTTCGAGTCCCGCCTTAGCCATATTTTTAAGTCTTAATACTGATTGTATCTAGGTACTTTAGAATAATAAAATGTTTTATCTATGTAAACACAAGTTTCCCATATGAATAGTTTAGCAACACGTGCGGTCTGCGGTCTGTGTTGGCCAAACTTGTCGTTAAAGACGAGGTGAGTACGAGTCGCTTTTAGTAAATTTAGCGAAACTGCCGAAGTTTTAGTGGACGGGCTTACACAAACGATTTAAGTCACAGACTTCGCCCACACTGATTTTGTATCTCTTACTCAACATAATAATATATTATTTTACTGTTTTCTTAAATTTACGCGAACGCGGATTAAAATGGAAGATATTATTATGTTGACGGATTGAAAGTCGCGTTAATTTTACATGTTCGTGATCAAAGGTGGATGTTTAATAAAAAACGCTGTAAAGTGATCGAAACTTCGAGTCGGTATTAACCAAGATATAATGTGAAATAAATTCGAGTTTACTAAAACCCGTAATCATAATATCTCGTATTCTTTTTTTAAGTTTATTATTATCTCCAAACATTTTGCATTCATTGCTTAAAATACATCTGTTTCACAAAAGTTTTGTGTCGTGATGTTTGTGGTCGCACTCTCCCGATGCACTTCAATCCATTTTTTATTGCTTTTTGTGTATTCGGCAGGAATGAAAACAGGTCGTAAAGCGTCTTTCATTCTACTAAAGTTACATGAAACTTGCTCATTTTGCTCCTTGGCGGAGTGGCAATCACTCCGGTTCTCAAGATGTCGCCAGCTCCGAGGTCCCGAGTTCGATTCCCGGACGGGTCACTGTAGAAAAAAAGTGTTTTTCTACATTTTATCGTGTCTGGGTTGTGTTACCTTCGTTGTTTCTGATTTTCACATTACGAGTGCTCTAAAGGAACATTGTTTGTATGTGATGTGGTCCACATTTATTTATTAAAGACGGCTTAGAAACCTCCAGATTATCCTTGAAGGGAGAAATCATTCATAAAGAAATAGAAGAATATAAGTTATATAATAAGATTTCCAAAGTGTTGACGAGCTAATTACGTCATAGCGGTGACGTCACGCAGCGCACAGGTGTTGGCCCATTGCGCCTCTTACGACTTAAGTGAGGTAAGATTTGTCGCCATTTAGCATTGCGGGGTTCTCATTACAGTTTGCTCTTTGTTTAACAATCTTTTGTTGTATGATTTATATTATATCACCCTTTAGGTACTTAAGAAGTTAGTCTGTGTTTTACAAACGACTTGAATGGCTTCTATTATCATTTGTAATCATCTTAAAATTTGTAAGGAAACAGGCTGCCCTAGCAGCATAATATAAAGAAGCAGAAGCAAACGCATTTATAATAGGGGTTAAAGTATAAAATTGCCGATTATTTTCCCACTTTTTATTTTGTTTATAGCTCTTAAGTATAGTCATATTATTGCGTAATTATTTTTGTATTGTATCAAAAACTAAATAACGTAACTTTTGACTAAAAAAAAATTCAATACTAGTGCCTATTACTTCAAAGGAAGTCGTTGAAAAGACCCCTTACAATGTGTCAGCTGACCTTCTTGCTACAATTAAGTATATTTGTATTATACACTTTGATTTTCAGAAATTTAAATACTATAATGCGTAGCTTTATAACAATCTAACTTTCACCTTTAGTTGCATCGGAAACGGTTCAGGCGTTTTTAAAAAAAATAAAAAAAAATTAGTATGGAAAAATGACTTTTCTCGATTTCGTCCATACTAAACGGCAATTTCATATTTTAACACCTAATATAATGCCTTTGCTTCTTCTTGCTCAGAATTAAAGGTGTAAAATTGTTTACATAAGTGGTTCCCAAAGTTGACTGCACCCCCCCAAAAGTTGCTTTTAAATCGCGAATCATCTGTGTGTTTTTTGTCAGAAGAAAAGAAGGAGATATTTTATAATTATGATATTTTAACAATTTAATCGCAATTATAATGTCAGTATTTTGAATTTTTTTGTCTTAGGCAGAAATCGAACCAGCATCCCTATTAATACAGGGCGCCGCGCAAAAAAAATCTAATTGGTTATTAAAGAATAAATTAACATCATTTTTCGGGAATCAGCCTACTATCATCAGCGGACTTATGTTGCAAAAATATAGACCTATCCCAAGAGAAGATTTTGCCATGATCGCTATTGGCAGGCTTGCTTATTACTGTTACGTCAATGGCAATGGCAGTTGAAAGACACTTTTGCTTGTTTTTTTTTTAAACATAATCAATGGGCTTGCTCTTGACTACATACTTAACTCTACGGTTAAGAAGAAGCCTAAGATGGAGCGAGCTCACCCAGAAAGTGGCACTGATTCTCCCACACACCAGCGGAACACAGAAAAACTGTTTGGCGCTGGACTCCGGCAGGAGGGTGGTAGCATCCAGGCAGCCTCTTACGAAGCCTACCACCGCAGAGGGATCTGTTAGCCGTCATAATTGGTTAGAAAACCAAAGGTGCCGTTGCCTAGGGTGGACCACTAGGAGGGAGATCCCACCACCCCAAAAGTTCTTCTTTGGCTAAAGGCGACTAAGACACGACTGTCTCTTATGTATGACACGCAGAGGATGAGAAGGGGTGTTGTTTTTTTACTTAAGGCGACTACTAGAGCTAAGTGTTGCCCCTAATTGATTTAATTTTATTAGTTCTAAACAAAATCTATTCTCAGAAAACTAGAACAGTATCAATTTAGCAAATTACCTGTAGTATTTTTGAATCACTATTAACTGCTTTTCGTTCTGGCATTCTTTCGTATTGTACATTATTGCTAAAAGCGGCCGCTTTTGGCGTTAGCGACAAATTCGACTTTAAAAACAACTAAATGAAAAGTTACTGTGTTTCAATATATACTAGAGGTAGTAGTACTCGTAGTAACAGCCTATAATCATCCCACTGCAGGGAAAAGGCCTCCATCATTGAATTCATGTTACCACAGCAATTATGGGTGTACTGGCATAATCACCACGCTTGCCAAATGCGGGTTGGTGATCACATACCCGAGCAATGTTCGAAAATTCGAAACTTTTCGTTGCCCGACCCGGGATTCGAACCTGGGACCCCGAGATCTTGGTCCGGTATTTAAACCACTAGACCAACGGGGCGTTATAATACTACTATACTATACTATACTAATCCTAGAGGTATTTTGCTAAAATGTTACTGTTCTAGTCTTTTGAGAATTTAATTTGTTTAGGGGTACCTAATAAAATTAAATAAATTAAGGATGTAAGGTGAAACGTGAAACCTTAACGTTTTGCTGTGTCCATATGTCTGTCTGTTCACTCGATTAAAATCCAACTAAACTTGTTTTCCTTCTTATATTAAATAGCGAAAGTTTTTAATGGATGTTCCTTAGTCAATTATACCAAACACCTGAGCTGAATATTATTCATATACTTATGAAATGTATCATAAAGATTATTAAAGGCAAATTTTTATCCCAGTAAAAGTACCGTTCCCGTGGCATAACAATCAAAGCAATATACGTCCTCCGTGGCGACCTCCGTGGCGGAGTGGCGTACACACCGGTTTTCAAGGTGTCGCCTGCTCCAAGGTCCCGGGTTCGACTCCCGGACGGGTCAATGTAGAAAAAAAATGTGTTTTTCTACATTTTCTCGGGTCTGGGTGTTTGTGGTACTTGCTGTTTCTGGTTTCCAAAATACGAATGCTTTCAATAGTTATTCAAATTGTACGAAGACGCGGGCAATAGCTAGTGAATAAATACTTATTAGTTGCTCTATAAAATACGTTCTTCTTAGTATTGTATGGGTAAGTAGAGCAAAGGAAACCCATATCACAGGTAAGCAATAACATGGGTATGAAACCCATTAATATTAAGTATTAGTAAAATCACAGTAAAGTTTATAATAGTAGGCTACTTTTTCAATATGGAAAACTATCTGTTGTTATAGAGTTTCTGTAAAACAAAATGATGCTACTTAGACTAATCAACGACCGATTTTTACCAGATTAGCAAGTCCATTGAAAGTTTGGCATATACATAACATTATTTTATGATGACATTATTATATATAAATAATAAAATAAAATAAATGTGGACAACATCACATACATTGGTCTGATCCCAATTTGAATAACCATTTAAAGCATTCGTGTTTAGGAAACCAGGACCAACGAAGGTACCATTAACACCCAGACACGTGGAAATGTAGAAAAACAAATTTTTTCTACATTGACCCGTCCGGGAATCGAACCCGGGACCTCGGAGCAGGCGACACCTTGAAAACCGGTGTGTACGCCACTCCGCCACGGAGGTCGTCGAAATTATGACATTGTTCTTTAATTCCGATTGACATTTATTATATTTTGTACCATAATGTTTACACCATCTACGAGAACCAATCTGGGTCATCAATCTCCATTGTACAGAATCCTTAATGATTATAATAAACTTCAGGCCAAAATTTCAGCTCTCGACATTTTCAATGACAGTCGCACCGTATTTTAAAAAGTAATACTATGTAATTTATGTACTGATTAGGTTTAAAACTGTTAACATTAATAATGGTATACTTAAATAATATTTTTCTCTGCTCTGATTTTGGACAGTCTGTACTAAGAAAAAAAATAAAATGCTGTGCTCACCTTTAATTGACATATATATCAGCAATGTCTATAATAGCATATCAGTATATAAACTTGAAAAACTTTGTCTCAGGCGGAACTCGAACCCGCATCTCCACGCATTCCGCATACTGATATTATAAGTGCAATTAAGTTGCTAAAATATCAAATAAAGTCTATAATAGCATGTTTTATTGTAAATGTTTAATGTATATGTTTTTGGTGTACCTTATCAAATAAATAAAATAAATAAAATAAAATAAAATTAGATTTCATTATTTTAAATGTAATGAATGTTTAATATTTGCATGCTGATAATCCCGGCAAGACATGTGCACACTCTGACAATGTAACATCTTTAGACCATGTTTTTACGCAAATAAAGTATTATGAATTATGAATTACTGCCAATCTTGATGTCGAATAAGTAAAAAGTATTTTCAACAAGTTAATTACTTAACAGACTGCAAAATATTAAAGAGTATTAAATTAGCGAGTAAATTAGTCTCTTTAGAAATTTATCCCGATGTAAATTTTATCTTATTTTTGGATATCTTTGGAATGTGTGTTGGATTTTCTAAGAGGATTCCTTCTTGATTAGATTCTAAAGTAGAAATAATTATGCTGGATTGGCTGACGAAGAATAAGCAAATACGTTGGCTGCGGGTTTTTCGTAAATAATTATCCTAACGCCCCGTTGGTCTAATGGTTTAAATACCAGGCCAAAATCTCGGGGTCCCAGATTCGATCCTTGGGTCGAGCAACAAAAAGTTTCGAATTTTCAAACGTTGCTCGGGTTTGTGATCACCACCCCGTATTTGGCAAGCGTGGTGATTATGCCAGTTCCCATCATTGCAGTGGTAGCTTGAATTCAATGATGGAGGCCTTTTCCCTGCAGTGGGATGATATAGGCTGTTACTTTTACTTTACTATTATAAAAAACAGACTTCACCCGCAAAGCGTGTGGCCGCACTCGCTTCGACCGAATATGTCGTCCCAAACGGCTGGGCGGCCGAACACGCAAAGCGTGATAAATCCATAACTCAAAAACACATGATATGTGTTCTCAGCACATAATTGTATGGAAATTAAACAAACACGGAAGATGTGTAAAGCAGCCCTAGCGTCTATTGATAAAACCACGCGTTAAACGCTTTTCAGCAGCCAACGTGTTAACATTGATTTATAGCACACAGCCAAAACTACGATCAAAGGGCAGGCCCCCATCTTGTTGACCGATGATCTGATGAAGGTCGCAGGAAACAGCTGTATGCGTGTGTCGCGAGAAAGATACCTATAGAGGTATACCTACCTACATGTGATGCCCTAAGAGCCGCTAAGTTACTGGAATATACTTTTTAGTTTAATGCTATGATTGCAATCTATACTAATATTATAAAGCTGAAGAGTTTGTGTGTTTGTTTGTTTGTTTGTTTGTTTGTTTGAACGCGCTAATCTCTGGAAGTACTGGTTCGAATTTCTTTTTATGTTGGATAATCCATTTATCGAGAAAGGCTTTAGGCTATATAACATCACGCTACGACCAATAGGAGCGAAGCATCAGTGAAAAATGTTGCAAAATCGAAATCAACGCGGACGAAGTCGCAAACAACAGCTAGTATAAAATAAAATTGCGTAAAAAATCGACATACCAAAGTTTGCTTATCCGACTTATCATTGACAAATTCTTTTGAATTTTAGTAACAAATCTATACTACGAGTATTATCATAAATCTGAAAAATTTTAGTTTGTTTGTTTGAACGCGCTAATCTCAGGAAGTACTGGCTCGAATTAAAAAATGCTATTTGTGTTGGATAGTCTATTTATCGAGGAAGGCTTTAGGCTATAAAACATCACGCTGCGACCAATAGGAGCGAAGCATTAGTGAAATGTTGCAAAAATAATCGCGATCACTATGCCAGAAATTGACGCGGACGAAGTAGCGGGCAACAGCTAGTTTTTAATTAAAGTTCAAAAGGAACAACATAAACTTGTCACTGTACGTGCCACTATAAACCCATTTGGATCTACCAAATGTATTTGTGTTATGACAAAGCCGCAAGCCAAATCCTTGTTTGCGTACCCCTGATTAAATTTACTACACAAGGAAAGGGATTCTCGTGCTAACAAAACTAAGGGAATGTACACACGCATATAAAAACAGACATGTGTTTGTTTATTCATACTTTATTGCCCGGAAAAGGTCAAGTGGATGGAGCGCATTAATACTATATGTAATACGTAGTGTTTGTATTTAACTGTGTGATGGAAGTCAGTGATAAGGCTGTAGATATTGTTAACAAAGGTTTGCGTAGTGGCGCAGTGATTTTATTCGAATGCATAGATTCCCTGTTTAACAGAGACTATGTACGTAGTTATTAAAAAAAAACAAGACTTAAGAAGTGTCCTATTTCATGAGTCGTAATTAGAAATGTATGACATACTAGCTGAACGTCCCGGCTTTGCGCGGAATTCCCAATAAAATTAATTAAGCACATGTTCGGATTGTTGAAAATTAAAATTAATTTGTTACTAGCTGTTCCCCACGAATTTGTAAGCGAGACTTTTTTTTAAACTGAAACTTTTTTTTTGGAATCGTGCATTGTTCCAGAATAAAAGGTGCCCTAAGTTATATTCAGTTAACATACTCAATTAATTCCAGATTCGTTAAGCAGTTCTGGTGTAATCGATCAAGTTGAAGGCCGTTTAGGCGCATAAGGTCAAAAGCGTAAAATAACAAATGATCACAAATTGTCAAAAGAGCACATATTCGCGTCATAAAAAGCGTCACGAAGTAAAAATACTTGGGACACTTCCTTACAGACGACCTCAAAGACGACATAGACATTGAGAGAGAGCGTAGAGCGTTAGCTGTTAGAGGAAATATGCTGATTCGCAGATTCTCTCGTTGTGCCGATGAAGTCAAGATCACTCTTTTCAAAGCATATTGTCAGAGCTTTTACATGGGAAGTCTGTGGGTCAGTCATACCAAAAGATCTCTTGATACCTTGCGCATACAATATAATAACGTCTTCAGAATGCTGTTGAGGCTGCCGCGCTTTTGTAGTGCGTCAGGGATGTTTGCTTGTCACTATGTTGATGGCTTTCAGGCTATCATTCGCAAGAAGACAACATCCTTGATAAACAGATTGAATGCCAGTAGCAACGGCATTCTCAAGACCTGATAGGTATACATCACCTATCTGGAAGTGTATGGTGCGTAGGGTGATTTAATTTAATTTAATAATAATTATGTAATGGAATTGAATTTTATTTACTTACTTTTGTTTATTTTAATTATTTAATTAATATGATTTCATTTAATTTGTTTTAGCTGTTAAAATCAATCGAATATTAATTGTAAAATAATAATAATAATACTATTTAATCTAATTCAATCGAATATAATTGTAAAATAATAACAATAATATTTACATGATAACGATAACTAACAATAGCATTTAAAGTGTTTTGTTTACTAACCATAATATGAACTGTAAAGATGTTCGAAATAAAGACTTTTTATTTTATTTATTATTTATTCAAAAGTGCATATAGTCAAAAGTTTATTAGAAGATTATAATATTGGTAGGACTAGTTAGAAGTAATATAAAATTATTTTAAAATTCACCTTTTAAAAGACTCTACAAGCTTTAAAGTATAGAGTCAAAATCCACAAGTTAACACTGAAGCAAATGTTAAAATTACTTAGATAGACAATTAACGTTTTACTCAGAGTTAGTGTCAGATGCAGTAAACAAGAGATACACTCTCGTAAACGGGATTTATGTGCCAATTATTGTTTTATGGGACATCTGTATCGTAATGGCATTAGCGGGATAACTGAGTCGATTCCCTTGATTAAACAAACGCGGGAAAAGATTTTGTGTGAATTTATACATTCAATTCAAATGTTTGTGTGATTGGAGGTATCTGTTTGTACCGGTCTGGGTGATTTGCAAGTATATAATGAGTATGTATTTACGAAAAAATACATACTAATAATTGAATGCCTCGTTGGTCTACACGCCTTGTTTGGTTTAGTGGTTTAAGAGGAAACACAAGGCCGTTTTTCCATACAAACGTAGTCCCCTGTTTCCTCCTTGGATAAAGACAGTACAGCAATAATTTTTATTACAAAAATCTATGGCCACTATTAGCATGTTTCTATGTTTTCTGTTTTTTCATTAATTAATTTATAAAAAAGATATGAGCCCTTTAAAATCGAAAAAATTCGCCAGACTTTCCACTGTGTTCAAACATCCAGAAAACAAATTTGGCTGAATTTTAGAAAAAAAGGAAAGCATACGAACACGGCCAAAGCCTTTGTTTAATTTTTAATAAAAAAAGTATTTAAATCGGTATAGTTGGAAAAGTAATCGGGGGACTACGAAACGTTGATTTGGTGTATTCTTAGTTGGTATTTTCGGTCCAAGAAGTAGTTGTCCCTATCACATTCTGCGGTGAAGGCGTCTGGCACTGCGCGACAGCAATAGATTTTACAAATACCTATTTTTCAATTCTCTCGCCCGTAGTGTTTCCTCTTAAATACCGGACCAAGATAAAATAGATATGCCTTGAAATATAAGAAATCAAAAAACATTTAGATCAATTTACAAAGTTAACAACGGGTAGTTGATACTTTAAATAATTAAAAAAAATAATAGACTCAGGCGTTACTTTTCGGAAATCCATAACTAATTATGGATTTAGAAAATTATTTTGCTAATGATTTCCGCTTGTTAATACCGGCCTAGATACCTTCACCACACTACCCGCACTAACACTGATTTGAGGAAGCACCTGCACCACACTAACACTGATTTGAGCAAGTACTTGATGTCAACATCTCTTGAGGATGCTAAGTGAAGTGGCGAAACGCGTCGAGGTTTTTATTGTATCGGTGTTGGGTACTAATAATTGCATTAACTGTACTTTTTCCTGCATGAAATAGTGCTTGCTCAAATCAGTGTTAGTGTGGTGCAGGTGCTTCCTCAAATCAGTGTTAGTGCGGGTAGTGTGGTGAAGGTATCTAGGCCGGTATTAACAAGCGGAAATCATTAGCAAAATAATTTTCTAAATCCATAACTTTTAATAATTGTAAAACTGTTTTAAAACTATTTTCGAGTAATTATTTTGCTGGTGTTAATTGATAAGGCAGCTGAAAAATGTTTTTTTCACGGAATGATATTTTTAACTGACCTTCTTTTTACGATCTATAAAAAACGCAATTTTGCTGTAGATTTCTATGCCAATATTGAACTTTGTCTTCACGAATTATTATTTTGAAATTACATATTTACTTTTAATTTATATCAAAGTCCCCGTTGGTCTAGTGGTTTAAATACCGGACCAAGACCTCGGGGTCCCGGGTTCGATCTCCGGGTCGGGCAACAAAAAGTTTCGAATTTTTAAACATTGCTCGGGTTTGTGATCACCAAACCGCATTTAGCAAGCGTGGTGATTATGCCAGCGCCCATCATTGCAGTGGTAACTTGAATTAAATGATGGAGGCTTTTCCCTGTAGTGGGATGATTATAGGCTATTACTTTTATATCAAAGTAAATAAAAGTCAAATGAAAAATAATTAGCACAGGTCACACACAGGTCTCTCCAAAATTAGAATTTCGCCATAACAGCCACTCACACGCGGGTTGGTCGCATTGCAGTTTTGTCAATGGTGGAGAGCTCAGGGAGAGAATACGCTGCTACTGTCCGTCTCCTGACTACATATTTAACTCTACGGTTAAGAAGAAGCCCAAGATGGAGCGAGCTTACCCAGATAGTGGCACTGGTTCTCTCACACGCCAGCGGAACACAGAACAACAGCTGGACTCCGGCAGGAGGGTGGTAGCATCCAGGCAGCCTCTTACGAAGCCTACCACTGCAGAGGGATCTGTTAGCCGTCATCATTGGTTAGAAAACCAAAGATGCCGTTGCCCAGGCTGGACCACTAGGAGGTAGATCCCACCACCCCATTAATCCTTTAGTCGCCTTTTACGACACCCTTGAGAGTATAAGAGCAGAAGAGATCGAGCGATTTTTTTTCGTGCATATACCACACCTTAACATTTGAACTTAGTTCAGATTTTCAGACCTTGACTGCCTTAACCAAGATGAAGCTTCAATCCGTTCCATATTCCGTCCATTTTTGAATTATTCGTAAATGTGAGAAACAATATTTGTTGTCTTAACTTAATAAGTCAAAATGTATCTTTTTTTTTGGTTATACGTATTTTAATCGTACCTTACTCCGCGTCATTGTACCAAGTACCAAGTTGTTACTACTTGTCTAGACCCGGAGGCGTCAAGTGGCAACTAACTCAAAGATAATGGCAACAAGATTTATGTAATTACACTGAGACTTCTTTGTGGTAATTAAAGAGTAATTTATTACTCTGTTGCCTTGAAAGGATCGCTTGGGTAGTCATTTTACACATTTTGTTACTTCTGGTGTAGTAAGTAAATAGTTCAGTACGTAAGTAGCTCAGTAAGTAAGTAGTTTATATCGTTAAAGTTTGGTTAAAACTGCTTCATACAGGTAGGTTATACGTGTTTGTAGTGAACAGTGTATTAGTACGACCTACTACTACCTACCTGTGGATAAACATATAGAGACAAGCCGGCAAAAGCCTTGTTTATTGTAATAAAGGATTTATATAAAAGGGGTTAAAGTATGAAATTGCCGATTATTTTCCCTCTTTTTATTTTATTTATAGCTCTTAAGTATAGTCATATTATTGCGTAAATCTTTTTGTATTGTATCAAAAACTAAATAAAGTAACTTATGACTAAAAAAAAATGCAATACTAGTGCCTATTACTTCAAAGAAAGACGTTGAAAAGACCCCTTACAATGTGTCAGCTGACCTTCTTGCTTCAATTAAGTATATTTGTATTATACTCGTATACTTTGATTTTCAGAAATTTAAATACTATAATGCGTAGCTTTATAACCATCTAACTTTCACCTTTAATTGCATCGAAAACGGTTTAGGCGTTTTTTAAAAAACTAAAAATTGATAGTATGGAAAAATGACTTTTCTGGATTTTGTCCATACAAAACGGCAATTTCATACTTTAACCCCTAATATTTACGAATTTAACTAGCGATTTGTAAGATTTTGAGTGTCGTGTAGTGTCAGCATATAAAACGAATCATCATCATTATCATCATAAGCCTATCGCAGTCTACTGCTGGACATCGGCCTCTCCAGTTGCACGCCACTTAGGCCTCAGCCTCGAATTTTGCGGGCAGCGGGGCGGCAGCGGCGCGGGTACTGCAAATGTAGGCACCCGCCGCTCGTCCGCGCGACTTGTCCATACATTTGCAGTGCCGCGCCGCTCTCGCGCATCTGCCCGCGAAATTCGAGGCCGAGGCCTTAGGTCGATCCTCGGCTTCTCGCTTTCAGCTCCTGCCAGCCACCTTGCGCAAATTACTTTACTTCCATTTAATTCCATTACCATTACTTTCTATCCCGGGATATTTATCCATACATTTGTACGGATAGGATCAAATTCCACGCAAGCGAAGTTACGAGCAGTAGCAAGTGTGCTGTACATTGTAATGTAAGAAAAAGGTGTCACTTTTATTATCATAGTCAAGTCAAGTCATAGCGTAATTTACAAATAAGTAGGGCTCGGGAAACTCGACTGTGACTTAGCGTCCCGTCAGCTTCTTGTATACAGTCAAAATTGGGGCTATCGCTAGTGAATTTGCCACTAGAGGCGCTTGTGTCGCGTGAGGTCCATTATCATTCACTTTTCACTGGTTTTAGCGGGCTTCGTTACGTAAATTATAATTTCTTTAATTTACCTGCTGGAAAGTGATCTCCTTCGTAAAATTTAATTTTTGCAGTTACCTACTCATAACGTTTAGTAACATCTTTTGTTAATTTTTAAGAAAGAGCGGGGTCTCCAAACACAGGTATTATACTTAAATGAAGACTCCAGCCACTTGTTATGTACCTTTGTAAAAGATACTGAATTTTGAATTTGAATTTTCAATATCGCAAATATGGATTATTTGGCGATTAATGTGAACGCTTGGAAAGCAGAATTAAGAAAAAGCGCAAAAATAGGCGGCCTCAAAGAGCAACTATTTCAGAAGTTAGTTTGTTTATATGAAGATAGTTATTTATAAATAATAAACTTTAATTAGATTCAAGATTTACACTTTGTTTCGGCGCCGATCGCCTTTGACAGTTATACCTCCGGACCTCAGTCTACAGTGGCGCCAACTGGTGAGCAAAGAAACGGTAGTCCCCATTGAACACAAAGAAGGCACCTTTCGGGGTTTGTTGGTACTTGTCTAAATAAAAAAATGATCGCGTGAATTCAATAAACTTATTTACTGTGTTAAATTTGTAAAATAATAAATGATAAGCAGGTCAAAATGATATAACTCACTTTGAACCATAAACCAAGCGCTTATTTGCCGGGCCCCTCTCGAAGTGAACTGCCATTGAGACGAGTGCCCTCCCGCCTCTCCGACTTGAGGGCTGAGGACATTTCAGCCATATGACGCACCGTGTTAGCATAACTCATACAAGCCTTGTTGAGCTAAGGGACTCCTATACGGACGTTATAAGATAATTTTACATTTACTTATGGTGTTGGGTGAATGGCAACGGTAAACTAGGTCATATTACTGCCATTTGATTTGATTAACTTTTGGAAAAATAGCTCGCTTCCCTGGAATTAAAGCTTCATCTTTTTCTTCTTCATTTTTATTGGTATCTTACTTTCTCTTATAGAAGACAAATGAAACATTATAAATGTTGCTTTTTACGAGTGGTGTTCGTATTATTGATAAATAATAAATAAATATTAATTAGTAAACACTACTTATGCATATAAATGCTCTGAACCTAAATAGCTTTTTAAAGCATTTGTTTTGTTGAAACTATAAACAACGAAGGTAACAAAAACAAGGACACGAGAAAACATACATTTTGAGCGTGGAGACCGAATCCAGAAATTCCGTAACGAAAATAACCTAACCTAACACTCGGGGCGAGGCACGATCGCACAATTTTGAATTTCCGACATTTAAAAGAATTTAGAAGAAAATAAGGATTTTGACAGTATGGTTGCCTATGGTAACTATATCTGCCAAAATAACAGAAAAATATAATTACAAAAGTCAAAATTAGAAAATAAATAAAATTATAAAATTAAGCTATTGCATAGCTTCTATCGCAGGCCTTGAGCGTGGAGACCGAATCCAGAAATTCCGTAACGAAAATAATCTATCACCCCCCCCACTCCGACCGGCACAGCGGTGATACTTTTAAGTTTTACAATTGCATAAGTTGATAAAAAATGCTATGCAATAGCTTTACCGCGACAGTCTCCGAGTGCCACACGTCTTTTTTAAGCTATTGCATAGCTTCTATCGCGGGCCTTGAGAGTGGAGACCGAATCCAGAAATTCCGTAACGAAAATAATCTATCACCCCTCCACTCCGACCGGCACAGTGGTGATACTTTTTAGTTTTATAATTGCATAAGTTGATAAAAAATGCTATGCAATAGCTTTACCGCGGCAGTCTCCGAGTGCCACACGTCTTTTTTTAATACATTGACCCGTCCGGGTCCGTAAATCTATCTCGGAAAACCAGAGCAGGCGACACCTTTACAATCGTTGTGTACGACCACGAAGGTGGAAAAATTGAAATTAAAAAGTAAATGAAAAAAGTCCATCATTTCCCTAGGGATCTGAAGTTATTAATTAATATCATTGACCGAATTATGTCCACAGTTTTTACTGTGAAACTAAAGTACAAATTTGAATTTATACTTTAATTAGAAAAACTATACCTTTGGGAGAAATATAATTTCGTTTCCACTGCATATGGACATTTTCAGACAGAAGATAATTGGTTAGTGGTGTGTTTACTCCCCTTTAAACAAGGATTCGATCACCGGTTGGGTCAATTTAGAAGACATGTTTTTTTAAATTTAGTGTTGGTTAATTACACATATTATTATCCTAACAGATAATAGTAGTATTTAAATGAAAGCCTATCTAGACAATAGAGTAAGTTAAATAAAATATCGCCGACATAGCGATGGGAGCTTTAAGAATGAAGGAATTTCTACCTTTCCCTTTATTATTGCGGCTTCCGGGAATTCTATCTGAAGAAACATTTTTCAAATAGTAAAGGCGCTGAAAGAGATAAAATGCGATATTTGATAAAATGCGATAAATTTAAAAAAGGCAAAATGCAGTAGGATGTTTATCATTTTTTTCTATACCTACTAGCTGACCCCACGAACTTTATATCGCAGTAGCTGATCCCCGCGACTTCGTCCGCGTCAATTTCCGTTATTATGATCGCGATTATTTTTGCAACATTTTTCACTCATGCTTCGCTCCTATTATGATTGGTCGCAGCGTGATGTTATATAACCTAAAGCCTTCCTCGATAAATGGACTATCCAACACAAAAATATTTTTTCAAATCGGACCAGTACTTCCTGAGATTAGCGCGTTCAAACAAACAAACAAACAAACTCTTCAGCTTTATAATATTAGTATGGATTAGAAAAATATTATTATAATTTTATTATGACGTCCTAAATGTCATTGTCATCCATCAAGTAGGTATGATGAGGTCGGAGCATGCATGAAGATGTCTTAATTTGTTATTTTTGACGTTAACTTTCCTACGTTGTATTAACAATAAGATAATAAGTAAGTATTAACATAATATGAGCCGTTCTCGAGTTACATGGTGTAACTAACAAGACGTTCTTTAAAAAAAAAGAAGATATTAGAGATTTATTTAAAAAATACACATAGTACATAATAATAGTAAATTGTTTACTTTTTAAAATTTTACCAATAGTTAGATGACAATAATAACTATTAAACCAAAAAGTACCTAGTAAACTATTCGTTTTTAGTAGGTACTACTAAAAACTATTCGTTTTATAGCAGGTACTTTTCAATACGCGCGCCTCCTACGGCAAAAATAGGACAAGACACATATATATTGCATGAAGCAACTGGTTGCTTCATCATAAAATATTACAAAATCAGAATAATATATTTGCCCTACGAAATAAAATTCTATACAAACATTTCCATATAATACTCGTAATATGGAAATGTTTGTCTAAAGATTTTTAGAAAGGACTTTAAAAAAGAACACATGCATTTAAAGTTAAATTTTTAATCTTTCGCCAGGAAATGGTTATTACTTCGCCTGACCACTGAATATTTTAACCTTCTGGTTCTATTGTAAGAGCCATTGTTTTAAATATTCAAACGTGCTCGTTTAGAACTATAATTGACGTAGACAGTTTGAATATTAACTGCACTGAAACACTTTCTTAATTGACCTTAAACAAATTTATTTCACAGAAATAATATAACGAAGATATGGAAAAAAACCACGTGTTTGGATGACACTGAAAACGTTGTGGCAAGAAGTCAAAAATATTCTTTGTGTTTTAGTTTTTGAAAGCATGTCTGGGCAGAATTTTTGTCCTCGGGGTCAAAATTTCTATCTTATAAAAATATCATCACTGATTTGGTTGGTTTTTACATACTACCTGTCTTAGGCAAAGCTAATCAATTTACCTAACATGCGTAATGTTTTTGTATCGTGAAATACCATTCCAATTCCAATGCATTGCACATGACTTAGATGCTAAATACATAACATGGGTAAGTATATAACTCTAACATTCATATGCACCCTGACAGGCACAGCAACGTGGAAGAGAGAAAGGCAGATATTTTGTCACACAATAATATAATTATGTAATTCACTACGTAATTTGTTTTAAATCGCATTTAATTACGTAAATTTTTCTTCTACATATTCATTAATCGTATAATATTTTTTATCATTATGTAACTCTTTAAGTAGTTTCATAAATTTAGGGAAATTATTTTCATTTTTTATATAGTTTGGGAGTTTATTATAAATTTTTATTGACATAGGGTATGGTCCAGAACTATGCAATTTCAACTTCGAGCTTATTTGTACAAGATTATTTTTGTACTTCGTTTCGTGGAAGGTTATGTCTACGAATGTCACTTATTTTTGAATATAAAAGAGGATTTTTTCTAATGAATTTACAAGTTTCAAATATGTAGATGCATGGATATGTAGATGTTTTTCTAGGCATTAAGATTAGAAAAGATTATTTCAACAAATGCATAAAAGCTGTGAAGATGAATACTTACGAGCATATGAGAAGGGTAGACCATCGGACCACCGAAACTCTCCCTCCTGCACCGAATCAGTGGCACCGATCCAGTACACGTCGTCCACTCCTGCGCCGGGCCTGGGGAGTACAATATTATCACCACAATGCAAACACTAACGAAATACACAGACTCTAATATTGATAAATCTTGCAAGCAATTAGTTGCGGAAAAAGGTCACGTGGTGGCTTGTCAACGTCACTCTTTACAGGTTTTGAGTTCTCCTTTTAAAGTGGCCTATGTTCAACAGTAGACTGATATAAGTTGATGAAAATGTGGCAATAAATACTATGACTATCAATCATCATCATCAGATCATGATAACGCATTGTTGTTTGTTTGATAGTACAATAGTTTAAAAGATATTTAATTTTCGTGTACATTTTTAACTGACTTAATGATCGTGATCGTGTACATTTTTAATTGAAAATGATCAAAATGTACTAAGTACTATAATTTACAATTTTAGCAATACACATTTAAAAAATGTAACCGTAACTTACGTATTTATCAACATTCCATCTATAATCTGCTGTTGTCTCTCATTCAGAACGCTCGCAAGATGTCCTCCCAACCGAACGCACTCGGCTTCCGCCTGCCGCCACGCCCTCTTCGCTTCCCTAACAGCTGATATGCAGAAATCACCGGACAACACCCACCCGTAATCACAGTGACCGACAATATCTTCCATAGCCTTGTCCATCCACCAGACCTTTAACCACATAGCTGAAGAGTTCTTCTTCGCTAGCACACTAATGTTCAACCGAACAGAATTTGCTTCAGAAATAATCTGAACACTACGCAAGGGGTCTCCAGGCTGAGAACAATGCTTCCACTTCGACTCCCCATCTTCCAGCGTCAGCTCCATCCCTCTGCATAGAGCTAGCACATCTTCATGTATTATATTTGACAGGTCATTCTCTTTACTTTTTGGTCCCGTACCCATCTGCAGTCTCAACGCCACTCGGTTCCCATAAGGCAAGTGGATGTGGTAAGAACAGACCAGTTTCACAGCTGGGCCGACTTCGAACGAGCCGTTTCTCGCCGTCAGTAGGATATCATGGCAGTGATCTACTAGACGGTAGGTCGCGGCGAACGATGGTCGACCGTGGAGTTCTATTGCTGGGTTCTTCGACCCTGAAGAGTACATGAACTTCCTGCTCGGTGGTGGAATCTGGTCAAGTTTCCCGCATAGGGTGGGTGTGTTTGGAGCGAAGCGTATGAATCCTGCAGCACATGGTACGTTGAGTTTATGCAGTTCAATGAGCAGGGCGTGTTTTTGTGACGGCTGCGGGATTAGGAGCCGGCACCCGTGCGTCCGAGGCAGGTGCCCCGAATGTACTTTTCCACTCCGCACTCCTCTCAGTCGTATAGCGCAATCTGCAACAAAAGTGTTTACGTGAGCGGTTAAAATGAGTGGCGATGCATTACTCTTTATGCGCAGAGTTACCGCACTGTTATTGCTACTTTGTAATTTTATAGGGTTAAGGCAAAACAAACATTGTTGGCGGGGTGTGGGGATTAAGCCCGGCGCTGGCACGTGTTGAAGTTCACAATATTGTTGCAGCGAGCGCGCTGACGTCATATGTTTTAATGGAACTGGATATTAGGACCAAATTTTAAACTGGTGTTGAAGTATATTACTTTTGAAGCATATTACTTCTACCTAATGTAGAATAGCTAACTAAATAGGAAGGTGTGTATTTGAATGCAGTTATCAAATTAAAGCAAGGTCAGATTTTAAACACGATATTTTTCATAAGATCTGATGCCAAAAACTATATCAAAAATTAAAAAATCTAATGCCGTCTGAATAAGAACCAAATATAATTTCCTACATTCCCTTTAAAAAAAATTGAGTGATTTCACGAGAACCATACTTTCCGGGATAAAAAAAGTCGTTTCTTTTAGATAACTAAATAAATGTAAATGTGGACAAGCTGATGTAGCTGTTGTAGCTGTTGTAGCTCATAATCTATTTCTGCGATAAATTTCACTATGATCCGATCAGCCGTTCTGATGCGATTAAATAACGTCCAGACGTTCGAATTTCTAATATTATTTAGGGTAAGGTTGCGATCATTGGACCGGCTCTTTCTTTGGACCTCTTTGATTTCTCTGAACCAAAGAACGTTAAAAATCAACCGTTGGCCCAAAACGCTAGCTATTTGAACTAGTAACAACCCCCGCGCCTGCATGTGTCGCCGTGAGATCCGTTGAGGAAGAATGTGTGTCGCCGTGTTTCGCGCGCTCTCGATGTAATAATCTCGTGACACATTTACCATGTAAGTAAAGTTTTATAAAGGTTTCCAAGTCGTTTTTTTTTTCTATTTAGTTCCTTATTTAGTTGTCGAATCAGATTTGTAAACTATTTTTCGGAATAGTACACAGATTTTTTGTATTCATAGTTTTGTCCTTGTGGTACGAATTGCCATCAATGGACCAGTGAGTGTCTCTTTTATTGGACTGGTCCAATCATAGCAACTTTTGAAATTGTATTTTTAATTTTTTCATCGTATCATGGCCAAACGAGGAGAATATTATGCGTGGAACGAAGTAAGCATGAAACTGGCACTACAAGCTTTGAGGAAACAAGAAGTTTGTCTCAATAAGGCAAGCAGGACAACAATTTAATAGCTTAAGGCGAAAAGCAAATAATAGGTTCGACAGTTGACCTTTCAAGACTTAGAAAAAAAATTAGTTTATCATATTTTGGAGCTGAAAAGCTGTTTAATCCGTCGATCGTGAGTTATTCCAGACACAATTGAAATCAATTGTTATCGCCAGTCAAACCTGGAAAACCGACTCGCTGCCGTGGAAACCACAACAGACGTAAACCAGAACCTCGAAAATGTGGTTCGGATCCTCAGGGAAGAAGGTACGAGATTTTGTGAAATGCAGCGTAAGGGTAGGAAGTCAAAGCTTTCGGAAAGAACTTTAGGGCTGATTAAGGAACGACGTGAAAACCCACCCGTCACTTCGTCAGGAAAGCGCGCTCTAAACCGAGAGATCAGTAAGCTCGTACGACACGACCTCCGTTGCTCCAATACTCTTGAGATTGAAAGAGCGATCGAGCAAAATCGGGGGTCGAAAGTGTTCGTACAATCTCTTGGAAGAAGCCACTTGACGAAACTGACCACAGCAAGTGGAGAAGTCGTTGCTTCGAAGCCAGCAGTCCTTTCCGAAGTAGAACGCTTCTATGGCCGGTTATACGCTTCGCATGCATCTCGACCTGATCCCGAAAATGAGGACCCTAGAGCCGCGTTAACACGCCACTACACTCAAGACCTGCCAGAAGTCAGCATTGACGAAATCAGGATGGCTCTTAAACAGTTGAAAAATGGAAAAGCCCCTGGAGAGGATGGCGTTACAACAGAGTTGCTAAAGGCTGGAGGTAAACCCGTACTGAGGGAGCTTCAAAAGCTTTTTAACGCTGTCTTGTTTGAAGGGAGAACTCCGGAGGCGTGGAGTAGGAGTGTTGTCGTCCTGTTCTTCAAAAAAGGAGATAAGACCCTGCTGAAGAACTATCGACCCATTTCCCTTCTAAGCCACGTCTATAAGCTGTTTTCAAGAGTCGTCATGAACCGCCTTGCGCGAAGACTTGACGAATTCCAACCACCGGAACAGGCTGGATTTCGGAGCGGATACGGCACCATAGACCACATCCACACATTGCGGCAGATTATACAGAAGACCGAAGAGTACAATCAGCCCTTGTGTCTAGCATTCGTGGACTATGAGAAAGCCTTCGACTCGATAGAGATCTGGTCCGTTCTGGAGTCCCTGCAGCGTTGCCAAGTAGATTGGCGGTACGTGCAAGTGATGAGATGTCTCTACGAAGCCGCCACCATGTCCGTCCAAGTACAGAATCAGCAAACAAAACCTATACCATTGCATCGAGGAGTGAGACAAGGGGACGTCATTTCCCCGAAATTGTTCACAAATGCAATGGAGGATATGTTCAAGACGCTGCACTGGAAAGGACGAGGCATCAACATCAATGGCGAATACATCTCTCACTTGCGATTTGCAGACGACATCGTCATTATGGCAGAAACGCTGCAGGACCTACAACAGATGCTGAATGACCTGGCTGACTCTTCTGTGCGTATCGGCTTGCGAATGAACCTAGATAAAACCAAGGTTATGTTCAATGAACATGTACTACCGCTACCGATTGCGATGCACGGCGCCGTCCTCGAAGTTGTTCAGAAATACGTGTACCTCGGGCAGACATTGCAGTTAGGTAGAAACAACTTTGAGGATGAGGTGAACAGAAGAATTCAGTTGGGTTGGGCAGCATTTGGGAAACTACGTCGAGTCTTCTCATCGTCGATCCCACAATGCCTAAAGACGAAAGTCTTCAATCAGTGCGTCCTACCCGTCATGACATACGGAGCCGAAACGTGGACACTGACGGTACGGCTAGTCCACAAGTTCAAAGTCGCTCAGCGGGCTATGGAAAGAGCTATGCTCGGAGTTTCTCTTAGGGATAAAATCAGAAATGAGGTGATCCGGCAGAGAACTAAAGTTACCGACATAGCCCACCGGATTAGCAAGCTGAAGTGGCAGTGGGCTGGCCATATTAGCCGCAGAACCGACAACCGCTGGGGTAAACGAGTTCTTGAGTGGAGACCGCGTCTCGGCAAACGTAGTGTAGGACGCCCTCAGGCTAGGTGGAGTGATGATTTGCGCAAGGTGGCTGGCAGGAGCTGGATGCGAGAAGCCGAGGATCGACCTAAGTGGCGTGCAATTGGAGAGGCCTATGTCCAGCAGTGGACTGTGATAGGCTGATGATGAAAATGATGATGATGATGTTATCGCGGCACGCGCGTGCCGCCTGGGGGTTGAGGGATTAGTCCAAAAGACGTGCGAAGCTTAGCTTACAAAATATCCGAGAAAAATGGTTTGAAGCATAGATTTAACAAAGAAAAAGAAATGGCCGGAAAATAACACTAATAATTAAAAGTTGATTATTAAATAAATTGTCTTTTATTTTTTTTGAATTCTCATGGTTGCGTTAAATGGACCACTACAGAAAATTTTCTAAGTCTAATGATAGCAACTTACAGGTCCAATTAAAGAAACAATGGTCCAAAGAAAGCAACCATGGCTAAACCGTTTCTTTCCATTTTCCATATTTATGGTCAATGCTAAAAATTATAAATGTCACATTAAAGTTCCTATATGTAAGGCTTATTAAAATATTAAATCACGTTACTCCTACATGTCACATTTTAGTTGTTATGTCAATTCGAAGTTACGTGGTCCAATAGTGGCAACCTTACCCTACATAGTAAGATTCTACGGACACTGGTTTCGGCGAAAATAGGCATTTTAAATTAAATTAAAACAAACAATAATAAAATGTTAACGTTGTAATTGAAAAACTCTTATAAAAGTTATGCCTGCCTAAATTAGAGAATCACACTATTTAGCCTCCTAAATTTAACAAATATCATCACGTATAACGACTTGAAAGAAAATATGTGTAGTTTACAAGAATATATTCAGATTGGTTCGTCGCGACCTTATGGACAGAATGTCATATTATGCAGACACATTTATTTGATTATACGGGCACAGAGCTGAATAAACGTATGAAACCTTTTTGAATAATTTATCCTAACTGAAGAAATAGCAGCCAATCCGGGCCAGATGAGTTTCGAAACATAAATTGCGTAAAATATTGTGAAAAAGAAAATGGTAGCTCCGAAGACATCTAAATATATAAAAATGAAAACTGATTTAATGACTGACTGACTGACATATCAACGCACAGCCCAAACTACTGGGATTTAAAATCTGAAAATTTTCACCGTGCTTCCTTTTATAGTGTAGGTGAGCACTAAGAAAGGAATTTTTGAAATTCCGCCTCTAAGGGGGTAAAAAGGGCCCCATAAGTTTGTATGAAACTCCCTCAGTTTTGAAGCTAAGTCAATGAAAATTGGTATCCAGCTACCTGATTAGAAATTAAGAATGACGTCTTTCAGGATTTTTGGAAAGTTAATCTTTAAGGGGATAAAAAATGTGGGCAAAGTTGGTTCGGTTCCGCGTCATATCCATACTCTTTACATATTTGTACTCTCTGACTTTACTTAGTTTGTTATGACATTCAATGTGTCAATCAGAAAATAAATAGGTAATTTCTTACAAACAGAATGGTATTATTTTAGAATTTAATAATTGGCGCCGAAATGGATGATATAACTGAATTAAAACGTGTAGAACTTTAATTAAAGGCTGCATTACAAAATTCGGCAGCCAGATACAAAACCTACGAGAAATTTCTGATTATGAATTAAAATTAGTGAGTGATCAGCTGGTGAAGTGACAAATGAACAAATTTACCAAGAATAATTTGGAAGAGATATGACTACAAATAATATTACTGATGACCCACAGTTGGAAACTGAGATTGAAGAAAAAAATAACCTTAACAACACAGCTTAAACTAAAACTGCAGAGTTTGAATTCGATAGCACGAAACAATTCAATGTATGCAGAGGGTACTGAGGAGCAAAGGTCGGTCACAAACAAATCTTAGGACATCTAAATTGAACTCAGTACCATTAGACAAGGACGAAACATTCAAAAACATCATTAAACGGTTGGATACGTACTTAAAACTGAACAGATGTGATGATATCGATACAAGGAAATACACGTCAATCATACATCTTTGAGCCCAGAATTACATCAGAAAACGTATTATATTATATTTTTGTGCTCCACGGGATCCTTGTGAGTTAGAATTTGAAGAGTTGGATAAAATTCAGTTAGTAAATTATCAACAACTCAAAATCGGACAGATTACTAGAAGATTTAACAATGGTGTTTGACGGAACTCGTGTTTGAATATCAAACTACAAAGCTCAATTAGTGCTTCAAGAAAATGTGACACCAATTTTCATCTAGCCGCGACGTATTCCATATGCCCTGAAGGACAAAATTGACGAAGAAATAAGGAGGCTATGTAACGAAAAGATAAAACTTGAAAATTCCTATTGGATGTCTTATCTATATGTATATTGGTACATATTATTCAGAAAATAAATATCGGTACTTGCCATAAAAATGGTATTATTAAGAACTTTCATTTTTAGGGTTCCGTACCCAAAGGGTAAAAACGGAACCCTATTACTATGACTTCGCTGTCTGTCCGTCTGTCCGTCTGTCCGTCTGCCTGTCACCAGGCTGTATCTCAAGAGCCGCGATAGCTAGACAGTTGAAACTTTCACAAATTATGTATTTTTGCTACCGCAATAACAACAAATACTAAAAACAAAATAAAACAAATATTCAAGGGACAAAAAAATCGAAACGCGATTTTTTTGTCCTTTTTCATTCGATATTAATAATGGCAACAGGTAGGCACTTGAAATATTCACAAAACGCTCAGTTATAATATTTCTAACTTTAATAATAAATAATTAAATTAATATTTAACGGAGGTTCCCACACAAAAAAATCAATTTTTTGCTTATTTTTGCTTGATATCAATAAATGGTAACAGGTAGGCACTACATTAACTAAATTAATGTAGGTACCTACTGTTGTTTTCGTAGTCAATGGTACGGAACCCTTCGTGCGCGAGTCCGACTTGCACTAGGCCGAATTTTGTTTATACGGTAGAGACAAATGTAGGGAAATCGAAAAAAGTGTATAGAATTACACTGTTGTACCTTATGACATTATCACCTATATTAAGCAGTACAAAAATAATTCCTGAACTGGGCATAGACCCGTATCTCAGGCAGGAAAAGGTAACAGGTGTGTTGCAACAACACTAAGCAGCTGACTGGTGGATTAAATCAATATAGACTGGTAGACCATTTGACAAGCTTCCATTTAGAAGATAATTTGATAAACTTCCATTTGGTAACGATTTATTTTTTCTAGGACGCACCGCTTTTGGGGGCCTGGCAAAGTTTGTTTAGTGAAACTGCCTTTCTAACGTATTCAAATAATCTTTTTATTTAATATCCTCCATATTTAAAAAAATACACTTTTAAAACATGAAAATAAAACGTTGAAAAAAAAATCGCCTTACTTCATAATTCCGTGTTGTTTAACTTAGAAATAGCTACCACCACGCACCCACTAATGACCAAGAAGCAGTAATTAATGATTGCTGAGATCATTTGAAGCTGAAGAAATATAAAAAATTATAGACACAGTGGTCAGTACAGTCGAATCAGTTCTCTATCCTGTCAAGTTTCTGAACACTTTTTATCCTACTGATCATCCTCTACCATTCATGCCTCGAAACCACATCCCACATGAAAGTTTTGTGAAACTACGTCAGCTTTTTGGTATAAATTTTGTTATGTTGTTTATAAGGATTTTGTTATAATTAAATATTTGAGGGGGTGAAAAACGGTTGAAAATTTTGTGGTTAATTATTTGTGTTTAACATCATATTGAGGTACTTGAAACTTCGTTTATCGATCATGAAGGGAGAATGACATAGGACTGGCTTTTTCAGAGTTCTACACCGGTCTTCTATCCAAACGTAGTATGCAAGCAAATTGTCTTAGTAAAATCGCATTTTTAACGCTTATGGATCGAGAAAAATGGTAACCTACTTGGTTGGAAATTAAGAATGTGGTTTTTTACACAGGGCCACTTCTTCCAGGGCTCTACGCCAGTATTGATCATATTCGAAAAAAGCCTTGCAAGCTGCTTTGAATGGTTTGTTGTACTACAGCGTTGACAGTTTTGAAAGTTTCAAATGATATTGTACTTCAGATTTCATGTAAATGCAAACAGATGTGGTGCGAGCTCGCTTGGACCACGGTTCGCTAGGAGAATTAACACCGGATCCCTAAATAGTTTAAATCGGCCCCTTTCATCCAACTATTGTAACAACGGGCCCCGGTAAGTCGGCAACGACGTATCGGCTCCCACTAAGTGCCCACCACCACCTCGCCCGAGATGGGCACCCTCGGCACCGTAGGCAAAGGAAGTGGAGGAAAAGAGTGGAGGAGAGGGGGGTGAGTCGTGACGAAAACTTTGTAACAGATCAAAACCCACGCGTGCGAAGTCGCGGGCATCAGCTAGTTTATTTATAAAATAACTTTTTATCCATTAAACATGCTAAAATGTAGAATGTAATTAAATGTAGGTAATGATCCATCCGCAGCCAAAACAAAAATGATTTGGCACTTTGTCCAAATGGCTCTTTTTCAAGCTTCATCATTCAATGCCATCAGGTGAAATGGTCTGGGTCAGTGTTTTTCAAACTATGTTTAACCCCACCTAAAACAAATAGTCTCAGCCTGGCCTCAGGCTTTTTCAATTTAACAAATTGCCTAGATTTGTACAAATGGAATCCTATAACAAATGTTTGGCACTGAACATAATTATATTGAATGGATTGATAGCTTTGGGCCACAAGCGTCTTACTAAATCAATCAATTCTATGTTTGCACTTACTTACGTATTACGAATATTATTTTTTTGACTAAAATTGTATTGACATATAAATTTAGGGCAGAAGCATATTATTATTGCAAATAAGATTGGTACTGAATGCTTTTTGCTGGTTTCTTTATGTAAATTATCAAACTATTTTTTGCTTTACTCTGAAAGAAGTTTAATTCTTATTTTTTTGTATTATGGTTACATTTAGGCCAGAGCCATACGATTTTAAATTAGAAAAACTAATCTTATGTGTACAGGAAAAATGACAAAACCTAAAACGAACATTTTCCCATTTATTACAACTATCGATGAAATGTAAGAACTTTGAATACAGGTATGTTTAATAAACATTAACAATTTTTATTAAAAATTTAAATTACAGGCTACAAATCTACAAGTTTTTTGTATAAAAAAAGAATACAATTTACAAGTTTACAATGGTAAGAAATCTACAATATTGAAGAATTGTACCTAAAATTTTACATTATTTTTGTTTAATAAACATCTTCTATAAGGTGACAATATTTTTTTATGTAAATTGAAAGACCAGTTTTTAATAGAAAACTATTTTTCGCTCGGGCGGAAAATTGTACCCAACAATTGGATACAAAATAGCATATGAATTTTCTCATTGTCTTATCTATTTTGTACCAAATCTGAATTGGCAATTTTTGCATGTATACATTTTTTAAAGTTAATCCCTCTATATGGGGTACTCAACGCACAGTTTGAATACCACTGTTGCGCTCTCGCAGTAAATTGTAAAAGTTACTTCTCATTGCGCCCCATTAATCGTTAGCAAGCCCTGAACACTTCCTTGTCAATTAGCGGAACTTAGCAAGCTGGGTTGGTGTACGCAGCTCTTTTCCTTATAGAATTTCAGTTTTAAAAGGTCAAGAAGAAATTAGTAATTTAAACATTTAACGCTTTGAACCCCAAGAGACAGCCGGTTGGTACGATAACAATTGATTTTAATTGTGTCTGGAATATCTGATCGTCAAGGGTTAACGTTAATGCAATATTAACATTTGTATACATAGGAAAATACGTGTAAGCCTTAAAAAGTTGCTTGACATTTGTTAATTTTATTTAATGAGGTTACAAAGTCACATTGTTCGCATTACAGGTTTATTATATACTGATTTCATCTCTCCTCCTATCAGATTTAGTTATTTTGGAGTTTTTACTTTGTATCATATTTTTTGATAAGGGCTGTTGCAACATTGCTTAAGTACAGGAAACTCATAAGAATCATGGTAGTGTTAACCTTAAAATAACTAGCATATATACAAAATTACCCACTTGTCTAAAAATTACAAATATCAATGAAGTAAGATGAATAGAAACTCAAATTAATTATGTGTGATCAAAAAGAAATTTCACGGGGTCAACACGGTACACTCGTAATTTTGGTTATTTCATCATCCAAATAGGTAGAAACGTATGACTGCAAGGCTACGAAAACTTATTTCTCATAAAATTGCTATCAACGATAGTGAATTAATGTCTAGCCAATTTTAAATAACAAAATTAAATATTTACAAAAACTCGTAGTACACCGCCTCAAAATAATTGATCACTTAATCCAATTCACAGTTTCTTTTTTTTTGTACTAATTTTTCATTTATACATTGACTGACTGCAGGTAAGCAATTCAGTTGAAAACTGAAACGTTTCAAGCGAATGGGTTATTCGCAGGCAATAAATTGTAGCTACAACTTGAAAATTCGTCCGTAGCGCTCCGTAGCACTTTTATAGGCAGTCATAGGCTACGAGTATCTCGGCTACGAAATTGTAGCGACTACGAAACTTTCGTAGCGCTGCACTGTTGGACGTCTACGAATACTCAATGTTATCAGTGTACCTTTTGTTTTATGGTGAAAGTTTCTGATTTTATTCAAAGTTCGTACATTTTATATTGTATCTGGTTTCGTATTGAGTTTGCAACTAGGCTTCGTTCGCGGTTTCATCGTAAAAGTTGCAAATAATATAATACGGTGAAATGCCACTCGTTGTTCCTTGTTAGGTGTATACCAATAAATAATTACAACTTACAGAATCTTAAAAAGGAATTAATACTTGTGTTATGGGAAAACAGATAAAAAAATTTGCTGCAGTAAAACGAGAATTCAATGACAGAGGGCTTTGCCCTGTAGTGGTACTAGCAAAGGCTGTTACATTACTTTCTTTTTTATTCATCAAGTTGATCTTAAAATTGATCCAAATCATGACCTGAACCTCGGTAGTCATTGTGAATCAAGATGGATTACGTCGACCTCACGTTAATGTGATCTAGAATAAGTTCAAGCTAGAATAGCTAAGGCCTAGAATATATAACATGGCAATTGTATAGCAAAGACAAAAAATACATACAGAATGAAATTTTTATCACCTTCCAAATTTTAATGCAAGTAAAACAATCTACGATTATCGACGATGTTATTACGATCTACGATGTTATTATTTGTAATTTACTGCATGTGTGCTTTTTATTTTCTTGATGTGTGCCTTATTGCCATGCAAATAAAGATTTTATCTATCTATCTATCTATCTACGAGACAAAAAAAAATACGCATTTTTTCTTTTAATATAGCCCAGTACCAAAAATGTCAAAAGAACTTGAAAATGTCCGTAAAAATTTTAAATTTTTGATGCATCTTATGCATTCACTACGATACTATATACATTTTTTATTTTCCCTTCATTCCTTAACAGGCTCAGTACCGTAAAAATTTAAAACTATGTCATGAAAAATATTTTAGGGTTTCGGTAAAAACTTGACCTACATTTTTTACTTCATAAACTGAACTGGACGCCTTCAAAAGTTCTGAAGGTGATGAAAAAGTCATACATGCGTATAATTTGTACATTTTCCTAAATATAACACGGACAATATGAAAAGAAATTACTTTAATTTAGTTCAGTTACTTATAAAATCTACAATGCATTCAAATATGTACACTAGCGAGACAAGAATAAAACCGGCCAAGTGCGAGTCGGACTCGCGCACGAAGGGTTCCGTACTAAAACATTTTCATCATCAGTTCATTCATTTTATTTTTAGTATTTGTTGTTATTGCGGTAACAGAAATACATAATTTGTAAAAATTTCAACTGTCTAGCTATAGCGGTTCTTGAGATACAGCCTGGTGACAGAGCGACGGACAGACGGACAGACGGACAGACAGCGAAGTTTTAGTAATAGGGTCCCGTTTTTACCCTTTGGTTAGGGAACCCTAAAAAATGTACTTGCTCCCAGAAATAATATAAATCTCAAACAAAACTTCATCTTCGTAGTGGAAATTCTTGCATTTCCAAGTTGTTTTTCAAGTCCTCGAAATGCTGGGAACGCAAACTGCAAATGCAGACTAAATGTTAATGATATGTGCAGTTAGCGTCTTCTGTTAATTGGTTTGAGAGTTTTTATTTTGTTTTGCTGCTTGACAGAGTTAAAACAAAGGCGTTATTGTTATTATACAGAATAGCGCTTTAGTTTTTGCACCCCGTTACTTACACCCGTATTTATAACGACGACCATTTGGATCAGCGGTAGTTAACGCTGCTTCTGAGCCATGGGTCGCGGGTTCGATCCCCGCACAGTACAAATATTTGTGTGCATGAACATGTCTGTTTGTACTGGTCTGGGTGTTTTCTATGTATTATAAGTATGTATTTACAAAAAAAAAAAGTATATAAGTAAGTTTATCGGTTGTCTAGTACCCCATACGACAGGGTACTTAATACTAGCTTAATTTGGGACTAGATGGCTCTGTGTGGCCCAGTGAGGCATGTCTTAAAATATTTATTTATTTATTTATTTATTATTTATAAAGAAGTAATTACTTATTGCTTAAAAACTTACATAACTTAAGGTGTTAATACCTAGTGCTTAAGTGAAGGAAATGGATCACCATTAAAAGGTATACTATATGGCTGAGATTGCTAACTTTTGATATGTCTAACTTCTAGTAATTACTAGATTAAGGAACACAAATTGTTACGTAAATAATTACTTTTGCTCAAGTAATTACTTTTACTTGTTTATAAATACGGGTGTTAGACTGTTTAAGATTATAATTATATATCCTGTTGTATGTCAAAGTCATCCAGTTCTGATCTGATTGTGTTTAATCCGTACTGGTAAGTATTTATTTTATGTATTTTTTTAAGTGTCCTTTTTATTAAAACTAGTGTTATTGGCTTTTTTTATGTCGCATCACCTACATGCATTTCTGTTTAACTTCACTTGGCTATACAAATGAGTAAATAAATAAATAAATTGTCAGCAAATATGGTGAAGTTGGAAAAATATATGGAGATGTATATTTTCTTAATTTTTTAATACTTATTATCTTATTCCGGATAAAGGAATATCCAAAATCATAAAAAACGGTCTTGCCATTTGAATTATAAGTGGTGTAACTAACACGAATTTCTTTTATATATTCAGGATGAAATTTTAACCACTTTCCGAATTTTTATATATCTACGAGACAAAAAACAAATGACGTATTTTTTCTTTTAGTATAGCCCAGTACAAAAATGTCAAGATAAAGCACTTAGAAAATGTCCGCAAAAATTAAAAAAAAATTTAAACGGCCGCCGAGCAACAGTTTTTTTTAAGCAATTCACATCTCATTCATTCATTGCGAGACTATTCAGACGTTTTTGATTCTCCCTTTATACCTTAACAGGCCTAGGACCGTAAAAATTGAAAACTACTCGTATATTGCGAAAAATATTTTCGGGTGAAAGCTTGATTTACATTTTTTACTTCATAAATGGGCTCTAAATACGATACCGAACGCCTATAAAAATTTTGGAAAGTGGTTAAAATTTCACCCTGTATAGCTGTATAGCTAGATTAACATGATATAAGGCTTGCAATAAGTACTTCAGTAAATTTCTCGTGTGCGACCTTCTACTCATGTCCGGATATTGGATTTTAAGCTCGGAACTCAATTGCCGCATCCGGGATGTTCTGTTCATGACTTTTTGGCTATTCAATTATAAATCTTAATCTGTAAAAATAGAATTTTGATGATCATATTTAATAATCTTAAGTTACATAAACATGGGTATTAAAAGTATTGATAAGGTCCGTAATATCACAATACGCTCCAGAACTGGCATAGCAGATGTAGGCAAAAAGACAGCAATGCTTAAATGGGACTGGGCGGGGCATGTGTGTAGAATGCACCCGGATAGATGGGCTCAAATTGTCACGCGATGGATACCATCAGACGGCTACCGACGAAGGGGTAGACCTAATAAGAGGTGGTGTGACGATTTGTCTAGCTTCGCGAGAGATTGGGAGTCATTGGAAAGCGTTTGGGGAGACCTTTGCCCAGCAGTGGGATGATGTAGGTTAAATAAAAAATATATATTTTTGGTATAAAATAAACGTTTTTTATAAATATAAAACTAGCGGGCCCCGCGAACTTCATTGTCATCAAATATGGCGGGGTTAGAAAAAAATATGTTGGATCATTGTTGCCTTTGATTGACCTCTAGACCCCAAAATTTTGGCCCGTTGCTTGAAACACTATACCTAACCTAACCTAACCTCGTTAGGTTAGGTATAGTATTTCGTCGGTTGATCGACATCAACCGATAATTCACAATTTTAATTTTACAGCCACTATTAATTTAAAAAAGGGGTTGTTTTTTTTAAAAAATCTTATAGAATTCCTAGCAGTGGGATTTCATTTGAATTATGGACATTGTTCTATTCAAACAAGGAATTTTATTCGCAACATGAAAATCGCTCGAGGCATTCTTTTGATTTGAACGAGTTGTTCAATCAAACATACTCTTATTTCGACAATGCCATAAAATAAAATAGGTGATTGTAAAATATGCTTTATGTATGTTCACAATAGGTATTGTTTTAAGTGTTAAATACGAGTAATATAAGGTTAAATCGTGGATAAGCCATAAAAAAAGAAATACAGGGTAATTTTAATGCTTCAACCTTAGGGTCTACGCTCGTAAATCTCTTGATAAGCATTGTATTTAATTTTTTAATTCCGTTTCCTATTGACGTAAAACTTATTTTCTGTTTAATCTATGATACGAAAATAACATCTTTTGAATAATATACGACCAATCAAAGACCTTCAAACTTAATAAAAATAAATACATTTACAATTTCTTTTTGTTTTATGCACCTTAACTAAATTATTATTTCTTTAATTGAAAATATTGCTCATTCAATGGTAATTATTATAAATCACTACTTATTAAAGGGGTTTCATTAATAATCTTAGTTTTCTTTTATTAATTAAATGAAGGGGTGCTGGAAGCATTTAAACATATTAATTCTTATAAAAATACCGACGAAAACGTGAAATATGTCACCAATTCATTCGATGACCTCCGTGGCGGAGTGGCGTACACACCGGTTTTCAAGGTGTCGCCTGCTCCGAGGTCCCGGGTTCGATTCCCGGACGGGTCAATGTAGATGAAAAAGTGTTTTTCTACATTTTCTCGGGCTCGGGTGTTTGTGGTACCTTCGTTGTTTCTGGTTTCCAAAATACGAATGCTTTAAATAGTTATTCAAATTGGGATCAGAACAATGTATGTGATGTTGTCCACATTTATTTATTTATTTATTTATTTATTTATTTATTTATTTATTTATTTATTTATTTATTTATTTATTTATTTAATTCAGTCAGGGCTAAACTAGAAATCACCGGCAATCATAACGCACCAACTTAAAATTAGTCTATTACATTTTTGAGCAAATGTTTTTAATGGCATTAATTGTGAATTAAATAAACGAGATAAATTAACTATGCCTTCATTCGCTTCGACCTGTCGTAAGTGAATTGTTTACGTTTTCAAACATATACCAATTTACCAATAAAATTGGCGAACGTCGTGATTGCCGCGAATACAAGGTGACAAGAACAAAAGCACGGCCGTAGATTAAGTTCCTATTTGGGTTCGTTTACAGAGGAAGTAGAGGTAGTGGGCCCTGAAAACCCAAAAATAATTTTTAGAAAAATAGACAGATAAAAAACTGTGTAGCAGGGTGAGAAAGTGTGAAACACTACCGGCCGCTAAGTAGATTCATAATTTTTATATGAAAGTGTATATGTAGTTGTGATTGGAACGACGTTCCATAACGCGCGTTGCGTAAGGGGGCTAGACGGAAAAAATGTAACGACACTTTTTGAACGACACTTTTTGCCATAGTTGTAAGCCGTGCGGCGAGAGGGAGAGAGAGAGTGGGAGAGTTAGGGAGAGGGAGAGGGAGAGGGAGGAAGAGAGAGAGTGGGAGAGTTAGGGAGAGGAAGGGTGAGGGAGGGAGAGGGAGGGAAAGAGGGATGGTGAGGGAATGGAAAGAGAGGGAGAGGGAGGGAGAGAGGAAGGAAGAGGGGTAGGGGAGAGGGAGGGAGAAAGAGAGGGAGAGAAAGAGAGGGAGAGAAAGAGAGAGAGAATTAAAAATAAATTTAAATAAAATAAAATGTTATTACAATTCCTTCACTAAAAATGAACTTCGTTCCTATCGGGTGTCCTTTGACACCTGTCAAGTTTTTTATTATTTATGTTGCGGGCACATAGGTATTTATGTTTAACAATGAATGGCAAGATAAATTTATGAATCCAATTTGAGTTAATCAGGATTTGTTCAAATCTAGTAAAATGATTGGGCTTATCAAACGCATGACCATAAACTGCAGATTTTGTTACACGCGTATATTTTTCGTATCGGCTATGTGTTCTTTCATTCGAGTCTCAATACAGCATTTAGTTCGACCTATTTGAGAGAGCCACCATTAAAATTTTATTAAATTTATTACGCAAGTTAAACCCGTAAATGTATCTTCCATTTCAATGTAGGTATAGTATACTAATATTATAAAGTTAAAGAGTTTGTTTGTTTGAACGCGATGTTGGTGTGAATTGAAAAATTATTTTTGTGTTGGATATTCCATTTATCGAGGAAGGCTTCAGGCTATATAACATCACGCTGCGACCAATAGGAGCGAAGCATCAGTGAAAAATGTTGCAAATAAAATCGCGATCATAATAACAGAAATTGACGCGGACGAAGTCGCGGGCAACAGCTAGTAGTAAAGTAACTTTTAAGACGGCTTGGCGCTTGTTTGAGCTAAACGCTCCTACTGCTACCAACTGAGTAACGGTTTTGTTATTTGCTGAGAACCGCGTGATTGGTTCCTTTGATGTTTCTTACGATTGAACGTGTTTTCGATCCAATGTGTGAGAGAAATACGGACTTTGTAAGCAATACGAAAGCACAGCTTGTAAGCTTTCGCACACAATGACAGCGTAAGTTGCGAGCGAGAAGTTAATTGCTTCGGATTAGAGTTTCTAAGCATATGTGATACAAGAACTTTATACACATTTTTAAGAATATAACGCGTTGTTTATTTATATTATAACTTTTTTTATTTATTACTCACTATTATTTTATTTAATTCGTATCGCCTCAGATTAGTATTTGATTTTGACGTCCTGAATTGTCATTTCCATAAAATATGGCGTGTTAAATAATAGGGGTTAAAGTATGAAATTGCTGTTTATTTTTCCACTTTTTATTTTGTTTATAGCTCTTAAGTATAGTCGTATTATTGCGTAATTTTTTTTGTATTGTATCAAAAACTAAATAAAGTAACTTTTGACTAAAAAAAAATGCAATACTAGTGCCTATTACTTCAAAGGGAGTCGTTGAAAAGACCCCTTACAATGTGTCAGCTGACCTTCTTGCTTCAATTAAGTATATTTGTATTATATACTTTGATTTTCTGAAATTTAAATACTATAATGCGTAGCTTTATAACCATCTAACTTTCACCTCTAATTGCATCGAAAACGGATCAGGCGTTTTTAAAAAAACTAAAAAATTGTTAGTATGGAAAAATGACTTTTCTCGATTTCGTTCATACAAAACGGCAATTTTATACTTTAAACCCTAATATTTAAAAGACGTTTAGATGCCCCATATATAATGTGTGTGTACTCACAATCTTCCACTATTCAATCAGTTCGTCTATGAAACTCTTTACCCCTTGCTGTTAGAGAATCAGAGTCCTTTCCTATCTTTAAGAATAGAGTCAAGGCACTATTCCTGTCACGCTGATGCTGTGTATGGGATGGGTTTGCGTAGATAAGTAGATGTATTAAATAGGTACTACGTATCGTATTTTCAAAATGTATGTATGTTTATTGCGTATAGATATTGTCGTATTTAATAATATGGCGCTTGCAACAGTGCCGAAATATCGAAACCTCATAAAAACTAAGATACATGGTATAAACCCCGTATCAATTAACTGTAGTGATAGTGGCCATTGTAGTTTAAATCAGTATATTAAAATGTATGTTTTTACGTCTTTTATCTTGCACTGCGTTACCCCTACTCCACTTTAGTCTTAGTTTTCCTCTACCCAAAGGTTGTCAAAGGCCAGGTGGAGTGATGATTTGCGCAAGGTGGCTGGCAGGAGCTGGATGCGAGAAGCCGAGGATCGACCTAAGTGGCGTGCAACTGGAGAGGCAGCAGTGGACTGCGATAGGCTGATGATGATGATGATGATGAAAGGTTGTCTGAAAAGATCATCACATCGCTATCAGCAATAATTTTTTGTATCTTGTTTTGTGCAATAAAGGGTATTGAATTGAATTAAAATGAATGTGCTGTTGTCTGTAAGTTTTTCAGATTCGATTATCAGGTGTCAAAGAGTGCCTTCGCTAGGCGTGTGTGGCCCAAGCACATAAAAAGTCTACTTACGACTACGTTTCTACTACAACCATGTTTGTTATGACATAGGGCCTTCAAAGGCAGCTATGAATAAAATCCTATTATGCAGAACGAAAGAAAGGAAACGGCCACATAAATCTTCAGGATTAAGTATTCAGATCAGACGCGATGCGATAGATAGATATATTTCTTTTCTTTGTTATTCTATTTGTAAAATAAATACCGCAAGTACAAGAAAATATACAGATACTTAACACATTGAGCGCCATGAGGTCACCGGTGACCTCCAAACAATAAAATTTTAATTGTGTCAAGTACTTTGGCAGTTAAAGGCTTAAATAATATTTTTTTACATTGACCACACATAGTATTGTTTTCAAACAAATACTTGTTTAGCAATTTACTTTCCATTATTTTTAGTTTGCACGGCCTGTAACATTTCTGCTTAGCATCATAATTTGATGGGTAGGTAGAGATTGGTTTTTGTATAATTACTGAAGTATTTGTACGATTTTCTTCTCCAAAATAAAGTTACAATACACCACTACTTTTTAAGTATATCTAAAAAATAAATGGGGGTATCAGAACACGTTACTGAACATATCTGTGCAGTTAAAAGTTTAAAAAAAAATGTCCTAAAATTTCCTTTGAAATGTTATGATTATTACCTAAGTAATATTATTTTAACTATTGTGGGCGGGGCAAGGGTGTGAGCGAGAGAGCATGTATGTACGCTATCGCGGTGATTTTACGCGCGACTAATCAGGTTCAAACGCACAGTCTAAAATGTTGTCCAAAGTATGGGACACAAATAAACCTTAATAACTTAATTACATATGTAAATTTTTAACTTTTAACTGCACATATATAGTAAGTTAAGGGTAGAGATACGCCCTTTACTTTTTTAGATATAGTTAAAAAGTAGTGGCGTATAAAAATAATATAAAATCCCATACATTGTTCTCACTTTTTAATAGTTGGGTATTTAGCACTTAAAAGTAAAAAAGTAAGTAACAGCCTATAATCATCCCACTGCAGGGAAAAGGCCTCCATCATTGAATTCATGTTACCACAGCAATGATGGGTGTACTGGCATAATCACCACGCTTGCCAAATGCGGGTTGGTGATCACAAACCCGAGCAACGTTCGAAAATTCGAAACTTTTGTTGCCCGACCCGGGGATCGAGCCTGGGACTCCGATATCTTGGCCCGGTATTTAAACCACTAGACCAACGGGGCGTTTAGCACATTTAGCACTTGTTTTGTAGAAATATGAAAAACGGCGAAGGTACCATAAATACCAAGACTCGAGAAAATTTAGAAAAATAATATTTGACCACCTGAAAAATGAAGCCCCAATATGTAAACATTATGTATATTTAAGTATTAACTAAAATAGTCTTAGAAAAATGCAAAAAAATAAGACCATTCATTTTGAATCATGCTGTGACGCGCACGGACGTCTTTATTTTTTTTTATTTTATTTATTAAAAAACCAACAGCTTTACAATTATTACACTGTCAACAAAATACTTATTTAACGTACAGCCAATAACAGGTTTTTCTATATTAACTAATGGTAACACAAGTAAAAACGGCAGTTCATCACCTTTCCCAACTTGAGCTTACAACGAACAACGACAAAAGTTTACCACAGCAATTAAACTTATATTATTTACATTATCTATTAAAATGTAACTATAAAAACAGGCAAGTAAATGTAAAACTTCAGAACTTACTTATTAAGTAATGAAATAATAAAAGAATAAAAGAATAAAAGTCACAAAATAAAAGTCTGCTGTAACTGTATCAAACAAAATACGATTCATTATGGCACCAAACGACAACGAAGGACTATTTAGCATCACATACCTATGATGTAAATAAAATAAACTAAAATCAACGGACCCCGCGAACTTCGTAACTCCTCAGAATTGATATTGGCGTCTTAATGTCATTAAGTCATCAAATATGGCAGGGTTGGATAAATGTATGAAAAACAGATCCTTATTAGTTATTTAAGCGATAACATCCCAATGATTTCATTTATTATTATGCTATACCCAGTGAAAACAAATTAAAATACATAAAAATCATAAAAATCGGTCCAGCCTATCTGGAGTTATAAGTGTGTCTTATTTTACTTCGGGTTCTAGATGAATTAACTTTACACAGATACGTCCGTGTGCGTCACAGCGTGTTTCAAAATGAATAGCTGAATTAATATTTTATATATTTCTGAGATTTTTTTGAAAACATACAAAAAAAGACTGTCAAAATAGTGATTACATAACGCGGGCTTTGTTTGTCAGGAGATTCAAACTGCACGTTGTACTTTTATTTAAATTAAATGTCAAGAGCTCAAGATATATCGCGCACCAAAATAATGCCAATCTTTAACCGTATAGATAAGTATGTAGTCAAAAACAAGCCCATTATTTAAAAAAAAAACGTGTTTTAGTTTAATAGGCTTATTACCGAATAGTATATCTATATTACAACCTATCAACATCATTATTTTATTTCCTACACATCAATAATAACATTATCAAGAAACACAAAAGACGAAGTCAGGACTGTTCGTAACTTCGTCGATAGAAAAACTTCTATTAACTTATAATAACAGAATTGTTTTTGTTATACACTTCTTCACAGCTGACGTAGCTAATGGGGAGAAATAGGCTGTTGACGGAGTTAGGCTTGGTCGAGTAAATATTCCCGCCCTTCACAGGGAAGGAGTTTTGGGTCTCCTACCGGGCGCGTCCCCAGGTGGCGGATAGGGGAACGCCCTCCAGGCATGGAGGGTACCGGCCATTTGGCCGGCGTGGACCAAAACCCACACGGGAGACGCTTCCAGTGGGCTTGGGCAGCCCGCTGTTGAATGCGTCTCCAGACGGTGGTAGCGGGCTTCGGCCCGTGGCCAGTTGTGGCCGTTCGTGCTGGAGGGTGCGACGGCGGTGTTGCCGTTGGGGCGCCAGCCCCGCGGCGGACGGAAGTCGCTGGCTTCCCAGTATGGTTTGAGCTATGCTGGGCAGCGAGTGGGCGTGAGACGTTGGCGGCCCCTTGCAACGACATGCAATGTCATTGTAAAGGGTGGCCACGGATCGGGTCGGCGAGGTTGCTTGCGGACCCGACCCGAAGTCGTAGATGGGGGAGGACGAGAAGGCATACGCCGAACTCAACTTCCCCCCTCTAGCAGGCTAGTGGGCGTTGGGCCGGGGGGCTCAACGCTCGCATTGCACAGCTTGCCGGACTGGGGGTGGTTCCTGGTGTACAGGATCACCCATATTTTATGCCTGAGGCCCGGCATAGGCCGTACGTAGGCGGTGCATGGAGGGCATCCTAAGGGAAACCCATACACTGCCAACATACGAGTACGTTGCAAGGTACACCGCAGGTCTTTTTAGTGGGTATGCTTGTCGGGCACCGACAAGAGAGTCCCACATACCCTACTGCTGCCCCTGAAGCAGTAGGTATGCGTAATGCATTTTTTCCTGCGAAAACAAAAAAAAAAAAAAATGGTGGAGTAAATATTATGGGAATTTAATTGATCGATCATAAAAAAACAACTTAGCGTCAACGGCAATTTCACATCTACGAGTATACTAATATTATAAAGCTGAAGAGTTTGTTTGTTTGTTTGTTTGAACGCGCTAATCTCTGGAAGTACTAGTCCGAATTGTTAAATTCTTTTTGTGTTAGATAGTCCATTTATCGAGGAAGGCTTTAGGCTATATAACATCACGCTGCGAACAATAGGAGCGAAGCAGCAGTGAAAAATGTTGCAAAAATAGTCGCGATCATAATAACAAAAAAAGACGCGGACGAAGTCGCAGGCAACAGCTAGTGTGTAGAATCAGCTGCACTACTACAAGCGCGCGGGGCATGTGTGCGTGACCACTGGCCGCTGTCGCGCACAGCCAGTTGACAATATCATTTTCACAAGTTTTTCTATCAGAGCCCCAATTCCGCTAATTTACAAATGTCTCAATAGAATCGTAATTGCATCTCAATTGTATTTTTTGACACATTTATTGTGGTAGTAATGTCAAAATGAGATGCAATTGCGATTCTATTGAGCCATTTGTAAATTAGCGGAATTGGGGCACTGCTTATGTGGCAATGCGTCACTACGATTATCTTAGTTTTCACCATCTCTCAACCTTTCTTTAAGACTACGCAGCGTCTTAATGACATTGATATATTTAAGTTGTTTTTTTTTATAAGTAATAGGAACGAAGGTAAATATTCCGGTAGGGACTTTTTAAATGAAAACAGTCACTATTACGAATGTCAAAAGACATAAAAAAAATAGACGGTTTTTAGCGGATTAAGAAATAAAAGACAATGTAATTTGACCCTTATGACACCCATTTATTTTTATTTTATGTTACTAATTGGACATAACAAGGGGTTACAAAGAAAAAACAAACCATCTATGTAATTTTTATAATTAGTCAGATTTCTTTACAGCTTCGTCTCGTACGTACGTTGTTGAAATGGAGCATTTAAGTTGAACTTACTTAATGACAGAAGGTCAAACGCAAAGGTCAGTCTGAGTAGAAACTTTGCTCCATCTGAATACAGTTAGTTACTTCACTCACTTCTTACGATCGACGAAGTTCGGTGATAGACTACGGATGGCGTGTTGATCGTAAGTGTTACTCTATGGATAACTTCCATGGAGTAAAGAAGTTTGCATATTGTAGAAATTTTTATACAAATATTAAAAGCGTGATATTGTTAGTAATATCTTGTCCCAACAAAAAAAATGGTAACCTACTTTGTTTCAGTAAAATTATTGATGTATTTATAAAATTTCTAAGGTATTTCAACAGTTATTTTCTTCACTTCAGGGTATTTCTTACTATGAAATGTGACAAACTTTGAGTCATACCCTTTTGAACAATATAACATCGAAAACGGTCGATCTTAAAAAATGGTTTTTTTTTTTTTTTTTTTTTCTCTTTATTTAAGGACTTTTATACATATGTACATGACAGTCCAATATATGCTTATCTACTAACTAAAATATTTTAATTATTACTAGGCGTATAATTATTGTTTGATCTTAAATTAATACTATTTATAACAAACTCCAGTAGATCCTCCGCAGACTGGGATGTAGGTTCAGACAAGATCTGGTGGAATAAGCCGACGTTCAACACATTTAAGCCTAGCCTAGCCACCAGATCCAGTCTATTTTGCCTGTACTGGACACATTCCATCAAAATATGTTGTACGTCTTCCACTTGGTTACAAACTACACAATTTGGAGAGTCTACTTTTTTCATTAAATGTGCAAATTTATTTAGAGGCATGTGTCCAGATCTCAGTCTTAGTGCAGTTACAACAAATGCTCTTTGCATCTTACGTTTAGTAAACCATGGGATACGGGGAGGCTGACATTGGATCGTTTTATACCAAATTCCCTTTTCAAGGGAACGTTCGTCGAAATATTCTTTAAAGATGCTATGTATTTTAACTTTATATTTGGGTAAAATTTCTGAATAATATGGCTTTACACAAACAATAGATCCATCGCTAGCTGCAGCTCTTGCCAATCGATCAGCCTCCTCGTTGCCATGCAGACCAATATGTGACGGTATCCACTGGATTTTTAATACAATTTTCTTTTGTTGGCATTCAACTATTTTCCTTAAAATGGAATATGCTAAAGATGTGCTTTGATCACCAGAAGCACAGCCAGCAATATGTTGAATGGCGCTTTTACTATCGGTAAATATAACAACTTTAGTATCTACTAAATTATTCAATATATATTTTAAAGCTTCTAAAATCGCCACCAGTTCAACGGACATAATACATATGGTACCATCGATTTTAAGACACTTGCCATACTTTCTATTGGAATCATAGAAAGCGGCCCCTATACCAACTTTACTTTTAGACCCATCAGTAAAAATAGTGTTCCAGTGGAAATATTTGTGGTATATTTCTTCTAGTATTTTAGTTTTAAGTAAATTTGGATTATAATTCTTTTTTGATAGTAATACACAATTAAGGATGGGTTCAATAATATTGAGGATATCTATTTTCGTAGTCCATATGTTTAGAGTGAACATTTCTAGAACTTCGGTTGAATGTACAATTTCTTCCTTTGTATCCTCATACATCATCATTTGAAGTGGTTTTTTCTTATTGTGCCAGTATCTTTGGTAACAAATGTTTGTCATTTGCGATAATAGTGAGATTATAGCATTGTTTTGCCGCGATCTAGCTTTAAGGATAAATTTATACATAAGGTATATACGTCTTATGTGTAGAGGAGGGATACACATCTCGCTTTCCATGACATGGATTGGCGATGATTTTATAAAACCACCCGCTGATCTTAAAGCCTGATTTTGGACTTTATCAAGTTTGGCTAGATGAGTCTTTGCACTGATATCATATAAAAAACTACCATAGTCAATTCTACTTCTAATTAAAGATATATATAACCTGCGTAAGTGTATTGGATGAACTCCCCAAGAGGGACCTGCTAGAACTTTTAACATATTAACATATTTCGTAACTTTATCAATGATTTCATTAATGTGTTTAGACCAGCGCAAAGACCTATCCAGCCACATACCCAGGTATTTAATATTATCTACTACTTCTAGCTGAGAGTTGTAAGCTTTCAAAGAAACTTGGTGTCTTTTATAACCTCTCGAGAAAATACATAAATTAGACTTATTTGGCTGTAGTTCTAATCCTAAAGTTTCCAATATGTCAGTCAAGATGTCTAAGGCTGGTTGCATTTTGTTTACACTATCGTGTATAAGCTTATTAGAAGTATATAAAACAAAATCATCGGCATATTGCGAAACATTTACTGTTTCAATACGTTTGCAGATTTCTAGTGTTGTGATATTAAAGAGTAAAGGCGACAAGGGAATAAATGGTTAGCGTGGTCATAATAGATTTAATTGAAATACCTAAAAGTAAAGTATAGAAACGTGCTGTAATCAACCCACTGCAAGGCAAATGCCTCCATCATTTAATTCACGATACAGAAGTATTATACAATATGAGTTAATTGTTTCAAGATGTCTACCATGTACCTTGTTTTTCATGAGTTTCCGATATTTTGGCACTAATTGCATGACGCTTGGAACAGTTCCGATTGAGATAAATTTTATCTAAAAGTGGCAACGTTCGTCTTTGTTGAATATGTTTACAACCGAAATAAATCCAAAATTTATTTTCAACTGAAAGTCGAACACAAAGGTATGAACTAGAAAATATGTCATTTGTGGTACGTTGATGACTGTATGAACTTTACTACCGCGATAAAAAGCCGTAAGATATTTTCACAGTTTCGTAAGAAAAATGTTCCCCCCCAACCCCCAGGCAGTGAAACCGCAAACTACTGAACGAGATAAGGGACAGTCCTCGGGGAAATTTATAGTTGGTTATATATATGTCTACTTTGTTAGCTGTTTTGTTAAGAACATTATTGTTTTTATTACATGACCGCACATGACATTTTACGGCGCTGGTTTATTATTGCTTGGCCGAAAATTCAAGAAGTAATCTAGCCACAAAAATATGGTTGACAGGTAAGAAAATATAGACGAAACACTACAAACAATCTATAAATTATGAGTCAATACCAAACAGTAAGTCATTACCGATAATCACCTCGCACTCACAAATAATTAGTGTTTTATGTATTCTTCTTTGTATCGTAAACATTTTGACTTTGTGACTATCTCATGGGTAAATATTTTCGGGGTAAAAAGATCATCATCATCATCAGCCTATCGCAGTCCACTGCTGGACATAGGTCAGTTGCACGCCTCTTAGGTCGATCCTATCGACGGATCGACGAAAAAGATGTTGCTATTCAAAATTGTCATTATCTATCTCCTTGCCAATTTCTGCCGTCCAGCCATTCTGGTTAAGTTACAAACATACTCGTACGTCTAATCTCGCTTTTACAATATTAGTATGAATCATAGACATAGTATACATTTCATGTCTATGGTACGATTAGTGGAACATTAAGGGGATTACTAGAGCTACAATTCAATAAATACTAGAGGTAATTTTCTAAAATAATACAGTTCTAGTTTTTTGAGAATTGATTTTGTTTAGAAGTAATAAATTTAAATCAATTGGGGGCAGCACTTCGCTCTAGTAGTCCCCTTAAAAAGCAGGATTAAGTTCAAGCCTTGCCGGTATGTCTTTTATTTTTAAAATGAACAAAATCTGTCGGATTAAATTAATGTAACAACGTAGGGTGGGTGTGGGTAAGCTCCGGTTGAGCTTTAATTAGTTGCGGAGTTGTCGACAAGTGTTATGCGACGATAAAAGTTTGTAAGCTTCGTAATGAGACTTAGAAACTAAATAGAATGCCAATGAACTCATTTGGTTAAACAGAATAATTTAATGTCAGTTTCTTGCTTCACGTTTTGTGAACTTGGGATACACTTGATTTAGAATTAAGATGTTGTGTGGTGCTGGCTGGAATAGCATCACTTCTGCTCGTCCTATGGTAAGCAAGACGCGACTAAAAGAGACGAGGTAGTTGTTTAGGGTGGTGGGATCTACTCCACCCTGGGCCACGGCATCTTTGGTTATTCTAACCAATGATGACGGCTAATAGATCCTTCTGCGGTGGTACGCCTTGTAACTGGCTGCCTGGATGCTAACACCCTCCTGCCGGAGTCCAGCACCAAACAGTATTTTTTTTTCCGCTGGTGTGTGGGAGAACCAGTACCTCTGGGTAAGCTCGCTCCATATCAGGCTTCTTCTTAACCATAAAGTTAAGTATGTAGTCAAGAGCAAGCCCTTTGTTAATATATTATAAAAAAGTCTTATCTTTACCATTGGCTTATCTGTGATCGTCATCTGCTCGCCAAGTGTAGCGATCACCTTAAAATCCTCCTTTTGAAGAGACTTACAACTAGCAGTGGATTTTTGCGAGATGATGATGAAGATGCGTGACGCGAATGTCTAGGTAGTTATTAAATTTATAACTATTGCAAGATTGGCAACCAAATTATGAACCATGGCAATACACTTATTTGTTACCTTGCATTGTTTAAAACTGTAACAATATATTTATTCCGAACTAAATGTACAGGTCAATGTTTTCTATTATCGTTGTGGTATAGCGATTATGGTAGTATATTTCAAGGTTTATAAATGTGTTTGTAACTTGTGGGGCCAGAATAACAGAAGAAATCTTTGCGTGAACTGATGTTATTGAAAATAATAAGAACCAATAACTTATAATAACTATTAAATTGTTAATTAATTAGTTGCTTATTATTTTAAACTAAAAATTATGTTCTATCGGGTGGAAACCTGCAGGCTTACTCTTGACGAATTCGAGTTACGATCAAAATCGAATCGACGTCGAGAATTAGTGATTTGGTACTCTGGAAAGTGAACCTGAACCTTTGAGTCGATGGTGATTACGTCATCAACCGGATATGTTTAACGTATCACCATTTTAGATCGATCTCGAATCGTTTTCGATTTCGATTCTATTGAGTTCGGGAGTACTGTTTTATCATCGAGTTCAGATTTTGGCTAGGTCGAATCGAGATCGAACTTCGAGTTTAAATCAACTTCAAGAGTAAGGGATACAAAAAAGACTTATGCTCTACGTCATTTTTAAGCGCTACGTCATGGTAAAACTTTCCAGTTGTAGTAAAAATAAATTACTTACAGTTTTTTTTTGTAGTTTCGGTCAGCTAAGAAAGTGATCTATTGAAGAATCATTGCATTGTAGCGCATCATAGAACAACAGAGTCGATTTTCCCATGCAAAAATATTATGACAGCTACTCATACAAATATAACTGTGTATCTCTTTTACTGTTAAAAAGGTTATGAGTCCATGAATTCAACCTTATCGCTATTTCACTTACAAATGTAATTTTGTAAAAACTGGTAAAGTACTTTCTTGGCCAACCGTACTAAAATAGTAAGGAGTTAGACTTACCTAGTCTTAAAATTTTAGTAAAGAACACTTGGTATATGGTGGCACTCGTTGTCTTCCTATAACGTAACCTGAAACAAAGGAAAACGAAATGTGAGTCATCATATAGATAAAACTAAGGTATTGTTCAATGAACATGTACTACTAGAACCGATTGCGGTGCACGGCGCCGTCCTCGAAGTTGTTAAAAAATGTGACATTGCGGTTAGGTAACTTTGAGGATGAGGTGAACAGAAGAATTCAGTTAGGTTGGGCAGCATTTGGGAAACTACGTTGAGTCTTCTCATCGTCGATCCTACAATGCCTCAAAACCAAAGTCTTCAATCAGTGGAGGATCCGTAAGAACCAAGAACTGGAGGATCTAGTGTCTGAGCCGAACATCATTGGGGAGATAAAGGCAGCAAGACTCCGTTGGCTCGGGCATCTAGAAAGAATGCCGGATGACAGGGCGGTAGGGAAGGCGTACATTGGGCAGCCTGTAGGTCGTCGACCGGTTGGCCGACCGCGATACCGGTGGAGGGATGAAGTGGCCAAGGACCTACGTGCTCTGAATGCAGAAAACTGGGAGGAGATCGCTCAAGACAGGGCGCGATGGCGCCATCTCGTATCGGAGGCCAAGATCCACTTCGGGTCGCTGAGCCAACGGAGTAAGTAAGTAAGTAAGTGTGCGCAAGTGGCGACATCGGGACTCATACAAATGGCGCATGACAGCCTTTCTAACCTTTTCCTATGTTCTGTGGCCGTCACCGACAAAGCGTTAGAACAATATATTGCATGTGTTGGATGGCTAAATGAACTTGACCCGACAACCACACGGGCAAGGGCGTTCGGCCAATCCGTCAGTCAGCTGTCACACGGTTGATTAACGTTTGTGTTGACTGACGGATGGAGTAGGCCGACCTGAAGGCTTCTTTGTTGCCTATATATTTGCAGGTAAATGCATAGTTAGGGAACAAGTATTCGTTCTATGAATGAAGTAAAAAAATCCTAATATTAAACTTACACGTTGCATAGTTATTTGAACATTAACGGAAAAGTAAACGCATCTTTTTATTTTGCCTGACATTTCGATCGGGTTGCACTGACCATGGCTAGAGGGTTACTGGCTGAGTCTGATACTGACACTGTCAGCCAGTGACCCCGGTCTCACCCGTTACACGATCGAAAAACAGGTAAAATAACAAGGTATAATCGCGTTCAATTTCCCGTTACCGTTTACCTCTAAAATTGCAATTTTTACGTCCACATGAAAACAGGTGATTTCGACAAACTATTTTCTTTTTACCGCCAAGAAAGTGATAGTCAAAAAAGTTGTGAAAAAATGAGTACTAATTTATGTTGCCAGTGTAAATATTTATTTATAGATATAAGTAAATATTATCTATGGTAAAAAATAAAAACAAACATTTAATGCTACAGCTATACTTTTTTAATCATTACGTGGTTTATAAACTACATCGCTCCTTTAAGGGACTAAAAAAAAACCTTCCTTTAGACAGGACTTTGAGAGGACTGATGTTACTAACGTTAATATTTTGTTTATTTTAGAAAACCAACACTATAATTAGAGTTTAATTTTATGTTATCTGCTGACAAAGAGAAGTTGTCTCATCTTTCTTTATGCTGGTTTAAAAGGTTGAGATTTAGATATTTTTTTTCTATTTATTAAGATTGTTTTTAATATGAAAGTAAAAGGTCTATTAAAATTCGACCATAAAATTACCTTCAGTAAATGGACATAAATAACTACGTACTTAATTTCCAACAAAGCAATTATGCAAAGTGTTTGTTCGATTAGGGGATTAAAATAGGGAAGGTTGTAATTTATTCAGCTTTTAGAGTAATTACAATACAATATTGAAACAAACTTAACTTAATTAAATATTTTGTTATATCAAGCAATACTGTAATTGGTCATACTTAACTGTAACTTATAGTCAAATTTAAACACACTGTATCGTGTCACAATAAAACACTGTTCACTTTAAATTTATTACATTAATTATTAAACTAACAATTAACACAATATTGTTTTGTTCGGTTGACCACTCTGTTTTAATGTTAGTCGACGACTGACTACTTCTTGTACCAATTCGGATCAAGTAAACGAAATGGTCAAACGAACTACTTTTCTAACAAATATTATTGCCGTTAAAATCATTCCGATAAACACATTTAAAACATGTACTTAACCATTCTTCATTTTACAAAAGATAAAACTTAGTATATTTTAATCATATTTAGTATTCCTACCACAGCGGAAGTACAAACATAGCGGAAGTGAAAACATTTTCGTAAAGAACAAATAGTTAGTATGTTTAATATTCGCTGAATTATTGTGGTATTTTAGTTGCATATCTAACAATCGCTGCAAGAATTCTTAATCCTACTAATATTATGAACGTGAAAGTTTGTGTTGGATGTCTGAATGTTTGTTCCTCTTTCAAGCAAAAACGACTCAACGGATCTAAATGATTTGACACGATTTTAGTTTATAGGATGAAATAGAATGAAACTGTCATGGGATTGGCTGACAATAGTGACCGAGTTTCTTGCGCTGCTTTTCGGCACTAGCCCAGATTTGTCCCTAAGCAGTGGTAGGTTTAAATATTGGGACGTGTAAAAGCGCCTCCTGGGAACTATTTGCTGAAATAAAACAGATTTACTGATTTACTGATTTTAAACTAGGTATAGGCCTTTGATCTCGGTAAAAGGTACAGTTCTCTTGGTATAACTTTAAGACATATATAGTTTTAAATTAAGGGGACTACTAGAGCTATGTGCTGCCAGCAATTGATTTTATTTTATTACTTTTAAACAAAATCTATTTTCAAAAAACTGGAACAGTAATATATTAGCAAGTTACCTCTGGTATTTATTGTATCATTGTTATTGCTTTTCATTCTGGTATTCTTTCGTATCGTACATTATTGCTAAAAGCGGCCACTTTTGGCGTTAGCGATGAATTCGAATTGATGAACAACTAAATGAAAAGTTTACGGTGGTTCAATAAATACAAGATATTATTTGCTAAGATAATGCTGTTAAAGTTTTTTTGAGAATTATTTTTATTTAAAAGTAATAAAATGAAATCAATTGCGGCCAGCACTTAGCTTTAGTAGTCCCCTTAACGGATCTGAATGAAATTTGGTACGGTGTTCGTTTATTGGCTGGAATAATTGGAGAAAGGTGCGGTTTCGGTTGGATAGTATAAATATGATTTTGCCATAAAATATCCGCCATGCTTGGCGGGCTGGTTGGCGATCGCGGTTTGTCTAATAGTGCCGGCAAGACGCTGCTGCTCGTCTTCAGACAATATACCTTGTCACATCTTACGGCATCCATTGCTAGCCCACCATTTTGATTTTCTACCGACACCTTTGTTCGACATTTTCATAGTTCCTTTGTACAAACTTCTATCACCACTTAGTTCTCTCGGACCATAGTTTCTCAAACTTTTGACACAATAAACCTATTCAGGTGAACATACAAGAAACTTTGAAGAGGATGTGCTATTATGGTTTATAAAGTCTGTAGGCTTTATGGACGAAACAAGGCTTTGTGTGGTGTCGTGTGATCTCTACTCTACTATTGAGAAACTCCGGCACATTAAAAATAGATTACCTCTTCTAATACCTGTGGGTATTGTTTAAATCGACTAAATTACTAGGTACTACCAGAAGAAAACGGGCATCAGTTTTGGCCAAACTAACTTTACAATTCATTCTAACCTAAGATAGAAACATGAATAATTTCAGCTTTTAAAAATAAAATAACGAAAGACGAGTACGCCAACTCTTGCTCTGTGATACCAAATTTACCGACAAATCATACCTTATGACGATTATTTTGAATAAGATAAAAATATTTAGAATAGAATAGAATAGAAATTGTTTATTTGCTTAAAACATGGTATATAAGATGTTACAATTTTTGAGAATCACATGTTTTGCTATATAAAATTGCATGCAAATTTAAATAAAGTCACAAAATCAACCATGGCCAATTAATTATAAGTCATTTGCCACATAGAAAATCTTTTATATCATAAAAGTTTTGCTCACTTAACCATCTAAATAGTCTGTTTTTAAATAAATTAATAGGGAGCACCTTCATATTCTCTGGTATTTTATTGTAAATGCGTACACACATGCAGAGTACACTCTTCCCATACTTGCTTGATTTTAATGTCCTTTCTCAAGATTTTACCTATCTTTTTACCAAAATTTTTCAAAAATCCGTTGAGTAGTTCAGGAGTGAGAGCGTAACAGACGTAAATAGAGAGGTACTTTACATTTATCACGCCCACTGCTGAACATAGGCCTCCCCCAAGGATCTCCACAACGATAGGTCCCGCGCCACCCGCATCCTCTCTCCATTGCCCGCTGTGCGATCCTGAGCCTTTATCAGACCCACATTATACGTTTATCATCTTCTTAATATATAAAAATTTCGTGTCACTTTGTTTGTCCGCGATGGAATCCTAAACTGCTGGAAAGATCATAATCATATTTATTCTAACACTGACAGTTTTAAACTTTTTTTACATGTGTGTAAAATTGAAAAAGTATGATCATATTTTGCACACTGTGTGCAATTAGATCCAATTTGTAAGATAGGATATTTTAAAACTCATTTTATAATTGCATTTGGGGTGGTGGGATCTACTGCCTAGTGGTCCACCCTGGGCAACGGCATCTTTGGTTTTCTAACCAATACTGACGGCTAACAGATGCCTCTGCGGTGGTAGGTTTCGTAAGAGGCTGCCTGGCTGCCTGCCAAACAGTGCCTCTGTGTTCCGCTGGTGTGTGGGAGAACCAGTACCTCTGGGTAAGCTCGCTCCATCTTAGGTTTCTTCTTAACCGTATGTAGTCAAGAGCTAGCCCATTATTTATAAAAAATAATAATATTGTATATATCTATATTACTTATTTGTTTATAAATTTTTCCAACTACGCCATATTAGATGACACTGACGTTTAGGACGTCAAACTCAAATTATATTATTCTGAGGCGAGACGAAGTTCGCAGGACAGTTAGTAAGTTAGTAATAATAGTAAAAATATATTTTTATAAGCAGTGGATTTTGTTTAATAAAAAAAAAGATTACCATCATTGTTTTCTATGCCTTTACAAAATCTCTGAACTAAAGGTTGTAAATAATGTATATTTAATAAATAAAGGATGCTGATAGCCGATCGTGAAAGGGTACGGGATTGTTACCGATTATAGTACCCTGTAATTACAACCATATTAATCCCCGGATGAAGGGTGTCTTACGGATGAGAAGATTAGAGAGCAGGGTATAGAAATGGCAAGGCCTTGCCTATTATTCAATTTGAAAAGTAGAGTTACTAACTGTAAAGAGCCATTAAAGAAAATCTTGTAGAAAACCGACTCATGCGTAATGCGCCGGCCACCTGAACACATGACCCGGCAAGTTCTAGATAAGTTTCCAGCGCCAAATAGATGAGGAAGACCCCGACTCACATGGACGGCCGCTGTAAATAAGGACATGCAAGATGCAAAGATAACAACTGAGACGACCCAGGACCGAACGTCCTGGAGAAGTATAACTACGAGTACCGACCCCAAATGATGGGATTAAGACTAAGGCTGAGAAAATTACGTCCTGTAATCATCCCACTGCAGGGCAAAGGCCTCCATCATTCAATTAGCTCCATTAATGAATAATCAAAATATTTAAAACGCATAGATTGTGACCTCAAATCCAAGTTCAGTGTGCAAGGTATAAAAAAGACAAGAAAATGTAATTTGTCTCTTTCGTATATCGTTGAATATTGAACGGATCTAGAGATATTTGAGGAAGTATTTGTTAATTTCCTTGAAAAAACAACTTTATTTGAAAACAATTAGAATTATTTGAGACAATGTTTCAAACATATAGGTAAATTGAGGTTGGTATAGAGTGAAAATTAACAATTCCGACTGGGTCACGCCTAAGACAGTCAAAATGTTTATTCTAAGAATAGTATTTTCAGTATTGAAATTGTAACAGTAGACCAAAGTGTTTTAAGCATGTAATTCATGTTTTAATTAAAGTAATCGCAAGCCATTACACCTCATAAAAATTATTATTTCAATTTGAATATTTAGGCACATGATTGACACTAGCAAAAAAGGATTTGAGAATTTAAAAAAAATCGTTGAAGTTCACCAACCGTAAGGGCAGTGTGTATCGCGCGTTACGTAAAAAGCATCGTTTGTCTTCATCAGTCCTGTTAAACTACGTTGGGGGCGCGTCCGTGGCATTATTCATAATGCCCTTTCATATTTCACGGCTCTACACAGGGAATCGCTCTGTATCCCCTTTGAAGCTGTAGCATCGCTTGCTCGCTGCGCTCAGCTCGAAATTAGAGCGAAAGTGCACGCAGAACAATGGGAGGTCACTTACGCTGCATTATTTGAAGAATGGTTTTAAATTTTAGTGGACCTATTTTATGGTCTTTCTACGTAAATGTTTAAGTATCGATGCCGCTGTAGAGTTATAGTTTACACACATGCAAAAAGACAATAGAATAAGTACAAGATTAAAACGCTTATAAAATAAAATGCAAAAAACAATTTCTTACAACAATCATAATTACTTTCAAGTAAAATTTCGAGTTGTATTTTAAACAAACTCTATTAGATTTTTTTAATACATCAGTGATATTGCCATTTTGTCACCGAAATAATCATGTAGGCCGCGGTTTTATTATTCTAAATAAATAAATATTAATTTATTGAAAATACAACTACCTAAATAAAAATTTTACGATGTCTTCACTTAATCCCACATCCAAAAAAAAAAACGATAATCTTCTAACGTCATAAATATTGAATTGACAAGTTCCATCTTTTGACGGAAGTCGGGACCATCTCTTTAACGTGCCTTCCAAAGCATGACCCACCTTTTCCAGGCCCATGACAATTTGGAAAAAATCGTTTCCTAAATAATTGTCCTCACTGGAAATCGAACATGAGACCCTTGCGTAATAGGCAGCAGGCCTAAGGCACCATTACACCAAATGGGTCCGTCGAGTTTAGCTGAAATTTGAATAGGTAACACAAACCGCTTTTTTCATTTCCACTTAAGGAGCCAACGATTAGTGAAGGATCTTATTAGTTCGGACACGAGAAATCGCACTTCATAAGAAATGCCTTCCCATTTCGCCAAACCTCATCGCATAAAACACCGATCGACGGTAACCCTCAAGATTCGTGCCCTACTACACAACGCGAGACCCTTTACGGATCCGTCCGTCTCTTGCAGATACTCTGAGACACTGCTATGAGTGAGAGAGACCGATGTAGACGAAATTACATTTTGTTGCAGAGTAAAGCCTCAGCTGTGATTCCCGCGTTTACGATCCATCTGGGCAGCCGTAAAATTTTCCTAACACACTCTGGGCATGTCCGGATTGTTTGCAAAACAAGAGAAATAGGCCTCATAAAGCTTTGAAGATTTCCGAATGCAACAGTACAAAACTGTAATTTTACACCTACCTAGAATATTCGTGCAGTATTCTTTATACAATATTCTTTCTTCTTTATTTTTAGTTTTATAGTATTATTTACTTTTGTCCAAGACTTTGTCCACATGGACTTCGGTATAGAGTTCTGAGAGAAATGAATGTTATTAGCTATAAAAATGTTAAGGTAACCAACCGGCAGCGCCATCTATCGTCTTCGTCACGTGACTACACATATACAACTGAAATGCTGTGGTTTCGCGCTAAGAACACGGAGTTTTGGGTAAATTATACTGCCGTCCATAAACTAAAATGCCGTTAAGTGCTAAAACCACATTCGGAGAAAAACGAGTTTAAAGAGAGGGAACGGAAAAAAATTCGCTGTTTCAAAAGTAAAAGAGTAATATGTAATTTTAATATACCATCAGGTAGGTAATTATGAGAACTAAAAAACATTAAAACTCTCTCAACGCTATGTATTATAGGTTTTGAAATATTTTAATTTATACGTTTTAATTAAGTATCAAATAACAAATAACTCATAATCAACACAACTAAAACGCCGCTATGGCTACCTTAACGGCATTCAAGTGTTTGATCTTGAATAAATTTGATAAATTTGTAAAACGATTTTCTAACTTATAATTTTACTAAACTAAAATGCCGTTAAATAGTATAACGGCGTTTTACCTCGGTAATACTTTTTTGTTTTTGACAAGAAATTGCTTACCTATAATGCAGCTAATGTACGTTAACGTCATTTTAGTCATGTATTAGCACATCAATAATGAAGCTTTTGATATGCATAATTTGATTCGTCTTTATTACAAGACTAAAATGCAGCTAAAAACAAAACCTTACACCATAACGGCATTTAAGCTAGGCATCAGTTACTTAATAATTTAGAAAATAAAGACAAATGTATTTATGTCAAAACAATAACACCTGTATTAGTGTTAATAATCAACATCTAGAAAAAAAAATGAATTTTCGTGGCTTGTGGCGATCAATTATAAAGACTTTTTATCATTATTTCTTTAATTTAGCAGATTTTCAGATTTTTTACTATTCTTTAAAATAAAACATTATTACCTAAATGACAACAATCATCAACGGCTTTAACAGCGTTACAAATATATAATACTTACGTGGATTCTTTTGAAAGACAATACAAAATCAAATCCTTTCCATTTTCATGACTTTTTGAGATCAATTAAAACGACTATTTATTTTAATTCCTAAAAGCAGTTTTACAATTTTCTGCTATTGATATAAAAATTAATAACTGTCAGTAACACAACTGTTTCTAACAACCATGTATATTTTATTAATCTTATAAAACCTCATACAAAATACAGAGAGTAAAAAAGCCTATTCTTATTTTGTGAGCTGCAATTATCTTACCATAAAAGTAAATATCCGCAACATCTCTGTGACGAAGGAAGAAATGATAGAATGCGGACAATGTCATTATGTTTTCTTCCTGCGACTGCATCATGCCAAATAACTGTCAAAGGTTTAGAGAGCAAGGTAATTTTTCCAACAGTAGCAAAAGTTTTATTAAAAACAGTAAGTCGTTGACAAAAGAGAACAGACTTGAAACTTTCCATTCTTGGTAACAATAATGACTTTTTCAAGATCTACACTGAAATATTTTACTCACTTTCGATCGCTTTGTGTTTATGATATTATTATAGTGCCCTTTCTTTTTTATTATGAGAAATCTCATGATGTTTAGCCCAGTCTACACGAACAGCACATTCTTCAACAATTAGAAGTGTGACATCATGTTGAGTTTCCTTTTTATGTAAGTCAAAGTCAATCTCAAACATTTATTTCCACAACGTTTTGTAGTACATTGAGATGGAAAACAATAAATTCAAGTGCCAATAAGGTTCTCCCTATGATTCTTTCTTGCTGAGTTGAATGAAACTTTTATTCATTGTTTTTACGTATTGTCTCTATGTTTTATAAGATATTTTTTATCTGGGTGAATTTCATGAAAATGCAAATGCATGCTGCAAGTCTTATATTAATATTTGAAAATATTGTCGCAATGGAGCATGTTCTCGTCTATAGTGAGGCATTAGTGGGTTTACCGATTCTACATGTTCAGTTAATAAGTCCCGGTCAAATGGAAGGTCTTTTGATGTTTTCCGCGTTTATCTGTTGATTCTTGTGTGAAATCGTTAAGCAACGGTCTGTCGTTGGTGATTTCGTAGACTAAGGTAGTGAGGAAGAAATGTTTACAAACATCTACTTAAACATCATCACTTCTTTTAAGTATGAATGCTCGTTTTAGTTTTCTCTTTGGTTCGACCGTAGATTTTCGTTGTGGTATTGCTACTAAAGTGTGTGCTCTTATGAATGGAATCTGACATGGCAGCAACAGTACATTTTCCAGTACGATTTATTAATTAAGATTCGATCTTATTCGCTGAATTTAGAAGTACATTTATTTAAAGCTTTTATCACCGCTGTTTTGACACTATGCTCTGATGTTCTTTTATATTTTTTTCTAGTTTCCTTCGGAGAAGGGGTGTACCACACTTCTTGTGTAATTTTGGCAGTGGCGATGATTCTGGCTCAGATTTTGAGTGGAAGCTTCATTTTCGATAGCCGACGCTTCGTTTTAACATACTTCTATCGTGTTTCTTTGCTTGCGAGAAAGAGCTCTTGTTGAGTTGTAGGTTTTACAAAATTTAAAGAGTTTTTACATATATCTGAACTATAACTTCGTCTTAACATTCGTTGATTAGTCGACTTGTTATTATTTTTTTGTAATTTTATATGATGTGCTATATTCATTATATTTTAATTTAGAGTCTTATCAATTTGTCTCTGTGTTGTCTTTTTTTTTCAATATATTCTTTGCTTTTACTTTTTCTTTAATGTTCTAATTTGTGTTATGTTTGTGTGATTTTCACAATCATTGAAAGAATGTTCATTAATGAAATGAGTAAAACATAGAAAACAAAAGCGTTTCCAGCAAGCACTGAAACCTCCTCATAACATCCAACATTCTTGCATAATGAAATATCCGCATTTTCCGTATTTTTTGCAAATCTTGTTTAGCTGCTGAAGGTATGAAGTTTGTATGACTTTCAAAAAATTTCTTACCTACTTTGAGTAGATTTTTTATGTTAGGCTTTTTCATATTAACTGCTTTGGGCTCGTCGGCAACAATTATAGTATAAATAAATAAATAAATGTGGAAAACATCACATACATTGTTCTGATCCCAATTTAAGTAACTATTTATAGCACTCGTATTTTATATCTCGTATCATCTGAGTTTGAACTATCTGGCACGAAGTCTTTGTCCCTATCATCATCGGAATCTGCAAACGGATCTTTCACTTCTACACTCGAGAGATCAGACATTGGTATTGCTTCATCAAAAGGGTAAGCTGCCACAGGAAATTATTTTTCAACATCTTTACTAACTTCATCTTCTGGCAGACAGTGGTGGCATTTCTAGAGAATCTCACTTTAATTACGAAGATTTTAAAAATACTGTCAATTTTATAAATAAAATACCCACGTTTTGGTGCCAATTTGGTGTGTCAGGAGTTCAGAGGCGCAGCGACAAGTCCTGCCCTTTCAAACTTTTGCTCTTAGCTAATCGACCGACGCGACGACGACGCCTTACCATTCGTGAACCTCTTCATTCAATGTTTTGAACTTAACCGCATTATAGTTAAGGAATGTAGGATAACGGCACTTAAGTCATGTAAACATCTACAAAACACGTAGCCTGTTAAATTTAGTTAGCATTTATGGTCAACCCGCTATTGCAATTTTAATAAATATAGACACCTAATACAACGCTAAAATGCCGCTATCGGACTTTATCTGCGTTTTTGTCCAATATTTTACGTAACGGCGTTTTAGTCTTGAGATGTAATACTAACGCTTTGCAAAGAACAACTAAGCAATATCATCGTCAAAGTACTTTAACGATTGTATTGAGTGGAAATTTTTGATAACGGCAATATACTGTGGTAATTTTTCATAGATCACATGCGCCAATAAAAGTCAAAATCCCTTAACCGCGTTTTAGCTAAGTAATTTGTTGTAACAGCATTTTAGCTCTGTAATTTCGCTAAGGCGAAGCAGTTAACGGCATTCTTATTTTTTTTATCTCAGGAACTAATCAAGATAGAAAAATATAGGTAACAGTGTTAGATTCAGCATTTTTTTCTGATTCTGATAGTATTAAAAAGTCAATTTTGACCAATTGTCGGTTAACGGCATTATAGCTTATGGACGGCAGTATAGCCTACGTGTTATTCTGATGCATAAATGCTACATTACTGGTTTGATCAATAGTTTTTGGGCAAAAGAATACAAACATCATACATTCAGACTTTTGCGTTTATCATTTTATGATAGTAAAAGTAAAGTACTGCCACTAAAATATAACGGGGAGGGGTCTGTATTTTCGGTATCAGCCGGATCGAACATGGCGGTAGTTGTTAAATAACACGCAAAGTATGTAGCACAATCGTCTATTGCAACAATCTATACAGTTTCAACACAAAATAACTAAAGATCACTTTGATTCTATCGGATACAATTTCAATCGGAAACGCGGCAGGTTCGGTACGGCAATGACGAGACACGTCCGTTCACTCCGACCGTCAGTAACAGAATGTCCGCAATCGCGCTGTGCATTTTCCCACCTAAACAAAATGTCAAACTGACCGCACATAAAACTAATAATGCCAAGATGACAACTAGCTAGTTCCGTCATGGCCGTATCGACTCTGCCCAAGTCAATCACTTGACGTTTCCAAATTAAATTAAATTATTGTGAAGGGCAACACAGTGGTGACGCTGCGACACGGCCATCCCGACATCTCACACGTCCTCGTGTGAGGCGGACGATGAAGTACCTGAGGAGCGAGAAAAAGCACAGGACAGTAAAGCGTTCTACCACTCGGCCTTTCTGACCAAAAAGGCTAAATAATACCACAATCGTACAGCAAACATTTTAATCAGAAACAAAATACTTCGCAAAACAATATTCCAGTAAATAGAAGCTATAACAGCAACTGTACTCAATAATTTGACACCAATACTCTTTAAGCACTGAAGTCAAACGAAACTTATTTCATACACAAAGCTTTCAACAAAAATAAGCTATACCGCAGTATGCAATACTCTAGAATCTAGATGCTTCCATCCGGCATCCCAAGACAACCTCTATCCGGTCGTCCAATAATTTTACAGTCATGGGTGACCTCCATCCGGTACCCGTATACCACACATCGCCTCTAACCAGCGATCTCATTCGTCTCCATCCGACGAAAACACAGCGATCACTTACACCCCCGAGCCAAACGCACGCCGCTCACAATCGCGGCCGCAATGCAACGGGAAATCAGGCCCGATTTACGCCTACGACTACGAATGCACGAGCGATGTAAACAATCTGAGCGACTTGCATACTACGATTGAGAGCCAAAAAAAATCAAAAGAAAAAAAAGTTTTGTTTGACTCAGTTACAACTAGGTGAAGGTCCAACCCCTTCATCATTATTAACAACCTCGTCGTTATTCAAGTTAGGTTCTTCCAAGTGTAAGTCATCGTTCAAGTCTTTATTTAAGTCATCATTGTCAGGCATTTTTCTAAGTCTGTCGTGTGAGTACTTGTACGTTCTTTTAGATTAGGGCCTTTAAGATATAGCGGTCACCTTCAAGAACTTCTATAACGCGAAAAGGACCACGATACTTTGGATCAAGTTTCGTTTGATTTCGCTCTTCATTTTGTAGCAGAACGAAATCGCCTATGGTGAAGGGTTTAATTTTGGCCTTAGTACTGTCGAACCTAGCCTTATCATAAGCAGAACCCTTTTCCATATTCTCCACGGCTTCAGATCTAACCTGGTCTAGGTCAACTTCATGCTCATCATCAGTAGCGAGAAGAATATCAAGTGGTCTAGCAACTTTACCGATTAGTAGCTCTAGCGGGCTAGCTCTTGTAACTCTATTAATGGAACAATTGAGGGCGAGTTGAACGTCTGGCAGAGCATCCTGCCAAGAGCGATTACCTGTTTCTACAGCTGTGAGCATATTTTTCAATGTGCTCATGACACGTTCCACCTGGCCATTGGCTCTAGAGCTACCTGTCGCTATAAGATGAAGCTTGATATTGACAGAGTCACAGTAGTCCTTGAAGTCCCTGCTCGCGAAGCAGCGACCCTGGTCGGCAATTAAACGCGTCGGGGCACCAAATAGAGCCACACTAGCTTTAAGAGCTCTTATGCTACTTACTGTGTCGATGTTCAGGGTATGATGAAGCATCACGTACTTTGTGAAAGCGTCAATAAGCACAAAAACGTACTCCTTCCTGTCGTTTTTGCCGCTAAGTTTACCTGTAGCATCGACATGTACTGTGTGCCATGGAATCGCTACCTTCGGTATCGGGTGCATCTCCGCTTGTACTTTGCCAGAATGTGATTTAGAAATTTTGCAGGTGATGCAATTTTCTACAAACTTCCTAACGTACCTTGTCATGTTCTCGAACCAGTAAACATCGTAGACTTTTTCCAGCGTCTTCTCCCACCCTAAATGCATCAATCCTTCGTGGATAAGATTGATAACAGACCAACGAAAGGCCCGCGGTACGATGGGCAGACAACGAGTTTTGCCTCTCCGCTGAATCTTTCGATAAAGCACACCAGAACGAAACTCGTACGTCTTTGCAACATCAGGAGTAAGCTGACCTTCTTTTAAGTTGGCCATAAGCTTGGAAAGCTCGGCATCCTTCTGCTGTTCCGCCAACAACCAGTTGTCAGGCAATTCGGCAAGATTTACCTGTTTCGACTCTATTTTCTTCATCGAGAAACTTTTGGCACAGTCAGCTGGCAGGGGGTTTCTAGAGAAGAAGTCTGCATGAGGCATACGCTTACCGCTGCGGTGAACGATATCAAAATCGAATCCCTGCAAAAATGCCCACCATCTATGTACGCGTGGCGTCAGGTCTAGTTTCTTACGGGTAGACTGAAGTGAACTGCAATCCGTAACCACAATAAACTTGCGACCATGTAGGTAGTGACGAAAATGTTTCACTGCATTGACAACCGCGAGGGTTTCCAACTCATAAGAGTGGTATCTGGACTCCGCAGCTGTCGTACGCTTGCTAAAATAAGCTACTGGATAAGCCTTACCTTCTTTTTCCTGCATAAGGACTGCTCCATACCCTATTGCACTAGCGTCCGTGTGCAATTCTGTTTTCAGCGAAGGGTCATAAATCATGAGTACAGGTTCACTCGTGAGTATCGAAATTATTTTCTGCCTGATGGTCTCGTGCTCAGGTTTCCAGTCTATCTTACCGTTACCAGAAGTTAGCGCATACAAGGGTGCCATCATTTGCGAGAACTTCGGTACAAACTGACGGAAGTATGACGCCAACCCGATGAACTGACGCAACTGCGTCACTGTCTCAGGTGGCTGTAAAGCTGTTAAGGCACTCTTCTTACGTGGGTTTGGGCGAATCTTACCATCGCTGACGACAAATCCAAGATACTCCACCTCTTGTTTTAAAAACGCACACTTTTTGGGATTGAGAGAAAAACCTTTTTGAGCAAGAACGTTAAGTACTACCTGCAGTCGTTCTAGAGCTTCTTGTTCACTGCTGGCCACGATCAGTAAGTCATCCATATACACCACAACGTAGGTATTTACCAAGTCCCCAAGAGCATGAATAAGAGCCCTTTGGAAAACGGAAGGTGCGTTACGAAGTCCAAAAGGCATTTTTAAGTACTCGAATTGCCCATCGGGCGTAACAAAAGCTGTCCTTTCAATAGACTCATGCTCTATAGGAACCTGATGAAACCCAGAAGATAAATCTAGAATGGAGAAGAAACGTCCACCATGCAATCGAGCTATTTGATCTGAGATGAGCGGCAGAGGAAAGCGGTCAGGTACGGTGTTGTCATTTAATTCGCGGTAGTCGACACACATCCTATCTGTACCGTCTTTCTTTTTAACTAGTAGTATTGGACTCGCGAAAGGTGACGAACTAGGACGTATCACTTCAGCTTGCAACAGTTCATCAATTTTATTACGTACTACCTGCCTCTCATCTGGGCTCAATCTATACGGGCGACGATTAACAGTCTTGTGGGGGTCTTTCAAGCGTATTCTCATAGGTTCAGTATCAGCAGCTGAAGTAGGAACACCAGTAGTGAAACAGTTTCGAAAACTATCTAAAATGTTAAGAAGTTGGGTCCTGTATTCAGGAGGAACGTCTGTGTCAGCCAAGTTAAAATCAATTTTACTATCTGCTTTCATGTCACATAATTCTACAACCCTAACCTTCTCAAATTTCAACTTTTCTTGTGACATGTAAACTATTAAACCAAGAGCTAAAACTTCACGGCCAATCATAATGTCATGGCGTAAACAGTAATCGGGTAAGACGTGTAACATTATTTCAAAATTAATCCCATCTATTTCAACTGTAGTCAATATTTGTGTAGTCGAATTTATCGAAGTCTGTCCGATTCCAGTCATAGTCACAGTATCACAAAGTCGCTTACCACTAAATTTACACGCTACAGATTCTCTAAAAAGAGAACATTCAGCACCAGAATCATAATTAAAAGAAAACAGCTCACCAAAGTGTCGTAAGATACCAGCAGGTGCGTTCACAACGCACACGTCGATTCTCTTCTCTCTGGCTGAGTCCGCTCCCGTATTGCTGCTCGTTGTCTTGGCGTTTCGCTCCGGACAGCTTGACGCGTAGTGACCCTGCCTACGGCAGTGGAAGCAGGTGATGGAGTCCGATCTTCCAGCAGACTTGCCACTCTGGAGGTGATGAGGCGGCTTCTGATGATATCTATCCTCCTGCGGCTTCACATCTCTCTTAGCACGGCAGAATGCTGACTTGTGTCCAAGTTTGCCACAGCTGAAGCACTTAACTACGTTGGTAGGTCCGCTTGGTCGATTCCTCTTAGCTTCAGGGCTTTCATGATGACCACTGGTTGACGCATTCCTCTTCAGAAAAGATACAGCCTTCAATTCTTTTTGCATCTGGCTTCGGGTCTGGATCTCAGTTGTGAAAGCCAATCTCTGAACACGTGGCTCAAATTTCGAAACGTGAGACAAAACAGTAGCTATTGCGATCTGCTCTGTAGTGAGGCCATTCCATCTCGACATCAACGACGACATGAGGGTAGCTGCATAAGCGGCTAGGCACTCGTTATCCTTTGGCTTCCGGCCATTCAAGTTAATGAGAAAAGATGCTGGTGTTTCAGGAGTATCATACCTTGTAACAAATAGCTCCTTAAAGTCGATCCAAGTCATCCCAGGAAAGGAAACAGATGACAACCAGGATGAGGCTTCTCCTTTAAGGGCGCGGCTCAGTGCAATCATCAGTGATGCGCCTTCTTGATGTTGCTCTGTCACACACATGTCCGCGGTTGTAATCCAGGCACGAGCGTCTACATCTTTTCTGTCGGGGTTGAAATCAGGAAGACGAAAACCACCACTTGAAGTAGGCGTACGCATTGCTTGTACCAAAGCCAAGAAATTGCGGTTTTGTTGCTCCATTAAGTACCGCCACTTTTCGTCGATCGTGATATTTTCCGCGGCACTTGTTTCACCATTGCACTGTCGCACATTTGAATCACTATTCACACGATTGGGCGCGTTGTGGTTGCATCCCACTGCTGATAACGGGGAGGGGTCTGTATTTTCGGTATCAGCCGGATCGAACATGGCGGTAGTTGTTAAATAACACGCAAAGTATGTAGCACAATCGTCTATTGCAACAATCTATACAGTTTCAACACAAAATAACTAAAGATCACTTTGATTCTATCGGATACAATTTCAATCGGAAACGCGGCAGGTTCGGTACGGCAATGACGAGACACGTCCGTTCACTCCGACCGTCAGTAACAGAATGTCCGCAATCGCGCTGTGCATTTTCCCACCTAAACAAAATGTCAAACTGACCGCACATAAAACTAATAATGCCAAGATGACAACTAGCTAGTTCCGTCATGGCCGTATCGACTCTGCCCAAGTCAATCACTTGACGTTTCCAAATTAAATTAAATTATTGTGAAGGGCAACACAGTGGTGACGCTGCGACAAATAGAACTACCCGTTTTCTTCCTATGGGTGCCGTAGGAGGCGACTAGATGAGTACTGACAGAAGAAGTCCGTAACAGCAGCTCTCTGCAAGCTACAATAAAAGTAGCAGCCCTAATCATCCCACTGCAGGGTAAAGGACTCCATCATTGAATTCAAGTTACATCAACGATGGTTACTGGCATAATAACCTTGTCAAATAGTGGTGATCATAGCCCGAGCAATGTTCGTTAATTTTAAACACATATTGCCTGACCCGGAGATCGAACTCAGGGCTTTAAACCAATAGACCGGGAGCGTGCTACAATATACTATCTTTTATTTTAACACTAGTAAGCAAACTACGAGTATACTTACTACTTATCTAAAAACCCTGGTATAGCGACCCCGAGAACTCCGGCGATACATCAAATTTGGCATTCAGTGGACATTTTTATCCCCGGGGAATAAGCTCATATGAATAAACGAGACCTCAGTTTATGCGCACGTTATCTTTCCTCACTCCTGTTAAAACTAAAAGCTTCTTCATCTTCATCTCAAGCAATTGAAGCCTACAGATGAACAATATTTCCCCTAATAATCTTCTACAACGATTGATACCGTGCCATCAGCATCCAGTGGTTTTCCGCGATATTCGCCAGATCAGTATATAAACTTGAAAAATTTTGTCTCAGGCGGGACTCGAACCCGCATCTCCTCGCACCGCCTGAGACAAAATTTTTCAAGTTTATATACTGATATTATAAGTGCAATTAAGTTGCTAAAATATCAAATAAAGTATTCGCCAGATCGTTGATCCACCTATTATATAGATCGTCATACGGTGTGCGGTCGCCATTCCAAAGCCTTTCCGCCTTAACGGCCATCTCGGTTCAACGGCAATAGGTATTTATATGAAGGTTTTACAGTCTTAAATTAAAGTCGTGTATTCTTTACCTCTAGCTGCCCCACAAACCCACCCACGAAGCGTAGTTATTATAGAAAAATCTTTTCCTTAGACGCAAGAAAATCACCGCTAATGCAAACAAGCGATGACGATGTTGATAATCTCCTTATAAAGTTTATAGTGAGCCTAAAAAACATTTGATAGAGAGTGACTTGAGTATTTGACTCCGGCTTATGAATAAGGGGCGAGTTCAATAAAGTTCCGAACACCAAGATCAGTCTAGGAACTCTATCCATCTTGAGAGTTCGACGACTTTACTTTAAGTAATTAGTTAGCAAGGCAACGTTGGACTCTCGGTGCCATTTTGATATAATAGCATAGGCTGTAGGACTGGGTTTTGCTCGGTTTTTTTTGGTAAATAGTTTAATTATGTTTATTACAAATTGTATACTAAAAAAACACAATAAAAAGTAAAAAAAATCATCTCACCTCGAACCGGATTCTTTTAGTTTCGGTACAGCCCAATTTTCGCGAAATTAGCCTTCGTGTTCTAAAAATGATACTTTGATAGATTGATTTATCGCCCCTGATACACCTTGCATACTAAATTTCATAAAAATCTCTGGAGTAATTTCCGACATTCAGATTATACATATACATACATACTCGTATATGCAACAATTCCACTTCTAATGGTATTATGTAGATAAAATGTTTGGTAGCCCAAGGTCATATACTTTGAGGGACTTCGCTTGTATCTGTCTCGCTCCTACTTCTACCGCATTTATTACGAAACCATTTCTGGTATTTAGATAAGCAACCATTGTGAGTATTGTAAGCAAATCACCTTATTTTATATTATTATTTTAGAATAATAACTAGCGAGGATTTTCAGGTGATTCGCCGCGTATATGACATATTGATATTTTCCAAAACTTTAATCAGACTTGCTTAATATGATCTAAGTAAATATTTTCTTTCGTTACAAAATTTCATTTTCTATGATATTTTTAGCAATTCAATTGCAAAAATGACATCAGTATTTAAACTTGAAAAATTTGTCTCAGGCGGGAATCGAACGGGAAAATTACACACGGCGATATAAATATACTTACTTGAAAAAATATCACAGTGACGCAATTGTCTCGGTGGCTTAACGGTCAAAGCACCGCGCCCGGTTTGCATGGGGATGCGGGTTCGATTCCCGCCTAAGACTAAATGCTTCAAGTTTAAGAATATTGTGGTATTGCTGTACTGGTAATGATATAACTGCAATTAACTGTTATCTCGAAATCAACCGCTAAAAATCAGCGTCGTGATATGCCTCTAGCTGTCACGACTAATGCTGAGCGGGAACCTTTTTGACACTTGTTTCCCTTTTATTTTTTTTATTTTTGTGCTTTGTGTTAGTTGTTGTGTCAAATAAATATTTTCTTTCTTTCTTTCTTTCAATTGGTATCGCGACTGTCGTTTGGGGTTAAATTGATAAAAGTATCATATAAACTATCATTTTGCACTTAGGTACCTACTAGAGCTAAGTGCTGCTCCCAATTGATTTAATTTTATTACTTCTAAACAAAATCAATTCTCAAAAACCGAGAACAGTATCCATTTTAGCAAATTACCTCTAGTATTTATTGAATCACTGTTAACTTCTTTACATTCTGACATTCTTTCGTATTGTACATTATTGCTAAAAGCGGCCGCTTATGGCGTTAGCGACAAATTCGACTTTATAAAAAACTAAATGAAAAGTTTACTGTTCAAGCAAAAATTCAACACTAAACAGTAAAAACTGTCTAAATCAACTTTTTCGTGTTTCCGCACTTAAAAAGTGTTTTCCGAGCCAAATTTCAGCCGCAAACCGTGTTTAGCATATTTACAATGTATTCAAAAGGAAACCTTTTTATTTGATCATATAGCTGTTCAAAATTGCGGGCTCATTCAGAGGTTTTTGTTTGGCATCAGCGGGATTTTGGTAAGTATGAAAAATTAAAATTTCATTTGTGCATTTTTTAATAAAAAGTTCTGTTTAAAAAGGTTTTGTTGCCTGAAAACCCTATTTTTCTACAATGAATGAACTTCCCTGTTTAGTTTCTAATGAAACCTACTTTGTAATTTATAATATTGTCTGTACTGTATCTTCTTACGGCTTGATTAGCTTTTAAGAATGATCCAGTGTCGAGTCGAGATTACGAACTAATTTGCTTATATCGGCGCTTATGTTAAATCTTCGCTGCTAAACTTATGGCTGTTTCTAAAACATTTTTATAGTATGAACTTTGAACTAAAAACATCATAACCTATTATTTTACTGCAGTTATAAAGTACTCGTAATGCAGTTAAAAGTGAACAAATAAAACTTTGTGAACAATTTTTATTTATTTAATCTTTATTGCACAGATTTAAAAAAAAGTACAAATGGCGGACTTAATGCCGTATGACATTCTCTGCCAGTCGACCATTAAGTTAAGCAGAAATGTAAAGTGGGCGGTGCGACAAAGTATAAGCAAAGTTACAAGTAATTATTAAAAATTAGGTACAAACAATTAACATATCATACATATAAATAATAAACTAATATATAAGCTTCAAACAGTATACACATACGTAAATGGTTATACACAAATACAATTATACAATACATACTTAAATATATGAAAATATGATAAATACATAAATAAGATGACTTTTAATGAAAAGTGAAACTAAGTTGAAGATGACAAAAACAATTTGCGGAAATGGTACCGAGCAAGTTTCTTAAATGAGTGTTTGCAGTGTGCTTGTTTAAGTTTTTCTGGAAGGGAATTCCAAAGACGAGAGGATTGAAGGAGAAAAGACTTGGATACGAAACCAGTGCGATGAGAAGGAATGGAAAGGGTAAGTTTTTTCACAATCACGTCTACAAACTTACAAAAGTGTGCTTAGCCTAACAAAGTGATGTTTTTTAAAATATAAATATATATTTATGTTAGTTATATATAGTGTATGTGCTTCAAGAAGCCTAAGATGGAGCGAGCTTACCTAGAAAGTGGAACTGGTTCTCCCCCACACACCAGCGCGGCGGTACACAGAAAAACTGTTTGGCGCTGGACTCAGGCTACCACCGCAGAGGGATCTGTTAGTCGTCATCATTGGATAGAAAACTAAAGATGCCGTTACCCAGGGTGAACCACTAGGAGTTAGATCCCACCACCCTAAAAATCTCTTACAGGCCTACGTGATTTAATTTAAATCTTCCGTCTTGGTTCAGGAGACGGAATTAAGGGACTTACCACTTCAGATCCAAGCCAATTTAAAAGATTATTTCCTAATTTGTCCCGACTAAGAATCGAACCAGACTCTTCTAGAATAGGCGCAGCATTACACCAACCGTGTTCCGTTATTTTCCGATCCGTTTTGAAAATTGCTAGTAAAGAAAAGTACAGCAATATATTGTTGTAGCATTATGTTATCCACTTAGGTCGATCTTCGGCTTCTCGCATCCAGCTCCTGCCAGCCACCTTGCGCAAATCGTCACTCCACCTGGCCTGAGGGCGTCCTACACTACGTTTGCCGAGACGCGGTCTCCACTCAAGAACTTGTTAACCCCAGCGGTTGTCGGTTCTGCGGCTAATATGGCCAGCCCACTGCCACTTCAGCTTGCTAATCCGGTGGGCTATGTCGGTAACTTTAGTTCTCTGCCAGATCACTTCATCTCGTGCAACTGGAGAGGCCTATGTCCAGCAGTGGACTGCGATAGGCTGATGATGATTATGTTATCCCGACTATAATAAGGAGTCGATTGATACCTCATTCATCAAAATCGTCTCAGTAGTTTAGCCGAAAGTGTAAATAATAAATAATAAATGTGGACAACATCACATACATTGTTCTGATCCCAATTTGAATAACTATATAAAGCATTCGTATTTTGGAAACCAGAAACAACGAAGGTACCGCAAACACCCAAACCAGAGAAAATGTAGAAAAACGCTTTTTTTCTACATTGACCCGTCCGGGAATCGAACCCGGGACCTCGGAGCAGGCGACACCTTGAAAACCGGTGTGTACGCCACTCCGCCACGGAGGTCGTCATAGTGTGGAACCCTTATAAATCCAACTATGGCAAAGCCGTTAATCTAAAATCATTAACCCTTATGTAGATGAATATGTATGTTAGGTACCTACATACTGTTATTATTCTAAGGTACATTACATAGACTGCTAAAATCATAACCCTTCCTGGTATGCTTTTAGATTTGCGGCTTTAACGTAGTTAGATAAAAATAACTATGCCTAAGTGAATTTCTATGTTACTATTTTGAAACTGTTAAGCAAATACATTGTTGGTACAAATTTTAAATACCTCCTATAATTCCTAGAATAAAAATCTGCCTTAGGTGGTTAGTTTGAACCCACTGCCTTTCACCCTAAGGTTGAAAGTCATTCGCGCGTCAAAGAACAACAGGGTTGATTTTCCCATGCTATTATTCTCTGACAGCTAATAATACTAAGACTAACGGCTGGTCCCAATAATCTATCTATCTTCAGTTTTGGCATATCAGAGATAAAAAACAACTTCTGTCTCTGTTTTTGACGTCAAGAGAAACAAAGACAGAAGTTGTTTTCTATCTCCGATATGCCAAAACTGAAGATAGATAGGTTATAAGGACCGGCCGTAAGACGTCATAGTCCCTATCGCTATTTTACTGCCACACGAAATTTTATCAAAACTGGTACACTACTTTCTTGGCCGACCGTACCTTTAACCAATTTAGATAGGTACCAAGACATTTTTAGTGTCGATACGATGATCTTAAGAGGAAATACTACGGGCGAGAGAATTGAAAAATAGGTATTTGTAAAATCTATTTCTGTCGCGCAGTGCAAAACGCCTTCACCGCAGAGTGTGATAGAGAAAACTGCTTCTTGGACCGAAAATACCTACTAAAAGCAAACCAAATCAACGTTTCGTCCCCCGTTTACTTTTCCAAAACTAGACCGATTTAAATACTTTTTTTATTAAAAATTAAAGTAAAGCTTTGGCCGTGTTTGTATGCTTTCCTTTTTTTCTAAAATTTAGCTAAATTTGTTTTCTGGATGTTTGAACACAGCGGAAAATCTGGAGAAATTTTTTCGATTTTTGTGGGCTCATATCTTTTTTATTAATTAATTTATGAAAAAACAGAAAACATAGTAACATGCTAATAGTGGCCATAGATTTTCATAATAAAAATTATTGCTCTACTGGCATTATCCAGGGAGGAAACAGGGGACTACGTTTGTATGGAAAAACGGCCCTTGTATTTCCTCTTAAATCGTGTAAAGCTGTGACTAGTTGGTACTTTATAACACTCTTTTATTTTTAGTTTTATAATACAGGTACTTGCTTGTACACCAATTTTTTGGCCGACCTTACCACCCCTTTAACCAATTTAGATACGAAGACAATTTTAGTGTCGATACTATGCTCTAAAATCGTGTGAAGCAGTTACTAGTTGGTACTATAAAACACTCTTTTATTTTTAATTTTATAATACAGGTACTTAGAAAAATAGTCGGCCGTTTAACTTTCCCTTGTACTGCCTTTTTGCTTTTACTTTATGATGCGAAAAAACTGCAATATTCTTATTAAATTACACGTAATAGAAATTCTTATTTCCACACTATGTAAACATAATATGTACAAACTAAATATTAGCTTCGCGTGCTTAGATGTTGTTATCTCGACGATTATGTACGTAATTCGTAGAGTAGCTGTGTTCATGTTAATAATAGGGGTAATATGAGATTTTATTAATACACATTTGAGGTTATAAAATGGTATAGGTACTATTATTTTTTCACTAGAACCGATGTTGGTAAAGTATAAAGAAGTAACGATTGTAGTGGAATTCGCGTATTAAATCTGTTCCCACCAATCCAAAACAGCACACATTGACAAGTTTCACTGATAAGCAGAACAAAAGATGCGAAATAACGCGCAAATGAAAGAGGTGGCTATAATTTTTAATGATTACCGCACGTGACTGCAGTACTGCACTCCACGTGGACATTGTAAAAATCGGCCTAATTAGGGCGTATTTGAGTCTTTACAACGCGCGCGATTATAACATTTCTGCTTCGCTTATACAATATGTTATAAAAACCCTGTCAGATTCATTAAGGTGTTATTAGGAATCTATATAAGATTCTATTTGTGTAATAATTTTCATGAAACATTAGAAAGAAATTACCCCATAAAAAAAAATACAAAATTCGCTACATTAAAAAAGCTTACATGGTAATCCCAAGAGGCGGTGACCGGAAGCGCGGGAGGCGCGGAGATGCGCCAGCGCTCGCACTCGCAGGTAGCGAAGTCATGACCCCAGTTGACCCCGGTACTTATTAGTCAGATAATAATGTGTCAATTGTACGAAACTGAGACTTCTTGGTAGCTCTGCAAGTAGCTTTTTTATTTGGTAGTATGAGGTCACTCAATAAGGACACTGATTTGATGGTTGTGGCGAAGATGTTGTTCCATATTTCTGCCACCGTCAGAAATACAGGCTTCATAGCGTCGCACTAGGTTGTCCCGCACCGATTGTAACACACTCGTATCCGCTTTAAGCGCAACAATCCGCACACGCATTTTTGCTTCACTGTCACATAATTTTATGAAAACTATTTGTAGAATACGACATTTCGCGGAGCAGAACGGTACGACCACTCGGAAGTAATGTCTTCGCGAAACTGACCTGTCGTAATAATAAATAATAATGCATGATCAGGATATATCCACCGACACGTGCCGCGCGGCGAGTTGAATCAAAGCGGGCGGCTACCTTTACGCTATGTCAAAGGTGCCGCCTATGTTTATTGCGGTGCCGAAAAGCGAGTAGTTTGCTTGCGTCAATGCCGACAATAGAGCCGCGCGACGGGGAGTGTTAACACATTTTGAAAATTTCCCCGTTGTAGGGTAAATGGGTGATAAACCTGTTGACTTTAAAAATCGATAAAAAAGTTGTATTCATGAATTACGTAATTTTGATACTTATTTTGGTTATGTTAATATAGCAACTTTATGACCCTTTCGGATCTGACAGGGTTTTTATAACATATTGTATATACTTTATATCATTGAGTGGAAGGGTGTGAACCTCAGATCCCGATATGGGCAAACAGAACTATTGTACATTTGTACTCCGCAGCAGATTAGTTGCACTTCACCCGCGCCGACGCAACGATCTCCTCATTTAATTAAAATGCCGTGATGTTCCGTGATTACTTGTAAAAATAGAAGTGTAACAAAAAACTAAATTAAGGATGGAGTCACGTACCATATACAGGGTGTAAAACAACCAAACGCAGATCCTGAAGCTACGTAATTTGAACATCCAACCAAGTCATATTACACAATATTATCGCTGGGAAACGATTTTTATTTTTAGGACTTAAAAAAATATAACAATTCATGGCACGCAATGTGCAGCAAAATCACCACTGTGCTACTGTGTATACGTGTGTAGGTATGTATAAAAGCGTACGAGTTAACGGCCGCGGCGGCCGGCCACGCGAGCCGCGACGCTCGAGGCCGGCGACATACACAACGTTAGGCGGGAAGACAATTTTTATTGCAATTCAAACTGATAACTTCATACAAGAATGATAGGTTTTTTATACGTATCAATTACTCTTATAATCCTTTCCGAACTGGTCACTGTTTTAAATCTTCAAATCCGCCAATAACATTTTCGCGATAAGAAATCTTACAAATCATACTAATTTTCTGGCCATTAACTAAGCTTAATTTCAACTTCGGCCACTGATAAACACACATAAACACAAAAAATTATACGATATTCCAACCCGCAACCACTGTTTTTACAGACCGACTCACGTATCAATAGACCGCACGTAGTTCTATCTATCTAACAACAACTAAATTAACATCATCGTCTGATTGACACAGGCTTCTCTAAAATTTATAGGATTTCACCATAATTGCCATACTCGACAGGCGGGTTTTTCTGATACACTGCCTACCTAGAACTATTGCCCATACCTTTGAATGATGTGGTCACTGAAACTTTGCCGAATCCGAAGAGCTCTTGTCAGGCTCAGTCAGTCTCAAAACAATCCCGTGATTTGAGGGAATTCACTTCAGAAGCAACATGTAGGTAGAACTCCATGCAAATAAACCATGTTTACAACACTCAACACTTATCCATATAACATCCACACACATTTCACAAATACACTAAATAGCTGATAGCACAAACCGTACTAGAAAACTATTAAAACCTAGTATAAAATTGCAACAATTAGCGCGAAATGCGTATTCGATGTCGTAACAAACCGAACTGACAGGCCGGCGCAAGCGCCAGGGCGGGCGGCGGCGGCCGGCGAAATCAAACGACTTTTCTATTTCTTTCTCCTTCATGCGCCGAAGAGTAGAAGTAGATGTGTTGCTGTGATGCGTACGTACCTAGCCTGCGTTGGTTCATAATTGCGGCTTACATTTTTGTACTTCCAATAAAACAATTTACAAAACCAATGTCATTTTACTACGAAACAGAATTTTAAAATGTATCATTTTTTGATTCACAAAAGATAGCTATTCAGTTGTGTTACATATCGAAAATTTAAATATCTTCGTGCTAAGATACAATAACTTTCAAGTTGAATTGTAGGTACCTAACTTTTGTATACGAGTAACTGAACTACAATAAAGTAGATATGAAGGTAGGTGAAGGTACCTGTTAGATTAAAAACTCCAAACCAAAACAAATTAAAATTTTAGGACGACGAAAGGCCCGACCTTTTAGTCCTTGAACTCACAGCTTGAACTCGTATGACCTAGTTCTCTCACCTGAGGGGGCGCGCGTGGGATGGCTCGCCGCTGCGCGGTGCGCTGGCGCATTCATTGCGTATTGTAAATAAAAAAGCTTTATTATGAATGATATAATGAAAATTCTTATTATGTTTGTATGGAGAAAACTTTTAAAATAACCTTTTACAACAGCTTTTGTAATAAAATGTAAAAAAAAATTGACACTTTGACTCTCAATATCTTTGGAACCAGCAATTTCCCAGGTATGGTCCAGAAGAAAAAAATGATCCTAGTGATAGGGACAATATGTGGTTTTCGGATCTGCGTGATGATTTTTTACACCCGTTAGAAGTATTACAATTTCATCATTTATTTGCTTATAAATCCATTAAACGAAATATTCAATGAAACCATCCATGTAACGATAACTGTATCGGAACAATATATATTGAAGGTTTGATACTAACTAGCTGTGTTATGAGTACTATGCGATTGCGCAATGTATCGAGGTTAATTTGAAGTGTTCACTGTAAGACGTGTGCGTCCGCGACCACACTTTGTAGCTAGCTAATTGGGTTTGTAGTCAGATCCGAGTATTATCGATAGTTTTCTTAGTTCTATACGTGACTGTTTCATGAATAATTTCGTTTATAAAAAAAATCGTGTATAAAATTTAGGTTGTAATTTAATATTAGGGGTTAAAATATGAAATTTCCGTTTTATTGTAATAGGTTCTTTGAATTGACATAGAATCATCATGGTTTGAGGTTTTCGAATGAAACTTTTTTCACATGGTTTCTATGATGTTCTTCTTTTAAAAAATGTGAAACATTTGAATATCGACTTTCAATTGTTTTTGTTATTTAACTTAGACAAGAAAGATGGATACTGCGAAAATTTGAGTGATTTTACGAGAAACGTAAAAGAAAAATGCAATGGCTGACCCCAGGTCAAACGCCACAACAGTGTCCTAAAGCAAAACTTACCAATAAAAAAGTAAACAATTTTGATTTTCAGTACAAATCGGCAATTTCATACTTTAACCCCTATTACAATCTTATGATATAAATTAAGTTTATTCAACAGGCACAGAAAGGGGTACTGCCGTTAATATTTAAATAGAGTAAACCTGATAATTAATTGAATTGAGGTAATATCGTACGTAACGTGGTAAACTCATGTACTTTTAATAAATAAATAGATAGTCACTATTTGATATTATTATTACTTTGTTTCAGCTTTCCAAATAATTCTCATATAAAGGATAAATGGATAAATGCCACTGGCAGAGGGCCTAATTGGTTTCCAGTGAATTTTTATAATTTGTCATTTTGGTATTCACTTAAGGCATAGTAGTGTTTATAAACCAAAATCTCTTTTAATTTAAAAGTTTTTAAAAGTTTTTTCCCTGTTAATATTTTTTTTATCATGCTGCCTTAATAATAGAGCGCTTTGGAGATATTTAAGGAGCTGGGACACACATTGTATAAGAAGATAATTGTATATATACATTGTAGGTGCAGAAATAGTGAGCCCAAAAAATAACATCTCCTTTTCTTCGATAAACTGAAATGGCTACCATTTTATTATTATTCTATCTAAATAAGTTTTTATTATTTTACGAAAGCTTTATATAAATGTACAACAGATTTCGGCAAACTTATTAGCAATGTCACCTAAGATTTTCGATAGTCTCATTGACAGTCATTGTCGCTGCACTAATTTGCACACACCAAATGACACATTGTGTAAGTGAGTAAATGATAGCCGCTGTGATTGGGTCCATGTTTGTGTGCGTACCAATGAGCGATGTAAATTGATTTAGTGTGATCCTTATGCTTACAACAGTGTTATTGTAGTTGCGTTGCACACATAAATAATGCGGAGACACGGGTTCGCTTAGGATTTACGAGTAATTTCATATCTCTTCTTTATATGATCTGAGGTGTGAACCATTGATTATACCTCGCTGATACTGACCTACAATTCGATATTTTATGTTGGTAAGTATATTTGAAAAGAGTAAACCTTTTTTCTAGGAGTGTACTTTAAAACAAATACCAATTCAAAAAACTTCAAAACGAAATTAAAACCCGTGTCGTTCTAAATTTAAAATAGGGAAAGCGCGGCACGTTGTCGTATCAGGAAAGACATCACGTGACCTTTTTCCGCGACCAATCGAGTGCAAGTTTTTTACTTTTATTTTCTTTGCGACAACGGATCAAGTGTCAACGGTCATGGAAGACTAATTTTTAAAATTATTATCAATTTTTCTAAAAATGAGTCAGCATGATTCGTACTACGCATTAGCTTTGCACCGAAATAATTATAGGCAGTATTATTCAATCCACCCGAGGATTACGGAAAATAAAAGCAATTTTGAATGTAATACCATTTATGTATAAGTCATGCTGGTTCGTTCCGTGATACAAAAACAATAAGTGAATTTATTTGGAATTACGATTATTTGAATAAAAAAATTGACTGAATACGAGTGAGGCGTCCTCTTTTGTTGCTTTTGCGATAAAAATGTTTTGTACTGTTGTCCAGCGTAGCTTTGACTTTATTCTACCTCCGTGACGGATGGCGTCACTCCGGTTTTCAAGGTGTCGCCTGCTCCGAAGCCCCAAGTTCGATTCATGGACGGGTAGAAAAAAAGTGTTTTTCTAAATTTTCTCGGGTCTGGGTGTTTGTGTTACCTTCGTTGTTTCTGGTTTTCAAAATACGAGTGCTTTAAATAGTTATTCCAATTTGGATCAGAACAATGTAGGTATGTGATGTTGTCCACATTATTTATAATGTTTTTGGCTATATAATAACGAAACCATTTTTTAAATATATTCATTTAGATACATACTAGCTGATGCCCGCGGCTTCGCGCGCGTGGTATTTTATCTGTTACACAGTTTTCGTCGTGACTCAACCCCCTCTCCTCCACTTTTTTCCTCGACTTCCTTTGCCTACGGTGCCGGGGGTGGCCATCTCGAGCGAGGTGGTGGTGGGCACTTAGTGGGAGCCAATACGTCGTTGCCGGCTTACCGGGGCCCGTTGATACAATAGTTGGATGAAAGGGGCCGATTTATACTATTGTTTTAGGGATCCGGTGTTGGTTCTCCTAGCGTATCGTGGTCCAAGCGAGCTCGCACCACATCTGTTTGCATTTACATGAAATCTGAAGTACAATATCATTTGAAGCTTAAAAAACTGTCAATGCTGTAGTACAACAAACCATACAAAGCAGCTTGCAAGGCTTTATTCGAATAACTGGCGTAGAGCCCGAAAGAAGTGGCCCTGTGTAAAAATCCAAATTCTTAGTTTCCAACCAAGTAGGTAAATCCATTTTTCTCGATCCATAAGCGATAAAAAGGCTATTTTACAAAGACAATTTGCTTGCATACTACGTTTGGATAAAAGACCTAGGTCGGACGGTGGACGTCGGACTTAGACGGTGTAGTACCAGCATCGGTGTAGAGCTCTGGAAAAGGCAGTCCTATGACATTCTCCCTTCATGATCGATAGACGAAGTTTCAAGTACTTCAATTTGATATTAAACACTAATAATCAACCACATAATTTTCCACCGTTTTTCACAACTTATAAACAACATTACAAAATTTATACAACATCTATACTAATATTATAAAGCTGAAGAGTTTGTTTGTTTGTTTGAACGCACTAATCTCAGGGAGTACTGGTTCGAAAAAAAAAATTTTGTTTTTTGGATAGTCCATTTATCAAGGAAGGCTTAAGGCTAAATATAACATCACGCTGCGACCAATAGGAGCGGAGTGAAAAATGTTGCAAAAATAATCGCGATCAGAACAACAGAAATTGACGCGGACGAAGTCGCGGGCAACAGCTAGTATAGCATCAAGGCTGACGTAGTTTCACAAAACTTTTATGTGGGATGTGGGTTCGAGGCATGGATGGATGGAGGATGATCAGCAGGATTAATAGTGTTCAGAAACTTTACAGGATAGAGAACTGATTCGTCTGTACTGACCACTGTATCTTTAAATTGTTACTTATTTCTTCAGCTTCAATGATGTCAGCGAAACATAATTAATTACTACTGCCACTGTTATTAGTGGGTGAATGGTGGTAGCTATTCTTAAGTTAAACAACACGGAATTATGAAGTGAGGTTATTTTTTTTATGACCGTTCTATTTTCATGTTTTAAAAGTGTATTTTTTTAAATATGGTGAAAATTTAATAAAAAATCCATTTGGATGCGTTAGATAGGAAGGTTCAATAAACAAACTATGCCTTAAAAGCTTTGCGTCATAGAAAGAAAAATCGTTACTAAATAGAAGTTTATCAAATCATCTCCTCTAAGATACTCGTACACTTTCCTCGTAGATACACTTTTGAAAAATCACCGCTTTTGTTCATACACTTTGGCCAAGTACAGCAAACCAGAATAAACGGAAGCTTTTCAAATGGTCTACCAGTCTATATTGATTTAATCCACCGGTTAGCTGCTCAGTGTTATTGCAACACACTTATCTTATTCTGCCTGAGATACGGGTCTATGCCCAGTTTTTTGTACTGCTTAATATAGTTGATAATTTCATGAGGTACAACAGTGTAGTTTTTAAGATTTATTAATTGATTACCTATTCCATTTTTACTTACTTTAAGTTTTGCATGCATATTGCATGTAAAGGAATTTTATTATACGTATATTGTAGTGTTGGTTGTACAAATAAATAAATTCACTCACCAATTTTATTCTACACACTTTTTTCGATTTCCCAACATTTGTCTCTACCGTATAGGTAAACAAAAATGATTGAGTTCTAAATAATACCATTCTATTTATAAGTACTGTTATTTATTTTCTGAATATGTACCTAAATATAGATAAGACAGCCAATAGGAATTATCAAGTTTCGTCAAAATTTTCGTTAAGCCTCCTATTTCTCCGTCAACTTTGTCCTTCAGGGCGTATGAAATACGTCTAGATGAAAATAGGTGTCACATTTTCTTGAAGCACTAATTGAGCTTTATAGTTTGATATGCAAACAAGAGTTCCGTCAAACACTATTTAAAAATATTTTAGTAATCTGTCCAATTTTGAGTTGTTGATCATTTACTAACTGAATTTTAACTAACTCACAAGGGTCCCGTTGAGCACATAAATATAATATAATACGTTTTCTGATGTAATTCTGGGCTCAAAGATGTTAGAAGCGTGTATTCCCTTGTATCGATATCATCACATCTGTTCAGTTTTAAGTAAGTATCCAACCGTTTAATGATGTTTTTGAATGTTTCGTCCTTGGGGAATGGTACTGAGTTCAATTTAGATGTCCTAAGGTTTGTTTGTGGCCGACCTTTGCTCCTCAGTACCTTCTGCATACATGGAATTGTTTCGTACTATCGAATTCAAACTCTGCAGTTTCAGTTTAAGCTGTGTTGTAATTTCCTGAAGGTTATCTCATTTTCCTACTGTGACCCACAGTAATTTAATTATTTGTTGTCGTATCTCTTCCAAATTATTCTTGGTAATTTTGTACATTTAATTTTGTCACTGGTCACTCACTAATTTTAATTCATAATCAGAAATTTCTCGTAGGGTTTGTATCTGGCTGCCAAATTTTATAATGCAGCCTTTTAATGAAGTTCGTGTACGTTTTAACTTAGTTAATTCATCCATTTTGGCGCCTATTATTAAATTCTAAAATAATACTATTCTATTTGTAAGAAATGATATTTATTTTCTGATTGACACATTGAATGTCATAACAAACTAAGTAAAGTCAGAGAGTACAAATATGTAAAGAGTATGGATATGACGCGGAACCGAACAAACTTTGCCCCCATTTTTTTATCCTCTTAAAGATTAAATTTTCAAAAATCCTGAAAGACGTCATTCATAATTTCTAATCAGGTAGCTGGATACCAATTTTCTTCGACTTAGCTTCAAAACTGAAGGAGTTTCATACAAACTTATGGGGCCCTTTTTACCCCCTTAGAGGCGGAATTTCCAAAATTCCTTTCTTAGTGCTCACCTACACTATAAAAGGAAGCACCGTGAAAATTTTCAGATTTTAAATCTCAGTAGTTTGGGCTGTGCGTTGATATGTCAGTCAGTCAGTCATTAAATCAGTTTTCAGTTTTATATATATAGATTTATATATGATTGAAAATGCTGTTGTAAAATTGAATATACTATATCTTTAATTTACACTTACAACTTAATCGCTGAAATGGTGCATTAATAATATAGTTTTTTGAACAATCTACCTTCAATGTGGATGTAAATGGCAGCAATCGGATAAGTATTTATTTAGAAGAGTTGAAAATTCTAAGCTACTCTTACAACTTACTCCACTAGCAGTTAGATGATCGAACCAATTGGCAAACGGGTTGGCGAACGCAGTTTGGCCAAATTGGTGAAGAGAAAACCTTATACAACCTTTTACAACCATCATAGTGTTACGAGTAGTGGTGCTATATTTTAGGTCAGGATCACACATCACTGCAATTTCAGATACAGGCAACGCCATCTATTTGTGGCGAACCGAACCTCTAGTAACAGAAAAGCAGCTTACCTAAAAACAACACTAGTCTCCTCGGCGTCTATATGCAGGAAATCCGTCAACGCCCACTGCAGCATCACATCTCGACTGGCTAGCGGCCCACTGACCACCCGAGCGGGAAGAAACCTCCTCCTGGGCCCGCGTCTTCTCCTAGCTCCTACAGACCTAGATCCTCTCCCTCTCCTGTTCCGGGCGTGGAAGTAGTACCCGTTTGGGTGGTACTCTTCCAACCAGTAGTGGGAATGGTCGGAGCGAGGAATGAAGTATGGCTGGTCGTAGCAGGGCCTCTCTTCGATGGATGTTGGCGTGAAGTTGCCCCGGATGAAGCCGCTCACGGTTGTGTGGAGGGAGTAGTCGCGGAGGTAGATGTCCTCGGATTGTAGGTGAACTGGAAAGAAAAAGAAGAGTGTTAATTGGAAATGGCACTCAGTAATTACAAAATTTTATACGGGGAAAGGCTGAAATTAATCTACCTAAATATTAGGAAAAAAATAACTGCAGATAAAATACATTTCAACAAGTGTCATCATAGGTACTGTTACAAAAAAAAAACTTAAATGTCAAAATGTTATCATAGCGTCTTTCACCTCTTTATCCGTTGGAAATCTATAACCAGTATCTTTTTTTTTATTTGACAGACTGCAGATATTTATTCATGTTGAATACTTTAATATGTATACCGCTTTGTCGGCTTGATTGTAATTGAATATGCAACCAGTCTCTAAGACAGCGGTCAGCAACCTTATGGCAGGCTAGGGCCATAAGGTGGCGAAATAAACTAATGGCGGGCCGCATTAGTGATATAAACGTATAATTGGTCATATCCTACAGAAAAAAAAAACTAAAAAAATAATTAAAAAATTATGTGATGTTTGAGATCCCGCACGCAATGCAGGCTATTTTTTGTATGTTAGCTGTCATATTTGTAGTTGCAATTCGTAGAATGGCACTTAAGTTGTCATCATGGTTCGTTCATGCATTTAATTTGATATGTATAACTCATTTGTTAAATATTTACGGGCCGCAAGTAAGACATCCACGGGTCGCGGGTTGCCGACTGTTGCTCTAAGATGAACGGCAGACGACAAATAGACATTACGAACCTAATAAAGTTATTCTTTTAAAGATTGGTAAATTTATGTATACATGCCAAATAGATAGTCTCTTTTATCAACCGCGGACACACATACACATACACATACTACGCTACGCATACACATAGTTACTTACAGGCCCACCTTCTTTTACTTTAATTTGTAAACCAATAGCTACTCGAAAAGGTTAATTTTTTTTAAAGGTCTTTATCTCGACTACAGAGCCCCAAAAATCCTTTCAACTCTCAGATAACGCGAACCCAAAACTATCGTTACTCGATACACGGATCTCCCAGGGCTATCGTACTAGAATCTTCCCCGATTTACTTATCCATCCTCGCAATCAACAAAGAATGCCCTCGATCGTCAACCCGACACCGATACGTCGTTTGTCGAAGGAAAAGGCTCTGCGAGGGCCCCGTTTCCGTGTCGGCCCAACGAGACGGGAATGTAGTATGAAGATGATACTTTCGGGGCCTTTGCAGGATACGACACGATTTGAAATAAATAACAAATTAATAAAAAAGAGGAATTTCTTAAATCTACGTGCATGCAGAATGACTTTCTTATCACCTTTAAAAAAAATTATTGGCTAACGCCTTTAATAAAGCCACATTTTACTTCTTATATGAGCTCTAAATATGATACTAAACAGTATCATATTTAGAGCTCATATAAGAAGTAAAAAACGTTGGTTAAGTATTCACCCGAAAATAGTTTTCAATTGTTACGGTCCTAAGCGTATTAAGTTATGTAGGGAAAATCAAAAGCTTAGGAATAGTATCGTAATGAATGAATAAGGAGATGAACAGCAGCGTACCTATTCCCTCCACCATTGGACAAACTACAATGGGGACTACCGTTTCTTTGCTCACCAGTTGGCGCCACTGTAGACTGAGGTCCGGAGGTATAGCTGTCAAAGGCGATTGGCGCCGAAACAAAGTGTTATATATTGAATCTAATTAAGGTTATATTGTCTATAAATAACTATCTTGATATTAACAAACTAACTTCTGAAATAGGTGCTCTTGAGGCCGCCTATTTTTGCGCTTTTTCTTAATTCCGCTTTTAAAGCGTTCACATTAATCGCCAAATAATCCATATTTGCGATATTTTACGAAGGAGATCACTTTCCAGCAGGTACATTAAAGAAATTATAATTTATGCAACAAATTCCGCTAAAACCAGTACAAAGTGAATGATATTGGACCTCACGCGACACTAGCGCCTCTAGTGGCAAATTCACTAGCGATAGCCCCCATTGGCAAGCGTGGTGGATACTTATGGCTAAATACTCTTTTGGGAGAGGCCTGTGTACAGCAATGAACTAATGTAGGCTAACTTATGATGATAATGATGACTCTGACATCCATGGGTGTTACTTGAAAAGAAAAAAAGACGTGTGGCACTCGGAGACTGCCGCGGTAAAGCTATTGCATAGCATTTTTTATCAACTTATGCAATTATAAACTAAAAAGTATCACCGCTGTGCCGGTCGGACTGGGGGGTGTTAGATTATTTTCGTTACGGAATTTCTGGGTTCGGTCTCCACGCTCAAGGCCCGCGATAGAAGCTATGCAATAGCTTAATTTTATAATTTTATGTATTTTCTAATTTTGACTTTTGTAATTAAATGTTTCTGTTATTTTGGCAGATATGGTTACCATAGGCAACCATACTGTCAAAATCCTTATTTTCTTCTAAATTCTTTTAAATTTCGGAAATTCAAAATTGTTCGATCGTGCCTCGCCACGAGTGTTAGGTTAGGTTATTTTTGTTACGGAATTTCTGGATTCAGTCTCCACGCTCAAGGCCCGCGATAGAAGCTATGCAATAGCTTAAAACCACCAGCAAGATAAACCGACAATCTAGTTAAGCCGTTGGTTGCTGGTGGGACCGTTCGTTGTGGAAACGTTTAGAAGAGACCTATGGCCAGCTTTAAGTCCCGTTACTGTCAATTTTACACTTCTAAATAGTCATGCGTCGCTTAATTAATTAAATTAAGTAAATTAAATAGAGTTTTCTATGTACAATGTCGCCGACTGTAAACGTCTCCAGCAATTTCCGACAATGCCCGAACTCTGAAGGAATCGGGACGCTTTTACTGATGACCTGTCACCATTGTGGTCTGATTCTGTGAAAAATTGCCGAACGTAAATAGAATTTGTGATATTGGGGTGTAATTTATGATTGAGAAATTGTGGCTTTGAGGGAAAAAAGGACGGACCTGAGTGATAAAGTGTATTATTTGGGGGAAAATATTTTTGTAATACAATCTTTAGAGGAGTTGAAATATTTTTTTTAAATCTGTTTGGGAAAAGTACTGTTTATTTAATTAAACTGATATATACTTTATTTGATATTTTAGCAACTTAATTGCACTTATAATATCAGTATATAAACGCTGCCCAGTATATAATGCCCGCCCGGCATGCGAGGAGATGCGGGTTCGAGTCCCGCCTGAGACAAAATTTTTCAAGTTTATATACTGATATTAAACTGATATCATAATTTACTGATTTAAACTTCCATGGTCACTATCACTAGAGTTAATTGATACGGGGTTTATACCACTCTCTCCCGTGATCATGGCGCTTGCAACAGTGCCGAAATATCGGGAACTCATAAAAACTAAGGTACATGGTATAAACCCCGTATCAATTAACTCTAGTGATATCATAATTGCAATTAAATTGCTTAAATATCATTTTAAAGTACTGTAAACCACTATTTTGAGTCGGTGCATGATGACTGTGGGCGATTTTCTGTTTAGCACCAACTCAAAATATGTAGCTTTTTGTTGGTATAGGTTTATTGTTCATAAAAGTTTTTTTTATTTATTTCTAAAGGCAATGTAAAGGAAATTTAAATAAAACCAACTTTTAACCACGCCCTATCTAATAAAACAATACATCGAAATGGGTCGACCTGGTAGGTAAAATACGTAAAAATTGTGAACCGCCTTTTTTAGGTTGGTTGAAAAGGTATCGTCTATCAGAGCTGGCGTTAACTTGAAAAACGGTGTGTCTGGACTGTCAGACAGAAGCATAGCGTCATGGTTGTCTGGGCCCTTATTCAGCTATTTCAATTGCAGTTCAATCGTGATTGAAATGGGCGGTTTTGACATTTAGCCCATACTAGAACTGTCAAAAACCTGCTATTCAATTACGATTGTGATACGATTTGGTTAGATGAATTAGGGGCCTGATAGATAATTGATTTACGGTTTATTAATGGATATATGCATTATTCAGTTAAAGAAGATAACTTCAGTAATCTTCGGTATACGATAAATTTGTCTGAAAATGGTTGTTATTACAGTATTAATTTATTGAATCGGATTTTGTTGTTACCAGTGTATCTACAAAACAATAAAGCCTATTAAGAGGAGTTATTACAACATTTAAATAATAAATTACCCTTTAAAAAAGTTACTTTAAGCATTTAAGTTCTATGGTTCGCACACTCCAAATTCATGTATAGTTTTCTTCAAACTTTTCCTATGATTTGTATAAGTGACTAACATAATTCAATAGGTTTGGTACAGGTATATATATTTTTTAACTTAATGAATTGTAGATTGAGCTTTTTGTTTATAGGGACTACTAGAGCCAAGTGCTACCCCCAATTGGTTTAATTTTATTACTTCTAAACAAAATCAATACTAAAAAAAACTAGAACCGTATCATTTTAGCAAATTACCTCTAGTATTTATTGAATCACAGTATAATTTTCATTAATTTGTTTATGAAGTACTATAATTATTGTCGCTAACGCCAAAAGCGGCCGCTTTTAGCAATAATGTACAATATGAAAGAACGCCAGAATGAAAAACAGTTAACAGTGATTCAATAAACACTGCTGGTAATTTGCTGATGATACAGTTCTAGTTTTTTTAAGAAGTAATTTTCTTCAGAAGTAATACAATTAAATCAATTGGGGCCAGCACTCAGCTCTAGTAAGTCCCCTTAACGCTTTTCGAAATTTAAACCTGTGTCTCGGAAAAAAAACTCTATAAGTAGCAAATAAGTGTTCACGATAAATTTAGATAGTCTATTGTTATACGTTACAAAAAATAATAGGGGTTAAAGTATGAAATTGCCGATTATTTTCCCACTTTTTATTTTGTTTATAGCTCTTAAGTATAGTCATATTATTGCGTAATTCTTTTTGTATTGTATCAAAAACTAAATAAAGTAACTTTTGACTAAAAAAAAATACAATACTAGTGCCTATTACTTCAAAGGAAGTCGTTGAAAAGACCCCTTACAATGTGTCAGCTGACCTTCTTGCTTCAATGAAGTATATTTGTATTATATACTTAGATTTTCAGAAATTTAAATACTATAATGCGTAGCTTTATAACCATCTAACTTTCACCTTTAATTGCATAAAAAACGGTTCAGGCGTTTTTAAAAAAACTAAATAATTGTTAGTATGAAAAAATGACTTTTCTCGATTTCGTCCATACAAAACGGCAATTTCATACTTTATCCCCTAATAGTTTTCGTGACATAATAAACCTACGCCTTTCTTACCTACACCCAGCGGCTTTCAGCCAGCTTCATCAGAACGAATATGTCTTGTTGTTTAAATACTGTCAAAAATGTTATTTTATCTAATAAATTAAACCAACACAGCACATTCCCTCGAAGTGGGATACTGAAATATTGTGATAATATCTCACACAAACGAACGCAATGCGACACATGGCACTAATTTGTTTTGGAACTTACTTCACTGAAAGCGATGCTGTTACGAAGCTATAACTGTATGCACATGGTATAGCAGTGATATTACGAAATACGAAGACTGTGTATAAATAAAGAAAAATATAAGATATAAGTGTGTGTGTGCAGGACAGCACAGGACCGATCGTTGTGAAGATCCTTGGGGAAGGCCTATGCCGTCGTTCGGCTGATATGATGAAAAGACATAAAAACAATTTTAAAGCAAAATACAGACGAAAAGTGTACATTTGAGTTACTTATTTGAGTAGGTGAATGTCGGTATTACCTGTCTGGTTTGGCACTGCGGCACCGACTCAAAATTGATGGCTTTATACAATGTTTAATCATTTTTTTGAAGGCAGTGAATCTTAAAGACATTGAAGTTAATGAAGGGCTGCGACTCTTCTGTAAAAGAATTGCCAGAACCGCTTTCAAATTCTACTACACTCTAGAAAAAGAATTTTACGGCCAGTCCCAATAATCTATCTATCTTCAGTTTTGGCATATTGGAGATAGAAAACATCTTCTGTCTCTGATTTTGCCGTCCAGAGAAACAAAGACAAAAGTTGTTTTCTATCTCCGATATGCCAAAACTGAAGATAGATAGATTATTGGGACTGGCCGTTAGCAATATAGAACAAAAGAAAGTTCGAATTTCTAGGGTAAAAAGTGATGCGTTGTTTGATAAAAAATACGATCACCTTGAAACATCTTTGCAGATGTTTGACAGTCAGTTAAGATGAAACAGCCATTTATATTCGGGTGTTGGGGGTGCAAGCTCCTAACATTTGATGAAGCAACGCTGGCTCACAGCGTAAGAATATGCTTGAAAAATTCGCGCCGTGTCGCAGTGTCTCGGTGGCCTAATGGTATGGCGCCCGCCCGGCATGCGAGGAGATGCGGGTTCGAGTCCCGCCTGAGACAAAATTTTTCAAGTTTATATACTGATATTATAAGTGCAATTAAGTTGCTAAAATATCAAATAAAGTATATATCTTGCTGTATTATTTAAATGTTTTTGTACTCTAAATTATGTCTTGTTATGATTGCAAACTTTTTTTAAGTATCCCAATTTATTGTTGTAGCATTTGCCATGTAGATTTTTTACAAAAGGTAGCCTATGTTACCCGGACTATATTTAGGAATCGATTGATACCTCATTCGCCAAAATTGGCTCAGTAGTTTAGCCGCAAATGTGGAACCCACATAACCACATACATAGACTGCTAAAATCATAACCATTCCTATTGGCTTTACCGTAGTCTTTTTTGCTTTTAATCGTCAAAAAAGGATATTGTCAATTCAACGTGTCATTTTTTACAGGGTTGAGTTTTGGTTTTCTTTGCGTTCAGTAGGATTTTAACTTTTTGTGTCTTGAAGAAGCAATGATTAAAATGTAGCGTTTAAAGCAATTTAAGCTTGGGAATCCTTTGTTTCTTAAACGCCTTACCTAAGAGCGGGCGTTACTATCGATTGACCTATAAAAGCCAATGTGGACATCTCTTAATTGCTTCGAGCACGTGCAATCAACGTTCGAGTAAAGTTTTTTATATTCTAAAACTATTTAAAAATTTTATATTCAGGTATTAAAATCTTATCTGATTCTTACTTATCTCACTCCCTTACTTAATAGGTAGGTACGAGTATATGTAATATAATGTATGTTTGTTTGTTACGTTTTCACGGAAAAACTTATTAATCGATCATCATAAAACTTAGTACACATATTTATGGAGGTAGGTAGAAGTACCATAGGCTATATTGACTTTTACAATTTCAATACCAGAAATAAAGATAAACTTGCCGCTCCAGGATTCAGACGTATGGCATTAAATAATTGTCTTAGCTCGTACGTGCATTTAAACCTTTAGTAAAAAAAATATTTAAAAAGAGGCTGACAATAGTGACCGAGTTTCTTGCGCTGCTTCTTCCTGGCACTAGCCCAGACTTGACCCGAAGCAGTGGTAGGTTTAAATATTGGGACGAGTAAAAGCGCCTCAGAAGTGATTTTACTGATTATCTTTATTGATAAGCCCATGCAAATCCGGGTCGAATAGTTTGAAATGAATTATACAGTTTATAGTGAAGCTCAGTAAACTTTGAATAGAGCTTTGCTCGGAGTTTCTCTGTATTAGGATTGCATTCGGGACGAGGTGATCCTACAGTGAACCAAAGCCATCGACATAGCACGCCGGCTGAGTTAATCGAAGTGGCAGTGGGCCGGCTATATCAGCCGAAGATTCGATAACCGTTGAGATGTGGATCCGGACGTCGATTTCATGTCCTAGAGAACTCGTATGTCTAGGCTGATAACAAATGGAAAGTAACGGCTTTTTTTTTCTTGAAATCGTCATTTAAAGAATTACATAAATAATCGATAACCGTTGGGAGAAACGAGTTTTTCTCAACATTCGGCCGGCTAAGCCGTTTCCGGATATTTTTTATCTAAACTTCTAAAAAGTTTCAGGGCTTATTTTATACATTGATGCTTTTAATACAACACACTCGCTTCTCGCTGCTCAACAGTTAGTTTATAGCACAATAAACAAAATAAAATAAAATAACATAAAATAAAATAGCAATACTCGCTTACTACTTACTCGTCAATGGTGTAACAAGTACCTTAGGTGTAGAGATGATATTGACTAAGTAACTGGCTAGAGCTGATTCATAGGCTTAAATAGCTTGATGATGATGATGATGATAATAAAGAAAATTTTCATAGGGATGAACTATGTGGCTCCTCTATTACAAAATCATAGTGTAACACTGCCTTGTAATGATGGCAAGACACCTACTCGTATTTAATTATTAATGAGCCTCATCAGTCGTTACTGCGATGCAAATCAGAGGAACCAGATTAATCCGGTCGCGATGTTCACTACTAATTACTGATTACTGTATACATAGTTCGAAGAAGAACAGACAGCTAACTTGTAAAAAAATAAATTAAAGTTTTAATATCTAGTGTCGCTGGTCGCTCTACTACTGTGTAGCAGTTGCATTTAGTTCAGTTTATTATTTAAGGTTGGTCAAATGGTCACCGTATTTCAATTGAATATTTTAACTAGATTAATTACTAGACGACTGGCAATTTGCAATCAGTCTTTCATTCATGTGGTGTGGTGCCGTCACATAAGAAGGATAGTACCACGTACCAGAGGCGGATAAAGAAGACTGCCAAAATTAGACCGGCAGCAGCGTCTTCTCTACACCACTGGCCGAACTACGAACGCCTGCTAAGCAATCGCGATTATAGCAAGAAAATCTGTTTTAAGAGAGGCCCGTATCCTTTTTTTAAAATTAATAATGGGTTTGTCCTTGAGTACATACCTAACTATACGATTAAGAAGAAGCCTAAGATGTAGCAAGCTTATCCAGAGGCACTGGTTTGGCGCTGGACTCCGGCAGGAGGGTAGTAGCATCCAGGCTGCCTCTTACGAAGCCTACCGCCGCAGTGGGATCTGGATCAGGGTGGTTAAAAAACCAAAGATGCCGTTGCCCAGGGTGGACCACTAGGAGGTAGATCCCTACCCCAGCAGTGGACTAACAGAAGTTGTTGATTACTTAATCACCAACTTCAAAAATATCTCTTAGGTTGAAAACCTATGGAAGGTGCAGCTATCTCATTCGCATATAATTAATTGGGATTATTTGTAGCAAACCCTAAAATTTCATCCCTAATTTCGGACTTCATCAGCCCTTATTAGTCCAAAGTTGGACATAGGCCTCACTACGCAATATGCTATTACGCTTTCACCAATTTTGGAGAAAATACGATGATGCCTGTCTTTTTCTGGTTGCCTCTATCAATAGTCATACGAAAAGAGGTAAGAATTTACATTTAATTTTGTGCACCACACACACGACATAAAAGTTAGTACACACTATAAATATCTAAAACGTCATCTTCGTGTTGTCGCATGTCGCGGTGTTAAAGTTTTTTACGACTTCCGCCTTATGGCAGAAGTCTGTGCCTAACTTAACGTGCCTTCTGAAACCGTCTTTTGCAACTTACTTAAGCAGAGCTATCAATTGAGTTGGCTGTTACAACAGGTACTGTGGCATGTTTTATGTTCAAACATGGCGGCGTGATTTAGGTGCAGTATTCTGAGGATTGCTGGATATTTGTTTATGTATGGAGGTAATGGTGAAACACTCCATTAATTTAAGGAGTCATTGTGAGGATCATTTCACATAATTATAGTGAGGTATGCGACTTGAGAGTAACGCAATCTGGTTTATCACAATAACAAGCCACATTTGGCAAGCGGGTTGGCGATCGTAGTTTGGCCAATGGTGGCAAGGAGACATTACTGCGTCTCCTTCTGACAGTCCTTCTTTGATGGCTTCTCACGACACCCATTGGAAGAGAACGGGTGGTGTAGTTTGGTTTGGTCTAGCTGAGTTTTGTCTGCACTTGGCCTCTCTATTGGGCCATTGTCGTGATCCTCATCCTCTTCTCTAACAACCCCAAGTGCCCTCAGAAAGCCAACATCCTCAACAGATTCCTGCAAGCTTCTGAGACAGATGATAGTGATTGGAGAAACCGTGCCTGTGCTTCGGCTAAGCCATTGCACTCAGCGATCATAATTATGGCGTGTCTTACACCTTCTTGTATCCTCTGCATAGGTAGCTAAAAGGAAGAGAAAATAGAAGGGGTGTTACTATTATTTTAACATGCATCACATGAAACCTTCTTCTGCTTAGCAACAGGAAAAGTCTCATCATTAATACAGGCGTCAGACCCGGTCACTGTTAATTTATTCAGCCCTAGGCAGCACAGATTCGCGACTGTAATTATTTGTAATTTAAGATATTTTCAAGTTGGCAACAATTTAGTATTACCAGCTCACTGTTCCAAACAAAAGTTTCTTAGCACATTAATCACATAGTTCAGATTGTAATTTCGTTAATGGTACTTAAGGGGGAATGGTGAAATAATTTGCTTACAAAAATTTATCAAGAAACAAAAATGTTTGTAAACAACATCAATTAGAGCTCTTGATGTAAAAGTTTGTTGATTCCATTTTTAAGATCGATCTTTTTAGTAAAGTTGATCCAACAAAATGTAAAAAGTCTTACTTGTATTTGACACGAAGAACTAATATGGCCATACCTACTACTTTTGTCGGCTCAAAATCTGTTGCTATTTTGTCTTGTTTTTTTAGGGTTCCGTAGCCAAAGGGTAGAAATGGGACCCTATTACTAAGACTTCACTGTCTGTCTGTCTGTCCGTCTGCCAGTCACCAGGCTGTATCTCACGAGCCGCGATAACTAAAGAGTTGAAATTTCCATAGACTATGTATTTTTGTTGCCGCAATAACAACAGATACTAAAAATAAAATAATTATTAAAGGGGGGCTCCCGTTACAACAAACGCGTTTTTTTGCCCTTTTTTGCTCGATATCAATACTGTCAACAGGTAGGCACTTGAAATATTCACTAAACAGTCTGTTGTATTTTTAATATAATAATAATAAACATTAAAATGAATTGAAATGAAAAATAATCCCATACAAAAAACGCCAATTTTTGCCATTTTTTTTGTTCGATATCAATAAATAGCAGCAGGTAGGCACTTACATTAACCAAATTTATGCTGTTTACCTAGTCAATGGTATAGAACCCTTCGTGCGCGAGTCCGACTTACACTTGGCCGGTTTTATAATATTAGCGAAGTATTGCTCCAGAATAAAATGTATGCTTAGAAATTCAAATTTTTTTGTCATTGTTTGTAAAAAGCGAACCTGCTCGAGATCTATTTTCGTCGATAAATAATTGCTCGATCAATGAGTAATTATTTGTTTCCGTTTTACGTAAATAACATTTCTGTCACGTCTGCTAAATGAAAAGTGTGAATTTTCCTCATTTCCGATTAAAAATAATTAACTCAAAAGGGCGTTGCTAAGGGGTCTTCAAATAATTTTAATGAACCCATCTTCGTTCTTTTCTGTTTGTTATTAAATTTCGCGTATTTGTTCTGAAACATTAAAAATAATTAGGAGTTTGAAATGTCATACTGGTGTACTTTACCCATTTTAGATCACTCCTATCAGAATTTTATGAAACACTATTATTACGTACAATGACGACCATTTGGATCAGCGGTAGTTAACGCTGCTTCTGAGCCATGGGTCGCGGGTTCGATCCCCGCACAGTACAAATATTTGTGTGCATGAACATGTCTGTTTGTACTGGTCTGGGTGTTTTCTATGTATTATAAGTATGTATTTACAAAAAAAAAAGTATATAAGTAAGTTTATCGGTTGTCTAGTACCCCATACGACAGGGTACTTAATAGTAGCTTAATTTGGGACTAGATGGCTCTGTGTGGCCCAGTGAGGCATGTCTTAAAAAATAAATATTTATATATTTATTTTTGTTATAAATATGTTTTTCATTTGAAAAAATGTACACATTTACGAGTATAATATGATATCATCATAATCAGCCTATATGCCACGTCTGGACAGAGGTCTCTCCAAAAGGAGGACTTGACATAAACCAGAATATACTATACATTTATAAATCTGAATTTGGAATTATTTACCTAAGACATAACACAAAATGGTCAGTACGAAAAAAGAAACTTGAGAGGTGTCAAGGGACACCCGGATGGAACGAAGTTCTTTTTTAGTGAAGGAATTGTAATAAAATTTCATTTTATTTTATTTTAAATTAATTTTAAATTCTCTCCCTCCCTCTCCCTCGCTCTCCCTCCCTCTCCCTCCCTCTCCCTCGCTCTCTCTCCCTCTCCCTCTCTCTCCCTCACGCGCACGCCGCACGGCTTAAAACTAATAATATACAAAAAGTGTCGTTAATTTTTTTTCCGTCTAGCTCCCTTTCGCAACGCGCGATAAGGAACTTCATTCCAAAAGGTAAGGTAAAAAAGGTTTCATACGTAAGGACCTAATATTATAATAATAATTCTGACTCATTAAAATAATAGGCTACCGCCTTTTCTCTTCCTATGGGTGTCGTAAGAGGCGACTAAAGTTGTACTGCCAGAATAAGACTAGCAGAAGCGTCTACTCTCTATCTATAGACTGGTGATAATAACAATGCCATCAAAAACATAACTTGTAAAAAACCCAAGTCGAGCAACTAAGATTTTCTACCCTAAAAAGTTGTGCAATCTATGTAATACCAAGTCGGTTCATTAGCCAGTGCCTACTTAAGGGACCTTTGTCTTAAGTTATAATGTAATTAGCTAACCTATCAACATCTTTTAGAAACCATATCAATGTTAAACAATCTTACGTTTTAAATAAATAAATTGACTTGGCAATCGCATGAAAACACAGTGTACCTCCCAAGTAATACAAAATTATACTTTTGATTGTTTAGATATTATGTCAGTGCTTGTGTTTAAGTTTTACCAATAGGGAAAAAAAATCATTTCAATCTTTAGTAGGTACTACAAAACAAAAAAACCGGCCAAGTGCGAGTCGGACTCGCGCACCGAGGGTTCCGTACAAACCTGCAAGGTTTACTATTAAAAAATATATATTTTGTAATGTAACTAAAAATTTAAGGTTTTCGGAATTTTTCCTTTATGTGTGCTATAAAACGTTGCTTCATGCCAAATTTCAAGATTCTAGGTCGACTGGAAGTACCCTTTAGGTTTTGATTCCCTTGCGAGTACTTGCGAGTTTCAAAATATGCAGCTTAAATTGCTGTTTCTTTTGATTGCGTTGACATAGAAGTTTGATTTTGTTACAGCTTAAAGGTATTATAGACCTGAGTATTTGGTATGAATTTCAATTTAATACCTCTACGCGTTTATGAGGAAATGGGTAGTAAGTTTAAAATTATTAAAAAAATATATATTATGTGATGTAACTAAAAATTTATGGTTTTCGTAATTTTTCCTTTATCTATGCTATAAGACGTTGCTTCGTACCAAATTTCAAGATTCTGAGTTCACGGGAAGCACTCTGTAGGTTTTGATTCCCTTGCAAGTGTCGAAAATTTGCGGCATAAACGGCTGTATCTTTTGATTGCGTTGGCTTAGAAGTTTGATTTTTTCACAGCTTCAAGGAACAGTAGACCTGAGTAATTGATATAAATTTCAGCTTCATACCTCCACGCGTTCCTGAGAAAAAGGGTCTTGACAGACGGACGGACGGACGGACAGACGGACAACAAAGTGATCCTATAAGGGTTCCGTTTTTTCCTTTTGAGGTACGGAACCCTAAAAATCGCCAAAGTTTGACATCTCTTTATAAGAAAAATATACCGGAAACTGAGAGTCCTATCATATTTTTGCAATGCAACACTATCGAATAATCATTATACGGAGCAGATAGGAATGTACTTATTTAGATTCAATTCCTGCACCCAAATTACAATGGCTTGAGTAAACATTTTTTTAATTACTTACTCCAATTAATCCGTTTTAAACTCGGATATTCCCCGAGTAAGTAACGGGATGATTGATGGGGCGATACGTCATTTTCGCTACTAGGGTAGTTTCATTTTATTCGTGCGACAAAAAATACGCGCGTACTATGATAGATTGTTTGAGGAAAGCTAAAACTAATATTGATAATCTTGGCGCTGGCACGTGGGTGCGAGTGAAATGTGGGCCAAGCTATGATGATAAGAATCTACATAATTAAATTTGGAAGGGACGTGGTAATAAGTTAACGCAAGCTATACTAACATTATAAAGATTGTTCGTTTGTATTGAATAGGCTCCGAAACTACTGAACCGATATGAAAAATTATTTTAACATTAGAAGCCGACATTGTCCCTTATGAACATAGGCTACTTATTACCGCGGGACCCGGTAGGTGGCACCGCTGTCGGTATGTCAACTCCTAAACGGGGCCCTAATTCCGCTAATTTACGAATAGCTTAATAGAATCGCAATTGCATCTCAATCGTATATTTTGACATTACTACCATAATAAATGTGTCAAAATATACAATTGAGATGCAATTGCGATTCTATTGAGCCATTTGTAAATTAGCGGAATTGGGGGCCGGCTTGACTGATAGGGTTGACATTTTGTATATGTGTTTCCCTTGTTTCACAGACACGAATGTATTAAGCCTACCTATCTATCTTTCTATATGCCACTGCTAGGCACAGGTTTCCGACCGAGCGATATGACGTCGAGTTCAAGCGGGCAAAGCCGCAGGCGAAGAGTTAGTACCTCATAAATTACTGAAATATAGTGAGTTACATACTCTAAAGATTAATGCCGCTATATAAATACTTTAAAAAATCTATTATACCGATTTCACCTGATAATCTATCATACCGGTTTTTGACTGGACGCACGTAGCTATCATAATAAAATATATTATTCGCTCTAGCCTTTCTTTTTTTCTTATGATCATACCTGTGGTTACCATCCCACCAGACTATTCAAACTTGTAATCCATATACTTATTTGTTTATAGTTTTAAGTTAACATGTTCATATAAACAATATAGTTAAGTCAAAAATGTTGTTTCATCATTTACGAAAATAAAAATGGCGATCTTGGGACTACATGTAGTTATTTGGAGGGACCTGTAATATTATGACACTCTATTACAGTCAATATTTGATATTGTAGTTTATATTCGATACTTCAGAGAACTGAGCCGCACTAAACCACAATCAAAACTCGATTACAACGGTCAGACACAGTGAAAACGAACGTAGTAGTTCATACCTACTCACTGTTGCGGTCTGGAGTATACGGGTCACAGGGTGTCGTCGAGTTGGTTGGTCTATATGTATTTTTAAAACTTACAATATAGGTACATGTACGCGGTTTACCGATTCCATTGATTGTACTTTTAGCTGCTTTCAGTTAAAAAAAAACACAAGTAAGTATAAATAAGAAGAAATGTGGTGTTCAATATAAAAAATAAGTTACAAAACTCTTTAGTAACTCCATTTACTTACTAGTATTTTTCCTAGGTAATATTTCATATTTCAACAGAGGTAAACATGACCATTCAAATAACTTCCTATTGTTGTTTGTATATAATCTTAGCAAATGCTTATCTCAGTTCGCCATTAGTCGGGTAGGAATTGATGTGACAACTTTGAACTTATCAGCAAACTTCCATCATTAGTGGCTCCGTCAAAATATTTTATTCCACTAAAGATGATGGATTCAAAGCTTATTATAAGTAACTTGTTTTTTAAAAGTTTCGAATATTTAAGGATTGTCGCAAGCGCCATGATCATGGAAGAACTGACAGTTATATCACTTCAATATATATTCAATAAAATGGCTAACATTCTACCTTTACCGGGCAGTAAGAAAGTCGACCATTACCTGTGAACAAGAAAACAATATTCAGAAATAAAAAAGCAAAAAGTTTTTAGTAGTGCAAAGGCGATATCGTCTCAACAAAGTTTAAAAAGGACGCTAAGTATAAATAAAATATCAGTCCAAATTAGGATTTAGATTGATTCTGATTCTGATTCTTCATAGATTTATCCAACTTCGCCATACTTGATGATGACAATGAAAATGACATTGAAGACATCAAAATTAAATACTATACAGAGGCGTTACGAAGTTCACGGGATCAGTTAGTAGGTACTTAATATAATTTGACGCCAGTTTACTGGAAATGCCTTTGTCCAGCAGTGAGATGTGGTTAGATTATACATATATACCTAGATTAAAATTAATAAAACCCTGTACCTAAGCTAAAACCTACTGTGACAAATTTCACTGTGCTGTAGTATTCAAACTTAATTAATATCGTTATCGAATAACTAGGAAATAAAACTAACCATTTACGAAACGTATTCTATCGTAGCTATGATAATGATTACACGAAATGTGTGTTGTGCTTCAGTATTTTGTTGTCACACGTAAGTTGATTATACTTTTGATTATTATTTATTTTGTCTGTTTACTGAATATTTATAAGGAGAAAAGAAAATTTGAAACTTTTGTGTCGAAATATGAAATGCTTATTTAGAAGTAATGCCGGGGAATAGGTAATTATTGGAGAAATAATCGTTTTCAGTGTGATCAGACATGATATTATTTAAGGTCGATGCTCTGAAGTTTTGCGTTATTTTACTTTGTATTGAATCTTTATATTCAGATTATAATAATAAAATATGTTCATTGGGGTGTACGTTTAAGCATTTCCACCGAGAGATTTATCCCATCTAATGGCTTGAAATACTTATGTTAAAGCTAAATATTGGAAGCTAAATAGTTAGGGCCACAGAACATGGATAAAGGTTAGAAAGGCTGTCATGCGCCATTTGTATGAGAAAAGATGTCGCCGCTTGCGCCCCACTATACATAAACGAGTTCAAAGAACGCCAATCAGGCGAATTCTTTTGACGTCAAAAGTCAGGTCAACTCAAAAGAAACCAATCACAGCGCTCACTTACAAGCATTTGCTCATTACCTCTGTGGCACGCCTACTCCGCATCCTACGTCGCCTTTCTAACCTTTTTCCATGTTCTGTGGTTAGAGCAATCTCCCGGTAAGCGGAAGATTTTGGGTTTCAGTCCCACTAAGGCAAGCAAAATTTTTACTAGTCATTGTATTTTTAGTAGGTAATCATTAAACTTATTTTCAGTTGTTGTGGTAGACGTTAGTTGCCAGCGAGATATATTTAACCAAGACGCCGACAGTTTATTTCAAGAAATCATTGGTGACATCAACATAGAGAGAAAAAAATGGACAACGCCACATATCGAACAACTTAGAGATCAGCTTATGAATTTCGAAGAAGTACGAAAAAAACTACCAAGCACCACGACACGCACTGATGTGAATAATAAAGCTAGCAAGCCTGATATAAATGCTATAGAAGATTTCAAAATGCGGAAGAGAATTCGCAACGTCATGTATATTTTGAATAACCAAAAAAATCCCATTCCAAGTTTCGAACGAGGCGACGACGACACAGCAATGATCACAAGAAGGTTCGATCAAATGCAGAAGGAAGTTCTTAGAACAAAAAGATGGCGTATCCGCGTGAGTAACGTATGGAGAAACAGAACTTTTGTGGTGATGGATCACTTCGTACACGCGACACGATACAAGCTTCCATATTCGCAGATGTTAAGGAAGAAATACCATGGTGTGATCAGATACAGGATAGGATACTGTTTTGGACTACTGAACCATTTGAAACGGCAGCAGCTGTACTTGTACTCTACACTGCAGATGTACCGAGTAAAAGTTTATTTCCTCCACATGCACATGAGGATATACGAGAAAATCGTCAGGCTCGACGTGGATATAAAGGATATCATAAGGATGCTGAAAACTTTGGAGTCACGCAGAAGAATTGAATCTGATCCGAAATACTACGATGAATACTATGAGGATGAGTCAACAACTGAGATGAAATCGACGGCTGGTGTCCAAGAAGTTAAGGTAACAGAGTTCACAATGCCCAAAGCAAAGATTCAGGATAAACAACTATCGGAAACCACAGCAGAGCCCGTTGAATCTAAAAATACTGATCCACCTGGGCGTAGATTCTGAAATAATTAGCAGGTAAAGATTTTCGACTTACATTTCAAGTCTAATAAATAATTGTCTCTTTGTTGGTTAATTCAATAGCCTTAATTATTTTGATAATTTATAAATAAAAAAGTTTTTTTATGTAGTGTTATAACCCTATTTCCACACTAAGAGTTATTATCTCTGTTAATCTGATGGAATGAAATAGAATATCATAATCTCTTCTCATCCTGAGGGTGTCGTAAGATGCAACTAAAGTAATACTACCCGAAAACAACAGTAAGGAGATCTTTTAATGATTACTATTGCGATCGCCAACCCGCTTGAGAAACGTGTCAATTTTGGTAAATCTTTCCTTGTGATAGAGTTTCAGCCCAGAAATTATATAATGTTCGCTGATATAAATGATTTCTTTTATAACATTAGCGATCTTTTACACTCTCATTCTTATGATTTGAGATACAGAATGAAATTTTAAGCACTTTCTAAATTTGAATACAACAATCTATCTACGTGACAAAAAACAAATGACGTACCTATTTTTTTCTTTTGGTATAGCTCAGTACAAAAATGTCAAGATAAAGCACCTAGAAAATCTCCGCCTAAAATCAAAAATTTTTGATACCTACGGGTTCCTCGCTACACTTTTTACGGGATGCGCATCTCATTCATTCATTACAATACTATTTATAAGTTGTTTATTTTCCCTTCATACCTTTACAGGCTTAGGACCGTAAAAATTGTAAACTATGTTGCAAAAAATGTTTTCGGGTGACAATTTTGATCTACATTTTTTACTTCTTTTAAGGGCTCTAAATGCGATACTTAACGCCTATGAAAAAATTTTACGGCGACGAAAAAGTCATCTTGTATAACTAAAACAAAACATCTAAATCATAATTTAAAATAAAAAAACTTGAGAGGTGTCAAGGGACACCCGGATGGAACGAAGTTCATTTTTAGTGAAGGCATTGTAATAAAATTTTATTTTATTTTTAATTCCCTCTCCCTCTCCCTCTCCCTCTCTCTCTCTCTCTTTCTCTCTCTCTCAGACAGAGAAACACGCGCACGCCGCACGGCTTACAACTAAAAATATATCAAAAAGTGTCGTTACAATTTTTTCCGTCTAGCCCCCTTTCGCAACGCGCGATAAGGAACTTCGTTCCAAAAGAAAAACGCATTCGAATAGACAGGCTTCTTCTTCTTGTAGGTTTAAAAACGTTCCCCAGCGCCACAATCTCCTTAACATAACGAGACGTGCACTCTTTGTTCGCAACAAGCCCACAAAGCTGAGATTATGGCGCTTTTTCTGCGCTAACAATGGATCGGGAGGGGATAACTTGTCTGTTTTTATTTATTGCGAACGGTGAATGAAAGAATATTATTGTAACCCGTTTGCTATTTAGCACCCTAACTAAATCTGGGTATAGATGGTTATAATTTTTTTTAAAATGAATCAGTTTAAAAGTCTAAAATCAAGACGCATATCAAGCGATGCGTCAGAAAAAAAAATAGGTAAGTTTTTAATCCGATGTAATTTATATGCTTTGTCTACGAGTAACTTTTAACGAGGTAGACTGATTACGAGTACTATTTTTTTTGTTTCACGATAAGTATAGACAACAGCAGGTCACGTCAACCTACCACAAAACATCAAATTTTCTCAATTGAAATTGATCTCTACAGTTTGGACTTAAAGTTGAAAATAAATTCAATGACCTTTAACTTTTTGGGTAGGTTGACCTGCCGTTGTCTATAAATTACAGTCACGGGCAGACCATGAACGCTGTAAAGTGTTCGAAACCAAAATAAACGCGAAATCAAAATCCGTGATTCATGAATACCTCGTCGAGGTCATAATGTAATTACTTTTACCATCTTTTGTACCTAAATGTTTGTTGCCGTTCTAATTATGTTATGAGTGAATAAATTAATAAGAATATGAATATACCTATTTTATTTAAAAAAAATTTTTTTTCTTTGCTTTTGAAAATTCAATTTTGCAAAAAAAAAATCGTTACATTGTAAGGCTCGAAATCCTACTTAACGCAGCCGAAATTTTATTGCATTTCAATATTACATTCAATCAATTACGAGTAAAAAAGAATTGTATAGGCAGTTCAAATTTGTTCGCTTTTTTAAAATGTTTTAACAGGTTGCTTATTTCACTATATTGTTTAATAGGTAACTAAGAAAAAATAAATCCGTCGGAATTAGCTGTAATATCCAGTGTAAATACTTTTTTGTTAACAATTGATTGGTATTAAAAAAAAGAACAGCATTTCAATAAGGTAGGTATCGAAATATAGTCTCAAAGAGTCTATTGCAGCCATTTTTAAGTAAGTCAATAAAATTAATATTATTGGAGAATTGAGCGGCCCGGAATATAAAACCATTACGAACCTTAAACACGGTTCGATTTAGAACCTTATTTCGACGCAATAAGGGTTTCCCACCTGTGCCGCGCAGCTTATTGTTTGGAACAGACAGCTGACTAAAATTAAAACCACAATAGACAAAGGTAAAGAAGGTTTGTGTCAAAGCTGGTCTAAAAAAGAATAGCAACACTTCTGATGAGCTACAGTGTTATCTTCCTAACATTGGTCAAATGTCGAATATCTTAATGGGTAACAGCCGCGATTATGGAACTTTACCTACCCACGACGATGAATGAGAAGTGAGTAGTGCTACAATTAGAGACGAATTGTCGAGCAGCGGGAAGCAACTGAGTTGCATGATGAACTAGTAGCGCGAGTCCTCGCCGGGCAGTATGAACAGTCAGCGATCAACTATTAATACACGGTGCATTTTAAGAAAAAGACGCCCACGTTTTCGGACCATTATGTAAAACATCATGGCAGTGTTATTTAATTAAAATTTATCAATAAAAAAAGACGTGTGGCACTCGGAGACTGCCGCGGTAAAGTATATCAGGAGTGGGGGGTGTTAGGTTATTTTCGTTACGGAATTTCTGGATTCGGTCTCCACGCTCAAGGCCCGCGATAGAAGCTATGCAATAGCTTAATATAAAATATTAATTCAGACTTTCAAATTTGTAACACTTTGTGACGCGCACAGACGTATTATATTGCTGCGGCGGGGTACCGGATACAACGGAACGTACGTAACACAGCTCTACATCCGTGTGCGTCACAGCGTGCTTCAAATAAATAGTGGCACAAATATTTTTTTTTTATTAAAAAACAATTCATAAAAAAAATAACACTGCCAAGATGTTATACATAATGCTTACATAACGTGGACTTCGTTTTACAGGTGGTTGAAAATGCACGGTGTATATGCATCTCTTTTATTTACACGGTATCTACAGGGTGAAATTTTAACCACTTTCCAAATTTTAATAAAGCAATCTACGAATCTTTTTCTTTTGGTATAGCCCAGTACAAAAATGTGAAGATAAAGCACTTTGAAAATGTCTGCCAAAAATAATGCATCCTAGTAGCACTTTTTTACGTGATGTGCATCACATTTATTCATAAAATATTTTCGGATGACAACTTAATTTACATTTTTTACTTCAAAAATATCTAGGCTCTAAATACGATACTGAACGCATATAAAAATTTTGGAAAGTGGTTAAAATTTCATCCTGTATATCTGTTGCACGTTTCTTGAACGAAAACAAAGCCGACAGTCAGTTGCCTCCTTGGCGGTAGGACAACTGCGTATGGCACACTATCTTTATTGCAAACTTTACAGCATGATATTTATATGTAAATACTATTTATATGACATAGTTAAATAACCAATTAAAAAGTTTGTCAAACATATATTTGTATAAAGTATATTTTAAGGTCAACCGTGCTGCCAGCGATGACTGATGGAACTAAAACGTAGTACTCAACTTAGTAAGACCCGAGTTCACCAATTCTTAAACAGCCGGTAAACATAGATTGACGATTAATTTGACACAATTCCCAAATAAAATATGTCAAATAATATTTTAAACGCTGTTTAAAACTTACATTTCTGTTGGTGAACTCTACCCTAAGGGTCCCATAGGAAGGCTCAAGATCGCACCACAGCGAGCGAGCCGTAGAGAGAACAATGCTTGGTATTTTCCCCCGTTATAAAATCAGAAATAGAGAAATCCGTAGGAGAACAAAGGATTGCTGAGCTGAACTAGCAGTAGGCGGGAAACAGTTGGGAAGGAAAACTTCGGTTTAGGTTTAGGTGAGTAGACTTCACCAAGTGGACCGACGATCGGGCAAAGGTCGCGGGCAGCCGCTGGATGTGGGTCATGCGGGACCAATCTTTGTAAAGATCCCTAGGGGAGGCCTATGTCCAGCAGAGCGTTTTACAATAACAAGACGACGCACGCAACGCAGTTACGAAAAAGTTATTTTGTTATGAATACTATTGAAAAAAGAACTTTTCCGCGACTATACTATCTTTCTCTCTCATACTTTTAGTCAGCGTGTTTTTGTTTTACCAACGAGGGAAAAATGAGCCCACTCTATTAGACACTACTATTACAATGTGCCTCTTTTAAACATCGAACTATTGAAAAAGTTGCGGACTTCAAAAAAACTACAAAGTCAACAATGGTTCAGCAACAAATGTTTTTTTTTCCGTGTTCATTTATTCAGAGAACACTGGCAGTTGGCAAGCTGCCAGGCGCTGGCAGCACAGACGGCAATATTCGGAATTTAAACACCGCTATCTTTGTTGGGAACTCTTTGCATAATTTTCTTAATTTTTTTTTCGCTGTTGGCAACATTCGTGCGCTATTAGCGAGCGAGTGCCGAATTAATGACTCGCAATCGGGAGTGACTAGTCGTTTCGTGAATTTTCGTTTAATTAGATCAATACTTGTTGCTTGTGTATAATCTTTGTATTTTGTAGTGAGTATTGTTCAAGCAAAACAAGCTTTACAGCAACTTTATTTATAGTTGCCCTGAGTTTTAGACGGGAAAATTTGTTAAAACAATGATTTAACATGTAATTTCCTTGTAGTTTTAGGCCAATACTGCAAAAATAAAATAGCACTTCCCCTTCTCTCCATATGGGCGTTCTAAGGAGTGACTAAAAAAGTATCAAATGCCAGAATTAGATGAAAGTATTCTCTCTTTCATTGGCCAAACGTGGCGATTATGACAAAAACTAGTCCTTCCAAGCCGATTATAAGAAGCCTCTGAAGAGAATTTTTCTTAAGAGTTCCACCGCCTGGAAATGGAACACTTAACTTGCCTTGCAAACACGATTTATTTCACCAGCCCCTTCCAGATCTAAACCCATCAAGAAAAGATGGTTTCTAAAATAGACCTAACCGGGAATCGAACTCAAATCCTTGTAAGTAAGTAAGTGAGTAGATAGGTAGGTAGACTGGTCACCGTACCACGATATAAATCAGGTCGTTGGTTAATTTCTACACGACTTAAGTATTTTTAAAGAATTTCCGCAACAAACATAATACTGGGCAACAGCTTCATGTTTAACAATAGAGGACATTACCAGTCTATGAAGTATTATAATGAAGAGTAACATTTTCATATTTATTTATGATCAAGTTTTTAATTCGATTTTTATAGCGACCTATTTGAGATACACAAAAACTCTTTACAGTAGGTAATTTATACACTAAAGAATTGTTTTTGAATTCTCATAATAGCAGTGTCCCAAGGAAGGGTGATATAAATAGTTAGGCATTATTTAAATAATTAGCGTCAAACTATGGTTTTCTGTCTAAATTCGCTACTGAAAACATTTTAGCATAGAGTTGGGGTACTGACATCGTTAAATTTTCCTTTTTGTACAGTTTTTTTTTAATAATACGATTAAAAACCAAAACACTTAGTAGAATTGCGAAACAATTTAAAGGACTCTAATTACCTTTTTAAGGAACTGGCAGCTACAGCGACTGAGCATCGCAATCCAGCGGGATAATGCTGGTAGAATGTTGATCACCTTACCACAAAGTTTTTTTAAAATTAATAATTATAGTTTTTTTGTTATTTGTAGATATTTAATTAGGTACGTATGTAACTTGTTTTTTGTTTATTCCTAAAGCTCTTTTACTTTTTGTATGCCGAGTTAAAGTTGAATTCCAAGGTTTTTTTTTAGTTTTAACAAATAAGTAATCTTGATTAAATGTAAAAAGAACATACTTTAAGTTTTTAGCTATATCCTTTTGGCCTATTCTCACTAAAATCAGTCTACCTGGGCCCCAATTTTGCTAATTTACAAATGGATCAATAGAATCGCAATGGCATCGCAATCGTATATTTTGACATTACTACCATATAAAATGTGTCAAAATTTACAATTGCGATTCTATTGAGCCATTTGTAAATTAGCGGAATTGGGGGCCTGGTCAAATGTTAAGCGAAGGGCACGTAAACGTGTTCGCCGTTTATAAAACAATATACGAGTAATTAGTTTATTTGATATTGTAGCAACTTAATTGCACTTATAATATCAGTATATAAACTTGAAAAATGTTGTCTCAGGCGGGACAAAAAAATTTTTTCAAGTTTATATACTGATAATATAATTAGATATCGATGAAATAATTAATGTTACAACACTATTAAGGAAATTTCAGCTACTGTACTGTGGTTTGGATATGATTTCGTTTGAATTCAGTGCAGCTGCGCTCAGTGGTTTGTTTGAGAGCTATTTTAATTGTTAATCGTATAAAAAATTGAATTAGGTTTTGCACCATGAGATTTTAAAGCAATGCGAATTGTATTTGTAATAGGTACTATTAAAAATCTAAATCAGCCATTTGCTTAAGCAACATGTAATATACAATATAGCAAAATTTTATTATCATTGTTATACGGACTGCTGAGAAAAATGGTAATTTATGTATACTTTATTTGATATTTTAGCAACTTAATTGCACTTATAATATCAGTATATAAACTTGAAAAATTTTGTCTCAGGCGGGACTCGAACCCGCATCTCCTCGCATGCCGGGCGGGCATGCGAGGAGATGCGGGTTCGAGTCCCGCCTGAGACAAAATTTTTCAAGTTTATATACTGATATGGTAATTTATGTATTTTTAGAGCCTACTTAGAGATTATTTTCTATCGAGAAATGTTTTTAGAATCGTGTTTTGGAAACAGCCACCTGGTCAAAAATATGATCAATTACAACTACATAGAATTTGGCAACAATACGAGCCATAGGCTTAAAGCAAAACAATCTTCATTGAGCTGTATTTGGCTCATGTCAGCGTCTTAAATAACCAATTAAAAAGTTTGTCAAATATATATTTGTATAAAGTATATTTTAAGGTCAATCATGTTGCCAGCGATGACTGATGGAACTGAAATGTAGTACTTAACTTAGTAAGACCCGAGTTCACCAATTCTAATTAAGTCGACCATTTGGATCAGCGGTAGTTAAAGCTGCTTCTGAGCCATGGGTCGCGGGTTCAATCCCCGCACAGTACAAATATTTGTGTGCATGAACATGTCTGTTTGTACTGGTCTGGGTGTTTTCTATGTATTATAAGTATGTATTTACAAAAAAAAAAAAAGTATATAAGTAAGTTTATCGGTTGTCTAGTACCCCATACGACAGGGTACTTAATAGTAGCTTAATTTGGGACTAGATGGCTCTGTGTGGCCCAGTGAGGCATGTCTTAAAATATTTATTTATTTTATTTATTTAAGTAAGTACGAATAAGTTTTTACAATTTTTTTGAATTTTTTTTTGTGCGATAGTTCAAAATTGGTTTCAATAAATAAATTATAGAGTTATTCTTAGTATTTTTATCACTGGCTGTTTGTTTGGGCTATGACGTTTTGTACGTATAACCTATATTATTGTCTTTGATCTGCGGTTGGCCAGGTGTGTGCTTTGATGTTGATGCAAGACTACTAGGCACATATTTGGCAGAAAAATCTAAATGCAATTGCGATGCATCGTGCACGCAACGCCATCTGTTGATTTTGTAAATTACCAGGCCGCTACCTGTATATTACCCTATACATTTTTGACGCAAACTCGTACTAATGTTAACTAAGTTAAGATGTACAGCCTGATATGCTGTAGTCTGTATAAAAAAGTTTTAAACAAAGTCCTTCCAAACTTTCACACTGAATGTATTAAAGTATCGTCAAGTTCGATGCCTTGAAATTCAAAACCAAAGAAGTGTTCAGAACTTGGTACTTGTAACTTTCAAACTAAGTTCTGTCTATCAAGTAATTGACGTTAAAGTACTTTACAGTTTAACAGCTGTCCCGTTAAACTATGTTTCTTATTTAGTTCAAACGCGACATACAAGCTAATGGATTTAAAAAACTGGAATTGGGATATACTGCAGTGCGAATCTCTTAGTGCAAATGTAATCACAGCAGCTGCAAAAGCAGTGAAGGCACGATTGGTATTATCTTCTGACGCTGATCGACACTAGCGCCGCCTGACTACCAAACAAAAAGCTGTCAAAAGGCAGTGGGGACTACCGTTTCTTTGCTCACCAGTTGGCGCCACTGTAGACTGAGGTCCGGAGGAATAGCAGTCAAAGGCGATTGGCGCCGAAACAAAGTGTTATATCTTGAATCTAATTAAGGTTATATTGTTTATAAATAACTATCTTGATATCAACAAACTAACTTCTGAAATAGTTGCTCTTGAGGCCGCCTATTTTTGCGCTTTTTCTTAATTCCGCTTTTAAAGCGTTGACATTAATCGCCAAATAATCCATATTTGCGATATTTTACGAAGGAGATCACTTTCCGGCAGATAAATTTAAGAAAATATAATTTATGAAACAAATTCCGCTAAAACCAGTGAAAAGTGAATGATATTGGACCTCACGCGACACTAGCGCCTCTAGTGACAAATTCACTAGCGATAGCCCCCATAGCGGTCGATGTGACGGCTGAGACATCCGTGGGCAAGCCACAAGTAAAGGCTTTTTTATCACGCGGGTCCGCATGCGGGTGGCGCGCATTTCGAGTACAATGCTAGCTTTATTTGATAGATCACTCGTGCCCAGTATCATCTATCAAATATAGCCTGCAATGTACACGAAATGCGCGCCACCCGCATGACAATAAAAAGGGCCTAAGCGCAGCGGCTGAGAATGCAAGGGCAGTGTACAGCATAGAAGAGCTGCTTTACATCGTTGTAGTACCTATATCGAAAATGCGACATATTCATAACATAGTTTTAATTCTTATCTAATATTATTCAGATTATAGTGATTCAAAATAAAAATAATGAGTGCTTTCTCTTAACTTTTGGTAACTTAATTGTCAGGCAATATCAATGTACAATGTACAGGCATAATCATCACGCTTGCCAAATGCGGGTTGGTGATCACAAACCCGATGTTCGAAACTCTTGTTGCTCCACCCGGGGATCGAACCCATGACCTCCAGATCCTAAAAAGGCGATACCACACGGCACTAATCTTATAATAATATCAAAATAAGTATAAACACGTAAACAATACTATTCAAGTTAGAAAGGATTTGAAACGAAAGTATGCCACAGAAGCATTCCAAGGATAACAATGAATTATTTACTCGAATTCCAGCCTCGTCGTCATAAGGCTTTGCATAAATTCGTGAGGTCTTGGTTCGTTACTTTTGGAATTATCATTAAAATTTTCTCAATGCTGTGTAAGTATCTATGTTGTACAAGGAAACAACAAAACTATTAACAAAAAGAATGTCAGTATTTTAACTTGAAAAATTATCTCTCGTGCGGGACTCGAACCCACATCTTCTCGCATGTCGGGCGTATGCATTTTCAAGTATAAATACTGGTATTATAATTGTAATTAAACTGCTCAATCTATCTTATTTTCTAACCACGCCATATTTGATGACAATCACATGTAAGACGTCAAAATCAAACACTATTCTGAGACGATACAAATAATATAGAATAGAATATAGAATATAGAATAAAGAATATCTTTATTTGCTTAAGAATAGGGTTTACAGAAGGAATTACAGATAAAGAATATGATCGACTATCCAGCCATTGACAAATAGCATGCAAATAGTTTTTATCTTTGTCATAACATACATTCCAATATATGTATACATACATATTATTACGCCTCCTTCCCAACGGGGTAGGCAGAGACCAAGGCCTTCCACTTACTACGATCCTGGCATACATCTTTCGCTTCTTCCACATTCATCAATCTTTTCTTTTCACATTCTAATGGACTTTTTAAATAAATTAAATTTATACAGCTACATTAAATCTTAACCTTTACTTAAAATATTTCACTTAACATGATAATAATATAACTTATTAATAACTTATGTCTGACTGTCGCGGGGTTGCTAGTTTGCTTATAAATTAGTATTTTTGGGGAGGTAGGATCTACCTCTAGAGGTCCAACCTGGGCAACGGCATCTTTGGTTTTCTAACTAATGCGTTTGCTTAAGTTAAGTATGTAGTCATGAGCAACATAAAAAAAGAAAAAGTAAACGAAAAGATACAAAAATAAACAATAATCATTACTTGTCTAAATAACATCAAAAATAGTTTTAAGACTCCTTTTAAAAACATTTCGATTAGCAGTAAAGATGATAATTGCAAAATACTCCTAATGGAGAGGATTGTATCCAGCTGTCCACTTATATAACCTGGTGATGATGATGATGATTTTGTATTCGTTTATAATTTAGCTAAGTTAGTACAGTATCTCAATACTCAATACTCAATAATTTATTGCAAAACCATAATGTACAGAAAGATGTTACAATTAATAAAAGACCAGTGTTATGGACCCTGTCGAGCACGCAACTTAGGGCTAGGAGAGAGGAAGCGTCTTCAACTAGGATAAATACAGTAGACTATTCTGTTTATAATTTGAATTGAATTTCAATAAATGTCAATAGGATTAAATTAAATAACTTGAAATTTATTATATATTATTTATCGATAAAATATTGTTTAGTGCTATAATAACATTTATTAATTAAATATTGTTTCAAATTTTGAGTGAATCTGATGTCATTGTTTTAATATTTTAGAATATCGGGTAATTTATTGTATATTTTTATAGAAGAACTAAAGGTACGAGTTTAATTTTAATCATGAAGTTGGCAACGTTAATTTATTTTTATGTCGTAAGTTGTATTTGCATGGTAAATCTTCACCTTAGTATAAAATTGTTTATCTTTTTTATGGAACAGAATATTTTGTGAACTGTGGCCTTACTCCGCAAGAAATTGTCCGTTTAATCGAATCTATCTGACCCTTTCACTAATACCGATGTCTTAAAGTATCTGAAAGAGACAGATATATCCGTAAATACGAGCTTCGTGTTGCAGAGTGAGGCCGCTGTTTGCTGACATAAGTCGCAAAATGTACGTGGAAATACGTTTATGGAAACAATCAACCCGTTGAGCACGCAATGGACTGTGTGCTTTTGATTTACCCATGCCGTTTTGTTTGGAGATAATAACATTATTCCCGAACACTGAATTGTGGTAGAACAATAAAGTTGTCACTGTTAGAAAGATGTTTTAAACGCAATCAATTGAAGCAGTGTTAGCTCAATGATTGAAGTATACATTTGCGCACGATTTGAAACAATTCACGTAATTCTGTTTCGGAATTCACGATAATATGATTTTGATAAAATATTGTAGGCAACAGATCTGGCAAGCTTGTTGTTAGGCCTTTAAAGCCATCTGTACCCTTTGGATTTACCTGTGACTATTGCCTAGCAACAGGGTTTTATAAATAACTTGGATTTTCTGCTCTCCTTTTTTGGTAGCCATCACGGTGTATCATAATATTTTAAAACAAATTTTAATATGTTTCTTTTTAACTGTCAAAAGTTACTACGTCACATTATAAATAATATAATGCATTGTATGAAACTAACTGTCCTAGCTCGTACTGGATTATATTAGGGGTTAAAGTATGAAATTGCCGTTTTGTATGGACGAAATCGAGAAAAGTAATTTTTCCATACTAACAATTTATTGGTTTTTTAAAAACGCCTGAACCGTTTCCGAAGCAATTAAAGGTGAAAGTTAGATTGAAATGAAAGATAGTTTACGGATTTAGAACGCGTTTATTTTTGATTTAACCCGACGTTTCGAACCCTTTACAGCGTTCATGGTCACGGGTAGACTAAGGTGTTATTCGTCTTTAAGATGGTAATTTGAAAAAATGTTTAACTACCGCCTCTAATTTTTATCGTCAGTTATGTTCCTTTTCACACAAAATGAGCTAACTGTGTCCGGAGTCTTCGCAGTGTTGCCATGGTTTGTGGACTTCAATGATGATAAGACAGGGTCCCAAGCAGCTGGTAAATTCCAACCATCTTCTCTATTGAAATTAGGATGTTTTTTAATTTCTATTGCTTCGCGTATCATTCTAGGTACATATCGGTTTTTTTTTGGTTATATATTTAAATTTCTGAAAATCAAAGTATATAATACAAATATACTTAATTGAAGCAAGGTCAGCTGACACATTGTAAGGGGTCTTTTCAACGACTTCCTTTGAAGTAATAGGCACTAGTATTGCATTTTTTTTTAGTCAAAAGTTACTTTATTTAGTTTTTGATACAATTCAAAAATAATTACGTAATAATATGACTATACTTAAGAGCTATAAACAAAATAAAAAGTGGGAAAATAATCGGCAATTTCATACTTTAACCCCTATTATTAATTGGTAACATAATTATCTCAAAGGAGGCTGACAATCTCATCCAGTTTCTTGCTTCTTCTCGGTACTAACCCACACTTATCCCGAAGCACTGGTAAGTAAAAATATAGGAGTGTGTTAAAGTCCTCGCGCCTATTTGAATAAATATAACACATAGCTGGCTCTGCGGTTCGATTATTTTCTAGTTTTTTCTAAATTTTTATTCATTAAACCACCCCAGCTCGCGCTTAGCATTTTCACACAATACGTGTCCGAAAAAAATGGTAGGTTAAAATATTGGGACGTGTAAAACACCTCGCGCGTAATCGCAAAAATATAACTAATTTGGCATCCTTCTTCAATACAGTTTCTTCATGTTTTTTTTTTATAATTTTATAGAATTTTACAATTGTCGAATCCAAGAGACCATTTCGGCCACATTAGTGCCCCATAAATTATGGAAGTGGAACGTCTCTGCCTGGAGCTGCTCCAAGTGGCGCGGACCCGGGTTCCGTATCGCGGCACATTATTCATGAGTGACGCAACCGCCTGGGGTTATTGACCTCCAGCTAGTAGGCCACATATCCTCGATTCACAATTATTAAATTACTAGCGAACCCCGCAAACTTCGTATCGCCTCAGAATAGTACATACCTATTTGATTTTGTCGTCTTAAATGTCATTGTCATCAATTAAGGCGTAGATGGAAAAGATTATAAAAATACAGTTTCTTAATTTATAACTTTTCAAGGTTTTTTAATACGTATTATCCTATTCAAATCCAAAAACACAATTTATAAACAAATATATTTTCTTAATTACCGACTTTCCAACGGTTTTAATACTTATTATCCCCAACGAAGACAAATCCAAAAACACCAAAATCGTAAAAATCTGTCCAGTCTCTTCTCACCTTACAAGTGGTGTAACTAACAAGATTGAACTATGAAGATAATCTCAAATGCTTTCGATTTAGGTTTAAGAGGACTACTAGAGCTAAGTGCTTAATAGTATTACTTCTAAACAAAACTAGAACAGTATCATTTTAGCAAATTACCTCTAGTATTTATTGAATCACAGTAAACTTTTCATTTAGTTTGGAAGTAATAAAATTTAATCAATTGGGGGCAGCACTTAGCTATTGTAGTCGCCTTAAAGATGGCCGTCATTTATTTAAATTCGAATGCATTTCTGCATGAACGAACGAATAACCCATTCCATGCAGTGTGCATCGAACATTTGTACCGTAACATAAGTTCACGGCATTACGACACAAGATATCGGTGCGCGATATTAACGAAGCGAAGTTACGACGTTGTTTTGCCAAGGAAAATGATTCAGATATGTTTTCCCGATACAAAAAGTCGACTCGACATATATGGCGACTTGTGGTCTGGTGCAGACAGGGCTTGAATTTTTTTTGCTTAAGCTACACAAGTATTTTAAAGAGGTATTTAAATATAACACAATAATTATGCATTTAAATAACTACAATTATTTATATTATATTTTTTATTTTCATTCAAACAAAAATTTTGAGATTCCGACTGGTATGATTTTTTTTTAAACGATGATATCAAATTTCTGACTTCAAGATAGTATTTATATGCATACAGGTTGAAATTTTAACCACTTTCCAAAATTTTTATAGGCGTTCGGTATTGTATTTAGAGCCCATTTATGAAGTAAAAAATGTAAATCAAGCTTTCACCCAAAAATACTTTTTTTAATATAGTTTTCAATGTTTACGGTCCTAGGCCTGATAAGATATAAAGGGACAATCAAAAACGTATGAATAGTATCGTAATAAATAAATGAGATGCGAATCGCGTAAAAAAAGTGTTGTTAGGCGGCCGTATCAAAAATTTTAGATTTGACATTTTTGTACTGGGCTATACCAAAAGAAAAGATACGTCATTTGTTTTTTGTCTCGTAGATTGATATATTAAAATTTGGAAGGTGGTTAAAATTTCACCCTGTATAATAACATAGGCTAGCTTTGGCTTGTTATATCATTTAACTGACGTCCTGTATTATACCTACTTTTAGGCAATTTCCGTGGGATTGTTTCAAATTAAAAGTTCCACGCGTTCGAAGTTTTTTTTTATTACTTTTTTTATAAATAATGGGCTAGCTCTTGACCTCATACTTAACTGTACGGTTAAGAAGAAGCCTAAGATGGAGCGAGCTTACACAGAGGTACTGGTTCTCCCACACACCAGCGGAACACAGAAAAACTGTTTGGCGCTGGACTCCGGCAGGAGGGTGGTAGCATCCAGGCGGCCTCTTACGAAGCCTACCACCGCAGAGGGATCTGTTAGCCATCATCATTGGTTAGTTGTGGGTAATAGCTAGTATAACACAAAACAGAAGGTTTATAAGGAAACATCTACAACTGTAAGCCGATATAAGGCAGCGAACACATTATACACGTACGAACATAAATTTTAATTCCACTAGGACGAGGAAACATAAATTCGCGAAACTTATCACAAGTCGGTTACAATAAGTTTTGGAAGTAACTCATCGTTTAACATGTAGAATAATTTAGTGGAACTACACTAAGAAATTTTACAGGCAGTTTTGTTTTGACTCTTGAACTGCTGAACCGACTAAGATAAAAATTGTATGGGCAAAGTATTAGGGGTTAAAGTATGAAATTGCCGTTTTGTATGGACGAAATCGAGAAAAGCCATTTTTCCATACTAACAATTTTTTAGTTTTTTTAAAAACGCCTGAACCGTGTTCGATGCAATTAAAGGTGAAAGTTAGATGGTTATAAAGCTACGCATTATAGTATTTAAATTTCTGAAAATCAAAGTATATAATACAAATATACTTAATTGAAGCAAGAAGGTCAGCTGACACATTGTAAGGGGTCTTTTCAACGACTTCCTTTGAAGTAATAGGCACTAGTATTACATTTTGTTTTAGTCAAAAGTTACTTTATTTAGTTTTTGATACAATACAAAAAGAATTACGCAATAATATGACTATACTTAAGAGCTATAAACAAAATAAAAAGTGGGAAAATAATCGGCAATTTCATACTTTAACCCCTATTATATTAAACCCTCACTAAGCGACTATATTTGAAGCTTCTTTAGAAATTTTGTATGGGCCAAGTTACACACCCCCTTCAAATATAGTCTCTCTTATGGGTTTATGAAACTATATTTGAAGCATATAAACTAAATAATGATCTTTATGGATGATCCTCAAACTAAAAGAGTATCTTAGATATCAAATTATGACAAATTCAGTTAATTAAAATTTGATCCTAATTATAAAAAATAGAAATAACACTACCCCTTATCTTCCTATGTGTCGTAAGAGGCGACTAAAGGAGTACTGCCAGAAAGAGACGGGTAGCACATCTTCCTTCCAGCATTGACCAAACTGCGATCGCCAACCCGACTGCCAAGCGTAGAGATTTGGCATATAACTATTGGAGAGGCCTGTTATAAGTAATCAACATCATACCCACAGAACATGGAAAAAGGTTAGAAAGGCTGTAATCTCAGATCATAAAAATAGATATGAAATGGGGGCGTGGCGCGTGCGAATCCAATATGGGCAAACAGAACTATTGCACTCCGCACTGAAATATTTAATGAAAACATCCATGTAACGATAATTGTATCGGCACAATATACATTGAAGGCTTGATACTAACTAGCTGTGTTGTAAGTACTATACGACTGCGCAATGTATCGAGGTTTAATCGAAGCGTTCACTGCCCGACGTGTGCGTCGCGACCACACTTTGTAGCGACACACTAATTTGCACACACCAAATGACGCATTGTGTAAGCGAGTAAGCGGTAGCCGCTGTGATTAGGTCCATGTTTGTATGGGCACCAATGAGCGTTGTAAATTGATATAGTGTGATCCTTATGCTTACAACAGTATTATTGTAGTTGCGTTGCACACATAAATAATTCGGAGACACGGGTTCGCTAAAGAATTACGGGCAATTTCATATCTCCTTCTTTATATGATCTGAGGCTGTAATGCTCCATTTGTATGAGAACCGATGTCGACGCTTGAACACTACAGGAAAACGAGTTCAAAGAACGCCAATCTAGCGAAAAAGCGACGTTAAAACTAACCTATCACAGCGCTCACTTACATGCATTTGCTCATAACCTCTGTGGCACGCCTACTGCCCCACCTACATCGCCTTACTAACCTTTTTTCATGTTCTGTGATTATATCGGACAGACAGACGGACATTGTAAAACTGTAAAGATTCCTAGTTGATTACAAAACACAAACCCAAAAAAAATCCAATCTACTCATTTTTCCGGCGGTTGAAAATCACTTCACAATTCCTCATTCACCTGGCTGATTGACTCATTATTTTTCTCATCACAGCTTTATCGGTTCTATAATAGAAAGTCCAATCGTGATAGTTCGTCAATAACCTTAACGCTCATCGCTAAGAGCTCGTCGCTAAGAACTCTGAGCCTGGAATGGGACTTGAAGAAATTTGCAGTTCTATCGATTCTATGGAGAATTCTGCCTTGATTATCTGGCGGTAGTTATTGAGCAAATTAACCCTGTAGGAACTTCCAACTGCTAGAAGAGGGTGGCGAGGCGGTGATGACGGAACAACGCTTACTTCAGATTTCGGTTTTTTAGTATCATCCATACTAATGCTATAAATGGGAAAGTGTGTGTGTCTGTTTGTTTGTCCGTCTTTCGTGATTTTTAAGTGGAGATAGTCAAAGAGATAAAAAGTGACATAGTCTACTTTTTGTCTGTTTCTAACCTCCCACTCCCCTAAAATGGGGGGTGGAAGTTTGTATGGAGCATTCCGCAATTTTCAAGGTAGAAAGCTAAAAATTGGTATGTGGACTATTTGTGACTAAAATAACAATCGTGCATAATTTTTTTTCGAAATCCGCCCTCCAACCCCTTAAAAGAGGGGGTGAAATTTTATTGTTACCCTGAATTAAAAGCGAGCGAAGCCGCGGTCATAATCTAGGTTTAAATCTTTTTTTGCAAAGCGATTAATAAATTACATTAATATTTCGATGATCACTCAAAATGATCAAACATTCGTACTAAACAACTTCTTTGGTAATAATTTATATTTCAAAATTTAAAGTTTTTAATTCTGTAATTCCATTCTCATCAAAATTAATATTTCAGCAGATTATATGTACATTATTGTACATATTGTGTTCATAAACCGATAGAAAATTATTTTACCTTAATACGATTAGGTGATAATGATTCTACGTAAAGTCTCATCTACACAGGAAAAATAAAATATAGCGCGAGTTAAGTTTCTCACAACGCCATCTAGTAGTATAATTTGTCAACACCCATTGGCTTAACATGGACATTTTACTCTGCTTTTCTTATGCTTCGTCTGTCATGGCATTCTTACTCTTTTTTTTCTAATCAGCAAGATATTACCGACAATTTTTTGTCATTTGCATACCTATTGTTATTATAAGATACCCAATTTTGTTCACAATTTGACAGGAGTGCCTTTTGAGTATTATTTGAGGCGTGCTCAAGTCAAAAGCACTTGGCCACTTTTGTAAAGGAGTCAGTCTCGATGGCAAATGTTATATTCAGCGCTAGCTTGTAACGCGCATTCGCTCGCGAGAGACTCCTTTTACAACATTTACATTATTGTATGGGTTCTGAAGTCAACAGGGAACTATTAAAACTGGTGTCTAGGTACACCTATCGACCACTAAAAACTGAAAACTTATAATTTTTTACATGATCATTATTTGTTATTACCAACCAGTATTAGTTTCATCATCATCACCATATCAGCCGAAAGACGCCCACAGCTGGGCATAGGCCTCCCCAAGGATCTCCACAACTATCGGTCCTGTGTTGTCCGTATCCAGCGGCTTCCCGCGACCTTGACCAGATCGTCGCGTCGGTCCACCTTTGGAGTGAGACATGGTCGTTTACCATGGGTCTCATAAGAAGGCTCAAGATGCGATGCAATGGAGAGAGCGATGCTTAGTATTTCCCTACTCGATCGAATCAGAAATGATGAGATCCGCAGGAGAACTAAAACAACCGACATCGCTCGAAAGATTGCATCGTTGAAGTGGAAGTGGGCGGGACACATAGCGCGGAGAACCGATGGCCGTTGGGGCGGAAAGGTTCTCGAATGGCAACCGCGTACCGGAATTACTTTACTCTATGGTACCGGACGACGTTCCGTGGGCAGGCTCTCTACAATGTATTAGTTTAGTCTAGATAGACCAATCGACAACTGAGAACGAAAATCTTTTTATTATTTCCTTCACTCGGCAATCATCATTATTACCCGCCAGTATACGTTCACTATAAGACCCATGCGGAAGGAGAAATTTGCCATAATCGCCACGTTTGGCACGCGTTTGCATTCACAGTTTAGCCAGTAGTGAAAAGAATAAGAATATTACTCCCGTTTTCTTCTGGCAATACGCCATTGAAGCCTTAAATCACCTCTCGAGATGCTCATAGGAAGACTTTAGACGCCCCACTTAGGCAGAGAAGGTGTGGCACGCGTTTGAATTCACAGTTTGCATTCACAGTGGCGCTTCTCTCTTAAATTGTCGTCGCCACACAACACTGGCTGAAACATAATATTTTACGAGTGTAACTGCCCTTCATATCCGAAGTATCGAGCAACGCAGAGCGCATTGTACCCACCACAGTTTATGTGCTTGTATTTTCAGCTTTTTATGCTTTTCGGCGCAGTTTGTAAGGGTACAAAGCTTTGTATTGACAAAGCTTTACAACAATGTTTGTTATTAGATATTATATTTGTTACGCAATGTTTTATTTCTTATAACTTGTAAGGAAGCAGTTAAGAAATAAGGAGAAGAGTCCAACTTTCACTAGGCCTTGAATGATTACTTGATAGGCATCTTAAAGACTTATTTTTCTTCTTCTTCGTGTCGATGACGAACTCTGTCATATTTTACAGGCCCAGTACTCTGCCACTTTGATGGCATTATCCGTGGCCTCCATTAGCTCCTCCTGAGCTAATGGAGGCCACGGATCCCCACCTGAAGCGATTTTCTTTGCTCCAGCCGACCAGAGTTCGGAGCCTGTTAAGGGACTTCCATGTCGGCCTCGGCAGCTTGTGTCCAGGCGGAAGACTTTCCGATATCGGAACAAAGGGTGTCGGCAGTGAGAAGGAGTTTTTCCACAGTCTTCGTCTTTCTCGAGAGGCGTCACCAGAGACCGGCTCGACACGCTTCATAAAAATTTTACGACTTTTAAGTCGATGTGGCACGGACTGGTACTCGTGCATTGGGTGTCGAACATCAGTCTCGAGCTTAGCCCTCTCGATAGAACTGGACACGGTTCTGCGAACATCTGGAGGTGCGATTCCGGTCAGTGGATACAGCATTTGTACCGGGGTCGGCTTGAGACAGCCAGTAATTATCCGGCACGTTTCATTTTTACGCTGCATCCACCTGTTTGGTATGAGCGGAGCGTGCCCATACTGGACACGCATATTCACCGGCTGAATAGCACAGGGCGAGGCCAGTCGTTCGCAGAACCGTGGGTAAGGCGCCCCAATTTGTCGACGTTAACTTTCGCAGAAGGTTGTTGCGAATCTAAAAGACTAATGCCTAAAGACGAGCAGTGACCACTTCTCTTCACCATTGCCCAAACGGCGATCACCAACCCGCTTGTCATGCGGGGTGATTAAAGTTTAATCCTAGACTCAAAATTGGAAGCTAATTTCACGATTTTCGTAAGTAATAAAGGTTTTATAAGCTACATTACTTTTGAGTTTAGTAAACTTTATGTACAGTTTGTAGAATGTTTAACTACTTAAGCGACCGGTTCGTACGAGTATTATACCAGTTGTGACTGCCTAAACACACCGCCTACGCGTCGCTTGACATTTACACCTGGCAAGCATGTATTCCAGTAACTCGAGCTTTTATTAAGCTATGAGTTAAAGAATGAAATATTCATGGACGAGACATCAAGGCACAATGTAGGTACGTGAGGTAAATTTGGAGTTAAAACACTTTCGTTTTTATTTACAGGTTTATTAGGTTATTTTGTATTCTTAACTCATCTAGAAAACTTTCTTAACTCATCGAGGAAACTGTTAACCATACTTAATACGCAATAGGTGGGTACTCCTTTTTTTAATCGTATGACTATCTAAAAAATATAGTCTCATGCAGTGATTTTAAGCTGTCTATTGGAGACCTCTGAAGTTATTTGACTATACCAAGTCCATCTTGTGACAGTTTTTATTAACTGCTTTACGTCCCTTTAAAAGCATAACTGTAACAGGAAGAGGTGGCCACTTCTAGACAAATGTTCGTTTCTTTTATTTTACCTGAACGGGAATCGAACCAGAACCCTTGCTTATTAGGCTGACCAATACAAAACAGTATTTATTACCATACCACACCAAACCTTCATCATTTAACGTCATTCTTAATTTTTATCTTAGTATAAACAAATTAAATAACAGTGATTCTGCTCAGACAGGAAACATAACAAAACGTGATAATTAAAATAACAATGTCCTTAATTTTTTTAGTGATACATATTATTTCATTCCATTATCATCTACAATATCCGAGAACCAACCATATCAAAATAAAGGCTTACCCGCGTTCGGATACGCGCCTAATTTAATTTGCCCATTACCAGGATAAATTATATTCTCGTTTGTTCATTATTTCCCCTTCGGGAGACAAGTTGCGTGACCTTGCTAAATGTTTTGTTAGGGGTTATTTACACGTAAAAAGTAGAGTAAAGTAAAGTAACAACAAAGTAAAGTACGAGTAACAACCCATTTTCGCTCACTGTTAAGCACGGGTCTCTCTCCATTTTAAGAAGAGGGCTTAAGAGGAAACACTACGAGCGAGAGAATTGAAAAATAGGTATTTGTAAAATCTATTGCTGTCGTGCAGTGCCAAACGCCTACACCGCAGAGTGTGATAAAGACAACTGCTTCTTGGACCGAAAATACCTATTAAATGCACACCAAATCAACGTTTCGTAGTACCCCGATTACTTTTCCAAAACTGAAACCGATTTAAATACATTTTTCATTAAAAATTAAAGAAAGGCTTTGGCTGTCTTTGTATGTTATCCTTTTTTTTTTTAATTCAGCCAAATTTGTTTTCTGGATGTTTGAACACAGCGGATAATCTGGCGATTTTTTTCGATTTTTAGGGCTCATATCTTTTTATTAATTAATTTTTGAAAAAACAGAAAACATAGAAACATGCTAATAGTGGCCATAGATTTTTGTAATAAAAATTATTGCTCTACTGGCTTTATCCAGGGAGGAAACAGGGGACTACGTTTGTATGGAAAAACGGCCCTTGTGTTTCCTCTTAAGGCCTTAGTACCACCACGCTGGCCTAGTGCGGGTTGGTGGACGGCGAGGGGCGACGCTGTGGCAACTTCACCCCCCCGTTAAATGTTCCTCAAGCCGCCCGAAGGCCTCCAACAGGGCTTAACGACTGTTATCTCATGATAACAGCCGGGACCGACGGCTTAACGTATGATGCCACAAACGGTCACCCATCCAATTAGTGACCACTCCCATCGTTGCTTAACATTCGTTCCTGATGACATTGTTTGTGTAATTTTATTAATTTGTTGACTTTTAAATTTATTATTTCTAATATGATTCTTAATTCTATAAATTGTATGATAATGTTCTCATAAATTTGCATGCCTATATGACGTAGGGCAGAACCTTGTTGGCACTTGATTTCATTGTCTTCCATCTCAATGTACTACACAATGTTGTGCAAATAAATGTTTGACTTTGACTTTGACTTTGACTTTGACTTTGACAGAAACTGATCACGGAGAAGCATTGGACTATGAGCGCTAAACGTAAAGAGAGATAGATTTACGGGCTATTTTCTGTAGTAAAGTTCAGTAACAGCCTCTAATCATCCCCCTGCAGGGCAAAAGCCTCCTGATTCAAGTTACCACAGCAATGATGGGTACAAGCATAATCACCACGCTTCCAAAATGCGGGGTGGTAATCACAAACTCGAGCGATGCTCGAAAAATTCAAACTCCTGTCCGGCATGGGGATCGAACACACGGCCACGAGATCGTGGCTCGGTTTTTAAACCACTGGACCATGGGGCGTTTATTAGTTATCCTAAATGCCAATCTTGTGTGTGTTGTATGAAGCGTTTGAAAGATTGCTGCTGGAGCAAGACGATTTTCTTTATAGCTTCTTTTGTTTTTTTTGACATCTCCTCACTATTGTCAAACTAAGCAATCAATAAAACAAGCATTCTTCATCTAAGTAGTAAGTAGAAGCAAGAACTTCACATAAGTGTGACTTTATTAAAAACTAGCTATTCGTCCCGGCTTCGAACGGGTTCATCAATGAAGATATTGCGAGCAAGTTGCCTTTTTACAACCATTCTATTCTTTTAAACAATTTTATGTGAAAATTTCTAACAGTTTTATTCTGCGCTTATTTTTGTTTTTAGCCAAACCTTGCCCTGACCTTTACAAATATATAAAAAAAAACAAATACCCAATTTGGCGCAATCGATCGGAAGTTATGCGCGTACATACATTCCGGTCATTAATTTTAGTTTCAATTGATACATTTCACCCGATTTATTCGCAGAATTCAAATTTATTGCACCGGATTTATTTAGATACACATAAAAGATCCACTTAGGTTTTGCTCACTATACACCAAATGTTTCGTAACAGCAGCGTTCATGAACACTGGTTAGAAAGTTTTCATGAACGCTTTAGACCCGAGTTCACCAACACTTAGTCCCGAGTTCACCAACAGACGTTTAAGTTTAAACAGCGTTTAAAATATTATTTGACATATTTTGTATAGGAATTGTGTCAAATTAATCGTAACTCTTTGTTTACCAGCTGTTTAAATGTTGGTGAACATGGGTCTTAAACAGCCGGTAAACAAAGGGTGACGATTAATTTGACACAATTGCCATACAAAATATGTCAAATAATATTTTAAACGCTGTTTAAACTTAAACGTCTGTTGGTGAACTCGGGCCTAGACCCAAGTTCACCAACACTTAAACAGCCGGTAAACAAAGAGTGACGATTAATTTGACACAATTCCCATACATAATATGTCAAATAATATTTTAAACGCTGTTTAAACGCTGTTTAAACTTAAACGTGTGTTGGTGAACTCGGGCCTTAGTGAGTAGGTACATTTCGAAGTTAACCGGTTATGCAAAGGAATATGGGTCGTATTTATAACGCGATCTATCATGCACAAAACTACTTATTATTTTGTCCAAGAATAATCTGATGTCAGAGTCTATTTCAGGCGCCTGACGTGACTTGACATCTTATGACTTTCATATGACTACAGAAGATGGGACCAATGGTACAACGGACTCCCGAAGCAGATTTTAACGGGGAGACCTTTATAGACCAAATCCAATTAAGAAAGATAGTTTCCTAAATTTATCTCACCGAGAACCGAAGCCCTTGCGTAGTGTGCGTACCAGCCACATCACTATAACCAAGTCATCATAATATACTAAGTTTATTTAAAACTAGCTGTTGCCCGCGACTTCGTCCGCGGCAATTTCCGTTATTATGATCACGATTATTTTTGCAACATTTTTCACTCATGCTTCGCTCCTATTAGTCCCAGCGTGATGTTATATAGCCTAAAACCTTCCTCGATAAATGGACTATCCAACACAAAAAGAATTTTTCAATTCTAACCAGTACTTCCTGAGATTAGCGCGTTCAAACAAACAAACAAACAAATTCTTTAGCTTTATAATATTAGTATAGACTAGCGGCCCGCCCCAGCTTCACACGGGTGGACCCGTTAAGTTTTAGTAAGAATCCCTAATCTTTTCTAGCAATAAATATAACTTGTGTTACTCAAGGTGAATGTAGCTTGCTTATAATGGTGAAAGTAATTTTGAAATCGGCACAGTAGTTTTTGATTTTATTCATTACAAAAATACACACACAAAAATACAAATCTTTCCTCTTTATAATATTAGTGTATATTATATGTAGATGAAGATGTAGATGAAGATGTAGAAGTGTAGATGTAGACTGATTGACTGTCTTAAAATTGATAGTCATTAATGTTCTTGTTAAAACAACATTTAAAAATAAAGTAGGTAGGTATCTATATTAACTAGTTGGCCATGACATTGCTATTCAGATTTTGATTTTATTCTATTGAAAAGTCATTGTATGTCCATAATACATAATTATATTTTTAAAATTCTTAAGAGTAATACAATAACATTAAAAAAAAATATGACCCAATAAGAGTTTATGTTCATATACTCATTAAGCATTTCGATTACTTTGCGTCTTCTCACAATAATTGTATTTCTAAATGATAATGGCTAATCCTCCTTTTGGATAAAATTTTGTCTAGCGGTGGACTAGGATGAGCTGTTAATAAAATATTTACGCTCTGAACATTTGAAAGTTAAGTCTGGTCTATGAATATGAACTTTATAGAAGCTTCATTAAAAGTTTACCTATCTTAGAAACAACAATCCACAAGACTGTTAACGGCTTACGGCTATTTCCAATAACCTATCTATCTTCAGTTTTGGCATATCGGAGATAGAAAACAACTTCTGTCTTTGTTTCTCTGGACGGCAAAAACAGAGATAGAAACTGTTTCCTATCTCCGATATGCCAAAACTGAAGATAGATGTGTTATTGGAAATGGCCGTTATACAATAGCTAGAAACATCGTTTTCGAACTACATAAGTATGATCAGATATTTTTCTTGGATATTCAAGGGTCAAAATGTCTAAATAATAAACCGTTGAACAACAAAGGTCAAAGTTGGGTTCAAAGACACGATCTTTGTTATGGAACGGGATGAGACGTGGACTTAAAGTCGTGGGTTTTGTTCCCACCATTATCAGCGGCCATCACTGGCACTTACCTCTCCAATAGATTTGCAGTGATTGGGTTTGACACGGCCACGCCTTGGGTTTATCACCATCATCTTAGCCGAACGACGCCCACTGCTGGACATAGGCCACTCCTATGGATCTTCACAACAATCGTTTCCTCGCCAGCCAATTCCAACAGCTTCCCGCTACCTTTTACCGATCGTCGCGTCGGTAAACCAGGATACCCACAGATATCGTTCCAGAATATTTTATTTTGATTCGTGGTTAGTGAAAAATTGGTTCTCCCGGCTCCATTTTTGTCGAAAACGTAGACTCCTTTGCTCACCTCTTGTAATATTGCTTGCAACATCCGTAGGACAGTTTTTCTGTGTTCCGCTGTTGTGTGGGAGAGAGAACCAGTGCCTCTGGGTAAGTTCGCTCCATCTAGACTTCTTCTTAACCGTAGAGTTAAGTATGTGGTCAAGAGCAAGCCTATTGTTTATAAGCCTAAGCCTAAATAAAAAAAATAAAAAAAGGCAGTGTCATTCTATTTCAAGCCAGCATTACACAAACAAAATACGACATTCAAAATTTGGTTAGTCAGACGGTTTGCAAAGTTTCCACGTCTCGCAATTACAAACATTACAAATTCACGTGAAATGTGCGTAGAGTTATATAAGCACCCAAATGTGTCTCCATCAAACCGCGCCCAATCCCATCGATTCGTTCCAAAAACCAGTAATTTATACTGCAAGAACTGCTAATAGCTAACACCATTACCCAATTCCGAATACGTTAAGTGCGTGAACACAACGAAGACAGCCAATACATTTGAGACAAATTATTGAAAGACAAAACATGACTGTTAGCTAAGTTGAGATGTTTTTTTTTTCATTGTTTAGGAATAAGTTGGATATATTTTTAATAAACATGATCCTTCCACCATCTAAACGGTTATTATAAACAATAGGTTTGCTCTTGACTACATACCTACTTAACTCTACGAAGAAGAAGCCTAAGATAGAGCGAGCTTACCCAGAAGCAGCCTATTCACTCTTGCTTTAAAAATTTTAGGATTATAATTACCATATAGTCACCAGACACCGACACATTCTCATCTCCAGCTTATATCAGTCTACAGATACGGGCCTCTTTAAACGAAAGATTTGGCATAATCGCCAAGTTTTGGAAGCGGAATAGCGATTGTAGTTTGGCCAATTGGAGAGAAAATGGTAGTACCAATGCAAAGCTTAAACCATAAGGATAAATAAATGAAGCTATTTAAAGCGCTTTTTTATAAAAGGACAAACATTCAGACCCGAGACAAAATCAAACCGTCCGGAAGCAGACCCTGGCACATCAAAGTAGTTAAAGGCAATAAAAAAAACTTTTTTTTTCTATTTACGGCTGTGTCATAAATCTCGACACACATTAGCGAGACCGCTTTCCTTGTACAGTCGAATGAAATGTAAATTATTTATCAACTAAGCTATGCCAATATAATAAGTAATTATAACTGAAAGTCTTTATACTATTTTGATTAAGCTTTTTGAGCTATGTACCTATTACCAGTTACCAGCAACCACTTAGTGCGTTTGCCCTTAATTAAACACGAAAGAGACAGAGTGTACGTACTTCAAGTCGATTTCGGAATACCACTCCACGTGAGTCTTACGACTCTATGACTTTATGGTAAGTCGATTCAGAGTGGAATATTTTAGTTTACATGGTTTAACGAATAAACGACCTCAACACTGGGGTATTTAGTTTAAATAAGATCGAATTTGCTACAAAATGTGCAAGCAGTACACAGTCATAACGTAAAATTAAATCAAATGTTGAAGCGAGATCGTAGTATGATTGCTACGGCATAGAAGCTTCGTAGCACTTCGTAGGATCATAGCAATGAAGAAAGCGTCTAGAGAGTATACTACAAAAAAAAAACACACAGGCGTGTCTAAGACAGGCAATTTCAATAAATGACATATCGCATTAATAAATTAACAAGACTTGAGTTCTACTATGAAAAGTATATTACGAGTAAATACATCCGTTGTCTCAAAAAAAACAAGCTCAGCACAATTTGTTTGTGGGAAACACAATTAGTACCTCATTTTTTAAATGAAATCACCATAATAAGCTGTGATTACCCATTATAATTCCAAGTTCCATTAGCAGAAATCCTTACGACCTTAAGTGTCTAATTACTCTTACCTTAATAGTGATGTGACACGACAAAAGTTACTAGGGGGCGCCTAACAAGTAATATTTTTTTTTGTATTTAATCATTTCTTCACTTCATTCTGATTGGACAAACACAAATGCTCTAATATACATACAGTCACATAATTACAAACACACCGCACGCGCTCGCACGCACACATACAAACATACACACACACACACACACATAACACACACACACACTCTCTCTCTCTCACACACATACATTCCTTTGTTGATTTAAGAATTTTCATTGTTAAATATCTAAATTTTTATTTACTTTTTAAAACTAAAGAATAAATAAATATGTTTAAAGATGGCATAAACTTACCTGAGTCCTGCAAGTTCGGTGGAGGGCGCTAACGACTGTCATACAGTTTTAAAAAAAACTAGCAACCGGCGTTAACGTTCAACCGTATCTTATTATTATGTTGGCAATACCTTGTACCTATTTTTAAGATACCAGATGTAGCAATTTTTGTACAAATAAACTTTATTTATTTATTTATTTATAATCACCAGCCCAATTAGTGAGCTGCTGGTAAAGGTTTTGCAATAATGGCTTGACGGGCGGGTTGGCAAGTTTAACCATAGTGAAGAGAAGACGTTGCTGCTCATATTCTAATAGATTAGTGTATATTCAGAAGATAGGTACACATAAATTGAAGCTGCAAAAGAAATTAAGAATAATTCAACTGATAAAATATTATTATTTAATTATATTACCTTGACGTGCTAAGCAATGTAGTTTCCCTTTTTTAATGCTGCAGTTTGCATGCAAGTCTTTGCAACTTGTAAAAGAAATATGCAGACGATCATAGAACCTTCTTAATTTTTTTTAAGTCGGTTAATGATTACCTAATAGAAACGTTTCTGTGATTTTTTTAGATAATAATAAAAGGGTGCTATCTCCTAACATTTGATGAAACAACGCTGGCTGGCTTGCAGCGATAAGACGTTAATTTTTTTTTATATGAATTATAATTCATGCTACAATAATTACAGACTATGGCAGAGCATATGAGCTAATTTTTGTCCCGGAAAAATATATTTTCTGAATTCGATACGTATAAAGTCGCGGGCAAAATCTAGTATATTTATACATTTCATCATATCTCCAATAACAAAAAAAACTAAAAGTGGAATCTAAGTGACACTTTTCACATCCCTTAAGAAGAAAACGTGTTTTATAGACGCCTAAATGGACTAAGCTCTGTTTGAATTACTTTAATTATTTTGCGTAGGAAACTTAAAACAGGCCAAGTGTAGGTTAATACCATATAGTCTAAGATCCCACCATACAACACCTTCACCGAGCACATGAAAAATTTGTCTATTAACCAAACCAGAAAAAAAAAAATTAAATTATAAAAAAAAAGTTAATTAATCATACTCTGGACTGAATTTTTTTAGTCAACCCATTTGCAATATATTTTTTGGCATATTTAATTGTATATAAAAAACTTTTCATCCAACAGCTCGGTGAAGGTGTTGTAGGGATCTTAGACTCATAGTGTGGGGTTCCAAAATTGTACAGATAACGGCACGTCAACCTGCCACAAAACGTCAAATTTTCTCATTTGATATTGATGTCTACTCGTTGGACTTAAAGTTGAAAATCAATTCAATGACCTTTAACTTTTTGGGTAGGTTGACCAGCCGTTGCCTGTACTTTTTGATTGATAGGCTCCTGGTTTCATACTAAAGCCTAGAGTTGAGAGGAAGCCTAAGATTGAACGAGCTTACCCAGAAACAGCCTATTCCTTCTTCCTTTTAACAACTGCATCGAAAATGCACGCTTACTTGTTTTGTTAACAATATCTAATAGTTAGTAAATACTTATTTACTTAATACTTAGTTGCTTTGCGTAACTCAATCTTTTTAATCTTACTAATATCTTATTATTTATAGTACACTAACGGGTCGTTATCGCGTTAAATATTATGAAGGTATAAATACCTATTTATTTCCAGTCGAAACATCGGGTAAATAAATAGGTATTTATACCTTCATAATATTTAACGCGATAACGACCCGTTAGTGTACTATAAATAATATGTGTTCAAATCGCGAAACTTTAAAATCATTTATTACTAATATCTTTCTAATCCTAGTTCTTACTGAAATAAATAATGTGAAGTTTTAATGGATGTCTGTTGCTAAATCACATCAAAACGGCTCAGTCAGTCATTATGAAATTCGGAACGAAGATAGATTATACAATATTATTCAAGGTCTATCCAACTTCTCCTTCACGCTATGGATGTGCATAGATGAGAAAAAAAAACATCCCAATTGGACATTTAGCGGAGGATGCGATAGTGACTGAGCAGCACACGTCTGCTGTTACATTAACATGGTGCTGCTCAGTCCATCGATAGGTGGATTAAAGAATTTGCCATCGATCTGCAAGATATGGATCATGGTCATAAGTACAACTCTGCAAAAAGTGAAATCTTGGTTTTTATAACACCTAAACAGCAGCGGCGCCGTGTACCACCGGTATATCTGAACGGCGTAGTACTGAGCGTTCTACACAGCTTTAATTAGGTACTTAGATCCTTTCGACACTAGTGACCTTAGTGATGACAACGACATAGAGCGCGAGTGCAGGGCGTTAGCGGTGAGAAGCAATATGCTCGCCCGCAGAATTGGTCTTTTCGAGATATTCTATTTGAGCCATTCAACCCTTCTATTCCAGCGGTCTGTGGGTGTCATATACGTGCCAAGCCTACGACGTTCTTAGGGTGCAATACAACAATGCTTTCAGGATACTGTTGCTACTGCCACGTCGTTGCAGTGCGTGAGGAATGCTTATGGGCCTCCCATACGGATGATTTTTATCATACACAATAAAGTAGTTACCTTACTGCAGCGTTTGTGTATTGGTCGAACAAGCATCTTGCTGGCATTGGGTGGAGTTAGTTTTAGAGATTAAGTTTGCATCTACCAAACCTTAATTCCCTATGCCTATAATTTACTGACAACGATAATATACATAGATTAAGCTGGTTTGGTTACTAATTGTTATTGACGATTTAAGAAATATTTAAATCTTAAATAAATATAAATTTATTATTATTTATTTTACATTATTCAGAATTAATTTTAGTACTTTGTGGGCGTGATTAATATAAGTAAAGCAATGCCAAATTATGTGAGAAAATTAAGAGTCTAAAGCTTAACCGGATGCGGGCAGATTTGCAGATGTGTTTAGACCGTAAAAACAATTTTGACTAATAATGACTCTTAATACACCGCCATAAAGACGGAACCTTAAAAACGAATCAAAAGCCTTTTTTTATCTTTTAGCGTCTCTAAATATGACACTCCTAAAATAACTGTTACTACAATTTTGACAGCAATTGCGTTTTCCTGCTCTTTCCAAGGGTTTCCGTCTATTTATCACTGGAACCAGACATTGAATTTCTTATGCCATTTGAGGGCTTTGGTTTCGTCGGGAACTAGGTCAGATGGGGGCCCAAATAGCGATTCTAATCGACAAGGGTCACGGTCTGTTATGTTAACAAAAGAGTAGTAAATCTTGCTTCAAGTTTTGAAAGGCGTAGGTAATAATGTAAACTAATTGATGTTGTACCTTTTTACAAATGTTTTTAAAAAAGAAGTATGGGTACAGTTAAAACGATAAATATAAAAAATTTTGGTATGAAAAAATGTTTCAATCATGATATTATTATGATTGGGATGTTGTTGTTGTTAAGTGTTTTGTTTGAAAATATTATTTTTATTATATCATTTTAAATGTCGATCGTTCTAATTGATTATAAAAATGTTGATGATATTATTATGATTGGGGTGTTGTTGTTGTTACGTGTTTTGTTTGAAAATATTATTTTTATTATATCATTTTAAATGTAGATCGTTCTAATTGATTATAAAAATGTTGATGATTAAAAAAATATATATCGCTTAAAGGTTTTTCATTTTGACTGTACTGTTTATCATATCGGGTAGAGTTGGGATTTTTTTGTTAGGTAATTTTAAATCGGGTAGAGATGGGATCGGGTGGAGTTGGGACGAAGCCGACTAGAGGAATACTGCCAGCCAGGTGAAATCGGGAAACAGCGTTTTGCTCATTGGACTAAGGCTTCTAACCGTGCCTGTAATGGCAGTATTTTTCACATTTATTTCTTTATTGGGGATAAATGAGAATGAGAGTTACAGCTATTGAGCATTAATAATATTATCGAAAACTCATAAATGACCAGATAAGTACATAGATAGATAGTAACTATATATTGCACACCAAAACAAATTGAATATAAATGACAATGGAGTTAAATTTGGAGCTGCACAATTCAGGCGGTCTTATCTGAAAGCGATTTCTTCCAGCACCGTATATAACCCAAACCAGCAACCCAAATGAAATCAGCTACACAAAGCCGGGGTGCTTCGCTAGTGTTAAATAAAGCTGAAGCGGAAATTGCAATATGAAGACTGGCATGGCGCCTCGCAAAACTTACCCGATTTTCCACAATCGCCTTCATTTGCATATCCAATAGGTGTTTCAACTGTAGGGTGTCTCTAAGTCCCGAGTTCAAAGAAACTTTAGTGCAATTATCTGTTAAACAAAGTTCTATAATTCAATACTTTTTATGATATTTTAACAACTTATTAGAAACTTTTGAAACAAAAATCAATTTTAAATATTGTTACTATAATTAAGTTTACTTAAATTTGAACCAGTATGGTGTTAGTCAACTGGCATTGAACGTCACTTTAAAATGTCCACAGTGCTTTTACACGTCCCAATATTTCAAATTAACAGTACTTATAATAAGTGTGAGCTAATGCCAAGTAGAAGCACGGCAAGAACATCCGTCGCTATATTCAACCCCATTTAAATGTTCACATATTCACATTATTACTAATTTATGGCAATTTTATCGAACTAACTTTAACATACAATAAAAGTTTATAAACAGGCACTTTGTATCATCATCATCATCATCATCATATCAGCCGAACGACGCCCACTGCTGGGCATAGGCCTCCCCCAAGGATCTCCACAACGATCGGTCCTGTGCTGTCCGCATCCAGCGGCTTCCCGCGACCTTGTTCAGATCGTCGGTCCACCTTGTGGGGGGCCTGCCCACGGAACGTCGTCCGGTACGTGGTCGCCATTCGAGAACCTTTCCGCCCCAACGGCCATCGGTTCTCCGCGCTATGTGTCCCGCCCACTGCCACTTCAACGATGCAATCCTTCGAGCGATGTCGGTTGTTTTAGTTCTCCTGCGGATCTCATCATTTCTGATTCGATCGAGTAGGGAAATACCAAGCATCGCTCTCTCCATTGCTCGCTGGGTGATCTTGAGCCTTCTTATGAGACCCATAGTAAACGACCACGTCTCACTCCCATAGGTCATTACTGGCAACACACACTGGTCAAAGACTTTCGTCTTGAGACACTGAGGTATTTCGGACGCGAAAATATGCCGGAGCTTCCCGAACGCTGCCCATCCGAGCTGGATTCGACGAGAGATCTCTTTCTCGAAGTTGGACTTACCTAACTGGACTATCTGTCCCAGGTAAACATAGTGGTCAACAACTTCGAGTGCAATGTTCCCAACGTTAACTGGAGCGGGTGCAACATGGGCATTTAACATGATTTTCGTCTTGTCCATGTTCATCCTAAGACCCACTCTTTGAGAAGCATTACTGAGATCTTCGAGCATAATGTTCAGGTCTTCCAAGGTCTCAGCCATAAGAACTACATCATCGGCAAATCGCAGGTGTGTTAGGTATTCGCCATTGATGTTGATGCCGCGTCCTTTCCAGTCCAGAAGCTTGAAAATATCCTCCAACGCAGCTGTGAACAGTTTCGGAGAAATAACGTCTCCCTGTCTCACACCTCGCTGTAGTTGGATCGGATTAGAGCTCTGGTTCTGTAATCGGACCGACATGGTGGCGTTTTGGTATAAGTACTTTAGTACCTCGATGTACCTGTAGTCTATTTGGCACCTTTGGAGAGACTGCAGCACTGCCCATGTCTCAATCGAATCAAAGGCTTTCTCATAGTCCACGAACGCTAAGCAAAGTGGCAAGTTATACTCTTCGGTCTTCTGTATAACTTGCCGCAGCGTATGAATGTGGTCTATGGTACTATAGCCTTTTCGGAACCCGGCTTGTTCGGGAGGTTGGAAGTCGTCGAACCTGCGAGTGAGACGATTCGTAATGACTCTCGAAAACAACTTATAGATATGGCTCAGAAGCGAAATGGGTCTGTAGTTCTTCAAGAGAGTTTTGTCACCCTTCCTGAAGAACAGCATCACATCGCCTCTGCCCCATGCCTTTGGCGTTTTGCCCTCGAGGATGACAGAATTAAAGAGCTTTTGGAGGACCTTAAGTATCGGCTTACCGCCCGCTCTAAGGAGCTCTGTTGTGATTCCGTCATCACCCGCCGCCTTGTTGTTTTTAAGCTGCTTGAGAGCCATTCTAATCTCGCACAGGCTGACGTCCGGGATATCTTCAGAATAGTGTCGGGTAAGCTTGGCTCTAGGGTCTTTAGCCTTGCTTTCAACAGGTGTTTTCGTGGAGTATAACTGTCCATAGAAACTCTCAATCTCCCTCAGGATTTCAGGTGTTGACGCAATGATGCTACCTGTCTCAGTTTTCAGCCTCGTCAATTGGCTTTGCCCAATAGACAGATCTCTGGCGAACACTTTGGAGCCTTTGTTCCGCTCAATGGTCTCTTTAATACGTCGGGTATTAAATTGACGAAGGTCGCTCTTCAAAGACTTAGATATCTGTCTATTGAGTTGCCGATAGCGATGGGCATCCGCTGAGTTCTGTAGCCTCATTTCGTTTCTCTGATCCATGAGTAGGAGAGTCTGACTGGAGAGTTTCTTTGATTTGGGACGGCGGGTTTTAAAGTACTTAGACCCTACCGTACGGACAGTATCCACCACCATGTTGTATAGATCGTCCACATCGATGCTGTTCTCAAGGGCTTCGAAACGGTTTTGAAGCTCGAGCTGAAAGCACTCGGGGTTTTGAATTTGAGCCGGTATTGGTCGGAGCGTGGATTTTATCAGTCGCGCTCTTTCAAGCTTTACGTCGATATTCAATGTGCCTCTGACCATGCGGTGATCGCTTCCTGTCTTAACAGCGTTGATCACAGCGACATCATCGAATATGTGCTTCTTCGTTGACATGATAAAATCGATCTCGTTTTTAACTTTACCGTCCGGGCTGATCCAGGTCCATTTGCGGCTTACGGGCTTCTTGAAGAAGGAGTTCATCATAAAGAGGTTCTCCCTCTCCATGAAGTCTGCCAGCATCTGACCCCTTTTGTTCCGTTGCCCAAATCCAAATTTCCCCATTCTCAACTCATTACCGCAACGTTGCCCCAACTTCGCATTGAAATCCCCCATCACAACCGTGTAGTGGGTTTTAAAGCTATGCATGGCTTTAGAGATCTCCTCATACATAGCCTCCACTTCGACATCGTCGTGTTTTGAGGTCGGAGCGTAAACCTGAATGACATTCAGCGAATATCGTTTCGATATTCTGAGTATCAGGTACGCTACCCTGCTCGAAACACTTCCGATAGTAATCACGTTGTTGACAAGGGACTTGTGGACGATGAACCCGACACCACCTAGGGACTGTTGGTCGCCCTCCCGGTAGTATAGTAAGTTACCGAATTTTAGGGTTATCGAGTCCTCCCCCTCTCTTCGGACTTCAGACAGCCCAATGATATCCCAATGTAACTTACCAATTGCCTCTTCCAACTCTACGAGCTTCGCGTTAAGCCTCAGTGTGCGCGTGTTATATGTTGCCAGGTCGAGTCGTCGTTGTTGGCAGCCGGATCTTACCCGGGGATTCTTAGCACCCCCTGCCCCGCCGTTACCATAGCTGCTGCCATAGCTAGGACTAGCGGGGCCGCCGGGGACTGGGGGCCGAATTCTTAGCGGTGTATTCATATTTAGGGGGGGGTTTGCCATAATCGCCACGCTTGGCAGGCGGGTTGGCGATCGCAGTATGGCCTGTTGCTTCTAGGAGACGCTGCTGCCCATCTCCTGATGGCAGTTTTCCCTCTGTCGGCTCTTACGACACCCACGGGAAGAGAGGGGGTAGTGCTATTCTTTTTATGTATGGTAAAACAAAATGTAAATGCAATTTCTCTTGACCATATATTACCCCATACAAACACAAATACGCCGTCCTTAGCGAGATTATTTTAACTGTTATCCAACCTATGTTTAATATCAAAACATCAAATCACATTTCATATATTAGGGGTTAAAGTATGAAATTGCCGTTTTGTATGGACGAAATCGAGAAAAGTCATTTTTCCATACTAACAATTTTTTAGTATCTTTAAAAACGCCTGAACCGTTTTCGATGCAATTAAAGGTGAAAGTTAGGTGGTTATAAAGCTACGCATTATATTTAAATTTCTGAAAATCAAAGTATATAATATAATATTGACGCAAGAAGGTCAGCTGACACATTGTAAGGCGTCTTTTCAACGACTTCCTTTGAAGCAATAGGCACTAGTATTGCATTTTTTTTAGTCAAAAGTTACCTTTTTTAGTTTTTGATACAATACAAAAAGAGTTACGCAATAATATGACTATACTTAAGAGCTATAAACAAAATAAAAAGTGACTTTCTTCATACTTTAACCCCTATTACTTGCAGCACAAAAAAAATTAAGTATCCTTCGTTGAAACTTTTACATGGTCCCCCTAATTAGAATGCCTGAAACTTTGGTAGTTATCAATAGGGGGCGCTCAATAGCCTACTTATGCGGTGGCTTTCATATACCGTCCTATTAACGAGGATTGAGTTCGAACAGTAGAAGGTCTATCAAAATAGGTCATTAAAAATACGTAAGTCTAACAAATAACTGGATAACCATCAGTCGGATTCATCCTCTGCGGATTCCATTCGCTTTTGTAGGTACATCACAACCTACCACAAAATGTCAAATTTTCTCTTCTTTCTTTCTTTCTTTCATGTACTAAATATTATATTTTTCTAAATGCTTGTTAAGTCTTGATGAAAAACGATGACACAGCAAAGTTATAATAACGGAAGAATTCTATGTACAGACGTCAACCTACCACAAAATGACAATTTTTCTTAATAATTGATATTGATCTGTACTTGCTGGACTTAAAGTTGAAAATCAATTCAATGACCTTTAACTTTTTGGGTAGGTTGACCTGCCATTGTTTTGTACATGATTGAAAATAGTTTACTGAATCTTCTACATAAAATAAAAATCAATTATTATTGCTGTTCGTTTGTCTCGCTAAAACTCGAGAACAGCTTGGCTGATTTAGCTGATTTTAGTTTTTTTTTGCCATTGCGAGGAAGATAGAGAAAGCAACAATTTCGTTAAATTGTACTACATAACAATTTTCATTAATTTAGCAAACGGAAAGTTTTTATGTCTTTAGGATGGGAAGCACACCGGAGCATCTTGTACTAATGGACTATAATCATCCCACTGCAGGCCTCCATCATTGAAATACGCTCTTTGCGGCATAAATGGCCGTATTTTTTTTTCATTAATACACAATGCTTTCAAAACTTCCTTTTTCTTACACTAAAAGCTGTGAATTTAAAGTCATGTTACTTTGAACCTGACGATTGCATTTATTTTAAGTTTCTGTACGAAGGGTATTTTAGCTGACTCAAACAAAAGGGTATTTTCTACTTTCTATTGTACATCTTTGTTTGTGCAGAGAACGGCAGATCAACCTACCCAAGAAGTTAAAGGTCATCGAATTGATTTTCAACTTTAAGTTCATCAAGTAGAGATCAATTTCAATTATTAAGAAAAAATTACATTTTGTGGTAGGTTGACGTGCATAGACGTCGTCTGTACATAGAATTCTTTCGTTATAATAACTTTGCTGTGTCATCGTTTCTCATCAAGACTTAACAAACATTTAGAAAAATATAATATTTAGTACATGAAAGAAAGAAAGAAAGAAAGAAACAACGGGCAATGCAGGAACAGAAAAAAATTTGCAAAATTAAATGCTAACAGAAATATAACAACAAAAGAGTGTATTACATCATGAACATTGAACAGCGTAACAAAAAGGTTTTACTAATCATTGATACAGAAATAACCACACCTAATGACATCATTGCAGACGAGGCGACGCTAATTGACTTTATAATGCCATTTTACTGTCGTAACTAGGGGCATTTCCACCTTTATCAATTATAAATAAATAATAGCCTTTTATTCAGATCCATATTACAATTAACTTAAATGAAAAAATAAAACATTACATGGGAAACTTAAATACAGTATATACCTTAATCTAATCTTTTACTATTTGAATTTTACTTATTTTTTATAGATCTGTTTGCCAGTCGGCAAAGGCCTCCTCCAACCTTTTCCACTCACGTCTTTCCTGAGCCACTCTGTTCCATGTGATACCTGCCACTTGTCTGATTTCGTCATCCCACCTTTTCTGTGGTCTACCTCTTTTCCTTTTACCTTCTCTTGGATACCATATTGTCACAATTTTGCTCCATTTATCTCTTCCTCTTATCAATTAACTTCAGAATAAACAATGAGCAAATTCAGGGGGTGGTATGATTTACCATGGTGCCGTATACAGGGTGTCCAGTCAGTACCACGACAAACTAAAGGTGAAGAAGCAAGGCGTGATGGTCAGCTATCATACAAAAAAAAAGACTTCTGTAAAAGTATCAGTCTAACTAGTAGTACTAAAACAACATAAAATTCGACTTTGATCAAGATTACATTACAACGCCCCATTGGTCTAGTAGTAAATACTGAACCAAGATCACGGAGTCCCGGGTTGGATTCCCGGGTCGGGCAACAAAAGTTTCGAATTTTCGAGCATTGCATCACCAACTTGCATTTGGCAAGCGTTGTGATTATGCCTGTACCCGTCATTGCTGTGGTAACTTGAATTCAGTGATGGAGGCCTTTGCCCTGCAGTGGGATGATTATAGGCCTTTAATTACTTACTATATCACCATTATCCTCAACACCAGCCCATGTCCAGCCCAGGCAGCTCCATACGTAGGATTTTATACTTTGTATTCGTTCTTTGCTCCATATCTGACAACTAATTGTTACCCACATTTTCGCAAATTAATAATTTGATTTTACATGATTTACCATAATCGCCTAGCTTGCTGGCGAGTTGATGATCGCAGTTATGTCAACGATGTAGGGGAGACGCTTTTGCCCGTTTCTTCCGGTAGTCGCCTCTTAAAGAGTAGTGTTGCTCTTTTAACTTGCCAGCACCACACGACAGTATCAATTTACTGTAAAGTAAAGTAACAACCTATTTCGCCCACTGTTGACCACAGGTCTTTCTCCTCTTTATGGAAAGGGGTTAAGGCTTAGTTCTACCACGCTGGTCTAGTGCGGGTTGATGGACGGCGAGGGCGAGGGCGACGCTGTGGTAACATTAGCTCACCGTTGGACTTTCTTCAAGCCGCCTGAAAGCCTCCAACAGGGCTTAACGACTTTTATCTCCTGACAGCAGCCGGGATCGACGGGTCTACGTGCCCTCCGAAGCACGGAAACGCTCGTGGTATGATGCCAAATCAATGATTTGATGCGAAATCAAATCATTAAAGATTGCAGGTTATGTACAATTTTGGTTATCAGAAATCAAAGCATACCATGTACAATTCGTAGTCGCCCTCGAGATTTACAACAAAATATTATTCCCAAAACTGCTGACGGACGTTGGCAATAGCTCAACCTCCATATCTGGTCTAAATCAACAAACAATTCCACAGAGAAAACGAACCGTTTGTTTTGTGTTTATAAAATTGGCAAGTATTCACTGAAACGGAATGTATTTGGCCAGTTGGAGTGGATCCAAGATGGCGGATTGGCTGAGGTTTATGCGGTTCACTCTTAATGCACTCTGAGATATGGAGCTGGTGTTACGTGACTCTCTAAAGGGCTGACTCACCGGTCTAGAGAACAGTCGGGGTAAATACACAGTAGCATTGCTTTTGAGCACGCTAAGCGTTAGGGTTAATACAGTAGCTTTACTCATACTTTAAAGCTCTCTAAACAATAGTAAACAAGTCGTGTATGTGTAGAATAGAACGCAAGGATAAAACGTTACTAATGTTATAAACGTCCTACCCGTCATGACATACGGAGCCGAAACGTGGACACTGACGGTACGGCTAGTCCACAAGTTCAAAGTCGCTCAGCGGGCTATGGAAAGAGCTATGCTCGGAGTTTCTCTTAGGGATAAAATCAGAAATGAGGTGATCCGGCAGAGAACTAAAGTTACCGACATAGCCCACCGGTTTAGCAAGCTGAAGTGGCAGTGGGCTGGCCATATTAGCCGCAGAACCGACAACCGCTGGGGTAAACGAGTTCTTGAGTGGAGACCGCGTCTCGGCAAACGTAGTGTAGGACGCCCTCAGGCTAGGTGGAGTGATGATTTGCGCAAGGTGGCTGGCAGGAGCTGGATGCGAGAAGCCGAGGATCGACCTAAGTGGCGTGCAATTGGAGAGGCCTATGTCCAGCAGTGGACTGTGATAGGCTGATGATGATGATGATGATGATGAATATTATAAACATGAAAAATGATTGGATGTTTATTACTATTTCATGTAAAACTGTTTAACGGATTTTGTTGGAACTTTTCAGTAAAGTAGCTTAAATTTAGGGGTTAAAGTATGAAATTGCCGTTTTGTATGGACGAAATCGAGAAAAGTCATTTTTCCATACTAACAATTTTTTAGTTTTTTTTAGCCTTCGATGCAATTAAAGGTGAAAGTTAGACGGTTATAAAGCTACGCATTATAGTATTTAAATTTCTGAAAATCAAAGTATATAATACAAATATACTTAATTGAAGCAAGAAGGTCATCTGACACATTGTAAGTGGTCTTTTCAACGACTTCCTTTGAAGTAATAGGCACCAGTATTGAACTTTTTTTTTAGTCACAAGTTACTTTATTTAGTTTTTGATACAATACAAAAAGAATTACGCAATAATATGACTATACTTAAGAGATATAAACAAAATAAAAAGTGGGAAAATAACCGGCAATTTCATACTTTAACCCCTATTATGTCCTAGATGATATAATTTATTCAACGATTCCGTGAATTTCCCACGGTAACACGGACTATTACTTGTGTTTAGTTTGAAGTCACGTGATATCATGATAGATGACGCTGCTAGTTGGTTAGATACCATTATAGATTTAGTATCTATTGTAGTATGGTTACAATATACTATACAATATATATCGCAGTCCACTGCTGGACAAAGGCCTTTCCATTTTGTCAAAAAAACCATGGTACAAGAAATATTGCTTTACTGATTCTGAACAGTTTTTAGGCTTTGTACGAGTATATAGGTACTAAAAATATAACCTTGTATACAAAGTAAACAAAAATATGTACATATAAATCTGGACATGAAAGGCATATGGTCGGTTCTGAGATCCACCTTAAACTACTTTTTACACCACAATGCTAAGTTTTTTTTACTCTATCTGGGCAAGCTATATTTAATATAAGGCCATATACTAATGAGCTCATTTGTCGATAACGAGACACAATAGATTATTGCTAGACACCAGCATTTTTACAAACAAGGGAATATCTAATTATCTAAATTTCTTCTATACGTGTATTTGTCACCTTACTCCTCCTAAGTCTGTACCGATTTGTACGTACTCGTAATTTCAACGGGTTCCTAGATGACTATCGGACCCATGGTCTATTGTCGCGTTATTTTATAGTAGCTACTTTATCGTTTCCTCAATTATTCAAAAAAACCTTTTCAGAAAACAAAATGGTGTCTCTCATTAAACACTCAGCATTAATGGACGGATCGTTGCACTATAATGTGTTGAAACCAATCCAGCGTGAGTGCAGTGCAAAGATATCGTATTCCGTAATAGTCCAAGTTCAGACGGGGTCACCCAACTTCGAGACGAATCCAAACACTGTTTGCTGACTGAACTCAATGCTCAGAAATGAGATAACTTGTGGACAAAGTAATAAAGTCTTAACCCGTACACTGACACCTTACTGAAACCTAATAAAAAGTAAAACACTGAATAACTCATCCTAAGATATCGGCATAGAATAAACTTCGTTTAATCGTCATCAAAAGCATATAGAATTTCTCATAATAAAATGTGGACAAAATCACGTACAATTAACCTTCCAGCGGTCGCACGCGGTCTCTGAGTCCGCAACGTTCTTATTTTAGTCAACTTACTAAAACTGTAAGGAATAGACGCTTGCGCGTCCGTGATATCCACGGGGGGGTGAGTTAACACCCGTCAATAGCCCTGTGACTTTAGTCGCATGCACACGTGCTGTCATTTTTGTGTTTGCGGTCTCAGATTCCGCGCGCGACCGATTGTGTTCCAGAGCGATTAAAGCGAAACCGAGGTAAATATTTCATGCTTTTTGTAACTTGTAATTATTTTCTATTTTTATATTATAATTTTTTTTAAAAGTTACTAGAAGTAAAAAAGAAAATTTAATTTTGTTTTGTTTTTGTTGATTTATAACGGTGATTTTCACCCAAGGACAAAAATTACCAGTTTTCATAGACCTTTGCGATATTAATCACAAATAAAAAAATAATGAAAAAATAAGTTGTGTTTACTTTATTTTACATTATATAAGACATGTTTCTAATCATGAGCTATCACAATAAGTCTAAATATTCATTTGTTTTCCCAAACAAGACACTTAAAATTGCGGAATTGCAGACCGCGCGCGACTGCTTGTACTCGGCGCAAGAGTGCGACCGCTGAAAGGTTAATTTGATCCCGAAGTATGTAACTATTAAAATATATTTTTTTGAAATCAGAATTAACGAAAGTACAACAACAAACACTCAGACTTGAAAAATGTACAAAATGTAGTTTACTATGCGTGTAATATTATATTTTAGGTTGTGGTATTAAATCTAATATATTTTGTTACGTTTATATTTGAAAACTCACCGCGGCCTTCCCCTTTCTAATCTGTTTCAACTTGCCTCTACCTGAAGGTTGTCTGGTAGAGATCGCTGCAAGCGATAAGACCGCCTAAATTGTAAATTTTATGGCGTGCAATAAAGATTATCTATCTATCTATCTACGTTTTGTCTAACTTGATCCCTCCGGGAATCGAACTAGGGACATCACTGGCGACACCTTCAAAAACGCCACTCCACCACGGAGGTCGTCAATTCGTCTCATAAAGACATATTATGCCTCTGCAAATGGCGAATGTTGCCATAATCGCCACTTATGCAAAATACCTGTGTAGTGACTTATAGAATAATAATTTAATCAAAGTTGTTATGAGTCTAACATCACTTGAAATAAAATAACAGATCTGAAAATATCAGTTGGAGAATATGGTCTAGGAAATTCCTCTTCATTTAATATTATAATTAATTTGTCAACCAATCTGCCTGCCTGCGTGATAAAGTAAAACATTATTTTGACAATTACCAATTATGAAAAACAAAAGATGGAAAATACAACGACTTTTGTTACTTGACGTGGAAATAAAACACGTATTTAGAAACATAGACTAATATTCCAACAACTATTATCACAACTTTTGTTTAATGTATGCAGAGAAAAATATTTCATAATACAACACCATTTTGAATGAAAAATTAAAGAACTTCAAACTTTAATTCGTAAATTTTGATCGTATGATAAATCTAATAAATTTTTTTCTTGTGTTTTACCCATGTCAGATATAAAATTGAAGGCACCATAACTTCATTTTTATCTGACATGGGTAACATTTCTCTTTGTCAGAAAAATTTTTGATTGCCTTGGGTCTTTAAGGTTTGATCTCCTTATAATTACAGCAATTGTATCTCCCTCGATCGTGAGTTATTCCAGACACAATTGAAATCAATTGTTATCGTGGCACCCGAGTGCCTCCTGGGGGTTGAGGGATTAACACTATTAATTTAATTATTCTAATCCTAAACACATTTAAGGACTAAAAATTCATCACATCATCGGTAGAATACACTTTCGGAAACAGCAAACTTGGACTCGAGTCTTGCGGGAACCTTTCCCTGTTTCCAACGTTGTCTTCTATCGGAACATAACCCGCCATCTTGTTTTCATTCAATATAATATTATGTTTCGATTCATCGCTATGTTTGTCTTTTAATCTTCTCATTTTACCATATTTAGACTTAGATTTTCTACCTCTATTATTGTGATGTACGTGCGTACCATGATACTCGTAGTTTCTTTCGCGCGAGGCTCTGATCATAGGCGAGCCGTTTGAGGGAAACGTCAAGTTATTTAAATGAAATTCTCTTGCTATTATGTGCTCCCATATTAGTAAATGCACAATGAAAACGTGTATATAGGAGAAGGCCATTTTCGACTGAAATCCAATGGAGATTTGTTTCGTAGAAGCAAGCGTTACTGTGAATAATGGCTTAATTGAAACGGCCATTTTGATGCGGTGTAACTAATAATGTTATTGAGAATTGCGTTTTGATTGCTACTTAGTTTATTAGTATTTATCGGTATATTGAATTGATTCGCGTTTATGTCGTAGGTACAGAGAAAAATATTTTATAAGTAGTGTAACACAATTTCTCAGATAAGTAATGTTCTTGATTGTGTCAAAGCATCTGTGGTTTTTTTAATGGTTCGTTGATTTGATTAGACAGGCACGGGATTGGGTTACTGGCGATAGACAGAGACCGGTGAAACATTTTAGGGGATATTGGTATTGAGTCAACAGCTTTTTATAAACGTTTTATAACTGATTTTTGAAAGAAAGAGTGTCTTATCAGTACGTACTTATATGCATTTTTATTGTACGGGATTTTAATACAATATGACCGAACCAAAAACCTAGCAGCTCAAAGTTGGTCTTATTTTATAAAAAAACGAAAATCCACCCCTAAAACTAGAAAGGTAGGGTTAACCAATAACAAAAAAAAAGTCATACGAAATAAGTTTACATTAATGTTCTTTATATGATATTTTAGCAACTTCATTGCAATTATAATGTCAGTATATGTATAAACTCGACAAAATTATGTCTCAGGCGGGACTCGACCACGCATCTCCTCGCATCCGGGCGCGGCGCGGAACCAACTCATTAAGTCCCCTTTACAGGTTTGTGTAAAATTTAGTGTAAGATAAAAAAATACTCGTCCTGAGTATTTTAATCACCAGAGCTATTGCCAGTGTAGCTTGATACGTCAACTTGAGGAAAATGCGTTTACCGTCGACTTCGTTATTTTGATAGTGCTGTAACGAGCATGGTGTCACAGCTTGATGCAAAACCAGTCACCAAAACGTTGAATTGCGATGAATCAGAGTTATAAAGATTACGGAAAAAAAGTATGAAAACGATTTTAAAACGTTAAACGTTTTAAAATCGTTTTCATACTTTGACGTTACGTAAAGATAATATTAGAAAAAAACAAATGTTGTTTTAAAGTATGATGGCATTTGTTACTTTTGATAAAGAAATGTTCTTAGAGCTAGTTTTTTGTGATCACCAATCCTCATTTGGCAAGTGTGGTGATTACGCCTGTACCCATCATTGCTGTGATAACTTCAATTCAATGATGGACGTCTTTGCCTGTTATTTTACTTGTTTTTATGTTGAAGGAAATGGTCAAAGCAAAGACATTTTAATTAAATAATATAATCAGTGGTAATTTGTTAAAAGGTTATTTGTGTAAAGTGGTAAAAGTGCGAATTCAGGATTTTAAACTGCTCTTGAAACAATTAAATTGCTACTGACAATATAATTAGAAATGCATTTCCTTGACTAACAAAAAAGGTCGGAGGTACCAAGCAAAAGGTTAGGGTGTCGCAAAGGGGGTGCACTAACCTAAGCCTAACCTAAACTAACCTATTTCCAGCGCAATCGTTTCTGTCACTAAATGAAGATTTCACTTTTTGACAACAGATACCAATTTTTTTTTCACATATGTCAAATGAAACGCGTTTTATGTATAGTGCTTATACTATTATCGAAAAAGAATATTATCGAATAAGCATATTCTCACGCTGTAAGCCAGCGTTGTTTCATCAAATGTTAGGAGTTTGCACCCTTAACACACGAAAGAAACATCTTTGCAGATGTTTGACAGTCAGTTAAGATGAAACAGCTATTTATATACTTTATTTGATATTTTAGCAACTTAATTGCACTTATAATATCAGTATATAAACTTGAAAAATTTTGTCTCAGGCGGGACTCGAACCCGCATTTCCTCGCATGCCGGGCGGGCGCCATACCATTAGGCCACCGAGACACTGCGACTTAATACATTTTTCAAGTTTATATACTGATATTATAAGTGCAATTAAGTTGCTAAAATATCAAATAAAGTAAAATAATTTATCCAATTGAAAATCCTTATTATATTTCCCATCCGAACCTTTATTTTTCACTGTTATATGAAGAGACAGGCAGCATTGTATTTACTCCCCTACTGGCCAATCGGCGATCACCAACCCGTTTGCCAGCGTGTTATACAGGGTGAAATTTTAACCACTTTCCAAAATTGTTATAGCCGTTCAGTATTGTATTTAAAACCGATTTATGAAGTAAAATATGTAAATAAACTTGTCACCCGAAAATATTTTTCGCAATATAGTTTTTAAAATTAATAGACTCAGGCGTTACTTTGCGGAAATCCATAACTAATTATGGATTTAGAAAATTATTTTGCTAATGATTTCCGCTTGTTAATTTACCGGCCTAGATACCTTCACCACACCACCCGCACTAACACTGATTTGAGGAAGCACCTGCACCACACTAACACCACGTGAAGTGGCGAAACGCGTCGAGGTTTTTATTATATTGGTGTTGGGTACTAATAATTACATTAACTGTACTGCATGTATTTTTGAGGGAGGGCGGGCGGTTTTCCTGCATGAAATAGTGCTTGCTCAATCAGTGTTAGTGTGGTGCAGGTGCTTCCTCAAATCAGTGTTAGTGCGGGTAGTGTGGTGCAGGTATCTAGGCCGGAATATTAACAAGCGGAAATCATTAGCAAAATAATTTTCTAAATCCATAAATATAGTTTTTAATTTTTACGGTCCTAGGCCTGTTAAGGTATAAAGGGAAAATCAAAAACTTTTGAATAGTATCGTAATGAATGAATGAGATGCGCATCGCGTAAAAAAAGTGTTGCTAGGCAGCCATCTAAAAAATTTCAGATTTTTGGCGGATATTTTCTAAGTGCTTTATCTTGACATTTTTGTACTGGGCAATACCAAAAGAAAAAATACGTCATTTGTTGTTTGTCTCGTTGATTGATATATTAAAATTTGGAAGGTGGTTAAAATTTCACCCTGTATAAAGCAATATCCTTGTTGTGGAGAGGTTCGTATCGAGCATATTTTTGGACCTTTTTTAGACTTACCGAACCAATGTGTATACAAAAGAAACTTTTAAAGCAGTCAAGCCGTTTCGAAGGAGTTCAATGACAAACACTGTGACTCAAGATTTTTATATAAAAGATAATTTAATTTTTAAATATATTTATTTAAAAAATACCGCCACGTTGGTCTAGTGGTTTAAATAATGGGCTAAGATCTCGGGGTGCCGGGTACGATCACCAGGTTGGCTACAAGAGTTTTCTTGAGTTTACGCGAACAGTATACATTGAAATGAAAGATAATTTTACGTATTTAGAACATAACGAAATCTACAGTCTGTGGTAATGCGTTTGATAAGCCCAACCGTAATGAAACGGTAGGTAGGATAAATTAGGTATATGTCGCTTCCAAGCAAATAAATAAACATGACGTGGCAGCTTCCTATTAAGGCTGCACAATAACGATTGAAATGAAAGATAATTTTACGTATTTAGAACATAGCCGATATGAAAAAAATGCGTATAACGAAATCCGCAGTCTGTGGTCATGCGTTTGATAAGCCCAACCGTTTCATTAGATTTGATAAACCTAAAGTTCTTGCTAAGGATAACCGATATGTACCTAGAATGATACGTGAAGCAATAGATATTGAAAAACATCCTAATTTCAATAGAGAAGATGGTTGGAATTTACCAGCCGCTTGGGACCCCGTCTTACCATCAATGAAGTCCACAAACCATGGCAACACTGCGAAGACTCCGGACACAGTTAGCTCATTTTGTGTGAAAAGGAACATAACTGACGATAAAAATTAGAGGCGGTAGTTAAACATTTTTTCAAATTACCATCTTAAAGATGAATAACACCTTAGTCTTCCCGTGACCATGAGCGCTGTAAAGGGTTCGAAACGTCGGGTTGAATCAAAAATAAACGCGTTCTAAATCCGTAAACTTATCTTCATTTCAAGAGTTCAGAGTTTTCGAACAATTGATCGGGCTTGTGATCATCAACCCGCATTTGGCAAGCGTGGTGATTTTGTCTGTACCCATCATAGATGGTAACTCAAATTCAATGATCGATGCCATTGCCGTGGGATGTTTTTAGGATGCCACTTTTATACTATAAAATCAATATTATATTTTTAACTATATTCTACAAAAGAATAAACGAGGTTAAAACATTAACATTATAATAAATTCTTTTAAAATGACACCGTATTTCACTACAACGCGACAGAGTGTTACGAGAAACAAGAGAATTTTCAGTAGGTAATACAGAGTTATCGCACTTTGTTACAAAAACAAAACTGTTCTGGTCGGGGCTAACTACGAGGGAGCGCTGAAGCGGATGCAAGAGCGGAACAGAGGCCCTCTACTCTTAATATAATTTAGGATTATATTTTTTATAATCTAAAACTAAAGTATCAGCTTATATAATGATCCCACTGCGGAGAAATGGCCTCCATCATTGCATTCAAGCTACCACAGCAACGATGGGCACAGGCATAATCACCACGCATACGTTGGTGATCACAAACCCAATCAATTTTCGAAAATTTGTCGCCCGACCTGACTTTTGAACCCAGGAGATCTTGGCCTGGTACACAAACCACAAGACCGACGGGACGTTTCTATAATCTACGTCCGCAAAAACTTTCGTTTGTTCCTAATAATAATGACACTCAAAATTTTAATACCAGACTAAAAGCTAAACTTCCCGTAACAGGTTTCAGACTGGAAAAGGTTGGAAATTCGTTAATGGGAAGCTCCATTCGCATTTTTAACAAATTACCAGTCTTTTGCGAAGTTACCTATAACATAAGCTTAAATCGTATGTTTAATTTACTTTAATCAAAAAGACTACAACACTGTCAGTGATTTATTTAAGAACAAAAAATTATGGAATTAAAATGTCTTACGTCGCACTGGTATATAAATTCTTGTAATAGGGGTTAAAGTATGAAATTGCCGATTATTTTCCCACTTTTTATTTTGTTTATAGCTCTTAAGTATAGTCATATTATTGCGTAATTCTTTTTGTATTGTATCAAACACTAAATAAAGTAACTTTTGACTAAAAAAAATGTAATACTAGTGCCTATTACTTCAAAGGAAGTCGTTGAAAAGACCCCTTACAATGTGTCAGCTGACCTTCTTGCTTCAATTAAGTATATTTGTATTATATACTTTGATTTTCAGAATTTTATCTAACTTTTACCTTTAATTGCATCGAAAACGGTTCAGGCGTTTTTAAAAAAACTAAAAAATTGTTAGTATGGAAAAATTACTTAATACTCAATACTCAATACTCAATATTTTATTGCTTTCATAATGTAACACAATAATGAATAACATAATGGGCCCTGTAGGGCACGGCAATTTGGAGAGGGGAGGAGACCATTTTCATGAATTTAGCTATTACTCATATTTTATTGTTATTATTATTGTATTATAAATTATCATTTAAATATTCGCTTATTGTATAATAGTGTTTTGATATCAAAAGTTCTTTTAATTTATTAACGAATAAAGTTTCTTTATTTATATTTTTTATTGACGCTGGGAGTTTATTAAATATTTTTATGGACATGGAATGAGGCCCTGATGAGTATAGTTTAAGGCGAGATACGGGTAAGATCAGCTTTTGTCTGTGGCGTAACTTATATTTTGTGTTATTATCGCCTCGTTTTACAAAAAAATCCGGGTATTTCTTTACGAATTTGCAAACTTCTAAGATGTATATGCTTGGTAGAGTGAGTATTTTATATTTGACAAAGAATGGTTTGCAGCTATTTGTATTTTGTATATTAAAAATAATTCGTACTAGTTTTTTTTGTAAGATTAAAAGATCTAAGACATCCGTACTATTTCCCCACATAATGACACCGTAGTTAAGCCACGAATATGCGTATGCATAATAAGTACTCATTGCTGTTGGTATATCAGTTGTTTTTTTCACTTCGCGGAGGGCGTAGGTAAAACTAGCTAATTTTCCTTTTATTTTCTTAACGTGAGATTTCCAATTTATGTGAGTATCTATTATTAGGCCGAGTAGAGAGAATTCGTTTACTTGTTCTAATTTAATATTATTATATAGAAAGTTTAACTTGATTGGGGCTTTTTGATATGGGTGAAAGGTAATTATTTTTGTTTTAGAAAAGTTGATTTCGAGGTTGTGATCTGTCATCCAATTGACAGTGTTATCTATAATAGCATGTAATTTATTATTTAAGTCTTTGTCATTATTGCTTGAAGTTAGTATAGAGACATCATCAGCAAACAGTACACAGGGCTCTTTTATCATTTTGGGAAGGTCGTTAATGTAAATAATAAATAAAAGGCATCCAAGCACGCTTCCTTGTGGGATAGATGAGTTACAAATTTTACCGTTTGACCTTACGTTTTTGATTTCTTTGGTATCGTAATCAAAATGCTCTATTTCTACGAACTGTTCCCGATCTCGCAAATAGGATTCGAACCAACTATACGATTTGCCCCGAATCCCTACTCCGTATAATTTATTTAGCAGTATTTTAAATTGTACTTTGTTATATGCTTTTGACATATCTAGCAGAATACCTATTGCATATTTTTTACGGTTAATTATGTTAAGGATTTCCTGAATATATTGGTATACTGCTAATGTAGTCGATCTTTTTTTGCGAAAGCCATTTTGACAGTTGTCAAAAATATTGTACTTTTCGCAGAAACTGTATACACGATTGCACATTACTTTTTCGAAAACTTTGGAGATTGAAGGTAGTAGGGCTATTGGGCGATAATTATTTGGGTCAGTCTTTTCGTTTTTTTTATATAAGGGCTTTACTATAGCTTTCTTCAGTTGTTCAGGGAAAATACCTTCATCAAAAGATTGATTTATTAGTATACTGAGTGGCAAGGTAAGTTCTGAGGAACACTGTTTAATTAGCGTTGGTGGGAGTTCGTCTATTCCGAAACTTGTTTTATTTTTAAGACTATTTAGTGTCTGATACACTTCTTGACAATCGACTGGTCTTAGGTAAAACGTGTTTTCGGTGGGGCTCAAAACAGAGCGGCCAACAGCCAACGAAGAATTCTCACCCATGGACGCGAAGAATGTATTAAATGTATTTGCAACTTTGTCCGGGTCTGTTATTCTGGTGTTATTTATTTTCAATGAAATATTAACCCTCTCTTTTCTATTTTTCTTGTTTGTGCGTTCGTCGTCGTACTTTTTTCCATTATGTCCATACAAAACGGCAATGTCATACTTTAACCCCTAATATTACACTTATTTAAAAAGAGGCTGCGTGCGTATATTGACCGAGTCTCGTGCGCTTATCTTCGGCATTACCCCTCACTTGTACTGAAGCTGCAGTTGGTTAAAAATAGGTTAATATGCAAAAACGCATCCAGGGGTCCATTTGCAGAAATAAAACTAGTTTTACTGATTCATGACTTTACCTACTACTCAACAAGAATCCCGTATATACAGATCAGTGAGTGGGACAGATGGAGATCAATATGATATTGAATTGAGAAGCAAGGCCTAACGACCGTTTCATACTGTCATTCTGTAGAAGTATAAAAGCTTTGTTATTTGTCTATATATGTATTAAGTAGTCTTATTCAGCTCTAACTTCGGCGTTGATCGGTTTACTAAAATCGCTAGACTCAGTACTATGTAATCAGCTTTAACCATCACTCCGTTAATTAAAAGTAAACATGCCAGGTTTCGTCTGTCACTCGATAGATTTATAGCACACCCTAACGAGTTTGCGCTGTACGTATAGTTAACTAGCATTTGGCCCCGACCTTCGTCGTTACCAACTTTAAATTGATGGTTAATTTCATTTTTTGCATCGGTATATATTTTTTTACATTAATTGTTTTAGAACTAGCTGTTGCCCGCGACTTCATACGCGCCAATTTCTGTTATTATGATCGCGATTATTTTTGTAACATTTTTCACCGATGCTTCGCTCCTATTGGTGCGAAGCATCGGTGAAAAATGCTCCACAGCGTGTTGTAATATAGCCTAAAGCCTTCCTCAATAAATGGAATATCCAACACAAAAATAATTTTTCAATTCGAACCATTACTGTCTGAGATTAGCGCGTTCAAACAAACAAACAAACAAACTCTTCAGATTTATAATATTAATATAGATTTACCTTTAACCCTATGAATGGTACAATCTTAAAGTTATGTGCGTTCAGCATAATATTCTGCCATTCAAATGAATACCAATATCGTTTTTTCGCAATAAATCCGTCCCACCTAAGCTTTACTACAATAACGTTATCTAAAATAACGCCAGTCTCCAACGTTATATCTGCACATTCTTGCGCAAAATAAATTCGTTTCAAATACGGCTTCGAGAAAATAAGAAGCTGATGTTATTTTTCCAACTTCTGATATCGCGTAGCGTAAATTATTCTTTGGTTTCATTCTTGTTGTGTGCACTGTGTGATTTTTATTCGATTCGATATGGGGATGTAGTTTAAAATATTGTTAGTACAAATCTGACTAAAGTTTAACAGATAGGTATTTTATGATTCTCAAATAGTTATTAACGATGCTCTCCACAACATCATTATCAATACGAAGATAGAGTTGATACAGATATAGCAATTAGGCTACTTTTTATCCTTAAAAAATTTAAAGTACCCGTGGTATAAGCCGAAGAAGAAATTCAGCGCGTACAAAGTCGCGGGCAACAGTTAGTATACTATTAATTGAAGTAAATAAATTCATTCGTCCTTTCCTTTGTGTTCTACATACAACGCCGATGTGTGAAGGTGTGCGTATTAAACCTATGGTAATCCTGTGTATCTCCGGAGCTTGATTAATTTCCAGTTGGTTTAGGTATTTAGGTCGGCACGAATGATTAAAATAGTAATAATGGCAAAGAATGTACAGACAAACTACCCAAAATGTTAAAGGTCATTGAATTGATTTTCAACTTTAAGTCCAACAAGTAGAGATCAATATCAATTAAAAATAAAACCGGCCAAGTGCGAGTTGGACTCGCGCACGAAGGGTTCCGTACCAAAAAGGCCAAAAAACCCCTGCCTATATGTGAGCCTCAAATATATATTTTTTTGTTTTTAGTATTTGTTGTGGCAATAGAAATACATAATTTGTGAAAATTTCAACTGTCTAGCTATCGCGGCTCTTGAGATACAGCCTGGTGACAGAGCGACGGACAGACAGCGAAGTCTTACCCCAGTATTTATAAACAAGTAAAAGTAATTACTTGACTACAAGTAATTACTTGAGAGACAATTTGTATGCCTTAATAAAGAAATCACTAGAAGTTATAACTACCAAAAGTTAGCATTTTCAGCCAAATAATAATAGGGGTTAAAGTATGAAATTGCCTTGAAAAGTATGAAAATATGTGAAGTAACGGCCTATAATCATCCCACTGCTGGGCAGAGGCCTCCATCATTTAATTCAAGTTACTTCAGCAATGATAGGAACAGGTATAATCACCACGTTTTCAAATGCATGCTTATTATTATCTATGTAAGTTTATTGTTAGTAGTTGCATGCTTGCTTAAATAATTGATTTTTTTTTCTCTTCTTGCACCGCCTGTGTCATCTCTGCTTGGCACCAATGTTGACTGGTAGATAATGCTTTTAGCATTAAGTCTGCATTTGTGTTGGTCGCCCGTTGGTCTAGTGGTTCAAATACCGGGCCAAAATCTCGGGGTCCCAGGTTCGAATCCCGGGTCGGGCAACAAAAATTTCGAAATTTCGTACGTTGCTAGGGTTTGTGATGACCAACTCGCATTTGGCAAGCGTGGTGATTATGCCAGTACACCCATCATTGCTGTGGTAACTTGAATTCAATGATGGAGGCCTTTTCTCTGCAGTGGGATGATTATACGCTGTTACTTTAATGCCTTTTGTACTTTTTTTAAAATTCTGCATTATAGTGTAAATAAATGCGGGTTGATGATCACACACCCGAGCAATATTCGAAAATTTGAAACTTTTTTGTACTTACTCTAATCTAGGCAAAGGCTTAATATAAGAGTCTTATAAGAAGGCTCAAGGTCGCACAGCGGGCAATAGAGAGCAAGGCTAGGTATTTCCCTGCGTGATAGAATCAGAAATGAGGAAACCCGTATAGCAGAACTATAAGATAACCGACATCGCTCGAAGAATTGCAGAGCTGAAGTGGCAGTGGCATGGTTGTTGGGGCAAGAAGGTTCTGGAATGGCGACCGTGCACTAGGCGACGATCTGTGTGGTGTGACGATCACGTTTTGTAGGTAGATGGATGGCACCATTGGCCACAATGGTGCTTATAAAAAGCTACAGAACATAATTGATCAGTTGCCTTTTACAGTTGTCCTACAGAATAATGTATTAAAATGTATAAGTAACTTGAAATCTGTTTTATATTTCTACGCCAATATGAACGGCATAATATGCTTTACTTTAAGATTCCAATTTTGTACCATATTCTTTAAAATTAATATTTAGTCATTTTCGAGAAAGAACTGACTATTTAATAGTTTAACTGTATCCCATCCTAGTGATTTAAAAACGATATACAGTTTCTCCACTAATAGTTTTACAAAGTGAATCACTTTCCCATTTGATATAAAAATTTGGATAGCTGCCAAATTAAATTAATTGGCTTGTTTGCGCTAAAACCAAACCCACAAAGACCACGCAGTCCTCGAAACTGGGTGCTCAAACTGTAATAACTTGAGTTCGTTCAACCCTCAAGTCCACAAGTTTTGCACTCACGTGCTGAAATGAGTGGCCCAGCTTAGGTAGTTGTACCACCGCAAGCGATGAAGCGACTGACTATCTATTTTCTCGCTCAAGAAACGTACAACAATTTCAAACTTTTTTTTAAGCAAACATACTCGTATTGTTGGTGTCAATTGAAAGTACAATTCCTTGAACAAAAAATTAATATATTGAAGGTTGTGAGTTCGAGTCCCACCTCAGAAGGTTTTTTTTTATTAATCGGAGAAGAAAAAAAGAAAAATTATTTATTCTAGGAATCGTATCTTCAAACGTACAATGATACACATTCCGTGTAATGAAATGAGATTCATATTAATAGTTGATCGCTGATTGTTTGCACTGCCGGCAATGACACACTCCACTAGGTTATCATCAGAGGTGTAAAAGTAACGAAAAATTCTGTACCCGTCGTATGAACTCGTTACTTTGACAAAAAGTGCTCGTTACTTTCGTATCGTTACGTTACTCGTTACTTTTGATACCTGATTAATAACACAGTGCGGAACAACAAATCGAGTCGTACTCGTATTCCGTACATTCACAAAGTATGATATCACGGAGTCGTATCATATAATCGTAATATGTAGATGTATTGTATTGTATTGTATTGTATGATATGTACATGTAATTTAGAAGTACTAAATTACAAAATTGTGGTGCTTTTTTGTCTTTTTTTTTCACACATTCAGAAAATATACGATCAGCAAACGTTATAACATACGCATCAACTGTACTTTCGCGACATAATACGGAACATGCAAGTAACGAAATGCATTCGTGAGTAACGATTCGTTACTCGGTACTACATGGAGTACCCGTTACTCAGTACCGAATACATACGGTTTGTTACAGCTCTAGTTATCATGAAAAAAAAATGTCGACAACATCACATACATTGTCACACATTCTGATCCCAAAGTAGGTAACTATTTAAAGCACTCGTATTGTGAAAATCAGTAAAAACGAAGGCCCCACAAACTCTCACCCCCGTATTTATAAAGAAGTCATTACTTATTGCTTAAGAAAGTCATAACTTAAAGTGTTCATACCTAGTGCTTAAGTGAAAGAAATTGGTCACCATTAATAGTCATATTATTTGGCTGAAAATGCTAACTTTTGGTAGTTATAACTTTTAGTTATTTCTTGATTAAGGCATACAAATTGTCTCTCAAGTAATTACTTGTAGTCAAGTAATTACTTTTACTTGTTTATAAATACGGGGGTTAGACCCTAGAAAATGTAGAAAAACACTTTATTTCTACATTGACCCGTCCGGGATTCGAACCAGGAACATCGAAGCAGGTGACTTGAAAACCAGTGTGTACCCCACTCCGCCATAGAGCTGGTATAGTACTAGGAGTCTAGCAGAGTCATCATACAACACACTCGCTTCGCACTGCTCGACAATTTCTAGTTTCTACCTCTACTCGCTTATCGTTCATCGTCGGCGGTGGAACAAGTGCCTTATCCTCAGTCTGTTGTCTATGCAAATTACTTCAGAAGTTGCCACATAAAAATATTACATTGCAAGTTTAATATAGTTTTCTTTACATTCTACGGGTAGTTCGTCAAATGAATTTGTATGTAAGAAGAACGATGGTGAAACTTTTGCATAAGGAAAGTCAGCTATGTACAGGGTGTCACAAAAATGAAACGTATGATTGTAACAAATAGATTACACAATGTTCTAACACATAGCTTTTTTTTTTTTTTTTTTTTTTTTTTTTTTTTAATTGATACAAAATTCACAGCTCTTAGTACAAATTATGTTAAACTTACACACTAAACTAACAGCCAATAATGAATTTACCTTATATAAAACAGAGCAAGTAAATCAAAGTTGACATGGGCAAGCAAGTACAAGTTTTTTAAAGTGCGTGTGTATACTTACTAACAATACTAAGGAATTAATTTTAACATGAAATTTAGATGTATACATATATTATTCTGTTCACGATCTTAAAACACTACTTTAAATTTCCAAAACCATATTGCAAATCAATATTCTTTCTGACGATGAGATAGAGAGAGAGGCTCGAGTACGCTCATGATAGCTTTTTTGAACGCTGCCTTGGATAGGTGGAACACGTCTACTGAGGAGAAGAGTCTATTATACGTTCTCAGGGTCCGGGCTACTACAGTGTTCCGTGCATATTTGGTCCGCGAGAGTGGTGTATGAAACAAGGACGAGGCCGCGTGTCTGGTGCGGGTGGCTGGAGCAAAAAACTTCAAAAAAGAACTTGAACTTGAGAGCCTCACGGAGTCGATGTTACCGTCACAGATATCAAACAGGAGAGACATATCGATTAGCGTTCGTCTATGCTCTAGGGTAGGTATTCTATGAAATATGCATGCATCATTATAATTTTCAAACGGTTTGAAAGAGCGGTAATTTAAGTGTTTGACAAATATTCCTTGAATTTTTTCTAGATTTTGTTTATACGTTATGTATTGCGGGGACCATATGTTACTACAATATTCAAGAATACTACGTACGTACGTATAATATAAAATTTTGACACAATGAACATCAGAGAAAGGTTGAGTTACACGCAGTATAAATCCCAAGTTTTTATAAGCCTTATTAATTACCGTTGAAATGTGTTCGGAAAACATTAATTTTGAGTCCAAGAGTACACCTAAATCTCGTATAAGTAATTCTCGTTTTAGTTTTCTTTCATTCAATATATATTCAAAACTAATAACTTTTTTCTTACGCGTAAAACTAACAATTGAACACTTCTTGACATTAACCCCTATCCGATTTTGAAGGTAATAAGCAGAAAGGGAGTTCAGATCTTCCTGCAATCTCAAACAATCAGAGGTGCTCCTAACCGGTATATAAATCTTTGTATCGTCCGCATACATCAAGAATTTAGAATTTCGAACGCAATCACCAATATCGTATAAGTAAATAACATACAAAAGAGGCCCTAGAATTGATCCTTGAGGGACGCCTGACGGTACAGTAATGAAGTTGGATCTACAGCCACCGACGATGACAGCCTGACTCCGGTTACGAAGATATGATTCAAACCACCTCAACAGACTACCACATATGCCCAGCTCTTGCAATTTATGTAACAATATAATATGATCCACCCGATCAAATGCTTTCTCAAAGTCAGTATATATTACATCCATCTGACCACCACCATCCATGGTCCCAAATACGTCATCTGTAAACACTGCTAAGTTGGTATTAGTAGAGCGTCCTTTTATAAACCCATGTTGTTGAGGTGGAATTGAAGACTGTATCACTGGGTACATTTGATTGTGAACTACTCTTTCCAGAAGCTTACTAAGGGAGTTCAAAATTGAGATCGGCCTATAGTTGCTAATTTCCGTTTTGATATCCTTCTTTGGGACTGGAACTATCAAGGCTCTCTTCCAGATGTCAGGACAACATCCGATCCGCAAGCATTTATCAAAGATAAAAGCGACAGGTACGGCCAAAGATTCTGCACAATTTTTGAGAAAGAGAGCTGGTATGCCATCGCAGCCCGGGCCCTTTGCAATATCCAGCCCCTTCAACAGCTTGAGTACACAAGCTTTAGTGACTATAATACTGTGCAAAGTATCGTTATTATGCAGTATATTATTCTTAGGAACACAGTGTGCCGAGTAATCTGTAGCAGGTTGACTAAAGTTGCTGAGGAAAAAATCATTAAACGCGTTACATATAGCTTTTTCGTCATCTAATGAACCGTCTTTGTAATGCATTATCTTAGGGTATGCCGAATGAGAATTTCTTTTAGTTTTTATATAGTTCCAGAAAAGCTTAGGAGATTTTTTAATATTAATCTGCGACAGTGCTAAAAATGACTGATAACATGTTTCTTGCAGGTCCTTTTGCCTTTTTCGGAGAATTTTAAAAGAGTGGTAATCTAGCGGGTTCTTATATTTTTGCCAGGTTTTATGAATTTTAGCTTTTTCTTTTATAACATTTATTAGTGCACGACTGTACCAAATGGGATACTGATGACCGCCAGTTACCGATACACTAGGAACATATTTTTCGATTACCGAATTTAAAACAGAATAAAAACAATCCACCATATCATTGACTCCCAAGCCATTAAATGTCTTATCCCAATCTCTAGAAGATAAGTCATTGTTAATGGCCTGGTAGTCAGCTCGTCTAAAAATTTTCTTTTTGCTTATGGCTGCCCTAAGAGATGGTATAATTATATCACAAGCATCAATCTTAAATACAGGATGAAGTTTATCAACTTTGACCATTGAGAAATTACAAGGTTGCAAATCTATTGTAAAATTAGTAAATATTAAATCTAAAGTATTACTGCACGAATTTAAAAGAGTATTGTATTGTTTAAAATTATAGTACAATAACTGCTGAACTAGATCCTTAGCAGAGCTCTGTAATTCCGCACTACCTTTTTTCATATAGGTGGCCTCACCAGTAGCCCAACTTATACAGGGTAAGTTAAAGTCACCGCTAAGCAGCACATGATCATCCGGGCAAAAGTTGATTACACGAGAGACCATATCCAAAAATCCAGAAATATTATGACGATTAGGTGGCATGTACACAATAGAAATATGCAGGTTGTGTTTTGCTTTAAGAGCGCGCGCGGGCACTGTTAGCCACAAGCACTCAAGGTCGTTACGCTCCCACTCACTACGGCGTCGCGCTTGCAGGCCGACTCTGGACAGCGCAAGTACACCGCCACCAAGGGACCCTCGGTCGCCGCGGAATACGTCATATTTCCCGTTGTCACTAAGCTCCGTATCTAAAATCCCGTCACATAGCCATGATTCCGTAAACAGGCCTATGTCAAAATCTGCTAACAGTGTATTATTATAAAATATATCAGTTTTTGTACGGAGGCCGCGCACGTTCTGATAAAACAATTCAAGTCGCTTTGTACTAGCCATTCTCAAAACAAAAGATGTAAGCAGTGTTATAAGATCGGATCATACAATAGTTAGCGCAAAAGCCAGTCCCATTGAATGGTTTACATACGATACATAAGACAATTGTAATTTTAAAGTAGTTGTAAAATAACTTAAATAACATAATTTTGCAGTATAACAAAATACCTTTTAAGTTTACTAAATCTTGGTTAGTTATATCAGTGTTACAAATCTGAGAGTAAAAATCGGTTAAAATAAGGTAAGAGTATCTAAGTATAAGGTGAACGATACACAGCAGTACACACAGCAGTAGCGGAGTTATACAGTGTAAAAAATTATTCCGTAAGCTTATACAATTTTCGCTACATCGGAAGGCGAATTTATGGGAACCGGAGGGGAAGTTTCGTTTCTTCGCACGTAAATACGGCAGTTTTTTGTCCACAGGAATTTAAAGTTAGCTTCCTTCACCTTTTGCTTACAGGTGCTAAATAACATTTTATTTTCCCTAGTCAGGTGTTCGTTTATAAAAACCCTATCGGTTTCCACTCCAATTCCCACATCCCTGGCAGTCAGAGTTCGCCTCTTACGCGCTGCAGCAAGTATCTGGTCCTTATGTGAACGCTGCCTAAGGCGCGCAACAATAGGGCGCGCGCGTGCCGCGCTAGCCGCCTTGCGGGGTTGCACACGATGAGCGAACTCAATATCACCGAGCTGAATCGGGACCCCAACATGCTGCGAAAGTTTCTGAACGATTTCAAGGGGGCTTTCTTCCTTTTTCTCAGGGATACCGACTATCTCAATGTTCTGCATTCGAGCCCATTGCTGTTGCTTAATATTTTCTTCCTCCAATTTCCTCACCCGATCAGTACAGGATTCTAGGCTCTCCTTAAGCGCTATGTTCTCCGCCTTAACTGAACTTAGCTCCGCGCTGGTGGTACCAAAAAGCTTCTTTAATTCTGCCATTTCCTTTCTAAGATCCTCGTATTGTGTACATACGTAGGCAATAGATTCTTCGAAGTCGGAAAATTTGTCGCATATAGTCTTTAACTGGCCTGTTACTGCGCTCATTGATAAATCAATGGCCGTCCTCACTTCATGGCCAATTTGAGCTTTAAAACTATCCTCTGTGAGATAGTTAGAGCTAGACTGCGCACTTTCTGGCTTTCTACGGAGTGTGACATTACAGTCAGGTGCAGACGATGACTCGGTCTGATCGTCAGACTCCCCTGCATAAGCAGCATCAGATGACTGAGCTGAGCGTGCTGGCGTGTTAGAGTTATCAGTTTTTGGCCTCCTGCATATACACTCCGGGCATTTCCACTTACGCTTTTTCTCTAGGGTTAACACTTTAAACCTTTTTGGGGATAGATTGGCGCACTGTAAGTCATATCGCTGTTTACAGTCGCAGCAACACATAAAATCTTTGTTTTGAAGTATAATGCGGCATCCGACACAGATTTTATCCATCTTGTAAACTCACGCAGCAAACAAAAATGCCTACCAAATTGCAATAGCAATATCACACAGATACTAATTATCACAGCGCCAGGATGCGCCGGAGCAATCCCCCTGAGAGGGAAGGGTAGCGGGGGTGCGACAGCCGTGCGCGCGTCACAGCGGCCGAGCTGCGAGTTGTCGTAGGTCAAGATTACTGATTACAATACGCAATGTCAATTATAAATAGTCTTAGTACTCACTGGAACGGCAATTTCCAGGTATGCAAATATCACCAAAAGATAATCCAGAAACCAAGCTTCACAATGATGTACAACACTCAAAGAAAGTAAAAGAATTTACACAGTTTTAGAAATTTTGTTTGTACAAGCACGGTAATCGAAATTACCCGTGTCAACGGCGATTATAAGTGAAGTTTTTAATGTAAATATTTCCAAAAAATATGCTAATTACAAATATTGATAGCGGATACTGAAAGATTCTTAAACATAATTCTAACGTAAGACAGGACATACTTTGACGTTAGTATCTGCAGTAAGATTATCGTATACTAATATTATAAATACGATAGTATCTCTGTCTGCCTGTTGCGTTCACTTTAAATTATTTACTGAACCAAGTTTGATTAAATAAGGTTCAAATAAAGGTAAGACACTGAAAAAGGGCATACTACTCTGTCAAGAAAGTACCGGGAAAAGATCAATAATAAACAAAATGTTTGTTATTCATATGAATTTATTTTATCACCTTCAGAGTATACTCCTTTAGAAATGATACACTTACGCCAACGAATAATCCAATCATCAAAACATTTATTAAATGCTTTTTTTGGAATTGAGTTCAGTTCTAGCGGAGAATTCTCCTTTATGGCTTCTACCGATTGAAAACGGGTGGCACGAAGTGGTAATTAAAGTTTAGGAAAAAGAAAGAAGTCGGCTGGGGCCATATCTGGTGAATATGGTGGTTGCTCGATGGTATTTGTTGAGTGTTTGGTCAAAAATTCTTTCACAATGATGGCCTTGTGCGAAGGCGCATTATCGTGGTGCAAAATCCAAGAATTTTCTTTTCACAAATCTGGCCTTTTTCATCGAATTTGCTTTTTTTGATCCCCTATTCCGGCATAAATAGAATGGGAAGGAGTAGCGTTTATTTTTTTTATGTACTGCTAGCCATATTTCGTTTTTTTTTTATGGAAACATCAAAATTAGATAGAAACTTCTATGCAGCATTATTGTTTTATATAAATCAATTAACCTAAGTACATAAGTACCTACAATTTCTGCTGTACTTCAACAAGCTATCGCTAGAGCTACTTTAAATTACTATTACTAAACGTCTTAACGCTGGCAACCCTGTCCACTCTGCCGGCTTTCAGCGCTCTTTCCGCTATAACTATGCAGGTATTGTTAGGCGACTAGCGTCACTTCCGCCGGCCAGAGGTGAACGACCGCAGCCATCGATAGCTAGTTCATCGACCGGCGACCAGGCGTCTAGGATTGCAAGGAGTTAGGTCATAATCTTCGAGTTCGGTTATATCACCTCTTTGGCTTTATTGTCGCCTGGTACTTTGAAATTTGCCAGAGAAACTTTGTGATTGTAAAGAGGTCATTGCTATGGGATGTTTACTTTTCACCTGAATCGTTGTTTTTTAGTAGCCTTAACATAATGTAAATAAATACCTTTATAAGATAAAAAAAGAAATTTATCGCGTTTAAAGACGAATTTAGTTAAACTGTCGTCGAATTATCTTTTCTTACGATAATTTCGTAGAAATAAGGGTTATGCACAGTAAACGGGCTCAAGGAAAACTTCGGAGAAAAGCGATGAAAAAGATGGATTTTTACAAAACAAAAATATAAATGAAATTAAATATAGAAAATTGTCAAAGAAGTCTGTGTCTGTGTCGAATTTCAAATATGTCGTTTGGTGACAGCTAAAAGTCTGCATTACAAAATATAAATTACATAATAATTAGGTTAATAATTATACTGTTGTAAAAGTTGAAATCATATGAAACGTTTTTATACTTTTTCGCAACTCCAGTAGGTTAGTTAAAAAAAAACATTCTGTTTGAGATCTTAAATAATATAGCAGAAAAATTACGCTGAAAGCATTAAAAAACTTTATATAAATTGGTAACACATTCTGGCCGTACAAAGGTAATTTTAATTTTGTTTTAAGCTCTGCCAGATACCTTAACAGAAAATACAAGCATACATACCTACAACAGTTTCTTCAAACACTTTGATTTTTTGTAAATATCTGCTAAATCAAGTGTTAAAGTGTATTCGAAATGTTTATTCCTTTTTTTAAATCACTTATGACTACCAATAAACTAAAATTTTATTCATTGGTATGATTATAATAACTTGATTAACAGTTTGTCATGCTGCCAGCATCAGAATAATACAAAAATACAAACGCCTTCGCCTAAAAAAGTGTGAACATCTCAGTGAAGCAACATTACGCAACAAAAGATCTTGGGTTACATAAGGAATCGATACAGTTTGGATGTATGCCAGCGGACTTAATATTCAAAGGTTCCAAGAGGACCAACACATAGGGACAATTTCCCATGGATGGCCTTGGGTACGCCCTTGTCACATTTGATTTATTAGGCCGTGGATACATTTCGCTAAGTGATGATACAGAAATGCCTATTCGAGGCGAGTGGAGGTGGGGTTGGAATGTAGGTTTTGTCAAACAACCATAATAAAAACTCCCTACAGTATTATAAATAAATAAATAAATGTGGACAACATCACATAAATTGTTCTAATCCCAATTTAAATAACTATTTAATCATCGTATTTTGGAAACCAGAAACAACGAGTGTACTACAAACACCCAGACCCGAGAAAATGTAGAAAAACTCATTTTTTTTTCTACATTGACCCGTCCGGGAATCGAACCCGGGACCTCGGAGCAGGCGACACCTTGAAAACCGGTGTGTAAGCCACTCCGCCACGGAGGTCGTGAAGGTCGTGGAGTTCATAATTTTGTGAAAAAGACATTAATCATAATCTTATCACTTTATACCTGACCTAATCGAATTCATATTATACTTATGATAAATAGTTTACAAAACTGTAACCCGACTACGAAAATGCAATGATTTCAAAGTCACCCTGTATATAATGACTAGCTGTTCCCCGCGACTTCGTCCGCGTCAATTTCCGTTATGTTCGCGATTATTTTTGCAACATTTATCACTCATGCTTCGTTCCTATTAGTCGCAGCGTAATGTTATATAGCCTAAAGCCTTCCTCGATACATGGACTATCCAACACTAAAATAATTTTTCAATTCGAACCAGTACTTCCAGAGATTAGCGCGTTCAAACAAACAAACAAACAAACAAACAAACGAACTCTTCAGCTTTATAATATTAGTATATATTTAAACTTCCATGGTCACTAACACTAGAGTTAATTGAAAAGGGGTTCATACCATGTGCCTTAGTTTTTATGAGTTTCCGATATTTCGGCACTGTTGCAAGCGCCATGCTCACGGAAGATACAGTAGGTTTTTTTGAAATTTATTTATTATGCAATCAGAGCATGATAAGAAAATAATGTTAAAGCTACACTTAAGACTAGATGGCAATCCATAAACAGTATACACAGCATGAATAATACTATATAGTGACAGACATAGGGCTCACAACAGAAATACTCGTAAAGTCAATAGATGATTAAATCTATACTTATTTTATTTATTTATTTATTTATTTATTAGACAAACAGAGTTTTACAGTAAAATATACAGTTGTCCCACAAAACTATTTACATAGTATATAGGTATACTATTTACAAAGTAACTTTATTTTTTACCTAAAACTACAAACTACTGATGAGAGAAACAAACATTACCTAAACAATCCGTGACAGCTTTTCACTACAAATAAAATTTATTATTAAATACATCCATTTTTGTTTTCCGCCTCACGCATACCAGTTCATTGTAAGTTCTGCACATTCTGACTATTGGGTTGAAGAAAGATCTGTTATTTTATAGTTTGAACCCCATATCAATGAGCATCACTCTGTATATTTGCTGTTTTGTTTAAATATTATTTTACCCAGAATTTTGTCTTCTTTATTTGATACCCGACTTGTTATGAATGCAACCTTTTTTTAAAGTGCCCCAATATGTGCTCGTAGCATTCGCTATATAGTTTTTTTTTTAAGAAATGGTAGCCTATGTTACCAGGACTAATATAAGGAATCGATTGATACCTCGTCAACCAAAATCGGCTAAGTAGTTTAGCCGCAAATGTGGAACCCAGAAAAAATACTTAAGCATAGACCACTAAAATCAAATCCCTATTGACTTTGCCGTAGTCGTATTTTTGATACTGAATCACATTAGAACAGTTGAACGGATCTAGTTTTAACTAAATTCATCCTTATAATCGCTAATATACAATGTTTTTATTCGGCCTAAGAATGATATTACTAGAGAAAATCTTTTCCTTTGAATAAAATTGGTTTATTGTTAAACTGGTCCTTTTTAGCCGCTTTTACATAATCGACTTTCGTCGTCACCGATTTGAAATTCAGAGCGGTTGTGATAACGCTGAGACGTTAGGGTCAGAGGCTACTAGGTAATTCAAGAAACTATATAGCTTGGGATACCTTGTTACAAAATTTATATCATCAAAAATATTATATCAAGGTGTCATCGAAAGTTTGTATATATGGATGAATGCATGTTTGTTACTCTTACACGCAAAAACTGCTTTCCGGCTCTTGATAAAACATTCTAGTTATGAAGCTTAGACATTAGAATAATGTAAAGGTTGTAATTTATTCCAAAATTTTGTTTATTTACCGCAGGAACACGGCATAGCAGTTACAGTTTTATTCAAGTGACACAAATGATAGAAGCTAAGTTTTCCTAAACAATCATTTGTTTTTTCTAAAGACCGAAGTCCATGTGAACGAAATCGCGAATAAAAACTAGTTTAATATAAAATAAGACGTGTGGCACTCGCAGACTGCCGCGGTAAAGCTATTGCATATAATTTTTTATCAACTTATGCAATTATAAAACTACACATGTACACATGTAAAAAGTATCACCGCTGTGCCGGTCGGAGTGGGGGGGTGTTAGGTTATTTTCGTTACGGAATTTCTGGATTCGGTCTCCACGCTCAAGGCCCGCGATATAAGCTATGCAATAGCTTAAAAATAGAAGTTGTAGAAAAACTGGAAATAAGAAAAAAAGAGTTTGGTGCCTGCACATCTGGTGTTCATATTTTACGACTCCCACAGGTCAAGGTAGAATATTGCTGTTCTATGTAGTTTCAGCTAAAATTGTACTATATTACTAGCTGACCCGGCAAACGTTGTTTTGCCATAAAAATGATTAAATTACTAAAATAGCTATTAAACAATAGGGATTAGTGAAGGGTAAAAATTTAGGGGTGTATGTATTTTTTTTAATGCCACAATAAAAGAAAATAAAAACAAAAAATTTTGATCAAAAAATTAAAAAAAAAAGGTTAAGGGTGGACAGCCCTTATCACTAAGGGGTATGAAAAATAAATGTTGGCCGATTCTCAGACCTACTTAATATGCTCACAAAATTTCATGAGAATCGGTCAAGCCGTTTCGGAGGAGTACGGGAACGAACATTGTGACACGAGAATTTTATATAAGATAATTATATACAGTTTGATAGCTCAATAGTTTTGCAGGCTGAAACCAGCCTTTGTTAAATGCATAATAAATACTAATTCAAAGTCAAACATTTGATATCAGCATTTTAGCTCTTTAAGCTTTTACCATGTAGATAATACACTGTTTATCTAAAATATTTAATATCGAAAATATGAAAGTAACATTACATACATTCTTCTGTCCTAAAGTTAGCAACTGAGGAGTGACTTTTCAAAAGGACTTATTTCTCATTTTGAAAAAAGTTTTTTAATGCAGTTCAATTCTAATACCATATTCTTAATATTTTTCAATTATAGTTTGGTCCAAAACGACTTCCTCTCTTCCTTCTAAAATCGACTAGAAAAAGAGCACTCCGCGTCAAAAGTACTTATATCAATATCGTTTTCGACCATTGAATCTAAACCATTGTTCGAACCCTTTTCATTTTCTGAAAATTAGGTTAATGAAGAAACAAGCCCTTTTAAAAAGTCACTCCTCACCGTTAAAGCAGTTGTTCTTGTGGAAATTTGAAACAACAAAAGCACCACAAATACCCAGAACTGATTTTCATTCTGGCATTATTTCGTATTGTAGAATTGTAGGTACAGATAACGGCCGCAGGTCAATCTACCCAAAAAGTAAAAGATCGTTAAATTGATTTTCAACTCTAAGTCCAGCAAATAGAGATCAATATTGATATTATCTGTGCATTGTTGCTAAAAGCGGCCGCTTTTGGCGTTAGCAACAAATTCGACTTTACAAACAACTAAATAAAAAGTTTACTGTGATTCAACAAATATTAGAGGTAATTTGCTAAAATAATACTGTTCTAGATTTTTGAAAATTGCTTTTATTTAGAAGTACTAAAATTTAATCAATAGGGGGCAGCACTTAGCTCTAGTAGTCTCTATAACGCGTTACCTCGTGGGCACGATACCTAACCCAACAGACGTCGATTTAAAATTTGAATAGCCTCCATAATGTTGTCGGCGTTAAACTCAACACAAGCAACTTTGGTATCGTGAGATTAAATAATAACTTTAAAATTATGATAAAGAAAATCGCTAGCCATTCTCACAATTTCCAGCAGAAAAACCTTGCCTTTAATATTATCCGAGAGGTAGATATTGACTTGGGAAAAAATAATCTTAATTTGTTTTGTGTGTGATTGTGAGGTTTCTGGATTCTTTTTATGAACCGCTGAAGATGGGAAAGTTTTTGATTAAAGCAAGGAGGTTTACATAGTAGAGTTTTTAATTCTCATTATTTTACTGTATTCGATGATTTGTTTTGTTCGATTAGATACTTATTACAGATTTGTTAGATACTTCTATATTCTATGAATACTTATTACACGCCCCGTTGGTCTAGTGGTTTAAATACCGGGCCAAGATCTCGGGGTCCCAGGTTCGAATCCCGGGTCGGGCAACAAAAAAGTTACGAATTTTCGAACGTTGCTCGGGTTTGTGATCAACCCGCATTTGGCAAGCGTGGTGATTATGCCAGTACACCCATCATTGCTGTGGTAACTTGAATTCAATGATGGAGGCCTTTTCCCTGCAGTGAGATGATTATAGGCTGTTACTTACTTATTACAGAGTTATTTGCTTATTATTATATAGGATAGTTTAAGGTATCCTTTCTAAAATCTATTCTCTTTATGTAGGAGCTGTGTGCAACATTTACTAGAATTTAATTTTAGCGTGAAACGTTGTTTATAACGTTTAATTACTTTTAGTAGTTGTGACTCTCAATAAATAATAAAAAAATTAAAAAAAATATCATTGTGTGTGGCACTCGGAGACTGCCGCGGTAAAGCATTTTTTATCAACTTATGCAATTATAAAACTAAAAAGTATCACCGCTGTGCCGGTCGGAGTGGGGGGTGTTAGGTTATTTTCGTTACGGAACTTCTGGATTCGGTCTCCACGCTCAAGGCCCGCGATAGAAGCTATGCAATAGCTTAATTTTATAATTTTATGTATTTTCTAATTTTGACTTTTGTTAATTAAATTTTTCTGTTATTTTGGCAGATATGGTTACCAAAGGCAACCATACTGTCAAAATCCTTATTTTCTTCTAAATTCTTTTAAATTTCGGAAATTCCAAATTGTTCGATCGTGCCTCGCTCCGAGTGTTAGGTTAGGTTATTTTCGTTACGGAATTTCTGGATACGGTCTCCACGCTCAAGGCCCGCGATAGAAGCTATGCAATAGCTTAAAAATAAACCGAGTAGGTACTCGATATAACCGAACCCCACAAAGATATAATCGCTGAGGATCGCTAGTTTCAAATAAACTAAGCTAATTTATCACATTAACATTACCAAGTCAAAGCCTAGTATCAAAGTTTGTTAGACGAGGGTGCGCGAAAACCTAACTATTGTATTTATTTGTTTTTACCGCATTTAAAAATCATTAATCATGACCTTAGCGACAAGCTTTACAGAGACCCGGGCTTTGTGAAAATTTGTTGGAGCTTTAGCTGTTTTTTGTTGGTAATGTTAAGCAGAGTGTGGCCAATGAAAGTTTAGATTCATTGTATAATTTTGATGAAGTGTTATGAATATTACGTTGTGTTATATTAAATAAAACATAGACGTATTAGTTAGAATGGTCGCTTTATTTTTAGTTCTAGGATTTGTTGGATTTGTCTCGAATAGCAGTATCTTCTATATAAAAAAAAAATTAAAAAATATGGAAATAAGGAAAATAACATGTCCTAATTTTTATATGCCGCGGCGCTTTTGATGATTAACAGGGGCTACAAAGTAAGTCACTCTATACTGTCCAATTTGCAATATGAACCTATACAAATTTACCTGCGTACCTTAATGCAAAGTTAACCTTTCATACACGACTTAAAGATGAATGTACCGACATAAAAGAGCACCAAAATGTTCAGTGGGTGCTCATTTGGTGAGGACGGCAACCTGTCACTGATTGTGTATAATTTTTTATTTTTATTTTACATCAATAGTTTACGCTGGTAGAAATTGCTTTTTCTAAAAACCTTATAAGTCACATTAGAAGCTAATATTCTACGTCAGTTAACTAAACTTTAGGGGCAGCGAAGATAACCATCATCTCGGACCAAGTTAGTTCCGGTGTGGTTCTGGGAAAAGTCAAAACTTGGATCATTTAACGACCTTTCTAGGATTTTGACTTACTTGACTTAATGTCCTAGGTCCCCAAGATGGGGCAGAGGGCGTCCACAGTAGTCGTCCATCGCGTTCGGTCTTGAGCTTCGCGTTTGATTTCACTCCAAGTCTTGCCGATCTTTTTCGCCTCATCTGCTACAGTGCGATGCCAAGTTTGTTTGGGACGGCCACGTTTCGAGGATTTCACGGACTGAATTATTTGAAATGGCAATTTAATTCGATGAAATATCGCAGTTTAATTAATGCCAGATAGAAGATAACGCTTGAGCTCGACTACGAATCATTTTGCTTCTTCTCTTCTCTTCATAAGCTTTCCTTTAAAATCTGGTGTTAAAATATGCCAAGTTGACTATAAAAGGCATCTGACGTGACAGAAAAACGAAATCGTAAAAACAAGTCTGTTTTCAACCGACTTCAAAAAAAGGAGGAGGTTCTCAATTTGACTGTTATTTTTACAACTTCCGTCTGGTGACAGAATCTAGGTCTAATGGCTCATCGTCCTTCCAAAGCTTATATTATGACCTTTCCTAAATTGACCCGACTGGAAATCGAACCCGACACCCTTGCTTTGCAGGCGGGTCTCGCAACAACCAATTGGGTCGTCGAAATACTTTCGCAATTATATGGGGACATAATTTTTATGTCACAAAGGCGGAAATATATTCCCCGAGGCTGTCTGCGTACAGCCTTATCCGCAGCCTCATGAATAAATAATTCCGATTTCTCAGTACATTTGGTGGGAATTCGACCGTTTTTAGGGCAACCGTGGGCTGGTTTACGAGACTGATGGATGTTACATGTTTTTACAGCAGCTTTTCGTGGATAGATCTCTTTTTAATTTCTTATACAGTGTGACACTGTGTTTGACCGAACAAGAGAATTATTTTGAAAAAGTATAATAATAAATATGATGATTAAGCAATGGGACAAACGGTAAAATGGAATGAAATCCATTGAAATTCTATGAGTAAGTTGTCCAATACTTGGAATGCAGCAGTTCAAAATATTTGAATAGATATTATAAAAGAATAGCATATACAATAAAGTTAATTTGCAGATAGTGCTTTTACATTGAGCCCATGTTTCGTATTTGATAGTAACAGCCTATAATAATCCCACTGCAGGGCAAACGCCTCCATCATTGAAATCAAGCTACCATAATAATGATGGGTATAGGCATAATCACCGCGCTTGCTAAATGCAGGTTGGTGATCGATCACAAACCAGAGCAATGTTCGACAATTCGACATGTTATATTGGACCACGCCAGGCTCTGTTACAAATCTTTGTTACTAAATCAAATTAAAAACTCATAAATTCAATACTTTATTTGATATTTTAGCAACTTAATTGCACTTATAATATCAGTATATAAACTTGAAAAATTTTGTCTCAGGCGGGACTCGAACCCGCATCTCCTCGCATGCCGGGCGGGCGCCATACCATTAGGCATAAAAAAAAAAAAAAAAAAATTTTTCAAGTTTATATACTGATATCATAAATTCAAGTCACGTTTATGATTTGTCGAAAGCTACAATGAAGGATGATCATTTACAAAATTTCTTTAGGAAAATACTGTGATAATAAAATAAATGATCTCCAGACAGAGACAAATGTGCTGGGACAGTGTATGAAACACTAGGATCTAGACGCTGCAGTGTTATACTGCAATATCATACTATAGGTACACACAGTAGGAGAACTGCCTAAACCTGGAAAGGACCAAAAAGACAAACAAAACTTCAACAAAAAAACTCTGGAGAAAAGCATAACATTTATTTTTAACAATTTACTGTCGGCTTTTGACGATCATTCATAGGGAGTTTAAATATATCTATTTTTTCGCATTTCTGAGTATCAAAGTGTTGTTGCATTTCTAAATATAAGCTTAACACTGTAACGGTTTTAGTACAACAAGTGGAAGTTCTACTTTAATGATATAAATGCTATCGCTGTCTCACTATAAGCCAGTTGTCCCAACGCGGGCGAAGAAGCGACCATCTATCGGCTGTTTTCTTGCTCAAGAAACGTACAGTAGTAAAAGATTCGTAAATAAAAGAGATGCATATTTTAATCACTGCCTGTTCACACTGCCAGCGAGGACTCACCCCATTTTTTTTATAAATAATGGGCTTGCTCTTGACTACATACTTAACTATACGGTTCAGAAGAAGCCTAAGATGGAGCGAGCTTACCCAGAGGCACTGGTTCTCCCACATACCAGCGGAACACAGAAAAACTGTTTGGTGCTGGACTCCGGCAGGAGGGTGGTAGCATCCAGGCAGCCTCTTACGAAGCCTACCACTCCATTAGTTTATCATACAATACAGTCGCTTCCCGCTGCTCGATAATTCGTTCCTAGTTTCTTACTACACGCTTCTCGTTCCTCATCGGTGGTGGGATAAGTGCCTGACTCATACAACCGAGTTGAAACGCTGTCATCATCTCATCTAAAAGACGTTGGCTGCTGTACATAAACCTGCCTTAAGGATCTCCACACCGTCCAGTCCCGCGCCACCAACATCCAGCGGCTTCTCGCGACCATCACCAAATTGTCGGACCATCTGATCGTCCTCACGATTCCAGAATCTGCCACCCCACTTGTCATTGGTTCTTCTAACAATGTGCTGCCTACTGCCAATTCAGCTAAGCAAATTTTGCTTAATACTTGGGTATGAGAAGGCTCAAGATCCTACAGCGGGCAATAGAGATGCCATGAGAAGGCTTAAGACTTCAGCCGGCAATGGAAAGAACAATGCTTGGTATTTCCCTGCGTGATTGAATCAGAAATGAGGAAATCCGAGAACTATGATAACCGACGTAGAAATGACTGGAAGGTAAATACTATTTACTATGAAATGAAAGTTCCTTCAAGTTGCAAGAAATCCCACCATTGTCTTAAAATCGTTTTAATTTAGACTGGCTGTTGACCGACCGAAAAACCAAATTTGTCCTAGATTCATTTCATATTTCATGTTTCTGTATTCCATTTCATCAAACCGTAGGTAGGTAACTATAATTTTCTACATTCGTTGAAATAAACTGATGAAATGTTTACCTACTGACATTTGCTTTCTCTAAGAAAAACACAATTGGATAAACAAACAATCCAGTGAACAGAAAATTACTTGTTTATAAACAGCAGAGTAGTTTTCTTTGTTTGTGATTTTACCAAGTATTTGCTAGGTGACTCGCTGTCCAAACTAAATAATAATAATATGCTTCCAATGCACGGTTTGTGTGTTACTAGGTCAAACAAATGTTTTATTAGTGTGATTCCATCACCAGTGTTATCATTTTGAATATTTGTCATGCATAAAAAAGTGCCGATAATATCAAAATGCTCGTTTTGGAGAGTTCTTTGTCTAGCTGCGGACAGATTGGGGCCCTTTCACCAAGGAGAACTAATGAGACACTGACAGCATTAATATTACCCAAAGAGAAAAACAATGTTTAAACCGTATCTAATTAAAAGACGGCAAATTAGAGATGTTTGACATATTACTGAACTGATACCAAAGACCGTTGCGAAGTAGTAAGTAAATACACCGGTTTGTGGCCTGCACCGAGGCCCCGGGTGCGATTCCCGGACAGGTCAATGATTTCCTAAATACAAGTGCTTTAGAAAGCTACTCAAATTGGGATCAGAACAATGTTTGTAATGTATTTATTATTATTTATTTTCAAATTAGTCATCCTAAAATTTTATCTGCTTATTTTTGTATAATAACACTGTGAATGTTTAATATATTATGCTTTATCAACCCAAAAGAACAAAGTTTAAACTGAAAATAATTCTAAAACCACGCAATAACTTCAGACTCACTGCAACCGTTTTGTCTTCTTTCCACAAAATGACATTACATTTTGTTCGGATTTTACGACGTGAACGCAATAAAAACGCACTAAAGTCGCACTGAGCCTAAATGTTGAGCTTTATTGCAATGCGGTTTATGTTAAACATAATGTTATGTTGCCTCTTGTGCTATAATGTTATCTTAAAGATTTATTATACTTCTATCTGCGAACTCGAAACTATGGTGTTCACTTGGGCAAAAACCTCTCCAAAAGAAGGACCTTACCACAATCACCTCGCTTAGTAGGCGGATCGGCTAGTGGTGGCGAGAAGAACGGTGCTGCACACAGAACACGAAAACAAGGTTAACAAGGCGATGTAGGTGCAGGCGCGCCACAGTGGTTATGAGCAAATTCTCATACTTCTGCCCAAACATGAATGTAAGTGAGCGCATTGATTGGTCGCGCGACGTCAAAAGAACTCGCTTGATTGGCGTTCCTTGGACTCGTTTATGTGTGTGAAAGCTTGTGTATATTAATGTGCACAAGTAGTAGTGAGACGCAAGCGGCGACATCGATTCTCATACGAATAGCGCGTAAGAGAGCCTTTCTAACCTCTTTCTATGTTCTGTAGTGCTGCACGTCTTCTTCTAGCCCATTTGTTCATTATTTCATTAGTAGAAAGATATGGGTGGTGCTATTATTTTTAAGTTCCGGTACGACGCAACATATTTTAAGAGACAAGTAAGATAATTTTTTAAGTTTATATACTGATATTATAAAAAATATCAAATAAAGTAAGTAAATAATGTTCATAGAAGATGACGACCCAGTTTTACAGGGGTTCGGTTGTCTAACTCTTGTGGCGTGGGCACCACTCAATACAAAAATCGAATAGCACCACCAATTTTCTTCAAATGTAAATCGGTGGAGACAGCTTAAAAACTTCCACTTGAATAGAACGCGCAGCAGCTTCTTCTGTCTATTAACTTAAATCGCCAAGCGCAGAGATTATAGCAGATATTTCTTTTCAAAGAAGCTTGTGTTATTCAAGGGGTAATGATACTCAACCAGACGCATAAGAAATCAATGGGGACTACCGTTTCTTTGCTCACCAGTTGGTTGGCGCCACTGTTGACTGAGGTCCAGAGGTATAGCCGTCAAAGGCGACTTTATGAGATCGGCCCCGAAACAAAGTTTTAAATCTTCAATTTTATTAAGTTTATTATTTATTAATAACTATTTTCATATAGAGGCCGCCTATTTTTGCGCTTTATCTTAATTCCGCTTTCAAAGCGTTCACATTCATCACCAAATAATCCATATTTGCGATAATTTTACGAAGGAGATCCCTTTTAAGCGGGTAAATTTAAAAAAAAAAATGTCGCGGAGCCTGCTAAAACCAGTGAAAAGTGAATGTTATTGGACCTCACGCGACACAAGCGCCTTTAGTGGCAAATTCACTAGCGATAGCCATAGTCATATGGCTCGGATGAAAGACTAAGTAACCGACTGGTAATGCACCAACACCTACCAAACCAAAACTGAGTCGATTAGTTCAAGAAACATCATAGTTCCGATTAAAACAACAGTCGTTAGATTGTTTGAGCACGCGATCTTGAGACCGTTGACTGCCAGCTACTCAAACACTCTCCAACTTAATTACATGTTCGTACGTGTGAAATGAGCTCAACAAAAGAGCAAAATCGCAGCCGTCAATAACTCTAGCTCAGTACTGTCCACCATTTATAAAATTTCGAGACATTCTACACAGAGACATTAGACCTAAACTGAGCTTATAGTTTAAGTAATATAATTTTTTCAGTAAATTTATGCTGATTATACATAGATAATACCCAGATCAGTACAAACTGATATGTTCATGAACACAAACTCATTGAATAGTGCAGGAATGACACCCGCGGCCCCAAGGCAAGCAGGCCCCTAATTCGCGTAACCAAATCGTATCACAATCGTAATTGAATAGCAGGTTATTGACAGTTCTAGTATGGGCTAAATGTCAAGATCGTCCAAATCAATCACGATCGAACTGCGATTGAAATAACTGAATAAGGCCCCAGGTTTTACTACCACTGAACCAAACTTGTCGCCATAGGCTAAGCTGCGAGCGTCAACTCTTTCAAGCATGCAGATACAAAAAGCACCTTTCGATAAAAACTGTGCCATCAAATTAATGGAATAATGACGCTGGTCAAGGCACCAACACCCACCAAACCAAAACTAATCGACTCGTCAAGAAACATTGAAGTTCCGTTTAAAATACAATCGTTGGATTGTTCGATCACGCAATCTTGAGATCGTTAACTGTCAGCTACTCAAACACTCTCCAACTTAATTACATGTTCGTACGTCTGAAATGAGCTCAACAAATAAGCAACATCGCAGCCGTCAATAAATCCAGTTCTTGAGTTAGTCGCTCAGGAAATTAGCTCAGAGCCACGACTTGATGAGATATGAAATTTAATTTATTTGCTAGATTACAGTTGCAGATCTTAGCTTTTAGACGACATGGTTATTTTGCTGACAGGCCAGTACTGATTTCAAATGTTTTTGATTAAGTTAGAAAGAGTTTTGATTTTTGGAGATCAACGCCTTAGTTGTTTAAGTATCAGGCCAAGATCTCGGGGTCCTGAGTTCGATTTCTGGGTCGGACAATTAATGTTTCGAAGTTTCTAACACTACTCGGGTATGTGATGACCAACCTGCATTTGGCAAGCGTGGTGATTATGTACACTTAATTGCTGTAGTAACTTGATTTCACTAATGGAGGCTTTTTTCCTGCAGTGAAATAACTATTTAAATGCTGTTACTTTATTTGGTGACCAGTATTGAAAAAGGAATGCTTAAATGGTTTGGACATGTTGAGAGGATGAATGAAAGCAGGTTGACTAAAAAGATATATATGGCGAGTATGAATGAAAATGTTGAAAGGGGAAGGCCTCGACGAACTTATCTTGATCAAATCGGGGAAGTTCTAGAGAAAGGTCAGGTCAAGAGTACCCTAAACCGGCGAGCGTGTATGAAAAGATTAATGAATGTGGATGAAGCGAAAGTAGTCTGTAAGGATCGTAGCAAGTGGAAAGATGTGGTCTCTGCCTACCCCTCCGGGAAAAAGGCGTGAGTGTATGTATGTATGTATGTATGTATGTATGTACTTTTTTTTGGAGTTTAGGCCGTTAGGATTAGGAAGCATCTTATATTTACTTTTGTGCGCCGATGTTGTAATATAAAAGACTAAATACAAAATTTGTGACAAAAAATGTCTTCCCTGATCCAAATGTCTACGCACAATTGGCACACTTATACCTTAGTTTTACTAACGTTAAGTCATCTGAATTTTGTCAATCATGGATATGCGTTACGGTGGGTAATGGAAAATCATCAACCGAAGTCAAGTTTAAAACTTGAACAGTTTGAAGTGATATTTTTCGTAGGTTAAACGTCAGGGTTTTCGTCATTTTTTAAAATTAAAGTAAACTTGTCAATCTGGCTTTAAACATCTCTTTTCTAATCGTATCTCTTCTCATTTCCACTGTTCTGTAAATCGACTCCACCAGTTCACAGGAAATTATTTGAAAGCGAAGCAAGACCTCGAAAGATAATGATATTAAGTTGACTGCTCCAACTTGTTGAGACCGTGCGAAGGCGCGAATTGATGTGTCAGCTACTCGGGGATTATGAAAGTGTTCTGCATGGCTTATAAGATTATGAGAAGGTTGAATTTGCTACAACGTTTATGTTTTATACGCTCAGTTTATTGAGATCCGTTGTCTGTAAGGAATAATATTTTTTTATACATTTCCCGGGTTTTTCATCGCCAACCGGCATCAGGCAAGCGTGCTGATTATGCCTGGCCCCTAATTCGCGTAACCAAATCGTATCACAATCGTAATTGAATAGCAGGTTTTTGACAGTTCTAGTTATGGGCTAAATGTCTAAATCGTCCAATCACCATCGAACTGCGATTGAAATAGCTGAATAAGGCCTCTGCAGTGCGATTATCTTCGTGCCAATGTCATAACAGCTTTAGTTGCAGCTGCTGTAACAGCAATGAATGCACGATTAGCATTCTCTTTTAACGCTGATCGACACTAGCGCCGCATGACTACCAAAGAAAAAGCTGTCAAAAAACCGTGAAAACAGCAGTTGATGTGACGGCTAAGACAATTTCTGTGATCAAAGCCACAAGCGCGGCGACAAATCGTATTTAAGAGAATGCAAGGGCTGTACCCATCATTGCTGTGGTAACTTGAATCTAATGTTGAAGGCTTTTATCGTACAGGTGATTATAGGAGGTTACTTAATTTTGCTTTGCCACACGCGAATTTATCCTGAGACAGAAATAATTATGGCTGGTTCATATAAAATCATTAACTCGTAAATAATTCGAGTCGCCGAGCGGCACAAAGCGCTCATTAGCCGTTCCTCGTGATCACCGGCCAGGAGAGTGGAATTATCTGTGGCCTGTTATCAGGTCTGGGCCTGTGGAGGGCCGCAGCAGCCCAATAATAACAGACACTATATAAATTCAGTCAAACAATTCTAGGTAACTAGCTGACCCGGCAAACGTTGTCTTGTCATAAACATATTATATTAAAGACTAGCTGTTGCCCGCGACATCGTCCGCGTCAATTTCTGTTATTATGATCGCGACTATTTTTGCAACATTTTTCACTCATTTCATGTTATATAGCCTAAAGCGTTCCTCGATAAATGGACTATCCAACACAAAGATAATTTCTCAAATTGATCCAGTACTTCCTGAGATTAGCGCGTTCAAACAAACAAACAAACAAACTCTTCAGCTTTATAATATTAGTGTATATTTGTGTAAAAGTTTTTTTTATGAATGGTTATCATAGTTTTGTAATACTTAACACCTATTAAGACGAAAATCATGTTAAATGCCCATGTTGCACCCGCTCCAGTTAACGTTGGGAACATTGCACTCGAAGTTGTTGACCACTATGTTTACCTGGGACAGATAGTCCAGTTAGGTAAGTCAAACTTCGAGAAAGAGATCTCTCGTCGAATCCAGCTCGGATGGGCAGCGTTCGGGAAGCTCCGGCATATATTCGCGTCCGAAATACCTCAGTGTCTCAAGACGAAAGTCTTTGACCAGTGTGTGTTGCCAGTAATGACCTATGGGAGTGAGACGTGGTCGTTTACTATGGGTCTCATAAGAAGGCTCACGATCACCCAGCGAGCAATGGAGAGAGCGATGCTTGGTATTTCCCTACTCGATCGAATCAGAAATGATGAGATCCGCAGGAGAACTAAAACAACCGACATCACTCGAAGGATTGCATCGTTGAAGTGGCAGTGGGCGGGACACATAGCGCGGAGAACCGACGCGACGGCCGTTGGGGCGGAAAGGTTCTCGAATGGCGACCGCGTACCGGACGACGTTCCGTGGGCAGGCCCCCTACAAGGTGGACCGACGATCTGATCAAGGTCGCGGGAAGCCGCTGGATGCGGACAGCACAGGACCGATCGTTGTGGAGATCCTTGGGGGAGGCCTATGCCCAGCAGTGGGCGTCGTTCGGCTGATATGATGATGATGATGATGAACACCTATTCACCCAAAAACACAAAAATCCCAAAAATTGGTTTACTATTTCTCGAGTTATAAGTTTTGTAACTAACGCGACTTTCTTTTGTAGAACGACCTCTGTGGTGGAGCAGCGTACAAACCGGCTTTTAAGGCGTGGTCTGCTCCAAGGTACAAAGTTTGATTACTGGACGGGTCAATATAGAAAAATAGTCGTGTGGTCCAGGCACGTTAATATTATAGCATCGCCCCTTCTATACCTATGGGTGTCGTGAGCGATTAAAGGAGAAATGTCTGTTTTAGTAAATGGAAGAAAGATGATGCTTGGTGCAAATGTACCAATGTGAGAAACATAGAGTTTCAGTTTTAAATTTCAGTGAATATAGGTAGGCAGTGTTGTGTCAGCTTAATAAAACAGCACCACTTCCTCTCGAACGCCCCGTAGGTCTAGTGGTTTAAATACCGGGCCAAGATCTCGGGGTCCCAGGTTCGATCCCCGGGTCGGGCTACAAAAAGTTTCGAATTTTCGAACGTTACTCGGGTTTGTGATCACCAACCCGCATTTGGCAAGCGTGGCGATTATGCCAGTTCCCATCATTGCAGCGGTAACTTGAATTCAATGATGGAGGCCTTTTCCCTGCAGTGGGATGATTATAGGCTGTTACCTAACATTTTTTACTTCCTCTCGTCCTATGGGTGTCGTAACAGGTGACTAAAGGAGTAGTGCCAGAAAGAGACGGGCAGCCATCTTACCTTCACCATTGACCAAACTGCGATGGCCAACTCGCCTGCCAAGTCTGCCAACCTTTTTACCAACCAACAGGTCTGTCTGTATTTAGTGAGCTACGCCTCAATGACGCAATTTATAACACCGAAGGCCTAAATTAATTAGGCTGGCTGGTACCATTAGAAGTACGGAAATAAAAATCCGGAATTCCAAAATGAGCAGATAAAAATAACGTAGTAATGTTAACTCGAGCTTTTGATAATTTGGAATTGTACGCTAAAAGTCTTTTGTGATTGATGAAAAAGCTTTTTTATGCTGCATATCAAATTATTAAAAAGTAAAGTAACAGTAACCATCCCACTGCAGGAAAAAGGCCAAGGCCAAGGAAAAAGTTACCACAGCAATAATGGGTGAACTGGCATAATCACCACGCTTGCCAAATGCGGGTTGATGATCACAAACCCGAGCAACGTTCGAAAACTCGAAACTTTTTTGTTGCCCGGCCCGGGATTCGAACCTGGGACCCCGAGATCTTGGCCCGGTATTTAAACCACTAACTAACGGAGCGTTATATCAAATTATTATACGACGGTAATATTCAAAAAAATATAACTAAAACACGTTACACGTTACGTGTCCAATAGTGACCGCATATAGTTTTGTAACTGAGTCTGTTTAAGACAACTATGTATAATTATAAATATTTAAGACATTTAAGACATGCCTCACTGGGCCACACAGAGCCATCTAGTCCCAAATTAAGCTACTAGTAAGTACTCTGTCGTATGGGGTACTAGACAACCGATACACTTACATAAATACTTTTTTTTTTTGTAAATACATACTTATAATACATAGAAAACACCCAGACCAGTACAAACAGACATGTTCATGCACACAAATATTTGTACTGTGCGGGGATCGAACCCGCGACTCATGGCTCAGAAGCAGCGTTTACTACCGCTGATCCAAATGGTCGTCAAAAGTTACTAACAAAAGGAGGATCGTCATTATTTTTAAAAGCTCACGGCTGGACATACATAAGCATCTAAATATACAGAATTTAGCTACAATCGCCACACTTGACATGCGGGTTGCCAATAGCAGTTTATAGTAAACTAGCGGCCCGTCCCGGCTCCGCACGGGTGGACAAGAGTATTTTTTTTATGTTTTTACCTTTTATTTATATATTTTTTGTTGTTTCCTAATCTTTTCTAGCAACAAATATAGCCTATGTTACTCAAGGTGAATGTAGTTTCCCAATGGTGAAAGAATTTTTTAAATCGAAACAGTAGTTTTTGAGTTTATTCATTACAAACATACACATACACAAAAATACAAACCTTCCCTCTTTATAATATTTACTAGCTGTTCCCCGCGACTTCGTACGCGTCAATTTCAGTTTTTAAGATCGCGATTATTTTTTCAACATTTTTCACTGATGCTTCGCTCCTACTGGTCGCAGCGTGATGTTATATAGCCTAAAGCCTTCCTCGAGGTATGGACTATCCAACACAAAAAGAATTTTTCAATTCGAACCAGTACTTCCAGAGATTAGCGCGTTCAAACAAACAAACAAACAAACAAACTCTTCAGCTTTATAATATTATAGTATAGTATATAGTATAGATGAAACAACAAATTGTAGGAATTACTATTATTTATATCATCAAATGTCATTATTATTAACTACATCAGGGTGTAAAAAAACTAAACGCAGACCCTGAAGCTACGCAATCTGAAAAGCAAACCCAGGTCATATTACAAAATATTATAATTGGGAAAAGATTTTTATTATTGGGAGAAAAAAAATGATAATTCATAGCGCGCAATGTATAACAGCCGGAGCGTGGGCCGCTGCGCTGGATGCTAACTCTTAAGTTCAAAATTAGTCCGCGCTGAGCCGTACATTGCGTATTGTAATTAAAAAAGCTTTTTTATGAACGAAATAATAAAAAAAACACTATGTTTATAAGAAGAAAAGTTTTTAAGTAACCTTTAGCAACAGTTTTTGTAATAAAATGGAAAACAAAATTGTGACTTTGACCCTCAATATCTTCGGAACCAGCTGTTTCCCAGGTATGGTTCTAAATGAAAAAATGATCCTAGTGATGAGGACAGTACGTGGTTTTCGGATCTACGTTTGGTTTTTTTACACCCGTTATGTCCAATTAAATTACATCACATTTATTATTTAAAAATGTCTTTGCTTTGTAAAAAAAATTGTCCCTGAGCCATTTTACAAGCTTTCTTTTGAAGCATATTTTTGTCAACTGCTTTATGTCGTTTGGAATTCTAGTCAAGTTACGTATTACTTTTACTCAAGTAGGTAATTATTTTTACTTGTTTATAAATTTGAGGGTTTATGCCCATACTCATGGAAGGTCGCTGGTAGTGGCTGGATGAGGAAAGCGGGGGATCGTGCACTGTGGCGTGCCCTTGGGGAGGCCTACGTCCAGCAGTGGACTGCAATATGCTGATTGATTGTTTATAAATACGGGTATATGACTTTGAAAATCAACAAAAAACAAAATCCTGCACAAGAACTGCTACAACATTCCAGTACTAATAAAATTTTCATATTCTATTCGTTTTGTAAAACAAAAGGCAGACGGTACGTGTGTAGCGTCAGCAAAAGCGACAAAGGTCAAGACGTGAGAGAAATGGAAAGGAAAGGTTTACTTGGACTTGTCAAAAACCGGATTACACTGAGACATAGAATAAACGAAACAATACAGAAGTGACAGTCCTAAGATAAATGGTTATGATAGTAGACAGTCATATTTCAGAACAATTACGCTATGAATAAAAAATATTTTGCTGTGTATTACCAGCTTTAAATGGATTTACACCACCCTTTCTTGTCAAATTGGTGTTGTAAGATGCGATAAAAAGAAACCAGGGCTAAGATGGGCAGCAACGATCTTTATAATATTGGCGAAACCTTGATCGCCAACCTTGCCAATTTAAGCGATTATTTAAAACCCGCCACACTAGTCCACACAGAGCCATGAAGACCCAAATTAAGCTACTACTAAGTAGCTTGGGTTATGGGTTACTAGACAACCGATAAACTTACTTACAAAAAAAAATATTTGTAAATACATACTTGTTGTACATAAAAAAACAACTACATATATTACTTAGATACCCAGCTGTGGAGAGTGGCCTAATGATAATAAACGACAAAGTAAGCAAGTCATTTTTTTGGTGTAAAAATACATAGATGACACAAAAAATATATACCTACGATTCGAACTGCTACCTCCTTGCCTCATATTATAGTTTCGCCAGGTACACTATATGGCTGTCCTTCCTATCCTAATAAAAATATCATTGTCAGTATAAATGATTCCCTAGATTCTCAATTCAATCTTTTCCTTGCCAGTTCAATAAATCCCGTCAAAATGCTAAACATTTTCGTACTTAAAGGACGAAAGGGTGAGCCTTCCCAGAACGGAAACGGAAAAGGCATTATTTTTGTTAACCAAACAAAAATAGGTCAAGTCTTGGGCTTGCGTTTCAATGCCGATAAGAGTACAATACATTGCGTACACAGTAGGATTTTGTGTTGAGTATTATAGAAAGCTAAGAGAAACTCCGATGTTTTGCTTGGATGTCGAAGTTTCTCTTAGGGATAAAATCAGAAATGAGGTTATCCGGCAGAGAATTAAAGTTACCGACATAGCCCACCGGATTAGCAAGCTAAAGTGGCAGTGGGCTGGCCATATTAGCCGCAGAACCAACAACCGCTGCGGTAAACGAGTTCTTGTGTGGAGACCGTGTCTCGGCAAACGTTGTGTAGGACGCCCTCAGGCCAGGTGGAGTGATGATTTGCGCAAGGTGGCTGACAGGAGATGGATGCGAGAAGCCGAGGATCGACCTAAGTGGACTGCAAGTGGAGAGGCTTATGTCAAGCAGTGGACTGCGATTAAAATCAAAATCAGTTTTATTTCTGCAAATAGGCCCCTGGAGGCGCTTTTACACGTCCCAATATTTAACCTACCACTGCTATGATAGGCTGATGATGATGATGATGATTATAGAAAGCTAAATACTTCTTGTTTGGGATAGGGTTCATTGTAGTTAATAAAACTTTGAATAAATATAAACATAAAATAAAATGAATTAGATGTAACGTAACATCTAAAATATAAAATTCTCGTATCAGTCTCGGCTTGACAGCTTTTTATGAAAAAATTTTTATAGGTACATTCGGTGGGTCTGAGAATAGGTTTCAGACAACTTTCGGGGAGATTTTTTTTTTATGTTTTAAAAAATATTTTTATAGCATAACCGATTAATGTTTATGAAAAAGAAAATGAAATGAAACTGTTAAAAGTTAATGTTAATTTCATGCAGAAATGAAAATGTTAAGGTGGATGTGTGGAGTGGCAAGAATAGATAAAATAAGGAATGAATACATTATAGAAAGCATGAAAGTAGCACCAGTAGTAGAAAAGTTAAAGGCAATCACCTATCTTGGTATGGACATGATGAGAAGAGACGAAGGACACGTGACAAGAAGGGTGATAAATATGACTGCTGATGGATGGACGGGTTGAGGGCGACCTTAAAAGATATGGTTTATTGTGTCAGAAAGGATATGATTGAGTAGGGAGTAGACGACTCGATGACGACTGACAGGATAGTATGGAAGAGGAATACAAACTGCGCTGACCTCAGCAGACCTGAGAACAGGGCTAGTGAATGAATGAATGACTAATATTTGATTCTACTGTTCCTGTGTGATTTGTTATAAGGCTATTTTGTATACAAATGGGAGTTGAGGGGCTGTGCCGCTGGAATCCGAAGTCGTTGCGATAAACCTTTATTATGTCATTAAATGCAATGCTTCATTCGACATTTTAATGTAGAGGTGTCGCACACGACGACCGCGGAGAAACAACGAATAATTATTTCCGTTTATAAAATTCATATTTATTTCATTTTTGTGGCATAACGTATTCATGATGCGTATTTTCTGATTTATTTATTTGTGTAATGATTTGTGTTTTCTTGGCTTGGATGCTTGGATGTCAGATAAAGTCAGCAGGTAATTGAGCTTTACTGATTAACCTTTTAGGCACTATAAGAGTTAATTCAAAAATTATCCTTACTAATATTTGAAATACGAAAGTTATTCTGCCTGTCTGTCAGTCTTTTACGCTTTCATGTCTATAATACTAAACAGATATTGATGAAATTTGGTACAAAAATAGACTAGATTATAAGAAAGGACATAGGACATATTTTTTACTAGCTCTTCCCCGCGATTTCGTCCGCGTCAATTTCTGTTATTATGAACGCGATTATTTTGCAACATTTTTCACTGATGCTTCGCTCCTATTGGTCCCAGTGTGATGTTGTGTAGCCTAAAGCCTTCCTCGATAAATGGACTATCCAACACAAAAAGATTTTTTTAAATCGAACCAGTACTTCCGGAGATCAGCGCGTTTAAACAAACAAACAAACAAAGAAACTCTTCAGCTTTATAATATTAGTATAGATTTAACTTTTAGGCATAGGTTTCCGTCTGGGCGACATACATAACGTTAGGTTCCGTAAATCAGATTACCAGCCAACATTATACGAATAGTAATATATAGGAACTTTGTTACGACACCTAACTACCTATTTTCCTCGTTTTCTTGTTAGAAATATTAAAAAAAAACGTACATCCTGAAACATTTTCAACCACAAAAACAAATGCAAAAACACTACCAGTGAATTATCGCATAAGTTTTCCTTTTTTCTCTTTCTCCCCAAACTTTCGTAACTGTATTACTATTCTCCTCAACTCAGCGCGAACAGTAATAAATAACATTAGGGTTGCCACGTGTGAAAATGTGAAGAAACAAAGCCAGAAGTTCGTGGCGTTGTTAAACATAATTAAAAAAAACTTTGAAACAAAAACATTTTATTAGAAGCACTGGGATTGTCAGTGATTGCTTGTTTCGCGCTGATTTTAAGTTGTCTCTTATTTTATTTTTGCTGTCTATATTGGTAGTCATCAATTGTGGGTCATTGTCAATAAATAAAATTCTCAATTTTCACCCTACAACGGCACGTACATGTAAGAACACGCTACAGAATTGGCTTCAAGGTAAAAACTATGATGAAATACAAAACATTGTTTTATAAACAATATTTTGTATAATATCATAATATAAACTTGAAATTTTTTTTTATTTTGTCTCAGGCGGGACTCGAACCCGCATCTCCTTCTCCATCCGTGGGTTCGAGTCCCGCCTGAGACAGAATTTTTCAAGTTTATATACTGATATTATAAGTGCAATTAAGTTGCTAAAATATCAAATAAAGAATATTATTTTGTATATTTGTGATTCCACACAAAGCACACACACACACACACGTCATGTCACACAGACATACTCACACACGTTCGCACGCACACACACACTTATTATTATTATTATTTTTTATTATTTGCTAATAGCTCAATTATTATTGTATTTGTGCGAGTATTTTTTGTTTTGTCTTTTTTCTTTGCTTCATGTATCTTGTATAATCTTCAACAAGGAGCGGGGTCTCCAAATACAGGTTTATACTAAAAGGAAATTAAAACGTAGTGATTACTTGCTCAGTGAAGGAGATTCCAACCATTTGTTATGTCTTAATGTAAAAAGATACTGAATAACCATTTTTTCATTTTCATTACCAATATACAAAAAAAACTACAGCCATCACGAACAGGGCTTATACAGGATGAAATTTTAAATACTTTCCAAAATTTTTGTAGGCGTTCAGTATGGTATTTAGAGCCCATTTATGAAGTAAAAAATGTAAATCAAGTTTTCACCCGAAAATATTTTTCGCAATATACTCGTAGTATTACAATTTTACAGTTTTAGGATTATTTAGGTATAAAGGGAAAATCAAAAACTTATGATTAATATCGTAATGAATAAATGTGATGTGCATTGCGTAAAAAAAGTGTTGCTAGGCGGCCGTATCAAAATTTTTAGATTTTTGGCGGCCATTTCCCAAGTGCTTTATCTTGACATTTTTGTACTGGGCTATACCACAAGAAAAAATACGTCATTTGTTTTTTGTCTCTTAGATTGATATATTAAACTTTGGAAGGTGGTTAAAATTTCACCCTGTATTACGCATTTTGTGGTTAAATTTTTTCATTCACGATTATAAAATTCCCCCCTCTAAACAAAACAATCCGTTAGATTCCATCATAAACATTAACGAATGAAAACACTTACTAAAGGAAATACGGCTTATAATATACTCGCCTAAAAAAATGTTATCTCAAACCCGAGTTCATAAAAGAAAAAAAGTAAAATCATTCACCCCAAAATACTTATTAGGTCGTGCTTGTGATCACGCAATGTTGTCACGAAGGCCTAATTTTCCCCGTGGAAAATAACTTTAACACTTTACGTATAATTTGACAGGTTTAGATGTCAAAGTAGATTTATGGCAAGGTCGGAGTCATAGACAACTGGGCCTAGTAGACGCTTCGTTATTGTTTGTGCCTTGTGGTTGGATATTGTATTCAAATATAAATAAACACCTAGAGACATTAACATAAACTCCATTTAATCGCCTAATTTTGGAAAGTGTTTTTTTACCCGACTAAGGCGAAGCAAAAAGGATGGTTATGATTTTGACCTGTATGTATGTGGGTATGGATGTTCATCTGTTTCCTCATAACTTCTAAACTAGTTATCATAATTGGACAAATGAGGTGTCGTTAGAAACTTCCTGATCGTTTGCTGGTTATAGGTTACATGACGTTACGTTAAATTAGCTACAGCTCCCTCTAGGGGACTTAAAGTAAGGAACTAACATAAAAAAAACTTGACGGTGTCGTGTAGTCGGTGGGGTATCAAATGAAAGAATAGCTTTGTTAGCACATTTCAAATATGTAATTGTATATTTCGTTAAGGCATAAGTGCTTTATGGAGATAAAAATCATATAAACTATAGAATAAACTTTAAAATAATGCTTTTCTTTTCCAAAATACAAAGTAAAAAACATCGGCGCCCTGCCACACACTTTTCTTTAATCAAAAAAAACATAAAAATGAGCACTCCTATGTTTTTGAAGTTTTTCTATCCCAGATTATGTATCTAATTGTATTTATTTTATCCTACAAACGCTGTCGTTTTTTGTGAAGTCTATAAATTTAATTTGTCTTATCTGCGTAAAAAAAGTACGTACGCATAGGTATAATTTGTTGTGTTTGTATGTCAGTGTATATTTACAGCAAGGTCGGAATCGAAGGGGTGGGCTTGGGCATTAGGCTTAATACAACGGCTATAATAAATTAAGTATGTTTATTCGCTCGCCCGCTGGATTAGATAGATTAGAATAAAAGAATAAATACAAATAATGACAAGTATCTTTGTAGTGACGCCCCATTAGTCAAGTGGTTTAAGTACTGGGCTAAGAACTAGGGTTCTTAGGTTCAATGTTCGGGTCGGGCAGCAAGACTTTCGAATTTTTGAACATTTCTCGGGCTTGTGATCACCAACCCGAATTTTGACAATGCCTGCACCTACCTATCATTGCTGTGTTAACTTGAATTCAATGATAGAGGCCTTTGCCTTGCAGTGGGGTTATTAAAAGGCTGGTATTTCGTACTCTTTATGTACTTAGTGTTTGTCATAGAATGCGGATATAAAATTTAATCTTATAAACAAAATATCGGTCTAAGTGTTTGTTGTCTTTCATCCGAAACGGCTGGACTGTTTTAATCGATTTTCTTTTTGTATTTTAAAATTTATTATTAGAGTTTTTCATCAAATATTGGTTTATTTTGACGTTTAGAACACTGCAATTGACGTTTAGAAAAATGCAACGAGACCACGAACACTCCGTTCGTGGTCTCGTTAAAAAAATGTTTACGCCTACGTAGGTCACTCGGTATAAAAATATTAGGGGTTAAAGTATGAAATTGCCGTTTTGTATGGACGAAATCGAGAAAAGTCATTTTTCCATACTAACAATTTTTTAGTTTTTTTTAAAAACGCCTGAACCGTTTTCGATGCAATTAAAGGTGAAAGTTAGATGGTTATAAAGCTACGCATTATAGTATTTAAATTTCTGAAAATCAAAGTATATAATACAAATATACTTAATTGAAGCAAGAAGGTCAGCTGACACATTGTAAGGGGTCTTTTCAACGACTTCCTTTGAAGTAATAGGCACTAGCATTCCATTTTTTTTTAGTCAAACGTTACTTTATTTAGTTTCTGATACAATACAAAAAGAATTACGCAATAATATGACTATACTTAAGAGCTATAAACAAAATAAAAAGTGGGAAAGTAATCGGCAATTTCATACTTTAACCCCTATTATATACCAAAACCTTTTACTTGTATTTAAACGGCTATACCAAACTACGTTATAATTAAAAAGATTATTTGTCCGAAACCGCACCGATAGGCAACAGTAAGTCCTTACAACGACAATATCAGGTACCAAAATAATGTGTTCCTTTCCGCTTGTCTTAGATCGATGAAACTGGCTATATCTTTCTATTTGATGAAAGTTTACATAAGTCCGATTGTTTGAGTCAAAACAGCTTTGCATAAGATGAAGCGATGCACAGGTTGGCATCTTAGTTTTGATACATCCTTATAGGTAAAAAAAAAAATGTGGCAAGACTACTTTTTCCTTGAAAATTTCTTTCAAAAACTTATTACAAATGTCGAATTTGTATGAAATAAACCCCGAATCATTTATATTTAGTGATAGTGACCACGAAAGCTAAAATCAGTATATGACCTGATATAAAAGCCAATAGTGACTGTATTATCAATGTAAGTTCCCGCTAAATCTTATAAACAGACATTCTCTCTTCGTCTTCGATCATTAAGGCGCAGTCATCATCATCATCATCATCAGCCTATCACAGTCCACTGCTGGACATAGGCCTCTCCAATTACACGCCACTTAGGTCGACCCTCGGCTTCTCGCATCCAGCTCCTGCCAGCCACCTTGCGCAAATCATTACTCCACCTGGCCTGAGGGCGTCCTACACGACGTTTGCCGAGACGCGGTCTCCACTCAAGAACTCGTTTACCCCAGTGGTTGTCGGTTCTCCAATATGGCCAGCCCACTGTCACTTCAGCTTGCTAATCCGGTGGGCTATATCGGTAACTTTAGTTCTCTGCCGGATCACCTCATTTCTGACTTTATACCTAAGAGAAACTCCGAGCATAGCTCTTTCCATAGCCCGCTGAGCGACTTTGAACTTGTGGACTAAGGCGCAGTGTTTACCCCCAATCAATTATGTCTAGTGATAGTGACCACGAAAGCTTAAATGAGTACCTGTATGGTCTGGGCCCTTATTCAGCTATTTCAATTGCAGTTCAATCGTGATTGAATTGGGCGATTTTGACATTTAGCCTATGGGCTAAATGTTATGTTTTTGATGATTATGATTTTTGAAAACCTGCTATTCAATTTCGATTGTGATACGATTTGGTTAGCTGAATTAGGGGCCTGATATACAAGCCAATTGTAGAGACTGTTCTAAGCCATGTGAGTTCTCGCTAAGTCTTATAAACAGCCATTCTCCCTTTGCCTTCAATCATAATAAGGCACAGTCACAGAACAGAATTTTTCTGTTCCGTGGGCGCACTGTTTACCCCGAATCAATGATCTTTAGTGATAGTGACCACGAAAGCTTAAATCAGTTTAAGACCAGAATTGTAGTGACTGTACTATGCAATGTAAGTTCCCGCTAAATCTTATAAACAGCCATTCTCCCTTCGTCTTCAATCATAATAAGGCGCAGTGTTTACCCAGCTCTCCGCTCGGAGCGAACGTTTGCTCAGTGTCCGCTGAGAAAATATCGTGCTGTTTATCAAAATAACCTTTAAATGTTTCTCGACTTTCCTTTACTTACTAGAAATAATATTTATCCGCCATTGCGCTTGCTTCGGAAATGAATATTGGAAATTGTACTTCAGTTGCAAAATGAAAACTATAAATGACGACCATTTGGATCAGCGGTAGTAAACGCTGCTTCTGAGCCATGGATCACGGGTTCGATCCCCGCACAGTACAAATATTTGTGTGCATGAACATGTCTGTTTGTAGTGGTCTGGGTGTTTTCTATGTACTATAGGTATGTATTTACAAAAAAAAAGTATATAAGTAAGTTTATCGGTTGTCTAGTACCCCATACGACAGGGTACTTAATAGTAGCTTAATTTGGGACTAGATGGCTCTGTGTGGCCCAGTGAGGCATGTCTTAAATATTTATTTTATTTATTTATAAAATAGGTACACTTTAATAAAAAAGATCCAGGTGACAATTTATGGAACCGCCATTTTGTTAAATTGTGTTGAATTAAAAAATAAAATAGCATACCAAGTAAATTAATTAGCTTGTTTAAATGTTTTAAGTCTATTTGAATAGATTGACTCTTTACTACACACCATACAAATGAAAGAAAATAAGAGAACATATACCAACATTAAAATCTGTACAATTTAGACTTGTCGCTGTAAGCGATTACTTTCAGACAACTTTCAGGTTTTCTCTGGCACAGATAATATAATACTAGTCTCTGGTAAGTATGACTTTTTTTGACGACTGTTGTTGCAAGACGGCAACAAAGGTCAGGACTGACGGCTTACCCTGATATCCGAGGCACATCAAACGCCAGCCCTTCCGAAGCCAATTTAGAAATGATCGCTTTGACATAAAAAAATTACGCGTCTAATTGAGAACTGTTTTTGGTTCTCATCGGTTCATCAAATATGCGTTTTCATTTCAAAATAAAAGTGACCTCAATCAAAAATGCGAATTCACGATAAAACCTTCACCACAGAGTTTCGAAACGAAAGTACAATGGATTCAATTTGCTGGGCTATTGTGCTTTCCCCAAACAAGCTTTGTTTATAGGGAAACACTACGTAAGTAGGAAAGGTAGACCCGTTACCGAGCTTGCAGACGGATCATACATATTGACATAAAGAAAATTAATTATTATTCAGGATGAAATTTAACCACCTTCCAAATTTAAATATAGCAATCTACGAGACAAAACACAAATGACGTATTTTTTTTTTGTATAGCCCAGTACAAAAATGACAAGATAAAGCACTTGTAAAATGTCCACCAATAATCTAAAATTTTTGATACTGCCACCTAGCAACACTTTTTATTACGCGATGCGCATCTCATTCATTCATTACGAAACTATCCATAAGTTTTTGATTTTCCCTACATTCCTTAACAGGCTTAGAATCGTAAAAAATTAAAACTATGTTGCGAAAAATATTTTCATAAGAATAAATTATAAATGGGCTCTAAATATGATACTGAACGCCTATAAAAAGTTTTGAAGATAACGAAACAGTCACCTACGTTTTTAACATGCGGAAATATCAAAATATGCATTGTTTTTCATTAAAACGAATAACGAAACTTACTCTTATAATTATAAATACGAAAGTTTGGAAGGATCTTTGTTACTTTACCACGCGAAAACGGTGTGATGGATCCAGATTAAAGACACACAAATAGATAGACCATTATAATTATATAAGCTAAGTAGCACATAAGCCTTTTAATTTTGTTCTATGTTATGCAAAGCAACTTACAGTAAATATAACAAAATACCTACAGTATTTTTTTTCAACTAGTAACCTGCCCTGGTTTCGTACGGGTTGATACAAGTAAGTAAGTAGGTACTTAATAATAATAAATTAGGAGAAAATAATACACATCCTTATCAGACTTTCCATACAACACAATCAATCAATTAGTCTGCTTACCGACCTTACTGTTGCAAAATTAAAACTTAAATTAAAAAATTGATGCCATAACTGTAGTACCTGCATCTCTTTACTAAATTGTTAATAGCAATACATGAATCATTTGACTGGGTCTTCTAAATTTGTTTTCATTGTGTACTTTGATCATCGTTCATAAAGAACGGCGCATAATGGCGAGAGAATTAACAGATGTCTGACTTGATGTAATAAGATGCGGTGTTGCTAAAAGGCCGCCTTTAGAATTCGTGTTTAGTGTTCTTTTGTAAGGTAGAATAATGTTTTTAGGAAAGTTTACAAAAACATTTTTTCCGGGAAAAAACTGCGTCGATTTGCAAGTATTCTGATGCTTTAGGAGTTTTAGGAGAAACTTGATCTGATCTTATCTTCTTGCACTAATATGGTATTTGTGCAATATAGTTTCTCCTTCTCGATTATCAAAAATATTCTGATTTAAACTTTCATAGTCACTATCACTAGAGTTATTTGATTCGGGGGGGTTTATACCATGTTATTTATTATGAGTTTCCGATATTTCGGCACTGTTGCAAGCGCCATGATCACGGGAGAACTGACACAGTTCTAACAAATAACTCTATCAGAAATATTGAAATGAAATGTGTTTATAAGGTAATCATGGTTATATACAGACCATTTGCCTGCATTCTTTTCATTGGTAATCCTGCCTTAAAGCCGGGATGAACAGCAAGTAGTAATTTAGGTTAATATCCCAAATTGTTATTCGTAACTAAAACAAGAATGTAGTTAACCTTAAAACTGGAAGCACCAAAGTAATTACAGGCCAAGTAGAAATAATGATTCAACTTTGGAAGTTGAAGAGTCGTCTAAACAGGTTAATTGTGCCTCAAGTTACAGCCAATCTTGTAGGGCTATTTGCAGATACGCCTTCTTATACCTAGTCAAAATAATAATAATAAAAAGTCTTATTAAAATCCGAGGCAGAAAAAAAAAGCGTTCTTTTTTTCTCTGACTCGAGAAGCAAAATTGCAAAAACTATAAATAATAATATTTAAGACATGCCTCACTGGGCCACACAGAGCCATCTAGTCCCAAATTAAGCTACTATAAAGTACCCTGTCGTATGGGGTACTAGACAACCGATAAACTTACTTATATACTTTTTTTTGTTAATACATACTTATAATACATAGAAAACACCCAGACCAGTACAAACAGACATGTTCATGCACACAAATATTTGTTCTGTGCGGGGATCGAACCCGCGACCCATGGCTCAGAAGCAGCGTTTGCTACCGCTGATCCAACTGGTCGTCAAAATATTAACACTGTCCTATTTATAGTACCTAGATTAATTCCATAGCCTGCATCAGTTTGAGTGTCAGATCTTGTCAGTACGGCAATTATATATTCTTCGGTGTATCTTAAGAAAGCATGCTACTCTTCCCCTAGATTCGAATATAATCACACGACGCCGCGCTTCCGTTCGGGTATGTTGCACCAAAAGGTGTAGAACGGCTTTTGCAAGACGCCAATATGACTCCATATCCTCAAAACTGTACAATAATCTGCACAAGCTCACTTCTATCTATACCCTAATTAGATATGAAGTGTCAAAGAAAACCACTGATTATCTACTGAAGCTGTCATATTCAGATACCGAAAATCTTTTAAAATAGAGCACACACACAACACACACACACACACATACACACACACACACACACACACACACACACAACGTAACTAATAATTACACTTACCTAAAAATAATGTATAAGTACCTAGTTGTTAAATTAAGTAAGCTTACACCACTTGTTCAATTCAATTCTATGGTTTGATGTTAATCTACTGAGGAATCACTGACCCTGATAATACAGTTTCAACTAGTTTTCGGGTCAGGGAACACTCTTTTGTATCATGTACTATGTAAAACCTAAGGTAAAACCCTAGAAATAATTATGTCCAAGTTTTGTGTATTTTTGGGTTCCAAATAAATGATTTTTAAATGATTATTATTTATTAGTTTATTAGTGGAAACAAGCTTCTCCAAAATAAATAATTATCAGACGCATGATCTAAATCTGAATGTGGTGTAGTGGATAGAAATTAAAGGTATAGGGGGAACAGTTTTGTATAAATTGGAATCAATATTGTCTCAATTTGGTATCTGATAGATGGTACTAGCAAAACAATTAAATTTTCTTCTTATTGTATAGTTAGGATAAACCTACGACATATAGGTCAAGCATAATCTAGTGTCAAGAGTTTTTCGTAGCCATCTATTACATAAAATAGGTTCTTATATCTTCTTTGTATCCTTCAATATGGAAAAAATCTTTCCTAAAATGACCCCAATGGGAATTAAGCCTGAGATCCTTGATTAGTAAAAAAAATGAAGTTATAATTAAGAAACGCGATACGACATTAGTGACATGATCAACCCAGGAGAGCCATTTACTTTCTAACCTAACCTAACCCAATTCCGGGCGGTTGAAGTCACAGACTAAGCACTAATAACAAACACAAAATATAATTACTCCGGTGTGTAATCCTACGGTCCGTAACCGTTCACCGCAAACGGTCCTTCCCTTCTCGCGGCGCGGCGGATATGCGCGTAACGTTTTGCGGCGTCTGAGGGTTGACCACCATCTTAATTAGCATTCCGACATGATAAGCGTGGATGAGGGTGATGGTGGCCTTGCCATGGATGTTAAGGGAGTCAGTAAAATCAGTTTTATTTCTGCAAATAGACCCTAGCTTTTACACGTCCCAGTCATGTTTGATGTTAACTGTTTGGTGCAAATGGATTACTTAACGCCTTGAACGTTAGTTGTGTAGGTACGGTTGATTCTGATCGGAATCGATATATCGCGGGACTGATTGGAAACTACCTTTCCTAAATTAGCTATGTTTGAAAGAGGTGGTGGATTCTAGTCCTTTACTCCTGTTGTGAGATCACAAAACAAGAAATCTTAAAACATGTCACGTCAGACTTATAATAGGCCAAAAATGTTTCAGACACACTCTCCCAACAGGTATAATCTTTGTGAACAGGGTCGTGATCAAAAAATATAAAAACTTTTTCATCCAGTACGGAACAAATTTACCGGAGAACGCAAAAAAATAACTGAAGTAAGGCATATCTCAAGATGCTTGCAATAAAAAGAAATTTCCTAGCAGAAAGTGAGAATGAATAATGATATTTCGTTGTTTATCACTTTTTTGCTTTGGATAAAAATGGACTGAGAATTAATAGGTATGTCCACAACAAAAAATGGTAAAGTAGACTTAAAGCCTAACTTTAGAGAGAATTTCTCCGGGATTAATACCATGTACTATGTACATCAGGAAATACACCTTTATTGCAAACTTGTACCTACAATATATTAAAAATATAAATGTAGGTGGACAACATCACATACATACATTTTTCTGATCCCAATTTGAGTAACTATTATAACACTCGTATTTTGGAATTCAGAAACAACAAAGGTACCAGAAACACCCAGACCCGAGAAAATTTAAAAACAATTTTCCTACATTGACCCGTCCGGGAATAGAACCTTGGACCATGGAGTACCTGTGTACAGAACGTTAAGACGCCCCAGTGAATAGTCATATGTGCTATCGTCTGTATCTTGTTTTTATAATTTTCCGACATTTCGGCACTGTAACAAGCGCCATTATATGTCACTGATAAACAGTATTAGTTCTTTCAGATTAACTCTTGTGACCATGAAAGTTCAAAATCAAATCTTAATTAAAACTCTTCTGGTTAAAGACGTTTATTTCTCATAAAGAAATTACATAATTTCACTTACATGAGACATTTTTACGTGTTAAATAGTTCGGCAGTCATACAGAGGTTGAAAATAACAAATAATATTCACTTTTGTAACACAGAAATAAGTAACGGCATACACATCACACATACCTACATACAACGGCAAAATTCTCATACCCATTAAACTGCACTCAATTTTGTTCACAGATTCACAAATTCATTAGTTGCATTAATGGAAAACATCTTTTAGTAGGTTACTCATGAATATTACTACGGATTAATCACAAAAATTCTCAAACATTGCATCTATTTTTACGTTATAATAAATGTTAACAAAAATAATAAAAATATTGGGCGGTAGATGTAAGAAAATTTACAAAACAAGTATCTATTATGCCACAGTGCAGATGTGACATAGTAACTTAACTTATATTTACTTTTTAAGTATTGGTACAGAATTTAAGACATAGTATTTTAATTTGGTTTTAAATATGTTAAGGGTGTCTGCACGTTTGATTTCTTGAGGAATTTTATTATACATTTGCACTCCTGCAAAACTGATTGACCTCTTGCCATGTACAGTCCGTACTTTTGGTAAGACCAAGTGATCCTTTCTACGACTACTTCTATTATGAACATGATGAACTTTAGTAAAACTAATTTGAGTGTGTGTAGACTTATCTAAAATTTTTCTTATCAATATACATGTATAATATGTGTATAATTGATTTATACTCAGTATTTTAGTTTCACCATAGATTTTTTCTGTGGGTGCTAAATAATCGTAGAAGAACAACCCTTTGACGATCCTATTTTGGCGAATTTGTAGATTTTTGAGACTAGTTTTTGGGGCACTGCCCCAGATTTCAATTAAGTATATCAGATGTGGTTTTACAAGGGAGTTGTAGATCGTGCGTCGAATTTGTAAGGGAAGGCAGTAAACAATATTACGTAGTGAACCTATTAGAGATGACAGCTTGGATGTTACTTGCTCGATGTGTATATTCCAATTTAATTGGCTGTCTAGCTTTAGGCCAAGGTATTTTTCGCAGTTCTTTTCCTTGAGAATTATATTTTCAATTTTCAGTGGTTGATGTGACGGGATAATTTTATTTTTAGACTTAAAAATTATGTAGCACGTTTTAGATGCATTTATGGTTAAAAGAGTATATTTAAACCACTCGTTGAGTCTGTCTAGGTCTTCTTGAGCTTGAGATATTAGGTTATTAATGTTTTTTCCAAAATAAAATAAACATGTGTCGTCGGCGTAGAGTGAGATATCACCATGCAGTCCAACATCATGGATATCATTAATGTAAATCAGGAACAACAGGGGTCCTAGTATAGATCCCTGAGGTACCCCATATGTAATATTATGAGGATTGCTGTGGTATTCACCAATTTTAACTACTTGGGACCTATCTGTCAAGTACGATTTCAAAATTTGGTACGCTGTTCCTGATACTCCAATCGATTTTAACTTTTGCAGTAGAATTGCGTGGCTAACGGTGTCGAACGCCTTTTTAAGGTCAATAAATAGACCCAATACCACATTTTTTTGATCGATGTTCGTTTTTAACTTAGCTATTAAGTCTGATGTGGCTGACAAAGTATTTGATTTGGACCTGAATCCATACTGCCGACTAGAAAGAAAATTTATAGATGTAAGATGATCGTTTAGCCTCTTATAGATGACTCTTTCAAATATTTTCGAAATAATCGGCAGCACCGAGACAGGTCGGTAATTGTTAGGATCCGTTTTGGAGCCTGATTTGAATACGGGGGTGACTTTGGCTGGTTTTAAAGAGTCTGGAAAACTTCCTTTATTAAGGTGGTAGTTAATACTGCTTGTAAGGTCATCCACTATCAAGTTTTTGATGCATTTAATCACTTTAGTACTTATACCGTCAATTCCTACACTACAGTTCGGATCGAGACCATCTATGATCTTTACAATCTCATTTTTATGGCATGGGCTGAATACTGTTATTTGATGGTTATGAGGAGTCACAATTGGTGCAGGGCCACAATGATACATTTGGGGAATTGCGCTTGCCAAAGTAGGACCCACAGAGGAGAAAAAGCTATTAAAAGTTTCACATACTTCGGCACCATTGACCACAGGGCCTGTAGGCAAAGTCAGTTTTGGAGGGGTGCAATGGGATTTAATTTTGTTATTAGACAGTGTATTGATTAGATCCCACATCTTTTTGGGGTGCTTTAGACACTTATTAAACTTATCATAGTAGTATTTGTTTTTTTTTCTTCTTATTGTATCGGCAACGCTTTTCCTTTCTATCTTGAATTTTGTTTTTAGATTTTCATCATCAGGATTTTTCCGTAGGCTGTACCATAGCTCATTGCGAGTTTGAATTTTTAAAATTACATCTTTACATATCCAATCTTCTTGAGGCAGATTTTGTATTTTTGTTTTCATTTTATTGCTTTTGTTTAGGCCTTGTACTATATAGTTTTTAAGATTACTGAAATCACAGTCAATTTGCGGTTGGCGTTCGAGCTCTATGGTCTTGTATAACTGATTGTAGTCAACAGCTTCGTATTGTATTTTCATTTTGGGGATCGGTTTTATCCTTTCCATGGTAAGATAGATTTGTTTGTGATCAGTCATAGGTGAGTCGATAATAGACATGTGAAAACTCTTGTCCTTTAAATTAGTGCACACGTGATCAAGGATAGTTTTAGTAGTAGATGTTTCCCTTGTGCAATGCTCTGGGTCAATCTTATTAAGTATTCTATACCCAAATTCTTGTAGATTATCTTTGTAATGTTTCTTATGTCGATTTTCTTTCAGCAGGTCTATATTAAAATCGCCGAATACAATTGCACGTTTTCTTTGTATTAGTTGTGGTGTGTAGTCTTCGAGAAAGTCCTTGACATTTCTATCTCCAGGATTGTACACTACGCCAACGTTGAGAGCAAATTTTTCGAGATAAATCCATAAATAGTTAATGCCTCCGATGTAGGCTTCCTTATTAAGGCTATGTTTGACATCATTATGCACGTAGATGGACACGCCTCCACCCCTAGCATCGGTTCTGAAGCTATAGTAATGGGTATAATTTGGAAGTCCCATTTGTTCAGCATCTTCAACAGAACGTATCCAGGTTTCAGTCAATAACACAATATGAGTAGTGTTATCAATGGATTTCAGAACACACTTGAGTTCGTCGAATTTTCCTTTACGACGTATGCTACGGATATTTGCGTAGAAGAAGTTGAGTGATGATTTGGATATATGCAAGCGCTGATACGATTGAGTTATATGGTGACTGACCGCATCGGAGGAAACATGTTGTGGCTGTGGTAAATTAGCTAATCTGAGTTTTTTGATACAGTTTGAATAATTTTTGGAGTACCTTTAACGAATTTTATGATGAGATCCTTTTCACCACTTTCTTGGCGTCGGGAAAGCTCTTTATTTAGTTCTTTGAGTGTGTTCTTCTGGGTAGGTGTTTGATCAGAGTATATTTTGATGCTCTGTGGTGACTTCAGTTTATTCCGTAGTATGTCTTTTACTAACTGGGGATCTTCAAAACATACTTTTAAAGGACGGATCTTTCCAGGAGCATGCTTTCCTAGGCGAAGTACTTTCAAGATTTTATTAGAACACTGTATAGATAAATGGTTTTCTATAATGTCTATTGCTGAATTTTTATCTTGGACATTGGTGCCAGATACTTCGGAAAGACCAACAATTATTATATTTTTGCTCCGAGAGTGGCGTGCCTCAATTTCTTGAATTATTTGTTCACAGTTGGAAGAGTGTGTTTGTGGCGCCAGGTCTGTAGTATTTTTTAGTATTTCAACTTCTAAACTTATTGATTCTATCTTTTTCTCAGCAACCGTGGTCACTTCTTTCAGCTGTGATATCTCAGCTTTCATGGTAGAACTATCTGTCAGCAATTTTTCAGTAGAACTCTTGATATCCGTAATCTGTTTCCTCATTTCAGAAATATCTCCACGCATCAGATTCATGTTCTTTTCATGGGTACCAGCAATATTTTCCAAAACAGCCATGATTTCTCGTCTAAATTCGTGAAGTTCACTAGAATGATCGCAGTCGCACTCTCTTTGCTTTCTTTTTCGTATGGTAATTAGGTTGTTTGGATCATCATAAGTCAGCTTGGAGAGGTCCGGCTGCGAGCCACCTGCCATGCAACTTACTGATTTGCTTGTTGACTGTGACGAATGATGAGTACTCATTGTTTGTCGCTTTGGGTGGTATGCGATGTTGAGACGTCGTAACAAAATCACTTCTTTCGCAGTAAATTAGTTTTTAAGCACTGTTTAGTACAGTTTTGTTTCGCGTAACTGGCGGGAAGAAATTTAGCAGGCGATTACGTGCGTGCGGTGCGACACGACCGCTCTGTACGACGACCGACGACACAACAACTATTGATAGAACTCTTACCTGTAGGGTCTTTTTTAAATTATAGGATGTATTTTATTGTATGATCCTTTCTTTGTCCAAAGATCCTTGTTATCTTACAAGGATTCAGCAGTTTTCTACTTGTAATGGAATAAAAATAAATGTCTTAATATTGTTATTTGATCCTATTTAAATGATACTTTGAGTGTCGATAAAGAAATTATTAAGAAGTAGAATACTGATCCTACTTAACAAATCTTTGTTATAGGTATGGCAGTGCTCAAGAAGACAGCTAATTAATTAAATATGACTTAATAAAATATTGTCTAGCTGAAGCCCGAGACTTTGTTTGCGGGGGAATTCAAATTTGTAACTAACCAAACCAAAACCATACACTTTTATATATATATATATTAGAGTCACCTCGTTTCAAGTGAAAATATTAGGAGTTAAAGTATGAAATTGCCGTTTTGTATGGACGAAATCGAGAAAAGTCATTTTTCCATACTAACAATTTTTTAGTTTTTTTTAAAAATGCCTGAACCGTTTTCGATGCAATTAAAGGTGAAAGTTAGATGGTTATAAAGCTACGCATTATAGTATTTAAATTTCTGAAAATCAAAGTATATAATACAAAAATACTTAATTAAAGCAAGAAGGTCAGCTGACACATTGTAAGGGGTCTTTTCAACGACTTCCTTTGAAGTAATAGGCACTAGTATTGCATTTTTTTTTTTTTTAGTTTAAAGTTACTTTATTTAGTTTTTGATACAATACAAAAAGAATTACGCAATAATATGACTATACTTAAGAGCTATAAACAAAATAAAAAGTGGGAAAATAATCGGCAATTTCATACTTTAACCCCTATTATTATACAGAATCTGTAATTATAAATGCGATAGTAGATCAGTTTGTCTGTCTTGTTATAATGCGTTTACGTCTAAACGCCTCAACCGGATTTTATTGGATACCAAGATAGAGTAGACGCATAACACTACTTTTTTTAAATTGATCCGACTTCAAAAAAAAGAGGAACTTACTAAAAAGTAAATAATAACACAAAAAACGTTTTTATTTCGAAACCTATTTATCCATGTGCAATATGATTTTAACTTGAGTCGGAAGTCTTGATGTTAATCTAAGTAGATAAAGAAGAGATAAAGTTTAGAATACTTATTTCGAGGAAAGTATTTGATTGAATTTGACAGTATAAATAAATTCAGAAAGGTCAGGTCAAGAGTGCCCTAAACTGGCGAGCGTGTATGAAAAGATTAATGAATGTGGATGAAGCGAAAATAGTCTGATAGGATCGTAGCAAGTGGAAAGATGTGGTCTCTGCCTACCCCTCCGGGAAAAAGGCGTGAGTGTATGTATGTATGTAATAAATTGAAATTAAAAATTTTCCTTTAGGCAATTATAATGCTTTATAGTTATCCTGTGAATTTTGCAAAGGCAATTGTCATTCAAGGAAAAAATTGCTATTCTATGATAATTAACAATAAAAGTTAATTAATCTTGTAAACATTCGTAGGCATTTAACCGGTTTATGGGATCCTTAAATTAAAATTCTATCAATAATAGGTACTTAAAATGTATCATCATTATCGTAAATACATAAAAAGAAAATGAAAGATATATTTATTTGCGGAATCAACTCCCTGTTGTGGACCAGAAGTCCACTGAACATGGCAACACTGCATAATTCCAGACACTTTTAGCTTACATTATACTGAATAAATAGGAACATAACTGACGATAAAATAGTTAAAGGCAGTAGTTTTTTATTTATATCTTTCAAATTAACATCTAAAGACAATTAATCATACTTCACTTTTTTCCTTATGGGTGCAATGAAAAATAGGCATCCCTGTCACCTCTGAAGACACAGTTTAGGTAGAACTCCTGACTTTCAGTAAGATCCGTACACCTTAAAAAAACAGCGATAAGTATCCTGTATCGGTTCCCGGATGGGTTAATGTAGAAAAATCTATTTTGCAATACGGATCGACATTTGAATTGGTATCTAAGTCAATTATGTACCACTATACTTTATTGGCTTTTACTAACAATGCATAAATTGTTATTTATTGAAACTTATTTTAAATACGTTTTAACGCAGACAACACGCGAATGTTTAATTTCCTCTCAAACACAGCATCTTATTTGTTTCCCGCGAGAAATGTAAATACTAAGATGAGTTTGAGCAAACTTCTCCGACATCGAATTAAGCATTAAGAGGAAACACAAGGGCAGTTTTTCCATACAAACGTAGTCCCCTGTTTCCTCCCTGGATAAAGCCAGTAGAGCAATAACTTTTATTACAAAAATCTATGGTCACTATTAGCATGTTTCTATGTTTTCTGTTTTTTCATAAATTTATTAATTAAAAAGATAAAAAATCTAAAAAAAAGGAAAACATACGAACACGGCCAAAGCCTTTCTTTAATTTTAAATGAAAAAAGTATTTAAATCGGTCTAGGTTTGGAAAAGTAATCGGGGGACTACGAAACGTTGATTTGGTGTGCTTTTAGTAGGTATTTTCGGTCCAAGAAGCAGTTGTCTTTATCACACTCTGCGGTGAAGGCGTTTGGCACTGCGCGACAGCAATATATTTTACAAATACCTATTTTTCAATTCTTTCGCCCGTAGTGTTTCCTCCTAATTGTTTATTCTAAATAAAATGAAGCAACGACATTCTGAACCTACCAACTAAAAAACCTTTAAAATTTTAACATTCACGTTTAACTATATTCACGTATTACTACTATATACATAATAAGAAAAAACAGTGGTGATGATGAATGAAGAAAAATGGCTAAAGATGTTTACCCATCAAAATGCAAAGATTAAAAAATTAGGAATTTCATGTTATCCATTTATAAAAAATCATTCATGCATTCCGAAAATTAGGAGGGCTTACTAACTGTAGTGCATTTTCGGAAAAACTAATTTATTTTTTTCAATTTGGAATTGTTATCCACAGAATGAGGAAAGGTCTTTTATTTAAGTTCGCAAATGATGGAAAGTAGACGCTGCTGCACGTCTTCTGTGGCAGTGGTCTTCTAGTCGCTTCAAACGAAAACCATAGGAAGAGAAGAGGTGGTGCTAATATTTTTAGGTGCCGGCTTTACATGACAAATAACATCTTTAATTATACCATACTAGCTGATGCCCGCGGCTTCGCGCGCGTTGTATTTGATCTGTTACAAAGTTTTCGTCACGACTCAACCCCCTCCCCTCCACTCTTTTCCTCCACTTCCTTTGCCTACGGTGCCGAGGGTGCCCATCTCGGGCGAGGTGATGGTGGGCACTTAGTGGGAGCCGATACGTCGTTGCCGACTTACCGGGGCCCGTTGATACAATAGTTGGATAAAGGAGCCGATTTAAACTATCGTTTTAGGGATCCGGTGTTGGTTCTCCTAGCGTACCGTGGTCCAAGCGAACTCGCACCACATCTGTTTGCATTTACATGAAATTTGAAGTAAAACATCATTTGAAGCTTTAAAAACTGCCAATGCTGTAGTACAACAAATCATTCAAAGCAGCTTGCAAGGCTTTATTCGAATAAGATCAACACTGGCGTAGAGCCCTGGAAGAAGTGGCCCTGTGTAAAACACCACATTCTTAATTTCTAATCAAGTAGGTAAATCCATTTTCCTCGATCCATAAGCGTTAAAAAGGCGATTTACAAAGACAATTTGCTTGCATACTACGTTTGGATAAAAGACCTAGATCGGACGGTGAACGACGACCTAGACGGTGTAGTACCAGTATCGGTGTAATTATAGAGCTCTGGAAAAGGCAGTCCTATATCATTCTCATATGTCACCGTTTTTCACCCCCTGATATATTAAATTATAAAAAAATCCTTATAAACAACATTACAAAATTTATACCAAAAAGATAACGTAGTTTCACAAAACTTTCATGTGGGATGTGGGTTCGAGGCATGAATGGTAGAGGATGATAAGCAGGATAAACTATAGTGTTCAGAAACTTGACAGGATAGTGATCTGATTCGTCTGTACTGACCACTGTGTCTATAAATTGTTGTTTATTTCTTCAGCTTCAAATGATATCAGCAAAACATCATTAATTACTACTGCTTGGTCATTATGGTGGTGGTAGCTATTCCTAAGTTGAACAACACGGAATTATGAAGTGAGGTGGTTTTTTTTCTCAACGTTTTATTTTCATGTTTTAAAAGTTTCTTTTTTTTAACTTTGCCAGTACCTCAAAAGCGGTGCGTCCTAGAAAAATAAATCGTTACTAAATAGAAGTTTATCAAATTATCTTCTAAATGGAAGCTTGTCAAATGGTCTACCAGTCTATATTGATTTAATCCACCAGTCAGCTGCGTAGTGTTGTTGCAACACACCTGTTACCTATTTCTGCTTGAGATACGGGTCTATGCCCAGTGTAGTACTTTTGTACCTACTGCTTAATATAGTTGATCATGTCATATCAGTGTAATTCCATACACTTTTTTTAGATTTCCCAACATTTGTCTCTACCGTATAAACAAAAATCGGCCAAGTGCAAGTCGGACTCGCGCACGAAGGGTTCCGTACCATTGACTACGTAAACAACAGTAGGTACCTACATTAATTTAGTTAATATTGTGCCTACCTGCATAGGGAAAGAGATTTTTTTTTCCCTACGCTACCTGTTACCATTTATTGATCTCAAGCAAAAATAGGCATTTCTTGTATATGAACGCCCCTTAAATATTAATTTTATTTTTTATTTTAAAGTTAGAAATATGACTGAGTGTTTTGTGAATATTTCAAGTGCCTACCTGTTGCCATTTTTAATATCGAACAAAAAATCTCGTTTGATGTATGGGAGCCCCCCCTTTAATATTTATTTCGTTTATAGTATTTGTTGTTATTGCGGTAGCAAAAATACAACTGTCTAGCTATCGCGGATCTTGAGATACAGCTTGGTGACAGGAAGACGGACAGACGGACAGACAGCGAAGTCTTAGTAATAGGGTTCCGTTTTTACCCTTTGGGTAAAAACGGAACGTAACGAACGAACGGAACGTAATGATTAAGTTCTAAATAATACCATTCTTATAGTAAGTACTAATATATAATTTATTTTCTGAATATGTAGGTACAATATAATAGGTAAATATAGATAAGACAGTCAATAGGAATTTTCAAGTTTTGTCAAATTTTCGTTACATCAGGGTGTATCGAATGCGTCGCGGCTAGATGAAAATTGGTGTCACATTTTCTTGAATCACTAATTGAGCTTTATAGTTTGATATGCAAACAAGAGTTCCGTCAAACACCATTGTTAAATCTTCTAGTAATCTGTCCAATTTTGAGTTGTTGATGATTTACTAACTGATTTTTTTCTAACTCCTCAAATTCTAACTTATAAGGATCCCGTGGAGCGCATAAATATAATATAATACGTTTTTTTATGTAATTCTGGGCTCAAAGATGTTAGAAACGTGTATTTCGATATCGATATCATCACATCTGTTCAGTTTTAAGTAAGTATCCAACCGTTTAATGATGTTTTTGAATGTTTCTTCCTTGTCTAATGGTACTGAGTTCAATTTAGAAGTCCTAATATTTGTTTGTGACCCACCTTTGCTCTTCAGTATCTTCTGCATACATGGAATTGTTTCGTGCTATCGAATTCAAACTCTTGCTTTTAGTTTAAGCTGTGTTGTAATATCCTGAAGGTCATCTTCAATCTCATTTTCCAACTGTGGGTCATCAGTAATATTATTTGTAGTCGTATCTCTTCCAAATTATTCTTGGTAATTGTGTTCATTTGTCACTGGTCACAAACTGGTCACTCACTAATTTTAATTCATAATCAGGAATTTCTCGTAGGGTTTGTATCTGGCAGCCGAATTTTGTAATGCAGCCTTTAATTAAATTTTGTGTGCGTTTTAATTTAGTTAATTCACCCATTTCGGCGCTAATTATTAAATTCTAAAATAATACCATTCTATTTGTAAGAATGATATTTATTTTCTGATTGACACATTGAATGTCATAACAAACTAAGTGAAGTCAGAGAGTACAAATATGTAAAGAGTATGGATATACCGCAGAACCGAACAAACTTTGCCCCCATTTTTTATCCCCTCAAAGATTAAATTTTCAAAAATCCTGAAAGACTTAATTCATAATTTTTAATCAGGTAGCTGGATACCAATTTTCATCGACTTAGCTTTAAAACTGACGGAGTTTCATACAAACTTGTGGGGCCCTTTTTACCCCCTTAGAGGCGGAATTTCCAAAATTCCTTTCTTAGTGCTCACCTACACTATAAAAGGAAGCACGGTTAAAATTTTCAGATTTTAAATCCCAGTAGTTTGGGCTGTGCGTTGATATGTCAGTCAGTCAGTCATTAAATCAGTTTTCATTTTTATATATATAGATAGACAATTAGAGGTTAATTGTTTTTTTTTTAGAACACAGCTATAAATTATCAACTATTTACTAATGTGATTTTCTTAATAACTTTCAGACTCTTTTCTTACAAATTAATTCCCACGCGAGCAAATCCGCAGTCAAACAAAGTCGTGGCACAGGCAAAAGCAAGTCATGAAGTAAATTTCAGTTATTTATAATTTGCTTTCTGTTACTATACGAAGGCAGATAACGAACTGCGCAGAATATTTTCCATAATATTATTGTACATAGGATCTCAGCAGCTACGTCAATTATATGTATCATTAACTAATGAGTCATTATGATTCCTTGCTTTTTCATAAAGATTCCATATGTTAATTTCTATTTATTGTATTTGTATAACATCTATAATGTGACTTTATCAGTGGTAAACATATATTTAAGTGTAATTTAGGTTTAATAATATAACTTTTGTTTGACATACAAAAACCTATTATTGTGGAACTAACATCACACGCATTGTTTGAATTATGATAAAACAGGTCGTATGTCTCGTTATCAAATAGATGACATGTTAACATTTTTGTTTTGTAATTACATGCAGGTTTTTTTTTATTGTCATGTAAATATATAAAACAGTATTTGTAGCGGATGTTGACATAACATACGTGCGTGAGATAGTGTTTAGTTATCAAATAAATAATTGAAATAGCTTTTTACATGAGGAAACAACAGCGCCCTTAGACAAGTGGCTTTCTTATATCGTTTACGCCAGACTAATAGATAATAAAACTGGCCAAGTGCAAGTAGGACTCGCGCACGAAGGGTTCCGTACCAAAAAGACCAAAAAAACGGGTTTGTTGTATGGGAGCCCCCCTTAAATATTTATTTTATTTTGTTTTTAGTATTTGTTGTTATTGCGGTAACAGAAATAAATAATTTGTGAAAATTTCAACTGTCTAGCTATCGCGGTTCTTGAGATACAGCCTGGTGACAGAGCGACGGACAGACGGCCAGACGGACAGACAGCGAAGTCTTAGTAATAGGGTCCCGTTTTTACCCTTTGGGTACGGAGCCCTAAAAAATAAGCTTACGATCGTTCGATAGTTTGCTATAATGTAATTTTCATACATTTGACATCTATTCGTGTAGCGTTTACGATATTAGAAAGCCACTTGTCTAAGGCCGCAGAAATTTTCATTTCATACTAGAGGTTATGTGAACGAAATACCTATGTTTGATATTTTACGTAACTAACATAAAAAAAAAGTATAATATTGATTGGTAGACGGTACACATATTATAGTAAGACTAAACTTATTAAGAAGAACTGGTGGGCGTTGGGGTAGAAAGGTTCTGGTTCTGTCTGAGCAAGGAACTGTGGGTAGACCCTCCACTATGAAATGTGCTGGAAATGCATTAATCTATACTAATATTTTAAAGCTGAAGAGTTTGTTTGTTTGTTTGAACGCACTAATCTCAGGAACTACTGGTTCGAATTGAAAAAAATCTTTTTGTGTTGTCCATTTATCGAGGTAGGCTATAAGCTATAATAACATTACGCTTAGACCAATAAGAACGAAGCATCAGTGAAAAATGTTGCAAAAACGGGGAAAATTATTCATATTAATCGGGATCATAATAACAGCAATTGGCGCGTACGAAGTCGCGTGCAACAGCTAGTGTCAGTTGTAAAATTTTTTAAGTGCATTATTTCATGCAAAAACATGAAACTTCTTAATATCCACGGATTCTTCCAGTACCCATCACGTTGCCAAATAAGGCACTTTGACTGTGTATTGTTGTGCAGGTGTAGGTTTTGGAGATCCTTCTGACACGCGTCACCTAAATTTTCCGAGTAGCTTTCCCTGCATAATCAAATTTAGTACGATTCTAGGAAGGCTTTCAAAACTTGTTAGGTGCAAAAAGCCTATCGGTAGCAAAAAGTCTCTTAGTAAGTTAAAGGAGAAGGTTTCTAAAATGCTTCCCTAAGCAGGTCTTTACGAAGGTAGAAGTTAGAGGGAGTAAAACCTGCTGGAAATAAGTTAACTACAAAACCACATCGGGTTATCTTATTTCAAGTTTTAAGTACCTATTTATTCATTTTTGACGCGTGGTCCTTAGAAGGAAGGTTTAAAATGTCTTGGATATTGGAATAAGTCCGGTCTGGATGACGAAAAACCCTCATCCATATACATATTAGTAATTTGTAATGTTTCATAAAGGTATACGAGCATCAATAGAGTCGCATGACGTGCGATATTTAGTAGAACAATTGAATTATGACCACTATTAGAATGAGCAAGATGCTGCACTCTGTTTGCCCTCGCACCAGTAGTATAAAATTGTACTTAATTTTAATAGGTAACCAGTTTTAATACTCCAGATGCACGATCTTTGGCTGAAACTTACTGCTTTGAATGGGGTCCGTGGCCTATACCCCCAGTGGTGTATGCACCCGTGGTCGTAGCACCAGAATCTAATAATTTTATGATTATTTTTTTTGTAATGTCAAAAGTGTGCCTTAACTAATATATATATTTTAAACTACATAGTTTCAAATATTATGACGTGTTAAAAAGAGGTTAAAAGAATTTTGTTTAAGTTTAATAGTTGATGGTTTTTAATTATTATTGTCACAAAGGAGATGTCCCAAATTGTATGGAGGCCAGGCCCAGAACCTGTACACCCCACCAAAAGATAGACCAATACACCTACAAGATTTTGTTATTATCCAATTCTTTAAAAATGGCTTCGTTAAGTGGTTCAAATAAAGAGTTAAGTAAGAAAATAGCAATACAAAACAACAAAACCATCATGGCGGAAGATGACATTTTGATGACGTCTGTCAGTTTTGGCATTTTCAAAATCGCGCATCTAGGAGTCGAGTGCCATCGCTAGCAGTAGTAACAACAAACATTATGAAAGTAATGTGCCGATCAATACCAAATCTAGAAATTGAAAATGAGGTCGTTATAATGAACTACATACTACAACTACTACAACGCGACAAGCAGAACAAAAACTTGAAGTGAATGATTATGCCAAAGTGACAAGGGGTATCTGACAGCTACTGACATTTAAAGTTTTTTTAGATTGACGCCATCTTGGAATGCCTAATGGAGTTTGATAAATTATTCGATCTTATTTATTTTTGAGCCACTAAATATATAATTATATAAATTTATATGTATTTTTCCCAGAAACAGTAAATTTTTCTTGATTTTTGAAAATGGTGTACTATGTCTGGGCCTATTATGAGACATCTCCTTTCAGAAGTAAATTTTACACGTAAAGTTAAGCTTAAAACTATTTTTAAGACCAATTATTAGAATATTGAGCAATTTTCTTGATATGGGCAATAAAAATTGATTGAAATACCAAATTTTACTAACTTACCACTTTAAATGATAATATGATTTAGATTTTTTTTTCTTTTTACTAACATCCAAGGTAAAAGCATTCCTTAAAAAAATCGTTAGAATAAATATAACAATATTATGCCTTTTATGCCTGCCAGTACATTTGGTTAAAAAAATCTTCAAAGTCAATTAAACTGACCGGGTGATACGACCACGAGTGCATACACCACTGGGGCCGTAAGCCACGGACCCTTTGAATGTTCGTAAACAAGACTCTTAACTGCTGATTTACCACCCTTATCATTTATTTTGTCCTGATTGTGCTTTGAGTGAGGTATAAATACTTTCTTTGTCCATTCGTTTTGTCCCATTAATTTCTTGTTATTTGTTACTTCAACAATCAACCAGTCATTGTTGAATAATATAAATATAATAGGAAAAAGAAAGCCTTGTGGCTGCAATTATAAGCGAGGACTGTTCTGCCAGAGGTCAAAGGCGTTTAATCGATAAGTAGCTTGATACCAAAACGTTAACTTGATCTAATAATGTAGGTCATTAGTGCTACTAACAATAAGAGACTATTTATTAAATAATAAACAATAGTAGACATGTAAGGCCCAGCAGCCTTAACTTGCATTTTGTCCAAGGGTGTTTTGCAATGAATCATTATAATATATTCATTCATAAATGTAAAAATTTATTCATACCGTTTCCACTATAATAAATAATTGAATAAATAATTTCAATAATTCACGTACATAATAAGGAAAAAAACACAGCGTAAATGATAATTCAACCGTCAAATATTAGAGGATGGGCCGACTCGATTCAAGTTGTACAGACCTAAAAAAGATAATCTTTTGGACTAACCCTAGCTTCGAGGGCTTTTCTAAAATCTAAACAAATGCAGAAAAACCTGCCTGGGCTAAGACGTCTCTCATATGTAAAAGGATAAAATATTTTCTTCTGAATGTTTGCATATAAATCAATATAATATCTTGCATATAAAGATAAATTGTTTTATATGTATAAGGAGGAGCGGTGTCGGGGTTATTTATTACAGACATTTTTATGTTTAAAAAGAGACTCCAGACATATTGTATTGTTACAGTTTAGTGTTTTAAGGTAAATTAAGATTTTCAAAGATTTAACTATGTTTCATATGTTTTCTTCGGTGCGCTCATTCTGTGCACCTTGAAACCCAAGGCAAAGAATGAAACTATCGTTGTTATTTTCATTTTAACCTCATGTAATTTAATTTCGATAAGGGATATGACGTAGTTGTTGATTGTTTAATGAATCGACAATTATACATATCAAACCAATAACCCCCCTACTTAGTTTGTGATATAAACCTTAACAACTAGGTACTCACCGTCATACACCACGCCTCTTATTAGCTCCTCCGTCTCGAAAACAGGATGGCTAACTGTCAAATTCACGTCACTTGCACGCACGTCCAGAGTCACCACCTCATCACTGTCACTCGGAATTCTTGCGAAGGCACAAGCATCACCCACCGTCGTCCTTTCACTAACAACATCACTAACTGTAGTCACATCCAGCTCCTCGTTTGGAATGGTCGTGCTAGCGTCATAGTCTATGGATTCCTCTACGGTAGCTACTATATCGGTCCCGTCTGTTTTCACATCTTCGACAGGTTGTAACTTAGGGGGCCCAGGAGAGCGCCCTGGGGCAGGATCACCACTAGGCAAGCTTAACGTAGAACTGTAAGGTAGCAGCACCAGTATAGCTATGACGACGATGCTGGTTCGGGAACGCATTTTGGTTCGCAAAGGTTTGGGTTTGTCTCTGGTTTTGAAGTACCATCTCCGGGGGTCAAGCGTCATTTTCACCATTTTAAATGGTATGGAATTTTCTATTTGCGGATGCAGGTGGCATGTTCATGGATGCGGCTATCTGTGAAAGAAAATGTATACATTAAAATTTGTATGTGAGTTGTTTGACTGCTCGATTATATTACTACGCAGCTTTGTAAAATATAGTACCAACATAAATAATTTGCAATACAAAAAATGCCAGTATAGAAAGTATGACAATTATTTCGCGGCATGTGTTTTTTACTTTTTATACGCTTACAAACTATCTACGAAAATTTTATAAGTTTGTTCATAAAAAAATTCTTCTGGCGGTATTCAGTCCCGTTAAGTCACACACAGAAAAAAAAGAAATGAAGTGATTATCTTGTATAGCGTTGCTTTAAAAAATATTCATACTCTTAATCAATTTTCTAAATACGATTAAAAAATACAAGTGTGTTATCTATTATAGCTACTTTATTAAACCTAGTTTATCTTATTTTAGCTAGAAAAGGAGAAAAGTGTTAGAGAGAATTTGTTTTTGTGCAACCAATTCTAAATAAATTGCTAACATGAATTTTCCCTAAAAATTTATAAAAGAACAAATAAACTGCCATTTTTATGGATTCAAAATACCCTTACCGTTAAGTGTGGGCTTTTGCGAAACTAATAATCCACTGATTATTTTATTCGGCGCCTACTCTAGTCTTGAATGGCAATAACATTAATCAAAAGTGTTTGTGCAAACATGTTTTCAAGGGTTTCCTACAAATACTCACTTTGGCGAGCTTCAACAGCCGACTAAGAGATTATTTTTGCTTTCGGGCGTTTGGGCGCACGGTAGGGGTTAGACCAAGACTGTTTTGAAATAAAAATAATTACATCCTCTGTGGTAGAGTGGGTCCGTGGTCCCAGTCTTGATTCAAAGAGTAGGAAAAAGTATTTCCTTGTTTACCCGGGTCCTTGTGTTTGTGGTACTTTCTTTGTTTCTAATTACCAGTAAACAAGTTCTTCAAATATTTATTTACTTTGGATTAAGAGTAATATACACATATGTGATGTGTGGTCCACATTTTTTTTCTTAATAACTACTATGACTGACATTTAGGTGTCTGTGCTCAAAAGGTGAAAACAGAATCTAAGCATACTAGGGTAGGCTGAAAAATAATCTACCTAAACAAAAAAGAAGGACTGAGTTAAATGTTTATTTATTTATTTTTCTTTTTAGTCCCCGATTACTTTTTTTTTGCACACTTTTTTTTGCACACTACAAGGATCATTTTTATATATATTTTTAAGTAGGTACCCATTTCATTTTTTATTACTATAGAATAAAAGGAAATTAAAGTTTTTATTTAAAGGCAAAATTGTATTTTGTTAAAAAACTGCACCTTTTGAAGTGTTCCTATTTTTTTATAGAAACAGTCACTAATATCAGGTTTTAACTGTTTTCTGTCCAGAAAAATTTTAAGAAACAATGCAGTTGTTCAAATTTCAGATTTATACTGCTCTAACCAAGTGAGCTACGAAGACATTGTTTGTGACAATGGTACATTAACAAAATCAATGATGATTCCTAAATAAATTCGTAGACACAAACAATGTCTTCGTAGCTCACTTGGTTAGAGCAGTATGAATCTGAAATTTGAACTAACTAGACAGAGAACTATTTTTGCAAAAAAAAAATTCATAGGTAAAGAATAATGATGAATTGAAATAATTCATTAATTTTTTGTTAGTCTCTTTTTAATTCAATTGAAAGTCCCAATTGAGAACGACTTCATTTTTATTCAAGGAATTTTATTTTAAATAATAGGGGTTGAAGTATTAAATTGCCGATTATTTTCCCACTTTTTATTTTGTTTATAGCTCTTAAGTATAGTCATATTATTGCGTAATTCTTTTTGTATTGTATCAAAAACAAAATAAGGTAACTTTTGACTAAAAAAAAATGCAATACTAGTGCCTATTACTTCAAAGGAAGTCGTTGAAAAGACCCCTTACAATGTGTCAGCTGACCTTCTTGCTTCAATTAAGTATATGTGTATTATACGAGTATACTTTGATTTTCAGAAATTTAAATACTATAATGCGTAGCTTTTTAACCATCTAACTTTCACCTTTTATTGCTTCAAAAACGGTTCGGGCGTTTTTAAAAAAACTAAAAAATTGTTAGTATGGAAAAATGACTTTTCTCGATTTCGTCCATACAAAACGGCAATTTCATACTTTACCCCTAATACGAGTATATGCCTACTTCTCCTCGAGTAGTTTTTAGTTCATAATTATCTATGATATACAAGATTTTGGTACACAATGAAAAGCATTTTTTTTATCAGAAACAGTAACACAATTAAAGTAAATTATCACATCCTTTTAACAATGGTATCTTGTGTATTTAATTTTGTGCTATCTAATTTCTGGATTCGGTCTCCACGCTCAAGGCCCGCGTTAGAAGCTATGTAATAGCTTAATTTTATAATTTTATGTATTTTCTAATTTTGACTTTTGTAATTAAATTTTCCTATTGTTTTGGCAGATATGGTTACCATAGGCAACCATACTGTCAAAATCCTTATTTTCTTCTAAACTCTTTTAAATTTCGGAAATTCAAAATTGTTCGATCGTGCCTCGCCCCGAGTGTTAGGTTAGGTTATTTTCGTGACGGAATTTCTGGATTCGGTCTCCACGCTCAAGGCCCGCGATGGAAGCTATGCAATAGCTTAAAAATATAACAGTTTTTTTTACCATTTATGTATAACTCAAGAATGACTAAATAGATTTCAATGTTCTATGATTTATTGGATTCATCTCCACCCCGAATAGCAGAACAACTATCAAACAAAACGAAAAATTTACGAAAAAATAAATTTTCTTCCTTGACCCTTCCGGGCATCAAACCCGGCTTCTCGCAACAAAACAGCAAGATTAAACACAAATCATCTTTAAGAACTCCTGTATTCAAAATTTTTGCCACCTGTTCGAAAATAATGTTCTGGCATTTCGATCTGTTTATATTTCCCAATGTTATTTTACTATTAATCAAATTGTCACATTTCCCTTTCAGGGCCAAGACAAACGTCGAAAAACGAGCTACTTATTAGGTCACCAAACTTTAATGGTTTCCTCAAAATACCAGCATTTTACCATTCATGGTATAATGCTAAGTAGCAACCAATATGGTATCGTTTCACGCTTTGTTATTCTAGAGTTCCACACATCAAAAAAAAGAACGGATCCTTTATCGGATTACTTTGTTGTTCGTCCGTCAGTCAGTCCGACTGCCAGTGAAGACCGTTAATGACAGGAATGTGTATGGAGTTGAAATTAAAAACATATTCAAGTCAACATCCAGTTGGCCTAGTGCTTTAATTAAATACTGGGTCAAGATCTCGGGGTCCCGGATTCGATCCCCGGTTCGGGCAACAAAAGTTAAAATTTTTCGAACATTCGTGGTTTGTGATCAATAACCCGCATTTGGCAAGCGTGATGGTTATGCCAGTACTAATCATTGCTATGGTAACTTGAATTCAATGATGGAGGCCTTTCCCTGTTGCGGGATGAGTATAGATCAGTTTTTCCCAAACAGTGTTCTTTCATGACCCGGTCATTTTTACACTACCCCTTTGTGACTCAATTTATGCTTTTAAAACCAAATTTATTCCATTATGTAATATAATACACATTTAATAGATTTCTTTTAAACACTACTCCATAGTCACTGAATTTAAGTGGGAATAGGTACTTAAATACTTATATTTTACTAAAGAATTCGAGTTCCCCGAAAATGACTAAAGTTTTAGAAAAATATTTACCATGCGATAGTAGGTATTAATTTATAAGCAAGGCAGGAATTTCGCGACCCAGTATTTTATTTTAATGGCCCGGTACCGGGTCGCGACCCGGCAAATGGGAAACGCTGGTATAGACCGTTCATTACTCAAGTCTACAGACCCTAGAAGACGTAAAAGAATCAACCTTTTAAGTAAACGTAAAAAATCGGCCAAGTGCGAGTCGGACACGCGCACGAAGGGTTCCGTACCATTGAGTAGGTAAACAATAGCAAGTAGGTACATCAATTTAGTTAATGTAGTGCCAACTTGATACCATTTATTGATATCAAGCAAAAATAGGCGTTTTTTGTATGGATAAATAAATATGAAATATTTATTAATTTTAATTTTATTACTAAGTGTTTTCTGAATATTTCAAGTGCCTACCTGTTTGCCATTATTGATATCGAGCAAACAAGAGCAAAAAGGACAGACAGCGAACTCTTAGTAATAGGGTCCCGTTTTTACCCTTTGGGTACGAAACCCTAAAAAGAAAGGTCATAAGTGGCAGTTACGATTCATCTGCCCCAGTCTATCTTGCCTATCAAACGCGGCGGTAATGCTGACACTTCCATAATTATCTTTGTGTGTCTTACACTCGTTGAATTACACAACAAATTCACTGTCTTATCTTCACTCTTATATAAAGTTCATTCGTCAGTTTCAAATTATTCTTCATCTGTATTTTATCAAGTGAAGTGTGTTTTTTACAACCATGCAAAGGGAAAAAAGAAGTGAGTGCCAAAGCTTAAACAACTATGAAATGTGTAATCAAACCGATCAGCTCAACCCAGAATTAAAACCTATAATAGATAAAATTGCAAAGAAAGATGGTTTTGTCACTTATGATTTAATCGTCAAAAATATTATCCCCGATGGAGGCAACTACCTCGGAGTTCTTACTGAAGTAACAGTGCACGACACTCTTAACAACAAGGATCTTCATCTTTTTGTTAAGAGTATAATACCAAACGCGGAAGAGTTTAAACTGCTTTCTATACCTGACGCATATTCCAAGGAAATTGAGATATATTCGGAACTCACGAAACTATTTGAATATCTTCAAGCTGACGCACAAGTTCCCGTTGAAGAAAGATACAATTTTGTCAAAAGCTACAGCGCAAGCAATACGGATCATATCATTATGGAAAATATGATTAAGAAAGGATATGCTACATGGAATAGATTTGATGTCATATCATTGGATTATGCCAAAAAGGCAATCAAGCTGTTAGCTAAATTTCACGCTCTTGGTTTTGTAGTGCAAGAGAGAAGACCTAAATACTTTGAACAAAAAATTAAGCCGTCTAAATTTCCTTTGAACTTTGAAGAAGAATTTTATAAGTTTTACATGAATATGGCAAGTAATGCTTTGGAATACTTAGAAGATGATGCAAGGAATAAATTTGAGGCTGTAATAATATCTTTGTATGAAAGAAGTGAAAGGTATAGTAAGGACGTAAATTCAACAATGACCATAGGCCATGGTGACTACAGACCTAGTAACATTCTAATCCAAGTGGATGTAAGTATACATGTTTTCTATTGTTTCTGTTTTGCGATGGTTCACCGTATCGAACAAAATAAAAATATATCTTCAAAAACCCACAAATAAAATAAACAAAAATAAAATAAACGATAAAAAAATTTCATTATTTTGCATTTCAACATTTTAATTAAATTGTGTTTATTTTTCAGAAAGGGGAAATAACGGACATGATCCCAATTGACTATCAGTGCATTTATTATGGTTCACCATTGCTGGATCTCTTTTTCTTCATTTTTGGCTCCACTGACAGGGAGTTTCGGAGGAAACACTTGGACTATCTCAAAAACTTGTACTATGATAGCATGAAAAAATTTTTAAAATATTTCGACATGAATGTTGAGAAGTATTATCCGAAGGAAGAATACGAAACATTATTCAAGGAAAGACTTGATTACGGATTATTTGTCGGCGTGTTGTGCTTGCAGGGTATTTTAGTTCAAGAAGACACAATAGTTGACTTTTCAAAAGTTCAGATATCTGATGCTTCTTTCGGGAAAAATGATTTAGCAAAGAAAAGAACGCAAGAACTTTTTGATGATTTTATTGAGTGGGGATATTTATAAATAAATTGTCTAGTTTCAATATTCTGTTTTATTGCGCTCATCAAAATTACAGAACAGAGTATATACACCGTGAAATTTTAGTGGTTGTTTTCCCGCAGTAAAATGATTCTATCTTAGTAGTACAATAGATTTGTGCAGTTTTTTTATTCAAATAAAAAGATAGCAGTTTCACGATTGTGATAAACGAAACTCGAAAGCAACCTCGAACCAATGGTACCAGCCGCGCCGCAGCCGGTCACCGGCCGGGATCATTGCCCTCGCGCGGTGCAGTTTATGCTGTATTACTTAGTGTGTAGAGCTTCTTTTGCTTTGAACATTGATTTCGTGCGGCAAACAGTACCCAACCACGTCACATTTTGTAAAGATACTATCGTATCTCACGCTTTTGAGTTGATGATTATTTTTTGATTAGTTGAGAACAACGATATCTTTATTTTCACAATATAACTCGAACGATTCGATATATGGTGCTACTAAAGGTAAATCGTTCTGTTGCGGGAAAACAACCACTAAAATTTCACGGTGTATATGTACGATCGGCCAAGAAACTGTTTTTATGTGTTATTAAAAAGGTATAGGGACTATGACGTTTTAGTATGAGTATCTGTCAGAATATATTTAAATGGGAAAATCAAACCTGTTATTATCTGATGCGCGAATGACTTGAACCTTAGGCCTCGTCCTGGACGCCAGCAGCGGGAGGAGCGGGCGGCGCAGGCGACGGCGCGCGCGTCTTGATCAAAGTTCATAGATTTGTGTGAAGCTGTTCTCGACGACAGCAGTGCGGGCGGTGCGCGCGGCGGCGTGATCAACCACGTACACCGCCCCCACCTCCCGTACCGCCCGCACCGCCCGCTCCGCCCGCTGGCGTCCAGGACGAGGCCTTAGGGTGATAAACCACTTTTTTCGACCGTACCATTTAGGTATCGTTTCGTGCCCGCTGAAATAATTTAGCCAGTTCCAGTTCCGTAGTAATCAGCGATGCGCTAGTAAAAATTTATTTTATTGACTAGCTGTTGCCCGCGACTTCGTTCGCGTCAATTTCTGTTTTTATAATCGCGATTATTTTTGAATCATTTTTCAATGATGCTTCGCTCCTATTGGTTACAGCGTGATGTTATATAGCCTAAAACCTTCTTCGATAAATGGACTATCCAACACAAAAATAATTTTTCAATTCGAACCAGTACTTCCTGAGATTAGCGCGTTCAAACAAACAAACAAACAAACTCTTCAGCTTTATATTTTTATTTTTATTTTTATTTTTTTATATTATATTAAGTATAGATACTATATTATATTAGATTTCAAGACGTTCAACACTGGGCCACACCACGCGATACTTATCTAGTCCAAAACGACGCTACTGCCAAGTCAATATACTCGTAATATGTGATCATCATAATGAATTTGGCGCCATTCGTTTAACTAAGTGTTGGCAACGTCAAAACAAAAACAATTTAATAGACGAAAAGTTAGGGTGAGTAAAAATGAAGCGTTACACGATAGAACATGTATTTTATTATCATACTAGAAAAATAAAGCATTGCAAAGTATCATTTTTCGCCGATGGTCTAAAAACTAACCACCCTGTTAAGTGTATCTATATAAAAATGAATCCCTATTTGCCTTGGTCATCGCATCACGCGTGAACGGCTGGACCAATTTCGCTAATTATTTTTTGTTCTGTTTGTTATTGTCAGAAGAATGTTCTTATAAAAGAAAAAAATAAGAAAATGTCGCAGAAAATTAGAAAATTTAAGTGAAATTAATCACCTCCTACTAAATTATTTGTAATGTATGTAACCTTATCGCTTTTGACAACTTAAACTTTTTAATGATGGCGTTTGACATAACATTGACAAAATGCGTGCTGCAAATATCGTCAAATAAAAAAAACTAAATTTTGCACATGGCCAGTAATGTCGCCTGTTACCGTGTAGGAATACCAAGAAAGCTATTTATATGTTTACCCACCAGAAAAACAAAACCAAGAATATCGTGTATTCATGAAGCATAATAAAAATAAACTATTGGTAACATATTTTTATTATACCATTTCGTTATCAATATTTCTAGTTAAAGACAGGACAATGTCTGTCGGGTCCGCTAGTTAACTATAAAAAGACTGACTCATTTTGCAAGCGTGATGATTATGCCTATGGGTACAGGCATAATTATCACGCTTGCCAAGTGCGGGTGCATTGCTATGGTAACTTGAATTCAATGATGGAGGCCTTCTCACTGCAGTGAGTCCCTAAACTTTTAAGTAAACGTAAAAAGAGGATTTTGCTAAACAAAAGCTCAGGAGAAAACTTATAGTGCCGATCGGCAATTTTTAAAACCGCTGTGATGCGACTGAGTTTTTTCTTGATGAGTTATCGATAATCGAGTGTTGTCGACTGTTTTATGAGAGGTTGAAAATAAAATATTTTTCGTAGTATTCTACGAAAATTTACTATTTTTTTGAAAATCTCTTAAAATTAAATAGACATAGGTGTCGATTGCTCTCAGTAAGGGAATTGTATTCAAATGAAAAATATAGTATCTTTAACCGTATTAAGTTAATAATAACCTGCTGCTATCGTGTAGGACGAAAGGCATTTAGTTACTGTAGTATTAGTAAGTAGAAGTTTTATAGTCTTAGGCCGTATACAGAAAGAAAGCTGGAAACTTATAAGCGCTTACCGGCGCTTGACAGCGCTGGTAACCTGCGCAGGAAAATATATGAACGCGCGCCGATAAGCACTGAACGGTGCCGACAAGTTCCGACAAGCTTCAACACGCGCTGGTCACCGCTGGGCGCTGTCATTTAAAATTAATAAACAACTGCGACAAAACAAAACCAAATCATCGTCGAATGAGTCCGACATTTTGCTTGGTCTGCTTCAACCTGCTTCCTTTGTGTAGAACGAACCAGCGCTGTCAAGCGCCGGTAAGCGCTTATAAGTTTCCAGCTTTCTTTCTGTATACGGTCGTAAGACGGCATTTTTTTTTTTTTTTTTTTTTAATGGGCCACACTGAGCCATCTAGTCCCAAATTAAGGTACTATTAAGTACCCTGTCGTATGGGGTACTAGACAACCGATAAGCTTACTTATATACATTTTTTTTTGTAAATATATACTTATAATACATAGAAAACACCCAGACCAGTACAAACAGACATGTTCATGCACACAAATATTTGTACTGTGCGGGGATCGAACCCGCGACCCATGGCTCAGAAGCAGCGTTAACTACCGCTGATCCAAATGGTCGTCAAATGGCATGGCTATGAAGTGATCACAAAGTCCTAGGTCTTAGCCATACATTCTGATTGGTTGTTGTATAAAAATGGCCGTGGGACGTTATCATGTTGATAGTTTGATTGATTGATTTTAGTCTAATACTTTAGTTTCATCAGCAAAGATCATACAAAGGCCTTACTTCACAACACAATGTCCGTATATTCGAATCCATCTGTTCCTATCAATCATACCGATGTCTTAAAGTATCTGAAAGAGAAAGATATATCCGTAAATCAAGCTTCGTGTTGCATAGTAAGGCATCAGAACCAATGATTTTACGAAGGTAAAAACTCATCTTTTCCAATGTCCCGTTGGATTGTAGGCTTGACCTACCCGGTCAAGCCTCTTCCAAATCGAAATGCTGAATTGCTGAAACTGCTGAAATCACCGTAGTACGTACTTCTTTTTTGTTCCCAGTTAGTTCATGGGTTTACATATATTTTAAATAATGTTGTGTTCAACTAGGTGACTGTGTTCAATGTTCTTTAGTGAATATCTTATTAAATCAAAATATAAAGTTAATTCAAGTTATCTGTAAAGTCAAATTGATAAAATGTACACTAGGTCATAAGTATTTAATGTTTAATTTAAATAAAGAACTTTTCAAATAAAAAAAAAACAATGTATTAAATGAAGAATTTCAGAATCATCTAAGTTTGTATTATGTATCAATATTAATGTGACTTCGCTATGGTCTCGCAAATTATCGACAAGATGTTAACGTCACCCCATCCCTGCCTTGCGTGAATTCTTCTAGTAAGCATGTAGTCGGTCGGTCCCTAAGCGCCTTCGCTGAGTTGCACCCGCTTGTACCCGTTACTTTTGGTAAGTGTGAATTAATAGCATTTAATTAGAATTCCCTAAAAAAGTAATTCTTTAACAATAACAGCTTTGATTAAACAGCAACAATGTGTTTAAACTCTTTTTTTAGGGTTCCGTACCCAAAGGATAAAAACGGGACCCTATTACTAAGACTTCGCTGTCTGTCCGTCTGTCCGTCTGTCCGTCTGTCCGTCTGTCCGTCTGTCCGTATGTCCGTCTGTCCGTCTGTCCGTCGCTCTGTCACCAGGCTGTATCTCAAGAGCCGCAATAGCTAGACAGTTGAAATTTTCACAAATTATATATTTCTGTTGCCGCAGTAACAAAAAATACTAAAAACAAAATAAAATAAATATTTAAGGGGGCCTCCCATACAACAAACCCGTTTTTTTGGTCTTTTTGGTACGGAACCCTTCGTGCGCGAGTCCGACTCGCACTTGGCCGGTTATTTTTCATGATGTCGATGCCTCCTACGTAAAGTATCGTATCCCCAAAACTGCAATTTTACAGGAGAGTGTTTTAAAGGTTCAAATTATCCTAAATACTGCATTTCTGGTCCATTTTTTATGAAATTTGGAATATGAGTTTAATTTATAGTATTCTTGACTATGTTGAAAGATACTTAAACAAATATACGTATTTTCAGAGATATGGTTCTTACAACACTTTACGGCGAAATAAAGGCTGTTCTAGTAATTGTATCTCATACTTACAACATTATTCTGCGGAATCTAGATATATTCAGTTGTTGTATCTCATACTTGCCATACTTAACTACGGAATGAAGATTACCTGCTATGTTGTATATGATAGTTACAACATTATACAGTGAAATATGTAAGCCTTTTTACCCTGTATGTGACAATTACTATATACTTTGATTAAAAATTTGAGTGTATATTATTGCGTATGAGCTAATTGTAGGTTGGAAAATAAAAAACGTTATTATTAAAGTCGAATTTTTTCACTTTGTAATAGTAAAAACATTACTTAAGATATTTTAGAATTGATTTTTCATAAAAAAATATAGAAAACGCACACTCTCACAAGTATGTACAAACGGTTAATATCTTCTATTGCTAGCTGATGAAATTTCTAGTATCTAGAGTCTAGACACATAAAAACCTAATTCACTCTTCTGTAGAAACAAATAAAATAGAATACTCAATGAAACAAATTATAATTTGACTTGAAACAAATGAGGTAGGAATAGCGCCATGTCTAAGAAACTTGTTAGGTCATCATATTTTGCCTTTGTGTAAAGTAACTGGTAAGGATAGAGAGGACACAATCTCGCAATGCTATTTCTTTGGCGTTTTTAGATATTGTTAATGTTATTGATATTGTTATTGTTAATGGCCAATAGTCAGAAATACTGTTTGTCAATAGTACGAATTAAGAAGGATTTTCTACTTAGACCGATCTTCTTTTATATTGGTCTACATGACTGACTCTTTTTTTTGTAAAATGTGCCCGTTTAATAGTTGTTTATAGATAAAGAAATAGATATGCTTCATTTCAATGACGTTGTGTGGCTTTCCATCCCATCTAGCCCATTTTACCAAGCTCAAACACTTCAGAGGTGTAAACATATGGTTATTCCGTGACAAACGTTCTATTACAGCGTAAACGTTGTCCCATTCTGCTTGAATTATAGTAAAATTAAGTTTCTGAACAATATAGACCTAAAATACTAAAACTTCAATTCTCAGGAACCCTTGTCATGTATTTCTTAATCTAAAATCAGAAAGACTGCTTGATAACTCGCAGAAATCACATCTAGCTTATTTTTAGTACCAAATATTAGCCCTTATCAACCGACTTCCAAAAAAAGGATGGACAACGTAAAAAAAACCGACAACTTTTGCTTGTAATATAAAATACTTAGTTGGCCGTGAGGTGCATAATGATTCATTTGAAAACCAAATAAACATCGGTATCCTTACCTTCAGAAGATAAGCTTTCAGTTTTGTCCGATTTCATGAGTTGTTGAAATAACTACTAGTTAAGAAATGATTTTTATGATCCGCAATTGCTTGTTCAGTTAAACTAACTAGACATATTCTTAAAAATGTGACACTGATTGCATTAATCTTTTTAGGGACAATAAACTGAGCTTAAAAATTTCATTATCAATATCGCGATATTGATGTTCCGTTTCCCCTTTGTTTTCTTACTATGTGACTGAAGCCACACTTTATACATTTAAAATATTTTATGAAAAGTTAGATCTCCATCAAGATATAATTTGTTAACTAGATAAATTGAAAAACAGTGCTTCAGCACTTCTTTCTAATTTCTGCGCTTAATTTTTGAAACATTTCTATCGGCAGCAACATGGGCGGGGTCCATCCTTCCATTTGGATGTAATTTTTCTTTTCTGGACATATTATATATTTTTAAATTATCTAAAGACTTTCTCTTATCATCTATCCATTTACAAAAACGATTTACTTAAATAACAATTATATTTCCTTGTTTGACGACGTTCTAAGAGTATTGTTGGAAAGATCTGACAATAATTTTTGTATACGATGAGTAGAGCAGCAAAAATATATGCTGGTGAGAGTTGCAGTGAAATATGGAACGCTAGTAAATTTTATTTTTTAATGTTATTTAGCAATAATCATTATCACAATCGTAATCCAAGTAATCGACACTATAAATAAGGAAAAGGATACGGTGTCTTAAGATTTGTGGTATTCAGATGTGTTGCAGTGTCACAAACGTCTAATTTATTATTAAAATGCTACTATCTATCATTTTTGGCAGAAAATTCATTCCTAATTCGTTCGTTATAATGAACCGTTAGCTTATTTGCTAAGGAGATTCTTTTAACAAACGAATTGGTAACATGTCTTAGTTTTATTGATTACTAGTATCTCTCTGCGTGTAAGACATTGGATTATTGGTCACTAATGCCAGGCAGTCAAAATATACATTTTAATTATTTTTGGAAGACACGATTTTAATAATAATTAGACATATCACATAAGTTTAAGCAAAAATAGCAACGTAAAATATAGCAAGTTAACATACGATAGAATTTAAAATATCAACTTCCGAAGTACAACATTGTAATTACTACATACAACATCTATTACTGTTTCAATGACAACGTAAAATGTTGTATGTATTACTTACAATATTTTTTATGCACAATTAACCACGTAAATTGCTGTATGTAACATATACGACATTTGTTATTACACGGTAAGCAACGTATACTGTTGTAAGTAACCTTTACGACGTTTTAGGTTGGTATTACTACACCGCGTAAACTGTGGCGAAGGACAATACAACATTTTACTTCGATGTCGTACGAAAGTTACAACTACTTACGTCTGGGAAATCCTTTTTAACATCGGTTTTTCGGTGTTTTTTCACTTTGAATGCATAGAGTACTACTATTTAGGCTAGTTTTCAGTAAAAACGCAAAATGGCATTTTTGTTGGTTACGATACTTTACGTAGGAGGTGTCGATGTGTTGATGAGTGATTATAACTTCGTCATCGTCATCACCAACAACCCATTTCTAGGCCACACCACAGGAGGTTTTTATCATAATCGCAACGCAACGCTGTACACACTCGGTATCGATCGACGCTGCTGTCCGTCTTCATCTAGCAGTACCCTTTTAGTCGACTCTTGCGACACTTACAGGAAAACAATGATTTTATATTAAAACGAAGCAGATATGTCATAAGTGCGCGCCCTGTGAAGACTCAAATACGCATAATTAGTCCAAATACGCAGACTAACTAAGTCCGTTTTGAGCATTGTCTGAGTCGAGCGCAATCACGAGCGGTAATCGTTAAAAATTTAAGCCATCTCTTTCATTTGCATGCTATTTCGCATCTTTTGTTCTGCTTATCACCACGACGACCATTTGGATCAGCGGTAGTTAACGCTGCTTCTGAGCCATGGGTCGCGGGTTCGATCCCCGCACAGTACAAATATTTGTGTGCATGAACATGTCTGTTTGTACTGGTCTGGGTGTTTTCTATGTATTATAAGTATGTATTTACAAAAAAAAAAAAGTATATAAGTAAGTTTATCGGTTGTCTAGTACCCCATACGACAGGGTACTAAATAGTACCTTAATTTGGGACTAGATGGCTATGTGTGGCCCAGTGTGGCATGTCTTAAATATTTATTTATTTATTTATTATTTATCAGTGAAATTTGTCAATGTGTGCAGTTTTGGATTGCTCAGAACAGATTTAATACGCGAATTACTATGAACGTAACATAATATCTATACGTTAAAACATCATTGGAGGAAAAGATAAGATAGATAGGGTGAAGCTATTCATTGTTCTTTTAACGTGCATTTCACGAACACTTTATTACACTCATCTATACTAATTTTATAAAGCTAAAGAGTTTGTTTGTTTGAACGCGCTAATCTCAGAAAGTACTGGTTCGAATTGAAAAAATATTCTTGTGTTGGATAGTCCATTTATCGAGGAAGGCTTTAGGCTATATAAAATCACGCTGCGACGGGCGACCAATAGGAGCGAAGTATCAGTAAAAAATGTTGCAAAAATAATCATAATAACAGAAATTGACGCGTACGAAGTCGCGGGCAACAGCTAGTATTCAATAAATTGAATAAAAAAACTGATACACACAGACAAGTTATCCTAGCTAACGAAAAGTATCTTAAAATGGTTTAATAAAGACATTATATACTCGTACTTTAAGCAATTGATCTTCAAGTGATGAACATAATGTTCACTGCGCTTATTCTACTTGTTTATTTTTTAATTATTAAAGCTTACTATTACTCGTAAAATTAGCACGTAACTCTGGATTCGTCGGAATCTACGAAAGGATTAATATAACTTGCTCAACGGAAATGCTTAATTCCTTGAGAAAAGCGCAGGGAAATACACAAGAGTAGGACCTTTGACGGTAAGTAAACAATAGCATACGAGAACTATGTGGAACTAAGTTTTGTTAAATACCGAATTAGCAGTTATTAAACTATTTTCATATACTAAAATAGTTAACTGCGTAATTGTTACAAAGTTTACCAACTAATACATCAGTTTAAAAAGGTCTTAAGTAGCATTTACCAGTAATCAGCCCCAGTCTATCTAGCCTAATTCCATTATTATCTTTGTTTTTGAAATTATCTTTGTAATTCACTGTCTTATCTTCACTCTTATATAAAGTTCACTCGTCAGTTTTAAATTATTCTTTATTTTAACAAGTGAAGAGAGTTCTCTACGGCCATGCAAGTAGAAAAAAAATGTGAGTTCCAAAACTTAAACGAATATGAAAAGTATAAACAAACCGATCACCTCAATCCAGAATTGAAATCTATAATAGATAAAATTGCAAAGAAAGAAGGTTTTGTCACTTATGATTTAATCGTCAAAAATATTATACCCGATGGAGGCAACTTCCTCGGAGTACTTTCTGAAGTAACAGTGCAGGACACTCTTAACAACAAGGATCTTCATCTGTTTGTTAAGAGTATAATACCAAACGCGAAAGAGTTTAAACTGCTTTCTATACCTGACGCATATTCCAAGGAAATTCAGATATATTCGGAACTCACGAAACTATTTGAAAATCTTCAAGCTGACGCGCAAGTTCCTGTTGAAGAAAGATACAATTTTGTCAAGAGCTACAGCGAAAGCAATACGGATCATATCATTATGGAAAATATGATTAAAAAAGGTTATGCTACATGGAATAGATTTGATGTTATATCATTGGATTATGCTAAAAGGGCAATCAAACTTTTAGCCAAATTGCATGCTCTTGGTTTTGTTGTGCAAGAGAAAAGACCTAAATACTTTGAACAAAATATTATGCCGTCAAAATATCCGTTGAACTTTGAAGAAGAAACTCGTAAGTTTTACAAGAATATGGCCAGTAATGCTTTGGAATACTTAGAAGATGATGCAAAGAATAAATTTGAGGCTGTAATAACATCTTTGTATGAGAGATGTGCAAAATATAGTAAGGACGAAAATTCAACATTGACCATAGGCCATGGTGACTTCAAACCTAGTAACATTCTAATCCAAGTGGATGTAAGTTTTCATGTTTTCTACTGTTTTTGCCATTTTTATTTTTTTGCGATTGTTTACCGTATCGAACAAAATAATAATATCTCTTCAAAACCCACAAATAAAATATAAAAAGAATTTCATTGTTTTGCATTTCAACATTTTCTTTTAAATCAAATTGTGTTTATTTTTCAGAAAGGAGAAATCACAGACATGATTCCAATCGACTATCAGTGCATTTATTATGGTTCACCATTGATGGATCTTTTTTTCTTAATTTTTATCTCCACCGATAGGAAGTTTCGGAGGAAACATTTGGACTATCTCAAAAACTTGTACTATGATACCATGAAAAAGTTTTTAATGTATTTCGACATGAATGTTGAGAAGTATTATCCCAAGGAAGAATACGAAACACTTTTCAAGGAAAGAATGGATTATGGATTATTTGTCGGCGTGTGGTCCTTACAGAGTATTTTAGTTCAAGAAGACACAATAGTAGACTTTTCAAAAGTGCAGATATCTGATGCTTCCTTCGGGAAAAACGATTTGGCAAAGAAAAGAACGCAAGAACTGTTTGATGATTTTATTCAGTGGGGGTATTTATAAATAAATTGTCTAATTATAATATTCTGTTTTGTATTATTGCGATAATCAAAATTTACAGAGCTACGTATGTTTATGTACCATTTAGGTATCGTGTTGTGCCCGCCAAAATAATTTAGCTGGTTCCCATTTGGACGGAGTAGTGAGCGGTGCGCTTCTAAAATTATATACTGGTACTCTTACAGCTACCGTAGAATTAATAACAAAAATAAAAATAAAATTGACCAAAAGACCTTGGCTGTGGGTATCTTTATTGATATGAAAAATACCTTGTGGCACTGTAATTCATAAAAAAATACTACAGAAATTGCAAAACGCCCCAGAAGTTACAGGGCCCGCCTTATCAATTTTATGTACTCGTAGGTACTCGTAAGTTACACGAATAATGACTTACGGAATTCCTCAAGGTTCGATAGTGGAACCATTAATTTTCTTAATTTATCTAACGAGTATATAAACATTAACCAAATAGGATTAACCGGGAATTTGACACTGTACGCAGACGATACATGTCTTTTCTACTTCAATAAATAAATTTCCAGTATAATGTCAGCCGCTCAAAGAGATTTAGATATCCTAAATGAGTGGTTGAAAAATCTCCTAGCAATAAACAGGTATTTGAAACGATAACGGGAATTAAACGCGATCATACCTTATTATTTTGCCTGACGTTTACAATCCGTTATGACATCTCTGATCAATAGAGCGTATGATCTGTGTGACCCTGAGCATTTGAGTCGTGAGTTAGAACATGTACAGGAGGTACTTAGTAGAAACGGATTTGTAATGCCGTCACGACAATTGAAGCCGCGGTCAGGAGTTTGTAAAAGTCCGAATGTGAGTAGACATCCCGCATATTTGCCCTATGTGAAAGGAGTGACTGATAAAATTGGCTCCCTGCTTAAGAAGTACTCCATTCCAACGGTGTTCACACCGGGGTCAAAAGTTAACACCGTACTGGGCTCGCCGAAAGATATATTACCGCTACAAACTCCTGGTGTCTACAAAATCGACTGCAGTTGCGGTAGGTCGTATATAGGGCAAACGAAACGCACCATTGCGGAAAGGGTGAAGGAGCATATCGCCGCTGTGAAAAATCGCCAGACAGCAAAATCTGCGATTGCGGAACATTTGCTTGAATCAGGCACCAATCACTGGATTGAATTTCATCAAACGCAAGTCCTCTCTACAGATCGCCACTTTTATTCAAGGGTTGTGCGTGAAGCGATTGAAATAAAGAAGCACAAAAATTTCAATCGGGAAGACGGTTTCAAACTATCTGCGACGTGGAATCCGGTGATTGAAAATACAAAGCCTCCTTTTAGTACGCAGTCGAGTAAGCATCGTAATACGGACGCGGCAGCTGTCTCGCGGAATAAGGACACGGTTAGTGTGGTGTGTGACGGTGCTTGGAGAAATAAACATTTAGAAGGTAGATTTATATGAATCTACCTTCCCCTCGGAGTGAGTGCATCGCTGTCTCCAGTCAGCCTGTGACCATGGTCGGTGCAACCCGATCGAAACGTCAGGCAAAATAATAAGGTATGATCGCGTTTAATTCCCGTTATCGTTTCAAATAATTATGCAACGCGAAAGTTTAAAAGTAGTTATAGCAAACCGCTACGGGTCGGATATTGTTAACAAAGTGCGTCATCTAGAATCCCTACGGAAAAAACGTGCGCGAGTGGAAACATCGTTGATATTTTTAACAAAGTGTCGCGATTGGAACTTATTACCTACGTGTGTGCGTATTAAGCCCCGTTATGACGTCGCATTTTCTAGTAGGATTCTAATAAACGCGAGTGAACGGCTCCTGAGACAATTAATTAAAAACAAGCACCGTCAACTAGACAAGATACAGTGTGAATTATATGTGTTGCAATTGGATTGCAGTGTCGTTTTGTCTCGCGAGGATTATGATTTGTGTGATAGGATAACATACTTTCAGGCGTGTCGGACCTTCGAGTTATGTAGTAACGATCATGAGCGAAAGTTCTCGAAGCTGTATGACCGAGGGTACACCTCAAATACTACGTCATCCGTCGAAATAAAGAACACCGTAGTAAACCTATCAAGCGTGAATTTGTGTGATGCTGCAACCAATGTTTTGGCCAAAGGCATGAATTTTGCCCTGACACCGAAGCGGATTCCATGTGAAAAAGTAATCGGATGCATGGAGGAAACTATCGTTCGTAATAAAATACCTCCTGGCGATGCTGATGCATTAAGACAAGACGTTGCAGTGATATTACGAAAATCAAAACTTCCAGCCAACAACATTACTAGGGAGGAGCGTCAAGCATTAGAAGATATCCGCCAAAATAAAGATATTTTAGTGCTTAAGGCCGATAAGGGAAACGCCACTGTAGTAATGAATAAAACGGATTACCAAGAGAAGATACACGGAATGCTAGGTGATAACACAGTGTATAAACAAGTGTCTTATAACCCCACAGCCAGAGTAACACGCAGGATCCGGACTCTTATCCAGGAGAATCAAGATCTTTTTACAGAGGACGAGTACTTAAGACTACATAGTCCCAAATCACACCAACCACCGAAGCTGTATGGACTGCCAAAGGTACACAAAGCAGGTGTACCTCTACGACCAATCGTAAGTCAGATTGCATCACCTACTTACGACCTCGCGAAACATGTTGCGTCAGTTCTGCAGCCCCTGGTGGGAAAAACACCGTCTTATGTAAAAGATTCACGTCATTTTGTTCAAATTATAGAAAGCCTTAGGTTGGAGCCTGGTGAAGTTATGGTCAGTTTTGACGTGGAGTCCCTTTTCACCAACGTTTCAATCGGGGAGTGTTTGGACCTAGTTAAAGACAAGCTATGTGACAACGAAATGGCTTTTAACTATATTGGTTTATTAAAAAACTGCTTAGATGGCAACTATTTCCTATTCCAAGGTCAATATTACCTTCAGATTGATGGCGTCGCAATGGGAAGTCCTGTAGCCCCTGTACTAGCTAATCTCTGGATGGAGCATTTTGAAGAAAAAGCTTTACGCCTCGGCCCTAAGACTATCAGACTTTGGAAACGATACGTGGATGACATTTTTTGTATTGTCAAAGGAAACGAACAGGACGTAGACCAATATATGGAACACCTTAATACCATTCATCCCAAGATGAAATTCACTTATGAATTGGAGACAGACAGATCGTTGCCATTTTTGGATGTCCTGGTGAGAGTAAGATCAGATGGGTCCTTATCACACTGTGTCTACAGAAAACCTACACACACCGATAGATACTTACATGCGACTTCACACCACCACCCCCGGCATTTACAATCCGTTATGACATCTCTGATCAACAGAGCGTATGATCTGTGTGACCCTGAGCATTTGAGTCGTGAGTTAGAACATGTACAGGAGGTACTTAGTAGAAACGGATTTGTAATGCCGTCACGACAATTGAAGCCGCGGTCAGGAGTTTGTAAAAGTCCGAATGTGAGTAGACATCCCGCATATTTGCCCTATGTGAAAGGAGTGACTGATAAAATTGGCTCCCTGCTTAAGAAGTACTCCATTCCAACGGTGTTCACACCGGGGTCAAAAGTTAACACCGTACTGGGCTCGCCGAAAGATATATTACCGCTACAAACTCCTGGTGTCTACAAAATCGACTGCAGTTGCGGTAGGTCGTATATAGGGCAAACGAAACGCACCATTGCGGAAAGGGTGAAGGAGCATATCGCCGCTGTGAAAAATCGCCAGACAGCAAAATCTGCGATTGCGGAACATTTGCTTGAATCAGGCACCAATCACTGGATTGAATTTCATCAAACGCAAGTCCTCTCTACAGATCGCCACTTTTATTCAAGGGTTGTGCGTGAAGCGATTGAAATAAAGAAGCACAAAAATTTCAATCGGGAAGACGGTTTCAAACTATCTGCGACGTGGAATCCGGTGATTGAAAATACAAAGCCTCCTTTTAGTACGCAGTCGAGTAAGCATCGTAATACGGACGCGGCAGCTGTCTCGCGGAATAAGGACACGGTTAGTGTGGTGTGTGACGGTGCTTGGAGAAATAAACATTTAGAAGGTAGATTTATATGAATCTACCTTCCCCTCGGAGTGAGTGCATCGCTGTCTCCAGTCAGCCTGTGACCATGGTCGGTGCAACCCGATCGAAACGTCAGGCAAAATAATAAGGTATGATCGCGTTTAATTCCCGTTATCGTTTCAAATAATTATGCAACGCGAAAGTTTAAAAGTAGTAATAAATAGGTACCTTAAAGACGTCATTTATAATTTTTGCTGCAAAAAATAAACCAATACCGGAATATAATCCTCTCACTTTTAATGGCGAAATCATACAGCACAGCAAAGTAACAAAGAAAAATATCTCGGATTGTGGTTAGATGATAAAATTATGTGGAAGTTACACATACCTAGATCACGTGAAATCTATCCTAACGGCTTTGTTAGGGGCATTGATAAATAAATTTCGTACTGTATTCCTGTTAGGGTTCGCACAATTATTTACACATGCGTTAAGTCTCATCTGAATTATTTGATTGAGATTTGAGATATGGGGTGCAGGCGCTAAAACAAACTTAGAACCACTCCAACGAACACAGAACAGAATAATTAAAATTCTTAACATTATAGTTACCTAACACAAACAAAAGATATTTAAAAAAAACTAAAATTTTTGATTTTAGGCATTTATATATTATATATTTATTCAACTTTCATCTTGATCCACAAAATTATAACAAGTTCAATACAATCCAATGTACAGTTAGAAAAAAAAGTGTACACCCATACTTTAAGAAATAAACATAAACTCAATCTAAACAAAGCTCGAACAAATTACGGAAGAAAGACTATACTGTTTGAGGGAGTTCAACTAGATAACAAATTATCTAACAACATCAAGGAATGCGAAAACATAGATACATTCAAGGCTAAATTAAAGAAATACATATTTTGGACGACCTCCGTGGCGGAGTGGCGTACACACCGGTTTTCAAGGTGTCGCCTGCTCCGAGGTCCCGGGTTCGATTCCCGGACGGGTCAATGTAAAAAAAAGGTGTTTTTCTACATTTTCTCGGGTCTGGGTGTTTGTGGTACCTTCGTTGTTTCTGGTTTCCAAAATACGAATGCTTTAAATAGTTATTCAAATTGGGATCAGAACAATGTATGTGATGTTGTAAAAAAAAAAAACATATACGTACGTAGTACGAGTTTAAAAGTTTAAATGAGTGTTTTGTGTGTGTAAGTAGTTTTAAAGGTTATTCCAAAAATATATTTTTTGGTATTTAAACTTGAAAAATTATGTCTCAGGCGGGAATTTAACCCGCATCTCCTCGCATGCCGTGCGCGGCGCTTTACCAATTTAGTTAAACATAATTTTTCATGTCTAAATACTGATATTATAATTACAATTAGCTAAAGCATGTAAATACAAGGGTCTAGGTTCCGAATATGATTTTGTCCCATTCGGTGTCGAGACCCTCGGTCCTTGGGGTCCTAGTGCTATAAGACTTTTCAAAGAAATAGCAAAAAGGTTAGTCGACATCACAGGAGACCGAAGAGCTGGCAGCTACCTCGGACAAAGAATTAGTTTAGCTATACAAAGGGGGAACGCTGCCAGTATCTTCGGATCCCTGCCTAAAGGGACTCCTTTTAGTAATATATTTTAGTTATTAGTTATATTATATTTTTTAAGGTTTTTATTTGTAGGTTTCATTATAGTTATGGTATACTTCATTTTTTCAACATAAATTAGATATTACAAATATGCTAATGACAGAATGTCACTGTCAGTCAGCTGGTGGGCTGACAGAAGTAGAAGATTTTAATCAACAAAAAAATTACAATTTAAATTGCGTAAATATCATACCAAGTATATATTTTTTGTTTTAGTTTTTACAGTGTCGTCTCCAGTACCTGATAATGGCAAAATTATTCATGGCTATGTTTGAACAAATGTATTTTAAGAACCTATTGACCAAAACGAGAATTTATTTTCAAGACAACTTATCTCTCCAGCTCACTCAACCCATAGCCGGATAAAAGATGTGAACATACACACTGCGACAGAAACCGATTTACCGATGATATCTTATCCTCCTTATTTAGTTTCTGTTATTCATAAACCATCTCCGATAATATTGACTCCACAGACCGTCCCTCTTTTCTTTTAGCGTAGAAACCTTTGGATCTGACAACAACGAAGAGTTAGCAAAACCTCTGATTCCATGCAGCACAGAAAATTGTGAATATTGTAATGAACGTACTCCAATGCCTTCCTTATTGTACCTTTAGTGATTGTTCTGATAACGTTTATGAGACTTTAGTACAAAAATGGTTCCAAAGAAGATATAACAACTTAAATTTAGATAAAAACGATTATATTTTTTTCTAAAATAATCTTAATATATAAAAAGTTCGTGTCACGTTGTTTGTCCGCGATGGACTCCTAAACTACTAAACCGATTGTAATCAAAGTTTATACACTGTGTGCAGTTTGATCCAACTTGAAAGATAGGATAGTTGTTAACTCAATTTAGTGGCGCATTATTTTTTTATTGCACATTATTTGTTTATAATAAGGCATTTTGGTAAAGAAAAACCCTATGTTTGATGACAATGACATTACAGACTTCAAAATCATTGACTTAATATCGTTGATCTCTTCTACTTTCGATTCAGGTGATCTCTTCTACTTTCGAGAGGGAGAAATCACATCCAGTGGTGGCATTGACTTTCTCGTGAATAAGTGTCTCGCTAACAACGTGTTGGAAATGAACAGTGTGTCGACCTTGTACTGAAATTAGCCAGAAGATACTCTCTGAAGGTTATACAGGTATACGCGCCGATTTTGGCACACTCTGATGATAAGGTAGAGGCCCTATATGAGAATATCTCGAAGGCCCTCCAATTAACTATCTAAACGCATTTTAGCGTTGTTTGGGGGACTTTAACACCAAAGTGGGAGTACAAGAACGCGACGGATCGAAGATCGGACCTCACGGCTATGGATGTCAATATCACAGGGGCCAAATGCTAGTCAACTTTCTCGAGTAACAGGGACTATTTTTGATGAACTCGTTCTTTAAAAAGAAGCCCCAAAGGAAGTGGACCTGGCGAAGCCCCGATAATGTGACAAAGAACGAGATCGACTTCATCATGACAGACAAACAGCAAACATTAGAGATGTTTCCGTGGTTGAACATCGGCAGTGATCTGACTTTTACGAGGCACTCTAAATATCGCATACAAGCTGGAACGACGACGTCATATAAGGTCTACTCTCCGACTAACATCGCTCCAAATCGATTAAGCTGAAGAACCGATTCGATTCGCTAGAAACCACAGCAAATGTTGACGAGGCTGCCAAAAACGTGGCATAAACTAAGGCTTACGTTAAATACAAGTCAGATTATAAAAAACTAAAAAAATTATTACTTTTTGTGACCGATGTGACAAAACCTTCTGTTAGCCTTGCTTTAATTAAAAACATTTTGACCAATAATTCATTCTTCTTATCTTCTATATATAAAAAATTAATCCCTATTTCCTTTGGTCATCGCATCACGCGTGAACGGCTGGACCGATTTCGCTAATTCTTTTTTTGTTTGGTTTGTTATTGTCAGGAGAATGTTTTTATGAAAGAAAAAAATGAGTGAATTGCGCGAAAAATTATAAAATTTAAGAAAACTTAAACCATACTAAATTATTTGTAATGTGACCTTATTGCTTTTGACAATTTAAACTTTTTTAATGTATGACGTTTGATATAACATTGACAGAAACAGAATGCGTGCTGAAAAAATCGTCAAATAGGGGGCAAAAAAAAAGAATTTTGCACATAGCCAGTAATGTCTGCCGCCTGTTCCCGTGTCGGAATACCTACCAACAAAACTATTATTTATACACCCGCTAGAAGAATGTTGTGTATGATGTGTATCATAAATCATAATAAACAATTAGCAACCTTTTTTATTCAACCATTTCGTAATCAATATTCATAGAAAGCACAGGACAACGTCTGACGGGTCGGATAGTTTTATTAAAAATATTATGATATCGTAAATTCACATTTCCTTTAGTCCCATCACTAGTCGAGATACAAATCAAGCTTTCTTTCAGTGCGGTATGAGGCAGAATAGATGTCATATTTTATTTATGTATTTATTCAATACCAAAAGGACATAAAAACCGGCGAGGCTAGATTTAACATAAGTTAATAATCTATGTTTATACCCCTAAAATATCAAACATATATTATCATTGTTGAGTATATAAGGAGTTTTTTTTGTCATATTTTATGAGGCCGAAAAGGTCTCATAAGCAATGAAAAGAGGTTCAAATTGCCTTGAGAAGACCTCATCCGCACTGGCTAAAAGTCCATCAAAAATGGTGTCGCTGCAAACGTGTTAAACCAAATTCAAGAACAAAATACTGATATATATGTTCACTAACACAATAAATGCCAAGATAGGTTTTTCATTTATTTTTCATTCTTCTTTTCCTTGTAAATACAAAAAATATTTGGTGAATTATGATTTTACATAGTCCACCCATTTCGTTTCACACAAACAGTGTCATCATTTGTAATTATAATAATATTAAGTAAACAGTATACGCAATATTTTAATTGACATGAACATTAGAAATCTTAATGTATATGTTGTTAGTGTAACTTAATTAAAAAATGAAATTTTCATTATTGAAGAATATCTTCAAAATAGTTAAATTTTGGTCTAATCTAAATTTAAAAAAAATGTGGTCAGAATAATGTTTTAACTTCATCAACTGTTAAAAGTTATTAACTCAACTGTTATTTAAAAATCAGAAAGACTGGTCATCCAAAACATAAGCCATTCAAATGACAATATTGAAACATTGAGAACATTAAGAACTACAAGGGCATAAACATTTTTGAAATAAGTCTTATCACTATTAAAACCAATAGGATTTAACACGTACAAGTCACTAGTTTATACTATTAAATACAAGATCGTTATTCCAAATTTTATTAGGTAATGCTTACTGGAAAACAGAAGGTTTACTCTTGACACTCAAAGAACCAAATAAACTTTAATGGCAATCACATTCCGAACGAAATCAAGTGTCAATTTGATTTTGTAGTATAGTAAGTAAAGTATAATAAGTATATAGGTAGTACTTTGAATATGAATATGAATATTTTGCAGTCAGGAAGTAAAACAAAGGCACTCATTGTATTATAAATAAGGTTTATTTACAAATAACCCCACTCAATAAAATCATCAAACAGTTCTTGTATTCTTTTTTTTGCCAGATCGTTTTTAACAAAAGTAACATTAGAACTCTGAACGACTGTAATGTCTATAGGACTGTCTTCTGGAGTTAAATTACCCAGTAAGTACCACACGCCGACAAATAATCCGTAATCCAGTCTTTCCTTGAAAAGTGTTTCGTATTCCTCCCTTGGATAATATTTCTCGACATCCATGTCGAAATATTTTAAGAACTGCTTCATGGTATCATAGTATAAGTTTTTAAGATAGTCCAAATGTTTCCTTCGAAACTCCCTGTCGGTGGCGCCAAAGATGAAGTAAATAAGATCCAACAATGGCGAACCATAATATATGAACTGGTAGTCGATTGGGACCATGTCTGTTATTTCTCTTTCCTGAAAATGTAACACAGTTTGATTTATACGAATTTCAAAGATTTAAATATCTTACAATTAATAATTGAATAATAAATAGTATTATATGTGTGCAACATCACATACGTATCATATACGTTGTTCTGAGCTCAAATTAGGCAGCTATTTAACAATTTTTTTGTGGAAATCAGTAAGAACGAAGGTATTACAAACACTCAAATCCGAAATTATAATAAACTAATTTTCTACAATGAAATCGGTACTAACACCAATCAATACCAAGCCAATATCTCTTAAACAGGTCTAGAAATTAAGAGGCCTGATGTGACTTATACACACATTGAAATTTGCGGCTAATATTGAAAAAACTAAGGGCTCCTATGCCGGGTTCTTCGAAGAATAATGCAAAACTTTTCGAAGTATCATAACGAAAATATTATTTTCAACACGCAAGTATGCACTTATCAATTTGCTAGCGTTGCCTGGATCCCGTTTATAATTCTGGTTTCCAGCATATTAAGTACATTCATTGAGCATTCCCAACTTCCGGTATATTAATCTTATCTTATATTTATATACAGGATGAAATTTTAACCACCTTCCAAATTTCACTATATCAATCTACGAGAAAAAAAAATTACGTATTTTTTCTTTTGGTATAGCCCAGTACAAAAATGTCAAGATAAATCACTTAGAAAATGTCCGCCAAAAATCTAAATTTTTGATACGGCCGCCTAGCAACACTTTTTTTACGAAATGCATATGACATTCATTCATTACGATACTAATCTTAAGTTTTTGATTTTCCCTTTATACCAAAACAGGCCTAAAACTGTAACAATTTAAAACTTTATTGCGAAAAATATTTTCTGGTGAAAACTTGTTTTACACTTTTTACTTCATAAATGGGCTCTAAATGCGATACTGAACGCCTATAAAAATTTTGGAAAGTATTTAAATTTTCATCCTGTATATAAAAGAATGTCGTGTTAGTTACATTACTTTGTCGAGAACGGCTGGACCGATTATTATAATTTTGATTGTATTGGCTTTGTCTTCCTCAGGAACTCAGGAATAGTATAATAAGTGTTAAAAACATAGGAAAGTTATCGTAAAATAACTAACTTATAAACTGTATATGTTATGGGTTCGATCCCCGCACAGTACAAATATTTGTGTGCATGAACATGTCTGTTTGTACTGGTCTGGGTGTTTTCTATGTACTATAAGTATGTATTTACAAAAAAAAAGTATATAAGTAAGTTTATCGGTTGTCTAGTACCCCATACGACAGGGTACTTAATAGTAGCTTAATTTGGGACTAGATGGCTCTGTGTGCCCCGGTGAGGCATGTCTTAATTTTTTTATTTTTTTTTGTATTTCCTCATACAAATTTCCAACCCCGCCATATTTAAGAACAATGACATTTAAGACGTCAAAATAAAATACTATTCCGAGGCGATACGGAGTTCGCGGGGTCCGCTAGTTATTAATAAATCTGAGTCAAAGATTATCATTTCGAAATCTATCCACAGAGGGTTTGCTGATTTCATGTTTTTAAAAAAAAAATACAGTTACCAAATACAAGTCACCCGATTTTTTGGTCAAATTAAAATTCTTATCCCTTAAAATACCCTTTATTAGCACATAAGATTAAAGAAATAGATTATAATTTAATTTATATGTTACTACCTAGCTTTTCGTCGCGGCTCTGCCCGCGTGAACTACACTGTATATTGCGCGTGCGGAAACTCGTGCCCAACAGTGGGATACTGTATTTTCGCGTGATATTATACCGTTTTTATTAAGTACTAGCTGTTGCCCGCGATTTTGTCCGCGTCAATTTTTGTTATTATAATCGCTATTATTTTTTCAACATTTTTACTAATGCTTCGTTCCTATTTGTCAGCGTGATGTTATATAGTCTAAAGTCTCTAAAGCCTTCCTCGAGAATAGACTATCTAACTCAAAAAGAATATTTCAATTTGAACCAGTACTTCCTAAGATTAGCGCGTTCAAACAAACAAACAAACACACTCTTCAGCTTTCTAATATTAAGTATAAATTAATTGAAAAACCTAAATTAAAATTTCAAAACATACGACTGATACTACTAAGAAAAAACTTACAGCTGATGTGATCAAAATGTTGTTTGGTCTGTAGTCCCCGTGGCATAAGGTAAGTGTTGATTTCTCATCCATTACATATTCTTTACATTTATCAAACAAGGGTGTCATGGCAATCTCAAATTTATTTCTAGCATCCCCTTCTAAATATTCCAAGACATTACTCGCACAATTTAAATAAAACTGGAGGAATTCTTCTTCAAACTTAAAAGGAAATTTCAAGGGCATATTTTTATTTTCAAAGTATTTAGGTTTTTTCTCATGTACTACAAAACCAAGTGCATGAAACTTTGCTAACAGTTTGATTGCCTTCTCAGCAAACTCAAATGATATGACATCAAATCTATTCCATGTAGTATAACCTTTCTTAACCATATTTTCCATAATGATGTGGTCTGTATTGCTTTCGCTGTAGCTCTTAACAAAATGGTATTGTTCATCAAACGGGATGTGTGCATCAGCTTGAAGATTTTCAAAAAGTTTTGTGATTTCCAAATAAAAGTAAACTTCTCTAAAATATGCATCAGATATTGAAAACATTTTTATCTCTTCTGCATTTGTTATGATACTCTTGATAAAAAGATGAAGATCCTTGTTATTAGGAGCATCGTTCACTGTTACTTCAGTAAGAACTCCCAAAAAGTTATTTCCATTTGTTGCAATCTTTTTGACGAGTAATACGTAAGTGTTAAAACCATTTTTCTTTGCAATTTTATCTAATAAAGCTTTTAATTCTGGGTTGATTTGATCAGCGTTTTCTCCAAACTTGGTTAAACTTTGACACTCACTTTTTTTTTCCACTTGCATGATTGTAGAAACTGTGCACTCGATAAAATAGTGATGTAGAATAAATTGCGACTTGTAAGGAGCTTTATATAAGAGAAAAGATAAGATACATAAGTAAATAAGTTATGTGATCCATTCAGTGTGAGATACACCATAGTGATAGTCAATTTATCTTATACTCTTTAAGGGCACACGCAGACGACAGTAAACTTTAACTTTTTTAGATCATTACTTTTGAGATCTGGTGTATGACGGATATTTAATTTTAACGTAAATCCATTTTAATTTTATAAATACTACCATTAGAATAAAAACCGCCTTTGCTTTAGATGGAACAGATGAATTTACATTTTTATACAAGGCTTCGAATTTTTGATTTGCATGAGACTTTTCTTCAGAATTTTTGAAATTTACAAAATATACAGGATGAAATTATAACCACTTTCCAAAATTTTTATAGGCGTTCAGTATCGCATTTAAAGCCTATTTATAAAGTAAAAAATGTAAACCAAGTTTTCATCCGAAAATATTTTTCGCGATATAGTTTTAAATTTTTACGGTCCTAGACCTGTTAGGGTGTAAAAGGAAAATCAGAAACTTATGAATAGTATCGCAATGAATGAATAAGATGCGCAACGCGTAAAAAAGTGCCTAGGCTAGGCGGCCGTGTCAAAAATGTTCGATTTTTGGAGGACATTTTCTAAGTGATTTATTTTGAAATTGATATATTAAAATTTGGAAGGTGGTTAAAATTTAATCCTGTTATACCTATCTTAGGGCGACAAAAATTAATTCAATTATTAAAATATCAATGGAATAAACGACCAGTCCTTGATCGTCGTTCTTATAAAACTTTGACAAAGAGTTTTCGTCGGTATGCTGTATCTTCTGTCAGTATCCTATTTTTTGGTGAAAAACCAACTGAGCCAGCTTAGGTCGGGCTAGGTCTTATCATAATCATCATCAGGCCACGTCAAATCACTGCTATACATAGGCCTCTCCAAAGAAGAGTTTGGCATGTTCGCCATGCTTAGTAAGAGAGTTAGCGATGGTAGGTCAAAAGTGCAAGAAATTACTGATGCGCGTTTGTTTCTGTTAGTATTTCATAACTAGTTATTTCAGACATCCATAGTGCCATATCAAGGTGGCACAAAAAAATTAAAAGCACAACTTCTTTTCTTCCTATGAGTGTTTCTTTAGAATTGATTGGTCGAAGACTACCCGGAGTAGACAGACAGCATCCTTACCTCTTCACTATATGACAACCTGTTGTCGTGATATTACCTTAATATAATCTTGAGATAAAGATTTTTTAAATCGACCCAGGGATCTTTGAGTAATTTGAGCAACAAACATTGGTATGAATTTTTTTATATATTTTTTTTTAATCTCAAAATAAATATCCAAGAAATTTATATCATACCACCTCTGATAAATTATCTTCCATAAAAGAGAGAGAGATATTCGTCTTACAAGCATACAAAAAAAACAAACAAGAAAAATATTTTAATTTCAAGTCGGTTATAATTCAATGAAAAAAGGGACTTTGATATCAGCAGACTTCAAAGGTTGATCTCGATCATTACTTTCCATTTTGTAGTTAGGGATTAAAACAGGTAACACATTGTATTATTATCATGATTTATTTACAAATATCCCCACTCAATAAAATCATCAAACAGTTCTTGTGTTCTTTTCTTTGCTAAATCGTTTTTACTAGTACATTTATTAGGCATTTGATCATTTAAAACATCGAAAATACTATCTTCTGGACATAAATTACCCTGTAGGTACCACACGCCAACAAATAATCCGTAATCCAGTCTTTCCTTGAAACGTGTTTCGTATTCTTCCTTTGGATAATACTTCTGAATATCCATTTCGAAATATTTTAAGAAATGCTTCATGGTATCATAATATAAGTTTTTGAGATACTCCAAATGTTTCCTCCGAAACTCCCTGTCGGTGGCGCCAAAGATGAAGTAAATAAGATCCAACAATGGTGAACCATAATACATGAACTGGTAATCAATGGGGATCAAGTCTCTTATGACTCCGTCCTGAAAGAGTAACTTAGTTTACTAACTGAGAAAATGTTGTATTCTTACAAATGATTATATTGTTTTTTATTTTGCGTTTGAAGTACATCCCTACTTTAAAAAATTGATAATTTATTATTGTGCTGGGTCGTGTGGTGTTGTCTACGGGAGTCGTAAAAAAACTAGTAAAATGAGTACTGCAAAATAAACGGGCAGCAGTGTTTTCTCCTCACCAATGGCCATACTGCGATCGCCAATCTACATATCAAAACAAAAAAGAAAAAACATTAGTTAATCTCGTACTTATATACTATAAGTAGAATAATTAAATACTTTTTATTATTTAGCAAAACCACTAGCAAAACAAACTTCGGAAAGGAATTCGATTTTTAATTAACATATTAGAAACCTCAAAACAACTTATTTCAATGTCTTTAAAAGATTTCAAAACTGACGTAACAAGAGAAAAAAGAAAATCCAAAAGCAAAGTTGAATAAAGTAAAAAGATACACCTCCAAAGTTTCGTTTTATTGGTATTAATATATTTAATACCAATAATACCGTAATTTTATTTATTTTTGAAAGTTAATCACTTGTGTAGGTATATTACCATAAAAACTTACAACTACTTTGATCAGCATGTTATTTGGTAGTCCCCGTGGCATAATGTTAATGTTGACTTCTTATCTAGTGCATAAACTTTACATTTGTTAAATAAAGATGTCATGACAGTCTCAAACTTATTTTTGGCGTCTCCTTCTAAATATTCCAATACATTTTTCGCTGCATTCATATAAAACTGAAGAAATCCTTCTTCAAAATTTATAGCATATTTCAACGGAATACTTTTTTGCTCAATGTACTTAGGTCTTCTCTCATGTACTACAAAACCAAGTGCATGAAACTTTGCCAACAATTTGATTGCCTTCTCAGCAAACTCAAATGATATGACATCAAATCTATTCCATATAGAGTAACCTTTTTTGCTCATATTCTCCATAATGATGTTATCTGTATTGCTTTCACTGTAGCTCTTAACAAAATGGTATCTTTCTTCTAACGGGATGTGTGCGTTAGCTTGAAGACTTTCAAAAACTTTTGATAGCTCTAAATAAAGGTATACTTCCCTTAAATATGCATTAGATAGTGAAAACATTTTTATCTCTTCTACAGTTGTTAATATACTCTTGACAAAAAGATGAAGATCCTTGTTATTAAGACCATCGTGTACTGTAATTTCATTCAGCTCTCCCAAAAAGCTGTTTCCATCTGCTTTAATCTTTTTAACGAGTAATACGTAAGTGTTAAAACCATTTTTCTTTGCAATTTTATTTAATAAAGCTTTTAATTTTGGGTCGATCTTGTTGGCGTTTTCTTCACACTTGATTGAAATTTGGCACTCACATTTTTTTTCCACTTGCATGGTTATGGACATTGTGCACTTTACTCAGTAAAAAAGTGATGTAGATTAAAATAAATCTGGACTTGTGGGTCAATATAAATAAAAAAGATGAGACTAATACGAATCCTGAAACTAAAACACTTAGATGGGTCGACTGGACATGTTTGTGCCGTATCGTATTTACAATTTACACAAGCAATGCATCGAAAAAAATGCAAAAACTTTCTGATTTCCTCCAAAAGACTTCCTTCAAATAAAATAACGAACAACAATCAAAAAACTAGAAAATGTAATGGGTTAGTATTTGGATCAGCGGTAGTAAACGCCGAGCCATGGGTCGCGGGTTCGATCCCCGCACAGTACAAATATTTGTGTGCATGAACATGTCTGTTTGTACTGGTCTGTTTATAATATATTACAAGTATGTATTTACAAAAAAAAAGTATACAAGGAAGTTTATCGTTTGTCTAGTACCCCATACGACAGGGTACTTAATAGTAGCTTAATTTGGGACTAGATGGCTCTGTGTGGCCCAGTGAGGCATGTCCTAAATATTTATTATTGTTTTATTTATTTTAGTAATAAGGAAACATACTCGTATTTAAGAAATATCATCAAAACTGTCGACTATAACTACAGCTTTAAAACCATAATCCTAACTAGAATTCAATGAAACAAAACATTATCTCAATTATTCATCTCAACGAGGATCAAGAAACCGTAAGACAATGTCCGAAAAATAGCTTAAAAAGAGATTTTAGACCACTAACAACTACTCCGTTGACGAATCCATCAAATTGGGTTAGGTTGGACCTAAAGCAAGACAACAATAAAAAAACAATAATCTTACTTATAACATCAGTATTTGAACTTGACAAATTATGTCTCAAGCGGGATTCGAACCCGCATCTCCATGCATACCGGGCGCGGCGCTTTACCTTAAAGTCATCGAGACCACCTCGCCCAGCAACAGCTAGTATATGTCCAAAGATTTTTTAAAACAGTTTTGCGGAACTTTAAAAAAAAATGTCTGTCTATTATTGTATGTATAATAATAAATAAATAAATAAATAAATGTGAAATAAATAAAGCTGTCTTAAAACAAAATCTATCACATCACACAATAATTCTAAAATATGATCAAAAAATATATTTAAAATGGCCAAATTTAATCCAAAAAATAAACAAATTATAAAACGAAATATTTAAACAACAAAAATAAGTAGCCTAATATCAACAATATTACTGTACAAAATATTTAAAATGTGCGGCCTTGACAAACACTATGGAGAGACAGAGTAAGATCTTAAAAACGCGTTCCACAAAATACTTGACATAAATCTTAGTTTACCTGGAAGAAGCAAATAGAGATGAAAAGTTACATTTTAGACATAGTAGACCTGTAGTCGAACTACGAGTAATTATTTAAGGAGCAACTAAATATACTTTGTATAATATTTAGAAATAACAGCCAAGCAATATGTGAATACCTAGATCATCAGTTTTAACAACAAAGAAAGTGGTGGCAGGAGAAAATGTTTATTACGCAAAAATACAAAACAATTAACTGTCAGCCGACTGCAAAACATATAACTATACCGGCCGTCAGTAACAATATTGACACAAACACAACTATACAAATCGAACTGGCCTTAAAACAATCAATAAACACAACAACATAATATAACTTGCGCCACTAAATCCGATTTTAATAATTATATTGAAATTGTTTCTATATTATTTAAGCATAAAATAAATTGGACTAAAAACAGTTGTTAGGAGCGGTGGAATTTCATGTTTATGTACAGTCGGCTGCAAAATTATGTACCTATACACTTTTGACTAATGTTGACTTTTAATACAACGATTTGGTTGGTAAAACGAAAAAGTATTTACATACTTTTGCAGCTTGTTTAAAAAACGCTGTCTCAAAGTTTGTAACTTATATTCCCAGGAATAACAATGGTGAAAGAGTTTAACTTTTCAGACTGCGGTATATTAATTCAACAATACAACGTTATCTGTCCAACACAAGAAAATATTAACTAAGCATTACGAAATAAATCTATTTATATTGGAAGTCTCTACGAATTTTTATACAGGGTGAAATTTTAACCACTTTCCAAATTTTGATATATCAATCTACGAGACAAAAAACAAATGACGTATTTTTTCTTTTGGTATAGCCCAGTACAAAAATGTTAAGAAAAAGCACTTAGAAAATGTCCACCAAAAATCTAACATTTTTTATACGGCCGCCTAGCAACACTCTTTTTACGCGTTTCGCATCTCATTCATTCATTACGATACTATGCATAAGTTTTTGATTTTCCTTTTATACCTTAACAGGTCTAGGATCGCAAAAATTAAAAACTATATCGCGAAAAATATTTTCGGGTGTCAACTTTATTTTCATTTTTGACTTCATAAATAGGCTCTAAATACGATACTGAACGTCTATAAAAATTTTGGAAAGTGGTTAAAATTTCACCCTGTATAAGTAAAAACTAAAAAAAACCTAACTAATCATAATTCAAGTAATAAATAACGACTTTTTTTAGACCTTATTGACCTATAAAAATAATGCGATTCCGAAAAACTAGATGCTATCAATCTTACCAAAATCTACTTTAAAAAGTTGTACAGACATCAAATAAAACAAAATGGTAATAAACAAGACTAGTAACATTCCCTAATAAATTTGGAAAATAATAAAATAAATAACAAGGTTAAAAGAAAAATAAACATAATAGAGTTGCTTATCCACGTTGATCTAATGTCGAATCTGAAACTAGTATTATATTAATTCAATACCTACTTATTTATTTTGCGTCAGTGAGAGGAAAAGGGTATGTAAGCGACGCCTGCGCAGCCGGTTCGAGAGTGGGACCAGCCTATCGGCTAGTTAATTGCACGCAACCGATGACGAGATATTTCTGTCACTGTTTAATAATATAGCCAAGGACACTCTTATTATTTTCTTATGTATGTTCTTGGGATCAGGGAAAGGGTAATAGAAATGTCTTTGGTTATTGTCGCACATTTATACTGCAAATCTCGCAATAAATCATAAGAAAACCTTAAAATAAAATCCGGCTTCTTACACCTTATTTCCTCAATCACTCTTAACTCATTCTATTTTCTTTCCCTCTTGCACTCCTATGCTTTTATTTTTATCTATATTATTATATTTAGTTGCTCAAAATTACAAGATTTCTAGCCCGTTAAATTTATCGTTAAAACAATCCCTATTTTTTTACGCTTTATTGCTATTATTTATATTATATTTAACTAACTCCGTGGGGGTGTGGCGTACACACCGATTTTCAAAGTGTTACCTGCTTCGAGTTCGATTCCCGGACGGGTCAATGTAGAAAAAAATAGTTTTTCTACATTTTATCGGATCTGGATGTTTGTGGTACCTTCGTTGTTTCTGGTTTCCAAAATACGAGTGCTTTAATAGTTATTCATATTGGGATCAGAACAATATAACTATTAATGTTGTTCACATTTATTTATTTGAATTTTCCTCCATTTTCGTATTAACGTGCAACTTTATTATAAATTTATCCATAATGATGAAATTTCGATCATTGAAACCAAGTATACCAATGGGAAAGTGTAATATACTCACTTTACTACTTACAGGAAACTTTTATTGGACACGTTTTTCGTTATACCTACTGATAATTTGAAATGTAGAACTCTCATGATCAAGTTTATAAAACACAATGTTCCCAAGATTGATACCATCACTCATTATGAGAAATAGATAGGTTTGTAACTGTAGGGTGTTATATTTTTGATGATATAGAATACAGGTATTAAGGATAAATAAATAAAAAATAAATAAATGTGGACAACATCACATACATTGTTCTGATCCCAATTTGAATAACTATTTAAAGCATTCGTATTTTGGAAACCAGAAACAACGAAGGTACCACAAACACCCAGACCCGGGAAAATGTAGAAAAACACATTTTTTCTACATTGGCCCGTCCGGGAATCGAACCCGGGACCCCGGAGCAAGCGACACCTTGAAAACCGGTGTGTACGCCACTCCGCCACGGAGGTCGTCAAAAAAGGATAGAAAATCATAAACTCTGAAGCTCACGGATAGTCTCTCTTTTTAATTTTCAAGTAAATTAAAACTCTCTCCCAAATGAGTAAGAATTGTGAGGTTTTAAATGAGGGATTACAGGTTACATCAAAAATTTATTACCGTGTATTTCTTAGGACTTAGGGTACCAAGATGGCGGTAAAAAAACTATATCATAAAAATACTTGACATTCCATACCCTAAACTAAACCTATATCAAAATAATATGTTATATGTATCCCCACTGTATGTAATCGTCCACAATACCTCTGACTCGCTTTTTTATTAAATCACTTAGTTCGAAATCGCACTCTGTTAAATCAACCTTAGTAACGTCAGGTATTTCGCCATTATTCGCAAGTATAACTGGAAGCAACCACATAGCTACCATCAAACCATAGTCTAGCCTCTCTTTGTAAAGTCTTTCGAATTCTTCTTTAGGATAAAACTTTTCAATATCCATTTCAAACAGTTGCAAAAAATTCTTCATAGATTCACGGTAGAACTCTCTGAGGTGATTCAAATGATTTTTTCTGAAATCTTGGTCGGTGCCGGCTATTATGAAGTAAATAAAATCAATGATGGAACATCCGTAGAATGCATGTTGGTAGTCAATAACTATAACTTCTGTTGCTTTATTATTCTGAAAAAGAATCAATTTTATAGTCCACATAGTTAATGCAGTCTTAAAAACTTTTTAATAACATTTAAGGTTAAGCGAAACCGCCGTGGACTTATTTCTATCTTTTTGTTGGTTAGACTTTTCGAAAAAATATTTATTTTAACCTTCTGTTTGTTTTAAAACGAAGAACTTTAAACACTACCCTACTAAATAAAACATCAAAATCTGTGAACCTGCCAAAAAGTATTGCGTTCATCCATAAAATTTTGAGATTGATAACCTCTTCCTTATTTCGTAAGTCAAAAAGTAAGCAGTGATTTTTTCGACACAATTTGTTCAATAATCTGTATTTACTTCAATATAAATACTAAATCCGGGTTTAAATACCGGGCCAAGATCTCGGGGTCCCAGGTTCGATCCCCGGGTCGGGCAACAAAAAAAGGTTCGAATTTTCGAACGTTGCTCGGGTTTGTGATCACCAACCCGCATTTGGCTAGCGTGGTGATTATGCCAGTTCCCATCATTGCAGTGGTAACTTGAATTCAATGATGGAGGCCTTTTCCCTGCAGTGGGATGATTATAGGCTGTTACTTTAAATACTAAATCTTTAATTTACTGAAAACGTTAACATAGATTAAGCAATTTTTAACCAACTTTCAAAAAAGGGAGGAGGTTCCCAATTCGACTGTATTGTTGTTACTGTATTATTTATTCGACTTCTTATGCCTGAAACAAATCTAAATTTATTTCACTTAACCCGTCAAACGCTAAAATGTTAATGTAAATGTAAACGCGGCCGTAATGTTACACGTAACGTATCTACTACCAAAAAAAGGCAAAATCTTCCGTTTACAACACGACCCTATGCACCATAAAAGCACCGATATTACCGTGGCAAAAGAAGTGGTAATTCTATATGATTTACCTTATGATATGACGTAGTGGGCGTAGGGTTCCCTATTCGTTTTCGAAGTTGTTGATTTGATTTTTACTATATCGAACATGGTGTGCCGATAATTCAGTTTTGCGATGTTTAATTCTCGCGACATTTGTGAAAAAGAATCGTGCAGCGAAAAACCCTACAGCGATTGCTCATTAGTTCGGTAATTTATTAGTTCGATAATAAAAAAAAAATGATATAAAGATTCGATGCGTATTTGTCCCTTACATTTGTTTTGCATTATAGACGTTAATGAAATAAATTAACAACTGTAATAGCTGTAGGGTTTGATTCCATTATAATGTTTTTAAAATTTAAATTTAAATTTTCTTTCAAACCAAAGGTTTAGGTCCTGACGATAATGAACACAAAAAAAGAGTTATTCAATTTGATGCTATCGAAAGTTATGCGCATACATACATTTCGGTAATTCAAGATACAGAAAGAAGAATCGTAAAAAGTTTTTCGGAAAAAAAATACCGACCGATTTTTAAAATATGTTTACGTTCAGGTTTACAGATGGCAACCTCGACCGGCACGGCATAGATAAAAAAATAAAATAAAAAAAAACTCAATCACTTACTTCAAATTTCGCCATAACATTACTCTGCCTAAAATCCCCGTGAACCATAGTCCATGTATCTGCTGGATCCTCTGTATATTTTTTATATTTATCGTAGGTAGTCAATAAAAACTGTTCCATCTTTTCTTTCTGTTCTTTATTCAAACAATTAAAACTAATACGACTGAAATTCTTTACGAATTCGTTGAATGATTTTTTCCCGTAGAAAAAAGGCTGTTTCATTTTTTTTATTTTTTCTTCGAAAAATTTCGGACGTTTCTCTTTGATTATAAAAGCAAAGCTGTGGTATATAGCCAACTGCTGTACGCTCAACTCGGCAAATTTAAGTGTTACAACTTCCTTTCTGGGATACATAGCGTAGCCTTTTACTGCCAAGTTCTCCATTATGATAATTTCATTATCTGTACTATCAAAACATTGAGCTAGTTTATATCTTTCATTGACAGGTATATTCGCTTCTTCCTGCACTTCATTCATAATCTTACGAAATTCGGTATACATATACGTCTCATTTGTATACGTATACGGCATTGAGTATATATTTACGTCTCCATCTTGTGGCATTGTTTTAGTAAAGAGTTCTAGTTTCTTACTGCCATTTTCAGTTTCTCCTTTAACATTTATCTCCCATAGTTGGCCGAGGTAGCTTCCATCTTGTTCAATGTTTTTTACGTCTATGGAAAAGGTTTTGAAATTTTCTTTTTTGATTATATTCTCTATTGGTTTATGTAATTTTGGCGGGAGACCTTGTGGGCTCGGCATCTTTTTTATCTGTATCAAACATAGACTTAATATATCAAATATGAAAATGTTTACTTTGAATTTCGCAATATTATGAAAGAGGTTTTAAATGTTGGTAGATGTGAATATGCAGAAATATTAATTAACATTAATTTAACAAATATCTAGACACCTTTCAAATTGCAAGTAACAGTTACTATGCATCTTTTATTATTAAGTTTTAAACAAATACACTTGTTTGTTTTATTTTACGAACTCAACTGACATAACCTCACTTTTAGTCTTAAGATTAAGTTAACATTTACTTACATGAATATGATTTGGTGAACTAAATTTATAAACTGGTCACAACCATGCGCAATTTAAATTTTCTTAGTTTACAATGTAAGTACCTAATCAAACGAACCATGATAAGATACTACGCGAACTCGATTATAGAAAGTATGTCGTAAGATTGACAGGGAACGTTCATGTGTTCCACAAGTCTTGCTATTTCTGCACCGCGCGTTACAATCACTTTAACGATGTTGTGTATTAGTACAAACTTTTCTTTTTGAATTCTTTAACTGCGGTTGCACATTGATTTCTGCGTGAGAAGAACAATGTTTATGTGGCAGAGATGTTTGTTTCTGCCGAGAGGGCGTTTCTAAAACTACTACATAATAATTGCTATTTGATGATCCTTTTAAAGGTCTATTAAAAAGCTATTCTGTCAGTTTTCTATGGCAGTAGGTCAACAATGACGTCACAATTTGCCATACTAAGGTAACTAAGTATAAAAATGATTAATTCCAAGGCACTTAAATATCATCATACTTACAATATTTTGACAGAATTAAGTAGTATTCGTGTATTGCGCATTAAAAAGATTAATAAAAATTGGAAGCCGTTATGAACTGCGAAATCACATCAGTTATCATATACTTTATTTGATATTTTAGCAACTTAATTGCACTTATAATATCAGTATATAAACTTGAAAAATTTTGTCTCAGGTGGGACTCGAACCCGCATCTCCTCGCATGCCGGGCGGGCGCCATACCATTAGGCCACCGAGACACTGCGACACGGCGCGAATTTTTCAAGCATATTCTTACGCTTAAAATTTTTCAAGTTTATATACTGATATTATAAGTGCAATTAAGTTGCTAAAATATCAAATAAAGTATATAAATAGCTGTTTCATCTTAACTGACTGTCAAACATCTGCAAAGATGTTTCTTTCGGGTGTTAAGGGTGCAAACTCCTAACATTTGATGAAACATCGCTGGCTTACAGCGTAAGAATATGCTTGAAAAATTCGCGCCGTGTCGCAGTGTCTCGGTGGCCTAATGGTATGGCGCCCGCCCGGCATGCGAGGAGATGCGGGTTCGAGTCCCGCCTGAGACAAAATTTTTCAAGTTTATATACTGATATTATAAGTGCAATTAAGTTGCTAAAATATCAAATAAAGTATATAAATAGCTGTTTCATCTTAACTGACTGTCAAACATCTGCAAAGATGTTTCTTTCGGGTGTTAAGAGTGCAAACTCCTAACATTTGATGAAACACCGCTGGCTTACAGCGTAAGAATATGCTTGAATAATTCGCGCCGTGTCGCAGTGTCTCGGTGGCCTAATGGTATGGCGCCCGCCCGGCATGCGAGGAGATGCGGGTTCGAGTCCCGCCTGAGACAAAATTTTTCAAGTTTATATACTGATATTATAAGTGCAATTAAGTTGCTAAAATATCAAATAAAGTATATAAATAGCTGTTTCATCTTAACTGACTGTCAAACATCTGCAAAGATGTTTCTTTCGGGTGTTAAGGGTGCAAACTCCTAACATTTGATGAAACACCGCTGGCTTACAGCGTAAGAATATGCTTGAAAAATTCGCGCCGTGTCGCAGTGTCTCGGTGGCCTAATGGTATGGCGCCCGCCCGGCATGCGAGGAGATGCGGGTTCGAGTCCCGCCTGAGACAAAATTTTTCAAGTTTATATACTGATATTATCAGTTATCATATTCATTAATCAAAATATGAGATTTGAAGATCAGGAATTTATGTGATATACCTATTATATAGGATCCAAACAAAATTAAGATAATCAGATATTATTTACTACTACTTATAACTTCTGTAAGTTCTTTTTAAAATATGCGTTTAATGCCCCAATTTTCTGATACTACTTATCGGAATGTTGGTAAATAATCACCAAATATATACGATGTTCCTTTGAATACTCCTACTGTCAGTTGATAAGAGGGCTTCATGCAATATTCTGACAGTTAAAAAGCTATTGAGTGATTACCGTGATTAATTAGTACATATTTAAAAGATAAAACGATAATTATAGGCCAATACAAAGTACTTATCAACGAGTGTAAGTAATTATCCATATCAATCCCTCGATCGTGAGTTATTCCAGACACAATTGAAATCAATTGTTATCGCAGCACGCGCGTGCCTCCTGGGGGTTGAGGGATTAATATTATTAAATATTCGAAAGTATCTCTTTCACTCCGTCTGTCCGTCTATACGGGTCTGTTAGGTTTCTTGCTTAAGCGGTCTTCTGTTTAGTCACGGATCCGAGCTATATGACAATTGATTTCTATTGTGTCTGGAATAACTCACGATCGAGAGATTAAACTGAAAATTTGGTACAAAGATAGATTTACGATAGAAAGATTTAGAGACTAGAGACCTAGAGAACATAAGTGGTATCTCACTGTTGGGCATAAATTCCCACCCGCGCATTTTAACGTGTATTTTACGCTGGCATAGTCCCGTGCAAACAGCCTAGTAATTAATAAATGTGGACAAAATCATACGTTGAAATGAAAATAAGTTTAAGGATTTAGAAAGCGTTTATTTTTTATTTAAGAAAACTGTATGAACACCATTCGTATTGTTCTGGTTCTAAAGTAACTACCTAGTTAAGCTTGAAAAAAGGAGCAGCCAGACCTGAGACAATATCAAAAAAATAAGTTTTATTTTATTTTATTTCTCTGGGTATATAAGTCTGGGAATTGAATCCGGGACTCTGGTACTAACTCATTGAAAGCCGATGTGTACACCATTCTACGACGGAGGTCGTCAAACAAACCTTTTAGTACTAAACAATACAAATACTTTTTCTTAAATATCTCTTAATCTTGTCTAAAAATGACTAATTATTATGATCAGCACTTTTATTATGTACTTCATAGCTTCGTCAGCTATATCATAATTATATAACCATAAAGTTGTCAAGAACCTTGTAAGAAGCGTCTTAAATGTAAATTTCTTGATTCGCAAAACTTTGCAAACTTTCTTGATTTATTAATTCCGGAAATCCTACAAGTACCTACCGACTTACACATTACGGGTAAACTTTGGTTTACCTATATGTAATTATTAATTTTAGAACAAGTTACTTATGCAGCCAGAATGAATACCTTATCTGTTGATAAAAGCCTTAAACTTATTCAAATTCGGAAGTTTGAATTTACGACGTACTCAATCCCACTAGAACGGCTTAAGGGGACTACAAGAGCTAAGTTGCTGCCCAAAATTGATTTAATTTTATTCAATCAAAATCAATTCTCAAAAACTAGAACAACAAAATTTTTGCAAATTACCTCTAGTATTCATTGAATCATAGTAAACTTTTCATTTAGTTGTTTCGACTTTATAAAAGTCGAATTTCTCGCTAACGCCAAAACAGCCGCTTTTAGCATTAATAATAGGGGTTAAAGTATGAAATTGCCGATTATTTTCCCACTTTTTATTTTGTTTATAGCTCTTTTATTTATGAAATTGCCATTTTGTATGGACGACATCGAGAAAAGTCATTTTTCCATACTCACAATTTTTTTGTTTTTTTAAAAACGCCTGAACCGTTTTCGTTATATGCAATTTAAGGTGAAAGTTAGATGGTTATAAAGCTACGCATTAAAGTATTTAAATTTCTGAAAATCAAAGTATATAATACAAATATACTTAATTGAAGCAAGAAGGTCAGCTGACACATTGTAAGGGGCCTTTTCAACGACTTCCTTTGAAGTAATAGCCACTAGTATTGCATTTTTTGTTTAGTCAAAAGTTACTTTTTTTAGTTTTTGATACAATACAAAAAGAATTACGCAATAATATGACTATACTTAAAAACAAAATAAAAAGTGGGAAAATAATCGGCAATTTCATACTTTAACCCCTAAGCTTACGCATAACTCAGTGCTATCAAGGATAACAAGAAAATATCAAAGAAAAAAAAAACATAATTTATGAAATATTGGACAGTACAAATTAGGCAGTCAAACACGCACTAGCACACACACATACACACACACACACTTAATAGTTCCAAAGGTACACACTTATATTAATTACTTTATTTGCACTGCAAATGTATTTTTTCCCAAATAATTTACATCTTACTGTATAAATTTAAACTTTACTTTAACACATTGTATCGCTGTATGAATTCCAAATAAATAAATAAATTACCGCAACAACTTGCATTGCTTAGGCTAGAATAGCAGAGGTGTAAAAGTAACGAAAAATTCCGTACCCGTATGAACTCGTTACTTTGACAAAAAGTACTCGTTACTTTCGTATCGTTACGTTACTCGTTACTTTTGATACCTGATTAATAACACAGTGCGGAACAACAAATCGAGTCGTACTCGTATTCCGTACATTCACAAAGTATGATATCACGGAGTCGTATCATATAATCGTAATATGTAGATGTATTGTATTGTATTGTATTGTATGATATGTAGATGTAATTTAGAAGTACTAAATTACAAAATTGTGGTGCCTTTTTTTCCTTTTTTTTACACATTCAGAAAATATACGATCAGCAAACGTTATAACACACGCATCAACTGTACTTTCGCGACATAATACGGAACATGCGAGTAACGAAATGCATTCGTGAGTAACGATTCGTTACTCGGTACTACATGGAGTACCCGTTACTCAGTACCGAATACATACGGTTTGTTACAGTTCTATAGAATAGCATAAAGACTACTTTCTAGTTTAAAATTCAAAGTTTTAGTTTTACTCGTAGTTTCACGTGTTCAAAGTCGCGGGCTATAGCAGCTAGTATTTCATAAATGTTTGGCTAAAGTTGGCCCATATCATCCCACTGTAGGGATGCCTCCACCATTGCATTCAAGTTACCACAGCAATGATGGGTACAGGCATAATCACCACGATGCCAAATGCGGGTTGGCAATCACAAACCCGAGAATGTTCGGAGACTTGTAACTTTTTGTTACCCGATCCGAGAATTGAACCCGAGAGCCAGAGATCTTGGCCGGGTATTTAAACGACTAGACGAGGCGTTACATTTATTAGACATTTAAAGTAATATAACCCATTTTTAATTAAATTACTTTGATTTACGATTTAACTTCATGTACAGGGAGTTCAACAAAAGACTGTCATATTATCTATAGATGTTGGAAATAGAATGCTAATTTAAATGTATCAATTTCCCACTATGGAGACTGCTATGGAGAGAGCTATGCTTGGAGTATCTCTAAGGGATAGAATCCGAAATGAAGTAATTCGACAGAGAACCAAAGTTACCGACATAGCTACTCGGATAAGCAAGCTAAAGTGGCAATGGGCTGGTCACATCTGTCGCAAATCTGATAATGGAGTAATCGAGTCCTGCAGTGGAGACCGCGCATGGGCAAACGTAGTGTTGGACGCCGCCCTGCTAGATGGTGCGACGATCTGCGCAAGGTGGCTGGAAGCAACTGGATGCTCAAAGCCCAAGATCGAGAAAAGTGGCGTGCCTTGGGAGAGGCCTATGTCCAGCAGTGGACTGCCGTAGGCTGATGATGATGATGATGAATTTCCCACTCCGAAACCTGAGGCCTTACTCCACAACACAATTTCCGTATATTCGAATCCATCTGTCCTTATCACTGATACCGATCTCTTAAAGTATCTGAAAGAGACAGATATATCCGTAAATACGAGCTTCGTGTTACAGAGTAAGGCATCTGAAACGGTAAGTTTATCTTAAAAGCCTTGTATTTAAAGGGTATCCTTCGGAATTTGAAGTCCTAATTTCATTTAGCCGAACCGCATTGGCCTAAACTTATAACGTATAATTATTGTCCAGTCTAACAGTTGTTTTCGCACTATTATAGTTTGGTCTAAAAATTGAAAACCCTTATTTCAGTATGTCTAATATCGAAAGCACGAAAATGTATTCGCATCATTTTTTGGCATTACGCCAAGTATTAAAAATCAGTTAAAATCAGTTTTATTTCTGCAAATAGGCCCCAGGAGGCGCTTTTACACGTCCCAATATTTAAACCTACCACTGCTTCGGGACAAGTCTGGGCTAGTGCCGAGAAGAAGCAGCGCAAGAAACTCGGTCACTATTGTCAGCCTCTTTTTAAATAAATTTTTACAAGGTAAGGTAATTTTTACAAGGTTTAAGCAAGTACGAGCTGGGACAACTTAATGCCATACATTTCTATCATTTAAATAATCATTAACAGTGTAATAGCCCTATTTCATTAAAATAACTTTAACATACGATTTAAGTTTATGTACAGGGAGTTCAGCAATATCCTTTGGTAATTTGTTGAAAATACGGATACAATTTCCCATAAACGATTTTCCTACTTTTCGCAGTCTGAAGCCTGGAACGGCAAGTTTATCTTTATTTCTAGTATTGAAATTGTGTACGTTACTTTTCTTAAGAAATAAATGTATGTTCTTACGAACGTAAACAATATTCTCGAGAATGTATTGAGAAGACACTGTAAGTATATTAATCTCTTTGAAGAGCTCTTTCAGCGAGTCACGGGGTCGAAGGCCGTAAATAGCCCGTACAGCACGTTTTTGTAATATAAAAATTGACTCAATATCTGCCGCTGAGCCCCACAACAGAATTCCGTATGACATTATGCTATGAAAGTAGCTAAAATATACTAATCTTGCCGTTCCAACATCAGTCAACTGCCTTATCTTTCTCACAGCATAAGCAGCAGAACTAAGTCTTCCAGACAGCCCCCTAATATGAGCACCCCATTGCAAATGAGAGTCTACAGTTATACCCAAAAAGGTAGTAAAATCTACAGAGTTTAGTGGTTCATCTTTAACAATTATATTAGGGGCAGCTAACCTTACGTTTGGCATCGTAAATTTAACACATTTTGTTTTATTTGCATTCAGTAAGAGATTATTTGTTGTAAACCAATGCAATAATTTAGAGAGGGTATTGTTAACATCGTCAAATGAAGATTTGCCCCTCTTGGTTTTAAAAATCATGGATGTATCATCTGCAAACAATACCATCTCACAAAGATTATGTAAGTAACAGGGAAGGTCATTTATATAAACTAAAAATAGCAGGGGTCCTAATACTGATCCCTGTGGGACACCCATAACAAGGGCCGACCCTGAAGACTCAGCTCCATTTATGCAAACCTTTTGTATTCTGCATTTAAGGTAAGAACTTATTAGATCCAAGGAATCATTCGATGCACCATAATGTTTAAGTTTTTTAAGTAATATTTCATGGTCTACACAATCGAAGGCCTTTGAAAGGTCACAAAATACACCTAAGGCATCTAGCTTACTCTCCCAAGCCTTAAACACATGTTGTAGGAGAGCAACTCCAGCATCGGTAGTATTTCTACCTTTTCTGAAGCCATATTGGTTGCTATTTAATAATTTATTTACACTAAAGTGAGATAAAAGCTGATTAAACATTATTTTCTCGAAAATTTTACTTAGCCCTGGCAATATAGATATAGGTCGAAAATTAGAGGGGTCACATTTTTCGCCAGACTTAAACAAAGGAATGATTTTGCTAAACTTCATTAAAGTTGGAAACTGTCTATCATCAATACATTTGTTAAAAATAATAGCGAGTTGAGGGGCTAATGAACTTATGATTGTATTGATAATATTGACAGAAATTCCCCAAAGATCCTCTGTTTTTTTCATATTAAATTCTCTAAAAGTTTTTGTAATTATATCAGGGTTTATATGTCTAAAATTAAATGAAGAGTTGCACTCTTCGACAACAGACTTGAGAAGGGATTCAGCTAGATCAGCAGAAGAAGCTAGCCCTTCAGTAGTAGAGGGAGCTATATTCGAAAAAAATGTCTCAAATGTGTTTGCAACCTCCGTGTTCGTGTTTATTAGCTTATCCCCTAACTTGAGAGAGTAAGTAGGATTATTTGGTTTTACTCTACATGTCTCTTTATTAATAATATTCCAAGTGGTTTTTGCCTTATTTTTGGAAGCCGAAATTAAATTATAAAGATATATTGACTTCGCTTTGGCACATACTAATTTAAATAATTTAGAGTATTTTTTAACATGTTCTATAATATGTGGGTTTTGAGAATCTGCCTTTAAACTATATAAATCATATAATGTTTTTCTGCTTTTATAAATACCAGGTGTAGCCCATTCATTAAACTTACACTTCTGTTTGTTTATTTTTACTTTTTTCTGTTTAAAATGTTTATCAAATTCCTTTTTAACTAAACCAAAAAGATTCTCATATAATTCATCAACATTCTGATCATTAGGCTTTAGCAAATTCACACCCTCTTTAATTTTTTCCTTAAACTTTTCTATTTTATTAAAAGTGAATTGCCTATACACAGAATCTACTTTGTTAGAGACATAATGGTGCTCGAACGATGCTTCTTGTCCACTGTGGTCCGAAATAAGACAATTTAAAATCGTTTTTTTTAACACTTTACCATCACAAAAAATATTATCTAAGCAAGTAGCTGACGTGGGCGTCACCCTGGTGGGTTCATTAAAAAGATTAATTAGATTATAAGACTTAAAGAGATTAAGAAATCGGGTGGACAACTGCGTTTCTTCTAATATATTAACGTTGAAATCCCCACATACCACTACTTTCTTATTCGATTTTGAGAGCTTTTTCAGAGCCTCATCCATAACAGATTCAAAAACGTGGTAATTAGCTTTGGGGGGGCTATACACGCTAATTATGATATATTGTTCCAGCTCAGCACACGCTAGTTCAATAGTTCGTTCAACCGTGAGCGACACAATGTCTTTGCGTTCTTTACATTTTAATTCATTTTTAACAAGAATAAGTGACCCCCCTCTTGGTGCAGACTCCCTTATGAGCGAACTAGCGACTTTATAATTTTCAATGTTTAACATTAGTTGGTGTTTTTTAATCCAATGTTCTGTAAGGCATATGACATGAACGTTATAATCTTGAAGAAATAACCCTAAACCTAACTCTTTGCCGGCCAGGCCTTGTATGTTTTGATGAACAATATTGAAATACATATCAGGCCTAGCTTTTGTCTTTCCTCTCAGTTTAAAGCCTCAGAGGTTGTCAATGGCACAATATTTAAATTAGTACAAGTACTAACATGTTCATAAATTATACTTTTGCTATTTTTAGCAAGACAGTTAATATTAATATTATATGCTAACAAAGTAGCAATTTGTTTTTTTATTTTATGAGGCAGGTGTACAGAGCCGCCTGTCAAAATAAAACTATTGTTAATAAATTTATTTGTGTCAAAAAACACAAACTTGTCACTATGTCTTTGACATAGGTTATATAATAAAGTATTCATTAAGTGAATACTTGCATTAATATTATTTAAATTATTTTTACAAAATGGAAAGGCACAAAGGAATATTTTTTTAACACATAATTTATCTAAAATAGAAAATGATTTTATAATATTATTTTTGGTAATTTTTTGACTATTACCTAGCATTAAAATAATGGTACTTGAGGTTGAACATGTTTGAGTATTTTCTATTGTTTTAATTATTTCATCAAACGATGCATCCGGCATGCAATTATTTATTACATTGCAATATCTAATTAATTCTCATTAATTATTGAAAGCTCTAATTTTTTTTAAACCGAAAAAGTTTAAGACCCCAGTTTAAGGCTGAGGCTGGCCGACGCAGCCAGCCAGAAAGCCGAAGCTGTGGTGGTGAGCGTAAGCCATCTGCGAACATTAGCACGCGTGAGAGCGCCGGAGCCCCGCAGCGCCGAAGCCGTCACGGAAGTCTGATTGCTTAGATGCATACATGATTGCTTGTTTGCATGCATGTTTGCTTGATTGCATGCATGCTTGCTTGTTTGCAAGCATCCTTGTTTGTTTGCATGCATGCTTACTTCTTTGCAAGCATGCATCATGCATGGCTATTTCAAATATTGACAAAGTCATTAACTATCTGCGAATAAGTTAGGATACATTCGGCTAAATGTCGCTTTTGGGAAATTATAATACGGTGATTACGCGTACTAAAAATAGGCTAAACACGTTAATTAGGAAAAGTAAAAATGAGCAAAAAAAATTTAGGCTAATAGTTTGTGTGCCAATGACAATTAGGAGTACAAATAATTCGGCATTCCGATTTATATGTACGTCACTTTTTAAAATAAATAAAGGTATTAACTTAAATAAATAAATAACATTATGTATTATGTAAATGTATTATGAAGCAAATTACTCTTACCGAGTCACGGTGACTAAAGTCGTAAACAAAAGATTATATAGCCTTTGTGATAAAGGTATATGGGCAGGAACCCATAGTTGTTCTTCATGCCAAACATTCAGATCAGCTTAGCAATTCTGGCATGATTAAATAACAAACTTTTGCGTTCATAATAATGTTGTGTCGTTCCACCAGAAAAGGCCCCATATGGAGGTTTTTAGTTTCAAAGATATTTTAATGTTATGTGAATAAAATGAGAATAATTAGAATAATTAGTGCTAATTATGTAACTTCCAACAATAACACAGTTTTTCGTGTTCTTGAATTAACAACTACATTTTCCTGAAAGTGTTTGCCATGCCATTTTGTTTATCATTTTCAAAACTTTGTGGCTCTCTAACTGGGGTGCGTCTCATGTGATATACAATCATTTGATATAATCAAATTTTAATAACGATCACTTTACATAATAATAATTTGTTACAATAACACATGATATAATTTTATTTGACCTAACGATTACTTTACATAACATACAGTTTGTTTAATACTATTTAGTATAACATTCATAACAAATAAAACATTTTGAAATATAACTCATATTATATATCGTTCATTTGTTATATTTTTGTTTGTTATACGCATCATTTCGTATATCTATTATTTGAGATAAAAACGTTTGAAATATTTATTAAAAGAAATAACCGTACTGACTGACATACATTGCTAAAATTAAGAATATGGTTGAATCCCGACTCGCCGTGGTCTTTCCGCCGTGGTACTTGTCTGCCCTACACTAGAGTGCAATTTAAAAACCGGAGGCGCGGTGGGAGTGCAGTCCTCGCTCGCAGTAACGAAGCTCGGGCGTCCCAAGGGGTGTGGGTGCCAGAGATTTGTTACGCAAGGGCGGAAGGACTGCACTTCCCGCAGCGCCGGAGAAGAGCAAAACAAATGCATGCATGCTTGGCTGCTTGCCTATATGCATGCTTGCTTGCCTGCGTGCATGCTGCTTGCCTGCATGCATGCTGCTTGCCTGCATGTATGCTGCTTGTCTGCATGATTGCATGCATGCCAGCTTGCATACATTATGATTGCCTGCAAGCATGTTGCTTGCCTGGATGCATGCTTGCTTGCCTGCTTACGTGCATACATACCTCCTTGCCTGCGTATTTATGGCATTTCATAATCTTAAAGATTCGGAATATACCCTATTTGGTATCTTTAAATTCTGTATTCTGACGCCTTTGTATCAAGAAATCATTATCTGTTTTAAATATTATATAAAAATAGTGTTATCGTAAATGAACGTTATACTAAATGTTATCATACTAAATAAAATTATTCGTTTTTAGCATTATATCATGTGAATGTTATATGAAACGATTTTTTGCTGAATGTTTTTATACCAACTGTTACTTATACGTTTTCAAATTAAGTAATTTAAATTTATATCTTTCCATCATTTTATTAAAAAAGTGTTATATTAAACAAAATTATATTATTTGATTGTATATGTTTTGATATATATACGATATGTTTTTATACTATATATTACACACCCCTCTAACTGCACATCTTACCAGGATAATTATTTGTGATATAAATAGTTTATCAGATAACAGAGATTATGCAAAACTTAATAATGACCTTAAGGTGCCTTTACCTGTGAAATTTCACATATTTTTAAGGTTTAAAGCAATCGGGTTATATTTTATCGGTACATTATTACAGAGATAATAAGGTACCTATTCATGACCATCAGTACTCTTGGGGATGGTTCTTTTTTAACGCGTAGTTTGAGGTGTGTATGTTTTAGAACGCCCCAACGCCCCGTTGGTCTAGTGGTTTAAATACCGGGCCAAGATCTCGGGGTCCCAGGTTCGACCCCCGGGTCGGGCAACAAAAAGTTTCGAATTTTCGAACGTTGCTCGGGTTTGTGATCACCAACCCGAATTTGGCAAGCGTGGTGATTATGCCAGTTCCCATCATTGCAGTAGTAACTCGAATTAAATGATGGAAGCCTTTTCCCTGCAGTGGGATGATTATAGGCTGTTACTACTTACTACTATGTTTTAGAACATAATCTTTAGATTAAGGTGATGTCGTTTCTAAGACTTTAAAGAACCCGTTTTAGTTAGGGCTAGATTTGCAATGTTGGAAGGGGAAGGCCTCGACGAACTTATCTTGATCAAATCGGGGAAGTTCTAAAGAAAGGTCAGGTCAAGAGTACCCTAAACCGGCGAGCGTGTATGAAAAGATTAATTAATGTGGATGAAGCGAAAGTAGTCTGTAAGAATCGTAGCAAGTGGAAAGATGTGGTCTCTGCCTACCCCTCCGGGAAAAAGGCGTGAGTGTATGTATGTATGTAGATTTGCAAAAAATTGCAATAATAGCGTAATATGATTACGGCGGTACCTACTTAGCTACCAAAAAAAAAGTGTAGTGAAGATTTAGCGCCAGAATCCCATTGACAATGGATAGAAATAACGCCAAACAGGGAGAAAATATAAAAATAAGAAAGTCGACATTTGCGACGAGTCGATAACAAAAACACTACGCGTGGCGTGATACACACTAATTACGTATTCTACTTATGTGAATATCGCTGACTCCTAAACCTCTAAGGAGGACAACCGAATATTGCAAGATGACGAAATCGCTGATGCAACCCTAGTGCAAATTTAACGTGACCACGCCATCGCGCAACCGACCCCCAGATCATCATCATCGCCGGCACTTCGTATCCAACCTCGATCGGGTCAATTTGTAACTATGTAGTTGTAATTTTGATTTGTAATTCAATTTATAATAATATAGTTTAATAAATTAATTTCGGTTTTTTTTCATCCTCCTGCTGTCGCTTCTATATTTCACTTGGCCGGTTTGATGAAAACAATCACAAAATAATAAATAAAGACAGAAGATGTGTTTGGCAAATATTAAATACTAGCTGTTCCCCGCGACTTCGTCCGCGTCAATTTCTGTTATTATGATCGCGACTATTTTTGCAACATTTTTCACTGATGCTACGCTCCTATTGGTCACAGCGTAATGTTTTATAGCCTAAAGCCTTCCTCGATAAATGGACTATCCAACACAAAAAGAATTGTTTAATTCAGACCAGTACTTCCTGAGATTAGCGCGTTCAAACAAACAAACAAACAAACAAACTCTTCAGCTTTATAATATTAGTATAGATATAGATTTTTAATGAAGCAAGATAAAGAAATGTGAATATTAGTTTTCATAAACCAAAACTAGATAAAAAAGATTCAGAACTGACGGAAATTTTCCAGAGCTAGTTAAGAAAGCTAACTGTAGACAGTCTGTTGCTTCTTACTTTATAAAAAAATCATTAAGTGATCATAAAATTTTGTTCTAAAAAACACATGTAATACATCATGACTACTTTATTGAATTGTGGTGATGATATCATGTCTGTGAAAGGGTTGACATTGTACGTACGACAGAATATTAAACGCATTGTCGAAAAAGAAGGGTTTATATCATACACAGTAGAAGTAAATGATATATCAACAAACGGGGGCAATTACTTAGGTGCATTGCAGACAGTTTCAATAAAAGGTAAAAGTAAAGATGAACATAATAAGGAACTTAATCTTTTCCTTAAAAACGCAATACCAGTGGACACAGTTACTATTGTAGATGTTTCAGAAGTGTATTTAAGAGAAGGTTTTATTTACAATAAAATATTGAAACAAATTGAAATAATTCAAGACAAATACGAGATCCCAGAAGAAGAAAGATTCAATACCATCAAATCATACAGCGAAAATAACAGTCAAGTGATAATTTTAGAGGATGTTTCGAAAAAAGGATTTGAATCATATGAGAGACTTGATGTTATTTCATTAAAATTTGCACATTTGGCCATTGAGCAGCTTGGAAAGTTTCACGCAATGGCGTTTGTAATAAAAAATAAGTACCCAGAATATTTTGAAAAGAACATCAAGCCCTTGCATTCGTTGTTTAATACTTCTGTGCTAATAGCACATTTGAGAAGATGCTGCGACAAGGCCATGGAAACTTTAGAAGGTGATGCTAAAACCAAAATTGATAATTTTTGTTGGGTAATGAAAAACAAGATTTCAAGGTATATCAATGTACCAGTAGATGAGGCAGTTGGTTTAGTTCACGGAGATTTTAGGCCAAACAATATGTTGTTTAAAGAAACCGTAAGTAAAGGATTAAAAAATATTTTTTTTTGCATTTTTACACTAAAAATTAAGGATTATTGGGAGAAAAAAATGGATTTACTGCAGCTGAATTGAATATTTCAATGTTATTTATATAATTTATTATTAATATAAAAGGCTGCCCGCGACCATAATTCGTGTAATCAGTTCAAAACCTCGGAAAGATAAAATAGTATTTATCTTTAAATAATTAATTTGGTTGCAGTAAATTCCGTTCAGTTTTAGGTTGTAATCTGTAAGTACGTTTCAATGATTATAAGTGAAAAAATTGATTTTGGGCTTCATATTGTTTTGACATTATTTTGTTTATTATAGGAAAAACAACGAAAGTACCCTAATGTGAAAGCATTCTCCGTGTAGCTTTTTTTGACAAAATGTAGGTAGCCTATGTTACCCGGACTATAATAAGGAATCGAGTAATACCTCATTCACGAAAATCAGCTCAGTAGTTTAGCCGTTAATTTGGAGCCCTTATCTTATAAATATATTAAACATAAATATACAGATTGAAAATTTAACCCCTTTCCAAAATTTTTACATTATTTTGTGTCGTATTTAGAGCCTATTTATGAAGTAAAAAATGTAAATCAAGTTGTCACCCAAAAATATTTTTCGCTATTTAGTTTTCAATGTTTACGGTCCTAGACCTGTTAAGGGGATAAAGGGAAAATCAAAAACTTATGAATAGTATTGTAATGAATGAATGAGATGCACATCGCGTAAAAAAAGTGTTACTAGGATGCCGTATCAAAAAATTTAGATTTTTTGCGGATATTTTGTAAGTAGGTACTTTATCTTGACATTTTGTACTGGGCTATACCAAAAGAAAAAATACGTCATTTGTTTTTTGCCTCGGAAATTGCTATATAAAAATTTGGAAAGTGGTTGAAATTTCACCCTACTGTATAGACTGCTAAAATCATTACTCTTCCAGCTGGCTTTGACGTAGTCAGGTAAAAAAAAAGATGCGTGGCCATTGAGGGTTTTCTGAAACTCTGAAACACTAGGCGGCAGCACTGAGACGTCAGGTCCAAAAACCTATCAGAAGTCTCATAGCTCCTATATTATAGTTCAGTTTAATTTTTGTATTTATAAATTTTGTTAAAATTTCTATCATAATTTTGAAGCCTCAAGCCTGAAACATTAAAACATAATCAAGTTCTAATTTTGCGAAAATAAACAGCGGAAAGTGTGTAAATGATACCTTTCAACAATTTTTTTTTATGGTGCCTGATACTTTTGCACCTCTTCTTTTGAGCTCAAGTTTACCTCGGCAACCTTTTTGTGTCCATATACACGTGAATTATCCATTATTAATATTAAGTAGGTTTAAAATCAAACACTCAAAAACTATGAACTTTTGACGCTTTTGACAGCGCGGATTATTGGGACCTCTTGCCAAAGTGGCGCCAACTAGTGAAGTTTCAAATTAATAACAAATATTTTTGAAATGTATTTGTAAAGGAAAATAAAAACATCCAAGGAGGCATTTGAATTGCTCTCAGTTAATACCAATCTAGTATTAAAGTAGACCTTATTTTATAAATACGTTTATTGAACTCGGTACAATGATATTTAAAAAGTATAGATAGGTTATGCCCTTACAAAACTATCGAAATATCTGTGCCGCTTGCGAATAACTGCACACATGCGTAATTCTTATTTTGTCCTTGTCATGCTCGTGAAAAGAACAATTACTTTCTCTTTCATGGATTTGAAAAGACGCACAATTGTGACGTTTTAGGGACGCATATTGAGAGCGCATGTAACATATCTATTACTTTTTAAATATCATTGACTCGGTATATATCTCTGCATTTTAGGTTGACAAGCTTTAACTTTGTTTCCAGGATGGAGAAATTTCTAAAATTATTACTGTTGACTATCAGGTAACCCAATATGGATATCCTATCTTAGACTTTATTTACTTCATTTTCATATCAACCGATCAGAAATTCAGAAAGGAACATTTGGAAGATATCAAGAACTTATACTATACTACTTTAGAAAATTTTCTGACCAAATTCGATATTAAAGCCAAAGAGGTGTATCCGAGAAAGCAATTTGAAGCGGAATACAAAAATATGTTGGACTATGGATTGTTGTGCTTCTTGAATTGTATGCCTTTTATTTTTGCTAAATCCGGTGATGTCCCAACATTAGAAGGAGCATTTCAAGATTCATCATTTAACTTGGTCGATTGTTACAAGGACAGGTTGCACGGAGTCGTTGATGACTTCATACAATGGGGGTATTTGTAAATAAATGGTACATTATACAATTGTGGCGAACTGCATAACAAACCTTTTTGTGTAATATTCTTTATGTTTCAATTATTGTTTTTATAATATGTCTTTTGTTTGGCATTATATCAGTTGTCATCTGTTACTCGTGCTATTTCATTGTGTTCCTGAATTCCCTTGTTAGGTTCCCTAGTTTTCCCATTAATTCTGAGCTATCCTGCACAATTACAATGGTCAAGTGTGCTACAACAACTAGACATTATTTTCAAAATATTAGATAGCCTGCCCAGTATGCTCATATTTATTATTATTTTATTTTATTTATCTCACTTATGTGAATTGTATTCTTGTGAAAAAAGATTCTTTAAACCTAGACATTAAATTTGTATTATTTATTGTTACGCCAGCTCATCGCCTTTGTGGAATTCACGCAAACTCTTATTGGATTATCATTTATATTTGTATTTCAGTACATTTGCTCCATTCCTAAGATAGGGAGATGAACAGACAATTTTCGATTTGTCTTATTGTATCAATATAATTATTAATGATTTTATCTGCAACTCTCTCTGGCTAAGTGTACTTGTTTTCAACGATGTTTATTTACTCATGCACTCATTCAAATGTATAATATGTTACTTTCAATTTGGTTATAAATTAATAAATGATGTTTATTTATATTTAATGTTTATGGATTTGTTGTAGTTATTTACCTAGAAAAAATTTAAATATAATTAAAACGAGAAGCTCAACTCTTTCATTTCACATACGTACGAGTACCATGTATTTCTTGGTGTTTTAGGCAATTATTTTGGATATAAAGTATCCTTGCTCTTAAAATTAGATAAAGGTAGCTTTAACAACACCGACGACCCGAGTCGAGTATAGATGTGTTTAACGGATGCTCTTTGTATCATAAAATAATAAATAGGATAAAATGAACCATTCACAACAAAAGTTATACCGTGTGTGCAATGTGACCAAACTGTGAAAAATTGTTAACAGTCATGTGATATTACGGCCGTGATCTATGAAAACAATCTACAAAAACCTGTGTGAGACTCTGACTTATAAATATTAGGACGGTGGAAGACAAACAACAACAACAAACGGTTCAAACATTAAAACTGGAGCACTTTTTCGGAAGAAACTAAATCAAAATTTCGCCGCTAAGGTTATCGCACTGACAGCCGAATTGCAATAGATACGGACTTGAAGTACATTACACGCTGAGAATAGCGTGTTCGAATCTCACGACTTCACGCTGAAATTTAACAATATTTTTTCTTTTCTTTTTTAATTTCCTGTTGTTTCATCTTTTTTTTTCTACAAAAAAAAAAATATTTTTTTTGTTTTTTGTATTTTTTGGATATACAAGGACAGGAAAGAGAAATCTATTAACATGACTCAAAGATGCAAAGAATGTAAACAAATTATAACACATAGACGCAATTTGACATGCAATGGCTGTAAAAAAACATACCACATAGCATGTGCAAGTGTTAATGAAAAGGTATTTTATCTGATGTCACCGCATAGAAGAATACAATGGAAGTGTAAATTATGTAAAGAAGGGACATCAAAGAATACTTCGGTCTCTAATCGTGGTACTGTAAAAGATCCGAGCAAAAATGTACAAGTGCAAGAACTTCAAAATGCAGAAAATAATAGCACGCCTAAAAATGCAAAAGTAGCTTACAATGTCTCCACTGACAACTCCTTTCAGTCGCTAAGTGACGAAGAAACTTTAAATGAGTCAATTATAAACAACCGCAGCAGTTTTAATAGAAGTTGTCCTGACTTGGGATTAGACGTAAATGACTTAGATACACTTAAGGAAAGAAACCAGGATCTGGAAATAAAGCTTAAAATTGCTGAAAATGAAATTGACCAACTAGTATCCGAAAACGGGGCATTGAAAAGTCAATTAGAGGAATACAAGTTAAAGATACATACTCTAACAGCAATTTGTAAATCCACAGAGAGGAAATCATCATTTGGTAAAAATCGTTCAAGTGTCAATAAAACTAAGTTAGAATTTGCTAAAAAAACACCAGAAAAGTCCTCGAAACCGAAACACTTAGAAAATGGACCAGCTGATGATCTCGACACCCGAGAGCCTGAAAGTACTCATCAACCAAACAATTCTGACAAACACCACAGACTGGCCTTAATACATGAACCAGAAAAAGAAATGGTTCGCAAGATTAATATTTATGGTACACAACAAAGTTCTGGCCTAGCTGCAAAAATGATTGAATCGAGAAGGAATAATCGTTATGAATACTTACGATATATCTGCATTCATCAAACCATACGCACTTACTGAAGAGATATTAAATGGATGCCAAAACTCCAACTTTAACCCAAAAGATAAAATAATACTGTGTATTGGTGAAAATGACTGTAACCCTACTAACTTATTGATTAAATTATCCATTGCATTGGAAAAACTCAGAAACTATACAGTTATAGTGTTAAATGTTCTAAAAAAATAAGCATCTGAACGAAAATATGTTAAATAAAAATATACAAATGATATGTAATAATTTTAAAAATTGTATCTTTCTTAATGTGGAATCAATAACCAATAAGCATGTCGACATAACTGCTAAAAAGTTGAATTTTATTATTGATTCTCGTGACTATGATGATACATTTTTGATTTTTAATAACTTGACTAAGATATGTAATTCTAATATATACAACGGCAGTGTCTTGGGTAGCAGTAGTAAGAGCAAATTCCAGAATATGATTCAAACTACCATACTTGATTTCTTTACAAGAGTTCCATATAAAAATAAAAATCACCAAAAATCCATCGCGTTTACAGAGCAAAATTTTATAATCACAGAAGATCTAGGGTCACAGAGCTCGTTTTTTCGTACCCAACCCAAGTGACTCGCTACTGATATTCCATCAAAACGTTGCGGGAATATTAAGTAAAATAGATGTTTTCCAGGTAGCTTTAGAGGAATTGACGATCAACGGGCTAGAGACTGACATCATATGTCTAAGTGAGACTTTTCTCAAGTCTGGTGAGGAAAGAAATTTACACATTAAAGACTTCCTTCTCGCGGATTTCTACTGTAGACCTAGGCAAAGACGTGGAGGTGTTTGTATTTTGTGTAAATCTGACCTTATCTTTAAAAAAATACCATTAGTTAAAGAACTAGCAATTGAATATGCTTTTGAATGCTGCGGTATTGAAATTCCCCAAATAAAAAGCATAGTTATATGTATATATCGGATTCCAAATTCTGATCCATATATTTTCTTAAGTCGTTTCGAAACCCTTCTTTCAAAATTAAGATATAAAAGCACCAAAAAAATTATAATTGCTGGAGATTTTAATATAGATGTCCTAAAGGAAAACCATATACAAAATGAATACAAACGAATATGTGAAAGCTACGGAATCACAATACATATCAAAGAACCAACTCGTAAAAACGCTTGTTTGGACCAAATAATAAGTAATATTCCTAAGGCTATAGGTAGGACGCATCACATGTGTCTCTCTGATCATGACACCTGCCAAACTCTTAAGTTTTCTATACAAAACATACAACGAAAGCTTAGAACATGGTATGTTTTTAAAAGGGATTATAGTTTGGACAATATGAGGAAATTTGCTGAAGCAATCTCCTCACTTTCTTGGACAGAAGTTTATGAAACTACAGACTTGAATGAGTCTTTTAATCTGTTTCATGAAACTTTAGTTTTATTCTTTGAATTATGCTTTCCTAAAAACAAAATAAAGATGGGTTATAAAGGACAAGGTCGAAGGTGGATTACTAAGGGCATCAGAACATCATGTGTGTCAAAAAGAAACCTTCGCTTTAAATACTATGCCAACTCTAGTAACTATAATAAAATAAGGTATCAAAAGCATTCTTCCGTATTAAAGAAATGTATACAAAAATCACAAAGGTTATCAAATGAAAAATATCTAAAATCTAATAAAAACATTTGCAAAGCTACGTGGAATTTAATAAAATCATTTGAACAGACAGATGCCGTTAATAATAGTAATTATATCGATAAAATAATAAATAATAATAAGGTGACATCAAATTCGATTGACATATGTAATAGTTTTAATAAATTCTTTATTGACATGACCAATAAATCATCAAAAACTAAATTGACATCTAATAATTATAATATCCAATCCATGAATAAATGCATTTTCCTTTACCCAACCACAGCTGATGAAATATTCAAAATAATAAATTCGCTAAAAAACACAGCTTCGGTAGGATATGACGAATTTCCTACAAAAATTTTAAAATATTGTTCATTGATTTTAACTGAAGTTTTGAGCCACCTAGTAAATAAATCGATGACTGAAGGCAGTTTTCCTGAACATTTAAAACTGTCTGTAATTTACCCGATACATAAAAAAGACGAAAGAACTATAATGGATAATTATAGACCAATTGCACTAATCCCTGTTTTAGCTAAAGTATTCGAAAAAGCTTTACATACAAGAATATACAATTTTCTCGAAATGCATAATATTTTAGTAAATGAACAAAATGGATTTCGTGCAGGTAAATCTACCACGCTTGCGACATTTAACTTAATAAAGAGTATAACTAAGTATATAGATGAAAACGTAGATATGACTGCTATATTTTTTGACATGAGCAAGGCATTTGATTTCGTATCTCATGTGATTCTTCTCCAAAAATGTGAAAAATATGGTATAAGAGGTATAGCATTAAACTGGCTTAGATCTTACCTCCATAATAGACGTCAATATGTCCAAATTAAATCTTTAAACTTTCGCAACGAAGAAACACCTTTATAATCTGTAGTTTCTCTTAATGATGTAGGTATCCCACAGGGAACAATATTGGGACCTTTATTATTCATACTTTACATTAATGACTTGCCTAGCGTAACTAATTATCAATGTAACCTTTTTGCAGATGATATATCAGTTGTAATCTCAAAAGCTCCCAACCAAAACTATACTGAAGAAATTAACAACACGATCATACTAATATCAGATTGGTTGAAAAATAATAACTTTCACATAAATCCTAATAAAACTAAATACGTTCAATTTTTTAACAGAAAACCTAAAGATAATCTTAGTATTAAAATTAACGACGAAAATATGACTAAATCGGATACAGTTATTTTCTTAGGTTTTATTATAGATAGTCAGTGTTCGTGGAAACAGCACATAGAAAACGTGTGCAAAAAAATCAACAGATTTTCATATGCTCTTCTTGCGTCTAACGATCCAAGTGAATCAAAAAGCTGCTCTAATGGCATATCATGGATATGTAGCATCCAACCTCAAATACGGCCTAATATTTTGGGGAAATTCTGTAGATATGCCTAGAGCCTTCATATCTCAAAAACGATGTGTTCGTGCCTTATGCAACGTTCCTCCTTTAACCTCATGCAAACAACTTTTTCCTGATCTGAATCTCCTATCTCTTCCATCAATGTATATTCTGGAATGTTGTGTCTTTGTAAAAACTTATCCGTCTTTATTTGTACATCAAGATGATTACGCAACTAAATCAATCAGACATCGGGGAAGGCTAATGTTGCCCAGGATACGAACTTCTTTATATAAAAGAAACTGTTATCCAAGCTGTATAAAAATATATAATAAACTGCCACATTCATTGACTGAACTACCATTAAATTTATTTAAAAATAAACTATTTAAGTGGCTCAAGATAAAATGTTTCTACTCAGTTAAAGAATATCTAGATTGTAAAGTTGACATTACCTAATAATTAATGACTGACTGACGTATTTTCAATAATGTATGTATGTGTGTGTAGATAAATTTAATTAATGACTTTTAAATTGTTTGGAGGCGACTTGTTTCTGACTTATTTGATTTGTATGCTATTGACTATGGCTGAATAAGTGAAACCTATGTATATGTTTGTGACCTTGATGTACCCTATTCAAAACAAATAAATTATTCTATTCTTATTCTATTCTTTATTAGTATTTTTTGTATTTTATGTAATAATCTAAACATAAATATTGCTTCTGTACGTGTGCTTGTCACCTAGCTCTTCATCGACGGCTGGACAGATTAAGATGAAATTTTGCAAAAAAAATTAAAATAAGAACAAATATTTACGTAACGCTAATTTTCCAGACCTTTTCCTGACCATTATTTACTATAATATTTTTTTGTATGTTTGTAACACAGCAAAAAATATTATAGTAATCGTTGGAGCCATTGTCAAGTGATTCACGTATTCATCATCATCATCATCAGCCTACGGCAGCCCACTGCTGGACATAGCCCTCTCCCAAGGCACGCCATTTTTCTCGGTCTTGAGCTTTAAGCATCCAGTTGCTTCCAGCCACCTTGCGCAGATTGTCGCTCCATCTAGCAGGGGGGCGTCCAACACTACGTTTGCCCATGCGCGGTCTCCACTGCAGAACTCGATTACTCCATCGTTCATCAGTTCTGCGACAGATGTGACCAGCCCACTGCCACTTCAGCTTGCTTATCCGAGTAGCTATGTCGGTAACTTTGGTTCTCTGTCGAATTACTTCATTTCGGATTCTATCCCTTAGAGATACTCCAAGCATAGCTCTCTCCATAGCTCGCTGAGCAACTATTAGCTTGCAGACCAGCCCAATCAATGGAAGGTGAAAATGGAAGGTAGTTGAAATTTCATCCTTTATAGGTATTGTAAGAAAAATTTTAGACAAATCAAATGCAAAATCAGTTAAGTGGGTTCTGGACGCAGATTACAAACGTATTTTAAAACTTACTTTAAAAAAATGTTGTGCCTAACCAAACAAACAGTAGTTTTACAACTTCTTCAAAATTACTTAATAATTTGGTAACATATATCGGACGGTGACATTACTATATAATAGTGAGCCTATAATAATACCAACGAAATTAATGCCACAATACAAAAATATATATGTTAATTTCCTAACCTTTGCAATTAAATACCTGTTCAACGGTGGCGCTTAGAACCGGTTGTTATATGTTATAAAAACATTGGAAATGCTTGTTCGTTTGATACTAATTATTCGGCATACATTTATTTAATCTAACTAATATGAAAATTAATCGCCAAATGAGTTGCTAAGCGCAAATCTCGAGAACAGCTGAACCGATTTCGTCAATTTTTTTTTATAATATTCCTTGAAGTACAAGGATGGTTCTTACGCAGTGTTTTTTTTAATCCCAAAGTCGAAAAATTTAATTAAGAAACTCTATTTCTCCATCCTAGCCAATGATATTTCATCATGTAATATCACTGATCCTTGCCATATTTGATGACTGATATTCAAGACGCCAAAATTAAATACTACTTATTCTGAGGCGATACGAAGTTTGTGGAGTCCGCTATTAATCTGATAATTTTGTAATGGCGATCACATTGCCCCTTAAGAGGAAACACTACGGGCGAGAGAATTGAAAAATAGGTATTTGTAAAATCTATTGCTGTAGCGCAGTGCCAAACGCATTCACCGCAGAGTGTAACAGAGACAACTGCTTCTTGGACCGAAAATACCTACTAAAAACACACCAAATCAACGTTTCGTAGTCCCCCGATTACTTTTCCAAATCTGGACCGATTTAAATACTTTTTTCATTTAAAATTAAAGAAAGCCTTTGGCCGTGTTCGTATGTTTTCCTTTTTTTCTAAAAAATAAGCCAAATTTATTTTCTGGATGTTTGAACACAGAGGAAAATCTGACGAATCATTTCGATTTTTGAGGGCTCATATCTTTTTTATTAATTAATTTATGAAAAAACAGAAAACATAGAAACATGCTACGAGTAATAGTGGCCATAAATTTTTGTAATAAAAATTATTATTTTTCTATTAGCATGTTTCTATGTTAATATGTAAGCAATAGCTCTACTGGCATTATCCAAGGAGGAAACAGGGGACTACGTTTGTATGGAAAAAAGGCCGTGGTGTTTCCTCTTAATAACTATACTCGTACTAGCCCTTCCCAGATTTATACGTTTCTACAAATGCAAATAAAGCAACCAATTTTAATAAATGTATTTTCTTTCTTTCTTTCAACCATTATTCTGTTTGAGACCATGTTAACACTCCACACGCTTTCATGAAGATTTCTGAAACAGTTTTTAATAATACATTATTAAATATTCTTCTATACAAACTTTCCCCTAGCTACGAGTATTACAAACATAACAAAAAGATATTTTAGCAATTTAATTGCAATTAAAGAATATATAAACTTGAAAACGCTGATATGCTTGAAAAATTGACGCCTGTGACGTAGTGTCTCGGTGGCTAAATGGTAAAGCGTCGGGCCCGGTATGCGAGGAGATGCGGGTTCGAGTCCGGCCTGAGACATAATTTTTCAAGTTTATATACTGATTTATCAAAAAGAATTGTCGAATTAAGTGCTTTCGTTCGTTATTCTGCTCGTGTACGTACATAATACTACTTACATTTTGTTGATATTTTTTTTTATTTATAACGTATAGATAGTAATATTAGTTCTTCTTCCCATTTTTCCCAAAATTTTATAAAATATATACAACCCTAAATTTTTACCCTTTTACCACCAACCCCTATTTTTTGTTAGCCATTTTAGTAATTTAATCATTTTTATGGCAAAACAACGTTTGCCGGGTCAGCTAGTATTTTATAATCTTGGATTTTAAAGGGGATAATAGTATTACTTCAGATGTCATACTCCATCTGACACGATTGAGTGTATACACTTTATTAGTGTACCAGAATCCTACGTTATATGTTGACTATTATGTGGTTCAATCATACCGGACAGTTTCAGAGAGAGAGAGAGAGATAGAAATCCATGCAAACCATGCAAAAAAAAGCAAAAGGATATTTTAATTTGCAGCTGGTAGGAAAACCTGGAATGAAAGACGTAAGGGTTAAGGACTAAGTTTTAGTCAGTGCAAACAGTATTTACTATGGTTTAGATGTTTGTTTTAATTAGTTAATTAATCATTACCGACTAAAATACCTAATGTAGATATATCGTCGAGAACCAGTTTCCTCAATGCCTATTTATATGTCCAACGCCCTTAACCTGATAACTCTAAACATACCTTCTTTATAAGTAACTAGTTGCGATTCTCGTTTTCATTGCTGATTTTGTATTGAGATCAATTACGCGTTCAGAAATGAATATGTCAATAATCGGCGAGAATACCAATATCGAAACCGACAATCTTAGAGTAAACATTGAAAGGATTGCCAAAAAGGAAGGATTTTTGACTTATACCATTAACATGGAAACAGTCGATACAACTGGACTTAATTATTTAGGAAAAATATTTAAAGTTACTATCAATGGTGAAGATGTACTTGAGGCCAAAGAAGTCAACATTTTTGTCAAGTCAAAACCCACTGATGGAAGCAGTTTGAGATTATTATCGATTAACGACGTGTACTCAAGAGAATTATACGCTTACAAAGAACTGTCAGATGTCTATAAACAATTACAAGAAGATGCAAATGTACCATTCGAAGATAGATATAACTTTGTGAAATTTTATGATGAAAGCAACACAGATGTGATCATGTTGGAAGATTTATCTAAATTGGGTTATGAAAGTTGTGATAGACATGAATTTATTTCCATTGATTTTGCTAAAAAGTGTTTGAAGCAACTCGCTAAGTTCCATGCGCTATCATTTGTTTTGGAGAAAGAAAAGTTGGATTACTTTAATTGTAATATAAAACTTTTGAAATACCCCTTTATCTACAATGATGACTATGTCAAGTTCCTTAATAAAATGAATGAGATTTGTCTCAATCATTTGGATGGTGAACACAAAGTGAAGTTAGAAAGTGTTGGCGATATTTGTGAGAAATATTATCATTTTGTCAATAATAACTCAGTAATAAGATGCTTATGTCATGGAGACTATAGAACTATGAATATTATGAAGAAGCGTATTGTAAGTATTCCTTTATTTTATGAAATACAAACAGTGACCTGCGACTTCATGCAGTAGAATTTTGAATTTCAAATATACTTCACTTCGAGAGGCCCATGCCTGATAGAGGCTGGTGTTAATGATTATAGTGACAAGTGATACGAGTAAGTAACAGCCTATAATCATCCCACTGCAGGGAAAAGGCCTCCATCATTGAATTCAAGTTACCACTGCAATTGTTAGCAATGATTGATGTATTGGCATAATCACCACGCTTGCCAAATGCGGGTTTGGTGATCACAAACCCGAGCAACATTCGAAAATTCGAACTTTTTGTTGTCCCACCCGGGGATCGAACCTGGGACCCCGAGATCTTGGCCCGGTATTTAAACCACTAGACCAATGATATTATAAATGCAAAAGATTAGATAGGTGTGTATTACTTATTCATGTCAAAATCGCTGACCGGATCTGGAGGAAACGCACGCACATGATCTACAGTGAGGCACATATACTATCCGTAGCGTACATTTTAACGAAATAAAAAGTTATGATTAAATATTTTCTATATGCTTGCGAAGTCGTGGGCATTATCTAGTAAATAATAAATGTGATCACCATAGCATACATTGTTCTGACCCCAAAGTGATTATCAAAGCACTTGTATTAGAAATCAGAAATAACTAAGGTACCACAAAAACAATTTGTTTATTTCTACAATAACCCATCCTTGAATCGAACTCGGGACTTCGGAGCTATCGACACCTTGTAAACCTGTAAGTAGGCCACTACGCCACATATACAGTCATACTCCATTAGTAAGTTTATCGAAATAATATTATTATAAGAGAAGTAGGAACAAATACAGCGTATTATGTGTTGTCATCTTATTTCTAAATCCGTTTATTATTAACTATTGTACTATTGAACGCTTGACAACATTTGGGTGCTCTATTACTTTGGTTGCATTCATCTTTATGTCATACAGATAAGGTTATATTAACATTACAGGAGGACGTATGGCACATGCCGTTAGCTGCTTACATTAAACCATAGATTTAATATTATTAAATCTATGCATTAAACTAATGTTTTTTTTTATGCGATTGTGTATCTTGTTCTATATTCTAGCGAAAAACAATTAGCAGTTAAAATTATTGCATCAGTAAAAAAACTTTTATATTTCCAGAACGGTGAATTATCTGAAGTTATGCCACTGGATTATCAATTCCTGTTCTACGGGTCTCCTGTCTTGGACATTTTGTATTTCATTTTCGGGTCAACTGACCGCAAATTCAGAAGAAAGCATTTGCAAAATCTGAAAGACATATACCATGATACTATGAAAGATTTCTTGAATTATTTCAAAATGGACATTAATCTGTGTTATTCAAGAAATGAATTCGATAAAGCTTACAATGAAAGTCTAGAATTTGGTCTAATAGTTGCAGTGTGGTATCTTCCAATAAACCTAATGGGTGGAAATGATAAATTAGAACTTACACTAGCCAATGCCAAATTCAATATTAATAGTACAGTTAAGGAGCGATTAGAAGACATTATAGACGATTTAACAGAATGGGGTGTATTTAAAACTAATGTTTAACCAGATAACACAAATGTATAAATCAATTTGTGTAATTTATAGTCAGATCTCAATCAATTTTACAATTTTGCTGCTAATGTTTAATTTATAATAAAAATTGATACTTTCTTAAATATTATAAACAAGCCATTGCCATTGGTGAAATTAATTAATTTTGCTTATACTTATTTTATTTTTTAGATTAAAAGTAGTCTTCTAATTAAACAAATATTCAACTAAACTGGTATTTATTAACACCTCATTCATTAGTCTAGGCTTAAGTACCGAGCCAAAATCTCAAGTTTCGGATTTTCTTAGATTGATTGAAGATTACCAACCCGCATTTAGTAAGATTGGTGATTATACTGGTACCCATGACATGATGGAGGTTGCTCTGCAGTGGGATGATTTAGGCTGTTACACTGTGTTTTACATTAAACTCAATAAAAAATATTTACTCGCAAAATATGTACCTGTTTTTATTTGAAGTTATGCATTATTCTAAATTTACTACATATTTTTTCCTTGAGTAGGTAGTATATACATAATGTTTCCTTGAAACTATCCAACAGCATTAATTATGTAAAATAAATCATTTCTTTTTACTGCTAGTGCCATAACACTTTTCAACAATTTGACTTGGTCCTTCAACAGATCGTTTCCTTGTAAAAATTATAAGACGAATGATTGATGCGACTTTAAAAGGCCTATTGTCAGTTTTGAAGTGCTTATTAAACTTTTTTGGATGTCGGCCATTCGGGGGAACTGCCTAGAAACATTTTTGTTAGTTCGGAAGCACAATCCGAAGTATCTATTTAATTAAATTTACAGATTTTTTCAAGTGCTGAAATTTTTTTAATGTTTTGTATGGTGTCGGCACATGAAAATAATAGCATGACCTCTTCTTTTCCTTTAGGTGTCGTAAGAGACGACTAAAATCGCCCGTCTTTAGTCGTCTTCTTAGAAATCAATATAATTTGACGGTTTAAGTTACCCAATAATATTGATTCATGTCAACTTTTTGACGTATGTGTGTATGTCACCTGTTGACTTCACATTCATTCCAACTCCCTTAGACAAGTGGCTTTCTAAAATCGTTTACGCTAGACGAATAGATGTTAAATGTATGAAAATGATATAAGCTTATGATCGTTCTATCGTTTGTTAATGTAATTTTCATACATTTGCTATCTATTCGTCTAAACGATATTGGAAAGTCACTTGTCTACGGGCAATGATCTGTTGCCTACGACTTCCTACAGCTGAAATTTTGAATTTGAAACTATCTTTCAGTAAACCTATATTTTGCCGGGGTCCAAGGCAGCTTATTTGATATCCCGCCCAATTCATATCTCGGTGTCAAATTTCATTTGCCGTTTTGGAGCGATTAAACAACAATCATCTATCAAACTCTTTAAATTTATACTTAATACAAGTAACGTTAGGTCTAGTATTAGTAGTGGGTATTAATCCTTAGTATGATTGAACGAAAGGAAGTAAAATAATAAAACAGCACCTCATGACGCTTATCTTGTACATATTTTAGAAAAACTGATTTAAACTTTCATGGTCACTGTCACTAGAGTTATTTGATTCGGGGTTTATACCATGTCCCTTAATTTTACTATCTTTTATCTAATTTTAATTTTTTATCTATTTTTTTTCACACAGAGCCATCTAGTCCCAAATTAAGCTACTATTAAGTACCCTGTCGTATGGGGTACTAGACAACCGATAAACTTACATAAACACTTTTTTTTTGTAAATACTTACTTATAATACATAGAAAACACCCAGACCAGTACAAACAGACATGACGTTCATGCACACAAATATTTGTACTGTGCGGGGATCGAACCCGCAACCCATGGCTCAGAAGCAGCGTTTACTACCGCTGATCCAAATGGTTGTCAAATGGTTATGAGTTTCTCCCGTGATCATGGCCCTTGCAACAATTCCGAAATATCGGAAACACATACCTAAAAAACAAGGTACATGGTATAAACCCCGAATCAAATAACTCTATAATATTTTAAAAAAAATGTCACGCAGTTTAGAATTAAGCAGCAAAATTAGTTGAACGAAACAACAAAACGATCCCTGTCAAAACTTTGGCTCGTAATTTACGCCTCATACCAAATTAAATTTATTTCTTTTGAGGTAACAACTTTGCAAATGAAATAAGTACGAGTAGCAACTTAATATAGCAATCATAGTGTAGTTTATAATATTTAGCTTTGTAAATTGGAACGTAATGCAAGTCTTTAGAATACTTTTGATTGCTCTAAGGCATATTACCTACTATCTATATCGCCGGTTTTTAGATGTCAATAAGTTTTCCTAGCCCTATGATACTGTTATTATTATTATAATGACTAGATCTGTGTTTGTTCTAAATCGCCTATCTTGGTAAGGACATGTGATGAGAAGAGAAAAAGGGCACGTTACAAGAAGAGTGATGAATATGACTGTTGATAGTGGACAGGTAGAGAGTGACTTAAAAAAATGGATTAATTGTATGGAGAACTACAGAGAGTAGACGACTCGACAAGATTGTATGGAAGAGAAAATATTTAATATACCTGAAATGAATAATATGTTTTCAAAAGGATTTATCTAGAAAATATTGGAAATCTTCTTGCATTATTCAAAAAGAGTTAAATTATTGTCAGAGTTATTCCGTACAGCCGATTAGAGGCCTCTGTTTTTGTTTGTTTTTACAACTTCCGTCTTACGACAGAAGCCATAGTGATATAATTAAATATTAAGTAGTAAATTGTTTATTCATTTGAGGCACCATAGCTAACAAAAGGTTAATATTGAATTAAAAGTATATTTAAATTGTACACATTTATTTACAAATATCCCCAATTTATAAACTCATCCACGATTTCACGCACTCTATCTTTACAGCATGGGTCCAGGTTATACGTTAAATTTTCTACTCCATCTTCGAAGTTAGGGATATTGTCAGATTTGGAAAAAAGAAAAGGCATTATTATCAAAAAGCATATCAGTCCGTGGTCCAGCATATCTGTGTAATCCTTCTCAAACCGCTTTCTACAATATACTTCTGTAGCCTCAATACCAAATTTATTTAAAAACACTTCAAAAGTATTGTAGTATAATTCTTTAATATTTTCTAGGTGAGCTTCCCTAAACTGCTTATCAGTTGCTGTGAAAATGAAGTATATTAAATCTGCGACTGGATAGCCATAGCAAGCAAACTGATAGTCGACGGGTATCACTTTAGCAGCCTCACCCTCCTAAAATAAAATAAATAAACACATTAAGTGCACTGATAGCAAAGGTGACTTCATTGCATTACACAAGGTTAGTTACTTTGGGAAACTAAAGCCTATTTGTATTTAGTTTCTATTAATAAATTCATACTTAAACATATTCCGGTACACAGAGATAAAACAATAAAAGGTGTATTGCTTTAACGTCTACAGGTCTTTTGTGTCCCGGATTATTCCTCTTGACGCTTCGTATCTACTAGGCAACATTGGCGCGCAACACGTGACGATAAACATGATCAGCAACGTTGCCCAGCAGTGCGTGACGTTGCCGGCTGGTACGTAACATGACCCGCGGCTTGATGTTTATTTCCGTGCAACATGCAGTTGAGCATCAAATGTTGTCTAGTGGAGACGTGACGCGCAACGATGTCCGTAGTGTTGTCTAACGATGTGTTGGAATTAACAATATTTCCTCTGGCGACATGTTGCCGACGTTTGATTATGCATAAACAGACAACTTTGCTCCACAAAGTTCTGCGTTGCCTTCCAACAATGAAGAGCAACATGTTGTGCGATATGTCGCGCGCCAAATGTTGCCTATTAGATACTAGTACTAGGCTTTGTTCTGACTGATTTGACTTTCTTTCAAGGCTTTCGTTTCTTAAATTGACAACTACTGACCTAGTGGTTGAAACTAAAACGCTTGCGTATAGTAGTAATAAGTGGGCACCACTACACTAACTGGGTTGTTGAAGCAGAATCAATAATTTGAATACGAAACATTTTTGTTATTTTGATGATATGAATGAAATATCAATTTTTAAAGTGAACACTTTATCTTTTGATATTGCAATTACGAGTAGTTTACATAACAAAAATAGTTCTGTGTATGTCAGAAACCCAGAAAATACGTTAGTTATATACTTAGTAAGAATTTGTTCTCAAATTGAAAAATTTTAAATTGCCCGTATCAGTTAAGTGTTCTCTAAATTTGTGGTAACGCAATACAGAATAAAATCAAATGTATCTTATAAATAACTAACAATTTCTTTCACCAAAATATTGTTCGCTCTGAAATCTCCATGAATTAAGCAAACAGCTTTATCTTCTGGAACATCATTATATTTTCGGTGCTTTTCTATCACAGTTTTAAAATAATTATCGAGTTTGATTTTTGCTTCGCCTTCCAAATGTTCCAAAGCTATCTTTAGGATGTGTTTCATATGAGTTTCAAAATTATTATTATATACAACCAAAGCACGTAAAGGCTTGATATTGTTCTTAAAATATACGGGATTCTCTTTTTGCAAAATAAACGACATTGCGTGTAGTTTGGCAAGTTGTTCAACAGCCAATTCTACAAATTTTAAAGGAACAACATCGAATCTGTCATACGTTTTAAAACCAGCCTTTGAAATATCCTCCATAATGATCACCTCACCATTGGTCTCACTATATCCTTTCACGAAATTCAATCCTTCTTCTCGTGGAACATTGTATTTGTCTTCAATTTTTTGGAATATGTTAAATAATTCTTTATAAAACAATCCTTCTCTTAAATACGCATCCGAAATATTTAGAACCGAATTTGTTTCGTCTACGGCTATAGTATTTTTAAGGAAAAGGTTTAATTCTTTATTCCCGTCAACTGTTTTGCCGTTGATATTCACACTTTGCAACATTCCCAAATAATTGCCACCGTCCGTAGACACATCTTTAACGTTCACTTTGTAAGATTTAAATCCTTCTCTTATAATAAGGCTTTTTAAACTGTGTCGTGCAGAAACAGACAAACTTTTTATGGTTAAGACGTCATCACAACACTCATTGTCAGTCGTCATTTTGAGTTAAGTTCTGACCAATTCAGACTTGTCTCTCAGCCGTAATCACTTTGTGACAATGATGGGAGACAAGTGAGTCTAAGGATATTTATATAATTTGTGTGACTGCGTGCAAACATAATTATGTTTAAGATCGCCACACATTGAAACTGATATCTTATCGTGGTATTACCCTAATATTTGTTTTATTCATTGTTTTAACAACTTACGTACTCGTATTTGTTGCAACATAATTTATCTTATGTTTTTCCTTTTCTTTTTCACCGTGACAATCAATTTTCAAATGTGGTGTGTTATTTAAGGGTGCATTCAAAATCATAATTAGCCAAGCCAAGTGCCTTCAAAGATAACTTGCTGTCTAATCTGACTTATAAAAGCATTTCTAGAGTTTAAAAAGAAGATATATGACATTTAAAATTAAAACGCATTCTAACTTATAATAAAACTAGCGAAAAGTACATAGATATGTCCGATACTTTCACTCATTATTGGAGACTGTAAGGCAACCTGAAGTGGTGAAGTGACGAATTGAGAAAGGTCGCAGGCAGAAGCTGAATGCGTTTAGTTAGCCGAAGAAGGCAGGGTAAAATGGGGAAGGCATAGGGAGGATGGAGGGGTGGGTATTAGGAAAGGCTAATATTATTAGCTATGGACTGCTTTAGATAGTTGAGGATGAAAAACTGAATTTATTTTAAACGAGTTAAAACTTGCCAGTCTGGTGTGTGTTCCGCTTAAAATAGAATAACATTAACCCATTTGTCTTATGGATGATGGAAGAGGTGTCTAAATTAGATGATTGACAGCGGTGTCTCCTCTTTACTATAGGCTAAACTGTGATCGTCAACTCGCATGCCAAGCGTGGCAAATATCGCTAAATCCTCCTAAAGACAGGCAACATATCCTGCAGTCTCAATTGAAATCTTATTATGTGCATAAAGTCCCAATGCTTCTTAGTGATCAGTCTCGATCACTAATGTAAAGCAACGCTGGGAGCGGTCACTGGTTGGATGGGTGAATGGGTGACCGTTTGTGGCATCATACCGTGAGTGCTGCACGTCAAGCCGTCGGTCCTGGCTGTTGTCACGAGATAACAACCGTAGAGCCCTGTTGGAGGCCTTCGGGTGGCTTGAGAAACGCCCTACAGCGTCGCCTTTGCCGTCCACCAACCCAGCACTAGGCCATCGTGGTGAAACTAAGGCCTTAATTCCTCTCCATAAAAAGGTGTGAGACAATAGGTTGTTACTTTTATGTTTATAAACTTACCTGTTACTCCTATCAATCGTAAATCTATACTTAATATTATAAAGCTGAAGAGTTCGTTTGTTTGTTTGTTTGAACGCGCTAATATCTGGAAGTACTGGTTCGATTTGAAAAAATATTTTTGTGTCGGATAGTCCATTTATCGAGGAAGGCTTTAGGCTATATAACATCACGCTGCGACCAATAGGAGCGAAGAATCAGTGAAAAATGTTGCAAAAATAATTTTGATCATAAAAACAGAAATTTACGCGTACGAAGTCACGAGGAACAGCTAGTATATTATATTTTGGCTTTGATATATTCAACCTTTTGAACAGATCATAATAAACCTAGTGTTCTTTGTGCTAATTATCTAAAAGACCTGTTGTGCAGAAAATAAACAGTTCTACACTCAAACGTTCATTATATGACAATTCCCTTTTGTTCGTTTTAAATGGTACTATTCAATACCGTGTTCTCAACATATGGTTATCGCAAAACATAATTACACACTTATTTAATTTCAAAATACCTGCTCATTGCATGTTAGGTAGCGAAGTGCAGGACTTTGTTGTTACCTGTAACAAGACACAGTTAAATTGCATCAAAATTTTAACAAATACATCGTGGTTTTTGAACCATCTTTAAAACTAAGCCTACGTTATTGG